>CM034152.1:149912056-152589556 GCA_019776745.2 Taxus chinensis
TCATGATAAGATGAGTAGCATGGTAAAAGTACATGATTTGATGCCTAATGGATCCATAATGACCTAAGACATGACATGCCAATCCAATCATCAAGAGACATGATCTATTTGACCGATGTTAAAAATGTTAGATGTTAGCTTGTGTGTGCAAAAACATGAATGCCATAAGCAGTGATATAAAACAAGTGTATAACAAACAAGTGATAAGCTTTATGTAGTGAGCATGTGTGAAACAACTAATTTGCAAGGAGAAATGCATAATAAGAAATTTCATAAGTAATAAATATGCATGGATTAATGTTATATTCATGTATTCTAGCAACCAATGTGTTTGAATAAATGTGTAATAAGAAATCCTATAAGCAATCAATATGAGTGTCGTGCCCGCTCCAAACGAGCCAAAAAGGAACATCACAAAGGAACAAAAGTTTGGGCTAATTTTTTTGAGTCGTTAAAATACCTTTTAAGTTGCAAACTAGAATTTAAATTTCATTTTATAAAATTTTATCCCAAGGCTGGGCTTAAGTGACCATAAAAAATTTTACGTCTAGAGAAAATAAATTCCATTTGTTTTGATATCATGAAATATCGTTAAATGAATTTAATGTATTAATTTAGTCCAATTTCTCTACTTTAATATAAGTTTAATCTGGATAACCAATTTTCCCCTAAATCGATTTAATTAATAAAACCATTTAATTTCCGTAATTTAATTAATCAATGTAATTAATTAAAACCATTTCATTTCTATAAATTAAACTAATCTCTCAAAAATTACATCTCATGACCCCAAGTTAATTAAATCTAAATCACAAATTAGATAAGTGGGCCATAGATTAATTACATTTAATCTTAAAAACAATCATGTGGCCCATATGTTTAGTTAAATACATTAACATAGATTTACAAAGTGGACTATAGTTTTTTAATAGTTTATTAAAATAGGTGGGAAATGGAGAATCCATTTCCCACTGTTGGATTAGATATTTTTCAACCCTTAGATCTAGGGCAACATTGGAAATCCAATATTTTTCTATACTTTCATATTTTAAGTTTTACATAAAGGAAAATTCTTTTTCTTCCTTCTCCATTTTGGCTGCATGTTTTTATTCTCCTCTTAGAGTTTTTATGGAGTTTTTATATGGCATGAGAATGGAGAAGATCCTCTCCATCCAGATCTAACACACACAAAGATACATTGGGATTCAATCATATATTGTTTTCTCCTTCTTCATCTAGTTATCATGGATTTTGGTTTTATTTGCAACAACAAGGGTTTATATATTTATTTTTAATAGTTATATGTATATGTGTGTGTTTGTGTGTAAGATCATATGCATATGCATCATGTATTATTATTATTATTATTATTAAATGCAAGGAGAAAGTATGCACCATTTCGTGACCTCCATGAGTGACCAATACATTTAAAACACAATGTTTATATATATAATATATTGGCAAAGGGGTTTAAGTGACCATGAGAGTGGCTAGGTTATGCATCCCACCATGCACAACTGTATTAACATATTTTGATTAAGTTTTCACAAAAAAATCAACATATGAAATATCTTCCTTGATTTAGATTAAACTTTGCACATTAGCAATAATATTCATTATTCATTGTTTATATATATATATGGATTGTTGAATTCATGCACAACAACAATAAAATTATAATATAAATATGTTTAGATTCTTAAGACGACGACAAATAAGATTAAATCTTCATTATATTTCAAAACTTTACACAACATAATTCAACATTTTGGATATACATATATGTGTGTAGATATATATACATATACATTGTGTATATATACAAACACACACACACACACACGTGTGTGTGTGTGTGTATACATATACGTGTTGTTTTAAATTAAAATACAAATTGAAGGAATTATAATTAAATAAAAACAACACTGTTACATTTCATATTCATAATCTAAAAACATATATTCATTTATATTTGTGTGTGTGTGTGCAAGAAGCAATACTTGAGCAAGAGTTTATCTCCAATGGGGATAAGAAATTAAATTTGTATCTAGCTTAAATTAAATCTGGAAATGAAATCCCGAGGATGATAATTTCTTCACTAAGTATGAGAAAATATAGAAAACAACTTATTTCATTCATTCCCTTTCAAAAGATATTTCCAAAAACAACTAAGATTTCTTTAACAATATCACATAAACAAAACAACAACATTTTCTTTCTTTTTCACACTACAATTGAAATCTTAAGATTTCTAGTTTCTTCCAACAATGAATCCTTCTTATGAGTAATCAAATACAACTATTAACCAACTAAAATTTAAGTATACAAGTCTCCCCAAAAGAGGGAACAACATGCCAAATTTTTGAACAAATTTTACATAGCCAAAATGATCCAAAAACTCTTCTCCTACAATCTCTAATTTCTAAAAAATCAAGAAGGATTGGTTTCTTCCCAGCCTATAGTCATCATTATATGCCCAAAAATAAATTAATGAGAATTTTAGCCTCCCTCCAAGCCCATGGGAGAGAGGAGATAGTTATCAAGATTGCAGAAGGGTTTCACACAGTCACAAAACCATACAAAACATAAACCCACGAAAACCAAAATCAAGGAAAACCACTTAAGGAGTACCATTCTCCACTTTGTACCATAGGAAGAGGGTAGCAGTCCATACAAGACATTAGATACTTTGATTTTCAAACGCAAAATATATATACATATATACATACATACATATATATATATATATATATATATATATATATATAATGCCTCCAAAGCCACTTATACCTCCATAAAAACTTGTTTCTCCTAAGATTTTCTTTGTTAAGGCTTTTCAAGCCCATCCCCTACTTGGATTCCTTAATCAAGGATAGGAGAAGCTCCTTCCACCATATAAAGGAGGTTCCCACTCCACCATCTGAGATATAAAGTACCCATGTATGGAGGCTCCTCAAATCCCTCATTAAGTCCCAAAATTCCCAACCCAAAAGGTGCGGATGGACCAAAATAAAAAACAAGTTTTAACCTCACAAAATTACCATCAAACCAACAAAAATTCAAAGGCTTCCATAATAGAAAACTTACCTCAAAATCCAAACAAAACTCCAAGATTTCCAAGCTCCAATCAATCCAAAATCAAGCCAAAAATCAATCTCCAAGCAGATGCCAAGCTCCCCAAATTAAAAATTTTAGAATAAGACCAAAGTAAAACAAAACCTGAATCCCTCCAAATTTAGAGGATAAATAAGCAAAACCCACCAACAAATAAACCAATGGGAAGAGGCCTAAGTGGCATCTAATCACTCCTCTCACTCCCAACCCAAGGAAACATAAATGGATCAATCAATTGGATTCCTCAAAACCAAGGTAAATCAATCAACCACTTGAGGTGAATCCACTCCTTGGAAAACACAAACACCACAATGGAAAAGAGGTGAGTAAATGCGCATGGGAAAGAGGTAAGGACCCATTTGCATTGAAAAATCCTACTCTACCCATGGGTATGGCTTTAGGGGCTCTTTTCAAGGTAAAAATAGCCCTTTACAAGCTTTGCACACTTCCCAAAAATCTCATTCTTCCCAAATCCGAATTTAGGTGAATGGATTTCTTAGGAAGAGTTTAACCTCCTCCTTAGCATGATTAAAAAAACCAAATGCAAAATTAAACAAGTTAAACCAACATTACACTAAAATAAAGTTTAAGAAAAGTAAGACAAGAAATTAGATAAATTAAACAAGGTTATCACCAACAATATTAAATCAAAATAACATCACAATATGAAATTAAAATAAACACAAGGTGATTGATCAACCAAAAATTTGATAACAATATGAAAGATCAAACTATCACAAAGGCTCCAAATCTAATCCGCTAAACATGCTGGCAAATAAAAAGGTGGGGGGATGTAAAATTTGACCAACAGCCAATTGTGTTAATCATGAGAGCAATCTCCTGAATCCCACATTTTCCAGTCTTGTAATCTACACACTTAATGCACATGCATAATGTATGTCCAATAAAATATATCTGGTGAGCACAACATCCAAGCATATCCATGAACCAAGTCACGGCATAATGCAATTAACATTAATCAAATACGAGAGGTGTTTATGTCCCCAAAACAATCTACACACAATACTAATCATCATATATGCTATCATAAGCATCATAGAAATTTAAAAAATATATAACTAAATCATCGTGAAATAACATTGATCTCATAATTGTGATATGGCTCATAATGTCAAGACATAATCACACATCTTACCAACAAGTTAGTGATAAAACAAAACATACATCATGTATCCACCATAGTCTACACATCATATACTTGAATGAAATAAAAATAGTATGATAGTCTTAATACCAACATAATAGATCAAAATATAAGACAGTTGAATCCAAAATACAATGTCAAAAGGAGGTGGGCACTAGATCCCCCTCTCCTAAAATTATACTTCCTTCTGGAAGTCTTTGAAAAAATAAGGGTATTATGCCCTCAACGGCCCTGCATCCTCCCAAGTGGTTATTATATCATCATACTTTTCCTACTATACTTTAATCTGATCCAACTCTCACCCTCAAAGGGCTAGGCCTCCTATGCTCTAGTATGTGTATGGGCTCCAACGTCCACTTTCTGCTGGCCTCCACATGTAAAGCCGACCGATCCAAAACATGATATATATTAGGTACATATCTCCATAATAAAGAAAAATGAAACACATCATAGACACGAGATAGGTGTTGCAGCAAAGCTAGACGATATGAAACCAGGCTAGTGGTCTCGAATATCTCAAAGGGTCCAAAAAATCGAGGGCCGAGCTTATAGCCTTTTCCAAAATAGATAAGGATTTTTTGCAAACATTGTTTCACCGTTTTCTTTATGTTTTGGATGAAATAAATAAGGGTGTGGGCCAAGGAGGAATACCTGTTGCAATGGTTGGTTTGAAGGTTGTACGCGTGCATTCTAACTTCTTGATCCAGTGCTAACTATGAGAGATTCTTTTTGTCTAGGAGGAACTACCTGAAATACACAACAAGACCACAAAAAGAGGATTAAATAATATATGTCAGTGGGATGCCTAACGTGTGCTAGATCCAAGAAGTGTGATACTTCTTTGGTGGCAGTCAACCCAGTGTTTTAATACAATTTAATGCAAGAAACAACGTAAGTAAATAAAATCCTACTGTAGTTGATATGATTTAGGTATCTCATCCAAATACAATAAGCAAATCTAACATAACAGGCTAGGCTATGATCAGATATGGAAATAAAGTAACCAACTATGGTGCTAGAAAAGGTCTGGGTCAGATCTTGGGTCACTTTGGTCACTTGGAAAAGGGTTATTAGGATCTGGTATTAGCAGGGCTGCCAAATACAGAGATTGGCATTCGTCTGGTATGACCGACAATGGTTTAGTAAGGACTGACGACGGTTACTGTGGGCTGGTAATAACTCAATAGTTCATGATTTTAGGGATTTTTCTAAGACTGGATCAACAATGGTGAGGATTTGGTTAGGTCCAAGGAGATGTTGGGAATATGCAGAGGTACTCAGGAGTAGAAAAAGGTGATTAAAATGGTTATGATTGATGGGAAAGGGTCAGGTTCACAGGAAGGCAATAGAAGTGGGGTAAAAATATAACTGATGGTTGATAAACAAAGGTGAAAATTTTTATAAACTAAATGGAAATGAAGTGGTGCAGGTTCGATACACACTTACTGCTATGCAGGTTCAATGGCTGGGTGGTGGTGATGGTTGATTGGTGAAATGGAGATCAGTGTCGTGACAGTGCTTCCCAGAGTTCTCCCGTGAATGTAAAATCCTTCTGATCAATGGCTGTGTTGGTTATGGATGCCTAGATGTGTGAAAGAGCTCTGGTTCTTGCTTACATGTAGATCTCTTTTACTCCCAAAACTTGAGAATGTGTCTAACCTCTCAAACAAGGTTATCAAAATGGTTATATGGTAACCGATGATGGTTTAGGGTTACCAGGCATCGGTTTTAGGTTGACCGGCATCGGTTAAGGAGGGGTATCCTAGGTTACCTAAAATAGTATATCTTGGCTATTTTCTTCCAGCTTTTTCTCATTTTTTCTGGGTCTAAATGAAACGTTGCGCTTAGATACGCGGGAAAGTGGTTAGAGGGAGAATAAGCATGTGTTTTTTGGGTTGTACTAAGTCCTAGTTCATTAAGGTAAGTAGGGCTAAGTCTTAGTTAGTTATGGAAGCATGCTATGAATAGGTCTATGGTGACGTGTATAGGTGAGGTGGTGGGGTGAGGTGGGAATTGGTTTTAATTGAGATAATTAAATAATGAATGAAGTGAGGATGATTATTAATTTAATTGTAAATAATTAAATTAATATTAATGTGGGGTATAAGGGTCATGGTTAGGTGAATGTGTTTAAGTTGGTTATTCGAAAGGGGACCAAGGGGAGTGTGACCCAATTTTGGTGTCTACATTTTTACCCCTTTTTGTTGCGTAGCTTGTATTGGTAAGAGACGTCTGACAAAAATAGGAAGTGATTGCCCCATGTGTGGTTGAAGGTGATCCCCCTCAAACTAGGGCACTGATGAGGTGTAAGACGGAATCAGTGAGTGGTTTGATAAAGGTGTAGGTGGGGAAGATAGGTGGGGAAAGTTTTGAGTAGTGAGGGAAAATGTGATGGTCAACTGGGTAATGGGTAGTAGGTCATGGTCAAAATTGGGTCATGGGTAATGGCAATCAAATGTGCACGCACACATATAGATTGCAACACAGTACCAGGTTGAAGAGCTTGCAAACTCTACATCGTCTAAGGTCAATAGGTTTATCAAACAAGGGTGAAGTGATTCAGGTATCCAAGGTATAGGATATGGTCAAGAAACACAACATAGGTCAGGTGCAAGAATGTTTAGGTATGCTCCAGTACACCAAAGGTTTGGTCGGGATAAACGACATGGCAATAGGCAAGGTATGGTTGTTAGGCTAAAACAACATAGGTAACAACATCACAAGGTATAATGAGTACATAAGGTCAATGGTCACACCAAGTAGGTCAACGTCAGGCAAACAAGTCATGGCACGGGTAAGGCCAAGGTATAGGTAAAATAACAACTCCTAAGATGTAGCAAAGGAAATGTAGGGGTAGGTTGGGCTTGTAGGTATGTTTCAATGGGTGGCCGGAATGATAAAAAGTGGGTGAGCATGAGTGGTGACAGGTGAAAAGGGAGCGGGGTAAGGGAACCTGGTTTGAAGTGTGACCGACACCGGTTACATGTTGACCAACGATGGTTGTCTAGGGCACCAATATGACTGACGTCGGTCAGAGCGGATTGGGATTCGAAAATGAAAATTCCATTTTTTGTGAAATCATTTGTCATTTTCCAATAGTAGAAAATGACAAAGGAGCGGTGGAAAATTTGAAAGTGATGGAGCAAGACATAGAGCTGAGCTAGCTAGCCTCGAAGCGGGTGATCGGTCATTCGATAGGCGGGTCCAAGAGATTGGTATGATCAATTTGATTGGGTGGAGGTGAGGAGGGAATTTGGTGATGGCAGAGGCAAGAGAGGGATCAGGTGGACCACCAGTGCAGTGGCCCAACATGCCCCCACGGAGATGACATTGCGATGAGGTAGGATTCAATCCCCTTCAGTGTGTGGTTAGGTAAATTTGTTTGTAGAAATCAGGTTAGGGTAAAATGGGTTTTTGGGGGAGGAATTAAATTTGAATTTGGAAAGTATAGGGATGAAATAGGAATGGAGGAAGGATTGATGTAGGGTAAAGAAGGGGTGAGGATGGATTGAGGTGAGATTTGAGGTAGGGAAGGGTAGGTAGGGTAGGGTAGAATGTTAAATTTTTAGAGAAAATGGGTAGGGTTTTCAGATTTTGTCATCGCCATGACAATGACTGACGTCAGTCAAAGGTTGGTTGATGTCAGTAGGAGTTAGCCAGACATCAGTCACGAATGAGGTGACCGATGCCAGTTTTGGGAGACCATTACCGATTAATAAGAACCGATGTCATGGTCGGCAATTAGAGGAAAAATGGGCTAGGAAATGAGAGGGGGTGGGTGGGGGAGATAGGTCATGAGATAGGAAGATATTGTTGATGGAAAATAGCTTGGTAAGAGGTGTGAATAGGTATGGTTTGAGGGATGGGAAATAGAGATGGGAGGAAAGGGTAGTCTTTCAGGGTTGGGGTGGGGAGATAGGTCATGAGTAGGGGGGTCTTGGGAATAGGTTGGATGGGTCAAGGGTGAAGTTGAGGTATGGTTGAGGTCTAATGATGTTATGATTTGTTGGATGTAGGCGAGGGATCAGTTACAGATGTGGGATAGGGTACCACCCTTGTTATTAGTGGTACGAGGGAGCACAACAGCTAAGGAGTGGCGCCATGTGGTAGAGGTCGGCCTGATTGGGGTCAGACACTACCGGCATGTAGTCCGGGAGCCAAGTTTGATGGTCGTCCTCATCGATAGATGGGATTCGGCGACCAACACATTTCGTTTGCCGACAGGTGAGATGACCGTCACCTTGGAGGATGTTTATAGGATCTTGTAGTTGTCGATAGTAGGGATGTATGTGTATTCCATTTCCTCAGAGGCATCTGAGGAGTTGATGTTGACAGTGTTCAGTGAGGGGTTAGCAGAGTTACTATTCCATAGTGCCAGCCTGAGTTATGGAGATATGTACCTGGCCCATCCAATGGAGATGAGGTTAGTGGTGCTGATGATGGAGGCAGTTTATTGTTTTATGTCACTGCCAGATGTGGAGGGTGGGAGATTCCCATAGGAATTGATGGGGGTTCTTCACGACATGATGGAGGATAGGACCTAGTTTACATGGGCACTAACATTCTTGGTGTAGCTATACAGAGAGTTATGGGCCTATGGGAGGCTACGGAGGTTCAACTTGTGTTGTACGTTCCTCCTACACTGTTGGGCATATGAGCACATTGTGTGTGTGCATCTAGTGGGCATACCCCAACTTGATGCATTTGAGGCGGGCTTGGTTTGGGTGGGCTATAAGTGATGGGTACCTGCTGTTGGAGAATGCCGAGTTGTCAGGGCTACAGACGATGTAGCATATTACATGTGTACATTAGAGGGGTTGTCTGGTGTGGACATCATTTGGAGGTTCGTATGTGGGCTTCCCATCATATAGGAAGATGACTGAGGAGCTATAGGAGCTACAGTTTGCTCTGATGGATAGAGGGGCACCATGTAGAAGAGCATGAGATGATACCTATTGACAGGGTCAGATAGACAGTTTGGGTTTTCACATAGATGTACCTCCACCATTTCCATAGTACATAAGGGACGATGTGGAGAGGAATATGCCTCTACCACAGCCAACGGTGCCTACAGGGTAGGAGGAGAAGGTGGTAGACCGATGGATTGATGATGTTGAGATTACAGATAGGTATAGATAGTGGTGGGAAACATAGCTATGGGTAGTACCATCGAGGCCAAGGCAGCTTAATTTAGCCACTATCACCGTTCAGAGGGATTCCTTATAGGGGTAGGTGACTACCCTGGTGACACAGTTGGGGATAGTGTAGGGCAACTAATAAGGTCAAAGGCACATGTAGCCATACTACAGGGACATGTAATAGCCCTTCAGGCCCAAGTTTTATAGGGACAAGTACCCACATAGGGTGGGGATGGAGATGGGGTACAGGTGGCCACCCTACAAGCATAGGTAGTAGGTTTACAGGGCTAGTTGGCCACTACACAGGCGTAGATTGTGGTCCTTTAGGCCCAGGTATAGGCACAAGATCCTACATAGGCTCAGGGACAGGGTATCATTTTATAGGCAGGGGTGGGACAGGGTCCCACGGTACAGGTATAGGGTCAGAGGCCGATGGCACCACTATAGACAGTACCCATGGCCAAGTTCAGGGATGCCCTAGGTGAGGCGAGATATTATCAGGATCACCTGATGGCCATAGGGATAGATGTCCCTACCTATGTAGAGTATAGAGCATAGCAGGCCTCGAGTGAGAGGACCAGGTCTCACACTCATAGTGTGGAGAGTACAAGGGGGCCGACGAGCCCTGAGACAGGGTCAGGGTGAAGCCACTAGTTCATGGAGGTAAGCTACAGGTGAGGTACCAATAGAGGTCAGACCAGAGGCCCATGGAGGGTGGTGAGATGTTAGCTAGGGACGCACATAGGAGTAGAGGAGGAGGAGACAGGTGAGACAATCCTGGAGGGTATCTAGTGATTGATATTTGTGCGGACCTCCATCTTTGTGATTTTTGATATATACCTTCCTGTGTGCCGAAGATAGTGAGGATGTATATGAGAGTTTTGTGATTTTGATTTTTATATCGGCCTACGTGCCAAAGATAGTGAGCTTGTATCTAAGTGATTTGAGATATTTGTATTTATTTGTATCTGTGTACATATGTATGTATACATAGACTTTCTTATTTATATAAATGATGATATTTATAGTATGGATGGTGTACTTTTTTTAATTTCCATTATTATTTGTGTATGTGATGGAAACTAGGTGAATTAGGCATGATTGAGTCGAGGTCTTGTAGGCATGGTTGAGTTAGGTCAGTTAGGCATGTTGGAGTCAGGTCATAGGCATGATGGAGTCAGGTCATAGGCATGATGGAGTCAGGTTATAGGCATGATGGATTCAGGTCATAAGCATGATGGAGTCAGGTTATAGGCATGATGGAGTCAGGTTATAATTTTGATTTTAATGTCCAAGTCATTGGTAACATGGGAAATAAATGATGATGTATATGCATGTTATGGTTTAAGTTTCCAAATATTTTCTATAGTGGAAATGTGAAAATGATAAATGAACGATGTGATGATGTGGTAAAAATGTTCATCAATTGTTGCTTGTTTGGTTTAATTTCCAATTGTTGATATAAAATGGAAACGAACTAAGGTAGGATGTGAATAGGGAAATGAAGGGGAAAATAGGTTAGTGTGAAGAGTGGCCAAGCTAACCTTCAAGGGCCTCATGCCCTCGAAGTGTTACCTACATAGCCTTGGTGAAAAGGGGCCTCAGGCCGATGTAGTTATCCCATAAGCTAGGGAAGAATATGATGAATTAGGGGGATGGGTTGGTGAATTTTTAAGCATGATTGAATGCAGGTCATAGGTACAGTTGAGTTTAGGTCATAGGCATAGTTGAGTTTAGGTCATAGGCACGGTTGGGTTTAGGTCATAGGCATGGTTGAGTCATTTAAAATTTAGGCGTCGATGATCTGGTCCTATATAGGATAATCAATAAGTAATGAGGAGGGCGAATGGAAAGGGAGATAGTAAGATCTGCACCTAATTAATAAGGACCATAATGAGTCTATCATACCCAAGATGGGTTTATGAACGTATGACCATGAAGGCATTGCATAATTGACTATTCTAAAGGTGAAGAAAGTCACATGATCATGAAATGTTGTATTTTTGGCAAGTCCCTTGAGTAGAGAGAAAACTAGGGTGCAAAAAGGTAATGAGGTGAAAGTGGATGGTTTAACATAACCTAGTGTATGATAGCATGTTGTCTTAGCCAAAAACCCATGAAGAAAAAGTTAACCTTTTTCTTTTTTGGATTTTACTATTGTTTTTGTTTTGATAGACTGATCAATGCGGGAAGTCTATGTGGGATGACTATATTTTCTCCTTGAGGTCTTCGTGAAGTTGATCAATGTGGGAAGCTTTGGAACATTTATTATATTTTGGGCAATGACTTTATATAACTGTGCTTCAAGGGAGCGGTCTATTTATAGCAGCTAGATAGAGAGAAGATATGTCCCTTTTTAGGGAGTTGTCTTTTGTTGGAAGTTTGACTTAAGGAGTTGAATCCCATTTTTTTGGACATTTTAAGTCATGGACAAGACTATAGAGGAGGATTAGGTTCTTGTTTAGAAGACAAACCCATAGCACATAGAGGTTAACTATGAAATAGGTAGTTTTTGAGTGATGAACGACCATGGGATTCCATATTTTTTAAAAGATGAAAAGTATCCATGAGAATCATGCTATGAGTAGAGCCATGGTACTCATATTGAAGATAGGGCTGAAAGGTGAAGGATAATCACATGATTCTTGTTTAGTCGTTGATCCTCTAAGAACAGGTAATATTGAAGGTGAACAAAACTCAAGGGATGAGCGATCGATTGACATAAAGTGATATAGGACTTGATGTCAACAATACAATGGTCGAAGATGCGAGGTGTTTAGAGGGGATTAGGTTCAAGTTTACCTTTGAGTGAAGGACAAACCATAAGCACTTGATCCATAGGCATGGGTAACGATATAAGGTCTAAGCCAATTAGGAGCAAATTTACCCCATGTTTATTTTTCTCTTCTTTAGTTACATGTTGATTTTGCTTCAGAACAAGGTCACTCAACCTGAAATGTTTGTTCGTGGACATGTTTTTTGTAGGAACGTTTGATATGTTTTTGGTAGATTTGGAGTTGGTCAAGATCATTGAGATGAAGTTCTTCTAATAACTCAAGTTGGGCCAAACGATCCTGGTGAAAGTCATCATCGTTGAGCATGTCTTGTAGTGAGATGTGGAGAGATGGAATCTGGACTTTAAGAGGCAAGACAGCCTCGGTACCGTAGACTAGAGAAAAGGGTGTGGCAGTAGTTGAAGTGCGAATACTAGTCCGATAAGCCCACAAGGCGAAAGGAATGTGTGAATGCCAATCCTTGCCAGTATTGTCAACTACTTTCATAAGAATTTTTTTCAAGGTTTTATAGGTCGATTCTTTTTGGCTATTGGTTTGCGGGTAATAAGGTGATGAGAAGCTGAGTTGGATGTCAAAAGAATCACACATCTTACGTAGGGTTTTGTTTTTGAATTGATTTCCATTATCAGTGATGAGACGATGAGGAACACCAAAGCGACAAATGATGTGATGGTTGATGAATTCACATATTTTCTCAACTTTTGCAGAAATGAGGGGGATGACTTCTACCCATTTAGTGTAATATTCAATAGCGGTTATAATCCATTGATGGCATTGTGAAGAATGGGGATTGATCTTGCCAACAAGATCCAAGCCCCATTAAGAGAAAGGCCAAAGCTCTCGTGTGACATGTAAGGCATGACTAGGTGTGTGATGAAGATTGGCATGTTGTTGGCATTTCACACAATGTTTGACATGGTCACAATAGTCACGGTTTATGGTTGGCCAAAAATAGCTAAGGCGAAGAATGCATTTAGTGACAACTAAACCACTAAAGTGGCATCGACAAATTACATCATGAACTTCCTTGATAGTGTAGGGAATTTCAGAACTTGTAAGGCATCGTAAGAGAATACCGTCGAAGTTGTGCTTATAAAGGATACTGTACGATGGAAAAGTGACATGCGAGCATGAGAATCTATAAGTAACTCTTCCTCGCACCCAACCTCCTGAGGTCGTTCTGAGACAGCCGATGGGGATGGAATACACGCGGGATGCAGATAATCTAGTTAGGTAATCTTATGTCTTCAACACGAAATAGGGGATCTGTGAATATAAGGCAAAGAAGGCCCTCCTAACCTGAATTGGTGTGGTAGATCGTTTGGCGAGGATAGCTACTTGAAGGCTCCAATCAATATCGAGCTCTGTCGTGATCTGATCTATGGGTTGTGGAATACGTGGAAGATGAACTGTGGGTGCTTCGTATATATCTCCCGACAAGGTCATGAAAATGGAATGGCTAAATGTGTAGTGGATCTTTTGGTGTTTTATGGATGATTCTCTGGTCTAGTCTAGAAATCTTTAGCTTGGTTGGCTGTTACATTTAATAATGATAGTTGTGTGATGATTTCTGGTGGGAGTGGAGAGGACCTAAATACTAATGTTCGCAAACCAACATCAATATTGGATTGATTTGTAGGCTCGTTGGGTTGTGGGACCTATGGATCACAACCGTAAGTTTATGGTTGTTGTGGACCTCCTATGGTCATATGAAGAGTCAATCCCTGATTCCGAGTATCCAGTAGTCGTATGCCTTTTCAGCCTCTACGTTTAGAACTAGAAGTTGCATGATTTTCTTGGAGTACCTAACAGGTGTTCTAGAAACTTGAATACGTAAGCTAGTGTCTATATCAACGAGGAGGTCTCCTACGTCTGGCTGTGGGACTAGTGGATCACAACCGAATGTTTGCTCTCTTTTAGGTTCTACAGTCATACAAATATCTATCAAGGCAGTCTATAATTTGGCTGATTTGACCAGAACGTGTGTGCTTTGTCATCTTCTATGTTTAATCTTGTTAACTGTGTGTTGATTTCTTGTAGGTCTATGGTTGTTCAGAAGACCTGAATTTTGAGATTTTGATCTATGTCAGTTATTGCTGCAACAATATTTCGTTGAGGCACAATTGGCTCAAAAACGTATTCCCTGGGCTCCCTAGGTCCCGTGATTGTCATACAAGATCAATATAAGCCTAGTTGAAATGAAATAAACTAATTATGCAAAATACATCTACAACATATATATATTCCTCTATTGTTATATTTTTGATACAATTTTGAATATAATTGAAAGATAAACTAATCTAATACATTCAAAAAATGACAACTAGTCTAATAACAAAATTAAAAAAAGCAAGGTAGCCCGGTGTAGCTACTTGCCTGTGTAGTTGTGAGTTTATCCTAAATAACTAGATAGCTAATTAACTTAATTGAAAGATTCTTGATCCTACCTCAGAAGTGAGGAATGAATCATAGTTTCTCTGAAACTATCAATCCCCACAACTTCCCTGGAAATATCGAAAATGAAACTTAACTGAAATGAAATATTTCACTACTCTATTTGATATGTTTTGACTAGAACTTTGACAGATAAAACCTAGAATTTGATTAACAGTGGCGAATCCAATAGTGGATGATTTTGTCCCCTCATAATGATCTCCTTGTTCCTTCATGTTCACGTGAGTCCAGAAGAGCATGTATATGCTAGCATCAACAGAAAAAAGTATTTCGAACAATGTCATCTTTAGATATAGACCGAATATAATGCGAGTAGGAGAGGGATAGCGCAAATGATAGAGCTTGGCGTATGCAATTCCTAACGGGATTTATTGCGGGAATACAACACAAGTGTACCGAGAGATTCTAGAATCTACCTTCTGTGAAGAACACAACCTGCAACTCTAATGGATTCAATCTACAAATGACACTACTCTGCTCTAAACTGATTTGTATGAACAACAATGAACAAGATTGAAGCAAGAAGATCGAATGGCTTCCAAAAGCAAAGGAAAACTAGCATGGATGCAAACATGAAAACAAAATGAGCTCTAAACAAGAAATTGAAAGACTAAACAATGGAAATGAGAAGTTGAGGGGCCATATGCTTGAAAACAAGCTAACTATTTATAGATTTCACATTCACCAAAAGGTAATTCCCATTAGAACTCTTTTACCACTAAACAATGAAGAAACAATATTCCAGGGAACATAAAACATTAATACGAGCTAAGTAGGTTGAGAAAAGTTGGTGAAAGTTGAAAAATTACGCAAGTCGCAATCAAAGGAGTGTGTTGGAAAACACATGAAGGACTGCCGCCCTGAGCAGGGCAGTGGTTTCATCACTGAAGGATAAAAGGCTTAGAAAAGAAAGGTAGAGGAACAAAACAAAGCACAAGGAACTTGGATAAAGCATTTAGGATTTTAACATATACTTCGTGAGCTTCTCTGGATCCCGAACACCTTGCGAGGTGACATGTATCATCATTGGGGCATGTGTGACATCGTTCTGGCGGTATGGTACCCTACAATTTTGGGTACGTATAGAGACACCCATGACGACATAGTGAGAGACACTTTTAAGAAAGGCATGTTGTCCATTACGAGTGAGATCAACAGGTAGAATGGAAAGGGAAAGATAGTTTGCAAATTGTTTATACCAAATGTCACGTGGGTCAGGTGCAACAGTTCCGATGAAGTAGACCTCATAAGGTAAGTAAGAGGGTGATTGCAACCTTTGTGTTGTGACAAAGATTTTAGAGTCGGTAGGCGAAGCGGGTATCTGAGAAGCCAAGAAGGCCATGGTATCCGTAAATTTATTGGTAGAACGTGGGGTGGTTTGAAGTTCCTAACGGTCAAAGGTAGTCAAAAGTATGTCTACATGATGTTTTTACTTTTGAAGTATTTCATTACGACACTAGTATATACCATTGACTTGGTTTACGACTAGCTGGGAATCACCAAAGATATTGATTAACTTAACATCTAGGGCATATGCAACCTGGAGACCCAATGCGAGTGCTTCATATTCAGTGATATTGTTTGTACAATCAAAATCTAGTTTGAAAGATAGAGGCACAGCTTCACCATCCAAAGGAATGAAGATAACACCAGCCCCACCTCCATGCTGACACTTGGAGCCATCAAAGAAGAGTCTCATTTGGTAAGCGGGTTCATTTAAGGAGAGGGTAGCTATGGATTCATCTGGAAAATTGAAATTAGAGAGTTGATTCCCAAAAAGAGGTACATTTTTTAGTTGGTCAATGATAGCTTGACCCTTGATGGATTTTTGATAGATGAATTCAAGGTCAAGGTCCGCGAGAAGCATGAACCAACATGTAGCACGCTGATGTTGGTAGGGTTTGGCATACCACTAGTGTAGGGGGTCAGTATTGGTAACAACAAAGATTTTTTGGTTGAGTAGGTAATAGCAAAGTTTGGTGGTGACGAAAGTAAGGCTAAATAGAGTTTTTTGGCATGAGTGTATCTAGTTTCGTAATCCAGAAGGGTATGGCTTATGTAATAAACCACTTGCTCTTTATGTTGCTCGTCGTGATGATTGAGCATGGAACCTAAAGAATGGTCAATGGTAGAAATATATAGGTAAAAGGGTTGGTCATCCTTAGGAGGAATGAGTACTGGTGGTTGAAGAAGATATTGTTTTAAGGCATCAAAGGCTTTATGGAATTCATCATCCCATTTGAATGAAACGTCCTTCTTGAGAAGATGATGAAATGGTTGACAGTGGTTAGTAAGCTACGAGATGAAACGACAAATGGATTACAACTTACCTTGCAAGCTTCGAATTTGACGGAGATTAGTAGGTGAAGGCATTTCTAGAATAGCCTGTACTTAGTAGGATTGACTTCTATGTCATGCAAAGAAACAATGAAACTAAGGAGTTTTCCTAAAAGTACCACAAAGACACACTTGTTTGGTTGAAGATGAACACAATACTTGATGAGGAGGTCAAAGATGACCTTAAGGACAGTCAGGTGTTTGGCTCGATGTTTGGATTTGGCAAGAAGATCATCTACGTAATCTTCCAATATGCGATGCATGATATCATGGAAGATATAATTCATGGCTCGCTAATATGTAGTACTAATATTTTTAAGGCCAAAAGGCATGACTCAATAGCAGAAGGTCCCCCAAGGAGTTATGAAGCTAGTTTTGTGTTGATCTTCTAGAGAAAGTAATATTTGATTATAACCTGAGAAAGCATCCATGAGTGATAGCATTTCATGTTCGGCGATGAGATCAACTAGTTGGTCAATACCTAGTAGAGGAAAGTCATCTTAGGGACAAGCTAGGTTGAGGTCACGAAATTCCATGCAAATGCGGAGTCCCCCTATCACCTTTGTGACAGGAACAATGTTATAAATCCATTAGGGATAATCAATGGGTAGGATGAAAAAAAGTGAGAGAAGGAGCTGAAGTTCTTATTTGACCAGAAGAGAAATGCGAGGATGCATTTTCCTTAGCTTTTTTTATGGGTTTGGTATTAGGAATGGTTACGATATTATGGACCACAATTTTTTGGTCGATACCATGCATATCGGCATAGGACTATGAAAAAGCGTTGCTATGGTCCCTGTACGATGGAAAAGTGACAAGCGAGCATGGGAATCTACAAGTAACTCTTCCTCACACCCGACCTCCCGAGGTCGTGCCGAGACAGCGGGTGGGGATGGAATACACGTGGGATGCCGACAAGCTAGTTAGGAAATCTTATGTCTTCAATGTGCACTAATGGAATCTACGAATCTAAGGAAAAGAAGGCCCTCCTAATTTGAACTAGCATGATAGATCAGTCGGCGAGGATGACTGCTCGAAGGCTCCAATCAATATCGATCTCTGGTGTGATCCAATCTATAGGTTGTGGGATTTGTAGATCACAACCATAGATTCGTGGTTGTTGCGGACCTGTTATGGTCATATGTAGAATCAATCTCTAATCTCTAATATTCAGTAGTCGTATGCCTTTTCGGCCTCTATATTTAGAACTACAAGTTGTGCAATCTTCTCAGAGTACCTTATAGGTGTTCTGCCAACCTGAATTCTTAAACTAGTGTCTATGTCAATGAAAATATCTCCTACATCTAGTTGTGGGACCAAAGGGTCACAACCAAACATTTTCTCTCTTTCAAGCCCTTCTACAGTCATGTGGATATTTATCTAGGGTAATATGTAGTTTGGCTGGCTTGACCAAAACGTGTGTGCTTGGTCATCTTCTATGTTTAACCCTCTTAACTGTGAGTTGATATGTTGTAAGTCTGTTGTTGTTCGGAAGACTTGGATTCTAAGATTCTGATCTATATCAGCTATTGCTGTAACCAGATTGGGTTGAGGTATGATTGGCTCGAATACGTATTCTCTGGGCTCTCTAGGTCCCGTGATTGTCATGCAAAAGAAACAGTGTAAATCTAACTACAGCAAAGTAAAATTAACTATGTAAAGTATATCTACAACATATTAACTTCTCTATTTTTGTGTTTTTGCGGAACTATTGAACAGAATTTGAAAGAGCAATTATTTAAAATATCTAGAAATTGACAACTAAACTAATAACAAAATTAAAACAAACAAAGCAGCCGAGTATAGTTACTTGCCTATGTAGTTGTAAATCTATTCTAAATAACCAGATAACTAATCTAATCTATTTGAAAGACTCTCGATCCTACCTCAGAAGTGAGGAGTGAATCATAGTTTCTCAGAAACTATCAATCCCCACAGCTTCCTCGGCAATATCGCAAGTGATATTAACTGAAATGAAATGATTGATTACTTTATTTGATATGTTTTAACTAGAACTTTGAAAAGCTTGAACTTGGATTTTGCAAAACAGTGGCAAATCCAATGATGTGTGGCTTTCTCCCCTCAGTGTGATCTCCTCGTTCCTTCGTGCTCACATGAATCCAAAAAAGTGTGTGATGTTAGCATCAATAGAAGTAGGTATTGGAATAATGGCGGCTTAGGATGTAGACTGAATACAATGTGAGTAGGAGAGGGATAGCACAAGAGAACAAAGCTTGGCTTACGTAATTCCTAGTGGGATTTATTGCGAGTCATACAACACAAAACGTCCAGAACTTGAAACTATCCTTTTTGATGAACAAAACCTGCAACTCTAATGGCTTCAGACTGAAAATCAAACTATCATATTCCAATGAATTACATGAAACAGTAACTACACTAGCACAAGAAGATTATGTGGCTTCCTAACAGCTAAGCAACACTAACCATGCATACAACAAATGAAACTATGGATCCTAAGCAAAATTGAAATGCTAAGCTATTGAAATGAGAAATTGAGAGGCAAATTTTGAGGGGCCATTTTCTTGAGCACAAGCTAGCTATTTATAGAATTCCCATTTACCTAAAGGTGAAAACCAAATTGAACTCTTTAACCATAAACAATGGAAAAACATTATTCCAGGGAACCAGAATCATAAATACAAGCAAAGGCAGTGAAAAAAGCTGGTAAACGTTGAAATTTTACGTGAGTCACATTAAAAAAAACATTCTGGAAAATGCGTGAAGGACCGCTGCCCTGAGCAGGGCGGCGGTTACAGGACCGCCGCCCAGGCAGGGTGGCGGTTTCATCACTAAAGACCAAAAAGCAAAGGAAAAGTGGGGGAAGGAAAAAGAAAAGCACGCAGGGGCTAAGCAGGGCATGTGGGATGTTAACGCATACTTGGAAAGCCTTTTTGGATCCCAAACACCTTGCAAGGAGACCTAAATCATCATTGGGGCACGTGTAACATTGTTCTGGCGGTGCAGTACCCTATAATTTTTGGTACGTACAGTCCCGAAGAAAGGAAGTAAAAGCTTCTTGTTCAGCAACATCTAAAGACTGGCCTATCTTTAGGATGTGCAGGTCATCCTGAGTATTAATGTTGATTTCGATATTTGATTCATTCAACATGGTTTGTGTCTCAGAGGGTAACGACCGGTGAATATAAGAGTCTTCCACACCCATATAGGTGAGGATAGACCCATCGTCCTAACAATGAATGATGTTAATAGGAGTATCATCATCGATCATGCCAGGATATAGGAAGGGGAGAGAAGAGGGAGCCTCGTCATCACGTTGATAGGTCAGAGGTCCCAGGGAAATTATGTTTACGAAAAAAAAAGTTAGGAGGAATAGATTCAGGATCTATGGACTTTGTGGGTGAATATTGTGATGTGGGTGAATGAGGTGGAGAAGGTTTGTCTTCCTCAATGAGGTCAACGTGGGCCTTCTTGGGAGGTGGTGTGGAAAAGCCAATGCCACTATGTTCATTATGTTTACAGGTGGTACAGGAAATGACAGTATGGCAACTCTATTCATAAAAACTGAATCCAAAGCCTTTCTATGTGCAATAGTGGAGGAAAGTGTGGGAAACACGATGATTAGTAAGGGATTGTAGGTCAGATGAAAATGGTCATGTTTGGGATGGAGATTCTGGTGAATAAGTGGTAATATCAAGTCCCCCATATGTTAGATTAGTGTGAAGGTGGGGATGGCCATAAAGAAGGACCTCGCCTACGCGGTATTCATAACTAGGGTGTTATCGCAAGTTCCCAAACTATTGAGGAGTGAGGAATGTGTCGATATTGTATAGGCGGTACAGCCCCAAAGTGAGGTGTTGAAAAACACCTTCTAAAGGATTTGTAGTTGATATGTGGGTAGCAGGGATAGATGACTCACTGGATGATTTAGATCTGTAGTCGAGGCAACATTTGCATTTGGGTCAAAACGGGGAGCCAAAGGCATCCCCAGAGCATGGAATGATCAACGTAATCCAAAAGATCAACCAACCATGATAACAGGACTACGGAAGAAGAGGATGGAACTGTTTAGGTGGCAACCCTGTAATATATGTCTATGACACATGGAATTGCTTGGCCTCGAATTTTGTAGACAAAAGGGTTGAGATAATTTTAATAGGGTCTTCAGATGCTTGGGGAAAAGTATCCTCAATAGGTAGTGACCTATCTGAATAATCTCTCATGGGTAGGATAGCTAATAGGTTGGTGAGGTAGACTTCTCTCTTGGTGGAGGAGAAGGCAATGATGATTTTCTTGTGGATGGGAGAATAACAAATGTTGACGGTTCAGAAGGCTGGGAAACAGATGTTGACACGACATCGATAGAAAGTGTGAGTTCATCTATGAGAGCAAGGGTATATGAGGGGGACTCCTCTGTGGGTGGACGAGTAGAAGATGTATGCTCCTCTGTGGGTAGAGGAGCTTGTGCCAAGATTTCCTCAATAGATGAAGTAGGTAGGTTTTGAGGAATAGTTGGCATGATATCAAAAACCGCATGAACCTCATGGACGTTGTTGTCATTAGATGAAGGTTTGTTATTTTGATTAGGAGATGGTTTATGATTAGGGAATGGTTTTTTGAAGTTGTGCAAATTCTGATTTGCTGGCATGTTCAAGTTGTCTACGACAAGGTCTCCATTGTCTATCATCTCTTGAACAATTTTTTTAAAATTTATGCAGTTACCATCACTATATCCTTTAACGCGATGATAATTACAGTATTCGTGTTCTTTATACCATGTCGACATGGGATGAGCAGGGTCAAAACCTATATGAGGTTTTATGGGAGGATGTGTAATGGATCCAACTTTAAGAATATTTTCCAAGACTGATGAATAGGGCTCTCCGATCAAAGTGTATTTCTGATTTTCCTGCCGGATCTGAAAGGCCTAGACGGGAGAAAGATTGGAAGAAGGTTGGGCTGGATTAGAAGGATGAGGTGGACCCGCCTTAAGGACTACCACATTGGCAGATCCTTTGGGCTTTGAATAATTATTTTGAAGTTTTGAAGGTGAAGAAGAGTCACTAGATTTGAATGTGGTGTTCTTGTTTCGTAATTAGATCTTCTTTTCTTCAATGGCGCGAATTTCCATTTTTCGGGCCATGGTGAATGCTTCATCAAAGGTTTGAAAGGTTTGGACTTACAGAGTTGGTGAGATGTGTCTAGCACAAGCTCTAGTGAACAACTCAATAAGTTTAGTTTGAGGTAGTTGGAACGTCAATTGGTTAATAAGACTCCGCCAGCGGGCAACGAAATCTAAGATAGATTTGTCTTCATACTACTGGGTTGAATAGAGATGGTCATGGTGACTTTCTTGGTAACATTGATTGAAAAATGATCTAAGAAATCTTGGGTTACTTGATTAAAGGAATAAATAAAATGTCAAGGTAGTGCGTTATACCAATCCAATGTTGGTCCTGTCAGGGACATTGGGAAAGTTTGTAGGAGCAAAGCATCATCGTGGGTGATTAGGTAACACCCACGTTTGAACGACCGCACTTCCCAATGCACTAGGTAAGGATGAATGGGAATAGATGGATGGATAGGCTCATTATAGATTTCATCATATGTTAAAGAATTACGGGATCCAGAAACAAATGCTTCTAAGGTCTACATCTTCTCCATCATCATTTTAATGAGGTCATTAGTAGGCTGGAATGAATGGGTGCCTCCTACAAAAAAGAGGGTTGATGGTGAATGTATGAAGTGGGTGGTATGTTGGTGTATGATGGCACTGAGTATGAGAACTACACAGGAGGAATAGATGTAGGTGGCGCATAGCCAGCATAAGCAATATATGAGGTCGGGGGTTGTTCATAGTATGTGTAAGCAGGTGAGTAGTCGGAACAACTCTAGTGGCGATTGGGGCTAAGGATTGTGGGATAGAAAGGATGAGGTTTTGGGAAGGGGTGTAAATTTGCAACACTAGAGGAGGTTGAGATGCAATGGGTATATGTGAAGTGGTGGGTGCAGATGAAGCTATACTCATAGCAGTTGTCGAAGAGGCAATCGATGTCACAGGTGTGATTGATGACGTAGATGTTACAGTTATAGTGGCTGTGGGATTTAGCTGAGACACCACAGGTGATAAAGTAGATGATGGTAGTGCCAAATGTGTTCAAAGAAAAGTTGTGAAAGCCATGAATTTTGGGGTAAGAATTCCTAAAGAATCCCCAAAGGCTTCAAGCAACAAATCAGTGGACCATCCGATAAGAAATGAGCAAGATTTTCTAACTAGCATACATTATGAAGTAAACACTCAAATTTAAGCTAATTAAAACTACCTCTATTCTTTGAAAGCTTAAAATAACGAACCTAGTAAGCCCTAAGCAATCAGTTTTAGTGATTAAGAGAAAGAGATCTCCCCATTATAGTTTTTTGAGCCAATATTTCTTCCCTTTTACTCTATAAATTGGATTAGCAATACAAAAAATGAAGTAAATAGCTCAATATCTAAACTAGAAATGAAATCTAGATCCTAGATGAAAAATGCTATAATCTGTGCTTAGGAAGAAGGGAGGAATTCTTGAAAATGAGAGAGGGGTTCTAGTCCTATATATAGTTTTCTATTTGGGAAAATGGGAAAACTTGAGTGCATGTGGGACAAACACTAAATTCCAAAAAACACTTTTAGCAAGTCAAAGCTTACTTTGACTAGGTTTAGGGAGTGACAAACCATGTTTAAGCTTAATTAAACATGTTTAGGAGGTGATTAGGGTTTGGAGAGATTTTTGAAGGGTAAGATCAATCCAATGGAATGGATTGATAGGCCGGGAAGGTGGTACAAGTGGACTGGAAGAAAGTAATAAGCTAATGTAGGTAGAACAAAGCTATTATAGCTTGTTTAAATGGTTTACAAGAGGAAAAATGACAAAAGGGATGTTGTAGGAAGAAAGTTAGATAGGTCGAACCGGCGGTGCATCATCGGTTTGTAGGGAGAAGCACAACTAGTGCAATATTAGTCATAATAGTACATTGGCCAAACTATAGGTGTCTACATTTTCCCCTCTTTGAGGTGATGTAAGTTACATCACTTCGAAGAAAGTAGACAACTATAAAAAAGAAGAATTTTTTTGAAGGGATAGAAGAAAAATAATAGGATGAAGGATGCCCCCTCGAGTGTCGATGGGGTGATGAAAGAAGTCGATCGACGCTCGAAAAAGGTGAGAAGAAAGAGGAAAGGGAAGTGTGAAGAGAAGAAGATGAGAAACAAGGAAAGAGATATTGAGCTATCCACAAATCAAATGTATTCAATTTTTAAATCATCATTTTGCTTAGAGACCTCCTCATCGGTCCTTATTAAAAATGTGAGCATACAACAAAAGCGTATAATGACATAAAAAGCCAAGATACAAAACAACTGTCTATTGCCAAAATGCCGACTCCATGCAACATACAGACATGCAATGCAATTACGAGAAGTAAACAAACTCATGTAACAGGGAAATAAGTACAATCAAACACACTTAAACCAACAACATTCAAGAAGGTTGCGCAAATATTTTGTTATCAAGTTGAAGTCCCAAATGTTCTGATAAGCGACAAGGGTAAGAATGATCCCCCAAGCAATATGCATATACAAGGGAAATGATGGAGGACATTTGGGTCTGATGAAAAAGCATCATGCACGATGAAAACAGTACCAGAGTATAGACGAAGTAAGCAGTGGGCCTTTGTAAGTGATTGTAGATCAAGGTGATTCGCAAGTAATTGTGTCAAAGCATGTGAAAAACGTTAACAGGATATGGGATGAGTGCCACGCAAGAGACACATATTTTAGCCGGAAAATGAGCTGGTTATCGATTTTGGTTCATTTTCAAAGTTTTATACTATTTTTTATTTTTCTGAATTAATTTTACAATTTTACAATTTTTTGATCGGTCAGAAAAATTCAAAAGATCAAAGATCTTCTAAAAAGTTACGTGCAGAGGTGAACAGGGGAAGGCGAGGCCGCAAAAGAGCCAAAAGGGTGTCCCCATGGAAAGAAAGACAGAGTGATAATAATTATTGTAGAGAATTATTGTTCACGATGGGAGGTAGATAGATGAAAAAGAGGAATCAAAACAGAGGAAAGCGCTTGTAAGATTCCTAAACAATACCAGGGCTAAGAGGAAGTGTCCGCGGGGTAGCTCAAAGTGCCCCAGCATGTGAAAATTAAATAAAAATAATTATCACGGTGGGTAAAAGAAGATTAGAATGATCACGTAAAAGAAAACATGCCCCAAGGGCATCGTGACGAGTTAATATACCCACCCGGGGGGGTAAAAATAATCACGATCAATTCATTTATACCAGAGCCCTTGAAATCTTTTACCGAAAGGTGTCGGTGAGATATCTTGGAGTGTGATGGAGAGGTTATCGATGAGGCAGAGGCGAGCAGACCGGATCCGAGAGTACCAGCGAGACCCCGCGGATGGGCCCTTTGTGAGTGGTCTATCCTTTCTTTTTTAAATTACACATTTAATGCTTTGTAGGTCATTTCTAGGGTAGGTAGGTGGGAAAAAGACACATGCGCACGCATAGGTGTCAAAAATATAGGAATACGTATGCGTACGCATCGAAAAAGTAGGTACGTATGGGCGTACTCGTTGAAAATGGGTAAGCGCACATGTGTCCATCGAAACAGGGGAAACGAGGACGCGCGCGCGCGTGTCGAACCAAGCATGTAGGCGCTAGGGGAAAAATATTTGAATTTTACCAGGAACGGATGCGCGCACACGTGCACACTAAGAGGGATGTGTAGGCGTCACACTGGGTGCATTGGCATCTTTCGTGGCATACACGAGAAAATGGAAAAGGTAGGGGGCACGTATGCATCGGTTAGGGTGCATAGGCATCGAGGAGGACGCATGTGTGTCGAAAGAGGTGCGCATGCATCCGGGAGAAAAAGGAACACACTTATAGAAATAAAATAGCAAAGTGCAGAGGAGAACAATTAGAAGATTTTTAGAAGAAAAAGGGGAATTAGTAAGCTCAAGGACTCTACTGACTATGTTTCCTTAAAAAGATAGCTAGATATTAGATAAGTGCCTAACACTTGTTTTTTATCTTTATAGCGCAGATTACCCGCACTTCAAATGTAGGAGAGATATGACTGCACTTTGAGACGATAGAGGCATAGTTTGAGGATGGATATAGGAGTATTTTAGACATCCTCCTTTATGTCACAAGGTTAGTCTATGTGGTTGACATGCCCCAGATCACATGGGACCACAGTCTTCTCACGGCCATAGCAGAGAGATGACACAGCGAGAGCCAGTGCTTTCAGCTGCCTACTGGGGAGATTACCATTATGTTGGAGGATTTCTGGTGCATCATGCGTGTTCCTATCGTTGGCCAGCCCATTTAGTATGTGAGTGACAGAGTATTGTTGGATGGATGCATAACACAGTTTTTTGGGGTCTCGATGCTACCTCATCATGGGATGACGATGCATTTATCACAGTGCATTCAGGACCTTTTTCTAGATTGTGTCATGGTATACATGATGGCCTTTGTCAATGGTTTTTTACTCCCTGACAAGACTGGTTCCTCATTCCCCCTTGGACTATTTGGGGTTATTCTTAGATTGATATAGGGAGAGACTTATTGTTGGGGCCAATGCATTCTGGCACATCTTTATTGGGATCTACATCTTATCACCTATTACCATCAGAAGATGGTAGGCACGGCAAGGATCCTCATGATATGGGCCTAGTAACACATTGCTATCTGGTGCTCCTTAGGAACTTTGAGAGTTCGAGCTCCAGAGGAGCCATCTACCATGGGTTGGGTTCCAGTCGAGGATGATTTTTGGTCCTATAGGGGTGACCCCTATCCTTATCATCGAGAGCTTGATGACTTACAATAGGCGGCCGTGGTATGGAGGCCGTATCGACATTTCTAGTGGCCCGAGGATGCCCAAGAGCTATCCATAGCCAGAGTAGAGAACTTTATCATGGGTAGCTATAGCTATATGCAGGAGTTTTATAGGGTTGAAAGATGCGAGCGACAGTTTGGTATCACACAAGATGTTTTGGGGCCTTATATGTGGTATGCACGAAGAGCGCATGAGTATTTTGACATTGGGCCGTAGATAGCCTTTGACACAGCTTGGGCCAGTTTTACACATGTGATAGCTATTGCATGAGTACCTTTGAGGCAGGTGCGAGATGTAGGGTGCACAATAGAGTACACACCCTAGTATCATGGTGTGATTCCACACAGGGTGACCATTCTGAGGGAAGCATATGAGGTAGGCGTGAGGCTTCCCCTAGTGGGGCCACCTAGCAATGATGATGGTGCCAGAGGTGATACTGATGATGAAGATTCAGATGAAGAGGGTGGCCCCGATGCACAGAATCAAGTTAGAGGCAAGGCCCCACAGCTATAGGTACAGGGTCCTAGGCCTATACCTAGACAGGAACACCAAGCCTCAGTTGGTTCATTGCTACCAGTGGGAATTCTAGTGGGCATATATGTCCCATTACAATAGGTTCTACCATAGCAGGCTCCACCTCCTCAGGCCCTAGGGGGTGGTGATAACGGATGACTTGCTGCACTACAGCAACAGTCATAGGCCACAATAGTGGTACAACTTTAGGTAGCCACAGAGAGAGATCAAGCCAGGGCACGGGTTCAGGTTTTGATTGCTGAGAGAGACCAGGCCAGGTCTCATTTATAGGATGGTGGTAGGGCCATATGGTAGGGTCAGATTCCATAGTTGGCAGTGCAAGGCAATTAGTTAGTGGGTGCCTTAGGCCAGGTACAGAGCTAGTTACATAGCGTCATGGTTCAACATGACCAGGTGCAGGCCGAGGGAAGGACCTATATGATGAAGAGAGACCAGGCCCAAGTTGAGTTATAGTGTCACCCTGGAGAGGGATCGAGAGGCCATTGTTGCTAGGGAGGCTGATGCTGATAGAGGTCGATTGATAGGCAAGTGCGATGCCACCCTATAGACAACCTTAGCCATCAGAGATGATGATTTGATACGCGACACTATCAGGGCCACAAGTGATGCTCTTTATTATAGGACAACCTACTTCTAGGTAGTTCTCACAGCAAAGTGAGTGATGCCTTATGCCCAGATTGATGTGAGCCGCATAGGCTTCAAATCATGGAGGTCGGCTAGGTCAGTATAACATCCAACCACACAGCCAAGTACACAATAGAGGGTTACACAGGGTCTTCCCCCACAGTTGGAAAGTTCTTTAGGGGAAGGCCCATCACAGCCTCCATTATTACGTCCTTCAAGACATGGTCCTAGTAGCCCTGGTGATGGGGAGAGTTGCAGCTAAGTCTCCTACTCATGCCATGATATATATGTATGTATTCATTTGTATATGCCTCTTATGAAGGCGGGTTTTGACTATGTACAAATTCTTTAGATTCTTTTACGGATGCGTCTTAATGAAGGCCCGATTTTGATCTATGTAGGTACCTTTTTTATGTACCACCATGCCTCTTTATGTAGTCTTAGCATCTGATCCCTACCTCATTTATATGGCAGATGGACAAAGCATTTTGTATATACTAGAATTTGACACAGAAATTTTTATTATATATGTACCATATGGACACTTTCTTGTATATCGTGTCATGAATTGATATATTTTCATGGTAATTATGTTTCATTGATGTTCATCATGTATATTTTCCTCTTCATGTATGTGACATACTTTAAGATGTAGAGATGTACATGTTTTTCTTTCATAGTGATGATATACTCGTGTATTTGATATCATGTGTTTTTTATTTATGAGATGTTTGATTCCATATGGCTATTATTTTGGGATGATACTGGATGATATTGGTGTGGGGGGGATAGATTAGTGATTATGCAAAACCCCTCTTGCCCCCATTGATGATACAATATGTGATGACTAGCTTAGCATACATGCATGATGTAATACTTAACATTTTTTGTATATATGATGTAGTAAATGATGTGATAAATGTGATGAAACGATACATGATAGATGTGATAAAAAACAACTGTGCTAAGCAAACACACAAGAAAAAGTTAACAAAACTAAAACAAATATACTCATGCAAAAAAATGCAATGAAACTAAAATGAAGATTAATCTAACACTTTAATCCAAGCAAGTAAAAATGAAATCCCACAGATTCACATAACAATCAAATAAACACACAACAATTACTGATAAGCCTAAAATTCCTAATAATGAATGCAGCACAACACACAATTAAACGTAACAAGATCTAATATAATGTAAGAAAAGAATCATTCAAAGAACAAACAACACAATAAGCTAAGTACAACAAAACTATACAAACCAACAACTAAAATTAATCTAACTACCACTTTGTTTTTACGGGATAGCATTGACATATTTTATAATGTTTTTAAGTTCATCATGAAGGATAAGTTTTTAAGACTAGGGTTTATGACGTTGGTCTAGGTTTCCCTAGGGCAATGTCACAAAACTAATGTAGCTGCATCCCTAAGAAGGGAATTTTTCTAGATGTTTTTAGGTTTTGTGTACCCTTTTTCCAATGATTTTTGTATTTTCAAGGTCATGTTCTGAAAGTAATGTACAAGCTTCAAAGAAATGTGGAATGCCCCCAACATGATGTGGGAATATACAAAGGGTCAAATGCCATGCATTAATGTATGATGAAGTGGAATGTGAATGTTCCGCCAGCATGATGTGGGAATATACAAATAGGCCACATCCTTCACACAGATATAACATAAGTAAACTAGATAACAGGTACTGTAAGGGTGCTCGAGGTTAGATTCCTAGACCTAGCTAGGGTACTATAGAATTTAGCAAGTGGTAAGAGTTACCAATCCTGTCGTAAGAGTGAATTGTGTACGGGAGACCTTCCTTGAGCTCCGAAAACCAGTTTTCATAAAAGGACATGCCCACTGTGCCAAAATTTGCATGGTTTTCACAGGAGGATGACCTATTTTTTCTTTACTTTTTTCTTAAATTTTATATTTTTTGCTTTTTTTTTCTTTGTTTTCTACTTTTTAGTTTCTTATCTCAATATACGAGTCATTATTAAGCATAAAAGTTCTTTAGGTGAATGGTGTTCATGCGCTCTAGAAGCTCTTCACCATCTGAAAACGTAAATCTATATGCCGCTAATCCATATTTAGCAGTCACAACATAGGGGCGCAATTGGCCTCAAATTTACCTTTGTTTTCCCTGTCTTTGGTGGTATTCTTCTAATTTTCTTTCAGTACGAGATCACCTACATCAAATTCCCTATGAATGATGCACTTTTGGTATCCTCTAAATACTCTATTTTTATATACTTTAAGGTGATTAAGTTCTCTGATACATCGTTCATCCAACAATTCTAACTCTGTCAGGCGAGCAACTCTGTAGTCTTCATCTTTGTCGAGGTAGTTCTGTGGACACTAAAATTTTCCTCCGTAATTTCTATTTCATTAATGTATGTATTAGGAATAGGATTTTGTTAAGTATAATTAGTAGTAGTGTCTGATACAAGATAACAGTGCCGTCAGTACGGTGCCGCCAATAATGTGGAGTATGGTAATAGTCAAAGTACAATAGTAATGTTGTAAAAAGTAAATATTTGTCGTAAGTGGTCCGGTAATGTTAAAATGTCAAAGTTTGGGTAATTAGAGAAGTAGGGTCTACGTGATTAGGAATTAGAAATATTATATTGGTAATAAGGACAAGGAGTGAGGTCATAAATATTTTGTGTTTTTTATTTGTAAAAAGTCTAAAAATGTGGAACCCATGTAAAATGATAAGGTTTATCTTATCTTAATAGATAAGCTTACATGTACAGATAAGAGTTAAGGTATGGAATATGATTCGTCAGAGTGGATTTCTTATCCTATCTTAGAAATAAGATGGATAAGCCTGGAAGTTCTATAAATAGACAGGCCACCCCCCTCATTTAGCATAGAAGGAAGTAGTGAGATATTGTAGGAAGTGTGCGAAGGAAGCCATCAGTTTAAAGGTGTGTTAAAGAAGCCATTAAGAGGTGTAGTTGTAAAGTTTCTCCCATAGTCTCGGTGAAAGGCAAGTGAAGTCAATAACAATTGAAGTATCTCATGGGTGAGATTGTAACAGTTTCATGTTAATATTATAATTTATTTTGATACTTCAGATTTGTCATCATTCTGTCTTATCATAGTTGATGGTATTCTTGTGTTATGTTGTTGTTTTGTTTCCCAGATTACATCCACCAAACTAAAGGCTTTGCATTAGTAAATAATCATAGCACGAGGAGTTCCCGGTGAAGAATTATCATAGTGCCGGATTGGTGATGATAGTCCTTGAGAGATATTCTTAGGGAGGGAAGCTCTACTTCTAAAGGTATGATGGCTTCATTGACATAGACAAGTGAATACAGGGTCACACTAGTAGGGGTGCAAATGGAGGTTCGATAAGCCCAGAGGGTGGGATGGATTTGCAAATGCCAATTACAACCAGTTTTACTGACCATTTTCTCCATAACGCACATAAGAGTTTTTTTATAGCCTCTGCTTTCCCATTACCTTGAGGGTAATAGGGGGTGGACCATTTAAGTTGGATACAAAAGTGTTGGCACAAGTCTTTTACCGTCTTGTTTTTGAAATATTTACCATTATCAGTGATAATGGCCAAGGGGATACCATAACGACATATAAGATGGTTCATGATAAACTTGGATATTTGTACACCGGTGACATAGGTAAGAGTAATAGCCTCCACCCATTTAGTGAAATAATCGGTGGCAGTTATGATGTGCATGTTACCATCTGATGAGGAAGGTTGGAGCTTCCCTATGAGATCTAAACCCCACTTTGAAAAAGGCCAAGGCGTTGCAATAGGCTGAAAAGCCTGTGCTGGTGCATGTATGAGATTACTGTACTTTTGACAAAGTTCATACTTCTTCATGAAGATGCAGCAATTGGATTCCATAGTAGGCCAATAGTAGCCTACTCTCAAGAGTTTCTTAGCTAGCACCATGCCACTAGTGTTTGCCCCATAGATACCACTATGTACCTCTTTAATCACGTGAACCAAATCAATAACATTTAGACAACGAAGCAAGTTCACGTCGTAGCCATGATGATAAAGGGTGCCTTCTAGGAGGGTATAATGGGCAATATGGTAGATAACGACTTTTTTTATTTGAATGGGTAATGTCAGGTGGGAAGGTTCCATCTTGTAGGTACTTGGTAAATGGGGTCATACCATGGGGATAGGGGACCAATAACCTCACAAGATAAAAATTATTTAGGCATATCAAATGTCAGTATCTGTAAGTGTTCCACAAAGAAAGGCATCTTGCTCTCATTATGCGAGATGCGAAAGAGAGAGCCGATGGTAGCCATGGCATCCACAGATCTATTATGAGATCTGGGTTTTTGTTCAAATATGACATGTGAAAAATATTCCTTTAGGGTTTCAACCATATTCTTATAGGGAATACGTTTTTCATCTTTAACCTTGTTTTCATCATTGACCTGCTTAATGATGAGTTGAGAATCTCCAACAACTCGTAGTTTTTTTATGTTCGAAGTGATAGCTAGCTTGAGGCCAACAATGAGCACCTTGTACTCCACAATGTTATTGGTACAAGGAAACCCCAACTGGAATGCCCTTGGTATAATATCTCTTGTGGGAGTGATAAGTACTACTCCTACTCCTGATCCATGAAAAGTAAATGATCAATCAAAATGGACTTGCCATTCTGTGGGTTCTTTGATATACATCATAGATGCGTCTGGGAGATCCAGGCACAAAGGCTCTGTTCCTGGTAAGGGTGCTTCTACCAATTAATCTGCTAATACCTGTCCTTTTAAGGAATTCTTATTTACAAACTCTATCTCAAATTCACTCAAAAGAATGATCCAATTAGCCATTCGGCCTATTAGGGTGGGTTTGGATAAGAGGTACTTAAGAGGGTCAACCTTGGAAATAAGTTTAGTTTTATTGTTAAGGAGGTAATGGTGGAGTTTTTGAAATGTGAATATAACTACCAAGCAGGCATTTTCAATCTATGAATAGTTCAATTCATAGGCAATCAAAGTACGGCTAAGGTAATAAACAACTCTCTCCTTATGGCCAAGGTCGTATTGGGCAAGCAGTGCACCAATAGCGAATTGGGTAGAAGAAATATATAAAAGGACAAGCTCTCCAGGAGTAGGGGCATCAGCACAGGTGGATTTATAAGGCATTGCTTGAGTAGAGAAAATTCCTTTTGATATTCGGGCCCCCACTTAAAAGCAACATCTTTATTCAAAAGATGTGTAAATGGATGACATTTATCCACAAGATGAAAAATAAAATGGTGAATATCCTGGATCTTTCCTTGTAGACTTCTGAGTTGTTTAAGAGTGGTGGGTGGAGGAATATCTGTAATAGTAGTGACCTTGGTGGGGTCCACTTCTATCCCTCTCTGTGATACTATAAATCCCAAGAGTTTTCCTGATAATACGCCAAAGAGGCACTTATTAGGATTAAGACAAACCTTGTAGTCCCTAATGCGCTGAAAGATATGCCTAAGCACTTCTGGGTGCTCTTCTCTACTTTTTTACTTAGCTAATATGTCATCCACATAGTCCTCCATAATATCATTCATAATATCATAAAAAATGACAGTCATAGCATGCTGATAAGTAGCCATAGAATTTTTGAGCCTGAATGACATGACTTTGCAACAAAAGTTTCCCCATGGAGTGATGAAAGTAGTTTTGTGTTGATCCTCTTCTACGATCCTTACATGATTATACCTCAAGAAGCCATCCATCAAGGATAGCATCTCATATCTAGCGGTAGAGTCTACGATCATATCTATGTTTGGCAAAGTAAAATCATCTTTAGGAAATGATTTATTGATATCACGTAAGTCAATACAGATCCTAATACCAATGGGTTTCTTTTATACTAAAACTATATTGGAGATCCAATCTGAGTAATCAATAGGTGTTGATAAAATCTGCAGCCAAGAGTTTCTCCAATTCTTCTTTGACAAGCAGTGCAACTATAGGATGCATCTTCCTCAATTTCTATTTAATGGGATTGGTGTCTAGGTGCACAACAAGGTTGTGCACAACTAGTGCTAGATCCTAGCCGGGCATATCTGAATATGTCCATGTAAAAATATCAACGTATTCTCTTAAGAGTTCCACAAAGGTTTTTGGTTCCTGAGCTGAGAGTGAAGCCCCCAACTTGATCATCCAGGGTAAATCATCTAAACCAATGTTAACACTGATGGTTTCCACAATGAGAATCTTAGATGCGTCCTCCATTCTAGTAGGATCAGGAGAGAGGGTGAGATCAACCTCTTAAGGTAGCTCTTTCTCATCTTTAAATGGATAAGTTATTTTATCCACGTGCTTTTCATTTTGTTCTTCTATAAGTGTTTAGAAGAGTTTTCACTGTGATATTTTCGTTTATTCTTTATACTAGGCTACTCTAAAGAATTTTTACATTTATTCACAACATTCTTACCCAAGTGGCCACACATCTCTACCTCTTCTCCGAAGTATGCACATGTGTTTAACTAAATTTGGAATCCTTTCTTGTGGTCCCCAACAAGAAGAAAATCCCTAAGTCCCATGAATTCTATGAATGCTTCATCATTCTTGAAGATATCAAGTCGTACGTAAAGTTTTTGGTCCCAATATACAAGTTCAAGATAGTATAGGGTGACTTGATAATCAGTTGAAGGGATGGATTCAGGTAGGGTGAGGATGGATGACTCTAGGAATAGATTCGTGGAAGCCAAATCTTTGTAGAGGCTATATTGGGAACTTGTAATGCTATCCATATTATACAAAATGTCCTTGCACTCAGAAAAGGTAGCATCAACCTCGATGGGTTGAGTAACCTGGGATTTTAACCCAAGACCATGCTTGTCAGATTCGAAATGGTGAGTGGGAATAGGTTCTAGATGACCTTGTGTGTTAGCTCCACACTTGTATCCTTTATAACCCATGACAAACCTCATGCGGTGTCCTTTAATATACTGAGGTGCTTGATGGCACGAGGCCATGGTTCCTTCTAACACCTTACTAATGGGGTCCTCCAACATCTTTTCTTTAGACAGGAGGCCACTATTAAAAAATTTATCCAATGGTTTTGAACATGGTTCTCATGTACATTTGAACTGAAAATAAGGCTTACCCCATGTCCTATGTGACACTAATAAGTCTAAAATTATTAATGCTTGTTCAAGAGTAAATGGATTTCCTGGCCCATATTTTTCTGATGTAGCTGGACCCAAGATGCAAAAGGATTGACCAAAGAAAGGAATTCCTGATTATAAAGTGTGAATGATTCTGATTCCACCCGATTCTTCATAGCTTCCATCTTAAGAGGGATGACAACATCCACAGAAGGACACTCATAGGTTGCACGAGAGAAACTATGCAATGCCTGACAGTGAGTGAATGGCTCAGGATCACCCGAGATGGTCACTATATGCCCTTCATGGAAGAGCTTGATACAATGATGAAATGTCAAAGGGATAGCCTACATGGCATGAATCCATGGATACCCCAATAACATGTTATATGGGAGATCTAAATCAAGGACATGGAAGGTCATATCATGATAAGTGGGACCTACTTCCATGGGAACTATAATAGTACCGATTAATTCTCTCTCCTCATTATCATACACTGTGATGGTGATGGTATTAGCTCCCAGATCCATTTCAGAAAGGCCTAGCTTCTTAACAAGCTTCACTGTGCATATGTTTAGACCTGATCCCCTGTCCACAAGCACTCTTTTAATCTTACGACGGGTAACCACCACTTCTAAATAGAGAGGAAAATTATGCTCAAGGTTGTTACATGGGATAGCATTTTGATCAAAAGTGATATGATCAGTGGGTTCAAGGTGGGAAACCATAGGTTGTAAGTGCACGGGATCTACCTTAGTAGAGAATCCAGAATTTTGTAATGTTTTGTGCAATATATCCTTGTGAGCAGAGTAGAGATTTTAAGAAGGTCTAAAATGGATATTTTAGCCGGTGTTTTGTCTAGCTGGTCTAAAAAATTATATTGGATTTTGGTATTTGGTATTGGATCAGGTATGATTAGGAGAGTGCATCACATTCCAACTGCACAACTCTTTTCAAGAATTTGGATTGTGTTTACCCGTTCATCAGGGAAAACGGATGCAGCCTATAAGGGAGTCGAATGGACTGCTATCACTAGGGTAAACACACGCAACAATTGGATATTCATTAGAGTCCTACTCATGATCTGGTTTCCTTTTCTTTTTATCTGTGTGATTGGGAAAAGGTTCTTTGTATATGCTCGTTTTCTTCATTAGGACCCTGTCTTGAATCAGGAGGTGATTCTATGGAAATCTTTCCCTCTTTAATGAGGTCTTGTATGAAGTGTCTCAGCCGTAGAGATTTATCTATTTTTTGTCCTTTGACACGATGGAAGTCAGAATATTCATGGTCTTTATAAAAACCAGGTTTTGTAGCATTTTCTGGGAATGCTACTGTGGTATTTAGATACTCTACCATTTTAACATCATCTAATTTTTTTAATATAGTAGTCAAGGGTTCACTTAATGTTATGAACGTACATTTTGTAGGTGCCTTAGGATGAGGTCTTTGTAAAATCTTCAGAAGTGGACCTGTCTACATAGCTTGGACTATTTTGGAGTCGGTAATTCCATCACCAATGACGTGCTATTTCTTAGTAAAGAACTTAGGTTTGTCTACATATTTGGCCTCATGTTTGTCTTTGACAAAGGGTTTAAGTGTTCCTTTGGTAGTAAGAGCCTTTTCAATTTGGCTACCTTTCTCTATAAATTCCTCTAAGTTAGATCCACAATGCATGTGAAGATGGAAGGCTATCTCTGAGTTTAAACTAGGAACAAAAATGCTCACTAATTGTTTTTTAGGTAGAGCACAAGGGAAGCAACTAGCCAACACTCTCCATGATTGTAAGAAACCCGTGATGGTCTCATTAGGTTTTTTATTTACATTGCAAAGGTCATTCATCATGACATCGTTCTCAATATTGAAAGAATAGTGTTGCATAATTTTTTCTGCTAGTACTGGCCGACGTTATTATATATCCTTTAGGTATGCTACAGAACCATTCAATTGCCAACGCTCCGAAACTACGGGGAAAGAATCATATTAGAAAATTATCATTGTAGGCAACCTCTTGAAAAGCCATGTAAAAATATTTGATTGGATTGTGGGGATAACCTTTTCCTTTGTACTTGTCAAGCTTTGGGATAGTGAAATGTTTAGGAAATGGCTACAGTAGCATGTCTTTATCGAAGAGATATGGACATAGTTCTTCATAGAGATACTTTATGTTTTGGCATATATTTCCCTATTGTAATGTTGTGATCATATCTTTCATAGATTTCAATTCATCCTGAATGAGTTGCTCCTTAGTAGGTCATATTGACCTTTGAGACTAAGTTTCTTTGAAGGTTAGTCTGAATGCGGATCAAATTGAAACTTGTTAAGTTTATTTTTGTCTTTTTCTTTACCTATTTTCCTTTTTGAAGCACCTAGGTTCACTAATTTCTAACTCAACTTCAAGATCTGTTTTTGGAAGGTCTCCTCCTCAACAAGGAGGTCCTCTTCTTCATTGAATTTCAGAGGAGGGGAGGCCTTCTGCTCATTTTTTAATTTACGCGAAGCCTTAAAGTGAGGTTTATGTGATGTTTCACCTTTAACGGTGGCCTTATGTTGCCTAGAAGTGGATGCATATCCCACATTGAAAGGATTATCTGTGTCTAAGATGAATATTCACTCTCCTAAGTTAGGGTCAACGACATTTTCTTCTACTTCGCGCTCATGTGGAAGTTTATCTCCTAACACCAAGACTCTCGTGAGTACTTGATCTTTGTTATAATATAAGTGATCGTCAAATTTGTTTAGGTCTAACCCTTTTTGTTCTTCTGAAGAGTATGACTCTCCTCCACTATGATCGATTAACATCTCTGTATCTTTGACTTTAGAGAAGAGTGGTCCTAAATTGTTCCTGCTAAAGGGGAAACCATCGAAAGGACTAGCTCCTACATTAAGCTCATTGGATTTTTTTGCCATTTTGAAAAGTCTAGGCATTACTAGCTGATACTTAGATCCAACACTATGTTTACTAGTTTTCAAAGGACACTGATATGAACAGATGAAAATGTATCACTTACCTAAGTTGCGTTATGTCAAGTCTACATTCTAAATACCAAGATGAATGACAATGTTGTACCAGATATGTGGGACGAAGTTATAAATCTAACAAGGCTTGAATATCAGCATAATACTAACAAAGTCCTCTAACAAGGTATACTTAGAACTGACTCAAGTACTGATAAAAATCCTAGTGTATTGAAAAGTAGAAGTTTTAATTAGATATAGCATAACAACGCTATCAAGATACCTCAACCAAGCAAGCAAGGCATCGACATCAAGACAAAATCATGGTGATATATATAACATGTTGTCAACACTCGTCAAAAAAACTTAGATGACATTAGAACTAAGATCAAGTAGAAGGTATAACAAGAAGTATGCAATGATGTGAGCAGTCGTAACCATGCAATTCAGAGGGATTTATACTACGTGCCCAAAGAATGGGAGACACAATGTAAATACCAATATTGAATGACTAAAATATAAGCAAAATTCGACAAAATAGGGGAGAGACAATATGAAAAAACTGACCCGTAAAAATGACAAAGATCCTGAAATCAAGATCGTATGACTGACAAAGATGTGAAAACATACCCGCCTGCTTTAGTCATTTAACACCCTAGCCACAAACATGGATGAGTGTAAACATACAAAAAAGTAGCTAGCACTATCTCTGACATGACACGTGAAGTATGCCTCTGTTCAACTTCCAGCGTGGAAAGTACGAAAGCATGGATGTAGATCAAGAACATGCAAAAATAGACTTAGTTTCACTTTGGGTAGAGCTTTGCATCATTCAAAAAAATGAGAAGGAAGCTAAGCTAAGTAATATGTTTGTCTAAACTCTTGATGAAAAACACTTAGATCCAACTTAAAATGAGTTCGTTACCGTGTTCGAAAATACACGATGTTGAATCCAAACAAGTTATCACTTCGTGATGGTAAAATGACGCGCATGGAATAGTAAAGTTGGCCTATAGACAAAATGGTCTCCTTAATAAGTTCTCTCAACTAGGTGTAACAAAAGTTATCCATGAGTGGGCTGATTTACCCAAACAGTCCCAACTATCTTGGGATTATCTTGACTTTGCTTCCTTTAAGCATAGTGGGTAGTAAATACATCCATCATATACTTAACAGAATCACATAGGGATAATTTGTAACACTATCTCACAAGGAAGTACTAGTCAATTAGGTTAAGCGAGGTGCTTCCCGTTTCGTCCACGAGGTTACTCAGTGGTGGACTACTATGGGGTTCCTAGAACCACCCCCATTGTTATACCTTAAGGTGTTATGCCAGAGGGGTTACGTTCCAGTTAAGTGGATAGGGACTTACCCTTTTCTGAAACCTACAATACATTGTGTTGAATATGGTGTGTTTTTTGTCTTTTTTAATCTTAATGTGGTTTCAAAAGTGGTACACCAATTGGCAATCTGCAAACATACGTGTATTAGAAGTTTTTGTTTCATTTTAACACCTTCCTTTGACCAATGTAAGGTTCTGTAGACAACAAGTTGGTTAGTAGTTTTCTAGTTCACCGATTGAGGTAAAAGAGAACTCACACTTTCTTTTGATTCCTAAGATCGCCCAAAGGTGCAAAGGAAGAGCATACACAAACGCAAAGTGGATATCCTACTAAAAGCACATAAAAAATGTTACTTTATCCCTTAAAAAGCAAGTGTTTTTAAGATAAAAAATATAATTTTTGTAGGTGTTTTTGATCTTCAAGATCACTTTGGAAAGCATGAGGAGAGAGCATACACACGTTCCACAAATCCTAATTTAAGCTAAGGAATGAAAAACACTTTAATCATGCAAACTTAAAATTTTAAAGAGAAAACTCTTATTTTTAAACCTGTCAATCTGTTAGAAACCTGCATCAAAAAATTGTCAGAGAAATAGCTAAAACAGACTGTAAAGATTTTTAATTTTGACAGTAACACTTGCGCACCTAAACTGACATGTATGTGCCCTAATCAACAGGTATGTGACTATACCAACACCTACGCAAGTCTATTAAGATCAAAACAATCATCAACACCTACGTGCCATAATCCAACAAGTACGTTAGGGTTTTAACGTGGGCGTGCTCCTACTGACAGATACGCGGCCCAAGTAAAAATAAGTCTGTTAAATGTTTACACAGTGACATTAATTACACAGACATGTCCAAAGAGACAAAGACGCAGACATACCAACAGAGACGCAGATGCATACCTATAGAGAAAAATTTTATAAACACAGAGGACACCCTGACGGGTACCCGGCCTTTCCAACAAAGACGCGTGTATATCAACGTGTACGCACAACCTTAAAACACCTATGCGTGCCTTATGAAAAACCTGCAAAAAACACGGATTTTCAAAATTTTAAGATCAAACAGGTTATTAGTTAGTCAAAGCTTCCTATTTCTATGTTAAACCCATGAATGCATGTAAATAGAGTTCATTAATCCAAGGTTTAAAACAGAAATGAGGAAATAACAAGTGATTTAAACTAAAAAACTTGAAAATGGACTTTGAAGAACTCAAAGGACCTCCATTAATGGAGGATGGACATAAGGGCATGCCAAATGTGTTCAAAGAAAAGTTGTGAAAGCCATGGATTTTGGGGTAAGAATTCCTAAAGAATCCCCAAAGGCTTCAAGCAACAAATCAGTGGACCATCCGATAAGAAATGAGCAAGATTTTCTAACTAGCATACATTATGAAGTAAACACTCAAATTTAAGCTAATTGAAACTACCTCTATTCTTTGAAAGCTTAAAATAATGAACCTAGTAAGCCCTAAGAAATCAATTTTAGTGATTAAGAGAAAGAGATCTCCCCATTATAGGTTTTTGAGCCAATGGTTCTTCCCTTTTACTCTATATATTGGATTAGAAATACAAAAAATGAAGTAAATAGCTTAATATCTAAACTAGAAATGAAATCTAGAACCTAGATGCAAAATGCTATAATCTATGCTTAGGAAGAAGGGAGGGTATGTACCAAAAATTGTAGGGTACTGCGCTGCCGGAACAACGTAACATGTACCCCAATGATGATACAAGTCTCCTTGCAAGGTGTTCGGGATCTAGAAAAGCTCCCCAAGTGTGCGTTAACATCCCGCATGCCCCGCTTAGCCCCCGCGTGCTTTGTTTTTCTCTTTTTCCCTCTTTTCTTGGCCTTTTGCTCTTCAGTTATGAAACCGCCGCCCTGCCTGGGCGGCGGTCTCGTGACCGCCGCCCTAAGCAGGGCGGCGGTCCTATAACCGCCACCCTGCTCAGGGCGGCGGTCCTTTACGCATTTTCTAGAATGCTCTTTTAACATGACTCACGTAAATTTCAACGTTTACCAGCTTTTTTTCACCACCATGAGCTTGCATTAATGATTCTGGTTCCCTGGAATAGTGTTTTGCCATTGTTTATAGTTTAAGAGATCAATTTGGTTTTTACCTTGGGTAAATGCAAATGCTATAAATAGTTGGCTTGTGCTCAAGCAAATGGCCCCTCAAATTTGCCTCTGAATTTCTCATTGCAATAGATTAGTCTTTCATTTTACTTAGAATTCTTAGTTTATTTCATTGCATGCTTAGTTAGTGTTGTTTTGCTGTTAGGAAGCCACATATCCATCTTGTGCAAGTGCTGTTGATATTTCATCCAATCCATTGGAGTAGGAGTAGTTTGTTTTCAATAGGAAGCCATTAAAGTTGCAGGTTTTGTTCTTCAAACAGGATAGTTTCAGGTTCTGGACGTTTTATGTTGCATGACTCGCAATAAATCCCGCTAGGAATTGCATAAGCCAAGCTCTGTACTCTTGCGCTATCTCTCTCCTACTCGCATTGTATTCAGTCTGTATCCTAAGCTTCCTTTGTCCCAATATCTACTTCTGTTGATGCTAGCATTACACGCTTTTCTGGATCCACGTGAACATGAAGGAACGAGGAGATCACACTGAGGGGACAAGATCACACACACCATCAGATTCGCCACTGTTCTACAGAATCCAGGTTCTAGCTTTCAAAGTTCTAATTAGAATCATATCAAATAGAGTAGTTAATTACTTTATTTCAGTCAATCTTACTTTCGATATTGCCAGGGAAGCTGTGGGGATTGATAGTTTCTGAGAGACTATGATTCTTTCCTCACTTCTGAGGTAGGATCGAGAGTCTTTCAAATAGATTAGATCAGTTATTTCATTGTTTAGAATAGATTTACAACTGCACAGGCAAGTAGCTATACTCGGTTACTTTGTTTGTTTTAAAATTCGACACTAGGTTAATTGTCAATTTCTAGATATATTAAAATAGCTGCTCTTTCAAATTCATTTATAAAATTCATCAGAAAATAAGAAAAATATAGAAGTTATATATGTTATAGACATACTTCGCATAGTTAATTTTATTTTGCTGCATTTAGTTTACATTATTGCTTTTGTATGACAATCACGGGACCTAGAGAGCCCAGGGAATACGTATTCGAGCCAATCGTGCCCCAACCCAATCTCATCACAGCCATAACTGATATAGATCAGAATCTCAGGATCCAAGTCTTCCAAACAATGGTAAACTTACAACAAATCAGTTTCCAACTGCACGGGTTAAACATAGAAGACGACCAAGCACACACATTTTGGTCAAATCAACCAAACTACAGATTACCCTAGATTCATATCCGCATGACTGTGGAAGGGTTTGAAAGAGAGAAGACCTTTGGTTGTGATCCTTTGGTCCCATAGCCAGACACAGGAGACACTCTCACAGATATAGATACCAGCTTGAGAATTCAGGTTGCACAAATGCCTGTAAGATATTCTGAGAAGATCGCACAATTATTAATTCTGAATATAGAAGCTGAGAAAGCATATGATTACTGGATACTAGGGATTAGGGACTGATTCCGCACATGACCATAGCAGGACCACAACAAATACGAATCTACGGTTGTGACCCACAAATCCCACAGCCCAACGAGCCCATAGGTGAATCAGACATAGATGCTGGCCTACGTACACTAGTATTCAGATCTACTCCACTTCCACCTATCATCATCGAACAGTTATCCTTGCTAGACACAACAGCTAACAAAGCTAAGGAGTTCTGGACTAGGCCAGAGAATCGCCCATAGAGTCAATTATATTTACCATCCGCCCTATGACCTTATCTGGAGATATACACGAAACTATCCCAGGTCATTTTCCACGTATTCCACAACCTATAGACCGAATCACGCCAGAGCTCGATATTGATTGGAGCCTTCGAGCAGTCATCCTTTCTGATCGATCTATCACACCAGTTCAGGTTAGGAGGGCCTTCTTTGCCTTAGATTCACAATTTCCACTAGTGCACGTCGAAGACATCAGATTGCCCAATTAGCTTGTCTGCATCCCACACATATTTAATCCCCACCGGCTGTCTCGGCACGACCTCGGGAGGTCAGGTGCGAGGAAAAGTTACTTGTAGATTCCTATGCTCGCTTGTCACTTTTCCATCGTACAAAATTGGTGAACCCGACATGAACCTTTCTACTTTCTGGTCTGGAGTCAGATTTCTACTGGTTCTTTCAAATTAAAACGACTCTTTCATCTTTACTACCTCATTAGCTTTCACCATCACCTTCGCTCCTTCCCATTATTCTACGGGTATTCATATACCCCCCGAATATGTCGGGATTCGATGCATATGGTAGGCCTCTCTTAGGTCTTGAGGCATACTACGCTCAACTGAATAGACAATCATCACCCTCGCTCTCAGTATGGGGTGACAACTACTCAACTAACCAATTATCAACACAAGAATCAGATATAACTCATCTTTCCAAACAGAAGAGTTAGATTAATTCACTCAAACACAACAAACAGAACCTTCAAGCTCAAACAATATGACGCTCACAGGAGAGTCTAGTTCGTCTCCTCAGGTACTACTTAGACCACAAATTAGTAGACAAGATGACCCATACATGGTTTTAGATAATGAACATTCAACACGTTATCCCAAGAATGAACAACGTTCTCGAAGTATGTACCCACCTATAGGAGGTTTACAAACATAACCCGAGGTCTCTTTTCAAGGAAATACCTCCATGTCACTACATATAGGAAATGCCCTCGGGGAAACTTGGCAGGGCAGCGATCAATTCATATCAAGATATCACATGCCTATACAACACCATGATATACAACAAACGCCGCTAAGGCAAAACACCGTGACTTCACCAAATGAAGTCATTTCAACGTTAGTAGAAAAAGTGAGGGGGTTAGAACTTGCTCAGGCAAATCACCATTCTCAACTCATGCAGGCAGGAAATTCCAAACCTAGCCAAATAGACCTCCTCACAGGAATAGGTACGTTAGGTATGACTCCTCAGTATTCACAACAAACGCCGATTAGAACCACCGTTTCTAACACCATTCCAATACCTCCCGGTCTAGTACAAAATAATCCATTCTTGGACAATACCCCTTCATACTTAAACATGTACTCCAAATCACCACAAGGGGATATGTTCTCCTCTCCCGGTATTTTTACTCAACCACAGGGGTTCCCTTATGCTCCTACCAATGCATATGCAACGCCATGTCAACAACCCATTCCACCACCGCTCCCTCAGCAGGCACCATCAATGGTCGAAACCTATGCGATAGGGACATATTCAGAATACTTGAAAGAGCCCTTAGATTTCACCATACGAAGTGTCATGCTTCCAAGACCTCTTCCCGATTTTCCCAAATACAAAGGTGAGGGAGATCCAAATGCACATATCAAAGCTTACGCTACAGCCATTCGAGAATTACTCCCTTGGGATGGGGTTGTTGCTAAAATATTTCCCAAAACCTTGGAAGGTATCGCTCTCGATTGGTATTATAGAATACCTGAGGCTTCCATCCATTCGTTCAAGCAACTCATGTCAGAGTTCATCAAGGCCTTTGACATGAACAAACTATTAAGAACAGGAATCAGGGAATTCTTGCACATTAAGCAAGAACACAATGAATCTGTTGCCCATTTCATCCAGAGGTGGCATACAGTTCTTTATTCTTCGGAAAGTGCTCCAAATATGGATCAGATGGAACTATGTGATTTATTCCTTCATTCTCTCAACAGAGAAGTGAAGGAAGAAGTCCAGAAGTTTCCACTAAAGACTTACGATGAAGTACTTGAAAGTGCTCTCTGAATAGATCAAGCAGTAATTAATAGTGGTCACAAGACATATGGAGCAAACGGAAGGTTAATCACCTCCAACCAAAACACTACAACTTATCCTACTATCACGAATGTCAATCAAGGACCTAAAATCCTTAACAAAAATCACGGAGTGACAACGGATGGAGTAACTGATCAGGCTAGAAAGGTAAATGTTGTGAATACTCCACCACAAATAAACAATCAACGAAACAATAACTTTACTCCAACAATCAATATAGTGGATTTTAATCATCCACAACAACAACAACAATGGCGAAGCCCTACACAGGATCCAAATCAAAATTCAACTAGGTATCAAAACCAGAATTCAAACCAAAAACAACAAACGCAAAACTTTAATAGGCAACGGTTTGATCAAAGTTTTAGGCCACAATATACATCAAGCCAACAACCTAGGAATTACAATCCCAACTTGTATTGTGGTTTCCACAAAATTCGAGGCCATGACACTAGAACATGCCGTGACTACAATAAATTTATGCAACATTTTCCAGAGGAACAAAGACAACTTTTTATAGATATGTTCTTGGCAGATCCTACGTCACCAGCACCAAATACTTTTACAGGGGCAGTTTCCCCTCAAAATGCACCCCTCCAGATCTTCAATGATCCGCTTCCAAATCACAACAATAACAAGATAAATCCAAATGGGACAAACAAGGGTGTAATTACAGGAAACAATGATCATGAAGCCTCAACTTCACTAAATCCGTTAGTTGCGCCACAACTAGGAAGTCAGCCATGACCTAAGATAGTCGGTTTAGTGGAGTTAGATGCCGAACTACCCATAGAAGCTGTAACAAGGACACGAGAGTATTCCTCTCAGCTAAGTCCAAGCTACCCGCTAGAAACAGACAATATCCAACAAGTATTAATAAAACCCATGGGTGCTTACGACTTAATTAATGATCTAACGAAAACCTTCTCACACATCTCCTTTTTAGATTTGTTGAAGAACTCCCCTGCTCATAGGGCTTCTCTTTTAGAAGCATTGGGTTTAGGTCATCTAATTAGCATCACTCCACCTCTCGAAACACAGGTAAACCATATAGACTTTGATATCCATCCTCCGGGGCAGCCGGATAGGGATGTTGAATTCATATTCAAAATAAAAAAAATGCCAAAAGATGCTGAGATCGCATGCCGAGGTGATCCATCCTTACACTTGCAAGTGTGGGTTTATAACAATTATGTGAAATGCGCGATGGTTGATGATGGGGCAGTAGTTAACATAGTCCTTTTTCTTTCCTTCAAAAGCTAGGGTACGGAGAAACGAATTGTTCCACAACCCGAAATACGCTAAGAGGCTATGACAGCCTTAAAGCCACTTCAATTGGAACTATAATACTACCGGTCACCTTAGGACCCAAAACAATCCTGACTGAGTTTTATATTATAGATCGGGAAACTAACTATAATATGATCCTCGGACGACCATGGATACACCGTATGAAGGCAATCCCTTCTACGCTATTTCAAGAAGTAAGATTCTTGCATTTAGGAAAGGTGTTCATAGCCAAAGGTGATCCAAAACCATTCGATGTACACCTGGCTGACCTAAAGAAAAGACCAGGCATGCACTTGGAGTTTGAACTCCCAACGAACCAACTTAATAAACCTACCGATGCGAAACCAGAAGAAAAGTTGGTACCTACGACAGATCTTGAAACTATGAGCCTAGCCAAGGCAACCCCAGCCCCCAAAGATGAGGCTAACACTGTAGAAATAGTATCATTAGGAACTACTACAAAAATTGTTGAATTACTAGAACAGGATCTACCAATGTTCCTACCATTTGATTCTGTAGGCATGGGGTACACCCTAGGTGTCGGTTCTCTCCCAGCAGTAGATCTCTGCATGGTAGAGGTAGAAGATGTTAACACAACAAATATCCCAGCACCCATATTCCCAGCTAAGTATTGGACTCTCCATTTCGATGGAGCTAAATGTCGTTACGGAGCTGGGGCTGGAGTAATCCTTACTTCTCCCGAAGGAAAAGTCCTACCATTTGCCTTTAAACTAAATTTTGAATGCACAAACAATGGCATGCTGAGTATGAAGCCCTCCTCCTTGGCCTCATCGTAGCTAAGAGAATCGGTGTTGATAACATCAGAGTGTTAGGAGACTCGCAATTGGTAGCAAATCAAGTTGCTGAGATGTATGAAACCAAAGCCGAGCACTTACAACTCTACAAAACAGCTGTACTAAATTTAAGCAAAGAGTTTGACTTCATATCAATCGAAGCAATCCCACGAGAACAAAATCTTCTCGCTGATTCAATAGCAACCTCAGCATCGTGCTTTACTCCAAATAGTAAGTTAGAGGATACCCGTTTCATGGTATCCCTTCATGATAAACCATTGATAAGAACAATGTCAAATCCTCTTTTAAATAGAAATGAAAACAAATCTACTATCCTAGACCACATCGATAGTGATACAACCACTCTTGATTTCTTAAACGCCTATGCGGCATTACATCTCACCCATCACGTAATAGATTTGTCTTTAATCCCACATTCATCTTCTTACTTCGGGAATCCCATGACAGAGCTTCCCCCACAAAAGGAACTCAGCATATACACAGTCGAGAACGGAGATGATCTAGAACTACCTCCAGCCCCGCCTAAGTTTGAAGAAGGTAACGCTTCTTTAATCGAAGAAACAATTGATATTAACATCGGAACGGAAGATGAACCAAGGATATTGAAGTTAGGATCCTCGTTAACTCCATCAGAAGTAGAAATACACACTCGGATCCTCAAGGAACATCAGAAGGCTTTTGCATTTAATTATAAAGAAATGATAGGGGTTGCACCACACATTTCGGTGCACAACCTTGTCACTAAATCTGATGCAAAACCGATTAAGCAAAAATCAAGACCAATGAAACCCAAGGTAGCTCTCATGGTGAAAGAGGAGGTAATGAAACTCCTCCAAGTAGGATTCATCAAACCAGTCGATTACTCTCAGTGGGTATCTAATATCATTCCCATTCTCAAAAAGAATGGAAAGATACGCATCTGCATAGACTTCTGAGACATTAACAAAGCATGTCCTAAAGACGACTTCCCATTACCATCTATAGACGTCATTGTTGATGCAACAACTAGATTTGAGCTTTTATCTCTCATGGATGGATTCTCAGGATACAATCAAATCAGAATATCCGAACAAGATCAAGCTAAAACCATGTTTATAACTCCTTGGGGAACCTATTGCTATGCTGTTATGCCATTCGGTCTCAAGAATGCCGACGCTACATACCAGCGGGCCATGACGTATATATTTCATGATCTCATTCATAAAATTGTGGAATCCTACGTAGATGACTTGTTGGCTAAAGACAAGAAACATTGTGACCATCCAGAAGTGCTTCGCTTCATTCTTTCACGTCTGATAGAATATGGAGTCACGCTAAACCCTGAAAAATGTGTCTTTGGTGTGACAGGAGGGAAGCTCCTAGGTTACATTATATCATCACGCGGGATCGATGTTGACCCAACCAAAATTAAGGTTGTTCTTGAAATGGTCCCACCTTCGGATGAATCTGGAATCAGATCATTTCTCAGAAAACTTGGTGCGATCTAGAGATTCATCCCAGATTTAAGTTTCACCATTCATCCAATCAACAATCTACTCAAGAAAGATTATAGCATTGATTGGACCGAAGACTGCAATGAAGCTTTCAACGCAGTTAAGCGTTTCTTGTTATCACCACCTACGCTAATGCCACCTAAGCCAGATCACCCGTTAATTTTATATTCGTGAGCCACCAATGTCTCGCTAGCCTGTATGCTGGCTTAAGAAGATGATGACAATAGAGAACGTGTGATCTATTTCATTAGTCGAACATTGCTCGACTATGAAACACGCTACACACAAGCAGAACGGGAATGCCTCACCATAGTCTTTGCAACAAAATGCTTAAGACATTACATGTTAAATCAAGAAACAAAGGTCATTGTAAAAACAAAACATTTACGAACCTTCCTCATGCAAGGGTCCTTGTCTAAAAAGGCTGGACGCTTTATAACCTTAATGGGTGAATTTGAATTAAAGTTCATAAATCAGAAGTCGGTTAAAGGAAAAATCATCACGGATTGGTTAGCTGATAATCCATTAGACGGAGGCGATCTAGTAGATCTGGACTTTCCAGATGAGTGCGTATACTACATCAAAACCCGACCTTCTATCTCTGAGTGTCCTTGGTACACTGATATCATTAATTATATCATGGACCATACATATCCAGAAGGTGCTACTCCGCAACAAAGAAGGTAGTTACGCATTATCGTAGCTAAATACGTCATCATAGAGCAAGTGCTCTATCAAAAAATGATCGATGGAATGCTTTTAAGATGTGTCGACACAGAGGAATCCAAGAAGATTCTCCATGAATCTCACAGTGGAATGTGTGGAGGCCACTTCGGTGGCCATGCCACCACTCGTAAAATACATCGAATGGGCTATTTCTGGCCCACCCTAGAGCATGACGTAGTAGAGTTTGTATGAAGGTGTCATAAATGCCAAGAATTATCTCATGAGATTCACATGCCGACACAAGCTCTACAACCAATCGCTACCACATGGCCCTTTTCCACATGGGGCCTAGATTTAATAGGGAAATTCTCTCCCTCGTCTACAGATGGCCATAATTTCATAATCACGGCCACCGAATATTTTACCAAGTGGGTAGAGGCTATGCCTCTTACTACTGTACCGGGTTCTGTAATCGCCAAGTTCATTTTGAACCAAATCATTTGTAGGTACGGTGTCCCGCAAGTCATTATCTCAGATAATGGGACTTCTTTTAAGAATGACAAAGTTCATGAATTATGCAATAAATTTAAAATAAGCCATCATACAGCCTCCTTGTATTACCCTCAAGCCAATAGACAGGCTGAGGTGACAAACAAAACATTAAAAGCCATTCTCCTTAAAACGGTGAAAGAAAACAAACGAGATTGGCATTTGAAGTTATATCCGGCCTTATGGGCCCACCGAACCTCAATAAGGACACCAACAGGAGTGACTCCTTTCTCGCTAGTATTCGGGGTAGAAGCAGTTCTCCTGCTGGAGGTTGAAATACCCAGTCTCCGTATTTCATTACAAGGGATCCTGGATGAAGACGCTTATAGAGAAGCACGTCTCTCCCAACTAGAAAGCCTAGATGAAGCTAGGTTAGATGCTGAACAGTGGCACAGAGTCTATGCTGACCGGATGTGTTGGCAGTATAACAAGGTCTATGAATGCAATATATATGAAGGTGATCTAGTTCTAAGGCTAGACAGTTGGATCGACAAAAAGATTGGCGAAGGAAGGAAGTTCCGGCCCAAATGGTTGGGCCCATACCGAGTCATGAAGGACTATGGAAATGGTGCATATCTCTTATGTACGCTGGAAGGTGAGGAATTTGGTGAAACAGTCAATTCCCTACACCTCAAACGATTCTACGCGTAAGCAACTAGCACTACTTGTATAATTATATCTACATTGCATCTTCATATAGATTAGGATCATTTTGTCCGCTTGTTTCGTACAAAAATTGTGATCAACGGAATTTTTTCTCAAAGAAATTCATTACAAACTCATGATGTTGTTGGCATAAACACTCTAATCGTACTTCTCTATTTCCATGATATCATCAAACTATTTCGGAATCATTTCATCAAATAAAGCTAGATATGACAAGGTCTTAACGGTAACCATGCCAAGATCTGTGGGTTTATTCTCACTTTTGGTTTCTTCTTAGGATAGGTGTCTTGCCTATGGTCTGTTCTAGAAGCTTCATGGTGTCACATCTATCCCGTATGTATATCTCTTTGGAAATAAGAACACACTGACATTTTTCTCAAGTAAACAAGTCAAATATAGATCAAACAGAAAATTTTAATTTTACACATTTCCTTGCCCCACCAACCTTTGGTGATGAGCTTGCGTCTCTTACTAGTGACGTAGGGTTGGGAAAGGATGGAAATACCCTTACTCGCCTATGCCTTGCCTATGGTGATAAACCCACGCTTCTTACTAGTAGCATGGGGCAAGGTGTGGGGGTCCTCTTGACAAGCTAACGCAAAAGGTCATAAACAAACAATTCAAATCTTGAAGTCTTGAGTCAAAAACAAATGAATCAGATGTCCAAAATTCCAAGAGAGTTCAAAATCCTAAAAACCAGATTTTGTCTACCATGTGGCCATCTACAGATCTAAGTCTAGATAAACCGCAAAGCAAGTTGCATCCCAAAACTATGAAGTCACTCAAGTGGAGTAAGCTTGTAGCATCCTAATTTGGTTCCACCAAAGCTTTGTCTATCTCTCATCACTATCATTTCAACACATTTCACAACTTGTGCCCTTTCTAGCTCTCGGTGATGAGCCCTCGCATCTTACTAGTTGCGTGGGGTTAGGAGAGGGGCAAGTATATCTACTCATCATACCGGCTTGTCTTCACCAATTTGCCAAAACAAATATGAAGTATCCAAAATTGCTTACAGAAACTAAGATTCAAAATCACATTGTATCTACATTATCATATATCAGCATCATGAAATACAAAAAGAAAGTAAACACTTGCATCATTTGTTCTCCATTGCATACATTCTAAAGAACATATAAGCATAACATCATAATTTACGTGAGGAAACTGGAAAGGAAACAAAGCCATAAATGCCAAAAGTATGATAAAAAATAAATAAATATATAAATAATCAAAGTTTCTGTACAATGCCATCATGCACTAAGCATGGTCAAAACGCTCAAAGAGCCCGAGATATACAAAAATATCATGCAAAAATCTAGGGGAGCCAAGTGGCTTCTCAACCCCTATGAGACCCCTTTGAAGGTGCACACCCACGCCTAGGACTCTGGCTACATCGGCGCTCTGAGTGCATGGAGGGCTCAGGATCCCGAGGGGCAGCCGCAGTCTCGCCACGAGAATGACTCCTCATCAGGCGCTCGGCTGTCCTATACCCCGCTAGCTCTGTGCGGAGAGTCGATACCATCCTGGCCACATGCCAGACTGGGGCAAAGACGTCAGTGTGTCTACCAACTGCTGAGGGCTCCCCAGCATCCACAGACAGCTCTGTACGCGGGTCCTCTCCATGGGAATCATCAGGGTATCAGTGCATACCCTGTGAATCAGGTCCCGCAACTCATTAGCGGTTTCTACAAAAAAGGAAAAAAAATTAGAAATGAAACAAGAGATAAAACACAAGTGTAAACAAAAGGAGAGATAGTAACTAAGGCAATCCTAATTAAAAACAAACATTAAAAGGAAGGATGGTAACTTACTCGGATCATCAGGCCTCCAGGATGGATCTCTAGGGTCAGCACCTGCCACAGATGCCACCGCTGACTGAGGTGCTCCCCCCATGGCTGGAGAAATGTAGCATCCTACAACGGACTCATCCTCCCCACCATGGCCCTGGGAGAGTGGCTCCTCTGAAACCAGAGTAACTCTCTCTGCACTCTGCTTGGCCCTCTCTGCCTGCATGATATCTGAGTGTCATGCCACTCAGGATCACTGTCCTCCTCTGTCTCTCCCCCTGTAAACTCCTCAGACTCAGAGTCTATGTCGATGGGGTCATCGCTGCTATGGGCAGGACCCGTGGCAATCCGAAGCAAGGGTGCCTGAGGCACACCGGCTCTCCCTCGAGCACGTACTACCCTCCTGGCTGCAATAGGAACACCAGGAGTAACAACTGTCCAACCCCGACCTCTAAGACCCCCTCTGGCCTCTCGAACTGACCTGTATACTGGCGCTACCGGGGGAAGCATGCCCATGTAGGGTAGGCCAAACTGCTAAGGAACTCGGCCAAAGGGGTGTATCTCCACTCGCCCCACTTTGTCAATAAGCTGCCCTGTGGTGGAGCAGGAGATCAAAGTAAGAGCCTCCTCGCCCCATATACCTGCCATGGTCTGATATGGTGTGGCCTCCATGTCATCAATGGTCAGAGAAGCAATTAGCTGATGAGGTGCTCTGAGCACCAACATATCTGTCCATCTGGCTGCCCTCACAGCTCCGGGATCTGTCACCTCTACCATAAGGAATGAAGTGCTCGTAAACCCAACTCATGACCAGGGTCAGGTGGCTCAAAGACTGCCCCCTATAAACAGACTACCCTGTACAAGTCATGGTAGGTAGTCCCAAGTATGTCTGCTCCCCAGGCGTAAATCTGGCCATGGCCCTCGATCTGTGCAATGATGGGGGACCAATAGTATAGTAATGTGTCTCCTCCCTTGTCCCCGATCAATCTCGAGGCAAGGATCCCCATAATAGCCTAGCGAATCAAGGGGATGGGCAAGCTAGGAATAGACCAAACTCTGACCCCCTTCTTTGAACCTGTGGAGATAACTGCATCTCCCATATAAGTGGCCCATTGTGCTATCTGGGCCCGTGAACCTGCTGTCTCAAGGGTAAGACATCTCCCGATGATCAGGACCCCCCAGAATATGATAAACATCCTCCAAAGTGATGGTCCACTCACCGCGGACCCCCAGATAATCAAAAGGTGTTCCGATCAGCATCCCAATAGGAGAATAAGTCACAAAGTATGTGACTAGATGGTGCAACATGTGGAACGCATGAGATACATAGTATCTCAGCCCTCTAAAAAGTGTCCTCCTCATCCTGTGAAAGTGCGCCCTAACACTGCTGGGAGCTAGTCACAACTCCCTCTCTCGGCTCCACCGAATGTACTCCTCTCTCACCTTCATACATCCAAAAACACACAAAAAAAAGCAAGTTAGCATCCAAGTGACATTAGAAAAATCATGAAAACACATAGAAATGCTAAAAATGTAAAAAATAATCTCAAATAGGTGTTCTTTTGACATTTTGTTCAAAACCGCCACCCTCTGAGCAGGGAGGCAGTTTTGTAACCGCCGCCGTAATGGCGGCGGTCTTGTAACCACCCGCCCTGAACAGGGCGGCAGATCGTGTAACCTCCACCCTGGGCAGGGTGGCGGTTGTGTCCCCGAAAACCCACGCGGGTTTTACAACTTAAAAAGCCTAAAAACACCAAAGAAACGGACCGTTTTAGCTAAAAACAAAGCCTACCCAGTAGGCGCCCCCCCCTAGATGGACCTTTTGAACCTAACATTTTTTTAAAATAACCCCCCCACGACCAAGATTTTAACATTTTAAAAAATTTGAAGGTAAAAAATGATAAATTGAGGAAAACTAACATGTGATCTTGCGGGTTGATAATCTGCTCGCAGAGGGCATGATCGCTATCTCGTCACGAACGTTTTAACTCTACTCTCATAAGAAACCATCACCATGGGTTCCAGAGCTCAAAATCAATCAAATTAACATGTGCAAATGAATAGGGAAAAATGGGCCCACTTTCATACATATAGTAGCTTGGCTTGTTTTGAATGTTTTTTTTGTAGGTTTGGAGCACCAACGGAGGTAAGTTCTTACCCCCCGCACAAATGGTACGTCCTCATTTCCCATTATTTTAGTGTTTATTTTCCGATTTATCTTGTCTATCTGCACTTGAGTTCTCTTTTCATTTTACAGGGAGCAGAATTTTGGATGGCGTCATTTCGACACACGGACGTATCATGTATAACTTCTAACTTCCCATTTCGGGGACCCGCCATACTCAGACCCATCGTTTTACGCCTCTTCATGGCTAAAACGCTTCTCCGAGGGGGCAATATGTATGTACCCAAAATTATAGGGTACTGCGCTGCCGAAACAACGTAACACGTACCCCAATGATGATACAAGTCTCCTCGCAAGGTGTTCGGGATCCATAAAAGCTCCCCAAGTGTGCGTTAACATCTCGCATGCCCCACTTAGCCCCCGTGTGCTTTATTTTTCTCTGTTTCCCTCTTTTCTTGGCCTTTTGTTCTTCAATTACAAAACCGCCGCCCTGCCTGGGCGGCGGTCTTGTAACCGCCGCCCTTCTTAGGGCGGCGGTCCTTTACGCATTTTCCAGAATGCTCTTTTAACACGACTCACATAAATTTCAATGTTTACCAACTTTTTTTCACCACCATGAGCTTGCATTAATGATTTTGGTTCCCTAGAATAGTGTTTTGCCATTGTTTATAGTTTAAGAGATCAATTTAGTTTTTACCTTGGGTAAATGCAAATGATATAAATAGATGGCTTGTGCTCAAGCAAATGGCCCCTCAAATTTGCCTCTGAATTTCTCATTGCAATAGATTAGTCTTTCATTTTGCTTAGAATTTTTAGTTTCTTTCATTACATGCTTAGTTAGTGTTGTTTTGCTGTTAGGAAGCCACATATGCATCTTGTGCAAGTGTTGTTGATATTTCATCCAATCCATTGGAGTAGAGTAGTTTGTTTTCAATAGGAAGCCATTAAAGTTGCAAGTTTTGTTCTTCAAACAGGATAGTTCCAGGTTCTGGACATTTTATGTTGCATGACTCGCAATAAATCCCGCTAGGAATTGCATAAGCCAAGCTCTGTACTCTTGCGTTATCCCTCTCCTACTCGCATTGTATTCAGTCTGTATCCTAAGCTGCCTTTGTCCCAATATCTACTTTTGTTGATGCTTACATTACATGCTTTTCTGGATCCACGTGAACACGAAGAAACGAGGAGATCACACTGAGGGGACAAGATCACACACACCATCAGATTCGCCATTGTTCTGTAGAATCCACGTTCTAGCTTTCAAAGTTCTAATTAGAATCATATCAAATAGAGTAGTTAATTACTTTATTTCAGTCAATCTTACTTTCGATATTGCCAGGGAAGCTACGAGGATTGATAGTTTTTGAGAGACTATGATTCTTTCCTCACTTCTGAGGTAGGATCGAGAGTCTTTCAAATAGATTAGATCAGTTATTTCATTGTTTAGAATAGATTTACAACTGCACAGGCAAGTAGCTATACTTGGTTACTTTGTTTGTTTTAAAATTCGACACTAAGTTAATTGTCAATTTCTAGATATATTAAAATAGCCGCTCTTTCAAATACATTTATAAAATTCATCAGAAAATAACAAAAATATAGAAGTTATATATGTTATAGATATACTTTGCATAGTTAATTTTACTTTGTTGCATTTAGTTTACATTATTGCTTTTGTATGACAATCACGGGACTAAAGAGCCCAGGGAATACGTATTCAAGCCAATCGTGCCCCAACCCAATCTCGTCATAGCCATAACTGATATAGATCAGAATCTCAGGATCCAAGTCTTCCGAACAATGGTAAACTTACAACAAATCAGTTTCCAACTACACGGGTTAAACATAGAAGACGACCAAGCACACACATTTTAGTCAAATCAACCAAACTACAAATTACCCTAGATTCATATCAACATGACTGTGGAAGGGTTTGAAAGAGAGCAGACCTTTGGTTGTGATCCTTTGGTCCCACAGCTAGACACAGGAGACACTCTCACAGATATAGATACCAGCTTAAGAATTCAGGTTGCACAAACGCCTGTAAGATATTATGAGAAGATCGCACAATTATTAATTGTAATATAGAAGCTGAGAAAGCATACAATTACTGGATACTATGGATTAGGGACTAATTCCACACATGACCATAGTAGGACCACAACAAATACGAATCTACGGTTGTGACCCACAAATCCCACAGCCCAATGAGCTCATAGGTGAATCAGATATAGATGTTGGCCTACATACACTAGTATTCAGATCTACTCCACTTCCACCTATCATCATCAAACAGTTATCTTTGCTAGACACATCAGCTAACAAAGCTAAGGAGTTCTGGACTAGGCTAGAGAATCACCCATAGAGTCAATTATATTTACCATCCGCCCTATGACCTTATCTGGAGATATACACGAAACTATCCCAGGTCATTTTCCACGTATTCCACAACCTATAGACCGAATCATGCCAGAGCTCGATATTGATTAGAGCCTTCGAGCATTCATCCTTACTGATCGATCTATCACACCAGTTTAGGTTAGGAGGGCCTTCTTTTCCTTAGATTTGCAATTTCCACTAGTGCACGTCGAAGACATCAGATTGCCCGATTAGCTTGTCTGCATCCCACACATATTTAATCCCCACCGGCTGTCTCGGCACGACCTCGGGAGGTCGGGAGCGAGGAAAAGTTACTTGTAGATTCCTATGCTCGCTTGTCACTTTTCCATCGTACGGTGACAAACCATGTTTAAGCTTAATTAAACATGTTTAGGAGGTGATTAGGGTTTGGAGAGAGTTTTGAAGGGTAAGATCAATCTAATGGAATGGATTGATAGGCCAGGAAGGTGGTAGAAGTGGACTGGAAGAAAGTAAGAAGCTAATGTAGGTTGAACGAAGCTATTATAACTTGTTTAAATGGTTTACAAGAGGAAAAACGACAAAAGGGATGTCGTAGGAAGAAAGTTAGATAGGTCGAACCGGTGGTGTATCGTCGGTTTGCAGGGAGAAGCACAACTAGCGCAATATTAGGCATAATAGTGCATTGGTGAAACTATAGGTGTCTACACCAATCTGGTGCTAGATGACGTAGGAGTGGGGGCTAGAGAAGGAGGAATAGATATGGGCACATCATATATTAACTGTCTTGAGGAATCTCAGGTGGAAGAATGGGCAAGGTAGTACTGGAGGGCAGCAGGATTTTGGTCGAGGAGCCTCGCAAACTCCTCGTCGCCGGTAGCGATGGGGATAAGTTAAGTCGGATCCATAGGTGACATAATGGATAGAGGTGATGGACTAGGTGGGAGTGGCTGATGGCTAGAATGAAACATGAGGGTGTTAGTTTGGATGCGAGTCAACACCATGTGAATCAACGTAAATCAGGTGAATTGTACTCTGTAAATGAGACAGGGGACAGTAGAGATGGGACAATGGATTTTGAGAGGAAAATTGGTTAAATATTTTGATAAAAATAATAACAGGGTGACCGATGTCTGTTGCAAGAACCGATGTCAGTTAAGGTGTGACCGATGCCTGTCATAAGATGACTGATGACAGTTATTTTGAAGAATAACAGTGTCAGCAAATAACCAAAAACTTGTGAATGTTAGATAGTGAGACTGTATTAGAGGACTATGTTTAGAATATAGAGAGTATGGTGACATAGAGAAACTCTTAGACAGAAAAGAAGGTGAGATGAATCTTCTCTGGGTAAACTGACCAACAGAACAAGGAACTGACGCCAGTTAGGTAAACTGATACCGGTCATATGTAAACCAATGTCGGTTACTGTGAAATTTGAAAAACTAAGAAAAATGAGGTGTTGTGAATTTAGATTGTATGAAGAATCAACCCAGAAGCTTGGGTATGATAGGATGAGGCCCTGACATACTAAGAGAAAGTAAGAATACTCCAACTATGATGGTAGAGTGTGAAAGGAAAAAGAAAGATGAAGAAAATGTATCCTCTCACCTCAAAACATAAGTCAAGCACAAAGCTATGAAAACACGCAGTCCTAAAAGTGAATTTTATATTTTTTGTAGCTTATGCTATTTATAACTGACGCGTGAATTCATAATAGAGTTTTTGGCTAGGAAGGCATCCTAAAAAAAGGAAATCTAAAGGGTGAGGTTTCAAGTTATGTTATGGCAGGGGTGGTCCTTCCTCTGATGGGGTACTAGACAGAAATAACCAGCTGGGGATTACCTATCAATCCTCTGATCATGTGATTGTTAGCAGGCGTTCCCCAGTAAGATGTCGTTTAAGAAGGTGCGTATAATCAAAATTTTGTGTAGTTTGGAAAGAGAGAGAGAGAGATACAAGTGATTTCTATGGTTCAATTATGCCAACCCTCAGCTAGGCATGACTTCCAGTGTATAGGTTGCCCTCATTTTTAATGTGAGCTATAATGCACAAAATCATAATGCAATGCAATTGTTTTAAACCCAAATCAAAATATGATATTCGATGTAGCAAATGATGAACAGGAAGAGGGATGTTTTTTCACTAATGCAATGCAAGAAAGAAGAACTGGTTCATTTTAAGCCCCAAATGAAAAATGTCATTTAGACAATTAGAAGAAAGGAATATTACCAGGGAGAATATTAAATGTGTAATTTTTGAAATGAAAGAAACACACAAAAACTTTTTCACTATATGAATAAAATGCAACAAACCCAAGAGAGGGTCCCACCAGATGTGCCAAAATGTTTCACTATTTTCTTTATGTTTTGGACGAAACAAATAAGGGTGTGGGCCAAGGAGGAATACCTATTTTGACGGTTGGTTTGAAGGTGGTTGTGCACGTTCTAACTTATTGATCTAATGCTGAATGTGATAGATTCCTTTTGGCTAGGAGAAACTACCTGAAATACACAAGACCACAAAAAGAGGATTAAATAATATATGTCAATGGGTTACCTAGCATGTGCTAGATCCAGGAAGTGTGATACTTCATCAGTGGTAGTCAACCCACTGTTTTAATATAATTTAATGTAAGCAACAACATAAGTAAATAAAATCCTACTGTAGCTTATATGATTTAGGTATCTCATCAAAATACAATAAGAAAATCTAACATAACAGGCTAGGCTATGATCAAATCTTGAAATAAGGTAAACAACTAAGGTACTAGAACAAGTCAGGGTTAGATTCTGGGTCACTTGGGTCACTTAAAAGGGGTTATTGGGATCTGGTATTAGAAAGACTACCAAATACAGAGACTGACGTTGGTCTGGTATGACCGACAACGATTTAGTAATGACTGACGATGGTTACTACGGGCTAGTAATAACTCAATAGTTCATGGTTTTAGGAATTTTCTAAGACTGGATCAACGATTGTGAGGAATTGGTTAGGTCTGGGGAGATGTTGGGAATATGTAGAGGTACTCGGGGGTAGAAATAGGTGATTAAAAGGGTTATGAGTGATGGGAATGGTCGGGTTCACAAGAAGGCAATAGTGGTGGGGTGAAAATATAACTGATGGTTGATACACAAAAGTGAAGAACACTTATGAACTGAATAGAAATAAAGTAGTGCAAGTTAGAGACACACTTATTGTTGTGCAGGTTCAATGGCTGGGTGGTGGTGATGGTTGATCAATGAAATGGTGATCAGTGTCATGACAGTGCTTCCTGGAGTGCTCCCATGAATGCAAAATCCTTCTGATCAATGGCTATGTTGGTTATGGTTGTCTGGATGTGTGAAAGAGCTCTAGTTCTTACTTGCATGCAAATCCCTTTTTCTCCCAAAACTTGAGAATGTGTCTAACCTCTCAAACAAGGTTACCAAAATGGTTATATGGTAACCAACGACAGTTTAGGGTTACCGGCGTCGTTTTTGGGTTGACCGGCGTCAGTTAAGGTGGGATATCCTAGGTTACGTAAAATAACAGATCTTGTCTATCCTCTTCTAGATTTTTCTCATTTTTTCTGGCTCTAAATGAAACATTGCACTTAGATACGCAGGAAAGTGGTTAGAGGGAGAATAAGCATGTGCTTTTAGGGTTATACTAAGTCCTAGTTCATTAAGGTAAGTAGGGCTAAGTCTTAATTAGTTATGGAAGCATGCTATGAATAGGTCTATGGTGAGGTGTCTAGGTGAGGTGGTGGGGTGAGGTGTAAATTGGTTTTAATTGAGGTATTTAAATAATGAATGAAGTGAGGATGAGTATTAATTTAATTGTAAATAATTAAATTAATATTAATGTGGGGTATAAGGGTCATGGTTAGGTAAATGTGTTTTAAGTTGGTTATTCAAAAGGCAACCAAGGGGAGTGTGACCAAATTTTGGTGTCTACAGACGCACTCTCATAAAAAATTTATCACCAATAGAATAGTGACGCTCCACCCTCTTCGTATTCATGTATCCCTTATGTCATGCACGATACTGCTCTAGATGATGTCTAATAAAAATAACCTATTGTTCTAAATCCTACAAATGAGTTGGTCCCAAAACTATCATGTCCTCAAGCATATACCAACTTGATGGTGTCCTACAGGGTCTACCATACAGTGTCTCATATGGTGTCATACCAATCAATCTGTCAAAACTATTAGTTTATGTGAACTTGACCAGGTAAAGGTAATTCTCCCATCCAGTGATTAAATTTGACGGCCCCTATGCCTATCAAACAATTTTCAGGTGATGGTAAATTTTAAATCTTGCCCTTCAAAAATACAAATTAATGTTATGTTTATAACATTAATAAAATACATAAAATATTATTCTATATAGATTTAACTATTTTAAATATATATTTGTATAATTTACCTATAAATCTATATAAAAAATGGCAGTCCTCTTGAAAATTTTGAAAGTCATATGTGACGGTTTTTCCTAATATTTACAAGTATTTTATGGCTAAAATGATTAAAAACATCTAAACGGCCATCAAATTTGACCCCTTCTCCCATTTGATCTACTAGTCCATCACATACATCCTCAATGTATCGTCCAACACATGATACCCTCTTTATCTGACCATCTGTCTACGGGTGACTCACGCAACTAAAGTTGAGCCAAGTTCTCAACATTGCCTGAAAGGTGATGTAGAGATATGATGTATAGATCATGTCCTGATTAGAAATAATCATCCTTGAAATGCCATGTAGTCACACAATGTCATCAAGGTACACTCTAGCAATCACAATTGCATTATACTTCATCTTCGTGGAAGAGAAGTGGGTGAATTTTGTCAACTTTTCCACCATCACCATGATGGAATCATAATGGTAGGAGAACATAGGGATACCAACAACAAAATCCATTGAAATGTTTCCCATTTCCATAGTGGAATGGCGTGGGGATAAAGAAGACCAGATGGATGGGAATGTTTAACCTTTACATGTTGGCACTCCAAGCAATGAGCAATAAAGGTGGTTTTATCCCTGCGTAAATTTTGCGAAGAGTATAAGTGATGAAGCTCATAATGCATCTTCTTCACCTAGATGAGATTCATAAGGAGCTCTATGATCCTTCGATAAAATCAAAATGCGTAGATCACCTTCTTTGGGCACATAAGAAGACCGTCTGCCTCCAAAGAACAACCAAAATATTGGGCTACCAAGGTACTCTATGACTAAACTCTCTACTTGGTACCCTTATAAAAATTCTCCGCTAGAAGGTGTTACAAAATCATGTCCCTAAGATCTAACCAAACGGTCAAGGAAAAAAATTCATGTCATCGCCTACTCAAAGCATCCACGATGACATTCTCCATTCCCTTAATATACAGGATATCCATGTCATATTCACAAAGTAAATCCTTCCAATGAAGTTGTCGAGCGTTAAAGTTAAGCTAAGTGAAAAATGTGTTGAAGACCCTTGTGATTAGTCCTAAAAAAAATTTCCTCCCAAGAAGAAAATGCCTCCAAGAATGCAAGGCATGAATCACTGTTGCAAACTCAAGATTGTGTGTGGGGTAGTTAAGCTCATAATCCTTGAGCTTGCAAGACTCATAGGTGATGGCACATGTGCCATGCATAAGAACAACCCCAAGTCCCTCTAAATAAACATCTACACACCAAAAAATATGCAAGAGGATCTGGAACCACCAAAATAGGTACAAAAATTAGGCACTCTGAGTAGTTAAAAGGCTTTATCACACCTCTCAGACCATACAAACTTCTTCCCTTTTTGCTGAAGATAATTGATTAGATTCACAATCTGTGAAAACTCCTGAATGAACCTGTGATAATATCTAACTAATCTCATGAAAATACTAACCTCAATGAATGAAATGGGGGTAGGCCAATCCATAATCACCTAAAGCTTTGAAGGAACTATAGGGATACCTTTGCCTACAATAATATGCCCCACATATTGTATCTTAGTCTGAAAGAAGGAACTTTTGTCCAGGTTCCCAAAAAGTTGATGCTCACACAACACCTACAAAACTTGTGTCAGGTGCACCACATGCTCCTTTATTGTGTGGGTGTAGATCAAATTTTCATCCTAGAAGAACAACACATAATGATCCAAGAACATCTTGAAAACTATGTTTATAAGACTCATGAACAGTACTGGAGAATTAATCAACCCGAGGGGTACTACTGTGAGCTCATATCATCCGTAGCGAGTCCTGAATGCCATATTGTGGATATTTTTCTCTATTATACAAATTTGATGCTACCTGGTTTTGAAATCAATCTTAGATAACACCTTTGCTCCCTTCATCTAATCAAATAGGTCATTAATCCTGGGTAAAGGATAATAATTCTTCATTGTTACGTTATTCAGCTGTTTAAAATCCACTCAAAGACGAAGGGATTTATCCTTCTTCTTTACAAAGATAACGGTTGTGCCCTAAGGGGACACACTAGGATGAACAAGTCTCTTCTCCAACATCTCTTCCAACTGAATCTTGAGCACATGAAGTTCAGGTGTAGTCATTTGATAAGGTGCTTAGGAAACGAAAGTTACGTCAGGCACTAGATCTATGGTGAAGTATGCCTCACGACGTGGTGGCATCCTAGGAAGCTCCCTAAGAAACACATTGGAAAACTCTCTCAAAAGTGGGTAATAATCTAGGGGTGAGATCTCGAGGGTCTCATCAGATCTATCACTGACTGTGATGGCAGACATTTGACATCCATGACGCATACACCGCTTAATTTGAATAGTGGAGATCACATGAAGGGATATAGCTCTTTGAACTCCATAAATGATGGGTGTGCTACCCAAGTCATCTCTATACTCTATGGTTTAAGCAGATAATCTATCTTATCATGATGAGCATCAAACCAATCCATAAAAAAAAAAACTCATATGATCCCAAGGGTAGGATACGGAGGTCACAAGTGGTGGAAAATACCCCTGAGTCTATAACACAACTATCCCCATAGGTTTCTATGATGAACTTAGCCCCAATTTCCAACTCTACCTACCACCAAACAACATTGGTCCACAACTAAAGGTGAACTAAATGAATCTATAGTACTAGAATCAAACAAAAATGTAACTACATCTTTGATCATACTTGAAACCTTGATAATCATGGCCTGGTGCTTGGCCTAGTGACCATCTACAGTGGCGTAGACACAATGAGTGTACCCTATGTCATCCATTATTTGATCTGAGGTGGAACCAAGTGGCATATCTGAATGTATAATGTGAGGGTAGTTACAAGCATAATGACCAGATTATCCACAAATAAAACATCCCTGCCCTAGCTGACTGTTGAGTCCTAGTGGCCTGTATTTGTTGACCACTTTGTCCTCTATCTCTAAAATACCCCTGACCTAGCCTAAATATACCTCTTTAAACATCATGCAGCAGCCTAGGTCATTGAAAAGACTAATGAGAAGGCTGCAGTGGTCTCATAGTCAACTATGTGGGTCTAAATCCTCCTAAAAAATGAGGTGGTGTACTCCTCGGTCTAATGTCTTGTTGTATAGGTGCCCTATCCTAAAAATAGGCCATGTTCATGTCTTTAGACTCTTATGCCTTACTCCTATTCTCCTCTGCTAAGTATGCCTTCTACACTACCTGTGCAAGGGTAAGAGGATACAAAATCCTAATTGCACTTGCCAAGTCTACATTCAATCCTCTGATTAAACGGTTCACCTATAATTTCTCCTCTCGAAGATAGTCCACATACTACAGTAGGTCTAGAAAGTGACTCTCGCATGGTGTTACTGTGTCATAACCTTGACAGAGCTCGTGAAAATTGTCGATCCTCTTCTGTATGAAGTGCTCAGATATATAGCGTGCTTGAAATCACTCCTCGATTAAGCTCTCAAGTGACTATCTTGCATGAGATATGGATATTTCAATTCTCTGACCTACATCAAATGCCTGATGTGTCTCATAAGAGATGAATACCCAACCTAGCCTTGATGTTGCTCTTGAACACCTGAAGGCCTAAAAATATATCTAAGCTAAGTAGACATGCCTCTATACCAAAATCATTTGTAAAACCTCCAAAAGTGGGCAGGTGCAGCCTAAATAGATATTTGATAACGTTTGTTGGTGTTAAACTGCGAGCACAATGCTCTGTCAATACCTCCAAATGTGGCGATAATGGTCCCACAGGGGATGGTACCCTAACTGGTGATGGTATCCTAGTGGAAACAATGAAGTGGCTCTTGTGTTGTGTCACACCCCTATCCAAAGGTGCTCTTAGGTTACAATATCTCACCCGCCACTCCTGAATAAACTTGTTAGGAATTTATTAGTGCTCCATTATTATAAATTTGTGTTGTATGGGTAAATAGAAAATATTATTATGTAAATATAAATGAGTTGTCAATAAAATCTCATATTATTGTTGTGCTTAGTGATATTTGGTTGTTAAACCAAACTCACGTAGAATAGAGAAGTCGTTGTTGTATAGTTGTGCCAAACTCCTTAATTATAGGAGTTAATTAGCCTATATATTATGTACTATTCATATTGAATATGAATGAATCATAGCATTATTGTTTCAATTGGTATTAGAGAAATGAGATCCTTGTGAGAGTATTTTAGGGGCTTTATCCATGCTTCCCAAATGCCCCAGACTATGATGAGCGAATTTATATGCCATAATAATAGGTAAAAGAGAAGTAGACGTTGTTATGGTTCAAAACAGCTCTGTGCTTTCATTCTGGAATTTCTAACAAGCGTCCCTTGTCCATTGCAGGAAAAAATATTATATTCTTCTATTCTCTGAAGGCAAGTTGTTGTGGTTCGATTGACCTTTGGCAGCATTATCATCATTTGCATTGAATAATTTAATATTTGGAAGAATTTCGATTTGTATCCTTTCAACAACCAAAACTTTGTTTAGCCAACTCTACAATGAATCGTTGTGTATTGCCATACTCTGACAACATTGATTACATGGTCTCAGACATACACACTTTTAGATCAAACTCAGATTGGCTTTATTTGTTGGAAACTTGTAGCCAAAAGAAAAAAATGAGAGCTTGACACAAACATTGCTTTGGATAGCATCAATATTGAAAGTTTCTTCTTGAATTGACTATTGTCATTGGCTGGAATCGAATCTTCTACACAGTACGATCTCCTATGAGGTTCTATAGTGCATGTTGCCATTCAAATCTTCGCAGATTCCGTTAATCTCTGTGCTCCCTATGTTTTCACCATCGTGCTTTATCATGCTTTCTCAAATCGCATTGGTTTTTTGTCATTGGTCAGCGCTTGTAGTGGATAACGTGCTTGCTATCTCAGATTGGTTTATCACAGTTCGTATTGTGGTGATATATAAGGTCTAGTATCAAGTTTTCTGTAGAGTCATTAATAAGTGTTTGATTTTTTATCAATAGATTTATAGTCCATAAAATTGTCAAAGTCAGGTTGAACGTAGTTATGTCAAAATTAATAAATCAGTTTTTTTGAAAAAGTTTTGAGTCATTTTTAAGCACGTGGTGTCTTTTATTCCGCGAGAGGTCAAAATACAAAGTCATGTCATTATATTTCCATTTGATGTATGTTGAAAATATTGTTTATTCACTAAATGGTTTAGTGTATTAGGGTTATTGTGAAATTTAGTAAAAATTGTAAAAATATAGAGTTATTGCCATTATGTCATTGTATTGTTAAAATTTTACAGTAGGTCATTGTCAAATTGATTCATTTTCAATGTCTTTGTAAAATTTGTGTCATTGTGAGTCAAAGTTAAAATTTCGTAAAAACAATTGCCTCAACGGATGCATTTTTGGTGTTACCGACGTCTAGAAAATGAAGTGTTTTCACATTGTGGGGGGAATAATATACAATGTGGGAATCATTGAGCTTCATATCCAAATCAAGCTAAGCTAGAAGTATGAAACTAGATGATGGAGGCATATGAGGATGGAGGCATAGGAGGATGGAGGAAAAACAGTGTCCTCTCGCCAACTATAAGCAATGGGGAACCAAAATGAGGTTGTGGCATTTTGTTTCAGTGTGCTTTTTTCAGTTGCAGTGTACCTATCATTTTTCGTATTCAATTTACAGTATGTTCCTGTTGTAATAAAGTGAGTAGATTCCTATGTACTTTCCTTATGTGAAAATATAGTGGAAAGACGAAAGCACAAGGAAAAAACAACATCATGATATTTGAAGAGGATGAACAGGGGTTCATACCTAGAATAAAGGTTCCTTTTTTAGTGGATAGGAGTCTGTATTTGATGAACAAGGGTTTATAGTGGATGAGTAGGGGCTCATACCAAGGTTTTTGGTCAGCATTTGCAAAACCATCAGTGAACCAAGATCATGAGCACACATGGATGGAAAGCTGCAGAAGAAGTGCAATTATTTTTTTCCCATGTTCGCACTAAGGGGGGAATGTTAGGAATTTATTAGTGCTCCATTATTGTAAATTTGTGTTGTATGGGTAAATAGTAAATGTTATTATGTAAATGTAAATGAGTTGTCAATAACAACTCATATTATTGTTGTGTTTTGTGATATTTGGTTGTTAAACCAAACTCGCGTAGAATAGAGAAGTGGTTGTTGTATAGTTGTGCCAAAATCCTTAATTATAGGAGTTAATTGGCCTATATATTATGTATTATTCATATTGAATATGAATGAATCAGAGCATTATTGTTTCAAAACTAAAAATAAGAAGCACAAGAACCCTGCTCACAATGTGGTACCTCTACTATCTATTGTAGCACATTGGCCTCCACGGCCTTTTGTTGTGTGGGTAAATAGTCATGAAGCACTTCTATCATCTGTTGAAGGGTCTGAAGAATATGTGGCCCGAACTCTGTGACATTTTGGTTTGCGTGAGTGAACTAGATGGTGATGTGGGTGGTGAGGCAAATGGTGACACGGATGGCGGTCCACACACGCCACGTCCTTGGCCTCTAGCCACTCTATGTCATTTCCCGTATCTAGGCATACTTCAATCGCACAAGGACATTAGAGCACTATCCAAGCTCAAGTTTTTTTAAGTTTAAAACAAGTTTAAGTTTCTAACAAATTTCAGGTTTCAACCAAGCTTAGGGTTTGCCATTTCAAAATGATGTATTGTGGAACATTCTCAAAGTGAGTTAATTAATTGAAAAGTTAATTAATCCGTTTTTACAAACCAAAATATTAACAGTAATCCCCATAGTTCCCAATTTTGGAACCAAATGTGATACCAAGTGTCATGTCAGCTTTGAACGAGCCAAAAAGAACATTGCAAAGGAACAAAAGTTTGGGATTTTTTTTACTCGTTAAAAGAAGTTCGAGTTGGAAATCGGAATTCAAATTTGACATTAAAAAAATTTATTCCAAGGTCGGGATCAAGTGCCCTTAATTTTTTTACGTCAGGAGAGAATAAATTCCATTTTTTTATCTCCCAAAATATCATTGAATCAATTTAATGTATTAATTTAGTTCAATTTATCTACTTTAAAATAAGTTTAATTTGGCCAACCAATTTCCCCCTAAATCGATTTAATTATTAATAACCATTTAATTTACATAAATTAAACTAATCTCTCAAACATTATATCCAATGACTCCAAGTTAATTAAATCCAATTCACAAATTAGATAAATGGATCATAGGTTAATTAAATTTAATCTCTAAAACAACCTCATGGCCCATATGTTTAATTAAATACATTGAAACAAATTTCCAAACTGGACTGTAGTTTTCAAAAAGTTTATTAAAAGTGGTGGGAAATGGAGCATCCATTTCCCACCCTTGGATTAGATATTTTTCAACCCTTAGATCTAAGGGAACATTAAAAACCCTAGATTTCTCTGTATTTTCATATATTAGGTTTTACATAGAAAAAATCATTTTCTTCTTCCTCCATTTTGGTTGTAGGTTTTTCTTCTCCTCTTGGAGCTTTTATGGAGTTGGCACGGGCATGGAGATGATCATCTCCATCCGGATCTAACACACACATGGATACATTGGGCTTCATTCTTCTATTGTTTTCTCCTTCTTCATCTAGTTATCATAGAGGTCTGATTTTATTTACAACAAGGGTTTATATATATATATATTATTTTTAATAGTTACAAGGGTGTGTGTCTATGTATATGTATATACATAGACACACACCCTTGTAACTATTAAAAATAAATATATATACCTCTGTAACTATTAAAACTATATATATATGCATCATGTATCTGTTTTTCAAATGCAAGGAGAAAGTCTGCACCAATTCATGGCCTCCATGGGAGAACAACATGTTTAAACATTAATGTTTATCTATCCATATGTGTGTGCGCGCGCACGTAGGAAAAGGGTTTAAGTGGCCATGGGATCAATTGGGGCCATGTGTAGCTGTATTAACATGTTTTGATTAAGTTTTCACAATAAAAACAAAAAATTAAATCTCTTCCTTGATTTACATTAAACTATTGCACAATAGCAATAATAATCATTGCTTATTGTTTTTAATTAACTTTGCACAAATATGTGTGTGTGTGTGTGCATGTGCGTGTGCGTGTGCATGTGTGTGTGCGTACAAAATGATAAATTATGTTGTGTAAAGCTTTGAAATAGAATGAAGATTTAATCCTATTTGAAGTTTTCTTAAGAATTTAAACATATTTATATTATAATATTATTGTTGTTGTGTGTGAATTCTTATTGCAATAACATTATAATATATATATTTTTAAATTGTTAAGACAACAACAAATAAGAGTAAATCTTCATTTTATTTCAAAGCTTTACACAACATAATTTATCATTTTTTGTGTGTGTGTATTTATATTTATATTTTTATATATACATATATCTATACATCTTATTAGACTTAAATTTCATCATTTCTAAATAGAAGATCTGTTGTTCAAAAGCAAATAAAGTTTGTAATAAAACTATACATTTTTCATTTATTTATTGTATACAATTACATCATTACTACAATTAGAGATTTGTTGTTTTAAAAACAAAATACAAATTGCAAGAAGTATAAATAAATAAAAACAACACTATTGCATTTAATATTCATAATGTGTGTGTGTGTGTGTGTGTGTGTGTGTGTGTGTGTGTGTGTGTGTGTGTGTGTGTGTGTGTGTGTGTGTGTGTGTGTGTGTGTGTGTGTGTGTGTGTGTGTGTGTGTGAGCAAGAAGTAAAACTTGAGCAAGAGTTTATCTCCAATGGGGATAAGGAAGTAAATATGCATCTAACTTAGATTAAATATGAAAATGAAATACTGAGGATGAAAATTCCTTCACTAAGTAGGAGCGAATCCATAAAACAACTTATTTCATTCATTCTCTTTCAAAAGGGATTTCCAAAACCAACTACGATTTCTTTAACAATATCACATAAACAAAACAACAATATTTTCTTTCTTTTCACACTACAATTGAAAAATTAAGATTTCTAATTTCTTCCAATGAAACCTTTTTACGAGTAATCAAATACAACCATTAACCAACTAAAATGCAAGTATACATTCCTCCCCCAAAAAGGGAACAACATGCCAATTTTTTGAACAAATTTTACAAAACCAAAATGATCCAAAAACTCTTCTCCTACAAGCTCCAAGTTCTTCAAATCTACAAGGATTGGTTTCCTCCTAACCTATAAACATCATTATATGCCCAAAAATCAAGTAATGAGCACACAAGCCTCCCTCCAAGCCCATGGGAGAGAGGAGATGCTTCTCAAGATTGCGCGAGGGTTTCACATAATCACAAAACCATACAAAACATAAATCCACAAAAATCAAAATCAAAACAAATAAATTAAGGAGTACCATTCTCCACTTTATGCCATAGGTAGAGCATAGTCGTCCATATAAAACATTATGTACTTAGATTTTTAAATGCGATATATATATATATATATATATATATATATCATGCCTCCAAACCCACTTATGCCTCCATGAAAACTTGTATCTCCTAAGCTTTTCCTTGTTATGGGTTTTCAAGACCATCCTCTACTTGGCTTCCTTAATCAAGCATCGGAGAAGCTCCTTCCACCATAGTGAGGAGGCTCCTACTCCACCATGAGCAGGGTTCATTTTAAGACACCCCTATAAAATTGAAGGTGGAAAATACCTGGCGAATATCCCCGTAACCACTTTCAGCGAAAGGCGAATTTGACAGTATTCAAAAACAAAATTTTCGCCTGGTTTTTCAAGGCTAAATCAGTGACGTGCGACAACAGTAATCCGTAATGACGCACGTCACTGGCGCGACAATAGCTCTGATGACGCGCGACACTGGAGCGACACTAGATCGTAATGACGCGCGTCAGTTGATTCTATTGACGCGCGACACTGTTCTCTATTGACGCGCGACACAGTCACAAAATGATGCGTGACATTAAAGTCTATTGACGCGCGACACTGTTCTCTATTGACGCGCGACACAGTCACAAAATGACGCGTGACATTACAGTCTATTGACGACATTGTCCTCTATTGACGCGCGACGTTGTCCTCTATTGACGCGCGACATTGTCCTCAATTGACGCGCGACATTGTCCTCTATTGACGCGCGACATTGTCCTCTATTGACGCGCGACATTGTCCTCTATTGACGCGCGACATTGTCCTCTATTGACGCTATTGACGCGCGACATTGTCCTATATTGACGCGCGACATTGTCCTCAATTGACGCGCGACATTGTCCTCTATTGACGCGCGACATTGTAATCTATTGACTATTGACGCGCGACATTGTAAACAAATGACGCGCGACACAACCTTCTATTGATGCACGACACTGCTTCCTATTGACGCGCGTCATTTGAAGCAAATGACGCACGTCAATAGGGGACAGTGACGCACATATTTAGGTTATAAATACCCTTATGCCGCTCATTTTCTCGTTTACGTTTTCTCGTTCTTGAATTTTTGCAGGTCTAAATCTTTGACAAAGACGCAATTACAGCTATAATGTCGACTTCACATGCCTCCCAATTGCAAGTTCAGCAAGAAAATGAAGAGAATCCAAGTCAATCGATTTCCAAGATAACCTACAGGAATCCCTTATGCCCTCACATCCATACGGCTTTAAGGATGTCCCCAGAATATCAAGGTATAATTGAAGAGTGTGGATTTACAGGGCTCGTTAATATGCCCCATTTCGAAACAGATCCGGATATTTTGAATTACCTTCTGTCATGCTACAATTCAGAGGACGGTATATTTTATGTGACTCTGAACGATGGCCAAATGTTCCAATTCACTATTGAACCGAATGACATACATCGGTTTACCGGCCTTCCTATCAGAAATTTACCAACTGTTACAACCAAGGCAACACTCGTGGAAGAAAACAAGAAATTTCTCGAATCAAAGTATGGTTTCCATGTTGATTGTAAGTATAATTCGTTTTAATTCAAAAAAATTATTCTGTTTTTTATTCTGATACAATTTGCTGTTATAAATTGATAGTAATTTTCATTGTTTCGCATTTGCAGCCCATGTCAATAAATCCAGGCGTGGTGTAGATACACAATCAATTGCACACCACTTTCTTGCTGCACTTATTGCATTTTTTCAAGCCAGAATTGTTATGCAGGGTCGCCAAACAGATATACCAAATTGGGCCATTGCATACATTTGTGCCACTATCTCAAAACAAAAATTCGATTGGTGCACATTTCTATCCAAAAAAATAAGAGCTGACATATCAAATTTGAAAATGTCAGAAAAACCTTTCATTTATTCAACAAACTATCTCCTCGGCTTCTACTATGAGGCACTTTTAAATTTAAAAGCTAAAGAAATTCCTACTTGCTCTGATGAGGCTTTGAAGAAATTCTCAATTCCATTTGCAGAACAACAGGTATAAACTATTTAGTTTGTAATTGTATTACAATTTTCTTCATTACAGTGCACAGTTATTAAAACTTAAATTTTAATGTTTTGCAGAGAAGATATCTTGAAGCCATTCCCAAAAAAAAAAAGATGTCGAGAGGAAGAGGCCAACTACATGCGGAGGCTTCGGGGGACTCCCATTCTGAAATGGAAGCTCACTCCTCTCCAGACCCTCAACAATTTGAACTCGTTAAACGCCAGAGAAGTAATACATTCTCATATATTAATTACAAATTCCAAAGTTGCAGATTTATTTTTCAATTTAAATTTTAGCAAAATGAATTGACAACATTTAATATTGATGAACAGCAGGGACTATGGAACCTTCTTCCCCAACTCACTCAATACAGTCGCATGCATTGATATCTTCTGAACAGCCACTGAGTACAACTCCTACAAGGCCACCCGTAGCACCGAAAAAAACAACCCCTCGACAACAAGGTACAACTTTTCTATAGAACGTTTAATTTCGTAGTTTTGACTTTATGAATTGTTTTAATATTTTTCATTTTTTCTTGTACTTTTCAGCACATGTCAGTCATGATCAAGCCACCGCATCGACACCCACCCAACCATTAATTTTTAAAATGCCAACCAGAGGAACAGTGAAAAAGAACATTGGTAAACGCATGAGTTTTGCTCCGGCCCCTAGTGGGACACTAAACCTTGACTCCTCGTTTCGAATTCCAACTCTCTCACTTGGTGGCTTGCCCAGCGCAACGGGCATATCTATTTTGAACAATATAAATTTAGATGAAGATTATTTGGGCATTGATAGCAATGACCCAACTGGGTTTTTCGATACCCGCGAGATGATTCAAGGCCAGCAGGTATACTTCAGTCTTCAAATTTCAATTTTAATATGCTTTACAATTTTTAATTACATTCTGATTTATCTAAATCTAAATCTTCAGTCTTCAAATTTATTTATCTAAATCTTGATTTATTTTTTCAAAAACAGGATCAGCCCACCCAAAGACAGAAACAAGGAGCAGTTGATCTTGTTCATGGTGAAAGCCCCCACACTTCTCCAGCAAGATCGTCTGCATCAGATTCAGATAGTGAAGAGTTTCCACCTTTTCCTTTGGAGAACTTAATTGGTAATGATTGTCAATCCCATGTCAGTGAGTTTATTATTCCTCAAATCCAACAGCTTATAGAATGGGAGAAAAGGGCTAAAATTCTTATCAATGAGATTATTAGTCGTTATGAAAATTATTGGCAAAGGGATAGTTTATACGCTGCAGTCCAGAATCAACCTGCGAAGATGGATTCCTTACTTACCCAAGTAAAATGTGGGACTGTCACGTTTAATAACGACTATAAAGATGGCATTTTAGATAAGGCACTAAACAAATTGGAAAATATTAGTGCCGAGGCCCAGGCATATTTTAACAAATGGTCAAAGGACAAGGATTTGGTATCAATCGCAAATGCCGAAAGAGACAGAGCGGTTGTAAGTACTATTACATTCTAACAATCATTTTTGTTAATTTGAAATTTTGAATTTACATTAATATTTTGAATTGACGTTACTCTTTTTGTGCAGTTGAAATATGAAAATTTGAAGAGTCAGGCGAAGGTTTTGCAAGTTCACTTGGAAACAGCAAAGAACAGCTTATCTGCAGCAAAAAATTTGAAGCTGAATATTGTTTTGGTTAACAAACAAAACAATACACTAAAGCGGATCATTAAAGAGCATGGTCTCGACCCTGACATCTTGTTCAAAGCCAAAGCAGTTGCTGATCCAAATTTGCTGTCGCATGGAGATGCAACAAATCAAGAAGAAAGAATTATAAAAAATCTGGACAGTGCTGCAGAAGATCTTATAAGTTCAGGGGTTATTTGTGCTGTTGGGGAAAGAGGTGCAGCCAGAGTGGAAGAAGCCGTTGGGGAAGAGGGCAGAGCAGAATTTTCTAAAGAAAAAGAGGGTTGTGAAAATTAGAAACTTTTATTATTGACTAAACTTTTAATATTGAATTTGAAAACTTCAACTATTGAGTTTGTACTATGCTATTTGAATTTAATTATATGGTGATTAGATGGTGATTATCATGAATTATATGTATGTTTCTTGTTTACTTGCATTGTCATGAATAGTATGTAGACGTAGATGATGAATGATGACAATTGATAATCAATGATAGATGATGATGAAAGACGATGATCGATTTAATGTGTATAATGTAAAATTTAGTGCCTGAATATCTTGAGGGACTTTAATTATCTTGAAAATTATGTCGTGGGACTTTAATTGTATCTGTGGGGTTATACTGTCTATGAAAGTAGACTTAAGGTTGATAGGTTAAGAATCTGTGTTGTACTATGATTTTTCAACGTGTTGAGGACTTCAAAGTGTGTTTGGATTTTATGAATGACCTTTATCAGTCTAAAATAAAGATATCCAAGTCAATGATGCTAAGGTCTAGCAATCTGTCCTGTTATCTAGTTGGTAAAGCTCATCCTTGTTAAGGAATTCATGAATTGAATATTGGAGTGTCAAGTGCAAGTTACTCTGTCAGTGCTTCAAGCTGACTCAGTCCTAGTTGGTGATGAAAATTATCAGTGCTTCATGATGTACAAAGTGAAAGAATTTCATCAAGGAGATTTATAATTCTCTAAAAGTGGTATAAGACCATGTCAAGGTGTTGATTCATCAATGTCTTGTAGTTCTAAAAGGTGACATATTAAAAGGACCTTGTTTTATGCCTTAAGAAATGTTTTCACATCTTTGAGAAAAGCTCAAGGTCTGTCAAGACCCAAATGTCATGTTATATGTCATTATGTGGTCTATCATGGTGCTGAGACAAGAATGTATTGCTACTACAAGAAGATGTATTGTGTAATAGAGGTTATACTTCTGATTCATGCTCAAAGTTGGGAAAAATGAGTATCTACAAATGTTATAAAGTTGAGAAATCTCATATTGATGTTACCTTGTCATAAGATTTGTGCATAGTAAGGAAGAGTATAACACATTGTTTCTATGTGTCATTATGTGGTCTATCATGGTGTTGAGACAAGAATGTATTGCTACTACAAGAAGATGTATTGTGTAATAGAGGTTATACTTCTGATTCATGCTCAAAGTAGGGAAAAATGAGTATCTACAAATGTTATAAAGTTGAGAAATCTCATATTGATGTTACCTTGTCATAAGATTTGTGCATAGTAAGGAAGAGTATAACACATTGTTTCTTAAAGGATTCTTAGAGGTCAATGCAAGGTTTGACAGTGGCTCCAGGAATGCGTTGATTCAAATGCTCATCTATCTTTGCATCACAAGGTTATTGCCTATAAAGGTTGTGAGTTAATGAAAGTGTGAAAGATGATGTGATATGTGTAAGGTAATTGGAAACAGTACAAGAAGATTCATGGTGTATGGTCAGGTTATCTAAGATGAGCTTTGTAACTTTGTTTGACCTGATGAGTGCAGTGGAAAAGTTTAAACAAAAAAAAGATCTTAAGAAAACTGATGGAACCAAGAAGGGGAAATTAATTGATGTTCCCAAACTTGATGCAAATCAAGCAGGAGGGAAGAATTCTGATCAATGTACTTTAATATTAATGGAGGGTGACTCAGCCAAGGCTCTTGTGGTTTGAATCAGGGAAATGTGAATATTGAATTTGGTAGTATTGTGACATGTTTCGACATCACTTTCCAATTTGGTAGTATTGTGACATGTGGCAGGAATATCTATTTTTTGGGAAGCTACCACTCACCAACAAATGGAGAATAAAGAGATAGTAAATAGAAAAAAAATCCTTGGTCTACAGGAAGATAAAATATATTAAAAATAAATTAATATAATTCTAAGAAATCAAGAAAGAATCATCACTGGTAAGAAATTAAACATAATTGCAAATATGCTAGGGTTTAGCTTACCTCTTGCGTATTAGATTGCTGTGAAATCATCAAGGGTAACGTGCTAGATCTTTGTTTCCCATGACATTGTAGATGGAGGGGTGAGTTGCTTGACATTGTCAGTCCTGAGAAGTGCCAGCAACATCTTTAAATATATAGACCAACAATATCTTTAAAGGTCAAGTAAATATAAAGAATTAGACTTGTAATGTCTTTAATGATAACAAGAGCTGAAAAAATGTAAGGTAACAAACAATAAGATTATGTTGAAGAAGATACCTATTTAAAATTGAAATCATCACCGGTAATGTGCTAGATCTTTGTCTTAAAAAATTCAACACAAAAAATTGATTAGTAGATAGATGGGTGAGTTGCCTGACGTTGTCAGTCCCGAGAAGTAAAAGCTTCCTCGGAGGGATGTCAACCCACGTTTTCAAAAAATAAAAATTTTGTATTTAACTAAATGTAAATACATACACCTGTAACATCTTTAATTATAACCAGAGCTGAAAAAATGAATAGTAACAAACAATAAGATTAAGGGGAAAAAGATACCTGCTTAAAGTTGAAATCATCACTGCCACTGGTAATGATATAGATCTTTGTTTTAAAAAAATCCAACACGAGAAATGGATTAGTAGATAGATGGGTGAATTGCCTGACATTTTTAGTATATAGACCTGTAACATCTTTAATGATAAAGATAAAAGATAGATAAAGAAGATACCTACTTAAAGTTGAAACAATCCATTATCAATAGCTTCATCAAAGTCGATGATGTCTTCTGTAGAATGTGACGAAGAGCCAATTACACTCTCAAGGTTGGGAATATTTGTACTTGTAGCTGTATTATTTACATCTCTTTTTTCGCAAAGGGAATTCCAGTGAGCAATTGCTCTGTCAAAAAATGAATAGTAACAAACAATAAGATTAAGGGGAAAAAGATACCTGCTTAAAGTTGAAATCATCACTGCCACTGGTAATGAGCTAGATCTGTGTTTTAAAAAAATCCAACACGAGAAATGGATTAGTAGATAGATGGGTGAATCGCCTGACATTTTTAGTATATAGACCTGTAACATCTTTAATGATAAAGATAAAAGATAGATAAAGAAAATACCTACTTAAAGTTGAAACAATCCATTATCAATAGCTTCATCAAAGTCGATGTTGTCTTCTGTAGAATGTGACGAAGAGCCAATTACACTCTCAAGGTTGGGAATATTTGTACTTGTAGCTGTATTATTTACACCTCTTCTTTCGCAAAGGGAATTCCAGTGCGCAATTGCTCTGTCAAACGGAAAGGTTTCGAGGGAGTATCGTGAAACGTAACACCTCATGCAACTTTCCAGATTTTTATCCAACCTGTTTCTCAGTTTTGATTTTATAAATGACAATGCACTGAAAACTCTTTCATCCTCCACAGACCCCAAAATCATTGTCTGGCATAATTCATATAGTCTGAAATACTCACTGATATCTTCTTGTAAGATAGAACTTTGATAGATTCCTCTCCACAGCCTTGTAATAGCACCACTTTCAGAAGGTTGATCTAAATTCTTATATTGGTTCCTCATTGTTGTTGCAAAATTGGTTGACTGAAACTTTAATAAATCGGCATTCAGTATACCTTTGATTTCCGTACCCTTGAGCTCTGACGTCTTTGTAAATTGTTCCATTATTGTACCCATTGATTTATGGAAATGCTTACTGACAAAGTCTGCACGGCCACCTTCTGTATTCCAAAAATTCGGATTCATCACACCCATGGCTTCCAGAATTTTATCTTTACAGAAACGTTCCCTAATTTCTGATGACAAGGTTTCTGAAATTTTTTTAAGCTTTATTCTGGTTTCAACTATCACAGACTCAAACAAATTACGTGTCACAGGAACATCTTCTCGTTCCAATCCTGTAATATCTTGACGTCTTTGCAAAATGTGCATAGGTATTTCCTTCCCATTAACAGAGATGCATAGGTGATCGTGGATATTAAATCTCAAATAGGTGTTAGGATTTTTAAGATCTAATAAATCTCTCCAATTTTCAAAAACAGGTGCATCAAAAACTATCCTGGGAACAATACAATATATCAAGACTTTGACATACCATTTTCCTCATCCGTATAAAATCCACAATATAGATCAATCTGCCCTGTGCATGCTTCATCAGTGTATTGATCTCCTTTAACATTGGAAGAATACCAACCAATGTAAGCAAAGTCTCCAAATCAGTTAAGCGGAACAACAGGTCCCTTGCCCTATCAACTTCATGACGGTATTTGTGCATGAAACCAACCAATGAAGGATACTCCTCACGAACTCTGCATGCTGGTTCATACAAAGAGATCCATCTAGTCTCCACATCCTTCAGAAGTTTTTTGCCGTCTGTAATTCCAATTGCAAATTTTTGGAACTCGAGAAAACGCTTTGGGCTGCTTGACATATAGGCATGAAGTTCTCTTATGAGGTCTTCTAATTTAGCAACATTTTCGTGGTTGCTTACCATTTTATACGCTAAATTCATTCTGTGAGCCATACAGTGAATTGGTAGCATATATGGGGCCACTGTTGTTTGTAATCTAACACACAGCCCTGTTCGGTGACCCTGCATGACAGATGCACCATCTGCTCCAACGCATACCAACTTCGTAGCAATTTCATAATCAGTCATACCAGCAACATCTTTCAAATGAGAAACAACTATTTTATATAGGTTTTCAGCATTGCAGTTTTCAACCATTTTCATAACACCCAACAGATGAGGAGTCCTTATATGATTTTCTAAAGTATATATGTGGATACATACCCATGCGGTGTTGTCGACTGCTGTCACTTCATCAATTGAAAGAGAGATAAAGTTTGCTTTTTTTACATTCTCTTTCAAATCTTCCTTCTCTATCATCGAGAGGCATTTTGCCATTTCCCATCCACTACTCTCAGACCAATGAGACTGAGGTACATTCAGCATTCCGTTAAATTGATACAAAACTTTGAAATCAAGGAAATCTGACATCGCCCTTCCTTTTTTAAGTATTTGAAAAAGAGTAGAGAATTGTATGAATTTTGCATGTAGATTTGTTTCTTTCATCTTACCAATATGCGATGTGATTGTTCCTCCCTTTTCCAACAGATGTCTGTGTTTTTTCTGCTCTGCCTCATATTCCGCTGCGTATCTGACATGCATGCACTCCTTTTCAGTTTTCCACCTATGTGTTTTGATTTTCTGGCCATCCGCCCCTGTTACAGTTAAATATTGTTTTCCACAATGTTTTTCTATTGTGTCCAGCTTCAGTTGCATTTTTTGTTGTTTTCCCAATTTCCACGTACATATTGTACATGTACATTCACATGGGATTTCTTCAGAATTTGATGATTGTACAGGTTCAATAAATGGAAATTTAGCTGCCCAATCAAACTTGTATGTCCTGCCAATGGTCCACATATTCTTGTTTGTTTTCAATGCTTTACTTTTTTGAGTAGAATTTTGAGCAATATCGCAATCACCTGGTTTCCTCTTTCTTGGACCAGAGTTTGATATTGATTTCTGTCTTCCATTTTGCTGAGTGTTTGTATCTGTGATATCTAGCTGCACTTCTGGTTGCACCCCAACAGGAACAATATCTTCAAGATTTGGCATATTATCGTAGGTTTCATTTGTTTGACTGTGATACTGTGCAGAATGCATGTCCACCTCAATAATGCCTTCCACACAGTCAGTATTCTGATTCTTTTTGGTGGCATCTATATGATTGGTATTTACATTATCTGTATCCGCAGAGTTTCCAAAATACTTGAAGAGTGATTTCTGAGATTTCTTACTTACTTTTAGGTTATTCGTATTCTTTGAGCTGGCACCTTCCATTATTCTGAAAAGAGTCCTGTGTCAGTAAAAGAACCAAGAAGCGACTCTGTACAGTCTCTGAGGTCTTGTCGCGCGTGAACTATCTGATGTCGCGCGTCAACACTGCCCAAGTCGCGCGTCAACACTTCCTCTATCACGCGTCAAGCCTTCCTCTGTCGCGCGTCACTTCTTAGCCCAAGTCACGCGTCAGTATAGCTCTTGTCGCGCGTCAATACAGCTCTTGTCGCGCGTCAGTACAGCTCTTGTCGTGCGTCAATACAGCTCTTGTCGCGCGTCAATATTGCCCTTGTCGCGCGTCAATACTGCATTTGTCGCGCGTCAACAATCACAGGATAACAGTAATATGAATCTCTGGTGCAAAGGGTATGCGAGTTCAAATTTCACAGTATTGGTAATTTGGTAAGCTACTTGAGGTATACTACCCGGCGAATCACATAGGTTTTTATAGGAGATGTTTTCAAATGAAGGCGAAGCCGACCCCCCCAAAAAAACATACTTTATATTTTAGGCGAACAGGACACCGACCCACTCCGAATAATTCGCCTTTTCAAATTTTCCTAAAATGAAATTTTCGCCATATTACGAATATTTGCCGCTAAAATTATCCCATACAAGCTTTCCAAGCTCTAATCCAATCCAAAAGCAAGCCTAAAATCAATCCCTAAGCAAACACCAAGCTCCCTAATTTCAAAATTTGGAATAAGACCAAAGCAAAATGGAACCGCAATCCCTCCAAATTCGGAGGAAAAATAAGCAAAACCCACCAACAAGCAAACCAATGAGAAAAGGCATAAGTGGCATCTAGTCACCATCCTACTATATGACATGTCACTCCTCTCACCCCAAAACCAAGGAAATATAAAGTGAGTAAATGCTCATGGGAAAGATATAAGGACACCTTTTCATTGAAAATAGTCTACCCTACCCATGGGTATGGCTTTGGGGGATCTTTTCAAGGTAAAAACCACACTTTACAAGCTTTTCACACTTCCCAAAAATCTCATTTTCCCAAATCCGAATTTGAGTGAATGGATTTCTTGGGAAGAGTGTAGCATCTTTCTAAGCATGATTAAACAAACCAAATGCAAAATTAAATAAGTTAAACAACAATTAAACTCAAATAAAGTTTAGGAAAAGTAAGACAAGAAATTAGATAAATTAAACAATTTTATCACCAATAATATTAAATCAAAATAACATCACAATATGAAACTCCAATAAACATAAGGTGATTAATCAACCACAAAACTAATAAAAATACAAAAAATCAATCTTCCACAAAGGCTCCAAAATTGATCCGCCAAACATGATGACAAATAAAAAGGTGGGGTGTAAAATTTGGCCAACAACCAATTGTGCCAAGCATGAGAGCAATCTCCTAAATCCCATGTCCGTCAGTCCTGTAATTTGCACAGGCATCATATATGTCCTGTTGGTCCTCAAAGTTGTACCCCATGTTGGATTGACAGTAACTATCCTTTATGGAATGGGGAAAATTCTTGGAATGGTGTTAGACCAGGTAGCGATGTGTCATTTTGTAGCCAGGGAGAGGTCTAGCACTTTGTTTGGGATCGCGCCTTGGGATGGTTGAGGGGTACATACAAAGGGGATGGCCTATTCCTGCTACTTTTGGTTCTACCTCGAACCAGGGTGAGAGGACCCACGGTGTAACCTAGATGTAAAGGGAGAGATGGGATCTTTGTTCCCTTGAGTTATTTAAATGATGGGCCAGTCTAAGATAAACATGGCCATGGACACAACACTTCACTCTCACAAGTTGTCACACAAATTTTTGTATATGCTTACCTCACTAGACACAGGTTACTATAGACATAGAATTTGGTTGCTCTTACATTCTCTTGATAAAAGCTAAAGGGCACTTTTAATTATGTTTATAGACATAACAATGAATGGATGGAAGTATGGGGTGGGATTGATTGTGTAGTTTTGATGGAGATTTAGAGGGGAGAGGGTAGTTACTTTTATGACCTTGGTATCTTAGTGTTCCCATGGAATGAATCCATCCTTAACTATGATGCTTGAAAGGAACAATCAATTTAACATGATATGTGAAATTGAATTTGCATTCATTGATACTCAATGTGCACAAATTTCATCTACAGTCTTCAAAATCCTAACCACAAATCATGGAGTTAGAGTTAAGATAAAGCACTTGTTATCTTTGTATTATATACCCGAAAAACCCTCAAGGGATTTACAAAAAACTCTTCAAAAGTGATGTTTCCTTCAGGATTTTATAACCAGACTGATCTACTGCAAAATATGCACTATTCTACAATAGTCTCACAGTGACTAGAAGAATACAACAACTAAGAAAGAACCTTGTGTACTTAATAAAGTAAATCCAATGCAAGATAGTAAGAGAACTATATTGCCTCATTTATTCACTCAAAACATGAGAAACGACAAAGTATAGCTTGATCAAAACAGTCATAATCTTATTCATGTAAATTTTGGCTAGGGGACACAAACAAATGCCCTCAAAACATGTTAATGGTTATATAATGCAACCACCTTAGCTCTTCCTCATAAGATCTCAACACATATAGATGTTTTGTAAGAAACTAGAAACTGGAACCTAAAAAAATTAATAAAAAAAATATACATCTACCCCCCAATCTGCCTCCTCTCACAAAATGGCAAACTGTTAAAATATATAGAAGATGAGAGAGAGAGATAAGAGAAAAATATGATTTCTCTCTACAACCACCAATAAGGTGCATTAAAATCCTCTAAAGGAGCATAGGATGCCTGTTAAATTCATTCATTCCTTTTGTCTTGCATGTTTAGAGAAGAAACAGACACCATACTTCATCAAGACGGGTGGTTGACCAACACTGGGACTACAAGTTGAATGCAAAGGATGTTTTCCAATTTTTCTCTAACCAAATGTCATCAATTCTAGAATATGGTGATTTTAAAGTGAAGGGCTTGAAGATACCTTTCCAACGATATAAATTTTGTAAGATTTGGAACATGGAATCGAAATATATGGCCCTCTGAAGTTTTACATGTCAGGATGAATGGGATCCTGACATGTGACAGAATCTGATTGGCTCAGGTATTTCCTCTACCAACATGTGCATTACTTTTACTTTTACCATATGTCGGTCTTTCATTGGGTCGTGGGGTCGAGATTTACTTTTTTTTTCTTTTGTGGGCAAGCCTATTTCTTTATGAAAAGTGAGCCAATTAAACAATGTCACGCTCCTTACAAATGGCATATCATCCTTTGCTTTGACTGACAGCGGCGAAGCATTGACCAAAGAGGAATCTCCACGCTACTTTACAATCCACTCTTTTTCTTTAACCTCTTATGCCCATTGTGAAACATCAACCAATGAAGAAGCACCATGCCTACTTCACATTTTACTTTTGACATCTTCCCGGATGACAACCGCGAAACATAAGCCAATGAGAAAGCTCCGTGATCCTCAGGTTTTTCAGTCTTTCTTGCATTCGTGCTTTCTATTCATTAGTTCAGGGCTACTCCTTCGCATCAAAACTTTTTACATGTTTGGACTTAGAAACTTTTGGGCTTCATAAAAATGTTGCCATGTATCCCTTCTTTGACTACCCTTGACCTTCCGGACCCGAAGCCTTACTAAACTTGATTTATTCCGCAAACTTGAGGTCCTTGAAATTCATCTGCTTTGAAGTTAGTCAGAATGCTGACATGTGTCCACCTGTGGTCATTGATCTTGTTCCATCTGTCATCTTCTTCACCCGCCACATGTTTTTTGACCTTTGTTGACATTTTGACTTAATGCACTGACATGATACAAACCCAAATAATTATTTGACATAATTAATCTAAGGGCTTGAGGTCCATGGAGCCCAAATGAATTGAGGAGAGCCAGAATCCTGCCACATGGCCCCTCCTTTCACCCTTGAGATTCTCTCACATGTCCTTATTGAACTTGGCACTAAATTTGATGGGTAAATGAATGTCAAATGACTTGTAAAACATAACCCACTAATGAATTAACCTTAGTCTCCCGTGGGTTTTTTTATGCCAACGCTTGGTAATTTTTAGAGGTGAAATTTGACGGCCGTTAGAATGTCTCAGTCTTTATTAAAATGGCAAAGTACATTTTAACCGAGTTTTTCAACCATTCTTGCAGCTCTTTCCTTCGTGGTCGGGTTGCATGTTATTAGACCTTTATAGCTTTGGCTTGTTTGGAGCAAATGAATCAGTCAGTGTTGATTGCAGGTTCTTTGTCAAAGGTGTAGATGTATCTTGACCACCCTAGATTTTGAAGCTTTTATACTTTGATTTATCAATTTATTGAACCATTCCCCCAACATTTTTGTTGAATTTTCTCTTTTATCTTGTCAAGGCACGAGATCTATAGAAAATTGACATTTCTTTTTGACTCAAAAGCTTCTGCTTGTTTGGAGAAAATGAATCAATTAATGTTGATTACAAGTTCTTTGCAAAATATGTAGACATATCTCGACCACCTGAGAGTCTGAAGCTTTTATACTTTGATTTATCAATTTATTGAACCAGTCCCTTGACATTTTTATTGAATCTTCTCTTTTATCTTGCTAAGGCACGAGATCTATAGAAAATTAAAACTTCTTTTTGACTTAAATTGATCTTTAAAGCACGGGGAACAATGTGAAACACATAGAATTAGTTAAATGCATGGGGAGTCTATGAAAAATACCAGCTCAATCTAAGGAACTAGATTAAGCTCCAATAACAGCTCCTACTCGGGGATGGGCACCCCCTATGGGTGCCACAAGAAAAAACAACAGGTTCCTAGTCTATTAGGCAAGGAGTCGAGCAAATAAAACACATAGGGCTATTTGAAATAGACACAAAACTGGTTAGGGACAAACAAACAACTATAGAAACCTAGTCACTATAGACCAGAGCACAAAAGGGAAATGAAAACAAAAACAAAAACAAACAGGACAAAACAAAACAAAATAAAACAAAAAAATTGTACAATGATCGCACTTGATCATCTGGATAAGACCATGCCAAACAATCCTGGTAATTCTTCAGCAATTGGGCATAAGCTCGTTTTTTCTTTTTTGCTCATACCACATCCCAGCTAGACCTTTCTAGGATTTTGAAAAGTATCCAAGCTACATTCCTCAACATTTCCATGCACATAGATAAACTTGCTCCCAACTCTATCATTATCATCAAAATTTGACTCAAGACTAACCAATCTTTGAGGAATAACATTTGTTCTTAACTATATTACTCCCCCAAAGATGGTTTCTTTTTCATCACATAAGACAATCATAGGCTCAAGATAAACGAATTGATTTGTGAATTCACCTTCACACTTTATAAACCTTTGAGTTTGATCATCATCTTTAAAAAATTGATTTGAAGAAGTTAAAACCACTCCAGCTCCATTTCTAAATTTATAACACGCTTCACCAAAATTTATGGTCCGAGGGACATTGATATCTTCAAGGTGTGCACTAGGAAGTTCAACTGATTGAGCCACATCCATATCAACATTAGCTACAAGAGGAAGAGGGAAAACCCAATTGATGTAGGCCCAAAATTCTTCTGTAGTTTTGGAATTTAGAATATAAGTGGAAAGATCTATTTACGGTGAATCGTTTAGACACTCATTTATACATGCATCACTCAAATCAAGTTCCTCATTAATATCACTATCTTCAACAAGCTTCTCACAAGGGGGGCATGGTAATAAGCATTTATCACACCACTCAATGATGTGTTACTCTTATACTATTGACACTCCTGTTGTCAATGGATCTGGGGTTGTCTTATTGCCATATTGTAAACTGAAAACATTCTTCATTTCTGCTTAGGAGTCAATTGATTTCTTGGTGAAGAAGGCAAAAATCTTGAAGGAAGACAGTACTACACATCTGAGAGGTGTGGAAGATTGTAAATATTCATTGTATATCTTGTCAAAGCTTTGGATAATAGATTGGCTTGTTTCTTGGTGGACGTAGCCCACACTGGGTGAACCACGTTAAATCTGGTGTTGATTTATGTATCTTCTTTTATATAATTCTTCTGGTAGAATATCCGCTTTTATTTGCATGCTAAAACATGAGTAATTTAGCTCCATACTCAACAATCTCCCACTTGGAGTTTAATTACTGCACCATACATGTACATCATCATTCTTGGTTTCTCCTTAGCTTTGTTTATTCCTCTTCAAGTTTCAAACTCGAAGACCAACAGAATTGGAGTGTAGCTCCAACTTCTCCTTTGCTAATGGCTTCATTAGCATATCCGCAGGGTTCTTACTCATATGAATATTTTCCACATTCAGTTGTCCATCCTCCAATACTTGTCATATGAAGTGATACCTCAACTGAATGTGTTTTGTTCTTGAATGAAATGTTGAGTTCTTTGCCAAATGAATTGCACTCTGACTGTCACTGAATAGTTTACAATTACTTTGCTCATTTCCCAACTCTTCCATGAACCTACTCATCCATATCATCTCCTTGCTAGCTTCTGTAGCTGCAACATACTCTGCCTCTATAGTAGACAAAGCCACAACCTTCTGCAATCTCGAAATCCAGCTAACTGTCGTTCCACCTACTGTGAAAATATATCCAGTAGTGGTCCTCCTACTATCCAGATCTCCAGCCATATCCGAATCAACATAGCCACATAATGAAATATCTGAACCTCCATAGCATAACTGTATGCTAGATGTCCCTTTCAAATACCTGAGTATCCATTGGACTGCTTTCCAATGCTCTTTACCTGGATTAGCCATATATCTACTCACAACTCCCACTTCCTATGTAATGTATGGTCTTGTACAAACCATAGCATACATGAGACTTCTAACTGATGAAGCATATGGCACTCATGTCATGCATTTGACATCCTCTTGTGATGAAGGACACTGATCTTTACTCAATTTGAAATGTCTAGCCATAGGTGTGCTAACAGGTTTTACATTCTGCATGTTGAACCTTTCTAACACCTTGTAGATATAATCTTCCTGAGACAAATACAATTTCTTATTTTTCTTGTCTCTATGTATTTACATGCCAAGGATTCTTTTTGCAGCTCCCAAATCCTTCATTGCAAATGTGTGAGCTAGGTTTCTCTTAGGCTCACCAATGTCCTGCATACTAGATCCTACAATAAACATATCATCCACATACAGTAAAAAAATAATATAGCTCCCATTTTCAAGCTTCTTGAAATAAACACAATGGTCAGATTCACATTTCAAGTAACCATGCTCATGCATAAAACTATCAAACCTCATGTACCATTTCCTTGGAGCTTGCTTGAGCCCATATAAGCTCTTTTTCAACCTGCACACTAATTTCTCCTTACCCTTGACTTCATACCCAAGCGGCTACTGCATATAAATCTCTTCATCCAAATCACCATGAAGGAAAGTCATCTTCACATCTAGTTTCTCTAAATATAAATCTTCTACTGCAACTAAACTCAATACAGTACGAATAGAAGTCATCTTAACAACAGGAGAAAATATTTCACCAAAGTCAATACCTACCTTTTGTGTAAATCCCTTTACTACAAGCCTTTCCTTATACCTTTTTTGTCCACCCTCTTCTTCCTTAATTTTGTAAACCCACTTGTTCTGCAATGTTCTCTTTCCTGCTGGAAATTTAACCAAATCCCAAGTCTGGTTATGTTCCAAAGAGTTCATCTCCTCATCCATGCCATGCTCCCACTGAACGTGAGTTTTATCATGCATGCTTCTTCAAAACTTTCTGATTCACCACCATCAGTTAATAATAGATAAAATAAAAAGGTGAAAATCTTTCTGGAAGTTTACTTACCCTTTGTGACCTTCTCACAGGAGTTTGGGGTACCGGAGGCTCAATTTGGATCTCCTGGACATTAGTATCAACTTCTGACAGTGACCGATGCCGGTCACCTCTAACCGATGTCAGTTCAGCTAACCAATGCCGGTTCTGATCCTCTATAACCGTTGGAGGTTCTTCTGACCGATGTCGGTCAAGGCCTAACCGACCACAATTACTGTGTATTTCTGTAGGTGTTTCTTTAAAACCTGAGAGTTCATTTTCATCAATAAACTTCTTAATTTTCTCATCCTTGGGTACCAAAATTTGATCCCTGTACATTCTCTTTTCATTCCATTCAACATCACGACTCCTAACGATTTTAGAATTCTCTAAATCCCAAAAATGAAAACCAAAATCACTAAATCCATAACCAATGAAAGTGTACCTCTTAGATTTTGCATCCAATTTTTTCCTATTTTCTCTATCAACATGCACAAAAGCTTCTAAACCAAAAACTTTAAAAAAAGAAAGATCTACCTCTTTTCTGGTCCATGCTTCCTCTGGTATTCCTCCATCTAGTGAACTTGAAGGGCGATGGTTAATCAAATAAACTGTTGTATGAACTGCTTCTGCCCAAAACTGCAAGGGCAATCTAGAATGTATCCTCATACTTCTAGCATGTTCCATGATTGTCCTGTTCATTCTCTCTGCAACACCATTCTCCTATGGTGTTCTTGGAACCATTCTTTCTCTACGTATCACATTCACTGAACAATAATCATTGAAATCCTTACTACAGTATTTACCACCATTGTTAGATCTAAGGCACTTTAACTTAGAATTTGATTCATTCTCAACAAGGGCTTTCCATCTTTTAAAAGTTTCAAAAATATTAGATTTGTGTTTAATACAATAAACCCATACCTTTCTTGTAGCATCATCAATGAAAGTAACATAATACTAGGATCCACCATGAGAAGCTACCTGAGCTAGTTCCCACACATCTGAGTGTACAAGCTCCAATTTCTGCTCCTTCTTAGTTGCCCCAACTTTGAGAAATCTCACTCTCTTTTGCTTTCCAAAGATACAATGCTCACAAAAATCAAGATCTAAATCTTTTAAATCTAATAACTTACCCTTAGCCTTTAAGATCTGCATTCCTTTTTGACTCATATGACCCAACCGATTATGCCACATGCATGCATCTGAATCTGAAGTAGATAATGTAGGAAAGGAATTAGTAATACAGGTAGCTAAATATAACGTTCCTACCTTCTTACCTCTTGCCACAACAAAAGAACCCTTGGTGACTTTCCAAGAGTCTCCTGTAAAAGTAACCATGTAACCAAATTCACCTAGTTGCCCTGTAGAAATAAGATTCCTCCTGAGTCTTGGCACATGCCTCACATCTTTCAATACCCATGTATTTCCATTCTGCAATTTTAAATGAACTTTCCCTTTGCCAGTAATACTGCAAGGTTCATCGTCACCCAAATAGACATGCCCAAAATTGCCCTGGACATAATTTCTGAAATAACCCTTATTAGGGGTTGCATGGAAAGAAGCTCCTGAATCTAAAACCCATGATTCAATTCTATTATCTAAATAAAGAATAAGAGCATCTTGCATTACCTCTGATGTAACAAGATTCACCTCTTTACCTTTGTCTGGTTGTTAATTCTCTTTATCTTTTGACCAACGATATTTCTTTGCATGTCCTTTCTTTCCACATTTCCAACAAGTAATTCCCTTACTTCTAGATTTAGATATGTTATCCCTTGACTTTGATTTCCCATTACTCTTACTCTTGGATCTCTCCTTCTACCTGCCCCTGTCTACATTCAAAACATTTCCAGATGATGTTTCCTTTGTACTTTTCCTACTAATTTCTTCATTCAAGATTATAATAACCACATCATCAAACTTCAAAATATTATTAGCAGATGTTGTATTACTAACAGCCATTACCAAGTTGTCCCAACTATCAGGCAAAGAACATAAGAATAAAAGTACTTTTACTTCATCATCAAACGGTATTAAAACCGATTTTAACTGATTTATAATAGATCAGAAATCATTCAAATGACTAGAGGCAAATTCACCTTCATGCATCTTAGAACTAAAAAGTTTCTTCATCAAATAAACTTTATTTGAAGCACTAGGTTTTTCATATAAATTAGCAAGAGATTTCATTAAGTCTACCGTAGAAGCCGATTCTGTAATATTGGAAGCCACGGATGTTGCCAAGCTCAATCTTATAGATCCCAAAGCCTTTCTGTCAAGAATCTTCCATTCTTCATCAGTCATCTTTGTAGGTCTAGACTTCTCATCCAACGGTAAGTACAAATCTCTCTGATACAGATAATTCTCAATTTACATCTTCCATAATTGATAATTTTGGCCATCAAACTTCTCTACCTTGTATTTATTATCTTCTATCATTGTTGTATCTCCCACTCAATCAGAAAACCCTCTGTGAGCAAATATATAAACACACAAAACCCTCAAACAAAGCTCTGATACCAGTTGTTGGGGTTAGCACACCGGTTGTACAGACAATATATCATATCTAAGCATACATGCAAATAAAAGTGGATATTCTACCAGAAGAATTATACAAAACAAGAGACATAAATCAACACCAGATTTAACGTGGTTCACCCAGTTTGGGCTACGTCCACCAATAAACAAGCCAATCTATTATCCAAAGCTTTGGTAAGATATATAATGAAGATTTACAATCTTCCACACCTCTCAGATGTTCAGTATTGTCTTCCTTCAAGCTTTTTGCCTTCTTCACCAAGAAATCTCTCTCACACAATTATCTTATATATATGATCAATCCTATCTTCTAAACCCTAGCTTTTTGCTTTAAATAGTCGTTTAAGACTTTAGGGCACTTAGCCATGCAATTACATTCATTAAATCTATTCCAATGCTAAGAATAGAAATAAATCCCGAGAGTTAATTAAAAGCTCGTTGCACAGGTAACCAATGCCGGTTCTTCCCAACCATCGCTGGTTCCAACTTGCCCTGGCCGATACTGGTCACACTCTAACTGATGCCGGTCTGCCCTAACTGATGTCGGTTACTGTATTTTCCAGCAAGTTCCAATTGCATGCTAAAACATGAGTAATTTAGCTCCATACCCAACAAAAACATTCTTCATTTCTTCTTAGGAGTCAACTGATTTACCATACAACAATTTATATTGTTCCCTGACATCTTCTTCCAATGTATGTATGAATAACTTAACATGAATGTCTTCATGCTTAATTCCATAAGCATCCATATCATCTTGGAAAAATCTAAGATGTTGTTCTCCACTTATGGCATTTTCCCTTGAAATCTAGGCAGCATCACTTTAATTTCATGTGGTACTTCATTAGGATAGCCCATCATTTCATGGAACCTTATTGGTCTATAAGTAGTAAAATTATGGAATGGAGCTCTTGGTGGAGATTGTGCCATATTATCTGATGGAGATGTCTCAAAAGAAGGATTGAAATGGTGGGGAACTGGGAAACTTTGAGGTAGAGGAGTATGATCTTCAAAATGAAAAACCTTCAAGGTCTCTTCATAAAATACTTGATTCTGATGAGTCAATAAAGAAGGGAGATGAATAATACCTTGATACTTGTAGATGTTGAACCTTCATGAAACAATGAATGCAAATTAGCTCAAGGATTACTTGAATCAGAGTTATCAAGTGTAGTAGAGTAGTCTTCCACCAAAGTTTGATCAATCTCAGCAATTTGAACAATCTTTTGATCACCCACTGGTTCCCAGATCTGCTTCTTTCTTGAATGTGTACCTTCCAATTCTAGAAGTAATCTTTTAATAGGATCATACTTGAAAAAGGACCTTCATCCTTCTAGCTTTACAAAGGGGAGAGTAAATCAACAAGATGTAAAAAAATTGCACTGGTGTATCCCATATTTTCTTTGAAAGATGGAGCCACCACTAAGGCCTTGCACCTTAGATCTATAGATTAACTCAAAAAGCTCTTGAAATGATAGCTTTATAAAATAGAAGGCTGAGCTTTGTAGATATTTATGAATTTTCCCACATTTTTTCCCCACGGAGTCAGATTTTATGGAAATCTTGTTGATAATTTGGAAGATTATGGACAAGAAGTCCAATAGAGGCATGTTAACACACTATGTGATAAAACCAGTCAATCCTAGCCTTTTCTTTAGGGATTCACCACTAGAATATAAAATTCTAGAAATATATGGAACCTTCAAATTTGATCCCTGGCAACTGTGCCAGAGGCATGTTGGTCCTCAAATTTGCACCCCCTATTGGATTGATAGGAACTCTTCTCTAGGGAAGGGGGAAACTACTTGGAATGGTGGTAGACCGGGTAGTGGTGTGTTATTTTGTAGCTGGGGAGGGGTCTAACACTTTTCTTAGGATCAATCCTTGGATGGTTAAGGGGAACATACAAAGGGGATGGTCTATTCCTGCTACTTTTGGTCCTTCCTTGAACCCTAGTAAGAGGACCCGCGATGTAACCTAGATGCAAAGGGAGTGATGGGATCTTTGTTTCCTCAAGTTCTTTAAATGATGGGTCAGTCTGGGATAAACATGTCCATGGACACAATAGTTCACTCTCATGAGCTATCACACAAGTGTTGCATATGCTTACCTCACCAGACACAGGTTACTATAGATAGTAGAAATTGGCTGCTCTTTCATTCTCTTGGTAAAAGCTGAAGGGAACTTTCAATGATATTTCGAGACATAGCAACAAAAACAGCATATGGATGGAAGTATGTGGTGGGATTGATTATGTAGTTTTGATGGAGATCTGGAGGGGAGAGGGGAGTTGTTTGTATGACCTTGGTATCTTAGTGTTATCATGGAATGAATCCATCCTTAACTGTGATACTTGAAAAGAACAATTTAACATGATCTGTGAAATTGCTTTTGCATTCATTAATACTCAATGTGCACAAATGTCATCTACAGTCTTCAAAATCCTAACCACAAATCATGGAGTTAGAGCTGAGATAAAGCACTTGCTATATTTTTCTTATACAACCAAAATACCCTTAAGGGATTTACAAAAAATCTTCAAAAGTGATGTTGCCTTTAGGATTTTACAACCATAGCGATCTATTGCAAAATATACACTATTATGCAATAGTCTCACAATGGCCAGAAGAATACTGCAACTAAGAAAGACCCCTGCCTACTTAACAAAATAAAGTTGATGCAAGATAGTAACAAAACCAATATTTCCTTGTTCATTCATTCAAAACATGAGAAATGGGAAAGTATAGCTTGATCAAAACAATCAAAATCTTATTCATGTAAGTTTTGGCTAGGGGACATAAACAAATGCCCTAAAAACCTACTAATGGTTGTATAATGAAACCACATTAGCTTTTACTCATAAGAAATAAACGCATATAGATTTTTTGGAAGAAACTAGAAACTGGAACCTACAAACTTTAATAAAAAATCTACAACTACCCCCCAATTTGCCTCCTAACACAAAATGACAGATTGTTACAATATATAGAAGATGAGAGAGAGAGAAAAAAGAAAAAATTGATTTCCCTCTACAACCACTAACAAGGTGCATTAAAATCCTGCAAAGGAGCATGGGATGCCTGCTAAATTCATTCATTCCTTCTGTCTTGCATGTTTAGAGAAGAAGCAGACACCATACTTCATCAAGACAAGTGGTTGACCAACACTAGGACTGTAACTTGAACATAAAATACGTTTTCTCCCACCAAATTCCATCAATTCCCGAATCTCATGATGCTAAAGTGAAGGGCTCAAAGAGACCTTTCCAACAATATAAAATTTGAAAGATTTGGAGAAAGGAATCAAAAGATATGGCCCTCTGAAGTTTTTCATGTCAAGATGAACAAGAGCCTGGCACATGGCAACCTCTGATTAGATTGGGGATTGCCTCTACTAATGTGTGCATTGCTTTTACTTTTTTCATGTGTCGGTCTTTCATTGGGTCACGGGGTCAAGCTTTACTTCTTTTCTTTCCTTTCTTTTACAGGCAAACATGTTTCTTTATGAAAAGTGAACCAATTAAACAATGACATGCTCCTTACAAATTTCAGATCGTCCTTTATTTTGGTTGACAAAGGAAAAGCATTAACCAATGAGGAAACTCCATGCTACTTCATAATTCAATCTTTTTCTTTAACCACTTCTGCTTGTTGTGAAGCATCAACCAATGAGGAAGCCTCGTGCCTACTTCACATTTTACTTTTGACATCTTTTAGGCTGACAACCATGAAACATAAGCCAATGAGAAAGCTCCACATTCCTTGGGTTTGTCAGTCTTTCTTGCATTTGTGTTTTCTTTTCATTGGTTTGGGGTTACTCCTTCGCATTGCAAATTTTTACTTGTTCGGACTTAGAAATTTTTGGGCTTCATAAAAATGTTCCCACGTATCTTTGCTTTGACTATATTGGCAAGAAAATTTGTCGGGTGGACAAACTTGTGGATTTCTTGCCAACGCTTTGGGAATCTAAGTCCCTCTACTTAACTAGTGCAACTACCGTATATACATGCGCGTGAAAAGATGGATTTCTGTGGTGGCCTTTCGGCTGAGGATCCAACAAGGGCACTCCACTGACCCTGCGATAAAGCTAGCAATCTCTTGCTAGGGAATACTTTGTCTGAAAGTGGGAAAGGGAGTGAAAATTGAGATAGGAGAACTAATGCTGTAGGTAGGAAATCAGATTCCTGCACACACTAGTCAGAAGTATCATCACATGCATTTATGAGAAGAAACAACTTTGTAAGTATCATTAAGACCAAATGAAATTTTATGAACATAAAGTATCAAGAAATCTTTTAGTCAAAGAAATATAGAAACTCCTTCTTGTATTAATTTCTCAAACAAAATTTGTACATGGTGGAGAAATGGAGGAAATTGAGAAGGGGGGAAAGTAGAAGAAAAATGGCTATCTCATTTGCTTTCTCTAGGTACAATGCACTCTTAAGTTTACAAGATCAATCGCCAACCCTTTGAAATGGGACTGACATTACAATTTATAGATTATAATATGAATCTTCATCTACCCCCCCCCCAATGTCTTTTCATATGTCCTCATACAACTTAAAACTTTTTAACTTCCTAGGAAACTTTTAAGTCCCTTTTTATAACATAAAGGCAACTTATTACATTAGGAATATGAGATGACCTTTTTTATGACCTTGCTTGCAATGCTCCCTCTATGTTCGCCACCTTACTCATGACATCTTCAAATGGTGTCTTACCAAAAGTAACATACCCCTATGCAAAGGAGACATGCTATTTTTAGTAAGTGCGCCATGAACGTCAAATTGCAACAAAACGGGTCTTGAAAATTTGGGTTTTGTTACAGGGTTCCATGCTCCGAATTTTGAGTAATTCCTTCATCTGAACAAGTGGGAAAATGTTGTTTTAATCAGTGGGGGTAGAATACTGACAAAAAATTCAGTCCTCCATATCCCAAAAAAATAGATACTTCATGGCACAAAAACATTTTTACGTGAAACTAGATTTTTCAACGATCATTCCCTCCAATTTTTGGATGATTTCACCCATCGGATCTTTGGGAATTTGAAAATTTATTTGAGGAGGGAAGAATGCTAACAAAAAATTTAGTCCTCCATATCCCTAAAAAATAGGGACTTCATGGTGTGAAAACTAGTTCGGGCGAAACTAGATTTTTCAACTATCATTTCCTCCAATTTTCAGGCGATTTCGCCCACCGGAACCTTGAGAAGCAGAGAGAGGTAGCTCACTGATTTTTTCCATTACTGTGTCATGGCAGCCATTAATGGAGCTTGATAATTTTAGGTCTAGTTTTTGTCTCCGTTCATGATGAAATCAATTCCATTGCGATAGGTTTTTGCTTCTTATGCTTCAGGAGGAATTTCCCTTCAATCCGACAAACGGTTTGATGGGAAATTCAATTTTTCATTTGTTGAGCCAGAAATGAGATTTCTTCACTATGAATGTTCTATACACCACCAAGGAGGATTTAAAGTGTGTTTTTAATGGCCTTCAAGAGATAAAAAAACTCAGCAACAAATGGTTCGTCAATCCGAGCACCGGTTTGCAAGATATGTTCGAATTTCGGTTTCATGGCAATGGGGATTTCCATTGTTCTTCTTCTCTGTTCTTCATTTCTTCTTCTTATCTCGATGAATTTTTCTTATGATACCTGTGTTCCATCATGGATTGAAGGACGATGTGCTATAATGGATCTAGTTCAAGCTTTGGCAATGACGGAGTGGTGGACTGGTGTTCTTTGCAGTTTTCTTCTGCTAATGGAGAAGCAGCAAGAATCAGCTAACAGTTAGAATTTTTTTTAAATTTTTGAGTTAGAGTTGGGTGCATTTTTTTTTTTGATGTCCTTGAGCTTAGGGACATGAGGGACATCAAATTCCATGGTGGTCAAGAGGATGACACATGGCACTAGATCCAACGACATGGAATGAAGGAGGAAAATGTTGTTTTAAAGTACTGGGAGCTAAAAGTTGGTCACGTGGGTGTCCAAATGACTCCCCATAGGGTCTGGGTGCATTTTTCCATGTCTGATGTCCCCCACCTCAAGGACATAAGGGATGTTAGTTTCCACGGTGGTCCTAGAGCTAACACGTGGCTCCCGATCCGACGACAGGGAATGGATGCTCCAAAAATGCACCTGGGGGTTGAACTGTCGAGTCTAGAGGTCATATGAGGGTCCAAGAGGCAATATGGGGTTGAGAGGGCTTAAGGGGGCTGGGAACACTTTTTAAACCTTGATTTCCCTGACCTTGAGGGATGTTAGGGATATAAAATCCCGTTAGGCTCCTGGAGCTGACACGTTTCCTCCCAAAAATTTGGTTAAGTCTTGAATTTGTGATATTGATAACTTGAGCTCCCGATGGACTTTTTTGGAAAAAATTTATATGACCCTGACTATAAATATCCTTTTTAATCAAATGCTTATGGTCTCATGTCTTTAATCATTCATATGATCCTTGAAAAATCATATTTGTGATTTGAGACTCCACTTGTACCTGATAAAAACTTCCTTCCAATCCTATGCGCCAAGGTGTTGTGAAAAATATGATTTCACCATCTTGTAGGTATTTGAATCCTCTTTTTGGCAGTTATTTTTTTGCTTCTAACTCCATCTGAAGCTCCCGAAATCATCTTCTGAAGTTCAGCAGTTGTTTTAGACGTGTACTGCCTAGGCTTGTGACCCTAATTTTTCTCAAACTTCTCCAAGTTTCTCAAAACTTCCCAAAATCTAAAAAAAATATTTCCATGATGTTATAATGTCTTCAACTCACCTCCATGTTGAATTTGGACCTTCTGTTCCGCTCCAGGGTGGTTGATCCAGTCCTGGGAAGGCTAATGATAACCCTTCCCAATACTACCAGAAGATAGCATCTTTTTAGAACTCCCTAAAATCACCTAGGGGGGATGGATAGACTTTCCTAAATCACCTAGGGGATAAATTTTACCTCAAATAGGGGGTGACCAGACTGAGAGATTTGACTTGGGGTTCCTGGGAATGATAAAACATGAAAATTTCGGCACAAGGGTATAGTTGTGCTCGGAAATTGTCAATTTCCTTGTTGCACATTTGCATGACAACAGACTGCCCTTGACCTTTCGGACATGAAGCCTTGTTGAAATTGATTTATTCCATGAACTTGAGGTCCACGAAATGCATCTACTTTGAAGTTATCCATAATGGTGACACATGTCCACATGTGGTCATTGATCTTGTACCCTATGTCATCTTCTTCACCCGCCACGTGTTCTTTGACCTTTGTTGGCCATAGTGCACCACCATGATACAAACCTAGTGTCCCCAAATTTCACCTTGAAATCTAGGACCACCCATTTAAAAAAATGTTCTTTTAAAATAACGGGTTTTTTGTGTTTTTATTGCCAGAAGATGTTTGTATTATGTTAGGATATTCCCAGTGAATCATATGAGCCAATTTCGACAAATACCCAAACTCATTTTATCCCTCCACCAATTTTTGTCTGCGGGAAATTTTTATTTAATTATTTATTAAATAAATAATGCCCCGTTTGAAGTAAATTATGCTTCGGATGAATCTTGTTGAAGTTTTGCATGCCAGTATTCACTCATCTCATTAGGGTTTTCACCAGGAATGAATTCAAGGCATTATCTGCAACTTCTGGCAACATTTTTTGCTTTTATTTATTTATTTTGCATTTTTCTTCGGTTTTCTCAATTGTTTCTCTGTGAAATTCCCCTAGGTTAATTCCTTCACCAGTATAGTCTATTTAATTGCCTGAAGCATATGGAGATCATCTACTGACACATCACCAGAAGGAATCAACCTCAAAATGCAAGCTTCTGACCAAAAAAGATGAAGTCATGCACAAAAAGGCTCTCTCAGGCAAGTCACATTTTCTGGAATTAACGAGTGTAAGTTGCAATGGGATTTTTAGTAATGGCAGGCAGGTGGGAATTTCTTACCTGCCTTGCAGGGTACTTTTTCCCATGAAGTCAAAGTCACTTAAGCTGTGATGGGAAAATTAGAGGCGAAAGGCGGGTGGGAATTTCTTACCTACCTTGTAGGGTACTTTATCCCATGAAGTTAAAGTCACTTAAGCTACGATGGGAAAATTAGAGGCGACAGGTAGGCGGGAATTTCTTACTTGCCTTGTAGGGTAAAAATTCCCATTATAAAATAAAGAAAAATCACTTAAAGCATCGATGGGAATTTTTTGCCTGCTTGACAGGTTAACTTTTCCCACCAAAGAGATTTATTCACCCATGTAAGTCACACTTTATTAAAGGAGGCCAATTTTAATTTAAGTCGCACTTTTTGGAAGGAAGACTTTAAACTGCTAGTGGGAATTTTGATAGTGGCAGGCAGGCAGGAATTTCTTACCTGCCTTACAGGGTAATTTTTTTCACGAAGTCAAAGTCACTTAAGCTGTAATGGGAATATTAGAGGTGGCAAGCAGACGGGAATTTTTTACCTGCCTTGCAGGGTAAAAATTCTCATTATAAAAGAAAAATCACTTTAAACATCGGCAGGAATTTCTTACCTACCTTGCAGGGTAAACATTCCCATTATGAAAGTCAAATCACTTAAGTGGAAGAGGGGATTTTTGGAGCTGCAGTGCAAGGTGGAAATTCCCATCAAGTTGACTTCTAATTTTTAGCAATTCCTCTTGCCAAAAAGTGTGACCCACCTTGAGTGAATACAATGCATTTAATAATATTTATTAATGGTTTATTCACCCAATTTTGGTGCCATAAATAGAAGGAAACTCCATGCAAGTGGAAGAGCTAAAGAGAATTCAAGGATGCATGCTAAAAATAAATAAAATAAATTTATTTAAAAGCAACTAGCAACATGCATAATTGGGCGCCCAATTTGGGTGAATAAACATGATTGTTTATTAATTAAATTACCAGAAATAGGAAGAGGTAATTATTAAAAATAGCATGTTGAAGGTTATATAAGCATGGACTGCCATAATAAAGAAGCAATTAATTCTTTTTTATGAGGATTGCAGCCCAGACATGTTTTGGCACCAAAAGAAGGAGGATTTTGCATTAAAGTTTATTTTATTCATCACAGGTGCTCAAATCAATGTCAGGTACATTGAATATATCTTCTGAATCTGAAGAAGTTGCTAGATCTACACAAATTGATCCAATTACAAGGGATCCCGATAGAATTAAAAGAAAAAGAGCTCAAACAAAGATTGTTCCAGCCATGATGAAGCATGATGAAAGAAAAGGATTAGCATAATCATGCATAGCTTCTACATTTATTGAAGTCAATGATACAGACATAGGCCTTGAACTTATCACCGATTTAATTGACAAATCCAGATCTCGTAATTGCAAAGGTTTCTGGCAAAAATTCATCCTCTTGTTTTTAACGCATCTCGTGTAGAAATCAGTGCATAGAAAATTCCTTCTAGGATCTTGTGCATGTGCTCCCAATCTTCCAGTTGAAGCCTTCATTGAATTTACTTGTATTTGCATTCACCTAGAGTGATTTCTAAAATTTAAAATTGCTCATATGCAATTAAAAATAAAAATGATGAGTTTTGTCTGAATTATTTACGGCAAACATTGCATCGGTGCATTTACTGAAGAAGAATTGAAAAAGCTTCATGGATAGAAGGGAAGAAAGGTCAAAGGCAATACCTGCAAGCAAATCATAGTCATGCATAGCTTCTAGATCCAGTTTGGTGAGAATCAAAGGCAAAAGAGTCAACCGCATGTAAAATATGGAATAAGAGCAAGATTGAGAGGGTTGCAGTTTTCTTCTTATTTCTTTTCCTCTTTCTTTTATTTTCTTTGCCAAAGTAATTGAGCAATCAATTAAATTATAAAACTTAAGTGATTGGTTTAAAAGTCATTACTTGAAGATGTCAATTACTTGGAAATAGGTGGCAGACATGCAAAATATAAGGTTCTATTTTTTTAGTTATAAATCATGCATATCATGCAAAGAGAAATTCCAGGAGGAAGATTGCTAATTGTTTCCCTTTTCATAGCTTCCGCATGCGGGAATTCATTTAAAAATTCTTATTTTTAATTGCCCTTTATACACTATAAATAGAGGAAGAACCTATGGGTTAAATGATCAAAATTGGTAATCAACATTCTTGTGTTTCAGAATTGAGCTGAGGCCCTTGATAGCTTTCTACAAGCAAAGGAATAGAGAAGAGATTTCCGGAGAACTTTTTGTCAATGATGCATTTTACTTCTTTTTTTTTTCTAGATCTATTCATAGACTTTGTGTTATTCTAGATCTAGATATGAAACTATCATTTGCTTTAAATTTTGTATTTAAAAGATCTATTTGTTTTATCTATGTGCATGCGATCAACTCTGTGAACTATTGATTGGGTTGGATATCTTCTTTTCTTTCTTCTTGCTTTCTATTTTTTTCCTCTTCTACAGATATTTCCTTTCTCTTACAGCTGCTCACTTGCTGCAAAACTATCTAGCTATGGTTCATGAACTACATAGTTAAAGTAATACCAACAAATAGATATTAGGACATATAACTGACAAAATCTTACACGGGAGCCTCACCGGTAAATGAGGGAGATTTATCTCATGACTGCCTAGGTTTTCATTTGTGTAGAAAATCTAACCAACAGGACCCGAAGAATTATTTGACATAATTTAATCCAAGGACTTGAGGTCTGCAGAGCCCAAATGCATTAAGGAGATCTAGAATCCTACCATGTAGCCCGTCCTTTGGCCCTTGAGATTCTGTCGTGTGTCCCTACTGACCAGTTAGTGTAAGATATTCATTTTCTTTGTATTTTTTTATTTACTCGGAGCTTTCTTGCACTCATGGGATATGATTTCTTAGGTGTACTAGTTGTGATGAGTTAGTGTACCAGTTGTGATGAGTTAACTTAGCAGTTGTGATGAGTTAGCTTACCAATTGTGTTCAGTTAGCTTACTAGTTGTGTGGAGTCAATTCTACTTCTAGTATCGGTTAGTGAGAGTTATTCCCCAATGATATGGAAGGAGGTTACACATCAACCACCTATATGTACTTGACTTGCATCAATCTATCCTATGGAAAATATGGAATAATTGGAGCATTGAGTTGATTTGGAGCCATTCTTGCCTTATGAGTTTTGATCATATTGCATCTTATTGTTAGTTATTTTCATTTATGTAATTTCTCATGCATTTGTCTTTCATCAGAGATCCAAAAAATCTAATATTGTATCAGAGCCGAGATGGTATTGAGCTTGTCTGGTTATTATTCTGCAAGTTTATTTTCATTTGAGAACATTATTTACAAAAGATTATTGTTGCAATAGTTTTGGTGTTGGGTGGTTACTTTGCTGATTTTTTTGTCTAGTCTATGGTGCATATAGTATGTTTGCATGCTTCTGAGGTATTGCAGGCTTGTGGAAGACATGAAAAAACCTATTTTAGGCACCCAAATTTGGGTATTTTCCTGTTAAAACATCCTCACCAACAAGTTTTCCTCTATCCCTGTCCAAGTGCCTCTCCATTCAGAGAAACATTACTTTTCAGTCTGGCGCCTTTGATTTGGGCTGCACATCTGGGTTTCGTGCATCTCTTCTCAACATTTCCATCTTGCTCCTGCCTCCTTGCAACTCATTCAGGCTTGTATTTGGCATTTTTCACATGTCTGAGGCATTTTTCAGATGTGTGAGGCATTTTTTGCAAGGTTGAGGCATTTTTTGGCTAAGGGCTTTATTTGCTAATGAAATGGCATTTCACATGCATATGAAGGTTGTTGGACATTTTTTAAAACTCTAGGAAGGTGTTACACAGTCCAACAACGTCTTTGTTGGGCATTTTTGGACGGATATGTAATTTTTTCAGCTCCAAATTATTTTTTATCTTTAAAAAACTCCAAAAATCTACATTTCCCTAGGTTTACCTTAATGGGCTTGCAAATAAGCTTTGGCGTGGTCATTTGCAGTCTATGGTGGCTCCATATAGTTGAACACAATAACATTTAGTTTTTTCAAACCCTAAATCCAACTCTTTCAACACATTCCTTCTTGGTGGGCCCACGTCCAAGTGGCATAAGAGTAGTATTAATCGTTATTTTCATTATTTTCCAAATTGTATGATTTTAACATTCAAAAATTATCATTTTCATGCCTTTTGGAAAAGAATTCATTTGGAAAAATTTGCATTAGAAGGAATTAAGTGTTTAATTAAGCTTGTATCTTCGCTTGACGAAGACAAAGTGTGAGGCCCGAGTTGGTAGGAGGCCAATTCCCCCTAAAAAATTAAACCATTACGTTCTTCATTCTTTTTCAGTTCCAACGAGTATACACACGACCCCCTTTCCCCTCATTTTCAACATTTTTAATCAGTTTGCAAATTTTTAATTAAATAAGCCATTAGTTGTGGGAAACGGTTTTTGCTATAACTTTTGACCAATAGCTCGGATTTGAACGTCGTTCTAGTCAAAAGTGCATGTTTTCTCATGCTTTACATGATGGCTTCATTTATTTTCACAAATGAACTACTTTATAAAGTGGCACATTTAGGGGGGTTATTGCTAAACTCATTAGGGACTTATACTTTTCGCACTAAGTTATAAAGTGCCTTCTGGGATAATATTGGGGGTTTATTTGCATTATGGAGTTTCACAGTTCTATTTTTATGCTGGACTCTGAGAGCTTTATGTCTTGGAAGGCATGCATTCTCAATTATTTCACTATGCGTGATTTGTTACCATACCTCCATGGTCTTGTTCCTGAGCCTGATGAGCCTCTACAAAAATATGAGTGGCCACAATGATGAGGTATATGGACTTCTTTTTATTATTTTTTCTAGGGATACATTGCATTTTTTTAGCACACTAAGTGCCCTTTCACTGCCTGGACCATTATCTGATAATTGTATGGCAACCTTGTTTCACCATCTGAGAGTGACGCTTCCCTGGACCACTTTAGTGCCTCTATAGATTCTCCCCCTTCTCACATCCCTTTCATTGGTGAGTGTTCCAATGTACCTTTTGCTACTCATGATTCTCATGTTGACCATTCGCCACAAGATCTTTCTATTGAGCACACTCTTCCTATTGTTGCCTCCATAGAGCTCATTCTCGCCCATGTTCATGCTTCCATTCACTCTCTGCAACAATGTTCTATTGGAGACCCTTCCTCTGAGATAGATGTGGCCATTGCCTCTCATGATCCATTGCATCTTGATTTCTCAGTTGACAATACTCCATATACACCAGTTGTTACCTTTGAGTGCAACATTGCTTCATCTTGGACCTCCAATAGCTCTTCGTAACATCCTTCTCCTCCTACTTCATGTTGTGATGTTAATACATTCTTGCCAGACATTTCTCTCATTGAGCAACCCCATTGGGACAAGTATATGCCCGACCTGAGTTGTCTATTTGCATATTCCACTTGTGTTGCATTACAGGAATATGATCTGATTGAGCCATCACACATTCTAGAGGACCTATTCATCTCTCTCGTTGGGAGTGCCCACCTAGGGAAAATTTTCACTTCCTCTATTTCATAGATCTTTCATGATCCACCTCTTCTTGTGGATCCATTTGTGAGCGTTATTGGGCCTCCGCAATATTCTCTCTCTGGCACGTATATTGTAGTGGCATTACCATTGTCTTTTATGCACACCTTTACCAGACCTATGTCACCTTTCAGTTGCAGAATAGATGCAGAGATCAAAGTACTGCAGGATTCTTCTTCCTTTGGGATTGGGATGAATTTTAATGCTCCTTTTCTGTCCTTCCCAAGGGCAGGAACATTGTTCAGTGCAAGCAGATTCTCTTCAATCTTTACACAAAGGATCAAATCATCGACACTCTTCTTAGGGGACCTTCTTGTCTTGACTTATTTCTCTCTCTACTGTGGGGGATGATCATTTTACGTGGGTACCTCATTAGGCTGAGTTACCAGGACCCACCACCACCACTTCCTCTTCTCTAGTTTTCTTGAGTGAGTTATTTATCTCTCTTTTAGAGGGGAATTTTTTTCCCACTGGGTTTTCTCCTTTTCTCCACTTAATGAGAGATTTTCATTATATGTGGTACCTCATCAGGCCTTATTTCTGGGACCCACTTTATTTTTTCACTTCCCACCTAAGTTGTGCTTATGGGGGGTGTTAGTGTAGGATATTCATTTACAATGCATGTATAAAATTCTTCTCAAGAGAAACATATGTACTAAATGTGCTTATTTCAAAAAGAAGAAATGAAACAAACAAGTCATTGTGGGGGGGTTTGGTCTCCTACCAAACTGGGCCCCACCCTTCAGTCTTCAAATTAGATTTCTGAAAAATGAACCAAGTGATCATCATCTTCTTTATCATCCATTACAAAAATCCTCCCAAAACGTGACACTTTATGACTTAGTGTGTTTTACAATATAAATAGGACTAATGTGTGGGAAATTAAAAAATGTGAACTTTTGCAAAAGACAACACTCAATTCTGATCTATCGATCAAAAGTTATTATAATAATGATTTCCCATAAATAAGGCATATTTTAAATAATATTACACTCAAGCATTAAAAAACGCACTAGGCGAGGGTGAACATAGCCTTCTAGCCACTCGTTGGAATCGACATGAAATTTAGATTACAATGGTTTAATTTTTGAGGGGGAATTGGCCTCCTGCCAACCCAGGCCTCACACTTCCTCTTCATCAGGCAAAGATATAAGTTTAATTAAACACTTAATTCCTTCCATACAATTTTTTTCCAAAAGGCATGAAAATTATAATTTTTGAATGCTAAAACCATACAAGTTGGAAAATAAAGAAAATAAGGATTAATACTACCTTTCTTTCACTTGGACGTGGGCCCACCAAGGAAGAAGCGTTGGAGGAGTTGGCTTTAGGGTTTGAAACCCCAAATTTTCTGATTTTTTTGTTCTGATCGATTATGGCACCACTTAATGACTTCAAATCAATGCAAAGGATGTCGTTTTGGGCTTGGAGAGGCTAAGTACAGGTTATGTAGGTTGATTTTCAACGTTGCAGGGACGTTTTTCTTAGGTCTAAGGCATTTTTTTACAGGTTTGAGGAGTTTTTTTACATATTTTAACTGAAAAAAGTAGTGCTCATGTTAAAAATGCCCTCCCCATGGTTTTGTTCACCCTCCAATGCTATTTTGATGGGCAAGGATGCAACCTAGGTCTGTAAATGAGCCAAAAACGTGGCTTTGATTATCAAAACAACCACCCAGATCTAAGGTAACCACCTAGATCTAAGGACGCCCTTGCTGATTTCTGAGTGAAACCAAGCTAGAATCACATTGAAAATTGGCTTTGGAAGACCCCCTATAAACATTTCTATAAGGTTTTTCTTGCGTACAAATGGCCGCCACAACAGAAAAACTACAAATATTTCTCCTTTACAAGCAATAAAGTAATCTGATTTTTTTTGCAAATAGCAATCTCAATTGAAAAACTTGCAGGATAAAACCAGACACACTCAAACTTATGTTGACTTAGTGTACCAGTTGTGATGAGTTAGCTTAGCAGTTGTGTTGAGTTAGCTTATTAGGTGTGTTCAGTTAAAGCATACTAGTTGTGCGGAGTCAACTCTACTTCTAGTATCAGTTAGTGAGAGTTATTCCCCACTAATATGGGAGGAGGTTGTACATTCACCACCTATATGTACTTAAATTGCATCAGTTTATCCTATGGGGAATATGGAGCATTTGGACCATTGATTTGATTTGGAGCCATTCTTGCCTTGTGAGTTTTGATCATATTGCATCTTATTGTTAGTTATTTCAATTTCTGCAATTGCTCGTGCATTTGTATTTCATCAGAGATTCGAAAACTCTAATATGAACTTGGCACAAAATTTGATGGGTAAATGGACATCAAGCGACTTTTAAAACATAACCCACTAATAAATTAGCCTTAGTCTCCCACAGGTTTTTGAATGCCAATGGTCGGTGCTTTTAAGAGGTAAAATTTGATGGTCGTTTGAATGTCCCAGTATTTGTTAAAATGGCTAAGTCCATTTTAACTGAGTTTTTCAACCATTCTTGCAGATTTTTCCTTCGTGGTTGGGTTGCATGCTCTCGGAACTTCAAAGCTTCAACTTGTTTGGAGCAAATGAATCAGTTGGTGTTGATTACAGGTTCTTTACTAAAGATTTAGACGTATCTCGACCACCTGGGAGTATGAAGCTTTTATACTTTAATTTATCAGTCTATTGAACCAGTCCCCCAACTTTTTTGTTGAATCATACTGATTAAGGCACGAGATCTATAGAAAATTGACACTTAATTTTTGATTCAGACTGATCTTTAAAGCACAAGAATAATATGAAACACACATAATCAATTAAATGCATGGGGAGTCTATGAAAAAGACCAGCTCGATCCAAGGAACTAGATTGACCTCCAACATGTCCAATAAAATATAACTGACAAACACCACATTCAAGCATATCAATCAACCAAATCACGACATAATGCAATCAACATCAATCCAATATGGAGGTGCATATGTCCCCAAAACAAGCTACACACAATATTAATCATCATATATGCTACCATAAGCACCATAAAAATCGAAAACATACATAACCAAGTCATTGTGAAATAACATTGATCTTATAATCACCATACAAATCATAGTGTCGAGAGATAATCACACATCTTGCCAACAAGTTACCAATAAACAATGTATACATCACATATCCACCATAGTCTAAACATCATGTACCTGAATGAAATCAAAATAATATGATAGTCTCAATACAAACATGAGAGATAAAAATATAAGACAGTTGAATCCAAAATACAATGTTAAAAAGAGGTGGGCACTACAATATGTAAAAACAATGTCATAATTATGTCGTTTAGAAATCAATATGCATGGAGCAATGTGTAATAAGTAATGTAGCAAACAATCAATATGCATGGAACAAAGTGTAACAAGCACTACCATAAAAAATCAATATGCGCAAAGAAAATCAATGTTCAAAATCTTAGTGTTTAGTCATCCAAAGTCCTATGAGAAGTGCGTGATAAGTAATTATATCAGCCAATATGTTAAAATCCAATGTGTAAGAAGTGATATCAATCAAGTATAAATCATAATATTAACTAGTTGTAAGGCCTAGATCTAAGAATGTAATCAAGCATTGTCTATCAAAAAAGTAAGTAATTAATCCACGTGTGTCACTTGATGTGTACAAAACATAGTGTGTAGAAAAGTAATATGTGTTAGAATCTAAATAAATCATTACAATGTGTCTTTAATAACAATTACTCGATCAAGTAAGCAAATATGTCATATTACATGTAATCTTCTCAAATATGTAGCAAGCAATGTATTGAAGGATGTTTGTTTCATTCTAAGAATATAAGAAGTGTGTATCGTAGGAAGTAAGAGTGGTAGTATCTCCCCAATTTGAAATAAGCATAAAGTAACTAATCAAAGTAAAACATGCAAAAACATCCATTTATATAAGCAAACAAGGCATACAACATACAAGTGTACTAAACAAACACAACATAGAGTGCACACGTGTATAAATAAAATATGGTATACTATATTTAATCAAGATAAAACACAAAAAATAAAACACAATCACATGAGGCCATCAGAGTAGACAATATCACAACTGAAACAAGTCCCTAAGTAAATTACGGAAATCAGTATCACATAGTAATCACACAAGTGCATATAGTCAATGTCATACAAAAATCAGTGGCATACAACATGCAAATGTAAAGATAAGTCAGGTTAATCAATGTCACACAAAAATCAAAGCATGCAACACAAAAGTATGTAGAGAATTCAAAGTGATTACTCTCCTAAAGCAGTCAAGGAATATAACACACAAGTGCATGGAACAATAAAGTCAAGTAATGTCATACAAAAAGTAATGATGTACTTAAGTAATGTAATGTGAGAAACCAATCATTTAAATAAGCAGTGTAGTGTGAGAAGGAAATCATGTAAGCAAGTAAAATTATGTGAATGATTAATCATGTGAACAAACATTGTAGCATGAGCAAGTAATTGTATGAGTAAGAATATCATGTAAGGAATTAATCATGTAAACAAGTAGTGTAGTGTTAGTAATCAATCGTGTGAACACCTCACTTTGATACCAAATGTTGTGTCTGTGATTTTATGACCCAAATCAATTAATTAAACCGTAGTAAGTTAATTTTATGACCTTGTTAAACTATTATCTCACCCTACTAAGCTTAACCTCTTGGTAGGGAAGCTTAACCTATTGTCTCACCCTTGATGAACTTAATTAACATTAACTGCGTAAATAATGTTTGTGATTGATTCTTACCCATTGATTAAATTAAGGACTTGACATTAAATAAATGATTTTATGAGATATTTGAATACATCCTTAATTTGTATTATCGACATGGGGATAATAATAAAATAATTATTAAGTAGTAAATTAAATATCACTTTTAAAAAAGCACTAATTTTTTTTGGTTTATCTAAATGGAATCTGGGTCGTAAAATAATGGGCATGACATTTGTAATGTCCTTTGAGAAATCAATCACGTAAGCAAGTAATGTCATGTAAGTAAGAAAGAATACTGAAAGTAATAACCACTAGCCAACAATAGTGAACTAGTAAAAGTAGTAAAACAAGTAAACATGGATAATTGTCGAGTTTATGTTTTGAAGCAATTAAAGTGGTCATAACATAAAAAAGGTATAACATGTGTTGTAAGTAATAAATCAATAAAGTACATGCTACAGGAATAATGTAGAGATATGTGAACATGACAAACTTATCATAGATGCCCCTGGTGTATGTATGCCCCCGATATGGTAGGCATACCCTAGGATATAAGGTTGTAAGGTGTAAAATATTTAATCATAGTAAGCTCATTATGTAAGATTTCTCATAGTGTGGATCTACCCCCAGGGTGGTAATGTGTATAATTTCCATTGGTTTTAATCGCCTAGAGTTTTCTATGAAGCACAAGTGCTATATTAGTGTGGCGTGCTAAATACAAATGATCAAAAGGCAAAGCTAGGTAAGGACCATGTATGTCACAGGTAGGTCCTAATTTTTTTATTTTTGTAATGTTGATTATTTTTACCTTTTTGGAACAAGATGCATGAAATGTAAACATGAAATTAATGGTCCTAGTGATGTGGACAGAAATAACCCAAAAGCCTTGGTAGAGTCTTTAGTGGTATTGTTCCCTCAACAATCACATAGAACCAAAAAGAAATGTGTTTCTTCATCATGTAGTGATGGGGTCTTGGGTACGTAGTTCCCTAAAAAATCACATTAGACCAACGAGAAATGTGTTGCATAGTTGAGTAAGGTCTTAGTTAAGAACCAAGGGAGAAAGGTGTCAAATACTCAACATAAACATTATAATGTGTGTTTGTGTGTGCACAAAGTGTCATGTATGAGGTGTTGTTTATGCTAAAATAGGATGCAAATTTTCATATGTCTATGCAGAGGACCTATATCAGGTATAAATGGATCTCCATTTATTAAATCATCAAGTTCTTATCACAGTCGAAATCAAGGAGTAGATAACGTCCATTACGTGTAATATAATGAATAATCTAATGAGCAATGTATGTAATGTGTTATACGACATAATTTACCATAACTAATATGTGTGTTAGCCATTTTTATGACAGAATAAACATGCATTCTAGAGTATTCTAGAATAAGTGTAGTAACACATGAATGTAACCTTATGAACCCTCAGGATTTAATGATATAGGCCAAAAAAATAAAGTCTATTTTAGCTTGTAGTACATATTGATGATGCATTTATTATAATTTCTTACACCATGTATGAGATAATTCTACCAATATGCATCAACTAATACATTGAGGAACATGTGATTCTTATGTATCATTGGGTTTTTTTATTTGTCAATTGTGATTTTGATAGTGTCCAAGATCCCTTTCTTTTTGAAGCTGACTAATCTTTACTTTTTTGTTGCATGCATCAATATCATGTCCTATAATGCAATTAAAATTATAAAAGGTTAACCCTAAACTTTAGGTACATGATTCTTAGGTCTGTCATATAAATGGATAAGAAAATATCTTCTTATCAATTATAAGTTGTAATAATTCTTAGTGTTGTAAGAGGGGATTTATGTGTTTCAAAAGCAACTTTGGGTGGTAAAAATTGGTTCGAAACATGGGTGTGCAAAACATTATAGATGTTTGAATATATTATGTTATATATAAGGGCTTAGGAATAAAAGGAGGTTGAATATTTATTAGTGAGATATCATGTGGATCCAACGGTGTATTATATATAGGTAGATGAATCATGATATAGAGCTATTATGATTTGAGTGTATATGTTAGTATCTTATGTTTTGGGAGGATTATGTTGTATCTCAACCTCAATAGCAAGGGAACAAGATGAAATGAGTTCCTCCTCTTGTTTAATAGATGTAACACATTATACCTTAAAGGATTTGAAAATAATAGCATGAAAATGATGCAAAATATATGGGAGAAGGTCATGGCTAAATTAATGTCATTTGAGTTGATCCATTGGTTGAAATGAAAACATATAAATGATTGTATTGAACCAGTCAATAAAGGTAGAAACACTCCCTATTTCCTCATGGTGTATGTCAATTAGTGGTTTGAAATAAGAATCATATTTTTTTGGTTGGAAAATTTGAGTGAAAAGGGATTTTCTTAAACTAGTTATATGAAGTAACAGATGTCGATGGTAATGAGAAGAACCACTCACTAGTTGGTGACATTAGTGATCATGAGAAATTGTTTAACAATACCACTTTGTTGTCTATATATGGTTTTAAGTCTTCCTCAAATTATTGTAATTGACGATAGAGGTCAGTGTTTGGCCAAAAAATAGATAAATTAGATTGTCGATAACCCTTGGGGTAAAGTGTGAAGTGTATGTTAGGTGAAGGGGACGAGTGTTGAATCTATTATTCCATTGATCTATGATAGGCATCATGTGATGTTCAAGGAGATATAGGTAATGATCTACTAATTTAAATACACAATGTCTAAAAATTTGTCTTGGCTTACAAAATCATCCATGACACTCATCATGTGATATGTATGAGGAGCGGAGGGAAAAAATGTATTGTTCTTAATAACCCTATAAAATTTATTGGAAATCTTAACAATGTGTTGATCCAAGCGATGATCACAGTTGGCATTATCAGGCTATATGTAAAGGTCAATGACAATGATAACATGTAGGTTCTAAAGGAAAATTAGGGTTTAGAAAAACCTTATGAGAAATGTGAAACTAACCAAATTTGAAGAAATATAGCACCTTAGGTGCATGTCACAAATCCCTATTATTGTGTGTACTTAAAGTAAGTGGCTTCACCAAAATGTAATGAAAATATTAAGTTTATTCCTTATTTAAGAACTAAATAATTTTGTATCTATAAAATAAGATTAGATTATAATAGCTACAAAAAACCTTTAGATCTTAAATTGTATTTAGGTAAAATATGATAAATTACACTATCATAGATGAGATAACTAGGAATGTAAAAACTATGGTTAGAGAGGATTGTAAAAAAATTAGACTAAGATGTGATGATGGTGATATGAAAATGTGTATGAAGAGTGTGCAAACTATCATCAAAGTTGTCTTGAAAACATTGGATTATAATTATCCAAGTAGGATGAAGTAACAAGTCTTACATAAATTTGCTTGAGTGAATTTGTCCTCTTTGGATGAATTTGTCCTATGTAGCTATAATATGAATCTTTCTTCTGGATTTATGTTGCTTTGTGTTTTTAGCTTTGTCTTATGTTGTTGAAATCTTGATATCATAATTATACAACTAATTAGGGATTCCTTATTCCTTAGGTACGTAAAAGGGGTTAGTCTGTTTTGGTTGTTTCGTAGCCACCACAGTTATGTAACACTACTCCAAAAAAGGCATCAAACCTACACAATTATCCCACTTAGTGAATGTGTTCACATTGTATATCACTATGTGTTTAGTAATGAAGACCCTATCAAGACCCTTAACACTTGGTAATGGTCTTTAACATGTGATGTAGCTTTACAAATTGCATAGTGAAGCTTTGTATGATGTGTGAAAAATTAGAGTTTGTTATAAGAGTCTGATTTAGAATTTGGGTGTTTTGTTGTGATATCCTAGGTATCCTAAAGTTATGAGGTGTGATTCCCTTAGAATGGGTTAAATGAATGTTATTTTATGGTTGATTGTCGTGACAAGAGTTCTCACTCAACTGACACATGAATGAAAAGGGTCTTATGGATATCAAAGTGTGCCCATTGTGATTTTTAAGATGAAGTTATCGGATCTAGAAAAAGTTAACTAGGAAAATTTGTTGTGACATGGTTGACTTCATTCCAGAAAAGTGTATAATGCATTATGTCCATTGTAGATGGTGGTCATATGTCCAAAGATGTGTTTCTAATTATAAAATGAGATGTTGACTAGTTAAATATGGATAACAAGTATGGCCTAGTGGATGGTAATGCTTATTGAGAAAGGAATGTGTTGGAGTTAGTCAATTTAGAGCATATCGAGTCATATGATGAGCTAGATGCTAAGGATTCATTGCCAAATGTTGATAGGCCCAAATTTAGGCATTTACACTTTGTTAATGAGGGAAGCTCATATAGGAGCATCCAAGTTCAGTTGTAATCCTACATTAACCAAAAACATAGTAGTCTAGTAGTGCATATGATTTTATTGCGCTTAGTTTATTCATAATTTTTCATTGTGCAAGTCTTATTTTTGTACCTAATGTATTTGTGTTTTTTTGTAATGTTTGGTTTCTTGTCTTTATAGTGTTTCATGTAGCTTGCAAACATGCAAGTCTTTGTAACGTGTTGTATTATCTTTGAATGTGTAATGTGATGTGTCATGTTTTATGCCTAGTTTAATAATATGCATATGAAGGTAATATCTCATATATGTGCACACTTTTGTTTGTAATGGCTTTTAATTTAGAGCATCATTTAAGTAAATAACCCCAAGGTTCAATCACTTGGGACAAGAATTGAAGTTTTCAATTCCACGCATAATCTTATGCATGGGGGCACATTTTGGCACACAACTTTTGGAGTTTCAAATACAACATCATTAGATGGGGGTGATGTGAATTCACCTAACCCATAGTTGTAACCATTGAGATGACTCAATTATATCAAGTTGTGTTACCATTTGGACCCAATCTTGCACATGGGATTGATATACATCTTATTTATTATGGGTCACTTATAGATTCGAGGAAATGATGTAAGTAGGTACGCCTTACATCTCTTTAAGCATACCACTACACTTGTGTTAGGGATGAATTCCACATAATAAGATATGGAGATATACTATGGACTAGTTAGTTTTGTGTAATTGTGTTGTAGAGCTATACTTGCAAACACTATGAGGTAAAAAACTAAGATATTCAAATCTATTTGTTGTAAAACATCTCAATTCATGACATTGTTGTCATGTAATTCCTTATCTATTGAATCAAAAACACTTCTGGATTCTTATTTCATTTCTGAGTTGTGTTCATTTTATGAACAATTATGTTATATATCCAAATGGCTTGGTGGTATAAGGTACCCCTTAATTAGGATCCCTAACCATGATTGCATCATATGCTTAACTTCAACATGTATTTCATGTGACTTATGGTGCCATGATAAATACCATGTATAGCTCTATTTATTACTTTCCTACAATGACATGATTTGTATCATGAATCTCTTAGGGGAAATGGTCCATGTTTGTGATTTACCACGATATATTCTAATGATTGATGTTATATTGCTTAAATTTTTCCTATATAGGGGTATATTGTTTTATGTGCTATATCATCTATTTCTTGCCTATATGAGGCATCTTATTATTATTCACACATTACTTACCTACTAAATATACGAGGCATCATATCCCCAAAGCCATTGCTTATATTCTTCCATAAGGGGCATGACACTTATGTGTTGACATTGATTATACATTGACCATATGAGACACATTACACTTATGATTATATAGATTATGTCACAAAATTGTGTGGGGAAATTATCTTATCACATACATACTTTCATGAAGATATCTTACTATGTTATGCATTTGTAATTTTATTTCCTATCTTACACATGATGTGCATAATCATTTTTTTAGATATATGTTTTACAAGTTCCTCCCACATATCAACATGGGGGCATACATTATACTCATTTTATCTCCCATCTCCATGATCGAGGATGTTCAATATTATTTTCTCCCACAGATGGTGAAAATGCAGTCTTTTTGGAGGCATACCTAGTGCATGACACTTGTTCCCTCCATGAGATATATTCAAGACACTTCCTATGAAATATCCCTTGTAGGATATTACTTTAAAATATGCAAAATACAGACAAATTGCAACCAAACAAAAATATGATTTTTGCAGAAAATTAAATCTAGGGCAGCGAACAAAAAATAATGGATAACTCCAAAAATACTTGCTCAAATCTTTTGAAATTTTAAATGGAGCTTGCTAATACAATAACAGATATTATAGAACTGTTTTTGGAATTTTTCGAATAACAGAATGCTGCCATAAAATTACAGCGTGCCCTAAACATCGGAAAACTTCTAAAATTAATATCTTCCGGAATATAGATGCAAAAATTATGAAACTTTGGAAATATTATCTATAAATATATGAGATGATATCCCAACCTTCAAATCAGAATTTGAGGAAGTGGAAACCCTCCAAAACAGATCTGCAATCTTCAAAACAAGTCGCCCCACCTAGGAGATGGCTGGAAACCCTTGCAAATGCCTTCAAACTGATGCTAGACCTTGTCAAAGAGGTTGCCGTAGATCTGCCCTGAAAAACCCAGAATCTCTCCTCCAAAAATGCCCAAAAACCTCCAAAACCCTTCATTGAAACCCTCTGAAAATATCTCTAAAGAACAACTCTGATTTCAGTTCCAAAAATGACAAACTAGGGTGGATCTTTCACCACTGAAGAGTGCCATACTAGCTAGGGATGGATCTCTCACCATCGAAGCTAGAGTTCCTGTGGGATCTTACTCCACAAGCTGGATATTTGCAAACAATAGTTGCACATGAAAGAAAATATAAGTGTATGCATGAATGATCTTCTTTTCACCCCTCCACTCCTTTTATAATTTTTTCCATGCCAAGGAACCCTAAAAAGCCCAAGTCGCAGTTTCCCCTAGGGAAGACCAAATTAATAAAGTAACTTAAAGTTACTTTTTCCCTTTCAAGTCGCCATGGTCCAAAAGGTGACCCCCAACGCAAAATTAGAACACTAGGGGTTAAGTGGCCCCTTCCAACGATTAAACATAACATCTAGTCCCTTCGAAAGCACTTTATATTCCTGTTAACGGAAAATTATAACAACTGGACCAGATATTCATACCCAATAGCTCACAACGTCCATAACCCCTTGGGTATGACCAAGGCCTGGACTCGAGTTGGCCCCTAGGCCTATGGCGTAGGAAAGGGGACATTACAGTCCTCCCTTCCCGAGAAATGCTTGACCCCAAGCATTATCCTATCATGCTGCAGAAGCTGAATACCACAAAGTAAGTTTCTCCTTCTCACCCTGCAGTCAACCAAAGATCGGTGTAATCCAACATAACCAAGAAACCCCATGAGGTCATCATCATGTTGTATAGAGAACCATGTTGTTCGTGAAGTAGAATGATGCCCACACCGACTCTCCACTGGTACCCACACCGAAATTGCCAATGTGTCTAATCCCTGCCAATGCAAGGTTGTCATCATGTGATCACTTGCTGCCTCTCCAATCAAGTCTCGGGTATGAAAATCCACTCTGAATCCTGTAGAATCCCCTGGATCAACTTGTGAAACAACTTGTATGCGCACAAATGGTGCTAACTCTCCCACATGACCTGCGCTTGTGTGACAAACCGTACATGCCTGTATAAAGTTGAGGATATCCTCCCTCAACCTATGCCATATGAACCTCTCTGACATGAACCTATAGGTCTCATCGCAGCTCAAATGCCCAGTCACGGAAGAACAATGCACATGTCGCAATATCTCCATCCTCAACCATGAATCTGACACAAGGTACAATCTGCCCTGATAGAAGATCATCTCATCCTCCAATCTGTAGCTGTCATCCTGTATGTGACCATCCAGAATCTCACAAGTGTGTCGGTTCTTGGAGTACTCAACAAGCAAATGAGATCTCCAGTCTACTGAAACCTCAGATAACCAACATAATGATAAACTCGGATGATCTGAACTTGTAATGCCAATCTCTGTAACTGTCTCATGCGCAACACTACTGGTCACATCCACATCCATCATACTCTGCATCGATCTGCAATAATAAAATCCCTCATTATGCTGGAAAGTCCTCTCCATCCCCTCAGTTGTAACCACCCTAGGTGCTCCTGTAGATAATCCCCTCAAAATCACATTCTTGCCCTCGAACTTAAACTTCAGCTCCATCGTTTGAAAGTTAGTCCGAAACTCACCAAGAGAGTGAAGCCATTGCACTCCCAGCACTATGTTGGTCACTCCCATACCAACAATGTGGAAATCATCGGTAATTGTATAGTTACCCATCGTGATACTCAACTGGGGTACCCGCTGTGTACACCTCCTAGACTCTCCATTAGCTACAACCACGTTGAAGCCCTCAAAGTCCTCTGTCTGTAATCCTCGCCTCTCAACCAATGAGGCATCAATAAAGTTGTGGGTGGCCCCACTATCAATGAGGACCACTACTCGCTGACCCTGCATAATTCCTCTAATCCTAAATGTCTTGTACATCAGTGTACTAGACAATGTGGCTATAATCTGCCGAGGAAAAGTCTCCTCCTGCACCGCATCAGCACTATCCAACGCAACTCTATCTCCATCATCCATCTCGCGAGTCTCTATCTCCTCACCTCCGTCACTCTCACTCTCCTCGAAGACCTCAATGAATTGAGCCTTCCCTCTACCTCTGCAATCATGTCCTGGAACCCAAGGTGTGCGGCAATCGAAACATAGTTTCTTTCGCCTCAACTCATCTCTGTCCTCTCGGGAAATGACTGGCTTCTTAGCCACCTCCTGCCGCGGTGGAGGCTCCCTCTGCTGAAGTTCGTCTGATCCAGATGGAGGTTCCTTTTGTTGAATGCGAGGTGGACCCTCGACTTTGGAGTGGACAACTCCAAGTCTCGAGATCTCCTAATAGCCTCATGCAAAGAAGGCTCAAATGCCTGCACAAATCCTGCTAAAATGTCAGTCAACCCTGCCATGAAGAGTGAATCAACCTCATCTCTGAAACATCAGATACCATAACTGATAACCTCTGAAAATCCACAATGTACTAGTCTAGAGAACCTGTCTGCCTCAAGTGAGTCAACTCTCTGAAGTGCCTATCTGGGTCCCTCCTGTCAAATCTGCTCATCAACCTCTGTGTAAAATCTGCATAAGTAGTGATATGCATGTGTCCCTGTGTAATCAATCCATGATGCCACCAATCATGAGCATTTCCTTCGAGGTGTAGGACAACAAACTTAATTGCATCCTCTTCTCGCATGGGATTCAAGTCGAAGTAAGTCTTCAACTTCTGAATCCAAGACTGCACGGTACACTTCTTAGAACCATTGAAGTGTGGAATAGAGATTTGTCCCAATCTCCTCTGAAACTCAGGTACCTGTGTTTGATGGTCTCTCCTGGGCTTGCTACCAATCTTCATTTTACAATACTCCTGAAATGGCATGTTATCCCAGAAACCCTCACTCAATGTCCGGTACCTCTCCCAACAAGATTCCTCATCCACAATGTCTGTGGGCTGTTGTGTCTGTGAAACTTCCGGATCCTTCAAAAAAAAAAGGCTCGTGGAGTCTCAAGGGTCTGGTAGAAGCATGAGGGGACCCTTGTCCTGAATGTCCACTCTCACCTCTATTACCATGCTGTCCCATATTGCTAGCTTCTCCTCTCTCCGTACGAGCCTCAATCTTGCCCTGTGCTAACCTCTCAGTGAGCTGGCTCAAATAGAGATTGGTAGTCTCCTATTGCTTCACCATATTGGTGAACAATTGTTTCATTAGATCCACTCCCATCTCTTCACTGTCTCTGTCTCTGTCTCCCATCTTTCAACCCCAACAGGCTGGAGAAACAACAGCTCTGATACCACTGAGATATCCCTTGTAGGATAATACTTTAAAATATGCAAAATATAGACAAATTGCAGCCAAATAGAAATTTGATTTTTGTAGAAAATTAAATCTAGGGCAGTGAACAGAAAATAATGGATAACTCCAAAAATACTTGCTCAAATCTCTTGAATTTTAAATGGAGCTTGCTAATACAATAACAAATATTATAGAACTGTTTTTGGGATTTTTCAAATAACAGAATGCTGCTATAAAATTATAGCGTGCCCTAAACAGCTGAAAACTTCTAAAATTAATATCTTCTGGAATATAGATGCAAAAATTATGAAACCTTGGAAATATTATCTATAAATATAGGAGATGATATCCCAACCTTCAAATCAGAATTTGAGGAAGTGGAAACCCTCCAAAACAGATCTGCAATCTTCAAAGCAAGTCACCCCACTTAGGAGATGGCTGAAAACCCTTGTAAATGCCTTCAAACTGATGCTAGACCTTGCCAAAGAGGTTGCCGTAGATCTGCCCTGAAAAACCCAAAAATCTCTCCTCCAAAAATGCCCAAAAACCTCCAAAACCCTTCACTAAAACCCTTTGAAAATATCTCTGAAGAACAGTCCTGATTTCAGCTCCAAAAATGACAAACTAGGGTGGATTTTTCACTACCGAAGAGTGCCCTACTAGCTAGGGATGGATCTCTCACCACCGAAGCTAGGGTTCCTGTGGGATCTTACTCCACAAGCTGGATATTTGCAAATAGTAGTTGCACATGAAAGAAAATATAAGTGTATGCATGAATGATCTTCTTTTCACCCCTCCACTCCTTTTATAATTTTTCCCATGCCAAGGAACCCTAAAAAGACCAAGTCGCACTTTCCCCTAGGGAAGACCAAATTAATTAACTTAAAGTTATTTTTTCCCTTTCAAGTCGCCATGGTCCAAAAGGTGACCCCCAACGCAAAATTAGAACACGAGGGGTTAAGTGGCCCCTTCCAACGATTAAACATAACATCTAGTCCCTTTGAAAGCACTTTATATTCATGTCAACGGAAAATTATAACTGGACCAGATATTCATACCCAATAGCTCACAGCGTCCATAACCCCTTGGGTATGACCAAGGCCTGGACTCGAGTTGGCCCCTAGGCCTATGGCGTAGGAAAGGGGACATTACATCCTACTATTGTTTTATTTATATTATATCATATTTATTCAACTTTAATTGTTATCGCTAAACATTGTACTCGTAAATTCATGCGCGATTCATCATAGGTTTTGAGACTTGGAATTTTACTATGGCATTTTATTTTTTTTAACAAACTAAGTGTATTAAATTTCCAATTCGTACTCTTTAGATTTTAGAAAATCATTGTTTCTTTGGACATTTATCCATGTGTACATTTAGTTCAGAGGTATATAGAGGATTTTTTTTATAGATCCCATGTGGGGATCAAATTTGAAGGGTTAGTCAAAATTTCACCGTGAAAGGTGCATATTCAACTAGCACTTTCATGATGAAAAACAATATACATATTTACACTTCGTATGATAGAGTAAATCTAACACACATGTCCTAAAAGTTAAGAACATTTTTTTAATAAGTGATTATATTAAATGACAAAATACTTTGGTTCATAGTATTGTGGATACAATCACTTAAGGGATACATTATGCATTAAGTCTAAACCCTTTCAAATATCTCAAGTATCTTCCATACCATGAGACTTAATAATAAATATACCAATTCATATTGAACACGTCAAGAAGAATAACTACACCTAAAATGTAACAAAGTCCATTTCCTCTAAATCATATATTGAATAATATATATGCATATTCACATTTTTATGGGTGGAGTCCCAACAAAAATTTAAAAAAAAAATCCCCTTATCAACATTGGAGTTACAGTAACCATATGCAAATACAACGACTTTTGCTAGAATAAGACAAACAATATTTTTATATGCATAATTTAATTAGATATATGTATTTATGAAAAATCAATAAGGATCATGTTTTGCATTAAGACGACCCACAAACTCACTAGATATCCATTTAGTAAAAACACTTTCGAGTTTTCATATGCTTCCATGCATTATAAATAACATTCCAATCTACCTCATTTAGGGCATGAGGTGCAAAAAGAGGGAGAAACATTAACATGTATCCAATGCATTTAAATAAATATTGTATCTATCTTCATTCTTTATTCTATCTGACTTTGAAAAAACTCTTTCGAATATTGTTTTTCTGGAATAATAAGAATAGCTTCCCATAATCGGATTAAAGATGAAAACCTTTCAAACCATTACAGTTAAACCCCACATAGATCTCATGTTCCAAATATATGTTTTTTTGGATATAATTTATATATAGTATAAACAAATTCATCCATCTCACCTAAACATTTAACAATTTCCACAATAGGTGAACTCCCAACACTAAAAATTTCACATAAACATGTTAACTATGTTTATGTTTGTCGATCTCTATTATCCATGTCCTCGTAATAATTACAAGGACTGAAAATCTTAACAACATTAAATGTAGTTAAATATTTGAACCTTGTATTAATAGAATTGATCACCTTTGTTATAAAATATTTTCCTAATACAATGCAATCATCTAGTGTCCTTGATCTTTGTTACTTAGGAGATATGAAATCTATCCTACCTATTCCATTTACAAACTCAACAGTTCCTCCTTATACTATACTTAAAAAAGATGATATATGTATAGTACTTGCCCAAAATATGCATATTTGAAATCTCTTATAAAGTATGTCAACTGTAATATCTAAAGTAGTGCAAACAAAAGTAATGTCAACGATCCTTTTGGATTTTTTTGTTTAGATTATTTAACTTAATAAACACATCTGCAAGTAAATGGAAGGAAAAATACACTTGAAATATTATTTCCAAGTCATACATTTATCTCTCTTCTAATTCACATTCTTTCAACAAAGCAGGCATGACCTAGACAATTCTTTCTATGAACTTTCCTCTAGATGAACACCCAATTTGATGGATTTTTAGCACCTCCAACCTATCGATTTTAAATGAATCTATTAGCTCTCTTAATCCTCTATGTCTTTTAGAAAATTTCCCAATCCATGAATAAAATTTGTTTGTTAATTGATCAATAAATTACAACTTTGGAAAATAAGAAGAAGTGTCATTTGTTGCTAATGCTTCTTGATGAGATATGCAATGAATATATAAAAAATAAGGAGCATCTCAATGAATCTTAGAAGATAAACCTTCACAAATACCCCTCATAGTAGAAGCCCCATAAGATCCAAATCCCACTAACTTCATCGAGGATAAATCCATCTATGCAAACAAACTAACCACAACAACATTAATAGGTAGAGTTCTAATAGCCTTTATTTGAAGGAGACATACATGAATTTTGTTACACATTGACCTTTACCTGTATTAGTCAAATATGCAATATAAACTATCAAATGTTAATCTATGGTCCGATCAAAAATTTCATCAACTAAAATTGAGTAAAATGGACTACAAAAATAATCATCTTTTAGCTTTTTCCAATATACATCCTTAGAGCTTGGAGAAACTTTTTTTCCATAAGCGGTATTTGTATATGTCGAGTATTAATTTGTTGGAGGCATGCATGTAGTTCCCTTATACCCATTCAAATCAAAAATTGGCTTATAGAGTTATAAAGGGAAATCACGCATGACAACAAAATACATATTTTTAATCGCTAATATGATTATCTGCTTTTCAACATCTACCACGAGATCTATATATTTGGTTATTGGGATACTACTTTTTTTGGATTCTCCCTCCAAATAGTGTAGAACAAATTTATTAGGCTCTAATTCTACATGGGTAATTAGACCATTGAATTGAAGGGTGATACTTCCGCGTTTAGAAAATGGAGTTTCTTTATGATATTTTACATAGCAAGAACACTTTATCCTTTAAATTCCACAATAGTCTTTTATAACATAAGCCCATGTAAATCTTGTTTTCCATTTACATTTCTTTGATGTTTGTTCCTCTTCTAAAAGTTCTACCTCATTTGACTCATGTTCTTCATGTGGATTAACATCAAAGTCTTAATTTTGGGAATGAATTTGTTAATTTGAGCAATGAGGGAAACCAAATACATCAACAAGAGGTAATTACTTTCTATCTTTCTTAAGATGACCAATAAAATCCAATTTCTCATAATTTATATCTATTCAATGAAATAATTATAAATAAATATCATGTTGGAATTTTCCCAAAGACGTTACATGTAGAGTCTTTATAAAAATAAACTCAATAATAATAAAATAGATAAATAAGCAGGTGCATCAATAAAACAATTTTGACTGCACTGAATATAGACATTGGAACTTTTCCCATCATCCTCTTAGCCACAATGAGAGTTTTTGAATAGGGCATTGATATGAATCAATTTTCAAATGATTGAGATGGGATGTTTTTTAGATGTTGTAAATGTGAATGCCTCGACACATATGTTTCAACATGTGGTAACATATAAAAGAAAAGTGAACACTCTCTTATTACATGTCATTTAGACCTAACATAAATACATTCAAATTTTAACTAAATTAACTGAACTAGTTGACAAAATGTAAACAAATGTACTCTCTCGTCATATCACATTCAAATGTCAAACATGTAAATACATGCAAATTTTAACTTTGAAGAGTAAGAGTTTGGATTATTTTAAGGACACACATTTTGTTTGAAGCACAAGGGCATTGAATTTTCTTCAACCCTGAGGTATCAAGAATGTATAATACAAACAAGAGAGTTGAAAACGCTAAAAATAAAGAAAGAAATGATTACTGATTTTTTAATTAAATACACCAAGGGAAACATACCAAGCACGTTTTTCCTTACCTAGTCCCAAATCTTTACTATTGAATACCCAATCTCTAAACCTTTATCACAACTTGAGCTTGTTGGTTTTTCTCAAAAGTTATTTCATCTTATTGCTGCTAGTTGTGGGTCTATTGGGATCTTTAACGTGAACACCAACACATTCGAGTGATGATTCGATCTTCAACTTACATTTGTAGGATTGTTGTCATATATTAATAAATATTATCAAGTCTTGTCTCATTGGTTTGTGGCTATACCTCCAAGCTCTACTAACTGAAAAATTAAAATAATTATTTCATGTTTGAAGCCTTTCACTCTGCATTATCATTGAGACAAAATTAAAAGGAGAACCATAACCATGAAAGGTCTCCATTAAAAATGAGGGTCACCGCATCATACTAAACCCTAGAAAGAATCCATCGAGGATAAAATATAAATAAATTATGCTAAAGATACATAAGTAGTCAAATCAAACTAAATATTAAAATGATAAAAAATGAACATATAAAATGATGCAAACCAAATTCGAAAATACAAATGAGTTTTAAAAATATAAACTCTATAATTTTTAGAAATCATGCAAAGACAAGCAAGAAATATATGCTTGACATAGATAATGACAATTGTAATACCTTGCAAGGAACACAACTAGAAGCCCATAGATCAAAAAATGAGTTAACCCTGATCATTTTGAAATATTTTTTATTAATAAATATCATTAGATATCTTATATCGTCATCCTTTATCTCTAACATTATATAATTTGTAATTCAATGACCTAAAACTCTGTAGCCATAAGAAAATCCTACTCAAGACATTCTAATGACAAGTTGTATAGTAAAAATTAGAAAGTTCCTCAAAAGTGCATCATAAATTTATACTACTACTATAATTATATAATAACCTTGGAGAAGAAAAAACCTGTAATTGTCAGACTTTGTGGCAAGTAGGGACCAATATGTTAACTTGGCATCTTTAGAATGCCCAATCTTTAACAATATGATAAATGGCAAGCATCAAGAAAAGAGATTCATAGTTCTTTGATGTAAGAGGCACATCCAAGAAAAAGATGTCTCATCCCAAAAACAAATATAAACAATAATATAAATGCAAGACATCCATATTTTCATTAGATATTCTCCATAATGTTCATATTAGTGGTTTTATACATTATATAGATTTAGAAAGGAACATTCTTTCATCAACAAAATCCTCCCATATTGAAATTCACTCTATATGTATCCTCAAACCTCATCTCACAATTTGAGATCTTCCAATGCCATGACTACAATTGGTCGTTATGTGAAGACTTGATACCAGGCCCTCTGGGATGCGGTATAGAGACTAAACTAACTGAAATTAGAAGCAAACTGGTAGTGGACTTTAGATTGGCAAGAACTTACAAACTTATTCTTCTTCAAAGATTGAATACAATCAACATGTTTTCAGGTATATTAGTGATTGCCATTGGGAAAAAGAGCATTTGGTAGTTGGTTTGCATATAGAAAATTAAATGCAAACTTCAATAAAAAATATGAGATTTGACAACTACCTATCTATGTCACTTGGAGATTGAAATTTTGGGAGCTTCTGCAGGATTCACTAATATTTATTTGTACATCTAATTAATTGTGATTTGTTTTTAATTAATATTTAGTTGCATGGTGTGATGGTTGTACTCTTCAGTCCTCTCTAGAGTCCAATACGAGATTTTTAAATTCCAACGATCAATATTTATTACAATTAAATATGCATAGTACAAGTTACATGATGACAAATACCAAAAATGATAAGCTGTAATCGACGAACATTTCTAAACCAAGTCATTCTTTTGACATTTTCATTAATATTTTATACTTATAAAAATGCCATTTGAATTTTACTTTTTTTCTATAGGCAATTTTCCCATTACACTTATGTGATGGGTTTCGACTTTTGAGACGGGCTTGTATGGGTGCAAATTTGATCCTTGATCCCACGATACATAAGCATGGAGGCAAGTTCCACAATATGTTCACAACCATATTTGGTAGAATAAGGTAATATGTCTCTCTTTTTGGCTTTCATTGTGCAACTATTAGTCCAACATCGATTTTCACAAATTTTTAAAGGTTTGTAAGAGATCCATACTTGAAGATATGTGTTTCCATGTCTCTATACAATGTCTTTTTTTATTTTTATATGCATGTACATATGCACATCAAAGTAGGGCATTATGTAGAGTACACCTAACTTTGGCATGGGGTATTTAGTAGTTGTAAAATTGTATTCTTTTAGGGTACTTTTGTACTTGTTATTTATTTGTCAAATTAGGGTCTTATTGACATGTTTTCTCTGGTTGTTCCACATGGTGTTTTCCCTTTTTATCTCTCCTCATCTCTCTCTTTTTTCCCCTTATTTATTTGTGTTCTCTGGTGTTTCCCTTAACACCACACAATTATGGTTTAGGGTACCTCGTAATCATATTTATATGGCGTTGGCTCCTTAGAAACGTAATTTGCGGTTACAAAGCTTCATTTTTTGCAGGGTTTTCGAATTATTTTTGCCCCTTGATGGTTTTAGGATTTCTTTGTTAGTAGCCTACTCGTTGTGTCAACTTGCACACCATATGTTCCTAATTTGAATTTAAAATGCATTAGCGTTTTTTAAAAACAAATTTGATAAAAAAACATCTGTGTGCCAAAACAATTATTACAAGCATTTATAGTAGACATTAAAGCATCTAAATAATATCTAACATTTATTATGTTAATCAAACATTCATTATATCATTTAAAATGACGCATTGCGTTGTTATAGGATGATTTTCTCTTAAAAGAGGATCATATATGATCATAATTATTATTACTGGAGGTGAACATATTCACTAAGGAAGAAGTAAATAAGACCACCATTATTTAACAAATGATACTATTTGAATAAAAAGAATTTGAAAATTATTCATTATTATATTTGAAAGTGATGTATTGTATTATTGATGTCCCTGACTTTCTCATAACATATGGTCATATACGATCACAATGGTTATGGAGGTGAGCAAGAAGGAAATATGAGCTTCATTATTTAACAAATTATCGTATTTAAACTAGGACCACAATAAAACATGCTCTAGAAAAGAATAGAAGATTAAAAATATAAGTGACATGTTAATAGAATGAAAAAGACAACCACTTATTGAAGGCATATTTCTTGAAGTAAATAGTTTTAGTTCCAACATCATGTCCATTTATGGGAACCATGTTTTGGATATAATACATTAAAAAAATTGTCACCAAAGTCATCAATATTTGTTTTAAATAATACTATTGCAATTAATGTGATTTTTTAAAACCTAATTATTTAAGTATATTCACATTTAAAATAAGGGAAAAAATGAATTGCACTCATTTGTATTAAATAGGTTTACATCATTAAATAAGTAAACAATTTAGAATTAAAAATATATATTTCTTTTGGGTTACTTTTATTAAATTATTGAAAGCTCCATGAAATGAAGTTTTTAATATTTTTGTTATTTATAGTATTTTTTGGTCTCTTTATATATTAACTGTTTAATAAAATTTAAATTATAGTTATATAAGTCAAATTAAAGTATAAAAAATAGAAAAATAAAACATATAGTTATGTAAGTTTAATTTTTTAAATAAATTGCAAGTAGAAAAATAAAACATATAAATTTCAATTATTGTTATGTAAGTTTAAATAAATTGTAAGTAGTTAAAATATAACTTTAAATAGTTAGATTTACATTTATGATGATACGTGGCTACATAAATATTTTCATGATCTACATGCAAAGGGCTTGAATTTTATGGTAGTTTGGGTAATAAAGATGAAGGGAAGAAGTTTTTAACAATAAACAATTTGATAAATGAATTTTAATTTTTTAAATTAAAAAATAACATAAGAAATTCAATATAAAAGATAACAATACAAAGTAGTAAATCAATTTAAAACATTTTTTAAATAATAATAATTAATTAAAGAAAGAATGATTGTCATATAAAACAATTTATAGATCTACCTATACCAACATACGTGTGGTGCATAACAAAATACGAATGACGGACAAAAGAAACTGACATATACAATTTAGACTAAACATGACCTAATTAATATAAACAATGCAAATTAAAAAATAACTAATTGTTTAGACAATTTAAAAATTAGAGATAATAAATAAGTGACATAAATTTAGACAAGCATGACCTAATTAATATGTCCTTCACAAAATTTTAAGTCATAAATATTGCATTTTAAGATCTTAAAACAGGAAGAATTTATTGATAATAAATAGTATTATATTAAAGAAAATTGTGAGACTGTTATGAATTTTAGAAATTGTCAAAACTTAGGAAACTGAGATATGTAATTTAATCACCACATGACCTTTAATACTATTTGAAATTTTTCACCGCCTATTTAATGTTCTAATTGAGTATTAGACAATTGTAAAAACCCTTAGAGATAATAAATAATGATATAAAGTTTAGGACATGTCAATGATTTTTAATATTGCTAAGATTTTGTAATTAGAGGAGTGTTTTAGGCTAACATACAAACGTGTCACTAACTGTGAAATAGTGTGCTATATAATATATTACTAAACACAAATATGTAGGCTTCTATGATTGCTTCATTTCTTGTAGAATGTTTGCAAATGTTCAATAATTTCTCTTTACAATGTTCCTAATAGGTGCAAAAATTGTAAGATAAAATCTTAAATATATGTTTTAGGACATGCAATCTAATGAAAATAATAAAGCTCAATAATTAGAGGAAACTATGCTAACATACTCTCAACTAGTATGCTAAATAATATATACAAATATTTAAACAAATATGTAGGTTATCTATGCTCGAGGAATATGGATAGTTCAGTTGCTGCATCCTGGGGGTCAATGTGGATTTTTGTACATAAAATAAGAAAGTTTGCAATCTTGTTTGATGTTAGTGGATAATTATACTCCATAATTTATCTATAAGAATTGTGAGTGGATGATTATACCCCACCTAAAAATTTAGGTGTTTGAACTTCACATTTGAAAAAGGAAAAAATGGATAAATCAAATACTATTTATAAGTTTCCTCTTAAAATGAAAAAAACAAATAACTATTTATAGGTTTCCTCTTACTTAATTATAAAAAGGAAAGAAGAATGGAAATGAAAAACCAAATAACTATTTATAGGTTTTGATTTCCTTGCCAATAATAGAATTGGCAGACTTTCAAGGTTATGTCGAAGGATATTAAACCCCGCATGCAAATTTACTGGTCTGAGAATGCTTTGAAGTATGGGAAGAGGCTAGGGTTTCTTCCGATATAATTGTGTGTAGTTTGGGTTTTGGTCATTCTGAATTGCAATGAAGCCTGGTAAGGTGCCGAAGCTCTGTGTAGGAGACGATGTGGAGGTTCGACCGCTGGAGGAAGGGCTGCGAGGATCTTGGCATGTCGGAGTTGTGATCAAGGCAAGTTTTTTATCCCGTTCTGTGGAATACAGGGATGTTGTGACCAACCATCGCAAGCAAAATAAGTATGTAGAACGAGTTCCAGTAACAGAAGCCGTGGAGGGTTTGCCCAGCCGAAGAGGAAGGAAGAGTAAACGTTACAGAAATCGGGTCAGACCGTTTCCACCTCCGCCTGCTTCAGAGGCGAAATGGGTCTATGGGCTCTGTGTGGATGCCTTTTATCGAGATTGTTGGTGGGAGGGTGTTCTTTTGGACGATTTAGAGGAATGCGAGGAGAGGTCTGTGCTTTTTCCGGACGAGGGCGACGCGCTGACGATTCACAGAAGCAATTTGAGGGTTACCCAAGACTGGGACGAAAGAGAGGGCACTTGGAGTGTTCGTGGGCACTGGGTTGTGGCTACTTTGCGAAGAGAATTTGAGGCGGCGGGGTTTGCTATTGGCCTGGTTTGGTACTATTTGAGGCAGAGATCGATTTTTGCTTATACTCTGGCGCAATGGACTGCCTCTGCAGGGGATCAGGTTGTGTGGCTTCCACTCGTGAAGAAAATTGTTCAGATTCTTATTGCTCATCCTGAAAAACGGATACTGCCTTTTGTGGATTCTTCTTCCACCGAGCCGCTGAAATTAGCTTATGTTTGCTCGAATCTGCAGAGGTGCTTACCTTGTATGGAGGTGGAAGAAGAGAGTTCAGACAGGGCATTGGCCATTAGAGCAGATCCGATGGAGGAAGCAAGGTCGGACCTAGCCTTAGCCATTGGGGCAGATCCTGTGGAGGAAGAAAGGTCGGAGAGAGCATTGGCCATCAGATCAGATCCAGAGGAAGAACACATTGATAGGGTATTGGGAAATTGCTCGGGTTCGGAGGATCAAAGGAATGCTGCAATCGGTAGGGAGATATCGCAAAATTGTGGACTCGAAGCCCTCAAGTGTAATCTTTCTTTGAAAAAAGATTCAAGTAATGAAGACCGTAAGGAAATGAAAATGCACCTTCTAGCCCTAGGATGGAAGCTTGGCTATAAAACTCGTTCCATCAAGGGACATGATAGATGTGATATTCTTTATGTTTCACCCACAGGTCGTACTTACCATTCTCTGTTCCGAGCTTATCTGGGATTGAAAAATGAACTCAAGGCGGTTCAGGGACAGGTACAGGTTGAAAAACCTATTAATTATGTTCAGCGACCGGTAGAGGTCGAAAAATCTATTAAAGTTCAGGGACCCGCAGAGGTTGGAAAACCTCTAAAATCTGTGCAAGGTCCCTTAATTGTTTCGAGCAGAAAAAAACATAAACTCGATTCAAAAGATTCAGTGGTAGTCAAAAGAAAGCGCAAAACCACTAATGGTTTCCGAATGCAGGTATCTTTAAATGAGCAGAAGATCCAGGGATCTGAAAACACCGTGAATTCCGTGCAAGATCCCCAAACTGTTTCAGGACCTACGGGAAAAAAGCATAAACTTAATTCAGAAGATTCAGCGGGAGCGAAAAGACAGCACAAATCAACCAATGGTTACAAAATGCAAGGCACCCAAATTGTTTCTGCATCCAGAAGAAAAAAGCGGAAGCTCAATTCAGAAGATTCTTTGGGAGTAAAAAGAAAGCGGAAATCAACCAATGGCTACAGAATGCAGGTATTTCTCTCTGCTCCAGGGGAATCAAAGGATCCCTCCTCGGGCAAGGATAAGCGAACTGTCAATTCTGTTTTATCCTGGATGATAGAAAATAATATGGTGGCCGAAAATCAGAGTGTACATTACTTTAAATCACAGAAACAGGGCTGGATAACCCACGAGGGCATTCTCTGTGCTTGTTGTAGAAAAGTATACTCTCTAACTGATTTCGAAGCCCATGCCGGAAGCAAGCGTCACCGACCTTCTGCCAATATTATTTTAGAAGATGGTAGGTCTTTACTGCAATGCCAGATGCAGGTGTTGGACAAGGATAAGAGGACAAATGGATATAGAGTCCCATCAAGGAGGGCGTTCGGCAGAAAAAAATCAAATCACGATGACTGCATGATCTGTCATGTTGGTGGACATTTGATTTTATGTGATCACTGCCCAAATTCATTTCATACAGAATGCATTAATTTAGAGAATGTTCCTGATGAAGAAAAGTGGTACTGTCCTTCTTGTTGCTGTGCAAATTGTGGTGGCAGTGAATTCAATGGCGACCCTGAATCATTCACTGAATTGACAGCTCTCTGTTGTGATCAATGCGAGTGTCAATATCACACTGGATGCTTGCGTGACACAGGAATCCCAAAATTGGAATCTTTTCCTGAGGGCAATTGGTTTTGTAGTGCTAAATGCTCAGAGATATTTTCACAGCTTCGGAATCTGGTTGGAGTGGTGAATCCGGTGGGTGTTGGAGGTTTGTCTTGGACATTGCTGAGGTCTACGGAGGGTGACGGTAAAACCGCTGATCAATCATCAGAAGAAGTTATGGCAGAGGATCGCAGCAAGCTTTCTGTTGCAGTATCTGCAATGCACGAGTGCTTTGCACCTATGATTGACTCTACAACGAAAAAAGATGTTGTTAAGGAATTGATTTTCAATAGAGCATGTGATGGAAATTGGTTTAATTTTTGTGGTTTCTATACAATGATTTTGCAAAAAGAAGATGATTTTGTTTCTGTGGCCACAGTGAGGATGTATGGATCAAGAGTTGCAGAAATGCCTCTTATTGGTACTCGAATCAAATATCGATATCAAGGAATGTGTCGTCTTCTTGTCAATCAACTGGAGAAGCTCCTCCATTCATTAGGTGTCGAAAGACTTATTTTACCAGCTGTATCAGAGCTAAAACAGACATGGCTCAATAGATTTGGGTTTGAGGAAATGCCTTCTTCAGAGAGATTTAAGCTGCTGAAACACAATTTTTTGAACTTTCCAGACACCACAGTTCTTCAGAAAAAAATGGCCCTGGATCAGGATATAATTACACAAGCACATCTGCATGATAGTCTTCAAAGCAAACACAGAGAAACGGGGAGTAAGGAAGAAATTGTTGCTGAGACTATTGAAGATGGATTGAATCATGTAGCTCAAGGCAAAGAAATTGAGGGTGGTAATTCTCCTTCTAGTTGTACTGATCAGTGCATGGAAAATGATAATGAGTATATGGGTTGCTTACAGTCTTTTAAGCATTGTTATAGCCGCCGTAGTAAACAAATATGTGATGGCGATGGCTTTTCTGGAGAAATCCCTCCTGCCTTATCATTACCAGTAAGCTCTTCCATTTTGCTGCTAACATGGACTTAAAATGTAGAGGAACTTGTTTTCAGAACGATGATATAGACGTTTTGTGCATTTGTGGTTATAAAAATGTATGCATAGCATTTTGCTGATTTAGAAAAAAATGGCAATTTCATCTTCCGATAACTTGAACATTGAATGCTTTGGTATAATGTCAGAATCATGAATTCTCTCCCACAAGCTTGTAAAATTTAAATAAATAAAAAATAGTCAAAGCAACTCATGTTCAAATCTCATTTGTGTGTGAATGCAAATATTGGTAATCAATTTAATATATTAACCTAATAGGAGCTACATTATGAAGGAAGGCAAGATTTATGTGAAACTGTGGAAAGTCAACAGGAACATACCATTTTATTCCTCAAGATACTTTACAGAGATACCTTACTTAGGCCCAGATGTCTATGAAAGCCAATATGCAGGGTCAGTTCAAGACCTCAATCCCCCAGGGTTCAGCGATGAAAGTTAATGTATCAAACAATTTAAGGATTGGAACCTGGGGTTTTGCTATAGTTTTTTTTTACTGATATTTTGCTTGAGCTCATGAATTTAACAACACATATTACAATTATAAATAGTAGATCTTTTTTTTTTTTTTCTTAAATATGAGCTTATGATACATATATTTCTTATTTCATGAAATGGTGAAATTCTCCGTACCATTTTATAATGCTTACAATATTTTAGTTGCTATTGTCAAATTTTCTACTAAATAAGAACTGTGAACCAGGAAGGTAAGTGCTATTGTTCTTGTTCTCAATTATGCAGATACTAGTGAAGTTTTTTCTTTTTTCTTTGGTATTTATATATTGAAGCTGCAAGGTGAGGTTCCCACTCACTTGGGAATAATGGAGGAGAAAGTGGTATCAGAGCTAGAGAAGCTCTTTGGGAATGAAAATGAGATGCATAAGTTTTTGTAGCAGCTAGAGCACAACAGGAGAGATTTGCATATGTGCAATGAGTAAAAGGAAGTTGAAAGAAGAAATTGTGAAAAAGCTCATTGAAGCTTGTGTGCAGGTTGTGAAGTTCTGCAGAGGTGAAAGAGAGAGTGTGGAAGACATAAAAATCTCTGTTGAAGCTAAGTTGCAGGTTGTAAAGTCCTGCAGAGGTGTGAAGAAGCAAGTGAAGGTGTGTAGGTGCTCTTTGAAGCTCCCAAAGGATTGTTGCAGGTTGGAGGAGTCCTGTAAGCTTTGAAAAAGCATCATGAAAATGAATAAAGAGAACGAGTGATTGAAGAAGTGAGAGAGCTCATTGAAGCTCATGAGAGTTGCAGGCTATGCAAGAGGAGTCCTGCCATTGAGAGAAATATGAAGACTCTGTTTTGAGTCCAAGACCGTGTTGTGAAAGAGAAACCTGTAGTGTCCAAGCTGTGAAAGAAAAGTTTGCAGAGTAAAGTGTGAAGAGAGAAGTGTCAAGAGATTACGGTGGAACAAAACTTGAATGGGATAGAGAGAAGCAAAGTGAGTGTGAAGAAGTGTCAAAAGGTCAAGTGTGAAAGAGAACTTGAATGAGACAGAGGGAGGAGTTGGGCTGTGAAAAAGAAATATGGCAAGTTGAATGCAAGCTATGTAAGAGGAACTTGCAAAGTATGAAGAAGGGAGAGATGAAGTTGCACCGGGGCGATAAGAAACAGTTTTCAAGAACAAAGTAAGTAGAAGAGGCCTTGAGAGATCCCAAGAAGGTGAAAAGGAGAGTGAAAGAGAGATGGCAGCAGTGTACTGTCAAGAAGGATTGCAAGTTATGCAAAAGGAGCTTGCTGAAAAGAGGAAGAAGATTGCCATGAAGGGCAATATAGAGAGGAGGAGGATGGCAGCAAGAAGTTGTCAAAAGAGGGTGGTTGTGAGTCACTATGATAGAAAGAATGGAGCTCAAGAAGGAGTTTGAGAAGATACAAACCATGTTGGATTGCATGGAAGAAGGGATCGAAGAATTAGAGGATGCAGAAGAGGATGTTTACCTCTAGAATGAAGATAAAGAATGTCATCTTGAGAAGAGGATAATGATGAAGAGATAGATTTGTGAAGAAGAATGCAGCCATTTGAAAGAGGTTGCTGACAGAGTTGAAGGTGTAGGAGAAGATCACATGCATGTAGAAGAAGAAAACATAATCATGTTGACTCAAGAGAAAGAAGAAATGGGAAAGCAGGGTCCCATATTCGATGAAGAGGAAGGAGAACATGGATATCTCTTTTTGGAGGAAGAGTTGAGAGTGATTAAGGAGTCATTTGATCCTCATGATGACACATTGGAGTTGGTTGTAGGCATGACAAGGATTGCAACATGTGAGGGGAGTGTCACCAAAGAAAAGGAGGAGGAGAACCTCATTGTGGAGGATAGAGAAGAAAGAGAGGAGCTGAACTTAATATCAGCCCATGAGAGAAGAGGAGGACTGAGTTTGAGATCAGTCGCGGTGATTCCAGAGGTGGAACAAGAAGTGCAACTTGGAGCACTTGAAATATCTTTAAAGGGAGCCAAGGAGACAAAGAGCGAAAGGGAAGCATGTCTCTTTGCAGACATGAAAGAGGGGAAGTTGCAGAAAAGTGAGAGAATCCCCATTTTGGAGGATCGAGTGATGGGAAAAGTCTACAAAAACAGCAGAGACGACAATCACCTCTAGGAAGGCATGAGAGAAGGTGTGAAGAGAGAAGGAAACCTCATTTTGGAGGGAGAAATGATGAGGAATCTCTGCAATGGCAGCACAAGAGAGAAATGTTTCTTTGAAAATATTAGAGCAGACAAAAAGGATGAAAAAGGAAGCACAAAACGGGAGGAAGAAGTGCCATTGAGGAGACCACTTGAAGGGGTTGTCTTGCCTCAAATTTTTTTTTCAAAGTGTGTTTTGTGTTGTGCATGTGCAGGAAATAAAGAGAAGCAAAGAGCATTCTTTAAAGTGCATAAGAATGAGGAGTAGCCACTCAGAAGGCTGATGAAAAATGAAAGAAAAACTGAGCTATTTGAGCTTACAAGCTGTGAAGAGGAAGCAACACATGTTAAAGTGCTCAAAATTGTTTTAAATGGATTACATGGAGAACTCGTGTAGAAAGGTGCGGATGAGTCAATTTAGCTCATATTTTGTGGTGCAACATAGTGTGGGAAAGAGTCTATTTTGTTTGTCATATATGAGAATGAATGGAGGAATGCTGAAGAGAACATGCATATGTGGCATAATGCAGGGATAGAGAATAAGAAAGCAGATGCTATAGGCATCAAGAGATCAAATACAGAGTTGTTCAAGCTCTTAAAACATGCAAAAGAAGATAATGGAGAGGAAGAGCTACTTTGGGACCTCATGAGAGGAGAAATGGAGCCATTGAAGCTCTTAAATGTTGCAGAGACATAAAGAAAAGAAGTTGCAGGAGGATGGATAGCCTTCAAGAGATCAAAGACAGTTGTTCAAGCTCTTAAAACATGCAAGAGAAGATAATAGAGAGGAAGAGCTACTTTGGGAGCTCATGAGAGGAGAAATGAAGCCATTCAAGAGATCAAAGACAGAGTTGTTCAAGCTCTTAAAACATGCAAACGAAGATAATAGAGAGGAAGAGCTACTTTGGGAGCTCATGAGTAGAGAAATGAAGCCCTTGAAGCTCCTAAATGTTGCAGAGATGGAAAGAAAAGAAGCTGTAGAAGGATGGATGAAAGAGCTGCAAGAAGTGATGAGGTTCTAAAGCCATGAAGGTTTTTGGTGGAGGTGGATGGATGCAGGTGGGTTTCAGCCCACAAAGATGAGCAAATGTTATTTGAAATCCATTTGGAGAAGGTGGTTGGTTTATAAAGGTAGAAATAAACACATAGAAGCAAAGAGAGGAGCAAAAATGAAGAGAAGAGTGAAGGAAAGAAGAAAGAAGAAGAAATGGTGTTTGCAAATCATTTGTGTGAAGAAGTGAAGGGTTAAAAGGTCAACCAAAAGTTGTAAATGAAGAAAACGCAAAAGATCAACTGAAAACGCAGGTTTGTTGGATAAAAGAGCCTTGGTTGTCAATCTCGGCAACTAAAAAAAAGTAGTTCTACTACATTCTTGGTCTATTCGAGCAGGAGCTCAAATTTCTCTCACCAAGGTGTCTGATGCAAGAGGATCCTGGGGGGAGGGGGGGAGAACGATGTAATCTATTTAATGTTTCACCTCCGAATTAGGAGTTGACTGATGATTTCTTCCCATTGTGTTGGCATGGTGTTAAAAATAGGGGGAAATTGTATCTACTAATAATAACAGTTGTTTATAACTGCGCAATTTTTGTGGGATAGGGAAATAGGTGTTATTTAATCAAATATTTTTTGATTTAGGAAGTCTTAGCATTCTTGTAGTTACTGATCAATTTGGCTGCAAATAGCAACACGTGTTTGTTGAAAAAGAAGACTTTTTCCATTAAAAAAGATGAGTTTTTCTAGTGGTTCCAGAGCTATGTTTTGAGCTAGTGTAATTGTGCAGAATTTGCACATAGGTTTTGTGAAGCCATTCAGGCTATCATGTGTCTGAAGGCCCTTTGAGGTTTGAGTTACATGTATTGAGATTGTAAATGCCCTATCGAGGCTTGAAAATTAATAAAGAACGAAATTTTGTCTTGAATATGCGGTGGAAGTCTCTAGAGCTGCAAGTTGTGGTTCCGATTTACTTGGGACACTCAACCTTGATTGCATCATATGGATGTAGGTTCTTTTAGATAGGCAGTTGATAAATTAGAATCATTGTTGGCAAAAATTGGCATTAATTTTACTAAGAACTGGATGACCTGGTTTGAAGATCTTAGAAAAATTGTGCAACATATTATCTAATCTGCTAGTTGACAATTTACTTATCTAAGTTTTGAGGTTTTTATATTTCTTGCATTGCTATTTTTGAGATTGAAAATTAGTAAGCATTTTGCACATTTCTTTTTTTGATTTGATGAACAGGGGAATAGGCAATGTCGTCATTATTAACATTCTCTACATTTTGTGGTACAACTACTTTTAATTCAATTACAGCAGAACTTTGTTGCACCTATTCAGGACATTACAATTATGTAAAATTTGATTAAAGATCATGCCTTTTACACCACCTCCATAGATAGATTGAACCAAATTATAAAAAACTGAAGGCTTTCTGTTCATTTTTTACTATTAACATCTCAAGTAAGCATTGATTGTCTGTAAGCCCATTGTTCTAATATAATTTTTTTTTAAGCATGTAGTATATAGGCAATTTGTGACAAAGCAGCGAATGTTGTGATTGAAGGAGACTTAATTAACCCAATCTTGCAAACGGTAAAGGTTTAACAATCTCACTTGTAATTTATAATTTAAAAAAAAAAACTGTCAATATAGGAGACAGCTTAATGGTGAAGAACTTGTGCAGCTTAATTAAAAAACTTGTGCTCTTGAAACAGAAAAAACACCTGACAGCATAAACCTTAAAAGAACATTACCTTTCCCATTTACTTGAGTTAGTTGTGCATGGTCTTAACATTACAAATATGATTTGTTGTTTTCTAGAATCAAGCAAATTTATTTCCTTCTATCATAGGATGTTGATATCACATATTCACGATTTAGATTTTGACTATACATATTTTAGGTTTTCACATCTTCCATTAGCTCCTAGGCTGCGCACATGCAGCAAAAAAGCATGCTGTAGTGCACTTGAAGCCCCATTTTTTCAAGCTGTACAAACTTTTACTGCTGCGCTTCAAGCAGCCTAGGCCCAGCCAAGGCTTGCAGGTATGGTTGATTGAAACGGCCAGTAAAGAGATGTCAGAGCATAATAAAATACACAAATTCCAGTTTCCATGTAATATTTATGACCACAAAACAGGGTTTTCAACCCATTGATGTTAGCAAAGACTTCCTCCTCAGCCAAGGTTTTCAACCCATTGATGTTAGCAAAGACTTCCTCCTCAGCCAAGGTTTTCATTAGTACATGCGCAGGCTATCCATCTTACGGATCATATCATTTAGACTGTCTCTCCTTGAATTGCCTCTCAATCTGCTCCTCACTCCTTTGGAATGTTTGTCACTCCTCAGACCCTGATCCATTTCAATGCATAGTGTGTTAATGATTATTTTTCTTTGGGGGGGTGACTAATATAGACTCATTTTACCATATTTGTCACTGCATAACTCATCCTACTACATGAGTGTAAATCCCTACATAAATGATTCAGCTATGTTTTGCATTATAGTCCTTTCTGTTTCCTCCACTTGCAAAGATTGACATCGCCTTTTGTGAGAGACGAAATGTGAATTTCTTGCATCTAATTTAAATCTTCTATATGAGTTGAGAAAGAGGCCACATGGTGAAAAGTTTAGAGTAGCACTTTTTATTTATTTTTATTTTTAATAGATAAGATAATAATTATGCCGATAGGCATTTTCACAGCTGGGCCGTCTCAGTAGGTACAGGCCGATGGACAGTCTGAATTTCATCTGGACGTAGGGGCGACCATGAAAATGATCACATTCCTCGATATGCCTTCCAGCTATTCCAAATGCAGCGATTAGCAATCACCGGTGCTATCTGGGACAAATTTTTAAGGGTTTGTTGATTCACCATCACAGAAGGACCCCTTGGCTGGGCGGGGAAGCCGTGCCCCATGCTGCGGCGGATGGAACAAGAGCCCATGCTATCATGACAGATGCCACTGGGTACAAGAGGTACAGGCTGATGGACAGTCTGCATTTCATCTGGACTTAGGAGCGACCATGGAAATGATCACACTCCTCGATATCCCTTCCAACTGTTCCAAATGTGGCAATTAGTAATCACCAGTGCTATATGAGACAAGTTTTTTAAGGGTTTGTTGATTCACTGTCACAGAAGGATGCCTTGGCTGTGCTGGGAACCATGCCCCTTGACATTGGTGCTTGGGCTGATGGAACAGGAGCCCGTGCTATCATGACAGAGACCGCTGGGTACAAAAAGGGTGCACAGAAAAACTTTCCAGAAAACCTTGTCAGATTATCCGCCTTAAAAGGGACATTTGAGATGTCTGATGCTGTAATTTTGTTGCAAAAGGAAGCAAGTCGGAAGCAGGTGTTCTCAAACACAGGGTCTGCCTGTTGGTGGTGGCAGAAACAGGGTATGCTTTGCTCCCTCGGTTTTATCGATGGTCGTTTTCCCCTAAAACAATGGTTTCTGCCAAATGCTTTTGACACTGTTCGTAAATTGTGTATCCTTCTTTACTATGTTCTCTTTAAGTATAAATCAACAATTTTTACTCTGTAGACATAAGAACGAATGAGAACATCTCGTAGGTTAACAAGGCGTCTTGCTTATGGAGGCCTACTCATGTTGTATTTTCCAGCAATATGTATTTGGAAAATATACGCATAGAGGAAATGGACTTTACTATCCAGACCACATGGACTGTTACCCTCTCCACTCTCTCTGCTGGTCTTCCTTTCATGAAGATAAGAGGGGGCAGACCCCAGAGCCTTTGTTATGCTCATGTGAATGCACCAAATAATCAGTGTTTTGCATTTGAATTTAGTAAATGGATACAAATAGCATAAGATTCTACATTTTACAGACCCGTGGCTTTCAAAAATACAATAGTTATGATCCCATATATTTTAAGGCTTCAAAAACACATCAATGGTCAACATTTGAACTCATTCGCTTCATGGGAAATGTTCTGTCACAGTAGTTTCTTTAGCCTATAAATATACTTGCTTGGACTGTTTTGTTTCGACCATCAATCCAAACGGTATTACCAATCCATACTGGCATTTCCCTGTTTCAGGGATGCCCTTGATTTTCCAGCAGGATGTATTTGGAAAATACACTCATAGAGGAAGTGGACTTTGCTATCCAGACTACCTGGACTGTTACCCTCTCCACTCTCCACGCTGGTCTTCCATTCATGAAGATAAGAGGGGGCAGACCCCACAGCCTTTGTTATGTTCATGTGTAATCTTTCCTCTCTGTTTAGATAGACCTCATATCCATGTGAAAAAAAAAATCTGTTGTCATAGACCATTGTATGATGTTGTTTATTTTTGGTTTCACAAATGTAAATGCACCAAATGATGGGAAGTGTTCTGTCGCAGCAGTTTCTTTAGTCCATAATTGTACTCGCTTGAACTGTTTTGTTTCAACCATCTTATTCCAATGGTATTGCCAAGCCTTACTGGCACTTCCCTGTTTCAGGGCTGCCCTCGTGTGTTGATTGTTTGGCTTTAGTCTTGTGTCAGTTTTCAGCTGTCTGATAGGTTAGCCACTTGTGTAGAAGCATGTCTTTTGCGACTTGTTACTGCGTATCTGTGTTACCTGGTTTTCCAAAGGGCAAAAGCTTTATCCACGTGGAAAAAAACTGTAGAAAAGAGTCCTTTTGTATCTATGTATCGCAGATTTAGTGTGCATAGTAGTATCTGCTTTTTTTTGTCTAAATAAAGTTTAGAGTATAACAACAAACTACTGATTGTAATCAAACAGTGTGGTGATTTCAGCATGTGGGTTGTAAAAAAACTAAAGCTGATGATATTATTTGAAAAAAAAAACTCTCGAGTAAATCTTCAGGACTGCTGAATATGGCTTGGTGCTCTTGTCTAACATCTCTTTCTACTACTTATTCCCATACATCTCCCAACTCATTACATAGCTACTGAATGTTGCCAACCAACGATTTGTCTTTCCTATAATGAATCAAGAGGAGATTGGCAACAAACATGTAAGGCTATGATAAGGGAAAAAAGAAATGTATGTAGCTTCTGGATAGTAATTGTTTTGCATAGTTTTGGGGTCAAAATTCATCTGGATGTAAGATTATAAATTACAAAAATCTTACATGCTCGAAAAAGTTGAGTTTGCCTTAACACTTGCTGTTACTGTTTTCTTAAGAATCCTCTAGGATTATCAACAAATACATCATGTGCATTTGTATCCCGCAATCATAGCATTCCACGAGTCTATATCTTGTTGAGGAATTTTTCCAGACAATCCACGAACCTTCAATACACTTCCACATTTTGCATACATGACTATCAAGGTAGTCACGACTACACCATCTGACTAAAATCTGATTTCAATATTTTTTATGGATCTCCAATCCTGCTCCAAAATTTCCATTTCGGCACACAGTGGAAGGAAATGAATTCTCACGTGTAGCATGGAAACACCCCCCCTTGACCGTACCACACTGGAAAGGTTTCTGGTACGGGTATGGGTATGGAAATGGGGCAAAGCATCCCCGAAACACATGCACATATTGGGTACGGCCTGGAAATGCCGTGGGTATGGCTCTGCCATACCTGGGATGTTTCCGGGCCTTACCCAAGACTTTGGTTATGTTAAAAAGCCAGAAAAAACATCCTTTTTATCATTTATTGTAGAAAAATCTAGATGATATATTATCTAAATTATAATCATGTATAGATGAAATTGTAACCATGTTGAATCTTTTGAACTTGATGAATACAAAATATTTTGAGTGCTTTCTCTCTTAAGGACTAAAATTTTGAAAATGAGTACCATGCACGCACACACACACACATGTATACAAATATATACATACATATAATGTTTTAATTATATATTGTACAGACAATTCTGTAACATTTCATGCTCAAGGTTTTCTTTGAAAATCGGCATTTCTGCTTTTCAAACCCGGACCCGTACCTGTACCCATGTCTTGGCAACGTAGATTCTCACTTGTTGAAGCTCCAATAATTAGTGTGTTTCAAATTGTTGAGGCATTTTTTCAGGAGAGTAAGGTGCAGGTATAAGGGCAATTTGTCTATATTAAGCTTTTAACTACTGCAGATCCGACAGACCAGTTTGTAAGGTTTTGGTCCTTTGATCCTATTAGAGAGGATGCGACGCGTTTCTCCAATGAGCTTAAAAGCTTCCTCAGAACTTGCACAGATTATTTTGTTGTCAAAATAGAGCGTTATGGCTAATTTTTTCTCAAACCCTGGACTCTACTATTAGTAGAGTCCTCCCACCATGTGCCGAAATCTTACTGTTAATCTTTCTAATTACCTTAATCTTCTGTCTTTTTCTGAAACCCCGGACTCTACTATTAGCAAGAAGAAAAAGAAGATTAACAGTATGTGCACCTGATATGCCCCATGGCACGCATTGCCAGCTGCTCTAAGTGGCTTCTTTCCTTCCAACAAAATGCTAGAGCCCCTTTTTCAGTCCCTGTTTATGCAGAACAAAAAATCTCAGGGTAGCAGTCGAGGAAAGAACAGAAAAAATGCAAGGCAAAGCCAATGTTGAGAATTTCTAAGACTGGCACAATGCAGTTTAGCACAAATGGATAGATGGTTTTCAGGCATCAGCACTCTCATCCTCACCCTGTCTTTCATCGAGTTCCAAGCCCCTCTTTGGTTTCTTGCTTTAGTGGTCTGAATTTTAGTAAGAATTGAAATTTTCTACAGGGCTGCTTATTTATGCAAGAGAAGATTTTATTTTTGAGAACGAATGTCTGATTTTTTCACAAATCTTATTGTTCTGTGGAGATTAAGGATTATTCAAATACCCAAAATTGAATTTAAGAAGTTGGGGGTTATTCAAATACCTGAAATTGAAGTTAAGAATTTGGCACGGAGTTTTATCACCACTGCATTTGGTTAAAAGTCTCCAAAATCTTTTCAACCAGTTTGTGCCTATGCTGCAATCATTTTAGTCTATCTGACCATATCTCATCCCAGAATTTGTTTCCAAATCTTTAAAGCCTAGTCAAGAACACCGTTTTGTGCGTATCTTACAATTGTTTTGGTGAGATATTTTGTCAAACATGATTCATATACCTTCTGCATGAGTCCACATTTCCCATAGAATACATCCAGGGATTTTGTTAAACAGATAACATGCCTTTTATGTGATTTCCCTTTCCAATAAATTTTGTTTGGGTATTTTCTCAAACAGATCACGTGCCTTTTGTATGGTTTCACATACCTTACTACCCAAGGTTGGGTATACCTTTTTAATGTATCTTGGACTTGTTTCCACGTCTCTTAAATGTTCGTTCATTCCCATAAATAAAGTTCACTTGCCTTGTGTATTATTTCACATTTTGCATTCATGTCCATCAGGCCATTTCAAATTGCAACATCTGACAAAAAAATATGATTTCTGATGCATCTCCATACAATGTTTCAAGATTCCCATTTTAGCATAGGTTGGGAGGATGTTAACAAAGGTGGTGGCAATTGGCTTTACACCGGCCAACTGAAGTTGCTCAAGTTTCCAAGGTGGTTTCAACAAACTCATCGGGTACATATCATGCAATCTTTTCCGTCCATGAGACATTTCTTTGACCCATTTCTGGTAATTCTATCTTGCTGTAATTGTAGTAGGGCTCTAATCATCGAATGTCACTGAGATATCGCACAGGAGATATTATGGATTAGCAAGAGGTTGAATGTGGAGACTATACTGGTGTTAATCTGGTTTCTCTTTGCAAAATAATGCATCGAGAACTTTCCTGGCCTTTAAATTGATAGTCAAGGGTTTATGCTTGTTTGGAAAGTCAGAAGAATAACACCCCATGATATATAACTAAAGATCCCAATGTCTCATTAGATAGATCTCACAATCTTTTTGTTTCAGTGTATAGATCTCTCAATCTCCTCATTTCAGTGTTTTTGTATTCATGCCCATTCTCTATTCTTGTGTTAACATGTGTTAGCGGTTTGGACCTTACTAACAAAAAAGAGTATGACATGTAGGGTACCTACGTTTAAAATGTACTCGCCCCCTCTACCATGTCATTCTAAATCGCATTGATCTTTTTTTTCAATAAACTGAGCAATTTGAGTCAAAATTAATTCAAATGGGCAAAAATCAGATTTTTGAGAGAAAAATTGTGAGAGTGAAAAAATCAGAAGTTCTTTCAAACTCGTGGGTTTGTGCCTATAAATCCCTCAAAATTGTATTTTTGTCCTTTTTTCACTTTCAGCAATTGTGATTTGTCTATGTCCTCACTTTCACAATATGGTCTTCCAAATACCTAGAAACCACTCTATTTATATCATCTTTAGAATCAAATTTCCTCAATGGTTATGTAAATAGGGTTCATGAGCCTCTTCAACTAGTTCTATCAGATGCAATCTCATTCATTTTATGCGTTGACTGTACCCTCATGTGTTGCACGTGGTTCTTGCCTTTTCTCCTTGTAATGTCTGGTCCTCGTCTTGCAGAACTTGCTGCCAATGTCACACATTGATGATTCTAATAGTTCACAGAAAAGACATGAGGGGAAGGGGAGGCGGGGCGAAGCATGATAAAGACTTACTGATTTTTGTGGATTGATTACCTCTCCTACAATTTCCCTAGATTAGTATTTCCCAAATTTTCTCAACCTGGGTGTAAACTTAAAAAGGATTTGTTTGCGTGTCTTTAGTTGCTGGATGTTCATTTTGTGTTTCATTCTTAAGGTCCTGTTGCTGAAATTATCCTTATTCTGTTGGTTATTCGTTGTTGATGCATCTAACATCTTAATTAGTAAGTGAAAATATTGTTGTGCTCAATAACTTGATTATTGTTATAGTCACGGAGTTTCAAGCATGGAGTTCTAGGTTGTTTTTTTCATTGGACATGAATTAGATATGTTGTAGTTATTTGCTGGTAATCTTTTCGAAAACCCTCAATGTTTTAGTTCCAGCCTTGCATCTCCTCTCTAAAAATATGCATCGCCACACTCTAGTTTCTGCATCTAAGAACGTGGAAAGCTTGCCCCTTTTGTCCTCTTGGTCATTTGAGTACAAGAAACTCTCCACTTCTAACTTGATTCACTTCCATCGTCATTGGAGAATAGCATTGCATAGGCTAGTTTAAATCACAGTGTTTCACTATGTTTTCATGCCCCTTGAATGTTTGTAAACCACATCCGCCTAGCTTGCACATTTCAAAATGCATTTGTTTATTTGATGGTGTTGGAAAAGTCAAATTCATATACACTCAAGCACTTTTAATCATTAGATTGTTTAGTGGGCATTTTTACTACCCTACTCAAGCTTGCAAAACCTTAATTCACTCGTATGAGTCGGAATGCAACTATAATTGTTCAAACAGTTTCCCATAAATTTATTCCCTAAGAACCTTGACATTGTTGAGCACACATCAATCTAAACTTGAGCGTGGCTTTTCTCTTTGTATCCCCCCCTCCTTCCCATGCTCGAAAGCATACATTTTTAGTAATTGTGATTTGATTTCAATTTTAGCCTTATCAAGGAACAACATTCTTCATTTCCATCAATTGTTTCCTTTGTAGGAAGGATATGTTCTTCACTGAAAATGCCATCAACATGCTGATATATGGAGTGTGCGGTATTATTCCTTGTCTTCAAATAGTTTCCTTGTAGCTTGCACGCCTCTTGAGAGGCTTCAATCTAAAGTATTGAGTTTGCCTCTTGGATGGGGCGCACACATACCGTGGCCTCATTCCATCTAAGTTTTAACAACCCTCCAGAAGACTTCTCAAAGGCTCTATTGTCGACTTTTTACACCATAAGACCTCTCAAAGGAAACACATGAGGCCAATTCTTCCCCTTTCTCCCATTTGTCCTTTTAACAAACACATCTTTTGTGTTTTTCCAAATCTTGATGCACCCTTTTTCTTGTAGCACTATGGTAATCTTGACCATGGATATTATTAGCCTCGACATTGCTATTGTTGGTTCTCTGGTTCCCATCTCGCCCACACATGGTGCAACCAACTCAAGTTCTTCTTGCTTTACTTCATACACAATCCAACAATTGACGTTGCAGAATTCCAACTTTCTCAAACACTTATTCCCATCGTAGCCTTCAGCCTTTATCTAAAGTGGTGGTTTTGGCAAAAGTTATAATAGTCTCAAAAAGCGCTCTTTATGAATATAATAATCCTAGAGCCCATGGAAGATTATGTGGGTTTAACTTTATAGATTATTAGGATAAGTAGATTTATATGACGGGCTTCAATGGTGCTATGGACAAGTTCTTTGCGCATATTCAACCACGGAAAAATTATATTGTTTCTAATGGTTAAGCTACACCATCCAGTTAAAACTTTCAATATTCCATGGGAGGTTTTGTTGCGCCCATCGTCCAATGTCACTCATTGTCCTCCTTAAATACCTTATATTCCAACATTAACTTTCCATTTAAAGCCACGAAAAGGCATGCAAAATGTGGCTTCCTCTTTTATGGTTGATATTGTTGGTGTTTTCATATCATTGTCACTTGTGTCGTTTGTTCAAAAGAAAGATGGTTTGACGACTAATGAATGGACAAGCAAACTTAGAAGAGTTGGCTTTCTGAAACGTGTGAGGATGAAGAACCATTTGTTCTTGCAATTAAATTGGGTCAAAAACCTCATGGAGTGAGATATGTATAGATACCATTGCCATGGGAAGACTTCTTATAGGCCCTCGTATAGAGTCTCAAACATTGAAAGAATGGCATATTGTTAAAGGGTTCTATTCCACCTTTCTTGTCTTTATCAATGAAATATTCTCTTAACAACACCTTTGGCTTCTAGGGTGCATATTCTTGCAATTCATGAGATGGCGACCTTTGGAAAAAACCAACTTTACTTTGTCGAGCACATGGTCACAAACATTCAGCTAGACAAATTCTATCCCATATCCCTATCCCTATCTATATAGAAGGGAAGGCATGGTCACAAACATTCAGCTAGACAAATTCTATTATTTGGCCTACCCTCTTACACTTGGTGGCAAACAATGTAAGAAAAAGGCCATGCATAAAAATGACAACATTTAACAATGCCTCAAATGTGACATTACTTGTCAAAATGTGATAACAAATATATGTTGAAGCTTGAGCTCCAAGACCATGAGATACACCAGTGCCTTTATGTAAGTTTTAGGGACATCTACTTGTTGATTTTCAAGCCAAAGCTTGTCCATAAAGTTATTGTTCATGCATTTTTCCACCAATTCCCTGTCACTATGTCAAAAAAAAAGGTCAAGGAAGAGAATCAAAATCATCATCCTACCGATAGAAAAGATAGATTTTGGTTTGTAAAATGTTTTCCTTTGATGAAATCACATAATTAGTATTTGGTAACCATCTGAGGTTTTAGTATTTCTTCCTAAACCTTACATTGCATCTTTAGAGCCAAGCAATTACTACTATTTGTAAAGCAAAACATTGACGAGATTAGGTCCGTCATAATAACATAGTTGCGCCACCAACTACATGACCTCCTCAATGATAACTTGTCTGACCATTTAATGTGAGGGTCAACCCTTTGTGGGACAAGATCCTATTAGTCTAAATGTTGTAGTGAGTTGTCATACATAATCATGTTGCTAGGTTGCCCATTTTTGTTTTTCACACTAACTGTCGTGAATACAAAAATTGGTAGATGATTTGCACAAGATTATTCCTAATATCTCTTTGGTCGATGCCTATTAACTCTTCCCTTCGAATTCCGTCACCATCTTTCGTAAAGATGTGTTGTAAAAGTATATGCACACATTGGACTGTTGGTACAAATTTGTAACTCTTAGAGAAAAAAAGACTTTTATTGTTTCTTTTGAAGCATGTGTTGCATGAAACCTCACATGCATAGTTTTATAAGGTATTTATGGGAACATCAAGGGATTTTCCATATACATGGATTCCTTTGATTGGAAAATGCACCAAATATCGATCATTGGATTAGAACAAGTTTCTTGAATTGACCCTACCAAAGAAAATCTTTGATATGTGTATTTTTACATGTAACATGAGAACATTTACATTCAAGCACAAGATTGCATTGTTCAATCATTGATGACCCATGCTTGTTGGATACAAATTCTATATTTACATTATATTTGATTTTTGATTGTGGGGCTATTGTACTGTGTCTAGTGACACACTTATAGGAATTGAGGAGGGTTGAGGAAAAATCCACAATGCAAGCACCCACATAGAAAACTTAGATGAGAGGAAGAGATTCACAAACAAAAGCACAATGTATTAAACTAAATTGAAATATACAATGCACATGTGTATGCAACCAACAGTGATTGCACTAGAACAAAATCTCCCTAAGAGACTACATCTCCACCAACTTTGGAGATGGCTCTAAGCTCAAATCTAACATTCCACAAGGACAAAGTTTCCTTACATAGAAAAAGTAAGAGGTGGGTGAGAGATAGTTATTGGTTGAGTGAAAGACATGATATGACCATTCCCCAAGTTACACCTCACCCTTCTCACATGTGAGGATAACAACCACTTAAATGTGCATTTATCAATGTTGTGCACATAATAAATCTCACCTTGGTAAAAAAACTACCTAAGGTGGTCTTCAAAACAAGTGTGACTATGACAGACACAAACACTAAATGCAATGAACATACTTGTTCATAGGAAAAAAAAAATTATCCATCATTGTCGATACAATGTCCTATGTGAGATGTAAGAAACATCTTATTTGGGCATGGATTTTTAGGGTAGAAAAATACACTCTCTTATATAAAAGATTTCCTAAAAACTCAAAACCAAAACACAGTTTCCATTTGGGTTACAAATGTTGATTGTCAGCACGTTCTCTCATGTCATGTAGTCCTAAGGTATATTGCAAAATATGCCTCCAAAGTAGATGACACCGAAAGCTATCACCATCTTCTGACTAGGATTTTTTGAGTTTTCAAAACCAAATGACCTTGCATCAACAACATACTTAAGGATTTTGTCTCATAACGTGCCTATAAGATATGTTAGTGCTCATGAGTCATTCTATATACTGCAAAAGCTTCCACCTGTAGTTTACAATTGCTTATTTGTTTATTTAAACAATGGTCATAAATTTATACGTTGTGTCTCACATTCTTTAGTTGATTCTCTTGCAAGTTCTACTTTCATCGATGCATACATTTATGATCCTCATGTTCTGGAGATGTTTCCCCTTATAGAAGCTTACCAAAATGGAATTTCGCAGCCAATCGTATGAATAAAAAATGGAGAAAGAGTGATGTATAAACCATATTTTTGTATTTAGCCATGTTACTTTAATGTGCCATTTGAAGGCTTTGATTCCTATGAAGGATTTGACATGGCTGAAATTTTATGTTACAAGCCATTTCAAAACATTTTTCTTGACAATGGTTCCTAGGAAAGAGAGATACTTGTAAATTGGGAAAGCATGTGCACTACATATTATCCTTCGCACATTAACCACAATCCTCAAGAAAATAATTGAATTCCTTGTTAGGTTGTGGAACTTGTTTTCATGTGTGAAAGTGTTGAAGACTGTACACTAAGAGTACTGTACACTTTTCATGTATCCTCGCCGGGGTTCGGGGGCGATAACCCCCGAAAAAAAATAATTTTAGGCGTAATTTTTTTTTGGCCTCGAAAAATGCACCCAACATATCGGGAAACGTGTTTTTCTCATATGGGAGAGTATTTTGACCCATAGGTTTATGGGACGGGTTTTGCTCATGGTTTTGATACCCACGGTTTTGTAAAACTGCTTAAGCAGTTGTCTATTTATATGGTCTTATGTATATGATAGATGTACAAGCAAATGTATTGCATATGTGTTTTGAATTCAGGTGTGAATTCTGTAGAGTTTGTTGAGCATAGCTCCAAACAGATGTGGGTATTATATTGAGAGAGTGGTGGCTTGTAATAAAATCTGAGCAAGTGATCCTTGGTGGATGTAGCCCAAATTGGGTGAACCACGTTAAATACTATCTCTTTGTGTTGTGTTATTTTATTCTGTAATTTTATTTGAGATCTGTAATAATTTCTGCATATTAGTTTCTACTGTTGCGATTCTGTGAGGGATTATTCTGCATATTTTATCCCTTATTTCCTAACAATTGGTATCAGAGCCTGGTTTGGTTTGCTGAAGTGTTGAATCACAGGGAAAGTTTTTTAGCTTGAGTGGGAGCTATGGCAGATGATGGAAGATCTAGGGTTGATAAATTCAACGGGTAGAATTTCAGTCTTTGGAAGATGCAGATGGAAGATTACCTTTATCAGAAGGATCTTTATACTCCGTTGTCTGAGAAGGTGAACAAACCCTCGAGTATGACAGATGTGGAATGAGATTTGTTGGATCGGAACGCTCTTGGAACGATCCGGCTATGTCTTACATCTTCGGTATTATTTAATGTTTCAAAGGAAAAGACTACAAAAGATCTAATGGATGCATTAGGGAAGTTGTATGAAAAACCCTCTACCTCTAACAAGATATTTTTAATGAAAAAATTGTTTAATATGAAGATGTCTGAGAATAGTTCAGTAGCAGATCATTTAAATGATTTCAATACAGTTGTGAATATGCTAGCTTCGGTTACACGAGAATTTGATGAAGAAGTTAGGGCTTTATTAATTCTGTGCTCTTTACCTGAGAGTTGGAATAGCTTGGTAATGGCGGTAAGTAACTCGGTTCTAGCTAACTCAAAGTTGAAGTTTGAGGATGTTGTAGGGGTGATTCTAAGCGAGGAAATGCGAAGAAAAAACTCTGGGGAATCTTTTACTTCAGGGAATGCTTTGACAGTGGAAATTAGAGGGAGACAGAAGAATAGAGGAAACCGTGGAAAATCAAAAGATCGGGCAAGGTCAAAATCCAAGAACAAGATTGTATGCTGAAATTGTGGAAATCCTAGGCATGCAAAGAAGGACTGTTGGGAGCTTCAGGATAAGAAGAAACAACTTGAAGAAAATAAGGAGGCAAATGTGGCAACGGGTAATGTATGTCAGGATGCTTTGATTCTTTCTTTGCATAATATTACTGAATATTGGGTTTTAGATTCAGGGGCTTCTTTCCATGCTTCTCCACATAGACATTATTTTGTTGATTATGTTCAAGGAGATTTTGGGCATGTTTTTCTTGGTGATGATGAGCCTTGCAACGTAGTTGGAAAAGGTTCTGTTCAAGTTAAGATGCAGAATGTGAATACTTGGCTATTGAAGGATGTCAGACATGTGCCTACATTAAGACGAAATTTGATATCGGCAGGGCAGCTGGGAAGTGATGGTTGTACTGTGATATTTACAGCGAACTCTTAGAAGGTTACCAAGGGTGCTCTTGTGGTGGCAAGAGGTAAGAAGGTTGGAACCTTGTATTTAACCACTTATAGCACTAATGTTTGTAATCGTGTGGCTTCAGAAGTAGATACAACATTGTGGCACTATAGGCTCGGTCATATGAGTCATAAGGGCATGGAGATTATAAAGAAGGATTTACCTGGATATACAGAAGCAGGTTTGGAGTTCTGTGAGGATTGCATTTATGGGAAACATAAGCGAGTAAGGTTTCTCAAGGTTGGACCTACAAAGAAAGAGAATAAGTTAGAGCTGGTGCATTATGATGTGTGGGGGTCAGCTCAGGTATCATCTCTTGGGGGTTCAAGTTATTATGTTACTTTTATTGATGATGCAACAAGGAAAGTTTGAGTTTATTGTATTAGAAACAAATCTGATGTATTTGACACTTTTGTTAAATGGAAAGCCTTGGTAGAGAATGAAACAAGTCTTAAGCTAAAATGTCTCAGGTCAGATAATGGAGGGGAGTATTACAACAATGAATTTGATGATTATTGTTTTAAGAATGGAATCCGCAAGCAAAAGACAGTTCCAGGAACTCCGCAGCAGAATGAGGTATCAGAAAGGATGAACAGAACAATAATGGAACGTGCTAGGAGCATGAGGATACATGTAGGACTGCCTCTTTCTTTTTTGGCAGAAACGGTGAGCACAACTGTGTATTTGATAAACAGAGGACCCTCAAGTGCCTTGGATGGAGGCATACCTAAGGAGGCTTGGTATGGTAAGAAAGTTGATTATTCATTTCTTAGAGTCTTTGGATGTGAGGTGTTTGTTCATATAGACAAGGATGATAGGACCAAGTTAGAAGCTAAATCAGAAAAATATACTTTCATTGGTTATGGTGGTGATGACTTTGGATATAAATGTTGGAGTATTAACGACGAGAAAATCATTCGATCTAGGGATGTGGTCTTTAATGAGAAAGTCATGTATAAGCATCAGTTACAGGAAAATATGGAAGAATCCAAGAAAGAATATGCAGCGGTAGAGGATCTTCCGGATGGGAAAGTGACACATGAATCAGTTCAGGAACCCCGAACTCCTATATTGAGGAGGTCTTCTAGGGTAAGAAGAGAACCTGAACATTTTTCTCCTTCTTTTTATTATTTATTACTCACTAATAGTGGAGAACCAGAGAGCTTTAATGAAGCAATGCAGGTAGATGCTAGGAAGAAGTGGGAGCAAGCCATGGATGAGGAGCATCAGGCTCTCATGGAGAATCAGACATGGGATTTGGTAAAGCTACCCGAAGGAAAAAGAGCATTACAGAACAAGTGGGTGTTTAGAGTCAAAGAGGAAGGAGGCAAGAAAAGATACAAGGCCTGGTTGGTGGTCAAGGGGTTTGCACAGAAAAAAGGTATAGATTTTGATGAATTTTTTTCTCCTGTAGTAAAAATGACTTCTATTAGAACTGTTCTAGGAATAGTGGCAGTAGAAGACTTGCACTTAAAACAATTTGATGTAAAGACTGCATTTCTCCATGGTGATTTGGAGGAGGAACTATATATGCAACAACCAGAGGGCTATGAGGTCAAAGGTAAAGAGGAGATGGTGTGCAAACTGAAGAAGAGTTTGTATGGCTTGAAACAAGCTCCACGTCAATGGTATAAGAAATTTGATAGCTTCATGATGGAGCAAGGTTATATTAGATGTCATTCTGACCATTGTGTGTATACAAAGAAATTTGAGGATGGCAGTTATAGTATCCTTTGTCTGTATGTGGATGACATGTTGGCTGCAGGTAAAAACATGCAAGAAATAAAATTACTCAAGAAGCAGCTAAGTGAATCCTTTGCTATGAAGGATTTGGGGGCAGCCAAACAAATCCTTGGTATGAGGATATCTCGAGATAGGAAGGAACGGAAACTGACTTTATCTCAGGAAGAGTACATTAAGAAAGTCTTGGAGAGGTTTAATATGCAGGATGTTAAACCGGTTGGGACTCCTTTGGCAGGCCATTTCAAGTTATCAAAGGAGCAGTGTCCCAAGACAGAGCAGGAGAGAAACCAAATGTCCAAGGTACCTTACTCATCAGCAGTTGACAGTTTGATGTATGCCATGGTGTGCACTAAGCCTGATATTGCCCATGCAGTGGGAGCGGTGAGTAGATTTATGAGTGATCCAGGTAGAGATCACTGGCAGACAGTAAAGTGGATCCTTCGGTATTTGCGAGGGACCATGGGGATAGTTTTGTGCTACAGTGGATCAAACACTATTTTGTGTGGTTATGCAGATTCAGATATGGCTGGAGATGTAGACAGCAGGAGGAGCACAACAGGTTATGTTTACACTGTAGGTGGAACAGCAGTAAGCTGGATTTCACGACTACAGAAGTTGGTGGCTTTGTCAACCACGGAGGCTGAGTATGTTGCTGCCATAGAGGCAAGCAAGGAAATGATTTGGTTACAACAATTACTTGAGGAGTTGGGGGATAAGCAAGAGGAAGGAAAGTTGCATAGCAATAGTCAGAGTGCTATACACCTAGCTAAGAACTCTGCTTTCCACTCTAGGACAAAGCATATACAATTAAGGTACCATTTCATCAGGACAACTTTGGAGGAAGAGAAGTTGAAGTTGGAGAAGATTCATACCAGTCAGAATCCTGCAAACATGATGACCAAGGTGGTCACAAGGGAAAAACTGAAGTTGTGTTCAACTTTGGTTGGTCTTCACAGAAACTAGTGAAGGGTTAAGTAGCTTGCTCAGAGGAAAACTAGTCTCCAAGTGGGAGATTGTTAGGTTGTGGAGCCTGTTTTCATGTGTGAAAGTGTTGAAGACTGTACACTAAGAGTACTGTACACTTTTCATGTATCCTCGCCCGGGTTCGGGGCCGGCAACCCCCGAAATTTTATTTTAGGCGTAAATTTTTTTTTTGTCCTAAAAAAATGCACCCGACATATCGGGAAACGTGCTCTTCTCATATGGGCGAGTTTTGCCCATGGTTTTGATACCCACGGTTTTGTAAAACTGCTTAAGCAGTTGTCTATTTATATGGACTTATGTATATGATAGATGTACAAGCAAATGTATTGCAGATGTGTTTTGAATTTGGGTGTGAATTCTATAGAGTTTGTTGAGCATAGCTCCAAACGGATCTAGGTATTGTATTGAGAGAGTGGTGGCTTGTAATAAAATCTGAGCAAGTGATTCTTGGTGGACGTAGCCCAAATTGGGTGAACCACGTTAAATACTGTCTCTTTGTGTTGTGTTATTTTATTCTGTAATTTTATTTGAGATCTGTAATAATTTATGCATACTAGTTTCTACTGTTGCGATTCTGTGAGGGATTCTTTCACATATTTTATCCCTTATTTCCTAACATTCCTCACAAATATTCATTTGATGATGGTGTCCTTGACCCTCAATCCATGAAACAAGATGAACATTAGATGTTTTCTCAGCTCCATCCTTGTAATGACATTGGGAAAGTGAACTAGACATTCTTGGCCATCTTGAATTTAACCACAAATGGGATATTATAAGTATCTCCTTATCCTTGCAAGAAATAACCACCACCTTCATAGACTTGAATCAATCTCAATCTAATTTCTTCATCCTTTTCAGTTGCACCAATTATTATTTTTTCTAAACGAAGACTTGCATTAAATATTATTCTACACAACTTTTTAAAATAGGGTGTCTTTCCACCCTTGAAAATGATAATCCAAGGGACTACATGATCAAGGAAATCGTACATAATAAATAACATTAAACTTGTATTGGCTTCACATAAATCCCAAAAAAACTTGCCTTTTTTATTCCTTGCTCCAACTGGATTTGAGCTTCCACCATATATGCTTCTTTTTTGGATTTCGACAAAAGAGATGAAACCTAACAAAGGCCAACTGGTTGCATCTTTCTAGGGATAATCAAAGCATGTATCTTACATTTTAATTGATGAAATAAGATTCATATGCCCAAACTTATTGTCATGGTTTGATGAGTGCTTACGTCAAGAATTACCCCATCATAGAAACTACTTGTTCGGTGCTTGTTAGTTAATTTGACCAACTCCCACTTATAGAGGTCATACCAATGTATGTTGTTAAATCATATGGGTCATCCCTTTGGCAAAGATTTTCCATAGTTTTCACCTTGGACACAATCTTTCAACAACAAGGGTCAGAACCATACAAGGCCACTTTCCTCATAATTTTTCTCAACCTTGGAAATGTAGAATTGAAACTAGAGGATTGTAAGCTTGTCATATCATCCATAGATTTTTTTTTTGCTTTAAGAAAATGTTACATTTTACTATGTTCCACAATTTTTTCTAATAAATGACATGGTTTTGTTTCATAACAAAGAAAATTTTCAGTCTTTAGGTGTCCAAATTTCATGGTGCAATGTTGCGCATACAAGCCAACAAACTTGATTGAACTAGACAATGTGACAATTAGAATCCAAATTTCTCTTCTATCATGCCAAGGAATTTATGCTTACATCCAACCTTTGGGTTATCACAAGCCTCATAAATGGCACGCTTGGTCAAATTAGGGACAAAACCTCTAGCTTTTCTAATGTTCATCCTTATTGAATTCAAGAACTACATATGCTCAGCATGGGATCCAAACCATCATTGATGTGTATCAATTGTTCCTATAACCCATGAATGCCACAAAAAATTTCCCTCAAAATGGTACAATCTTTAACCATACACAATACACAAGGCCTTACCTTTGAAAAGAAAACAATATATATATATTGGCACCACCGAATGACAAGGTTTGACATCTATTACAACCTCTAAATTTTTCTGCTTGAAAAATATTCACATTACCCTTTCCTTATCATTCCAAAGATATGGTAAAATGCAGAACAACCCCTATATTTGAATACAAAAACATGAAGAGAACTAAATTCATTCAATATCGGCTACCTTTCTTGTCATGCATCCATTCTCATTCACATCAATGTTTATCTAACCCATTGTGTTTGTGTATTTAATTTCCATACACCGTTGCATGGTATTACTTGGTAATTTAATAGATGAGAGTATCAACCAAGTTATTGACTTGATTGACTTCCACTATTAATAGATTAAAGCAAACTTGTTTTACAGGGAACTAACTATTCTCTACACATAACTAATAGCCTTTTAACTTGTCCTTTATTAAATGCATATAGTTAGTCAATGATAGGTAGATCATATTGTGGAAGAGAGTTATTCTTACTATAGTGAATTTAAAGCAAGAGCATTCTTAATAAAATTCTAATAGTCATACTGACCTTGATAAATATGTATTATGTCTTTGGTTTAAGCTTTACATTGATTTATTATATATGCATGTATGTGGGTGTTTGTTTTATAGTTCTTTAGAGTGATTTTAGTTGAGTACACACATAAAGTTTAATATGGTAGATCAAATCAATAGAAGCTTCACCTCATGGTACATACATGTTTACAAATCAAATATGTATTAGTTTTTTAGTCTTTTTCTTTAGGTATCTCAGATTAAGTTCTAGTAGTTTAAAAACAAAAATTATGTATAGGTATTTAGATGTTATTGCAGTTTTCGGTGTTTATTCAACAAATTTCATGTCCATATCTAGTGGTCTACTACAATTAATCAATCTTATGCTACTCACCTTGACCCTTTGTGGGATTTGGGTTGATTAAAAATTGGTGAAAGTGTTCAAGTTACTTACGAGTATATATTGAAGTTTTTTTTAAGATCTCCCCTAAGTAGAACTATATTCTAACGGAGGTTTAAAACCTTGAGAGATGTCATTTTAGGAAAATTGCATAAATCGTTTTTACCTAATCTATGATGTGAGAGGTATCCACCCTAATATTCAAGTCATTAGACAACATGATGTAATATAACGGATTTTAACTTCTACGTACCTGACTGTATATGAGAAACACTGTTGGATTTTTTCTTTTTTCCAATAGGAAGCCTTTCAATGATTTGTTTCGGTGGTACACTAGTAAGTGGTTAGCCCCATAAAGTTATTGTCTATGTACATCAGAGATGGGATAATACGAATATTGGAACAATGGAATATTCTATAGTTAGTGGCCTAAACACTAGTCTAGTTTATTATTTTTGAATGAGATAAGTATATCAAACAACCTATAAAACAAACACACTCTGACCTAGTCAATCCATTGAGTTTATTAGTAAGTTCAACAAAATATTTTTTAGATCTAGTATTTAAGTTGCAACATTAGTTTAGTTTTTTTCTAGAAATTCTAAAGAAAAAACTTGACCAAACATAATACAAAATATTTGTTCCAGTTTCAGTTTATATCCTTTGCTCAGTTACACTATAGATTCTGGATAAATTTCAATCCAAAATTTTGTTAAGGGACATGTTATATCTTTATTTTTTGGCAAAACACTAGTTCCATGTGTAGTTGGAAAATTGATATTTTTGACAATCGCAGAACAGTGAGCAAGCAATGCATGGGGCATGTTTGGCAAATCAAGAATAAGGGGTATATCTTTTGAATTAGCAGAATTTTGTGATTTTAAAAGGATTTTGGACATACATGGTTTCAAAATAATGTCTCCATGCGATTTGATTTTTTTTCTTGATGGGAACCTACACCATCGTGATTTTATTTTCGAGGTGATCATTTTCATTGCTACTTCAAGCTTGACGAAATATTTCTCATACAAATATTTTTAGGTCATTTTTCCAAGTTTTTTTAAAATGTTGTCCATAAGAAAGTTGTACCATTGTGATCTTCTAATATAGGAAATCATTGTAATTGTTATTTCTGAAAACTCTTTTTCAAGCAAAACCAATAGGGCTATCTTTTTGCCAAAAAATTTCAGTACACTCAAAGATGCGAGCATGTCACTCTTAGTCTAGATATCTATCCTCGTATGGAGGATTTCATCACCCAAATGAAGCACTTAAGGCTTCTAATTTATAAAAATAGTGAAACAAAGTTTGATGAAAAATTATTTATGACTATTCTATCTAATTTGGGTCTTCCATTCTTAGTTTTCAACAACTATTACAAAACATGATTATATGAGCGCAACATATGTAGCGCCAATTTTTGAGAAGTTTTGTGAGAAACTTTATAGAGAACAGGAAAAATTAGTTTTTATTGTTGATATGTGACTTGAGGTACTAAGCAATTTGCATTCGTAGTCAATGACTCTAATGTAAATCCACAACCTAACACTGGTAAAGGAAAGGGCCTTGCCAATGATAAAAGTAAAGCACAATCTAATCCTAAGAGAAATTATTCAACAAAGCAAAACTCTACCCCAAGTTAAACAAAGGGAAAAGGAACTAGAAAGGCAAAGATGACAAATAATTTTATAGCTATTATGGTAAACTATGTCATTTTGAACATTAATGTTCAAAGAAAGTGACATACTTGGAAGTGGATGTCAAAAAATGCAGCTATGTCCCTAAAAAATAGGTGTTGTTATTTTTGTAACAACTAGTGGATCAAAAAATTGAACGAGTTTTAGATTCAGGGGCTGAAAACCACATAGAAAATTAGAGTTATTTGTTTCAAATTCTCTTAATAGTAGCACAATAAACAAAATGTGGGAAATAAACTCCTCTAATTACTAAGGCAAAGGGTCCATTGAGATAGTGAATGACATGTTCAATAAAGTTCTCCATGTTCCAACCTTGTCTACAAACTTATTATCCACTTTTTATATTACTTATTTGGGTGAAGGTAAGATTGTTTAGTTTATTGCTAACAATGTTGTTATTAGACAAGATAAAAACTGGTTTACTATTCTAACTACTGGTAAGGTTGATCATCAAGTTAGATTATACAAGTTTCACCACTTTGTGTTTAATTAACCTTGACAACTCATGCGTGCCCATGAAAATGGCTTAAGTAAACTTTGGAATGATCATTTTGGTCATCTTAACTAATACTTATTACTAAGCACAACATGGTTCTTGGGTTGTCAAAGGTGTCCTTCATAGATGGAGTTTGTTCAGGGTTCACACTTGGCAAACAACAAAGGGATCCATTTTCAAAAGGAAAAGCTTGGAGAGTCACTGAAAAAATGCAGTTAGTCCATAGTGACTTCATTTCATTTTCTCATGTTTATTTTTAGAAGCATAATTATGTGCTTACCTTAATTGATGATTTCTCTCATAGAACCTATATCTACTTTAAAAATAAATAAAAGTGAAGCCTTTGAGCACTTTAAATTTTTCAAAGCCCTTGCAGAGAATATATCTAAGATGGAAATAAAATGTTTTAAAATGGATAATGGAGGAGATTTTATTAATAACCAAATGATTAACATTTATTAGCAAGTGTGAAACCAAATTCAACACATCGTGCGCTACACCTCCCCATAGAATGGTGTAGCTGAGCGAAAAAATCCACACTAAAGGAAATGACTAATTATATGCTACATTCCAAAGATTCAAATTTCTAGTTTTGGAAAGAAGGTATTATGTGTGCAAACTACTCTTAATATCGCACTCACCACTTAGTAGTGCTCAATATGACACTTGAACAAAATTGTTTGGTGTTAAGCCCAATATTTCTCGCTTAAGAGTTTTTGGATGCAATGTGTGGGCACATATCCTAGATAAAAAGTGAAATTCGAAGGAAAGGAATGGTCACCATTCTATATTTTTGGTCAACATGAATATATGAACGCATGTCATTTATTTTTATTGGAACCACTTAAATTATTTTTTGGCATGATTTAGTGATTGATGAACAATCTCAAACTTATGGTCCATCACTTATACCTCCATTTCCTTTTGTCGATCTGGGCATCACTTATGAATCTTCTTATGATGAACATGATAATTTTGAAGACTACCATTTAGTTAGGTCCTACAACAAAAATGATGAGCCACATGGGGATAACCAATATCTACACTTCCAGTGCCATAGGAAATTCTGCATGCACTTGCTCAACCTGCATAGCCTCAACAAAAAAGGGTCCATACAATATGTAATGGGGTTAGTGCCTTTGCAAGAGATCCTAGATATCTACGCAAGATTATATCTAAACATCAGTATGGTGTTTAAAATTTGACACAATTAACAATAACCGAAGATATTAAGACTTGCCATCAAGCTCCTAACGTCCTAAATGACAGGAAAAAATGGTAGAAGAAATTTGTTTGAAAAAGAAAAACACTTGGGATTTGGTTCCACTTTGAAAGGGAACAAAAATAGTGGGTTCTAAGAGGGTGTACCAAACTAAATATGCAATATATATGTCCATTAACAAGTACAAATACCAACTTGTAGTAAAAGGGTTTTCACGTGCTGAAAGTTTTGATTAGCATGAGACCTTTGCTCCACTTGCCAAAATGAAATTTATTCAACTATACTATCCTTAGATGTGATACAAAGATGGGAAGTACGCCATATGGATATAAAAAATCATATTTACATGTTCATTTAAAGGAATAAATTTACATGTCCCAACCTCCAGGGTCTGTTGATAGTGAGAAGTTTAGTTATGTGCACAAAGATTGAAAAACTTGTGTAGTGCCCCACTCCACTATGTCTGGTCGGTGAGGAGATGGATCTTTTTTGGTAGATCGAGTTGTAAATGTCCTTACAATGCTCTGATCCGTAGCACCTAGCAAGCGTGTGAGCCACCTCGTCAGGTAGCCTGAGACAATCTTGGTGTTGAATTCAACATGAGTCTATCTTCAGGTAACAAATCACTTCATAAGTACGTTAATACCATAGTTACCAGGAGACGGGTACGAGTACCAGTACTAGTATGAGGAGAGTGAACGAGCAAGCCATTTTAAGAAAAATATGAGATGGGTACGCAGAGATGACAAAACAATGTATATTTAAATTTTAGAGAAAACAATAAAATACATCGTAAGAAAAATAGTATTACCTTTCTTAAATTAAAATATTAGACATTGATAAAGGATAAATGTAATTATATTGATATTTATCTTTGATATCTCATCATACCTATAAGGTCAAGAGTACAAAATCTATATTTAAGAAATCACTAAAATGCAAGTCTCTGAGACGAGTACCGGCTTTCGAAAAAAAAATTGTGTAGGAGACAAGTCTTCGTGCAACACTGATTAATACCACCTCCGTGGTGTTTAGGAAGAACCCATGCGATCTTAGATGTGAAGTGCATTCACAATAATAATCCCATTTTCGTTGTATTATAATTATCATCATTAAATTTAATGAAAATAATAATCATAATCATAATCATAAATCTTAAATAGAAATATATAAGAAATAAGATAAATAAGTTTATTAAAAAAGAATGGAAAGTGGCTCGTAATTTTTTTGAAATAGATAAGGTTATGGGAGTAGTGAGGCATGGCAGTGCAGTGGAGGAAATGCGATGGAGGAGGAGCAATTTTCGTTAGACAATGTAGTGATTTCAAGTGCCCTAGTAATTGTGTATGTAAAAACGTGGAAGCATAGTTTGGGCATGCAAACGGTGGTTGAATACCTCCAAGAAAGGTGTGCATGGAAAAATGATTGTAGGATATGCCCAAAATTGGTTTGTTAAAGAGGTCACGCAAACTTCCAAACAAGTGCCCTGGTAGATTTGTATGTCGTACACCAAAGCATGGCAAGAAATGGATTTTGACAATCATGATAGTTGTAAGCACCTGGTTGATTTGTATGAAAATGTGGGATCCTAGAAAGAAACACAAACTATTTGACAAAATTCCTTAAAATAAATGTCGTCAAACGCCTCTAGAGCAGTGATATCATGAGATGCCATGGTTGTAGGATATTTATACACAAAATGAATTTGTTGAAAATCTTTAGAAACCTAGGACAAAAGTTATTGGCAGGTGTAATGGGTTTCCATGACCTTTGGGAGCTTTCACACAGTTTGGCTCCAAAATACGAGTTTGGAATAGATAATGGACATCCATAAAAGCTTGGTCGAAAACAAAAAATTTTCATAAAATGCAATTTTAGATTGGTTTTGTAGTTGGGAACAACCCTACAACATTATACCTAAAATTGATCGTTATGCGTGCATGGTTGAATTTCTTGCCCGTGTTGGCTATCATGAGGACGTCCGAAACTTTATTGTTAAGATACCATTCAAACCTATCGTGGTTATGTCAAAGTGTTTTCTTCGTGCCTATAGATCATGTGTATATAGGCTTAGGGGTATTAATAGTTGAGTTGGATCCTAAAAAGGATGCAACATATGTTCTTTTCTCAAACATCTATACAGAAGTGGGTAGGTGAGGTGAGGTTCAAAGGATTTGGAGAATGTTCGAAAACATACATTTTTTGAAATAGATCAGAAAATAGCAATGACTATGGGTATGCACATATCAGGTCTTCTGGAAAGGATTTGAAGCTTCTAAGCAAATGCATTTGGAGAGCATGTGGACCACCTAAAGCCTCATATGCCTCGTTTCATTTATTATCAAGCATGGTTATCTTACCTATTTCTTGCATGATATTAGCATTTCTAGTTTTCCTATTTTTAATGGTGTTGAAAATCAAATTAAAGAAGATTAACCTTTTTGTGACTTTTATGAGATGTTGCACCAAAGAGCCAAAATTTACCTCTTTTTATACGCAACTAGAAAGACTACTTGAATATAAACCCAACTTCTAAATCACCTCCTGAGATGTTTGGAAAAACTTAGTTAATAGTATTGGATAACTAAAGCCACCCGGTTGGCGAGTTGAAAGTGAATTTTAGTTTTAAACCTACCAATCGACGACCTTGCAAAGTGTTAATAAAACCTATTTTTAATGACACAAAATATCTCTCTAAACCTTGTAATGGGAAAGTCAAGCTTTGACCGTGTTCCTTGTCACATGGAGTGTTTCAACGAACCATGTATAATGACTTTGAATGTTTGTTTGACCAATTATTGTCACACATTAAGAGCCCAGTTGACCATTTTGCAACTTTGGAACATCTGTTGAAAGTTAAAAATTTAGTTTAGTTTTGGCTCACGGTTTAGGCCCCATGTTGAGAAAACAGATTATGTATTTGTATACTTCTAGAATGTCTCAGTGAAAATTGCAATCAATCATTAGATTTGGGAAAATCACCTTATGAGCTAGTTTTACAAGTGCATTTTATAGGCCTCCAGTCATTTTGCAACAAGGACATATTGACATAATTACGATTAGTAGCTCCGGAAAGGCAGTCACCGATTGAACCCTATTCACCAGTTTTCAATTATGTCAACTTTAAGGGGTTCCCTATATATAGAGGAGTATGTGGGAATTGACACATCATGTGTTTGAGTCTTGCGCATTAGTTTTTGAACACGTATTTTTAGCCACTTTTACCAATATGATCTGTAAACTTGTAGCAAAATGGGGAAAAGTGTTGTAAGAGCTTATTCAAGTAAATATCTATCATGAAACTTGTAAACACTAACATATGACTGTATGGAACTTCATTTTGATGTTTGTTTTGTTAAATTTGATTGTGGGAAAAATGATGTTTTCTCTCTCCTCTCTCATCTCTCTCGTTAGTTTTGAAAATGAAACGAAATTGCAATTGTATTTCTGACTCTCTTTATATGTGTGTTAAGTTTTGTTTTCATTATGAATGGAAAATTAAGAAATCGTGTTTTTTGCTAGATTGTAGGAAGGTGCCCTACCAATGTTTGTGATGACTATGTTGTGGTTGCAGGTACCATGGACAAGAGAAATTTATAGCATGCTCAATATGTTGTGATCATATGTACCATTAAGATGAATACATTGTATATTGCAAACCATAACACTATTGATGAGGTTTTATAGAATGACATTATTTTATTAGGCAAGAGATATTATTACTTTTTTTATAATGAAATGATAACCTTACTCGTATGGGTATGTAGTTGAGTTATATTTGCATGTGCATGTTTGAGATTGTGTATGTTAGTTGTGGAAATCGTCGAATGAAGTAATCGTGTTGTTGTATGATAAGTTCAATAGTTAACACTGAAAGGGTGGTATTTTAATAAGATTTTGGGATGTCTCTAATCTAATAATAACTCTTGTGGTATGGTTATTCCCCTTGAGCTTACCCTCGTTGCCTTGTTTCCATAGCAAGATTGAATACCTTAGTCAACGTTTTAATCATGTTACCTCTTATTTGTATTTGAGACTAAGTTCTTCCTCCTATCGAGAGTATGGGTCTTTCTTTTGTTTTCTTGATTGTCTTGTAGAAGGTGGACATTGTACCTTGTCCATCCTTTACACTTGACCCATGGGAATGCCCCTTCTTTTCCCTCATGGCCTATTTGTCTTCTTCACAATTAAGTAACTTAAAGACTTGTTAATGTTTCCAAACTCACATTGTGAAAGAAACCCTTTGGGAAATCACTAAGCATTAGGAATGAAAGTGTTATCTTGACTAGTAATAACAAAATACCTTGGGCTTTTACGAAGGTCTTGTGAGATAAAGATGCTCAAACACTCTAATGTTGACCCGTAGTAGGGAATAGATCCCTTGGGGTAAACGAGAATGAATTAAACCTAGGACCATTAAGGGGTTAACTTGTGGACAAAATTTTGTAATTAACTCTTAGCAATCGACAATGTATTTTTGTAAGATGTTGGCCTAAGAGAAAAGTGAGAATTGAAACTTATTTGCTTAACTCCTTGCCGCGTCTTTTTTTTTGTCATTAAAGGTAAAATGAAATGCCCCATGCGGGTACATGTAATGCAAAAACATTAGCTCTTTCCTTGAACACAAATCATATGTGACTTGTACATAGTTTATAAATGCTTCCAATTGTTATATCTACAAGATGTACCACAAGTATATGGTAAACTTGAGAACCTCCCCCTTTAGCGTAATGATAAACAAAAATGGTGCTCACACCCATTACTTTTTGTGAGAAATCTTTATGTTAATAAAATTAAAACAAGTTCCATGTGTAACATACTTTTTGAAAACAAGAATAATATTTGGGAAGAAGTGGATTGTGATTCACATGCACTTCATAAATAATGCAAAATGAGTCGTTAAATCACACAGCTAATTGTAACAACACTATAAGTGAATGTAATGTATTTTTGTTGTTTAAACGTTATAATGAAGATGGAAAATGGGACTATGCCCACTCTTATGCCTAACATTTTCCCTATTTTCTTCATGTGAATTTCCCCCTTTCGCAATGAAGGTTAAGAAAAATGTCAAGTAAGCATGATTTCCAAGAAAAAAATCCATAGTCTAAGAATGAGCATTGGTGACGCGTATGTGTTTAAATTGATTATAACTAGCAATTGATTTATGTAAATTAATTGCAATAGAGGAATGAAACAAATAGTGTATACTCATTTTAAGATAAATGTTGAGTGTAATAAAGAATATGAAGTTTTGAGAAAAGGGAAATTATGCCATTACATGCTAAATTATCTTTAAACCTATAAGGCTAAACAATAAGAATTCAATTTTAATAAAGGTGTAAACCATGAAAATGATGTGTTGTGGAACATGCCTACCCTTTTGTTCATATTTTGGTTGAGTCATAGTTTTGTATTCGTTCGTTCGAGAAAGTGTAGTACCAATGTGCATCTTGTGTTATCATATTGTTTGTGTAGGTCCATGTGAGTGTGAGTATCTTGTGTGATGTTGTGTTATTCTAAGTAAGGCCAAGAAGTTTCTGATAAAAGTAAATGAAAGACAAAAAAAATATCCTTGTTTATTTTGTCTTGTGTTTTGGTCTAACATGTGTGGGCATTACAACTTGTTGAATGGCTTGAAACAAGCTCATCGAGTTTGGTATGAGAATATTGAATTATTTCTTATCAATTTTGGTTTTACATGGTTTTCCTTCATCCCTACAATATAAACTAATAAAGTAGACAAAAATATACTCAATTTGGTCCTCTATATTAACGTATTAATCATCATAGAAGCTTCCACATAACATATTCGTGATTTGAAAGCATGTTTCAAGAATTATTTTCAGATGATTGATTTGGGTTTTCTACATTTCGTCATGGCTCTTCATATTTCACAGTATATCAGAGGAGTTTTCATCCATCAATCCAAATATACTCAAGACATTCATTGACATTTCAACATAGAAAATTACAAGTCCACATTAACTCCTTTTCAAATAGGGGTCAAACTTTTCGCCAAATGCTCTATTCTCTCAGTTGATGGGATACTCTAGAAGCAGTTGGTTGAAATTTCACTGTACTCGACTTATATGCGTAAAGATATTTCTTTTATTGTGAATCATGTATTGTGTTAATAACAAGACCCCCGTGAAATCCATTGACAAACTACAAACAAATTATTTGGTATCTTCACATTACTACTAATTATAGGATCAATTACAATTCGTGTGGCACAATCTCAATTTACATTTTAGCAAGATCAAAAACTAATAAGCATGCTCATATTGAACTGAAATTTGTAGACTGCTCAGATAGTGATTGGAAGGGGATCTATATATATATATGTATGTATGTATGTGGGAATATTTTAAGACCCCCCCCCCAAAAAAAACCTATAGATATTACTTGTCGAATATGTGAAATAGGATTTTGAAATCATGGCAAATCAAAACAAAACGGGTTTAAAACAGTTGGTGAATTATTTCATAATGATGAAGGTTGGTAGCATTTCTAAAGGCTACCGGCCGGGAGCATTTAGCATGTTAACGTGCCAACCAATGCGCGCAACGTGGTCCCATCCTCTATAAATAGACCAATTGCACTATTTTTGTCGCTTTTAGCAATACCTTTCACTGACAAATCACAAGAAAATGAGAACAAACCTTTCTCGACTTTGCCACTCACCATACAATTACAGAGTCAAATCCAACAATCCATCCACTCGTTCCCAAATCCACATACAAAAGCCTGGTGTTTTCTCAACTCTCGAGGATACTAGAGGATCCATATTTTTTTATGCATGGATTGAACATTGTAGTTTTACCTGGTATCAAATTTCAATAGTGAGGATTATACTTTTCAAGTACAACTCACCTCACACACACTTTCATTTGGAACATCCCCTGAAGATATTCATCATTTGAGAGGAATTCCACATAAAAATGTTGATCTCATCACATCAAATACCTTGATTGACGAAGATGTCAAGTACTTGGAATCTAAATTCAACCTGACAATTAATCTAGCAATAGAAAATCCTTGAAAAAGGGTAATTTCACTTCAAGATGTCACACACCCGTTTTTGCACACCATGGTGGAATTTTTCCTGAGAAGGATTGTTTTACAGGGCAGATATACTGACATTCCTCACTGGGCCTTAGTTTACATTATATATACCTTTGGTGGTCACCAATATGATTGATGCACCTATTTATCTAACAAGATAAGGAATGACATCAATAATGCTCTTGGGAAAGAATCTACTATAATTACATCTGGAAATTATAAACTTTCATTATATTTTGAGACTTATCAAAATTTGTGCAACACCCTTGTTCAGTCTACATGCCACCAAAAACTGAAGACATTGTCCTTGTCCATTGGAAAGATAGAGGTAAGATGAGTTTAAAATTTACCTTTCTTTAATTCAAATTATATTTTTATGTTAAGCTTTCTCTTATTTTGTTATAATGTTATATTAAATATTCATATTATGTTTAATTTTAACATAGCATTGTGCCTGCAACTATCAGATTGTGTCTTTTAGAGGTAATTTTATCATAGCTTATTACCTTGACCCCAGTTTTGGGCATTCTTTAAACATAAAAAATATATTTAAGAAACTTACAACTTTCATACTTTTTTTTTGGCAACTTTGTAACTATTTTCAAAAGAATAAAGCATAAATCTTTCAACACAAAAATGAATATTTTGCAATTTTGACACAAATTTTCACTCTAACTTCCATTTTGAACGATCTCTAAACCACTTGGAAAGATGTTGAAGAGACCTATAACTTTTTTATTATACACTTTTGACAATTCCCTATTGATTGTTTCGGAACTACAAAAAATAAAATATAATCTTTTAGAAAGATATTTAAGGAACATGCAATTTTTTTGTCATCCACTTTTGACAATTCCATGTGGATTGGTAATATTGATAAACGAATAATATATATATTTAAAGATTATGTTTTGTTCTTTTAAGGATTGGAAATTTGTCAAAATTGTTTAACATAAAAGTTGTTGGTCTCTTCCATATCTTTCCAATGGTTTAAATATCATTCGAAAACAAAAATCGGAGTGAAAAGTTATGCTAAAATTACAAAAGACTCTTTTTTATGTCTAAAGATTCATGTTTTGTTCTTTTGAAACTCGTTACAAATCTATGTGGAATAAAAAAAAAAACATATTAGGAAAGTTATGTTTGTTTAATATCTTTCCAACAATGTATAAATCACTCAAAATAGAGTTTGATGTAAATTACGAAAGATTCTTCGAAAGCACTCAAAATAGAGTTTGATGTAAAATTACGAAAGATTCTTTGAAAGCACTCAACATAGAGTTTGATGTAAAATTACGAAAGATGCTTCGAAAGCACTCAAAAGGCAACAACTTGGTAGGTAAAGTAGCCTAATGGGAAAATGTCATTAGATTAATGACTACTCATTGAGGTCATTTGGGTAAGACTAAAATCACAAAGAGTAAAATTTTCATTAGAATCAATAATACAAATATCATTACTTTACACCATAACCTCATTGAAAATGAAATATCTTTTTTCATTATCATTCCTAAATTTTATAGATTTGTTCACTAAAATCGATGAAGCGTAATCCATGTGTTTATGACTTTTTGGAATTTTTCCTAGAACTGTATTGTATAATTTTGGTCATGTTATAATTATATCATATGGTTTTGGTCACTTTTAAATGGGCCCTTTAACTTGCCTTGTAGGTTTTTGCCCTTTGACCTAAGTATACCAAAAATACATGAGGAAAAATGTGTTTAAAATGATTACTCATGGAGGTCATTTAAATAATTATTAAAATCACATAGAATAAAAGTCACATTAAAATCAATAATCTAATATATCATTTACTTACATCATAACCCCATCCAAAATCAAATACCACTTTTCTTTGTCGTTCCTAAATTTTGCACATTTGTTCACTAATATCAATGTAGAAGTGTAACCCAATTGTCTGTGATTTATTGGATTTTTGTGAAAACTATATATGGTTTTGGTCATTTTTTTTAAGAGGGCCATTTGATCCATGTAATTGGATCCCCACAATTTTTGGCCCTTTGACTCAAGTACACCAAAAACATGAGGAAAAATATCATTAGAGTAAACTTCTCATGGAAGTCATTTGGTAATGACCAAAATCACACAGAATAAAAATCCTACACTAATCAATACTCTAAAATATTGTTCGTGTACAATGTCCCCGTAGTTTTTGGCCCTTCTTTGTCAGGGTTTCTCACTCCTGCATCAACATATGCACCGATATGTTCTTTATTAGAATTCAAGAAATCTATAAATAGGGGAAAGGAGCCAATGACCGTTAGTGCATATGTGAAATAAAGTACCATTTGTTGTTTCAATTAAAGTGAGCACATGTCACTTTCAAAATTAAAAAGTAAATATAAACTAGCCAATAAAGCAAGTCACATCAATAAAGTAACCAATCAAAGGGTGACACATAGGCAATCCACAAATGATGACTTTATTCTTAAGTAATGGGTCACCTTAAATTTCTTTGTATGCAAAAATACTTAATTTAAATCCCTTAAAAATATGTTTTCCACACAATTTTAATACTCCTCAAAAGGAAATTTGTATATTAAAAAAATCATAATCATTTAAAGAGTATTTAATATTAAAATTATGATAATCTAAGTGGCTCTATGAACCCCTTAAGTTAGGCTCCTTTCCCCTACCTAGATACATTAATATATTCATAAAAATTGTGAAAGGGATGAATCATATATTTGATTGATATTGAAGCATCAATAAATTACAAACATTTATAGAAATATGAGGAGCATTTAACATTTGTTGCATTGATTACCTAGGAATATTAATGCATTTTTAAAAATTGTGAAAGGCATGAATTATGGATTTGATTGATAGTGAAGTATCAAGAAAGTACAAGTATTTATAGAAATCTCAAGAACATTTAGTATTTGTTGTAGCATTGATTACCTCGCAAAAAAAAGTAGTTGAGTACTTGCCTAAGACTAAATTGATTGGTGATTTACGTTAAACTTGGCGTCTTGTCATCAAAAAACTTGATTGTGATGGACAAATCCATCCAAATTTCTATCACATTTTTTACAAAATATTGTTACCACACATTAAGATAGCAAGGAAGGAGATTAGTTTCCCACATTTAGGCACATTTAGGCACATTTGAAAAATGAACATGTTCACCGAAATCATTGAAGTGAAATAATGCAAGTAAAAAATCATTCTCCACCCAAAATTCCTAGAAATAAATATATGTCAATATCACAATTAAATTATTTAAAGTTCAAAACAAATTTAATACGTCTCGGCTCCCTCCTTCAACCCTCGGAAGAAGAATTCCCGCGATCGTTTTTCGCCACGGGAGGGTCGTATTTGACGAAAAGCCTGTACGCAGAAGCGAGAGATAACCCCACAAAACACACAACGCCCACGGAGCTTATAACAATGGATGCCCTACCTCTGTAACAGAATTTCTCATACGCGCCGCAAACTTCACTCCAGCTCACTTTTCTGTCGCCCTTGTAGCCCAGAAACAAAATCTCCGTCCCGGCGGCTACCGCCGACAGCAAAACATACGCCAAAACCTGCAATTCGAGCCCAAAAAAATGTAAAAAAAAGCACAAAACAGAGCTTTTTTTTTTCTGGTTTTGTCGGGGTGAATCGTTACCTGGTCCAAAATAAAGATGACCCATGCTCTGCTTAAGCTGTAAAGACCTGCAAAGAGAGCGGAATCTATGGCGGAGAACAGAGAATACCCGGCACAGATCCCGTTTGCATAGACCAAATACCTTCGGAAGAAAGATAAATATTAGATTACGGAAGCAAAACGAAAACCTAAAAACTTGATTTTTATTTTTGGAAAACCGTGGAGGAAATTACTTAAATGCAGCCACATTGGCGTAACGAAGCGGTCCGTATTCGTTTGTCTGGTTGTTCTGGAGCATGACCGCCATTGATGCAATGCAGAGTATGAGGGGGACTGTACGAAAAATAAGCAGAAATCTATTGGCTTTTGCAGTCTCTTCTTTTCCCATTTTTGAGAGCAGGGGAGAAAGGGAACATCAAAGTTTCCTTTGTTTGCGCTCTCTTTTGTAGCATCTTCGTGCAGTATGCATGTGTCTTATGATGATTGGGAATGATGATTTTTAAAGAATAAATTTGATTTTTGGGTGAAGAGGATGGACTTTGGATTTGGTGGTGGGTTGTTAGCCTTTTGGAAAAGGCATGGTGGTGGGTGCAACTGGCCACTCCACAAGTAAAATGATTGTTTTGAAGAATACATGAGGTTTTTCAAGATGAGGTGGCCAAGTTTTTTCCCTTAGTGTGTTTTGTGTATGTCATATGACGTACACATTCCTTTTAGGGTTAACCCTAGAGTTGGTGATGAGATATTTTATTTGAAAAATATTAGTGAGATTACCTCACTCGTCTATTTTTCGTTTTCTTTTTCAATGTGAAGTTTGTATGAGTTAAGTGTGCATAATTTATTGGGAGCATGATTTCAAACTCATCCTGTATTATTTGGTATCTCCTTAGATTTGTGCTTTAATGGACGGGTATGGTATATATCTTTTGTTGAAAAATGGATGGCTAGAATTTTTAGTTCAAAATGTTAACAACATGTGACATGTATGTTTCAAAAAAGTAATAGACTAGTCACATTAAAAAAAAACCAATGTCATTATGTATTTACAACAACACTATAAAGAGGACGATGTGGATCTTTCTTACGAGATAAAGTGGCCCAAGATGAAGCCTCTCTTAATGGAAAATTTAGAGCCACCCACTAGTAGCATTGTAAAAAAACACAATGTCGTTATGTATTTGCAACAACACTGTAAAGAGGACGTTGTGGATCGTTCTTATGAGGTAAAGTGGCCCAAGAGGAAGCCTCTCCTAATGGCAAATCTAGAGTTGCCCACTAGTAGCATTAAAAAAACAATGTCATTATGTATTTGCAACAACACTGTAAAGAGGACGTTGTGGATCGTTCTGACGACGTAAAGTGGCCCAAAAGGAAGCCTCTCTTGATGATGAATCTAGAGATGTCCATTCATCTTGACTTGAATCTTGCACAACCAGTTAAACAAGCACTCTCCATACAAATGATAAAGGAGCAGGAACTCGAATAATAAAAATGTTTCACACATAAAACTTCTAACACGATGAGCTAACAAGTGAAGAATAGAAATATGAACATTTCTTGCACCTAGTGGTGAGTCCTAATAAACCAAACATCAAAGAAAATGAGCAAGTTTGGGTTCGATCTTGAAGCTTCAAATCTAGTTAAGATATGAAAGCCACATTTGAGTAGGCGAATTAAGACTCCACCAACTATTAAGCTTTTCAAGAGCCAAGGAAAAAGGATTCATTATAATCTGATAAAGCTAGCCAAACAAGTACCATTTCATATGAGTATCACAATTCTGTTACCAATATTCCCACCAAGCAACATGCATTTGAAGCCCATGAAATGTGAATGATAATGGGTGTATCAGAAGCAATAAGATTACACTTCTTAAGTAGGGTGGGCCAAGGAATCTAGTTGTGAGAATAAATGAGGTCTCACATTTGCATATATCTTCCCTGAAGAGCTTAAGAGCCTTTACATTGGGAGTTTCAACCAAAGGTGTGATATATTTATTAAGAGCAATGGGGGGCACCAAAGGTTGTGATCATTGAATGAAATACCTGTGCGAAACCTATCACCAACACAGTTGAGAAAAGGATTTAACACCTCAAAGGATTTCTGATTATGTTTTGCCACAAAAAAACCTTGAATTTTGATGGTGACAAAGGTTTAAAAAATGCTTATATAGTGATGTTATGGCATTTTTTCCATAAGGAGATCCCATAATGATGCAATTTGAAGCAATATTATCCATGCTTCTTGATCTTTAATGATGTGAACCACTTACTTGGCACACATCAAAATCCTATAAGTGTTGATGTCAAATGATACCCATTTCTCCTTTGTTATGTAGGAGATAACAAACGTCCTAATAAACCTTTTAGAATCCTCGTATTTACTTGTCCTTGACCCAAAGGAAGTTTCTAAGCAATTTGACAAGCTTTATTTAAAAGGTTCCAAACAAGAAGTGAAGTAAACATATGTCATAGCGAAAAATTTAGTGTAAATTTGGAAGTTCCCCGTTAGAGACAAGGGTTTAGAAATCTAGACATTGCAATCCTTTTTCCAACTTTTTCCAATACATATTGCCAAAGATCATAGGGAACACGATCAAAGTCAAAAGGAATTCCAAGGAATTGAACTTATCCTCTATGTTAATCCATTTCCATTGAAACATAACTAGTTAAGCAGACATGGGAACCAAACTTTGACTGGAGCATTGCAGGCTAGATCCCGAGACTTTACAAAAAGTGTTGAAGCAAGCCATAGCTTTGTGGAATGAAGCTTCATTCTTGACTAGGATGAGGAAAGATTCATCCATAAAATGTCCATTGATAAGTTCACTCCTCATGTTAAGAAGCACAATACTTTTGATAAAACCCTTTTCAACCATACAAGCCAAAAGATAGCTATAGGATTCCATAAAAATATCATGAAGCGTAGGGAAAACATTATCTAATATAGTGAAAAGTACCAAATCCCTCATACTTGTGGTTGTTAATGGTCAAAAAACTTGAGGCATCAAAGTGTAGAGTTTGGATAATCGAGAGAATTTTTTTTTCAAATCCTAAAGCTCTAAGCATGAAGAAGATGAAGGGTCATTCAATCCGATCATAAGCCTTCTTAATAACCCAATTTTAGAAATAACACACATTATAGTGAGGCACATTCCCATTCCATGCCTTCCTAAATTACAACAATATTATCCAAAATGTAACAAATTTTGATGAACCTTGTGCATTCAAATCTAATGATCATAGGAAGAATAGTGCCACAAATGGAGCGCCAATACTAATATAACAAAGATTTTGTAAGAAAATTAACATGTCTCCAATTTGTAATAATTTTGGGGTCTCTCGCTCTTTGAATACACTTAATATTTCCTTAAGTAATGATCTTTCTTAAGGATTTACTCCATAGAGCTTTACGATAGACATGAAGAAACTATAGCTCAATGAAGTGCCAACTAGCCTTATAAAACTCATAAGGGAATTTGTCCTCCTTGAACACTTTTGGTTGTCCATGCTCTGCACCTCCACAAAATTCTTTCCAAGGAGAGGGGAGTGTCATAGAGCTTATGTATATAAGGACTAAGCTTGTGAGGAACTACATCAATATGTTTTTGCAAAGCATGTGCCTGCTCTTGCGAATATTCCTAGGCCTGAAGCACTAGTTTGTAATTATCCAAAAAGGTCGAGGAGATTTTAGGAAAAGTAGAAAGACAAGCATAGGTAACTTTGATTGCTTTAATTTTTTCTTTGAATTGTTTAATGTGTAAATATTTAAAATTTATTTTCAAGCTTAATCCCTCACATTGAGTTAGTGTAAGCATGCACAAATTTGAGATCATTTAGAAACACAATGCTCTGAAAGTTTGTGTTTATACTTAAGTCAAGAAACAATTTATTATAAAGAAGATTATTGGAGCTCAAAATTTCACCCTACCCCAAGTCACAGACAACTCGGGATTTTGAGGCAACATGGGATTGTCTCTCAGTTATGGGATCTGTGAACTGAGACAAACCTCCGGAGAAGTTCGGCTTCCTCTACTTATTCCTAATGCTAACACTATTCTTAATAATGAAAGAAAATCATAAGCTAAAGATGTCAAAAGACCAGGGATAAAAGGAGATGCAGAAAAAGGGAAATCCTAAGCTAAGAGGGGCAGCGATAACACCAAGAAAAAGGGTCGATCACTCTTCACGAAGGTAAAAGAAAGAGAGAAAACACAGGAGAGAGGGCGGACAAGCGTGCCACATTCAAGAACCGCACAGACCATGCATTCTCGCATGCGAACAACACATGAAATGGAGCTTGTAAGTAAGGAAAACATATAACATGCCAAGAAATGTAAATAGAGAGGCAAGGAGAAATAAAACGTGAGACCAAGGCAGAGAGATAGCCACAAAATCTGATTTTATTACTTAAGGGATGCACATTTCTTTACATTCATGGTAGAAGGTGAAAACAAATTGCAAAGACCAATCTCAAGGTCTGAAACCCGTGGGAAGTCAGACACCATTTTGGCATGGTGTCATTACAACAAAGAGGGATCATTTTTAATGAGCAGAGCTCTTCAATTTATAAAAGAAGGAGAGAAGAAGAGGAGAAAGAGAGGGAGACTTGAAATCAAATTTCCAACCACCAACAACAAGCAATAAATTCCTTGAAAGATCTTTTTGCCTCTGATTATCCACTACCACATGCCTTGTTGGGCGCCCGTGCTGTATTAAATGCTGGTGGTTGCACCGCTTGGAACAATACCCTTTACGCGTAGGAGAATTCTCCCCTCTTTACACATATCTAACCTCAATAAAATTAATAAATCTAGTTTACAATGCATAGAGGATGTTGAGACCTTTCCATCGATATAAGTTTGCAAAAACATATCATTAGATCGAAAGATATGGCGATTTTAGTCTCCTACGGAAAATTGTCACTTTATTTTGATACAAGGATTTCTTCATTCAGTCTTATATGGCATTTGACTTTCGTGGTTCTTGTATCTTGCGGATTTTTCCAAGCTTCCATGGATTTCGCAGATCTTCGTGGTTTGCTCTTTATAGTGCAGCTTGTCTTCTTGATGTCGCGAATTTACTAGCTCCTATGTATAGACCCGCAGCTTCGTCCAGTGTTATGCAGCTTTAAATTATCACAAGCGGTTCCTTTTCTTCATCCGGTGGTTTTTTCATCCTCTCTACTTTATCCCACGGCCTTCAATGTGGCACGGCTTCGTGTCAACATCCTTGGACTTCTTTTCTTCATCCCGCGGTCTTTTTCTATCTACTTTATCCGCAACTTTTGCTACAGTGCATTGCGGCTTCCTAGACTTTGGTGGCATTTCACACTTAGCCACGGCTTTGTGTCCTTCATTCCAAGGCATGCTTAAAATCTTCTGCGGTCCTTGTTCCTCAACCCGTGGCTACTTAAGCTGTTCTATTTTTGCAAGGGTGCAAAAATAGACAACAAAGATCAAATTGGATTTTCTCAAGATGAGTCATGGCCTATATTATTCTTTGGCTAAAGAAATATCAACTCACTTTCGAATCCTCAAAAAAAAATTTTGAAATTCTTGAGAAAAGAGATGAGTGGTGCATTAGGTTTTGATCCAGGAAATGAATTGGATTGTACCAACATACTCCAATAATTATGTGCTAAACATTATATACTTCATATTTTTTGGCAAGCCACCTCCCCACTTCAACTGAAATATGATAGGACTATGATTAGAAATGACAATATTTGGGTAAAGGACAATGGTTTCCCTATTGTTGTTAAGAAAAGTGAAAATATGTTACTCTACAAACATGAAATGATAAATCCTTTTGATAATGTGATTATGACCTAAGGGAAAATCAGACAATGAAAACCATGTATTTCAGCTTAAAGATCAAGGGTTTAACAAATCCCAACAAATTTCAAAGGAAAACAAATCATCACATTTGTCAGCACACCATTGAATTCATAAAGCCCCCTCTTTATCCTCAAGAATTTCAATTGTGTTAAATTCTTCGTAGATAAGTTAAGTGGGAAAATACAACTTATCTACAAGCCATAATAAAAATATCACTCTCACAAGGCCATCATTAAAGGCATAAACATTAATGATACCTGGAAAGAGGCCATCAATGTTAAACTCGACCTTCACAACATGATGTATTAGATCTTCCCTGAAGGTTATAATCGAAGTTGTGAATTAGGGGGAAATCATAATGTTAACATCACCATGGCCATCCTTATATGAAGTGGAGTAAAAAGCAACATTTTAATAAATATTCTTAAGTGATGTTTGTTGAAGAAAACCAAAGATATTTACTTCTTGTAGACAAACAATATCCAGGGCGCCAATTTACAAATAAGAAAAAATCATAGAGAATTTTGACAGAACTCTATGCAGCCACACACATTCTAGGAGAGAATATTAATAATGAGGAATACTTTATACGGATTCCTCATTATCCATCTTTAAACTATCCCTTAGTATCTAACATTGCAAACTTGTTACATAAAATAAGATGTCGGTATAGAAAAATGAAGTCGTCAAATACATTGGAACAACACTTAGACTTATTATATCCCCTTGGTGAGTCGTCACCACTGCAAGGTGAGTTGTATAAGTGTTTGGATGATGGAGTGTTAGAGTCAAATGTACTGTGTGAGAAGTAATAATTTAAGCAGTGTGAACTATAGAGGCTTGACTCTATGAGACTAGATTAGGGAGAGGTAGACTATAATTCAATTTTTAACATAATATGACTTAACATTGTAGTAGGATTGCCATTAGCATCAAGGTTATCAACCTTATGGTTTTGATTCCTTGTGGTCGTTTTATTACTACCAATTTCCATCCAATCATCATTATATTTCAAAAATTATCATTTGATGCATGAACATCTAGCTTCACTTGTAATCTTCCATTACTAAAAATAGTTACGAGTTGGGAGAATAAAAGCTTGTGTAATTCTATGAAGTTTTGTGTAATGTACAAAATTTTGTGCATGGTGTTTTTTTGAAATAAAAGAGAATAATGCATGAGGAGTTTGAGGTTTTTCCTATCCTTAGAACATCTTTGAACCTAAGCTCTTGGAGATGTTAAATGGGGACAATACGTAACGAAGTCTCCAACATTTTTGAAGATTTGTGCTTTGTATTTATATTGGAGTTTTGTGCCCGTAGACATCTAAAATGCCTACATGACTAATTAACATTCATCATATCTCACATTTTAGCCTCATCACCATTTATCCGCTACTAATCCATTTTAATTCATTTATCATTCTTATTATTTATCATTCTTATTATTATTCATTATATCCTTCGTCACATTATAAATCCCATTAAATCTCCAACATTATCAATAAACCCATTATTCATCTAATACCACATCATATCCTATCTAAATCTCACTTAACATTTATAGGAATTTAATATTCCTATGCCTCACCTACCCTAGTCCACACCTACACCCACCACTAGCTATTCATGTAATCACTCATCATCAATCATCCTAATCACATCATTTAATCAAAACTAATCATGTGCACATCCAAATACACCTCTAAATCTAGAGGGTTCTATTTCTAGAACCCTCTCTAATCTTCCAACTATTATTTCCCTCTCCCATTTGAATTTTTAAATTCTACTTGAATCTAGAAATCTCCATTCTAAAATTCTCTACAAATCTCTACACAAATCCAATCCTCTCATCAACTTGTAGACCTTGGATTCAATCCAACATGGATTAATCCTCACCCTCCAATTTGCCACTCACAAACTATAAATTTGCACTCTCATCCTCCATGAGAGCTATTTTTTTAGAGGCCATCATCTTCCTACTTCAACTTTTGATCATCAATCATCCATCTCCATACTTCAAGCTTCAATCAAGCTATCAATAGCCTTCATCCAAGCATCCAAGGATCAATCATCAAAGGGGAGGTGTTGTCCAATTCTTCCCACATCCAACCTAAAGCAATCTTACAATCCACAAGGAAATCCACCATCAAGGAAGGAGAATTGCATGCTAGACAGTAAGTGCAGGTATAATTCTCCCTTTTTCCATCCTTGCTTGATCAAAAGGTAGCAAATATTAGTGTTAGTTTAGAATTTAAATCAATTTATTTCCTAGTTTGCACACTAACACCATTATTTTGTCTACATTTTTGGCACCCACAGTGGGGCTTACCCCCCCCCCCCCAAATTTTTAATTGTTTTTATTAACATTTAGTGTCACAAATAAGTTCCAAATTTCAAGATTTTTAGTGATTATTTGCACCTTAAAATTTCAAATTTTCATCAAAATTTTCCGTTTCAGCGCATTTGACCTGAAAGAACGCTTTTCCAAACCCCGTGGTGCATTTGTAGATACTTCAACACGTGTTTCCAGCCTCGAAATCCCCAAAATTGCCATTTTTGACAAAGTAGCGTGTTTGAACACAAAATAGCATGTTTGCACACAAAGTAGAGCGTTTGTAAACACTTCAACACTTTTGTTTAACCCTTAAAACCCCAAAATTACCATTTTTGACAAAACAACATGTTTGTGCACAGAACAACACATTTGTGACCTAAAGTGGTGCATATGACCTGTTTCAGTGCATTTGTGACCTATTTTGGTGCATTTGTTTTGTATTTTTCTTGCCTACCTTCCGAGAGCCATAACTTTTAACCCCGAACTCGAAATGACTCCGATTTTTTTTTGGAAAGGTATTGAAAAGATCTATGCATTCAAAGTGTTAGTCTTATAATTTGGAAGATAATTTATTCGTGGTTTTCATTTTCCTAAATCTAGTCATTTCAACTACACATTAAGTTATATTTTCTTGTTCCAAACAGCTAACACTTTGTGTGCAGCTTCCTACGCTTACCAAAAATTAAAAAAATCAATCTAAAACTACTAACCATTTTTTTGTAGCATGTTTTGTTCAAGATATTGGGGTGAAAAATCAAACTACTAATCCTTTTGTTTTTCAGGGCCTCCTCTTGAAAACCCCATAACATAATTTTCAATTGCTTTATCTTACATCCATTTTCTTGCATTTTCATCATTTTTGTGTGCTTTCCTTTGTTGCTTGTTCATCCCAAAAACAAAATTATGTATGTTCTTCTCTCGTGTCCTAGGATGATCTTGAGGATCAAAAGTGGCTAGCCTTCCCATTTTTTATTTTGTAGGGGCAACGTGACATGGAAGTGATATCCTCCACTTGTCATAGTCCTATGGGTCTCATGACCCTGGGCTTCATCTCCACACACGTAGACACACCTCATGTTCCGGCTGGGTATGCAAATTCTTTGGCAACTGTCATTATTGGCTAAGTGCTTGCTTGTTTTAAGAGCGTCGTGAAGTGAGGGGCTTCCACGTCACAATACCCAGGCCTTAGACAACATCCTTGCAACATGGACTTGGGCCCCATGCACCGCAAGGTATATCGAGGACTCCCCTAGTGAGCTCGTACACCCTAGACTAGGCAACCTTTTGACCACAATAAAACTATAGTGCAAGGAGGGCGTACTCCCCAAGATTACTCACTATCCGACCCCACATTGACACATAGGTGGAGAGCCAATTGTGGCACAACCATCAGTGTGTGGTATTAAATGTGGGTTATAGTTTTGATTGTAATCCCACTTGACTAGTTACGGTGTGTGTTGCATGTTTGTTGTGTGCTTCTATATACCCTTAACCATCCCATTATTTTAAAATTTTAATTAATCAAACATCATCATAATTAATCATCCTTAATCACACGAACCCAATCCTAATCCCATCACCATCCTTAATCAATAATCCTAATTCAAATCTAATTCCCCACACATCCTATCAAACTATGGCTTTTGATCCTAAATCCCTATCCTCTCCAAACCAACATCCAAACCCCTACCTCTTCCCTATATCCATCAACCAAGCTATCCCATCATCCCCCACCCATCAAATTCAACCATCTCACTTCATCCCACACACTATCCAACACCTTAATAAACAAATCTCAAACTTAACATCCTACCTTAACCAATCCTCTCCATGCCATCCAAACCAACCATCCCATGTCGATCCTAACATCCTAAAAATCATTCAACAACTTAATCAACAAATATCTGATCTTAAATCTTCAATAAACCAATCACCTCCTAAACCATCACGTCCTAACCAAACCCATCCACAATTTCCCCTTCCTAAGATCTTAAATTCTCACCCCATTGACTTCCTCCTTAATGAAACCAAACCATCCCAATCCACACCACTACCCAATCAACATAAACCAATATCCCCAAAATCCAATTATATCTATTTGGACCACCTCACTAATTTTGACCTAGACCAAGAGGACCTCCTTTATGTCCTCAATAGTTTAACCACAAAATCCAAACCCACACAACCATCCCACACCCCAACCTCCAAATTCCCTATCAATCATTGTGAATTACATCTTCCTCCCATTAAAAATCACGTAAATAATCCACCATCATCTAACACCTCAACTCCTAAATCCAATCATCATCAAACCTACCATCGAGTCCCATTCACATATCCACAACAATCACAACTTAATCTAAAATCATCATCCCGCACATCTCATATTAGTCTTCCATCCTCGTCCTCTTCATCACCCCAATCCAATCCTACAGAATTTCTCTTAGATAGTCCTACATCCCCTAAACCATCATCTAATTCATCCTCTAAGTCTATCGCATCCCCTCCATCACCTAAGCCCAATACTATCTCATCCACAGTAAATCCTAAATCACCCTTATCCCATTCTACCCCCAATCCTAAATCATCCCATGTGGCTCTTATGCCACCCTAATAATCTTCATCCACATATAATCCTAATCCATCCCCTTCATCACCTAAACCTAGCACTATCCTATCCTCTAATCCTATTTCAAATCCACCATCCCCCAATCCTAAAACCTCTAAAGTGACTCCTGAATCCCCAAATCCTCAACCTAACAAATCCAATACCAATACTATCCCCACTCCATCTCCTACCCAATCTGCTAAGGCTCTTATGACACCTTCATCTACTTCATCCCTAACATCACCCAATCCTAATGTGACCCCCATATCATGCCCATCCCCTTCATATAAATCTACCCCATCTCCTTCATCTACATCTACTAATCCCAAACAATCTAATCCTAAGCCAAAACTATCCACCTCAAAACCACATACTCCAACCAATCCAAAATCATCCAAATCTACTTCAAAATCTAAGCGCAACCCATCCACTTCGGCCCCCAGGAAAAATCCATCCCCTTCATCCTACAAACCATAACAATATAGTCCAAATCCTAAATCCAAATCAACTAAACCATCTCATAATCCACCTAATCCTACACCTTCACTTCCTACTCCTTCCAAACCATCTAACCCAAACCACTTCACTCCTTTAGGAGAATATTTGACCACCATCTTCCATCGTCTAAAAACCTTCAACATGATCATCCATCCCCCAATCAAATCACGCAATCAAAACCTTCCCAAACCATCTTGGTATCGAAAACATTATTATTGTGACTTCCATTGCACCCATGGACATTTGACCAATCGTTGCATGAAATTTAGGTTTTATGTCCAAAATTTCATTAACCAAGGAATTTTTATCCTTTTACCTCTATATCCACCACCTTTCCATCCCAATCCTATCCCTAACCATATTTCACCATCCAAACCCCACTCAACACCCACACATCATCATCCATCCAAATAGCATCGTACATACAAACACCCCTCGCCAACTAAGAACCCAAACAAAACTCACCCCCCATCCTTTGTTAAGTCCGGCCTCTTAGCGGATGATAAAAATACAACCCCCTAGTCTCATGATGACCACATGGCATCATCTCCCCCATCCACTTCATATCCTATAGCCAAAAATATGTTCACTAATATGAAACATCGAGGAAAAGGTTGAGGCATCCATGAACAAGGCATTCGCGAACCCATCTCCCTTCGTCAAAATCTAGGACACATAGGCTTAGGTTATGAACCCAAAACTACCAACGTCCCTCCCACTACTCCATCACAACCCATTTCTACCACTCCTCTTATTGATCCTATCATCCCCGCCACTCAACCCAATCACAAATCATTTACCAAACACCTAAAAATGGATTGAGCATATAATTCGTCTCCTACGCACGAATCTTCTTTCCTTCCCACTCATCATCCTTCCATCCCACATCTACATACCTTTTAATATAATCCATCCTTATCATCATATCCATTTGTATCCTCTTCCAATCCATTAATTTGAACACTTGATCAACTTGCTCACACATGTTGTAAGCCACTAGTACCTACTACAATTGTGTGACCTTGGTCTATCATTACCTCCAACATTCTAGCATTATTGTCCTCCTAGAGATCCAGGCACTTCAACACACTTAATCAACTTGTGGTGAAGACCCTTGGGTGCATCTTTTGACACTCTAGCCAATGGCATCACTACACTCATTTCCATCCCCCCATAAAGCCACTGGCAATTCTTAACCCCTTAAGAGATTTTTCAAGAGAATGGAAGTTCTTTGTGCAAAAACACATCAAAATATTAATAAATAAAAAAAATAAAAAATCATATCAAAGTTAAAAAAAATATCCAACAAAATCCACCTCAAGACTCTCTCTAAGGGTGTTTCCAGCAACTATACTAGGGCTATGGACGTATGGCTGGTAGTAGAGCAATGTTGTGACAAGAATAAGATGTATCTCCATCAGGGCTATGGACGTCTGGCTGATAGCAGAGCAATTCACGGCTTAACATTATGTTCACCTTCCATCAACGTACTTGACTTAATCACTCCCTATACATTAGATAGTTTGTATTTACTTACTACCCATTCAGTCTTCACTTCAAGAGGTAATTAACCAACACCATTGCACACACTTTGATCTCGAAGAGACATCGCACTTGTATTTTTCCAAGTATTGCTTAGACCTTGGTCACACTTTTGTTCTAGGCTTACTTTTCTTTTACAACATGTGCCTTTAAGCTCATATTTTGTTCATCATCCATTCCAAAACACCCATCCTTTGCATCCATCATCTATGGGCAATCGATGATCCTATTGCTTTATCTTATCCACCCTTCTACTTCTACCCTTTTTTAGCTTCCTTTAACCTGTCATCATTATGACTGGGGGTAACTTTATAATCCGTTGGGGGCACCATCCCTTACTTTTTATTCTTCCTTACACTTATGAGCACAGCAAACTACAATTCACCCTTTACTTGGGGGCCTATCTTATCTAATCATATCGCATCCTACCTTATCCAATCAAAACTCTTTTATCATATCCAAAATCATTCCTATATCCCACATCCTTTACCCTACCCTATCACACCCCTCATCCTATAAAACCTCCTTTATCCTATCTAACCAATCCATTTATCCCACATCCCTTATCCTATCCAAAACCATCCATTTAGCCCTAATCCCTATCAACATCTCCATTGGGACTTATAGGAGAAAGTCACCTCCTTTCCACCCGGCCCATCCCTATCGCATTTTCATCCCACCGCATCTAAACTATCTTATAAATCCAAACAATCAAAAAATATAAACAATCCATAAAAGTCAACAACGCACATAAAATCTAAAACACTTTTGCATGCATGTGTGTGTGTTTGTTCGCTTGTTTATATTTTTCTTGCATTTGCATCATATTTTGGCCGATGATATGAGGCATCTTTTTCTTTTCTTTTAGCACTCGTTTGATGATATGAGGCCACCTTTTATTTTATCTTTTAATGGTCCAATGATATGAGGACCCCCATACTATTAATCTATCTAATGATAAGAGGATAGGAGCATTTGGCAATTCAGTCATCATGGTGCATCTTGTTTTTTATCACATCACTCATAATTGCTAATGATAATAATTGCGGGCAATTTATGATAGCACCACCCCTTTCAATCATCACTTAGCGTAATCATCATCACATTATCCAACCAACCCTTCATCAATCATATAACATCCAATCATCAAATCTTATTCATCCAATCAATCTATCCAATATTTTCAATCAATCCTATCAAGTCCTATCATCTAAACATCTTCACATCCAACGTCCAACCTCTAAACTTAGAATCCTTACCCCTTGACCGAGGCATCCAAAATCAAACTTATCAAAATCCATCATCTAACATCAGCAACATGATCAATCCAAAACCCTGTGATCCAGCAACATCCAATATCCAAAAATCCAAAACATCCACCCCTTTACTGGGGCATCCAAAATCAAAACATATTGCACCCTTGTCATATATTGATGACTGGGGCATCCGACATCTTCAAATCCAACATCCGCTAATCCTAAATCCTAAATCTTCACCCTTATCATACATCGTTGACTAGGGAATCCCCTAAATCCAATATCTCTTGATCTTCTAAATCTCTCATTCCTTTAATTCTCTCTCATATTCCCTTAATCATCCTATCCTCTCATCCTATGCATCCTCAAACCTTCTCATCCTCTCATCCTAATCTTCTACATCCTCAAAAATCTTCTCATCCTCTAGTCCTCTCTCATCTACCAACTTGGGCCTCTCCTCTTTTCGAGTTGTTACCTGACTCATCCCTCCATGTCCAACCCCTCGAGGGGGTATCATATCACCATCCCAACATCTTCTCTTCCTTTTCTTTGAATGGCCATTGTTACGCAATAACCATTCAAAGAGGGGGAAAATGTAGACACCTAAAATGTCTACATGACTAATTAACATTCATCATATCTCGCATTTTAGCCTCATCACCATTTATCCGCTACCAATCCAATTTAATTCATTTATCCATTTATCATTATTATTATTAATAATTATATCCTTCATCGAGTTACAAATCCCATTAAATCCCATACATTATTAATAAACCCATTATTCATCTAATACCACATCATATCCTATTTAAATCCCACTTAACATTTATAGTAATTTAATATTCCTATGTCTCACCTACCCTAGTCTATACCTACACCCGCCACTAGTTATTCCATATAATCACTCATCATTAGTTATCCTAATCACATATTTTAATCTAAAATAATCATGTGCACATCTAAATACACCTCTAAATCTAGAGGGTTCTATTTCTAGAACCCTCTCTAATCTTCCAACTATTATTTCCCTCTCCCATTTGAATTTTTAAATTCTACTTGAATCTAGAAATCACCATTCTAGAATTCTCTACAAATCTCTACACAAATCCAATCCTCTTATCAATTTGCATCTCTTGGATTTAATCCAACATGGATTAATCCCCACCCTCCAATTTGCCAATCACAAACTATAAATTTGCACTCTCATCCTCCATGAGAGCTAGTTTTTGGGAGGCCATCATCTTGTTACTTCATCTTTTGATCATCAATCATCCATCTTCATCCTTCAAGCTTCAATCAATCTATCAATAGCATTTATCCAAGCATCCAAGGATCAATCATCAAAGGGGAGGTGTTATCCAAGTCTTCCCAAATACAATCTTAAGCAAACTTCAAATCTATAAGCAAATCCACCATCAAGAAAGGAGAATTGGATGCTAGACAGTAAGTGTAGGTATAATTCTCCCTCTTTCCATCATTTCTTGATCTGAGGTAGCAAATAGTAGTGTTATTTTAGGATTTAAATCAATTTATTTCCTAGTTTGCACACTAACACCATTATTTTGTCTACAGTACCTTGTGAAGGTTTGAAACTTTTACACCTTTATAGATCATGGCACATCAATACAATTAGACATCAACACACAAGCCTTGATCTATTTTCTACACAAATTGGATGACTAAATGACCTGATATGTTTTGATTAGATGATGATGCCCCCATGAGTGATTACTTATTAACTATATGGATTGAATTGATAGTGATATGATAAAGGAGAGGAATCTCTGAAATGGTATAATTACTTACAAAGGTATATTTTCTTCTCTCTCCATATTCTATTAAAACAAGGGAGGAGTGGACGTGTAAGGTAGCTAAAAGATCCAGAAGGGAGTCAGAACCTAGAGGAAGGTGGATTGCAAAATTAAGTATCTTAATAGTGTTGTAAAGTTTCATTATCCAAATATTAGAGTTTGGTTCTATAGAAACTTTGCACATGCTACAATCTCAGCTGGGATAGGTCCTAGGATTAAAATTATTTAAGAATTTCTAGAGACTTTATCATAAGAATGTGGTAGGTTGTGAATGTAATTATGCACGAGTCTATAATAATTCCCTCATCAATTAATAAAATAAGCTTTCGTCATTTATTTTAAGGTATAGTGGGATCTTGCTTCAACGAGATCTAAATACTAGAATTGTGGGTTACACGGTCAATTTTATCCTTTAATTAAGACCCCTAATATTGACTACATCTTATAGTATCAAAGAAAGTTTTTAAGTCCTCTATATGAGTTTTGTATGCAATATCATCTATTTGGGTATCATATCATGATTGTAAAATCTTGTATGTTGTTATTTTTCATTTTGCTTCTTTCGATACTTGTACGGATAAAATGTAGTTGTATGAACCTTCCAAAATTGAGTTGTTGGGTAGAATGTATAGGTTATAATATTTTGTTACAGTTGAGAGGAAATTATGATGAATAAAGGGATATTTTTCTATTAGAGAAACTAGAACATCGAGAGTTTTAGAATTGGTAGAGATGATGAGAGTATTAGAAGCCTATTTAGAGGCTATGGAGACCACTCAATGGAGAGGAATGGCTATGGATGATGATGCAAGAAACAAAAAGTTCATTAAAGGAGCACTTGAATACGTGAATTATGAAGAGAACCATATCAATGTGTAGAAAGATCAATTCTTACATGCACCTACAAGGTTGGGCAGTAAGATGAAGTTGGATATTTATTATTATTATAGAAATTGAATCATGAGAACTCATCAATTGGATCACTAAGAAAAAGAATTTTTTTTAATCTACGAAAAAATTATCGAGTACTATAATATGTTGTGTTGGAAAGTTTTGTTACACTTTATTACCTCTCTCTAATCTTTATAAGAATGAAATAATTATGTGAATATGACAAATACTCTCTTCCCCCATATTCTCTCTAGAACATGAACAAAATAATGAAAAATTAATATTGTGTGACGCTAATTATTTTTTGACTTCCTATTACCAAAATTTGAGTATGAGTTCTAATATACTTTTTCTTTTCATCTGAAACATGGTGCAATCATGTCCTTGTAGACAATAAGCATTTTAAGTTGTCACTTATTTCAATGATGAATTGGTGTTTACAAATATCCATGCAATAGATGAATATATGCATATCCATTAAATTGTGTCAAACTTACGAACCATAATTGTAAGTTTGACTGAAATCATGAACAACCATTGTTTCTTTTAAAATTATTATTACAATCACGTCCTTTTCTTTTTCTTTTAAGAAAATAATACATACATAGAATTTTATATTGATAATTATGTGATATAACAAAAGATAAATATTTTTAGACTCATATGGATTGTATAAATTTATTCCTAATATATGTATTCTATTTTATTGCAATTAGTAACTCAATGTACTCATTTTTTACATGATACATATGTTGCTTGCAAGTTTACTTTTTGAGAAAAATTTTGAAGTTTGTGCCCAAAGTTGATTACCTCACATTGTGTCATAGCCTTATACTTGTATGCCTCTTCAATCATTCTTTTCTCATAACTATTTGAAAGGGTATATTGAATTATAATTGAAGTTTTATTTTTATAGCAAAAGTCCTTTATTAATGTAGGCCCGCTTTGCTCCATGGAGTAGATTCAACATTCAAATATATATGTAAAGAAATTACTTGAAAATGACTTCATTGTTTTGGTCTCCATAAGGTATTCTACTAACTATTAATTTCATCTAAGTAAATTGGTTTGTTTATCTTATTATTCAGGTGCATAAAATTTGTGTGCAATCCTCCCCTATGGTTTTTCACTATGTTATTTTTACTTGTCAATAGACACACTAAATTTATTTTTTTATCTTGATATATTTCAGAAATTCCAATTTACAACCCTAAAATTGATTAACTATTAAATTGTTGACATGAATATGTATAAAATGATAAACCTGAAATAAGTTCCAGATATATGAGTATTGTAAGAAACGCTTTTTGGTTTGTGAATTTAATATTTTTCAAATATCCTTTAATATATTGTCAAATTGGTGGAATAATCATATTGAATGAAAAATAGTGTTCAAACCCTTTGAAGTTAAACATTTATTACCAAGGGATATTAACAAATGATTAATGTTAAAATTATTTCTCTGCGAACTCAAAGGAAAAAGAAAAAATAGTAAATTATTTTTATAAAACTCTATTCAAATTTTTGGGATTATGTTATCGGTCATGGATGCCTTTTTTGATTAATTGATGGTATATAAATAAAGGATCTTTTGTGATTAAATGAAGGAATATTTCTAACTCAGACAATAGTTGAAAGACACATTAATGGACAAGAAACATGTTACATTAGTGATATGATATAATCTAAAATATGAATTATTTAATATTATATGTTAAATAAAAATGAGCAGTTGATATAATTATGTCACATTATCATCAAGGTTATGCATGATAATTCAAGGAATAATAATAACGAGAAAATATATCTAATTCGCGGCATTTATCAATATCTTCAAGATGCAACATTCCCAAAGTGTTCTCCACTTCAATTATTTACACTAAAGGTAGTTGCAAAATTCTATATTGCTACGTCAACAATCTATTCACAACTTCAAACCTTGATGGTGGATTTTGTTGAATCAAGAGCAAGACACAACTTTCCAAAAAGAGATCCACCACAAAAAAATGCATATCGATTGAAAAATAGAGCTTCATTGGATAAAATTTGCCACATAGCATAGTCCCTTGACTTCATCAAATATTTCATGAAATCGCAAACATAATTTTTGGTCATATATGTATGATTTTGATGGAAGATATGGGACATATAAGCTTTGTCTCTTATTAGTGATAGACCACCATACCATAGTAATAGACATGCAAAACTATTGTGGGAAAAAATTAAAATAGTTGTTACTTTAGATAAGGAAAAAGTGGGGACCAACGAAGGTTTCATCAAGTTCTCAAAAATATGAGAATTGCAAATCCAACAATTAATGATTGGAAGTTATCAATCATAAGAACAAATATTAGATTAGATCAAGCCACCAATGAATAATTTGGTAGTAGTATTCATTTGATGTTCATAAGTGATAATATGCATAGTCACAATAGAAGAAATTTTTTTAACAATTTTATTTGATGTGTATCCATAACGATTTGATTATTAAATGATTCATTATTTTTCATTATTACACATTTGGATGATTTTCAAATGCTTCATTTTGTAGACATGTAAAATTTCGACATGATCATTTAGAAAATAATATACTGACATTGTTTATCAAGGATTCCTAGGGTTACAATAATTGGTCATGACCTTGATTATAAGGGCATTAGGGAAGATTATCATGTCTCAATTATTTGGAGGGATGCACCCTATAATCACTCAAGGGATCCTTAGTCATATTAGGCGATCCATGGTATCCCATTAACTAAAAGATATGTACCAATGTGTAATGAATTAAAAAATGGGGACTCAAGTACCATCTAGACTACACCTACTTTGTACCTAGCTTGCCCCCTTTAATCAATCCAGAAATTTATACTTATATCTGCATGCTTTTAACCCCAATGCTAAGATTATCCTCCAAATCCTAGTATGCTTCTAATTACTAGAAGCCTCTCCAATTTTCCCTACCTCTATATTAAAATTAATTTAAAAGTTTCCCTCCCTCTATGGAGTTTTGTAATTTGAATGGAGGATGATTTAAAGATCTATGATTAACTAAAGTATCTGGAGCCTTGTCTAGTCTCAACAATTAAATGTAATATTAATTTGGACCACGTAAATTGGCAGCAATCTTAATTAGTCGACAATTGTTTTCCGATGTCTTGTAATTATAAATTTAGGTGACACCCTTTATAACCGGGATCTTAATTAAAACCGTAACTATATGTTGCCTTGTAACCTTTCAAAAAAAACTTATCAACCATCAAGCTAAAAGCTTCACTGCTATCAAGGGGAGGTATTCTCGAGGATTTATGTGGGACAAAATGTGTGTTACACAGTACCAAGTATCTTGAGCACGTCCAAAGCATTTCAAGGGAAGTGCATTGGAGCTTGTAGGTTAGTGCATGTATAACCTCTCTTGAGTCAATCTTTTGTACAGCTCATTTTTAGGAAAGAGTAATAGATTTCGAAATCTAGGTTCTTTATGAAAATATTAAAAGCTTCTGGTTTCGTATTAATCTCCTCTTGGTGTGATGTGCATGATCTTGATCCTTCAATTCTTTTCTACATTATGTCTCACAACATGGGGCTTACCCCCAAAAGAGTTTCTCTTGTTTATGATCTACATATTGGAATTCTAAACTGTTTCAATTAATCCCTTTAGCAAGCGGCGAGGATGCTAGATTTGATTTGCACATTATTAGAGTCAATCTTTTTAGACAAGTTTTGGGAATTAGCATCCCTTGACCGCATACCTAGATTGGGATTTCATTATGTAAAAGAAATAAAGCTTTTGACCTAAAGCATGACATTATATGACAATATAATGACTTGTCGTTGTTACAGGGCTCTTGTGCTTGATGCAATTATTCTACTTCTAAATGCATTTGTGCATCAATTCATAGCAAAGTTGTTTCTAACCCTATTATGTGCAACTATTCCACATCTTTTAATCATTTTTTCTGTCAGGATCTTCTGGGTTCAAACCTGTGTCACTTTTGATTTATTATTGTCGACGCTTATGAATTCCAACTTTAAGATCATCCTCAGATTCTGAAAAGGGCAAATGTATGCCCAAATTTATTTTGGCACCTATGATGGTATATTAAAGCATGTTGTTAGTAGTTTAGTGCCTTTGATCATATTTCAACTCCATGGTTGAAATTATTAGAAGCCTATTACAATTTCTCTTACCAGGGTATTGCTAAATGTGAGGTTTTGAACATGTGTGACCTATGGATTTATGAGGATTTGTTTCTATCAATCAACGTTCCATTAATTGTAAGGTAATTTTGTTTTGATACTAAAAAATTGTTCTCACCATTTTTTGGTGTTTTAATGATGTTTTACAGAGTTCTATATTCTTCTTCTTTGCAGAAAGTAATGCAGGGATAAATAGTTTCTATGTTTATGGTTATGAAGATTAATTTTCAGATATTATTTGTAACTGGTGGTTATTTTACTTATTGGATAAACTATTAATACTTGTTGTTTCACAGTGTGTGTTACATTTCCTTTAACATAATATTGGGACATAAATAGGGGCAATGTGCCTTGTCCAGATTAGGAATTGGAGTGTGCTGAGAGGTCCTGTAATCGTCTGAGAGGCCACTTCATATACACCCCGAGTTATTATTTCAGATTGTGCTTTGTGTTTAGGGATTTTTAAGCTACATGTCTTCACTATGGCGTTCAAGTTGCTTTTGCTTGCAATGTATGATATCTCATGTTTTATTGTTTCGTCATCCTATGATGGGGCTTGATGATCAAACAGCGAAGCTAAAATCTTGCATTCCTCCTATTGGTTTTACTATGACAACACCACACATGGCGCAGAAGTGACATCCAGACATTTAAGAGAGTCGCTAGGGTTCGTTGTGACCATGGGATTCACTTACACGCATGCAGACATGCCTCACGTTCTAGTGGGGTACATAGATTGCAAGGACAATTATCGTTAAAGGCTAATGCGCTTCACTTGTTTTAAGCGTCATCTGTCATGTGAGGGGATTTCACGTCCAATTTTGCACGCCTCAGAATTCATCCTATACAAGAAGGTTTGCATTGGTGTACTACACATCCACTCACAAGCCGTAGATTAGTGTGAATCCCCCTAGATAACTTGTTATCCTAGATGAGGTAGTCATTTTGGCTGCATATCAAGGGGATAGTGCAAGGATATCGCACTTCCCAAGGAACACTCGCTGAAAAAAATCCCCACATGTGACACATAGGTAGAGAGCCAATTTTTGCAAAAAAAATCGGTATTTAGCATTGTATAGTGTGCTTTTTAGGCTTCGATTAAATACCTTACTGTAAATATTGCTAGGATTGTACTTATGTGTTTGTTAGTTGTTTGTCAATACGTACGTTTATGTAAATAACAAATATGTGATTGAACCCTTACATCTGTCAATCCTTTTAAATGCTAATCTATACGATTACTATTATCCATCCATTTTATATTGTATTGATTTTTTATTACATGTTTATTTCATTCTATGAATATTTTGATTATGGTTTAAACAAATAATAATCTAGAGATTATTTACACCGTTTTAAAACATCCAAAAAGGTAACAAAACTTTTTCACCTAAATCTGAATAAAGTGAAGATCAATTCAAGGGCCAAAACATTGTTTAATTATGGCCCTACTATGCTTCAATGGTTTATGTTTTCAATTGTTTCGTGGGTTTGATTTATCTCCTACTCCACAGGTAAAATGTGGGATTTGTTTTTTATATTTTCAAGGCAGCTTCCAGGGCATGGATAATAGCAGATCCACTAGGTAAAAAAAGATCACTCATAGACATCCCATTTTATTTCATATTCACATTTGACAGCTTGTTGGTTATTGTAGAATGTCATGTAATTAATTTAAGCTATATAATTACTTATAAAATTTTAACAGTCACATCTGTCACGCATCATGAGACAACATCCCTAGAATGCAAACAAAAAATATAAAAGGTGTTTCCTATTGGAAAATGCTCAACTTTAACCATGGTTTGTCCCTCTAAGACTCTATTACTTATTGGATTTTTTTCTCTCTTTTAATCACAACACTTTCCGTTGAACCTGCACATCTTCTCTTACATTTAGGAGAGAATGTACTATCTGAATGTTGAAATATCGATTCCCATATGAGGAGAAGGAACATCTTTTTGACAAAATTCATTCTTATAATCCATTAAAACCATAGAAAGTTGATTCACCTTGCATGCGGATTTTTTACCCCTCTTGTGTCAGATCTATTTATCTTATCCTCTTTGTAGTATGTATTCTCATCAAGTGATCAGATTTCTCAGCACCCATCTACTCCCTGTTTTGCAATCCTTCTGGGTTTATCTCCCTATTCTTTCTCTTTTTAATATTCTGACCTTTCAAGAAGCCACTTTTGATCTCTTCATATTATATCTTGAGTCTAGTAAGAAATCATAACTTTCGTCATCTACCACAAAAGTAATGGAGACCTTGAAACTGTTTCCTTGTGTCATCAGGTGAAACTTACAAGCAGTAGGGTATCATGATACATTTGAATTATGCCTACATTTGGAAGTTGCTATTGAAATATTCTAATGGTTGATGCCAAACTATTTACCAAGTATTCTAGGATCATTTCTTCTAACCAACTATGTTTGATAAATATATGTCCATCTCTAGATCACACGTGAAGCACTGTTAGGTGAGTTTTATTTGCTATGCCAAAAAGTTTGCTTAGTGAGGATTTATAGTTATTACAGGGTTCTATTTCAAAAAAATAAAGGTAGTCGGTTTAAAATGCACTAGAGTGGCTACATTATTGTTGATGCTAAAAAAAGCATTGTTAGTACATTCGACGATTTTTCTGGTAAAATAGTCCCTAGCATTTCCCCTGATACCATGGAACCTCCCTTTAGGAATTTTTATAATTATCCTTATTAGACAGAAATTTTAGTACAAAACGCTCAATGGAGACTGAGTTAAAGGTAACATCCTACAATTCTGAGAATTCCTTTTTAGTCGTATTACATGTTTCTTTCCAAATTGTTACGAAACAACTATGCTAGTAAGGCTCTGTACGATAGAAAAGTGACATGTGAGCATGAGAATCTACAAGCAACTCTTCTTCGTACCCGACCTCCCGAGGTCATGCCGAGACAGCCGGTGAGAATGGAATTTATATGGATACAGACAAACTAGTGGAACCAATCTTATATCCTCGAAACGTAATAATGGAATCTACGAATCTAAGGCAAAGAAGGCCCTCCTAACCTGAATTGGTGTAATGGATCATTCAGATATAATAGCTTCTCAGAGGCTCCAATCAATGTCGAGCTCTGCCGAGATCCTATTTATTGGCTATTGGATACGTGGAAAGTGACCTGTAGGTGCTTCATGTATATTTCTAGACAAGGTCATGGAAAAATGGTGATGAGAGGTGTAGTGGATCCTCCAGAGTTTTATGGATGATTCTCTGGTCTAGTCCAGAAATCCCTAGCCTGATTGGCTGTTATGTTTAATATGGAGAATTGTGTAATGATGTCTGGTGGAAGTGGTGAGGATTTGAATATTAGTGTGCGTAAACTAGCATCAATATCTGATTGATTAGTAGGCCCGTTGGGTTGTGGGACCTGTGGATCACAACCATAAGTTTGTGGTTGTGGTGGACCTCCTATGGTCATATGAGGAATCAATCTCTTCTCCCGACTATCCAATAGTCATAAGCTTTTTCAGCCTCTATGTTTAGAACTAGAAGTTGTGTAATTTTCTCAGAATACCTTACAGGTGTTCTGGAAACTTGAATACGTAAGCTAGTATCTATGTCGATGAGGAGGTCTCCTGCATTGGGCTATGGAACTAAAGGATCGCAACCAAATATTTGTTCTCTTTCGAGTCCTTGTACAGTCATGCGGATATCCTATCAAGGCAGTCTATAGTTAGGGTGATTTGACCAAAATGTGTATGCCTTTTCGTCTTCAATATTTAACTCTCTCAATTGTTCACTAACTACTCGTAGGTTTACTGTTGTTCGAAAAACCTGAATCCTAAGGTCTTGATCTATATCAGCTAGTGTCATGGGGAGATTTGGTTGAGGCACTATTGGTTCAAATACGTATTCCCTGAGTTCTCTAGGTCCCGTGATTGTCATGCAAAGATGATTCAATTTTAACTGAAACGAATAAACTAATTATGAAAGATGTATCTACACTATGCATATATTCTTTTATTTTTGTATTTTTGATGAAGTATTTTAACGAAATTAAAAGAGTAGCTATTCTAATATATTCAGAAAATGGACAATTAATCTAGTAACAGAATCAAAACAAGCAAAGTAGCCTGGTGTAGCTATTTACCTGTGCAGTTGTGAGTTTATCCTAAATATCTAAATAACTAACTAATTTTAATCGAAAGACTCTCAATCCTACCTCAGAAGTGAGGAATGAATCATAGTTTCTCAGAAACTATCATTCCCCACAGCTTCCTTGGAAATATTGAAAGTGAGCTTTAACTGAAATGAAATAATTTACTACTCTATTTGATATATTGTAATTAGAACTTTGATAGCTCAAACCTGGAGTTTACATAAAAGTGGTAAATCTAGTTTGTGTGTGACTTTGTCCCCTCAGTGTGATCTCCTCGTTCCTTCGTGTTCTCGTGAATCCAGAAAAGTGTGTATATGATAGCGTCAGTAGAAGAAGATACTCGAACAATGGCAGCTTTGGATATAGAACGAATACAATGCAAGTAAGAGAGGGATAGTGCAAGTGAACAGAGCTTGACTATGTAATTCCTAGCAGGATTTATTGTGGGAATACAACACAAATACGCTGAGAATTATGGAAACTATCTTTTGTGACTAAAACAAAACCTGCAACTCTAAATGGATTCTATTCTAAAATGAAACTACCTTATTCTAAACTGATTATATGGAACAACAATGAAGTAAGATGAAACAAGAAGATCAAATGATCTCTAAACAGTAAAGGAAGGCTGATAATTGATGCAAAACATGAAACTATTGGAACTCTAAGCAAGAACTTCAAATAAACTGAATATTTAAATAGAGAAGGAGAGGGGCCATTTGTTTGAGAACAAGCTGGCTATTTATAGCAATTGCATTTACCAGAGGGTAACTCCCAATTGATCTCTTTTACTATAAACAAAGGGAAAACACTATTTACTGGGCAGCCAAAACATAAATGCAAGCCAAAGTGGTTGAAGAATGCGGGTGAAAGTTGAATTTTTACGTTTGACGCATTCGTCAGAACGTTATGGAAAATGCACAGGCACAAGACCGCCGCCCTGTCCTGGGCGGCAGTCATGGGACCACCGCCTAGGCAAGGTGGCGGTCCTGTCACTTAAGACCAAAATGCAAGGAAAAAGGGGGCAGAGGACAGAATGAAGCATACAGAGCTTGGATAAAGCATTTGGGATGCAAACATACACTTGGTGAGCTTTTTCTGGATTCCAAACACCTTGCGAAGAGACCTGAATCATCATTGGGGTTTCCGTAACCTCTTTCCAGCAGTACAGTACCTACATTTTTGGGTACGTACATATTTCCCCCTCAGAGAAGTGTTTTAGCCATGAAGAGGCATAAAATGGTGGGTCTGAGTATGGCGGTCCCAAAATGGGGAGTTAGAAGTTATACCTGACACACCCAGTGTGTCGAAACGTCGCCATCCAAATTCCCGCTACCTGTAAAATGAAAAGAGGACTCAAGTGCAGATAGATAAAATAAATTTAGAAATAAAACTGAATTAAATTAATATGAAATGAGGACTTACCATTTGCATGGGGATTAGAACTTACCTCCGTCGAGACGCTCCATTTCTGTGAAGAAAAACATTCAAAACCAAATTAGAATTCTATATATATTTAAAACTAGCTCATTTTACTATTCATTTGCACGTGTCGATTTGGTGATTTTTGAGCTCTGGGACCCACGGTGACCATTTTCAATGAGAGTACAGTCAAAACATCCGTTACGAGATCGTGATCATGCCTCCGAGAGTAGGACATCGGCCCATGAAGTCTCAGGTTAGTTCTTCTCAATTTATCATTTTTAAACCTAAAAGATAGAAATGTAGAAATCTTTGTCTTGGGGGGGTTATTTTCAAAAATGCTAGTTTTAAATGAGTCTCTAGGGGGGGCGCCCATAGGGTAGGTTTTTATTTCATCTAAAATGATGCATTTTTACATTTTTAAAGTGTTTTAGGGCTTTCGAGCCGTTTGGCGATTCGGGACAGGACCGTCACCCGCACAGGCCGGTCATGGGACCACCGCCCCATGAAGGCGGTAGTTACAAGACCACCACCCTATAAGGTGGTGGTTACAGGACCACCACCACCTAAGGTGGCCATTACAAAACCGCCACTCTGCATAGGGTGGCAGTTTTGAACAGAATGCTAAAAGGAGATGTTTTACTTTATTGTTTTTGCATTTTTAGCATTTTTATATGTTCCTGATGATTTTCCCAGTTGGATTATGTTACTAACTTACTCCTTTTCTATGTTTTTGGGTGGATGCAGAAGAAGGAGGAGTATATCAGATGGAGTAGAGAGAGGGAGTGTGATTGGCTCCTGGTAGTGTTGGATGCATTGACCCAGGCTGAGAGAGATACTTTGCAGCGGGCTGACATCTTGCAGATCTCTCGGGTTCCTCACATTGCTCCTTCCAGTCACATACTATGTGACTTATTCTCATATTGGGATGCCGACTGGAATACCTTTCGGTTATTAGGTTCTAGGGGTGAGTGGACCATCACCCTTGAGGATGTCTACCATATATTGGGGGTCCCGATTCTTGGGAGGTGGCTGTCTCTTAAGACAGCAGTATCTAGATCTCAGATGGTCCAGTGGGCCACATATATGGGAGATGCCATGTTGTTTCCATGGGGTCGAAGAACGGGGTGAAGGTTCACTCCATTGTTGAGTCAGATATTCCTGTGCTCTACAAGGCTATTATGGGCATCCTTACCTCGTGGTTGATTGGGGACAAGGTAGGGGATACTCTTTTATACTGTTGGGCTCCTATTATCACATAGATTGAGGTGCATGGCCATGTTTATGCTTGGGGAGAAGACATTCTTGGGACCACCTATCATGATTTGTATAGGGTGGTCAGATTATAGGGGAATTCATTGAGTCACCCTACTCTAGTTATGAGTTGGGTGTATGAGCACATCATTCCTTACGGGAGAGGTGTACAGGCAGAGGATCCCGGGGCTGTCAGGGCAGTGAGATGGACAGGGATGACCGTACTTAGGACACCACACCAGCCAGTGGCTTCTTTGACTACTGCAGACATGGAGGCCACTCCTTATCAGGCCATGGAAGGGTAATGGGGAGAGGAGACACTCACATTGATTGCTTGCCATACTACTAGCCAGTTGATAGATAGGACAGGGAAGTTGGAGATTCACCCCTTTGACAGAGTACCACAACAGTTTGGCCTCCCCTATATTGATATGTTTCCTCCAGCGGGGTCAGTATACAGATCTATTCATGAGGCCAGGGGAGGTCCTAGAGGCCAAGGTTGGACTACGATCACTCCTAACATTCCCATTGTAGCTAGGAGGGTGGTTCATGCCCGAGGGGTAGCTAGTGCTCCTCGAGCACCTTTACTTCAGATTGGCTGTTGGTCCTACTCATAGTGGAGATGAGCCCATTGATGTGGACTCAAGTCTAAGGAGTTCACTGGGGGGGAGACAGAGGAGGATATGGAGGAGGGTGAGACCGGGGTTAGCGGGACAGGTGAGGAGGATGACAGTAATTCTGAGTGGCATGACACTCAGGATATATTGCGGGCTGAGAGGGTGGAGGAGAGTGCAGAGAAGGTGACCCTGATTTCAAAGGAGTTACCTTCTCAGGATTTAGGGGGATATGATGAGTCCGTGGCCGGCCATCACTTTGTTCTAGATGTGGGAGGGGCATGTTAGTCGGCGGCAGGGTCAGTAGCAGGCGCAGATCCTAGAGATCCCACCTGGGGGCCTGGAGATCCGAGTGAGTTACTACTCTTTTCTTGATTTTTTTTAGTTAGAATTGTTTAGTTGATGTTTCCCTTTTGTTGTTTTGTTTATTTTTGGTCTTATTTTGGAAAAATTTCTAACTTGTTTTGTTTCTCCTTTTTTATTTGTAGGGATTGCTGAGGGATGGAAAGATTTGATTCGCTAGGTGTGCGCGGATACTCTACTGCTCCCTTCGGAGGGTACTCGGGCTGAGCTGACTGAGGATGTTAGAGAGCCCTCAGTAGTTGATTGACATACTGATGTCTTTTCCCTTGTATAGAAGGTGGAAAATATCATGACCTCCTTTTGCACTGAGCTGGCTGGATATAGGACTGTTGAGCACTTCATGAGGAGAAGTCACTCTCACAGTGAGACCACAGCTGCTAGTCATGATCATGAGAACTCAGTTCATTCAGAGCATCATTGCAGCAGGAGTCCTAGATGAGGTCGTGTACCTTTGAGGGATCTCACAGGGATTGAGAGATCATGGTCCTTTTATAGTGATCTTTGGTTGGATATTTATATGAGTATTTTTATATTTTCTGGGCTCATTGAGCATTTTGACCATGCCTTAGTGCATGATGGCATTGTACATAAAACACTATATATATTTATCTATATATATATATATATATATATATATATATATCTGGTTTTTGGATCTAGATCTTCTTGTGTCTAGAATTTTGTGATTCGGTTTCCCATGTGTACACTAGATGTTTTTAGATTATTTTGCTTGTATATGATTTTTTAGAATGTATGCAATGGATGACAAATGATAAAAATACTGAACAAAATGTTTTTACTTTATTTTCTTTTGTAATCTTGATATGTGATGATGTAGAACATATTGTAGCACCTTGAACTTTTGGCCTCTTTGGGAAATGTTTGTTGTTTCTTCTTATGTTGGAAAAATGTGATGAATGTATAGGCGATAAAGAGATGAACTTGACCCATTCCCAAACTCCACGCAACTAGTAAGATGCAAGGGCTCAACACCAAGAGTTGGCGAAGGGCACAAATTGTATGAGTTTGACTGAATGGAATGATGAGAGATAGACAAACCTAGTGACAGAAACCAAACTTAAACCTACATACTTACTCTACTTAGAGCTACCACCAAGCTCAAAAGGCAACTTACTTTTCAGTTTATCTAGACTTAGATTTATAAATGGCAACTTGGATGAAAAAATCTAGTTTTGAGGATTTGATCTCTTTAGAATTTGGACATTTATTTTACTTAATATAATTTGATTTGTACTTCGCAAAAAAACCAAGATTTGTTAATTTGTGTGAATGGAGTCCCCCACACCCTTGCCCCATGCTACTAGTAAGAAGCATGGGGTTGTAACCAAAGGTAGGATATAGGTGAGTAAGGTTACTTCTTTCCTTTCCCAACCTCGCACCACTAGTAAGAGATGCGGGCTTATCACTGTAGGTTGGTGGGGCAAAAAAGTGTGTAAAATAAAATATTCTGTTTGCTTGGTATTATTGATTCTATTTGATTTTGACATTTCTATCTATGATTTTGATATCCTTGTTTCAAAGAGACATTTGTGACACCAATAAGTTTCTAGAACAATCGTAGCTAAGAACAACTTTTAGAAAGAAAGAACAAAACCAAGTATGCAGGCCTTGGTATGTTTTTGTCAAATTTGTTTGTCAAACTTGATGACCGTAGGTAAGATTCACCTAGTGAAACTACTTGATGATGTTTGAAGAGATGTGATTTGAATGCTTTTGCCAATATTTTCATAAATTTATAATAGATTTCTTAAGAGTAAGTTCCTTGACTACAATTTTTATGAAACGAGTGGACAAAATGAAACAACTAAGTGACTAATGCAATGTAGGTAGATATAATATACAAATGGTGACACTGATGTCTCATGCGTAAAACCATTTAAGATGCAAGGAATTGACTGTTTCATTGAACTCCTCACCTTCTAATGTACACAAGAGATACACACCATTTTCCGTAGTCTTTCATGACTCGGTATGGGCCCAACCACTTGGGCCGGAATTTCCTTCCTTTGTCGGTTTTCTTGTCAATCCGGCTGTCTAGTCTTAAAACTAGATCTCCCTCATATATTTCTCACTCATAGAATTTTTTGTTATATTGCCGGCACATCCGGTCAGCATAGGCTCTATGCCATTGTTTGGTGTTTAGCCTGGCCTCATCAAGGCTTTCTAGTTGAGAGAGGTGTGCCTCTCTATAGGTGTCTTCTCCCAGAATCCCTTGTAATGAGATGCAGAGACTAGGTATTTCGACCTCAAGTGGGAGAAATTCTTCTGCTCTAAATAATAATTAGAAGGGGTTTACTCTTGCTTGTGTTCTTATTAAGGTTTGATGGGCCCACAAGGCCGAATATAATTTTAAATTCCAATCTCATTTGTTCTCCTTAATTTTTTTTTAGGAGAATAGATTTTAATGTTTTGTTCATTGCTTCGGCTTGTCCATTGGCTTGAGGGTAGTAAAGAGAGGCCGTATGATGGTTTATTTTGAATTTGCTGCATAACTCATGGAACTCCTCATTCTTAAAGGATGTACCATTATATGAGATAATGACTTGTGGGACACCGTACCTATAAATTATTTGGTTCAAAATGAACTTGGTGATTGTCGAACCTGGTACGGTAGTGAGAGGCATAGCCTTTACCCATTTGATAAAATATTCTGTGGCTATAATTGTGAAGTTATGGCCATATATGTCGATGAGGAAGAGAATTTCCCTACCAAATCTATACCCTCACGTGGAGAAAGGCCACAGGGTTGCTATTGGTTACAGAGATCATGCTGGCATGTGAATCTCGTGGGAGAATTCTTGGCATTTGTGGCACTTACGTATAAACTCTACTGTGTCATGTTCAAGAGTGGGCCAAAAATAGCCCATCCAATGTATTTTGTGAGTAGTGGCATGACCACTGAAGTGACATCCACATATCCCACTGTGGGATTCATAAAGAATCTTCTTGGATTCTTCTATGTTGATGCATCTTAGAAGCATGCCATAAGGCTTTACGATAGAGTACTTGTTCTAAAATAACATATTTAGCAGTGATAATGTGCAACTGCCTTCTTTGTTGTGATGTGGCATCTTATGGGTACGTATGGTCTATGATTAAATTGATGATTTCGGTGTACCAGGGACATGTACGGATGGGGGGCCTAGTTTCGATAAAGTATATACACTCATCGGGAAAGTCCAGATTTACCAGATCGCCTCCATCTAACGGATTGTCAGCTAACCAGTCTATAATGATTTGTCCCTTAACGGGTTTCTAGTTTACAAATGTTAATTCAAATTCAGCCATTAAGGTTATGAAACGTCTAGCCTTTTTAGATATAGACCCTTGTGTGAGGAATGTTCGTAAATGATATGTATTTACAATGACCCTTGTTTCTTGATTTAACATATAATGTCTTAAATGTTTTGTTGTAAAGACTATGACAAGGCATTCTCTCTACCTGTGTATAACGTGTTTCATAATCGAGCAATGTTTGGCAAAAGAAACAAACTGCACATTCTTGTTTATCATTGTCTTCTTGAGCCAGCATGCAAGCTAGCGAGACATCAGTAGCCCATGAGTATAGGATCAAAGGATGATCTAGTCTGGGAGGCATTAGCGTGGGCAGAGACAACAAGAAGCGTTTAACTACTTCAAAGGCCTCATTGCATTCTTCTATCCAATCAATGCTATAATATTTCTTTAATAGATTGTTGATTGGATGAATAGCAAAACTTAAATCCGGGATGAACCTTTGGATTGCACTGAATTTCCCAAGAAATGATCTGATGCCGAACTCTTCTGATGGTGGAATCATTTCAAGAATAGCTCGGATTTTGGCTGGATCAACATCAAACCCTTGTGAGGATATAATGTAACCCAGAAGCTTGCCTCCTATCACACCAAATACGCATTTCTCTGGGTTCAATGTGATGCCATATTCAATCAATCGTGAGAGGATGATATGGAGTACTTATGGGTGATCACAGCGCTTCTTCACCTTGGCCAACAAGTCATCCACATAGGATTGCACAATTTTATGGATAAGATCATGGAATATGTATGTCATTGCCCATTGGTACTTAGCGCCAGCGTTCTTAAGACCGAACGACATCACAACGTAACAATAAGTTCCCCAGGGAGTTATAAACGTGGTTTTGGCTTGATCATGTTCAGATATTTTAATCTGATTATACCCTGAGAACCCATCCACGAGGGACAACAGTTCAAATCTAGTTGTTGCATCAACAATGACATCAATGGATGGTAACGGGAAGTCATCCTTGGGACAAGCTTTGTTAATATCCCAAAATTCTATGCAAATGCATATCTTCCCATTCTTTTTGAGAACAGGGACGATATTAGATACCCATTGTGAATAGTCAATGGGTTTGATGAATCCCACTTGGAGAAGTTTCATTACTTCTTATTTGACCATGAGAGCCACTTTTGGCTTCATTGGTCTTTACTTTTGTTTAATTGGTTTTGCATATGGTTTAGTGACAAGATTATGTACCGCAATATGTGGTGTAATCCCTGTCATTTATTTGTAGTTAAATGCAAAAGCCTTTTGATGTTCCTTGAGGATTTGAGTATGTATTTCTATCTCCTCTGGAGTTAACGAGGATCCTAACTTCAAAATTTTTGGTTCTTCCTCTGTTCCAATGTTTATGTCAATCGTTTCTTCGATTAAGGAAGCATTGGCTTCTTCAAATTTAGGCGGGGCCAGAGGTAGTTCCAAACTTTCTCCGTTCTCTACCTCGTAGATATTGAGATCCTTTTGCGGAGAACATTCTACCATGGGATTTCCAAAATAGGAAGAGGAATGTGGGATTAGGGAAAAATCCACTATTTGATGAGCGAGATGTCGCTCCACATAGGCATTTAGATATTTGAGAGTGATTTTATCGCTGTCAAAGTGATCCAGGATAGAAAACTCATTCTCAGCTTCTATATGTGCCAAGAGTGGGTTTGTTGGTATTTTACACACTAATGGTTCAGTACGAAGCGATACCGTGAAACTTGTATCGTCTGACTCACTGTTTGGAGTGAAACAGTAAGCTGAGGTTGCTATTGAATCTGTGAGAAGGTTCTGGTCTCATGGGATTGCTTCAATTGATATGAAGTTGAATCCTTTGCTTAGATCTAATACCGTTGTTTTGTAGAGTTGTAAATGTTCAACTCTAGTCTCATATACCTCAGAGACTTGGTTTGTAACTAGTTGCGAGTCTCCTAGTACTCTAATGTTATCAACACCCATTATTTTGGCTAGGATAAGGCCAATGAGGAGGGCTTCGTACTCCGCCCCATTGTTTGTACACTCAAAGTTTAATTTAAAGGAAAAAGGTAGGATCTTTCCCTCAGGAGAAGTAAATATCACTCCTGCCCCAGCTCCAAAGTGAAATCTAGCTCCATCGAACTGGAGAGTCCAATATTTGCTTGGGAAAATGGATGTTAGGATATTCATCGTGTCTGTTTCTTCTACCTCGGTTACTTCTACCATACAAAATTCATTTGATTGAAGGGAAACAATTCCTAGGGTGTATCCCATACCCATAAAATCAAATGGTAGGAGAATAGGTAGATATTTCTCTAGTAATTCTACAATTTTTGTGGTAGTCCCTAATGACACCGTTTTTATGACGTTAGTCTCATTTTTGAGTGTTGGAATGCCCTCGACGAGATTTGTAATTTCTAATTCTGTGGTAGGTATCAACTTCTCTTCTGGTTTTGAATTAATTGGTTTTCTAAGTTGATTTGTTGGGAGTTCAAACTCGGAGTGAACGCCTGGTCTTTTCTTCAAGTCAGCTAAGTTTATATCGAAGGGTTTTGGGTCACCTTGTGCCATAAATATTTTCCCTAAGTGCAAAAATCTTATTTCTTGGAATAATGTGGAAGGGATTTCCTTCATGCGGTGTATCCATGGTCTATCAAGGATCATATTATAGTTGGTTTCCCGATCTATAATATAAAATTCAGTGAGGACTGTCTTGAGTCCTAAGGTGACTGGTAAAACTATGGTTCCGATTGAAGTGGATTTGTTGGCTAGATTTTCTGCATAGCATAAAACCTAGACAGTCATGAGATAAATCTCTCTCATTTACCGATGAGGCTCTCGTGTCAAATTTTTCAATTAAAATATGTTAGTATCTATATGGGGTTTTACTTTAATTGTTCATCTTATGAACCATAGTTGTACAGTTCTGCAGCAAGTAAGTAGTTATTTAAGAAAGGAAATATTTATAGAAGAAGGGAATTATATTAAAACACAAAAGAAATGGGGAAGATGTGCATCCCAATCAATAAATAGTAAAGTTGATTGCATGCACATAGAAGAAACCAATAGATATAAACACATAATTATAAGCAAAGGCGGCTCTAAATCTAGATCTAAAATAACAAAAAATTTATTCAAAGATCTAAGATAGAAAGCTAGAAACAAAATACAACGTGACACAAAGTTCTCAGGAAATCTGCTCCTGTATATTTCTTTGCTTCAAGTGGCTCTTAAGGGTTTCAGCACAAAGTCTGGGACACAATGATGCTGCTTACAAATTCTCATCATTAACCCAGAGGTTCTTCTTCTACTTATAGAATGTAGAAGGGAAAGTACAAATGGGAAACTCAACTGAACAGAAACATAAACAAGAAGTAAAGATGACATTTGGCAATCATCCTCTACTAACTTCTCCTTAAGTGACACATCTATCACTTAAATAATAGAATTGTTCCAAATAACTTAAAGTAATGGTTTCAAAACCAATAACTTCAAAGTTTTACAATTTCATCCGGGAACGTGGAAAATAGAAGAAGAAGTCAAGCCGGCTATAACATTTATATCTTCTTTTTGTTTTGATACTGAGTATACTTGTCGAACATGTAATTCAACATCTTCCCATCTATCTTAGCCACAACTTCCTTTTCTGTCCTAAACTGCAACAATCTTTCGTTCAACACCTTGATACATGCTTCCACATCATCCAAACTCGGCCTGAACCTCGCAATATCTGACTACAGTGCCACCAATCTACTAATGGAATTCATCATGAAAGGCTTACTATCTCCATCAATTCTCCCTTGTACCATCAGAAGAGACCCTTCCAGGGAATTAGGCACTCTGCTAGGAATGATCCATATGTACGAAGTAACATTTCCGACTACTTCCTCCTCAGTGAAAGCGATGATACTGTCTGGTAAAGACGATGTCATACTCTCAAGTGCCTGCATCCTATTCACCAAAATTATGTAGATCTCCAAACGAAAAGATACTGCAAACTCCAGTTTTTTCCCCTTTTCAACTGATCCATTCGGTACAATCTGTTCCGCGACCAACACTTCTCCCAGTAGCTTATTGATACATGAAAAGTGTACAGTACTCTTAGTGTACAGTCTTCAACACTTTCACACATTAAAATAGGCTCCACAACCTAACAATCTCCCACTTGGAGACTAGTTTTCCTATGAGCAAACTTCTCAACCCTTCACTAGTTTCCGTGAAGACCAACCAAAGCTGAACACAACTTCAGTTTTTCCCTTGTGACCACCTTGGTCATCATGTCTACAGGATTTTGACTGGTATGGATCTTCTCCAGCTTCAACTTCTCTTCCTCCAAAGTTGTCCTGATGAAATGGTACCTTAACTGTATATGCTTCGTCCTATAGTGGAAAGAAAAGTTCTTAGCTAGGTGTATAACACTTTGACTATCACTATGTAGCTTTATTTCCTCCTGTTTATGCCCCAACTCCTCAAGTAATTGTTGTAACCAAATAATTTCTTTGCTTGCCTCTGTGGCATCAACATACTCAGCCTCTATGGTTGACAAAGCCATTAGCTTCTATAGTCGTGAAATTCAGCTCACTGTTGTCCCACCTAAAGTGTAAACATAACCTGTCGTGCTCCTCCTGATGTCTACATCTCCAGCCATATCTGAATCTACATAACCACACAAAGTGGTGTCTGATCCACTGTAGCACAAAATTGTCTCCATGGTCCCTCTCAAATACTGAAGGATCCACTTTACTACCTGCCAGTGATCTCTGCCTAGATCACTCATAAATCTACTCACCTCTCCCACTGCATGGGCAATATCAGGCCTAGTACACACTATGGCATACATCAAACTGCCAACTGTTGATGAGTAAGGTACCATGGACATTTGGTTTCTCTCCTGCTCTATCTTGGGACATTATTCCTTTGATAACTTGAAATGGCCTGCCAAAGGAGTCCCAACCGGTTTAACATCATGCATATTAAACCTCTCAAAGACTTTCTTAATGTACTCTTCCTGAGATAAAGTCAGCTTCTGTTTGTTCCTATCCCGAGATATCCTCATACCAAGGATTTGTTTGGCTGCCCCCAAATCATTCATAGCAAAGGATTCACTTAGCTACTTCTTGAGTACTTTTATTTCCTGCATGTTTTTACCTGCAACCAACATGTCATCCACATACAGACACAGGATAATATAACTTCCATCCTCAAATTTCTTTTTATACACGTAATGGTCAGAATGACATCTAATATAACCTTGCTCCATCATGAAGCTATCAAATTTCTTATACCATTGACGTGGAGCTTGTTTCAAGCCATACAAGCTCTTCTTCAGTTTGGACACCATCTCCTATTTACCTTTGACCTCATAGCCCTCTGGTTGCTGCATATATAGTTCCTCCTCCAAATCACCATGGAGAAATGCAGTCTTTACATCAAGTTGTTCTAAGTGCAAGTCTTCTGCTGCAACTATTCCTATAACAGTTCTAATAGAATTCATTTTTACTACAAGAGAAAAAATCTCATCAAAATCTATACCTTTTTTCTATGCAAACCCCTTGACCACCAACCGGGCCTTGTATCTTTTCTTGCCTCCTTCTTCCTCTTTGACTCTGAACACCCACTTGTTCTGTAATGCTCTTTTGCCTTCGGGTAGCTTCACCAAATCCCATGTCTGGTTCTCCATGAGAGCTTGATGCTCCTCATCCATGGCTTGCTCCCACTTCTTCCTGGCATCTACCTGCATTACTTCAGTAAAGCTCTCTAGTTCTCCACTATCAGTGAGTAATAATAATAAAGAGAAGGAGAAAAACGTTCAGGTTCTCTTCTTACCCTAGAAGACCTCCTCAATATATGAGTTTGGGGTTCCTGTTGAGGAGGTTCCTGAACTGATTCATGTGTCACTTTTCTATCCGGAAGATCCTCTACCGCTGCATATTCTTTCTTGGATTCTTCCATGTTTTCCTGCAATTGTTGCTTATACATGACTTTCTCATTAAAGACCACATCCCTAGATCAAATGATTTTCTTGTCCTTAATACTCCAACATTTATATCCAAATTCATCACCACCATAACCAATGAAAGTACATTTTTCTGAGTTAGCCTCTAGCTTGGTCCTATCATCTTTGTCTATATGAACAAACACCTCACATCCAAAGACTCTAAGAAATGAATAATCAACTTTCTTACCATACCAAGCCTCCTCAGGTATGCCTCCATCCAAGGCACTTGAGGGTCCTCTGTTTATCAAATACACAATTGTGCTCACTACTTCTGCACAAAAAGAAAGAGGTAGTCATGCATGTAACCTCATGCTCCTAGCATGTTCCTTTATTGTTCTGTTCATCCTTTATGATACCCCATTCTACTGCGGAGTTCCTAGAATTGTCTTTTACCTGTGGATTCCATTCTTAGAACAGTAATAATCAAATTCATTGCTACAATACTCCCCTCCATTATCTAACCTGAAACATTTTAGCTTAATACCTATTTCATTCTCTACCAAGGCTTTCCATTTAACAAAAGTTTCAAATACATCATATTTGTTTCTAATACAATAAACCCAAACTTTCCTTGTTGCATCATCAATAAAAGTAACATAATAATTTGAACCCCCAAGAGATGATACCTGAGCCGGCCCCCACACATCAGAATGCACCAACTCTAACTTACTCTCATTCTTTGTAGGTCCAACCTTGAGAAACCTTACTCACTTTTGTTTCCCATATATGCAGTCCTCACAGAACTCCAAACCTATTTTTGTATATCCAGGAAAATCCTTCTTTATGATCTTCGTGCCCTTATGGCTCATATGACCAAGCCTATAGTGTCGCAATGTTGTATCTACTTCTTAAGCCACAAGATTACAAACATTAATGCTATAAGTGGTTAAATACAAGGTTCCAACCTTCTTAACTCTTGCCACCACAAGAGCACCCTTGGTAACCTTCCAAGAATCCGCTGTAAATATCACAGTATAGCCATCACTTCCCAACTGCCCTGTTGATATCAAATTTTGCCTTAATATAGGCACATGTTTGACATCCTTCAATAGCCAAGTATTCTCATTCTACATCTCAACCTGAACAGAACCTTTTCCAACTATGCTATAAGGCTCATTATCACCAAGAAAAACATGCCCAAAATCTCCTTGAACATAATCAACAAAATAATGCCTATGTGGAGAAGCATGGAAAGAAGCCCCCGAATCTAAAACCCAAGATTCAGTAATATTGTGCAAAGAAAGAATCAAAGCATCCTTACATACATTACCCATTGCCACATTTGCGTCCCTGTTTTCTTCCTGTTGTTTCTTCTTGTCCCAAAGCTCCCAACAGTCCTTCTTTGCATGCCTTGACTTTCCACAGTGCCAGCATACTATCTTGCTTTTTTATTTTGACCTTGCCCGATCCTTTGATTTTCCATGGTTTCCTATATTCTTTTGTTTCCCTCTATTTTCCACTGTCAAAGCATTCCCTGAAGTAGAAGATTCACCAAAGATTTTTCTTCACATTTTCTCACTTAGAATCACCCCTACAACATCCTCAAACTTCAACTTTGAGTTAGCAGGTACCGAGTTGCTTATTGTCATTACCAGGCTATTCCAACTCTTAGGTAAAGAGCACAGAACCAATAAAGCCCTAGCTTCTACATCAAATTCTATTGTAACCGAAGCTAGCATATTTACAACCGTATTAAAATCATTTAGATGATCTGCTACTGAACCATTCTCATATTTCTTCATATTAAACAACTTTTTCATTAAAAATATCTTATTAGAGGTAGAGGGTTTTTCGTACAACTTCCTTAATGCATCCATCAGTTCTTTTGTAGTCTTTTCCTTTGAAACATTAAATAATACCGAAGATGCAAGACACAACTGGATTGTCCCAAGTGCCTTCCTATCCAAAAAATCTCATTCTGCATCTATCATGCTCGAGGTTTTGTTCACCTTCTTAGACAGCGGAGTATAAAGATCCTTCTGATAAAGGTAATCTTCCATTTGCATCTTCAAAAGACTAAAATTCTGCTCGTTGAATTTGTCAACCCTAGATCTTCCATCATCTGCCATAGCTCCCACTCAAGATCAAACTTTCCCTACAATTCAACACTTCAGCAAACCAAACCAAGCTCTGATACCAATTGTTAGGAAATAAGGGATAAAATATGCAGAATAATCCCTCATAGAATTGCAACAGTAGAAACTAATATGCAGAAAATTTACAGACCTCAAATAAAAGTGCGGAATAAAATAACACAACACAAAGAGACAATATTTAACATGGTTCACCCAATTTGGGCTACGTCCACAAAGAATCACTTGCTCAGATTTTATTACAAGCCACCACTCTCTCAATACAATACCCAGATCTATTTGGAGCTATGCTTAACAAACTCTATAGAATTCACACCCGAATTCAAAGCACATCTGCAATGTTTTTCATAATTCTATCATATGCATAAAACCATATAAATAGACAACTGCTTAAGTAATTTTACAAAACTATGGGTATCAAAACCATGGGTAAAAAACCGTCCCATAAACCTATGGGTTAAAATCCCGCCCATATGAGAAAATCACATTTCCCAATATATCGGGCATGTTTTAAGGCCCAAAAATAAAATTTCGAGGGCTACGCCCTCGAACCCCTACTACCAGCAGAAGACTTCAACACTTAGAACTTCTATTAGAAATGTTATAGAAATATGCCCCCCCCCGAACCCCGACAAGGATACATGACAAGTGTACAATACTCTTAGTGTACAGTCTTCAACACTTTCACACATGAAAATAGGCTCCACAACCTAACAGTATTCAGGTTACTCTCAACAACTTTATTCATATCTACTATGCTCGTCACCAATTGCTTCAGCTGATCTATTGCATCATTCATAACCTTCAGGCGGGCTGGCACCTCTCTGAGTTGTACAGAAGCTTGACAAATAATCAGATTCTTCCATTCGGTAATAGCTTTCACCTGATTGCTTACCTGCTCTTGATCACTTACCTGCTCTTGAGCTGAAATGGGCTGAGTGGAAGATTTAGCAACCTTGGCTATGATCTCACACAACTAAGATACCTACTTTTGAAGTTTGTCTTTCTCCGCCTTTTCTCTGTTAAGCCTAAGGAATAGAGCATCTATCAATGTCTGTGTATCCTGCTTCAATCCTTCTGTGGTGGCTTAACCGATAGGTACTCTGGTTACTATTATGTCTTCTACCGTGAGCTCATCCTCTTTCTTTCTTTCCCCCGGAACTGATATCTCAACAAACTTCTGCCCCGACTCCTCAATGATCAACCTTGAAGTTACCTTATCAACTTTAGGTTTTCTATCTTTTCTGCCTAGACTCTGGAGCAACTACAAGTCGTGTTCCTCCAAGTTCATTTCCACTCTAACCTCTGGAACCAACTGCGAAGCCAACCATTCTGAGAAATTACTTCTCGGAGAATGAGAAGTTGTTGAGTGTACTACTATCTCTTGCTCTATTTCCTCTCCATTAGAAATTGCTACAGTGTTATGGCTGCCATCTTTTGAATCATCCAAGGACAAAGATCTTTTGAAATCTGCCATCTGCAGCTTCAACGTCTCTTCTGGAACATGTGCTAAATGGAGTGGCTAAGGAGAGAAGATTAATGTTGCCAGATTCAGTGGAGGCATGGAAGTGTCTTGTTGAGGTGCAATAGTCGGTGAAGTAATGGATGTTGGAGAAGCTGGAACTAATGTCATAGTCGTGGAAGTGATCTTCTCTTTTGATTGAGACTTTCTGTGCACTTTCATCTTCTCAGGCCTTCTGTTGCTTTCTCCTCCGTGCTTCCTCTTGAGGGAATCCCCTGTGCCAAAGTTTCTCGTGACTTGATTCATCAATGCTTCATTAAGGCAGTATCCCTTCATCAGCAACCAGTTTGAAGTATTCACCAGAACAACGGCAGACCTTTCTTCAATAGTATGGCAGCCCCCTATGTTCTCCTGAATTACGACTCTATCTCCTCCCATTTGATGGTAAGTTTTAAGTAACACGTTCCCATCATCTTTAAGATCCACAGGTATCTGTGCTAGTCCAAAGTCGAACACTTGTCGTGCTGATAGCCTGTTGAAATCTTTCTTTCTAACCTCGTACTCGCTTTTGCACTTCATCCAGAAATCCTCTAATGAAGGCACATGTGTATACTCTTGGGAGATTGTCTTCCTGGCTACTCCGAATGGATCGAAGTTCAGCCGTGCCAGGAAGAACTCTTGCTCGTACTCAGAGAACATCTCCGCCTCCATTCCTCAAGCTCTCTGAATGCTCTAACAACTATAATGTCCCACAGTGATCGGGAAGAAACCCGTAGACTTGTGTCATTTCAACTGAAGGTCATGCATCTCCACAAGTTTCCTGCTCAGCTCCATGCTGATCAATCTATCATTCAGATATCTGGGCAGCTTAACCGGTTCTCCAAAAAAGTCAGTAACCCTAAGGTATGTGAAATCTGCAAACTGAATAAATAGACTTCCAATTTTGGATACAGCTTCCCACGCTTCCTTACTCACCCTATTGGCCTTTAGACCCTTGTCTAGCCTGCAAATGAATTTGTAGAAGAATCCATCATTGACCACTTTGAAATATTTCTTACACACATGTACAGTAAGCTGTGGATAGTACTCAAAAATGGGGTCCTTAGAAAGAATGCCACATCTATCCAACTTGGAGAAGATGCCTTGTGAAGCTACTGCATATAACAAATAAGAAGTCATTTTAAAGCTAAAAGTACACTTCACGTTCCGAATTTGCTCACCAATGTTGTCGCTAATGATTTTTGACCAATTGATTATTAAATCCACTTTGTTGACTTCAATGGTCCTGATGAAAGCATACATCCATGTACGGAAAGTGTGAGCGTTCGCTTCGCCATTTATCCTGCACAACAATTTGGCAATATCATCTACCTCCTGTACCAGATTGGACCGCGGAAGAGTTCTTGGGAACTTAGAAGGAGATCTGGGCTTCTTCATGTATCTATTGTTCATAATGTTCACGCACTCAACTCTATGTTTCTCCCACCTGCTGCTGGCATCTTGTATGCTGATAGAAGTCACCACCTTTCGTGTCGGAATCTTTAAACAATAATTGATGAACTGTGCGTCCAACCGAATTATTGTTTTCCTCGTAGCATCTCGGACTGATTTGGATGATGGATGGTAAGACCTAACACACTCCATAATAAACTTTGGCAACTGGGTTGTGTAAGGAATCACTGCAGCTCGAATAATTCCACTGCTTTTAACTGCACGCATGAGGGAAGTCTTTCCTACTATGGATCTATCAATCAATTCGAAAAGAGGTTCCGGACCTAGATCTGTGTCTCTGATGTTTGTGAATTTGGAAGTGATGCATGACTCCATTGTGTTTTCTTTTTCATCCCTCTTTACCATGGCTATGTCTATCTTTGTCTGAACAATTCTTTTTCTTCTTACTCGGTCGGAATTCTTCAAAACTGGTGCAGATCTGGATAATTCTTCAAATTTGAAGGATATATTCAATGTATTGGACATTGATTTAATCTCCCTTTCTTTTGTAAAGCACCTGTAACGAATTCCTGTGATTAATTCAGACAAAGATGGCAGTCGGACCATGAACATTGGATTTTAATCATAAAAATCTGCATAATTCAAGCTTGTTGTCCCAAAAAATGATGTTTTATTTGCATGCAAAGCAAGCATGAATTTTACTAACTTCACCTGAGCACCTATATCACTTATGCAAACAATTATCCAGACACAAATCAACCTCCTTCAACCTGTGCGCCAATTCTGGAAGCTTTTAACATTAATTTCACCTTCTTTTGAGCAAAAATCCTCTTCAAACGGGGCACACTTTTCCTCTAGGTTGCACTTCTATGCCTATGAATTAATTAATTCATCTTTATGGCAGCCCCTGCTTATATAATTCTCATGATTCTATAATTAATTAATGTCTTTCGTATTACTAGCAATTAATTAATTAATTAATAAGCTTCACTCTTCAAATGGGGCGCCTATTTTATGCATGCTTATGGTTACCATTAAATAAATTAAATTTATTTAATTTTAGACTTCTGCTTCCAGTTAACTAAAGCCTCACAATATGCTTTGACCTTAGCCACTGAAAATATGAATTAATTTAATCATTTAATACTTTAAAAAGTATTATTTCTCTCCCAAATGGGGCGCACTTTTTGACATGAAGGGGCTGCATTAAATAAATATTATTTATTTAATTTTAGAACAGTCTATTTCCAACTTCCTTTTGTCCACTTACCTCTATTGACTTTTCCACAAACCTGGGCGCCAAAATTAGGTGAATAAATATTAACAAATATTTATTTAATGCATTATTATTCACCCAAGGTGGGTCGCACTTTTTGGAATAAAGAATTTCTATTTTTAAAAGTCAGATGTCAATGGGATTATTTACCCTATAAGGCAACCCTAAAAATCCCATGATTCACTTAAGTTGTTTGACTTTCATAATGGGATTATTTACCCTGCAAAGCAGGCAATAAAATCTCATGATTCACTTAAGTGATTTTTCTTTTATTCCACAATGGGAATTTTTACCCTGCAAGGCAGGTAAGAAATTCCCGCATGCCTGCTGCCTCTAATTTTCCCATTGTGACTTAAGTGGCGTTGCTTCCACGGGAAAAAGTACCCTACTAGGTAGGTACAAAATTCCCACCTGCCTGTTGCTTTCAAAAATCCTATGATCCACTCCAAACCCTCTTTTTCCAAAAATGCAGCCAGCCCAGAAGAGGCTTTTTGGTGCACGACTTCATCTTTTCCCAGAGAACTAGACCTCCGATGGCGAATTCGTTATGGGACAACGTGCATATGTGATCTTCAGATACTCTAGGCCAAGAATCAGGCCAAACTGGCAAAGGAATAGATCCAGAGAAATTTCACAGAAAACGAAACAGGAAAACATAAAAAACACAAAACGTTGCCAGAAGTTACAAATAAATCCTAAAATGCATTCTTGGTTAAAACCCTACTGGGATATGGGAATAATGATATGTACGATCACAACAGAGTTAAACCAGAGCACAAATTGCCTCACACGGGGCTCAAAATAATCAACTACAAATTTCCCACAGGCAAATCCCGACGACAGAATATAACAATTTTAGGCATCTGGGTATTTGGTGAAAATGGCTTATATGGATTCTTAGGAATATCTTGACACAATACAAGAACTTTCTGGCAATAAAAACACAAAACAAACCATTATTTTAAAAGTATGAAATTTTTTCAGATAGGGTAGTCTCAGATTTTAGGATGAAATCTGGGGACACCAGGCTTTGAGGCTATCATAACCTCTTAGTGTATTTCGTATTGTGGAACAATTTGTTTCTCCATATCCTAGCTTTTGAAGGAAAGTGAAGGGGACTATGTTAATTGTTGCCCCATTATCAATCATTGTGTGTTTAACATAATTATTGTAGACCCATGCTTGTAAATGTAAAGTTGGGTCGCCTCTACACGTAATTTCAGCGTCCGTTGGCATTTTGCTTATATCAAATATTAAACTCAGTATCCTTATTTGGCTACCCTAGAGGGTAGACATCAAATTCTACATGGTTTACTTGCGTTTTCGGAGGAGTAATATTAATTAAATGACCAAGGCCTAATGCTTCTGAGAGAGCATCCCTATGGGTGGGAGAGTTCTTTAACAAATCCAAAAAGGAGATGTGAGAGAAGGTCTTCGTTAAGTCATTAATTAAATCATAAGCGCCTATGGGTTTTACCAAAGTTTGTTGAATGTTGTCTAGTTCTAATGGATAGCTTGGAATTGGTTGAGAAGAATAATTCCATATTCTTGTTATGGTTTATACGGGTAGCTTGGTGTCTAACTCTACCAGACCAACTATCTTGGTTTGTGGTCGAGTTCCTAATTGGGGTGCGACCGGTGGATTTAATGAAGTTGAAGCTTCATGATCGTTATTTCCTGTCATAATACACTTGTTTGTTCCGCTTGGATCTAACCTGTTATTGTTAGTATGATTTGGGAGCGAATCATTAAAGATCTTGAGGGGTGCATTTTGAGGGGAAACTGCCCTTGTGTAAGTGTTTGGCGCAGGTACTACAGAATTTTCTAAGAACAGATCTATAAAGAGTTGTCTTTGGTCTTCTAGAAAACGATGCATGAATTTATTGTAGTCACGACAAGTCCTAGTATCATGGCCTTGAATCTTGTGGAAACCACAATATAAATTGGAATTATAATTTTGAGGTTATTGATTTGAAACCTGCTGTGGCCCAAAATTCTGATAAGGTTGTTAGTTGTTAGAGTTAAAATTTGAGGTTGTTGCCTTTGGTTTTGACTCTGATATCCAGTTGGGTTTCGATTTTAACCTTGTGTTTGGATTTGTCGTCATCGTCGTCGTTTTTGTTGTGGTCGTGGTGGACGATTAAAATCCACCGCGTTGATTGTTGGAGTAAAATTGTTATTTCGCTGATTGTTAACTTGGTCTGTTACTCCATCTGTTGTAACCTCGCAGTTTTTGTTAAGGATTTTGGGTCCTTGATTGGTATTCTTGGTGTTAGGATAGGCCGTAGTGTTTTGACTGGGAGATATTAATTTCCTATTTGTTCCATATGTCTTACAACCACTATCTATGGTCGCTTGGTTGATTCGGAGAGCACTCTCGAGTACTTCATCATAAGTTCTTAGTGGGAACTTTTGGACTTCTTTCTTTATCTCTCTATTGAGGGAATGAAGGAATAAATCGCATAGTTCCATCTGATCGATGTTTAGAGCACTTACTGATGAGTAGAGAACCATATGCCATCTTTGAATAAAATGAGCAGCGGATTCATTATGTTCTTGTTTAATATGCAAGAATTCCCTGATTCATGTTCTTAACAATTTGTTCATGTCAAAAGCTTTGATGAACTCTGACACGAGTTGTTTAAATGAGTGTATCGAGGCTTCAATTATTCTGTAGTACCAATCAAGGGAAATACCCTATGAGGTTTTAGGGAATATCTTGGCAACAACCCCATCCCAAGGGAGTAATTACCGTATGGCCATGGCATAGGCCTTGATGTGTGCATTTGGATCGCCCTCCCCTTTGTATTTGGGTAAATCAGGAAGAGGTCTTGGAAGCATAACACTTTGTACGGCGAAGTCTAGGGGCTCTTTTAAATATTCTGAATAAGTCCCTACCACATAGGCTTCAACCATCAATGGTGCTTGCTGTGGGGGTGGCATGGTTTGTTGATATGGAATAGCATTTGTATTTGCAGGGACATAAGGGAATCCCAGAAGTTGAGCGAACATACTGGGAGAGGAGAACATGTCTCCCTACGGTGATTTTGAATAAATGTTTAAGTAGGGAGGAACATTGCTCTAGTATGGGTTGTTTGAAGCTAAGCTGGGAGGTATCATATTTTCAACTGGAGCGGCATTTGAAAATGCGGTTCTAGTTGGTGTTTACTGTGGATAGTTATACAAATGTTGAGGAGGCATGCCTAACGTGCTTGTTCCTGTAAGGAGGTCAACCTAGCTGGGATGATGCGGAGGGTCGGGGATTCTTGCTTGCCTGAAATATGGATTTTTATTTGCTTGAGCAAGTTCCAATCCTTTAACTTTCTCAACTAAGGCTTAAATGACCTCGATTGGCGAAGACACGATGTTTTGTCTTAATGGCATTTTTTGTACACCTTGAGGTTGTAAAGGGGTATGATACCCTGCTATGAATTGATCATTACCTTGCCAAGCTTCACCGAGAGTATTTCCCATAGGTGGAGGAATGGGGGTGTTTTCTTGGAGTAGGGTATCGAGTTGTGTTTACAAACTCCCTATAGGTGGGTACATGTTTTGGAAGCATTGTTCGCTTCTAGCGTAGCGCACTTAATACTCCTCATCCAAAAATGGGAGTGGATCTGACTGTCTACTGATTTGTGGTTTGAACAAAACCTGAGGAGATGAAATGGATTCTCCAGTAAACGTCATCTTGTTAGAGCCTGAGGGCTCTGGTTGTTGTGTTTGTGCAAGCTGATCCAACTCCTCAATTCAGAACGAAGAACTAGAGCTAGTTCTTTGAGGGGGAGTTTGTGATGACAAGTAGTTGCTTGAATAGTTGTCAGCCCATGTAGAGAGCGAGGGTGAGGGTTGTCTATTTGTTTGACCATAATTTGCTTCGAGACCTGAGAGAGGTCTACCATATGCGTCGTATCCCGACATATTCAGGGGGTATATGAATACCAGGATAATAATGGGAAAGAGCGAAGGTGGATGAAAGAAATGAAAATAAAAGGGGAACAATTTTTTGTTTCACGTCGGGTTCACCAATTTTGTACGATAGAAAAGTGACATGCGAGCATGAGAATCTACAAGCAACTCTTCTTCGCACCCGACCTCCCGAGGTCATGCCAAGACAACCGGTGAGAATGAAATTTATATGGATATAGACAAACTAGTTGGGCAATCTTATATCCTCGACCCGTGATAATGGAATATGTGAATCTAAGGCAAAGAAGGCTCTCCTAACCTGAATTGGTGTAATAGATCGTTAGGATATAATAGTTGTTCGGAGGCTCCAATCAAGGTCGAGCTCTACTGAGATCCTATTTATTGGCTATTGGATACGTGGAAAATGACATGTAGGTGCTTCGTGTATATTTCAAGACAAGGTCATGGAAAATGGTGATGAGAGGTGTAGTGGATCCTCCGAAGTTTTATGGATGATTCTCTGGTCTAGTCCAGAAATCCCTAGCCTGATTGGCTGCTACGTTTAATACGGAGAATTGTGTAATGATGTCTGGTGGAAGTGGTGAGGATCTAAATATTAGTGTGCGTAAACCAGCGTCAATGTCTGATTGATCAGTAGGCCCGTTAGGTTGTGGGACCTGTGGATCACAACTGTAAGTTCGTGGTTGTGGCGGACCTCCTATGGTCATATGAGGAGTCAATCTCTTCTCTCGACTATCCAATAGTCGTAAGCGTTTTTAGCCTTTATTTTTAGAACTATAAGTTGTGTAATTTTCTCAGAATACCTTACAGGTGTTCTAGCAACTTGAATATGTAATCTAGTATCTATGTCGACGAGGAGGTCTCATGCGTTAGGCTGTGGAACTAAAGGATCGCAACCAAATATTTGTTCTCTTTCGAGTCCTTGTACATTCATGCGGATATCCTTTCAAGACAGTCTATAGTTAGGGTGATTTGACCAGAATGTGAATGCCTTATCGTCCTCAGTATTCAACTCTCTCAATTGTTCACTAACTACTTGTAGGTTTACTGTTGTTCGAAAAACCTAGATCCTAAGGTCTTGATCTATATCAGCTAGTGTTGTGGGGAGATTTGGTTGAGGCACTATTGGTTCAAATATGTATTCTCTGGGCTCTCTAGGTCCCATGATTGTCATGCAAAGATGATTCAATTTTAACTAAAATGAATAAACTAATTATGAAAGATGTATCTACACTATGCATATATTCTTTTATTTTTGTATTTTTGATGAAGTATTTTAATGAAATTAAAAGAGCAGCTATTCTAATATATTTAGAAAATGGACAATTAATCTAGTGATAGAATCAAAACAAGCAAAGTAGCTCGATGTAGCTATTTGCCTATGCAGTTGTGAGTTTATCCTAAATATCTAAATAACTAACTAGTTTAATAAAAAAACTCTCAATCCTACCTCAGAAGTGAGGAATGAATCATAGTTTCTCAGAAACTATCATTCCCCACAGCTTCCCTGGCAATATTGAAAGTGAACTTTAACTGAAATGAAATAATTTACTACTCTATTTGATATATTGTAACTAGAACTTTGATAGCTCAAACTTGGAGTTTACAGAATAATGGTAAATCTAGTTGTGTGTGACTTCGTCCCCTTAGTGTGATCTCCTCGTTCCTTCGTGTTCTCGTGAATCCAGAAAAAGTGTGTATATGATAGCGCCAGCAGAAGAAGATACTCAAACAATGGAAGCTTAGATCGAATACAATGCAAGTAAGAGAGGGATAATGTAAGTGAACAAAGCTTGACTATGTAATTCCTAGCAGGATTTATTGTGGGAATACAACACAAATATTCTGAGAATTCTGGAAACTATCTTTTGTGACAAAACAAAACCTACAACTCTAAATGGATTCCAATTCTAAAATGAAATTACCTTATTCTAAACTGATTGTATGGAATAACAATGAAGTAAGATGAAATAAGAAGATCAAATGATCTCTAAACAACAAGGGAAGGCTGATAACTGATGCAAAACATGAAACTATTGGAAGTCCAAGCAAGAACTTCAAACAAACTGAATATTTAAACAAAGAAGGATAGGGGCCATTTACTTGTGGACAAGATGGGTATTTATAGAATTTGGATTTACCAGAGGGTAACTCCCAATTGATCTCTTTTACTATAAACAAAGGGAAAACACTATTTACAAGGCAGCCAAAACATAAATGCAAGCCAAAGTGGTTGAAGAATGTGGGTGAAAGTTGAATGTTTACGTTTGATGCATTCGTCAAAGCGTTTTGGAAAACGCGCACAGGACCGCTGCCCTGCACAGGGTGACGGTCCTATCACTTAAGACCAAAATGTAAGGAAAAAGGGGGCAGAGGACAAAACAAAGCATACGGAGCTTGGATAAAGCATTTGGGATGCAAACATACACTTGGCGAGCTTTTTTTGGATTCTAAACACCTTGCGAAGAGACCTGAATCATCATTGGGGTTTCCATAACCTCTTTTCGGCAGTATAGTACCTACATTTTTGGGTACATACAGTTACCATTGTCAATCTCCACCAAGAAGTAGCTTTCCACTTGCAAGTTCATTACACCAATACATTCGATGACATCATAGAAAAGGGCATGCAAATTGAAAAGGCCCTTATCGAAGGCCTTATTAAGTTATATTCCAATGATAATCACAGTCAACCCTCCATGTCTGAGAAGCCTAAATATTTCAATATAAAAATTTTGTCAGCGATGGAAACAAAACATGTCAAACATGTACACAAATCCGCTACTATATCTATCCCTAAAGGTCAACCTCATTACACCCAAGACCCAAAATGATGAACATACACCCCTCTTGGTGAGTCTATTGAAGCAATCCTTGATAAATTAGTCGTTGTTAATATGGTTGTTTTCCCCCAAACTCAACCAATTGACGATTCTCAACCCAAACCCTCGTGGTTCAAGGAAAATTAGTACTACAAATTTCATAGAATCAAGCACCATGCTACAAATAGGTTTATAAAACTCAAAAATTATATCCAAGATCTAATCAACCGAGGTGACATTGAAATCAAGGAAAATGCACCTTCTTCTTCTAAAAACCAAAGGCTTGTGATCTATTAGAATCTGCTTCCTAATCATGGTTAGACCCTTGCTCTAAATCAAGGTTAACAAAAGTTTGGAAGAACCCTAAATCATCCACCCAACATTCTAACCACATCAACTATTGTCACGTACCATTGCAGTATGAATCTATTGTTGGCTACATACACCATTCCCCACATCAAGTAGCTACTATTAAAGTCAAAGGCCCTTCACAAAATTCTCGGTGTGTAGTTACCACTCGAAGGAGCCGTGTAGTGGTCCAAGGAGTTGCTCCATCCTCCTTGAATCCACCACTGCAATCCCAGTACAATATCATTGACCAAATTGAGAAGACCCCTTCAAAAATATATATAATGTATCTTCTCAAAACATCCTCCGTACATAAAGATATCCTCTATCGCTCCCTTCAAGAAAGACATGTTCCACATGATATCAATCCCACATAATTCCAAGCCCTTATCACCCAAATTTATCCTCATCCCACATTACCACTCAACTTTACCCAACAAGACTTGCCACTAGACGACCCCACACACAATCTACCTTTATACATTGAGGAGAATATTGAACACACTTGTGTCAAAAGAGTATTGGTGGACAACGGATATGCAATTAACCTTTGTACCTTGTATCTCATCCAATGATTAGGTTACAATGAATTGGATCTGAGACATGATATACTTACCATCAAAGCATATGATAATATTGAGCATAAATCCGTGGGCACCTTGTATCTTCCCGTTAATGTAGGGTTTTTTGTGCTCCCTACCCTAGTGCATGTCGTGGACATTCGGTCTCCTTATAATTTATTGCTTGGTCGACCATGGATCCATGAAATGCATGTTATATCTTCTACATTGCATCAATGTCTCAAATTTGAGCATGCCAATGAGATCACCATCCATGGTGACCCTCAACCCTTCAAATATTTCCAGGCACTCAAAGCACAAAATTATCAAGAACCATATTATCCTATTACTGAAAATGTGCCATCACAATCTCCATTTCCATCATCATCAGATACTTCCTATGTTTCACATGATAGTCTTCCATCCACATCACATAACACCTCATCGTCATTTTCCCCTCTCTTACCCACTCCATCCATATCTGCTCCTGTTCTACCTACTCTGCCACATAATTTAAAATCCACATGGTGTAGGGAATATAGAACTTTCAACATCAAGCAACTATCACTCTCACCTAAACATCACAACAGACCCAACATGTGTTAAGTAAGAAAGCAAAAATATTCACTAGGCTCTTCCAATTTTATCCATTTTGGGTTTTTTGTTTACAAGTACCTCAAGCCATCCAACACCACATGGCTCATCAATGACTCTATACCGTCCTATGGCTCAAACAACAAATATTTAGTCCCTAAGCGAATAATGACTCGCATGGGTTATTTTGTAAGATGACTAAGACACCATGAGAGAGGCATCCCTAAACCTATTACTATCATCCCCAAACTTGATGGTCATGGGATTGGGTATCGACCTCCTGGTAAGGGTATCCACCATGACCATACTGACATGACTGAAACAAGTTTTGCCTTTAGCCAATACGAAGACCTCGCCACCTAAATCTCTTTCTCGATACCGTCATTTTCTCCATCAATGTCACTCTCACCTACCCATAACTCATCGAGTAGTACCAAAAATTTGAGCATATCACCTTGGATAAATTTCAAAATGATGAGGCATTTCTCAAGTTCATGGGAACTCGGGATAATATACCTGTTGATGATCATAAAAAAGGTTTCCAAGTATGTTTAAACGATGATGCCTACTTTGGCGCATAGGATTCTACCCTCTCCCTTCAATCCCCATCCAATATCCCTCATCATAACTCTCCTTGTCATCTTGATGAGGAGGATCCCCTTGCAGAATTCTTCCAAGGTCCCCAAATCATGAACAAGAGCTAGTTATGGATCAACTCATTTTGGCTCCTGAAACACTACAGGATGGCTCACCATCATTAATTGAGAAAACCATTGACATTGAAGAAGACCCCAAGATCCTTAAACTGGGGGAATCCTTATCAGTATAAGAACACACCACCTTTACAACACCCCTAAAGGAATTCTAAGACATATTCGCATGGTCATATGTGGATATGCCTAGTCTTGATCCATCTCTAGCGGTTCATAATCTTGTAGTGCATAAATATGCAGCGTCAATGAAGTAAAAACTATGCAATATGCATCCAAAGGTTGCCCTACTTGTCAAAGAAGAATTGCAAAAGCTACTTGACATTGGTTTCATCTGTCCCATTGACTATTTTGATTTGATCTCTAACATTGTCTTAGTAGGAAAAAATATTGGGGCATCTGTATTTGCACAAACTTCTGCGACATTAACAAGGCTTGCCCAAAAGATCATTTTCTCTTACCAAATATTGACATGATTGTATATTCTACAATCGGGCATGAAATGTTATCTCTCATGGATGGATTCTCCAGATATAATCAGATCAAAATAGCTGAAGAAGATCAACATAAGACTGCTTTCACCATGCCTTAGGGCATGTTTTGTTACCAAGTCATCCCCTTTGGCCTTAAAAATGCCTGAGCTACTTACCAACGCGTCATGACTGTCATATTCCATGATGTGATGCATGACATCGTTGAATATTACATCGATGACATCATGGGAAAATCTAAGACCAGAAAAGAACATCCCATGGTTCTTCGCTACATCTTTGAGTGACTCCGAGAATACAAAGTTTGGCCTAATCCCAAGAAATGTGTTTTCGGTGTTACATTTGGTAAACTACTTGGATTTATCGTCTCATGTTGCGGAATTGAAATTAACCCAGACAAAGTTAAAGCTATTGTTGAAATGCCTCTACATACAAATCACAAACAACTAAGAAGCCTACATGGTAAAATCCAAGTCATCAGAAGATTCATAGCAAAACTTGCTGACAAGTGCCATCTATTTCATAATTTACTAAAAAAAGGAACTATATTCCATTAGAATGAAGACTATCAAGCTTCTTTTGACAAACTAAAGGAATATTTATTGCATCCTCCAATGTTAGTTCCTCCTACTCTAGAAATTCCACTCCTCCTATACATTTCAACTACACAACATGCCTTTCAGACTCTTTTAGTGCAGCATGATGATCATGGAAAAGAACAAGCCATATTGTAGACACCTAAATTCCGCTTTTGCAATCTTATTGCCAAAACACAGGCAAATCACTGTCATTCTCACCAATTCCATTATAATTAGTGATTTCCACTAATTAACTAATGTTTCTTACCACTTTGGTCAATTAACAAACACTTCGTTGATCACCAAACCTCTTTTGCATTCAGGATGCCACTTTAGGAGGAATCATAAGTCAAAATCCTCTTCAAAATAGACAATTAGTGTTTATTAGCTAATTAATCCTATTTTGCCCTTGTTTTGGTCAATATGCCCTAATATTGGCTTAAACCCCTCTTACAACCACTCAAAATCACCCTATTCACCTCCACAATGTCTCAACAAGCTTCAAAATCTTATCCTAGCCTCTTAGTTGACCCTAAACGATTGATTAAGGATCCTCACATCTTAATCACTTGATAATTCACTAATTATGATTAATAAGGTGTAATGAAATTACTTGTATAATTTAGATTATGAGCATAAACAGAACACCCATAGAACACAATATTGCAGATAAATGATCTCAATGTGCAATTAAAATTGCTTCGCCACTTCAAGGGGGAAACCTCCAACCATACAATAAGACTCAAATGCTCGAATCATGATGAACTAGCATCGACAATCCCCTATATAAACTATTCATATGTTATGGACATCACCAAGGCCGATCTAATAAGCATGAGAAAGTATAAATGATATAGTAAAATGATATGGTAAACCACAAGTCAGCTACTCATATCCTAATACGAGCAATAGGTTAAGGGCGTAGCATGCCCTTCCCCTTCAAACCAATGTTGTCCTCGACATTGAATAATCCTAGATGTTGCTACATAAAACCTTCATCCTCCCAGGTCACATCTTCTATGCTCAGATTCTTCCACTTGATCAGATATTGCTTAATATCTTTGGTTCTCAGCCTCTTAATGTGTGTTTGCAGAATCTTCTCTGGCTCCAAAATTATTCTTCCTTCCTCATCAAGTTCTGATAGCTCTGTCTGGGCTGTAATTTTCTTTCCAATAACCTTATTCAGGAAGGAAACATGGAATACTAGGTGTATGCATGAAGATTGAGGCAACTCTAGTTTATAAGCAACGCTTCCAATTTTCTGTAGAATCTGATAAAGACCATAATATTTAGGAAAAAAATTTCCTTTTTCTATTGCTTCAAGGACATCTGATTGTAAGGTTGTAGACGTAAAAAAACCCAGTCACCAATTTCAAAATTTCTTTCACTATGGTGTTAAACTGCTTGTTGTTTCATTTTTTTTGTGCCAATACCAAATGTTCCTTTAAACTAGCCAAAACCTATTATTGATGTTGAATGTGCTCCTCAACATCTTTGACCTTAGTTTGTACCCTCAAGGAAGAAGTGATAGATGGTGGATGGTAACCATATAATGCTAAAAATGGGTTCATTTGAGAAGAGGTATGAAAAGATGTGTTATTCCACCATTTGCAAGCAGTAGCCATTTAACCCACTGTTCTTTCTTATCCAATAAAAAAAAACGTAGATACCCCTCTAAGCATTTATTAACCACTTCCGTTTTCTCATCAATTTGAGGATGGTAAGATAAACTATGAGCTATTTGAGTACCTAACCATGCAAATAATTCTATCCAAAAATTACTTGTGAAAATAGGATCACAATCACTTATAATTATCTTTGGGGTTCCATGTAGCCTTTGAATTGTCTCCAAAAAAATAGCTGCGACTGTACTGGCTATAAATGGATGTGACATGGCACAAAAATGGGCATATTTTTTGAGCATATCCACAATCACCAAAATAACATTCTTACCCTTTGAACAAGGCAATCTTGTGATGAAATCCATGGAGACCTCCTCCCCTCTATGTCTATGAATTAGTAATGGTTATAATAGAATTGGTGTCTTAATGGTTTCACCTTTGTTCTGTTGGCACACCAAACACTTTGATACAAAATTTTGTACATCCCCCTTAATTCCTACCCAAAAGAATTATCTTTTTATTATATGATATGTCTTGAAAAACCCAGAGTGTCCTCTAACAGGTGATGCATGTAGCTCTGCAAGAATCTTATGCTTCAACTCAGAATATTTACACAAGAATAACCTTATCCTTGTACCATAAGGCATTACCTTTCCACTCAAAAATTTTAGATGTTATAGAGCCTTGCTTGATATTCTATATTATAGATTATGCATCCTTGTCTTGATCCCATTCCAATCTTGTTCCATCCACCCAATCAGCCTTCAATATGGACATTACACATAGTAAGGAATTTGTGGATGTATCCCTTCTAGATAGTGCATCGACTACTACATTTTATTTACCCTTTTTGTATATGATTTCAAAATCATAACCCAACATTTTTGCTACCCACTTTTTTTGTTCCTCAGATTGATAACCTTTGCTCCAATATGTATTTGAGACTATCATGATCAGTTTTCACCTTGAAGTGTCTACCCATTAGCTAGGGCCTTCATTGCTTAACTGCATAAAGAATAGCCATCATTTATTTCTCTTAGACAGGTTTGAGCAGATCTTTTCCTTTAAATTGGTGACTCTCAAATGCAATTGGTCTTCCTTCCTGTATGAGAACTACTCCCAATCCTGATCCTAAAGCGTCACATTCAATAATGAAGGTTTTTGAGAAGTTAGGAGTAGCCAAAATTGGGTTGGTGCACATGGCTTCCTTCAACTGCTCAAAGGATTCAATGGTTGTGTTTTTCCAATGGAAGGCATCCTTCTTTAACAATGCAGTGAGTGGAGTCGCAATTCTACCATATCCCCTCACAAATCTTCGGTAGTACCCAGTTAGTCCTAGGAACCCTCACAGATTTTTGGTAGTTGCTGGCCTTGGCCATTCCACCATAGATTTGATCTTCTAAGGATAAACTTTGACACCTTCATGGGATACAATGTGACCCAAGTACTCTACCTCTTGTACACCAAAAGAAAATTTTGGATGGATTTGCATAGAGCTTATGTTTCTCCAAAAATGCCAACAATTTATTTACATGTTGTAAGTGTTCTTCCCATGTCTTACTGTAAATCAATATGTCATCAAAGAAAACTAATACAAATTTCCTTTAAAATTTCCTAAAAACAGTGTTCATCAATCTTTGAAATGTTGAGGGAGAATTTGTAAGACCAAAAGGCATTTCCAAAAACTCATAATGGCCCTCATGAGTCCTGAAAACCATTTTATGAACATCTTCCTCTCTTATTCTAATTTGATGGTACCCCAAACAAAGATCTAATTTTGTGAAATAAATAGCACCATGTAATTCATCAAGTAAATCATAAATTACTGGAATAGGAATCTTACCTCTGATGGTGTACTTGTTGAGTTCTAGGTAATCTAGACACATCCTCCATGTTTCATCCTTCTTACATACCATGACCACTGGTGAAGAATATGCACTCTGGCTATGCCTGATGATACCTGCCTTCAACATTTTGTGCACCATTTTATTGATATCACTTTTCTAGGAATATGGGTATATGTATGGTCTAATGTTAGGTGGTTAGCTCCCTAGAATCAACGAAATGGCATGATCATGATCCCTAACTGGTGGTAGTCCCTTTGGAATTGTATAAAAAATATACGAGTGAGCATCAACAATCTTCTGAAGATCAGGTGGCATTGAAGAATTTGTATTTTGTACCTCTATGGAAAATAACTTTACTGCAAATCCATCTACTCATTTTCTAAGAGCCTTCTACATCTGATGAGAGCTAATAATATGTGTAGACTTAGCTACCATCCCTTTTAATTGTATTTTCCTTCCTTCTGAATGAAATTGCATGAAAAATTCTTGGAAATTCATTTCTATAGGTACCCAAGGTTGTGAGGCATTGGACACCCAATACAATATCTGCCCCTCCCATAGAAATAGAAAATATAGGAGAGTCTAACATGTAGTCTCCCATGGAAATCTTGATACTATGGCACTTTCCTATGCACTTGACTTTCCTACCATCCATAATCATAACTTGCATTTCTAGATTTGGGTAAATAAAATAATTAAGGTGGGCAGCTTAACTTACTATTTATGAAGTTATGAGTACTCCCTGAGTCAATCAACATCGTCACCTTCTATTTTTTGAGATATCTAATAACCTTGAGTATTTGAGGAGAACTAATACCTGACAACACATGGGAAGAAATTGTAGGTTGGTAATCCTCTACTTCATATTCTACTTGTTCCTTAGCTTCTCTTATAATTTCAACTTCCTCTTCATTCTCATTTTCTCCTTCAATATAGAACAACTTATTCTCAGCACATTTGTGTCCCAGTCCATATTTATTGTCGCAGTTAAAACATAATCCTTTTGCTCTTTTTTCTTCCATTTGTTGAGGAGTCAGTCTAATTGGCCAAGTGAATGATGGGGAAGGGGTACTACGGTCTCTGGTGCTAGTGAAAGGATGCCTCCTACTGCAAATATTTTTTCCTATGCTCTACGTGCCATGATAATAGAATCATAAAGCTTGAGTGGATTAAACATACATACCTCATGCTCAATTTGAGTCCTTAAGACCCCCAAGAAATAGGTTATTCAAGTTATCTTCTGTAATATTATCCACCTTTAAGGATAGGTTCTAGAATTGATACACATAATATTTGACTGATCTTAGTTTGTCTTAACTTTTCCAATCGACTAAAGTAGTTATCAGAAACACTGGAACTATAGTAAAATTACAACTCCTCAGTAAAAATTGTCAAAATGACACTGAGACCACTCTTCTGCCTCTGAGCACATAACCATCAATACCAGACAAATTGGTCTGGTTCAAGATACAGGGATGCCAAGGTCACATTTTGTCCAGATGGGGTTTGATGTAACTCAAATAATTTCTCTATTTGATATATCCAATTCAGTGGATCCTTCTCATCAAATTTGTGCATCTCCACTTTTGGCATCATGTTCCGTGGTTGTGAATAAGATGGATTCTGATTGGGATGGAAAATTCATCCAACATGGTTATTTTTCCCATTATTCTGAACTAAAAATCCTCCTTGGTTGAGTTGGGACTGATTTAGGACATACTGTTTACCCTTTATATGTTGCATGATATCATCCAGCTTCTGATTGATTTGGTTTATGTCTCCTTTACATGCCATCTCAGATTGTACATTTCACAGTTCATACTCGAGTTGGCTCACCTTATGATCAACTGAGGTAAACCCTAGTGTTGAGGAATATGTATTTACCCCTTTTAACTCCAACTCTTCTATCACTACCCCATCTTTATCTAGGGTTTTACCTGGAGTGACCAGATTCTTTTTAGCTCTTGTGGAAGGCCCTGCCATGATGTCAAACCCTAGGGTTTAGGTTTTTGATACCAATTTGGCCGAATAAGAAAAAACACAAATAAGATACTCCTAATATTTTTTTGAGGGATTTCCGAAAATGTAAAGAAGTTGGAAAAATTCCACAAATTTCAACCTAGGGAGCAATTTTATGAAAAACCCTAAATTTGTAATAACTTTTGCAAAATAAATTTAAAAAATTCTGAAATTTTTAGGGAATCTTACTTGGAATTATTCACAACTCTGGTAAAAAAATATCTGACAAATTCTCTCTGGTTCGCAAGATATATTGGAAACAAAAAATTAGGTTTTTTGCCCTAATTTTGGCCCAGATCGCAACTCTGATACCACTTGTAATGAAATTACTTGTATAATTCAGATTATGAGCATAAATAGAACACCAAAGAACACAATATTGTAGATAAATGATCTCAATATGCAATTAAAATAGCTTCGCCACTTCGAGGGGGCAACCTCCAAACCATACAATAAGACTCAAATGCTCGAATGATGACGAACTACTACCTACAATCCCCTATATATATTATTCATATGTTATGCCCATCACCAAGGCCAACCTACTAAGCACGGGAAAATATAAATGATATAGTAAAATGATATGGTAAGCCACAAGTCGGCTACTCATATCCTAATACAAGCAATAGGTTAAGGGCGTAGCGCAAGGCCTAATCATGATTAGTAATTCTAATCTAATTTGGGGCTTTTAGTCCCACATGCACCAAAATACAAGTTTCTCCGAAAAGGAAAACTATAAAAGAGTGCACCTCTTACCTTAATATTTTACACCATGCTTTTATTAGTAGCCTCGTATAAGATATATGTTAAAGAGCCTAAACTCTTTTAAGGATTCACATGCTCATCTTTTCCTAAAGCCTTCAGTATGGTTAGTATGAGGGTATCTAACATGACACGTAGTCTTGTGTTGGAGAGATCTTCTCACCATTTGTGGAGTGGCAACCATTCCAAATTTGATTGCTGCTAGATCTATTTAGGTTTATGTTAGTTGATCAAACATATTAGTAGGCATGCTTAGATGTTAGATGTTAGTTTCATTTAATCTCCATTGTTATGTTATTAAGCTTTTATTATTGATGTTTCATTCCTTAGCTTTGCATTTAACTTTATATTATTATGGTGTTGATCTTGCTTTAAACTAGTTAATTTGTGTTAAAAGTTTGGGGTGTTATCACATATATTATCTCAACGGAACACTAGTCACTTATGAGCTTAATTACTCTCTTGTGGAAAGGCATGTCTTGTTGTTGTCTTTGCTTCTCAAAAGTTTCGGCATTATATGCTCAAAAATATCATCAAACTCGTAGCCAAGGTAGATCCACTCAAATATCTACTATCCAAAACCATTTTAACATGGTGTATGGCTAAATGGATCATGCTCTTGAGTGAGTTTGACATTGAATATGTTAATCAAAAGGCTATCAAAGGAGAAGTCCTAACAGATTAGTTAGCCAAAGCTCCAATTTCTGATTTCGAGCTCTTGAATACATGGTTACTAGATGAATCTATATTCACCATTGAAGAATCAAACACATGGACATTATAATTTGATGGATCTTTTACACATCACGGCTCAGGAGCGAGAATTCTCTTTATCACACCCTAAGGAGATCTGATCCCCAAGGCCTTTTGGCTTGCTTTTCCTCTCACCAACAATATAGTTGAATACAAGGCACCCATAGATGGACTACGAACGACTATCTAATGGAATATCAAAACTCTCAAGCTATTAGACAATTCATAGCTAATAATCAAGCAAGTTAATGATGAATATTCCACTAAAGATGAAAAAGTGGTTCCTTACAAAAGAATGGTGGATAATTTCAAAGCTTACTTCCAACTCATTCATTTTGAACAAGTCCCCCGAGCAAGCAATAAATCAACAGATGCAATGGAAACCATTGGTTCTCTGCTCGACATGCCTTAAAATGCATCTCATTCACAATTCTTTATTGAGCAACTTATGACGCCGACATAGGACATCCCCGAATATGAGATGGTATGTGACATTTTTGCTCTTGACTCCCCATGATACCATGACATCTACACCTGCCTCAATGACCACACCCTTCCACCCAACCTCCCTTGTAACCATCACAAGTCCTTCATCCAATGTGCCTCCTCCTTCACCATCCTTGGCGACACCCTATATCGTAGAATCTTTGACAGAACTTTGTTGTGATGCCTTAATTCCCAAGAGGCCGAATTAGCACTTCAGAAATTTCACACTAGAATTTTCGGTGTTAATACCGGTGGTGTGGTACTTGCTAAGGAACTAGGTACTATTGACCTACCATGGAAAAAGATGCATTTTTATACGTCCACAAATGCATCCCTTGTCAAAAACATATCGACCTTATCCATGTGTCATCCCAAGATTTGCAATCCATTACTACTCTATGGCCCTTTTCCACTTCGGGTCTCGATCTCATGGGCAAGCTCAATCCCATTTCATTCGATGGTCACAAATTTATCATTACTATCATGGAATACTTCACTAAGTGGGTCAAAGGCATTCCCCTTACCTATGTTACTGGAAAACAAATATCCAAGGTCATCCTTAATCACATCATTTGCCGCTATGGTATTCTATCTTCCCTCATCACGGACAATGGAAAATCCTTCAAAAATTGAGAATTTTGTGAGATTTGTGACCAATTCCACATCAAGCTCAAATTCTCCACCCCATATTACCCGCAAGGCAATGGCTAGTCTAAAGCATCTAATAAAATGCTAAAGCGCATCTTTGGTAAAATTGCGAGTCAAGCAGGACGAGATTGGCATACACAAATTCATCCTACCTTGTGGGGCTATCGCACATCCATCTACACTCCCACTGGCTCCACTTTGTACTCCCTTGTCTTCAACACTGAAGCAATGTTTTTTATTGAGATCGAGCTACCTTCCCTTCGTGTTTCTCTCCAACACCTCATTAACGATGAGGACTATCACGTTGCTCGCCTGCAAAAGCTCGCGTAGATGAGAAATTCCTTCATGCCCTATACAATATCAAATATTACCAAAACCACCTTCTTCGCCGCTACAACAAGTGTATCAAGACCTGTGAATTTTAATTTGTGACCTAGTCTTCAAAGAAAACCAACACAATACTAACGTTGATTGTGAAAAGAAAGGCAAGATCGAACCAAATTGGCTCGGACTATATGTCATCATAGCCAAGTTTGGATCGGGTGCTTATAGGCTTGCTACTCAAGATGGGTATGAGTAGGATGAGGCTATGGACATCATGCATCTCAAGCGCTTTTATGCCTAAGTGCCCATTTCTCAAAATCAAAATAAAACTAAAATTTAAAAAATTTAAAAATCAATCACAAAAGAAAAAAGAAAAAAGAATTTGTCCAATGGTGAAAACCACTTCGGTGGTGTCTTGGGCAAGTACCATGGTGAAAATCGGTTTCTGACACTATGGTAAACTAAATCATATGTCCACTAGTGCCCTAAAAATGCCATCAACACACTGGGGGCAAATCCATTCATTATTGCTTATATTTTCATCCCTATTCACATCATCCATTCCTAAATCGAGACTTCTTTTTATACTCACTATGAAGCACCAGATCTATCATGACTAGGACCACCATTCTGATCATAACTTAAGGTCGCATTACACCTAGTCGCATTATGAGAAACTAATGTATCAAGTAGAATCCGAGTCAAATGCCAAGAAATGCCACCATGGTAAGATCATGAGGGCTTCATTTCACTCTTCCACCCCATCCACCTAATATACCTTGGTCATTTCCCCTCGCAATTACCTTTCCTTTCTCTCTTCGTTGCCCTGCCTTGTGTCACGTAATGACTGTATTGTAAATATCTGTGCAAATTATAATTCCATTTTCAATTTTTTATTCATTCATTACATTTACCACATGTAAATAAATTCATCACATCATCTACAATCAAGTACCGCAAAACTCCTATCCACACTAATACATCCCATAGTAAATCAAGCCATTCATCCATCTCGCAATTAAAATTCACCATATACACCATAATCATGCATAAACATTATCACACCTAATCATCTCATAATCCATACAAATATAATTTCCATCATCGTCATTATAACCATATCATATGAACATCATCTAATTATCTAACATGATCAAAAACAATAATTATCCATCATAGACACATATTGCCAACAAACATCCTCAATACATAATCATCAACAACATTATTAACGACATCATTTCTAAAATTACTAACAAAAAACACTAAAGTCATCACATTGTCTATATCAACCATCACATCTTGATACTCAAATAAAAACCTAAGCATCATCGTCATCATCAAAAACTTCTATACCATCATCATACATCATCACAACAACAACAAAAAGTAAATAATCATCATCTCATCATAACCATATCCCATCATCATCAAACACAAAATACAATACCATCACATCATCAACAACAACATCAACATACTCATAATCACAATAAATCATAATCATCTCAACTCGTGTCATCAATATCATAAATGAAAAATGACAAAACAATACATCATCATAACTCAGATCATATACCTCATCAAAAAAATATGATACATCGTGTGTCATCAATACATATACATCAAAAAAATGTGACCATGTTGGTCATCATACCATATCCAATAAAATACATATGGTACAATACAAACATAATATTCGTTATCGGCCACATATGAACATCCACAACAATGACACTCATCACTGTGTTGAGCTCCCTATGTCATCAACTGCCCCATCTGGTCGTCGCTGTAATAAACTAATAGTACTCCCTGAGGTCGTTGACTGTCTTGATCTCTACTTAGCTAAGTACTTTGCATACCATCATGAATTTGGTAGCTTACGAGCCATATGGCCCTCGTAGTATCTCATCTCATCCACTACGGCCTGATACTTTCATAATGACAATGTGGTCGGGGGTCCCATCCATCCTTCTCATCGTGAAGTACTAGGGGTTGTCATTGATCCTCCTCCCTTAGAAGCACCATGTATCTCATTGCCCTCTGTTGTTCCATCTAATGGGCCATATCTATCTCTGTAAGTATCACGTTGGCAATGATACCTATCTCGTTGTTGTAAATCTCGATCCCACTCCTGTCTCAAACCCTCCACTACCTGCTAAATCTATGTCAGCTCCCCTAGCAAACGAGCAGTCTCTGCATCCCTCCAACCTGCCTCTTGACCCATTAAAATTGTCAACATGCTCGTTGCTCGTCTCAGATTTTGTACCTCTCTAAAACGAGATACTCCTCTTGCTCGTAATTCTACTATCTCCACAGCTCGTGCATGAACCTCTGTCTCCAATTTGTTTATCCAATCCTATAACTTGGCACCTAAAACACCTGATCCCCCTACACCTACTAATCCTACTCCTCGTGTACATGTACCCGAGGGTCCTATTGTATCTACCTATGGTGGTATAATTGTCTATCATGGCCTTGTAGACCCATCCACCTCCATCAAATCCACCTCATGCCTCTCTAGGATTTGAACCGGTACATCCTGTAAAGGAGAATGTACCACTAGTTGCTAGACTGGAGGACCCCCCAATACAATAATAAGTGGAGCCCGTTATGCCTCCTCTCTTGGTCCTTGTGGTCTATGGACCACTACTGCCTGCCCTTGTAAACATGGTGATGACCATGCACAAATCTCATCCTGCCCAATGGTCATGTCAATCAAGTAGGCCTAATACCCGTTCACCACTCAACATATCCATGCACAATCCCTGGATCGTCCACAACTGGTAATGGTGCCCATGGGATAACCTGTACCTTATCTAAGTTGGTCGTGGTCACATTAATTGGAATGACAACACCCCAATCCTCCAACTCTCGTGTAGTTTGGGTAAATACATGACAACCCGTAGGAATATCTTGAATAATGTCGAATTGTCGCAGCACGCAATTTGGTCAATACCGCTCTACCATGTATGGTTAGCCCCTAATCAAATAGAATGGCATCAGAATCCTCCTCAGATGAACCTGATCCCTCTTCCACACCTCATACTATCAGTATAGTAACCGTGTGATATCACATGCCTTTAACTCATCAACCATACGCCTATACCAATTCATCTCTCCCAAATGCACCCTCCTACCCCTGAGGATATACCATCCATACGCTGAAGGCTCCCCAACTCATCGTTCTTTCCGGATCCCAATTGGTCTATCCACAACTATGTGATCATAACTCCATATTTGTAGTAGTATGCCTACTCCCATACTCTTACCTCCTCGGTAAGCTACTCTATGTAAATTGTGGTATAACCATGCCAATACTGTCGGAGCCGATGTAAACATTGTCTCAGCCTGCCACATAACATGTACCACATCCACAAATCCAATACTGAAATACCGACCTCCACCGTCTGACAATAAAATATAGTTGATTAAGGAACAAAGTAGCATCGACACACTCTCCATGTACCCCTCTCTTAAATAAAGTTCTAGGTGTATCTGTAACCCCTCGCGGGTACATCCTCTACATCAGTCAACAATCCCAATCTCGCTTCATGCCTTGACTTATGTCATACCACTCGCTCCCCCTCCATGGGAAGCCAATAGATACGGTAGACATTGTCTAATGTCACCATCATCTCTCCCATAGGTAGCCAAAAAGTACTCGTCTTTGAGTGTCACCGCTCTCCCAATGCTGTCAATAAGCCTCGATCTGCTTGCATGAAGGCAATCCTCGCCACATGTAGCAGCCCTAACACATGCAACAATGAAGCCTCATCCTCCTCTGCTTCCACATCCACACCCCCTAATAAATTCCTCAAGGCGACTGAACATCGATGTCTGACCTATATGACACCCAAAACAAACTACACACATCAAACACCATATATTATCTCTCACCCATTATTACTCATCCTATTACTCCCCCTTTTCCACAATCCACCCCTCAAACATCATAACTCAATCATTTTATGACATTGGTGCCACTTTATACTCATACGCACCATTTCACACATAAGCGCTAATCCCTACCGTAAGCGCTATTTCACAACATAGGTGTCATTCCTCGTAACCCCTGTGGCACATACGTGCCACTATACCTCCTACTGACCATCTCTTAACATACACACTAGTTTTTATGACATATGCACCAATCTATAACATATGTGCCAATATAAAACTAAAGTGCTACTTTTAATGCCCTCCCACGCACATAAGCTCCATTATGTTTTCTCCCAACCGACCCTTGACAAAGGTGCTACATTTCACACATATGCACCAATATGAAACATAGGCGTTAATCTATAACATTGGCGCCAAAGTACAAACCGCCCTCACTACATATGCACTAAAGTGCACCCTATACTACCCCAACGGCACATAAGCACCATCTCTAGCACATATGCACCATTTTGTGCACATAAACGCTGCTCTAAACCCCTAGCTCCTAAAATTTAGCCAAAAACCCTTTAAAACCTCCAAAAAGTGTAAAATTACAAACAATAATTAATCATAGGGTACTGTACGAAAGGAAATAAACATGTGACCTTATTCGCACCCGACTTCCCCAGGTCGTGCCGAGACAACCGGTGTAGAAAAGAAATGAGTGTATGTGCGGTGAGAATGGATAGGCTAATGAGGCAACCTTATATCTTCAACATGTAATATCGGGATATGCAAGTCTAAGGCAAAGAATGCTCTCCTAAGTTGAAGTGGTGTGATGGGTCAATCTGATATAATAGCTGCTCGGAGAGTCCAGTCAATATCGAGCTTTGTCAAGATTTTATCCACTGGTTGTTGAACACGTGAAAAGTGACATGTGAGTGCCTCGTATAGATTTCTACACAAGGTCATGGAAGTGAGAATGAGAGGCGTAATGAAACCACATGGACAATGGATGATTTTTCGGTCTAGTCAAAAAATTCTTAGCCTAGTTGGATGTTATGTTCAATAATGAAAGTTGTGCAATGATATCAGGTGGAAGTGGTGATGATCTAAATACTGATGCACGCAAACCAATGTCAATATCTAATTGGTTAGTAGGCTCGTTGGATTGCGGGACCTGGGGATCACAACTAAAAACTTGTTGAGGTTGTGGTCCTTGCATGGTCATGCACGTAATCAAACCCTGTTGCCAGGAGCAGTCCAATAGTCATAGGCTTGATTAGTTGCAATATTTAGCGTGTTTAATTGTTCAATATTTTATGAATACCTAGTAGGTGTGCGTAAAACTAACAAGCGTAAACCTGTATCAATGTCGGTCAACAATTTTGGCTCGTTGGGTTGTGGGACCAATGGATCACAACTGTACGTCTTTTCTTATTGTGGACCGTTGATGGTCATGCAGAATGAAATGAGTTGATTTGATAAAACAAGCTAACTATTAAAGGAAATTTAATCTATATTTTTGGTATTTTCATAATATATAAGAACAAAACAATGAAAGCAAACTAATCTAATAAAAGTAAATGTTTTTGATCTTTTATGTTTTTAAGCAATGTTTCTAATCTAATAAACAAAAGTAAATACAAATAGTTAGTCGGTTGTAGCTAATTACCTATGCGAATATGTGAATCTAGATCTAAAACAACTAATCTACTTCAATCAAAAACCCTTCAAACCCCACCTCAGAGGTGGAGAACAAATCATAACCCTAGAAGAGTTATTGTTCCCCATTAATTCCCTGGTAATGTCAAAGAGCAAACTTTCCACTAACTTACTCTACTTGTAATTGCTTAATCAATTGAAACGAACAATTTTACTACTCTATTTGATATGTGTTTGAAATGAATGATTCAAAATTGATAATTTAACAAATGAAACAAACAAACAAATAATTCCAACCTGGATAAGCAAGAGCTTTGGCAAATCTGGTTATATCTGTATCTGTCCCCTCAGTTTGTTCCTTTCTTTCTCTATGTGTTCATATGAGTCCAAGGGATTAGGAATGCAAGAACAACAAGAGAAGATGCTTGAGCAATGGTAGCTTGAAGGCAGTCTGGTTGCAATGCAAGTTGAAGAGAGATAACACAAGATATCTGAGCTTGGCTATGCAATTCCTAGTAGGATTGTGGCAGCAATACTATGTAAGATACACAAAAATTCTCAGGCCCTTTTGCTTGAATACAAACATGGAATATATAGAAATTGGCTGGGATGTGCCTTCATGCACAAAGCAAGAAGAGACAATTCAAACTAATTAAATCTATTTAAAAATAGAAGAGGGAGGGAAAAACAAACAATCAAGACTATTTTTAGGTCATTTGGTTCACAAACGTATCCTAAAAGTTAAGTGAAGCGTCACATGTTAAAAACACACATGACGGATTCTGGAAAAATCACGCAGGACAGCCGCCCTGCTTGGGCGGCGGTTTTAAAACCGTCGCCTAGGTAGGGCGGCGGTCCTGATACTAAAGGCCAAAACATGGACAAAATGAAGCGGGAAGCTAGAACAAGTGTGGAAAAGCTTAGGGTGTTTAGGCAACACATATACACTACTAATAAATTAAGGAGCTCGAACATCTTCTGAAAGGACATGAATCATCATTGGAGACTTTTGTAACCATATTTCGACAATGTAGCATATGTAATTTTGGGTGCGTACATGTACCTACCCCAAGTCCATCGATTGTCGGTCACTGGTACGTCCTCACTAAGTCCGCTCGATGATCAACAATCCTCTCGTAGGCCATCATGTTCTCTCAAGGGTTCTCGTTCTCTACTATGCACAGTGAAAATGACTCGTCTTGTGGTCCCCAAACCCCTTTTATTCCCACCTCGTTGCCCTAAAAACTTCTAGGAGTTCATTCTCTCACCATGTGCATCTATTTTTACCCCTGTTTCCTCCTACCCTCATCAAATCTCCCCGTTTATCAAAAAATTATAAAAAATCCAAAAAATAAATTTAACATAAAAAAAACAAAAAATTATTTAAATCCAAAAAAATAAAAAAAAATGTTAAAACATCCAAAACATAAAAAATTATTAAAAATCGAAAAAAACAAAAAATTAAAAAATCCAAAAAAAAATTAACATCTAATAAAAATAAAAATCATTAAAAATCCAAAAAGTAAAAAATTATTAAAAGAACCAAAAATTAAAAAATTATTTAAAATCCAAAAAAATAAAAAATAATTTAAAATCCAAAAAATAAAAAATTATTAAAAAACCAAAAAATAAAAAATTATTAAAAATCCAAAAAAATTCCACCACCTGGATACCGTAAAGTCAATTTCGATTGGGCTTCCAAAGGGAACCCAAGTCTTTCGGGGGCAGGGTGCATCCTTGTAATGAACAAGATGAGTTGATTAGTGCTGGCTCAATCCATTTGCAAGATGAGATTTGCAATGCAACTAAAGCTCAGGTTCTCCTTTTTGGGGTGAAAATGGTAGTGGAAAGTGGGAGCTCCCACCTTTTCATTGAAGGTGATTCCCAAATAATAGTCCTGGATGTGAAGAACAATAAAGATCTACATTGGGCCCTAGATGACTATATCACACACATCCTCTTTTGGTTAGTTAAGCCAGACTCTTGGCACATTGGTCATGTTTCAAAATAAGCCAATTCAACAGCTGACCTATTAGCAAATGAAGGGGCGATGCAAGTAGAGGAGATTATCATTTCAAGTGATGCCACTAAGTGGCCAGGCTTGGCAGTGATCATTGTAAGGGACTCCAATCCCATTAATTCCTAGGCGTGTCAGACAAGGCTCATGTGACATTAATCTTTAAGGCAAAGGTGCTTGGTTCATTCTTTTTCATTATTGCCCCTCTCTCTTTGTTTTTTGCGAGTGATAGGTCGGTGGTTTGATGTTGCCTCATGGTGGTACCTCCATTCCCCTACCTCTTTTTGAAGGGAGAAACATGGGAAATGGCGTTTTATGGATCTATATCTCAGGCTTGACTCAAGAAAGTCTTCCGCATTGGATCTAGCTCGATTTGTAACGTAGTGGAGCGCATTCTAGGGGAGAAATATCTCCAGGGGTGTAGAAGGGCTAGGGTAAACACATAAATAGTTTCTACTTTTGTCTCTAACCTATTATTAATTGGAAAAAACAAAGAGTAGACATTATTGATTGCCCACCATATAATTCAGCCGAAGCACGTTGTAGGGTTAGAGGAAGAGGTGGCCAAGTTCAGTATGCCCTCTGCGTTCCTTTAGGCATATGCGGTAGGGGAACTTGAATTGGACGATGGGAGTTGCATGACGGAGCTGACAAAGTGGAATGCAATGCTCCAGGAGTTTGCGGTCACGGTTCATAAGATTTGCAGGATGAAGAACTCGGGCCTTGCTTCCATCCATCCTCTAGACTTGGACTCCCTGGTCACTCTTATATGTCCTACTCCTTCATTCCTCTCCCAAATCATGGCCAAGGGAAAACCATCCTATGAATTCTTCTCGAAGGTTGCAAAGGAGGGGGAAGTGGGGCGTCACTACAACCTGCATAAAAGGAAAACAATGTCCATGGAAGCGACCGAGGCCAATGGCAAGAAGCAGGTGGATGTTAAAGCTCAAGTCAAGGTGGAGATCATTGATCTGTCTGATTAATGTTATAACATAGTTTATAGTCATCATTTTATAGTATGGACTTTTGTAACTTTTTGATATTAGTAGTTATTGTAAAATGTTTTTGTTGCCCTGTATTTTGATCGATCTTAGTATTGCAAGGGTGGGATCCCCTTAGCCCTCAGTTCATAGCTCTGGTAAAAAGAGTTTGCTTATTAAAAAAATCCAAAAATTATTAGAAATCTAAAATTATTAAAAATCCAAAAAAATTGAAAATTATTTAAAATCCAAAAAAAATCAACACGATAATTAAAATCCAAAAAATAATTTAAAAAAAAAAAATTATTAAAAAATCCAAAAAAGTAAAAAATAATTAACATAAAAAAAATTCCAAAAAATATTAAAAATCCAAAAAATAAAAATTATTTAAAATCTAAAAAATGAAAACTTATTTAAAATCCATTTTTTTTTTAAATTTAAAATCTAGGAAAAAAAATAATAATTAAAATGCAAAAAGATCAAGAAAATAATTAAAAATCTCACAACTCAAACACTGAACCAAATTTTTTATATATACAGTGTATGTTTTTGGATTGCATGTTTGCTTGCTTATCTGCATTTGCATTTTGGCCGATATGAGTCCCCTTTGGATTCTTTTTCTTTTGCACGGCCGATGATACGAGGCCACTTTTTCTGGTCCAATGATATGAGGACCGGTAACATATCAATTTGTCCATTAATATGAGGACAATGTCATCTAACAATCTAGTCACCAGGGTCTTTATACCCTGGTGCACCTTGCCCTATGCCACGCTAAACACCTTGCTAACGATGATAACAATGGGTACATTATGGAAGCACACCCCCTTCTAGCATCATCATATTCATCGTTCAATTAACTATCCAATTTTCTTGCCCGGGCCCTATCCAATCAACATTTCATCAATCCAATCCTAGGCCCATAATATCCTCTCATTAATCAATTAAGTATCCTTATCAGCTAAAACTGATCCCTCTCATCAAACAAATCTCATATCATCTAATCCAACCTCCTATTATCAAACCACACCCCTTGACCGAGGCATCCTATCATCCCAAATCATCCAACCGTAACCCCCTAACTGGGGCATCTTTTAAAAATCTCACAATCCTAAATCTTCCCCCTCTGTCATACATTGTTGATTGGGGCATCCTTTATTTTGACACTCAATAGTTTTTAATTCTTCAAGCTTTTACTTCTATTCCCCTGAAGCCTCACTCCTCCACTTCTCTCATCCAAAGCTTCCAATCCTCTCACTCCCTAATTCTGTCCCTCTGAATCCTCAATCCTTTATTCCTCTCATCTAACCCTTCCCCTCTTCTAATCTTTTGAACTTCCCAAATCTCCTTCCTCTCTACTTCCCTCTAATAATAACTAAGCACGAGGTTAATTATTATCATTATCCCCATTATTATGTCTCAATTATTTCTATTATTCACCCCATAATCTCATTTTATCCTTAGTCATATTAATACATCATTAATATTTCCACTATCCCATTAACTAATCTCTATTACCAATTTCTAAGAATTAAAAAATGTTTTCTCACCTACCACCAACCCTACACCTACTCTATACCCAGCTTCTCCAATTAATCACTCCACTAATCATACTTAATCTCACCTAACCCCAAGCTAAATAATCCTCCAAATCCACAGGCTTCTATTTGTAGCAGCCTCTCCAATTTTCCCTCTTCTATATTCAAAAATTTAAATGTTTCCCTCCCTCCATTGAATTTTTAATTCAATAGAGGATTCTTCTAATCTCTAGAATTTTCCAATTCTAGATCCTTCTCCATTCTCACCCATTCTCCGCCATTGATCTACCACCGACATGGCAAAATCCTAACCCTCCATTCTTCCTTCCTCTAACTATAAATAGAGGTGTCACCCTGTATGACAATCATCTTAAAAAATTGCAAGTATATGTTGCCAAAATATTTCCAAGCAAGCTATCAACCATCAAACATTCCACCAAGCTAAAATCATCATTCAACAAGGGGATGTGTTGTCCAATTATCCCACAAAATTTGAGGCAACATAACAAATATCTTGAGCACATTCAAAGCAACAAGGGAAGAGCATCGGAGCTTGTAGGTAAGTATAGGTATAACCTCTCTTCATCCCTTTCATCCAACTCAATAGGAAGTAGATAATAGGTGTGTTAGGTTTAGGATTGAATTGGTTTGATAATCATCTTATATTTGCATACTAACACCACTTTTTGTCCACACATTTAATATCTTTTAGTGTGATGTACATTAAACATTTAAAAATTTATTAAATGGTTCATATTTTATGTTGAAAAAATAGAACACCCATGTATGCTAAGTTAGTATACATATTTTAGATAAGTCTATGAAAAAAACGCTAAGAGAAATCATTCTCAAGGAATCTATATGAGATTTGTGGCATAAGTGGAATAGGCACATCGAAAATAATATCTCTTGGTGTCTCATAAATAGTTTTATCCAAGCTATCTATCCTAGTTTAAAATAGTAGGTAAATTTTTAGGGGTTTATTGTGCAAATATATACTTAAACTAACCCTTTAAAATAAAGAATTATAAACACGATAATAAAGACCACCGATATCAAGGATTAGGAGTATTAACCTAAAATAACACATGGAAACTTCATTTACAAGCATCCATTCCTCTTCTAAAGAAACATGACTACAATATTGTGCAATACTAGAAAGTACTAATCTTATGCTCCTATGCTTCCACATCCACAATGATCTCCAATATTCCATTAAAAATCATTATGGGCATTAAGCATGCTCTTTCTAAGCATGCTTCATGCTCATAATGCTTAGCAAGAGAGCTTCCTGGGTTGGGCTCACTTGGTCTCAGTCTTCGCTTAGGGGACTTACGTTGTGAGTTCAATTCCTAATTTATCCATAACATGTGGAGTGGGCAATTGCACATTGCGTTGGAGGTTTATTGGTGGCATTCACCTTATGTTAGAGCCTTGTTCTTCAAAGCTCTGAGCCGTTGGATATTCACCGATCCCTCTGAGTCACCAAAAAAATGTTTAGAAAGAGCATTAATTCATCATCTTTAATCATAAGGGCATCCTTATAACACAATAAATGTAAGCTAAGTTGTTGAACCTAGAGACGAGCATTATAGGCAAACTTCCCACTTTGGGCCAAACATTCCATATTCTTTATGGAGAGCACTTGTGAATCCATTTTATCACAAATCTCTTGTTGAGCTTGAAACAAGACATACATATTATCCACAATAAGCTTCAATAATCTAACCAATTCCACAATTCTATGTTCCTTATAGGCATCTACAAGTTTAACAACATTTAGTAAGTAAAATCCCATGTGCTCCTTCACAATGTATAGGGGTGAAGGTTCATTATGATTAGCATTGGACAAATCCACGTGGGTGGAAGAGAGCTAAAACTAATAGGGCTAGGCGAAGGACAATGAATAGATGTGGAGAGGTAAATAGGGAAAGGAAGGGTAGAGGAGCCGAGAGTTTTCCTTATATAGTTATAACATTATTGCCAAAAAATGTTTAAGAGTATTATTGCCTCACACCTGTTATACGTTGAAATATTTATTATAAAGAACAAAAAGAGGAGCAAGAAAGTTCGTATTTTCAAATGAAATGCTAAAAACGACAAGAGATTATGACCCAAAATCCAACATACTATACATTAAAAAAAAAGAATGGATAGACATTTTAATAATATTCACAAGACCAAAACAATTTAAAAGAAACAAAATACAAAAAGAGCTACAATCAAACCTTGGGAGAGGGTTTTGTATTATTGTTAACTTAAAAGTTAGTTTAACATTTGCCTATTTGAAAGGCGCCAAATAAATTTTGAACTCGCATTTACTCGCAAAAACCATGAAGCCGATAGCCCTGTATGCCCTTCAGATTCTCTCTGCAAAAACCATTTTCTCATAAATATCACCTAGACGCTCATTTTATATCAGTTTTTCAAAGAACATACATCTTGGTTTATTCAAATTCCGTCCTCGACATGTTGAAATCCCTTTTGTGTGGTTTGAACTTGAGACCTCTTGCGACAGAATAATGTAAAAAGGATGCTTTCGAGGATGCAAACAGAGCGTACAAGGCAAATGGGACAGGAGAATAAGTATATAAGGTTTACGCTCCTTCAGAGTTGTGAAGTGGCAAGTCGGGTATGGTTTCCAACCTTCTCTTTACCAGTTTCCAAGTTCTTCAAAGACATTTGTGTGTATTTTGCGGTTTCTGCTCGGGGATGCCTTTGTTAAAAAATGAATGTATTTAGGGTTAATTTTGAGGTTGCATGTACGGATAATTTTCAACCTTTTATTTGTTGATTTTTAAAAGGCATTTTGCGTGTATTTTGTGGTTTGAACAGGGGATTCCCTTGGTTATACAAAAATAAAATTTAGGGATAGTTTTGAGGTTGCGCATACGGATATAGTTTTCAACCTTTTCTTTGATATTTCTGCGTTTTTTCTGATTTGAATTCGCGATGTTTTTGTTAAGAGAATGAAAATTTTAATTTGGGAATTGTTTTGAGGTTGCACATAGGGATAGTTTTCAACTTTTTCTTTGTTGATTTCTATGTTCAATTCACAGATATTTGTGTGTATTTTGTTTTTTCTGTTGTTTCTAAAATGGTCCTGTGCAATGATGAACTCTATCTTTGAATTGAAACTGTTAGATGGATAGTCGCATTGAATTATAGCACAAATTTTACTCCTTGGCTTAGTCGCTGTGTTGAAACCCTCGATCTCAAAGATATTTGTGTATTATCATTCTGCTGCCTTTGAAAGGGACCTGTGTAGTGATAGATTCTATATTTTAAATGAAATTATTTAGTGGATAATATCAAGGAATTCTTGTACTTTTTTTTACGTCCTAGCTTAGTTGTGGTCAAAACCTTCGGAGCACAAAGTTATATAGGGGAGAAGAGCCAGTATGTGAACACGTCCCAATACTTGAACACTATTTTGCATTTAAAATATCCAATACTTGATGGAATAAAAACCAAAATTTTGATTATTGAAGTTCAAAAATTTGTTTTTTTATAAACCATATATGCATAGGGTCAACATCTCAGTATTACTTAGTACACAATAAATACTGATTGGTACTTTCATTTTCTACAATAAACGACTCATTTGTTCAAATTATAAATACAACATATCAGTTGACAAACCCATCATATCTATTTAATGGGTTGAATATTTGTCTTTTCAATTCATCTCTTTCCATATTCCAAGTTGGGTTGTTCAATCACCAGATCTTTCATATCCAGACTTTAATACATACCTGCGAAAAAAGAGAGAACCTTCTTCTCAAGATTCAAATTCATCCATTAAAAACACAAACAAAATTGTACACTCGAAGGTAAAAAATAAATATGAATATCAAATCAAATAATTTCAGCCACAAGATCATCTCAAAATCAATTTCAACCTTTGATTAAAAAGACCCTACACCTTGATGCATGGCTTACATTTTGATTGGATACTCTCTCCCCTATGTTGGTATTATATATTCAATTTCCTAGTCTTGTTTACTGCTGATTTACTTCTGCAGGGTGCCTGATTACAGTGGATTTTATAAGAAGAGATTACTTCTATCAAGTTTTGAAAGGAAAGGTCCAGCAAAGCAAAAATTGCAGGTTAGTTTTCGTACCAAAGATCTGTTCAATTAGGTTAGAATTAGACATAACAGATTGCTGAGCAGAACTGCAAGTTTATGGACTGATAGAATTATAGTAAAGAACTATAGTAAAGAACGAGTTTGGAATAATAGAATTTAAAGAAAGGCCCTCAACTTTGTTCTTTTTGCCTTTTACAATTTATTTTAATTTAGATACCATTGTGGACTAGTTCTGAGAATGACCACAGACTGCTAAAATATGCACATAATCAGAGTAAACAATGAGAACCTAGTGCCTATCTGTGCAAAGAAAAGCTCCAAACCAGTAGTACCTACCAAGGCAAAGGAAAAAGAACATGTTCAACAAAAAAATTGCATTCATAAATCATAGAAAACACTCGTTAGCATTTTAACTTTTAATCAAAAAGGCATTGCAAAAGTCAAAAAGGAATGATCATAAGGAATACTCTTCATTTGAGAAATCACTGAAAACATACCGATAAGAATATTGATAGTAGGAATTATACAGAACTGCAAACAGGTGCACATGCGGAGAATATTATGAAGATCTATGAGATCTGATGGTTTATGAATTATGAGATTCTAGGTGAAGTTGTTCTCTCAGAGGTCATACAATTTACTTTGAGCACCCATTTTGTCCATTTTAAGCTCAGCTCTACTTTTACAGTTCCATTCACACATATTTTTCTTTTTTGGTTACTTGGAGAGATGCGCTTTATAATACTTCAAGAAACATAAAAGCTAGAGCAGGGTTATGTGAGAGGTCGCGAACTAAAAAAAAAACAACACAGTTAATCTGTATCCTTTGGGGGAAGAAGCGTTGACTCAATATTTTGTTAATAAACTTCAATTTAGCTTTGTTAAGCCATGTAAATTCCTACCTGAACGCCTAGGGCAGGGAGCGCTTCTAAAAATGTTGGCTTACATCTCGAATTCTACAAAATTCTATAGCCCTCAACCACACCATGTGCCATTAACCTGTTTCAGTTGACATAGTTTCTCTCTCTCTTACAAGATAGAACCAAGATACTGCTTTTACGACAACATCTCATTCAAACACCCAAAATTTCCAATAAAAATGTGTCTTTGCTTGAGGAACATTTACAGGAATTTGAATATTTAATTCCAAAGGAACGCTCTCGTGACTTCAGGTAGAAAAATTACTAGAAAAACAAGCCTTGAGAAACCTTGCAGTAGTAGTCTTAAAACACAGCTAATCGAAAAAATCGAAAAAGCTAAGCTGAAAAGAAATAATTAAGATTGCACACGCATTTTGAAAAGAAAGAGCAGGATTGCACACGCATTTTGATGTCTGTTCAATTAGGTTAGAATTAGACAAACAGATTGCTGAGCAGAACTGCAAGTTTATGGACTGATTTCTATTTATTTTATCAAAAATTGGCCCATTTTGCAGAGCACATCAAAAAAATATTAAGATTGGAATTGAGTGATTCTTGATCATAGCATCCTGCTAATTAATTTTGTGAACATCTATTAGATACTGGCTTTATGTTTTCTCCCTTAAAGTACTTTAAAAGCAAATAATATTAACTTCACAATAGAACTAATAACTTCAGAATGTAAATGTGTTTTTTTTGAGATATTTTATTTCATCGATCATATGTAAGCAAATAATATTACAATATGATTCGAAATTAAAGGCTTAGGATAAAAAATTGTTAAATTATAACTAGCTGTCAAATTGGTGATCCTACGTGGCAAGGAATTGGCTCTATGGATCTGTGATCTTAGGGTGTTCGCATACTGGCCCTTCTCCCCTATGTGCAGCAAAAATGAGGTAGAGAGTTTTCTAAATGATATTCATAAATGGTTTTCATTAAGCTAATATGCAGTCGGTGCCCCACATTTCCCCAAGAGCGGCTTCTGTCAAAACCAGTTATAATTTCTCAGCTGAAGTCTCTTGTTATCCAGTTGAAGTATTTTCCTTACTTATTTGACAAGAGAACTATTAACTTCACAATGTCTTCCCTTATTACACATCTGCCTTTTCTTTCCCCAAATGATCATTATAATCTGAAATCTAATACTTACGAGCAAGTCTTCTGTCTGCCTGATGTTATGAAGCATGTCCTTCAAAATGCTAATGAAAGGAGTCGCTCCGATGCCCAGTCCAACCAGAAGCAAGATATCCAATATTTTCTGTAATCCTGTGCAGGAGCACCGTAAGGCCCGTCAATGAGCAGCAAACATGGTGGTTGAGCATTTATTTGTTTCTTATCTATTACGCGCGTCAAAATGGTGGAGGACAGATTTGCATTTCCCTCTTTTATTTCGAATTTAATGCTCAACACCTATCCTCTTCGGTGAACCACTTCGGGTCTCCACCAGTAAATGTGTATTTAATGAGATATTTTATTTGATCGATCACATGGAAGCAAACATTATTAAAATATGATACGAAATTAAAGGCTTAGGATAAAAAAATGTTTATTTATAACTAGCTGTCAAATTGGCGCTCCTACGTGGCAAGGAATTGGCTCCATGGACCTGCGAACTGAGGGGGATAGGCCTTTTCTAAAAATAAGTCATCTACAGATATATCAAGAATGTGCAAGACATATCAATTGGTTTCGTCCTCAACCCATAGCCATCTGCAAAATATAGAGAATTGAATTTTCTCACAAACAACATCCACTGCATCCTATAAAATTGAAAAACTGAAATTCAAACCATTATCAATATCCACAAAGATTAATGGTAGTGAATATAAATCGTAGTACAGTGTAGGTAAGAGAGAAATCATCTAACATACGTGAGCCAAAACATCTTCACTTTTAGAAATAGAGAATGTAACAAAAGTCCAAAACAGCTCAAACATATTTCAGAGTTGTGGCTTCACCTAAGGATGCAACAGCTAGCAAACAAATCAAAATTGAATCTTTCATTACAATGAACACCGTTGAATTTTTAACAGAAAATCCTTCTCAACTGTACAGGGAGGAACTTCGAAGATCTGTTAGAAGGTGGATTTCCATCTCTAATGCTCGAAACAAAGAAAAAAAATATGTCCAACACATTCTTTATATATCTCTCGCTAACTCTATAAGATATAAAATCTGTACCATTTAATACAAAACAGAAATCTGTAACTCTATGTGAACACTGCCCAATACTAAAGAGATAAGATAAAGAGTTTCCAAACTAAAGAGATAAGATAAAGAAATGCTTATTTATAGCTAGCTGTAAAATTGATAAACCTACATGACAAGGAATTGGCCCAATGGACCTGTGAACTTAGGGTGTTGACATAATGGCACTACTCCCAGAAATTAAAGATATAGGAAAGAAAAATGTTTATTCATACCTTTCAACTTAACTATTTATTCTTATCCCTACTTATAGGAATGACAATATGCCAGCTAGGTATAAGTAAGCATTTTTTAATCCTATATCTTTAATGTCAAATCATATCTTAATATGATTTGCTTCCATATGATCGATCAAGTAAAATATGTAAAAAAAAAAACACATTTACTGGTGGAGATCCGAAGTGGTCCATACCAAGACCTACAGTAGTACAACAGATTTGCTGCCACCATAATAGCATATGTAGTCAATCTATTACAATTACGATTCTTACATGCATTCACTTTTGAAGATGATTTGATGTCACAAAACATTACATTAACAAGACCTGCGTCAATTGATCGATATGAATTACAATGTCGAAAGGGGTGACTGCATGTTCAAGTGAAACATTCTAATTGATATTGATCAATTACAAACAAGCTGATGAATGTAGTGTTATTTGATAACACCTCATCTTTAGAAGAGTTTAGGGGAGAAGGGCCAGTATGTGAACACGCTAAGTTCACAGGTTAAGTGAACCAAATCCTTGCCACGTAGGAGTGACAGTATGCCAGCTAGGTATAAATAAACATTTTTTAATCCTATATCTTTAATTTCAAATCATATCTTAATATTATTTGCTTCCATATGATCGATCAAGTAAAATATCTTAAAAAAACACATTTACTGGTGGAGATCCGAAGTGGTCCATACCAAGACCTACAGTTGTACAACAGATTTGTTGCCACCATAACAACATATGTAGTCAAGCTATTACAATTACGATTCTTACATGCATTCACTTCTGAGGATGATTTGATGTCACAAAACATTACATTAACAAGACCTACGTCAATTGATCGATATGAATTACAATGTGGAAAGGGGCGACTGCATGTTCGAGTGAAACATTCTAATTGATATTGATCAATTACAAACAAGCTGATGAATGTAGTGTTATTTGATAACACCTCATCTTTAGAAGTGTTTATAGATGATCTTATTGATATATTAATACATATTTTACTAATTTTATATTGTTTCATACTATAGCATTTAGAGAAGATGAAGAGAAAGAGGAGTTTACATCGAGCACAACGTATGCCCAAAAAACGAGGTGTACAATTTGAAATTGAAACATCTAACCATGGAACATATGAACATGATGTTACAATAATAAGCGAAGAGGATGGTGCAATAACAAATCAAGGAGATACAAACACAATTGATGATCATCACCCAGAACCTGCTGGATGTGAACTAAATAGGCATGAACTACAGGAGACTGTGGTTGTTAGAGGCAACACTTCGACCAAGAAGGTAAGAATTTTGTCTAGTTGGTCAAAAGAAGATATGTTAAAGGCCATAGATGATATTGAGTTTCTCGCATTATTCAATTAGAGCTGCTGCACTGAAATATCATGTCATCTGTGACATGATATTTCACTTGAACACTATTCTGCATTTAAAATATCCAATACTTGATGGAATAAGAACCAAAATTTTGATTATTGAAGTTTATATAGGGCCAGTATGCGAACACCCTAAGTTCGCAGGTCCATGGAGCCAATTCCTTGCCACGTAGGAGCGCCAATTTGACAGCTAGTTATAAATAAGCATTTTTTTATCCCAAGCCTTTAATTTCGAATCATATTGTAATATGAACAGGTCAGGTGTTGAGCATTAAATTCGAAATAAAAGAGGGAAATGCAATCTGTCCTCGTGGTTTTTATTCCATCAGGTATTGGATATTTTAAATGAAAAATAGTGTTCAAGTATTGGGACGACGTGTTCACATACTGGCCCTTCTCCCCTATGTAATCAACAACCCAGCTTATAAATTCTGTCTTTATCAAATAATATGAAATTAATAAAACATGTATTCGATCATCGTTAATGGCGCCCAACGGGGTAATCACAAGTTCACCTACAAGTTCATAATTCATACTGTCATGTATCATAAGCTTGCTAAAATTTTCCCATTGTAGATGATCTTATTGATATATTAATACATATTTTACTAATTTTATATTGTTTCATACTGCAGCGTTTAGAGAAGATGAAGAGAAAGAGGAGTTTACATTGAGCACAACGTATGCCCAAAAAACGAGGTGTACAATTTGAAATTGAACCATCTAACCATGAAACAGATGAACAGGATGCTACAATAATAAGTGAAGAGGAAGGTGCAACAACAAATCAAGGAGATACAAACACAAATGATGATCATCAGCCACAACCTGCTGGATGTGAACTAAATAGGCATGAACTATAGGAGACTGTGGTTGTTAGAGGCAACACTTCGACCAAGAAGGTTAGATTTTTGTCTAGTTGGTCAAAAGAAGATATGTTAAATACCATAGATGATATTGAATTCAACAATTATTCTATTAGAGCTGCTGCACTGAAATATAATTTGCCTCCTACATCTGTTTATTATTGGCTGAATGGTCTGATCCATACAAAAAGGAAGGGCCCTGCACCTGTTTTGAGTGAAGAAGAGGAGAAAGAGATAGTTGAATGGTGTAAGCAAATGGCAGATTTAGGGCATGGAGTGGGATTTATGCAACTGAGGGCATGTGTTGCACAAATTTGTGAAACTAGAGAGACTCCATTTCGAGAAGGATTATCTGGAAAATCTTGGTGTGAAGGATTTAGAAAAAGACACCCAGACATAGTCCTTCGGACTGCTGAAGGTCTAGAAAGAGATCGTGCAATAGGTTTACATCCAGAGGTGGTTAGCAAGTTTTATGAAAAACTAGCTAACATTTATATCAATTCCTATGGTGCAGGCAAAAAATGGAATTGTGATGAGACAGGAATCCAAGCAGGGAGAAATTGTGGCATGAGGGTGCTTGCCACCAAGGTTTGCAGGAATGTTCCCAAAATCATTCCTCGTAGCAGAGAATGGATGACAATTCTATGTTGTGTAAATGCTGCAGGGCAATGTATCCCTAACTTTTACTTATTTAAAGGTCAGAAAGTTTCACAAAATTACATCAAGGGATGTGAACCAGGTGCTTGCATGGCTGCTCATCCAAGTGCTTAGATGACTAGAGAGCACTTTATAAGCTGGTTGTATCATTTCAGTAAGTCTGTACTTGGAGGATTGTGCCCTGAAAATAGGCATTTACTTATATTTGATGGTCATGGAAGCCATGTGGCATTGTCAACTATAGAAGAGGCCAAGCGATTGGGGATTGGTTTATTGACATTGCCAGCACATACTACACATAGGTTACAACCACTGGATGTTAGTGTCTTTGGTCCTTTTAAAGCATATTTTGGATCTGAGAGGATGCAGTGGATGTGTAATAATAAGTACCAAGAATTCAAACGTTCAGACTTGGTAGAAATAGGTAGTAGAGCTCTCGCCAAGGCCTTGACACCTGCAAATATTTGTGCTGGTTTTAGATGCACAGGTATATGGCCACTTGATCCAAACGCATTACATAATGACATGGAATGTAGTAAACTATATATCATTGAAGAAGATGCCAACGAAGATGATGCTGAAAATGTCACAGATGATGATACTACTAAAAACATTATGAATGTTGATGGTACTGAAAACATAATAGATGTTGATGCTGTTGAAAACATCCTAAGTTTGTCAAGAGATGTAGCTCCACCAGTTGGTGACAAAATTGGAGAAAATTACTTAATGGAATCAGTTGAGAATCTGTCAACAACAAAAGAATTCCATCCAACCATTGAAACAATGGTTGTTGCTAATACAGAGACGGAGGAACCAAGTATACAGGGAGAAAGACAAAGTATAATGCAGACCAAAGATTATGAAGTGAACCACATTGTGAATACTTGTGACCAAGGCACATCCAGCTGCAACACTGAGGCCTAGGGATTTGGAGAGGACGATCTCTCATTGCCAAGTGCACCACAACAACCTACTTGGCTGCAAGAGCATATTGCAGAGTTGGGACTTGATCATATTGGAAACACTGAGGATGAAAGTATATCTTTACCTTCGATGCCAACCAACCTTGAGCCAACAGACTTTGAACCAGCAAACTTTACTCATTATTATGCTGACACAGAGGAAATTGAGGTCATTGATAAAGATAAAAACGAGGAAGAGACAACTGGCCATGATGTTGAAAGTGGTATATCAAATGATGGTGTTGCTGCAAATGAGAAGAAATTGGGTAAATTTTTAAGGTTACCGACACAATTTGTACGGGATCCTTCCAAAGGTAAGAGTGATGCTACACTCCGGATAAGTCGTGCTTCACAATTGTTAACATCTGATGCTTATGTTCAGATGTTAAAAGATACACAACAAAAAAAACAAGAAATATGTGAAGGGAAACAACGTAAAAAGGAGCATATTGAGGCAAAAAAGCAAGAAAGGTTGGCAGCAAAGGAGCAAAAAAAGGAAGAGAGATTGCAACGCATTAAAGAGAGGCAAGAAAGGGATCTACAAAAGTTTGTTGAAAGACAGGAGCGCGAGAAACAACGGGAAGTAGCTCGCCAAAAAAAGGAATTGGAATTACAACAGAAGGAAGCCACTCGCCATCAAAGGGAGAAAGAGAAACAAGAAAGAGATAACAAGTTCAACAATCCGTAGGTTTTGTTTCCCATGCATCATTCCATGCCCGTACAGAACTCCGTGTTACAAGATATGTTGAAAGTTCCCATCCTAGATTACCACCCTTACTTCCTTGACACCAACAGAATGCAAATAACTTCAACTCCAACTACACACCCCATTATCCCACAACCTCCTACTTCACATACAACCTTTCATACCATATCTAGTTTTCCTATTCCACCATGGGTTCATCCAGTGAACCTCTTAATGACTCCAACAACATTTGTCAATGATACAATCATTCCTGATAGTCCAAACTAAGGGCCTTTTTGAAGGTGTGACATGGTTATGGACTAACAAACTGATCCCAAAATTATGGCAGCATTCGAGGAGAATTCTTTTTTGTGTTGCAGAAAAATATGTATCGAAATCAATTGAGAATGCATTATTGCATTCACGATTATAGGTTATAGTTGGTATATTTTGCTCCGAATGTAATGAATATGGACACATACAGTATAAGTTTATATGTTTTGCTCCAAATGTAAGAAATATAAAGACATGCAGTTTATATTACTACATTTTGCTCGAAATGTAATCATTGTTTCAGATGTGGAAACCAAATCAGCTCAGAATTTGTTCATAACCTTATTTAAATTGTTGCAGCTTAAAATGAACACCGTTAAATAAAAACTGAAAGACAAGGATTTATTTGAATCTTGGTGAGGTTGAAACCTCACCTCTATATGGCTTAAAAACATAGAATTGTAAGGTAACATTTTCCTTGAGTATTAGTAGTGTGAATACACACTGTTTCCACCCTGCTTCAAACGATCTCGCCGCATAAAACTGCCATTCCAAAGTTCTCAGCTCTTGCGCCAACACTAGAGCTCCACAATAAAATACTCCTACATGTCCATCCAAAAACAGAATTTGCTTAATAAATAATAAACATCACATTCTAGAAGCTTGTACTAGACCATGCATATGGACTGTGGAAATGCCAAAAAATATATGCAGGGACCTAATGGGAATAGACACAAAGTCCATGTTGATATAATACTCACCAACTTTGGCATTGGGATGCTTTGTGCATATTCGTGAGAAGACCTTTCTCCAATTGGGCCTTGCAAAATGAGTGCGCACTTGTATGGAAAAATGAGAAAGCGATCAAGAAGCAGCAGCAGATTTGACCAGGTTAGAGAATGGAGAGACAAAAACCTAATTTGCTTCAATAAGATTACTGATTTGGAAAATTTACTGGAGTTAAAGCAGTACAAAGATTTGAAAGAGCTTAAATGGCCTGTACTGCGTATCCTCATATTACCAATAATTTTTTTTACTATTAAAGAAAAAGTTGTAGAATTTTACAACATTATCATGAATAGATTTCAATTTAACCTTACAAATTTGTAGAATCTTTTCAGGAAGCAGTTTAGGCAGAGATATAGTATGTCTATGAAATTATAAAGTGAGAAAGAAAATATATTTAGGAACAACTTCGCATGTAATTTTCATCAAACTGCTTATTTCCGCTATCTACTTGGTCAGATTGAAAAAACAGGAAGCCGCAGCAGAATCGTTATGTTGTCAATATTTACAAATTTTCGTAACGGTCTTAATTTGCAGTGGAACCAGCAGCAAAACTGTAATTTTCTTAACAAAAAAGACAAATTTTCGTATGATTAACAATTTGCAATGAAAATCGTGGTAATACCTTGGAATTTCTAGGTAGTAAAGAGAGAAGATTTGAGAAGTGTTGTTTATAAGTTTGAGTCTCCTGTTTCACTTGGCTAGCATATGCTCAAACGCCGACTAGTACTGAATCTGACCGGTATTGAAAGAATTCACAGCGGCGTTCGAAATCCTGCATCTTTCATGTCCAAAAACCCATCAGATTATACTGTTCAACATGAAAACTCGACCCTTTTCTTTCCCCAAATGTTCATTATAATCTGAAATCAAATATTTACGAGCAAGTCTTCTGTCCGCCTGATGTTATGAAGCATGACCTCCAAAATGCTAATGAAAGGAGTCGCTCCGATGCCCAGTCCAACCAGAAAGAAGAAATCCAATATTTTCTGTAATCCTGCGCAGGAGCCCCGTAAGGCCCGTTAATGAGCAGCAAACATGGTGGTTGAGCATTTATTTGTTCCTTATCTAATACGCGCATCGAAATGGTGGAGGACAGATTGCATTTCCCTCTTTTATTTCGAATTTAATGCTCAACACCTGTCCTCTTCGGTGAACCACTTCGGGTCTCCACCAGTAAATGTGTTTTTTTTTGAGATATTTTATTTGATCGATCATATGGAAGCAAATATTATTAAAATTGGATACGAAATTAAAGGCTTAGGATAAAAAAATGTTTATTTATAACTAGCTGTCAAATTGGCGCTCCTACGTGGCAAGGAATTGGCTCCATGGACCTGCGAACTTAGGGTGTTCGCATACTGGCCCTTCTCCCCTATTGTTGTACTCTTTCTTTTGTGGGTGTTGCAAAACAGAAATTTGGGTGATAAAATGAGGGAAAGGTCAATTTTGTACCTTATAAGTTTTAGTTTTCTTTTTTTTTGGTGTTATTATTGAATGGTGAGCATCTTGAGTCAAGGCTTCTGGATTTACTAGGGCTTTGGATCACGACAAGTTTTCCCAAGACTTGCAGCCTCATAACTTTGATTCAACTCTTTGCTAATGAGCTATGAGGGTCTGAATTGATTCACAAATCGTAGGCTTCTATGAAACTAGCAAGATATTAAACTTTTGCTAATTAAGGATTCTAATTGTAAAAGATTGGTCAATTGGAAAAAAATAAACCGTTAAACATTCTCTAAGTTGGAGCATACATAGAAACATCTTCAAATTTTAAAAAACAAAAAAATGCTATGTTATCTTTCACTTTGAGTAATTGGGCTCTAGCTCTCCTAATAAGGGGATATATTAAGTTAAATTTTGATGGCGCTTCTAGAGGCAACCCGGGCTATGAGGGTTGCGGTTGCATTTTTTGGGACTCCTTTAGTCAACCAATTTTGGCTATGGCAGTCAATTGTGGTATTTCTTCAAATAATTTTGCTTAAGGGATGGTCCTTCTCTTTGGCTTGTTAGAAGCTAAGAAGAGAAATTGGAGACGCCTTTGGATAGAGGGTGATTCAAAAACTATCATCGGTTTGGCAAAGGGGAATTCCCCTAAGGCTTGGCCTTTGAAACCAGTTTGGGGGAAAATCAATGCAATTCTTCCTTCCTTTGCTGAGGTCAAATTCTCTCACATAAAAAGGGAAGGAAATCAGGTGGCTGATAGATTAGCCAATTGAGGTATTGAATTATGGGGCAATCATCATACAACGCCTCAAATTTGGGAGTCGTTCTTTTTTGATGATATTCTGACCCTAGTGGCTAGGGACGCACGTATGGTGTTGGATGGAAGAGGGAAATGATTGTGAAGGCCGCCGACTATTTATTACATTCCTTATGGTTTAATGTTGATTAAAGCATTGGATTTGGGTGGAGATTTCGGGTATTGGCTCGTGTGGAGTTTTTCGAGGATTGGTGTGAAGGCATGTATATTTATGGAAGGTCGGGGATGGTTTCATTTGTCTCTACAAGCTTTCCTTCCTCTCTCGCCATTGGTATTGGTGCTCTGTTGGTTCGACCCAAGTTTCTAGCTTGGTTAGCATGGGGAGTGCAAATGATTTGAGTGCATGTCCTAGTCGAAAGAGATGCTGAGCTCTAACGGGGGAGGGCTTGGGAGAATCTTTCACAGATTGGATGGATGGAAAGATAAAAAATGCAACTATGAGGAGCTGGTTGGAGCGGGTTTGGTTGGTGGCAGAGAATATTGAGGTGGAGACTGATATCTCTGAAAAAATACGGAAACCATGCTTGATCCCAACCAGTCTGTTGGCTGTTGGAATGTCTTTGAGGTCGCTCAGGGTTTGAGCACAACTAATATACTCTCGAATTCTTCGGGCCAGTTCATCCTCCACAAAGAACATGAGGGCTTGGAAGAACAGTTGGTGAGCATGTAATACCACATCCATGCATTGGTTCGAGGAGTTCAAGCCATTTCCAGGGGAATGGAAGCAATTGCGGAAAATTAGGGTGTGTGGCTTTCAGACAGTGCCAAGGCGAAGATGTTAGAATGTTGTGTGGACATTTCTCCTTCCTTGTTGTGTAGGAGTGACACCGATGTGGAAATTTTAGCTGAAATGCCTTTCAACGAGAAGATGGAGTAGAGGGTTCGGGAATGCTCGGGCTTTGGACAGTTTTTTGATGGGGTCTCGGTTGGGAATGGTTCTCTGGTAGCGCCTATGAGCCTGGATTTTTGGTAAATAGTATAGTTTTAGGGGCAAATTCTATGTAGCCCTCGTAGTAGTTTATGTATCTTTTGTATTTTTGAAATGTATGGTGCACGATAAAGTGCTGAAGCTTATTCTGGGAGTCCATTGATGATCGTGTATATCATGGACTAGTGCAGAAATATACTTTTTTTGTAGGCTAGGGCCTTCTCCTTAGGGACCAATAGCAAAAAAAAAAGTAATAGGGCTCTAGGGTGTTCACCGTCTTTGTGATGTGCTATGCACAAAGAATAAAAAAGATTGGATGTTTGGAAATTGGAAAAGCCCAATGTTTGTAGTGTGAGGAACTTATATTTTAGAACAATTACCCAAAATTTGATCTCATGTTGAAAGTTTGGCTGATATCACCAACTCGAGAGTCCACCATGCAATAGGCTTTAGAAAATGAAAATATATTGACAAGAAAAGAACTGTTCACATATGCATGTTACAATCTATAATTGGGCAATAGGCCTTTGTAAGTGCATTTTATTTCTAACTGTTGTCATGGTTTATAATTTTTAAAAATAAATTTTAGTTGTTTGTTTTTGGTTTATTTTACATTCAAGGAATCGCTTCATCCCATGCGGCTTTTTTCCTCCTCTCAAAATATAAATCATATCTTCATAGATTAAGATTACATAATGGAAGACACAACCTCATCCTCAACCTCTGGTTTTCTCCACTCACATGATTCAGCTCTTGCTGCAGGATCTCCGATCCCCAATTGCATACAACCCAATTGGCCTTGTTTACCATGGATTCATCTGCATTTCGCAAGACTTCATAAAAGATAAAGATTCTTAAAGGAAACTGACCTTGCTCTTAACCTCCATGCCCTTCGGATTAGGAATATCAGTGGATTGAACTGGTGACATGGTTTCATTGTCCATACTAGATTCATTGTTGGCTATCTTGGCAGGCAATGTTACAAGTTGTAGACTAGTCCGCTCATGATTTCAATGCGATGAGATTCCTAGAGGTTATTTGATATCACTACCATTTTGTTTTAACTTTTTCATCCATAATATCAAATTGCTTCACTATTTCGTACTGAGATGAGATTAATGCCTTTCAAGGAACGAGGATGTCCATGGGATATGGAATTGGAAGCTAGAGCTAAGGTATGACCAAGGCTAAGGCCTTTGTTGTTGTCTATGTTCCCTTTTTCTTTCCATGCGCAGAACTTGAAATCGAGATACTCGCCACCAGATTTCTGCGAGAAGAACTCCAAGACAACCACATTAGCACTTTTGATTTTGTCATGGTCTTCAACTTTTGACAGATAGATTTATGTTACAGCTACTGAATCTTCTAGCCTTGTCCATTGATTCGAGCTTTCTTCTATACTTCTGCTTAAGAAAGTGTCCAAAACGTTGTGTGCTCAATCCCGGCACTTCCAATTCTATACAAAGCAAATTAGTAAAACACCCCTCTGGGTCTCCCTCTATTTCTCACAAGTTACTAAATATGAAAATCAATTCCAATGGGGCATGAAACACAAAAATGAGGGGAACTAGTTTGAAGTTTGGGCAAGAGAAAGAAGGTGCCTATAAAAAGTTCAATTGTAATTCTGTGCGCCTGGGCCTTGACCTCGATCCCGGCCAATGTTGATGTCAGTGCTTGCGTTAGAAAAATCTCGCGCTTAAAAGTTGTGTGGTGCATTGTCAAATATAGCGGGCTGGGGATGGGACTTGGCAGACGCAGAAAGGGAAAGAAAGACAGACAAACTCACCACGACAAATGGCACTACTGAAAGTCATCAATACTGTTATTTCTCAAAGCCTTGAGAGTGAAGACCTTGGCACTTGGCGCTAACAACATTATGTGGAAAAGTGAGGGAATGAAAACTAATACGATTGTATGAGCAGCGGTATCAGAGATGTCCCACTCCCAAGACGAGAGTGGGAAAAATTCAGCAGAACAAGTAGCTACAATAGTTGAGTGTCCTCTCTTCTTATGCATTTCAATCCAGGCTTCTTGTCTGTAGTCAATCGATCTTATAAACAATTTCTCAAGAAATTTCATTTGAAGATAACTTGATTTTATGAGAAATTTCGTTGAAGAAGGTCATAGTATCTCTATTATTTTGGTTGCATGCACAAATTTAGACAAGAAGCGTTGAACTCTTATTCATAAAAGAGCTGGCGTGACTCTTTTGAAACTGTATTATTTTCATTTTTTTTCATATGTATATATATTTTTGGTTCATTTTAAACGTTGTTTATAGTTGTGATTTGTGACCTTTGTCAGTTCGCTTGCATTGGAAACTGAATGTTCTCCGGATTTATGTGTATAAAGTGTAGATGAATGGATATGTGTAAGATGAGTTATGTTTTTTTTTTACAAATGCTCGAAGCTATTCCTGCTATTTCTTTGCTGCCTCCTACAACATGGTATATTTAAACTGACATTTTTATCTCCTAGTTTTGTTTTAGAGGCTTATCCTTCCCTTCTAGAGACCCTTGTTTTAACACCTAGTGAGGGCATTAATTTAAAATCACCCACATATAGAGATAGTAAAACTGATTACAAGGAATTATTAAATTTAATGGCTCAATAATATTTTATATGGTTTTTTCCTTATTAGGTTGTTGAGACACGTCCCCCCTGTACTAGCATACTAATAAAATATAGCATCCTTTTAAGAAATGTCATTTGTTTTGTAATTTTTTAATCATTTGGTTTGATTTTCTTTCTAGCTACAAGATTGTCATTTTCAAAGTAAAATGCACGTGTGTAAGTCACAGGAAGGAGGAACACTTATAATAGGAAATTGCTTGTGTACTACCATGTCTTAGATTAGTTTTATTTATCTATTAATCACTGCTTAAAATGTTGTCTATCATATAGAATGGATTGCATATATTTTTAGATTTATGATATTTTTTGAGGTTATCAATTTTTATGTAGAAATTTAAGTGTGTGTTTGTAATAGGGTTAAGAACAATGAATTACATAAATAGTGGTTAGTCAAATTTCAATTCTTGTGGAAGTCTAAGTACTTAATTGATTACCAGGGCTTTATTATGTTGATTTTATAGGTAATAACTGTATGATACACACAAAATAGTAATGCAATTGTGAGACGAATGTATAAATTCTACAATCTTTTCTAGTATCTTTTCAGCGCATGCCAAAATAAAGTCTTTAATTACATCGATTACATAAGGACATCCATGAAAGTCTACATGTAAACCTATGTTGCCGCATTCGGCAAATTTCAAGGAAAAAATTCGAAATTCGCCGAATTTTAACAGTGCCTTGAAAATCGCGATTTAATTCGCATTTTTTTTCCTTTTTTGGCAATTTTTTCCTTTTTTGGATTTTTGGTGGAAAAAAACACAAGGACAAGGAAAAAATTGCCATGTTTGGAAAGGGTTCGGGAAGATGTAGTAGCGAAAACTTGCATGTGCCATAACTTTCATTCTGTGGCTCCGTTTTAGGTGTCATTTTCTCTAAAAGTGCATATTTTCTTGAGCTCTACGCATTGATGGCAATATTTTTCTTATTTTCATAAAATCCATTTTTGCACCTTTTTCGACCAAGCAACTTCTTGCAATCTTTTGAAATAATCATGAGCTTTGATCGCCTGTAGATAGATTAGTAATGAAATAAATGAAATGTGATATTATCTCTCTTTTGAAATGTGAATTTATCTTTTGTTTTTATATATTTAATAAAAATGTATATTTCTCATAGTCGAATTTAATCACGAATTTAATCGCTGATTTTTTTACCGGTGAATTTTTCACGAATTTAATCATCGGCGAATTCGAACACGAATTCGAATGCGGCAACTTAGATGTAAACATATTCTAATTAGATGTTGTTGTGATGTAGAAGCATACAAACTCCATGCAAAATACTTCAAAGGTATGTGGGGTCTTGAAATGCTATGATTACAACATGTGCACAAAATGGTGTTTGTGACTAAGCTTTAAATATTTTGAAATAAATACATTCTCATCAACCACATTTTCCCTTGATTTTTTAAAACTGGAAGAGTCCTATTAATAGGCTGACTTAGGGGCAAGCACCGTCTTCAGGAGTCATTGTACGTACCCAAAAATGTAGGTACAGTATTGCCAGAAAGAGGTTACAGAAGCCCCAATGATGATTCAGGTCTTTTCGCAAGGTGTTCGGAATCCAAAAAAAGCTTGTCAAGCGTATGTTTGCATCCCAAATGCTTTATCCAAGCTCCGTGTGTTTCGTTCTGTTCTCTACACCCTTTTTCTTTGCATTTTGGTCTTAAGTGACAAGACCGCCGCCCTGCCTAGGCGGCAGTCCCGTGACCGCTGCCTAGGACAGGGCGGCGGTCCTGTAACTGCTGCCCTTCGCAGGGCGGTGGTCTTGTGCGCGTTTTCTAGAACGTTCTGACGAATGCATCAAATGTAAAAATTCAACTTTCACCCGCATTCTTCACCCACTTTGGCTTACATTTATGTTTTGGCCGCCTAGTTAATAGTGTTTTCCCTTTGTTTATAGTAAAAGAGATCAATTGGGAGTTACCCTCTGGTAAATGCAATTGCTATAAATAGACAGCTTGTTTTCAAACAAATGGCCCCTCTCCTCTATTTAATTATTCAATTTGCTTGAAGTTCTTGCTTAGAGTTCGAATAGTTTCATATTTTGCATTAGTTATCAGTCTTCCCTTGCTGTTTAGAGATCATTTGATCTTCTTGTTTACATCTCACTTCATTGCTGTTCCATACAATCAGTTTAGAGTAAGGTAGTTTCATTTCTAGATTAGAATTCATCTTAGAGTTGCAGGTTTTGTTTGTCACAAAAGATAGTTTCTAGAATTCTTGGCGTATTTGTGTTGTATTCCCGCAATAAATCTTGCTAGGAATTGCATAGGCAAGCTCTGTTCACTTGCACTATCCCTCTCTTACTTGCATTGTATTCGGTCTATATCCAAAACTGTCATTGTTCAAATATCTTCTTCTGCTGACACTATCATATACATGCTTTTCTGGATTCACGAGAACACGAGGGAACGAGGAGATCACACTAAGGGGACAAAGTCACACACAACCAGATTTACCACTGTTCTGTAAACTCCAGGTTTGAGTTATCAAAATTCTAGTTACAATATATCAAATAGAGTAGTAATTTACTTCATTTTAGTTAAAAGCTTGCTTTCGATATTACCAGGGAAGTTGTGGGGAATGATAGTTTCTGAGAAACTATGATTCATTTCTCGCTTCTGAGGTAGAATTGATAGTCTTTTGATTAAAATTAGTTAGTTATTTAAATATTTAGGATAAACTCGCAACTGCACAGGCAAATAACTATACCAGGCTACGTTGTTTGTTTTGATTCTGTTATTAGATTAATTGTCCATTTTCTGAATATATTAGAATAGCCGCTCTTTTAATTTCGTTAAAATACTTCATTGAAAATATAAAAAAATAGAAGAATATATGCATAGTGTAGATATATCTTCCATAATTAGCTTATTTGTTTCGGTGAAAATTGAATCATCTCTACATGACAATCACGGGACCTAGAGAGCCTAAAGAATACGTATTTGAACCAATAGTGCCTCAACCAAATCTCCCCACAACACTAGCTGATATAGATCAAGACCTTAGGATTCAGGGTTTTCGAACAACAGTAAACCTACAAGCAGTTAGTGAACAATTGAGAGAGTTGAATATTGAGGGCGACAAGACACACATTCTAGTCGAATCACCCCAACTACAGATTGCCTTGATAAGATATCCGCATGACCGTACAAGAACTCGAAAGAGAACAAATATTTGGTTGCGATCCTTTAGTTCCACAGCCCAACGCAGGAGACCTCCTCATCAACATAGATACTGGCTTACGTATTCAAGTTGCCAGAACACCTGTAAGGTATTCTGAAAAAATTATACAACTTCTAGTTCTAAACATAGAGGCTGAAAAAGCTTATGACTATTGGATAGTCGGGAGAAGAGATTGACTCCTCATATGACCATAGGAGGTCCGCCACGACCGCGAACTTACGTTTGTGATTCATAGGTCCCACAACCCAACGGGCCTACCAATCAATCAGACATTGATGCTGGTTTGCGCACACTAATATTCAGATCCTCACCACTTCCACCAGACATCATTACACAATTCTCCGTATTAAACGTAGCAGCCAATCAGGCTAGGGATTTCTGGACTAGACCAGAGAATCGTCCATAAAACTCTGGAGGATCCACTACACCTCTCATCACCATTTTCCATGACCTTGTTTGGAAATATACACGAAGCACCTATAGGCCATTTTCCACGTATCCAATAGCCAATAAATAGGATCTCGACAGAGCTCGACATTGATTGGAGCCTCCGAACAGCTATTATATCCGAACGATCCATTACACCAATTCAGGTTAGGAGAGTCTTCTTCGCCTTAGATTCGCAGATTCCATTATTGCGTGTCGAAGATATAAGATTGCCCAACTAGTTTGTCTGTATCTATATAAATTCCATTCTTACTGGCTTTCTCGGCACGACTTCGGGTACGAAGAAGAGTTGCTTGTAGATTCTCATGCTTGCATGTCACTTTTTATCGTACAGTCACCCCTTGACTCCAAGTTCAAGCCCAGTAGATGATAGCAAAATATGTACATAATGGTCTTTTCAACAAAGGCATTGAATTTTCAATCAATCAATTGTCAAGTGTAAATTCAATCTTTGCAAAATTTCCTAACATTCTCCTAGCATGTGCTAAACTGTGAAACCTACAACATGTATGACCATCCATAGAATCTCAATTTGTAGAATGAAGACCACCTATGATAGTTCTTATTACTGTAACATGAGTTGCATGTTAAATTGGTCAATATTATAAGAATTCATTCATGATCTATATTAACAAGTGTATGTGAATATCAAGAAGTATGTGATTTTTAATATGTTAGTTGTTTTACACCAATAAACTTGTGCCTATCGGCCTTCCACAAACATCTATGGATGATGTTGCTAGTACATAAAATAATTGTGAAATAATTTATTTACACCAAGGATATTTTACCATCCATCAACCTTAGAAGGTATTTGCCAACACAGTATACTGAGAGATCATCAAGATCCTATAATGGAAATAGAAATTACTTTGATCAGCTCAATTGCAACATCCCTAGTCACTCCTTTCCCTTAAAGTGTTTAAAACATTTCAAACTTTTCTCCATCTTTAGGAACTACATCCGTAAGACAATTAAATAAAAGGTTGAAGCAGATGGTAGTGCAAGTGTTTTTGGAAAATCATTGTGGTATATACCAATATATCCTCAAGATCGTGTCACCAGCACCTATTCTTCTTCAACACCAAAAATGGTAGCCATGTTCAAAACAAAGAAAACAGAAGACAACGGGACAAACCATACAACACAATATAGCCTCTTGGTTGTCCCTGCGATTTAAAGAATGTGGCATTTCTTGTGCTACTAGTATGTCGTCAAAAAATTGCCTTCATTTGGTGAACCGGTCTGTGCTGGGGCAATATAATATATTGCAAAATACAACTGAACAAACCATACACCACAACATAGCCTCTTGGTCATCCCTATGATTTAAAGAATGCAATGATACTTGTGCTACTATTATGCTGTCAAAAAGTTGTCGTCATTTGGGAAACCAGTCTGTTCTGGGGATATAATATATTGCAGCAATGGTCGGATTATGGTTGCCATTTTAAAAATGTATCTTATTACAACGTTGCACAGGAAAGCAGGCCTCTAGAGTCTAAGATCTGATTTTTTAGGAATCAGTTCCAAATAAATTGTGTTGAACTGATGTAATTTTTTTTTGCTTTTCTTAATTCCTCAACTTCTTCCAAGAGATCCTTTCTTGTATTATAATGTACAAAACTCATAAAAATTGTGTTGTAAAACATTATACTCCCAGGATCCTGTTTTTTTCCAAGGAGGATACTGTTTTTCCGTAATTCCTCTTTAGTTATCAAATTTAAAAGCTATGAGAACTGTTCCACTGACCAACTTAATGTGCTTTGATACCGGGATCTGTTGTGCTTGATTTATTCTAGTCTGGTTCCAAGAGGAGATCCTTGAAGTACCTAGTTCTTGTTTGCTAAGTATCCTGAAAGATGTCCCCTACCTCTCTTATTGGGCTCTAAAAGTGACCGTTGTTTTCATATGCCTTCAATATTTAACTGTTTCTTGTAGAAATATTTTGTATTGTTGGCCCCTTCGGCTCTCCAGATTGCTTTTGACTTCTGTGTACAGAAAATTTCCTCATTTGTAGATTTATCAGCCTTTGTGTTTGCTCGAGTTATTGGGACTATATCTAAAATCTAATGTACTCATTGATAATCCCTGATCCATGCTTGTCTACCTGCTAGCCATAATTACCGAGTCTGGAAATCCAGAACCATTTTGGTAGGGCAAAACAATCTGACAATCCAGAATTCTTGAAAATGTTGGGAAAAATCTGGTCCAAAATATATACATATTTTAGACAAGCATACTTTTATAAATGTGTAAAATGGATCAATACAATGAAAAAACTAACTATTAATTAATACACAAGGCTGCTGGGTGCTGTTTTTTGGCAAAAAAGAGAAAAACAGGGCTGACCTGGCCGGTTAAAAAATCCAGATCCCTTCTTGGGAGTTTTCATGTTCATAAAAAGATCCCTAAAATGTGTTTGATTCCATTCCCTTAGGCTTTGTTGTTGTCTCCCTGTTTGCTCATTTCCTCTAGGACAGGAGGAGACCGAAGTTTCGAGTTGTACTCTTTTTGCTGTAGAATTCATGCCTTTTCAGTTGACAGTGTTCATTTATTTTTTCTCCTCCTGCTTTCAGCTGATGTAGTCGCCTTTTCGTCCTCCTTTACTTTCCTCATTTTTCTTCTTTGCTTTTTTTCCAAATGGCTTTATTTTGTGACAAACTTTTGCCAAATGACCTTGTTGGTGGCAAAAACAGACTCAAACAAACATGTTTTCTTATTCTATCAGTTGTTTCCATGTCATTCTAGCTAAGTCTAGTTGGAACCTGTTTGGCAGAGATTTTTCTAGATATAAATTAACACACATCCTTGCATAGTTCAGAATTGTTTGCAGGAAAGTTAATCATAAGCTTGTTATGTACTCTCCAGTGGCAACCAATACTTTTTGCATCAGTTCTTACAAGAATTCGTTTGACAGGATGAATTTCTACCCATACTAATAGTGTTGATGGTAATTCTTCCATTGGATTGAATGTTGGAGACTAGTAATTCATGGACAAACCTGATTTGTTCTTGAACCATGATCCTCCCTGGAATTCTGCTCTACTGCTGCAAGAGAAATACTGTTTTATCGTAGTTCTTTAGTTTGAATTTAGAAGCTTTGTGGTCCGATCCTCTGTGACCAAGTGATGTGTTTGCGTTTACAATATCTTTGGTACAACCTGAGTGGGCCTGATGGTGAATGCATGCATGGTCCATAGAGGAGGTTACATGTTCGAATCTGTAGTGGGTCAGGGTTGAACACCTTGTTGCACAAACTACAATATATAAGGTAAATAGAAACAAATGTCGGTATATTGCGGAAAATGCACAGGTATTGTCGGTGAAGAGGTAGTGGATATGCGTTAGGCCTGGGATGATAATATTGAGCACCGCGTATAGGCTGAGGAGGTGTCTTCTTGCTGCGTCAAGGTTAGTCTTTGTTGCAGGAAGCTTTTTACACTTGTTCGTTTTTTAGGAGAGTAAACAGTTTCTGTATTACTAAAACTTAGTGTGGTACCAAGCCAATCGAGTCCTGAGGGGCCGACATAGGGCATACATCTCTGGTTTTTTCTTCTGGTATTTTCCTGGATGACATCCACAAAGAACCCGCATGCAAACAAAACTATACCCAATTTGGTCCAAGAAAAAGGGGAATCATCAAAAATGTCTTTCAAAGAGGCGGTTAGGGGAATTCGACCTCAAGATGCTGGAATAAATAATAACACTAAAACCTTTGTGTGCTTGCTTAAAGAGGATCCTCGAAAGACGCCTTCAGATGCATGAAAGTTGTTGCTGATGTTCCGGTTCTCAAAATTCCTCGTTCAGATGTGCAAGGAGGAATACAAACTTTACAAGAAAGGGCGTTGATAGTGAGGTTTTTGGGGTTTAAGCCTTCTCTAATGGCTTTTAAGGAATGGGCAAGCAAGAATTGGCATGTCCCAGGTGAATATTCTGTCTCAGTTTACCCTAATAGTTACTTTCTTGTGGTCTTTGCAACTATGGCAGAGAAAGAATACATTTTCCAAGGGGGTCCATGGTTCTTTGGTAGAGCAGGCCTCTTCATGAAACCATGACAGTCTATGTTTAAGGTGGAGGAGGATCTTCCCTCACTTGTATTGGTTTGGATCCGACTGTTCGGGCTTCTAGCTGAATTTTGGAATCTTGTTATCTTCCAAGCCATAAGCAATACTTTGAGTCAATATGTTTGTGCTGTGGATGCCTCTATTTTCAGGGAACACATGGTATATGCTCACCTATGAGTTTATATGGACATGAACCAACCCTTACCCTCTAAAATCATGTTGGATTTGGGTGATGAACAATGGGAGCAGGTAGTGGATTATGAGAACATTCCCTTCAGATGTAGAGTATGTCATGAATATGGACATTTGCTTAAGGATTGCCCTCATGCAATACAAACCCCAACTGTGGGGAAGGAGAAACAAGAAGAATTTATGGTGCCAAATAAAAAAATATAGTAAAAGGGAAACCTCTAGAGAAAGACTTGCAAACCAATTCCAATCGTTATGCAGTCCTACAGTCAGAAGATGCAAATCAGAATATGGAAGATATTGTTGTCTCACAAGTTACTGAAACACAAATTGTGCTAGCAACTTCTGTGCCTAATGCAACTGTAAATTAAAAAGAGACTGAACCTATTGCAGAACAAAGTGATAACAATGTTCAAGAGGATAATATCAATAGTTCTCAACGGAAACACAAATTGTCTGGAGCAAGTGAAGAAAAGGGTCCACAGGTGGCTCAAGTGGAAGAAAATTGTCTAGCCTTAATGCTTCCTCCCCGTCTACTTGGAGCTAGTAGCAATACAACGTTGTTGGGGGTGTATCACAAATCTCAGAAAAAATTGAGATTGGATACTATGCTACGCCTGGGACAAAAATCAAATAGTTCCCGTATTCAGAAGACAAGTCATGGGTTAACTAAAGGAGGGGAGGTAGGAGATCTGACAACCTTTATTGAACAAGGTTTCACAATGAGGGTCATTACATGGAATGTGCGGGGGCTAAAGGGGATTCCTTTTAAAATAAATGAGATTAGAAGATTGATGCAACAATATTAGCCTTAGATGCTATTTTTGTAAGAAACTAAGACATCGGTTGAATTAATGAATGTTTTGGCCAATAATATTAGCAAAAAAGGTCAAGTGCTTGCATTAGGCTCTGATGGAGCTTCAGGAGGTATGGCATGTATTTGGGACCCTTGGCACCTTCAGATCTTACATAGTGGGGGCTCGTATGGAGTTCTATATCTGGGTGTGCGAGATATGGAAACTGATCAATTACTGCTTTTCCTTAATATCTATGCCCCAACCAATGTTGAAGGCAAGAAAGCTCAATGGAACCTTATTAATTCTGTTGTGAATGATCACTTGGGGTATCTTTGCATAATAGGTGGAGACTTTAATACTATTCTCTCTACATAGGAAAAACATGGTGGAAATTCACACTTGGATGCTTCATCAACCATTATGAGTAATTCTATTCAGAACCTTCAACTAATTGATGTTCAAACCCAAAATGGTCTTATGACATGGTCTAACAGAAGAACTGGGGATAGCTGCATTAGGGAAAGATTGGACAGATTTCTGATATCTGAGGATTGGATGAACATGAATTTTCTCCCAATTGCCAATGTCCTTGATCATGGGGGCTCGACCATTGGCCAGTATTGTTGGAGATTGGACAATCAAAGACATTTAAGGCACCCTTCCGCTATCAATTAATGCGGATGCGGCATAAACAATTTCCTAATTTGATTACAAAATGGTGGAAAGATGGGACCAAAATATGGAACCTGCATGCATAGATTTTACCAAACTCTTAAGTATGTTCAAAGACAAATTAAGGAGTAGAACAGGAATGTCTTTGGAAATGTGCATGCTAGAAAAAGGGATCTCATTGAATCGATTCAAGCCCTTAACCAACATATTAGATTACAAGGTTTTTCATTAGATCTAGAGAAGAAGGAGATTGAGCTCACTAGAGATCTACGAGAGTGGGAGCAAAGGGAAGAGATATTTTGGAAACAAAAGGCACATGTACAATGGCTAAAGGAGGGAGACAAGAATACTGTTTTTTTCCACAAATCAGTCTTGGCTCATCGAGCACATAACTATATAGCATCTTTGACTACTGAAATGGGCCATCAAGAGACATCAAAGAGGGGAATCCAACAGGTGATTTTACATTATTTCAACAATTTGTTTCAGAACTCTACCCTAAATGGGAGGGCACAACAGACTATCTATGATAATATTCCTTCTATTATTATGGAGGAAGATAATCACCAATTGCTTAATCCTGTCTCTGAACAAGAATTACATCAGGTTGTGTTTACTATGAAGAAAGGAAAAACTCCTGGGCCAGATGGATTTCTGATAGAATTTTATCAACAATTTTGGGAGTTGATTAAGATAGATCTTTTGGAGGTGGTTGAGGAATGTTGTCAGGAAAGAAATATCTTGAGAAGTCAAGTAATTACACTCATATAGCTTTGATTCCCAAAATGGCGGAGGCATCTACCATTGTTGAATATCGCCCAATTGCTTTATGTAATGTTTTGTATAAAATCATTACTAAAGTGATGGCTGAAAGGCTAAAACAAATTATACATAAAATTATATCGCCGAAACAAGGAGGTTTTGTTATAGGTAGACAAATTGTAGATGATATAGTTTTGACGCAAGAAGTTCTTCATTCTATGCAAATTCAAAAAAGGCCTGCCATGTTCCTACGATTAGACCTTGCAAAAGCATATGATAAAGTGGACTGGGGATTTCTGGCTACTCTTTTACAAAGATTTGGTTTTGTTGCTCAATGGATTGAGTGGATCCAAACTTGTATTACTACAGTCTCGTTCTTTGTTCTCATCAATGAGGAACCTTCCCCTACGTTTTTAGCCTCGAGAGGACTTAGGCAAGGTGATCCGCTCTCTCCCTTTTTGTTTATAATCGTGACAGAGTCTCTAGGGCGATTGTTAACTGCTGCCAGAAATGAAAAAAATCTTAAAGGCATCCAACTTGCGCGACAAGCTCCGCCTTTGACACACTTGCAGTTTGTGGATGACTCTTCTATAATGGGGGAAGCCTCTAAGAGAGAAGCATCTCATATTGCCTCTATTTTACACCTTTTCTCTCAGGCTACTGGACAGGATATTAATGAAGGCAAATCCAAATCATCTTCTTTCATTTCCCCCAAGACTTGAGCAGGACATCCTTCAAAAGTTGAGGTTTCAACAGGGAATTTTCCACTTAAGTACCTTGGTGTTTTCCTTTCTCCTCAAAATCTCATGGATTGGACATGGGTTAGAGCCAAAATCAAATCCAAATTTGATAGATGGACAAACATATTGCTTTCTTTAGGAGAACGAATGACCCTAGTAAAAACTATCATCCAGTCCATTCCAATATATATTGTGTCTCTTCTTCATATTCCAGCTAGGATTCTTCATGATATAGATCATATTAGTCACAAGGTTTCTTTGGTGTGGAAAACAACAGGATAAAAATGGCATTTAACCAAATGGGAGATTTTATGTCGTCCTAAACACACTAGGGGACTTGGTTTTAGAGATAGTGTTAAGAACAACATCGCTTTGGCAACTAAATTATATTGGAGGCTTCTCCAAAATCCTCAACAGTTATGGGTTATTAATGTGTTTGCTAAATATGCAGGTGGTTTATTGACGAGTCAGCTCATTCGCCATTCCTTACCTGTTAGTGGATCTCCTATATTGTCCCTCCTTATTTATCCTAGGGGAGACTCTTATCAAAGAGAATTTATTTTGGATTGTCAAAAAAGGTTGTTAAGCAAATTTTTGGACAGACTTTGTGGAATGGGTTTCCACCAATTATATCTCAGTACCCATATTTGCTACCTATTATGAATGCACTTTATGCACACGGACGGATAAACGTCAACCATTATCAGTAGTCACATCCTCAAAAAGAGTGGCTTCTGTTTTCTCAATGGCCACTGACCTTATCACAACAATAGATCCAACAACTGACGTACATTTTACAGACACGTCAGCTATCCTTGTCAAGCATGGAAGATGAATTGGGGTGTGGAAGGCAATTTGATGGTAGTTACATAGTGGAAGAGGGGTGTACTTCTTTGGCTAGAACACTTAATCATCCATAGACGGAATATCTTCAAGAAAGATATGGCAGCCGGTGCTATGGCCGAAAGTGAGCTTTTTTACCTGGACCCTTCTTCATAAACGGGTACTCATAGGGGAAAATCTTATGAAAAGAGGGTTGAAAGGACCTTTTAGATGTGTGTTATGTTTAAATGAGGTAGAAATGTGTGATCATCTTTTCTTCTCTTTCCATTTTTGCTTTACAACTATGGAAGTACCTCTTCAGACATGTTCACACTAGTTTGGAATGATACCACTGACCTGATGTAGGTAATCCGCAATTGGGAATTGGCTGTAAAAGATACCCCTGTGATGAATATTGCTTGTTGGATTTCTATAACATTAATGTTATGGAATGTCTAGAAAGAAAGAAACAGATGCACATAATTAAAGGGAAAATACAAGAACTAGCCTTTGTTTGGACTTGTATCAAAGCTAATATTGCTGAAACACTTTCTAAACGAAAGTCAAATTGCCAAACCCGTTATCGGCTAAATGGAAGAGAGTCCTTGCAATTATGGAACTTCGAGAGGAGAATATGCAACAAAGTCCTTATAGACAACCCATCACTGCGACGTAAATGTTGGATAGCTGCCTCCTGAAGGCTGCATTAAAATTAATACAAATGGGGCATCTAGAGGAAATCCATGGGACAACCTAGTATAGGAGGAATAGCTAGAGATAGTGTCATAGTCGCAACAACACCTTTTTTATGGGAAACAAATTGGAATTACCACAAACAATATGGCTGAAATCCATTGCCATTCAATATTCTTTAAAGGAAACGACTAAAATGGGTTGGACCAAAATTATTATTGAATCTGACTCTCAAATGATTATTTGATTGCTTAATAAGCAAGACACCATTCACTCTTCTAATTGGCATATTTCACAGATCCGAGAAAATATTGGTATTTTGGCTCAAGCTTTCCAGACAGTTCTTTATGTTTATACTCCTTGGGAGAGTAATAAAGTAACGGATGCTTTGGCCAATTGGGCTTTGGATCAGGCAAATGTTCATGTCGTAGGTCATATTCTTAGAGGGTGGTATACGGAGAAAAGCCAAGCATTTCACGGAATTCTTCATTTGGATGAATCACATGAATGACTTCTTTCTGCTGTACTATGCTTTAAGCTGGTATTTTGGCTCAAGCTTTCTAGACAATTCTTTATGTTCATACTCCTCAGGAGAGTAATAAAGTAGCGGATGCTTTGGCCAATTGGGCTTTGGATCAGGAAAATGTTCATGTTGTAGGTCATATTCCTATAGGGTGGTATACGGAGAAAAGCCAAGCATTTCACGGAATTCTTCATTTGGATGAATCACATGAATGACTTCTTTCTGTGGGACTATGCTTTAACCTGCTACCATGGTATCTATAACGATGCTTCCTGCTGCATTAGTTACACTGGTTGGCACCGTATCTATTTGTAACACGTTTCTTGATGATTAATGTAAGTATTATGTTTAAAAAAAATAAAATCTCCTTGTATCCACAAAAGGGGAATTCTCATACACTAACTTGGTGTCTCACTTGGCGGTGACCTAAAAACACTACCTTTAGATTTACCATTTGGTCCCAGCAAGAGATCTTTAAACTCCCTAGTTGTTTCCTAAGTATCCTAACAAATCGTCCACTCTCTCTCTTTCCGGGCTCTCAAAGCAACTGGTGTTGCACATGTATCTTCATTTAGGACTGTGTTGTAGGAATATTTTGGATTGTTTGGCTCCTCTGCTATCCAGATTGCTTTCGAAAAGTTTACTTCTAGAAATTCTCCTTTCTTGTAGATCTATCATCTTTTGTATTACCTTGAATTCTCGGTGCTGTAACTGTTGATTGAATTGATTGTCCCTAATATGTGCTTGTGTAGCCTCTGCCCTTCTTGGGAAATTTTTATACTTGTGAAAAGATCTGCAAAATTGTTTGATTCCATCTGTTAAGCCTTTTACTGTTTTCCTCCTGTGTATTTTCTTTGAAACAAAATAAGATTTTGAAGCTTCAAACTTGTACTCTTTTGGCTGTAGAATTCTTACGTTTATGTTGTATGATTTCTTTCATTTGATCATTCTTCTCTCACTTTTTGGCTGTAGAATTCTTTCCTTTTGATTATTATCCTCCCGCTGACTACCTTGTCATTGCTCCTTTGTTTTTGTTTTATCCTCTAGTTTTTGGCCTGTAAAATATCCTTGTGGCATCATCATTATATCCACTGGACTCATGGATTTCAGCCATTTTAGTCCTGGGTACAAATCCATAATCTGCAAGTGAAAGCTCTCTCTTAAAGATGCCATAGTCCTCTTTGATTCCTCCAAACAGGACTAGTTTCTTAGGACTGTTTCTGATCACTCTTACCATTGATTTGCACGTTTAGCTGGGAAGGTTGGCTGTATGACTGTTCTTATGACATGTAGCTGCAAGATTCTCAACAGATTTCCTGTGGAAATGTGCTGTGTTTCCTGTGTCATTGTTGGTCTAGAAGTTTGAGAAAACAAGGTGGGTGATGCCACAACCTCCTGTCTTATGTAGATCGTAGTGATCACGGATTCCTCCTGGTAAACAAGATCTGTATCCCTGCTATTACTGCAAGAATTTGTTATATTTACAGTAGAATATGCAAGGAAGTTGGAATTTCCTAAGGGCATACCTCAAAACACTTACTAATGAATATATATATATATATATATATATATATATATGAAAAATGGCCTTTTCTCTAATTTGCAAATGCACCTCTAGAATGCTGAACATGTAAGTACAAAGATATATAGATCTTTCACCAGGGTAAAATTACTGGAAATTATAATCAAATGCACCAAATGGAAAAGAAAAAGAAGTCCATAAATCTATACAAACAAATGTTTCAACAAAACATTCATGAAGTCTATGAACCCTTCAAACAAACATCTAATCAAAATTTCAAAACACTACCTACCTAATCTTAGAGACTATTCTCAATGCAAGTTTTCGTAAAAAGCCATCGATGCCATCTCTTTAGATTCATGCTCCAAATTCTATGAACTCTGTATGAAAGAAGATCCTACAAATTGCCATTGACAGCTCAGTCACAAGAACCTTCTACTGTAACTTGCTTCTAGAGCCTCACTCCTGTTATGCAAGTGTTCATGGTTATACCTCATATAGAAAATGTAATTGCGTTACTGAATGAAATATGAAGTAAAAATTAGTACTGTCCAATTTTTGACCCGTTAACAGTTTCTGCAAGTAATAAATGTTATGGAATCTCGTAACATTTATTGGAATAGATGCTAAAAATTTCTTTACCGCCAGGGGACAAATACTGAACTCAAGAGCATCTGCAATTCTGCACAGTAAAATTCTGCCAGTTACCTTTTTATTAACACGTATTATCTTTGGTTACACTTGACAATTTTTTTTATAGGTAATCAAATTCATTATTTTGGTTTTAATAAATTGAAACGAAATCAACTGAGGTGTACCGAACAAAATGGCTAAACAAATGAGTACTCTCACCTGACCAATCTGCCTATTTATGCTGAGAGGCATTCTACACTGGTAGCACAGAGTGGAGGTCTCTCATGTCGTGCCCGTAAAAGAAAAACAAATGCCGATATTATTTTACATATTTAGTTTAATTTGTAATAGATACATTTGCATTATAGACTCAAATTTTAAAAATCAACACAAATAAATAAGGTATCTTCTTACTTGCTGCACTTTTAAATAATTACATATGATTTGTGATTTTAGAGTTTGCGTGAATAGTAAATTTAATTTGCCCATGGCATTTAAATAGGACACCTTCTTCCTTGTTTCACTATTAAATGATTATATATAGTTTATTATTTTAAGTTTTTCATGAATTATGAATTTAATTTTACCATAACATTTAGATTTGTTTCCTCTGCATTATTTTCTAAAAAAGAATTAATATTGATTTAAGTGTATATAGATAATACTGTGTACATCATTATAATATAAGGTATTTATTTACCTTTAATTTCTTAAATCAATATTACGTCTATATACCTATTTAGCTATCTATTTACCTCTTAAATAGTATGTTAAACTCGTTTACCTTTTAAAATTATTTAGGTATTTAATCTATGATGAAATCGAAGATTTAACTTAGGTATTTCATTGCACAATGATGTTAAATCTATAAAATTTAGGTATGTTAAATTAAGATATAGCTAAGATGTAATTTCTGTTATTATCTCTATATTTAATTTACTATCTAAGTTGATACAAGTATGTAGATTTAGTAAAATTGGGAAATGTCTTTGCACAATATTATACATCAATTTTCAATTCAAATAATTATAAGTGTGTATATGTGTGTGTGTGTGTGTTGATGTGGAAGTACTTTTATATTAAGGAAGTATAAAAGTTAATGTTATACATGTGTTTTTTAATAAGGGTGGTCAAAGATACGATTAGTATAAAAATATAGTTATCAAATGTTTCTAAATATAATTATTAAGTTTGAAATAAATTAAATTTTCAGAATGAAGAAAAACAAACAGAATATCAACTAGCATACCTATCTTAGAATAATCTATGTAACAGATGCGGAGAGTTATCATTCTCGAGGCAACTATTTCACTTATGTTGAAAATCCAATATAGGCACCTTGAAAATGATACCTCTTGGCATCTTTTACATATATTATTCTAAGATAAGGATGCTAGTTTTATTTGCAGACTGCAAATAGTAGGCAAGTGCTGAGTAGCCCGCAAGGATACCAATCAAATTTTCTTCTATAAGTTCTACCATTCTAAATCCCCATGAAGATAATTAATTTTGTGAAACATTTTGAGTATTTTTCGTTCATTACATGATACTAGTTTTTTATGTAGTTGCCTCAAAAACCAAGCCGGCATTAGCTTTTCCATCATGTTAAACTTGACTAGCACTGCAAATTCTCTAGAAAAACTTGATGCATTGATTAGATCTTGATAGGTAAACATGGTTTTGGAAGGCAGCCATAACCAAGTGAATAAAAGGTCATTAATAATTTCATAAACATATAGAGCCATTGTATAGTAGACATTGAAGTGTACGCTTCTCTTCAACCTTCTAGTACTCTCTGAGGATCCAACTGCCCACTGCAATAACTGGATGGTACTGCAGATAATTCAATGCGACCTTTCCATTCTTCACCTGGCCTTAAAGTTATAGGCTTTTCTATGGCTGCAGCATCAACACACAGCATATGTTTGTAGTCATCATCCCCAAAGTCCACTATGGCTTTAGCTTTCTTTTCCCAAGGATTCCAAACAACTGCAACATATCCCGTATCCAGTTGATAAGTATATCATTGGAATATAACAAATGTGTCAAACCTGAAATATTCTTCCAATATTTACAGAAAGCAAAGAGTCATATAATTAGTGATTTCAACTCTAAATATGTGGATCTGTCCCGTACTTTGTGAGAATGAAGAATGGGGAAATTTTGTCATAGAACTATACTCAGCTTTTCTTTTAGCACAGAAACATCTAGAGGGAATATTCATCAAAGCCTAGGCAGAAAATAAAGTTAAAGCACACAGATATTGGTCATAAATTATAATGTTTTCAGCATCATATATGCATTTCAAGAATGTATAGCTTACCTGCATCAGGAAGGCCGTCCTTCCTCAAAACAAATGTCCTCTTCTTCTCATGGTCAAGTATTGCAATTTTTGTTGGGGTGCTAAGATAATCTCTATCCACCTACATATCAGGAATGTCTAACCCTCTTAGATCTTAATTTCCATAGCAGCAGATGACAAGACAGAACATAAACAATCATGCTTACCTCAGATTCAAATGTAATAGCGTCACTTTGTTCAGTGAAGCGTACTTTGTCCTGTAAGTTGTCCAAATAATCCAATGTTTCCAATCCTTCTATTCGTACTTCACTGTAAGATTTCCAATGGAAAGCTGTTCTCTCAGAAAATAATAAGTGTATCTTGTTTAGTGTGAAGGCACTCCCTTTGATAAATGAGATTATGGCCATAACATCCAAATGCTTGAAAAACACTAAGCATAACCAAAATCCAAAAAACCTAAATGCCCGAAACAGAATAATACTAAGAACCAGAGAATAAAATAAGTTTGATAATGGAAGGGCTTAAAATCTATATAACATACTAGTAATAAACATCACACTCCCCTAAAGGTCAGCGAGCATCCTTTGTATACAGTTTAGCAACTCATTACACAGAATGGGAAATCCCAAACTCTAAAAGAGTACTAAAAGAGGCATAGTGGTACAAATAGTTTAAAAAAATTCGGGCAATTAAAGAGAGGCATTTGATCTTAGTTTTTTAATTCTGAGGATGTACTACTTTTGGACTAATTATTTATTCTATAAAAGCCAATGGCCCATCCAAAGGTGCACAGATATATTGTGTATTGTGTATTGTTTTTCCTTTTGCTAGCACTTATTTGCATCCAGGCTACCAAGCTCAAAATATGGTGATTATCAAAGGTAAATATCCTTGTCATTGTATGGATGATTTGTTGGAAGTGGATAATATGAAACTTGAAAGCTGTTGCAAATTCTCTGAGATAAATTTGTAGTATTGAAGAAGAGGGTGATCAAGCTATCCACCAAGAACAATTGGTCGACACAAATGGGCTCATACACCAAAATTTCATGCTGCACACCACTTTTGTGATCATTCTTCGCGTCTTGTTGCAGCTACTTTCTCTCTGCCCATCATTGATGCTGAGTTTCTGCCTATCAGTTCTCTGTTCAAGCTGAAGGAAGAAGTTGTAAGGGGGATGTTGTAGTGACTCCTCCTTCCTTCTTTTTATCAAAGCATATCTTAAGGGGGGATGTCCATGTATTGAACAATTCATAGACTATTGTATGCTTTAAGATGCACTTTTATCGTGGTGGTTGCTTTTTCTATCATTTTTGCAGGTTTGTTGGTGGAAGGAAGCGGTGTTGTGGGTTCAATTTTCTAAGATGGCTATCCCTCCGCTGCCTAGTTTGTTTCTTCAGGGTGAGAAGTGAGAGATGGCTTTCTTCGGAGGTATTACGAGGGTTCTTGGGTGAAGAGTATATGACAGTATCTGTGAGGGCGAGGGTTAATTCAGAGGTGACGTCCTGGTTTGTTTCTCGGCTGCTTTTGGTGAGGCGGAATGTAGCAGAAGTCAGAGACAATGCGTCCCATTTTATCAAACCTCAACATCGTGTCAATTTGGAGGAAACGTTGGAAGAATACAATTTGGTTCAGCCGTTCCTGGTCATGGAAAGGGAGGGGCAGGATTTAGTAGAAGCTCGGCGCGTGATTGCGGTTCTGTCAACTAAGAATGCAGAGTTAATGAAATTTGCATCGGCCGTGCATGGGGTGTATGTTGCTGGGAATCCAGAAGGTTGCAAGATCAAGAAATTGGACCTGCCGGAGTTGTCAGCGCCGGTGGTTCCTGAGACCGAGGGTGTGGCCTGTTTCTACAAAAAGACGAGGTTTTCTTATAATTTCTTGCTTCGGATTGCTCGAGCTGGTGCGATTGTTGGGGGTACGAAGTTGGTGGGCCTTAGCCATTCTGCTTCTTAGGTGGAAGTGATACAATTGGATGACTGAATGTTTTTCATAGTCTGGGTTTGTTTTTTGTTCATAGTCGTTTTTTCTAGGTTCCTCCTGTTTTTTGCTTGGTTTGCAGGCTTTTGTGGTTTTTGTTGGCTTGGTTTAGTTGTTAGGAGTGTTTGATGTATGGTTGTAAGCGGTTGGGAACCCTTCAATCCCCTGGTTCTAAGCTCCAGCTAAAAGCGTTCAACTATAAAAAAAGATGCACTTTTATCATTAATTATAAACATGGTTAGGCACTAATCAATGCACACTTATCCATATCTATTAATAAAAGAATATCAACTAATGAATTGACTTAATTGACTTTGATTATTAATAGGAATGTATCTTCTTTAAACCTATCCTAAGTGTCCTTCATATCTCTATAAGAGTGTAACGGGATAATGGGCAATGTAACTTTTGTGGATGATAGCTACTGTTGTAATATTAACATTTTGTCAGAGATTTTAATACAAAGAGGTAGTTTTACTACCTAGATAAATTTGTGTGTTATGTTTTTTAATCTTTCATTTGATTTATCATTGTTTAACTATTACATACATGTGGGTGTTTGTCTTCAGGTGGTTTTCACCCTTTGTTGCAAGCTCTTACAGGGATCCCTTAAGAGCCCCCGAGTTGATCACCTCTTTCTTTCATTCCTTCACACAAGCTGGTGGCATTAAGAACCGTTTGATATTGTTGCTTCAAACATTGTGGAAAGTAGGTTAGTGAGATGGCTCTCATCTAAGCACAACACTATTGCTAAGGTGCCTTAATACACTAGTTCTTGGGCGACGCAGATCTGCCCTTGCTCATGAAGATCTGCTCCTAGACGTCATGAATATGTTCCTTCTCAACCGCTTCCTTGGGTGTGAGGACAAGTGCACATTACGAGTTTCTTCGGCCTTGGATGTTAGGAGGGATTCTAGGGTGAGTGCTTTGCTTCCTTCTAGGATTACCCAATTTGGCCCACTTAGTTGTAGACAATCTCCATGAGCATTCTCAAATCCTACATTGGCCCTTTCACAATGATAGATGATGACGACCGATTCTTCTATCCCAAACATGGTTAGAGATGTTTGATGTGGCTATCACCAATCTCTCTAACTTCCATTGTCCCATCCTCGTTAAGGGGTTCTTGTTCCTGCCTACCCCCCATGGCTATCATATTAGTACCCTAACCAGATAGGTTGGGGATTTGTTCACTTTTAGTGCTTCTATGTTTTTCTGATTAGTTAGTAATTGTTCCTATGGTCCTTTTACCCTAACACTTTCTATTGTAGTTGGATGTATTGTTGAGTCCTATTGACCTACTTTTGGTCATCAATGGACATTAATATCATTTCTTTTTAAAATCCCTTTCCCTATGATTATCCACTAGGGAACATTAGGAAGATTTCATTCACCTTCTTCTTAGATAACATCATTTACAACAACACTTATGGCCTTTGCAACATTAAGAATTGGTTGGTGGAATACAACATTTGGCGAGACGACATTATTGCTGCCTGGTGAAGCTGGGTATTTTCCCAATGACTTGGTTCACATTGGAATTAATATGCACTTCAATGAAGCTTGGATTTTTTATTGGATTCTTGATGTCTCTCTTTAAATAGTTGGTGTCTTTGCCATTGTCAATCTACTCTTCTTCTATTGCCAAACCTCTAGATTCCGACTTTTGTTCCTCAATCTCATTCATAGATAAAAATTAGTTGATTGTAACTAAGAAATCCATATTTTGTTGAGTAAGTTACAATTAGCTGTCTAACAAAATAACTTACAACAAAGAGAGACAATCAAGTGATAAATAGAAGTTCTAATACAGTTGATTAAACAATAGATATGTTAGTAGATATCCAAATGTTGGACAAAATAAGGCTGATGAAAATGAATAGCAAGTGCCCACAAATATATCTTGAACTCAATGTGCACTTTCTTATTTTCTAATGAATATTTAGAGCCAATATTTTATTGTTTGAAGTGGGGAAACAATAAATAGAAAATGCCATCAATGGATTGTCAAATCTATGAGCCTTTTAAGAACCAACCCTGTTGGAAAAACCAGGGATCTGAAATCAAGAACGCACTCTGCCCGAAAACATCAATAGTAGATAGGGAGACTAAGATCCAAATCTGCCAAGAATGAGCGTTTCCAATGCAGCAGTGTGTTGATTCAGGCCCTTGCTAAAAGCATCACCACATGTTTTGCACATGCTAACTCTAGGGTAGCGTTCGACATAGGACTTGGCAGCATATAGGGGGCCAATTTTCCCTAATGCTCTGGCATCCCTCACATCAATTGTTGTTTATCTAAGTTGCCGCATTTAAATTTGTGTTCGAATTTGTCGAGAATAAAATTTGTGCAAAATTCGATGCTAAAAAATCAATGATAAAGTTTGTGATTAAATTCAACCATAAGAAATACACATTTAAATTAAATATTTAAAAGGGAAAAATAATTTCACATTTCAAAATACAAAAATAATATCACATTTCATTAATAATTATCATCATACATTCATTCATTAATAACTATAATAATAATTATTATCATAAATTTGAATTATATGTATGATTTAAAAGAAATTGAATTTTTAAATAATAACATTTGTATATAGAATTAAAAAATTAACAATATAGAAAAAAAATGATAGACTCTTGCCTAAAAAAGGAATAAATTTATAAAATTTTATAAACCATATTGTAAATATAAAAACATAAGATTGTCTAAATGAACTTTCAAGAATGAACTTTTTCTCGAATATCTTTATAAACCATATCTTAATTCTATAAACCATATCTTAATATCTCTATAAAAACATATGGGCTTGCAATTTTATAAACCATATCTTAATTCTTTGTATTTTCTCACATTTGAATGAACTTTTTCTCGAATAGACATCCTATTCAATCTAGAGGGTGATCTATTTGTGGTTTGATCTACCAATTCTCATTAGTTTAGATTTTAGCCCGTAGTAATCTTCTAGCTAGTTGAGGCTAGGAATCTATCCAAATGCTCAGAAAGACATTTCCTTTACGTCGATTTGACCATGTGAACCAACCAACCATAAGCATAATTAGTAATATCCCAAAGATCTATATTTGAGATGATTTTTTTAAAATATTATTTGACCCAAGAAAGATGTTGATTCCCTTGCTTTTTAGAGGTGTCTATTAGGACATTTTTGCCCTCTCCAATGATCTAATAACATGGACCAACACAATGTTACTTTGAAAGATTTAAGTCTAATATTCCTTTCTTTGGCTTAAACTATCACACCATAGAAACTAGTAAGAGAAAGACTAATATTAGATTTACAACCAATCACCTAATAGGTGTTCCAGTTCACATTGGACTTTATGCTAAAGTAAGAGACTTCTCTAAGGTTCTAAAGAATGTCTAGACTACATACACCTTATTTTTTACTTACTAACGATTTCTCCTTGTAAGTTGTTGACATATTAATTCCCTTGTGTGCATGCCTGAAGGGGCACACCACAAAAATTTCGGCTCGGTTTGTAGCACCTTGTGAGAGATCCTCGTGGTACTTGCCCTTGCCTTCCTACTACCACCGCATCACCAATGCATACCTATATATTACCACCTTATATCACCTTTAGACCTGCTCCTAATGTCTTCCTACACCCTTCCTTCTCTCTCCTCTCTCTCACCTTTTATTGCACTAGTTGCAACTGACATCATTGACTATAGTTGATGGCATTTGGGAGAAGATCCCAGCCAACTGACGTCATTGCCCATGGCTGATGGTGTTGGCTAAGTGGAGATGTGACTTTAGGTGATGTTCTCCTATTTATAGGCATTGTTATTGTCATTTCTCAAGGATATCATCGAATAGTATATATTCTTGTGCTTGCAAATCTGCCCTTAACTATTAAGAAGTAATAGTGTTTAGTGGAGCTTACAGTTGGAGGTCATCATTGGAACATTAGGTTATTAGGGGGCATTAAGAATAAGAGTTGAACCAACAAGGTACACCTTAGTTTTTGGAATACCCAACTTTCATCTACTAAGGTCTTCTACCTATTCCTCCCATTCCTCTTGGAATACCCACAACAATCTCTCATAGGGTGCTACAAACCAAGGAGGTGAATCAATGCATTGATCGTGTTGATGTGAAGGTAAGAATGCCTAATCCTAAGCTCTTTCCTTTATGCTAGTTTGATTGATTATTCTGACATTTCATGTATTAGATTAGGATAGTGTAGCATATCTTTGTCTATTACATTATTGCTTTCTTAATAGCATATGTGTATTGTGAAATGGCATTATAACCTTTAGTTTAGGATTAACTACTGTTTATTACCATAGCTCTTTCTTACAACCTTTAGGATTCTAGTTAGACCTCCATGTCTTTGCTATATGCTTTTGAACCCTATATTGAATGTGGATTACTCCTTAATAGATCCATTTACAACCATCGTGTATTCACATTGCATATCTTGCTTGTGTTGGCTCTAGTATGGTCTTCTACTTATAACCTATATTATATAGAATGGATTGTTACATTGATCGTCTTAGCTTACATATACTTTGGAGATCCCAACGTGAGTCTTATCCACCCCTGATTGAGTCTCATTCACGCTTTTTTTCTTTTCTCCTCACTTCTTAGCATTATCAATTTGTTAGGTATACCTTGCTTGCCAAATTTCTTTTCTTCATGCTTTAGAATTCCCAAATGTTACATTTCTCTTCTTTCAATGGAATATTTCTGTAGTGCTCAAGTGGAGAACTCCTAATGGACTTCTTTTCACCAAGCTCAACCTTATGTAGATTGTAATATAACGGTTTCTAATTTAAAGAAAACCATGCCTAATGCTTATTCTAGGGTTGCCACTAAATCACAACTTAGTCACACTTGAATTCCCAAGGAATTAGAGCATGGAGCTCAATTGGATGATTATCTTGATTTCATATTTGAAATGCAAGAATTTCTCAAAGTCTGTCCTAAATATGTTGTTGACACCCTTGAATTTATTGTAGGTTGTATGGAAGTGTTTCGAAAATAGTGCCAATACTCCTAAAACCATTGCTCTATCTTTTCATCCTATATACTTCATAATCTTCAACCATGGTGGGTGCTACCCTTAACAATGCACCTCCTCAACCCAACAACACTAATCAAAACCCCCATGTGGATTCTACACAACCTGATCATGCAAGTGGACCCAATGGCCAATATGCAAGCATCTAACATCAACCAATTCATGTAAATACAACCAATTTGGCTCAAATAACTAGAACACACCACATCATATCTTGTAGGGTGCGGCAAATCAATGTCCCCTACTTGTCCCCTTTTCGGTTGATCGTGGGAAGCCAATTCTACAACCACCCATTCATAACAAGTGCTTCAACATCTTCAAAATGAGCTTTTAGCACCTTACATTGTTGTTATGGACCCTGAAGGAACAAATGCCAACCATCACCTATGATAGATGAAACAATCCCACCCTTCATCTTAAGGCTTTTGTGAATGTCTACAAAAACTAGCTCAAAACACTCTTATGCAGATACCAAGTTATTGGCCAAAACTCTTATGGGCGATGCCTTGGATTGGTGCAATCGACACAAGCCTAACTCCATTGTCGGACTAGAAGGTTTAGTTGATGCCTTCGTTCAAGAATTTCATTACACGATTCGCTGGAAGACAAGTCAGGTAACTTCAATTCCAAACAATCATAGATTGAGACGACCCAAAAATTTGCCAAACTATGGAAATCATTGGCTAACAAAGCAAAACATAATATGAATGAAGATTTTTTTTAGAATTTTTACTACTACTTTAGAGCCTCGTCTCATGTACAAGGTTAGGTCTTCTCCAAAAACCTTGGAGGAAGCCCTCAAGCAAAGCAAAAAGACAAGACTATCTCACGAGACACTTTGAGATGTCTTAACCTACACAACAAACTCTTAGGATGCTAATGAGACCTCAGAATTGCAATGCCATTGATGACGGAGTCATAGACACTCATGATCACGCCCTTGAATCCAAAAGAACCATTCATAATATTAACACTTCTATAGGTACAACCTTGGCCCAACCTAAGGAAGGCCCTTTTCCTCCATCTCCCCAACAAGGGAATAACCATCGACCCCTTACCAAAGAAGAACTAAAGCAATGTCTACCTAGACCTCAACCGAGGCTTGTGGACACTTCTCAACCTATTCCCCAATGATACGATGAAGACATATTTTGCTGGTTCTATGCTAATTGTAGTAATTCACATGATAACTTTTGATCACTTCAAATCCTTTCCTACTCTTTCCTTCTTGATCACAACTTTGATCATGAAGCCACCAAGGAGAGAGACAATGCATAAAATTGCAACAAATGCAACGCAATCCATTAGGCCAATGCCCCCTTGGGCGCATACACTAATACTCTACGTAATCACTCTAAATTCGATGAATCAAATCCTCCTAACAATGACCCCAACAATAATCCAAATGCTTTAGCCAATGTAATTGAAACCACCTTCTACCCTAACATTGCCAGTGAAGAAAACATGGTTCATATGCAAGGAATGAAACAAATAATTGCATGCATTGATTCCACATACAATACAAAATCCCTCCTTGAGGCTTACAAGATAGTTTTGGCCTATCTTACATGCCATTCCTCATAAAAATCTCTAGAAATTCAAAAGTTTAAGTTTCCCCAAAAATAATGCCATAGGCCAAACTAAGTCTATAGGGCCAATGACGTTTTCTAGGAGCTCTGTCAAAACCAACTTCATTGACAAGACCGCTTTAGAAAGGACAATGATTTTGCCTAAATCAACACAACTCATTTGGCATGATCAATGACTTGGAGCTAAACTAAAAAATAAAAATCTGGCCCAATTTGATTCCTTAGTCATTTTTGAAATTATTTTGACTGATATTCTTCAGGTTTAGACCGACACAATACAACCTAGCTTGGATGAATGGGATCCAAACAAGGAACTCTCAAATTTTCCAAGTCAAATCCTTTTTCCTGAACTAATGAGATCTTCTCCCAAACATCGTAATCGTTTGATAAAGGTACTCTTTGACATGAATATCCATCCAAGAGCAAAACACTCCTTTGCATAATTTAGATGAGAACATCCTTCAACAATGTAAAGAGTTATCTATTCAAATTGATCAAACCATTGTTCAAGCATTATACCTTAGATTTCCAATCCATTACATGATCCAAGAAGAATTCTTGTTTCATGTTGATAACCCTCCTCTCTTCATTTTGGTTAAGATCGGCAATTTTCAAATCAAAAGAGTTGTTGATGAAGGGTCTGGCTTGTGGTTCATCTCTTAAATTCATCAAATCCTTAGGTTATTAGATTGATAATCTAAAATTAACCTGCTACACGTGTTAGGGGTATGACCAAAGGCAAATGCCCCATTGGGTTGTATTTGGTTGCCCATTACTATGACTCCTCGAACCATTAAAGTGAAGGTTATGATCTTAAAATTTCCTCTATCCTAAAACGTTCTCCTTGGATGACCATGGACACATTAGATGTGTGTCGTCATCTCATCTACATCTCAATGCGCCAATTTCCCTAGCTAGGCACTAACTACAAAATTCAAGTTAACATGAAGCCATGGAACTTTGAACAATTTCGACAAAGATGTATTCAAAATCTCTGCCCTTGTGGGACTCCCATATGTTCCCTTCTGAGAATATCAATAACATAACTACCCGATCAACACCATTCAAAGATATAATGGACATCTCACACTAAATGGGAGAATTCCACTAAACCTCTATTCCAATGAAATCAACCTAAAAATCAAAACTTCCGACCTCCCTAAGTCTATCATTTCCTAGTTGCCCCTTGCCTTGTAGCCCAAATCCTGCAAGAGGAAAACTTATGCAATCCTTGTTACAATCTCCTCTATAAAGCCTCCCCCCTAGGGAAATTTCTTCTTCTCCTAACAAAACAACTGAATCCCTTAATATCAACCTCACTACTCCTGATTATGATGACAAATACTTGTTGAATGATCCCTTCTCGTTTGGCCACACCCAAGCTAAGAACACAAAGGTCTTATGATACCAAGAATCTCTTCATTCCAACTTCAACTCTAGCATCAACCTCATCCATTGAGTCTATATCATTTTACACATGACACAATGCACTGGTCATTCCGTTGAAGAATGGCACTCCTATTGACAACATGTGAAACACCTTGAAGCACAAGTATGCAAAGAAGAGAACCAACAACAAACCCGTCCTCCACAACAATTTTGTTCACTTCAGGAATAATGCTCAAATTCTAATACAACCTATCACATACTCCAATGGCAACATCAACAACCACCTTCTACTTCCCTTGTGCTAAAGATTTGGTTACTCCACCTTATTTTTTGGTTCCCAAGCGTGGGGAAAACCCACCATTATACACACATTTGCAAGTCAAGGAACAACATCCTCACTTCCATCATCCCCAACTGGAGGCACAACCTCCATTCCTTCCCACTCTTCCCCCTTCTATGGACAACTTTTTCTAGAAGGTTCTGAATCCATATGGAGGAGTAACAAAAAGAGAAAAAAAATTAAAAACCATAATCTCAATAGAAATAAAATCAAATGGCAATGATAAAAGGAAAATAAATGTAAAAAGTCAACCACAACCCAAAAATCGTGATCATATCATTGGTACACCCCTATCCTAGTTGAAAGCTCAAACTCCATAGTTGACCTTGCAACAAAGTTGAAGGTCCTTTGGGGTGCGCTAGTTTTTTCTAAGGTAGGAGGCTGCATAGCTATCATTTGTGCCCTTGCCTTTTCATCTAAGTACTTAATCCTCACAGCTGGCCGATGGTTCTTTTGAATCTTGAGGAGCGGGGAACATGTCATGAGAAAGTAGGTACCTTTACTTTTCTTGCATCTCATAGCTAACATGGGACAATCTCATACTTCACTAGTTTTCCTAGGCCGAACCTTGGATAATTGGGTTCTTTCTTTCCTTGATGTCGAAAGCTCTTACTCATGTCCTTTTGATTAGAGTGTCTCGACTCCGCTAAGGATCTTGTATCGCCATTGTGGCACCTTACCTCCTTTTTTAGTGTTCACTACCATATCCCCTTGACGGATATAGAACTATAGTTGACTTCATTCCTTTTCTTTTGCATTTTGACGGATCTAGCTAAAGATTGGCAAGTTTGAGATTGTAAGACCTTGAGGAATTAACTAGAACTTCCTCATAGATATCTCCTCTGCATTAACACCATCTCCATCATACTATTTGCGACAATAGATGGTCAAGATTTTCCCTCGAGATAGTCTAGCGCAAACATTGATTTGGTTTTACTCATTTTTTGTCTTTTTTATCACATCTTTTGTTTTCATTGATTTTTCTTAGAGTCCATTAAATGTTCATTTCACCTCAATCACATCTTTTATTTTCTTTGATTTATCTTAATAATTTATTATATGTCCTTTTACGACTTACACTAACACACCATTTTGCATTAGATGTTTCATTCTACCTACTTAATTTTACCATTTGTGCAAGTATAAGACTAAAAACAAAGAACAACATCATCATATGCACAAGCACAACATTAGACAATCCACATAACATCATAATCTTATCGAGTCAAAAATGTTGTCATATATATATATATATATATATATATATATATATTATGTACATCATAATATACAAAACCTGCCTAGAGTATCTCATTACCTTTGTTTTGACATAATTTGAGGCAAATTCTTCCTTGTGGATTTGCTTCGACATTGATTTTTCACTTTTCTACAAAATTACACTTCCCAAAATTAAATGCAAAACATAACTATGGATCTGTTTGTGCTTGCCCTTGTTCGGCTCCTCCACGTTCGACTACTTGTACTCTCGCTATGGATTTTGATTTTGCTAAAAAACGGATACACTAGAGCTCCAAAAACTCAAAATCTCTAATAACAAAATGACCAATGAAAGGTTTAACCCCTATTTATAGGCTTCAAACCAAAATTTGAAACTTTCAAAAAATTACATTTAGATTACATAAAAGTGCCATATCTTTGCAACCATAGCTCCTAGAGACAAATTGGAAGAAGCATAATGATTGTGGCCTTATAAGAAAATTTATGGTATTTTTGGATAATTTTTCCAAAATTCACTAATTTTTAGGTCCATGAGATTGACCCAGTTGTCTCTCTCTTTGTACCTCACACCATTCTTACACTTAATTTCTATTTAATAGGTTTACTAGACAGTTTATGTCCCATATATGCACCTCACACTATTTCTTGGGTTTCCTTATAGGTTATCTTGATTTGACCTAGAACCCATTTCATTATTTCCTAGGTTTCCCAAACTTAGATTAATCTCTTCTTATAGGCCATGTGGACTTGACCTAAAACCCTTTTATGACCATTTATAGGCTGTCCAAACTTGACATAGAACCCACTTATATTACCTTCTCAAGCCTTTAGGCCTAATTTAGCCTCCCTTTATAGGCTAGACTGCACTAATACTTCCAGTACCGGTCTGTATCGGGCTTGAAACGCATTGGGTGCAAAAACTGGTACTCTCTGGGTACTTTGTGGGTACGTACCCACAAGCCTTGGGTATGTACCAGGTATGGAAAATCGTACCTGGGACGTACCCAAGGCCTGTGGGTACGTACCCATAGTGTACCCACATGTTTTTTCTAAGTGCAAAAAAATAAATAAACTTGAGGCATTTGACTAGAATTGAACCTTAGAAGGTTCATGTGAGATTCAATATTGCCAAAGGGTCAAGAGAGATGAAAAGGACTTCATTTGGTTGACTTACTATTTGGGGGCTTTCGTGTTGCTCCTCATGGGTCCTTTATTCTTTACTCAATTTGGAAGGCATGGGAACAAGTGAAGCATTTGGTGGTTGGACAACCTATCTTCTCTTCTTTTGACACCAGGTGCTAAACCTACAAATCGATTTTGTCGAATCTGAAATATAATGACAAGATCCTTGCCTTGACAAGAGGTTGCTCTGCCCTGCTTTGGTTTGAGAAAGGAATTAAAATATTTCATGATTTGTACAGATTTGGGAAGTGGATGGAATGGACAGACCTTAAAGCTTTCTATAAGCTTCCTCAATCTCAGTTCAGAATGTATACAATGCTCATAAATGCTTTCACAACTCCCTTTATTGGACTAATTATGGAGGATGAGAATGACTTTTGGGATACTATGAGGTGGCTCAAAGGGCCCCCTCTCCAAGAGGCTACCTCCAAACAACTCTATGAAAAGATTGCCCTCTCCCCAAACCTTTCCCTGAGCACTAACAATAAGTGGAATGTTTGTTAGCCCATTAGTAGATAGACTCATAGATTTAATGTTTTGTGGTCTTCTTGTATTCAGGCAAAGAAATCTTGTTTTAGATGGCTTCTATTCATAATAAGCTTGTTGTTGACTTCTAATATTTTATAGGTTGCTGAGACTATAAGCTTGTTGTTTTCTTTAAATATTTATATTTTTTACATTTTAAAAATGTACTGTATGATCGTACCCATGACGTATTGTACCTGAGGTTTTAAAAAAAATTATGTTTCAGCGTATCGTACCTATACTCGTACTTGCACCGCACTCGTACCTGTACCCGTACCGAAACAATCTAGTTTATAGGCTATCCAAACTTGGCATAGAACACACTTTCATAATCTTCTCGGGCCATCAAACCTAATTTAGCCTCCCTTTATAGGCTATCCTAACCCATTCTAACACCCTTCTATGAGCTCTCTTTACATTGTTTATGCTTACTTTTTACACTAACTTGTTTATAATGTTGTCTCTTTTAGTTTTGTATCAATTGAGTTACTAAGCATATTTGTACCTTACATGGTCGAGACAAGAGGGTTCCACATGCATCCATTTTCATGAAAGGTAAGTTGAGATAAGTATATTTCATTTAGTTGAGTTCTCATTTATTACTTTATTTACTGTTTGTTATGTTTATTTCCCAAAGATCGTCTCGTATTACACTATTGTGACATGCAATGATCTTCGGTTGGGACATGTGTACACCTTATTTTTCACTTACTAACAATTTCTCTTTGCAAGTTGCTGAAGATTAATCCCCTAAGTTTATGCCTTAAGGGCTGCATCAAGAAAGGGTTGGGGTTGGTTTGTAGGACCCCGTCAGATATCGTCATTGCACATGTCCTTGCTTTCTTATTACCACCACACCATCATGCATACCAGTTACTGCTCCTTTAGATCACCTTCTTATAACACCTTTAGATCACCTTCATTCGTGTTTCAAGTGTCTCGCTTCACCCTTCTCTCTCCTCTTTCTCTCGCCTTTTTTGGATTAGTTGTAGGCAAAGTCATCCACCATGGTCAATGAGGTTTGGTAGACGATCTTGTCCAACCAACGTCTTCGACCATGACCAATGGTGTCGTCTAAGTTGAGGTATTACTTTAGGTTATGCTCCCCTATTTATTGGCATCATTATTGTCATTTCTCGAAGAAATGATCAAATAGTTTTCGCAGTTTGTGCTTGTAAATCTGCCCTTAAAAGTTAATAGGTTTTAAGGTTTTTTCGAATTTACACTTGGAGGTTGTCATTGAAGAATTATGTTACAAGGAGCATCAATAATAGGAGTTGAGCCAGTGAGGTACACCTTAGTCTTTGGAGTCTCCAACTTTGCTTTGCTTGGGTCTTCTACCTATCCCTCTTGTGATCCACCCTCAACAAAATCTCAAAAGGTGCTACAAATCAAGGAGAGAGATTAATGCCCCTACAATGTCCACACAAAAGTAAGATTCCTAACCCTAAGCTCTTTCATTTATGTTGGTTTGATTATTCTAATGTATCATGTATTAAACTAGGATGATGTAACATGTCTTTGTCTATTATAGTATTGCTTTCTTTATAACACATCTTTACTGTCAAATGGTATTACAATGCTTAGGTTTAGGATTAGCTCTTGCTTATTACCGTAGCTCTTGTTTATAACAATTAGGACTTTGGTTAGACCCTAGGGCCTATATCTTGTATCCTTGGTATATGCTTTAGAACCCTGTACTTGATATTGAGTGTGGATCACTCTCTCCAGATCCATTTACAACCATCATATTTTCATATTATTTATCTTGCTTTGTGCTAGCTCTAGTATGGTCTTTACTTATATTATGTATCATAGGGAAAGGATCCTTATATTGACCTTCTTAGTTTACATACATTCTAGTGAATCTGACGTTGATCTTACCCCACTCCTAATTGAGTCTCATTCACATTTTTTTCTTTGCTTCTCATACCTTCTTATCATTATCAATTATCTTGAGGGTTGTACATGTTTTGTTCAAATCTTGCTTTTCGTCTTACCAATCAATGATACTCAAGCTTTGGCCTAGATTGTCCGATCGCCCTTGGCCTTTCTTCAATTTCTCTACATCTATAGTATGCTCTCCTAGCTCTTTAAGCATTTTTTCCAGATCTCCCTTGAAAACATACTCCTCTAAAGGGGTCTCCCCCTTTTCTTGGAGCAATTTCTATAGGAAATGTGTTTTTGATATGGATTCATGCATTTATTATCCTTTTGTGGATCTGACATGCCCGTCTCTCCCCAAGGGAGGTTGTCTTTTCTAGTGCCTTTTTAGCTTCACTCTTTGTTGCATCCATTCACTTTGATTTCATAAAGCCCTTCTTTCCCAACTCCTTTCCATCCTCCAATTTTGAGGGTACTTCTATCTTTTGAGACGTGGGGGATTCCCTGACTAGATTGGCCATATTTGTGGCATCCTTTGCATCAAAATGGAATTCACTCACAATTAAGAGTTCAAATCCAGCTAGATATTTTAGGGAGTGGACTCTACACCTATTTTTGCATAGCTCATGAAACTCACCCCATATACCATTTCAGAGATCTCCACCAGTTTAGTCTAGAAATTTTGCAATAGTTTCAAAAGCACACCTTGACAAGTATTTCTATGGTAGTGTGTAGGGTCTTATTTGTCGTGGAGCACTTCATGGCATTTCATTTGTTGGCTTAGAACCAAGATTCTGGTAGCGTTTCATGAAGAGGCCTACATTTCCAAATACCCTATCCTGATCTTATCAAAAAGGAAAAGATGACAATAAAATATCCTCTTCAGCAAGATCTTATTTCATACTCACCATGAATTTTTCAATTTTTCTTCGTTCATATTTGAAGGTCTTCTAAAGACAGTTGTGCTCTCAAAATTCTGCATATCAAACTTTTTTTAAAGAGGATTAACGCATTATTTTTTTATTCTTCTGAATTTATGATTAGATTTTCTTCGATAGTCTCCATGCATGGATTTCTCGACTTTTGATTTTGTGCAGACGTATGTTTGCCTAGTTCCACCATGACTGCCTCCAAAATTTTCCATATTGATATTGGTCTAGATCCAACCACCATTTGTCTGAAAGACAATCTTGGGTGGTCTCCTAGTATTTTCTTTGCTCATTATTGTTCAGAAGAATTCCCAACCTCCTCCACAGATTTCATGTCAAAGTTTCAGCCAAACAAATAGATCACAACATCAGCTCCCAAACCCTAGCAGAGCTCATTTTTCAAAAAGATTAATAGTAGGTTCTTACAAGCACCTATGATTGGTTCCATATGGACAATTTCTTTCTTTTTGAGGACAAAAATTTAAAAAGATTTGAAGTTAAAAGCACTAATGTAGTCTTGCGCCCTGTGCCATACAGAGAAAGTTCAGTTGCATCATTCCTGTTGGTTGCCATGAAGGTTCAGTTATGGCTGGTGACCATTTGTCACTGACTGTCAAGGAAAGTCCCCATGGTATTACCAACTAGTACATCCACAAGGGAATGGGTCTCACTATGCAAGCAACATTGGGTCTTGTACACCATATACCTTTAGTGCTTCAGTAGGCATGTATTCATGTTGACTGTCTCTTGTTTTCATATGTTTAAGGCATGTTAGCCAATCTAAAATAGTGTTTGCTTTGAAAAAATACATGTGAGGCGTGCTTATGATCCATAACTAGTTTGGTTATACCAATATCTAATTTATCAAAATGGATTCTTATGTAGTTTATGACTGATCAACTGTATATGTGCAGATTTAAAATTCTTAGCTTATGCACCTACATTCATAGAGTTGTTCAATTGCAGATTTTAGTTAAGAAATGAAGAATAAAATGTAATGTGGAAAAATGAAACAATTCTACCAACATACAAATAAAAAACTCGAGAGTTACCCAGGACTAACGCAATGTGAGTAAAAACTCTAGCAAGGGGTTTTGTGCCTCCTTCCACTATCACTAAGATGCAAGGCTATAAGCTCTCACAAGTCCATTTTGGCTGATATCAGATGCCTACAGCTACCCATTAGCTTTTTCTACACTAGTTGTATATGCTTTCTTCAAATTAGCTGTTCCTACAACTGGATGCAAAAACTGGACTAAGTTCCAAAAGATCTTCAGCCATCCCTTAAATTTGGCCAAGGACAAATGTGTAGGTGAGAGATTTGGTCCTGGCCAAATGTGTCATTTTATTACTCATCCCATATAGAGCCAACATAATGCCTTGTGGGGTCCACTTTGTCTTTTCTCATGACTCTTCATTGGTTTTTGTGCCTTTGTCATCAATATGCAACATTACCTCTCTTGTCTTCAAGGTGTCATTTTTTGATCGATCAATTTCACATGCAATGAATTGATTTTTGTGTTACAGCATAGATGAAGTGTTTTGACAGGTTACATCTGATCCATTTCGGATCAGTTTATGCTGCCTAATGAGCCAACATTATCAAAAGCAACTAGCCTCAATCTCAGCCTAGACCACAGGTCAATAATTGAATATGATTAGAACTATTTTTTGTTTCACGAATTCAATCAGTTAATTTTAAAGACAACTACAAAGGAAGGAAACACTTTGCTAACTTAATGGTTTCTGATATGGAGCACTGAGATCACTGGTAATATTTACCAATAAGACCATCAAAATTCTTGCGCTCACGAAGAGTTCATACATTAGCTTTGAAATTCCTCAATATCACTAGCAAATATAAGATGGCAACGATAAAACCCTCTACTTGAGTTATTGATTTGGTAAAATTTCTAAACCAGCATAACAAATAAATTAAGCTATGTGAAATAATGAAATTGAAAACAAATATGTGATTCAAAGCAGAAAAATTATACTCCACATAAACACAGCAATCTTTGTTATACATACCTAATATCGGACACACAAAAATAAGTGCGATAAGCGAAAGAGAATGTAAATGACTTGCTGTCTATATTCCTGATGCGAGATATCAATGTAAGATCCCCACCAGGAGCCAGTGCAACTCTGAGACGTAATTCAAAACTGCAATGGCAGAGGAAAAGCATTAATTAACCTGGAAAAAGCACTGTCCAAAACTCAACAACAAAAGCTACAAGTATATTTTTTCTTCACAACTAGATCCATTTAAGAAAACAAATTATTAGTTAAAAAACTGATACACAAAGAACACCAATTATTAACCATAATTCCACTCCCCAGGTTGCATATACACATCTACCCGCAGACTGCTATCTCAAACTTTGCTAAATAGTTACCAGTAGGGCCAACTCTTCAAATCTTCATCGGTAGATTTGAGAATTAGATCAACAACAGCCTTGTTGTGGTAAGAATTGGCAGGAAGTGGTGGAGGATTGTTATCAATGGTCCAGAGTTTATTCCTTGCAAAGCCATGTCGTTCTAGTGATCCGGAGTTACCAAACTGCAAACATATGTTCATGTTTAGATAAAATAGCTTGAAATACGTATAAGAAATTACAACTCTGACAAAACACACCTGGGGAAAGCAAATTGGAATTCCTCCTCTTATCGCATTTGGTGGCTTGAATATGGCCTGAAGAATACAAAATTATAAAAAGTATCTAATCATAATGGTTTAATGATAATCAGGTCCAGTGTAGTGCTTTGAATGCTTCTTAAGTAATGACAATGTATTTGAACGCTTGAAGCTGCCCCTAAAATTTAAGTACAGACAGTGCATAAAGTAAATTAATAAAGAACAAGCTACTAATGGACAAAATAGCAAACTAGAACAGTCAAACAAAAGCCCAGATATTAGAAGATAACATCAATATTCCTCCAGAGATGTACAAGGACCACAAACAAGAATTTCACATTAGAGCAGTCAAGCTTGCTAAAAACAATTGAACCCCAGAAAAGATTCAGTGGTAGTATAAACCGGATTTGCAGAAACAGGTAGCTTTTATAAATTGGAAATGTATCCTTTATGCATTGTGCCTAGTCTTTCTAATGTCATTCAGAACACTGCATAATGGATATCTGCGTTCATGGTCTCAAAAACATTCACATCATTTAGAATAGTACATGCATCATATATTACCCGGCTGAGGAAAACAGTTCTTTGCAGAATTTAAGGGATGCAAGAAATGAAGAAGTAGATGTTAAAAATAAGATACAATGGTACGCTGTGCTGTGAACAAATTCAAAGATTATGAAAGGAAAACTTAGGTAAGGGCATTCGTTAGTTCTCCACTTCTATAATGATTATCCTCATAGACAATTTCATTGGGTACATGAAATCACTACTGATCTATTCTTCACATAAATACTGAAAATGTGTACCTTACTACTTGTAAACAATAATTCCTCCCTTTGTTCATTCTTCCAAGAAGTCACCTGGCCTCCAAACAGGTGTACCTGCATACCTTGAGACAAAAACACTAAGAAAGACACGGGAGAATATTCCTGACTAACTTGAAGTCCTTCTACATAAAAATATTAAAGAACAATTAAACCTTGCAAAAATAAAAAGTGATTTTCTGAGTATGGTTGAATTCATGAAATAGCATCGGTAAGAAGGGTGATATACTACTTTATCACTCTAAGAAACTGGAAAGAATTAAGAAACCTGGAGTGCTTCAGTCAATAACAGAAACAGGGGAATGTCAATATAAATAACAATTTTTTGTATGGAAATGGATCGAGAAGCAGCAATTTATATTCAATTGTCACAGGGAGAACTTCAGAAGATCAGCAAGATTATCCTAAGATATGCAAGAGAAGGCCCTCTTATTAAGCTTCTGAAATCAAAGAGAAACATGAACAGCATACACTTAAATGAAACTGAAATAGGTCTACACTTTACTTTGTAATGTGCGAATAACTTCATCAATGAGCAGATTTATGATGAGGGCTACTTTCGATGATGCAAGTTTCTACATTATATATCATAAAGTGGATAGGTGTTGAAGGCCGAGCTTCTATCAATATAATAATAAAACCAATGCTAAGTGTCATTTGTGATATCCATGATTTTTAAAATTAAAATTTATAATTTTTACTCTGAGCACGGCGGGCAGATTAGGCAGAGAAACCGCACTTATGCCAAGGCAGGCATTAAGGATGGGCCATCATAGCGACAACCCAAAAACATAGTGAAAAAGATAGGATAATGGGGGATGTCTGGAGGCAAGAGAAGGCTATAAATCAAGTTGTTTAATTCATCGTCAGAAAATTGTGTGTTACTTCCCTTTGTGCTGTTTTGGGGATGGTTTTTTCAACTTATATGAATGATCTGCGAATTTTGTTGATGGTTAGTAGGTTAATGGCCACAAATTGCCCACATATAACTAAACGTTTATGAATGCACATACCTTGTTCTGCTATGCTTTCCATTTCACAATAGAAACCATGGTTAAGGAGATTAAATACCATAGATGTCATAAGGACGCTTATGGTTAGAGGACTTATAGTTGATTTCCTCTAATCTTCTTCTTCTAGGAAAGCTTGGGTTTAAACGTTGAATAGAACAATGGACAAAATCATACAAAGAAGTATGCGAGCTTGTCAAGTTTTCCGTATGAGGTAGAACTCATAGCATGACAAAGGGAAAGGCCTATCAAAATGGCAGAGATTAATGCAACTGAACAGTAGTTGAGGCCATCAGTTGGTCTTGTGTTATGCACTAGTCCAGGCACTTGGTTTGCCCTTAACACCCTCCTTGGCACATCTTATATCAGATCCATCTGTTTATTCTTCTTCCTTATAAGATTGTATAGTGTCAATAATCAGTAGAAAGTAGGCATTTTTTAGGACCATTGTACATGAAATTTCTATGGTCCACCACTAGATTATACAATAATTTCATGGCATTTCAAAGAAGGAACAGAGACTGCAACCGCCCATCCAGCGCCCTATACAAAGACTTACCAAACGTTTCCCTGAAGCAATATTCTTTTGAGTGCCCGTCCAGTGATGGAGAAAATTTGAGTGCTGCTACATCCCTTTATTTTTTTCTTGATTCTAAAATCTTGTATTCTTATGAAGTCTAGACAGTATTAGACCACCACCTAGGACCATAATATGATATAAAAAACAAAAGGGTTCATGATTCTAAAATAAACCCATTAAAAACCAGGTGGAGTTGAATGCAAGTTCAGGGAAAGTAGAAACTTACACTTGTCTTTTACTAACTTGTATTGGGTGCTACCCTATTTGTTATGTGACTTGACCCCATGGATGACAAAGCAGCTAAAGACTACATCATGCTTTGCTCATGTACCCGGACCTAAATTTGCTGCTTGAAGTTCACTTGGTAAAGAATGAAGAACAGAGAAAAACAAGAATTCGCCAATTTTTCATTTTCATTTTCCAAAAGCCTCATTTGATGGAAATATATTATTTACCATACAGATAAGCATTAGAGCGACAATGTAAATCCCAATAGTTAGAATACAATATATCAGTATAAGAGAGGTGTAAAATTGTATTTATAATCCAAAACGGTTATAACTTTACCCTCGCAGAAGCCCCACGAGGTTCCCTCAATAAGATATAGTCTAGTCCATTGATATCTTTCATCATCTCCACCGTAGCTCTCTGATCCGAATGTTCCATTCCAGTACCTTCTCAAGAGCTAAAAACTAATCTACCTACAGATGGAGGGAGAACGGGGGGACTGGAGCTCAAAAGCTCACAGAGCTCTGAGCTGTGAAGCGGAGCAGATGCTGAGAAAGCATGCCCCTGACTCGGGCAATGTGCTTGTACTTTGCTGATTCGGAATGTATGGAAGAGGTTGTTTGGTTGGAGTGGATTCAACTGACATATATATACTTGTGTGACAGAGGAGATTGGATTTCTGGCTGTCATTTGACAAAGCCAAAGGAGGGAGATAGGAGGTGGGCAGGTGAAAGAATTTTTCTGCCTCCTTGAGATTTGGATCGTATGGGATGGGTAGCTGTACTTTTTTGTCCAAATCACAGATTTCACAGGGAAAGTTGTTATTGTTTCACAGGCAGCTTGCAATTGGGTCTCTGCCGCCTCTTTCTAGGAAGGTGTATTGACAGTGAACTGAACTGCCCAAGTGGACAACTGTAAGCCTTGATGAGCTTTTATATAGCTTTTTAGGATCTATGTAGGCGTGTCACTGGAATCGATAACAAGGCTGACTCTTTTTTCAATGATTAGTCACATTTAGGTACACAAGTTTCACATGTAGCCTCGTAGGTTGTCGTCATGTTATTTACGATCTCCAAAGCTTCTGGGCCTTCGTATTGCCTTGTGTTTAAATGTTTTGGAGGGAGTGGATTTTCATGCCATGCGATCCACATATCTTGGAGCCGGTTTTACTTCATTGAGGGAGTTGCCCCTAAGAATTCTTTCAATTGATTAACTATCAGTTTGAGATCACACACAACAAAACAAGAGCCTCTTCAAAAGCCATTTCTATAGCAGTGCCTTTTGAGCTTCAAATATCTTTAGAATGCTTTTAGAATAGCAATTGAATCTAACTGCATTATTACTCACTAAATTTTATCACAATGTAGTATGGTTTCATTGGTTTTAAACTATTTACTCATATTTATTTTGTGTATGCACATATGGGTAAAAAAATATTGAAGTTCAAGGGTGGGTTGCCATTGTCGGCGGCTGATATTAATAATTAGTGTTTGATTTTATATTGATATTTATTTGATTGTTGTTTGATAATTTTAATATTGTATGTGAAATTTATTTTAATTTTTTTTTATTGTAATATCTTTGTTATAAAGTTATATAGATACAACATTTTTGTTGATGTTTTAGATTAGATATATTAGATTATACTTGTTGAGTAAGCATAAATTTAAAATGAAGCCTTCATTTGGGTAAACAACAAATTACATAGATATTATTTAGTTAGATTTGTATTGTGCATGTCCATTTGAGTAAAAAATATTAAAGTTTATTTGGTATCCTAGAATGGTAGTGGGGGAGCGTTGAAGGTTGAGGGTGTAAGGTGTGGTTGTCGGGTGGCGTTAATAATTAACGTTAGATTTTTTTTTATAATTATAATTTTAAATTTGACGTCTTTTTGATTGTTACTTAAAAGTTTTTTATTTTTGTTCAAGGTTCAAGTTGATTGAAGAGTTGTAATATCTTGGTCATAGACACCAACATCTTTGTCCATGTTTTGGATTACATATATTTGATTATACTTGTCGAGTAAGCATACATTTAAATTGAGCCTTCCTTTGGAGAAGCAACAAATTACATGGATATTATTTAGTTAGATTTGTTTTGTGCATGCAAGTTTGGTAAAAAAGTATTGAAGTTTATTTGGTGTCCTACAATGGTAGTGGGGGACACAGGGGGAGGAGGGTGAGGGCAAATGGCGTAGTTGTCGGCTTACATTAATAATTAATACTTGATTTTAAAGTTGATATTTATTTGATTTTTATTTGGTAATTGTAATTTTAAATTTGATATCTCTTTGATTGTTACTTACAATAGTTTTTTCCTTTTGTTTAAGTATATTGAAAAATCGTATATCTTGTTCATAAAGTGGCATAGATGTCTACATATTATCCATCTTTTGGATTACATATAATGGATTCTACTTGTTATGTAAGCTTACATTTAAATTGAAGCCTTCCTTCCAGTAAGCAACAAGTTATATAAATATTGACACATATGTCTGTGTTTTGAATCACATATAGTGAATTACACATGCAAGTGCATAAATAAATTGAAGTCCTCCTTTGGCTAAGCAACCACAACTAAGGGGCATCTAATCCATTAAAACACTTAGAGAACAATCCTAGCCCTACTTGTGTAATTCTTTGGGTCAAGCATCTAGAGGAACTTGTACTCAAGTGGATGGTTTAATGAGCCATCATCTTCACCATTAGACTACAACATTTTTGATATGTTACAATTTATTTCCCAGACCATTTATTACGCCGATAGGCGTTCCTTCTATGGGCTGAATCCTTTGACAGTGGTCAGACATGTGACGATAATCGAAGACTCATTTTTTACATTTCGTGCATGCAACAAAGCACAGAGGAAATCAAACTGCAAGTTTCTGTTAACTCAGGTTTCAATAGTTTCTGGTAAGTGCTCGCAGTAGTATTAGCATGCAAGGAAAATGTTGACATGTCTGTATGATTGCGGGGGATGTGTCCCGTCCGAAATAGGTTTTGAAAAGCGCTTAACTTGATTGGTGGGCTTTTTGACATGGATTTATTTTCCCACTCAACTTTTATATTGGTGTTAAATGTGTGGGTGGCATATTATATTATTTTTTAGTTTTAACATTTATAATAAAATAGATTTATTACTTTTATGTTGCTCTTAAATACATTGGTGGCATATTATATTATTTTTTAGTTTTAGTATTTGTAATTAAATTTATTGTTACTAAAATTATATTTTATAATTTATAATTAAATAAATTTGTTTCTAATAATCAAAATGTTGTTATGTTGTCTTTTTAAAATATAAAATAATTTTAGTTATATATCATGCATGTGATGGTTGCTTCAAATATTTGTAAGTATTTCATGGTTTAAATCATGAAAAACGTTTATACGACTGTCGAATTTAACCCCTAAACTACAAATTTATCTCCGTGTGCATGCCTGATTTAACCCATAATGGCATTGGTTTTGGGACGACTATTAGCGAGAGCTCCATTTAGCGCAATTCACGTAACGTTCTGTTTATTTCAAATATTTGCAAGTATTTTATAGTTTAAATCATGAAAAATGTCTAAACGACCATTGTTGATTTGCATTCCAGATGTGCCTCCAAGGTATTCGATGCTTATGAAGGGATATCCACGTGGAGCATGGATTTTTAAGAAGAGAAATAGGTGGACGTTATGAAGTGTAGAGGTGGCATGGTGAATAAGTTAAATGGAAGCCAATCAATTAGTAACTCCAACGTGGAATGATATAATTTCAATGTTATTCCACGTGTCAAGCATGTTGGTAATGCCACCTTAATGGAATGGTGTTTGTTTTTTAAAAAAATAATCAAATTTAGAGAGCTAGTAAATGTTCTTACAAAGTGTGTTGGTAGGACTTGAAAAATAAAATTTAATATTTTACACTACGCAAAACACTGAAACATGTAAACCAAGATTTCAATTACATCATGGTATTTTAAACTTTGGTTTTTTTAATATATTTTACAAATATTTTGTTATTTATGCCAACCATTGGATACAACAATTTCACATTAGTATTTTTAGGTCTTAATTGCACCCAAGGCATGTTTCGGGTAGGGCACAGACAACCATCAAAGTTTAGTGACGTTGGATTTTTGTTTTGTTTTCACCAACGTTGGGTTGAAAAGATCTCATGTGCCAATATTTTGTTTTGCAACATGTCACTCACCTTACAATATTAGAAACAAACCCACAATCCACAAATCCTTCACTATACAAGGTCGAGATTGTAATATGGAATGACTTGGTGGAAAGCTCCTACAGTATGTCGCCACTTAGTATTGCCGCCACTAATGTCTAACAACCCACCTCTAATTGAGGGTGTTTCACTTTGTTCCACGGTGCAAATTACAAAAACAAAGACTTCTTCACTTGTCGAGCTCCTTGCATATTTTACACCAAATCTTCTCCCTCCACACATATTCTTCCTCTCTCCTCTCTTGTCTACCTATTGCACTTTTCAATTTGTCATCTTCTTCTACACACTTCCATTTCCTTCTCTCCACACACTTTACTGTTTCCAAACAATCATTGCCTCCCCTATCCACATCTCCATTGCACCTTTTCAGTGCGATTACTAGTTTATATTTGTTTTTTACACAACACTTAGGGCTAAGTTTAAGTCTTAAAATAGACTTCAAAATGAGGACACCTTTATGTCCATCACCTTTGTGGAAGGTGAGTTTGTTAATTCAACAAAATATGTTATTATAGTATTCGTCTGTTTTTAGTGTCTCAGTCTTTACACTTAACAACGATTCTTCCATGGTGGGTTCTTTGTGAGCCTAACAACTTCACCAATAAACCAACGACTAAACAACAACTTCACGAATTTCAAAAAATAGTTGTCACTAATATTTTTCAAACTATCAATTATTATAACTCAAAATTGATTTTACTAAATAATTATTTAATATTTTGTCAACTTCATCTCACATACACCTTTTTCTCTATTTTTCTTATTTGTAACTTCTATTTTAATTTATATTTATTTGTGATATATTGATATTTCTCTTATCATATTTAATGTTTCATTATTTACAAATTAATTTGATTGATATAATAATGATTTCAATCTTACTTAAATTAATAAATATACAATTCTCCTTAATTACGTCGAAGGCGTTACTCCTATGGGAAAGGGCTTTGCGGACATTCATGGGACTGTGTCAAATTTGATGGTTTAAATGACGGTTTTGCTATTTTTAACAATTTTACTTATGTTATTTTTAACAATTATACTTTTTATTTTTCTAACAATTTTGTTTTTCTGATTTTGCATGTTGCTTTGGCTTTACTATTTTTAAATTTTATTTTATAACTTTTGCATGCATTAATCTTTAAATACTAGTCACTAACACCATTCAACACTAAATACATTGTCAAATATTCAATCGACTTTAATTTGGAGCTATTCGAAAAGCAGTTAGCAGAAACCTTGATTTTCTTTTCCAAATTGCAATTATCTTGTTTCTCTCCCGAGCTATTCTTAGGGTCAATTGAAGGTAATCAATCTTTTCCAGTAGCGTCTTCAGTTGAAGGTAAAGAATAAAAATACTAACAAATGGCTAATTTCTACCAATCTTCAAGATTATGCATACAATTTACATCCTGCTCCATGTTAAATTCTTCGTCAATGAATTTTGTCAACACACACTAGAATTGAACAGTATGATATGCTTTTATTTTTTCCTGAAGTAGTTGATGGTCGACCCACTTTAGATTTTGTAGGTTGCGACAGTAATCAAATTTCAAAACACACGGAAAACAATTCATCCACATCAACAATTCTCTTGAGGACCGTCTTTCCCATGTTGCTTACGGCGCCTCGAACCCTGCACCTACGGAATCTCGATCCGTAACAAACATTTTGACAGGTTCACACGAACTAACAGTAGTAGGATACTCTCTGGCCAAGGGTATGGAAGTAGGTAAACACATTGCGAGCGAAATATTTAGCGTGGCGGGGGTACCGGTGGGCGATTTATCTTTACCCCTATGACAAAAATCCTAAAGACAACTCTCTGTATGTTTCTATGTTCGTGGCATTGGTGAGCAAAGGCACGGATGTTAGGGCTTTGTTTAAGTTGAGCTTGATGGACTAGAGCGGCAAAGGGAAGCAAAAAGTTCAAAGCCATTTTGATCGCCTGCTTGTGAGTGAGCTATATACTTTGAAGTGTTGCGGGAGCATGTGGTGAGTACACGCAGTGCATCTTTAGTTCCTTCTTTTCTAATTTCAATTGTAAGAATTTTATGTATTTATGGAGGGATTTACTATTATCCTCAACAATAAAATTAGAGTATGTATTTATAGTGTATTTATAGATGAAATTTGTGTGATATGGGATAGTTGTTAGTAGAATTTTGTTTTTCATGCATGAATTTATTCCAATCTCGCTATAATTGTAGTAGACTGGTGTATTTATGGACCTCAAAAGCTGCAAGTTTTTAAAGGAGAGCATATTGAGCTCAAGTTTGGATGTATAGTTATGCACCATGTACACGTTCTTGTTATGGTTATTTGTGGACATTAATTTCAATTTCAAATTCAAATTATCTATGTTACCTCCATTCATGAATGACTGTAATGCCAGATCTTGAGGTTACAATGAATACATACATAAAAAGTTGGCAGATATCCCAAGAGTCTAGAGGAGTTATATAAAGCGAAGCGTTTGAAAGCTATATCATTAAACTAAATGTTCCATTCATGGTAGAGGTATTGGAGAAATTTGGTAAAAGTGGTAGTTATGTCAATGATGGCTTTGATTACCAAACACAAGTTATTATATGATTTTTATGGCATTTTTAGATATTGATTTCATACAGGTTGGTTGACTTGGTTTTGGTAGGTGTAAGATAGTAATTACGACTTTTAAATCGATGAGGTGAAGTTTGATTGATTTTGAATTTAATAATGTTGTTTTTGGTTTTAGATGTAAAATATCTACAGAAATGATCATGTATCTCCCTGCAAATCATACCCTTTATATTATTTTTAAATATCATACTATTTTACATAATTGAAAGAAGACTACTGAAATGTTATGTTTAAAAAAAGTTTCACAGGAATTATTTGAAGTTGCACATCTTGTCCCTCTTCAGAACTTGTAGTCTGATGGTCTGTAGTAGGAGAGGGGCTCCTATAACATTGTTTTTTGTTCATAGCTAATTTTTGAACATTGTTCATTGGGATTTGTAATTCGTGCACTAAGGATATAAAATTTGCACATGTATGGAAGTCTTCATGTATTCATTTTAAGTTCGAACAACCTACTCCGCAAAACACAACCACTAGTGATATAAGATATGCAAATGTATATGTACGAATTTGCAACAAATTAGAAATTTAGAAATAGAACCTTTAAATGTAATGCTTCATCTATATATCTACACTTACAAAATCAATCATATCCATTATCAACGTCAACTACAAAAGTAATAACTATCCCTCTAAAACAAATAACATATACTGTTTGGCGTTCACATTACATTGTACACATGTGATTGCTAGTTTTTAATGTTACATATATAACTCATTTCAAGATGCCTATATTAATTTATATTATATACAACTTATCTAAACATACATATATTATATGTTTAAATATTTAATATCCAATAATATATACTTTCGTAATCATTTTATCATTTCAATTACTTTTAGTATCTTGAGACTAATCTATTGTTTAATCCAACAATTATTTATTCTTATAAATTAAAATAATAGCATCAATTTTTTTTTTAACAATTATTTCATAACATCTACTCAAATAATCATAATACTACAACATAGCTAAGCACACCCATATTACTTTTATTTTAAAAAAAGTGGCACATTAATCAAGATATTCATGTAAGAATCTTTAATTGCTACTTAAAATTAAATTAATCCTTTTATTCTTTAAATGTTTGTACGAGTATATATTCTCCTATGGTACGGTTTAAAGTTGATAATCAAACCTGTAACCTTATTGTGATCTGTAGTGGCTAAAGACTGTTCTTAAAAACTCAATTTTTATTAAAATTTTGTTAGATAAACCTTGATTTCCTACTAGTTAAGGAAAACCCTATTTTTTTGAAAAAGAAATTGAGCCCATAAGCTTGTCCTACTGGATCATATATATATATATATATATATATATATATAGCTGCCATCCACTTAATTTAGTTAGATAAACGATGCACACACTTCCCTATCAATTCCGGTCAAACTAATGTTACCTCATTTGGAAAAAATGTTTATAGGACGTCCACAAAATAAACAAAGGCTGCAATAAAATAGTAGGCTGGAATAAAACAGTCGTAAAGATCTAGAGCCCGGCAAAAGCTGTCACATCTGATCACCATCTTGTCTATTTTGCCGACCTTGTCCTAAATTGTCTCTCTACATAATGTCCCATTAAAAAGGGCAGTTGCAGGACTGTAATAATTTGTGAAATTGACATAGAAGTACAAGTTATGTACCGCTTCGAATTAGGTTAACGTACCCCTATTATCTATACTAGCAATTGCAAATTACGCGGGAGATACTAGCAATATTTAGTTTATTTTTGTAAGACACAATTATCTACTAAAGCTACATTTTTAACATTTTAATGTTCCTAAAGCGTATTCAATAATTTCATTTTGTGGAGCTTATTAACATCTCTCACACAAAATTGTCTTGTACCAATCTTGGAGATAAACGTGATTTTGTTCTAGAAATGAACACATACATGAAGGTTCTCAACAAATTTAATAGTTATCTTGACATTGGGCTAGCAAATCAAACAAAATTGCTAATTTCTCACTTTCTCTACCTTTGCATATATCTCTTATATCTATGTGTATAAGTCGTCTCCTCCATAACAAGCATGTACCATTTTATGGCCTTTAATCCAATTACATTCATGCACCATTTTAATTCCCCTATCCTTCATTAATCTCTTTACTATTTAGACCTTGGCCCACCTAAAAAATACCCTTATATAATAGTATAATAAATGGTTCTCATATAAATTTAACTTTAAAAAACATAAATAAAAAATATTAGCCCTAGTTGGTAGTATTAATCCCATAAAAACTAATATCTAACATATTTCTGCATTAAAAAGAAATTTTGCACAATGTGTATGATGTGCCCTAAATATGGGATCTTCTTCCCTTCGAGATATTAGAAAACTTGAACGATCCCCAGGCGATCCTTTGCCGCTAGGGCTACGTCAACATGGGCTTGCTCTTGTTTTCGCCGCGCCGGAAAAGATAATCCGACAGGGTGCCGTTGGGCATAAAATCGTAGACTAGAAAATGTTGGTGCCTGTCTGACTTGGCGTGGATGCAGTAACCCCTGAGAGGTAGCAAGTTGTGGTGTTTCACGTTGCTGATGACGTGGACCTCGTGAGTGAACTCCACGTCGCCTTTCGTCGTCGAATCGTTAAATCTCTTGACACCGTCCCAAATCTGTCTTCGCTTATCACGTTACTCGCCACGAAATTTCTCGTCGAGTCTTTGAGATCGAAGTAACGGAAAAAGAGCAGGCCGGTCGTGAGGTCGATCCTCTCTCGCAGCAGTTGCGACCCTCTGCGATTCAGCACCAGCCGCTGGAACCCTACGCCGCACATTTTACGCCTTCTTGCAGTATACACGCCAAAGAAAATAAAAATGGCCGCCACAGGAAGCAAAATCCTTAGCCCTATTGTCGCTTTCGTTACTGTACTGGTCCCTCTTTTCCTTCCTCGAGCCTCGCCGGGGTTCGATCCTCCGACCATGGCTTCCATCTCCAGCAAGTTCTGCGTGCTGAGAATACAGTAAGCCGCATCAGGGCCCAGGTCTTCGTAGGCATTAATGTCGCCGTCGACATACACGATCACGAACAGCTCGCAGTTATTTTTCTCCGTCCCGTCTTTCTCCATCAAATGATAAAGAACCTCCACCATGGCCCTGATACAGGCGTGACAGAGAAATCGAGCGCTGGAACCGTCGCAAGAACTAATTTTTGTGGCATTAACGAAATCCTCAAAACCCAATCTATTCTGAATTTGGTGACAGTGCCTGGGGGCGTTGATGAAATCTGAAGGCTGCAAGTTACAGCCCTGGAACACATTTTTATTTGCGCTTACTCCTTGCGATTCCATTTGCCGCTGTATGGCGTCCATACAAACCCTAGAAGTATAAACGTCTGTCAAAAGAAATGAGTTAGTGTGATACATCCATGAGAAAAGCATTATTCTCATTAAATCAACGAGGGCCTCACAACAGTGTGTTCCTTCTTTGCATTTTTGGAAGATCCATGGATGAGAAGCCAAGTAGCTCACATTTAACGGGCAATTTCCCTATAGCAGTGCCGTGGCTGGCGAGATCTGATACGCTCCTATGTTGTGTAGAAAGTAGATTAACAAACAAATCAAGATAATCCCATCCATGGCCGCCGTCAAATCATTCTACAACCATTTTGGATGCCAAACATTCCTTTTAATTACAGTTTGTTGTGCAGGAAATTTCCCAACAGTAAGCTAATGCTTTCCTGTACACTCTCCAAATAAATAAAAACCTACAATTATTTTGTAGTTTTAATGTCTGAAACTGCGCCACTATTCAGAAAAATAAGTAAAAAATCTGCAGGATTTCATTCCAAAAAAAGCCATAATAAATGACACTTACTTACCTCAACAACATTAAATAAAATGGTGGCCGGAAAATTTCACTTGGAAATAGAGTCACCGGAATTTGACAGTTTCCAGCAGGAGCTTCTTCAAAGTGGACGCCTCCGGCTAATTAAAGGTTAATGTCTTATATAGTTTTAAGGAAGATATTCTCGACTTTTTTCTTGGGGAAGCCAAATGTAAGAATTTTAGTTTTTCATTCCATCATGTATTTTTATTTTTAGGTATTTTTTATAATTTGAAAGTTAATATTAGAGAAGGATTTTTTTTTTTAAAATTGTTATTTTTGTAATACCAAAACTATTGAGATTGTTTTCACACTTTCTAATTTCCTTCATCTCTTTTCTCTCGTGTTTTTCTGTTTAGCATTCTTACTCCTTAAATGTTTGTATCTGCTCTCCCTCTCCCTCCTTTTACAGATAATAATCTTTGAGATTCTTATTTTGTTAAAAAGATTATGCTAATTCTTTTGGTAGTGTGAGAACATGGCAAATAGAAAGGCTCCCAATGATTCATCACAAGTTAGCCGCTGTAATATCTTTTCAACAATTTATGTGGTTTACAAATTATGTTCAATGTGCTAAGAGATATGACTTCAACAATGAGTATTAAAAATAATAATATTAATAATATGATGAATTTTAGATTTTTTTACTTGTCTTTTTGACTCGACACCTATAATGGATACATATGGTCTTTGTGTAGGATAATCTTTCGGTTCCTATCCAAAACCCTTCATTTTTTATTTTTTAACAAATGTTTTGAATAAAGAGATGTCTCTGAGCATACATTTCTCTTATGGAATTTGCCTATTTATAAACATTCAGAATCACAATAAAATTATTTTGTTTCTACAATGCTTTCATTGTGAGATGATTGTTATAACACATTAAGCACCATTATTAGTGTGTTGTCCACTAGATTGTATCCCAATCCGAATCATTTACAACCTTTTTATTTCTAAGTTTACGAGTTTGTGCCTCATCTCCAATTTTTCTTTGTTCATGTTTTTACATCTCCCTATTTCAATTTTTTAAGTCTCCTTATTTCAATTATAAGCTTAACACAATTTGTTTTATCTTGACTTTATTCATTAAGAAAATTTGTTTAGTTTTATTGATTTATAAATAAATTATGGAATTGATCGGGTGTGAATTTATAGATAAATCTTATCAATGGATTCCTTATATTGATGTTTATCTCAAGTTCTCCATTAATGTTTCTTTAGATTTTATAGAAATATTTTCATTTATAAATTAACATTTCATAATTTAAAGTTGTAAGAGCTTATCTTGTAAGCGTTTTCAATATCCAGCTAATACTCTTCAGAGAAAATTTAAATTTGTATAAATCACTAAACTACACATTTAGTTATTTGATATTTCCAATAGTTAAATGTGTTGTGGGTGGAATGGTCAATGCCTATTAAAAGACCTTTCTCTTTGTTGGTGGAATCAACATCTATTAAAATTTGAAAATCCCTCCCCATTATAACCTACCCTATTTGTTGGTAGAAAAGTTAGTACATTAAAAATATCTTATTTTGAGATGTATCTAATATATAGATTCAAAATATTTTATTAATAATGTTTGATAAATGTTTAAAATATATTTATTTGTATAAATATGGGAAATGATCAATTTTAAAGTGTTTATTTTAGATTTATTACATAATATATTCATTAATTTATATTTTTTATTTTCTAATTTCTTCTAAAAATTAAATGAATATTAAATTTAAGATATGAACATAATAACTATTGTATTGATTTGAGCTCAAGTCAACACAAAATTGCATTATATATTTGTTTCGATTACATCTTAAATTCATTTTATTTTGTCCATGTGTTAACTTTTCTCTCAACTTTTTTTAAAAGTTGCAATTTCTCAACTCATTGGGGAGTTACAATATCTTGCTTTTGTTAATTATGTAGTATTTATAAAATCATATATTATGGACCACCAATTTGGTTAATTATTGGAGAGGGTTTATGCCACCAAGAAAGTAGCTAGTTCTCAGTTACTGTTGTTTATTATAACTTTGTTACTACTAATTTTATGTCAATGAAAAAATAACTTTATTTTTAAGATCATGGAGAAAATTCCATTTGATCTTTTAGAAGGAAAAGATAACTTAAATGTCATAATCCCAATTATAAACAAGTTTGTAGCAGTTGCAAATCATAAAGGCCATTTGGAACCCTTAAACACCACGTCTGCTCTCTTAATAGGTCAATTTATCTTACATTAAATTTATTTTTGAAAATTCTTTTAAAAAGTATTTACATTTGACCAACCTAGTTATGTATTGTTCTTAAAGACTCTTCATTTTATTTTGAGTTTATAAATTTTTAATTACAAACTTGAAACACTATTTTAGAGGATTATATCTAAAAATCTAAAAGGCCTTATCACAATTCTTAACGTTGTAATTGTTACGACGAATGGCATGTCTAAATGGGAATGCTCGTTCTCATGGCTAACATGTGCCTCATGCTCATTGACGTTCGATAAGTTGTGAGCTGCAAATTTTAGTTGGAACACTAATTTTTGATTGCTTCAATGTATTGACACCTTAATCATGACTTTGTTAATTTTGGTGGTCACTGGTGTTAATACATCTATTTCTAACTATGTGTTGTTACTAATCACTCTAGTACAATTCATTCCACATTTACCCAACAATATATTTGCTCACTAATTAATGTGAACACTAAACAAATGATATTCCTAACATTCCCTCATTAATGTGAACATGGTAGAGAAACAATTACACTTATTCAATTGCAATGTGTCATCTCTATTTGCTTATAATCTTGATCCACGTGCACTATCGCAAAAATCTCCTAAGTTGTATTCTTACATGTGGCTTTCACAAATTCATACATCAACCCCTAGGTATGAACATGGACCCACACATCTATTTATCCTCCACACTTGTACACTGATGGTTTTACATAAGCTTGACCAACAACCTCTGCAAATGATTTTACACATGATTGACCAAAAATCTCTAAGATGGTTTTATTAGGACAACCTACAACCTAAAAGGATGAATTTTCAAGACAACCATCAACCTCAAAGATGGTTTTACAGAATAACCAACAACTTAAACAAGTATCATGATGTTGCAGTACACTATGCTTTAGCTTTCCACTACTTTTTTCCATCAGGGGATTACATTAGAATTATACACACTCATTACATCACACAAAATACTGAAAATGTTGAAAACCAAAAAGTGACGACTAAATCCTCATCACCTCATTTAGCCTTTGCACTTGATCATTGTCACTCAATCACATACAACATAGAAGGTCTCCACTACCACTGAGAACCATCCTTGGCTTTAGCCTTTTTGGTGTTGTGGATTTGCCACTACTGTAGATGTGTCGCCTTGTCGTTAACGGCTGACAAGAGGTCGTTTGACCTACAACCTCCATTGCCTACATCCTCTGGCTATCTCAGTTCTTACACAATCGATTAGAACTTGAAGCTCATTGGTTTCCACATTGTATTTTATTTTTTATATCCCCCCTGTAATGTGAGACACATATTTTATAGGATGTCGAGTTGTATCAAAAATGTGTCTGTGAGGTAATTTTTTAACTATGTTTAACACTTTTATAACTTGATTATTTCGACATTTACTAGTCTCTTGATTTTCACAACAATAATATTGACAAAAGAAGGAAATTAAAATGACTGAAACAATACTTAAAAAGTAATATTTAATTACGTTTTATATTTTGACTCTGACATGTATCCTAAACAAGGTAATATTGACAATAACGTTATTTTGTGACAATACAACACAAAGCTAATAGGGGAAAGGAGCCAATGACTGTGTATTGGCCAATGATCGTGAGTGCACATGCGAAATAAAGTACCATTAGTTGTTTCAATTAAACTGAGCGCATATCACTTTCAAAATTAAAAATTAAATATAAAGTAACCAATAAAGCAAGTCACATCAAGTCACATCAATAAAGTAACCAATGAAACGGTGACACATAGGCAATCCATAAATGGTGACTTTATTCTCAAGTAATATGTCAACTTAAATTTCTTCCATTCGACAATACTTAATTTAAATCGCTTAAAAATGTGCTTTCCACACAATTTTAATGGTGAAAAGAAAATGTGTATATTGACAAAAACATTATCTATTAAAGGATATTTAAATAAAATAATACACACACACACACACACACACATATCTATATCATGAACCCTAACTAAAGGGGTTATATATAATAATAATAATAATTAAGTGGCTGTGACAACCCCTTAAGTTAGGGTTCACGATAACTAGTTCCTTTCCCCTATGACAAATAAAGAACATATACTACTAAATACTCTCAACTTAAAAGTTTTTGACAACAATTTACACCTACTTTCTTTATAAACTAATTACAAGTCTAAATACATTTTGGACATTTTGCATGAAGAAAGGTGGCAAAGCTATTGGTTTTCAAAGAGTGAATGACTGACGATAAATTGTGAAACTCGATCCAACTACCAATGTAGTGATACACATGCAAGCAACTTTAACAATTTTCATTCGTGGGAAAGGTCTAGGAATGAATATGGATCAAAATACCAATTTTCCAGTCTCTTTCTCTATGGAACATGCCACCATATGGATCAAACTCGAATGAAATGTGGTTGGGCAATGAAGGTCTCAAAAATTAAAACAAATTTTGCATATATTGCTCGGATCTTGGTGAGCTTGAAATTGTGATGTGACTAAATGAAGATGGTTTACAAGGCCTTGTATGCTCGTATGAAAACTTATAGAAACCTAATACCATATGCACACCTTCAAATGTCCCTAATACCATATGGATCAAACTCGAATGAAATGTGGTTGGGCAATGAAGGTCTCAAAAATTAAAACAAATTTTGCATATATTGCTCGGATCTTGGTGAGCTTGAAATTGTGATGTGACTAAATGAAGATGGTTTGCAAGGCCTTATACGCTCGTATGAAAACTTATAGAAACCTAATACCATATGCGCACCTTCAAATGTTCCTAATCTATACAAAACATGATTACAAAAGGCCTATATAAAATAAAACTATTTTTTCAAATATTACTTGCCATCAATTAGGGTAACGAGATAATTGAGTCTGTTCCTTCTATCTCTCACAAACGCCTTTTGCACGATAGCCCTCAAAGACACCTGCTTCATACCAAATGTAAATTTGATTAGGGATTGAACAAATTAAACACAAAAATAAGAATACTTCATTTATCTTAATCATAGGGGTGATTAAATATTTATAGGATTTGAGAATTCCTAAAATCAAGGAGTCTAGTTTAGTTCCTGAACTAATTTTAGTGAGCTGAATAAACAAATCACGTAACCATAATGACTATACACCTACTTCTAACTATGAGTTGTTACTAACAACTCAAGTAAGTTATTAACTTCACATTTACCCAACAATATATTTGTTCATTAATTAGTGTGAGCGCTAACACATGATATTTCTAACATTTGTGAATCATTGAGACCTACATGATTAAAGACAACATTTTCTCTCTCGAAAGCCTGCTTCCCATATATAAAGACACTGTCAATCCCATTACATAACAGTATAAATGACGAGAACTAGTGGAATTTCGTCTCCATGATAAGAAATGATTCCTCCACCCAATGAAAATGACAAAACATTCATGTCATCTTCAACAACTTTGAGAATATCAAGGCTAAAGCATTCAAACCCAACACAAAAAATTATAAACAAACGATACAATCATGTTTTGTTTTAAATTAGGTGGATCTACTATGCAAAGAATGTTGGTTATAGAAGGGAAAACGTGGATGAGAAAGAATTAAATGGAAGATGATTTTATTAAGTGTCCATTGTAAAGTCTAGACACTCTCCTCATTGTAATGTATTTAAAGTTATTTATTCTGTACCATTCATCTTCTTCCTTTGAATGATCTGAGGTAGAGGAAAAACAAAATGGAGAGAATGCTCAACAACGTAATAAATAGTAAGAAATCGTATGGAACCTAACTCTAAAACTTTTGATAGACACATAAAATCTACCTATCGCTCATATTACCAGCCACTGGATGGGATCAATTAGTGATGATTATGTGTGCTTCCCTTGCTTTCCTAGAATTGCTCAAGCTTAAAACTGAAAAGGGAGGCTAAAAAGTGTTGTAAGAAACAAACATTGTGGTTGGGTTTCAAACCTTTAACTTATTGGATTTTCCCCATTTTATGTTTTGGCCCCTTTAAGCACAAATTGCACTCACATGAATAATGTGAGAGATATCAAGACTAAAAAGTGGAGCACATATGACGATTATTATTAGGGTAGGAATAATTTTAGCCATGTAGTAAGTGTGGGACATGTAGGTATTTAATTCCCAGCTTTTTTTTCCAACTTTCCATTTGTGTCTTCGTCTTATCGAACAAATTGAACACCATCTGATCAAAAAACCTTGACATCGTAAAAATAATAATGAAAAAAAGCAAAGCCCTAGTCTTCTAGAAAAAGAAATTGAAGGGGGGATGGGAATGTCGTGTCGCGTTATTAAATCAAACCGGTATGAGTTGCATTTATGCTTGTGTCCTTTTTCGTTATATTTCTTGCAAAATTGGGTTTCCTTTCATTTCCCTAGAGTTTTCATCACATATATTTACTTGGAGCAATCTAACTTTACAAGGCAAAGGATAACAAAGATGGTCAAAATGGAGGAAATGTTATGTGCAGCTTGTGGCGGAGTCGACAATTCGACACTTTTATCTCTGCATGCATTTATTGTCTGCAGACAAGCCATATTTCCTAAATAGAAAACCCATTCCTCCTCCACTCAAATAGCCGCCCATGCCCATAGTCTTCCAAACTCCAATAGGGAAACCGAGGTGTGTCTCAATGTCATAATTCAACATCCTTATCTCTGCCACCCATTTATTGTCTACATACACAATATATTTCCTAGAGAGAAAACCTACTCTACCTCCACTCAAATAGCCACCCACCGCAATACTCAGGAAGACTATAACATGAAAACCAAGGTGTTCAATGTTGTTTGCATTGGAAAAGTGCATGTGGCCCATGGTTGTGCCAAAATCTTCTTATTCTTGCATCGCACACAACAAGTTCCATCCAATGGTGGTGGTTACATTTACAAAGAATAATCAAGTGGAATGAATATAGACACTAAATAGTAAGAATAGTCATAGGTCACGTGTTTAATCCTTAACACTAACATTGTTAGCTACGACAAAGTCAATGAAACATGGTGGTTATGAAAGCCTTGCATGGTATATATAATAGTAGAAAATAACATTTAAAGAATCAATAGTTAATGCGATTACTATCAATAAATTCCTTACAAAATGTATAAGAAGACCCATACACTTTGTCCTTTCTCATCTTTTGTGACCAATCCCTCATATTGTAAAGCCCATAAATGTCAAAAAATAAAAATAACAGGCCCATAAGATTATAGAAATGATAATGCTTCAAATTTAATGAGCGTTAAGCCCTTGGAATGATGAGAAGACGACATCAACTACAAATCCACAAAAAAAAACTCTTGTAGTTGATATTTGTTATAGCCTGGGCATGAGTGGAGAATGACCTAAGATAATGGTTTATAAGGATGACACAAAACAACCTCACCAATCATGTGTTATCAAATTAAACTACTATATCAGATCGACATGGGATGTCGAATCCCCTCCACATGCACCTCACTCTAAAGTGTCTTGTGAAATGTGCAAACAAATTCCCCTAAAATTTCCACATGTCCTAACTACTCGCAAAGCACAAGGGCTAACATTGCAAAAAACAACTATTGGCATTGGGTGTATTAATTGATAGGGGCTTGCTTTTTGAAATATCTTCGAAGTATGTTGCCTCAACATTTTATGCACCACATCCCCTTCTCCTTCAAAGGATTGACAAAAAGTGGCACATGGTTCATATTCATGTTGATTAAAGAAAGAAGAGTTTCTCACATGTTCCTCGAACATTTTCCCACTCGTGTACTTCTCCTCCCTCGATAACCTTCTTCAACACCCCTCTTCCTCTCGCAATGTTTCACTCCAAGTTTAACTTCTTCAACATATCCCTTTCGGCGTCTCCATTGCAGTGCTCACATGTGATTGCTAGTTATCTCAACTCCAAAAATCAATAATTGTCTTAATAGTGTCGGCTTTGTCATTTCTGATTTGTGCTTTGATGCTAGATCTTATATAGAGTACAACACTATTTTTGTCCTTGTTTTATCCCAAAAACTAGTTGGAAAAATAAAGTTATTGAGTAAATATTTGTTTCTTCTACTATATTAGCTAAAATCACAACTTTGTTTAAAGTTTTGAAATTTCACAGTATATTTTTAGAACCAACAATAATTACGAATTGCATATTGCAATTGCAAGCAATCGATGTATTGTGATTTGTCCAGAGCCTACAACGAACCACTACTATGCACATCTATATCTTCCAACTACAACATCTTCGAATAAGTCACCTCGTGGTACTTGTCGATATAAGGTTTTTGGAATTATGCATGCTTATTTTTCATTTGATGTTTTAGATTAACACTCCTGACCCATAATCATTTACTATGTTTTAAAACATAATATTTAAACAATATTTATTTGAGTTAGAAGGTTTTCACGAGTACTTTAATCAAATTAATAATTGTTGTGAGAATTTTATTCATGTAGGTTTAAGTGGATGATTCTCACGAGTGGTCATTAATATAGTGGTCCCCTTGTTTTGTGATTATTACTAAAAATATATGATTATTACAAGAAATAAAATATGAGACTATAATATCACTATTTTAGTCACTTTTCTTGATGATCATCTTGAAATGACTTAAATGCACCAAATAAAAAGCCTTCAACTTAATCAAATATATGATTGACTTGTAATTTCATTAATTCATTATTGATAAAGGCCATGATATAAAAAATCCTACCCGTATATTTATGTGAGAAAGAAAATTAAATTATATGAAAAAAGAATAAAACAATAAATATATTTTAAAAGAAAGGTAAAACACTGTATACCACATTCTGAAATAGGTTATGGGTGTATATACCATTTTCCCTAACAAAAGTGTTTTTTCTGATATAGTGCCCACAAACTTGTTTTGTCAAAAAAAAGTTAAATCCATTAAAACTAAACAAAACATATAGGGAATTGTTTTTAAAAGTCACAGATGTATTGAAGGGCCTTTGGTCTATTGCTGATGTTGTTAGGCTTTCAATAAATCCACCAGGAATCAAGTCTTGTCGAGTGGAAGCCTGATGAAAACAATTAAAAACAAGATCACGTCATAAGTAACTTTGATGACATGGATGCCACTTACTCCTAAGATACTCACAATATCTATGGCCCAAATAAATGCACTACTCATGAAAAAGAAAAAAAGTCACAGATATCAACCCTGCAAAAACTTTATTAAACTCTAGACTGTGCTGCCTATGCATCTTTTCATTTGCGAATCGTTGGCACTGATTTTATGGCTATTATATTAAATGCAAGCTAAAGTCCTTGTCAAACGTCAATTTGGTTTGCAGAGTATAGTCCAGGTGTAATGTTTCTGTAGACATCAATCCTGCAATGTGCCGCCCAACTGTCATATCATATTCCTCAGCTTTTGTTTTTCACTTCCTTTATAAGACAGCCAACAACCACTTCACGTTTTTGTAATAGTGTCCAAACATTCATGATGAATTGTAAATTATAGTTCATTGCAAAATGAAATTATAATTAATATAATTTTATTGGCAAGTTTCAAAGATTATTTTTATCAATATAAAATATTGAAAAGTTTGATTTTATCATGAAAAAGAAGAAGAGTAATATCAAACTTTAGCTTTAAAATCCTAAATGTCACATGGCAAACATGAATTGAACTACGCGACAAGATAATATATTTGTCATTGATGAGATAATAATTGTAAGACAAAGGTGATGTAGAAGGCCGTAAACTCTAATTGTTTTTTCTAATAGTAAATATGTTAGAGGGTGAGAAGCCCAAATCAAAGAATTATATTTATTGTTGCTCCCCCTACTAACAAATGTTTATATAATGCTTGCGCACTAAGTGAGGAAAATGTCACTATGTTAGTGAGTATTCATGGTAGTCATTTTGAGGTGACTTAAAAACAACTCATGATTTAAACATATACCAATAAAAATCTCACAAAATTAAAAATTTAATTAAATTGTTTGTGAAAGCCTTCAACTTAACTAAATATATGATAGGGTTGTAATGAGATTCATTCCACATTGGTGATAATTGTAAGACAAGGGTGATGTACAAGGTCTTACACTCTCCAAGAGATTTGCCAATGGGGAAAGAGGCTAGAGGGTGAGAACCCTGAATTAGAGGATTACATTCATTGTTCCCTCCATGTACTAATAAATACTTATGATGCTTGTGTAGTGAGTGGGTCCACTTGCCTTGACATTATTACCAAATATAGAAGGAAACAATGTCACTATGGTAGTCATCTTCAAATGACTAAAACACACCAATAAAAATCCCATAAAAATTAATAATCTAACTAAATTATTCATATAAAGGAGGGTAAGAAGCCTAAATCCGTGGATTACAACAAATGATTATGATGTTGTACTTTCTATAATAAGTGGATCCCTTTCCTAGCAAGTTGGACGAAACCCTAGGTGGCGAGTCCATGGTTATGGTGACAAATGTTGAGTGAGAATGATGGGTTGTAATCAATCCTTAAAGGAGGACCTTGTTCTTAAAAACTAATGGTATTTTTCTTTCAAAACGACAAAAGCACTTTGATGCATCTAGATCCACTATCCATAAAATCCTGACCTAGGTTAACCTTGTTAACATGTACAAGCTCCCATTCAAATTTTGGTTAAAATATTCTTTATGGAAAATTGGTTCTTCATTGGGTAGTTTTATCAATATCGATATTGAAACTCCTTCAAAATCTAGAGGTATCATGAGTCAAAATTTATGTTTTGCTAATTTTGGATAATGCTCTCTTGTAAAGATATATTTGCAAGTAACAAACCAACATTAGCTTTAACAAGTGTATAATGAGAAAATCGCTTTTTGTTTCAACCTATGCCATGTATATGGGCACCTTCTCAATGATTGCAAAATATTTCAAGGAGGGATCAATCTCCATGGAAAAAAAGGTGATTGGTAAAGACCCTCTGTAGAATAGGGCTTCTCGAGTCCAAAACAAGAAAAATTTCCACACTTCCAAAAAAATGTGGCACAAATAGAAATGATTGTATGCTCATCTAAGTATGATAGGGACAAGAGAATAAATTCTTAATCACCCATTCATTTTTTTTGTATTTGGTGAGGGTAGTAAATTCCCAATTCATTCTCTTGGAACGAAGTAAAATCTCCTTCAATCTTCTCTTTGATTGTATTTATTTTCTTCCAAAATAAAATCCCCCGATGTCTCTCCCTATGGGCCATTCTCTTAAAATCAGCCAAGTAAATCATTTAATTCCTAAAGAGAAAAAGCCCCCAAAGCAAGTCTTCTCCTTGAGGAGACTTTGAAGTTTTTACAGTGACAGTCAAGATGATTCTAACTCTAAATCATCTTGAGTGTCACAATGATTTCATGTTGTGCTCTAAGAGCACTCTCCTAACTCTATTGAGTTAACTCCTCATTCCACAAAAATTCTAAACTTTCATAAATGTATGGGAAGAGACGAATACATTTTAGAAAAATCCGTTGGAGTTGAGATGGAGATCAAGAAAATCCTTTTTAACAACTCAAAATATGAAATGACACAAACTCAAACAAGCAGGGGCAATCCTGCGAGTTTTCCAAAAATATCTTTTCATGGAGTGTTAGAGGTTTGGGAAACCCTAACGACTAGAGAATCTTTAAAAGAAAACCCCAAAAGGAAAAGGAAATTCTAGATATAGTGCTCATTCAAGAAAACAAAATTTGACTAAAGCCTATGAAGATAAATGTTAATATATATTTAAGGTTTTTTTTTTTTTTTTGAAATCGTGAAACATTTGGGGGTCTTTGTATCCTTTGAAATAAGAAATCACGATCCTTAAAAATAAACAGTAGATGCTCACCAAAATGTAGGGAATAATTAAAGCTTGCTATTTCTCCATCCTTAATATTTATTATCCTAAAAATTCTATTCTTAAACAACAAATTTGGGATGAGATTGAGGCCTAGCTTTTGAATCATCCAGATGAGTTGGTCATCCTTAGATGACACTTTAATTCCACCCTTCTTGATAAAGAAAAAATAGTGGTATTGGATGGCAATCCCAATCTCAAAGATATTTTGTTCCTTTGTCAGAAGGAATGATATTTAGGACTAATAGAAAGACATGGACAAAGGGATTTAATCTTCGAAGGACATAAAGGTTCAGTAATATCACTGAAAGTATATATTGTTTCCATATAGGAAATGCTTGGTTGACTAGTGCCTGTAAAATCAATATGGATATATTTTTAAGGTCTTTGGCTCTAATCATTATCTTATTACTTTGAACCTAAAAAGGGATGGGAATCCTAAAGGATCCTCCTTACACTTCAAGATGAGATGGCTTAAAGACCCTTAGTGAATTTTGATCTGATGAAAATCAAGTGTAAAGAAGAAACCCTGAAAAAGAGTTTAATAATGTATATTGGAGCCTTCAAACTCAAACATGTAAAAAAAACAATTTCCAATATGGAATAAAGAGGTATTTAGAAATATCTTTAAGAAAAAGAAGCTAATAGAAGGGGAAATTTTAGACATTTATCTCTCTATTCATTGCGTAAGACACGACTTAAACACCCTTTTGAGAAAAAGTGATGGATGGATAAATATAATTCTACGTTAGAAAAAATAATAATTGCTTTGGAGACAAAAATCAAGAGAATGTTAGTTGAAAGATGGAGATAGGAATACAAAAAAAATCCACCAATCCACCATTGCCACTAGAAATTATAATATTATTTTAGCATTAAAATACCAAATGGAAGTTCTACTAAAACAAATTGTATTAAGAGAGTGTTTTTTTTTTTCCTTCCAGACTCTCTTGGGTAGACCCCTATCCCCTTATCCCCTTTAGCAGAATCAAGACTTTTTGTGGATCCAATTCCTCAAAGTGTCTCTAATTCTTGAAACTTGGTTCTAATGAAATTAATATCTTGTGATGTGATTCTAATAATTAGAAAATGTATAGACAAAAATAAATCTTTGGGACTAGATGGCTTCCTTTGGGCTTCTTTTTCTTCAATGAGATTATAAAACATGATATTTGGAAGGCAATGAATGAATATAGAAAATCTCAAACAATCTTGAAAAAAATTAATTGTACTTCTTTAGATTTGATTCCAAAAAAGCAATGTTGATTATAGGGACTATTTCAGAATGTTTTCCCTCTACAACAAAACCATTACAAAAATAATAGCTACACACTTACAACCTCTCCTTCCATCTCTCATCTCTCTCCCACAACTAGGTCTGTGAAAGGTAGGATTTTTAAGACATTATCATAATGCATGAACTTCCGAATTTGACGAAAGCTAATAAAAAGAAGGCTTAAGTTGGATATTAACAAATTATATAAACAAGTGGATAAGTCATTTTTTTATAATTGATATGTAAACAACAATAGACGCCCTATTATTTTAATAATTTACAAACGATCAATTAAACTTATCAATTTTCATGATTTGTGTAAATCTAAAACTGATTAAAATATGAATTATTCAAGTTATAAATTGATCAAGAACTGATTTAAATCTTTCAAAAAATCAACTTAATTTACGATTCAATCAAAACAATCCAGATTTCATTATACCTGATTTCCCGTAAACTGTCATAACTGATTAAAATATGTTTGTCTGAATTATAATATGACTTAAATAATGTGAAAAATATATTAGAAATCAGAATGCAAAAATTAGAAAAGAGACGACACCAAAATGTTTTATGGAGTTCGGAAAATTCCTGTCTCCAAGTTCATTTGAATCGATCCATTAAAATCTGTCAAAATTGCAAGTAAAATCAAACTTACAATAAAGAAATATAGATCTAAAACCTGCAAATTCATCCTCTTAGAGCTTCAAAATATTGTGACGATGATCAGTGTTCATCCTCCACTTTCTTGAAGCACTTGCACAGTCTCTTCCCTTCGTTCTTTGTCAAAAGATGACTCTCACACTTTAAAATGACATCAAAAGAACACCAAATTGGAAAAGTAATAGATGCTCCAAGAGTATCTCAAAATTATGAACAACTTTCCAGTTTACACCGAGAGCTAAAAATGCCCCTAAGTTTCTCAAAAATTCAATTTCCTGTAAATTGCTTTGTTACAAGAAATATACAGTTTGAACCTTAACTTTGTATAAAGCCCATCTCACATATATATAAGTTTTAGTTGACCGTGTGGTATACTGGCCAAGGTTATTCTTTGGTAAAGATGAGGTTGGGGGTTTGATTCTCCCCAACCTCCAGCCCACATGTTCTTTTATTGGGATTAATATCCCACATTTCATGGGGTAAGCTTTAACATAGGCTTTAATAAGCCTTCAATTGCCCATTTGTTACGTTGCTTGGGCCATGCAACATCCCTTTTTATTTATTTAAACAATACTCATGGGATGTGGTAGATGTGATGCGGCTTGGTTAGTTGTGATGTTGGGGTTAGTGGGTTGTTGTGGCATGTGAACTGTGTTGGCTCAGTTAGACACAACACGTTGGTTGGGCTTGGTCAGTGCCATGTATAGAGTTTTTGGGTGAGTCAGTGGTCACCAAGTTTGGAGTGTCGGTAAGTACATGATAATTTAAATAATTACATAATGGGAATATTAGTCCCACATGCACCATACAAAGCACATATAATCAAAATCTTGACAATGCTAATATGAAGTTACGGAGGCAAAGGCACCCCTCCACAAATAGAGTGTATCGACCCTGGTTGAGGGCCCCCAACTAGCAAATAGCGGGGCCACTTGTTTGAAATCGAGTGTCGAAGATTGGGTGTGAAAACCAAAAACACCCTTTTACCATTTTTTATTATTTTTGCATTGTCATGTGTCATATTTCAATTGGTTTATTGTCCCTATTTCTGCTCCTCTAGTTGGGAACCTCTACAGACGGTATCTTGCTCAAACAAAGTCCATTTTACGTGTTCAAATAGGCTACAAAAATATCTCAGAGTATTATACCATAATGTAATGATTTTGGGAGATATAGGGAGATATGTCTACTAAACTGACCTTTGGATCACACCTCCCTAGTGAGAAGACTTTTGTTCCACAAAAGTTGTTTTCACCCACTGACACTGCCAATCATCTTCCTACATCTCACAAACACACACGATCCATAGAAATAACATTGTAGACACAATTTTATTCCAAATTTTTGAAAATCATATCACTAAATTGGCCAGTTTAAAAATGGACAATCTACATGCCAATAAGAGGCTAGAGTCCAACCGATTCCCTGTGAATCTACCAACATCTCCAAACAACATAGATCAGTTTGAAAAAACAAACAAATGCCAAGAATAGGAAAATGTCCAAGTAAATCCCTATAGAACTGTCAAACACAATGACTACAACTACCATCGAAAAATTGATTAGCATAAAAATAGACAATCAAATGCCAAAAGAGGCAACTGTTAAACTGATTCCCCGTGACATGGCCAATCTCTACAAATATAATCTCACCCAAAACAAATCAATAATAAATAGATGTACCAAAATGCCTATAGCTAGGCTAATTTCCAGTGACCCTGTGAAACTGTCAGATCACTACAATTGCAAGTACACTTGTTAGTGTAATCAAAATGTATTCTAACTTTGTAACCATATTTATTGCCCACATGGGTCTTACAAAACATGTGATTTAAAAGTATGGCAACAACACAATTTCACATTGTGATTACAATTAAAAACACTGCCCAAAATAAGGGTCTTAAAATGCATCCAACATATACATGCCAAAAATAGATGCATTCCCAAAAGAACTGTTACTCTAAAATGCAAGTATGGAAAACTGAACACTGCCAATGTGCCCAACAACCTGCATAAACTGCTGGAAAAAATCTCCAAAGCTGAAAATATGAGTTTATTTACTTGTACCCAAACTGTATCAGGAACTCAAAATGCTAAATAGGAGATTCAAATGGAGTTTGTTTCAAATTTTCAAATATAAGAAGATAAATGAGCATGATAAACCTGTCTCTTAGCTCCCCTCATGAATATGATAACTCCAAAATTCATTTTCCCTTTTAAATGCTTTTTTAAAAAATTGGGTTTTAATTCGATTACCAAAATCAACAGGAATCCCAAAATCAAAGGTATCAAAAAGAATTGAAAGCATCTTATTCATCAGTATCAACAATGCTATATAATTCTATCCATTAAAACAAATGATTTTTCATTGTCCATATCAAAATAAAATGGACTCATCTGTGGAAAATTTGTGGCTAGATCCAGGGTTGTCTTATTTTTTGTTGGTGGATTATCAACTTATTTTTATTTTACCTTATAAAAAAACTTCTTCTTACCATTTCTCGTATGGTGTGTTGGATGAAGTTTCTAACATCTTTCAACCTTGTGTCCACTCATATGACAATGAGTGCAAAAATTCCTCTTCCTAGGAGAGGAAACTTGTTTTCCATTTCTCACCTTAACATGATAAGATTGGTCTTTAGCACTAAGCTCATCAAGAAACCACTTTTGCAAAAAGGCTTTCTCTTCCAAAAATAGGAAACAAAATGATTACTTAACCCACAAAACATGCATGGAAAACATACATTATTTTATGAATATCAAATCCATATTGTTTAAATTGAAAGAGTTCATCATCAAAAATTTTACAATTTCCTTTAGTTTTATGAATATGATTTGTGTAAGAACGAGGAGGTAGAATCTCTGTAATGAAATTACTTGTATAATTCAGATCATGAGCAGAAATATAACACAAAATAACACAACATTATAGAATAATGATATCAATATGCAATTAGAATAGCTTTTCCACTTTGAGAGGGCAACCTCCAAACCATACAATAATACTCAAATGCTCAAATGATGATGAACTACTACCTACAATCCCCTATATATACTATTCATATGTTATGGCCATCACCAAGGCCAACCTACTAAGCATGAGAAAGTATAAATGATGTAATAAAATGATATGGTAAGCCACAAGTCAGCTACTCATATCCTAATACAAGCAATAGGTTAAGGGCGTAGCATGTCCTTCCCCTTCAAAGAAACATTGTCCCCAATGTTGAGAAGCTCTGGGTGTTGCTGCAGGAATGTCATATCTTCCCATGTTACATCTTCATTGTCCATATTCTTCCACTTGATCAGGTACTCAGTAATAACCCGTGTCCTCAATCTTTTAGTGTGTGTTTGAAGGATGCATTCAGGTTCCAATATGACTCTCCCCTCCTCGTCGAGCTCAGGTAACACTATTTGGGCTGATTAGGATGATAATCTCTGTCCAATTACTTTCTTCAGGTAAGAAACATGAAAGACTGGATGCATTCTGGTTGATTGTGGAAGTTCTAATTTGTATGCTATAGTACCAATCTTCTGCAATACTTGATAGGGGCCATAATACTTTGGTGAAAGTTTTTTATCCTTTTGTTGTTGTTTTAAAGACATTTGCTTATATGGTTGTAACCACACAAAAACCCAATCACCGACTTCAAAATGCCTTTCCATGTGATGTTGATCATCATGTTGCTTCATGTGGTTTTGTGCCATGACCAAGTTCTCCTTGAGACTAGAGAGGACCTCTTGTTGATACTGAATATGTTCTTCTACTGCTCTAACCTGCGGTTTTCCTCTTAATGATGATGTGATGGATGGTACCCATAGAGTGCCAAAAAGGATACATTTTAGATGAAGTATGGAAGGAAGTGTTATACCACCATTCTGCAAGTGGCAACCATTGGACCCATCTTGTTTGTTTATCTGACATAAAGCAATGGAGATGTCCCTCCAAACACTTATTTACAACTTCTGTTTTCCCATTAGACTGGGGATGATAAGAAGAGCTATGAGCTAACTGAGTACCCAAACATGAGAATAAATCAGTCCAAAAATTACTAGTAAATATAGGGTCTCGATCACTTACTATAATCTTTGGTGTCCCATGAAGCTTCAGAACTGTGTCCATGAAGGCTGTTGCTACTGTGCTTGCAACAAATGGGTGTGCCAAGGCACAAAAATGAGCATATTTGGTGAGTCTATCCACCACAACCATAATGACATTTTTCCTTCAGATTTAGGCAATCCTGTGATAAATTCCATGGAAACCTCTTCCCACCACTGGCTAGGAATAAATAGAGGTTGTAAAAGACCTGGGGATCGAACTGTTTCACCCTTATTTTGCTGACAAACCATGCATTTTGCCACAAATTTTTGGGCATCCCCTTTGAGCCCTTCCCATAAGAAATCTTATTTGACTTGATGATAAGTCTTCAAGAATTCAAAGTGCCCCTCTACTGGAGAAGAGTGAATCTCAGATAGAATCCTATTTTTACGAGTGGATTTCTTACATAGGTATAGTCTATCTTTATTCCATAAAGCATCCGCTTTCAGTACAAATTTTTTAGACATGCTTGGATCATTTTGGAGATGATGAATGAGGTTTTGTGTGGTTGGGTCATTTATCCATTCAGACCTTTCCTCATCTATCCAATCTTCCTGTAATATGGATATGGCACATAACAAGGCTATACCAAGGCTACAGTTGATTCATCTTTCCACGACAAAGCATCCGCAACTACATTCTCCTTCCCTTTCTTATAGATAATCTCAAAATCATATCCCAACATTTTGGAGACCCATTTTTGTTGTTCTTCAGATGATAAATGCTGCTCCAAGAAGTATTTCAAACTATTATGATATGTCTTCACTTTAAAGTGTCTTCCTATGAGATATGGTCTCCATTGCTTTACTACATGAAGTATGGTTAGCATTTCCTTCTCATAAGTCAGCTTGGAAAGATTATTGCCTTTGAATTGATGGCTCAAAAAGGCAACAGGATGACCTTCTTACATGAGAACTACCCCCATACCCACCCCTGATGCATCACATTCAACAATGAATGTTTTGGAAAAATCTATGAGTAGCCAAGACTGGAGTGGAACACATGGCCTCCTTTAGTTGCTCAAATGCTTTGGTTACATCCTCACTCCAATGGAAGGAGTCTTTCTTAATAAATATGTGAGAGGTACTACTATGCTTCCATAATGCCTTACAAATCTTTGATAATAACCTGTAAGCCCCAAAAATCCTCATAGATTCTTTAGGGTTTTTGGAACCTTCCACTCCATCATGGCTTTGATCTTATTAGGATCCACTTTAACCCCTTCATGAGAGACAATGTGACCCAAATATTCAACCTCCTTGAGTCCAAAAGAACACTTAGAGGGCTTTGCATAAAGTTGATGTTGCTCAAGAGTTTCCAAAACCTTATTTACATGATGCAAATGTTCCTCCCATGTTTTGCTATAAATTAATATATCATCAAAAAACACTAAGACAAACTTCTGTAGGAATGACTTAAAAATAGAATTCATCAAAATTTGAAATGTAGAGGTGCATTTGTGAGTCCAAAAGGCATTACCAGGAATTCATAATGGCCTTCATGTGTCCTAAAGGTTGTTTTATGAACATCCTCATCCTTGATTATTGATTTGGTGGTATCTCGAACGAAGATCGAGCTTTTTAAAATAAACAACACCATGCAACTCATCAACCAAATAATCAATTACAGGAATATGAAACTTATCTTTGATTGTGTGTTTATTAAGTTCCCTATAATTAGGACACATGTTGCCACATGTCATCTTTCTTCCATACCATCACTACTGGAGAAGAATAAGCACTCTGACTATGATGAATTATTCCTGCTTCCAACATCTCTTGTACAATCTTCTCAATTTCACTCTTTTGCACATATGGGTACCTATAAGGTCTGATGTTAGGTGGTTGACTTCCTGGTAATAAGTTAAATAGCATGATCATGATCTCTCTTTGGAGGTAAGCCCTTTGGTATGTTTTCAAATACAACAGAGTGTGTAACCAACACTGCTTGCATATCTGATGCTATAATGTCCTTAAAAGGATGAGCCACCAATGAAAAAAGTTGTGCCACAATTCCCTCTGCACCCTTTTTAGCATTTTGTGCATCTGATGAGAACTTACTATTTGTGGATACTTTGTTCTTAAGCCTCTTAGCTCAAAATTCCTTCCTTTAGAATGGAATTGCAAGAACAAATCCTAGAATCTCATCTCCACCATTCCCAAGGTAGTAAGCCATTAAACCCCCAATATAATGTCTGCTCCTCCCAATAGAAATGGCATACATGGGACTATCCTCTAGAAGGTAATCTCCCATAGCATAGCTTAATCTTATGGAATTTTCCCAGAACATAGTAACTTTACCTCCATTTGTAACCATGACCTAAAATTGTGGTGCTGGATAAATGAAACAATTTAAGGTGCACTGGCCAAATTATGATTGATGAAAGTTATGAGTACTTCCTGAGTCAATTAATACATTGTGACCTTTACTTCTTCACGAACCTAACAACCATGAGGGTTTGGGGGGTACTAATTCCTAAAATTGTATGACAAGAAATAGTTGGTTGAGGATTCGTCAACCTCTATCCTCTAGCTCAATGCCAAGACCTCTGACTTTCAATTGCTTCCTCCTTTTTTTGTTCCTCATTAGGACCCATCAATATAGAATAACTTCTTCCCAATATATTTGTCCTTTGGGTCCAAATTCACTATCATAATTGTAGCATATGCCTTTTACTCTGTTTTTCTTCTATTTTTTGAGGAGTGAATCATAATTGGATCGAGGGAAAATATGGTGCCTAGATGTTATGTTTTCCTTGTGATTAGTAAAGATCCTTTGTCTCCTACTTAAAATTTATTTTTTATCCGCCCATTGCCGAGAGATGATCGTGGACTCTGATATCGACCCTGGTTTTAAAAGGTGAACATTATGTTGGATGTTATTGATGAGTCCACCCAAGAAGAGATCATTTAGATAATCCTTTGAGATGTCATTCACTCATAAGTATAGATTTTAGAATAGTTAGATATAATCCTTAACTGAACTTGTATGTCATAGTTTGGCGATTTGGCTAAAATTGTTCTCGGTAACACTATTACTAAAGTGTGTTTGGATCTCATAAGTGAACATAGACCAGGTAACAAAGAGACCCTTCTTTTTATTTTTCTCACACATTCATCTATAGAAAATGAATTGTTTCGGTTCTAAGTACAAGGATGCCATTATTACCTTTCTCTCCATGATGGGAATTTGATGCAGATCAAAGAAATTCTCCATTCGGTTGATCCAAGTGACCAGATCATTCCCACCTCAAACTTACACATCTCCACTTTTAGAAACTATAGATAAACCATTGGCCTATAGAGTGATCGTATTTGGATGTGTGCACACTCGAGGATCCACCCTGGTTGGTGTGGTTTGAATCAAAGTGTACATTGACTTGAGGAATCCACCTGTAATCTCAACATGGATATTATTGCTAGACTTCAGGCATAATGCTTAGTTGTAAAAACTCCTTTAATGAATCAAATTCCATTTTCATGTCACCCTTCACTATTGTTCAATCCACTATCCACATCTTCTTTGCATGGCATTTCACCCGAGATTCGATTGTCTCTCAAGCTATGACCAAACTTGACCTCCACATTGTATAATCTGATTGAAGTTTACCATGTTCTATGGTTGGGAGATCTATAGCTATGATGCCCTTCTAACTGAAAAATCCTCAACTAATCCATCTTATCCCTTACTACGAGTTTGACCCTGGAGTGATTGGCCTCTAGTTGATCCTCACTGTCATGATATTGCCCCGTTCCATGCTGCCACCATGTTTGGTTGGCAATGCCTTTTTATCACCGTCGAGATCATTGATGGTTTTCCATCATAGATACAAATTCGTGCCAAATTATTGAATCAAAACTTAAAGTGACATGTCGTGAATACCGGTTGGTGGGTTACTCTTACCAAAAGTTAATCGAATTTGAAATCAAACTCCACAATTCTGCACCCTAATGAGCGATGTCTATGTCAAACAAGTATCCAATTCTGAAGAAGTTGCAATATATTTTGTAAACATAAATTACAAACATTTAGGGATGTTGTTCCAGCGTTGGACCTTGCTATGAGGTATGTCGTCACACTGGTGGTATGAGATATGTGAACACCTCATTAACTATCGGTTCGCATTATATGGGTGGTCATCGTGTATGTTTTAGATTGTTTTGTTGCCCTAATGTGTGTGTTCGGTTTAATAAAATTATGACCGCATTTAATACCTACTTGTAATGAAGTGTACTTGTATAATTTAGATCACGTGCAGAATATATAAGACATGATAACATAATAATATAGAATAATGAAATTAAAATGCATATTAATCAATTGCTTCGCCACTTCGAGGGGGGCAACCTCCAAACCATACAATAATAATGAAATGGATCAAATGGTGGGTTGTAACTTGTACCTGGAAGTTGGTTGGGAGATAGTGGCGATGGAGGTATAGGAATGGTCAGGTCACTTGGTCCAAGGTTGAAACCCGCTACGCAAGAGAAAGTATAACATGATATTTTATTAGATGATATGCAGTTAAGCCACAAGTTGGCTACTCATTTCCTAATATAAGACAATTGGAAACTTGCAAGAAAAGTCGTCAGCCAGAACTCAAAAAATGGAGCATATGAAGCATGGTAAATACATCTGTCATCTTATTCATGCCTATGTTTGAAGGGGATTTCCTGCAAATAATCTTCCTGCAAGACTTAGTGGGTCGTATTCACTTGGTCTTTAAGCCGGAAAAACTTGTCTCCTTTCAGGGATATGGTTTCATGGAATACTCTTGTTTCTTTCCAGGTTTTTACATTGTTGAAAACATGCAGCTGGGTATTCTTGGAAATGCAAGGCTCAACATCTAGTTGGAATTGTGATTGAAGATATTTATCTAGAGCATTTCTGTGGATGGCATCGGCATCTGTCCATGATGTCCCATTTTAAGCAATAATTTAGATCGAATGCCCTTAGTATGTTTTTCAAATCCACCAAAAGCATTTCATGAATCTAAATCTAAATGAGAGGAAGAACAACATGGTGATAAACTTACAATGCAATCATCTATCATAGTTTCTGCATCTGAAGTAAGGCAAAACCTTCTTCTACTCACCACACCACAATCTAATCAAGAGCTCATGCCTTTGTTGAAACGGATAAGAAACTTTAAAGAAATCAAATGTTAACAATCTTCACAACCATTTCGAGTACACCCTCCATATTCATGCAAAATAAGTGCATTCCTGAAATGAGTCTATGTGTATGCTAAATGTCAAGAACTTTCAGCCTCTCTGGCACTTTTAAAAGATGTAGGATATGGGTGTTTGCAAATAACGATGTAATCTTGTGGACCAAACAATTGCACATTAGCAAATGTAAGGTCAAGCCAAGAATGTCTCTAGGAGTTTTCTGGAGTTAGCACACAAAACAATGATGATGAAATAGCTTTTCTAAGATGTGGAATCGAGCTCCAATTCAACCTTGACCATTGATACCAAAAGCTTGATATCCGGACAATGGTATTTCTACCTATTATCTTTAATAGTTTACAAATGATCAATTAAACTCACCAGTTTTTGTAATTTGTGTAAATCTAAAACTGATTAAAATCTAATTTATTCAAGTTATAAGTTGATCCATGATTGATTTAAATCTTTCCAAAAATCAACTTAATTCATGGTTCGATCAAAACCATCCAAATTTCATTTTACCCCGATGCTTCCCATGAAATCCGAATGGCTTTTCTAGTTGTCATTTATATCACTTGGGACCCCATAAACCTGAGATGTTTTGGAAAATTAAGTAGACCATACTAGATAGTTCGTAACACCAACCATTTTTATTGAGTTCAAGTTGAGTGCCTACGTCTTCGGGTTCTTTTGAACCTGATCCATTAAATTCACATGTAGAAATTACAAGTATAATCGTAAATTTTCAATAAATAAATACGCGATGAAATACCTACAAATTCATGCTCTCATGGGTCCATAAGACTCTGTCCCAGGGTTGACACTGATCAATTATCATCATCCACTTTCCCGATAACAATTTTTAAAAGTCTCTTCCCTTAAATCTCTATTATGTGATAAATTTGACGCTTTAAAGCGACATTAGGAGTAACTCTAAATCAGACCTTGCTAATGCATGCATCTAGGTAGTTGTCTCAGAATTGTGAACAACTTTCCAGTTTACACCAAGAGCTAACAATGCCCCTAAGTTTCTCAAAAATTCAATTTCCTGCAAACTGCTTTGTAAACCTCTAGTATTTCTACATGTATAAATTTCATGCAACCCTTAAGTATAATGTAACGCCCTGATTTTTTGTAAGTTATCTTGGTGATTATTTTTCATACTGTTGTAACTGCTGAAATGAAGGCAAACATGTTAAGATATATTTCTGATCTTAAGGGAATGTGTTGCTAATCTTGGATTCTTGCATACTGTAATTTGTTTACATGGGACAGTAGTTATTATTGCTTGTATGTTTTGCTGATGTGACCACAAATTTGTCGTATGCTTGCTGAACTCTCGTATGCTGTGGCCTTCTTGTAATCGCTTTGTCGATTTACTCTTGAACCAAATTGAAGGTTGATATAAATGTGCAGCACCTGATTTCAGGTATGAGCAGTTGGCACGTAGATGCCAAACGGATAAAGGTTCGATTCTTGAACCATACACTGTCATAACGTGAGACCTCGTAAGACGAGAAATGCCTGGATACGGGTGGCTCTTGGTATGTTTTATCCGAAGGACAAAATGTCCTCCACAGTGTTGAAATTGGAGTGTCAGTCGGGGAAGACTTGACTGGAGTTGATTGATTATGTGTTAGATGCTAAGTAGGAAATTAGATTCTAATCTAATCCTAAGTTCTACCTTACATCCTAAACTACTATCCTAAGTGGATTTTTAAATTACAAAAAAAAAAGAAAAAAGAAAAGAGAAATAGACCTAAGTTCTATTAACCTAAGAACTAGGCTATGACCTAGGTTGGACACTATTATGAATCCTAAACTAATCCTAACCTAGAAGGGTACGCACAGACCCATGGGAAAGGATAAGGATGGAAGGAAATTTAATGGCAATTAATGTGAATTCCTTACGTGGACAGCGCCAGTTTGGCAGGAACAGGGAAGAAGCTAGAGGTATCTAGTTGGAGTTATGGGAGCTAAATTCTGGTTTTTGCATGCAAAATTTAAAAATTGGTGAGTTTGCCAACCCAAGTTGGCAGTGGCGTGAGAAAATGGGAAAAGGCAGAGCCTTTAATGCATTTAATTATTCTTCGGTCCTCGCAACCAGCTCACCTTGGAAAGAGTATGGAGGGAATTTTGATTGTTTCATTGTTGTCGATTCTGAGCTTTTTTCAGAAGTTGTTATGCATTTGGTTTTTGCTTGGTTCAGTTGAACCAGTTGTGTTTGGTTTTTATCACTGTTTCTTTGGAAATTGAAGGCCGTTTGCTGAGCCTGAAGAGGAAGGGGTTGTTTGGAAGCTCGTTGCTGTCGCCGTGGAAGGAAACACCTTCTGTAAACACGGTTTTCTTCGAGTTTCGAGGAAGAATTTGCAGGCATGTTAAGCCCTTCTCTTTAAAACACTTGCTTTACTTAAGCGTCTCATTAAAATAACCCTGCTCTTGGGTTTTGGGTTTATTCGATTTTGCTGTCATTGTTTGAAATGATATGGGTAGAATCGTTTTCTTGTTATTGTGATTCGAACTGTCCTTGCATTTTTAATTGAGTGGAAACACCTCCATGCTGTGCTGGTTTGTTTGACAGTAATTGGGGAATTCGTCATGTGTGTTATGAAACTGTACATGTTGTATGAGTTTGAGTTTTCATTATTGAAACAATCGTTCTTTTGCTAATACGAACTGGAATGATGGAAAGTATTAGCTGTGCGAGTTGTTGAAGTTGTTTCTTTACTGAAATCTTTAAAAAAGGAAATAAGACCCTTTTCCTTTTGCTGTTTTGGGTTTAGAAGGTAATAGCATTTTTGGATTTTAAAGGAACTGGCATTTGAGTTTTATTTGAGCATTACGAGCTCGGTTAGAAGGAAATGATAGTAATATAATTATTGTTGTGCTTCTTCCTTTGTATAAATGGACGAATACGACTTGGGTATTCGTTGGAGTTGGAAAGAGAAATTGTTTTTCTTCTGAACTTATAAATGATTACATTCTTTTCTTGCTGTGATGGAAAGTTGATTTTATAGTGTTTTATGGGTGCGGTTGATCTTCTACTCAGAATGTCATCGTGAAAATGCACTTGACTTTGGATTACTATGCAAAGGAAGAAATGCATGGGAATTTGTCTTTCTGTTTGGGTCTGTCTTGAATGTACCTTGTTGTGCATCTGATATCCTATGCGGGTTTTCATTAATAAGGGTATTGTTGTATGAAAATTGCATTTTGGGTTCTGCACATCATTGTGAATAGAAAAATGGATTTCGGGTAGAAACATTTGTTGGCAAGGAATTCAAATTGGGTATTCATTGCTTATGGTATATTGAATTGAAACAGTTCAGGCTATGTGAGTTTGCTATTCATTGTTGAACGATTGTTCAGTTGTCATTATGAGTTGAGCTGTCATGGTAAGATAAACACGATTTGGGTGTTTTATTACATTTTTAAGAAGATGATTGTTTCTTTATTGAAGGTAGAGGGAAACGAGTTCTTCCTTTCTTTGATGTTTTAGATTTTGATAGAAACAGTCATTGGGTTTATTGAACTTTATAAGTTCGGATTGTTGGAAGTGACAGCGGTATTTAGATTATTTTCCTGAGTGCTGTGTTTTTCTGTACAAACGGAATATTTAAATGTTTCTTGCGGTCTCCGATTTTGCACAGTCATTTTAAAGAAATGAAATCGACCTGAGTAATTCTTGTTGAGTTGAAGAAAATGGTTGTTTTCTTATTGAATAGTTAAATGAATGATTTCTTCTCTTTTTGCTGTTTGAATTCTGGAAATAGCAATTATAGAGCTTTACTGTGCAAAATGAATTGGACTTGCTGTAGGTAACAGCAAGGTGCAAATGAATATTTATGAACTTTATGCGTTCATGGATATAGAAGGTCATGCGAATAATTGATTACGTGATTGTATAACTATTATTTGGTTAAAAATACAGTGAAAGAAGTATGGAGTCTTCTAGTACAGTAAGTACATAGTATGCATCTTTATACTGCTTGTTCTATGATAATACGATGTTTTACTAACCTGTTTATGGCATTCGTATGAGCTTGAATTAAATGAAGTATTGATAAGGACGATAAGTTCTTCCTTGTTTTCATTTAAAGTTGATTATGAATGAAATTATTCTTGCTGCTGGAAAGTGAATTCCGAATGGATTTTGTAAGTTTCACTCTGAACTGTTATCTTGATTTGTGTCTCGTTTGGATTCAATTTTTAGGATAGTCATGAGGAAAGAAATAGGAATGTGAATGGAAAACTTGGAAAAATGATCTTTTCTTCTCTCATACAGTTGGAAATCTGTAATCGTTTAGGAACGAATTTTGTATTGCTTGGGTATGAGCAACTATATTTATTGTTGTTTGCTTTCTCGTCTGTACTTGATTGCTTGGAATCAAATGAGATGCATGAACTGAAAAGGAAAGTAATGGTTTACATTTCAGTTAGTTTTACCCCTTTGCATTTATTACTAATGAAAGGAATGGAAAGGATAACAATTATGTTATAACAACAGTATGCTACTTGTATTCCTAAACTTTACAAATGTTGTAATCTGGAACTTTGAAGGAAATTGCTTCTTGTATGGTTATGTGGGAAATAGGACAGCAATTCTTTGGCTGATTGGGATGGTATTTAGATGGTTCAGTTGTTTTGCTGTCCATTCTTTTGATGCTTAATTCTTGATAGATGTTCATATTGTTGTTTCATAAAAGCAGGGTTATTTTATTGAGACACTTAATTAGAAGCACCTCATTTTAATAACAAGTGCTTAATATGCTCACTTCAATGAACTGACCCGTGCAAGTAATTTTGCAGATGGATTTTGATTAAAATGAAGACATGGCTGTTTTCTGATGCTTCTTTTGATTGTCTGAAGATGAATTGTATTTGTTAGTTATTATTCCTCTACGAGGAATTGTGAAAAGAAGAAAGTACATTCTTCTATCTATGAGTTGCAATGATGTTTTATATAAACAAAGTCCAGTCAGTTGGATTGGCAGATGTATGGATTATGAAATGGATTGATGAATACAAATACAAGTGTGATATTTTAATAACTATATCAGTTTGATATTGTTGATTAAATTGGAAATATAATGTTATTTCTTGATTGGGAATTATTTAATTGTCCTTGGAGGGATTTAAAGGAACTGATATCTATTCTTACCTAAATGCAAACTTTAAGTTGAAATGTGCAATTAGTTCATATTTTTGGGTTAAGATGAATTTTTAATTGACATCAAAGGGATTAGGAAGAATATGATTCCACAACTGATAGGTATTCAGGATTAGCTTGGAAGCTAAGGAATATCAATTAACTTAGGAGTAGCCCGAACTTTGTTTTTGAACTCCATTAATAGCCTCGTATGTTAAATTCAGAAAGAAAGGATATGGGATAAATATATCCAGGGCTAATGGACCTTAACTATGTAAGGTTAAGGAGAATAAATGAATACATTTATTGGGAATAAGACCTCGTTTAAATGACGTCTAATAAGCTGGAAATCTGAATTTAGTTACAGTTGTGAAAAACTTGGTTAAGTTTAATAGGTTAAACTTAGTACGTCCGTCGGTAATGGGCTGCTTAATCCAATGATTAAGAAGAGAACCAAGTAGAGAAAATGCAACCCTTCGGTACGAAGGAGAAGATGCATAATAAGCTAGAAGACGGATTTAGTCTCTCTTAGCTATATACAACTGTAACGGGAACGAGGATAAAGGATCAACATGGTTGTTGAAAGTTGATCTTAAATATTAAGATCATATCCAAATCACTTGAACAGGATGTGTACTCTCGATGGGAGGATTCCATAGGACATTGACATACGCCAGCTACATCACAGTGTCTTCATGAAGACGGGGTCTTCATGACGACACAATGTTATAGCTGACATATTACAATGCCCTCCCGAATTAAATCATCAAGAATACATAGGCTGAATGTTAAGATCTTGGCTGGGGATAGGAGTATGATCATGTATACAGAGTGACTCCGGAGGAATAAAGATAACTAGACACACGGAGTCGTGGGGAACGACACCGTATGTCTACGTATCTTTAGTTACATGAGTGCCTTCCTATATTCGTTCATATTGCTGGTTGGAAATTGGAAGATAGAATTTGACCTTAAATTGAAAGGACTGGTAGGAACCAGGAAAGACCATTCTAGATAATAGGTGAAGTGAGGTGAAGGACGTATTCCATTGGTGTGTATAACATCCAGGAATATGATCATACAAAGCATGTGAAAATCTTTGGCCAAAGTATCGTAAGTGCTGGTTGCGTTGTCCTAATCACTTAATTTAAGATGCAGGATGTCAGATGAATATCAATAACAGATATTCAGATAGGATTCTTAAATGGATCACTTCGATAACTGGAAACGGTTAAGAGAACTTGTATATATATTATACTATGCATGAATGAACATGAAGGATCTGTAGTTGCCGAGTCATGAAATGAGAGATCGTTGAAACTCTGAGGAAGATCAACAGTTCCTCGAGTCATTTACAGTAGCATATAGAAACTGTTATAAGATTGAATGGCATTAAATGTGTGCCATGAAAATGGGAGATCGGTAGTTCTTCGAGTCATTTGGCAGAAGCATATAGAATCTGTTATAAAATTGAATGGCACTGAATGTGTGTTCCATATTGTAAATATGTGAACAGGGGAACATTAGTTTTAACCAAAAAATAGTGAGGCCCACTTTTTTGAACTCGAGTGTCGAAGACCAGAGGTGAAAACAATGAAAAAAAACCCTTTTACCATTTTTATTGTTTTTGCATTATCACGTGTCGCATTCCAATTGGTCTGTTGCCCCTATTTTTGATCATCCAACTGGGAACTTTTGTAGACGGTATCTTGCTCCAACAGAGTCTGTTTTACATCTTCAAATAAGTGACATAAATATCTTAGAGTCTTTTACCGTACTGTAATGATTTTAGGAGATCTAGGGAAATTGTGTCCATTGAACTGACCTCCGGTTGAATAATTTTCAAAAAAATTGGGTTCTCAAAAGATTATTGCTCGTAGATCTCCTCTTGTATATTTGGAAACTAATTGCTAGTGTTGATAAATGGAGATCCTACTAGTTTCTTCAAGTCTTCAAAGAGAATTTGCCAATGAGCTCCTCTTTCTCATTACCCATTTATTTTAATGGTCAAAATGCTAGACCAAGAATTAAATTGTAAGAGAAAGATTCACAAAATTAAATGCATGAGAAATTAGACAAGAAGCACATATTCAACAAAGCTCTCATGTATTCAATAAAGCTATTGTTTATGATACACATATGCATACAAGCATAAATAACCACAAAGGGGGACTCTTTGGTTCATCTTCTAGATGACCGTTCAACTTCCCATGTGTGTGCATTGTTTGCAATAAATTACAACCACAAATATTATAGTGGTGAAGATATTATTTCTAACACTCTTTACAAGAATACGTCTAAGGTGTTATTTTTTCCTCTGTAATTTTCATAATGTAAATGATGCTCAAAATAAACCATGTTCCAAAGAGAGTGAATACTGGAAAACCCAGGTTGATTGTGCCCATGAGTAGTCTAAGTGTGATGTAGCTACACTATATTTCTTGAAAATTGTATAACCCAACTTGATTGCACACATGAGTAACCTAAAAGTGTGTTGAATCATGCACTAAAAGGCCTAACTATTTGTCAAGCTAATAATGTGAACCAATATCAACAATACTCTTGAATGAAGATAGATGTCAACTTGAATAAAATGATCTTCTGGTAGAAAAATGCACATCAAAATTGGATGAACTAGATCCATGCATAGTCATCTAAATGAAGTGTGATCTATGTTGTAATATATGTTGGTATGATCATCGCTCACTATACTACACAATCTATGCTGCATAATATGCAGTTATATGTTACAATATGCAATATGCGGAAAGGTATGGAGTATCATCTCAAAGAACTCAAATTGTGCACAAACTATTGTACATGATATATTGTTATATGCTATAATCAACAATATGTTGTAATGCATAGAGTATTAACTTGAAAAAATCGAATTGTGCACAAATTGTGGTGCACAATATGTGATGATATGTTATAATATATATATTTTTATTATTATTGGTAAATAGTTTTTTGAAAAGGATTATACCCTTGTACAACAAGGCTCAGAAGCAAAAATTGAAAGTTTAAGCACAAAGAAAGAGATCAAAATTGAGATAGAACAATAATGACCAACTGCAAAAAACTGTCTGCAAAGAAAAAACCAACAACCAACAATGCATCAACACATAAACAACTGATGTACACCGATCAAACAACAATGGTACATCAACACCATTGGAAAAGAAACACTCTGTGATCCGGCCATGAAAAATGAAAACAATGTAACCCGGCTGAACACTAACAGAGAAAATCATCTAGGCATAGAGAAAATCATCTAGGCATAGAGTTCTCCTTCATGTTGATTTTTTTTTCTTTTTGCTGACAGTTGCCCAGCCTGATGGAGCCTCCGTGGTTGGAGGAGAAGACAAAGGGGGATTATTTTCCTTAGTCGCATTTATCCCAATTGGGACAGCCACGTTGTATACCTGAGAGATATATTTATTATTTTCCTTGTTGCCCTCAACAACTTGTGCATTTTTAATGCTACTAGCAATTTGAGTTTCGGATAGAGGTATTTCCAGGGCAGATTTGGATTCAGCCACTATATCTACTTTTGTTTCTAGATCCTTTTTTGCATCAAAAATCAGGGGTTCCGGGAGTGCGTCTTTCCACCAGTTGCGTTTCTCATGTTGACATTTTTCCATCCCACTAGTAGTAGAGGTGTGGCCTAAGCCAAAACACCTTCTACACCGGAAAGGTAGACCTTCATAATCAAGAGTTTGTGACCAAGTTCTATTTTGCACTCTAAGATCTATAGTAACAGGAAGATTTTTATCAGTGTCAAGTTCCACCAGGATCCGGGCATAGGTAGTATGGGTGTAATTAGTTGTTTGAGAATCTATATAGAGTGTAATTCTCAAGGGGTTGCCAATGGATGTTAGACAATCATGACTCCAGAATTGCAGAGGTAAATGGGGCAACCTGATCCAAACAGGTTTCCATGAGAATGATTTTGTGTGCGGGTTAAAGGATGGGAACCAAGGTTTCATGACCAAATATTTAGATTGGCATGTCCTGAGCTTGGAAGCAATGATGTCTTTATCAACGATTGAAGAGAATGCCACAATGAAAATACCTTTAGCACATGGATACAAATCTATCTTACAAGTTAAAGTTAGATTCCAATGCTTAGAGATCCACACGTTAAGAACAGGAAGGCTGGGCCACAGTCCCCCGAATCTACAAATCAAAGCATGCTCTTTGTAGTAAATCTCAGATGAAATGACATCTTCCCCAAATATAATACACGGGGTAAAGTCTGCAGGTTTCATGGAGGATTCCTTGCCATTTAAAACGTCTTTGAAGGAGGTTCCAGGAGATCCGCGTCTAGTCTCTCTATCCAGTGGTGGAATAACAGGTAAAGCTCCTTGTTCCAGCCCACCACGATATGTTATAATATTAAGTTTTAATATATGAAGTATTTACTTGAAGAACTCTAAATATGACTCATGATGTTCCCCCATATAAAATGAGAGTGGAGCGCTATTATGTAGCCCCCTTGGAAATAGAACAATACATATCATCCTATAATAAAAATGCACAATTGAATGATGCTCTCTTAGGTTTTTATCTCAAGCCTTTAATAAGCCACCCTTTCAGGTTTTCACCTTATAACTCAATTGCAAAATTATAATCATCATGTAATTTGTATTGAACTACATATCTTGTGATCATAATTTAAATCCCAATCAGAATGAGAAATTATAGGTACATAGTGCATAATTAACCTCTATGGGAATCAAGTGCAACTCTATAATTCTCTTAGTAGGTTGTTGCTCAAAGAGTTTGCACTTGTATAACTAGGATCAACAATATCTGCAAGGTTGAGCGCATTATATAATATATTGGAGTGTGTTCACCTATAATGCTTTGATAATAAATGAATCTATGATTTCCATCTTGAGTGATCTATCCATCCAAAATGTACATGCTTCATAGATTTGGTAGGCATACATTTGAGATGACATTGTTTACTAGATTGTGTATCTTGACCACATGATACACAAGGATATAGGTCAAAAAAAACATTGGAGGTACAACAACGATGTCCATAATGAAAACATTTTCAGACTCAATGGATTTTAGTACAAGTTGGTTTTGGTTGATTTGACAACTTGACAATTTCGTCAAATTGATCAAGTGAAAACTCAAATTGACTTTTTTATAATACCTCTAGAGACAAATTTGATAGGTTTGGAATATTGTGGTATATGAAAAATTACAAAACATGTAAAACCCAAACCACTTCAATGTTTGTTGTGTTTCAGTGTCTCCCATACTCGCACAACAGGTGAATATTCAACAATAGGACTAAAAGATATTGTATCCAAGATGGGTTTTGAGAGCTCTCTTTAAAGATTTTGTGTCAAGAAAAATAAGTAGGCTCAAAATCATATACAACTGCTCCTTCTCCCATGGGAAGTTTTTAGGTGACACTATATTGGCTAGCCTTGCCAAATGTGATGAAGTTAAACAATTTAAGCAAAATATGGATTGGTATCAGGCTACCTCAAGTCAATGTATCAACTTGTATAAATTTAATTTCTTCTTCTTCCACACTCCTCAAAAACAACACATCATATCCATTCTTGGTGTTTCCTTGAGCTCCCTATATAATGTTTAGGTGTCACTCTCTTTGAAGAAAACACCTTGAAACAATTTTGGGATGATCTCTTAAACAATTTTTTACAATCAAGAAGGCTTTCATCTATTCATCAAGTTCATTCATCATTCTATTCTTTACAACCACTTCCAAGCGAGTTCTCATTACACATAATTATCCAGTCTCTTCTCAATCTTATCAAGTATCTATGTAAATATCAAGACATGTTTCATATACCTACTAATACAACTATGCACCCACCTAATTCACTTTCTCTCAACTTATCACTCTCCTTATCATCTGACTGCATTTACTTGACAACCACCTAGGTGGCTTCTATCAAAACTACTTTTTTTTCACTTTGCATCTTCAATGCTCTTCCTATTCTTAGTAACTGACATTTTATTAGGACTGCACTTTCACTCACCTAATTTTATTCACATCATCAACTAATTTTTATCTCAACCCAGTTACATATGATTCTCATGTTTTAAGTTCATTTTTACAAGGACTTTACACATGTTGTTCATTTTCAATCTTCAGTTTTAGACACTGCATCTAGTTAACTCACTATATCTTTAATTTCATCTCTCAAATATATATATATACTATATATATATATATATATACTATATATATATATATATATATATATATATATATATATATATATATATATATATATATCTTCAGTACCATTTCTCACTTACCCTATTTTTAAATTTTATATCACTTTCCATTCAATTTTTTGGTACTAGGTTTTCTCCATAATAATACCAATGGAAAAAAAGTGTCATTACTCTTCACCATCTCTTCCTTCCACATCTAGTTCAAATATGTAATTCACCTTCCTCCTACATTTTCAACTTACATCACTTCAATTCTCATGTCATATGGAATAAAACCTTTTCTTCACCAAGAAAATACTATTCACCTTTTGATTTTGAGTCGGAAGAGATATTTTAAATTTTTCAACATCATATGGCCTTTAGGCTTCTCCATGATATTAACCATTTCTAGCTAATAGGTTCCATGTCTCTTAAAATTCTAAAAGAGACCAAATACTTAGCACCTTAGTCAACTCGTGTTTTTGACCATCTCACATGACCACTTACATCATTGTTAATCATTAATATAATTCAAATCACTTAAATCACTTTATCAATATCCAAATGACGTTAAATGCAAGACACTTTTCCATTTAAGATCTCTATTAAATAAATTTGCACTTTAACATTTAACTGAGACATGAACCACAGATACTATATACTAGATTTCCATTGTTACAATTTTTTTTGAACTTTCAACACACTTTCAAATAATACCAGAGTTGAATGCGTTCATCTTTGATATTTGGAGTAACTACATGAAGGTATAAAATGATTCTACGAAGATATTTTCATTAAAACATTGATTATAAACCCTATACATAGTTATATAGAGAAATCAAAAAACTGTCATAGAGAACTCTCTCAATTCAAACTGTAACATTCTAATTGTTTTTTCACTGCATTTTTCTCCTCCATACAAACATTTCCTCAAAAAATTAGGAAATTTCGTAGGTTAAAACTCAAATTTGATGGAAAACCCTAGTTTCATGGTTTGAACTTTCTATATGCACCTAAGAGAAATCAAAAATCGATTTATTTTTCATTTCTTGATGATATTCTAATAATTCAACTCATAGGGGTCTGGGGAACCATTTACTAGTAAAGTCAACCCTTATTTTAGCTTGTAGCAACACAAAATCACTCTCATTCAATGTTTTGACAGTTCTCAATATGCCTACAGTGGTGTTTGTACCTTATATTGTGGTTCTAGGATATAATAGAATGTCATGTTTTATTTAGTTGAGTTTATTGTAAAATCACCCATTCTATGAAATTTATAAAACTCCTTCATATCAAGGCTCAAAACCACTTCTCTACAACAAACATGTACAAGGAGTTCACATTGTAGTATTTCTAAAAATAAGCTTAATGTCATTCAATTTAGATCTCTAACCTACTTTATGATTCTTTGTGATATAATAAAGAACTTGAGGTATACCATTCCATTCTAGAACATCTGAGACTAATAAGTAATCATTTTGAAACCAGTCTTAGCCACTACGGATATAAACATGAGTAGTGCTCCTAGAATGTTTAGTTTGTGATAAGAAGAAACATGTCATAATTATACCACATAAAAACCACTATCCCATTGAGATAATTATTTGAGGGGAATAAAAATTCAATTCCATTCTTAAAATTTGATGTAGCCACAACTTTAACATTCTTGTTATCTCACACCAACCCTTCAAACATACCACTTTCATGCCCTGAGAATATGTTGCACTAAACCAGGCAAGCTTGAATACCATGAAAACAAAAGGAAGATGTAGAAACCATTAATAAACCATGAAAAGAATTAAATAATTTCATCCAGGATTTTTTAGGACACAGAAAACTTTTTCCATTGCTAACTCAAGAAAGGGCTTGTGAAGGAGAAAAAATAACCAGAAAAACACTCATAACTTCTCTAATACTTGTCCATTTTACCTGAAACCTTTTAGTTCATAATTGGAGTTATATAAAAAAATTAATTCTATTATTTATCTGGATAAGTATCCAAATTTTTTCTTGGGTGCTAAGAAGATAGACAACTCATTTTGAGCTTCTTAAAGAACCAATTTTAGAAAAACTTACACAACTTTCACATACATGTTAAAAATTTGATGAAATTTGACATGAAGCACCAAATATGACCCCTCTACATGATCCATGAGTTTGTTTTTAAAAATATTAATGTAAAACTCAAACCTATCTCATTTTAATCAGACTACATTGTTAGTCCTTAGGGCCAACTTTGGTGAGATTTTGAAATTTTCCTCCAGGAGCTAAAATACACATGGTTGTTGCCTACACATGCCCTAAACAACATTATTAGGATGTTACCATGATTAACTAATCTTTCCATGACCTACATTTAGCTCTTACACCTCATTAGGCACTATAAATAGGCCTAAATGAGTTAGTTACAACTATGAATCCAAATCTTTGACGTGCTACTCACTTCAAAAGATCTTTCTCATGTTATATTCATCATGTATGACCTTTAGAAAACATGTAACAACCTAGTTAATACCTTCAGTGAACTCCTACCTCATTGACCATGTCAATTGCACACTAAAACCAACATGAAGCCCTTAAATCCAACATTAATGCTCAATACAGAGCCTCACTTCACAACTCATTGATTATCCATCAATGTCACTTGACATCAATGACAACACGAATGGCTAAGGTTCAATAATCTCCCCCATTTTCATTAATGGAAACATACTCATAAACCTTTTATGTCAAACACACATCATATCACATCTCACTTTCTTTTTTTCTACATCATTTTGTCCCCCTTTTACATCTTGTAGAAATGGTTCTTAGCCACTTAACATGAAACAATGATAACTAAATACAATGATGTGTGAGAAAATAAACTTATCTATACACAAGCTCCCGCTAGAACTATGTTTTCTCTTTTTTGAGATATTATACCAAACTTACTAGTCTTTTGGAGTTAACTAAATTCCCATATCAATTAGTGGGGTTTCTTCACTTATGATTGAGGTAGTAGTTGCACTTCCCTCCTCCTATATGTACATTTTACGCTTAAGAGTAATTCAAGTCATTGTATTGTAATGTATTGAGCATTATGGATTATGATGAAAAAATTTCCATATATGGTATTTTAAGCTCTTCTATTTTCAAATCTAATGTGGTGTGCTATTATCAATGAGATCGTGGCTTGGAAAATTTTCTTATCGTTCCTTTCATGGTATCAGAGCTATAGATGATGTAGACATCCATCTGTAAGTTTTTATTTGCAAGCAAGGGTTTATTATTTTCATGTATTCAGAATTTTAAGCAATTTTGCTGCAATACCGCACCTCATCCTTTATGCTTACAGTGCGCCATTGGATTTGGAAGGTCACTAAAACCCTTAGAATCGACTGTAAACTACTGACCATGTTTTGAGACACATCAAATCTAGACATTTTAAAGGGTTTTTTTGACACATTTCTAAAAATCCATACAATTATGTACAAACATATTTTTTGACTCAAAAATTATATTAGCTTTCTGGGTTTCTCTCTTTTTTAATAATTATATGGTTTGACTCTCCTTTTTTATAAGTGCTACATAAGATGACACACTTATTTTCTTAACATTTATAATACAAATTGTAGCATACACCCCCCCCCCCCCTCTGGGTGCATGATTTTATCCATTACTGATATAAGCATGATACATTTCCCAATGCACTTTTACCCTCTTCATATCTTATGTTTTGGATTACAATCTTTTATCCACTGGATGCAGATTGTACCCTCTGGGTGCATTAACTTTTATCCATTGGATATAAGCGTGTACATAATCATGATTTTGGATGGTAACTGATGATACCCTATGCAATTTTCAAGCCTTGGGATAAGCGTGTCTCCATATTCAGCCTTAACATGGACCTCTGTACCCTCTGGGTGCATTCTTTTATCCATTTGGGATATAACAAATGTACCTTCGGATGATTCTTTTAATCTCAAATTTTTTAGTTTTGGATGCAGTCTTTTATCCACATGGACATAGCAGATATAGTACCCTTCTTCATTCTTTTATCCATTGGATATTGACGTTATACTTGAATGCAAATTTACCCTCTGGACATTTAGGTTTTGGGCACAATCTTTTATCCTTTGGTCAGTCAACATATGTATCGTTAAGGATGCAATTTTACCCTTTGGACATTTGGGTGTCACGTGTACCTTTTAAAAAAACATCAGCATTAAAATATTAATTTAATAACAAAATCTTCTAGAGCTCATAACTTTTGATCTGTAGCTTAGATTAAGGTGATTTTTTTTGAAATTGTGTATTTTTTCGAGATCTACGCATTGGTGATATTTTTATACACATATTTCAAATGTAAAAGGTACTATTACTCATTGTAATATTTACATGCACTCAATTATAAAGTGCCAAATTTGGGAGGGTGTTGTAATCACTTGTGGACGCAATTTCGGTTGAGCCCGACGTCCTAAAATTTTGGGTGTTGCATTCTTGTATCTATGGGTGTATACATTTATATCTCTCTTGTTTATTGAGATATTTTGGATCTATATTTTTGACACTTTTTTTTGGCATGTTGACAGTCTCTCTTGTGGGGGAGCTATTCTGGTGAAGCCCAGTGTTAGTTTGTCAGTGTTCGAGTAGTTGATTTTGGTAACTCATACAGATGTGTGGTATCACTCTTACTCATTCAGTAGTATGAGAGGGTGTGGTGTTGATATTGATTCTTTGGGTTTCGTGTCCTTGCCTTGTTACCTTGGCTTTTCTTGGATCGTTACTCATATTTATTTTGAATTCATGTCCTTGCCTTGTTGCCTTGGTTATTGTTCTTGGATCGTGACATGCCTGTTTGTAGCAGTTGATCTTGCTTCTTATTTTATGTCCTTGCCTTGTTACCTTGGATTTTCTTGGATCGTGGCACTCCTATTATTTGGATCTCGTGTCCTTGCCTTGTTGCCTTGGTTGTTCTTGGATCGTGGCACACCTATTTGTAGCAGTTGATCAAATTATGTTTGGTGTTTTTTTTTTGCATTTTTGACATCACTCCATTGACAGTCTCCTTGCATGGAGCTATTCTGGTGAAGCCCAATGTCAGTTATTTTTGAGTTCTATGATCGAGCAGTGGATTCAGACCACAGTGCACACCACACTTATTCAACATTGTATAAGTTTTTAGAGCCGAGTTTATGAGGATATTTTGCAGCGGGATTTTGCTCTCTCTACTTTGTTATTACTGGTTTTGGGTACCTTGCGGTGTCCAATTTTCTCAGTTATTGTACGTGGGTACCTCATTAGGCCTTGTTTACAGGGACCCACCTTATTTTTCACCCACCTAAGCTATGCTTACAGGAGGGTGTTAGTGTAGGTTATTATTTATCCTTTTATTTATTTATTAGGATAATACTTACACTTGTGTTAGCCCTACACTTGTTGGGTTAGCTTACTTAGGTGTACTAGTTGTGTGGAGTTAGCTTACTAGTTGTATTGAGTTAGTCTTTTGGAGAGTTAACTTAACTATTAGTATCAGTTAGTGGGAGTTCTTCACCACTGATTTAGGTAGTAGTTTCACTTCCCTCCTCGTATATGTACATATTTATTATTGAAGTAATTAAAGTTATTGTATTGTAATGTATTGAGCATTATGGATTATGATGGATTTCCATATATGGTATTTTAGCTCTTCTGTTTTGCAAATCTAATGTGGTGTGCTATTATCATCTGAGATCATGGCTTGGAACAATTTTTATTATCGTTCCTTCCAGCCAAAAGCACACAAATCATTCTCATTCTGACCATTTCCGTTATAATTAGTTATTTTCGCTAATTAACTAATGTTTCTTACCATTTAGGTCAATTAACAATGCTTTTTTGATTACCTAACCCCTTTCGCACTCAGGATGTTACTTTATGATAAATCGTAAGTCAAAATACTCTTCTTAACAATCAATTAGTGATTATTAGCTAATTAAGCCTATTTTACTCTTGTTTTGGTCAATATACCTTATTATTGGCTCAAGCCCCTCTTCCAACCACTCAATATCACCCCACTTCCTTCCACAACGTCTCAACAAGCTTCAAAAGATTATCCTAGCCTCCTAATTGACCCTAAGGGGTTGATTAAGGCTCATCACATCATAATCACTTGTTAATTCACTAGTTGTGATTAGCAAAGCTTAATCATGATTAAAAAGTCTTAATCTTATTTGTACTTTTAGTCCCACATGCACCAAGATGCAAGTTTTCCTCAAAGGAAAAACTATAAATAAGACTAAGTACTACCTTCCAACTTTACACCATGGTTTGATTTGCATCTCATATAAAAAAATATGATTTATAGCCAAGCTCAATCCTTGCCTCAAGTCTTCAATTGGGTTAGTAAATGGGTATCCAATATGATCTTGTAGACATTGTTAAAGAGACCATCTCACCTTCCTTGGAGTAGCAACAAACGCCCAATTTGATTGTTCCTAGATCTATTTATGTCTATGTTAGCTAGCAGTTGAACATACTAGTAGGCATGCTTTAGCTAGGTTTTGAATTATATTCATGTTAGTTGTTTCAAGCATTCCATTAAGCTTTTATCTTTGATGTAACTATTGTTAGATTCAATAAGCATTAGCTCAGTTAGACTATGTGGTGTAAGCCTTAGCTTTGTTTGGAAACTTTTAATAGTCTTCAAAAATAAATAGTGAAAAAACAACCACAATTAATTGAAGGTGAGAAGCATTAAATGCCACGTGTGCAAACAGGTAATTAAAAATATTGTCCCAATTTTTCTTTGGCTATTGATCTTTTGGAATATGGGATGTGCGACGATTCATAGTGATTTCGATGGCCATTCTACATCAAAGAAAAACAAAGACTTTATGAGAGTGTTTGAGGAGGTTGGGTGTTTGTAAATCTTTGAATGCTTATGAGGGTTTGATGATGTGGTCACGTACTTTTACCTTACTAGGAAAGAAGGAAGAGTGGAGGTTAAAGGAGTAACAATGCAAGTATCGAAGGACTTGATTGCTTGATTCACGGGTATTCCCCATAAGGGGAAGAAATGGTACATTATTAAAGAAATGAAGGCACAATGTAAGGAATAATTTATATTCACCATAGCATACGTACATTATATGGGAAAGGTGTTCATAAGAGTTATTTCCCTAACTTCTGGCAAGATGTGCTTTTTCCATCCAAAAATATATTTCCTACGAAGGTAGGTTTTCTCATTTATGTTTATCACTTTCATATTATCTTGCACTTATGACACCCTGAAATTCTTAATTTACTTTTTTGCTTATCCAAAATGCTGGGGAAAATGAAATTTGGGGTGAAACAAGGGCATGATAAGGCCCAGTATATGAGGGTTTGATCAAATTATTTTTCTTAGAGGTTCTGACATCTAAGGTACTGACAATTCCATGAGAAACTTTATTTCCTCGTCACCTTTTTTCCCTCATCTTCATTGTCATCCTCTCACTTTTAATTTCCTTCCTCACCCTAGACCAAGTCCTTACCCCCTTATAAGGCTATTAAAGACTAACTAGGGTGAAGATGAGAAAGGGGAAAGAGAAAATAATTAGGATTGTGGAGTCTGATTGAGTTGATGAAGGGAAATGGGTGTTTGTTGAAGACCCTTTGTCAAGTATCTTGATTTAGATAGGGTAGGGAACATTTAATGAGTGTTATACATAAGGAAAAGAGGAAACTAAAGGAATACAAGAGGATTCCATCTGAACAAACCAAGCAACTTACAAGAGAAAGAATTTATAAAGGTGGGGATGAGTTGGTAGGAGTGACATAAGATATGAAGGGCTCAAACATTAAGACATAATATGGTCAATTTGATGAAACTAAAGAATAAAAATAAGTAAAATATATGTATTCGAGAAAGATTGAAAATAAATGACTTGAAAAATTGATTGATATTATTAGCAGAGGTAGTTGAGGAAACCTTAGAGAATTCAATAACTATACCCATAAGAGTTATATAAACATCCAATCTTAGAGATACTTGTACTCAAAATTAGAATGAAGACCTCACTAAACAAACATGTCGGTAGCTCAACTTGATCTAGTGACAACTACTGCTCAAACAAAAGAAGATGCTTTGTATAAGAGAATCCAATGTTTCTCATGCCACAAAATCTCGCGTGGACACTGTACGATGGAAAAGTGACAAGCGAGCGTGGGAATCTACAAGTAACTCTTCCTCGCACCCGACCTCCCGAGGTCGTGACGAGACAACCGGTGGGGATGGAATAAACGCGGGGTATGGACAAACTAATTAGGCAATCTTATGTCTTCAACGCGCATTAATGGAATCTGTGAATCTAAGGCAAAGAATGCCCTCCTAACCTGAACTGGCGTGATAGATCGGTCGGCGAGGATGACTGCTCGAAGGCTCCAATCAATATCGAGCTCTGGCATGATCTGATCTATAGGTTGTGGGATACGCGGAAGCTAACCTGTGGGTGCTTCGTATATGTCTCCCGATAGGGTCATGAAAACGGATGACAGACAAATGGTGGATTCTATGGGTGATTCTCTGGTCTAGTCCAGAAATCCTTAGCTTGACTGGCTACTACGTCTAGTGAGGATAGTTGTGCGATGATGATTTGTGGAAGTGTAGTGGATCTAAATACTAATGTGTGTAATCCAGCGTTGACGTCTGATTGTCCTGTGGGCTCGTTGGCTTGTGGGACCTGTCGATCACAACCGTAGATTCATGGTTGTTGTGGACCTCCTATGGTCATGTGCGGAATCAATCCCTAATCCCTAGTATTCAGTAGTCGTGTGCCTTTTCGGCCTCTATGTTTAGAGCTAAGAGTTGCGCAATCTTCTCAGAGTACCTTACAGGTGTTTTGGCAACTTGAATTCTTAAGTTAGTGTCTATGTCAATGAGAATGTCTCCTGCGTCTGGCTATGGGACCAAAGGATCACAACCGAATGTTTGCTCTCTTTTAAGCCCTTCTACAGTCATGCGGATATTTATCTAGGGAAAACTGTAGAATAGAATCCGATTGTGTGTGGCTTTGTCCCCTCAGTGTGATCTCCTCGTTCCTTTATGCTCACGTGAATCCAGAAAAGCGTATAATGCTAGCATCAACAGGAGTAGGTATTGGAACAATGGCAGCTTTGGATGTAGACTGAATACTATGCGAGTAGGAGAGGGATAGTGCAAGAGAATAGAGCTTGGCTTATGTAATTCCTAGCGAGATTTATTGCAAGTCATACAACACAAAACATCCAGAACCTGAAACTATCCTTTTTGACGAACAAAACCTGCAACTCTAATGGCTTCAGACTTAAAATGAAACTGTCCTATCTCAATTGATTGTATGAAACAATACCAATACTAGCACAAGAAGATCATGTGGCTTCTAAACAACAAAACAACACTAACTATGCATGCAATGAATAAAACTAATACAATTCCTAAGCAAGACTAAAATTTTGAAATGAGAAGATGAGAGGCAATTTTGAGGGGCCATTTGCTTGAAAACCAACCAGCTATTTATAGAATTCCCATTTACCCAAAGGTGAAATCCAAATTGAACTCCTTTACAATAAACAATGGAAAAACACTATTCTAGGGAACCAAAATCATAAATACAAGCAAAGGCGGTGAAAAAAGCTGGTAAACGTTGAAATTTTACGCGAGTCGCGATAAAAGGAACATTCTGGAAAAACGTGTGAAGGACTGCCGCCCTGAGCAGGGCAGCGGTTACAGGACCGTTGCCCTAACTAGGTGGCGGTCATGAGACCGCTGCCCAGGCAGGGCGGCGATTTCGTAATTGAAGACCAAAACGCAAGGAAAAGAGGGGGGAAGAGCAAAACAAAGCACATAGAGGCTAAGTGGGGCATATGGGATGTTAATGTACACTTGGAGAGCTTTTTCAAATCCTGAACACCTTGCTAGAAGACCTGTATCATCATTGGGGCACGTGTGACATTGTTCCGGCAACATAGTACCCTTACAATTTTGGGTACATACAGACACCATTACCATGGCACTAAGAAATACATTACACGCACAATAATATCAATCATTCACAAGTAAAGTCTCATTATTGACTCGATGATGTGTGTATACTTCGTAGCATCCTCTCACAACAAAGATACTAAAGGAGTTCCTAATAAATAGGTATGTCATTTTGTTTCGTGCAGCAACAATTTGTTGAATGAAATGAACATTAATCGCGAGGAATGTTTACACTCATAAAATAGTACATGTAAACACAACAACTAATTAACAACTCCCGAATCAAGCTTAATTCCTTTAGTGGGTGTGAACATGGATAACACAAAATTGGTTTGAAAATAACCTAAACCATTATCCAATGTGAGCATAACCACTCCAACACCCTCCCCTGAGCACATAACAAGGAGTGACAAAAGAGGAAAGAAAGAGATTATTAGGTTCTAAAAACTAGGCTTGATTATGGACCAATTTATAAAGAACTAGAAGAAAATAGTTACCATGGATGAAAACGTGTCACTACAAGGTACCCAAAAAATAGTAAAACAATAGCTAAAGTAGAGCAAGAACTTATGCCACGAGGTATCCAAAGAATCATGACTCAAAGACTAACCACAATGCTGAAGGAGGTACACTAGATGGAATGAATCCCATCAAACCTAAATCTACTCAATTGACTCGAAAGTCACAAAATATCTTATGAGAACACATGGTCCAAAGCTACTAATGTTGACAGGTATTGGGGATGCCAAATTTACAAAACATTGTGAAGTTAGAATCCATTGCTCTTCATGAGAACTAAAGTTCTGTAAACTAGAAGAAATGTTTATTAGAAATATGTTCACTTAAATTCATTATGCACCGGTGGTCTGGATCCACTACCCGATCACACAAAAATAAGATGACATTGTAATTCAACATAATAGATCTATGCAAGGATATTCTAGTGGTGTTGATAGTGCAAGAGTTCACCAAAATTTAAATTCATTCTACTGCCAAAAGATGTAGTAAGATAAGATAAGATAATGTTATTAATGTCCAACACATGACCACAAAAGTAGGTCAATGGGACTGCAGAGTGCAAAGCAAACAAACCCAGCAAGAGGACCCAAATGGGTCACCCGAAATATGATGAGAGAAGGAGAGGAGGAGAAGGAAACAACAAAGGCTGAGAGACCATAAATGAAGAAGAGAGAGATGACCATGTGGGGAGGGAGCGGAAGGAGTAACATCCCCAATAACATCACCTAACACTCAAAGCCGGATGGCAGTAACTTGCAGTGTGCCGACAAAAAGAAGCAGAGACTGTGGAATGCCTGGGGAGCCGGCATCCGGGAGGAAGGTGGTGCCTCAAAGTAAGCCCAGTGGATCGTTGTCTATGTGGAGGGGTCCTTGGACATGCCTGAGATAGGAAGCCTCGGGTGGAAGGAACGGAGTCATGAGACCTGACGGACCTAGATTGTGGGTCCAGACACATGACCAAATGTCGCTTAGCACCCCTCACCGGGGAGAGAAACTGGAAGAAGGAAGTGATAAGTCTAGTAGCCATCCATCAGGGGGGAGGATGGAGGACCTTGCCCCGAAGCCTGATGGCCTCCTGAAGGTTGAGAGCAAGACATCTCTGATCATAGTATCTAAAGAAATTTGTGAATGAAGGAAGCTCGCAAAACAGACAATGGAATCGCCCACAAATCTCATAGTAAACAGGACATTTGAAAATGAAGTGTTCTTTGGTTTCAATCTCTTGGAGAGAGCAAAGCAGGCAAGTCTGCTCCGAGCGGTCTAAGTGATGATCAGTCTCAATACAGAGTCAACGTGAGCCCACTCAAAACTGACCCAAAGAGATACAAAGGGCCTACAACCAATGCCGAGAAATGTACATGGGTCTGAAAATGATTCCATCATGGATCTCGAGAAAGTGTGCTGCATAGAGTGACATCTTCAGACGCAACCCCCCCCGGGGGTTTGTCTATGTGTGCTGGATGAACTGTCTGTAGATATCATCTCTGATTATCCTATAAAGATCATGTTGGTTGGGTAGTAGATAGGTAGCGGCATCCAGAGAATAGCTGAAGGGTGGGAGACGGTCCATCTACATGCCAATGGACTCGAAGAGGCGTGAAACGCAAGCATACTAGCAATGAGATCGTCTACTGTGATCCGAGGAAGCAATAACTTCAAAGGAGTAGTAGGCAAGATAAGTGTACCTATCTTTGTCAACAGAAGAACGAGAATACCCCTGAATACAGTGCAACAACAACACAAGGCTGAAGATGGTCTCCAAATGAAAAGGGCGAGCCCCAAAATCAGCAAGGATAATGTTGTGAGGAACAGAGTATTTGCACCTGATATTACGTATGAGCATGAGGATCTGAAAGCGCCCAATAGTGGACCAATCTGAGTCCAAAAGAGAAGGACCCCAAACTTTCGAACCATACAAAACCGTAGGCCTAACCAGGGAATCAAAGAGAGACATTTTGGAAGGAATGTTCTGAAAGTCGTGGCTGAAACACTATCTCTCAAGAATCTCCAAAGAACCATAGCCCTTATTAACCTGGGGTTGGAGAGAAGGACGAAGGTTAAAACGAGGCCCAAAGAAAAGAATCCCCAAGTAGGTATAAGAGAAAATGATCTCAATCTCCACACCCTTAAAGAAGAAGTGGAGGTCTGAAGTCTTTAGACAATTGAAAACCATAACTTTGGTTTTCCCAAGATTCACAACCAGTTGTCGATAATCACAGAAAAGGGCTTAGACATCTAGCTGCCTCTGGAGACCCTCAGCAGAAGAAGCAAGGAGAACTACGTCATCTGCAAAGATGAGGATGTAAATCAAAACCTGGAGTAGAAGGAACCCATCACCTTCCTGTATGTGATCCCTGAGAAAGTTCTCAAACTCATCGATATATATCCCAAATAATGTAGGAGAGAGGGGGCAACCCTGTTTGACACCAAAGGTACTCTTGCTGAAGTCAGACAAGCCAACATAAGTGCGAAGCCAGCTAAGGACCTCCTCCTAAAGGCGCGTGATGGCTATAAGAAAAATCTCGGAAATGCCTATATCTCTGATCCTATGGAAAAAGGCTTCCCATGGAAAAGAATTAAAGGCTTTCTGAAAATCCACGAAACAACAGAAAACTCTGGAAGAGCAGGGGTGAGCCTCTTCGATGATAGCCTAAAGAGTGAGGATGTGGTCGGTCATTTGGTAAGTCGGTCGGAAGCCTACCTGCCCCTTAGCTCTACAATGGTACTGATCGAGGAACTCAGAAAGCTGAAAGTGAAGAACAATAGCATAGAGCTTGGAGAATGTGTGACCCACCATGATATTCCTATAATTGTTGGGGTCAGAAGTGGGCCCCAACTTGTGTATGGGGTGGATGATGTGGTGGGACCAAGAGACTAGAAAACTTGTACAAACCACCTGATTGAAGAGGTCCACAAGATAACTACAGAGCGTCTTCCGACCATACTTGAAGAATTCCACATGGAACCCTTCCTCATCCCCTACTTTACTACAACTCATAGCAAGAATGACATTCCTCACATTGGTGTGGCTGAAAATATGGCAAAGGGAGGGAGGGGAATGAACCTGGATATGGGGTTGGCCCTGAAAGTCATAAAGAGTGGAGGTGTGGGTGAACATGGAATTGGGATCAAGGTCCAGAGGTAAAGGCAAATGACGGGGAAGAATGGTGTGCCAGAAATGATTAGGAGAGTGGATAAGTGACAAATAGCTCACGACGCCTATGAGAGATAAATGTGCATTTCTTATGTCGAAGGAGGTGACAATAGGCTGACTTCATGGAGGGGAAGGAGGGAAGGGCATGAAGGAAAGCAAAGTGGAGTTTTCGATGGAAGGCTTTGCATTCATCGTCGTACCATTTGTTTATAGGGCATGTACCATGGCGTAGGGTGTACTGGGTGACGTGGGGGAAGGAATTCGTGGCTGCCTCAAGAATAACACAGGAGAGGGTATTAAACATCTGATCTGAGGTGAGTGAGGTGAAGTGGGGAATGGGGGGGAGAAGCAAACGAAGGCAGGAGGAAAAAGTGTCAAAATCCCCTATGTCAAATTTCCAAATAGTACGTGATATGCAAGGGGGAGGGGAGGGGTAGGGTCCTGGGGGGACAACCTGGAGGGAAAAGGAGAGGGTCGCATGGTCAACAAGAGGGATGGGGGAGACACAAAAGTGGTGTATGTAAGGAACGAAGTCGGGGGTAGTCATGACGTAATCTACCACATTGGTCCCACCAAAAAATGGTTTCCAGGTGAAGAACCGAGATTCAGGAAAGCAAGGAATGCCATTCAGGATTAGTAGGTCATGAGATTCCATTAATTGGAGAAAATGTCGGCCATAGGAAGTGAAGGACCCTGTCGTGTCCTCAGAATCACGATGGAAACTAACCAACTCTAGATCCACCTTAGAGGTGCAAATTACATCGTCGGTCTTGTCATGCCTCAGAATCTACATGTTTTTGGTACAGGCATTGAACTCCCCTAAATTGATGACCTCCCCAGAGCTTGAGAACTGAGATATACCAACATAAAGGTCAAAGAAGGGGTCTCCATCTGGGCCATTGTGGATGGAAAATGAAGAGGAAGCTGGAGGGAAGTAGCATACCGCAATAAAGATGTCTCTTAGGAGGGGAGAATTACATTTGATCCGTACCCAAAGAAAATGGACAGACTCATCCTCAGTGACAGTAGAAATCTTGCTCCGAAGAGTGTCTCTGACTAAACAAGCATCCCCGTCGTATCTTCTGACACTGCCAGAATTCTGAGTCTCCTTTCTGCAAACAGAAAGCCAGTAGTAACCACTGATGTTTGGGAGAGGGCGAACTGGGCTCGCATGTGTCTCTATGACAAAGAGAAGGTCTGAGAGACCTAAAACATCATGCAGGAGGCCAGGAGAAGACCAAAAGGACCCATTACCATTCCAACATACGATGGAGAGGCCATGCTTTCGAGCCTTCTCCCACCGGAACCATCATTTGGAACTAGAGCTGGATCCAGGAGCCCAACCAGGGGGGGAGGAATCCCGAACCACTGGCCTGAGGTTACGAATCACCACCCATTTCCCTATTTTTCTGGCTACCATGACAATTTCCTGAGATTTCTTGAGTTCGGCAACTTGTTCTCTAGTAAGATCTTCATCAAGAAAGACCTTATTGGGTAGAGAGAAAATTTTCCGCTTGGCTCTGACAGCCTTAAGGCGGTCATCAGCAGACTTGAAACGGATAAAGAGAGTAGATGCCAAACCAATCCAAGCTCTATCTAATTGAACCTCGGGAAACTCCAACTTATTTGTGAGGAACTTCGAAGCAATGGCTAGGGGGTCAGAAGAGGGAAGAGTGGGAAATCCTCTGACCTTAAGGTTCAACTCCCTGGAACGTCAGATTGTCTCTTCCACAAGTTTGGCTTGAACCACTGCTTCAAGTGTTGGTAAAGGAGGATTTGTATCTTTACCCCTGACCACTTGGGCCCCGGAATTGGTTTGTTTCTGAAGAGTTTCCTATTGAGTTCTAAATTCCTCTTGCTTCTGTTTTAAATCTGAGATCTCAACCTGTAATTGATCATTATTATCAGTGGTTGTTGTGTCTGTGAGCTGTCCTCGCAAGGAGATATTATCAGCTTCAACCTTTTCCACCTGAGAGGTTAAATCAAAAATATCGGTCTGGAGGGGTTTTTGGATGATTCCAGAGTATCAAGCCTGCCGAGAAGTTCTGCAATGATGTTAGGAAGGTTATCATCCTGCTTGCCCTGTTCGTTTGACCCAAGACTAGAAAACACATGTGCAGCGGAGGTGGAGGGAGACATCGGAGTTGGGTAAATTGCCTGGAGAGGAGAAACTATTAGAGGGATGTCTGTTGAGCCTCCAATATCCCTCCTTAGATTACTGTGCATAAGTTTAGCAATTGTGGAAGCCCAAAAACGAGAGCCACAGGCACTGTGAAAAATGTGACCACCTACGAAAACGTGACCAGAAACTTCACGAGAGGATTAGTGATGTCGTGAGTGCAAACACAGGAAAGGAAGCTCAAAGGTTGATGCAGGCAGAGTCAAAGGAGGATGTAGGTAGTGAAGGTGTATGCAAGAAGAGAAACAACCCACGACCACGAGCTACGGACTGTAGTCATGAACAAGAGCCACGCGCAATAGCCACGAACTAGGAAAAATGAGCTATGATTAAGAAGACACGAGCTACTAGCAGCAAAAGTGAACGATGAGAAAAAGAGATGAGCCATGAAACCAGGGAAAAGGGTCACAAAACCGGAATATTGAGCCATGAGTTCTAGTGGAAACCCTAGCTCAAAGCCACGAACCAGTCAGAAATATTCACAAAAATGTTGGGAAACTTGAGCCATGAAACCTGTGAAAAACCACTTTGTGGAAGCCCAACAGGAAATTGTTTTTCCATTTACATTCTATGTAGAGGATTATATTTCAAAATAATTTGAATATAAATGTTTTTTGAAACAACAATTTGAAAGATGGTCAAGACCTAGCAAGGACAAGAAGCTTCGTATCAAGAAAATACCAAAAACAAATACAAAGGCAATGGCCATGACATCCGAAGTAGGATCAACACCCCATACCCACATACTTATGAATGGGTAGAGTGACACTACAAATTTGTATCAGTAGATAAAATCAGCTACTCAAACACTTACAAGCCAACACTAGGCTTCACTAGTTTAGTTATTCTTCGAAAGGAGAGAAAACTCAAATATAAGTAGAAGGAAATTGTCAACATTTCTATAAAATGCTGAAAATATAGAATAAATATAACTTTCAAGAAGATGACTGTGGTGGTGATGGGAGAGTCATGCTACTGAAGTAGAGAAAAGTGCTTAAAATGGAGCACAACTGCATGAAAATACTCCATGGCTATGTAGACAAAGTGTGACTACACAATGGTTATATACAAAGTAACATCACCAAGTGACACATAGAAACTCTAGAATGCTGTCAATTTCTAAAGGACACCATCTAAAACAAAATATTTTCTAACTACCAAAGAAAATATCTCAAATAACAAGGAAAATAAAAATGTGGGAGGAGCAATAAGTGGATGAATAAGTTGAATGATGGAGAAGCCACATCTACAGTGCCCTCTCAATGAATGCTTACATTTTTGCCACAAGTGATGAACGATCCATCCCAAATGAACATGAATGGATGAGGAGGATGCTTGTATGTGATTTGGTGCAAAGTTCACAAATGGAACATGCAAGGAAACAACTGAGTGCGTGCTAAATTGATCATGTTTGAAGAATGAAATGTTAGGGTTCTCAAGCTTGAGTGACGGTATGACAAAACTCATCTGGTACTGCAGCGGGGTTTGTGGACAATTGTTGAATGTGGGTTTGTAGGAAGGGATCATTTGCAAACCCTTCCTATGAAGATTCCAACCAATTCATAATGGGCATGGAGATGGCAGAAAGGGAATCTTGGTCCTCAAAGGTGAGTGAGATAGCATCAACCATGACATTATGTTTAGCCTTCTTGTAAGTTATCTCATAATCATAGCCCATGAGTTTGTTGACCCATTTCTATTGTGCTAGTGATGAGAATAGTTGTTCTAGGAATTTTTTCAAACTCCAGTGATTAGTTTTGATGCAAAAATGATTCCAAATTAAGTATGGCTGCCACTTTTGTATTGCATGCAAGATTGCCATCATCTCCTTTTCATATGTAGACAAAGCCAAATTTCTGCCAGAAAGGGATTTGCTAGTGAAGGCAATTGGACGACCCTCTTGTAGAAGAACAAGACCCAAGTCATTTCCACATGCATCACTTTCTATGGTGAAAGTTTTGGTGAAGTCTAGAATGGCCAAAACTGGTGTGCTATACATAACATGTTTGAGTGCAACAAATTCTTGGTCAATTGTTGTAGTCTATGTGATTGCATCCTTATTCAATAAGGAATTCAAGGGAGCCACAATCTTTCCATAGTCCTTGACGAACTTGTGATAGTATCTAGTAAGGCCTAGGAAACCATGAAGGCTCTTGATGGTTGTTGGTTAAGGCCAATGTTGCATGGCATTGATTTTTTCTAGATCCACACGGACACCATCGGTTGAAACAATGTGCCCTATATATTCAACTTCCTCTTGACCGAAGGAACACTTGGACTGCTTGGCACATAATTGATTTTCTGCTAGAAAGTGTAGTACCCTATCAATATGCTGGAGATGCTCAACCCATGTGCAACTGTAGATCAAAATATCATCAAAGTAAACCAAAACAAATTAACAGAGAAAAGGCCAAAATATGTTATTTGTTAGTCCTTGAAATGTTGACAGGGCATTTGTAAGTCCAAATGGCATGACCAAGAACTCATAGTTAAGATATCATCAGGACGCACCCAGATATGATGATAGCCTGAATGAAGATCCAAATTGGAAAAAAAAATTACCCCATAGAGCTCATCGATGACTAGAATTGGGGATTTATCTTTGATAGTGAGGTGATTAAGGGCATAGAAGTCAATGTAGAGGCACCATGACCCATCATTTTTGTGGAAAAGAAGCATCAGGGAGGAGTATGGGTTGGTGCTGGGGCGAATAAATCTAGACTTGAGGATTTCCTAAACTGGCTTCTCAATCTCATTCTTTTATAGATGGGGATAGCGGTATGGCCGAATGTTAAGTGGGGTACTTCTTGTAAGGATCAGAATGCGATGATCTTCAGAGTGTGAAGGGGGAAAACTCATTGGCTCTATAAAAATGGTTGTATGCTTGTCATCGAGGGCTTGCATATCAGCAGGGTAGTAAGTGGTAGTGGGGGGTTGGAGTTGGATGGAGTGCAACTTGGAAATGATCCCATGCAAGCCTTTTTTCAAAAGATTTTCCATATGATGGGAACTGATGATGCTAGCATATCCTGGTAATAACCGTTTTAAGGTGTGCTTCTAGACACTATATGTGAACTACATATAAATCTTGGAGAAGTCCCATAGAATAGGTCCCAATGTGCGGAGCCACTGAGCATTTAAAACCACATGACATCCTCCTAAGGGTAAGGCAAACATATCGGAGTAAAGAGTGTAATTGTCAATCATGATACACACATTCTCACACTTTTCTTTATATGACAGTGTTCCCCCATTAACAATCATGTCTTCAGATCTAGAACAAGGGTATATAAAGCAATCTACCTACTTAGAAATGTGGGGATCGATGAAATTGTGAGTGTTGTCAAAGTCAATGAGGATTGTGAGAAGGATCTTTTTAAAGAACCCCTTGACCTTCATAGTTTTAGGGGTGGTAACACTTGTTAGTACATGTAGAGAGATCTCCGGTTGAATCTCCTGAGGCTTTGAGTCCTTTTAGTGGCTTTGTTCCTCTTGAGCATTCTAGAATTCTTGGAGATTGGGCTCGTTGTCCTACTTTGATGGTGATTCCACATCTAGAAAGTAGATCTTTTGTGTGACGCACATGTGACCCTTAACACATTTGTCATCACAATTATAACATAATATTTTCTCCTTACGAGCTCACATCTCTGCCTTAGTAAGGTGTTTGACCAAGGTGTTTGTTGTTGGTTGTTGGTTGTTGGTTCACTATGTTCTTTGCGGGTGGGAAAGTGGGAGGTCGACGTTGCATTGAGAGTTTATCTTCAGCTAACTTATCCAGGCCCAAGGCGTCCATCATATTGTTGGGATGAAACATTTTCACCAAGCGGAATGGCTCTTTGATGCCACTAATAAAACAACTCTTGAAGATGTCATATGATAACCCTTTAATGTGATGAGCTAGTTTCTCAAATTCAATCCGATAATCATGAACAATACATGTTTGGGGAGTTTGGTGAGAGCTCTTATAAAGTCCTCGAATTTCGATGGACCAACCTGCCCAAAAGAAAGGATGTAAAGGTTGTCCAATTTTGTTCATCATTAGATTTGAGATATTAATGATACCATTGAAGCGCTTCTTGTTCCATGTAGAAGGAAGTGATTGGGACTTGGTTTACATAATAAGTATTGTGAAGGGTGAAGAATTGTTCAGCTCAATATATCCATCTTGTAGGATCTGTACTATTAAATATTGGAAAGTTCAGCTTGAGCCCACGAGATTTGCTGGGAGAAGAGAAGTTATTGTATGAAGAAGACTCTTTCTTTAATTATTTCAACAAAAAGTTATTATGTTGGTTCATTCCCCGCATCATATCGGTTAACTCAGTGACATGGGACTTCAATGTTGTGATTTCTTCCTCCACGATCTTTGAGCTTGCACAAGTGGCTACCATAACCAGATTTTTTTTGCAATGGATAGAAAAATGTGTTCTAAGATACTATCAGTAATGGAAAATTTTAATGTGACCTCAATCGGAAGCGGTAAATGGACTTTTACTAGTTTTTCGGCACCTCTTGGTTAGGATTGACGAATGTAGGGGCAATTTCGGAACCGTAATGAAAAAATTAGCAAATTTGTACAAGAGGGACAAAGGAGTAGAAAATAGAGAGAAACACTGTGGAAAATTTTCTAAGTAATTGGAGAAAAACTAAAGAAGTTATGGCAAAACTTGAAAAAATAAAAAAATTGGGAAGTTTGGTTAATAAAAGTGAAATTTGGATATGAACCCTCAAAGAAAGAAATTTGCATAATGGAATGTCAAGTGTTCCAAGAAATTTTGAGAGTCAACATAACTATGAAATGAGAGATATGACACAAATTTTGATTTTTTTGGGAAATCTGATGTCCTATTTGTTATTCTTGCCAACAACCTATATGTAAATGTGTGGTTACCAACGATTCTCAACTGTGACTGCTATGTTGTTTGTCCATTAAATTGTTATGTTGGATATGGTTCATTTGTTAAGTTGCCTAAGGTTTTTAAGGATTCTCTTTGGCTACCAATGTTGTATGAACAAGTACCGGTCACTAAAAAATTTATGTTCACAAACTTACCCCTTAATCAATTGGGATGGGGTTGTTACCACATATAACTCTTGGTTTACCTCACGGGTGGAAACTAGTCAGTTGGGATGGGTCGTCACCCTTTTCATTGGCAGGTCCTCTTAATGGGCCAATTACTTTGGGGTTCCTATGGTACTCCTCACAACGAGTTTTAGGGATTATGCCCAAATACTTCTCACAGTTATGCAGACGGGCATTTACCCTTATATGAACCTGCAATGAATATGTAAAAAACACATGCAAAAAATATTTTTGAAAATGACGTAGCTCCTAAAAAGACATGCTTAAAAAAAATCTCCAAAATCTACCTGTAAGGCCAAGAAAGTGCTCTAATTGCAGATGTGAGGATCCTTCTACACATATTTACGAACTCAAAAAATAAATGAACAATGAAATGAAATTTGGAAAATAACTCAAATAACCTCTAGATTGTAGGCCACTTCGAGGGGGCAACTTCTTTTGGGCAAGCTCAATACAACAATATTCGTGGATGCCTTCATTGGGCCTCAACAATTATATATTAATTCTATTCTAACTACTACTTCCCATGTATGTGGGATGATTCAAATATGCTCAAGGAACAACTTACAAAGCATATGCGTCTATAACAACTAATACACTAATAATGCAAAGAGAAGGGTAGGACACAGGCTCCTTACACCTCACTGATGTGATAAGCATTTCACTACATATGACTACTATGAAGATGTATCAAGCCATATGTAGTTCTCCCAAAGGCATGATTATATGCATGTGATATAGAATAAATAATAAATTTTGAAACCCTTGATCTGGCTCCCTCACTTGGAAATACACACTTGTACTTTAGATTTCAGTATCTTGTTGTGATGGTTGCTCTAAAGAATAGAATAATTCAATGCTTGCTCTTGACCTTCTTAGAGTGGGAGAATAGAGGATCCCCTGAGATGCCCCAAATAGATTAGGATATGTTTGTATTTATGTGTGATCATTCATATGATTCCCCACTCAGCCAACTCAAAAGTACCACCTAGACTAAGTTAAGTCATCATTTTGAAAATGTGGCTGTTAAAAATGCAAGGGACACACTAGTGGAGGTTGGACATATTTGTGGCTGAACCTTTCCTGGAGCTAAACACATCTATAGGGTGTGAATGGATCAATTCTAAGCCAACTGGTACTTTGAATATATTTTGTGCATCGTGTGCATCAATTCTTGAGGAGTTGAGCTAGATAATAGTCATCATCTAGTGGGACTAAGAAGCAAGATAGAGTAGGAGGGTGCCTTAAATTGGTCATTTTGTGTCTAAATGGGATAAGCATTAGAACTAGTGCCAAGTGTCATATTATCAAGTGTTCAAACCAAATTTTAGATAATATAGTTGCTAGCGGTCTTAATGCTTTTACTTTTACATCTTATGGCAATCATCATAGATCTCCTAGCATTATTGATTAGCTTTGTTAACCACATTTTCTCTTGGAAACTAAGCCCTCTTTATTTCTATGATTTATTCCCTTATGCAACTTACTTAAAATACACACTATATGTTCTATATTATATATGTTGAACATTATATCCATGATACTATTGTGATCATTGAGATTGGCATGGTATTTACTTCATATTCATGTCATATGATGATAATAATGGAGTCTCGGTAGGATGGGGGTTTGTACCTTTCCTCTTGGACAATGACCGCTATCAATTTCTATGTTTTTTTACATTATATAACTTACTTAGAATACACAGTATATGTTTATATTGTATATGTTGCACATTATATCCATGAAATTAGTGTGATCATAGAGAATGGTACAATCTTTGCTTTATATTCAAGTCATAAGATCATGATTATGGACTCTTAGTAGGATGGTGATATCATGATTGTGGACACTCAGTAGGATGGGGACTTGTCTATGTTTGTTCAAGGGGGCATTTTTGTGTCCCTCTTTAATTTTTATCTCATTGATGATTCACTATATGAACATGCTTTAGTTGATGTTTTATATCCATTATCTGTATTATTTGTGGATTGTTATGCCTTATATTTTAAATATGTATTCTCATGTGTTTGGCATGTCTTCAATTATAATGTCTTCATCTTGCTTGTTATATCCTTGTTTCACATGTTTGCTCCTTGTTTGGCGCTCCTTTAGCACGTGTGGTCCATGTTTGGCATCTTTGGTCCATGTTTGGCATGCTTCCTCCTTGTTTGATGTGTCTTTGTATGTTTGATGTACTTCAACATGTTTCCTTTATTTTCTTTAGGCCCATTGTATATCATTATTTAATAATTCTAAATGACTAATGTGTATTCATGGTGTATTAATTGTCTGATGTTTGTTATATATGTGACATGTTTTATACTATGTTTAGCCTTATCATGTGTTTGGTGTGCTTCTTTTTATATTTTTGTTGCTAACATGTGTATTCACTACTTTGTGCTTTCTATGATTACTATGTATTTTTTCCTAGCATTTTTACTTTTTGATTAGTGTTCTTGGAATGTTTCCTTCATACTTTATATTCATGATGTCCTTTCTTCCATGCTTAAATTTATCACGTGTTTTATGTCTTATGGTGTCATGATCCATATCATGCCCAATTGTATGTTGCATGCATATATTAGCGGCAAGGACCTATGTTTTTGCCTTACATTGTTTGTCTCACACACATAGGGTCATTTCATTTCTTATGATACATTTCATTTCTTATGATACATTTCTTATACATACATGTAATGGGAGATCTCATTCTCATGCTTACATGGTGTGTACTTATCCCCATTTGGGGAAACTTATTACATACATGTTTTCACAATGATATCTAAATGATACATTAGTGCTTTTATTTTCTTATCTTACACACGATGTGTATAATCCCTTTCTTTTCAAATGTGTGATTCATAATTTCATCTCATAACTCGAAAGGTGATCCATATATTTTATTGATTTTATGGGCATCTAAGAGAGTCCCATGCTTTCTCATATGGAAGCAATTACATGGTGTAATACAACATTTTTGCTTAGGATCGTCACCCAAATAGATTCAAATACAACACCAATTTCAAAATATGGATTTCATAGACATCTTCACAATGTTCAACACAGCCAAGGGTATGGATTGCTATTCACTTCTCTTTTCTAGATTTTAACAAATCCTTGATTACATATTTATATAGACATTGATTCCCTTACATGTATATTTCCAGGAGCACATGTTTCCATATCCCCCACAAAAGAGTGAGAATGTTAGTTCTAGAATCCTCCTAGTTCTCCACTATGAAGGTCGGTTGATGTCTCTTTTATTTTGACTTTTAACTCTTTTTGTTTACATATTGATTTCATGAACTCTCAACATGTGGGAAGGCGATTGCAACTTCTTGTTATCCACATGATTGGTTTTACTTTAATATGTATACACACACACATCAAAAGGGCATTATGCAGACACCTAATTTTGGTACGGGACTACTTAGTTGTTTTGGTGTATACGTGTTTATGGTTATTGGTCCAAATTAGAAACTTGGTGTGTGTTCCTTGTATTGTTCAAATTCTGACATGTTCCCATTGTGTTGTGTGCATCATTTGACTTTCCATTGTTCCTTGCAACTCTATCTTCCTCTTTTAGAATTTGCTATTTTATGTTTGACCATGTGTACTTCCATTTCCCACTATTTCTTTCCTTCGTGGCCATCTTTGTAAATCTCACTGCATGCGTACCCTAAAAACTTGAGAGTATCACCAATCAACTCAAAGCACCAAAAAACTTACAAAACTAATTTGTTTGCCCTGATACAACTCTAGTTGCCTCCAAAGTGTTGGACATTGTTTCCCTACTTTTCTAGTATACTAGATCGGTATCACTACGGTTCTAGTTTGCCAAAACCATACCACTTTGATTATGGGTCTTTTTTCTAAGCCTTTTGACACTTATCTTGGGTACCCTAAGAACTTTGACCCTTTTGTTGACTTTTCCCACCTACTGTATATGAACATGTGCACTAATAAGATCCTATTTTGAATCCAATAGGAGTGGTAATGTGTTTACAAACACAAAGCAAAATTCAAGCATTTAGAGATGAGCATATAACATTCACTAGTTGCATAAATTGAAATGATAAGGCTTGGGACAATTGAATAACCTTGGATTGGATGTTTTCAATATCTACTCCCCGAAAGAGGTCTAATTTGGACATTCCCCTTGAATTTATCCACACACCCACCATGTTTTTTACAATTTTGCAAGGTGTTGACGCAGAATTAATGCTCCTAGAAAGGAGAGTTGAATCCCAACAGCGCACATCAAATTTTGTAAAAACGAGCAAAAATTTTAATGGTTGAGAGCAAAAAAACAATATTGTCACATCAATTTCATATTTTGTAACAATTGTTAAAATAGTGATGTTACAATATTGTTCCTATCAGAGTTCTCTGTTTTATCATTTTTTTTAGGATTGGTTCACCACCTTGTCTAACATTGTTTACAACTATATGTTAATGACAATTATCTCTATAACTACAATAAAACTATCACATTTAGGACTCTAATTATTTAGTCTTTTCAATTATTTCGATATTATCATATACTCCTAGACTATCCTTATTTGTGAAATTATATTTGCTTTATTTGGTTGTATTAGATTAAACATGGTTGCAATGTGTTGTGGTTAGTTGTAGTGTATTGTAAGTGTATAGTCACTTTCTACACCCACAATGATCACTCTCTTAAATGCACTAATTTAAAAAGAAAAAATGTTCCAAGTTCAAACCAGATAAGTTTATATATACAAATAGTTTGAGGGCCTTCATATCCCATGTGTGCAACACACATGAGTTTTGGGTACATGTTAGCGTCCAATTAGTGGAAGGTGTTTTTGCATTGTATGCTTCTAGAAATGTTACGAAAAAAACCCTCTTTACTATAGAATTGCAAGTGTTAAAAGATTAAGTAACCAACAAACCTTGAATTTTAAAGCTCAATTAAATACCTGTCTACAGCTTACGCTATTAGTTTCCATTGGAGTTTGTGAAATCAATAAATTTAACCTTCTTTCCAAAGTTTCATTTCATTCATGTATACTATTTTAATGAAAACAAAAAGTATAAATATATTGTTTATTCAATATATTTGGTTTTGTATTGGTAAAAATAAATGGATGGGACTATTCTCCTGGGTAAAAAGGCTTTATTTATCACTCAAAAATACAAAAAGCAAATCCTTCAACCTACCTTTTCAAACATAACGAGTATTTACATGTCACATCAAAACACAGTTTGATTGAACGCTATACAGCCATGCCGTATCTTTAACTATTACAAAAAATATCATATTTCCCATCCACTTCCATAACAATAAAAAACATTTGAAAAATCTGGAAAATATTTTTCAGAAAGGCCGGTACTAAAGATGGTCATGGCACTTGTTTGAAAACAAAAGATCCTGCTCACTAATTGACTCTCATTTATAATAAGTATCCACCAATACAAACAGCCTATTGAACTTGCATTAACACCCTGCAATACCACACCCCTCAGAACTTACATTATAACACCAACACTTTGTGGAACTCACATTACCACCACATATTACCAACCTATGAATGTAAAGAACATCATATAATGCCATGCAAAAACAATGCAAAAGAGGCACGAAGACTCTAGAAGAATAGGCAATATCACCACTCTTTAAAATTGCTTTATTGACTCTCATTTGCAATAGCATGCACAGATATAAACAGACTTCCGAACTTGCATTAACACCCTGTAATATCACCCCCCTCAAAACTTACATTATAACACTACAAAAACTTGTGGAACTCACATCACCACCTCATACTACCAACCTATGAAAGTAAAAAACAGCATACAATGCCATGCAAAAACAATGCAGAAGAGGCACGACGACTCAAGAAGAATAGGCAATATCACCACTATTTAAAATTGCTTATAACTTTGGTTTTGGTTTATGAATGCATTCTTATGACCAACAATCTCCCCACTATGATTTTGCTAGTCCTTATGAACAAATGGCACATAATAGGCAGGTAGAAAATACTACAATGCAAAGAAAACATTTCAGCTCAGCTGGGACAAAGATATGTTTTTCAACGACAGCTAACATATGGCATGGCTCAGAAACGAACTCAAGCCCACAGCTACTCTCCTATATAAGATCCATTCATGTAGCATAAGAAGCCATACAAAAACTCAAAAAGCATGATCCCAAAATTCTGCTATTGCCAGTTCTTGTGAAAAAAATGGCACCTGAAAACTTTGAATGGGAGGTTAGATTTTCCCATCCTCTTAGTACAATGCAGTAGTACATCTTTTTCAACTGAACCGGGAGAATGATCGGTTCATCAACCCCAGCCTCATTCATATGTGAAGAGGCTCAGAAACTGACTCAAGCCCAGACCCACACCCCTTATTTATTTCATTCATGTGTGCGGCGCAAAACCTACTCAACCCCATACCAACTCCCAAATATGCTTCTTCAAATGACAAATGAGAAATTCACAACGGGATGAAAGCCAACTGTGTCGAGAAGTGCCAACTGATACAAGTCGCTGAAAAATAAGTGGTATAATCTCAGGCAATCATCATTCCAATTGCTGGTCATGTAATCTGCTTTTGCGGAACAGTGATAAGAAAAGAAATGTTTGTCTACCCAAGTCCCACTTATTGCACTTGCTTTGTTTGTAGTTATCTCACACCTTAGGGCCTTTAGTCCACTCAGCAAATGCTACACCAATACATGAACCGTCAATATAGATCAACTAATAAAAACCCTAAAATGAAACTCTTAAAGTAGGAAACTAAAATCATTCCTAAATTATGTATATTTTGCCAAATTGCAAAATCCTAATGCCATAATAGCAAACACTAAACAACACAAGGCTGCTCCCCTTCTGCCAATGAATAGGCAAAACCCTTACAGATAGAAATACAAAGGGTCTCACACAAGACAATAAAATATAGCACAGAAAGGCACATCGCCGAAACTTCTCTCAACAAGTCCACAAAAGAGAGTTGGCTTTCAGAATAGGAACTAATGAAAAACAACAATTAAACTAGACATAAATTCCCATTTCTTAAATGTCAAAGTAGTAATAAAATTCAAATAGATTACTACAAGTGCAACATTATCACGACCAAATTTCATTGCTTGTGAACTATGGCACAGAATCAAGCAAAAGGACAGTCCCATAGGATTCCCCAAAAAACGCATAATACCTCCAGTCCCCTTCAACAGTTTGTATACTAAAAACTCAACATCAGTTCATTCCAAGTCCCAATGTGCCTTCAACTCAACACCCATCTGCAACTTAAATCTGCTCCAAGAATGCATATTTCCCCATACTCATCAAGTTTCCCAGGACTTGGGATGCACACAGGTTTCTGTGCAACTTACCAAGTTACAAAAAATCAGCAATTCTGACTATGCACAATTTACCATAATAGCACATGGAAAAAATGGCCCACCGTGCGCCCTATAGAGAGATAGAAGTAAGAAAAATGGCTCACAGTTTAGAGATAAAACTTTAAAATGAGATATAAAAAATATAAGAGAAAAATTGAGATAACAATCAATCACAGTAACAACAAAAAAACAGGAAGATACAAGATTTGCTATAACAAATATCAGCATATACCAGTAAAGCCCCAAAATTATGTTTAATTAAAAGTAATAAATATTTGTCTTCAATGCCCCTGACTTCAAATCCACAGGCAATATCTTATTATTGTAGAAAGTAGAAACCAAAGAAATTGAAACCTGCTATTGGACACAGATAGAACCCGAAGATATGAATGAAAAAATATTAGCATTTGCTAAAAGCAAAATCATCCTCAACAAAACTTTTGATAGCCAGTGAATTGGATACAACAAATTACAAATGTCAATAACATACAGAGTAGAGTATGTCTGGAAAATGATCACAAATATCTTATGAACTCTCACGGCTCACAATGGAAATTATTATGCCATTGTATCGCCTACCTTACATAATATTTCAGAAAATAATGAATTGTTCCAATAATAAGTTGACCATACAGGAACCTAATTTTCATTGAGATTATTAAACACCCATCTAGCTGAGACCCTAGGGTTCACAAATTAAACCTCTTTCTCCTTTCTCATTGCATTGTCCCTCGTGATTCAACAGAACATAAAAACATCTATATAGTATTTACATTACAGTCATCCACACAATCTAAATCGCAATGGAAGTTGGCGCTAATTTACCTACAAAAAAGCCTTACATCTCTGTGCTGCAGTCTCTAGAAAATAAGGGAGACATAGGACCATCCAAACAGTCTACAGAGACATGAACATAGGATAAAGAGTAACTGAGAAACATGTGATATGCTTTTGAGTTTGCAAGAGCTGCATTCAACAAGCATCTTGATACGCAAATGCTAAGACAAGCATTTTATTAAATAAATTTTAAAAAGAAATAAAATGCAGTACTGAAAAACCCATCAAATGAAATACTATATTTCCAAACCACAAGCAAATAATTACCTTGTTTTTGTTTTCCACAGTTTTATTTACACGCCGAATATACAATAATCTGAAAGTCAGTAACAGTCAAAATGTTCAGATTGGAAGCCGGAAGTCTCACGTCAGAAACAATAAAGCCAATAATGCAATTTACTAATTTTTTAATTTCAAAAATCTTGCTTACATGTCAAATATATGAAAACCTAAGAGTCATATAACTTCCCAAATTTTATGATTAAAGGAAAGAAGTTTCAATGGAAACATTACCATATGCACACTGTTTATGACAAAAGCCTTCCAGTTGTATTCCCACAGACTCTAGAAGATCATAACACTTGATTCAATCAGGTTCCCCTTGCAGATTCTATAAGTATGTCACATCTCTTCTAAACCTGCACCAACCTAGAAGAACATCAGACACTCCATGCAATTTAAATTTCCCTGCAAAGTTGACCTGTATATTTCCTAAAACATGCACCGTATGGAATCAACCTACAGAGCAGCTTTCATCTTTAGCTTCTCTTAAATGGCCGCACTGGTATTTGTGTTTCACCAGACACATGCTGTTCCGGTGGTCTGAGCCGAGCCACAAGCTCTTCACTCAGACCACCCTTTTCTAAAAGGTTCTGGAAAAGCCCTATTGCCTCCAGTGTTCTTCCTTCTCTGCCAAACCCCTTCCTTAATATGTCATATGTCCTAACATCAGGCTTCTGCCCTGCCTCCACCATCGCCTGGAAAATTTTGCTAGCTTCATCAAACTTCCCTTCATTGCACAAAGTACAGAACAATTTGTTATAAATGGTAATTTCTGGCCTAAAGCCAACTTCTGTCATTTTCCTAAATAATTCCAAGAACTCGTCTAGCTTGCTGGCTTTGACAAACCCATCAAACAAGATATCATAAGTTTTTTCATCTGGCTCGCATTGCTTCGCTAACATCTCCTCAACCATTTTCTTGACTTCTGCATGCATACTTTGCTTAAAATAGGCATCAACCAGAGTGTTATACACTACAGCAGTTGGAGCAATTCCCTTCTCGCACATTGACCTGAAGCATGGAATCCTTTCAGGACTCGGGATTGGAAATTGTTTACAAAAAAAATTCTTTCCATAAAACACGAAATCTAAACAAATTGTATACTCATACAATTGATAAAGACAGGATTTACTAACACTTGAAATTTTTGCAAATATTAAAATTTAGGTGAATTTCATATCTAGTTTTGCTTAATATAATTTAGAATATATAAGACAAAAACATTAAGAAATAGCCAAAAGGCAAATCCACACAATAAACCCTTAGATCTATTGACTTGACCATTAAATCTTGAAATTTCCATAACATTGTTAATTTTAAAATAATATTGAAAACTTTCTACTTTGACAAATTTAGTTTTGTGAATAAGAAGAAATTATACTAGAGGGTATTTCACATTTGGTGAATCTGCTTTCAAAAGAACATAACAATAATAAAATAATAGCCAATACGTGCATAGTAAGTCTAAACTTCCATTTCTCCTCCAAGTAAACAAAAAAATTATTTGATCTCTACTGTCAGCATACAAATTTGCTCTTCCTCTACGCAGACAAAGTGTATTGGTGCTTCAAGATTCTCTCGGTGGAAACTCTTAACTATTATTATTACCAATGACAGCCCTTCTATCTCATATATCATCCCTCGAGATCTTTTGAGATCCCGTGTTTAAAACCTTTTCATGAAAACCTATGCAACTGTAGTTAAAAAAATTATAAAGATATAGACCTTGCTAAGATTGTTAAATGTTTTTTACATGACTTTGAATTCCACATCTGTGCAATGGAAACGAAGCATGCATAAGTTGGAACAGTGAGCAAAGGATAATCGGTATGGATCCCAGAAGCCTGTAATTAAGAAAAAAATCGGAACCTATTTTTCAGTTATGAACATCTGCAGGTTAAAAATATCCTTATGTAGTTTTTGCTTGTGACCATTTTGCAATTGAAGGTATTGATAGTGGATAACCAGTGGATGAAGAGCATGATTGCTTACCTTGAATTTCATGTCGGTAATGTTTTTCAGGGTTATTGATCAAGTTCACTCGATACTTTCTAGGTTCACATTTCTATCAAAAACTTATTTCATGTGGGAACATATTTGACCACCATATTCTTCATCAAAGCTCCTTAACTATTTTTACTTTGTGATTTATCCTCTGGGGTAAAGGATTATTAGAGAAATTTACTTGATCATTTATAGGAAGAAGTTAATTGTTGTGCGCTCAGCTCAAAGGAAGAAACTCAAGTCCTCTAGAAAGATCATTTCTTGTTCATAAGAAAGCTCCTCAAATAGGCCTTTTGTGACCAGAATGCATTTCATTGCTTTCTAAAGCTTTTCTATTTTTGGGGAATTAAATATATTTTCCTTAAATTGTAGAAAGGGGATTTTGAATCTGCGCTCATAGGAGAATTCAAGAGAGAGCAATCTATAGAAATGCCAATGATGGCTATGACCACTGAAAATGAACGGTCAACGTGCTGGGTAAAATTTTAGATTATTTAAGCTGAAAGGGAAGTCTACAATTGTACTCAAGGACTAAATTCACGGGTTATTCATATTTATTACCGTGTTTTAACTTTTCACGCATGTAAAAAGTATCACAAGATGAACTTTGATGAGGTTATGCTCCATTTTTATGAAGACAGATTGGAAGCTGTTGCTTCAGCTAAGATGTCAGCAGAATCACCACACATTTTAAAAGAGAATATTGTTCCACAAAACTATTTTAATGGAAATTCTCCTGTGACTAAGATTGAAATGGAGAAAATAAGGCTAATGGAACAGATGAGAACCGCAACTGCAACATTCAAGTGTCTTATAAAGCAGGACAGCCAGAGTAGGTGTGTATTCTCAATGAAACATTCAGTTTTTGCAGACAAATATCATGTAGCTGAAGGCCTTGCACTGGAATGCCTATGCAGCAACAGGACCCTATCCTTGCAGACCAGATCAACACTATTTTTTTGCATTTTTTCTGCAGTCCACTCTTTGATTCAAAAAGCACTTTGTAGGCAATTATTGGATTAATTTTAAACTGTTACTGATAAGATTGATGTGGTTGAGTTTCTGGTTTTTCAAAACGAATTATCAGTAGCAGAATTTTCTGCTACAAGTGAAGAGAATGAATTCTCCCAGGTAAGTGAGCATTTTTTTCAAAAATATTTTTATATATAGCCTTGTGAGACCATGCTTACATCTCTATGCCATGACTAACTTCAATCTTCTGCTTATATATTAGGAAATTGTGATGGACAGCCAACTAGCAACTCAGATGCAGGAAAGAGAATAAGAAAACAAGAGATAAATCACTGGTGGAAAAGCTTTATGCAGCTTGAAGCTTCTCAGGACAGTGCTATTAATTTTTTTCAAGGAGCTCGGCAAGTTAAATCAAGTATACAAGACATTCAGTCAGAGGCTGATGTGCCTTCTCCCAGTAATGGTATTCAAAGTTTCAGGATGCTCTTGAAAGATACAAAAGAATAGAATAATATGTTCAATACATGCCGTGAAATTGTCTATTGTGACAAGGATTCTAGAATAAGAATTGTTAATATCTAAGACTTCTTCAGGAGGCCACTAAAACCTTTCAGATGAAGCTAAAATAAATAACTGAAGGTAATGATAGATTAGTTAAACTTTACAAGGTTCTATAAAGGTCCTGCAATTTTTTAACTGTGAGGATTTCTGGAGGACTGAAGTTTGAGATGTAGAATGGAAAAGAATATGAGAAATCTGGGGCAAATGATGAACATCAAGAATAATCAAATGAACTACCAGGGAAACCAGACACCAAAGATACGGCACAGAAGGAATTTTCAAGTGTTTCTGACATGAAATCAGGGTGTTCAGGGAAGAATTTAGAATTGACGAAACAGGAAATGATAATTGAGATTATAAATCTTCAAACAGAGCTTGAAATGATGGTACATAAGAATTTAAAAGTAGTCGAGATGCATGAGAAAGCCACAAAAGAAAGGAATGAAACAGTGAAGCTATGGGAGAAGTCAGCAGAATCCTTGAAACATGACAAATTGCCAACTGACTTCGGATGGTAACAGGAATTCCATTGTTTCTACTGTCCCTGTGCAATTGAAGGTATCAAAGAAATGAGAATAGAAACAGACACCAGGGTTGCTAAGATCTCCTAAAGCGATAATGGGGTCCTTTTTACATGCAAGGGAGGTGAGAATGGTGTTACAGAGTAGGCCGAATTTAGGAACATGGACAAAAATCCTTGATCTGAGATGATCTGCTTTTTGATGAAAGAACGCGGCATACTTCAATTAAAACCAAAACATACCGCGGAAGAATTCAAGAGGATGACATTTATTGCAAACAAAACTGCCCAAGAGCTAGAATATTTCACAAAAGAGAGGAAGGTTTTATTGAAGAAGACAGAGACCTTATAATGAATGTTAATATCAGTTAAGGGGAACAAACCACACAATCACAACTGCCAAAAGATACTACCAGTACTATGAAGCTGGTTCTTCCCCACCCCAGCCTCGTACCCAGGCTGGGTATGTACCCGGGAGGTGGTATGGGTACGGTATCCCTTGGGTACCTCCCAGGTAGATCCTGGGCACACAGTTACGCCTGGGTACGTATGGAGCCATACCCGTCTGCCAAGACGTACCCAAGGGGTACCCACAGCAAAAAAAAAGTGCTTTTAAATTAGTATTTTTTACTTTTTCTATCAAAAAACAACATAAAAACACAGAAATATAATAAAAAACCAATTCTAACCCTAAAATTTGATTATTATGACATTTGGCATTGGAATAATATTTCTATTTTTGTGGTCATTTTGTTTTTATACGCATACTATATGGTTAATGACAAATATCTCTAATTTCTGATTTATTAGGCTATAATTTCCATTTTTTTTTTTAATATATTTTTTGTATGGACGTACCCAAGGCAAATCGTCGTACCCATGTATCAGGTACTTCATACCTGTACCTGTAGCGCACCTGAACCAGCTACTTAGTACCACTTTATAAATTAACTACGAGGACTAACCGTAAACAGCCTATCAACTGATCATCTTGCCAAGTTTAAGTCTATGGCACGCTTGTTCACAATGCCAATGTCTTCACTTCATCATTATTTCCATTACCATAATAATTATGGTAGGCTGTTTGACAGAGGAAATTCCCATGCTCCCCAGTAACCTTATAGCTGGCCTTCAGAACCCCAAAGATGCCCACCATATAATCACTTGTACTCTTTGTGTATTGCTACTAGAATGCCCCAGTCTCTATCTAGGCAGAGCAGCTTCATTTCATATCAACATCAAAGGCCTTCCCCTTGTCCACAGGACAGGTCACGGAGGCATGTGAGCATTACAAGTTTTATCTCTGCCACCAAAGGTTCATCTGCCATTTGATGTAGCCAGAGGTTCTAGAGGGAGTACCCAATTTCCTCCTAGAATTCTTAGAACATGTATTGGCCCTTTTGCGGGTGATAGATGATGATGTTGCAAGGGCTAAAACCTTTCTATAGACATTACATCTCCGGCCTCCTATCATTATTTCTTGAATTTGTGTTTGTTAGCCCCATGCTTCCTTAAGGGATCCAGCCCTTGCATGACTATTTGCAATTAGCTTTTATTATTTGAAATTTAATTGTTTTAGGTTTACCCCATTTTTTTGTTTTTGTTTTTTTAGTATTTTGTACTAACTTAATTTTTCATTACCTATGGTCCCTTCACCCTACTACTCTATTATAAGTGAGTGTAGTATTCGAGTCCCTTCACCCTACTACTCTGTTATAAGTGAGTGTAGCATTTGAGTTCCTTCACCCTAGTTACTTTTGGTTGTCAATAGGTATTGGACCATTCCTAAATGATGTAATTAGTTTGACTCATTAGAAAGATTTGTACAACCATGTTTGACACTCAACAACACGCAGGCACTCACACTCTTGAGAAAAAAAGACTTGAGAAAGCATAAGATAGATTGTTGTAGATTACAAGGTTCATGAAGTATGCAAGGGGCTCTGAGGATGGTCCAGACACTCAAGAACCCCTTTAACTATGCTGGTTTTGTGAGAAAGGGAAAGTGAGAAAGGGAAAAATGACATCTTGAATAGTAGGCTTACAAACTTCACTTGCTCCCAGCTAAAAAGGAAACTTAAAATGACACGGGTAATGCAGAAAAGGAATTGAAGTAAAAATTTTCATAACAAGCATAAATCTATTAATATCCAAAATATCATGTGTGGGTTGAAAGTAATAATTTCTGTTTAGAATTAGCTTGGATCTATTGTAAATGTCTTTATTTATTTTCCAGGTTCCTTAATATTTTATAAGAATAAATTTGAGGTTGCAGTTTTACTAGAATACATTTGAAGCTCTATCCAATCTTGTATTTTATTTAATTGAATCCTTCTCTGTCATTGTCAGAATTGATCTCATCTAATTAAATATAATCTTTTCTTAGCACGCCTACTGCATGTTTTGTAATTGGTTAAATATAGAGATGGAGCTCAACAAAGAAGTTATATGCCACAAGGAAGAGAGTGCATTAGTAAAAGCATTTGAAGAGGAGGGTTTGGGTATATTGATGGAACATTGAAGTTTGAATCCTACCGCTGCAGCCAGATTGATAGGTTACAGCTTAACAAGAACGGGCGCGGCTGGGAGCTTGGGCAGTGACACTGGTTGTGGGAAATTCTGAGGGAAGCTCTCTATTGCATGGATGGCGTTAATCAGCATTAAAGAACCAAGATTTGTTTTCCATATTCTCCGCCAACGCGAACTTAATAAGAAAATTGATTTCTTACTACTAGGCATCAGCAAAGCAAAATAAATTTTTGCAATGAATCGGAAGTGGATTTTTTTACGTCTGTAATAGTTGAAGATATGTAGAAGGGTTTGCATAGGGTTGTGTAGTAAGCAGAATTTTTAATCGCAATTCTGCAATATGACCAACATTTTTATTTTCTGCAACAAACTATTCTATCTGCATCTGATGTAATTCCTCTTTCGACTATTTTGGCATTGCCATAACATATTTCAAAGCTCCTATGTTGGCACGATTGTACAACCTGTGGCTTAGAATCTCCTTTAACAAGATTTGCTTAGAAATCAATACATGAAGAAGGTATAGACATTGAAAACAGGAATCTATGCATGAAGAACTTATAGAAATTGAGAATATCAACCAGTCAAGGATCTAAACTCAATATTGCAGCCTTGAAAGACACAGCCCATATTAGGTAAGAATTATGAATCCAATCCAAGTCAGAGGCCAGCCAAGTCCATATGGCTCAGGGGATTGGACTCAGTTGAAATCTGTTGAGTCTCAACAAGTATCTATAAAGGGATCCTTTTCTTGAAGGCCTAGGGTTATGTGACCTCCAAGCGTGAGAGGTTAGATAGCAGTTATGTAATCGTTGACACACCCAAAAATAAGCACATGATCATTTACTATTTTAATGAAAGCAATTATTGCATGATTATTAATATGCAGTGCACAGCTACTGCAAGGAGGATCTCAACCTCTTTGAACTAATTAACACTCTTAAATATATCATGCAAGCTTGATTGTATTTTATTTGAATGTAGATGATGCAGCCAAATTAGGGGTATCAATTAAGTGATGTCTTATACCACGCAGCCCTTATAACACTCAGCGGAATCATGCATAAAAGAAATACACAACACAAAGAATGGCACAGAACTCAGAACTCTTATTATTTCAACAAAAAAAGAATTACACAAAATTGCACATAGCAATCTCACAAGTCATGATGCTCAACAAACTCGCCGTTGATCCCCAAATCTAAACTTGCCAACTCACAATCTTTGCAAGAATAACTTGCAACACACACATTGAACTGACTAGTCTAAACTATAGCTCTAGCTCGTGCGTGAGTCATCCCTAACACAAATGTGATGGCATGCTTATATAGATGCAAGACCCACCTTCGAATATGCTTCCAAACAACAGGTGACCCATATGGCCTCACGTATGTCCCAATTCTGTATGCAATATGAGGGTCCAAATGATAGCTCAACTTGATGCACAATAAGCCGGCTCAATGGTTAATAATATGAGTTAGGTGAACTCATGTCTGCTTCCTTGAACAATGTTGAACTTTTGAAATTCCGAAAGGCATAAGTTACATTACACAATTAAAACTATTGTGTTAGTACTTGCATGAAAGTGAGTGAGTAAAATAATTGTAATTGTCAAGAATATTGTAATGAGTTGTTAATAACAACTCTAGTTAGAAATAGTATGTGTGAGCTAATATATATTAATAATAGATATTACAAGACTTGTAGTGACTCTCATAATGGTCTAGAGGCGAGAGTAATTGTAGGAGATTACCGTTACAAGATTTGGTCCTATAAATGTAATGTTTTTCACTGAATAATCTAATAGAAGAAGATTATTATTGTGAATAATTTTAGAAATAGTATGTGTGAGCTAATATATATTAATAATTGATCTTATGAGAGTTGTAGTAACTCTCATAATGGTCTAGAGGTGAGAGTAATTGTAGGAGATTACCGTTACAAGATTTGGTCCTATAAATGCAATGTTTCTCACTGAATAATCTAATAGAAGATTATTATTGTGAAGTGAGTTTCTATAGTGTGTTAATTTTATTGTGCAATTGATGTGAGATCTTGGACGAAATCATCATTTGGTATCAGATCCATGAGGGTCCTTTGGAGCCATGAGAGTCCTCGGGAGCCATTTAGTTTTGTTTAGGATAATCTGATAATTTTAAGGTAGTCTTTTGGTTAATGTTTATGATCTCGTGTAGTTTATGCTACAAGTTTGTCATCTCTGCATCAGTGCTCCCCATTGTACCCGCAGAATTATGTTTCTGCTCCTACACGCTCAAACCTACCCATGTATCTTCTATTTTCTGCACCATCTTTCACATATCTTACAATGCTCTTTGATAGATCACAACGAACCCTTCATTGATAATATTTATTGAGTCTTTGAAATTGAGCAAATTGTTTTTGGTCTACTCTACAGTCATTCACTAGTACCACATGATTCTATGCAACGCACATGGAATTAAATCCTACGACACAAAAGAGTGATATGGGCAGAGAGCCATAGCAATGCAGATGGGAATATAGTTTCTGGAATGCGTGTGATTTCAGTGCATGTGAACATAGTTTCTGGTCTCAAAAGCGGAATCTACATATGATCTCATTGGCCCCTAAATTCTGATATGCAGAGCATGAATGTTGAGTGATATGAACACCAGCTCATCTATTCTGCTGTCCACTGTATACTGCCAGAGCATGCCTTAATCCCAGAGTATACTGCCACAGTATATGGGTGCAAGTTAATACCAGGCATTTGGATCTATTTCTGCTGTTTGATGAAGCTGATGATCATGCAATTACCATATGCCATTAAACAACCACTCCCAGCATTGGTTTATCTCAATTGAGCATCTACAAAATCGTATAGCTCTGCCTGACTGTTGTTCATAGGCGTTATCTTGGAGTACAAAGATAAACATGCATTCATCCTCATGTGATTGTTGAAGTCAATGTGCATTTATTGTCATCTTCATTGGTGTTTGTGCATAATCAAGCCATCTAGGCCATTCTCCAACATCCTCAACATGCACACGGGTTCAATACCTGTCAAAAAGTCTCATTCAAATACTTTGTCACAAAGGTGTGTTATTGGAAGCCGATAGTCTTTTGAAGTTTATAGTCTCATTGTCTAGTCATTATCATAATAGGTCTGTGCAATATTAATCATATTTGATATGGTCATTAGATGTAGTGTTCGTCTTTTAGTCTTTGATTCTTTAGTTTGGTGTCACGACACTTAAAAATGTTTTGATAAAATATTGAGTTGATATTTTGTTTAGTTTAGCTAATTTCATTTAGTGGATCAGTTTTCCTAATGTTATTTTAGGATTGTTAGTGAGTTTGTGATACATGGTTAAGAGCTAATCAATGTTATTATAGTCCGTAAGAGTTAAAAATGTTTTCATTGTTTTATATAGTGTGTGATAGGTCGAGTTGGTCCTAATAGTTGTTTTGTGTCGTGTCCATCAAATAAAGAGTCGTATGTTGTCAAATAGTATTATTGTCAAAATTTGAGTCATTTTATGTGTCACAAAATTGTCAAAAATAAAAAAAATTGCCTTACAAATGCATTTTCGAGATAAACCAGCATTGCTTTGTAATTAGCATGTTGGGGGGGGGGGGGGGGGGGGGGAAGGTGGGTTCTTTTTCTATTGTAAACGACATGCGATTGAGCTTCAACATCCCATTTGTTGAGTGAGCAACACTAAAGTGGAAGATAGAGGCAACGGAGGAAGGAGGTCAAACAATGACTTCTCGTCAATCACTAGCGAGAGGACCACACGATGCTTTAGTGATAGACAACTGCACCAAAATGACTAAAGCCACGACTAGTAACCAGTGTCAATGGATACCACTTATGTCATTTGAGATCATAGTGGCAATGATCCAAAATGGTGGCTACATACGAAGACGACGAGGGTTGAGTCCTCGTCATTTCCCTTCCTGTATTTTCAGTTTTTTTGTGGTGTGCACGATAAAACTTAGTGTATGGAGTTTCTATATTTTACCTTGATGTAAAAATAACAGAGATTTTGAGAAGAATAATGTAGCATCACGATACTTGTATGTGTAGGTTGTTGGTTGTCCTATAAAACCATCTATATGTGAAAATGAACAGATGTGCATGACCCTATTTATACCTGGGTTGTTGGCCATCCCTATGTAAAATCATCAGTATACAAGAGTGGAGGATAAACAAAAGTGTGTGGGTCCTTGTTCATGCTTGGGTGGTTAGTGTATCCATTCATGAAAGCCATCTATGAGAATAAAACTTTTTTTGAGTTGTGTGCAAGCCTGTGCAATGCACGTGAATCAAGATCATGAGCAAGCTCCATGGTAACACACTCTAATTCTAGAGTCTGATGAGTTTTTTTGTGGTGTGCAAAATAAAACTTTTAGTGTATGGAGTTTCTATATTTTCCTTTGATGTAAAAATAATGGAGATTCTGAGCAAAATACTATAGCATCATGATACTTGTATGTGTAGGTTGTTGGTTATACTGTAAAACAATCTATAAGTGAGGATGAATAGATGTGTGTGTCCATGTTCACACCTGGGTTGTTGGTCATTTGTATGTAAAATCATTAGCATACACGCGTTTTAGGTCTCTGCTGAAACCGCCTGCTGCCGTCTGCTGTCCCTGGTGCTGGCTCGGATGCCGGATCCCTTTGGTCCAGATCAAGGGTCCCTCTTGTTAGGGTCCCTCTCTCCAAAGCCGCCTGATGCTTGGACTAAAATAGTGGAGGGTTCCACATCCGCTCCTAGCTCGGAAAAGCTATCCCCTTCGCTGTCAGATGGGTCCTTCTCTCTGCGCATCCCCTCTCACATCACGGAGGCTGCTGCTGCTTCTCGTGATCTGTCCTTGGTGGGTACACTGATGGGCCCTAGACCCCCATTGGAAGATATCAAAAAATGGGCTCGGTTAAAATGGCAACCATGTGGAGCGCTTGAAATAGCGGCTATGCCTAATGGTTTCATATTATTCTCCTTCAGCATGAAAGAAGACTTTGCTAGAGCTCTGTTAGGTGGTCCGTGGTTTTTTGGCAGGCGGGGCTTCTACCTCAGGAAATGGTCTCCTGGTTTCAACCCTCACACGGAATCCATGACCCAAGCCCCAATTTGGGTTCGCCTCCCGGGGCTCCCTCTGGAGTTCTGGCATCTGGCGGTTATTGAAGGTATTGCTCTCTCAATAGGATCTTTAATTGCTATAGATCAAGCAACAAAAGCTAAAACTAGATTCATCCATGCTCGATTCTGTGTAAATGCTGACGTCAGTTGTCCCCTCCCAAAAGAGATAGAGCTTCTATCGGACTTGGGGAACTGGAAACAACCCATTGACTATGAATATATTCCACAAGCATGCTCCTTCTGCAAAAACATTGGTCATCGGGCCTCTAGTTGCCCATCTAAACCTCAACCAAAACCCAAGACCCAAATCCTCTCCCCAAAAATCAAAAAAAACTTTATTCCTAAAACGTCTTCTATTGAGATCCCGATCATCCCCACATCAAATTCCTTTGCTCTCCTAGAAGATGGAGAAATCAACACTTCTTCTGATCCTGTTTCCGAGGTCGTCCCCCCCTCCATGGCCATTCAATCTCTCATCACCCCTCTGTCTCCCTCGGCTCTCCCCCCCTCTTCCTCTAAAGGAGTTAACCTCTCCTTGGCTGCCTCTTCCCCTCCCCCTTCTCCACTGTCTTCTCCTCTTCCCTTCCCACCCCTTCCCTCGGACCCCTCTTCCTTGACTCTTTCCCCCCTGCCTCCCCTCTTTCCCCCTATTTTAGACTCTGTTTCCTCCCCCTCGGGTCATTCTTCTGATGATAGCTTCAACCATCGTTTTACTAGAAGTAGCAGCAAGAAACCCGATATAGGCACGGAAAAAGTTCGGGGGAGAATTCTGAGCAATATCAAACTTCAGCAAGAAGCAGCTCTTAATGTCGCGCAAGGAACCCAAAGCACAATCCCCATGGTGGTGGGGAGAAAATCCAAACCAAAGAAATGAAGATCATTTCTTGGAATATAAGAGGACTCAACTCTCTTCAAAAACAAAGAGTTATCAAAGACATCAAATTCCAGAACTCTCCTGATATCATAATGCTGCAGGAAACTAAACTAAAAAAAGAGGATCGTCTCCTAAAAATCTGGCCTGCGGCCTCTTTTGAATCTCAACCATCAACAGGGAACTCAGGGGGACTTTGTACCTTTTGGGATCCCAGAAGTCTCAAAGGGGATTGCCTGTTCAAGCACCCCAACTTTTTATGCATGCTCTTCCAAGAGATTGGAGCGGACTCCACTTGGATTGCTATCAATGTTTATGCCCCCAACTTGGAGACTCATCGTGGTAAATTATGGAAAGATATCACTAACTTCATCATCACTTGTGGTAAAATTCCCATTCTAATAATGGGAGATTTTAATTGTCCACTTTATCCTTCGGAAAAACAGGGAGGTATTCCTGCCATGACCGCCAGCATGGATGCTCTGGCTGACTTCATCAGGGAGAATTCACTTCTGGATATGGATCTCCATGGCTCATCTTATACATGGTCAAACCGCAGATTGGGCAGGAACCATATTCAAAGCAGATTGGATAGATCTCTAGGCTCTCTGGACTGGATTTCTCTCTTTCCTGACTTCTACCTCAACTCCCTCCCCCGGGCTGCCTCTGACCACAGCCCTCTTCTGTTGAGTGCAAATCACAAGCTGAATACCAAGAATCCTCCCTTCAGGTTTGAGCTTGCTTGGCTTGAAAACAACCACCTGAACCCCCTTGTTGCTAATTGGTGGAATATCAATATTGAGGGCTCTAGTATGTTTAGATTTTCCAGCAAGCTCAAAGAAATTAAAAAACAACTCAAGATATGGAAGTCGACGGTCTTTGGCAACATCAAGCTCCGCAAACAGGAGCTAACTCAGAGTTTGGCTAAAGTCTCTGAACAAATAGAGATTGATGGAAGATTGGATCATCTTCACCAACATGAAACCTCCCTCCTCAGTGATTATCACAATACACTTCAAGAAGAGGAGACCTATTGGAGGCAACGCTCTCGAGCCCTTTGGCTCGAGAAAGGGGATCGTAACACCAAATTCTTTCACATCACTGCTTGCAAGCATAAAGCTAGAGATAAGATCCGAGAGCTGGTGTCGTCCTCGGGTACCTTGTTAACTGCTGAGGCTGATATCTCCAACGAGCTTGTCTCCTTCTATTCAAACCTTCTCCAGGCTGACCTGCCCCCTCCGGAGCAATCAATGACTGCCATGCTCCAACATATTCCGCATCTGGTGTCACCTGAGATGAACAACAATCTGACCAAGCCTTTTGCTATGGAGGAAATTCACAAAGCAGTCTTTGCAATGAAGAGGGACAAAGCTCCGGGCCCGGATGGCTTTCCTGCTGCTTTCTTCCAGGTGTTCTGGGAAGTCATCAAGCAGGATCTCTTCAAAGCAGTGAATGAGTTTCAGGTTAACAACAATCTGCTAAAGGAATGGAATACCACCTTCGTTGCCCTTGCCCCAAAAGTGCATAGTTCTAAAGATGTCTCCAATTTTAGGCCAATCAGTTTATGCAACACGGCTTATAAGATTATCACTAAGATGTTGGCCTCCAGACTAAAACCTCTAATGAAGGATCTCATCTCGCAAAATCAGAACGGCTTCATAAAAGGACGGCTCATCCAAGGTGGTATCATTACAGTTCATGAAGCCATTCACTCAGCCTTTCACTCGAAGTCCCCAGGAATGATCTTAAAATTGGATATGCAAAAAGCATTTGACAGAGTCAGCTGGCCTTTCTTAATTAGGGTCCTGGAAAAATTTGGTTTCGACAAAAAGTGGTGTAGCTGGGTCTTCTCTTGTATCGCGACCCCTTGCTTCTCTATTCTTATCAATGGCATTCCAGCAGGTTTCTTCAAAAGCAGCAGAGGTATCAGGCAAGGTGACCCCCTGTCACCCTTTCCTTTTTGTCCTTATGGCGGACTCCCTTAGCAGAGCTCTGGAAGCGGCTAAAAGTCAATCTATCATTTCCGGTCTGAAAATCACCTCAAGCTGCCCTTCTGCCACACATAGCCAGTTTGCTGATGACACTATGCTGCTAAGTTTAGCCTCTGTGATTGAGGCCCGGGCTATAATGGATATCCTTTCTCTTTACCAATCAGCTTCTCAGCAAACTGTCAATTTCAACAAGAGTAGCATCTCCTTCATCAACACGGCCCCTAGGACTCAGAGAAAGATTGCTGATATCTTTGGATGCAATATTGTGGATCTCCCCGCCTCATATCTCGGCATCCCCCTCTTCCATGGTAAGCAATCTAAAATTCTATGGAATCCTGTCATTGAAAGGTATCAAAAAAAGCTGGCCGCCTGGAAAGGGGTTCTGCTCAGTCAGGCTGGCAAGCTCCAACTGGTTAAAGCCACCCTTCAAAGCCTTCCTACTTACTTCATGTCCCTTCTCAAAGTCCCCAATTCGGTGAGGGAGGTTGTGGAAAAAATCCAAAGGAACTTTCTGTGGTCTGGGACTGATGTAAGGAAGAGGATCCATCTTGTGGCATGGAAGGAAGTGTGTAAGCCAACTTCTCATGGAGGGCTTGGTCTTCGAAAAATGGCTGACACGAATGGGGCCCTCCTGGCCAAACTTGCTTGGGAAGTGGCTAAAGGTGACTCTAATTGGGCTCAACTGCTCAGAGCTAAATATCTGGCAAATAACGAAGATCTTCTCACTTCCAATCCAATTAGAGGTTCTGCCATCTGGAATTCTGTTATTAGCTCCCTCCCCATTATCAGGGCTGGCACTAAATGGAGATTTGGGAATGGTCGTCTTATTGACTTCTGGAGGGATTTTTGGATAGGGGACGAGCCTCTTGATCTTAATCCTGCTTGGGACCCTGTGAAAAGAAGCATCATTAATAAGCAAGGAAGATTAGCTTCGGGCTATTGGAAGATTGTGAATTCCATTCCCTCATGGGATATAAAGGTCTGGGATGATATCAGCGATCTGCAGAGTAGGCTCCTGACTTCGCTCAGAGCTGTGCTCACTTCCATATACATCCCATTCTCCCAAAACGAGGACGAGCTAATTTGGCCCCTCTCCCCGTCTGGTTCTTTCTCGGTTAAGGCTGCTTATCTTTCGATGCATAGTGCTGACTCTGGTCCCCCCCTTTCCAAATTCTGGCCAAATGAGATCATTCCCAAAATTGGTTTTTTCTCTTGGCTCTCTTCTAAGAATGCTTTCCTTTCTGGGGAAAATCTGAAAAGGAGGGGTTTCTCTCTCCCCACTAGATGTGTGCTATGTGCTAAAGAGGCGGAATCCTCTGCCCATCTTTTGATCCACTGTTCTTTTTCGCAAGTTATATGGCAGTGGCTTTTATCGAGGATGGGAGTGTTTTGGACCTTCCCTGAGTCCATTCAGGACACCCTCTCTCAATGGAGCTCTCCTTTCACTCATCCGAATCTGAATTTGGCTTGGAAACTCCTCCTCCCACACAAAATATGGGGCATCTGGAAAGAAAGGAACAAAAGAATCTTCAAAGAAAAAAGTCTTGAACCTGATCAGGTGGCTACTCAGATTGCTCTTGCTTTCCAAGAAAATCTCAACTCGCTCATGTGGACCAAATATCAGCAAAAAATCCAAATCTGTAACTCCCAGGAGTGGCAGAAGTTGTTGGCCATTCAAAGTAAAGGCACTTCCACGGCTCGAGATTTAGTTCGTTGGCTTCCCCCTCCCAGGGGCTGGAAAAAACTTAACACGGATGGGGCCTCAAAAGGCAATCCTGGTAATTCTGGTGGAGGAGCCATTCTTCGATGCTCTTCGGGCTATATAGTTGCTGCTTCTGCTCATAACCTCAACTATGGTACCAACCATCGTGCGGAAGCCTTGGCCATCCTCAAAGGCCTTGAGCTGGCTATCAAATTTGGTGATGATCCCCTCCAAGTTGAAAGTGACTCCCTCAACATCATCAAGCTCCTGCAGTCTAATGATTCTGGTCAATGGTCGATACAGAATATCATTGCTGATATCAGAATTATTCAAAGATCTTTCCAGCAAATCCAGTTCCAGCATGTCCTCCGGGAGGGAAATAAAGCGGCTGACCACCTTGCTAATATTGGTGTTCTCCTTGAGAATCAGCAAAGCTGGACAGACAACTTCCCGGATGATCTCTTCCAAATCACTCAAAATGATATATCCCATTGCTGACTGGTGGAATGGAGGGCTGATTTGGGTTTCGGCAAATTCTCTATGGCCTTCTCAAAGGGCGGCGGCATTCATGTCGAATTTAATTGATTTGACACTTAACGAAGAGCATTTTGATGACGGTGATGTGTAATGATGCGGAGGATCTCCGCACGAATGGGACATATCCTCACATTAATCATTTGATGATCTGGCGGGAGGGCAATGATAACTTGGCCGACGGCTCCCCCGCCCTGACTGGGTTGTTAAATGACCCTTATTGCTCTCACTTCTGCATTTTTTCAAACATTCATACTATGGGGGGTCAGTTGAAGCGTCTTGAGCCTGATAACTGTGATTCGGTTAAAAATGATGGGGAGGTTTGGAACATAATGCTGGAGAATGGAATTGCTACCTTCCTGGAGAGAATGGCGGGTTACTCGGCTCTTGTTTCGTATGCGGTTACGGCTTCCTGGTCGAAGGGTCGGGTTCAGATTGGCAACACTCGCTTTACCATCTCCACCAATGCAATCGCTGATGCCACTGGTCTTCCTGCCGCCGGAGACATCTACTTCAAGCGCTCGCTGCATGCGGAAATTCAGGATTTTAATGCTCCTGGGGACAGACCGGTTAAATACCTCTCTGGTTACACTCGGGACTCCCTGCCTCCTCCATGGGACAGAGTCGCGGAGGTCATAATGCGTTATTTTACCATTGACGGTAGATATCGGCTTGTTTACGGCCCTCACTTTTTCATCCTCTCTCATCTTCGATGGGGGAAGAAAATTAATCTGGCGGCTTTCCTGTTTCAGTCCTTAGAGCACTCTGTCCAGTTGGCTCGTGACGGGGAAGGTGCCATTCTTCACCAGGGTTTGTTGTACCTGCTCTTCTCTGTTGCTGCTTCTCATTCCGACCTTCTTCGCTTCCCCCCCAAAACTGGTTGTCGTCGCCGCCGCTCTCCCTCGCCTTCCCCTCACCCCTCCTCCACCTCCCTCCGCTCTTCTCGGCGCTGACGTCGTCTGCATCTTTCATCTGATTCCGACTCTGATGTGGCAATTCTAAGTCCTCCCCTCGCTGCCTCTCAGCCCCCTGCCACCCCCACTTTCCCCACGCCCCTCTCTTGCTTGTTTTTAGAAGGCACTGACGCCAGCTTTCAAGCTGCTTCCCCAGTTTCTAGCCCTGATTCCTCTCTGGCTGCTGACATTCTGGGCCTCGCTAAGCTCTACCCAGACTCCCCGGACTCGGAACAGTTTGAGAACAACCAACCGGTGGATGATCCCATCACTCAGTCTGCGGGAAACAATACTCTCTTCGATGACAAAGTTCCTCCTGCTGACACTTTTCATTCCTCGCCGATTCTGGATTCAACCCCCGCTGCGCCTGAGTCTGCTGACACTCAAAGGGATGATTGCAGAGTCGACATGGTTTCTTCTATTTTAAACAAGCTTCAGCGCGCCTTCAAGGCTTTGAAAGCATGGGAGGCTTTCACTGAATCTACCAAGACTGCCATTGCCAATGATTGCTCGGAGCTCATCAATCTTGCCGAACAACTTGCAAATGACTCAGGCTCTCCTAGAGCTAGAACTGCAGTCTCTGAGCTAAAAAAGCTCTTATGATGTTTTCTTCTTGCTCCTTCTGTTTGTCTTTTTCGTCCTCCTTTTTTGGAATCTTCATGGGTACTTTTTTGCTTTGCTACTTTTATTGCTAAATCTGGCCTGATGGGCTCTATTGTATAAGGTTGTGGGACCTTCTAAAACCCTCCTTTTACCCTATATATTCCAAAAAAATTGCACACTGGCTCCTCTACTAAAATATTGTGTGCTATTAGAATATAGCTCCAATGACCTCACAGTTTGGTAGCAGATATGCATCAATAAGACGAACACATAATGTAATGTGAGCTTTTGAAATTGTTCTTGGTGATGTCGTGCACACAAAAAAGATGATTTTGTACAAACTCTGTTGGAAAACATCCATGCTTACTAACATACATGTTTGCATTATCTCCTAAAGATAATTTAAACTCAAGAAGATACCACAAACATTTTTCAACTCTTCGGGACTTTTTGCAATCATAAAGCAAATATGAGCTAGTGTGTGTCTATAGAGTTGCAAAGAACTATTACAAACATATGTGCATTACAAAGGTAGGCACAAAACAACACCAAGCACTTGCGCATTGACAAACACTACAATAACTTTGTGCAGACACAAGCTACGCATTCACTACAATCATAGGCGCAAAAACAAAACATGACTTGGGACAATGACTTGCCTAATGCAAGACTTAACTAAATTTAACACTTACCTAAATTTCCTAGCTAACACGTTTTTGGGTGATGCAAGATTGAAGTGAACCCAAATGTTCCTGCATCATACACCCTAGGTAACAAAGAAAAGCATAAGCTCTTGGTTGTGACTTTGTTGATGGTATGCCATGTTTCACAACTTCAAATGCGCTAATCCACATCACATCCATTACAAGAAGATTGTGAGTAAGATATTAGTGAAGACATAAGGGACAACTCCGGGTTGTTGGAGTCTCCCCAGATTGGATTTCTCCAAGGATAAATTCTTGTCATGTGTCATTTATGAGATTATTTTTTGTTCATTTACTTCCTCAATTTCATGTTTTCACAATTCTATGTTTAAGAATGTTTTTTAAGAAAAATACTTGAGGAACAACAATATCTGTAAATTTTATCAAGTATAAAATGTTAAGACTTGTGTGGTGAATTAGAAATGGGATATCTATCCTAATTACAAATCAACATTAATATAATTTTTTAATTCTTTCTTGAAATTCTTGGTTTTTGAAAGTGATCTTGTCTAGCTTAGCAACTACAACTTGGTGGCCCAAAATCATGTTTTTCTTCATACTTTGGACACAACCCACCACATCTTCTAGATTAATTTCACTAATAATTTCTTTACTAATATCTTACTCACAGTCTCCATCCTAAAATGTTTAAGTTTTGGACCCTTCATTTCTTTCACTTGATTGAGATGATCCCCTTACGCGAGGATAATTCAAATCCAAGTCGAGATCTATTTTAGAAAATCGTAACCAGAGGAGATCATTTTGAATAGCTTGCTCCAAGTGCAAAAGCACCTCACTTCTCCTTTTCTCCACTCTCTCCACACACTTATCCAAAGTGTGAAGCTTCGAAGGGGGACAAATGCTCCTATTTGCATCCAAATTCATGGCTCTTAGTAAATTGTTTGCACTAGTGTTATGGGGGAAACGTCACCTCATTTCCCAATCATCTTGGACATTTGAGACATTTCGGGGACTTGGCGACGAGGATGATACTTAAACATAAAATGAAATAATCTTTGAAAATTAAATAGCATAAAATAGCATTTTTAAGTAAACCAAATTGAAAGAAGTTGAAATTAAATTAAACTAGCATTGATAAATCCACGATCCAACATTGCACGACATTGCCAACTTGTGAGTTATTATTGTTAATATACGACCTCCAAGGATAACATCTCTGTCTCTACTCAGTGCAAACTATTCTCCAAATATAATTCTTAGATTGTGTCCAAGACATATTGCAAATTAATGCCTCGATAAATATTTTTGATTTGAATACAAGATGAAAAAGGTGTATTGTATTTTCAGAGAATGTCACTGACGTGCTCTCCCATGCTAGAGAGGGAGATTTTGTTTCCCAAATTTCCATTCTAATTCTTTGGAGACTAGCTACTCATGTCTATTCTAAAAGCTAGTTTTACTTTTTGAGTCTCATTTCCCTTCTATCCTCCATGGGTATTGCTTGGCCATTTGATATATGTTATTTGTTGCTTATAGCCTATAATTTATTTAATTTGTTGAAAGTTGGAATGTTTGTATTAATAATGCATTGATCAAGAGCTGGTGAAGAGAAGGGAAGGGCTTTGCCAAGCTCAACCAACAAACACACTAGAAATATTATAGGAGCAAAAGAGATTTATGGAGGAGATGTCTGGGATGATCGAGGGACATCCTAATATCCCAAAGACGTCCTAACCTTCTCCTAGGATGATAGGACGTCACCTTTAAGGTGGGAGATGGATGGACAATTATGGGATGTTCCAAAAATCAAGTGACATTTCGACATCCCCCTTTCTTTAATGCAAGGGGGGATGTCGTGCAATCACAGTTAGGGTTCCCACTAAAGGGATGCCTTACACCACACAGACTAGATCAGAGTTAGATCTCAGTGAAGCAAGATCTCAAACACAACTTTTTGACAAGAAGACAACAAAGCTTATTCTATTAATGCAAGGAAAGATTACATACTGGGGCACAATTGTTCAACACTCCAATTACAATCTTATGACAAGACTTTACAAGAATTCTTCTAAGAATTTCAATTTTAGACCTATCCTAAGCTTGCAGACTCTACAAAACTTCTACAGAGCCGCACTTGGTTCATACTCTCAAAGGACAATCGCTCGAATTTTTAAGTTGGAAGTTGTTCTCCCTTAAATGCTCACAGCTCCCTTATATTCATAGAGTTCATGGAAGCTTTAGGCAAGAGTACAAGATGTCATGCAGAATATTCCTCAAGTCACCACTATCTACCATTGATTTGTTCTAAAAGTTCATCATTGGATCAAGCTCAATCAAATCATCCTGTTGGTTCCTATCCATTAAGGATAGATCAAGAACCATGTGTCCCCTTCTAACTGTATCAATGTTTACAAGCAATTTTGTCAACCACAAATCTCATCATTGAAACGAATGGGAGTGGTCTCGCAAGAATGTGGTATTCTGTGGCATTGATAGTGTTTGGCAGCTTCTGCAGTATATCGCGGCAGTGTGTGGGCATCGATGGTCTTGATTAAGTATTGGTGGTTTGTGCAAGGCATGCATAGCCATTCCACACAAGTTTAGTGTTTTGCAACTTGAAGTGTTGCACGCAAATACTACACAAGGTGTGGGGTTACTGCACAACTAAGAACAACGATGCGCAACTAGGTCTAGCTTTGCACCGGCAAGGCAAATGTTGCATGGCATAGGTACGCCTACACAACTTAAGGGAATGATGTGCAACTTGGTGTTTTGCGCGGGTCGTGAAGTTTTCGCAACTTAAACATGCTTCTGCAAGAATTACTTAGGGGTTCTTTGCACAACTTGCTTACGAGTGGTGCATAATTGAGTAGGTCTTTATTTATTAACTCTTAAGTACTTTTTAGTGTTACACGGGGACACATCCCCCCAAAACCAAGGTGTCTAGGATGTCCCGAACATCTTGGGGATGGTGGGGAAACATCCCCCCATGTTTCCGAAAGGGCGTGAAAGGAGGGGGACGTCTCTAGGACGTCTAAAAAACTCAAGGGACGTCCCAAACATTTTGGGGACATTGGGGACGTTTGGACATCCTCGAGAAGGTCGAGATACCTCCTTAGTAGCATTGGCCTTTTGTTTTTTCATTTATTTAAAAAAACACTTTTTGTCAATTTTTATTTTATGGGAAGTTATAATAACATAAAAGAAACACAAAAACATAACCGTAACCCTAAGAGTGACATTCTAAGTTATAAAATGACTCTATGGCCTCATTCCATATCACATTCAATATTGACACTTGACCAAAGTGAGCAAAGTGAGCAAAGTGAGCAAAGAGAAGAAGAGGAGAGCAAGAGCAAGCGGGAGAGGAAGAAGAAGGGCAACTGCAAGAGAAAGAGCAAGAGCAAGCAAGAGGCATTTATAATTTTATTTGCTTACATACTTGATAATAGTCCCTAGTTTTTAAAATTTGGCTTCTATTTGTATTACTTAGGGGCTATTTTTAAGTTTTTGTATCTACATTCACAATGTAATCATGTTTATAGTTTGTAGGATTTCACAAAATGCATACTGCATGGGGTTTGGTTTTAGGGTTAAAATTTTGTTTTTTTAAAAACTTAAAACATAAAACTCTTCATTATTGAGTAGGTTTGGCAAGGTTTACCATGATAGTATGATACACATTCTTAAAAACATTAGGAATACAAAATCTTTGATACATATGAATGTAGATACAAAAAAGAAAACTATGGAAGTGCAACATATGTTTAGAGACTTGACATGGCAGCATCACCAAGACCAATGCACACTTGTTGCATCTTATAGGAAGGGGGGTTGGTGTTTGTAAGGCTCTTTCACTTGATCAGAGAGCAAAGATGATGACACTTTATAATGGAAATACCACAAACAACATTCCAGAAGTTTGTAGTACTAGCATTGAGGCTAACACTCATTTAAGCTCTCTTAGGACTAACAAGAATATTTTGGCTTGTTCTAGTTTTGGAATGACAAAAGTGGAAAGCGGAGGAAAGAGAAAGGTCATGGGTGCAACCTGCAATCCACTTGTAGACATGTTTGATTCAAAGGCAAAGAAAAAGGCGAACGATGCTATCAGGAATTTTTTTATGTTATTGAGATCCCATTTCATACCACTCACTCTCCTTATTACGAAGTGGCTATGGCCAAGGTAGAAAAAGCAGATACAAGTTATGTGTCTCTTGGAGATACCAAACTTAGAACAACAATCTTGGATAAAAACCATTCCAAGGTTAATTTGTTAATGGAGGAGATGAAGGTCATGTGGGTGTCACATGGATGCAAATTATCATGGATGGGTGGACTGATCTATAAACTATCTACTTTGGAATTTGTTCACAAAACCACAATTATACTGTTCTACTTTCAAATAGAAAATGACAGTTGAGCTAGTGATTGAATTGTTTATGCCTTAGAACTAAAATTTGCAAGAGAAATGAATTAACACACACATATGCCAAGGATTTTTATCCTGGAAACCTCCAGAGGAGGAAAACTAATCGCGAAGGGCAAACAACTCTTTCTTCCCTTTTTGCTTTATTGGCCAATTCAAAATATGAGAGATACAGACTCTACAATAAGTGAGAAAGGAAATTGACAATGTGTCACACTTCCTCCCAACTACTTGACTACTATGTTCTCAAACTCTTTCCTCTACACACTCAATTCCAGCACTTTATAACTCTTACACTTACTACCATGAAGTCTCTTGCTTTCGATTATCAAAACACTCCTTCCTACATGTATTTATAGCCTCTCTCATGTCCTCCCGTGCACAGGAGGATGGGAAAGGTCATGGAGGAGAAGAGACACAGACAACCTTTCCAATTCTGGGACTATTCGTTTCGCATTTTATTTTTTGTCTAAAAGTGACAGGACCGCCGCCCAATGCAGATTGACGGTCACAGGACCGCCACCCTGGCTGGACGACGGTTATAGGACCGCTGCCCAGTTGGACGACGGTTCTGTAACTGCCGCTCTGCACAGAGCGGCGGTTCTGTTAACATAAAGACAAAACCTCCGTTTCTTCATTTTCCTTCTTTGTTGGCTGATCTGATGAAGTAGAGTCATTTTGGATCCCTATGGATCATGGACGGATATTAGACACCGTCCACTCATCAATATCATTGTCTTTTGTAAAGATGGGTTGTATTTCTTGAGAGCAATTGATTGTTCTGGGAAGCTAAAAGATGTTGAGTTTCAATTTCAAATTTTGAAGGATGCCATTGAGGAGGTTAGACCTTTAAATGTTGTACAGGTCATCACAAATGTAGCTTGTGCGCAGAGCAACAAGAAAACTAGTGGAGTGTACCTACAATCACATTTATTGGACCCCGTGTTGTGTGCATGCCATGAACAATGCACTGAAAGACATAGGGAAGATTTAGTTGGTCAGCAAGATAGCGAATTAGGCCACGTGCAAAAGTCCATATGTAATCACCACACATCGTTGGCACTCTTTCGAAACTTTTCGAGGAAGGAATTCCTCAAACTAGTTAACACATGCTTTGCATGCCATTTTATTTTGTTGGAAAGGATGCTTGAGTTGCAAGAGCCCCTGCAAGTTATGATTATGACATAGGATTAGACTAGGTGGCGTGAGTCTAAGACAGAGCAAGGGAGACATTTTCGGTTGATGTGAAATATATCACATCAATTATAACTCCAATTTTTAGAGTCATCAAATACATGGATTTTAATAGCCCCAATCTTGGTGAGATATATGAGTAGATTGATAGCATGCTTGGGCAAATGAAGCCAATTATTCAAGTGAGGGACCCCACTCTGGAGTTCTACCATGAACATATTTAGTTGATCATTCAACATAGATGGGAGAAGTTTAACACCCCACTTCATATGGCTACATATGCACTGAATCCCAAATGGTATGTGGAGAGGCCAAGTAGAGTTATCCCTTTGGATGACAATGAGGTGAAGAAGGGCCTTATGAAGGCCTTTAAAAAAATGTATAGTCTAGAGGAGGATTCACAGATCAAGTTGGAGTGGCTCGACTTCACTGAATTTGATGGGTACAAAACTTCAGCAACGATGGACAAGGTAACATTGGCAAAAGACAAGTTGGTGAGTTGGTGGCGACTGTATGGGTGTCTAGGGCTGCTACAAACACTTGCAATTTGCCTTCGTTCCTAGGTTTCTATTTCTCTGCCTCTTAGAAATAGAAATTGGTCTACATATAGTTGGATCCACTTAGTTAAGAGGAATAGGATTACCTTGAGAGAGCGGAGACGCTTGTAGTTGTACACAATGCTTTACATCTTATAGATCACAAGACAACTGAGTACAAGCAGACCCCAACATTACAGTGAGATGTAGATCCCAAGGAATCGAATCAAGTAGAAGAGGACAATATTGTGCAATAGGGATTGATTGGGCTCTCCGTCGAGAACGAGGATGATAGTTCCAACGAGGAGGAGTTCATGGATGTTGTTTCAAATGTTGATTCTGATTTTTGAGCTGAAACTTGTCTTCTTTTTGTAATATTGACAATTGTTGGTGTATTTGAATTTGATATTAATGATATGAATATTAGATATTGTCAATTGATCAATCAAATTGGTTTTATAATTTATTTCAACTTATTTAATGTTTAAGTCTCAAATTGAAGGTTTTATTAAATTATGTATAATTAATAATTTAAATGTATTTGATATTTATGATTTCAGCTTTTTAAAATCTCAAATAGTTTTATTTCATTTTATTTAAGTCTCAAAAGGTTTTATTTCAGCTTATTTATATAGTTTAGTCACTATATTTTTATATTTTAAATATTTATATATGTTTTAATTGGCCATGCCCCCGCTGTCCCCAAAATTAAATTTTTTTTTGCTGTCCTAAAAACCCTGCGTCGAAGTCTTAGGTAACACAGTTTTGGAACTAAGACAAATTTTGTTGTTGGAAAGTGGTCCTTACAATTGCCATGGTGTTTATATATCTCCTTCGACTAAGGGCATCTGCCACTCTGTTTTCCTTGCCCTTAAAAAGCTCAATGCCGAAGTCATAATCACTTTCTCTAACCAACGCCATTGCCTTGCATTAAGGTTGGGTTGAGTGAAAATAAACTTGAGTGCTAAATTGTTTGTCCTGAGATTAAAATGCTTTCCTATCAAAAAATGTCTCCACATTTGTTTCATGTGATCTACTTGTTTCTCCCTCATGTGCCTGATTTGGTGCATCACTGCGCAAACTTCTACTTATGCATAGGAACTTTCCCTTTCCCTGCAGGTTGCTCTGTTGTATTCGAGACAACTTCTCCTCTATCTTCAAGGAAAACTGAAAGGCTTTCTCCACAAATCTCATCCTATCTATATTGAATTCATCTCGAATGGAAATACACAATCCATTAACATACCTTGAGATTTTTTCTGCATCGTCCTCCACATGTCCAGCTCAGATGTTGAGCCAACAGAACTCCTCGGTGTACTTCTTCACACTAAGTTCCTCCTGACGCAAATTTTGCAACTGCTTGAACAAATGGGACTAGTCATCCATAGGTGTGAACTTCGCCTTCAATTTTGTCAACATTTAATCCCACTTCTTGAGCTTATCTTTGCCTCTTTGAACTCTCTCAATCTACGCATGATCCCACCACAAGGAAGCATGTCCCTTTAACTTGGTATCCACAAATTTCACCTTCTTGTTATCCTCTAGACCCTCATACTCGAAGTACTCCATGTTTGCAGTCTAGTCAACAAGATCTTTTGGATCCAAGTTCCCAAAATAGATGGAACTTCTATTCACAACTTGTTTCCAATCTTCGTGATTGTGCACAAGAATCAATCCTCTTGCTTGTCTACATGCTCTACTTCAACCTCTTGATCTACGAGCACTCTTGCTTCTCATTCATCATCACTTGCATCTTCATCAACAACAACTCCACATTGCATAGACTCCATGGCCTCCAAACGGGATTGCATTCCTCTAATCACATCAACCAAGTCCGCAAGTCTTGGCACTTTGTTTTCTTTAGTAGCAAACTCTACTCTGTGTGACATCTTTTTCTCACAATCTCTTAACAAGATTTAGAGACCTCACACCTTCTACCCAACAACCCAAAATGTTAGAGATGTCTGCAACTACTTTCTACCCACACTCCTAGTATGGAAAGCAAAAAATCTTAAGATCACTCACATAACTCAGATTGACGTCTATACCAATCTTTTCAAGAAGGCTTCGAAATCCTTGCTCTGATTACTAGAAAATGGGGCAGTCGTTGTTAGGATTACCAATGAAGGGATGTCTTACACCACACAACCTATATTAGAGTTAGATCTCATTGAAGCATAGCTTTTTGACAAGAAGACAACAAAACTTATTATATTAATGCAAGGAAAGATTACAGACTCAAGCACAATGGTTCAACACTCCAATTATAGTCTTATGACAAGACTCTGTTAAGCTTCTACAAAATCGCACTTGGTTCATACTCTCAAAGGTCAATCGCTTGATTCCTTAATTTAGAAGTCGATTTCCCTTTTATTGATGTAGCTCCCTTCTATTTATAGAATTCATGGAAGCTTAAGGCGGGAGAACAAGATGCCTCTTGCAAGTAAAGATGCCTCTTACTAGTAAAGATATCTTACAAAATATTCCTTAGGTCGCCTCTATCTACCATTGATCTTTTTTGAAAGTTCTTCACCATTGGATCAAGCTCAATTAGATCGTCTTATTGGTCCCTAACTATTAAGGACGGATCAAGAACCATGTGGGTCCCCTGCTAACAATATCGATGTTGATAGCAATTTTGTCAGACATATTTCATCATTGAAACAAATGGGATTGGTCTCACAGGAATGCGGTATTCCACGGTGTTGATATTGTTTGGCAGCGTTAGCAGTGTATTGTTGCATTAGGTAGGCATCGATGGTCTCGATTAAGCATTGGCAGTCTGCTCAAGGCGTGCGTCGCTGTTTTACACAAATTTAGGGTCCCACAGCTTGAAGTGTTGAGCACAAGTATTGCCCAGCATGTGGGGTTATTGCGTGACTTGGGCGTTATGCACGGCTAAGCACAATGATTCGCGGTTAAGTTTAACTTTGCACAGGTGAGGCAAATGTTGCGTGGCATAGGTAGGCTTGAGCAACTTTGGCAATGTTGTGTGGCTTGGCGTTTTGCGCAGGTCATGAAGTTTTGTACATATTGGACAAGTATATGCGGCTTCTACAAGAATGACTAAGCCGCAAGGGTTCTTTGATCGGCTTGCTTAGGAGTGGTGCAGCATTGTGCAAGTCTTTATTTATTGACTTAAGTCTTTTTGGGTGACACAGGATTGCTCGTGAGCCTGGATGCTCCTCCATCAAGATGGTCAAGGACGTTTCCTTCATGTCCCTGCGACCTTGAGATGTCTGAGATGGGGAAATAGTGAGGGACACGTCCTCAAGTAACTATGCTAAAATGTCTAAGATTCATCGTTCTCATCAAAAGCTTTGTTCATCTAAATCGTCATGTCACCAAGGTCACCATTCACACAACTATCATAGCTTGCAGTAATGATGAAGTTTCCAAAATTGTTTGAGAGCTTAGTACCAAAAACTGGAAGCTAGTTTGGGGCCACCATTAGAGCTACATAGTGAGAGAGGAGAAGAAAGAAAAGGAGGCGAATAGAGGCTTTGTAAAAACAACATAAATCCATGAGTTTAGAGAACTTAATGGCAAAGGAAACAAATAAAAAGAGGATACAAATACCCATGAAGAGACTAGACAAAAAAAATGGAAAGACTAACTCTATAAAGTTTAATGAAGGCTTTAAAGAATCAAACACCAATGATGAGAAAGTGTTGAACTCACAAAGAAGGGGCCATAAAACTAGTTGGAAACAAATTTAAGTCTGAAATTCCTTTCTCAATCGAACAAGTTATCCAGTCTCTGGATGACCACTTAGTCTAACATGTTACTAAGCTCAGATTCCACGTGATTGCTTAGCCCTCCAGTTATCCTTCAGCATACAGTAGGATCCAAATCAAAGCCTTTGATGGTACTTTCTTGGTAGGCTAAAATCTGATCAAACCAAGGTCCCCCTTATAAGATCATCTCTCAATCTGCTTCATTGGCAAAGCGAACTATGAAATATCCTTGTGGCTAGTATCTTATTTCATAGTCTTTGTACATCTTCGAGTTCTATTATCCCATTCGAACAAATTATTCCACCGAAAGTTGCATGCCCAAGAATTGACAAATCAACCATTTGGTGGCCAACCTTTGGATATTTCCTTCCTAATACTCCATATCTAATTCCAAAACTGTACCCCACTTGGTTTCCAGACATACATTTCAGAGTTTCTAGGTTGGTGCCACCTTCAACTTTCACGCTGTTCCTACTGGTGTTTTTGTCTCATTTATGTGGCCTGAATTTCCCCCAATTATTGCCTGCCAACAGGTATATCCTGAAGTGCCAACTCCTCACCCTTTCACCTCAACTACAACTCCTCTGAATCAATACAGAACACCTTAGATTTATTGAATAAAAACTAAAAATCCCTCCTACATAGCTTCACCAAGCATGCTTCAAACCCTGCTAGATCTGATTATCATTCCTGCGATTTGGTGCATGGACCTTTAGCTTTAAATTTTTGGAGAAGTAATGGATAACCTTAACTGATTAAGGAGAATTTTAAAATGACCTCGATTTAATTCATGAGCAGGCTACAGAGCTCACTACTACCATTACAGACAGGTAGAAAAAAAAGCCTCAGGCTATGTAGTTGAAGCATAAACAGCTAGAAATGCAACTGCAAGAGTTAGCTCAAAGCAGAGAAGATTTGGGATGGCACTCAAATGGTCAGAAAGAGAAGCTTAAATTGCAAGGGATAAGGATCGGATGATTGAAGACCTGGCCAATAGGGGAAAAAATTCTTCCTCGAAGATCATCCAAGCTTGTTGTTGGACAGGAGAGAGTAAAGGAAATAAATCAATAGCTTGATCTTTTCAAAGGCATGCATTCCCATACACTATAACTCCCTTGGCAGGAGAAAAAATTCTCTACAATGGAGGCTTCTCTTTGGACCTTTGTGCCCGCTCAAAGGGGTGATATACATTTAAGCATCATGTATAAGCCTTTATTGACTACATTCTGAATGAATAATGCAGTTTATATGTAAACACAATGAAATACTAATTGAAGCAGTGACCCAAATGGAATGTGGAGATTTGAAGAACTACAGTTTGCCTGTGCAACTACTGTGAAAATTCTGACAATACTTCCACCACTTTGACTTTATCATTTTGCAAAGAATATGCAGAAAATAATTCATCTCACATCTGTATTTATTCTAACACATTCTCCCAAGTACTTTAAGGCTGACCTATATGTAAGAGGCGTTGATCCTAATTGTTTCGCTTATGTACATTGGGTCATCTAGTGTTCAGCTTAATGTTTTTCATTTACTCTGGGGTAGTGGGGTAGCATTTACTCTGCCAGTGTTAAATACTTCGGTTTCTTTATTTCTAAAAAAGACTCTAATTAATAATTGTCTACAAAGTTATTGTTTGGTGATTTTTTCATAACTCTAATCAAAGCAATTATAATTTCTTTGTCATATGATTTCATGCTCCCGACTAGATTAAGAGGTGTAAGGTTCCAAAAAGTAATTGCTTCCAAATTTACTGTATACTACTTGTCTATCACACTCAATGATAGCAAGGAAGCTATTGGAGGTTTATCATTTTATCGAGATGGATATTGCCCTTGCCTTGGAGATGACTGGCCTGCATTTCCTCTGTGACCAGGAGTGGTTACTGAAGGCTTATGACAGTGCTCAATCAGAGCCCTGATGGTTGTACATGTTGCACTGTGCTGTGAGAAATGAGCTATCTGAGCTACTTTCTTAAACTCTTATGTGGACTCTATTGACAGCATAACTTTGCAGTAAACTCTATGGCGGGAAATCATCTAGAAGACCCCTTGCTACTGAACCCCATTCATAAGCACGAAAGGGAAAAGGGTTCATGATAATCAAGTTGCCAATGGATTTTTTAATGTTGTTGTATCGGAATCACAGATGTTATTTTGAATCTAAAAAACTCCTAATGAAAAATTGGATGGAAGGAGACGATTTTAGCAGTAATGGTAATTAAACCCAAAAGCAATAACTGCAAATTACTTCAGTGAAACACTATTTAATTTCTTTGATCTTTCTTGATTCAACAAGGCGAGCAGACCTCCACAAAACATATAACATTTTACTAATACCTATTCAAAAAAAGAAAAAAAAATAGCAAATCTAACTTTAGGCTGACAAAGTCCAAAGGGCTGCGGTGTAATTGGTAAGAACTGCATTTATGTGAGAGTCACCCAGCTTCTAATCCCCATCATCAACAATAACTGTTAATTCCTTCAAATATACATTCTGCAGATCCTTTAAGTTTGCTTGATTTGACAAGACCAGCTGACCTTAAAAATTATACAGCATTTTTGCTTTTGGAAACTATTAGAAGTTGGCAAACAGGGAAATGTAACGGTTTGTGGTGTGGTGGAAAAGAGGTCCATTGGTGTTTGAGTGATCCAGTTTCAACTACCCATGCCATACAAACATGGCCCATAACCCACTGGAAGTGTCCCAGAGCTTGTGGACTATTGAAAATGGGATACATTAGAATATTGCAGACCGAGTGGGAAAAAAAAGTAGTTCAATAACAATCTAACAAATCAACAAACAGCGAACAGACTCACCTGAAGAGCTTTTCAGCCTCCTGCAAATTTTCCTGCCCGATATACCCTCTCATCAAGATTGCAAATGATGATGCATTTGGACTCAAATTGTACTCACCGATCCTCTCCAAAAACCCTAGAGCATCTGTCATCTGTCCATCCTTGCAGTACCCATCCATCACAGCATTATATGCCATCACAGTCCGTTCAACCTTCTCTGGTATAAACTCAAAAATATCCAATGCCTCCTGAACTCTCCCGGCAGCAAAATAACCCCTAATCAAATTACAAAAAACCGGCTCACTGAAAAGCGAACCCCTACGCCTCATTTCCATATAGAGCTCTGTGGCCAGGTCCATGGCACCACCGTTGACAAACCCCTCAATTGTTGCTGCATAGGTCGGTGGGTCGGCACCATGGCACTTTTCCAACATCTCCCTGTAGAGCCTCATGACATCCTCATATTTCTCAAGTCTAAAATGCGCCTTCATTAGATGGTTAAAGGTCACTGTACTTGGCACCATGTTAGCATCATAGATCATCTTAAGTATGGCAAAGGAGTTGTCCATGTCTAGCAATTCACAGTGGCTTCCCAGGACTATGTTATATGTGACCAAATTGGGTATGACGCTGGCTTTCTGCATGAAATCAAAAAGTGCAAAGACTTTGGCATGCTGGCCTGCCCTTTGAAGGTGACCAAGGACAGAGTTATATGTGAAAACTGTTGGCCTTATTCTGGAGTATTGTGATTGCTTCAAGCTAACCAGGGCTTCATCAATCTTGCCAGAGCGACAAAGGGTTTGAATGCGGTTATGAAGGGAGAGCCGGTCACCTACGAGGAGGTTGATGGTCTCAGGCAGATTGGAGTCCCGGTTAGCCTGCCTGTATTCCCGGTTGCGCTCCAGGGCCTGCATTGGAGGATCCAATCGGAGCTTGCGCTTCCTCCTCCGCCGCTCTGCAGCAGCATCCAGAGCCGCCTGTGACAAGTCACATTATATATTTTAGATTTCCGCAGTGCAAAATTAGTTTGTATGGACATGACGACATTAGACGATTGATCATCTTTTAGCTTTCCAGAGGTAAAAAAAAATTAATTTGATTTCTAGAACAACTGTGCTAGACCTTTTTATTCCAGATTTAAGACAGTTATTCCAGGTTTTACGTAATTGTTCCAGGTTTAACACTGTCGCTCCAGAGAATTAACCTAAATAAAAGTTTTAACAAAGTTTATTTATTCCAAGTCTAACGCAACTATTTCAGGTTTAACACGGTTGTTCAACAAAAAGAAACAGGAATAAAAAGGTTTAACACAATTGTTCAGTAAATACAAGAGAACAAACGACAAATTATTACAGGATTTCGCAATGCATAATTGTTTGTATTATTTCTTCTGCATAATCTGCTCGTATGTTTTCATTTACCTGTGACATGACGACTTGGCGCATACCACGCCTAAGTACTATTGAAGGCTCTGAAGCAATTACCGAAGAGGAGGCATGGCTGCCGAGAATTCCGATAAGCCTTTTGTATATCCCCATGGCGACTGCTGCTGGTTTTGCACCTGCAAAAGCTTAAACCCTTCAATAGAGGAAAAGTTTGATTGCACAAGAGCTTAAACCCTTAAACCTTGTGCAAAACCTCCGCAAAAAAATTGATCCCGCAAACACATTTGCTCCAAAAGCCCTCGTAAAATTCATCCAGCAAAAGCTTGAACTCTGCCCTGCAATACTTCACCAGATTATTACTGGGACAGATTAATAATAAATCCATCTATCCCAAAAGGTCTAAACATATGGAAAGGGTTGTACGTGATTGGTGAGTATGATGGGTTACTAGTAGGGTACAAATTTCTCTACATATCTTTATAAATGGTTAGATTTAATCGTCCACAAAGACAGTTCCTTTCCATGATTTTGATAGATTGGATTCTATTTAATCAAAGAAAGGTGCTAATTTAGATGTACTCCTAAAGAGTATTTAGATTTTTAAAGATATGATAAGGTTTAGTTGAAGAAAGAAAGGCATTGATTTAGATGTACTCTTACTCGGCTATTTAGTTAAAGAAAGACATTGATGTAGATGTACACTTACTCAACATATAACATCGTAATCTCCATTGTGACTTTGATGGATTGGCTTTTCCTTGGTCCTAAGGCATTAATTTAGATGGTACTCTTACTCTCCTAATCATAAGACAGTGATTTAGATGTACTCTAACTCAAATATTTAGTTGAAGAAAGACATTGATTTAGATGCACACTTACTTGACATATAGCAATGTAATTCACATTGTGATTTTGATGGATTAGATACCCACTAGTCATGGTTATTAGGCGAAGGAAGACATTGTAATTCAAAGATATGGGCAGGATGCTCATATCTATGTAATTTAGTACCCAAAGACATGGGCAAATATGTTGATATCTATGTAATTTATTGATACATGATTACTCAACATTGTAATTTGTTATATGTAATCAAAAGACATGCTCAAGAATATCAATATCTATGTATTTTAGTGATTCTCAATTAAAAAAATGTCGAGAGATACTACCATAATTATTAATGACTTTACCACCTTATTCAAATAAATTTCTGCAAATGGTGTCAATCTAGCTAAAAAAATGTATAAGGTTTGAAAAAGTATTTTGGAAGTTACTATTTTCAATTGATTTCTCTGAGAAAAAAGAAAAAACGTCTTAATGATGGTCAAATGGATGTCAAATTTAAGGTCATAATTAAAAGTGAATACACTCACAAACATTATAGCACATTAACACTCTTGGTTGCCATTTTAGAATGTCTCTCAACGAATCGTCGTGATAAACTCTTGCTAAATTTTGATTACACTAAAAATTTAAACCATGCCGTGTAAAATCCTCATCAAATTTAGTTCTCACAAAATCCTAAATCCTCAAGGGATTAAAATTCGTTGAAATGTATCAAACCTAACATCTTTTTAAAATGATCTTTTAGGATTGTGTTTACCTTAGAGGAGGCCACTTTCATGGAGTCACCCTTTGTGATGATTCAAACCTAGTACAACTTGGTGGTAGGCCCTAAGTTCCTATCGTTGCTCCTAGTCTTCAAGTTGCATTCAAACCTAATGTTGAAAACTCTTACAATGAAAAAATATAGTGTCGCATGTTCAAGTCATGTAATAGGGCTCCCAATAAATCTAACATTTAAAACACATACAATAACACACGTATAGATCGGGACCCCTCTTTGTGCCCTAGGATAAGGGCCCACAAACTCTCCTTTAATCATTAAAAAGATATTGAAAACCATCCCAACTGATGCTTAATTGGTACTTGCATCAGTAGGTTAACTATTGCTATAGGATTTTGTTAAGTAGTTATTAGTTTTTTTGTTTTCCCCCAATCAAAACACTCCTCTCCTGTTTAAACTTATATTTGTAAGGTTTAAAGTTGTGAAGTTGCATTTTTTAAACAATAACTAGATAAAAATTTATTTGATCAAAGATTAGAGGCATTATGTTGTGTACAACTATCACAACTTTCATGCACTTGGATAGGTGTACCAAATTGCAACAAATAACACGAGTGCAAGCATGCAATTGTTTTCTCTTTTGTAATAGACAGCTACCTATCATGCATGGCTCTACGTACATTATTAGCATGTTGAGGGCTACAAAACCACTTATTACTTCAAAGACCACTTTTCAATGTCATTTCCTTTGTAAGGTAGATGATTAGAGTCGTCTCCTAAAACACTTTTTGGGGCATTTTGGATACCACCCATTTGTAGCATAGGTTTTTGGGTGATTCCTTCTCTTATAGGCATAAATAATGGTGGCTTCCCTTCATGGCAAAGAGAAATAAAGTCTACATGTAGACCTTTACCAAATTGAACCAAGTGGTATTTATTTATTTTATTATGTCGATAAGCATCTTACTATGGAGGAAACCCACCTGCAACTGACACATTCCAACAAATTTGAATTGTTGATGTTCAATGTGATGATGTATGTTTTTATCTCATCCATTGAAAAATATTCACTGCTTGTCCCACATAAAACATGTTTTGCTAAAGTTTTTCCTGTCTATCACAGTAGGACACATGTCATTAGCTATGGGAATCAGACACATGCGAGTGTACAAATGCTCCAAATATTTTGCACCCTGCTCCTCCCACATGTCATCCACATCGTACACCTCAACGTACCACTTTCGTAGTCGTCATGGCCTCCGGTAACATAGACATCGCTTTTGGAGGAGGAAATAGAGCAAACGAAGGACCAAATTGTGGGCATATCCTCCCTTTCTTTCTATCATCTACTAGACAAGAAATTGTATACGAAGACAAAATTCAATACCTCCCACTGAGACAAATGTCATATCCTAATCATTTTTTTACTTTCCCTAGACAATCATAATTCAAACTAGACATTACATAGTACATTTTGATGGTTTTAATAGTAAAAATTCCTCGTAAATCAGAGAGCAATTTCAACTAAACATCATAAGAAATCATATAGAGTCGCGGTCTATAACTTTCAATCTGACAAACCTTAAGACCAACTACTGGAAGGGCTCAATAATCGATGATCATTAGTGCATCACTTATTTTTCAGTAATTACTCAAGCTTAATTGAAAAGGGGGGCTACTTAGTGCCATAAAAAGTAAGCACTGCGGCTACGTTTTGAACCTCGTACATATTGGATGTTCCTCCTTTTTTATTTTTCCCAAACCTTTAAGCACAAATCACACTTACATGAATAATACAAGTGAGGTTGAGACGATAAAGTGGAGCACAAATATCAAATAGTATTTGGGTAAGAACGATCTAATTCGTGGAATAGGTGTGGGACATGCATGTAACATGTGTAATAGGTGTAGGAGATGTAACCCACATTATTTAGTTCCCACCCTCTTCTTTTTAACTTTCCCTTCGTGTCTTCGTATTGGCTACTAACAACCTAAATGTCATCCCCTCTAAAACCATAACACTGTTTAAAAATAGCAAAGCCCTTTTTTCCCACATTTTCTCAAAATTTTGTATTTCTTTTAGTTGTTTAAGGGGAAATTGTCAATAAGGGCTAGTTAACAATGCCTTGGCAGGCAAGTTAATGGTGTCGAATGACTTAAAAAAATAAAAAAAATGTGGTACGCCATTATTCTTAAACTTGATAATATATTTTATCAAGTGTCCTTATGTTACTCAATACTTCTTTCATCATATTTGTATCCACCCCTGAAATATTCTCTCATTATTTTCTTTTTAATTTAGATTTTTTTTTTAATCAGATCATCTAGATAATTTCCTCTTTTATCTTTGACCTCTTCTATTACTAATTATCTCATATTCCTAACTTGAGGAAATTGTTTCCTCTTTGGTGCAACATGAATAATAATATAATAGGTTAAATTTGACGGCCACCTTCGCCTATCAAACAACAGTTTGGTTGCATTAACTTTTCAATATTGCCCTTCAAAAATTAAAAAACAATGTTGTGTGTGTGTGTGTGTGTGTGTGTGTGTGTGTGTGTGTGTGTGTGTGTGTGTGTGTGTGTGTGTGTGTGTGTGTGTGTGTGTGTGTGTGTGTGTGTGTGTGTGTGTGTGTGTTTATTTAATAACTACAAATATATATTTGTGTTTGTAAATGATGATTCTATTTTAAATATATAAGTCGCATGAAGTGGCTATTTCAAATATGTGTAAGTATTTTAAGGTTAAAATGATGAAAATGTTTACACGACCAATAAACCTAATCTCTAGTTGATATCTCATGACCCACTTCATTGATAAATTTCTAAAATACCTCAATTACCATGTTGTACAAGTTTAAACATCATATTTGATCCCCAAAATATTGCAATGAGTGGACCCACTATACTATATTATTATTGATGTTGACTTACACATCCAAATTTTTTGAAGAAGAAAAATCTTGCTTTGGGTGTTCTTTTTCCATTAAGAAAAGTTGGTTTCTTTTATTTTGTGGTGAGTGGGGGATTGGTAATGCATGTACCTACTCCTTCGTAACCTATTTACTTTGTATGGAACAAAAGATTGGCACTTGGGATTTTGTCACCACTAGCACTAGAAACAACATCTATGAAATCCACCTTCTATTTAGGTTTGAAAGTTTCCTTTTCCCTGCTCTAAACTCCCATTTTGGTGTAGCTGGGAGAATGTTGATGCAAGTCTAAAAGGGACTGGATGGAATCGCACACCATGCCCTCATACTTATTTTTGTACCATTGTCTTTTGGTTTACCTTATGTGTTAACATTCTTAAAAACATAACATTGTGATTGTAGTAATCCCTTAAAGTAAAAATATTTGGTGATGGTGGGAAAGAGCATTGTTTAAATAATCAATGATGACATTGTTGGGGTTTCTGGGCTTGCATTTTAGCATAACTTCCACATGGGTAGGATCCTTGGCTACAATTATGCATCATATTGTGACGAGATGAATGTCTTCAATTCTTAATTTGTCCATCCTACTTCAACAAGATTGCATCGTCATAGGGTTTACAAGGGGTGGTAAAGGATTTGTTGTAAATGCATCATCCACCCATGACACAAATGCAGTTGATGGAATGTTCTTGACATCTCCACCTTTGACCTTTGAGTGTTGCACCATTTCAAACTGACTTCAGCATTCACAACATCTTGTGGAACTGTATGTGGCCATCCATTTGTCTTCTGAGATGGCATTTTTGTTGCATCTTATTCTATCGTTATCCTTTATTTTATGTATCAATGTAGGCAAAGAACATTTTCAACAATATCCCTATGTTTCCCATGTTGAACCAGATGGAGATGTCGAGGTTCCCATGTTTTCACTTTTGCATATCTTGTAGGTAGGTCGGATCTCATACTATAATTCTTAATGGCTCTTTTGTTCTGATATATGGGGTGTATAATTTATTAATGATATGTTAAGCTATTAAATTTGCATTCAAATACGACAATCAATGACACTCCAAATATGTGTACTAAACATATTGAATGGTTGTTTTTTAGCAAGTGATAGTTACGACACCTTCTTAATCAAGGTGGAGGAGATCAAACTCAAATTCCCATCACAACAGGTCTCATGTGAGTGATAACTTAATTGCTTCTTCATTTTTTCTCCTGGTGTTGAAGTCTTGTTAGGGAAATAACTGCCTTGCCTAGTTTTATTTTCATAATTGTTAACGAGTTGTCGTGGGGTCGAATCATATGACATGGCCTCCAACTCATTTTTGTTTATTATTGTCTTTTGGTTTACTTTCCACATTTACATTCTTAAAACACATAACAAACATGATTTCAATAATCCCTTAAAATAGGAATATCCGGCGATGGTGAAAAAGATAATTGTTTTAATAATTGACGATGGCATTTTCGGGGTTTTGGGCTTACGTTTCAACATAAATTCCATGTGGGTTGGATCCTTCAGTGCGATTATGCCTTGTATTGTGACAACGTGGATACCGAGAATGTATAATTTTCACCTCTCACTTCAACGAGCCTACATTGACATGTGGTTTTGTAGGGGGTGGTGAAGGAGTTATTGTGAATGCATCCTCCACTCATTGCACCAATGCAGATAATGAAATGTTCTTGGCCTCTCCACATTTTATCTTTGAGTGTTGCACCATTTCTACTAATACACACATTAACAACATCTTGTGGAATTGTTTGTGGCCATCCATTTATCTTATGAGATGACATCATTATTGCATGTTGTTCCATTGTTATCCTTTCTTTTACGTATCATTATTGGCAAAGAGTATTGTCATTAATATCCTTGTGTTTTTCGTGTAGGCCACCACATTGAAATAGTTAGAAATGGCGGCACATTACACTTTCTAGGCTTGTAATTTGGCATATCTTACAATTAGGCCATACCCCATGTACTGTAATATTAATGCCTCCTAAGTATATCACCTACTTATTTGTTAAAAAGATATCCCAAGATGTCTCATGGAGCCTCTATCAATCTTGGGAAAAAGTAGGAGCAAAAAAATCCTACCCCTGCACTCCTTTTGCAATTCTTCACATCCTTTTCTCCAAGTCATTGCTTCCTCCTTCTAACTTCATGTAAAAAACCTTTCTCTTTTTCATGTGCTTCAATAATTGCTTATTTCTTCGGATTCAATAATTGAGCTTCCCTCATTTTCAAAATAATAGTGTCTTGCACTCCCATCTATATCTTCACTCCATTGCACTAAACAGTGCATTTCCAACAAAGTGCAATCAAATCTTGTTGTTTAAAGGAAACAATTAATTATTTTCCCTATCAGTGTTTCCATTGCACCCCTTGGTGTAATTTTCAATTATAAACTTTTCACAATATTTACTGTCTTTATTGTTCTTTTTCCCACTAATTGTCTCTTTGTATATGGAGATATAGTGTTAAACAATTTCTATCTATTTTTCATTGGCTATTTTTTAAAGTTATTTCAAAAAATATAAGTACCCATGTTAAAGGGAAGTTAAAATATAACATGTATCTGCTATAACAGGAAGATGTGGTGAATTCATTGGGTTAAGAAACAAAGATGTTACTTAAGGATCTTGTATATGGTTGCACCGACAACATTTCCATTATGCAACACTATGCTAAACAAATGTAGTGTGACTTACACTTCACTCCCTTGTGAGCTCATGAGATAGATTAATGTCATAATTAGGGCTCCCATTTTTTTAATTTTGTTTTGTGTTTTTCTGAAAATTTAAAAACTAAGACTTTCATGTCCATTCCAATGTTAAAAGTATGTAGGTTGCAAAGAAAATATTGCATGGAAAACAATGTTATTTTTCTTAAAAAGAGTTTAGATGGATAACACAAGTTTTCTTTGAGATTGTTTATTTTTCATTCTCGCATGTATGTTTCTACTCTTATGATTTTTCTGTGAGTGTTAAATTGTGTTTACATATTTATAGTCAAGGAAATTCAAATTATGATTTTATTGGCATGTAAACCAACCTTTAAAGGATATAAGCAAAAAAATGAAGGGGACGTGTACACCCTGACTTAGAGAGAACAAATAAAGGGGACTAGAAGTGCTAGCAGTGCTTCTAACATAATATCCAAAAAGCACCCGAATCAAAATAAAGATGTCTGGGGAGTTAATAGGAAGGGTGAAGGGCCATTGAAATTCAACAAATGCACCGATAATGCTTAATTTGGACCAATAATATACAAATAGATAAGCACATTCAAAGTACATGAAATGACATTAAATCAGTTTGTCAAGAATTTTTTTTAGTTGTATACTTTTTTTCTTCACTTTCAGGTATGTATGTGAGCACGCACTTCAAAATATAAAAAAGACATAAAAAGGATACATGTGCAAATCTAGATCTCAAATAATGATACACCTCAAACCTATAAAATCACTTATATTTTCTACACACATATGGGCAAGTGTAAAATAATAATAAATGTTGAAATCTGAAATACTTAAATAAAACATCTTATTAGACCTCAGTATACTAGATTCATCATATTGTTGAATGCGATACAAAACGTGAAGTGGAGTTTGGGACCCTATCTGACACGAGCCTCAGATTTTATCGTCATATTATATATTTTATATATCTAAACATAGGAAATGATTAGAGTAATAAGGATGGTAAATATAGCATATGGTTTCCCCTTTCGAGGTTCAATTCAACCTCAAATCAAAATCAATCAAATTATTTACTCAAGAAACAACATGCATAAAAAAGAAATGGCAATCACACACACATGAGACAAGAATTTTTAAGTGGGAAACCCAAATTGGGAGAAAACCCACTGAACCAAAGGACTATAGGCCAAATGGTTACAAGGATGTTGAGATACAACTTCAAGTCAAGCAACAACTTGACCATAAACAAGCCACAACTTGCTAGAAAGAAACCACTTCCTGATTAAACTAAGTTACAACTCATTAAGTACACAAAAACTGATCACACTTTAATTAGGATGCCAAAACATTTGATAGTGATCCTAGATTAACAACTTGACTTTCACAATTCAAGTGCACTTTCATCAAGACTTCAACTCTAGTTCACCTGCCATCACACTCTTAGCAACACTTTATTACCCTTCTTGGGCTACAATATGAATATCATGTTTATCTCAGACTTTTGGACTCTTCCAAGCTACTATCTCATCCTTTTGGGTTCTTCAACACTGTTTTCAATTTGAAATTGGCCCTGTACTTCTTCAACTTTCTTAGGACTATTTTATATTGCTCTTAACCATGCTCTTTCAACATGCAACTCAGCTCATGCCACTGATTTGTCAAAACTGAGTTCCCTTTTCATTGTTTTCTCTATATTGACTTCTTTCTCACATCAATTTAATACTTTAACAACCACTAATATAATTTATGCAAGTTCATCACTGTTCTCATCTTGCTACTATTCACTTTTTGTGTATTTGTCTCTATCATTGTTTTCAATCCCCTATCACATCTCTCACATTAGTCTCAAAAGATTACTTACTTTTTGTTCATCACACATACCTTTTCAAATTCTTCACCAATATCTTCAAGAACTACATGGCACCATTGTCTCTTCAATTCCACTTGTAAGTTGAAAAGCAATTATGACTTCACACCTTACTTGAGAAAAACAAAACAAGTGTATTTTTATCTTCTTATTCAAGCTAAGAGAGTGTTTCATGAGTTTGTAATTATTGATGACTCCTCACCTTCTCCAAGAGCCACACAACTTCGAGCTAAAGTGGTCTAAAACTGCTCACCTTCAAACATGGGAAGAGACTTAGCAGTTTTGACAACTTCCTGATTTTCTGATTGTAATATGACTGCCTATACAATCAATCCATAACTTCCATGCATTAGAGCTTCCTTGATCATCTTTGAGATCAATAACACTTTACAAGATAGTTAAAAATACTCACTGTTGAAAAAAATTTACTTGATAACATCAATTCCAACCTCTTCATAGTTGAATGATGGCACATACCACTGTAAGAGAAAGAATCTTGTACTCACATGAAAACAATATTTTTTCAAACAATGAAATTGATCTTCAACATTCATTCAACCTCTTTGGAACTTGATTCAAAACGAAAGAGATCTATGTTTTCAAGAATTGTCATTTAAATTGATGAAATTTTTGTTTGTTTGTCAAAACACAATGTATGGTAAGGAATTCTCCTCTGTTCCTTAATGAATTCACCTGAAATATTTTGCAAATGGCTTGTAATCAATGCATAGACATTTCTACCAAAAATCATAATTTTTGGTGCGTTACAAGATGAGATTCGATCAAATTCATTTTGTAAACCCTAAAATCAGGGTTAAAGCTATTGTACATGCCGGAGAGCACAAAATAAATGATTTCTTGAGCAATTTGAATGGAATTTAAAACTTTCAACTCCTGAGGATTTTTTGAGTGAAGCTCCACCTTCTCCAAACAGTTAGACACCATGAAATTGTTCCATTTGCTCCCAACAATCAAGAATGTAGTGTACAGAGATATAAAAAATGACAGTACAATGGGTTTTGAGAAAGAAACATGCTTTGAGGTCTTAGGCCAGCATTCTACATGTTATATGGAGACCAATGATGAATATAACACCTTAAAAACAGTGCTCAAGAAGCATCTTTAAATCAAGAAACCATATCCACCATGTTTGCCCATACCTGGACATAGGAGTCCAGTTTTCATCTTGACTGATTTCAAGCACAAAACAATCTTCACTCAATTTGTCACAAATCCACATGTGAAGTGCTAAACTTTCCATCTACGTCATGATGTTTAAGAATATTTTTAGGTCATATTCTCTGAATTATGAAACTTCTCAAGCAACCACACAGTAAACAATATACAAGCTTTACAATATCAGGCATAAGCACATTTGTAGGTGATTCACACTTCACCATTTCACTTGGAGGATCCCAACAAAATATTTTTCTACTGTAGAAGAGGAAAATGCCTCATGAACCCTGAAAAAGCATTTGCACAACATCTTACTGAAGAATTTTAAGCTTGGAGACTTAAAACATAATTGCTTAGACTTAGTCCTACATAGCAAAAAGCATGCTTATAGAGCACAATCCATCTTAAGGTATAAAGGAGTAATAATTTTGACTTAGATGAGGTATTTTATGCTTCTGAGAAGTGTATTTAGCTTTCACCAGTGACTTAGAGTTAGAAAATTTAAAGTAGGCCAATAAACCCAAGAAGAAGTCTTGGAGAGAGAGTAAACACTGGAAGAAGAATGCTCATAACTTTCTTAAATCTTGTCCATTTCACCTAATTTTTTTTGAAATATATCAATCTTAGAATTATATAAAAAAAATACTTTTATTATTTATTTGAAGGAGGCACTATATTTTTTCTTGGGTGTTAAGAAGCCAGACAACTTACTATGCACTTTTCAAAAACTTTGTTTTAGAAAAGCTAGCATAACTTTCACATACCATCTCAGAACTTGATGAAATTTGTCCTGAAGCACCAAAAATCACCCCTATACATGATAAATAAGATAATTTTTCATAAATATTTTTTTACTTTTCTATCCTATCTCATTTTCATCAGTCTATGTTGTTAGTTCTCAAAGCCAATTTCTGTGAACTTTTGACTTTTACCTCCAGGAGCTAAACTAAGCCTTGTTATTACTCACACATTCCCTAGATAACATTCATATTCTGATCCCATTATTATATGACCTTTCCATGAATTGTACCAACCTTTCATACCTCATCGGGCTTTAGAACCAACCCTAAATGGGCCAGTTTCAACTGTAACTTCCACCAGATGACCTAATACACCTTGTAAGAGCTCTTGCCCATGCTTATAACATCATTACTTACTTGTAGACCATCTAAAACTAGAAATCCAACTTGTACTCTTCCTTTAGTGATCAACCACCTAACTATTTGAGCTTGTAGCACCTTGAAACCAACCTAAAACTAGGTTGAAGCTTCTTGAAACCAACTTGAAACACTGAGAAACATTGAAAACCACCTTACCTGTATTCCCTTTCACTCTTCATTTTCCATCAATTCCATGTGACATCAATTACAACAACCACCAATGCAACAGGGTTCAACATAATTCCATACAAAGCTCCTTAAATCAAAATTCATTATTAGACTACTCATTCCTTGCACCTGAATACCTGTTGTTGAGAAAAGTGTCCTTGAATGATCAATTATTTCCTAAATATTCCTAATCTGATTACAATACCTTCAAGGCTCTCCAATACCACTTCTAGATGCTTAATAATTTTTCATAACTCTCTTGGAGATCATACACATGCTTTGGGATGGCCAAAATAAGCCTTTATAGGTTTCAAGGATAACTAGTCTTTCTATGCACTTCACTGAATGAACTTATGAACCCTATTATTTTTTTATTTTCAAACTGATATATGTTTATCCAAATAACTAGGACTACCTCTAAGGTCAATATGACGATGACACAAGAGCCATGGTCGCTAGGACGATGATTCAAGGGGATCAGAAGGAAAAATCTTATATTATGGCTTAGTTGTCATGGTTTAAGTCTTGAATTTTTAGGCTAGAAAATTCACATGACAACACACCTATAATCCTGTTTGGTGATTCATTATATACAAATTCAGCATGTACTAGTACTTGATCCCACTGTTTGGGATATGGACTTACCAAACTTGTAAGGATATTCCCAAGGCTTCTGTTAACCATTCTGTTTATCCATTCATTTGAGGGTGATATGCAGAACTAAAATTTAGATTAGTACCCAATTTCTTCCAAAGATTTCTCCAAAAAATGACCAACAAACTTAGTATCACTATCTGATACAATATTGTTAGACAACCCATGCAATCTCACCATTTCTTTAAAAATAAGTTTGATATGTGAATTACATCACTTGTCTTAAAACATGGAATGAGATGACCCATTTTGTAGAATCCATCACCTAATATAAAAATAAAATCATTTTACCTCTGAGTTTTGGGTATACCTAGAAACAATTCATACTTACTGAATCCCAAGGTCAATTTGGAGTAGGCAATGGCTGATACAAGCCTATATTCTGACTTCTCCCCTTTGCATACTGGAAAACTATACAATTCTCAACAAATTTTTTCACATCTTTTGAAATACCTGGATAAAAATATAATGCATTCAATTGTGCAAGTGTTTTTTCTTGTCCAAAATGACATACAAGGTTGCCACTATGTTATAATTTGATCAAATTCTCTCTCATAGATCCTCTTTAAATACACAATTGCTTTCCTTTGAATAACATACCATATTGTAACATATAGTCCAACCAAGGACTTCTATCATTGCATGTAGGATTATGACATGCTTTATAAGTATATTTGAAATCTGAATCCTCTTTATACAATTCTTTCAACATGTCAAAGCTTGTAACATTCACTTGCATCTCTTGTAAAATAAGATTATTCCTACTTAAAACATCAACAACATTGTTAGATTAACTACTTTTGTGTTTGATAGCAAAAGAAAAACTTTGAAGGAATTTAACCCATTTAGAATGCCTTTGATTCAACTTATTTTGACTACTAATAAATTGTGAATCATGATTATCAGTATGCAATACAAACTCCTTTGGCAGTAAGTAATGTCTCCATTTCTTCAAAGCTTATACTATTGCATAGAAATCCTGATCATAAACTGAATACTTTTTTTAGCATCATTGAGTTTTTCACTAAAATATGTAATGGGATTACCTTCTTGAATCAAAATAGCCTCCATGGCAGTCACACTTACATAACACTCAACTTGGAATAATTTATCAAAATCAAGCAATGCTGAAACATGTTGTTTTATAATCTTCTTTTTCAAAATTTGAACTCTTTTCAGGAATATCAGTCCACTTGAAAGGTTTCTTACTTCCTCTAATGGTTTCCACAATAGGAGCACAAATAGAACTGAATTTATTTATAAATTTCTTGTAAAAACTAACAAGACCAGGAAAATTTCTTACCTGAAAAGGATTCTTGGGTGTAGGCCATTCTTTTATGGCTTTTACCTTGCCCTTATCCATTTCTAGTCCTTGTGAGATAACAAACCCCAAGTAAACCAACTCTATTTTAAAAAATGAACTTTTTTAGGTTGATCAACAATCTTTCTTCTTGTAATTTTCTTAAAACATTCCTCAAGTGTTCAAGATGTTCTTCCTTTGTTTTACTATAAACCAAAATATCATCAAGATAAACAATGAAAAACTTACTTGTGAATGGTTTGAGTACCCCATTTATAAATCTCATAAAATTACTTAGGGAATTTTTCAATCCAAAGGGCATTACTAACCATTCATACAAACCATCATTTGTCTTGAAAGTTGTTTTCCACTCATCTCCTTCCCTTATTCTTATTTGGTGATATCCACTTTTCAGATCTATCTTGGAAATTACCTAGCACCACTTAAATCCATTAGATAATCCATTCTTGGTAAAGGAAATCTATACCTAGTAGTAATTTTGTTGATGGATATGGAATAAATACACATTCTCCATCCTCCATCCTTCATTGGTGATAGAACAATTTGAATTGCACAAGGACTCAAACTTTCTCCTATCAATCCTTTATCCAAAATTTCTTGAACTTGCCTTTTACTTTCTTCATTCTCTTTTGGAGTTAGCCTATAAGTTTCCTTATTTGGAAGACTTGCTCTTGGTATGAGAACAATATGAAGAATAATTCTTCTCTTAGGAGGTAACTCATTTGGAAACTCATCCACAACAATATCAACAAACTCATTCAACAAATTATGAATTTCAATGGGTAATTTATTCAATTTTGTGGTAGTAATGATATTTTTAGACCACCAATGATTGCATAGATGACCTCCTCTTTATTGAATTGTTGTAGAAATTATTTTCCATCAGTTATCAACACCTTATAACCTTCTTCTATAGATACACATTCTTCTTTCAATTGAGTTAGAACATGTTTTTTACCCTCCTTTTCCAAAGTATAAGTGTTTTGTTTACCATCATTTATTTCCCTCATGTCTTATTTCCATGGACTTCCTAGGAGAACATATCACACATCCATAGGAATCACATCAAATACAACCTCATCCTTATAACTTCCTATCTAAAATTCAACTTTACACTACTCATTAACAAGAATTTGATGACCCTTTGTAACCATGATACTTTCTAAGGAGTTAGATGATTTACCTTTTGTAAATTCAATTTATTAACCATATATGTAGACACCAAATTATTAGTACTTCCACTATCAATAATCACTCAAAAACACTTACCCTTTGTCTCATATATTATTTTGAAAAGTATCTTCCTCTGAGATAGTTCTTGGATCTCTTTATTTGGATTGAGCAAGATCCTCTTCATTAACAAAGCTTCTCCAACTTCTGAAACATCTTCTTGGAGAGGTGGACTAATACTTTATTCTTCTTTAACTTGGACCAAGTGATCATTTCCTTGGCTTATAGATGGATTCTCGGGGCATTCATATGATCTGTGCCCAAAACTTCCGCACTTGAAACATCTACAAATGAATCCTCTACCTCTACTTCTATTAAAGAATCTCCTACCCCTGAAAGAATACCTACCTCTTGAAGATTGTTCTGGTCTTTGTGAGCTACTAATTTCTTCTTGACATGTCTACATCTATACCCTTCCTCCTTATTGTCCTCTTCCTCTATAGGATCTAACCCTACCTCTTGCATGTTGAGTTTTTTTCCTGGCCAATTTCTCCTTTGCTCTCAAAGCATATAGATATACCTCTTCAACTGATCTAGGCATCAAAATATTGATTTCATCTTGTATAGTAAGTCTCAATCCATTGAGGTATCTGGAAACTTTGTCAGCATCATCCTAAATATGACCAAATCTAATGGCCAATCTGTAAAATCCTATGTATACTCTTTTACAGACATCTCTTTTGTCTAAGATTTTACAATCTTTTAAAAAGATTGGTCTGATATTCCTTAGGCATGAATTTTCCTTTCAATTTGGCCACCATCCTATCCCGTTTCTTGATCTTGGCCTTTCCTTTCTTTACTATCTCCTCTTGTAATCAATCCCACCAAAGGGATACATGACCTTTCATCCTAGTAACAACAAATTTTACTTTCTTATCATCATCCAAATTCAAAGTATTTATCCATGACATTGATCTAGTTTATCATCTCTTCAACATTTAAGCTCCCTTCATACATAGGAACTTCCAATTTTGGCTTAGAAGTAACTTTAAAAATAGCTTGAGAAAATGTATATTTTATAATTTCTTCCTCTAGTACCAATTCTTCTGATCCAACTCTAGGTTATTCTTCTCTATCACTAATGTCTTCAGTCTCAGTTCCTCTCATTTGAGTTAATTCAAATTCTTGTAGTCTTTCCTTGAGCTCCCTTATCTCCTCCATTAACATAGCATGAGTAGGTTGTCTTCTTCCTCCTCCTCTTACTCTCATACCCATTTTGAATCTTTTGTCTCTCTTGAATCCCTTGATTGATATCTCAATCCTTTACCACCGTGATACCAAAGTTGGTGTAAACTAACCCACTACTTTGTAATGTTATTTACAAAATCTCTAGACCAAGTATAAGTGAGCTCTGGACTATGTATAAGGGAAGCTCCAGACTAAGTACATGGAAGCTTCAGACCAATTACACAAGAAGCTCTAGACCAAGTATATGGGATCTCCATACCAAATATATGGAGGCTCCAGACCTAGTATATGGAAGCTACAGACTAAGTATAAGAGAAGCTTTAGACCAAGTATATGGAGGCTTTGGACCAAGTAAACAAGAAGATTTGGACCAAAAATTGATTTCTCACAACTCTGTTGAAATTTGTAGATACCCTTTTGTGTGTTTATTCAGCCTACAAAGTTTCATAGCACAACTCCTTATGGGTTATGTCCAGTTCACAAGTATATGTTGAGCAATTAGGTCTATTGATTCACAAACTAGTCCAAGAAATACTGTCAGTTATATCTAACTCTTATGAGACTTAATACATTTGAAATTTTTTGTAACATTGAGAGCACTTTGTGCAAATGGTTTCAGGGAAATTTCAATCTTGGAGACTATATGGAATAAAGATATAAATAATTCAATTTAAACTTGAAGACATAGTTTCTAGAGCCTGAGAAGAAGAAAATTTACTTACCTTCGTTTGCACATCCTTGCGAACCTCAAAACATGTTGAAAAATATCTGTGAGGATTTGATCCAGAGTTCTCCTTTTATAAACTAAGTATGAGAATACTTATACAACCCAAAACAATACATGCTGGCTGAGGATACAAGATCACCCAGAACATGAAAAAATTGAAACAACTTGCAGAGTAACATTAAATTTCACAAAACACATTCCTTTAAGATGTTAAAAAATTTCAACACATGCCAAATGAACCCAAGAGAAACATGAAATTCAAACAAATCTTATTATTTTTAATTTTATAATCTTGATTGTATCATATTACATAGAAAAACATGTTTTTAACAATGAAGAATCTCCATCATCTTGAATTTATTCCTTACCCATGTTATTATCCTCCTATTTTGTGATTAGAAAAATCAATCACCATCTCCTAGAAGTCCTCCATGCTTCTATTAAGGATAGATTGTTGATATTTTCTCTTAACTACATTGTAAAGATGTAGGAGATTGCTTCTCCTAATTTATACATAGACAACAGACACATATTGACTTCTTAATCTTACCTATGGAATAAATACCTAGTCTAGGTGTTCTATCTTCAAAAAATTTACACACCTCACCACAAACTACAATTATTAAGATTTACATACATGGATTTTCATACAATTATCCAATTTCAAACTAGTATTTTGGAGGGAAAACCTCCCAAAGACCCAAGTAAATTGAAATACTACTCCTAATGCCATATATGGCTTATAACAATCTTGATGATATCCTTTCAGCTCTGTAATCAAATTTTTTTCTTCTAATTTATATGCAAGTGATGCACCTACATCAATTTGTTCCTTAGATATTGTCTTTGCTGGAGTGTCTTGTGCTTGAGATTGTTCATTGTTCCATTTGCGTGTTGACTTCTGTTGGAGTAAGTACGAACCTATAAAAGAAGATATGTGTGTTCAATACTCATGATAAATGAAATTGAACTTTAACTATGTAAATGTGAAGATACGAATGCATATTGAAAAACAAGTGAATCAAGGATATAATACACTTGTATGTTGTGAGAGAAGAGATTAAATTGTTCTTGTGTGTTTTCTTCGTTGAAGATGGTTGGAATAATAATAAGGATCTAGGCATCCTCTCACCAAACTAAAAGTTTGAGCATCATGTCGCTAAACCGATGATTTGAGAATCTTGCCAAAGGAAGAGTATTGGAAGATTTTTAGGATTTGTCGTTCAATTGTTAATGCTTCCCCACATATAAGTTCCATTGCAGATGGTCATAAACCCAATAACAAATGGTCACGAATGACACATTACTCTAGGCATATCACTGTCCCGCATATGCCCCATGTGTCATTCCTTATTTGATCCTGAGAAAATAGAGTAATTAGTTCCCTTGCTCAAAGTATGTAACTTGCACTGATTTTATTCCTATTGTACCTAATAGTAACTTGTAACTGAGTACATGTTGCTAGATCTTGGAGAAACTTATCACTAAAAACATGTTAATCCTATATTGTACGTATTTTTCCCCCAGGACAGAACCACCTAGGTGGGACACTAGCGCCCACTGTTCCTGTCTATGTTGGGTGCTTCTGTCCCTATTGTGATTTTGACCCAAGTTTGATTCTAAACCATGTTATTAGCTTCTGTTTATTTTGATTTTATTATGTACCATTTTATGTCTAGTCTCTGAACTAGTGAGAGAATGAATAGTCACTCAATGATTCCCCCCACTCATTTGGGGTGCATGAGATGAACGAAGGTGAGTGCAACCCAAATGAGGAAAGTTGAAACTGATGTGCACATCTGAAATAGAAATCTTGCAGGGGGAATAAGGAATGCACATGGTAATAATCATGTTATATGCAAAATAATGGTGTTGGTGAAATAATCTGTCGTGTTGCAAATTATGTGTTTCCACCTTTGCTCATGGGGCTACACACCTCCTTCTTGTGTATGGGGAGGATCCCTTTATTGAATGTAAAATATCTTAATCCTATCTAAATGTTGTGGGGTGGCCAAATAGGCCGGGGATCACACATGAACACTTTACTAAACTTGTGGAAAAGTGCTTGTACGGGGTACATGGGAGAAAATTACAATGATAAGGGATAAAGGAGAGAAATTAGGAAAGGAAAGGTTATTGTTGTGAGTAGGCACTAATAGAGTTCACACCCAATAACCAGAGTAGTTCAACATTCAATTAGAGGAAAGAAACAATGAAGCATCTAGTGAGACTAAAAACTAGAGATACACAGTTCTTTAGATTTATCAATCAAAGATACAAAGTTATTTCTTGATCACTACACTTATAAAGTGCAGAAAAGAAAGAGAATAGAGGAAAACATGAGAAAGGGAAATGGAATAAATGTAACTTTTATTTGTTGGTGATATAAAACTCAACATCCAAACCATAATCCATAATTGTTACAGAGAACTAAATTTTTAGAATCCTTTGGAATGGAAAAGTCATCCCAATTTATAGCATTGTGAATTGAGCTTTCATCTACCCCCCACATGACCCTTCACATTCTCATTCAACTTGTGACTTTACATATTTCTAGAAAATGAGAAATAAGTTCCCTTTTTTATAAATCAAAGGGACTTTTACAATACAACTTTATAAAGTCACTGAAGTGAATGATACAAAATACCATGATTGCGTACGATGAATAATTAGAAAGGGGGAGAGAAGAAAGAGGGAGAAAGAGAGAAGAAGGAAGGAGTTGACATATCTGACAAAAAATCTTCTTGTGACAAAGAACTTGCTAATTCATGATCCCTGATGAGAATTTTCCAGAATGGGCTCTTGTCCTCTGAATTCGTTACTAAATTGAGTTATCACAAGTGTCAACTTGTCTGCCTCTGGAATGCAAACATATCCCAACACCTTAATCCATGCCCCGGGAACCTCATCGATCTTACATTGAATGAGCCACCTTTCATGATATTTTATAATTTCCAAAATGGATTTTCTGATGTTAGCCAGGGACTCTAAGTTATCTTAATTAAAGGAAAGAGGGTTACATGCCTCTTTCTTGACTAGTTAATGGAAGGAAACAATGAGTTTTTCCGATGATGAATTCTCAGTGAGTGGAGGGAACTCAAGTTTCTAAACACATTTATAGGCTTCATTCAAAATATTGAAAGCATGTTGTTCACTATAGTCAAGTTCGGAGATGGGATCTACTATCATATCATATCTTTCATCAATGATGTAGAACCAAACTGGATACAAGTTCTTAATAGTTGATGCAAACATATTTTTACTCACAATGGTGTGAGAGTCAAAGGATCTCATCTCGTAAACGAGTGGGAACACCTCATCCCAATGGATCTTCTCTTTTACAATCTCCTCCTTTTCTTTCTTCACTTATGAAAATATGGCAAGAATGAACTTGATTGGAGAGATTACCTCTAACAACACTATCTTACCTCTCTCGATGATCTTGTTAATCCACTTCCCATCATCCATCACCTTCATCATGTAACCTTGTGCTTTCTTGATCACCTCAGGATTAACACTGCTGATCGGAGGAATGTATTTTACAAGAAGAGAAGATGTTGAATCGAGCTCCAAGAAGGATTGAATGTGAGAACTGAGATTTTTTACCCATTCTTCTAATTGCTCAATTATTTTCTTGTGCTCTTCATTTTGAGCAAGGAGATGAGAAGAAGATTCCTTGAATAGGATATAATCACCCTCGTATGAAGCTTGATCCAATGAGATGCAGATCAACTCATAGTCTGAAGGAGTCATATCCTCAATAGGATTTTCATTCATAGGCCTAAAAACTTCCACATACTAGTTACCTAAGACACCACTGAAGAAGTGAGAAGTTTTCTGGGCCTTCCTCCTTCGCTTGGATTTCAAGATTCTTGAGATTTCTTCAAGGTTGGGTGGGATAACTTGTTGCATTGTTCTTGGCTCACTTTCGAGTATTTCTTAAATTAGTGGGAATGGATCTTCAGGAGTTAACATGATGTTCATCGTTGGAGCACTTTCAAGAACTTGATGCTAGATCGCCTCTTGTTCAATATGGGAAAACTCTCCTATTGGGGAAGACATGCCTAGATGTTCCTGAAAAGATAGATGTTGTAGTGGATCAGTCTTGCTTGACTTGAATAGCTCTTTTGACATTGGCTAGCTCACATGACTTACCTCAACCACTTAGGCCATTTAGATCATTTAGCTCACTTAACTCATTGAGCTCATTTAGCTTGTTTATATTATCTAGCTCGCTTCAACCAGCTCACCTCAGCTCACCTAAACCAACTCACATTGGACCACCTCAACTATCTCAACCAACTCACCTAGCTCAACTCAATGAACTCACCAGAGAGATGTGGATGGCTTTAACCTAACTGATGAGTTATTATGCTTATCTTAAATTTCAACGGATCTCTTGACTCTTTTCAAATCTTTTCCAACTACACAAAGTCCCTATATTTTACTTGTTGTGCCTTGCAATGTTCTTCCTTGATCTTGGACACAATTGTGACTAGGATGATACTTCAAGATCCCTGTGAAGATTGAAATTCCTTTTTTGAGCTATGAAACCACCTTACAACCCTGTGAATATGTCAAAAAGTATCAAGATGAGTGAAATTAGAGGCAACTACAACTTTTTGCATCCAAAGCGAATACTTTCTATTTTTAGTAGGTGGGACCAAGACTTGCTATTTTGGGAAATCTTGCCTTCTCCTCACAGATTTAATTCACCTTTGTTGCTTTTTGGAAATTTTTTATTTTTAGCAGTTACTATTTTGTTATTTTGGGAAAAATTGACAAGTTTGTCATCTTCACTATTCTCTGAGTATTCTGAATGCAATGATATGAGAGAACCTACTATTTTTTGTAAATTTTTATTTTTAGTAAGTGAGGACACTAAATACTTACAATTTTAGAATCAATACTTATCCATGTCCATTTTCAACAAAAATGTATTCATTAGATTTGACATGTCTTCGCGATCTTGTGCTCCACTTTTTGCCTCGATCCGTCCGCTAGAATGCTTGGAAATTGAAAAGGCAGCATCTAGGGCACAAAACTAGATTTTGGTGCCTTTAAAAAGCTAGGGTGTCATTCACTTTGCCATTAGAATCTTCTTGAAGGATCTTGGAATGAAGAAAAAGTGAGAAAATTTCACCGGAGTCTGCTTGCAGGTTTGAGAGTTATGATTTTTTCTCTGTTTTTGCATTCATAGCTGCCATACATGAATTTTGACAAAGTGTCTAGTAAAATTTTAGGTTTATGGAGTTTTGAAGTAGAAACAATGGAGGTCTGGTGAAGAAATGAGGTGGGCAAAAGCTCTTTTAAGTTTTTAAAGCTTCCAACAATGTTTTTGATTCACGGGAGAAGTAGTAGCAAATAACAACACTTAGTTAAATTTTAGGTTTTTAACTTCATGGCATGGGGTACATTTTATTGTCCCATATGTTGATTTGGGAATGGGGACAAGAGGAACATAAAAGTTTGCCCTCACATGGGCTTGACAAGTGTCACCTTTTGATTGCATGATAAGTAAGTGGAGAAAAACAACCTTTTAGCACTCGAGGGTGAGACTGGGTCATATGAAGAAACTTGGAGAAGAATCAAGGGGTGGGGCACATTTTTTGTCCCCTCCTTCCCAGGGATAAGAGGGATAGTTGGGACAAGAAAACCTACCACTGAACTAACTGAGAAAATGGCTAAGTATGGAAACTTGAGAACACATTTCCCAGAGCTCCATGAGATATTTTCATTCAAAATTTTGTATCATTTTGACTCCTAGGATTATTTCAAGATTAGTGGAATGGGTTTCAAGACCCAATTCTTCCTAATTATCTAAAAAAAGGCCTTTCCCGTTCAAAACAATATGGTATGTCTGTGAAAATCAAGCTGCCTTGAAAAAATAGGTGTTTTGAAGAATTTTATGATTTCATAATGTATAGGATTCCTCCATATTTCTGATGCCTACTTGATTTCCTCATAACTCCCTATGGAGGTCTCGGAATCATCTCGTGAAGATTAGGTCCCAGATTTAGCTCTATCTAAAAAACTCACTTTACCAACTAATCCAAAACCTCCAAAAATTTAAAAAATAAGATAAGGAGGGGGAGGGGTGCATTTTATTATCCCCTATATCCCAGGGATAAGAGGTATAATCAGGACAAGAAAACCTGCCACTGAACCATCTTGAAACATGACTAAGTATGAAAACTTGAGAACACATTTCTCAGAGCTCTAGATGGTGTTTTTTGGAAAAGTATTATATCATTTTGATTCCCAAGACCATTTCAAGAAAAATGGGATGATTTTCAAGACCTTACTATTCCTCCTATAAAAATTCCCCTTTTTCCTTTAGGAAAACAAGGCGAGTTTGTCAAAACTGGGCTTTATGAGAAGCAAATAGGTGTTGTGAAGAATTTTATGATTTCATAATCTAGAGGGTTCCTTAAGATTTTAGTTGACTACTTGTTTAATTTCCAAATCATTACCAAACTCCTGAAATCCTCTGCAGAAGCTCAGGTATCGTATTTTATTATATACTCCTTAACCCTGAAAAATCCACTTTCGTAACTACTTCTCAACCCCAGAAACTTCCCTAAATATTTCAAAATCAGTTCCATTACTCTCCAAACTCTTTAACACCACCTCTAGAAGGTTTTGGGATTTCAGATCATCCTTGGAGGATGCACACATGTCTTGAGAAGGCTAAAAATAGCCTTTTAAGGCTTACCAAAGATCTATCCATTGGGAACATTTCTCTGTATGAGATGAATGAATATTATTATCTCATTTCAAACCCCTGAAAAAGCTTATTCAACACACTAGGAGGACATACAAGGTTAGGATGGGCATGACACAGAAGGTAGACTAACTCGAAGAGGGGTTCATGAAGAATTATGAGAATTTTTTTACATTTGGGTCTAGTTGTCATGGTTGAAAGTTTGAAATTTTTATGCAACACATTTGCATGAAAAAAAGTGGGAAACGCTAAACAAAAGTGTTAGTCACAAACAAGCATGGCATGATGTAATAGAAACTAGTCAAAACATGTAGTAACATGGTAAATGACACAAAGAGTAGTTGGTTGAAGACATGGGACACCAATCGGGATGTGGCAAGACACTCAAAGCCTTCGAGGCTATAAAAAACACACAATCAAGCATAGGGAATATCTTGAAACAATGACAATTAAGACACAGACATAGAAAAGATAAAAACAAATCAGATAACCATGGTTGGAAGTAAGCTTACAAGACAAATGATCCACATGAAGCACCTGTTAGCATGTTAGAAAAATTGATAGTATATCACAATATATAAAACTGGAAATAGGAATGAAAGTAGTAGATATCGCAATGATAAAACCTAAATATGTAGAAATAGGAAAGGTAGATGCCCTCAAGAACCGTAGTGGGACTAGTAGAGAATAGTTCCAAACATCATGGATCATGTGATAAACTGTAAGTATATTGCATTCACCTCAAGAGTATCATGTGAAAGTGCATGTGTGTATGGAAAAAATATAGAGCATACTATGAATCAAAGTAAGATGATAAGCAATGTGCAAGCTACAATAGTATAAGCAAGTAATGATACATTTGATTTAATTTAATTTGAATTAAATCTAATTGTAGAGTCACTATTGAAATAAATGAATGTAAAAATGATAAAGTACAATAATGACACAAGTAAACTAAGATCTAAAGTATGAAACCACAAGAAAAGGAAGAGAGATAGAGGACTTATCTGATTTTTGAATGGATAGGAAGTGATATGGGCAGGTGCAAATGATGAACAAACTGCAAACAAGGTTGTCACTGGTAACTGTAAAATCTGGAACCTGAGAACAATGCCTGACAGTGGCACTCAGTGCTGGATAGAGGTGCCTAGGTGCTGGTGACTGCAAATGGGTGTTGGTGACTACTCAGAGGCTTGGAATATGTTTTTTGTTATATCACAAGGTCTTTATCATTTTCCTTGTTGATCGCTTGATGTTAGCACTATGATAGCTGAAAGTACCTATAACATGCAAGAAATAAGTTCACCTGCATAAGCCCACGAACCGTATCAAACCTAAAAAGGAAAATGTAGAATGGGGAGTCGGAATGACCCTGGCGGTCACCCCGAGAGTGAACTTACGACTGAGCGTTATAATATATCTTAGACTCCATGTAGTTCTTGTGTGTGGGTGTGTGTGTAGAAATGATGCCCTAGTGCAAGTTACACTTGATAGCAGGTTGCAACTAGAATTTAGCAATGTAGTAGAATGTGTGGATGAAATATAATGAACTTACCCTTCCTATGCATTGTATACAGAAGTATGCAACCCTTGTCCCTTGAATGGATGCTAGATGGTGTTAAGTATGGAGCTTAATTGCTTCAAAAGAAACTTACTTTTACATGTTACTGGTTTTGATAGTGACTGACATCGGTCAGGGTATGACCAACATCGGTCAGGGTATAACTGACACCGGTCAAGGTATAACCGACATCGATCAGGACATGACCAACATCGGTCAGGCAAGGACCGACATCAGTCACCTGTGCGACAATGCTTTTGTTCTTTAATGAGAAATAGAATAAATCTCTTGCTTTAAAGATGATTTATTAATTGTAAAAGCATAGTTAGTTACCCAAAATAGATATATATATATATATATATATATATATATATATATATATATATATATATATATATATATATATATGCATGTATGCATTATATGAGAGTAAGAGAGAAGAAAATATCAATTGTTTGCATGTAAGTTTTCTTGGTGAGCAAGAAAGAGTAGCTGAGTGAGGGAAAAGCATTGAACATCCTGTGAGGTGTTGGAACACAACAAATCTTTATTGTATTTCCTATGTAAAGCACTAAATAATAATATTGGTCGTTTCTTGGTGGACGTAGCCCACACTGGGTGAACCACGATAAATTGGGTGTTATCTTTATCTTTTTTATTTTATCTTCTGGTTTATTTCCACATTCATTGCTTATATGCTTTATTTTATTATAGATATGTGCAACACTACTATATGGTTTAACGCCAACAACTGGTATCATAGCTTTTTTTGGAGGTTTTGTGTGTTGACAAAATTTACTCATAGAGGGTTTTCTGATTGAGTAAGAGCAGAGAAATGACAGAAGATAGTAAATACCAAGTAGAGAAATTTAACTAGTCATAATTATCAACTATGGAAGATGTATGTGGAGGATTATTTGTATCAGAAAGATCTATACTTACCGTTGGATGAGCATGAACAGCTGAACACGATTTCTTGACAGAAAGGCTCTGGGATCTATAAGATTGAGCCTGAGAGCATTAGTAGCTTAGAATTTTACAGATGCAAAAACCATGGTAGAGTTGATGAAATATTTAGTAAATTTGTATGAAACTCCTAGTGCTTTGAATAAGGTTTATTTGATGAAAAAATTGTTTAATTCTAAGATACAAGAAGGTGGGTCTGTATCTAATCATTTGGATGATTTCCGGTCTATTGTAAATCAATTAAAATCGGTAGAAATTTCATTTGATGATGAATTGAAAGCACTTTTATTCTTATGTTCTTTGCCAGATAGTTGGGATAACTTGGTAATGGTTGTTAGTAATACAATGATCGCTTCTAAAGGTTTGAAATTTGATGATGTGGTTAGTGTAATCCTTAATGAGGAAATACGCAGGAAAAGCTCAGGAGAAGCATCATCTAGAAACACTTCATCTGTAGAAAGCAGGGGAAGATCTAAGGAGAGATCATAAAAGATCAAGAAGAATGGGAGATCAAAGTCAAGACATGGAAGATCTAGATCCAGGTACAAAGATTTACTTTGCTAGAATTGTGGAAAGAGAGGACATGTAAAGAATGAGTGTTGGTCCAAGGAAAACAAAGAGAATACATCATACAAAGGTAAAGAGGTAAACATTGCAACTGAGGTAAAACAAGATGCCCTTATTCTCTCCTTGGATAATAAATTAGAATCTCGGGTTTTAGATTCCGGAGCTTCTTTTCATGCTACCCCTAATAAGGGTTATTTTAGAAACTATGTTTAGAGTAATTTTGGACAAGTTTATTTAGGAGATGACGAGCCATGCAATATTACTAGTAAAGGTGATGTTCATCTAAAATTGTGTTATCCTGTAAAATTGATAAGGGCAATTTTGCAGGTAACCATACCGAAATTTTGTTTTGGGTCCCCGCCAAAGTACCTTAGCATTCGGAATGGCATAATATCCCTTTCTGGAGAATCTGGTTTTTCGAACTGAGTCATTTTGGTCCTTTTTGGCTGGGCGCAGATTTTTTTCATGCAACACCAAATGAATTTGTGCCCCCTTCTATTCCTTTGGCGCATCCTTTGGAGTGTTGACATCAAAATTGTTGCGCCTCCCCATGTTGCACCCTTCTAACCTGCACTGAGGCGCATGCGCCAACCTGTCAACACTAAAAATGTTGTCGCCCTTAAGCGGTGCGCCAAAGCACTAAAAATCCCATGTTGAAAGTCCTGAATTCACGCTAAAGGCACAACTAATTTCATGCTGACAGACGCATAACCGTGCCAAAGGAGCAAATAAATTTATGTTGGCATTCTTTTTTATGCGCCCATTTGAAAAATTTGGTGGTGCATTTATTACACCTTTTGCTATAAATAGGCGCATCCGACCTGTCATTTTCACGATTGAAAACACGTGAAAAATTTTATTCCTCTGCACCTGTCAGTGCTCCTGTCATCCCCGTGTCGCTTTACGTCGCATTCGTGGACCCCACATCATTTTTTCCAGTCTATATATTCCTGGTAAGTGGTCCTTGCTTTTCTTATGGTTTTTGTTTTGGTTTGGTTGTCTGTGGGGTTGATTTTGTTTAAAAAAAACAAAGAAATGAATCTAAAGAAACAATATGCACCCTCCAGCCTGTTTTGCAATCTTCTCTCCCCCCAAACCAGTTTTACCCTCCTTCCAGATCTGCTGGCCTGGAGGGATTTTTGTCTCAAAATGATTCAAGATCCTCTTTGCTCTATTCCCCTCACTATCCAGATCTATGTTAAAGATGCCAAAAAACCACAAAAACCAATCAAAATGGAGAAAATCTAAAGTTATTACATATCCAAAACCCACGGTTTTCCTTTGGCGCATAACGCACCCATCTATCCTTTTCTGTTACACTACCCCAACCTTATACAGTCAACCCAAGGGTGCAACTCCACTATCCCTGTCTGCAACTCTTCCACATGCCAAGGCTCTCCCTCGCACCTTTAAAACCCTCAAAACTCCAAAACAAGGCGCAGGCACAACTCCGTTCAAAACCTTTTATATGCTACACCTAAACATGTATGTCATGTAAATCTCTTCCTGCGCCTGCACTTGTGCCAAGGCTAAAGAACTAATCACACCTCAAGACAATGATACACCATTTAATCAGAAGGCTGCAGACGCCCTTTGCTGTCGCACCAAAACGTGTCAACAGAACTTTGCAACACCTTGTTCCATATCTGCGCCATTGGCGACATCCTGCGCATCTGCAACCTCACCTTGTCAAAAACACGTGTCAAGAATTATTTCCTGTCGCACGTCCAGTTTCAAACCTTCAACACCTCCTCTGTCACGCGTCAACTGTCCATGTCACGCATCACCAGGTCACGCAAATCCTTCGTACATGTCAACACTGCCCAATGTTATGTGTAATCAACACTTTCTTGCGCCCTGTGCCCTTTGGCGTCAACACTTCCTCTATTGTTTTCTTCCTTGCAACACTCAACAATCACAGGCTGCATCAGTGCACCTTGCTTTTCTACCCGGCGAACCCTGCAAGCCCTGCCCAGTATACTTGCGCCCTGCACCTTTTCCAAAGGCTTCTAAAATTGCTAACTCTTCTTTCTATAAAGCTTTGATGGATAATCTAATAGCTAACATGGCTCTTCTGTGTTGGACTTCACTCCTTCTTGCAGATCAGCAACTAAACTCAGATTCGCACATGTCTTCATCAAGTAAGAGGCCAACCAAGTCAAAGGGTAAGGCCAAACTCACAGAGGAAGAAATGAAGTATAAGTATCAAAGGGTCAGGATGCCTGAGTCCCATGTAGAATGTGACTTAGACATCAGGGATGTTGAACTTGGCCACATTGACATGGAATATTTTTGGGCCAGAACCAGAAGGGTCACAGGTAGTCCTTGGATGGACAAATTGGTTGGCAGTGGTCTACACTTCACTGGGGGAATTCTCGTAAGTGCGGTGAATAACGAATTCATGATGGTGGTGGCCCGTTGTTATAATAAGGACACAAGGTGTGTCAAGAATGAAAAGGGCGAGGTTATAATCAACCTCACTACCTGGCATTTTGAAATTATGTTGGGTATTCCCCATCACCGGCACTTTGTGGCAGTAAGCCAGGAAGACTGCATAAAGGCATGGGATGAAAATGAAGACAAATGCATGCAGTTGATGAACGAAGTGTACCTGAAAAATAAGAAGGTAATAACCAGGTGGCCCCAGGTTATTCATCGGAGTGACTTCTCAGAGGAGCTGAGCGACACCATTACCTTCCTGAGTAGGGTATTTGGGCTTCCTGATGCCCATTACTTCCACAAGTGGATGCTCAGGTATCTAGAGACAATGAACAAAAACGTTCCTGATCAGCGTTTTGAGTGGGAAGAAATCATCAACAGCACCATGTCTGAACAACTCTAACAACTCAAAACAACGGGGAGGTTCTACATGAACTCCTACGTGGTCTACGCTGCCTGCCTCAGAGAGAGATTATCCAGCGCCGAGCCGATGCGGGGTATGGCCCCAGGTAAAAATATATGAATATTATCCAGAATTGAAACTGGAAAACAACATTCCGCAGTTCACCAAGATCAACGATGCCTTCTTCTATGGCATCATCTGCCTATTGAGGCCCAATATGACTCACAGTCAGACAACCAAGAGCATAGTGACTGCAACAGAGAAGTGGGGAGCGTTATTTACGCAATTCCCCACTTTCACTTATCTTAGAGCTGCTAACTTCTTAGGGGAGCCCACCAAGTTACCAAGATATGTAGGCCCTAAGTTGATCCTATTAGAGCTGTCCAGACAGCTCATCACATATCATGAGAAGTGCCTAAAAAGAAAGAAGGGTGGAACTCCATTCCCCCTCACAGTGGGCAGGTACACTTGCACTTCTCACACCAAGGCCCGGGAAATGTTTACAGAACTAGAGCTACTCAACCTAAAACACAACTTCCTGGCAAGGCTGACCTTTGATCCACGCAATTACCTCCCAAAGGAAAATCTCGATCCAATCCACATCCCATAGATCGAGGACATCTATATTGATCTTTATCATGAGGTCGAGCTTAGGAGAAAAGATCACTCCCGCCTGGCCCTAGCAGAAATTATTCAATATGGCGTGGCCATTATCCTGAAAGGTTTCCAAATGACTGATCAAGAAGTTGATCAGGTTTATCTAGATACAGATGGGGACAACTGGCCATTTTCCAAAATAGACAGAACAAGGGCACCTCAGACTATTGAGGAAAGGGTTAAAGGTACTCTGCAGCGCACAGAACATTGGTGCAGATTTCATGGCCTCATCTACCTTGGGGTAGACTTCACTACGTCTCCCTTAGGTAATGCACCTGCCAGGCCGAAGCATTTTCCAAAGGGCAAAGGAAAGGATAAAGAAGGGGAATCAAGTGCTACCCAAGAGCAAGCTCCTAAGAGTCCTCCTTCCGCCACCCAGGAGCAGGTCGTGTGCCCTGTCTCCCCAGAAAAGGAAGTGGCAGTAAGTGTTCCAATGGGCACATCCACTCAGGATGTTGCCACTACTATAACCACCGAGGTTCCCATCGTCTCTTCTTCCACTCCTCCTTCCCATCCTCATGTTGCTCAACCAACCATTCCTTTATTTGTGTCTTCTCCCCCGTCTTCTACTATTCCCCCTTCCTCTTCCTCCATCTTCTCTTCCCTCGTGGAGCTGTCCCCCAGTATTTCTTCCCTCATCTCTCAACTCCCTTCCACCCCCACAGTTTCCTCTCCTACAGTAACTCCTACCCCTATAAGTGTTTGAGATTTGGCTTCTTTATCAATGCCACCGCCAGGCGTCTCAACCCATTTCCCCAAGTACATTGTAGTTGCTCCTTCTTCTTCCTCCATTTCCTCTTCTCCTGCTTGTCCCACTCCCTTAAGTCTAGCATGGATTTCCCAACACCTGAGCCAACATAAGAGGAAATTCCCCATTGCACCTATGGACTTCTCCGTCATCTCGACAAAAGGAGCTAAGAAGCAAAAGCCAATAACTTGCTTCTCTCAAAGCGCCTCAGGTGAAAGAGTAATGGAGATCATGTATCCCGATCCCACAAAGGATAAAAAGGATCTGTCTCCTATAGATTACACAGTGACATAGGTCACAATGGGAACATCCTCCGAGATCCTGCAAGGAGAGGCCCTATCAGCAGTGGATGCCCTTTGCAAGAAGCTTTAGGAAGCAAAGGAAGAGAAGAGGATACTAAAAGAGCAAAACAAACATCTTCTCCAAGCCCTACAGAAAATGGGCAGTGCACCTCCCACAACTGCCACTGAAACTCCTGAGGCCCTTAGTCAAGAAAAGATAAATGAATATGCCAAGATTGGTGAACAAGGCATGGCAGTATCCACCTGGAGAGACCAAATCCTCAAAGATAGTGAGGAAGTGATCGTGAAGTTCACGGAGCTATATCAGAATATTGGTCAGGCTAACAAGGAACTCTAGGTGATTGCAGGACCTATCTTAGAAGAGTTGGACCATGCTAGGTTACAACATGAGACATTCCAAAAGATGCTCGACTACTCAGTTGATGATTTAGTTAAATTCAGAATCTTTGATCACCCCAGAGCACCCAACAAAGTCCTTGCTGCTTTGGATTATAGGGTCGATCAGATGGAGTTTGTCTTGGATAAGATTGAAAAAGTTAAGGAGGAATCCCTGGATGCAATGCATAAAATGGAGAAAATTTTCCTAAGAATTTCTCTGGGATTCCTCACTCCATCATATACCTTGAGGAGGGCAGATGAAACCATTCGGCTCTTCAAAGAGATCGTCTCGCAAGGGCTAGGGCCAGAAGCTACTTTTGACGTGGAATCCATCAACAACCTTCTGGCTTGCCGCCACTTCGTGGGTTACCTGAGGAGGTAGGTAATGAATACTTCAAGTTCCCAGAAAAAATCAGAGATGAACGGGAGACTTGTGAATTCATCGGTGATCACACCAAGGGTCCTGCTCAGGATCAACTCCAGCCGATGATCAACAAATTCATGGACTACTGGGCCCAATTCCACATTGCCTCTCCTGAGCAGAAGCAGGATACTCATTTCCAGCCATGGGACAATGACGAATAGCCTTCCTCCTCTTGGATTTCTTTCCATTTTTGTAATATTTAAAAGTATGTTGACACAAATGATGACATCATCCATGTTGCACCATGGGATGTTGTCATCCACCAAGTTGCCCCAAAGTCAACAGTTGACTTTTAGATATTTTGTAAATATTTTGTAATTAGTTGTTGGTTTCTTTTTTCCTTCTTCCTCCTTCTCCTTCTATATATACTTGAATACTTGTTGTATTCAAGGGGTGGACACTTTTTAGATGAAAAATAGAAGTGAGAAGAAAAGGCTTTGTACTTTTTGTAACAGAAGAAAACATTAATACAAATATTGAGACTTTGTGTTGAATACATGTGTTATGTGCATCATACCTTTCTTTTGTCAGATCTATGTGTTTATTCTGTTAGATCTATCTCTACCTTTTTGTCATTTGTTCATCAGTATTGCTTTATTCATCTATGCAAGTAGGTTTGGCTCTGTTTACTACCAGCCCAAAACATAGACCCTCTGACCTTTCTACTTTGGAATTCATTTCTTTTCTCCCTTCAGATCTATCCTATCTCCTCTCCTCACTTCATTCCCTTCTTTTCACAGTCAGAAATACCCCAATTGGGACGAGATCCCAAACCCTTGAAGGTAGAATACTATAGGACTTATGCATAGATTCCTACTGGTAGAATAACAATAAACTAGTTTCACTTTACTGTCTCAAAGAGGGGCTATGCCCTGCACACTGTTGGCTTGTCTATCAATAGATCTACCTTCCCAACAAATTTTCAGACCAATAAATTACATAATGGAAATCCATTGGCATTGAAGGATGTGAGGCATGTGCCAAGCCTCAAGAGAAATCTAATATGTACAGGGCAACTAGGTGAATCTGGATGCATGGTTACTTTTAGAGGAGACTCTTAGAAAGTCACCAAGGGTTCTTTTGTTGTGGTAAGAGGTAAGAAGGTAGGAATGTTATATTTATCTACATGTATTACTGATTTCTTTTCTGTATTATCTACTTCAGATTCAGATGCATGCATGTGGCATAATCGGTTAGGTCATATGAGTCAAAAAGGAATGCAGATCTTAAAGGCTAAGGGTAAGTTATCATATTTGAAAGATTTAGATCTTGATTTCTGTGAGCATTGTATCTTTGGAAAGGAAAAGAGAGTGAGATTTCTCAAAGTTGGGGCATCTAAGAAGGAGCAAAAATTAGATCTTGTACACTTAGATGTGTGGGGACCAGCTCAGATAGCTTCTCATGGAGGATCCCAATATTATGTTACTTTCATTGATGATGCTACAAGAAAGGTATGGGTTTATCGTATTAAACGTAAATTTGATATTTTTGAGACTTTTAAAAGATGGAAATACCTTATTGAGAAAGAATCAAATTCTAAGTTAAAGTGTCTTAGATATGGCAATGGTGGTGAATATTGTAGCAGGGCTTTCAATTATTATTGTTTAGTGAATGGGATACATAGAGAAAGAACGGTTCCAAGAACACCCTAGAAGTATGAGAATACATTCTGGACTGCCCTTATAGTTTTGGGAGGAAGCACTTGATACATCATTTTATTTGATTAACCATGGGCCTTCAAGTTAACTAGATGGAGGAATACCAGAGGAATCTTGGATGGAAAAGAGGTAGATCTTTCTTTTCTTAAATTTTTTGGTTCAAAAGCTTTTGTGCATGTTGATAAGGAAAATAGGAAAAAGTTGGATGCAAAATCCAAGAGATGCACTTTTATTGGTTATGAATCTGGTGATTTTAGCTTCTATTTTTGGGATTTAGAGAATTCTAAAATTATTAGGAGTCGTGATGTTGAATGGAATGAAAAGAGAATGTACATGGATCTAATTTTGGTACCCAAGGATGAACCAGTTGAGAAGTTTGTGAATGAAAATAAAATCTCAGATTTAAAAGTATTACCTATAAGGTTACATAGTAACTGGTGTCGGTTTACCCCTAACCCGCATTGGTGAACAAAACCAGTATCAATTGGTTACAGAAGATCCAAACCGGCATCGATTAACAGAACTGATGTTGATTACAGGTGACCAACATCAGTCACTATCAGATTTGGATACAAATGTTCAGGAGGTCTAGATTGAGCATCTGGTACCCCAAACTCCTATGAGAAGGTCACAAAGGGTAAGTAAACCTCCAAAAATATTTACACATTCTCTATTTTATTTATTATTGACTAATAATGGTGAACCAGAGAGCTTTGTAGAAGCAATGCAGGATAAGACCGACGTCCAGTGGGATCCTGACATGGATGAGGAAATGGACTCCTTGGAATAGAACCAGACTTGGGATTTGGTTAAGTTTCCAGTAGGTAAGAGAACATTGCAAAACAAGTGGGTTTACAAGATCAAGGAAGAAGAGGGTGGAAAGAAAAGGTACAAGGCAAGGATTTTAGTAAAGGAATTTACACATAACGTAGGTATTGACTTTGGTGAAATATTTTCTCCTATTGTTAAGATGACTTCTATTCATAATGTATTGAGCTTAGTTGTAGTAGAAGATTTACATTTAGAGCAACTAGATGCGACTATGGCTTTCCTTCATGGTGATTTGGATGAAGAGATTTATATGCAGCAGTCGTTTGGTTATGAAGTTAAGGGTAAGGAGAAATTTGATTGCAAATTGAAAAAGAACCTATATGGGCTCAAACAAGCTCCATGGAAATGGTATTTGAGATTTAACAATTTTATGCATGAACATGGTTATATGAGATGTCAATATTACCATTGTGTTTATTTTAAAAGGTAAGAAAATGGGAGCTATGTTATTTTGTTACTGTATGTGGATGATATGTTGATTACAGAGTCTAGTATGCAAGACATTGGTAAACTTAAAGAAAGGTTAGCTCACACATTTACAATGAAGGATTTGGGATCTGCAAAGAAAATCCTTGTCATAAAAATTCACCAATACAAGAAAAACAAGAATTTGTATTTGTCTCAGGAGGCTTATATCAATAAGGTGTTGGAAAGGTTTAATATGCAAAGATCAAAACCTATTGGTACACCTATGGCTGGACACTTCAAATTGAGAAAATATCAATGTCCTTCATCACATGAGGAGGTTGAGTACATGGCACATGTTCCCTATGCTTCAGTAGTAGGAAGTCTTATGTATGCCATGGTTTGTATTAGACCAGACATTGCATAGGTAGTGGGAGTTGTGAGTAGGTTTATAGCTACTCCAAGTAAAGAACATTGGAAAATGGTCCAATGGATTCTCAGGTTTTTGAGAGGGACATCTGGCATGGAGTTATGCTATGGAGGGTCAGATACTTCTTTACGTGGCTATGTTGATTTAGATATGGTTGGAGGTTTGGATGGCAGGAGGAGCACCACTGGATATATTTTCACAATAGGTGGAACGGAAGTTAGTTGGATTTCGAGATTGCATAAGGTTGTGGCTTTGTCTACTACAGAGGAAAAGTATGTTGTAGCTACAGAAGCTAGCAAGGAGATGATATGGATGATCAGGTTTATGGAATAGTTGGGTAAGGAGAAAGAGGATTGCAGATTATATAGTGATAGTCAGAGCATAATTCATCTGACAAAGAACTCAGCATTCCATTTAAGAATGAAACATATTCAGTTGAGGTATCACTTCATACAACATGTGTTGGAGGATGGATAACTAAAGTTAGAGAAAATCCATACGGATGAGAACCCTGTAGATATGCTAACAAATCCATTGGTAAGGGATAAGTTGGAGCTTCACTCCACTTATGTTTTTCTTCAAATTTTAATACTTGAAGAGGAAGAAATGGGCCAAGGAAAAGGAACCGAGGATGGTGATGCACAGTAAAGTGTAGAAATTGATCTCCAAGTGGGAGATTGTTAAGAATGGAGCTTAATTGCTTCACAATAAACTTACTTTTTCATGTTACTGGTTCTGATAGTAACCGGTGTCGGTCAAGGTGTAACTGGCGTTAATCAGTCCAGGTCAGGAAGTGACCGGTGCCAGTTAGGCAGTAACTAGCGACGGTTACCTATGTGACGCAATTTTTGTTTTTTGACGAAAATTAGAATAAATCAATTATTGATTGTAAAAGCAAAGTTAAGTTATCCAAAATAGATATATATGCATGTATGCATTGTATGAGGGTAAGTAAGAAGGAGAGAATATATATAGCAATTTTTTTGTATGTAAGTCTTTCTTGGTGAGCAAGAAAGAGTAGCTGAGTGAGGGAAAAGCATTGAACATCCTGTGAGGTGTTGGAAGACAATAGATCTTCATTGTATTTCCTCTAAAATTACTGAATAATAATATTGGTCGTTTCTTGGTGGATGTAGCCCACACTGGGTGAACCACATTAAATCTAGTGTAATCTTTCTCTTATTTATTTTATCTTTTGGTTATTTTCACATTCATTTCTTGTATGCTTTATTTGATTATAGATTTGTGCAACACTATTATATGGTTTAACCCCAATAGTGTGTGTTTGTGTATAAATTATGCCCTAGGATGCCCTTGTGCAAGTTACACAAATGATAGTGGGCTAGATCTAGAATGTTACAATGTATAGTATGTGTGGATGGAATAGAATAGGATTCCCCTTCTTATGATGCTTGGTCCTTCATTTTGAAGTTTTTTCACATAACTATGTGTTTATATGATTGGTCCTTGCTTGAATAACTCATAATTAACAACTGGAAGGCCAACCCATAAGTGAAAAAGATGTCCAAAAGATAAAAAGAGACCCAAAAGGAGTGAGTAAGGTAAGAAAAGGGTCAGGGGCAGCCCAAAGGGGACAAGAGCACCTAGGCAAGGTTGTCTTGGCTAGGCGTTGGTGTCTAAAGCCATAAAAGATAAAAAGTAAAATACTAACTGGGCTGTAGGGTGTGTAAGACAAAAAGAGAAATCAAGAAACAAAGAAAAGAGGAAAAAGATAGTTGTCAACCACTAGTTTTCTTTCTTAGGAATCATGTAAATGTTAGTATGCTTTTAGGACCTAGAAATGTACCCAAGTGCATGATTTTGTGTCTACATTTTCCCCCACTTTATGTTGTTGAGTAAATACTCAATAACATAAAGTAGATAAGAGATGTGTACCTTATGATCCTGTAGAGTGTGCGGCGAATAGCGTGCCGAGTGGACAAGTGAAGTGTGGAATGAGTAAAAAAGTGAAGCGTGGAGACTAGGAAAGGAAAGTGACCCTAGGGGTGAAGCATGTGTGTTGCATTGTACATGTTGTTATGCTTGTATTTTGTTGTACTTCTTCTATTAAGGATGAACCTGCAAAAGAAGAGTAAAAAGAGTAGTCAAAGTCCTATATATGATAAATCACAAAAAATGTGCATAAGTATGTAAAATATGTAAAAGTGTGTAAAAGAAAGTGTGCACCTGATGTAAAAGAGTGTAAAAGCATAGAAAAGTGTCCTAAAATGCTATGTAGGGTGATTTTTTTGGGAGATCTCATGCCAAGAGTGAGTTTTTTGGGCGATCTCACGCCAAGTATGAGTTTTTTGGGTGATCTCACGCCAAGTGCAAGTTTTTTGGGTGATCTCATGCTAAAGATAAAGTGTTGGGGAGAGAGGTCTAGTGTTACTCTCCTTCCATGACTCTGCCCAAAAAACACTATTGTAGATGGTGCGTCCCTGATTTGTTCCCGATGTCTCTATTATTTCGAGTTGTACCAATTGTAGGAGATAGAATGCATTTTGTGACTAGAGGACGGTGCATTTACTATAAAAATTCTTATGAAGACTTATGTGAACTATGTTGAATGAGAAGATGATTGTATCTTCCCCAAGACATTAGCATTCCCAGGGGAGGTCAGGAGCGCCTAGGCACTAGTGTCAAAGTCTAAGTGTTGATGTTTGTGTTGTGTTTCTGAGGTCCAAGTTGATTTTGAGCCAGTTCTGTGACTTGTTACATGTGTTATTTTTGTATTGTACTCTAAATTGTAGCTCTGAGCTATGTTGTAGGGGTGAATTTTTCTCCTAATGTATGCCCCCCTCATTTGGTGTGCATGTGAATGTCGATAGGAGAATGCAACCCAAAAGAGAGGACATGATGCTAAGATGAAGTTGTACCTACAGTGGGGTAGGGGATGTGCATGGTATAAACCAAGGCACATGAAAAAAAATGGCTAGTAACATGTGTTAGTAAAAGTAGTAAGCATACAATAGAAGAAATTGTAACAATTAATTGTGCAAACAAAAGTGGACCACAAAAAAGTAGGTTTCATACATGGGACATCACTCACAATGTCACAATATAATCAGGGCCAAAGCGCCAATAAGCATACAATCATCAACAAGACATAGGGAAAAGCCCGCAAATAATAGCATACAATAGAAAACAATGATCAAGAAAAATGTATTAGATAACCATGGTGGCATATAGTCCTACAAATAAAATGCTACACATGAACGCACCTGTTAGCATGTTAGAAAGATAAATAGTATGTCAAGGCATGTATGTATCAATGTAAAGTAAAGTGACTAGTAATAATAGTAAATGATGAAACAATAGAACTTGTGTGGTATGTGAAAGTAGAGAAAGTAGATGCACCCATGAGCCTTGGTGGGACTGGAAAAGAATACGTGCCAAACATCATTGCAACGTATGAAAATCTATAAGAGATCTACATTCACTGCAAAAGACCAAGTGAATGTGCATGTGTATATATAGAAAGATAATGACATACTGAGTATCTGTCTAACATAAAGCAAAGTGCAACATGTAAGTAGAAAAGCTAGCAAGAGTAAATGCAACCAAGATATGCAAATGTTGTGGATGAGTGTGATGGAATGGTATGCAATGTGTGAAGATGATAGGAGAATGCTCCCCCCAATTTATGTGTATGAGATGAGGTTCAGTTATAAAAGACCCCTCAACAATTAAGAATGAACCATAGAACAAGAGTGTGTCATTGGGAAGTGGTTTGAGAGTGTGTGCTAGAAAGATAGATCATGAAGCATAAAGTGTGAAAAGTGAATGCGGTGAGGTTCATTTCAGATTTAGACCCTTGGTAGTCAAGTATGAACCATGGAACTAGAGTGCATCATAGGGTAATGAATGCGTTTATGCATAATAGCATTTGAGATGCATCATGTTGAGTGGGTTCTTAAGTGGCTTACCAAGGAGAGTGGCAAGATGATAGATTCCACCCCCCTAAAGTCTCATTGATGACATAGGGTCTGAGCCAATTAGGTTAGGATTTCCTTTTTAGATGAGCCTTTACTGTTGTATTCTTCTGATTTTCCTTTAATACAAGATCACCAATATTGAATTCACGTGGGGAAGATTTTGTTATTGTAAGCTTGCACAATATGAGCTTGATATACTTGGAGATGTTCTAAAGCTTACACATGGTGAGAATCAAGCATCTCAAGCTCATAGAGCCCATTTTCATGATATTCATTGTCTTTGAGAATTAATTTGAGTGATAGCCATAAGGAGGGTATTTCCAATTCTAAGGGGATTACTTCCTTAGTGCTGTAAACTAGCGAAAAGGGGGTAGCATTTTTGGGGGTGTGCACACTAGTGTGGTAAGCCCAAAGAGCGTATAGAATTTGATTATGCCAATCATCGCCACTAGTATCAATGGTCTTTCATAATATTTTGACAATTTTTTTATTAGTGGCCTCTGCTTGGCCATTTCCCTATGGATAATAAGGAGTGGAAAATGTTTGCTTGATATTGAATTTTGCACAGAGAATTTTAACGTCCTTATTTTTGAAAGGAGAGCCATTATCAGTGATAATGGTAGAGGGAATGCCAAAGTGTGTAATAATGTGAGTGGTAATAAAACAACATATATCTGAGACCAGTGGTGGTTTGCAAAGGTGTGGCTTCGACCCATTTAGTAAAGTATTCCAGTAGCAGTAATGATGAACTTATGGCCATCATCTGATTCAGGATTAATCTTTCCAATGAGATCAAAACCCCATAAGGAAAAGGGCCATGATGGGGCAATGGGTTGAAGGTCATATGTAGGTGCATGATGGAGATTTCTATGTTTTTGAGATTTATCACAACATTTGGCATATTCTAAATAATATTGTTCCATGGTAGGCTAATAGTATCCTTGGTGTAGGAGGTTGTGAGACATAGCTTTGCCTGAGAAGTGGCCACCGCATAGACTATCATGAACTTAAGATACATTAGTGGGGATGTTGTCGAGTCCTAAACATCACAACAAATGGAAATCAAATGATCTCTTAAATAATGAAGCACCAATGATGACATATTGTGTGGCCTCTTGTCGTAGATAACGATATTCATGAGGTTGAAAGTTGTCGGGACTGGTTTGTCAATATAGAAAGTTATATATTTGAGTGAACCATTCGCGATGATTATTATTACATGTGACAACACATGTTTTAAAAGGTAGACTATCAGTAGAAGGTTGTCACAAGTGTTGAATAATAAAGGTGGCATACTCATTAGTGATATCTTGAGGAATGAGTGATGCTGCACTAGCCATAACATCTGCATGGCGATTGTCTTTTTGAGGGATGACGGTGAGAGAGTAGGACTCAAATGTAGCTAATATTTTTTTGACGAGGTTATTATACAGGACAATACGCTCCTCTTTGGTTTGATATATGTCATTAACCTAGTTAGTAATGAGTTGTGAGTTACCATGTATTCAGATATTGTGAATAAGAAGCTTACAGGCTACAGTGAGGCCGAGAATGAGGGCTTAATACTCAATGATGTTGTTAGTACATGTAGAATCCTAAGCGATACGCAAAGGGGAGATGATCACCATTTGGAGTGATAAACATGATCATGCCCCATTGAGCTTGAGAGGTAACGAGACCCATCAAAATACATAGTCCAAGTGTCATATGTCAATGGTGTAAGCTAGTAAAGTCATCTCAGGAAAGTATCGTAGATAGTGATGCATCAGAAAGAGGGGTATCAGCTAGCTGATCGGCTATAACTTGGCCCTTGATGAATTTTTGTTGGATGAATTTGAAATTGGACTCTATGAGTAACATGACCCATCATGCAAGGTAGGATGAGAGATGAGTGTGAGATAAAAGATAACATAGAGGATCTACTTTCATAATTATGTGACCCTCATTATTGAGAAGGTAGTGTCACAACTTGTCTGCAACAAAGATGAGGCCAAGACATAGCTTTTCAATGTAGTTGTAATTGCATTCATAGGAGAGAAAAGTGTGGCTAATGTAATAAACAGATCTTTCACATTGAGAGTCATCATGTTGAGCAAGAAGGGCCCCTAATGCATGGAATGTAGCCAAAATGTACAATAAGAAGGGCTGATCATTCATGGGAGGCACTAGAACAGGAGGATTTAATAGATATGCTTTAATAGCCTTCAAATGCACATTGGTAATGGTCATCCCAAACAAATTAGTGTCCTTTTTCATTAGACACGTGAATGGTTGAGTTTTTCCTGTGAGTTGTGCAATAAAATGGCGGATGGCCTGGATTTTACCCTGTAGTGAGCGTAATTGATGTAAATTGCGAGGTAGAGGCATGTCAAAAATGACACTGATATTTTTGGGATTTATTTCAGTGTCATGTTAGGATATGATATAGCCAAGGAGCTTGTCAGTTATGACACCAAAACACACATCTTTGGATTTAGACATACTTTGTAATATTGTAAGTGTTGGAAGATCTTGAGCATGTGTGGAATGATGCCATGATTTTTCAAGTATGTCATCAACATGATATTCAAGAATTTTATGAATATACTCATGGAAAATATGCGTCATTGCACGTTGGTAAGTGGCTCCGATGTTTTTAAGGATGAAGGGCATAATAGTGTAACAAAATGTACCCCATGGTGTAGTAAATGAAGTCTTTTCTTGATCTGCAGGGTTGATTTTGATTTGATTATAACTGACAAAGCCATCCATGAAGGAAATAATGTCATATCCAGAAGTGGAATCGATGATTGCATCAATGTGTGGCAATGGGAAATTGTCTTTAGGGCAAGCCTTATTGAGGTCATGAAAATCAGTGCAACAATGAACTTTGCCATCCGGTTTCATAATGGGCACGATGTTAGACACCCATTTGGGATAGTCCACAACACGTATAAATCCAACATCCAAGAGTCGTTGTATTTCTTCCTTGACTAATAATGTGACTTTTGGATGCATTTTGTGAATTTTTTGTTGGATTGGTTTAGCACCATGATTGAGGACTATATTTTGCATGGCTACAGAAGGATCTATACTAGGCATATCACTATAATCCCATGCAAATATGTCAGAGAATTCATGAAGCACCTGTTTAATATCATCTTGTTTGGAAGGCATAAGAGAAGTAACTAGTAAAACCATTCGAGGGTTTTCAGCAGTGCCGAGGTTGTATTGAATAGTTTCTTCATGTAAGAGTGGATTGGTCTTTTTTGTACGGATCGATAGGGATGGTATCACAAGTATCAACATTTATATTAGGTGAGTTAGATTCACCAAAGTAGGTAGTAGTAGCAAGAATAAATGGGAAGTGTTTTTGTGATGAAAAGAGGGGAGATGATCATAGGTCCCCATGTATTCTAATAGAGAATCATCGGTAGTAAAAGTGTCCAAACTAGGCCAATCATGTGGAAGTAGGATCACCAATGAGTTCTGGGTATAAGAGAGGAAGTGTAGAAGTATGTGAAATAACATAAACCTCAAGGAGAGGATGTGGATGGAAGATGATAACCAAGGCCAAGTTTGGTAGATTGAGTGGGAATAAACAATGGTTTATGTGACTCCTTGACCATGTTGGCCTAAACCAGTACCAAAAAATCCATAATGAAGCAGATATTGGTAGCCAAGACCATATTTAGAGAAATGAGGATTAGATGTGGAGGAAATGGGAGTGTCTGGTGAATGCTCAATAGTATTACAAAAGGAAAATGGGGAGGGATCTGTCAGGGCCTCATAGACAACACCTTGATAGAGAAATTTAAGCCATGCGTGAAGAGTAGAAGGAACTGCATGCATGACATGGATCCATGGCCACCCAAGAAGAATGTTATAATTAATATTATTAGGCATCACATGGCATGGGATAGGAAAAGTACATGGCCCAATAGTGATGGGAAGTGTAATAGTACCCAAGACACGTTTAGGAATGTTATCAAAGCCACAGATAGAAATAGATGAAGGAACCAAGGAGTCTTTAGAGAGACTGATTTGGTGAAGGAATACTAGATTGTAGTTATTAATGTTAGATCCATTATCAACTAAAGCACGTTTTAACCCCAACATTATTGATACAAACATGAATATAAAGGGGGGATCATTATCTAAAATAGTTTGAGAAGGAAGTTCAACAGATGTAAAAGTAATATGTTCTTCATTGAAAGATAAAGTAGTAGTAAACTTATGATATACATATTCAGGAGAAGTATGAGGATGAATGTAAGTATTAGCCAAAAAAGATTTGATTTTATTCTCATAATCAGGATTAGCTTATAAGAAGGCCGGGGTGGATACATTCATGGTGGGAGAATTCTAGGGCATTGAAGCTAGATAAGAAGGAAAGATACAAGAGTGTTGAAATGAGGGTTTGGGTTAACCAAATGATTTAATTTAATTTGAATTAAATCTAATTACAGAGTCAATATTGAAATAAATGAATGTACAAATGATAAAGTATAATAATGACATAATAAAACTAAGATCTAAAGTATGAAACCCTAAGCAAAGAAGAGAGAAAAGAAGACTTAACTGATTTATGAATGGACAGGAAGTGATCTGGGAAAAGTGACTAATGAACAAAATGGGAAAAAGGATCATTGTTGGTCACTATGTTGGATAAAGGGGTATAATGCTAGATAGAGGCATTTGGGTGTTGGTGACTATACCTGGGCACTAGTGACTACATAGAGGCTCAAAATATGCTTTTTTTTGGTGTCGTATGGTCTTCGTTGTTGTCCCCTATTGTTTGCTTGATGTTCACACTATGATTGCTGAAGGTACTTGTAACGTGCAAGAAAGAAGTTCACATGCATAAACCCACAAACCACATCAAACCTAAAAAGGAAAATGAAAAATGGGGAATCATATGGACCTTGGCAGTCACCCCAAGAGTGAACTTATGACCAAGCGTTACACTACATCTCAAACTCCATGTAGTTCTTGTGTGTGTGTGTGTGTGTGTGTAGAAATTATGCCCTAAGATGCCCTTGTGCAAGTTGCACTTATAGCGGGTTACAACCAGATTGTAGCAATGTAATAGAATGTGTGGATAAAATAGAATGAACTTCCCCTTCCTATGCAGTGTATGCAAGAGAATGCAGCCCTTGTCCCTTGAATGGATGTTAGATGGATGCCTTTAGAGTGCTTTAGTGCCTTTGGAATGCAAGCTTAGGTGATGATAGTAATGCTTAGTGTTTGGTCCTTCATTTTTAACACATAACTATGTATTTATATGATTCCCTTGTTTGAATTTCATAATTTGACAAATAGAAGGCCCACCCATAAGTGAAAACAATGCCCACAAGATAAAAGATACCCAAAAAGAGTGAGTAATGTAACAAAAGGGTTAGGGCACCCAGAGGGGATATGAGCACCTGGGTTACTTTCTTGGCTAGGCACTGGTGTCTAAAGCCATGAAAGATAAACAAGTAAAGTTACGACTGGGCTGTAGGGTGTGTTAGACTAAAGAGAAAGCAAGAGACAAATAAAAGAGGCCAAAGATAGTTGTCAATCACTAGTTTTCTTGCTTAGGAATCATATAAACGCTAGTATGCTTTTAGGACCTAGAAATGTAACCAAGTGCATGATTTTGTGTCTACAACATCCAATTAAGATCTAAGATAGTATTTTTGAAATTTTACAAATATTTGAATGTTTTTGAATTATTGGAATATGAAATGCAATGACTATGAGAGGGGGTCAAGGTTCCCCCTGGTCTATGTGTGCATGGTGAGGTCCATGTAGGTAAGTGCGCCCTCAAAAGTCATGTTTGAATCTAAAAGAAGAGTGCATCATCGGGTAGCGAGGGGGGTATTAGATGCCCCAAAGTGTGTATTCCATAGTGATTTATCTATAAACAAAGGAAGAACCTAGGCATAAGTGGCCCAAGTGGTACTAAAGAAGACACGTGATTTCAGTAGGGTGTTATATTTTTCCTTTTGTGTTTCTTTATACTCTGCAACTAGACGTCGAGAAATTTGTAGTGCATCAAATGAAATAGTGTCATTTGATTTAGAAATAGTGAGATTATGCGGTGGGTTGCTATCAAATTGGGATTGTGGTGGTTCAACTTTGATTGCTACCTTTTTGTGTGTGATTTCTTAGGTGAAATTGATAGTTCTTTAGGTTGCACAATAGTAGGATGTGATGTTGGGACTAAGGTTGGTACTTCCAAAGGAGGTATGTCATTCTTATGGCCTTGTTGAATAGGTGGATATTGTATTATTGCAAAAGTTGAAGCATTCAATATGGAATTATGTTCATTAGTCATTGATGAATTATATTTAGAAACTCGTTGAGATTTTCAAACTTGAGATGAATGTGTAGTAGAATATTGTGTATCAAATGTAATAAATCCTTTACACTCAATTTATTGGATTTTGCATTGTAAGGAATAAAAATCATTGTCACGATGTCCATTAGTTCCATGATAATTATAGAATGGTTGGCCTTTGGATTTTTAATCCGATAGTGAGGAAAGTAACGATTGGGTAATAAAGTGATTAATCGATGATTGAGAAGCTCAATTATGATATCATGTTGTTTATCATGCTCATCAAACCAAAGAGGTGTTTTATGTTGTAGTGCTTTAACCTAACTTATATGAGAACATGTAACACCGATATCATATTGCATAACATTAGAATTTGAAATTTCACGATGCATAGTAAGAGAACTAATATGTGCATTGGAAGTATCCTCTAGGCGTTGTATCTCATCCTTGAGAGATATAATTGTAGCAATCATGGTGTTGGCTGGAAATTTTATCGTTGGATACAATCAATAGTTCAAGGGAAAAAATCCCTCCTCTTTATTGGGAGGTTCCCTTATTTCACTAAAACTTGAGGATCTAAATATATAAAAATGTACAATCTAATCAAACCTGAATGAGGATATTGGTGTAATGAATGGTTTCATATTCTCAATTTTCTCAATACAGAAGAAAAACAAGGATAAGGGTTTTGGAGGAAGAAACAACAACTTATATGGGAAAGAAGTATGAATGAGGGAAACAAAGTTATGATCGACTCATTTATCAAGGATACAAGTATCCTCCTTAGTTGTACAAGTTTGCTCACTACTGTAAGGAAAGAAGTGAATAAGGTAGCACATTCAGATATAGAGACTGTAGAGTTATATCTTACTAATGCATGCAAGAGATCTTAAGATTATGTGAGTCAATACACATGAAAATCCATGAAATATAAATGTAGATAGACACAAAGTTCTTCACACCATATTTAATGGATTGAACACAAAGTTTCAAGATTCAAATATATTAATCTTCAAGTTCACGAAATTTGAGAAAGGAAAAGGAAAGAACACAAATGAGAGAGAGAAAGTGTCTTCTTCTATATTGATCAAAATTTATGTATCTACATTCAGGAACACCAATATCCACCCTGCTTTACAATGAAAAATAAATCTTATATAGGTTGAGGAGGATGTAACTACCTTTATAACTAATTATATTTTAATTAAGTGTTAAACATTTAATTAGTTAATTACATAAGTTGGATTTATTTTACAATTCCATTTTTAAAATAATAAATCTAACTTCAAAACATAACAATTAGATAGAAAAGGACTATGAACTGGAAGAAGGAACATTAGACAGTGGCACAACTGCAACCTTTATCTTTAGAACATGAACTCTGAATTTGGCAATAACATCAGAAATCTCCATGATCTTGGTAATAATTATGTTTGAAATGGCAACCAGCCACTTGCCAAAGGAGTACTCCATCTCCTTTGCTATTCCACCATTATGTAGTGGCCCTTGGTGGCTTCCACAAAAACATTATGCATCTCAGAGAGTTCCTCCATTTTCTCCTTATTGATCGAGTCTACCTTGAACAAGTCTTATTTGATCAGTGAATTGAATTTGGCGTCGACCTCATCAACCGAATTCCTCTCTGTAATTTTTGTTTATAAAATTGGCAACTAAGAGCTTGAAGGTTAGAAAATATCTATGATTTTAGCAACTCTCCCTTTTGCACCATGTTTTTTTAACTCACTTGCTACCTCTTCAAGAACTTTGATTCTCCACTCAACACTGTAAACTCATTTTTGGATAAGTTATTCTTGGAATCATCAAATATCTTATGAGATATCAAAATATTCTCATCAGTAGTGCTCATGATTATGATATCTTGAATGTTATCCAACAAAATCTCGAGTTCTTTGTCAATGACACTTATTGTTGAATTGAATTGATCATTTGCCAAAGATATATTATCATACATTTTGAATACTTCATCAATGAATCTCAAACCATAGATCAAAAACCTTGTATCCATGCCTCAAAATCTCTTCCAAATGCCACATGTTTGTGGATTTATATTATAGCCTCTATATCATCTTCAGAAAGAACAATTGTAGGAGGTAGTGATGAGAGAGGAGTGGGATCTAGAGAGGTCTTATCAGTTGAGAGAAAGGATTTGATAAAGTTTGAGAGAACCTAAACTTTGTCCTCAAGTTGTTCTTGAGTTTGCTTTCCTTTCTCCACCCTTTCAATTTCCTTTGTTACAATCTCCCTGAGATTTTGGAATTTCCCTTAAGGAGTGGATTCACCAAGTGATATTCTTATCAACTCCAAATCTGCCACAGTTATTTGATTTTCATTCTTATCTCCCTTTGGCTTAGAAATTTCTAGAAATTTCCGTCGTTTGGAATCAAAGAAAAAACAAGAGATTGTTTTGTCCTTCTTGGGAGGAGGAGTTGTGCTAAACAAGGCAAGCACTGCATCAAAACCATGAGAAACTGTATGCGAAGAAGCCTTCCTCTTTCAGATGTCAATCATGGACTGGACCCATGTGAAAGAATCACTGGAGGGAGGAGATGGAGAAGGAGCCAATGCAAGGAAATTGGGTGGAAAAAGAGGCTGATCAATAGAAACCTCAAGGGTAGGAACTTCAATAGAGGAAGAAGTTGGTATCTTGACATTAAGATTGGGCCTACTAGTTTATTGTGTCAGGTTCAATGATATTCACATCCTCATCCTCATATTCTTCTTCTTCACCACACTCTTCCTCTTCATCACTCTTTTCTTGTTCTTTACCTCCTTAATCTGATTCATCCTTTTGTTCCTCACTTGATTTTACTTCTTTTGATGGCTGTGACACTTGTTCAAGCACAAAGGAAACTTCTTTAGATGATTCTTGAATTTTCTCCTCCTCAACTTCTTTCTCATGTACTTCATCGATCTTTTCTACCTCATTTGTCTTGTCTTTTTTCACATACACCTTGGTTAAGGAATCCAAGGGCGAGGAAGAAGGATTAAATTGTATTCGAACCTATTTGATCCTTAATCATGACCAACATGCAAAATTTTCACCAATATTGCTTTATAAAATGATTTAACATATAATTTCAAACATTATAACTTTTCTCCATTTTTAATAAATATTAAAAAATCTGTGAAGTCTACGTGAAAATCAGAGATTATAAGACTAAAAATAGCAGAGAAACGACACATGTAATTTGATAACAAAGTTTAGTGATAACACCTACGTCTCCAAGTATAATAATAAATGAATGATCTATTAATAATAATGCTTAAAAAATTATTACAAAAGGCATAAAAAGACCTTCCAACAATTTCAATAGATTCTTCCTACAAATTTAATAGCAGTCTCCTTTGGAAATTTTGAATGAAAAATCCTTCTACCTCCCACAATTCTCCATCCTAGTTCACAGACCTATATGTGCCATTCTTCAAATAGCATTGAGCCAATTTTATAACACTTCGCAAAGGCTTGGTGTGACAGCTAAGACTTATCTTTTTGCCTCGTGGGGTTACTGGTTCGAATCCACCACCCATGCTTTACTTATTTTTACTATTTTGGAAAAGTCCCACATTTAACACATAACGGGTGGCTTATAGTTTTAAATATGGGGTGGTTATCATGGTGCATCGGTCTTAAAGACCAATTTTGGCTCACCTGAGTTGAATGGGCTAATTTGGATACTTTACATGCCACCGTGTGGTCAGACGAGTTGGTATTAGCTCAGTTGGATGAATTACATATTCTGAATAGGCTTCTGTGTGGGTGTAATAGTTGACTATGGAGTGTAATGGTCGAGCCAAGTTTGGAGGGTGAGTACCTATCTGCCACAACGATGACATAGGGGGCAAGGAGTTAGGGAGAAGGAGATATGTGACAAGTTGGAGAAATAAGGAGGAAGCGAGGTGAGTTAGGGAGATAGAAGGCTCGGTGGGTAGATTGACTTGGTCAGGTCGAGCTCGATCAGCTCACCGAGTCAAGCTCACCGAGTCAAGTTGGCTCAATATAATGACCTTGTAATTACAATGTGATTAATCCCCCATTACAAATATGAACACACATATACAAATATGAGCAAACATGTACAAAGCAAGACAAGGATGATGTAAATGATGGAGGCCAATGCACCCCTCCATAATTGAGTGTGTCGAACCTTGCCAAGGGCCCCTGACTAGTAAAAAGTGAGGTCCTTTTATTTGTTCTGAATGTCGAAGACCGGTGCTCCAAAACAATTATTTTACTCAAAACTTCTACATATGTGCCTTTTATATGTGTTCCCCATTCTTTCACCAAACTCGCAACTAATTGTTCCCTTTTTCAGAAGATTATAGATCGGCCTTTCTCAATGGGGATCCACCTAGATCATTCCTCCACACTGAGAAAATTTTGGATCTCCAAAATTATTTTTAATTAGTGATGAGGTGAGGGTAGTGTTCCCTCACCTTTCCGATTTCCATCCATTTCACCTTGCTCAGATGTATTCCTTTCAAGCCCACACGAAGGTACTCCACATCACCCCTTCGCGAGGTTCTCACCTTCCTATCTAAAATGACATCTTCCTTCAACTCATCCATACACTTAAGAGAAAAATCATCAACAGAAGGTGCCGAGATATTAACATCATGATCAATAATCATAGGTGGTTCATACAACTTTAGATTTTCCACATTCACAACTAAATAAAAATGCATGTAAGGAGGTAAATCTAATCGGAAAGCATTATTATGTACTTTTTCCAAAATTTGGAATGGACCATATCGAATTGGTTTCAACTTTTTACCTTCACCTGTCAATCTTTCCTTGTTGATGTAAAGCCAAACTGACTCTCCCACCTGCAACTTGTGATCAGTCCTATGTTTATCATGCCTAGCCTTGTATTTTGCTTGAATTTTCTCCAACTGTTCATGGACAAACTGATGGACCTGTTGTATCCATTGCACAAACTTCTTAGCTTTTTCAGTGTCACTATTTCCATTAACAACAGTTTCTTGTCCAAAAGCCAAATCTAATGGAGATTTAGGCTGATAACCAAAACAAGTCTCAAAAGGAGACTTCATAGTATAAGAATGAATGGCATGGTTATAAGCATGTTGCACATAATGCAAATGTTCATCCCACAATTTAGGATGTTTTCTACAATAACCTCTGAGAAGAAGTACCACAGTACAGTTTACGAACTCCATTTGGCCATCAGTTTTTGGATGAAAATCAATATTTTTCTTTAGTCTAGTGTCCATCAAGTCTCACAAAGCTGACCAAAACTCCCCAAGAAACTTGGAATCCTGATCAAAAACAATAGAAATGGGTAAACCAACATGAACCCATATATACTGAAAGAATAAGTGTGTAGTCCCTTCACCAGTAACTTGCTTAGTATAAGGAATCAACACACACATTTTGCTAAATCTATCCACAACCACATATAGATAGTCATGTTTTCTTCGTGACATGGGAAAGCCTCCTACAAAATCCATGGAAATACTTTCCCAAGGATGAGTAGGGACAGGAAGAGGATTGTAAATTCCTAACTTCTTATTACTGGGCTTGTTTGTGGCACAAATAACACACCCCTTTATATACATGGTTACATATTCTTGTATATGATGCTAATAATAATACATCTGTAAATGTGCAACAGTTTTACCAATACCAAAATGTCCTGATATAAGATAGGTATGAGTTTCCATAACCATGTGAACCCTTTCATCCTGCAGAATACAAAGTTTACTAGAATGATACAAGATTCCATCATGTCGATGATAATCCAATTCTCTTACATGTTTACCACTCATCAAATCTTCATTCACTTCTTTAAAGTCAACATTGTTCACATATTGTTCCTTATAACTATCATGAACCAAAGAACTATGTTCTAAAAGAACAGATGCAACAACTGGAGGTCTAGATAACATATTTGCAACCTTATTTTGTGTACCCTTCTTATACCTAATCACGAGATGAAACTACTATAGAAAACCCATCCAACAAAAATGTCTAGACAGTTGTAGTTTGGTTTGTGATTGGAGGTAATGAAGGGGCTAATGATTGGTATGAATCATTGTTTCTTTTCCCATCAAGTAATGTTTCCATTTTTTAACACTCTAAACCGAAGCATACAACTCTTTATCATAAGTTGGATAATTTATTACAACACTTGTGAAGGTCTCAAAATGGTAATAAACAGGTTTCCTATTTTGCATCAACATGCCCCCCATTGCATAATCACTAGCATATGTCTTGATCTCAAATGATTACTGTAAATATGGAAGTGCCAAGACTGGAACAGTACTAATATTCTCTTTCAGTGTGCCAAAAGCCTTTTAATTTTTGCCTCCCCACTGAAAGACCTATTTGATGCTTGTGAAATAATGCAAAGGAGATACAGTAAATGAGAAGTTAGCAATAAACTTTCTCCAATACTGAACTGCACCAAGAAAGCTTCTAACCTCCATCACATTATTGGGTTTAGGCCAATTAACAATGACCTCAACTTTTGCAGGATCAATTTTCAATGTACCATGTCCCACAACATAACCCAAATAAATTAAATATGTTTTTCCAAATTCACACTTAGACATCTTCAAATACAATTTCTCCTTTCGCAAAGCATCCAAAACTTTCTGAATGTGAACAACATGTTCATTCCATGATTTACTGAAAATCAGAATATCATCTAAGTAGACTATTACAAAGTCATCAATGAATGGCCTAAAAACATCATTCATCACATGCATGAATGTAGACAGTTGCATTGCACAATCCAAAAAGGCATAACAAGCCATTCAAACAAACCATGTTTAGTTTTAAAAGTAGTTTTCCAAATATCACCTTCACTGATCCTAACCTGGTGATAACCACTTCTTAAGTCTAACTTAGTGAAATAAACAACATTTTTCAATCGATCCAATAAATCATCAATGCGAGGAAGAGGGTAACAATTTTTCACTGTGATTTTATTTAGAGCTTGAAAATCAACACACATTCGTCATTGCCATCCTTATTAGGCACCAAAATGATAGGCGAACCACAAGGAGATGAACTTGGACAGATGACTCCTTTTTCCAAAAATTACATCATCTATTTCTTGATCTCCTCCTTTTCAACCACAGAAAATCTATACATGCTAATATTAGGAAGAGGTACATCCTGTAACAAAATAATCTCATGTTGAACTCCTCTTTTAGGAGGAAGACCCTGTGGATCTTGAAACACATCATCATAGTTAGAAACAAGTTTAATCAAATCATCAAGATGTTTAGGATCAAAATCTTTGAAATCTTTGTCATGGTATTTCTCTTTAGTTTTTATCACCATGAGTACAAATTTCTTGCTTGAATTAACAAGAATTTTCATCTTCCATGCATTAACCAAAGAAAGGCTTGTTTTCACACAATGAGCTCTAACAATGTATTCAACCCCATCTTTAACAAGAAAGTACTTATTCTCTTCCCTATAAAAGACTACTTTACGATCATAAAGATAAGGAATTCCCAAGACAATACCAAAAATGTCCAAAGGTACAACATCCAAATCAACCTCATCTACAAACTTGTCTATAATAGGAAATCTGAGCCTACAAGTTCTTGTTACCTGTAACTTTGCATTATCATAAACCCAACTGAGAGGATAAGGCTTAGGATGTGGTTTGGTTTGGAGTCCCAATTTCTTTACAACCTCTTTTGAAATAATATTATCTTGAGATCCACTATCAAAGAGAGTGTCAATTTTTGTATGCTTAGAAACAACTCTAAGGTGGAAAATCTCATTGGTCTTCTTTTCATTATGCATAGATTGTGTGTTAGAAGAATATGCAACAAGAGATGAACTAGTACTAGAAGGAGAGGATGAAATACAACCTTTTAGACATATAGCTATGATCTTGGTCTCATCACCAAAGTCATATCCAAGGTCCTTCACCATAATATTAGTTTTATTTCCTTTTCCATTTTTTGTTACTCCTCCATTTAGCCTTCATTTCAGGATGTAACTTCCAACACCTAGATTCATCATGATTATTTTTACAATGATTATGAAATGGTTTTTCATCTTCTTTCTTAATAGTAGAAGTATTTTTCTACTTACCCTTTCCTTTATCTTGTTCTTTTGAACCTTTTCCTTTTTTGTTAGATTGCTTGTCCTTGTGTTTTGAAAAGGAAGATTCTTTGCTCGTTTTCCCTTTTACTTCCAAATGAGTATCTTGTACAGACATCACATCAAGGTTAGTAGGATTAAGCACGAGAATCATATGTCTCAAATAGCTATGTAACCCACCAATATACTTTAACAGTGTTTCTTGTGTATGAAGATAAATACCAAGAATAAGAGCTCTCTTTCTAAATAACTATGTATAATCTTGAACACTTTGTCCCTTAGTTTGACGTAACTTTTTCCAATCCATCATAGCTTGTTACATATAACCCAAAGGATAAAATTGTTTCCTTGAAAGAGAGATAAAATCATTCCAAGAGGAATTTACTTTACCTTTGTTTGCATCAGCCTCCTGAAGCTTACTCTCCCACTAGATGAGTGTAGTACCACCCATTCTAAGAGTACCTAAATGGATTTTTTCCTTGTCATCAACAATATTATGAACCTTGCAATATACTTCAATATGCTTGATCTAGTTATCCAGTTTTTCCGCATTAAGCTCTCCACTGTACATTGGAAATTCAAACTTAATATCCAATTTAAATGAAGGAAAGGAATCCAAATTTATTTTACCATCCTTTGCAGAGGGGAACCGTGTCTAGGTAGAGTAGATGGACCTTATTCTTTTGATTTTAGAGCCGCTTCTTTCTCCATTATCCTTAGACGATCTCAGTATAATTCTTCCACCATATCTTTCATTTGCATGAAGGATTTACGAAATTCTTCTTCTTCAACCATATTTGGGCTACATGGACGTCTTGATCCAATCTCCGAATCAAGAAAAACTAAATCTCCTTCAACTTTTCTAGAACGAGACCTTGTCAACATTTAACACACATGCAATCTAAAACAACCATTAAACTGATCATAGACCAGCTCTGATACCAACATGATCCATATTCATGAGAAATATGCAAAAAATTCACCAATATTGATTTAACAGATAATTTCAAACATTATAACTTTTATCCATTTTTAATAAATATTAAAAAATATGTGAGCATTGCGTAAAATCAGAGAGTAAGAAGACTGAAACATAGAAAATAAAACTCACGCAATTGATAATGGAGTTTGGTGATAACACCTATGTCTCCAGGTCCATTTAAATGACCGATCTATTAAAAATATGCCCAAAACAATTACAAAAGGAATTACAGATCTTCCCACAACTGCATGTTATTCTCCTTGCAAAATACAACTAAGTCTCCTTTTGGAATTTTTCCTAATTCCACTCCTATCTCTCACAATGATAAAAAATAATAGTCATGTCAGATCTGTTTTACAAATACCATGTAGCTCGCTTTTATAACACCTAGCTCACCATGGTGTAATGGTCTGATCTAATTTTGGAGCTCGATTGGTAAAGGGTTTGACCCCCTTTCCCACCACCCATTCATTTACCTATTCACCTATTTAGTTTGCGCTAAGTTTAGGAATTATCCCACATTACTTGTGAGATGGGTGGCATGAGCATTTATATCGGTGCCCAAAATGAGATAAGTCGGTCTTAAGACCATTTTTGCCACATACAAGATGACCAATCTGAGTTGGTATTGGCTTGGCCACCGAGTTCCATACTGGTGCGTGGTTGTAGTGGTTGACTATGGAGTGTAATGTCCAAACTAAGTTTGGATGACAATAGGGGTTAAGGCGGATAAAATAGGGGTTAAGGTGGATAAGATAGGTGGAAGGGAGTTAAAGGAGGTAACATGGCAAGTAGGTGGGTGGCGAGTAGTCCGTGTGGAGGAAGGATGAGTTGTGGTGATGAGAAGTAATGTGGAGCTCGAGGCGGTAATAGGATAAATGGTTAGCTTGAGGAGGTGGACAGGTCGACTTGGTCAGCTGAGCCAGCTGAGCCAACTTGGCTTGTCGAGTCAGACTGTCCACTGAGTTTCTCCTTACTATATATTACAATGCCAATATAATAAGCCCACATGCAATGTGTTACCAATACTTGGGAAAATATATGTAGAATCCCAACAGTAATAATGTGAATAATGGAGGCCAAGACACCCCTCCATAATCAAGTGTGTCAAACTTGGCCTTCGGCCTCCGGCCAGTAGAAATCAGGGTCCTTTTGTCCGCAACCAAGTGTCGAAGACCGACGCTCCAAAATAATATTTTTGCTCAATTCTTCCTCATACGTTCCTTTTATACATGTTCCTCATTTTGTCGTCAAGATATTGAAAGACTCCACACTACGTAAGTGATTGTTCCCTTTGCTGGAAGATCATAGATTGACATTTCTTATCAAGGATCCACTTGGATCACTATTGAGGAGTGGAGACTTCTTTGTGTGAGGTGGAGGTTTCCTGGGAAGAAGACTACTTCACTGTTCCCTTGTACTCTTTCATTTTCCTGTTGTACCATTGCCTTGTTCTCACTATCACAGGGTTATTCATTTCAGAAGGCTCATCCCTTTCTTTTTGGGACCAATCATTAGTTAGAAGAGGCATATGCTGAATGATTTTGATATATTCTACAGAGTACAAATCATCATCATCATCCTCTAGGTCTTCAGGAACACGATACACCTTGAAATCCTTGATTTGTTACAGAGAAAGCCTCCCATAGTACATTTTTCTGACTTCACATTCATCTACACAATCTTCATAGTAATCCTCGATTGTAGGAACATGATAATAAGAGATTCACAAATGCTTTGAAATTAAACCTTTAATGTCAATAAAGGATCTTCTTTGATATGTGTGGATTTTGAACTTAGTGATTTTTCTCTCCACATTCTGAGCATCCAAAGAAGATTTGCATGTATAGTTTCCTAATGAGATAGGGAACTAGATACCTGTGATAATATTTTTCCCTACATGTTCTATGCAACATATCTAGCTGTCTACAAACTTCCACTAGCACTAATTTTTTGTTATAGTATAGGGGAAATTTATTGGGTGTACCTTTAAAACTAGCTAACCTTATATATGAAAACTTTCTAAAATATATGAAGAGGCTACCATAGGTGGAAATCAATTGCCTTGCCTCTGCATATACCCTCTTAGTTGTGTTTCCTTCCAAAATCATGACTATGAACATTGTAAAAACATCATTGACCCTTCTTTGATGACTCTTACTATTTTCATAAGTGATATGAGGAAAGAATTCATAAATCGATGCATTCTTTTTGTCATCTTGTCAAGACAACCCAACCTAGACCCTATAGGCTGCAATGGTGTACATGAGGTAGGATGTCATGTAGAAGGTTTTGTTTTGCCGCACATTCACCAATTTCTCACTTAGATTCTCACAGATGATTTCCTCCCAATTCAAGATTTGTTTTCCTTCACAGATGATGTTGATACACACACACATCCAGAATTGAAACTCATTTGTAGAAGGCAAGCCCATCAATATTGTAAGTAGAGTTATCATGTTTGACATTTTCTCCTTAAAATCTAACGTGTACAAGACCTTGGGTAGTTTGGAAGCTCCTCTCTTTTGAGATTTAATCTAGGACTTGGCCACCATTGTTCTCTACCTATCTTTATCTTGGTCAAAAATATTTTGAGCCTGGGCCCGGGTCAAGGTATTAGAATCCTAGAAGGTGGGAATCCCTAAGGTTGTATTTATGTAGATGGCATCAAGTTTGGCAATAATCCAGCCTTGAATATCCTTAACTTCCTTGGTATCTAGATCAAAACATGAAGCACATGCTAGTATAGTGTCAGTGTATTGAATAGAAAGGGGAAAACCCATGGCATAGGAAATTCCACTATTCTTGATACATTGGGCCATGATGGTGGGAGTGTCTTCAAATATTTTGGCCTAGAAATCCTCCAGATTTAGGTGCCTAACATCACTATCCCATCTATTTGGCACGAAGGTATCTAGGGAAGAAATATGCTCATACCCTCTGTATTGGAACTGCATTGTGAAGGTGGGACAGAAAACTCAGAGAAAACAAAATCTCAACAATGGCTCGTAGGAGGAATTTGAAGGGGAGGATAAAAAACAAAAATTGCCACTAAATTGAACTAGGAGGGCATGCAACTACTCACCTTTGCTACAAAAAGAATGACACCTTGAAAACGGTCTAGATGCAATTTGAATTTTTGAAATTGGGTAAAAAACAAGCAAGTTACAGCCAAAAACATCTTTTCCAAGGCATGGGAGTAAGGTGAGTAAGTGCACAGTCCAAACTTGATTACTATAGTGAAAATGATTAAGAAATGGATCCAATTTACCTTATATAGCTAAACAACTCGATAATTGGATTAATTTGAGTAAACACAATGCTATGCGGGTAGTGGCAAGATTTTAGGAACTCTTTTAATTACTCTCTTTAAAATGTGGATGTGACAGGGATAGGGAGAAACCAAAGAACTCACATTATGCGGGAAAATAGGAGCTGCAGGGAACAAAGGGTCTAAAGGAACGGGTTCTTCATTTTCCACTAAGTCCCGCATTATCCGCACTACAAATAAATCAAGAGGTTGGTGGAGGAAACATTAGTGTGGAGAACAATGAGTGATAAGGAACAAGTTCCCTACTTTCCAAAAATTTCTACATTTCCCGCAATACAGAGAAACTTGGTGAGTTGCAGAAATCATGAGACTGCGAAGAATAGAAGGCTCTGGGGAAAAGTTCCACTCGATCAAAAGATTTTTGTATAACTATAAAACAAAGGTTTACGGGTCGAGGTACAATGTGGAGAACCATGAGATACGGGGAACAAAGGCATAGAAGGAACAAGTTCCTCGAGTTCCGAATTCTTCCACAGTGTTCGTAAAGAAAAGAAACATAGTACAATGCGGAAAACAATATAATGTAGAGAACTGAGGCTTGATGGGAACTAGTTCCACGGGGAGACATAAAAGTCACACAACACTAGACTTGATAGACTGTGGATAAAATGGGGATGCATGGAATTGAGGGAATATAAGAACTTGTTCCTCCTGTTCCACCAAAACCCGCAGTAGTCACATAACACTGAAAATAATCAAATATACTTAAAATTGACTAACTGCTAGATCCTTACTCTCTTTTTTCATCCTTTATACTTCTCCAAGGAAAATACAATAGGGAAAATGGGTCACTTAACCAAAAATTCAAAAAAAATTGAAAATTACACATTTTGGGTGAGTGACAACACATGGCTTGAAGTTTATCTTGAAATTCATGGTGCAAATATTGAATAGAGTCTAAGATAGCCTTATGGAATTTGTCATCATTACTAATAGGAAACGCTGAAATATGACTCAAAATTAAATTCACTTGGGAAGGTGTCATATTATCAGGGAGTTGTACTTGTTTCATTAGTTGTGTGAGAGTATCTCTACATGATGGGTGTTTTAAAAGTAAATGATACAAGAATACTTGAGAAGTAGTATCATGAGCCATGATGGTAGAAAATAAAATGAGAGAGATAAGCCCAAATTATATGGAAAAGTGTATATAGGACCAAAAATTAAGAGATCGTGGGGATAAAACCTAAATAGTGATGTTAGACTAAAAGTGTCAGTCATCAAATGAATAAAACAACAATATATAATGGTAGGATTTGAATTTTTCAAAACAAAAAGAGGTAATTTTTAATGTTATGAATTGAAAAAAAAAACGTCCAAGGGATTTGGCCAAAAGTGTATTTTTTAGTTATGCTTTAATTAGTAAAAGTGTAAGTTTGAATTTTTTAAAATTGGGCTCAAAATTGTGGCAAAAAAAGAGGTTTTTGTTAAATACGGAAAAAGGAAAAATAAAATGGAAGGAATTTGGAAATAGAATTTTTATGCTTGATATATGAAGTAAAAGGTGATTTGAAAATTGGGATCCCTATAAAGTAACCCAAAGGGTAGGATGAAGCATGAAACCCTAGGATTTTTTTTACAGATCTGATTTATGGCAGGTGATAGATGAAAATTAGGTTTGGATACGAAGATAATATGCAGATATGAATGCTAATACAACTAGGGTTTGGGTTTTTAGAAGAATGGATCCATTAAAGAGCATGCAAGTGATTAGCTTTACCAAATTTTTTTAAAGTCTTAATAAGAGGACTGAGATCAAATGAGTATAAGAGTACCAAGAAAAATCTATCATGCAAGAAATAATAAACTATAAGAAATAGTGAAATAAGAGTGAATTAGCTTGTATTTTGAGATCTGGGCTGATTTTGGACTGGAAACCGAGTGGAACATGCTAGATATGGTCCAGATATGCTTTTTTTGGAAAATTGGAATCTGCAACTCCTTCAGATAGGACCACTCAGATGAGGACAACCTGCCCAGGTGCTGGTGTCTGAACTAGGTGCTAGTGTCGTAGTAAATGCTCTAATACTGATATTTTCAGGGTTTGATCTTATCTTTTTCTTGGATGATTTTGGGCTGGAAACTAAGTGGAACTCGATGGATATGGCCCAGATATGCTTTTTTTAGAAAATTGGAATTCACAACTCCTTCAGATAGGATCACCTAGGTGCTCATGTCTGAACTGGGCGCTAGTGTTGTAGTAAATTCTCTAATTATGATATTTTTCAGGGTCTGATCTTATCTTTTTCCTTTTGCTCTCTGTTGTATCCACTTCACTATAGGGTTTCACTATCTCACTTGAACCTGCAAAATAAACCCTATCTACCTACACAAGGCTCAAGAAAACATTAAATGAAATAAATAATGCACAATTCTTGTTTTTAGATATGTGGGCTAATTCTGGGTTGTAAACTAAGTGGAACAGGCTGGACATGGCCTAGATATGCTTTATTTGGAAAATTGGAATATGCAACTCCTTTAGATAGGACTGCTTAGATGAGGACAAGCTGCCTAGGTGCTGGTGTGTGAATTAGGCACTAGTGTCGTATTAAATCTTCTAATTGTAATATTTTCAGGGTTTGATCTTATCTTTTTCCTTTTGATTTCCATTGCATCCACTTCGCTATAGGGTTTCACTATTGCACCTGAACTTGCAAAATAAACCCTATCTACTTGCATAAGGCTAAAAAAACATTAGATGAAATAAATAATGCATATGTTTGAGTCAGACTGACCTTGATGGTCACCCCAATGTGATTGTCACTGAGCATTGTACTACATTTTAGACTATATGTCATTCTAGTGTGTGTGTGTGTGTGTGTGTGTGTGTGTGTGTGTGTGTGTGTGTGATTGAATTGTGTCCCTTGAAGCTAGGTTGCCCTTGTGCTAGTCGCACCAAGATAGTGGGCTACAACTAATTTTCCCCCAAGATGAATGTGTGAGATGGAATTTAGAAATAAATCCTCATATGTAGTGAATAATTCAACCCAAATGCAATAGTTGAATGTTGCTATTTTCCCAAGTAGTAGATAGTAAGTAATAGCTCAAGCTGTACAACCCCTAATAATAGTGAGTAAGTCATGTATATATGATTCCCTTGTTCGAATTTTTTCATTAACAACAAAAAAGGTTGACCCAAAGTGATGGGTATTAAGTTAGAAAAGATAAAAAATGATGTGACAGTTCAAATTTGAGAAAAAGAGGGAAAATGACCTAAACACCCAAAGGGGATAATAACACCTGGGTGCTCCTATCCCTACTGGGTGGTACTGTCTGAGATGCTCGGAGGATAAAACATAAAATATAGAGATGATTCACATGTTTTCCAATGTTCACAAGTAAAGTGGCCATTCTAGAAAAGTAGATGATAAGAGTATCAAAAGGATAAAGCAATGTAAAAGTAAAACATGTGTTGTTAATGCCTAGTTTTATCACGTAGGAATCATGCATATATTAACATACTTAGAGGCATGATGTACATAGAAAGTGCATGATTTCATGAATACAAAAATAACCACATTAATGTTCTTGACTGATTGAACCACACCCTAGGGTTGTTATGTGTGATATATTTATGATGAATACATGCCATTTTTTTGGAAGGCTATGACAATTTGAATAGGAGATGTTGTATGATGAGAGATCCAAAACAACAAGAGTGTGAAAGGATGGAAAAATTATTAGTCAAAAATTGTTAAGGGGCGAAGTCAATGAGGTGTACCAGAGTCATATGGTTATGTGCAAGGAAGAGTAGATCTTGTAGGATGAAATTCGAGCATGCACAATATTGTAGTAAGGGTTTGTGCTAAGGAGGATAGATGGAGTGTGCTTAGAAGTGTGAAGAATATTATTAAAGGGAGGAGATGGAATAATGAGGTAAAACTACATGATAGTACAAGATAAGGTGGTGCAAATGTAAGTGCACAAGGAGATGAATAGTAGAAAAGAATGAGAGGTGGAATAGAAAGAAGACATACCAAGGAAAAAAAGTCAACCTAAAAAGGAAAGGGATAGGGATGTGGAATTATAGAATTTGTGTTGGTGGATGAGAACAATAGATACCTAACTTCCATTCACATTTGGAAGACACGACATCTCCGTTAGTGTGCACACACACCAATATCTTACTAGAAGGTCAAAAGGGTGGGTCTACCACTTGGTTCACATATGTGAGAACCTAACTCACACATTTTCTTAAATAAAGTGTATGATGCAAGGGCATATGGGTTGACCAACAAACTTACATCACCTAAAAACATATTAGTCTAGGGAAATAAGTGAAGTTCAGTAGTGCATAATATTTTTATTATGCCCAGTTTTTGTTGTTTTGTGTAAGGTTTATTTAGCGCCATAGTATTTGTAACGTTTTCATCACATGAAAGCACATCTAGTTTCCATTTTTCTATCTTGTTGTGATTATTAGTGCTATATTAGGTTTTTAATGTGTTGCATGTCTATTTCCGCACATGTAAACTTTGTACTGATTTGAATGAGATTGCGAAGCTAGTAGAAAATTATTATGTTGGACCTATGATTAGTTCCAATATAGAAGAATAAAGGTCATTTCACAAGACTGGTTTGGTTGTAACTTCCCATCCTTATCTTAAGTGCAAAGGTAAAGTATTTGTCGAGTCTTTAAGAGCACATAAAATGTTCAATTGCAAATACAACATCTTTTAAGAAAACTAACATGGATTCACTTAACTTGTAATTGTAATCATTGAGCCAACACAAGGGTATTGAGTTATGTAATCAATTGGACCATATCTTGCATAGAGGATTAGGACATACTTAAATGTTATATGGGTTATTTGTAGCTTCAAGTTAATATAAACACATTACTGTAGTTGAGTAAAACATTTATTCGATTCTAGTTGGGCTTGGGATTCTAGATTGCCATTCCACGAAGAAATACATGTAGATATCTATGCTTAGGTCCAGGACACATTGAATCATTTGAGAAACACTACATTATTAAGTTATTGTAATCTTGTGAGCATTGTGTGCATTTGTGTAAGATTGTATCCTTTACAATCAATCTCAATTTTGTGTAATCTTCACATTGTTGGATAATGTATATGGTTGTTGTAAGGAAAATCATATATTATCAGTGTGAACATATAAAAGTGTGTGAAAGAATAAATATATATTAAGTGAGTTGTTTATGTAGTTTAAACAACCTAAGTAGAATATGAATTCATGAGAGAAAATAGGGGAGATTATTACAATTTATAGGAATGCATATTCCTATATAATATGTAAATGAGTGAAGAAATATAGCACGAGTATTATTGTTGTAGGTTTTACTGTTGCTCTATGATCACGGGTTTGATAAACATATTTAGTCTTTGTCATAGAACCGTATGCTATCAAAGTTTTTATTTCAACTTCATTGTCTCGTTTTGCACCACGAACTCTAAACGAGCTACACATCTGTCATTTTACTCAATAGTTTTTAGTTTTAGTGAAGTTTTAATTTACGGTTTTATAAGTTTTTTAAATAGAGCCTTTTAGTTATATGGTTGTTTTTAGATTTTTTAGTTTAAGTCATTTTCTAAATTAAAGCACGTGTGTACTTATTATCATTCTCATAATTGTTCATTTTGTGTCATGTAATTATTGGCAAATTATTAATTAGTCTATACTTTATAGTATCAATTAAGTTTAAGTTATATGAATCCCATTTTAGTGTTATTATAGGCGTGTCATCAAATTTGGTGGTTAATAAGGACATGTGTCAAACTCCAGTCAAAGTTAAAAGAATTATAATTTTTGTTGTCATAATCTTATTGTAAAACATTGTAAAATTAAAAAAAATTGCCTTACGGATGTATTTTCGATGTTACTCAACGTCCAAATTTTGGAAGGATAAAATGAAGATAATTGCATTTCTGATGAAGTTTTTGAAGGTTGCAAAGAAGGAATATGTGCTTGGCCTTGGGGGCTCCTCCCATCAACCTCGGATCCTATAAGGGGTGCTACCCCTTGACCTCGCTAGGGGCCGTAACCCCTAGACCCCTGCTTTGGGATTTCATATCCAAAACAAAAATTAGTGGGGAGCTGCATCGACAGAAGACAATGTAATTTTGAGCTTCAAATTTCATCTTGTTGAGTAATCATATATCAGAGGAAGGAGGAATCAAAGCTTAGAGGTCAATCAATGACATCTTGCCAATTGCTAACAATGAGGCCACATGAAGCTTTGGTGACATCTTTTTCAGAGTTTGTTTGCTTTTAGTGTGCTTCAGATTTCAGTGTTCATATTGTTCCTGTTTGTTTGCTGAATAACTAGAAATTTCACATTGAATGTTCCATTTCCATTCAGTTTCTTTTTTCAGTTTGAAATGTGTGAGCATAATTCCTGTGTAATCTCTTGATGGAAGAATGTGATGAGAGTTGATTATAATATTGCAACATCATGATATTATGGTTGTTGGTTATCCATTTTGAAAACCATCCCAAAGGTTTGTTGGTTATCCTGAAAATAAAACCATCTTTTGTGGTTGTTGGTTTACCACTTGAAAAACCATCCTGGAGGTTGTTGGCTATCTTGAAAACAAAACCATCTAGATCATGAGCAAGGATCAAAGCGACACATTGTAGTACAAGGCATGTTTTTCCCATGTTTGCACTAAGGGGGGAATGTTAGGAAAATCATATATTATTAGTGCGAACATATAAAAGTGTGTGAAAGAATAAATATATATTACGTGAGTTGTTTATGTAGTTTAAACAACTTACATATAATAGGGATTTATGAGAGAAAATAGCCTGGAAGATTGTTGCAATGGTTATGGGAATCGAAACTATAACTCCTTGTTTATAGGAATGCATATTCATATATAATATGTAAATGTGTGAAGAAATAACACACAAATATTATTGTTGTTTGCCTATACAATTGCTCTACCAAAATAGTTGTTGATAAAAGTGTTTTTTTGTTGAGTACATTTTGTTGTGTGATTTTGTAGCGTTTAGGACCCCCAACTGTAGCTCCATCGTAATCCCTCTTCTTATCAACTTTGTAGAGTCTCTAAGTAGGTTTCCAGAGTTTCTAAGTGACTAAATCCAATCTTTCTAAAAATATTTAAAGAGTTTCTAAGTGTCTTGAGCACGTGGAAATCTTAATTTCTAGTTTGGCTACCCAAGGCTTTAACCCTATTCGCAATAGTTTTTCTCTAGTTCTTATACCGACTTGGAATCATTTTTTGTATAGAAAATTAGGTTGGTCTTACAAAGCAAGGTAACACCCAGGTGGCCTTTCAACTTGCCAAAACTTATAAAAAAGGAGAACCCCAAAGATCTCCTTTGTAATGATTTTAATTATGTTTGGCTGAATGACTGTAATATTTTTGTTGAAATGTGTTGTGTACGTAGTGACTCACTAGCTTTGCCACCTTTTTCTTGTAAATGCACAATATGTAGTTTCCTTGTAAAAGTATAGGGGGACATGCGTTAATGTATATAATTAATTTTATAATGTAGTGTCTAACAAATGAAGTTAGAAGATTTGATGATGATTTGTGATTCTATATTTATTTAAGACCATGCTAAAATTTATAATCTTATAATAAACTATTCTCACATAATACATTTAGAATAATTTGATTATGTGGTGTTATTTATGAATCACACTATACAATAATGACGTGGCATGAAGATTTCATAATGCAATGCATGTTGTTTTTAGTTTGTGGTGATGTTTGTAGTACGACAATGGTTCTATAACATGAAAATGATTTAAAAATTGCAATGCACGGTTTCTTTAGTTTGTGGTGATGTTTTTCCTATGGTGGTGGTTCTATAATGTGGAATGAAACTTTAAAATTTTGATGTGTATTGTCTGCAATGTTTCTTGCAGTTTTGTAGTGCTATATCTTTGTGAAATTATAATAGTGTGACTTGTGTTATTTGTAGTCCCACAAACAATTCCTTTATCCTTTATTTTACTGAATAAAATTGAATGAACCTAATAGGCTAACAATGATTTGAATTTCAAACTTGATCTTCAAAGCTTTGCAAAATTTTATTTAAAATTCATGTTTCAATACATTATAAAGATTAAGTGAGACTCGTCTTTACACCCACAATGAATCTCAAAAATTCTATTCATTTTCTCTAGTCATGAACAAGGCCAATTTCATGAGATTCCACATGATAATGAATCCACAATCCATTTTATAACTTTTTTGGCATCTCTTCCTTAAAATTTTCCCTATAAACAAGTTTCCTATAGTAGGTTATGATAGAATGGAAAGAGTGCGAGAATGTTACGATTGGATGGAGAGAGGGGTTGCTTATAACTCTCAACTCAAGATGGTCCAGACATGCCACACTCGTCGTTATGATGTTTGTGCAGGATGGTAAAATTCCATACAAGAGTGACTGGAACCAAACTAAACTTTTATATTGCCATCATAAATTTGACATTTTAAGAAAACAGATAAATGACAAGATTGAATCCAAAAAAAAATTCATTCAAATTCTCAAATAAATAAACAAGCATAACATTAAGGAAAAGCCATAACTAAAAATCACTTTAAATCAAAGTCATGAATTACTTCAAATCCCAACCAATTCATAAATAGATGTTTGTTAATATTTACTCTAATATAATTCATTTTTAAAATCACAATATTACAAACATTATGTACACACATGATAAGTTCTAACAAATCATATGTACCCTCACTCCACAACACCACACACCAATGTAGATGACAAGCTAAAATTCAACTTCTATTTGGCTTTATTCTTTCCCATGGACCAAAAAGATTAGATGCCATTTCTTTTTCTCTAGTCTAGTGGCCAAAGTAGCTTTATATTCTTCTCTGGTTTTGTATTATTTTGAAAGTTTAAAGTGGTTGTCCAACTTCTTCAATGATTATTTTGTTTTTCATTGAATTATTGCTCTAGTAGTACATATTTCCCACTATAATTCATCACTTCCCTCCGGAGTCTATTTATTTATCTTGTCTTGCTAAGTTACCTAGTTTAGATTTATAGACTTCCCCAATCATTGTACGTAACATTTCTAATAAATTTTATTTGAATGTTAGATCTTGTTTCTATAGTTAAAACACTTTTCAAGTTGAAAACACTTTCACAATATAAATTTTTCTCATTGTCTTTTCTAACTCTTTTCCTCACTAGGTAGGTATATTCTAACTTTATAAAAACAACATGAAGAGAGAACGGAAGAATTGATGGGTGATGTTATTGGTAGGTATTGTGACATTTATATAAGATTAAATGAATATTAACGGTTAGGGCATAAAATATTTAAAATTCAGAATGTTTTTATAAATAATTTAATTAAATTATTATTATTTTATATAATAATATTTTACATATTTGTAAGGGGTAAAATTGGTATATCTTTTATTTGAAGTAGTACGATGTAGTTTTATATTCTATAAACCTTAAACACAATTTTTTATATTGTAAATATATATATTTTTTCTTTCCTATTTATATTATTTTTATGAACATTTTGTAATCGTGTTTATTATTCATCATTCAATTTCACTTAATACTTCAATACCAATAAAATAATTATGTTGAGCAATTCCCTCTCAAATGTTTATGGAACTAGAGATTAGAATAAGAGCAATAGAAAATCAAATTGTCTATTTATAGAATAGTTTCATTCAATAGTGAATAGAACGAGAGCAATAGAAAATCAAAATGTCCATTTATTGATCTTATCACTTATATGATTAGGCCTTTGGAAATATAAATTCAAACAATCTTTTCACGTATCAATGATTTGATGTTCTTGATGTGGGTCTCAAGGACACCCACCTTTTTTAGGGTTGCATGTGGAATGACTCACCATTCTTAAAATATATTTTACGAGAAAAAACATGAATTTTTCATCATGAACATAAGTCGATTCAATAAAAAAGTTTAACATTTGATTTCCAAAAGTATGGTTGATGCAAATGGAGCATAGAACATACCTTCCAAGATATTCAAACTTTATTTGAAGGCAAGTAATCTCAAAAGAGTTTGAACAACTTAAATAATTCAATGATAAATATATTACTTAAAAACTTTTTATTTTAGTATAATTATTTATAATTCAATATAATAATTTTAAATGTGTATAACTTCTATTGAATACACAAATAGATGGGAATATTTATCCTTCATATTTAAAAACAAATCTAAATACTAAAAAACAATTTTATTGAAAAATTAACATTTTATTACTATTTTAAATATAATTACTAGAAAATTTTAAAAATAATTCGAAAATGCTGATCCAGAGGCATAATATAATTTTTTCCTTCTTTAGAAAATAAATTTCAATACGAGAAAGTAGCTTTCTTGTAAAAAGTGACATTTTCTTATAAAAGGGGATATTTTAAATTTATTTTTTCTTTTAATATATTTACCTATAATTTAAAAAAGTCATTCCAAATTTGTTGATTTGTGGGAGCTCGGAAAGAATCATCATAATAGTCTCTCATAGTGTTGTTAGATGTTGTAGACACCTAATTTTAGTACAGGATTATCCAATTGCTATGGTGCTAATGTATTTATATGTTTATTAACTAGTACAAACATTTTATACATCTATTTGAAATACATCGAGAGATATCAAATTGAAGGTTTTTGTGTTGCATTTTTCACATACATTCACTAATAAGTACATTATATTGTTTACCAATTTACCATTGAGTGGTGACAAATGACATCAATCTAGCTGCACAATTGTGTTGGTCTCAAAATAATCTATTTAGGAAAAAAGGGGCCCCAAACTCTACCACGTGGCCTAGATATTACTAATTTTGGTTGACTTACCCAAGCAAAAATGATTTTTTAGTGATGGTCAAATGGACGTCAAATTTAATCAAAAATAAAAAAGTGAATAACTTGTTCCATTTCATTCCCTGGTTGTCATCATAGATACGCATCTCGGCATAATTATTGGTCTAAATTAGGCTCACATTGGTGTGTATTATTTATGTTTGTGTGACTTTTGATGCACTATCTTGTCTTTATTTAATTTATAAAACTTATGACTCTATCTTTCTTTTTTGATGAGCCTTATTCTTCTTTGTTAGACCATATTTACTTCTGATCATCTTGTTTCTACCTCCTCAGTGTTTTCAATTTCCTTTGTTTCTCTATTTATCATGTTTTTTTTCCAGAGTCATAGTAACATGATTCTAGTTTATCAAAACCATACCATTATGATTTTGGTCACCTTATTTGTGAGGCCTTCTTACCTTTGTTTAAGGCCCCCTAGGATTCCTATTCTCTTTTAAAGGATTTTCTAAGCTATTATGTGTTAGCATGCACACTAATAGGGTCCTAATTCGAATTCAAGAAATATATTAATACATAATAAGTGCAATAGTATATTTAGGAAAATGAAGAATCACAATGAATCTATGTTAAAGTTATAAAAGAAAAGAATTTCTTTATTTATGAAGCATCTTCGTGCCAAAAGTATAATTCAAGAATTTAGATAAGAACATGTAACATTTTTCTACTTGTTGCATGTATTACAAAGATAAGGGTTGTGACATTTCCATTGCATGGAATTCCTATTAGACTACATTAAATACTCATGAGTTGATTTCCAAATTGTTCAGATTCTTAGGGAATTGATAATAATGGAAGGAGAGTTAGTTCCTAACGAATCACAATGAAATATTGAAAAAAGAGCAAGGTTTTGAGATCCTAGGAGCAGAAAAACAAGGTCATTAAATTAAATTAGAAATATCTGATACTTGTGGGCACCATATTATCATGGTTTTGGTGGAGCCATAAAGTAGTTCTACGATTTTTTTAAAAGTTCTTTATTTCACCAATTTTTTTTGGGTATGTTTTACCTCGCTATTGAGACATGTTTTCCATTTCTTATTTTTGGAAAATATCTCCAAATTTGTGAATAATTGTGTATCAAGTTATCAATTATAATTATAGAATATACTCTTGCATGTAATTAGATATTTTTATGAGTTATATCTATTTAGGTATAATTGTAATTTGATGTGGTTAGCTAAGTGCATTATTGGTGTAAAACATATTTCCACATCTACATTTTTGTGAACCTAAAACATCTTGCTCTAATATAAAGGTTTCTAGTTATGGTGAGCCCACATTGATTTTAGAATTCTAGGGATTAGCTCTTGCATGATTAGTGACATTTGGTTGTCCTAGGGATTATATTATGCATAATTTGTTCCAGATAATTTATCTCCAACTATTATGTGTGATATTTATTGCATATTATTCTTTACATGTTATATCATTTATGTAATCCAAATTGATCACATCAAATACTCCAACAAGAGAAAGTGCTAGTTTAAATTCCCATTTGGGCAATTGTGTTGAAATTCCTTTGATTAATTCTAGAGCTTGTGTGAAAAATTATATGGTTCCTATGAATGATGTTCATGTTGACCTTGGATTTTTACCTCATCTTCTTATTTATGCTTCTTTGAATGATAATTCTATGAATGGTCCTCAAGTTGTTATTGACCATAAAAGCAATAAAGGGAAACAAGTTACTTTGAATGGAGATGAAAGAATCCAAGGCCAAGTTGGATTTGAAAAACATATTTTTAAAATCCTAATGAAATGGAGGACTCATTTAATGTGCTATCAGAGGTATAATCTCACACCCAAGGTAAATAAACTACCAAGATATACGTATAAGGTGAACAATGGATATTTAAATTCTAGTAATGATGATTAAACACTTGAGGGATCACCTTCTTTACCTAGCCATGTAGTTCTTGGAGTTTGAGAGCATCTGATGTGTGAAATGAGTTCACAATTAACACACCATGTGATTTCTTCACGAGTGTGGGACTTGCGTGGTGATGCAAACCTCTAGAGAGAGATGGTTCTCATCTACCTCTATTCCTAACGCTATCACTAATTTACCTACTCTAATGATGTAGGGGAAAATGGAAAAGGATAACAACATAAGAAGAAAGCTAATGCACTAAGAACGAAACAAATATCTTCTTCCAATATGTTTTTGGGAATAATATATTAGATTAAACAAATGAAATCGTAATCCACACACACATTGATCACAAATTTAAATTGTAGGTAAGACAATAAAAATAAATATTAGGGAATATGTAAGCCACAAATCAACTAATACTTATAATATGCATAATTGTATTAATCTACAAAAGAGGCTATGGAAACATTACATTCATCAACATAAAGGCTAAGACAATAGAAAGAAAAAACAAGTGAAAGAAAAATGAGAAAGAGCACAAAAGTGGCAAAAAGATCCCAAAATGGTTAGTTAATATACCTTAGAATAGAATGGGATTTTCTACTTAAATAAAAGAAGGTGGAAAAAGAGAAAAAAAATACTTGAGAAGTCAGTCAAGAACCGTTAGAAGAAAAGTGGTGGATTGTCCCTTATTGTTGAAAATTCAGGATCTTTGGTTGGGTATCAAATTATAGACTTAACTAGTAGTTGGATCCTATGGTGATGAGTTTTAAAACTATCATCCACTTGCATAGAATTAGGTGAAATCATTAAATTTTGTAACCAATTGAAAAAAAAAAAGTTCCAAGACTATCACGAGGTTCTTATGGTGTACGAGTAAATCGAGACATTAATTGATTGACAAGTTGCAGTGATAGTATTTTATGGTCTAGGAGACATGAAGGAGTATTTATTGATTGCACGGTGGCATGGAAGATGCCAAAAACTAAAAATAAGTCCTCAAAAGTACTTAAAAAATATTAGGAAAGTAGAAGAGGTAATGTTGCATCAAAATGTAACAAAAATGGTTGAACATGTCTTGCTAGACTATTACGGAGTTAGAGAGAAGGGTGTCACACAAAAACATAGTGTACCATGACATGAGAAAAACATTTTGGGTGTTGAAAATGTGGCACAACTTGAGAAAAATACTTCAAAGAAAATATAATCCTTTGTAGGTAGAGATAACATTTTATGGTCCCCATAAAATGGTTTACGACCTTAGAAATTTATGCATATATTCATAAGGTTCTCGTGGTGAAATGTAGTAAATTGTATCCTAGAATATATTTTTGTGGCTTAGTAAAAGTAGCATGACATTTCACAAGCATTTGAATCCTTGACAAAAGATTTCGACATAATGTAAGTTGATAACACAATGCGACATGAAGAAATGGAAGGTGGAAAAGTAAAAATGGGGGAGAATAAGGAGGAAGGGGGGAAAATCATGTGAGGTGAATTATTATCACTCTAAGGTCATATATAAAGGTTGGAGACTAGGCATGGTTCAAAATTAGTGTGTATGGGAAAGTTGGGGTAATTTAATGGCACACATGCTAAACGGAACAAAATATATGTAGTGTGTTGTAGTTGGAAACTTCTTGGCTTGATCAAGGCATATTGGGTTAGTGCAATATTTCATGGCTTGCTACAATAAGCTGTGGTATGAGGAGAGGTCTTGAATGGAAATGGTAGTGATGAATAAAAAAACTTAGTAGTTCACATCCCATGAACTAAGGAATAGTTGCTAACTTCACAAAATGAGACAAGTTCTTGGGGTATTCGATCCTTAAGAGCACAATCTTAATAAAATGGGCAAGAGACTCATGTTAGTTAATAATAGTCATTTTTCAATATTCCTCTAACATTATTCCACATCATGCTTCTCCTATTATTAATACTTTTCTTACTTCTAAAACTATTTTAATTTATTATCATGTTTCTCAAATTCTTACTCCTTGTCAGTATATTTCAACTTCTCAACTTGCTTCTCAAATTCCTATTATTTATCACACTTTATTTTATGTGAAAGTGTGTAACTGTGAAAGACCACATGATCTTCTTTGTAAAATTTTTATCCTCTCCTCCTAGTATCTCATGCTACACACATGGATCAATGCTTCATAGCATAAATATGACACCTCACATATCTATTGTGAATCATAACATGTTTGTCACTTTATGCCTTGTAGTAAACCTCATGGTACATGTGTGCATAAAACTTCATAGTCAACCTGTACATAGTGCAACACTTCATAATTGAGAAAGACCTATAGAATGTAGTGTCCACATGTCATTTTTACTTCTACAACATGGAATGCTAAGTAGAAATATCCAAGTCAATGCCATATGAAAGTACACATCATTATATCACATATTATAAGTCCAATGAATACACTTGTAAAAATATTGGTTGTAACTCAACTAGAAGATAAAATTTTCTACCGTTCTCTTTGTAACTATCATATTTTGTAACCACCTTCTTGTAACATGTATTTATGTAAACCATTGAACCAAATGGCATCATAAAAACCATAACCCATACAATAATGAAGACTTGCATAGATCGAGCATCTTATATCTCTCTACTTTTACTATAATTGAATTATGATGTGTTGACATATCTAATTAGGATTGGAATCTAGAAATGATGTACATTCATATCAATAAATTAAAAATTCACACACACACACACACACACACACACACCCATACACCCACACACCCACACGTAGACATGCACATGAACATGTATTAAATGATTAATATGTTTGATTAATTGGGGAACTCGTGAATATAGTGAGTTCATAAAAAGATACTGCACTTAGCTTTATCTATACCTCAAAAAATGATTTATACTTCAAACTAAGAAAAATAAACAAGAATATTGACATAGATGATTTATTTATAAAGCTAGATTTCTGTCTATCCTAGGACAAAATTGACTATTAGGGACAAAATCACTAGTCACTATTGTATGAGGTGTATGAACTTGTCTTGCTATGAAAAAATAGACATGTGATTGCATGAAATCTTATGAGTGTTGATTGTGATTCTCTGTGTGTGATATGGGATCTGCAATATGCACGCAAGTTTTCAAAATGAGTCTTCTCTTCTTAAAACCATAAGTTTCTTAAATTTCCTATAAAATCGGGTTAATAGTTTAGGTTGAGTGGCATCCACCAAGCTTACATAGTATTATTTTGAATAGGCATCAAACCCACACAGTTCTTCACTTATTAGAAGTGTGACTATGCTTGTTTCATCAACATGCATGCCGATATAATTTGGACCTTTGAAATTTGATATCACTTTCTTTGACTTGGATTTGAGTTCTTTTGAATTGACAAGGTTTTTTCTTGATCTAGTTTAGAGTGCTTCATTCTTGCATGGGAGATTCTCCTAATGTATGATTTTGCAATAGGTAATAATAGGTCAACTTTCTTGATGTTTTAATGCTTAAAACCAATTGTAAGAACTCAAGTACCAAGTGGGTAAATGAGTGGGGTTTGATTCATATTTATATTTATCCAAATGTGAGGTTTCACTCTAAGGATAACCTAAAGAGAAAATACAGACTCATAGAAATAATTCATTTGCAAATTTAATTTTTGGAAGGCTACACATATAATCAACTAGAAATAGAACATGATCAATAGTTAATCCTGACACTATTGGAAAAAAATTCTTACAGGGTTGAGTGCTAAAACAATGATGTGGATATGTACATACATGAGGTATAAAGTGTTTTTTATTGATTGAAGGATTTGACTCATTGCAAGAATTATGATAGGATAAGATAAGATAATGCATTTGATCTTGGTTTATCTGTGCAATTAATATATAAGGGATGTAATCCAAAAATAACATTATGGAATGTAAAATGGACAAATTTGGGTGTTAACATTCACCCCATAATTTAGTAAATGAAATTTTCTAGTTAAAAGAAATGAACACCTGAGTATATAGAATTTTTTTTCTTTTCTCAAATGCTTGACTGTCTAATTTATTGAGTGTTTTACAAAGAGAAACATGCTAAACAATAATTTATTCAATGTCCATATTCTGAAAATTGAAACTTTAACTTTGAATTTGAGATTGAAAATGAGAATAAGAGCAAGGAAGGGGTACCCCTGTATGTGTAGAACCCAATTTTCCCTATGAATATTGAGAATTTTTGGTGAATCGATTGGATTATACTATACCCTATGGTTGAGGTACATGAAAAAGGTGATTATTTCTAAACAATGAATAATCGGGGGTGATTAGTCACATAAGTTGTAAAATAAAAACTAGCTAATGAGGCCATGAGCATAATAGACACAACACTTATTATTTGAGGATTAATACATAATGTAACAACTGAAAAGAGGGAACAAACATGATTTTATAAGGAATTACTACAAATAAAATGGGTATCACTAAAGCCAACATACATCACCCATTTTAAGTGAACCACACCAGTGTGCACATTGATCTATATTCAAAGTTTGGATGATCAAAAGGGAGTGAAGTATACTCATGCTCCCACCATAATAATATTAATTGATAATATTGAATGATTGAAAGGAAATGCAAGATATTAATGCCCCCATTATGCTTTTAGTAATTTAATTTTTAAAGAAAATGAAAAACATTAATAAAATGTTTTACAAATCGTAGTTGTAATAGAATTGAACCAATATCATATCCCCTACATCTGTATCAAAATGTAATGTATTTGTACTAAAATTTGTGTTACTATCATTGATTAAATATTTAAACTATTATGTATTATGCATTTAATTTTTTATTTTTTTCCAAAATCTAGTGAAAAACTTTGACAAAAAAGTGAAAAATTGACAGTCGATCTTTTCCAATTTTGAAAGTTTTATCCATTATTAAATTATCTATCTAAAACTATTTGTAACCATGTATCATGTACATGTACCTTTATTCATTGCATTATGTACCCCATATTCTATATTTCTATCTTATGTTTCCATGATATGCCCACTGAAGGACCCCTCTTTTAAGGTGAGAGATATACTATATATCAATCATCTCAAACAACTATAAATCGTACCGTGCCATGTAATGTAAGGTAACAAAAGCTCAACACATAAAAGCCACATGCAATGCCACATCAAAGCTTAAGATTCCACATATAAGGGAAAAGAGTTTCACATAAAAAAACAAGGGCCAAGGGCCATGAAAGAAAGGCTATTGATGTAAAAAATAAGGCAAATATTGTGTCATATACACACACAAAAGCCAAGGTATACACATGAGATAAGTAATAATGAGTCCATTGTGTAAGCAAATAAACATCATTTGAGAGGTATATAGAACAAGAGAAACTAGTCTATACAATCCATATGTGTTAATATCGAATCCTAGTATATAAATATATCATAATGTAATTCATGAACATGAATAAAACATATGTCATAACTATAAAGAGTTGTCAAATAATATAGAAATATATAACCTGTTATAATGTAATATGTATAAACATATTCCCTCGATAAGGAAAGACCATTGGGCAAAGGGAAAGCCCAACATCTGAAATCCATACATGATCCTTTGTGTCCTACATTATGCTCACATACCATGTGAAATGCATATGTATACAAAAAGAGTATGCTATCAACCAAATCATGTGATAAATAACCCATGCAAAGTAGAAAACTAGTAGCTCAAGTCATGCTCACGTTTTGGTTCATTATTTTTTTTGTTTTTGAAAATTTTAATTTATTTGCAATTTTAATATTGTTTAAGAGTTACTACCCAATGATCATATCACGAGGATGGGGAGATCCAAGAGGCATTCCTATGTCAGAACATTGAAGGGGATATCTTATTGTTTGAAGAGTGTTATGGTGTGTTTGGGGGAAACAAACAAGGACTCAAGTGTGGTATTGTATGAATGATTACGCATAGGAGGGTATGAAGAATGTCTAATCACACGAGGTTTATGCCTTGGTGGATATTGTGTCACTTTTGGACCCAAATGTTTTATCAAGATACTATTGTGTAAGTATGCGAAGAAGAATTTTGTAAATTGTGTCGAGCTTGTTGTTGTAGAGATGGCAATGTAAGAGTGTTTATCACCGGATTACGTAATTCTAGGGATAGATTTTTCATAGGTTATATGACCATTTCTATGCAAGTATATTTTTAATAATGATGACTAGGTACCATAGGGTAATCATAAGGGATGCCTGAAACCTCACTGACTTTATTATGATAGATACAACTAGGCATTGTTGTATTCTAGATGGAATGACATAGAGCTTTTGAACCCAGGGGCATCCCCATAACATATCACATATATTTGAAATATGAGTAACAAAAAATGGTGTGGCTAAAGTATCTCACCTACTTATAGGGGTAACATGAAGTGTCCTAATGCATATTGTGTATACATAACAAACCCTTCAACAACTCAAAAAATATATTGTAGATGTTGCTCAATATATTTCAAAGTATTAAGTTTAATGCCATTGTGCACACATTTTCAATTGAAATGTTATCGACCATAATATTATAGATTATTTATTGATTGATATGATTTGAATTAAGGAGTACATGCCTATTGGAGTCATTATCTACTATTTCATTATCATTAAATGTAATCATGGGTTGTGGAGGCAAAGTACTATTCATTATTCCAATAATAGTGTTGACGGTATGACGATATATAGCTAAAGGAGGTTATGTATTGTATGCATGGTTTCAGTATGAATTTATTCTATTCTCTGTTGTACCATGGTTGGGTAATTGATCATTGAATATTTTTATATTTATATTATCATTTATTTGAGGTTGAGACTCTTCTTGAGGGGTGCTTAATTCAACAACATTGTGTTAATAATATTTTATATACATGCTTTATCTTGAAACATCAAATTGTAGAATGTCCAATGCATCAATAATAAATACAACATGAATTAGAATTGAAGGATCTATATTGAGGTTTACTCATATAAACCTTTATGGGAAAAGGGAGGGATACAAGGTTACACTTAAAAAACTTTAGAAGTATAAATGTGGTGGTGATGACAATTGTGTGAATTACATCCTAGGAGTGGATTATAATTGAAGGTTAATTTAAGAAGCACAATGAATAGGGGAGTGAATCAATCATACAACTATTCAAATTCATTTTCCATTGCTTACCTTCATCATTCAATTCAACCATTTAACATCCATAACTATGTGAGCTTATTAGATGTGTATAAAACATTCACAAGTGCATGAAACAAAGAAGAAGACACATGAACACCGTATGTAAGTGGGAAACCATCAAGGGGAAGAAAAACCACTAAAAACCTCTGCTTATATTACAGAAAACAAAGGACTTACAAGAATATTACACATCTTACAAGATTTCTTTAGTGAGACACCAATCCCACAAGGAGCACCAACCCCTAAAACATTTGCTAATATTACTCATAGCAAAGAACTTGCATGAATATGAATCATCACACAATATTTTAAATTAATTATCACATAAGATATGTTGCTCCCACTACTGAGTATGATCCAAGTTCAGCTCCAAACACACCAAACCCTTTTCAAAAATTTCTCTCTCAACTCGCTCAATTCTTCTTCTTCATGGGCTGAATAGGTGAATTTCTCTCGCACACTAGCTCTTCAACACTCCTCAACACTTCATGCCTTCTCTCAGCTCTGTATTGATGCCATCATACCTCTTCCACAATCATACCTAGCTCAAACTTTTTACCTCACACACCATTAGTCACAAATGACTAAACACAATGCAATTTTATACTTGACATACACCTTAAGTGACCATAGGTTGGCTAAGACTTGTTAACATTCCATTTTACCTTGCCAGAGTGCTTTTAAAAATTTTCTTGCAATTTTTCACCTTGTAGCAAGTGTTATTTTTTGTAAATTTGTTTGAGAAAATTTCCTAAATATTGTAGTTTCCTTATGTATTTTGGATTTTGGATGTCAAGTTGTAGTTTGCATGCAAACTGCTTGATGACTTCCGAAACCCAAAATACATAGGAAGTTAGAGCAAATCAGAAGTTGGAACACGGATTACAGTTTACATGCAAACTGTAAGTTGAGTTCTAAAATCTGATTCCCTAGGTGCATTTTAGGTTTCAGAACCTGAAGTGTAGTTTGCATACAAATTGCAAATTGAGTTCTGAAATCTAATTCCCTAGGTACGTTTCAGGTTTCAACATCTGAAGTGTAGTTTACATGCAAACTACAAGTCAAATTCCAAAACTTGAATTCTGACCATTAAAGACCATTTCAGGTTTCAGAACCTAAAATGTAGTTTGTACGCAAACTGCAAGTCAATTTCTGACTTCTGAAATGCTAAGGATTTAGACCATTTCAAGTTTTGGAACCAAAACCGTAATTTACATGCAAAGTGCACAATGACTCCAGAAACCTGACACTCAATGCTAGGTCAATGCATTTAATGCCACCTACCCACATATGTCACCTATGTGGTAATTAATTTTCCCTTCTCTATATAAGGGATATTTTTTAGTTGTCTTTTTCACCTGACAATTTGTACACTGACCTCCTAATGCCTCACCTACCTCCGACCGTACTCGTTGCATGAATTTTGGGATTTTTTAATATTTTTCTCTCTAACCCACTTGGGATTTAGGTAATTTTTTATGTTTTAATAATTTTTGCAAGGTTTTTCCAGCTTTCCTTCTAGGTTTTTCTTTCCCTTCTTTTCCTAGAATTATGGGTGCCTTTGGTATCTTTTTTTGTGTCATTTTTTGGGTTTTCCTTCTTTTGTTTTGGGATTAACTTTTCCATGTATCTCTCTCCTTCACGGGTTTTTTTTGTGTTAAATGTTAGGCCTTAAGGTATCATTTTCTTTAAAAACAAAGAAGAAATTATCATTGAAAGATTATTTTAGAGGTTTCGAGATGTAGAATACATTTATATTCCAGCCGCGGATCAATTCGGAACTCCAAGAATGAAAAAAAAGATTCAACTTCCACCATCAGAAGTCAGAGGTTAACAAACACCTCGCACTTCAGAGGTAAAAAAATGTGAAGCTAGGGTTGAATCCCGTCGGAAGTGTAGGGAGGAAGTGAAAATCTGAACTACAAGGCTGTAGGATAGGAATAAACATCCTCTTTCAGTTTCAGAGGTTCTTCCATGGGAAATTTTTTGAATCATCATTCAAGGGGAAATATAAAATTAAGTATAGTTTTTAAGGAGTGGCTCCTCCTTCCAGTATTATGTCAAACATTGATAACATCGGGGATACTGACCTAGGACACATTGACTTGCTGGATTTTTAGAGTAGAATTAGAGCTCCATCTAAGGATGCTTGGATGAAGAGTATCTATGATATTGGAATTGCTTTAACCTCCTTATTCCCACCATCAATGTAATGTCTGGAATTTGTGCTCGTAGCTGCAACACATTAGGATAAAATCTCTCGAATAGTTAGAGATGATGCTGGAACAATTGTGATCAGATTGGATGTTGATTATTTTGAAGATTTGTTGAAGCTTCCTGATGTCAAGCAACATACCTTAATTTCTCCTAGCTCCACTCTTTAGTAATGGAAAAAATATTATGAGACTTGTGTCAAGGTTCTTAATAAAGGCTATCTGGTAAAACCTAAGCCTTTAGTGTCCAGACTTCCAAAGACTATTCCCCGCTCATATTTCATTCAAGAAGTGAATGATTTTATCACGATATTGAGAAAAATTATAGGGCTCCCATCCTCCAAAGATTTCCAAGAATGGATGTACCTATATATTGCCACCATTCATAAAAACTACTAATTTTTTTCAATGGGCAGAATATATCAGTCAGGAATTTTTTTAGTGGTGAATATTCGTAATATGGCAAATATTCCATTTTAGAAAAAATTGAAAAGGTAATTTTTTTGGTGTGGGTCATTGAAAAGTTTGCCTAAAAATTACAGTTTAATTTTTTTAGGGGTCAGCTTTGCCTACCTCTTTAAAATATCCCCTATATAATCCTATATTATTCACCGGGTAGAACACTAATTGATAACTCATACCACCTGGGGGAATATATATTATCAAGTACAACAAACTTGCGAAGAAACAAAGGTCAGTACACAAAGTACATTTTTTCATACAAAAGTGTTTAACTGATGTGCGACAAGAAGGATATGTTGACGGGAGACAAGAATAACCTTCTGACATGTGACAAGAAGACTCCATTGACACGTGACAAGAAATATTTGTTGACGAGTGACAATAACTCTCTGTTGACCTACAACAAGAACTCTCTGTCGACACGTGACAAGAACTATCTGCTGACGCGCGAAAAGAACTCTCTGTTGATGTGCGACAAGAACTCTTTGCTGACATGCGACAAGAATTCTCTATTGATGCGTGACAAGGTGTTTTGGTTGATGCGTGACAAGTTTCTATTGTTGACGCGTGAACTGGAATTGTTGTTGATGCACGACAAGGTGTTTTGGTTGACACGCAATAAGGTGTTTTGGTTGACACACGATAAGTTTATATTATTGACGCATGACAGGGAACTGTTGTTGATGCACGACAAGGTGTGTTTGTTGATGGATGACCAGGAGCTTATCTGACTCGAATTTATCATGCTCAAAACAATGGAAGCTGCTAGTGCTTAGAACACCCAACAAGTTACAAAAAAACTCAAAAGTCTCTATTCAAGTATTTTGGAAACTCTACTAGTTCAAATACCACAACTGCCAGCACCCGTAGAGCTCCCACTGAAATCAATTAGATCACAAACTGTGTGGAAGGTGTTATTGAAGTGGACATGCATTCTACTCAGTATCAGCCAAATGACACCTATAATGATACCATGTCAGGGCTTGAAGATATTCTAGTTGAGATGGTAGAGCTTGAAGATATTCCTGTTGATGTGCAACCAGGAGTGCAAAATGCAACACAAAATTCAAATGCAAATAGTGGTTCACAGAAAAGGAAACCTGATGATCGTGATATTCCTAAAAGCTCTGCACGTAAAAGTAAAACTGTGAAAACAAACAAGAATATGTGGACACTTGGGAGGACATACAAGTTTGACTGGGCTGCAAAATTTCCATTTATAGAACCTGTACAGCCAGCTAATTCTGAAGAAATTTCATCAGAATGTACATGTACAATATGTACATGGAAATTGGGAAGGCAACAAAAAATGCAACTAAAGTTGGACACAATTGAAAAACACTGTGGAAAACAATATTTCACTGTAACAGGGGAAGATGGCCAAAAAATAAAAACACACAGATGGAAAACTGAAAAAGAATGCATGCATGTGAAATATGCAGCAAAATATGAGGAAGATCAGAAAAGACACAGACTTCTCGTCAGAAAATGGCGGAACGATCACATCGTAAATTGGTAAGATGAATCAATCAAATTTGTGTGCTGAACTCATACAATTTTCTACTTTATTCCACATCCTTAAGAAAGGAAGACCAATTTCAGATTTCATTGAATTCAAATTTTGTATCAATATAATGGAATGTAGAATGTTCCCCAATCTCATTGGTCAGACAACAGTGCATGGGAAATGGCTAAATGCCTTGCTATGATTGAGAAGGAAGATTTGAAAGAGTGTGTAAAAAATGCAAAGTTTATCTCTTTGTCAATTGATGAAGTGACAACTTTTGACAACACTGCATGGGTATGTATCCATGTTTATACTTTAGAAAATCATATGAGGACTCCACATCTATTGGGTGTTCAGAAAATGGTTGAAAATTGCAATGCAAAAAGCCTATATAAACTAGTTATTTCTCTTTTGAAAGAAATTGCTGGCATGACTGCGAATGAAATTGCTACGAAGTTGGTATGCGTGGGAGAAGATGGTGCATCAGTCATGCAGGGTCATAGAATTGGGCTGTGTGTTAGATTGAAAACATCAGTGGCCCCTTATATGCTAGCAATTCACTGTATGGCTCACAAAATGAATTTAGCATATAAAATTGTTAGCAAATATGAAAATGTTGCAAAAGTAGAAGACCTTATAAGAGAACTACATGCCTATATGGAAAGCAGCCCAAAGTGATTTCTTGAGTTTCAGAAATTTTCCATAGGAATTACAGATGGCAAAAAACTTCTGAAGGATGTTGAGACAAGGTGGATTTCTTTGTATGAGCCTGCATGTAGAGTGCGTGAGGAGTATCCTTCGTTGGTTGGTTTCATGCACAAATATCATCATGAAATTGACATGGCGAGGGACTTTGTTGTTCTGTCTAACTGATTTGGAGACATTTCTTACATTGGTAGGCATTCTTCCAATGTTGCAGGAGATCAATACATTGATGAAGCATGCACAGGGGAGATTAACCTATATTGTTGATTTTATACGGATGAGAAAAATGGTATGTATGAGTCTTGATGCCCTGTACACTTCCCCAAATAGTTTTGATACACTTGTTTTTGATAACTGGAAAGTTTTATTGGATCTTAACCATCCCAATAACTTTTTGAGATTTAATATCCATGATCACCTCTGTATCCATGTTAGTGGGAAAGAGATACCACTGCACATTCTGCAAAAAAGTAAAGATGTTACATCAACGAAAAAAGAAGAAGTTCCTGTGACATGAAATCTGTTTGATTCTGTAGTAATTGAAACAAGAATAAAACTCAGAAAAATTATAGAATCCTTAGCATCAGAAATTAGAGAACATTTCAGCCAAGACAAAATTCTTGAAGCCATGGGTGTGATGAATCCAAATTTTTGGAATACAGAAGGTGGTCGTGCTGATTTTGTAAGTAAGCTTTTCCATAAATACATGGGTACAATATTGGATCATTTCAGCAAGACATCAGAGGTCGAGGGTATTGAAATAAAAGGTATACTGAATGTTGATTTAATAAAGACTCAATCAACTAATTTTGCAACAACAATGAGGTCACAATATAAACTCTTAGACGAACCTTCAGAGAGTGGTGCTATTACAAGGCTCTGACGAAAAATCTACCAAAGTAGTGTGTTACAGGAAGACATTAGTGAATATTTTTGGTTGTATGAGTTGTGCCAAACAATGATTTTGGGATCTGTGGAGGATGAAAGAGTTTTTCAGTGCTTTATCTTTTATTAAATCAAAACTGAGAAACAGGTTGGATAAAAATCTTGAAAGTTGCATAAGGTGTTATGTTTCTCGCTACTCTTTGGAAACCTTTCCTTTTGACAGAGCTATTGTGCATTGGAATTCCCTTGCCGAAAGAAGAGGTGTAAATAATACTGCTACAAGTCCAAGTAATCTCAATGATGAGACTGGAAGTGGTGCATCTTCAAACTCTGTGGATGCAAATATTGAATACGAAGAAGCTATTGAAAATGGATTGTTTCAACTTTAAATAGGTATCACCTTGACATTACACTTTAACTGTTCTTATTTATTCAATTTCATATTAATAGATTCTAATTTAATTGTTTATAGTTTTACATAAATACCATTGTAATTCTGCAGATGCAAATATTGACAGTGAGGAGGCTATTTTTGATCTGTAGTTATCATCGAAGATGTTACAGGTATGTATATTTACATTTATTCAAATACTATTATTTATTAAAATCAGATTTATTTCATTGGTATTTTTAATTTTCAAACCACTTTGATATTGTATTTTGCAAGGTCTTCAAATCTCAGATATGGATTCTGCATATTCTGCCACGCTTAGTGTCTGGTACAGTTTTCATCCACTCTACAGTGCATTCTTGATATTTGTGTCACCTTCGATATGAACAGGTTCTGGTTTGCTTTAATTTGCTTAGGTTAGATCTGGATTCTACATTTTAATTTCTCTTCATTTCATTGATGTTTATGAAAAACGTGGGTTGACATCCATCCAAGGAAGCTCTCGCTTCTTGGGACTGAGATTATCAGGCAACTCACCCATTTTTATTCTAATCCTTATCCATTTTTCGTGTTGAATTCTTGAGAATCAAAGGTCATCTAGCTTGCTCAAGAAGACAAGAGGTACCTTAAACCCTATCTTAGCCATAGTTTTAAATGTGAAGAAGATTTTACCGTATTAAGATATCTGTGTCATACCACATTATTTTTTTCCTTTGAGCTTTGTCGTTTCAATTCAATATAAAGGTTTGAAAATAAATGTGAAGAAACGATATACATATTAAAGAGTTCGAAATTTAAAATAGAGAGAAGAAGCTTTTACTGTATTAAGATGTATCTAGCACACCACATTCTTAATTTTCTTAGAACAATTATCCATTATCATCATCTAGTCACATACAATTCATCATCATCCATATCTACTCTAATTTCATTATCGAGACATCCACATCTAATGTCCACATAACACCACATTCTAAATGAATAAATGGATGATCCATTCTAATGTCTATTCTAATGTCATCAAACATATTAGATGTCATCACCCACATGTAATGAAAAATGTAATCATGACCATCATTGCAAGCAAAGATAATATTGCATAAAGTTTAAATCCATGAATCATGATTATCCATCAAACATACACACCATATACAATATAGAAATTCTATATAAAAATATAACAACATACAATTCATCTAGTCACATACAATTCATCATCATCCATATCTACTCTAATTTCATTATCCAGACATCCACACCTAATGTCCACATAAAACCACATTCTAAATGAATAAATGGATAATAACTATAACCACATCTACTCTAATTTCATTATCCAGACATCCACATCTAATGATAAATGTAACTATCACCATCATTGCAAGCAAAGATAATATTGCATAAAGTTTAAATCCAAACTTCAAATTAAACAAATATTCAAGTATCAACTTTCATTCTTCTATATATAAAATATTTAAAGTTTCAATTTTGAGGTTCCCCAATCCTCAAGCCTCAATCATTAACATTTTCACCAGACCCTACTGTATTCCTTGCCTCAATTATCCCCGAACTAATCAGATCCTCAACAGTCATGTCTAGGTTCTTGACGATTGCTTCTTCTTCCTTTGTAGCATCTCCATGGGATGTCAAAGAAGGATCTGCCACTGCCTTTGCTTTAAATAAAATCTCAGGGTCGTAGCCATTCTCTTTAATTATCCGCTTAAGTGTATTGTTTTGTTTGTTAACCAAAACAATATTTTCTTTCATCTTAATTGTTGTGGATAAATTGTTCTTTGTTGTTTCCAAGTGAACTTGGAACACCTTAGCTTGACTCTTTAAATTTTCATATTTCAGCTGCAACAAAAAGAGTGAAGTCAATTAAACATATTAAAAAACTAATTTTTATTGAAATTAATAAAAAATATTTTTTCAAACTGATTATACTTACGATAGCTCTATCTCTTTTGGCGTTTGCAATCACCACCATTTCCTTGTCCTTAGACCATTTATTGAAATAGGCCTGGGCCTCAGCACTGATATTTTCCAATCTGTTTAATACTTTATCTAAAATATTGTTGTTATAGGTGTTGTTATATGCGATAGTCCCACTTTTAGCTCTGATGAATAATGCATCCATCTTCACAGGTTGATTTTTGACTGTTGCAAATAAGCTCTCTCTTTTCCAATGGTTATCATAACGACTTACTATCTCAGATATTAATACTTTTTCCCTTCGCTCCCATTGAATGAGCTCACTGATTTGAGGTGTGATAAATTCATTCATGTGGGATTGAAAATCATAGCCAATCAAGTTCTCCAAAGGAAATGTTGGCAAGTCATCACTATCTGTATCAGAAGAGGATGATTTTGAAGGAGAAGTATGGTGGATTTCAGGTCGAGCAATGTCTGCTGCATCTTTTTGCTTTTGGGAGCACTGATCCTAATAGCAATAATAGAAATTAATATTAAAATTGAAATTGAAATGTTGAAAATTTAAATAAATTTAAAAGTACATTGAGATGGAAATATACCTGCTGGCCCTGAATCATATCACGTGTGTTGAAAAAACCAGTTGGGTCACTACTATCAATGCCCAAATAATCTTCATCTAAAGTTATTTGATTCAAAACTGATTGCCCTGTTGCAGTGGGACAACTAGCGAGAGAGAGGGTTGGAATAGTGAATGACGAGGGAATGTTTAGTGTCCCACTAGGGGCCGAAATCATCGGCATGTGTTTACCAATGGTCTTTTGTCCTGAACCTCTGGTCGCCATTTTGAATCGTAATTGTGGGGTTGATTGAGTAGGTGGGGTTTGCATATTTTGAGTAGAAGACAAAGGATTGCTATCAACTTTGAACAACAAGAACAAAATCATTAGTAATTACTAAATAATATGTAAAATAATTTTAAAAATCAGAAAATAAATGAAGTCATACCTTGTTTAATGGGATTTTGTTGAGAAACAAATTTATTGTGTAACCTGGGGGCTGTGATGGAGTTTGAATTGTTTCGGTTGGAGCTGATGGTGGTAATTTTTGTTGAGATTTGACAATTGCATGAGATTGTATAGAGTGAGTTGGCGATGCTTTCTTTGAAGCACACATGTAGTCCAAAGTCCCTGCAAGTGTAGGAACTACATGTCAATTCAATATGGTAAATCATTAAATGGTAAAATCAAAATGTAAACAACCCTACTTTGAATGTTAAGGGTATTACGTCTCTGTCATTTCATTAATGCAAATACTTGGGCATCAACTGATGAGTGAACTTTGATTTCAGATTGTGATTCTCCCGAGGCCTCAGCATGTTGTTGGCCTCTTCCTCTTGATGCAGATTTTTTCGTGGAAGTGACTCCAGAAATATTTTCTGCATACAGAAAAGATTCAATCAAAATTACATTATATTAGTGCACAAAGATTTGATCAGAATGAGAAAAACATAAAAAATACTACCCTTTGTAAAGATGGAATATGAACTATTTACCTATTACTCTTCAAGTGGAATTGACAAATTCTTCATTGTCTTGTTTGTGCAAGTTGGAGTTGGTTCATCTTTTAAATTATAATAAGCCTCATAATAAAGAGCTAGGATATAGTTTGTTGAATGAATAACTGGTTTTTCTGAAATTGATGCATTGGTAATGTCAGCCTTTATCTTGTTAGATAGAAATGTGCACCAGTCAAATTTTTGATTTCTGATTGTTGCAAGAATGTATGCAACAACCCAATTTGGAATGTCAGTTTGTCGACCCTGCATAATAATTCTGGCTTGAAACAAAGAAATCAAGGCAGCAAGAAAGTGGTGTGCAACATCTTGTGTATCCACTCCTCGTCTTGATTTGCTGACATGAGCTGCAAAATTCATTGGAATTAATATCAATTTGAATTAATATAAAAAACATTCAAATGAGAGAAAATTACACTTACAATCAACATTGAAACCATAACTAGATTCGAGGAAAATCTTATCATTTTCAGTGAGGGTTGCTTTGGTTGTTACTATCGGCACATTTTTAAAAGGGAGGCCTGTCAATCGATGGATATCAACAGGTTCGACACCGAAGGAGAATGTACGTTGATCTTCCAATGTAACAGTAAAAGTATTGTTTTCTATATTGTAGGATGAAAGTAGGTAGTTAAGAATCTGATGGTCAACCTCAAACTGGGGCATGCTAACAAGCCCTTGGAATTCAGATGCTACTATTGAATCCCTGTATTCTACATTCATTTCCATAACTACATTTATGTGGGGGCACATAGTGCTTCTGTATTGAATCTTGCCCTTGGAGGCTCTGGGTGTTGGATCCTGAGGTTCACCTTGGGCACAAGAAGCCATGACTTTGATTGTGGTGACGTGAAGACTTTGATTGACATCGACGTACGGTACCTGTAGCAAGAAGTGCTTGAAGAAGGAACAAATTTGGTATCCGGGAAATGATAATGTGAAAATGAGGGGCCATGTTGGTATTTATAGGGAAAATTATGGTTTCTTAATGTTGATGGGAACCAACATCACCTTGTTATCGCACAACAATAAGGTGTTATTGACACATGTTAGCAAAACCTTTCTGTCGAGTGACAACAAGGGGTTTTTGATGGTTGTCAACAACACTTTGGTATCACACAATAGCAAAGTGTTGTTGACAATGCTGTTGATCAACAACACCTTTTTACTGTCGCACAAAACTCCTCTCTTACAACTGTTAGGTGAATATTTCATGTAGAAACCTACGAAAATTCACCTTTATGGTGAATGCGGCCAAAGGAATATTTCCAGGGATTTTCCACCTCCTTTTTTCTGGATGCTTCTTAAATTGAACCCTGGACTTCACGCATACCCTCTTTGTGCTCAATATCCAAGTTCTCAACCTCTTCATCATCAACTATGTAGACCATCTTACCCTTTTCTCTTTCTAGGTAGGCACGCCCAAGTTGTTCAGCATCTGTTTCTTCCTCTTCAAAACATGCCCCCAAGTCTGACTCCCCTAACGGCTCCTAAAGGAGCTCCTCAGCCTTTGCACTAATTCCCATAGTTAAGTGCTTCATAAGCTACAATGCCTCATTCACCAGAGGTTTAGTGGAAAAAATAGTTAAAGGACTGAATCATACATGCAGTAATTTCTTGCCAATTTCCAGTCTCTCTATTCAACTCCGTATAGATATACCACGCATGCACGCAGTCTCGCAAGGTGAAATAAAGCTTGTGCACCCACAACGAAGGTGGTAAATCTTCTTGCCCCTCTATCTAGAGTCTCTCACATTACTAAACGTGGTGCTGAATAGGATAATTACCATGAAATGCACATATTTGGGTAGGTGCATTGCTCCTTAAAATTCTAGCAAATAAAGCAATCCTTATTTCTCTACAGTCCAAAAGATTATCCCCGTGAACCATCCACTAGAGCGCTGCCACCTCGCACAGAGTATAGACTAGCATATTCCTTCTTTCCACATGAAATTCCCACTGAAATTCGACAACAAGTAGAAATACTTCTAGATTCTCTTCACCAATGTACATTGGTACCTGACTGCTGCCTAAACACCTGATACTGCATGGCCTACTAACACGCATAATTGTACTTCATACTTCACGCCCAACCATTTCATAAGTGACATGTGCCCAGTTGTCACATGCAACACTTGTAGTATCACTCGTGGACTGTGCATCATATTATTGAAGAAATATTTCCTTCGATGGCTCAAGAACTTCTGGAAAATGGTGCACACATAAATTTTGTTCAAGTCTTATTCACTTCATGGATTTACATAAGATGCATATTTCCCATCTGTCAAAGGTATAATGACGTGTTCTTCCTTATTTTCAAAACTTATATACCCCTTATTGAAATGAAGATCAATGTTGTTTACATAACACCAAGGGCGCAGAAGCAATGCTAGAAAACTATCTTCCTCTGCGAGTTCCAAGACCTCAAATTCCACAGTAAACTTGGCCCCTATATAGTAATTGATGCATCTTTCAAAACCCCAATTAGCATGGCCTTTTTTCGGTTCACTATAAACAACATATTAGAAGATGGTTGTAATGGTGGTCTTCCCATCTGAACCCACACATCGAAAGTAAGCACATTCACTTCCGTGCCTATGCCAATCAAGATATTACTCAAAATCCAACCATCCACAACAACATTCAGAGTGATCTCCTTGTCATAATCCAGGCTATGAGGGGGAACGTTAACATGTAAAATATGCCTTTCATGCTCAATTCCAATGCACATAGTGTTTCCATTTAACAAATTACATAATAAAGGAATAATGTTTTCTTGGCGCAGCATCTTGCAAACCTCATTTAAATCATCAACATCTATTTGATGGAGCTCAATTGCTTTCTTTTGTTCCAATTTCCGCAACTGTTCCTTCAAACACTGTATCTCACCCTGTAAATTCCAAATTACCACCATGGTTTCTTGATAAACCTACTTCTAACGTATAGGATCTGGATACTTTGCATGAAGAACATCCTCTTTAGTAATGAAATCCTTTGATTTTGGAACTTCTCTAGCGCGCACAACCTCATCATGTGTAGTAATCTTCACAGGAACCAACTTAGGATTTGGAGCTAAATTCAGCATCCATTGATCTTTCATGGCACGCTGAAATCTAACCATTCCCGCACTGTTGTTCTCTTGTTTATGCTTCTTACTCAAATGTTCATACAAGTCTAGGCACTCTTCATAGTTATGATTCTTTCCGCAGAAAGAAAAAATAATATTCTATGGACACTCACACCTGTAATGATCAGGATATCCACATGTATAACAAGTTCCACGAGGGAAGTCACCTCTTCCACCACCATGACCTCGGCCTCTGAATCCTCCTCAGTAACCTTGACCTCGACCACGGCCTCCATCAAAACACCCTTCATTATGATCTTGGTCATGATGCTCACCTTTCTCCTTGGAATTATTTCTAACACCAGTCTATCATACGCCAATATAAATGACATCATGAATTTGATCAATCAACCTACAATCCTCAGTATCATGAGTGGAAAACCTACAAATATTATACTAATAAGACACGTTCTTTCTTATAGTGCACTAAAACAATGAGCACTGACTTAAAATGTGGTCCAAATGACATATCTCACAATCTAGTGACAATGAGTGCAATGATTTACGAGGGCAACTATCCTTAGTATATTCCCCTCTACCTCATAGTCTGTACATCAAATTCTACTATGCGTCTCATGTGCTGAATTAGTAGATAATTTTTCCATCTATTTAGCTATTTCTGCAATATGAGCTTCGAAAAATTGACTCACTCCCGTGTCCACACTTCTTATTGCCTCAGCACGTAGAGCTGCCTTAAGCACCTCGCGTGGATCTTTATAAGTATTATACAAAATTGCCCTTCTAAAATGTGTGATCAAACCTCCATCAAACCACTGTGCATGCTGGATTGCATGGATTCCATAGGATAACTTAGAAAAAAGGGTCTTGAACTGAGCATCATATTCCTAAACACTCTCAGTAGTGCCCTACTTAATATCTTTAAGCACACTTACGATTTTCTACTCAAACTCAGAGATATACAACTATTTTAAGAAGGCATCTCATAACGATGTATAATCAACACAATTTTGATCAAGATCAAACTTTCTATACCAGTTATGCACGTGCCCCTGCAACGTAGTTTTAAACTGACTCGCTTTGCGCTCTGGAGTAGTGATCCCCTTCGTGTGCCATAGCATCTCACAGATATGCACATGCTCGGCTATATCTTCAATGCCTCTATATTCTAGAAGATGAAGATACATCTCTATATAAATTTGCTGGGGTTGGTGTAGACCTTTCCCACCAGATCCAGTACTTGTGTTTCCTCTTGTGTTTCCACCGTCTCCACATCCACCAGATCCGCCAGTGCTCGAGCCACCTGATTCTCCCAATCCTCCTCTTGAAGTAGGAAATGAACTAGAGGATGCAATGCCTTATGTTCCAATGGTCATGCTAAATTGGACTCCCACAGTCTATGAATTTTTGCTACTTCCAGACGTTATACCAATGTTTTGCATGCCCATGTTCTGTGCCAATGATATGCTAGAAAAGATACCTCCAGATGGACCTCTAAATAACATAGATGGTGATTGGGCTGCCATAGATGAATAAGCTCTCGAATTAACTCTTGAACTTGATTGTAAATTGACTATGTCTACTGCAACTCTATTGATCACACTAGTTTTCTTATTGTTAATTTTTGTAGAATTTGGAAAAACAAGAGTGAAGGCTAGGTCGCTAGGTAGGTTCAGATGCATGCCCGCAGTCCACAATATCTCTCTCGAAGCACCTTCATCCAAATCTGAGGAGGGTTCTCTATCATGCATTTCAAAATGGGGGGAGTTCCAAATGCTCAGGCTCCACGTCCTCCGTGTGAGCTCTAAATCCTTTATGAGGCATATCCCTCAGTAACACCATTCTTTTTGCGATCTCTCACTACTTCATCGGATCCCTCTCACACGCTTCATTAAACTTAAGACGTTTCTCTTTGTCTCTTGGCTGCTAGGTCCACCATATGTACCAAACCTGCTCCTGCCCCATGTGTGGTGGGGTTTAGCTAACCATAGGATTATTTTCCAAATCCAAGGTTATGATCAAGATATTGATTTCTAACGGAATTCCACATAAATAAGATCCTTTGGGCTTGCGTAAAAAACTAGAACTGAGCAAATTCTAGGCAAGAGTAAGTGGAAACTACGTACTCAAGAATATATCTGTTTAAAACACCACAGAAGTAAACATCCACAGAGCGCATCCAAGTCAGATCTACATCATACAAGGCCTAGAATTCTTCATGTGTCCAAAAACCTCCAATACCTCTTAGACGTGTAAGCAACCAGCCACTCGTACAACTCTATAGGAAAGATGGAAAAGAAGGTCTCATAAAGCTCATCCTATAGATTTTGCTCAACCTACGTGCGTGTGTTAAACTCATGTCTAGTGATAAATATGTGAGCATACTCTTCTTCTAGATAATCTAACCACTCCTAAATATTGGCCAAGGTCAACTGATACGTCTTCATCATGCAACGTCCTAAAAAATAGCTTAGAAAGAGGTCTCAACAACAGAACCAATGATGAAGCCTAAAATATATCCATAAATCCCAAGGCGCGCTGACACATCACTTAGACTGAATTGAGTGCTCACCCTAAGCGTGCAAGGGTAGCATGCCCCTCTTTAGAGATGCTTATCTAGAATGTTAGCATGATTGAGTATATATATACTCAGATTCATAACAGACAATAAGGCATTCCACAATGCATAAACCAAATCTAGAGCTTAACCAATTGAAAGATTAACTAAACAATGACTATAATGAGATTTACCATGTAAGAACCATATTCAATCACATCTAACACCAATATCCAACCAATAAGATACATTATATTAAATACTGTAAAACATAGAAGCTTCATACATCATGATGCAGTTTCCATAGTTATGCGCGCTAGCGATTTCGTAACATAACTCTATAATAAAACAATATATCCAAATTGTGCAAATCAATACACACACACACACACACACACACACACACACACACACACACACACACACACACACACACACACACACACACACACACAGTGGTGGGGATGTGCCCTTCACCGCCCATGCACCTTCCAAAAATAGGCTACATGCTAATAATATCCATGCACCCTTACATAAGAATACAAAAGCATGTAATCTAAGGAATTTTGAAATGAGGGTGAAAGGGCTGTGGCATTCCCAAGATCTAGAACGGTCACAAATTTTGAATTCATGCCCCTCCAACGGTCTCTTGGCTACGCCCCCTGTGATGCAGTGATGGGGCCCCCTACAGGCCAGGGCCTGTCGAAAGCTCTGCAGAAGAGGCTAAGTCCCCATTGCCCAATGTCAAATTTTGTGCAGGCAGGTCGTGATAAACTTGTCATTCAGGATGGTCTGGTTGCCATCCCTTCCGTGTCCCTGGAAGACGATGTCGCCTTTGTAGCCCAAATCAAGCGTTTCTATTCAAGAGCTATTTTTACAAAATTTATTAGTAGAAGGTTATTGATTTCAGGCATTCAAAACTGGTGTGAAACGTAGTGGGGTAGCGGCCTGAGTATTCGATTCCTTGAAAATGTATTTTTTTAGTTTTATTTCAGAGTGACGCCCAGAAGGATGACACTATGGCTAGGAAATATTTTCTTCTTTTCAACTCCAGTTTGGCGATTCGCGAGTGGGAACCTCATTTCGACTATAACAGTGCAGATACAAAAGGGCTTCAAGTATGGGTTAGACTCTACTCTCTGCCCAGCGAGTTTTGGTTTTCTCCAATCCTCACTAAAATATGCTCAAGCTTGGGTCGCGTCATCCGCATCGACCCTATCTCTTTTGAAGGTACCCTTTCCTCTTTTGCTAGAATCTGCATCTCTATTGATCATTCTCAAAAGCTTCATGATGTCATCCATATAACCACTCCATCTGGGATTTGAGAGCAAAAGGTGGAGTACGAAGGTGTTTCCAACATTTACTTTAAGTGCAAAAATCCCAGACACATTCATAAATTCTGTAAAAATCCTCTCTATACTAGCGATCTGAAATGGAGAAAAATATCCCCTACCCTTTCTTCCCCCTCTCCATCTTTCCCCTCTCATTCTTCCCCCCCTCAGTCCCCTCGCTTGGTTTCCTCTACCCCCCCACCTCCTCGTGAATCCCTTTCCTTGGACCCCGATACTTTCTCTCTTATAAAAGAAACGACCGCCGTTGTAAAGGACTCTACCAGGATTCTGTCCCTTTTCCACGAAGGCATCTCCATCGGCATGGGAGGAAATGCCTCCTCTTTAGAAAAATGGATTATTGATAAAGATGCACTTCTTTAGTCTAATGATGGTGATCCTATGGATACTCTGGAGGCTACTCTCGAGAATCAATCCTCTGATAATTTGTTACTTGGTTTACTTCACCCCACACCACCCCTTCTCAATATGGATCTTAGTCCGAAAAGCATTCTAGGTCATCCCAACAAGAGTAAACTCTCTCTTAACGAGGTTTCCGCTGGGAAGCAACTTCAACTGCGTTCCTTCTTCCCATCTAGAAGTAGGAGAGGCGAGTCCTCTCTGAAGCCAAAATGATCCTATTTTCATGGAATGTTAAGGGCCTTAACGCCCCTAACAAACAATGTCTGCTAAGATGTTATGCCACTGATGCTGCGGTTGAGATTTGTCTGATTCAAGAAACCAAAATTTCGGAAGAGGGATGCTTAAACAGATGGTTCTAAAAATGGAAAGGCTGGGAAGGTTTCTTCTCTAACTCTATTGGTGCCTTGGGTGGTCTTGGTATTTTGTGGAAAACTAGCTGTTGTGTTATTGAACCTTTCCTTGTGGATTCAAATTTTATTTGGTGTAAAGTTCAGATTAAACATTATGATGATTCCTTTTTCATTCGCAATGTTTATGGCCCTTCTACTCTGATTAGAAAAAGAGCTCTCTGTAATACTCTTCATCTGCTCCTTGATACCGTTGCCTTCTCCAAGACTATCATAGCTGGTGATTTTAATGCTACTCTCTTTGACTGCGATAAGCGTGGAGGTATTCAATGGCAACCATGCTCTCAAGTAGACTTCACCTCCTTCATTTCTTCCTCTCATTTAGTCGATGTGGAGCCTTGTAAGGGCTGGTTCACATGGAATAATAGGGGGCCTGGGTTTAGTTCCTTGGCAGTGTGTCTTGACAGATTCCTTGTTTCAGAATTCTGGTTGCAGAACAACTTCCTTATTAAAAGCTCTGTTCTTCCTTTCTCTAGGTCTGATCACTTTCCAATTTCTCTGGATCTCTCCTTTGATTTGCCTCCGTGCCGTTCCCCCTTCAAATTTGAAAAAATGTGGTTACATGATTCATCTCTTAAGCCATTAGTCAACCTCTGGTGGGACTCCTTCAATGTCAAAGGGACTTGGATGTTCCAACTCTCCAAAAATATTTCTCTGCTGAAAGACAAATTGCAAAGTTGGAATTTTTTGAGTTTCAAAAAAAATTTCCAAGAAAATCTTAGAGTTGAGAAGGATCTTCGTATTCTAAATGAGTCCATTCTCACCCAAGGGATGTTCCAAGCTGATTTCCACAAAGAAAAAACTCTTCTAAAGGAATTGGGGGCTCTCCTTCTGAAAGAGGAAACTTTTTGACATCAAAAATCCTGAGAAATTTGGCTGAATGATGGAGATAAAAATACCAAGTTCTTTTTTGCCTCTGTTAAAGCAAGAAGAAATTTCAATTGCATCTCCTCTCTTAAGCTTGAAGATTTATCTCTTGCTTCATCCCAAGTGTAGATCAAATCAGAAGTGGTGACTTATTTTAAGAAGCTCCCGAATGACTCAGCCTCCACCTTTGGAACACAGTCCCCCTTCCTTCTTCAAACCCCTGTCGCTATTACTGATGTAGACAACGACCTGCTTCTTTCTCTCTTCTCTAAGGAGGATGTACGAATAATTGTTTTTTCGATGAAGAGAGACAAAGTGCCTGTTCCCGATGGTTTCCTCGCATACTTCTTTCAGGATTTCTAGGATGTTGTCGGTTTTTGAGTTTCGAAAGTAGTCGAGGAATCTAGGATTTTGGGAAAGATTTTAGGTACTCTCAATCATACCCTCATCTGCATGTTTCCCAAAAAGTCCCCAGCTGAGACAATGGATGATTTCAGACTCATTTCTCTCTACAACACTACTTACAAAATCATTTCCAAAGCTATCGCCAATAGATTAAGCCCTCTGCTGTCCAAATTGGTGGCCCATGAACAAAGTGGTTTTATTCCCGGAAGGTCTATTACCGATGGGATCATTATCCCCCATGAATTGATTCACACTCTTCATAATTCCTCTAGAGCGAGTATGATGTTGAAACTGGACTTCAGCAAGGCCTATGATCATGTCAATTGGAGGTTCCTCCTCAAATCTTTGCAAGCCATGGGTTTTTGTGAGCATTTTTGTAAATGGATCTTCAACTGCATAGCTTCCCCCCATTTCTCAGTTTTGGTTAATGGCTATGCGGAAGGCTTCTTTCAGAGTAGCAGAGGATTAAGGCAGGAAGATCCTCTCTCCTCTTTCCTTTTCACTTTGGTTGCGGAAGCTCTTAGTCGCAGCATTAAATCCGCTATTATGGATGGTTCTCTTAAAGGTTTACTTATCACCTCCAACCTTCCTCCACTCTCTCACCAACAATTCACAGATGACACCTTTCTATTTGGTCAAGGGACCATCCTTGAAGCTAAACGAATTTCTTCCATTCTCGACTCTTATTCTTTTGCTGCAGGTCAGGTTTTAAACTATCATAAAGAAGTTATTTTCTTCTTCAATGTGGCTCCTAGACTCCAGTGCAGGATCAAAGCAATTCTTTGCTTCTCTATGGGAACTCTTCCACATAATTATTTGGGCATTCCACTCTTTCACGGAAATGGCAGGGCACATCTCTGGAACAGGGTTTTGAATTCTCTTTCCACCAAACTTCTTTCTTGGAAAGGAAAATGGCTTTCTTTGGCCGACCGCGCTCTTTTAATCAATTCGGTGCTCCTTTCAATTCCAATATACATGTTATCAGTTTTATAGATCCCAAAATCTGTTCTGATCAAAATTGAAAAAGTGGTGCACACCTTTTTATGGCAAGGTCACAGTACTGAGCGCAAATTTCATCTTGCTAATTGGGATCTAGTTAAACTTCCCAAGCGTAAGGGCGGTATGGGTATTCTGGATCTTGCTCTTCAAAACACTTCCTTAGGGGCTAAACTGGTTTGGAATTTCATCTCTAATGTAAAAATACTTGCCTTCTAAATTCTCTCATAAATATCTCGGTGGACATCGCCACGATATTTTATTATCCAGCTCTGAGCTCCCGAGAGGTTCACATATATGGAATTTTCTTTGTAACTCTAAATTCGTTATTGTTGAGACGGTCACCTGGAACATTAACAATGGTCAGCTCACTTCTTTCTAGGATGAAAGTTGGAATGGCGCATGGGGTACTTTGGTTTCTAACTATGGTTATCAGCGCCATGACGGCTCACCTTCTTGGCTCTGGAAAGATATCTCTTCTATAGGAGCTTCTATCCATGAATCCACCCTCCTTAAGGATTCCATTCGGGATAGAAATGTCATGTATCTCAGCAAAGACAACAGTTTACTTTGGCTTGGGGACGCCTTAGGTTCCTATACGGTAAAAGCTAGCTATAATACACTCATTTCACATTCCAGAAAGGGGACTCCTTGTTCCCTTGGTTGCTGGCACCCAAGCATCACTCCAAAAGTAGCTTATTTCAGATGGTTAGTTTTGAATAAGAAGGTTCTTGCTCAAGTCAAAAGGTGATCCTGGGGCTTTTCTGGTCCCTCCAAGTGTCTATTGTGCGGTGCTGCTGAGGAAGATTTGGATCACCTTTTTTTTGTTTTTCCCCTTTGTTTCCTATTGTTGGGATTGGCTTCTAAACAAATTAAGTCTTGCTTGGGTTCCATGTAAGAGCATTGTTGCGAATCTTTCCTCATGGCCGTCTTTCAATGCCAACAATTTGTTTAGCTTTATTTGGCACATCAACCCACACTTTTTTCTCTGGCATATCTGGTGGGAACGTAATATTTGCCTTTTTAGGGAGTAAGCTGTTGATCTTCCTACCTTTTTCAATAAGCTTGAAGTGGCCATTTCGGAGCGTGTTCGTGCTAACTGTCTCTCCTTTTCCACCTTCTCCTCCAAGGATTTCTCGATCTCACATTCTTGGCCCCTCATCAAGCTCCCTAGACCAGGATCAATTGTAAAAAAAGGGCTCTCACAACTTGAAAAATCCATTCAAAGGAAAAGAGCCAGATGGCGTCCTCCCCTGTAGGGTCACTGGAAACTGAATTTCAATGGTGCCTCTAGAGGTAACCCAGATAAATCTAGCGCTGGTTGCATCCTCAGAGATGATCACGGTAATCTCATTAGAGCAGGCTCCTTCCCACTCAAATAGGGTACTTGTAACTCTGCCGAAGCCCATGCTTTATTAGAAGGGGTCAAGATGGCAAATCAACTTGGTTGTCTAATTCTCTCAATCGAAGGGCACTCCCAAATAATAATTTTCATGGTATCCAGAGGTATCTCCCCTTCGTGGAAAATTAATCTTTTCTTACCTCAGATTCTTTTTTGGCTGGACAAAATCCCCTCTTGGAACATCTCTCACAATTTTCGAGGAGCTAATCATGCGGCAGACTTCCTTGCTAACTTTGCCATTGATCATCCTTCCGTCAGCATTTCTTCCGATTCTCCTCATGATTGGCACGGACTGCCAATCCTCCTCTCTCATGATCAGGCTGGCTCATCCTAGTTGTTTGACAGTGCCTCCCTCACATGTGGAAGTCCTCTCTGAGTGAATTGTCCTATCCCCACCTTCTTGGTGGTGAATCACTGCATCACTTCCGTAGGTGATTTTTGTTACGTGGCACATGTCTCCTCCGACTAGCTCACTCATTCCTTGCCCTCTTCATTTCTTCTTGGGTTTGGCTTCCCTCGTTTTTCACACGGTTTCTATTCTATTTATGTTGTTTCCTCCTTTCTCGGTGTCATCTCTTGACTGTTTCCTTGCTCTGTGCAATCTTCTCCACCCTCATGTCTTTCGTTGGCTTTCCTTTTGTGGTGCTTCGCAGCCAATTTCGGGAATTGGCTGATTTCTCTGCTATCGACCAGCGTTGCCTTGCTATGGTTTTCAAATTCTCATCCTAGGAGGAATTTGATGCTATTGAAGTGATTATAGAAGATTCCTTTCATTTTCGAGCCCATCACCCACTCACCGACTCCGACATTGCCTCTATGTTTGTCTCCTTCTACTTTCTTCTTCACTCGGATATTGCTGATGTTGAACGAGTGGCCATCAACCAAATTTACGCTATCTACCGGGTTGGATTGCACGATCAACTAGTCGACTTATCTCCATCGGATCCCCTCCTGTGGGTGGAGGAAGTCGATGAGCTTGCTCTTGGCTCTAGATGCAACATTCGGTGGCTTTGCAGAAAGTACCAAGATTTAGTGACATTCGCTCAAAATTTCCACCCCACTTTGGATCAGTGCTTCCTCCCTGTGGTAGACGTCAATGCGGATCTCTTCCCAGTACACTCTCCGGTTGATCACTTGAACGCACTTAAAGACAGAGCCAGTTCTGGCTTCCATCTTTTGCTTCAGGTGGAAAACTCGCGCGCTGGCTCCTCTCTGATTTAATTGGTTCATGTTTCAGTTATTTTTCGGGTTCGGCTGTAGTCCTTCTTAGGATCAACGTTCATTTCTTTACTCATCATTTCCTCTTCCTCCTTCTCCTTCTCCTTGCCTTAGTTTTCTTCACTTCGCTGTCTCCTTTCATTTCTTCTTCTTGTTGGGTTGGGGTCCCTTCCCCACTGGTTCATAGCTCTGGTCAAAAGCATTTATGAATTAAAAAAAGAATAAAAAAGCATGCAAGTTCTAATAATAAATCTCCTATAGTTAACTCCTAGTACAAATCCTATTAATAGCTAAAAACTATGCATGGCACTCGATCTTATGTTTATCCAAAATAGCCTTGTGTAGCTCACAAGTCTTCATACCTTTACATGCTTTGCACTTCATGTCAAAAAATAGCCTTGGTCTGCAAAAGTGGCTAAGTCCCGTTTTAACCTATTTTTGGGCGCGCTCCTGTTTTGCTATACTTATGCGTGAGTATACGTGCCCTGTTCCGACATGCCCAATCCTTATGTGCTTTGATCCTTGAGCTATACTTCCTCAGCTCAACACTTTGTCCTTTCTTGTAATTTTTTTTCTTATGTTGGTGTTAACATGCTCCATGATGAAACATGTAACACATAGTGCATTCAATGGCCATAAAAGAATTTGAGTAGTAACTCAAATGTGAAAAGTATATTTTTAACTTTGAAAATTGAATTTTGTATAGTAAAGTAAAGAGAAAAATCATAGACGGAATACACCTATTCATTTTTTCTAAGGAATAATCTCATGTATTTATTTATTTCTTGAATATTCTAATTTATATTAAGCTACAAAAGGATTGGAGGTGATTAGTCCTTAATTTTTCTAAAGGTGAAGCAAAATTAGGAGAGGAGTTGAGTGCACTTGACCCAACACTAACAGGAAAGGTGCTGTAGGAAATTTGTCCCAAGTACCCCTAAAAGAAAGGAAGAACAAACTATAAATTATTTAGCCACTTTGATAGCTTCCCATAAAAAGAGTGAGGAAGGAATAACATCCTAAAAAGTACCTAACCACTTTCTCTACCCCATAGATCACATTATTGTAGATAGATCTAGGTCCAAGTGTAAAATGACTCGAAATTGAAAGGGAATGAAGTATCTTATGCCCCATAATGTGTTGTCATTGTTGAAGATGATATATGAAAATGTTGAATAATGAATAAAAATAAGGAACATGCCCCCATACAATGTATCTACAACTATATATCATTTGAGTAATGTTGGAGAAGTAATGAAGTACTCACACCCCCTATATTGTGTAGTGTATTATGATGGAATATACTATGAAATGTGTCATCTGTCTCTAAATATGTTCTAGAAACTTGTATTTTTCTTTGAAAATCTAAAACTTCTAAAATTTCCTGTAAATATACTCCAACATGGAAATGTTTGTCTTGGTCCATAACGTATGACAATTTCCTCCCTACTGGATAATTATGTACTTGTGCCAATTCTATTCCTTCTTTGTATTTGAATTTGTTTACAAGAATACATTGCATGTATAATTCTGTATCTGATTCCTAAAGTTTGTATGTATCATAAATATGTGTGTAATGCACCTCACTAAATCCCCCCTCTTTTGAGGTGCATGATAGATGTTAATAGAGTGTGTGAATCAAAATAAATGATGTGCACCCATGTTAGATATATCTGAATATTTATGTTGGATCACATGGAGGCATATATTTGGTGTCCATTGTTGATATCCCATTCCTACAAGGAGTGTGCATAGTGGAGACCATAGTGTACAAAGCCATCGACAAACAAAAAACAATAATTACAATAACTATAATGTATAAGAGTAAACAAATGCAAAGCCAAACAGGTATACATTTAATACAAGTACATAAACACTGTCACATAAAATAGTCATATCAAAGTCATAAAGCCACAAACAATGGACACAAGGGTGTCATAAGATAAGCATATTGAATGCCATAAGACACATATAAAGAAGAAAGTATACAAGTAATCACACATACAAGTACACACATAATGTGAAGGAAAATAGTCATATCAAATGCACAAAGATGGAAACACGAGACACAAAAGTGTCAAAAGACACACATTGTGAAGTCCATAAGATGCATACAAAGGAGCACGCATACACGTAATCAGACATACAAGTATACAAGAAATGTTATGGAAAATAGTCATATCAAAGGGTCAAAGATGTAAACATCGGACATAATAATGTCCCAAGACAAGATTAGTGAATCCCATAAGATGCATATAAAGAAGCACATATACAAGTAATCAAAACTACAAGTTCACAAGAAATGACACACACATCAAAGGCATATAGTTGTAAACAAGGTAAAATAATGTTTCACAAGAAAAATCAAAGGTCATAGGTTACATATATATAGTCAAGCATACAAGTAATGAAGTAAGTGAATACAATAAGCAAACAATAAACCAGAGACATATAGAGCAATATAAGCTAACACTACACAAAAAACATGTTTTCAGGTTAGTTTGAAAAATAAAATATACATAATATAAATTGTTATTAAGTGTAAGGATTAATTGAAAGTAAGTATACTAAAAACAAAGCCCTTGAATAGTGTGGGAGATGTCCCCAAAAGATGAGGTTCAATTGGGAAGGGACTGGGTTGACATCCATCACTGCATATAATCTTGTGTGTCCTAGATGAAGATAAACACACCTTATGAATGCATGCATGTAAATAATATATAGAAATATATGATATCTATAAACCATATGATAAAAAAAATATGTAAAGTAACAAGCTAACAAATCAAGTCACATGTGGGTCTGCATTTTGTATTTTTGCAAATATTTGAATGTTTTTGTATTTTTAATTATTTTATTTTACTTTTGTATTTTTGTGATTATATTTATACATAGGAAGAGTAACATAATAGCTGACCTATAAAATAATAATTAGGATGAGTTTACCCATAAAACAAATGAGGCTTGGACCTAAAATAAGTCATATATATAGTAGTATTCAGATGAAACTCTTGGGAATGGATGAAACCATAAAACAAGAAGTCTTAGAGTTCAAATGTGTCACATATGTAGTAATGTGAGGATGGATCTTAGGAATATGTGGATATACAATATTTTTATGAGCCATATGATGTTCAATAATATCCTTAGGAGGAGGCATGTGAGGGATAAACCCGTTAGAGGTATCCTTTGTACATGATTTTTAATTTGGCTTTGTATATACATGAGAATTTTGATTAGAGCACTACGTCTCATGTTATTGAATTTGATTGATAGTGATTTTTATTTGTACATTGCAATTTTTTTTATTGAGGTTAATTTATATAAATTCCAATCAATAGAATAACATGGTTGGTGAGAGACAAGCTAAGTGATCAAATGATTCCTGATCACTCTAGGATCCAATGATGCATCATTGTTAAATGTTTGTTGATTATAATTTGATTGTGTATTTGGATTTCTTAGAAACAAAACTGCATATGTAATATTAATTTTAACTTGATTATCTTGTAAAAAAATGTTTACTTTTTCAACCCATATCAAATTAGGCCCTTGTGAAGGTTGATTAGTAGAAATTCCTCTCTGAGAAACATTTCTCGTAAGAGATTGAGAAACCAATACATCTTGGAGAGGAACCACTCAGGTGATCACATCCTCCATGGATTGATGCATCATAGGAAGATAATAATACCTATAAGAATAGAATGCATTGAAAGATATAATTCCCTTGTCTTCAAGTAGATTAAGTTTCTGATGCAATGCATAAAAAACATTGTCACGATGTCCATTAATTCCATGATAGTTACAAAAGTTTTATATTTTTCATGCTCAAGTAAATGGCGAGGGTGATGATCATTAAAAGGTAATATAATCAAGTTATTATCAATAAAATTGAGAAAAATATCATGTGGATGATCAAGAAAATTTTCAAAGCATAGTCATGTTTGCTTAATAACTAGAGAAGGAATCATAGGATCTTCAGGTCTAATAGTAAGATGATAGGAAGTATTACCTTGGTGTAAAACCTTAAATTTTACCAAAGTAGAAGATGATAAAATCACAACATCAGTATTGGGTTCCAGAGTGGGAGTAGGAATATTATTATGTGATGGCGTGGATATGCATGGAGGAGAAAGTTCTTGCTCCAAATTATAACTTAGAGGAAAAGATCAATGAAAGAATCACATGTGTCAAAAAAAAGAAACTTCTCCTTAGGATGGAAAATGATGCCATGATAAAATATCTATTTTACTTTTAAATCAACAAGCTTATAGATTAATTGTTTCATACTTGTATTAAAATGTAAAATATAATAAAAAATTGACTCATAATTGTCTTGATGAAAGGAAGGAAAATGCGCATAAGTGATTCTAGAGAAATTGTTATTAATAAAGTAGATATGGAATTATTCTTCAATATTTTAAAAGGTAATAAAGGATGCAATAATGAGGTGATTAAACCATTGTGTCACAATACCTACGAGGATTTTAGGAAATGATTTTACTAGTAGCCGATTATCAGTTCTTGCCTATGGCAGGAATACTATAGTTTTCACTTCAATGAAATAATTTGTGTCAATGGACCAATCACAAATGATAATTTTTTTGCCTATGTCAAATTTTCTAATGTATAAACTTTGAATTGACATATTTACATAAATATAATTTCACATAAATTAATTTATTAGAATGTTGATTGGTGAGAAAGGGAGATTTGACATTTTTTCCCCCTTATTGAGCTACAGGTTTTTCTATTTTTTTAAGCCAAAAAATTGTAAATGGCCAAGTGGTTTGACATTTATTAACCCTTGTCAATTTGTCAATTCATTTAATTCCATGTGTCCCATTAAAATAGTAATAACATTTATTTACTTTGTTCTTATTTATTAAATGTCAAATCTTATTTATTTACATTGTTCTTATTTCTTAAATGTGGCAAATTTTATTTATTAATTTCTCCCAAACACAATAATTTTCTCCATCATGGTTAAGAATTTTTTCACTTTCAATAGTTATCAATTTTAAAATAACATTTAAATCATTTTTTAAATAGGCATAAACTCTATTAAATTTAATTTTCTTGAATTTTTACAATCAACATATCACTTAAGCAATTGCTAAAATACAATTACATCTTTGTAGCATGAATGGCAGGAATTGGCCGCTTTGCGGCTCTTGTTATTATAGGAATCCATAGAAAGTCTATAACTCTTAAGGTGGAGATGAGGATTGATAGTCCCATAACAAAATTGAAACTTAGGCATCAAAAATTATTTATGGAAGGAATATTGAAATATCTTGAATTTCTTATTAGGTTTTCATATATAGCATTAAATTCAATCTATAATTATAAAATTTTATTTATGAGGGTTAGGCATGCACTTTTATGTTGTAAAGTGCCTGCAACATGCATCAAGGAAGTATAATTTCAAGGAGGAATAACATATGTAATAAGAGGATATTTGATAGGTTACACTTTTCCATTAAAATTATCCATAGGGACACTATTCTACCTGGGGAAGTAGGAGGTAATACATCATGACTAGGAGCATTAACATTAGGTAAGGGTAGAGTATTAATAAATACAGGCTTAATGTTACACTATAGATCTAAAGAGACAACATATTTAAACATATTCAATTCATTTGTAATAATAATAGTAATATTAGCAACATTTATTTCAATACAAGTAAGAGTAGGAGGATCTATGTTAACATGTTTAATATTCATAAGAGGCATAAAATCCAAACTATTAATTTAAACATTATCATTGATAAGAGGATGGGAAGAGACATATAGATAGATCATTTCGGAATTAATTAGGAAGGGAAGAAACACAAGTATGCATATCATTGTTACATTGAATAAGAATCATCATATTTACTAGAAGAGGGAAGAGAACATTAATTTGTAACATTTACATATTCATCAACAATATCATTTTCCATCAATTATAAGAGAAATAAAACCACCATCAAGAATTTCATTAATCGTAGGAATATAAAAATATATTGAGACATTATCATCATTAAAAGATCCATCAATTTCATCATTAGTTATATCAAGAGTACGAAAAGAGAGAGCATCCCATTCATAAATAATAGATTCTATGTCATTAGTAGCTACCATATTATGAGAGTCATTTGTATTATTATAATTAGAAACATGATAAAGGGTAGTTTCCATTTATTTGAATGAGAGTTCCTAAAAATTATTATCCCAATCATCAAGATAAAAATCCACACATTCATAAATATTATCATGAAAACATGGTACATAAGTATTGGTAAGGCTAGGATTAACTAATTGTTCACAAAAATATGAAGAATCCATAGGAGGGTAGGCATACGATTTCTCTAACTCAGATTATGGGATTTGATCATAGATAAAGTTTAATCCTACCCTAGATTTTAGGATGACCTACAATAACATGTAAGGGGTGAGAAGATCTTGTCTGTTGAGGACCAAAGATATCATAAAAAGAGTTATAAGACCTAATAGACTTAGTAGTAGTATAAACACAATCTTGGTATAACCTTTCTTCCCATTGGGTGACAAAATGTATAATTTCAACTTGCAGAATATCATCATAAATAAAACTAGGGTGTGATGTAGATATATAATTACTTGTGAGTTCATAAGGGGAATGAAAATGGTTATCAAGGGATAGTATCCCTTATGATCTTGCAAATCAAGAGCTCTAACATAAGACATAAATATTGAAAGGTTAAATAACCCTAGAAGGAATAACATATAAATTATTGATAAAGGAAAAACCTAGTATAGCTAGGGGTTTATAAATATAAGAGCTAGATAAGAAAGGAAACCTATACCAAGCTACGTGAAGGGTTCAAACAAAGAGTGGGATCATTTAGGATGTATAAATTTGGCGAGCCTAACAATTGATCCAACCCTAGGAAGCCCTAAGGTTTATCATCTTTTTATGGTATATGATACTCTTTTTAGCCCTAGGATTGGTTATCTTTTGTGCTTTCATGGCATACTCCATGATGTAGACACATAAATTTGGCAACTTATCCTTTGGAAATGAAAATTATACACACATCCTAACACTAATTGACATATCCTTGTCTCTCTCACAAAAATTTATTAAATACACACACTTCTATATTATTCACTTCCTCAGTTTTATTTATCCCAATTAGTACTTTACTCCTAAGTATCTTTCTCATAATCTTTCCCAGTTGTCATGAATTGTGTATATGAAATGGTATAATGTGGGACTAGTTCGTACTACGATCTAAGATGAGCTATACAGTTCTATATCACACTTTCCAATGCCTCTTTTCTTAAATTTTTATCTTTCTTTGGGTTATTTATTATTCCTTGGGTCATTCTAGATGTGACATTTAACCTGTGAAATCCTATATAAGCAAGTCTAATACACTTAATAATTCACCTAACATTCTCAAGAGCATCTATTGCAAATTAAACTCCAAAATCACTCAAGAATCTCCTAATTATCCCTAAAAAACATCATATCTATTAGAGTAGTCTCCACTCAAGTTTAAAATACTCAAAATAGGTTCATGAGTCTATCTCCATCAATTATTAAGCCTCAAAATGTCTTAGAGCTAAGTTATAACAAGATAAATTCAAACGAAACATTTGCAAAGTATTTAATGGATAAAGGAGATCAATTTACTATATAAGGAACATCACACTCCATCACTACTATGCTGGTTACATCTCTATTCTATATATAGTTACACCCATTACTCTTTGTGTTAAGAGACACAAGGGAAACATAGTGGATTGGTCCAGATTTGCATACACTATTACATCACTAGGATTTTTACATGGAATTTTCTCCCACTTATGAGGGAATGTATTGTAATGCCTAAAGTGGCTCAATAGGGGTTGACCACTAGGGTCATTCCAACTCCATCAAGACATCAATTTATCATTTTGTTATCTAATCATGTTCATGAACTACTAAGCATGTATTCTAGGGTTTCATCTATTGCATAGTCCTAGTAAAACAAACATCAAAGTATATTTCTAGGCTAGCGATGACCATTAAATTTGTAAAACCCTAACATCTACTAAATCAAGAAAATATGAACCAGGACCATACTATACTATGCTCAAAAGAATACATACGGTTCCGTACCATCTTATTTTAAGGTCATAGTTCCAAATAAGAAACATTTACAAATCTTATCTAGCTTATTCATCCATTTCACACTCCTAGATCACCTTTATTTCTTTTAGGTTAGACAAGTAATCTTCCCTCATGTTTTAAGAAACCATTCTATAGTTTTATCATCGTATATTGTATTAAAAGCTATATTTTATCTTGTACATTAATATTTAATAATTAATTATAATATCCAACCTGTAAAAACATTACACCATATAATAAGTAAGGAAATAACTCTTAATCCAACCATTATTTATTTTAGTTGGGGTGTAAGCATTGTTAGATTTAGCATGGGAAATATAATCAATAGATTACAGATCCACCATTAAAATTATGAAGACTGTAGATCATGATATGCGATCGATTAAACACAAAAATATCTTAAAATAGATAGCGAATAACAAAGCTTAATGAGAAAGAGATGAAAGAAAATAAAAGCAAGAACAAGAGATAGATAACACCAGATTTAAGTGGAGAAACCTGAAGGAAAAAATTCCACTAGTAAAACACTGTATGTATTAAGAATTTACACAAGTTTAACCCAATGCGTCCACTTCACTCCCTGGTCTTTTTCAATGTCTACATAGCTATATATCTTGATCCTTTTTATATGTCTTACATTCTGATCTCAGTCTTTAATACTGGATTGTAAACATGTAAACATTGCTGATAGCCAATCCTGAGAGGGATCACCCAAATCAATGTGGGTGGGTGAATCGGTCAGGCCGCTTTACTCTTAAATGTGAAATACCTTCACAATACCGTTTGATTAGACAAACTTTAAAAATATTGGGGTGTACTGCAGTGATAAATCTCGCTAGACATTATCACCCCAACACTCCCCCTTAATGTTAAGTGGAAAGAAAAATCAGACATGCCAAATTCCTTGAATCACCAACAGTGATTTAGGCTAACATGCAAACAAGGGAAATCCATAGATCTTCCCATATTGAAATTCTTAAGACCAATGCTTTACATATGAATACTTACATCAGATTATGGAGCCTTTTATAAAATAAGGCATACCCATAAGTAAAGCTTCACTGGGATTTACAAGTAACTTTACATAGAGTGACACATTTACTTATTACAATATGGAGGAAGTATTGGAAGTTTACAACGAACTGCGTTATGCATTTGCTCATGAGACTTACAGTTCACATACAATGTTACAACCATGTGTAACCAATTCCTAAAGGATCGCTTTGTTATGTACAAAGTGAGTGGTCATGATCCACTCTTAAAATATGACCCAGGTCTTTTATAATAAGCCACCAAGAGGTGGCATTGTCATACACACTCCCCTTCAATGAAAATTTTGATAGGCCCAACAAGGCACAAAACTTGCAGTATTTCCCAACACACAATGGATTGGGGAAGGTATCTGCAACATAATCTTTGATGTTGAATTAGATTCTTTATCAAGAGAAATATGGCCTTCACATAGAGGAGGAATACTTCCTTCATCTCCTATGTGTATCACTACCAACAACCTCTTTAGCCACATGGATCTTTTTCTACTCCAAGTGATGGCGCTTGCATCAAAAACTTGAACACAAATCCAATTGCATATCCAACACAATATCAAAAAATATCATAATATAAATCATACATATTTTCACTTTTAACCAAGTATAAAGGTTAAAAACTAGTTGTATAACAACTAACATATCACTATGCTTAACAACTAAAGAACATGTTGAAAGACTTCCAACATATTACACTTTGTAAAATATATATTATATGTAATCATTATTGGACATTTCTAATACAAACATAAAGGCGTCCCCAAGTGTTATTTGATATGCATATAATAATATTTTACTAATCATATAAAATGATTTAACAACATATGTATATCTTCATATTCTAAGTCTTTACATAGTGAGATAAGACTTGATAGATAACACATCTGAACAAATAATCAAATTATTTAAGAATAATCAAGCATTCATTGAAAACATGATCCATTAAATAGTGGACACACTCATGGATTTATGTGAATTTTGCTTTGAAAAAATGACCATGTAAGCACCCTTTTGAAGTCTAGACATGTCATATATGCTAAACTACCAGAGAAGACTGAAGCAAAATCTTAAAAAAACATTTTGTGCATGTTTTTAGTTATAGTTATGCTTTTTATATAGTTTATAGAGTTATTACATTAGCTTTATGATTGTTCTCATCAATTTCATTTTCATTTTGATTTGATTTATTCCATTTTCTATTTTTGAAATTTGAATTGTTTTTGGATTCACAATCCTCTTTCTCATGGCCAAATTTTCTACAGTTCTGACATCTACCATCAAAACTTACTCTTAAGTTTCCTGATTTCTTGTCTTTACAAGGGGATTTAAGAGATGGTTTTTGATTTTTGAATCTAGAAGGTTACATTTTTTATTCTTGAGTGAGAAGTGCCTAATTAGCATTCTCTTTGGAATAAAATTTTTCCATAACATGCTCTTATTGAATTAAAAAAGAATACAAAGTGTCTAAATTAGGTAGATCATTCTCATTCTGATACTTAGAGTTAAAAATAGAGATTTTTTTTTTGAAATTTTCATGTATATTGATTTGTATAATGAAATATAACAACTTATCTTGAAATAGTTCACAGTTACAACCATCTAATTGAGCTTAAATGTCCTCAATTTTAGCTAAATAATTGACAATTTTCTCACCCCCTTTATGGGTGTTGTAAACAACTCTAAAACTAGCTTAATTATCTTAGACAACCTATTGCCTTCATGCATGGTTTCTAATTTGTTCCATGTATATGCAGGCGAGTCCATATGGCCTATATGCATTAAGAATTCATCTCTAATGCTTTGCAATAGGATGGATAGAGCTTCCTAAGATCTATGAGAGAAGGAGATAAGATTTTTAGGGGTAGTTTGTCTCCCTGTGGGACGTTTTTCGACACCATTCACAAGATCCCATAAATTCCTAGCCATAAAACAAGCTTTTAATAAAATTCTCCATATGCTATAATTTGTTCCATTTAAGAGCTGAGACTTATCTAAAGCAAAATTGAAAAAACTAGCCATTTTAATGCTCAGACGACAATGGAGACAAATATAGCTAAAACACATATATACGTGTCAATTTTCAATTAGCTCACATTTCGCAATGCAACTAATAATACAAATAATAATTAATTAAAAAAGAACCGTATACACATGAATTAAATTAATTGGATCACTTTTTCACATTTTGACACAATGTGAAATCAAAGTCTTAGTGAAATAGAGCCACTTGTTGAAAAATTTAATGACTAAAGGCTAGAAATTTGGCGGATTTTCACCAAAATTTTAATAGATTGATTTGAGAGGACTTAAAGTCCCTGAAATAAACTGAACTTAAAATAAAGTTCAGGTCTGAAAAATGTATAAGACAAGTGTCACAATCTAAGTGGCTAAGCCAAAGCAAAGAATGACACCCTGACACTTGCGAAGGCTGACACAATTAAAAAGATTAATATATGTGTAATAAAATAATTGGTTTGTGCTTCGCAAATCTAAAAAATACTAAGAAAAAAAAGATACGTGGAGCCTTTTAAATGGCTCGCACTTCGTAAGTTTGAAAAATATTGACAAATGTGAAAAATAGATGTACATGTCCAAATGTTATTGCTTTGTACTTCGCAGTGTAACCAAAATGGCTAGAGAAAATTGAGGGCACGTGGAGCCTTTTAAATGAATCACTTTTCGCAAGACTGGCACACACTGAAAAATATGAAAAGGTGGCTAATTCTTATTGGATAAATATTGTCACAAATGAAAAACTGATAAATGCGAAATATGGAGCAATTCTATTGGTTTGGATTTCACAAATATGAAAAATGCAAAATAAAAGATACTTGGAGTAATTATATTGGATCGTATTTCACAAATGCCAGAGGACAACTAATCCAAGTCTGACAACATGGAGACACGCATAAATCCCTTATTCGATCACGTTTTACAATTGAAAAATAATAAAACTAACACCACGAAGTAAGATGGAGCCCTTTGATTGGCTTGGCCTTTGCAAAGACAACAACGCGTCAGATTGAAGCCATTTAGCATTCTAAGATTGGGTACAACTTCACAAAAAGAACATCGAAGCTATTGGGAGTAATTCTATTGGTTCAAGTTTCACAAAACCAATAGGATCTAAATAAAAATGATAAAACGAAGCCAGATGGCATAAAATGATTGGATCAACCTTTACAAAAGTAGATCCAACGAAAAAGTCAATAAAATACTGAAAATGTGAAACCAAATGGCACAAAATGATTCGCCCAAGTTTCACAAAGAAAAAACTAGCAAAAAATAAAGATTTTTACTGCTAGAACGGACTTAGAAGCTCTAAACAACCTAGATCTAAATAGATATTTTGGATCCAAAGTCAAAAAATGATCCAAACGGCTATAAACGACGTGAAAACTTAAAATAAGCTCGCAGACGATGGATTTAAACCATAAATGACTGAAACAAGATGCAAAAGCAAAGATCTAAGAAAATAAAAGCTCAAACACGATCTAAACAACCATTTAGCCCATATTTAACCAATATTTCAAATAGTATTTAGGTGGGAACTGGAAGTTTAAACTTGGCTTGCTTGAAGATGACTGTAGAAATTTTAGGGTTTTGCAGATCCGTAAGTGAACTTAAAGCTTATTCACCTCTTCAAGTTAAAAACTTATAGATCAATCTTGCACATGCACAATCACCAGTAATGATACCATGAAAGATTTAGCAAGGGAAATATAATCAACATATTACAAATCTGCCATTAAAACACTAAAGACTATAGATTATGATATGCAGTCGATTAGACACAGAAATATCTTAAAATTGATAGTGAATAACAAAGCTTAATGAGAAAGAGCTGAAAGAAAATAAAAATAAGAACAAGAGATAGATAATAGCAGATTTAAGTGGAAGACCCAAAGGAAAAAACTCCACTGGTAAAGCACTGTCTGTATTAAGAATTTACACAAGTTTAACCCAACACTTCCACTTTATTCCTTGGTCTGTATTTATGTTTATTTATTATTGGCTCATATTGACATCATGTGGGTGCATGTTATTTGTGTTTGCGTGAATTTTGAATCATTATAGTTATCTTGTTGACTCTCTATACTTCTATGTTTGACCATACATGTCTCCCCTTATTATTTTTTCTCCCTCTTTAGTTATCTCTCTTTCCCCTATTTTTTATTACTTTGGTGTTTTTCTAGAATCACAATAGTAAAGTTATCATCTACCAAAACCAAACCACTATGGTTGTAGTCACCTTCTAAGTGAGCCGTAATAACCCTTATTTCAAGCCCCACATAAATATTTTTCCTCTTTTGATGTTTTTTCTCACCCATTTTGTGTTGACATGTGTGCCAATATTGTCCTAATTTGAATACAAGAAGTACTTAAATACATAAATAAATTAGTAAATTTAGGATACTGAACTATCCCATTTAATTTCTATTCAAGTTTTAAGATAAACATGAATTTATTCAATTATGAAACATCCCCTTGTTAAATTTTTTTCAAGAATTTAGAGAATATCATATAACATTTTACTAATTATTACCCATTCATAAAAAGCATAGGGGTTGGGACACACACATTACTCTATAATGCTTACTAAAAAAAACTTGTACACTAATTTTCAAACTATTCAAATTCCTAAGGGCCTAATAGAAATGGAGGGATAATATATAAATCCATTAATTCCCTCCATTTTTTATGGGTTTTCAAGGTGTTGCAAGTTTGTTAGTGTTTCAAGTTAGGATAGTTGTTTCCTTGTGACAAACATTGAACTTTGGAAAAGTAGGTGAGAATTTTTGAGCCCACTAACAAACAAATAAGATATTCAAATTAGTTTGGTAGTGTCTAATAGTTCCAAGAACCTTATTGCTATAGTTTTTATTATGCCATTAAAGGAGTGCTATGGTTCTAGTCAACATGCTCCATTTTGTTTTTTGATCTGTTTCACATCAATGTCTAGCCTTATTTTCATTGCCTATATTTTTTTATGATTTTGTTTGGATTTTTGAATAGTTCTGTATTAGTATGAAACCCTAATTCATAAATGTTTGTAAGGAATTTATATTATTTCAAGTTATATTATTCTTCTAGAATACTCTTATTTATGTTATTAGGTTTGAATTTTTGAGTCATATATATCTAGGCCTAATTACAATTATATGTGTTTAGTTTTGTTTATAAGTGGAAAACTGATTTTCACATCTACATTTTTGGTGAACTTGAATCATTTTCACCCAAACCTAATGTTACCCCTATGGTGAACCCACAATTATTATAGCCTTATATGAATTAACTCTTACATTTTTGATGGTAGATTTGGATGTCTTAGGCTTTTTGTTACACATTTTTCTAAATATTTTCACTAGCTATTGTGAGTAATAATGATGACATATTTATCTATATATTTTATATCTTTTATGACATCCAAATCGATTAGATCCAAGGCTATAACCTAAAAAAGTGTCATGTAAAATTTCAGTACATGCGATCTAATTGAAATTCCTTTGATTAATTCTAGAACTTGTGTAGAAAAGAAAAAAATTATTGTCCATGATGCTCATTAGATCATGAAATTATTCTTCCTCATCCTATTGATACATATTTGAATGATAATGCTATGAAATATCCTTAAATTATTATTGAATGTGAAATTAGTAAAGGGGAACATGTTTCTTTTAATGACTAAGAAAGACTCAAAGGAATAGTCAACCTTAGAAAACATATTTTGAAAATCTTAATGTAGTACACAACTTATTGAATGCGCTACTAGAGGTCCAATATTAGACCATGTTTAGAGACTACCAATAGTGTTATTATACAATATAGTACATATAAGATGAACCATGGATTTTTAAATGTGAGTAATAATGATCGAGCACATAGGGTGTCACCTTATTTACATAGTCATGGAATCATTTCTCAAATATCTTCTAACACATTTCCACATTATGCTTATCATATTATTAATGATTCTCCTGTTTTTACAAAATCCTTTGATTAATTCTCATGTTTCTCAAGTTTTCACTCTTTCATGTCCTTTGAATCATTAAAGTGCTTCTAAAATTCCTCCTATTGTTCATGTTTCTTCTCAATTAGGATATTTCCTAATATTCCTACTCCAATTTATTCTACTACTTATCTTCCTTCTTTTAATATGACTATCATGATGAAAATTGTGTATAAATCACAAAACCAAATTTAGGTGTTATACAAATGTACTCAAAATCCACATAATAAGGTCAATTACAATGATATATTACTTAAACATTTGGTTTATGAAGTGTTTTTAAACCCCTTCCTAATATTTTTTATTTCTCTAATTTTGAATGATAATGTGAAAGAATATTACTCTCACCACCTCAAGTCATTTTATACCTCTTTCTTGTATTTTACATACGAAGATAGATTATTGGCCAAGTTATTTTCTAAGAAGGACTATCTGTTCAATTGGTTGTATGATTTAACTTATAGGTATATACATGCTTTTTCCATATCAATTAATCTTATCCTTTCACATTTTCAATCAACATTAGCATGTTGGTCATGTTTACAAAACTTTCTCCATTAAAACAAGGCACTAATGCAACTATTAGTGAGTGTATGCTTATATTCAAGACTATGTTTACCAAGATGACTCGTAAGTTTCTTGAGAGTGATATTCGAAGCATATTTTATAAAATATTACATACACCTATTAAGGGAAACAATTTTTCAACACATTTGAATCTCTTTATGAGTTTTTTTTGCATGGTTTGAATTATAGAGATCAAGATTTTAGATGCCAAAATGCTTCAATTTAGGAACAATATCCTTACCTATAGTGAAGAAAATTTTTAAGATGAGGAAACCTTCAAGGCCAAGACTAGTGATAATATTTTACAACCTAAAACTAAGGAAAAAAGTAGGGTAAATGTTGTAAAAATAAATAAATAAAACACCATTTGTATCACAACAAAAAGAGCATATAAAGTCTACAAGGTTAATTAAGAGTCAATAAAAGGTGTTTGATCAGGGGATCATTTTTGATATCAAAAGTTCCCTAAACATACCTAAACTATGTCAGTGCAAAAGATTGTTTCGAGAGCTTTGCATCGACTACGAGAAAGCGACAAACGGACATCAGGAGCTCTAGTTATGTCCGGTCAAAGTTTAGTCAACAGGAAAGTCAACTCTAGTCAAATGGTTGATATTGGACCAAAGGCACTGTGACACATGGAAAAAATGCAAAGGGAGTCATTTGTTAGTTTTTGAACTCCGGTCATCGATGGTCGTAACAAGAGGCTCAACTTTTTTAACGGAGGGGAGCCTGGCCGCCGTGTGGACTATGGTATTATCGCCAACGTGGTGGGTCCACAAGCCACCATGTGGCTTGCCACCACTTAGCCATATTTCATTTTGAATATCATAATATTATATGGTTGAATTTTAAATTATTCACCATATTACAATACAATTTCAATTTGCAATGTTTGGGTCGAATCTTGGTGAGACCACATTCCCACATATCTCGGCGGTCACAAAGCACACCACATGACTCGGCCAAACAAATCCGCCAACCCACACATATGCCAAAGACCACGTGGTGAAGTGGTGGGGCATGCAAATCCCATGGTGGAAGCTTCCGCGTGAGAAGGAGGAGTGGGGCGGATAAGCCTCAAGTGGTCCTTTGACCACTTTACTTGCGTGGGAAAGGCTTTATTAAGCCTAAAACATTTACTCCTCCACCAAATGTGGGATATAACCCACTTAACCATATCTGACCCTAAGGGAATTTATCCCTTCCTAAGTGCAATCCGCCCACTATGGGATGTAATCCTATCTAAATGCTACGGGCTAGGCTAATATTAGCCTTAAGATAATTTTTAATACATTATTTTAAGGGCCCTATTTGGGTATAAATAGGGGACCCATTTCTTTGTAAAATACACACACATACAAACACAACTGGGAAGCTCATTCCTAGAGCTCGGAAGGCAGCCAAGAGGAGAGTTAGATAATATGTCAACGACATAGTTGTGTGAAGACCTAATTTATTTAGGCATTATTATTTTAATTATTATTGACCAATTATTTTTAGGCAATAATAAATTAAAATTATTGTGACTAGGAGTTGTTAATACTACCTAGTTGGCCCATAGTGCCACACCAAATTATTATAAATCCTGGAATATCGACTGGAGTGCCATTGGGAATTACGAAGTGTCTGGAAGGCCGATCGAGAACTGGAGGATTCCAAACAGTGGAGCTAGTGCCAAAGAGCTTGCTGAATATGCCAAGAAAGGGGAAGTTAAGTGCTATATTTCACCCTTATCATCTGAAGGTCTGGTTATTCTTCTAAGTAGGTTCTTAATAGTTTCCATTAGGTTTTCTTGTAAAAGTACTATTGTAACTTACAAGTTTTGACTAGTGGAATGGTTTGATAAAAGCCCAGAGACGTAGGAAATTGCCGAACTCCATAATCAACCCGTTTGTAAAGTGTCATACTTATTGCATTATTTTAAGTTGATTTTAACGGGGTAAAAATTAAACGGTAATTTGATAAGCCCATAAGGGCCCGAGATCAGGTAAATAAAAAATTGATCATTTTTAGATAAGTGTTCCTATAATTTATCGTATGAAAATTGATTACTCTACCTCCTATTCAAGAATTGGATCCATAAAGGAATTTATTTAAGAACTATGATGCTAACAAATACTATGATTTTCATAGTGCCAAGACATTCTTCTGACAATTGCATAACTCTAAACATAATATCTTGGACCTAATTAAAAGTAATCAAATCCAAGTTGAAGGAACCAAAAATGTATCAAATGAGTCATTGGATCAACCATTTTAAATAAATATATATATGTGAATACTATCCCAAACCATGATACAAAATCAAACAGTCAAAGTAATGTTCATATGATAGATCGAAGGGACTAACCACCAGTTTATTGTACTCATCAAATTGATGCATTTATTAGTGTTGTCAAGCTTGATTAAATAGAGAGGGAGCATCCTCCCATTGTTTTTTTATGAAATTGGATTTCCAAATGATGAATATTATAATGGAATATTATGCGCCAATAGGAAAATATATAAAAGGGGGTCTCATTAGTGATAATTCTCAAGTATTAACATATGCAAAAATAAACTCATTTATATCCTTTTATATTATAGGAGAGACTTAACTGACACTACCATTATTATTATGGGATACAAAATATTATTATAAATCCCCTTGGTTATATAGTATTACCTACCATAGTGCGTCCTAAGTGTAGACACTTAAATTTGGTAACTTGTCCTTGTGCAATACCAAGTTTGACCTTGTATTTTTGTTAAGACAAATGCTCACATTCAGAATCTAATCTGTGTCGGTGACTTGTCTCATCATCCTAGGGGTATTATCCACATCACGTGGTGGTTCATCTCGCATAGCAAGGTTCATAGGTCTTAGGAGTTATATGATAAGTTGCATATGCCATATTCTATTCAGCCTGTGTTATTTATTTGGAAAATTTAAACACCTTGCCTTTCTGTTAAAGCCCCTGTTTACGACTGTTTATCCATTTTGGCTTTGTGGCTGTGCATCTTGACCTACGACATCCCACATGCTCTGCCCTGGCTTTGACCCAAGCCTTCACCTACCCTTGCCATTTTGAGCCCGAGCACAAGCTTTGTGCCGACTTCATGTAATCGTCATGCCCATCTACCCCATTAGCCGTATTCTCCCTCACTGATTGAGCCATTAACCCTCCCGCCTTTTTTTTGTTTCGAGTTTTTTAAAATTAAAATGGTGGTTTAATAAACGTAGGTCATTTATCTTATAATCAAAGGTGGGCATGTTTAGTAAGGGGTCAGACCCTATATTATTGGGAGGATAATATTAAAGTGGGGGTTTTGTTGGTTGGGTTTCTCTTGTTATTAGTTAGGCCTTTTTATAATTAGATTTAAGTTAAAATTTTAGATCTAATTATTTTTAAAGGTGCATTTTTAATATAATTATATTTTAATTAAAATTTTAAAATCTAATTGTATTCTCAATTAAAAGAGCTTTAATTTTATTTGTCTAGGTATCTAGTTAAATTTTTAATGCTATTTTATTTTTCAATAAGATTAGTTGAATAAAATAGTCATTTAGTTGACAAGGACATAGACGGGATCCCATGCACACAGTAAGTTGGAATTGTAGGGGGTATCCGTGGAGAAGAGGACCCGGGTTGGGGCCCATAGCAGAGGGAAAATATATTATTATTCTTACAAAATCTCATGAGCATGGTTGTTGCAAAGTCCCAGATTTCGAGGGGTACAAGAAAATTTCAGTTTGGAACGAAGGAAGTGAAACAAGGAAAGGTCATGGGGGAATTACAATGCTAATCAAAGAAGCGCGGTCAGGGATCATCAAAGTGGAAAAGGAAGATGAAAATAAGCAATACATTTGGCTGAAAATATCAGATAACAAGGCAACAATTAGATTGGTTGCTTGCTACTTTACACCGAAAGGTTCAAAGACATATAAGAAAAGAAATTTGGATATGGAAGACCCATATACTTCTCTAAAAAAATACATCTCCATGTTTAGTGCATATGGGGAAATTATTTTGATGGGAGACTTTAATGCAAAGACTGCAAATAATCAATCTCTTCAGTTGGGTAGTGAAAAAGGTGGAGATGACAATCTGCTTTGGCTTAACGAAGTAGAGGACACGTTTTGGGAAAGACTATCTCAAGATGGTAATGGAGGGGTGAATCATTTTGGGGTTGAGCTTCTAGGTCTGTGTAGCTTATACGACATGGTTATTTGTAATGGCATGAAGGCTTGACCCAGATCTAGCAATATCATGTGCAAAACTTACAATGGATAAAGTGTAGTGGACTATGTAATATGCACTTAGAGCGTTATTTGTAGGTTGCTCGAGTTTGAAATTGGAGATTGTCCTATTGAGCTCAAATCTGATCATAATCCTCTATTGGTCAAACTTGGTACCATTTCAAATCAGCAACAGGGAAAACAAGTTCATCGCAGGCAAGATACATCTCCAAAACAAGGAAAAGTCATTTTAAATAAAGAAAATCAGGAAATCTTTGTGGCTGCCCTTGAACAACAATTTCAGATGGCAAGAAATGATATCGAGAGCAATACAAACAAGGGGGCAAGGGGTTATGTTTGTAGTAAGTTGTTGATACCATTAATTCACAAGGCATTAAGTGCTTGCAAAAATTTTAAGCCTAGAAAAGGAGCTGCAAATACATTTCCAACAAATCCGTGGTATGATGAAGATTGTAAGGCTGCCAAGAGAGCTATGAGGGAAAGTGACGTGAAAAAAAAGAAAAAAAAAAGAAATACGAGAGATTAGTTCAACAAAAAAAAGAAAGCTATGTGAATAAGAGAAGGTCTGAATTAATTTCTCTCAGAAAACACAATCCCAAGGGATTCTGGATGGAGTTGCAACAAAAGAAAACATTCATAGAAAACAATATCACAGAAGCTCATTGGTTAGAATATTCAAAGGCTCTCTATGAGCGGTCTCAACATAAGGATATTCATCCCATCATTCATACTTCGATTGAAATTTTTTCAGAGGAAGACATCAAACATGGCATAAAGAATCTAGCAAATGGTAAAGCTCAAGATGTTGATGGGTTGCAGAATGAGTTTTTAAAGTGGGGGGTTGAGGTGCTTACTCCACATATCAGAAAAATCTTCAATAATGTTACCCAGGTTGGGTTCCCACTAGAGTGGACAACTAGTGTGGTTAATCCTCTTTTTAAAAGTGGAGATATCAATAATCCTTCTAACTATCGCAATATTATGATCAATCATTTTTTTGGTAAGCTATTTGGGGGCATGATAGAATGTAGAATCAGTAGTTGGGCAGAAAGAGAGGGCAAAAGGGCAAAAGGAAAAGCATGTTTCCGATCTAAACATTCAACCATTGATCATTGCATCACTCTTAGGCACTTCATTGAAAAGGTATGGGACACCCAAGGGGATGAAGCTTTTTACTTTTTTGTTAATTTTAAGAAAGCCTTCAACATGGTTCCTACAGACAAACTTTGGAACAAGATGGAGGAACTTAAGATTCCAAATGAGCTCAGAGAAGCAGTGTATAGACTTTATGAGCAGGTCAGAGCTAAAATAAGAACTAGGGAAGGTATGTCTAAATGCTTTGGTAGTGACATTGGGGTCAAACAAGGTTGCCCTCTTTCTCCCACTTTATTTGGTTTATACACTGATAAGCTTGAAGAATGGTTACGTAAAACCGAAGGAGGAGGTGTTCAGTTGGCCAAGTATGTGGTGAAGTTACTCTTATATGCCGATGATCTTATCTTAATTTCAACAACAACTCAAGGTTTGAGGGAGCATTTAAAATCTTTAGAATTATTTTTCCAAGAAGTCAGGATGCAAGTGAACAACAGCAAAACAAAAACCATGATTTTTTCTCTGAAAATAAAAGAGAGGCAATTTAACTTTATGTTTGAGGGGAGTACTTTGGAAATTGTTACAAAATATAAATATCTTGGGATTGATTTCCACAACAAGATGAGCTAGGAGACTTGCAAAGCAAAAAGGATACAAAGAGGTTAGAAAACATCTTACCTACTTCAAAATAGATGTAGGAAAGCTGAGCTCTGGGATTGGAAAACTAAGAAAACCCTCTTTGGTTTGTTGGTTACTCCGGTTGCTCTTTACGGTTGCGAGGTTTGGGGAAGTAGTGTGTCAAAGCATGGATGGTAGCAATTAGAAAGAATCCAGAAACATCTAATCACAAGCACTCTTAAAGTCAAATCAACAGTTCCTTATTAGATATTGTTAGCTGAAGCGGGTACCTTCCCGATGGAAGTATCGGCAATAGCTCAGCTGATAAGCTATTTGAAAAAAGTTGAAAGCATGGATGATCTTCGCTGGCCCAAAATGGTTACAAAGGATAATCTAGAGCGTAGAAAGTAAAATTTGATGAAATAGAAAAAAAAATGATGAACAAATGGGGCATGAATTTTCAGGAGTGTCCTAACAGCAACAAGGAAATAAAAAATTATGTGATGGAAAAGTTTAGGACTGCCATGTGGACAAAACAGATGGGTCGTAAGAAAGCTCAATATATCAAATATTCCAACCCCACTTGGGAGCATGATGAAAAAGCTTACCTAGGAGTAGTTATCAAAGGTAAGGCAAGGATTTTAGTGGCCTAGTTAAGGACCGGATCACATCATCTTTGTTGTGAAACCGGTAGATGGACTATTCCCAAAGAGGATTGGGAAAGGAGAATTTGTCTTTTTTGTAGTAAAGGGGTTGTTGAAATGGAATGGCATTTCATTATGGAGTGTTCAACATATGATGATATTTGTATCCTATATGAAAGTGAATTAAAAGTGGACAACATAAATGAGTTATTTGCATAAACAAAACTTAAAAAGATCGTTGGTTTAGTGCTCAAGATTCACAGTAGGAGAGTTGATATGGCAAAAATTATGAAAACTACTTAATGTATCGGTTTCGTTTGGTCCCATAGACTCTTCAGTCTCGTGGATTCCATTAAAATATTTCATTTCATTAACATTATTATCAACTTTTTAGTCCTTTTTTCTTCAAAACTAGCCAAATTGGACATTGCAAAAGGTCAATTTTTAAAGCGTTATTGGCTTTTTTTTTCTCTAATAGTGTGCTAGAGTGTTGTGTAGCATTTCTAGCATTTTTTTGCCTTCAACAGTCCTCGCTACATCCTAAAGGTCATCTGGTTGTTTTCATTCATGTTATTGCATTGTAATAACCCTTGTTATTACTTGCAGACTAGTGAGCGCATCTGCCACAGTCTTGCAATAAGGGGGTTTATGCTACGATGTGAGACATTATTTCTCACACAAGACTATATTTTTCTCCCCTTATCTTGTTTTTTCTTATTTTTTGCTTGCTTATGGTGTCAAGTTGTTATGATCAATGAACCTTGATTGTGGTCTTCACTCTTGCACGTTACTATGCTAATTGCAAGGTGAGTGACCGACTAGTTCTTGACGCACAGTCACATCTGATTGTAATCAACGCATTAAACTATAAAGTGTCAAACTTAGGGGGTGTTAATATTGTTTTAGCGTGGTTGTGTTTCTCTCTCTTTCCTTCTTCATTTTCTCTATAGATGCCTCCAAAGTACCTTTTCTCACACCGTTCAATTTCTTCGAATGGAGATCTAAAATTACTATGGTTTTACGCAATAAAGGGTTATTTTGTGTTTCCATGGGAGTAGAAACTGAACCCGATGATGAACCAAAAAAATATAAGTGGTTAAACTATTTTGATGAAGCCTTAGGTCTTCTCTGTATGTCCATCTCTCCTAAATTTATCTTCCACATCGAAACTTCCTCAACACCAGTTGAAGCATGGAAAACATTCGATAAAATGTTTAGTAAGAAAGAAGACATGAGATCACATGAGTTAGAGAATGAACTACTAGGAATAAACCCTAGTGAATTTGAAAACCTGCAGGCCTTCTTCTCAAAGTTTGTCCACACTAGATTAATTATAAAGGAATATAAAGTTGAGAATAAATACTCTTAATTGATATTTTCGATTCTCTCTAAGTTAGGTCTCGAATACTCCATCTTCATTTCAACTTTCCATACCAAGAAATCTGCCTTGGGAAGTTCTTGGAAAATTCCCTCAATTGACAGTTTTTTTTCCCAAATCATTCTAGAATAGGACAAAGTCATTCAAATGTGGACTCTAAAATCCAAGTCACATGCCCTTGTGGAAAGTAAGTGTTGTCCATATTTTCCCCCCATGATAAATATTGGATCAACCACGATCCTGCATAAGAGGAAACAAAATCAAAAGCGGACCATCGGGGAAAAAGTTGGTTCTTTGCCCCTTGTTATCTTAAAAGGAGTAAAAGTTGCAAAATTGCCCGTAACTTCGACCAAGGAAAAATTCAGCATCTAGGCCCGAGTCAAATTCAAGTGGGAATCGGAAGAAAGGGGACCCAATTTTCGAGCTATTTTTCCCACCCTCCTATACACACCTGATACAAACTTCAAGGGGTGTATCTTTTGACTCAGGGCTCGAAATATTACAAATCTGATGTCATTGGAAAGATCTCTGCCTCACTCATGTCATGGAGGTCTGGAACTTTAATTTTGAAGAGGTTAGGTGAAGAAAAATGGAGGAAATGTCTTCGGGCTTTCAATGTAGGATCCATCTATCTCAACAACCAGATCGGATTCGATATGTTTATGCCATTTCCTCTTCCTTCAAGGCTTCGAACCAAGGATTGATGCAGTAAAGACGGATTTGGGGGAGAGATTTCATTAGAGGCATTAACAGTAGTGGTTGAACTTCAACATGCTTTTCCCGCTTCTCTCTCTTTTCTTCTTTCAGGTTGAATCTATAAATACGTGGGTAGGATTCATTGTAAAGGGTTGGACATTCTTTGTTTTGCAGGCTCCCTCTTCCTTCTAGCAAAGGGATATGTGGGGTTCAGGCCTTCCACTAAAATTGTAATACGTTTCTTCCTCTTGGCTACTTTGTAATGGATTGTATCAATCTACAGAGCAATAAAACACGTCTGTGATTGATTTTAGATCCTCTTGTGTCTCTTTTACTTTCATCTGGTCTCCCATTACATATCTGGATATCTGTACTTGTTTATTGTATGCATTTTATTGATTTGTGTCTATTAGCAAAATAAGTGTTCATCATTCCTTCGATGCATCACTTGGTAGTTTAGTTATTGTTTATTTCTTGTACCCCTTTCTTATCCATGTCTCCTTGGTGAGTTTTAGATTAGGTTTAGAGATAAATACTCTACAAGCTCCCATGCATGCACCTAAACAGAGGAATAAGGAACCAACCTTTAATCTGGAGAGTTTTTCCATTTTGTAAGGTCCCACACCTTGGGGAAATTTCAATGTTATGTAATCACACCAAATGAGTCTACCTTAGAAAAGTAGATTTTTAGAACTCATTTGGGGGTGTTGTGATTTTGCATTAACAGTTTTGGCACACTTGGTGGGACTAAGAAGTCTCCATCTTATTACAGTAGGGATTGATGTACACTTGCTGTGATTTTGGTTTTTAAGAAGTCTTAAAATTGTACATTTGGCGACTCTAAAAGAAAAAAATCTACTGGTTTTAGCAGCCCAAGCTTGGGAGATTCATGAGAAAAACTTGGTCTAGAGCAAGGAAAGAAGGTATATTTGAATACTTGCATCTCTCCCTAGGAAGAGAAAGGAAAGGAAGAAGAATTCAGAGGCCTCCATCTCCACCAAGCAGAACCTTGTCAACACCTCCACTTGTAAGGCATTTCTTTCAGTCTACAAGGGTTCTTAGGCTAATCAAAATGGCACAACCAAATCCATATGTCAACTTCACCGGCAGTAGTCCACTCGCCTTGATTCCACAAAACTTAGTTTTGATTGCAACATTAAAGAACATCACACATTTCACTGGGGAAAATCAAATTTCTCCTAGTGACCATGTCTAAGATATTACAAATGTCTATACAATCCACAAGATCCATGAGATGGACATTGCAATCAAGCTCCTTGCCTCTTCATTCAAAGGGAAAGCTTCACAATGGTTTAGGAGTCTTACAACATGCTCTATCCAGAACTGGAACCGGATGTGCACGGCTCTTCATGATCAGTTTGGGGAAAATGGTGATAACTTATCTTTGTTGGAGAAACTAACAACAATCAAGAGAGCCCCGAATGAGTAGCTAACAGACTTCAACCTTAGATTCCAGTGGACCTGGGATAGGATTCCAATGACAGTAAAGCCCACTAATGAAGGGGCATTCTTATACTTTCTTAGGGCTTTAAATTTTGATATTTCTTTGATGATTCAATCAATGGGGGGCACTACATTACTTGTAGCCTATAGCCTCTCCATAGGGGCTGAGAACCATTTGATTAAAGCTGGAAAAATTGCTCCTAGGCCATCCATGCCTCTGTACCCTGAGTTAGGAAGCCCAGATACTAGCCAAGCACCTACATTAGCTCCTATACCCACCCCCAGGAGTCAAAGCTCAGCTGAAGCTTCCACTTCATCATCTAATGCCACTAAAGAGTTTCAGGAAGTGATAATGAAGCAATTTCAGAACTTTGGGAATGAGCTAGTGACCATCAAAAGGCAACAAGCTCATAGTTTCAGGCCATACCAGCCCCAGGCTCAATATCAAGCCATACCCCAGTATCAGCAGAATAGGCCACCACCTCAAACTGTGAATCAGAGCCAAAACCAAGGACAACCCCAAGCTGCTAGACCTTTCAGGCCGTATGATCCTAACACATACTTCAACATCAAGGGCATTGGTTCCTACACAGAACAATATGGCACAGGAATATGATTGGTGTTTTCCATGCAAACAACCACATAACCAATCAATGCTTTAATGGTGCTCTAAATCAGGTCTTGATGGTGCAAACCAGTATGGTGCCACAAGAATCTGACCAAGAGGAAGATCAAACAAGGAGCTCAACAAGGTGGCCCCCCAAATGAGACTTTGCTTGTCAACTGGTAGGCCAAAGACTTATGTGGGATGAATTAGTTCCCTTCTCAAAGTGTAGCTGCCAATACATGATCCAAAAAGAGAAATATCAGAGAGAGCCAACCACTGAATTCAGGTGACCCTTAATCTTCCATCACTCCAAAAGGTCCTGGTGCTCCAAGTACAACTCCCAACATGCTGAACCAATCCAGACCACCTCCCAAACCCAGTCAAGCACCGGTTGTAACAGCCCATGTGTAAGAAAGAAGTGTGTTTGGGAAGGGGCAGAAAAAGGACAACACATTCAATATTATTGAGCAGATGAAAAATACAAGTGTGAACATTTCACTATGGGAGTCACTGACCATTCCAGGGCAGAGGGATCTATTGCAGGCTGCCATACAGAGTTGGTCAAGTTTAAATCAACCCCCTAACCAGTAAGAAAGAGTGCTTGCCAATGCAGTTCAGCCTGGGAGGAACCATGGAGAACAACAAGGTAAAAACCTGAGACCTCCTCCCTTCTATGTCTCATTAATTATTGGAGACAAATTAGTACATAATTGTATGATTGATTTTGGGGCTAGTAGTTATGTGATGCCCAAACAAATAGCTGATCAGTTGGGTCTCCAATATGAGGTCATCTCTAGAGGAGTAGTCCAATTAGATGGGACAACAGTGACTACTGTGGGAATCATCAAGGATTTGAGTCTCACTCTACATACTTGCCCTAATGTGACTGTTTTGCAAAACGTGTCAATCATAGACTTGCCACCACATTTCACCTTGTGTCTGTCTAGGGACTTCGCTGTCAAAATTGGAGGCTACCTATCTATTGATTGGTCACATATGCTCTTTAGGACAAGGTATGGAGCGAAGGCCACAATCAAATCTGAACCTATTGTTGATTATCATATTGAATCCTATGTGCCTAGCCCAATCAATGCCAACTGCTCAGCTTTTGATCAAGAGGACCTCCTAAGCACTTCTGAAGCAAATACCAAGGTGGGATGTATCCCAGAACTTGACTCTTGATGATTGGGCCAACAAAAGTCATGCTTTTGACCCCTATAGGGAGATGGAAGAATCTGAGCTAGGTGTCTACTACCTACAGGAAGAGAACCAACCTCTTCCTGACCTAATCAAGCCAGAATACAAGGATGACAATGAGGTGTGGTAATTGTTCTTTGATGGTTCAAGGAGTAGACAAGGAGCTGGAGGAGGAGCCATGATTGTGTCCCCCAGAGGTATGAGATATTATTCAGCCTTCAGATTCAGTTTGCTTACTCAAATAACACTTTTGAATATGAGGCTTTAGTCCAAGGTATTCATTGGTCAAGGAAGTTAGGAATTAAGAACTTGCAAGTATTTGGTGACAGTGAACTAGTTGCCAATCAGGTCAGAGGACTTAATGCTGTCAAAAATGACCTGCTAAAAAACTACAAGAGTAGGGTATGGGACCTCATGGAGGATTTCGAGGCCTTCAGTATTGTGTCCATACCCAGGAAGGAGAATGAAGCTGCTGATAGACTTGCAGCAGTTGGAGCAACATTTGATGTGGTTGACAGCATCAAGAGGGACAAAGAACAGCTGCATATCCATGTGGTTGTGAGGCCAGCAGTGCCAGATAATAATACATGTTGGCAGGTGTTTGAGAATGATCAGAAGATCATTAACTTTCTACAAGAAGAAGCTAAATTCTCAGCTATAAACCAGAGCAGACTAGAGCAGCAATACGGGAATCAGATAGTACAGTTGCATACAAATAAGCTTCCCAAAGGCTTAGTGATGCTGGAATCTATTTTCAATCCTAATGATAAGTTTAGAAAAGAGAAGGCTAACATGCAGATCAAAGGAGAAGATTCAGAGTCAATCCCAGTTGGAGAAGACAAAACACTTCAAATTGGCAAAGTGGCCACCAAACAAGAAAGGTATGAATTCATACAACTTTGCCAAGAATTCCTTGATGTGTTTGCTTGGAGTTATGAAGACCTAAGGGGGTTCAATCCAAAGCTAGCACAACACACAATAGAACTAGATCCGGCTACCCAGCCCATCAGGCAGAAGCAGAGACCATTCAACCCACATATTGAGCCTCTGATGATGAAGGAGTTGAACAAGATGATAGAGGCAAGCATCATATTTCCAATCAAACACTCAAGCTGGGTTGCAAATCTAGTCCCAGTCAGGAAGAAAAATGGAGAAATCAGGCTGTGTGTTGACTTCAGGGATTTGAATAGAGCATCTCTCAAGGATCACTACCCACTCCCCTCAATGGAGCAGATTTTGCAAGTGGTGTCTGGATCAGAGTTCTCTATCCTAGATGGATATTCGGGATACAATCAGATAATGGTGAAAGAGGACGATCAATTCAAAACAGCCTTCACCACCAAGTGGGGCACCTATGCCTATAGGAAAATGCCATTTGGGTTGTCTAATGTCGGAGCCACTTTCCAAAGGGCAATGGATATGGCATTCAAGGGATTAATTAACCAAATAGTGCTAATCTATTTGGATGACATCACTATTTTTTTCCAAAAATGCAGCATATCATCTCTTTTATTTGAGGTAAGTTTTTCAGAGATGTAGGAGATTTGGGGTGTCCCCTGAACCCCAAAAATTGCATATTCTTGGTCCATGAAGGTAATATTCTAGGCCATATCGTATCAAAGGAAGGATTGGAAATTGACCCAGAAATAGTTCAAGCAATAAGAGCATTGCCATTGTCAACTCACAAGAAGGCTCTTCAAAGATTCTTGGGAAAAAATAATTTTGTCCGCAGGTTTGTTCCACACTTTGTTGTCTTTGTTAAGCCAATAACATTGATGCTAAAGAAGAACTTAACATTCAAGTGGACAGCTGAAGGAAAATCAATTTTTGAGGCTATCAAAGAATCCATATCACAAGCCCCAACTCTTGTGAACCCAGATTTTTCAAAAGACTTCGTATTGTATGCCTTTGGTGGCAACGACACAATTTCTGCAATCTCGGTGCAGTAGATTAAAGAAAGTATAGAACAACCAATTGCTTTCTTCATCCAGAACCTAGAATATTATGAGGTGAGGTACTCCTTCATTAAGAGGTAGGTCCTGGCGGTAATCAGAGGATTGAATAAGTTTAAGCATTTGGTTTCAAATCAACAAAATTCAACTATTGGTCTCCCATGCAGGAGTTAAATAATTCCTTTCAGCAAGGACCTGAATGAAAAGCACAGGATGGATCACCCGTGTCATGGAATATGACATTGAGATCAAGGTCACCAAGCTTCCATGGGAAGGGGTTGTGTGATCAACTAGCCAGGTCCAAGATGAAACAGATAGTGAAAAGGAGGTTGTTCTTGACAGTGATCAAGAAGAAGGGAGAGATGATGTACCTGCTCCTTGTTAGACCCAAGACATGGTGTACTTCCTTCGAACAAACATGTGTCCTCATGAGATGAGTAAAGTAAAAAGAAGGCATTTCAGGCTATAATCCATCCCATATGTTCTTATTGATGGTGTCTTATTCAAGAGAGACATCAATGGCATTCTACTGAGATGCATTAGGGTAGATCAGGTGGAGAGAGTGCTATAAGAATTCCATGTTGAAGCAACAGGAGGCCATTATGCTCCAAGAGTGACAACACTCAAAATCATGAAAGTAGGATATTATTATCCCAGAGTGTTTAGTGACTACTACACATGTATCAAAAGGTCCAATAATTATGCATTCTTCAAAGGCAAGGAAAGGCTAGCATAGCACTTCCATTGCACCCAATCTCATTCAACCAACCTTTCATGCAATGGGGATTGGACTTCATTAGATTCATCAATCCAAACTCAAGCCAAGGTCACAAATGGATCCTGACAGCCTCAGATTATTTCACCAAATGGACCAAGGCAGTGGCACTCAAGGAAGCAAATGATTCTAGTATCCTAGATTTCTATGAAGGGATAGTGACCAAATTTGGAGTACTAACCACAATCATATAAGACAATGCATTAGCATTTATAGGTCCCAAGATCACGGGATGGGTCATTAAGAATGGGACTTATTTGAGTACTTCATCAAACTATTACCCTCAAGGTAATGGCCAGGATGAGTCCACAAACAAGAACCTGTTAAAGATCATCAGAAGAATCTTGATGAGAATCAGAGGACCTGGCACACAAATCTCAAAACAACCTTATGGGCTGATAGAATAACGCCCAATGGATCTACATATAGCTCTCCATTCAAACTCGTCTATGGGAAAGAGGCAGTTTTTCCTATATCACTTGATTTTCCATCATTAGAGCTCGTGAAACAACTAAAGATGTCTAAATTTGGACCAATGGAGGCTAGCAACATGGAGCTAATGAAACTAGAAGAAACCAAAGAGCGTACTCTCCAAGCAATAGAGAATAATCAGGCTTCAATCAAGAAATCCTTTGAAAAGAAGACAAAAGCAAGGACCTTCTAGGAAGGAGACATAGTTTTGAAATGGGATGTAGATCGAGCAAAACTAGGAAAGCATTTCAAATTTGACACCATCTAGAGTGGCCCCTATATGATCACAAGATGCAAAATTAGAAATTCTTTCTAATTGTCTACATTGGAGGGTGAAGAGTTGCAAATTCCTAGTAAATGGGATCTATCTTAAGGACTGCTACTAAAAGGGGGGTTCTCACCCTGTACATATTAGTTTAGTTTTCTCTTTCCTCTAAGTGCTTACGTACATTTTCTTGTTGTAGTGTAGATTGCTTTTCTCCTAAGTTTTTTACATGCTCTGCATGTTCCATTTGGAGCATGTATGATTTCAAATTTTGTATATAGTGTGGCTTTGTTTTGTTGCTCTCATGCAGTGTTTGGACTCGGCATTTGGTCAAGATCAGTTTTGGTTTTAATGAGTTTCAAAGCATCCCAGGGGTCAATTTTCAAAGTTTAGATCAGTAGTAGGATATCACTCATGACTCCATGCCTAACATATATGACAAGGCAATTGGTCTTTTCATCTAGCAGGCAGACACCCCTATGAGTTGCCAAATTATTTTCCATATTTCACCCCTGTGCCAAATATTGGATCAACCACGATCCCACATAAGAGGAAATAAATAGAATCAAAAGCAGACCGTCGGGAGAAAGTTGGTTCTTCACCCCTTGTTATCTCAAAAGGATTAAAAGTTACAAAATGTCCTGCAACTCCGCCCAAGGAAAAAGTTAGCATCTGGGCCCGAGTCAAATCCAAGCAGGAATCGGAAGAAAGGGGACTCATTTGTCAAGCTATTTTTCCCGCCCTCCTGTATAGGACTGATACAAACTTCAAGGGGTGTATCTTTTGACTTAGGGCTCGAAATATTACAAATCTGATGTCGTTGGAAAGATCTCGGCCTCACCCATGTCATGGAGGTCTGGAAATTTAATTTAGAAGAGGTTAGGTGAAGAAAAATGGAGGAAACATCTTCGGGCTTTCAATGCAAGATCCATCTATCTCAACAACCAGATCGGTTCGATTTGTTTCTATTGTTTCCTCTTCCTTTAAGGTATTGAACCAAGGATTGATGCAGTAACGACAGATTTGGGGGAGATATTTCATCAGAGGCATTAACAGTGGTGGTTGAACTTCAACCTTCTTTTCTCGCTTCTCTCTTTTTCCTTCTTTCAGGTTAAATCTATAAATACAGGGGTAGGATTCATTGTAAAGGGTTGGACATTCTTTGTTTTGCAGGATCCCTCCTCCTTCTAGCAAAGGGATTTGTGGGGTTCAGGCCTTCCACTAAAATTGTAATACATTTCTTCCTCTTGGATACTTTGTAATGGACTATATTAATATACAGAGCAATAAAACATGTCTGTGATCGATTTTAGATCCTCTCTTGTCTCTTTTGCTTTCAATTGGTCTCCCATTACATGTCTAGCTATCTATGCTTGTTTATTGTATGCATTTTTTTGGTTTGTGTCTATTAGCAAAATAAGTCTTCATCATTCCTTTGGTGCATCACCTGGTAGTTTATTTATTGTTTATTTCTTATACCCCTTTCTTATCCCGGTCTCTTTGGCAAGTTTTAGATTAGGTTTAGATATAAGTCCTCTGCAAGCTCCCATGTATGCCCCTGAATAGCAGAATAAGGAACCATCCTTTAATCTGGAGAGATTTTCCATTTTGCAAGGTCCCACACCTTGGGGAAAGTTTGATGTTATGTGATCACACCAAATGAGTCTGACTTAGAAAATTATATTTTTAGAACTCATTTGGGGGTGTTGTGATTTTACATTAACAGTAAGGGTAAGAAAAATGAAAATAAGAAAGAGAAAAAGGACCAACCAAAGAAGGAAACTAAGACCAACCAAGCCCAAGCTAAGGCTAACAAAAATGCTTCGAATTTTGAGCCTAAAGCATCATTGTATGTAGAAATAGATTGATCAGTTAACTCATTTAATTGAGAAGAATAAAATAAGTGTCCTTGAATCTGTTAAACATAATGCTCTGAAAGCCGAGTCTTCCAAAGTAAAGGAGTATAAATTGGATAAGAAGAAAGGATACGACCTTGTAGCTAGATCATCTCCTTCATTGATGCAAATTATCGATTCTAGTGCCTCGCACCACATGGCTTCTTTAGATATTGAGTTTTCCAACATTGAACCATGTGCCATGTCCTAAATCACATTGGGTGATGACACTATATTGTCAGTTTTTTGTAGTGAATCAATAGACATGGAGGTTGGAACATTTAACCAAGTGTTGAGTGTTCCTAATCTCTCTATCAATCTCCTATCATTTTACCAAATCACTCATCTTGTTGAGGGAATATGATTGGAATTTGGTCATAACTCGGTGATTATTCATGAGCTTAACTCTGAAATCACATTGGGTGATGACACTATATTGTCAGTTTTTTGTAGTGAATCAATAGACATGGAGGTTGGAACATTTAACCAAGTGTTGAGTGTTCCTAATCTCTCTATCAATCTCCTATCATTTTACCAAATCACTCATCTTGTTGAGAGAATATGATTGGAATTTGGTCATAACTCGGTGATTATTCATGAGCTTAACTCTGACTACATAATAGCTAAGGGAAAGGTGGATCACTGTTCACGGTTGTATACCTTTTCCTAATTTACTTCTTATTTGATGCCCACTACCTTACTCACTCATGCAGATGAGGTTAGTAAGATATGACATGAGAGTTTTGGGCATCTTAATTACCCTTGTCTTGAACAATTGAGGTAAATGGTTGGACATTCTTTGTTTTGTAGGTTCCCTCCTCCTTCTAGCAGAGGGATCTGTGGGGTTCAAGCCTTCCACTAAAATTGTAATATGTTTCTGCCTCTTGGCTACTTTGTAATGGACTGTATCAATCTATAGAGTAATAAAACACGTCTGTGATCATTTTTAGATCCTCTCTTGTCTCTTTTGCTTTAATCTGGTCTCCCATTACATATATGGCTATCTGTGCTTGTTTATTGTATGAGTTTTATTGGTTTGTGTCTATTAGCAAAATAAGTGTTCATCATTCCTTTGGTGCATCACCTAGTAGTTTAGTTATTGTTTATTTCTTGTACCCCTTTCTTATCCTGATGTAGAGAAATTACCTGTCTTTGAATAAATGTTATGGCCCGGATTCCCAAAATGAAACACAAGGCCTTGGAACCATAGTATCAACCTTGTATTTTTTTTGTAGGGTATTCTGATGGCGTGAAGGGGTATAGATTGTTGAACCCTACTACTCACAAGCTTTATATTGAGATAAGTGTTAAGTTCAATGAGTCATCTTTGACTTCTACTTCTCCACCCTATGGGATTCTTCTGCTTGTTGATTTGGATTCTGATTCATTAGATGATGATGTTGTTGAGCGAGTTCCTCCTCTTGATCCTTTTGATCCTCCTGACACTTAGTATTTTGATTATTCTTATTTTGACAATAGTGATGATGAGTACTATGTCCCTTCTCACTCAAGTGAAGAATATTCTAACTCTAAGTCTGATCCTCCTGGTCCTCTTTGGGCTAGTAAAACCTTACAGAGTGGTGGACAATTGGTTGGAGATCCTTTAGATGAGAGATGTACTCGCTCAGGATTCATTGGACCCCAATCCTTTGCCTCCACTTCTAACCACCAGTCTTTGTGGGAGGATTCTTGGATTTTTCCATGGATGAGGAGAGTTCCTCACTCATGAAGAATGATACTTGTGCTCTCACCCCTCTTCCGAAAGGATGAAAAATAATTTGATATAATTGGGTTTACAGGACAAAGTATGGTGCCAATGGAGAAGTATAAATTAGGACTTGTAGCCAAGGGTTTATCCCGGGTAGTTGGGGTTTATTACTCAGAAATATTTTCTCTGGTTATGAAGATGACTTCTATTTGACTAACCCTCACCATCGTTGCCGCAAACTGATGGGAAGTCCAATAGATGGACACTAAGAGTGCCTTCCTTCATGGGGACATAGAGGAAGAGATCTACATGGAATAACCTATGGGTTATGTCCATGACCCCTCCCTCATTTGTGAGTTAAATAAGTCCCTCCATGGCCTCAAATAATCCCCTTGCACTTGGTATGCCAAGATGGACTCCTTTTTACTTGCATTAGGGCTCAATCAGTTTCACTCTAACTTAAATGTTTATATTTTGAGACATGATAACTCCATTCTCATTCTTATTATGTATGTTGATGACTTGTTGATCATAGGAAATCTCTTCCTCTATCATTGATTCTATGAAGACCGCCTTGGCCAAAAATATCTCCATGTTTGACTTAGGATTGCTTCATTACTTTCTTGGGATCCAAATTTCACAATTTGAATCAGGAATTTTGATCTCGCAGCCTAAGTACTCCCTTGATTTTCTTACTCAGTTTCACATGTCCAATTGGTAAGACTTCTCCTACTCCTTTCCTTTTCGGGGTTAAGCTTGGTTTTTTATTACCCTACTCCCTTGGTTGATGGTACCCTTTATCGATAATTGGTGGGGAGCTTGATTTACCTGATTCACGCTCATCTGGATCTATCATATAATGTTGGGACTGTGTCAAGATTTATGCAGGAGCCTCATGAGTTGCATTAGAAAGCAAAAAATTGGATCCTTCACTATGTTTGTGGCACTCAAAAAGATGACATTCACTATTTAGGAGGGACAAAGATTGACATGGTTCTATTCACAGACTCTGATTGGGCCAATGATCTAGATCATCAGAAATCTACCTCAGGATACCATTTCTCCTTTGGTTTAGGTCATGTCGGTTAGTATAGCAAGAAGAAGAATGTATTTCCATACCATATACATAGGTAAAGTACCATGGAACAGTTAACGCTGCCACACAATCTATTTGGTTGCAGAGCATCTTGACAAAGTTTGGCATCCACTTTTAGAGGCCTACTATCATCTACTGTGACAACATGAGAAACATCTCGATGTGTAGAAATGTAGTTCAACTCAGTGGATGAAGCACATTGAGATCCACATGAACATCATTCAGGAGTTGATACATGAAGGAATCATTTACTTGTAGTATATTCAGACAGTTGATGAGGTTGCAAACATATTCACCAAGTCCTTCACTGAGGTGAAGTTTCTTTACTTTTTGTCTGTTCTTGGGGTGAGGTAGACTACATCCACCCATCTTCTTCAGGACATCTAGTCCTTCTCCTCTTATTCTTTCCAGAGAGATGTTGTTTGTACATGGTCACCTTATCATGCATTTAGTTGTCAGGCCCCATTGGCACATCTTTCTTAATTATATAGGGGAGTCTTCTCTTTCTATTATGACTTGCCATGACCTCTATCAAATTCGATGAAGGGGGGTGTTGGTGAATTTCCTCGTCACCCTAGGGGTCTTGTCCACATCACATGGTGATTCATCTTTCCTATCAAGGTTCATAGGTCTTAGGAGTTATATGACAAGTGACAGATTTTGTCATAGAATCTATCATTGTCATATGCATAAGTGGTATCATAGGATTTGCATTCTTGATTTAAAATTGTAACTCCTCTTTACCTCTTACGGGGAATGATTTTCTAGGTACGGGATTTACACAACACTCCCATATATACCCTCCTTTTTTCGATTTATGAGTATGAGTAGACCTTTTTTTCTATTTTTATGATTTTCCATTTTTTGAATCTTGCTGATTATGTTGGAGCTGTCGCAATACCATTGGAGTGTAAAATCATCTTGGTGCACAGTTTCCATATTGATTCTCATGAACACTCTTTCAATCTCTTCATCTCTCTATCCATTCTAAACTTTATTATCTTTACATCATCCTATATTAACTTGAAGCTATAAATATTATTCAATTAAGGATGCATAAACCATCTAATATTCATTGCATAAATTGTAGTTTATGAATTTCTCTCTCTCTCTCTCTCTCTCTCTCTCTCTCTCTCTCTCTCTCTCTCTCTCTCTCCCCCCCCCCTCCCTCTCCTGTCCAAATCCATACAGAAGGGTTAGGATATGGGGTTCGGTTTTGGACGATCTATATGGTCCTACCCCTTCTCAATCACCAACTTTGTTTTCAATGATAAATAATTCCTTTGGTTATTTTATCTTCCTAGGGTTGGCCTTATCATAATATCTCACCTATAAAAGAATATATAAGCATGTCATTATCACATTCTAAATCACCTGACATTCTTACAAGCTTCTATTGCAAACATCATTCCAAAATCACTGAAAGAGTTCTTAAATATACTCAAATCAGCTTCACATCATCTAGGGAAGTCCTTATTACAAGTCTAAAGCACTCAACCTAGTCAAGGATTCTAACTTCACCCATATATGAGCATCTAAATATCATAGATCTAAGTCCTAAGAAAGAAAAGGTCACTTCAAGAATTACAAAAGGGTTTCAATCAACACAAGGAACTGGTCACATAACTAATTCAAACCACATATCGCTACTACCACACTAGGTACATTCTAAACTACACATATATACCTTTACCTTGGTGTTAAGAAATGCATGGGAATCCCTAGGGGGTTGGTTAGATTTACACACTTTTATGAAAAGATAGGAGAACTAAATGAGGCTTGATTTCACATCAAGGATATGTAGTGAAACATCAAGATTATTTTAATAGCTAGGAGTTTAAGGGCCTAGAGTGGCCCAACCTCAAACACACACATATATGTTTTGATCATTTGGTTTGCTAATTTTCTGATGAAGGGTTTTGAATGTTGTTAGGGTTTATACTTTGTTGCAAATCTTTATAAGTCATATCAAGGTTGTGTGAAGAAGAGAGAAGTACATTAAGAATTATATCTAGACAAGTAAAACACTCAATATGTTGTAAAACTCCACTAACTTCTAGTCCAAAAATGTATAGTCCTTGTCCAATATCGTATAGTTCTTGCTTAGACTGTACAAATCCTGCACGGTCCTATTACAAGTTCCAAAATATTCTATGCAGAATATAGAGTCCCAAATTTATCCCATTCCACTTCCTGACACATTGAAATCATTCCATGATCCTCTTAAATAATCTAATTATCTCTCTCCTCTTATATTTTGAACAAGTTACTTAATCATCTATCAATTTCTTAGCTCATTTCAAGTAGGAATACATTATTTTGGTCATGCATAATTGATGTTGTAAGTTAATTATATCATAATGGTATACCTATAACATATTCTTGCATCTTTTTCATTAGGAAATATTAGGGTGTAAACATTAAGACCATCTTATTGTGGTTTAATGGGGTCCCTTATAATGGTTCATATGACGTGTTTTCTAGAGTACTATTGATTAATCAATGAAAAAAAATCGTCTACTTAACATCAATGTTTGAAATTTTTGTATGAGGAAAAGGTTACTACTATACCTATATATTCTTTCCACACCAAAACATATTCAAGTAAAATTGATCCTTATATATTAATTGAGTTAGTCATTGCCTACTATACCTCAAATAGGTGATAAAAAGGTTCCAAAAGCTAACATCATTCCTCGAAGGGTATTTTTGCAACAACCTTTTATTTCATAACTATAAGGAATGCTGACAAATATTACAATATTTCAAGGAAATACTAATAAAATTGATCATATCATTTTCATAGAGGTAGAATAGAACATAATGGAAATAAGTATGATGATGATAATGATTTATCTTTTCTAGAATCGTGAAGACCTACTTATCCTGATCTTAGTTAAGATGACATACATACTTCTTACTATATAAACTATGGACTCCCTTAAGTATGAATATATGATTGGTTAGTTTTTTTAAGTAGCCACTTATGTGTGACAATGATCCTAATTTATTGATTAAACATAATTTACTTTCCATTCTTATTATACACAATTTCCTTCCATTACCTATCACATATTAGTTTCATTTTGTTTCATCTTCTATTTTTGATTGTTGTCCCCTCTCTATTTTTTATTTTTATTTTTTATTCCTACTTTTCATACATGTTTTTCTTAGGTCCATATTTTCTCTAGATTTTCTCTTACTATTGCTTTACCCACTTAGGTTTTTATTTCCCTTAAATACTTTGGAGTCTTAACTTATTTAGATTTTCTCTTACAATTATTATTCCTATCCTCTTCTTCTATTAATATTTCATAGCCCCAACCTTTTTATTTCCCTTCATTACTTCTTTGAAATCAAGGGTTTTTATTTCTTTCCTTTGAGTGATTTTTTAGGGTGTTTTCTTAGTTTATTTCAAGTCTTATCCTTGATTTATCTTTATTTATATCATTAAAAAAATACTAGTTCCTTTCACAAGATGATGACATAAGAATCAAGGTATAATGCATCTTAACATACATATTTTCAATGGAAGTAACAATCATGTACGATTTACATCTCCTTATTGATTTTTTTATTTTTATTGGATTCTTTACTTTTTTTCTTACTCAATTGATCAATTTCATTGATTGGTCCATGTATTCACTTTTTATTTCCTTTTTTTGTTTTCAATTATGATTGTACATTACCTACCTCACCAAGATTGTTCCTACTACATAGTCTTCATGTGTGTTATATTATATATTCCCATAATTGAAATTGTTCATATATCAAGGTAATGGACCTTTTCTTGTAATTTATACTATTATATCTTTCCCACATTTTGACATGTCGCTTCTTGAATTACTGATCAAACCATGTGCATGGTAGGGCACACTAATTTTTTATTTTCAATGATTATACCATGCCCATATTGGGGACTTTTATTTCTATCTTCATGCAATTTATATCTTTTTCATGAAGGGAAACCTATTTTTGGGCTCACATTTCTTATATATTTCCTGTGATGGGTGTTATACTCCATTACTTATATTGATTAAAAAAATTTACTCATTGGTGGAAACTTGCTCCTAAGATTATGTGGGTTAGATTTTTCTATTTGAGGCATATTTCATTTTGTGATCATACTAATTATATAATTTCCATGAAGGGGAAACTTGTTCCTATAAATTAACTAATAATAATTTAATACTTATATAATCCTCCCCTCAAGATTTTTATTGATAACACATTTCCCACAATAGACATGGCTCTTTTATGCTTACAAAGGGCCCACTAGTCATATGATTATATTTATTACACCTCATCCAAATGAGGAATGAAGTTCCTACAATTACATATATTACATCTCAGCCCTAATGGGGAATATCACACTTATAATACATGGATTATATATTAGGATCACATGGGGGCATTTTTCTATTGTGCTTATACTATTTTGATTGAGGCCCACATGGATATATTACTTATTACATATATGTTTTCATGATGATATATTACTCTATTATAGATTAATGATTTACTTTAATATCTTACAAATGTGTTTGTACTATTTTTATTTTGAGACATATGATTCATAGGTTCATACCACACCTTAAAATGGGGGCATATGTTGTAATTGTTTTATCTCTAGTCTCTAGGTCTCAAAGAAACTCTCTTTCTCCCTCTTACATGGATTCTATCTTAGGAAAACGAGGGGAATTTTACTATTGTTCTTAAACTTATTATATGTAGGCCCATAGGGGTAAATTATTTATTACATATATGCTTTCACAGTGATATCTTACTTTGATATACATCAATTCTCTACTTGCATATCTTATAAATGGTGTGTGTAATCCTTTTTTTAAGATATATGATTCATTCCACACTTCGAAAAGGGATCATATATTATGTTTTTTTTTCTCCAATATTTGGGTCTCCAAGACACTCTCTTTCTCCCTCATATAGAAGCAACCACATGATATTTATCCTATAAGTACACAACATTCCCCACTTGTTCCAAATGTGATACATAAATACCTTCTACTTGGTCTCCCTACAAGACACATAAATATATTAAGATACAACATAGAATATTAGAAATGGACTTCACATACCCATTTTCATTTTTTAGCGCAACCATGTGCATTTATTCATATTCCCTTTCTTCGTAGATTTTGACAATTCCTTGATTATAGATTTATATAGACAATGGGAAAATTTCTCATGTTTATATATATGTGTAGGTGTATTTTTTTTATATCCCAGAAACACTAATGTTAATGTTAGTTCAAGAATATTCCTAACCATCCACTGTGATATTATTTTATCTCTCTCCCCCCTTTGATTTTAAACTCGCTAATTTTCCCATGTTGACCTTGAAAACTCTCAATGGGTGGTAAGATGACATAAACTTATTTTTTTCAAAAATTTGGTTTTACTTTGATATTTGTGACACACACACACATTAAAGTGGGGAATTATGTAAATATTATATTTTGGTTTGTGACTAGTTAATTGCTATGGTGATAGTGTATTTATGTGTTTATTGATTATTGGTCCATATAAAGCTCATATCGGTGTGTGTTCCTTGTATTTTGTGTCTTTTGACTTGTTCTAGTTTTTATTTTGTTCAAATTTATAGATTTATGAATATGTATTTATCTTATCAATTGTTTTATTCTTCTATGTTATACCCTAATTACTTCCCCATCTCTTATGACCTTAGATGTGCTCTTGTGATATTTAGGGATCCTTGGGTGCATTTTGCATGTGTTGAAAGTGAGTGTATCAATGTAGTGCCATAAAATTTCCTAGGCTAGCAAACGAGGTAATGTTTACCTGTTTATATAGGGTTTTGTAGATGATTTATCAAAGAAAGGATGAACCAAAGAGATTATAAGACACAAAAAAGGATATGAATTTGAAAAATAATTAGAGGATATGTCGGTCCAAGACTGTACAAGTTGGCTAGGACCAGATATACTATCTTGACCAAACTATACAACCTTGACTAGGGAAGGGAAACTCACCATATAAATTTTGGAACTCATTACTTGATGTTTCTATATAGATTTTATGCATCATGTTCTCATAATTTTATAACATCTCAATGTATAAGGATAACAAAAATAAACAAGATTCCTCAAAATGTGCTAAGTGGGAATGGGAAGGTTGCATTTAACTTAGCAAGAGTACATTGTCAAAACTAGCAATGTCAAAAATAAATTTCCAAATTTAAATATCTACACAATGATTAAAACATATACATGATGGATTTTTTCAATATGTTCATACATATTCAAAGCCTTTCAAATATTGCAAGAATACCATGTATTCACAACACCATATGATTTATTCTACTCATCTTACTCTCGATACACGTGCTTTCTTTTCTAATATAATTCCTAAATACCTTGTCATTATTCTTGAAAGAGGGCATGATGAGATCCCAGAATGCATGCATATCGATGGATTTGCACTCTAAAAGAAAAACATGTAAAATCTCAAAGTATATAGAAAGCAAAATAATCTCAAGGAACTTGTGCATAAGAAAAAATGGTCTAGTCATACTCATAGATCAAAAAGAGAAGTACATATGGGGAGTGTTGTGTAACTCCCATGTTTGGACTTGTTATACTTCAAAAATGGTGTAACACCCACCCATGTGGAACCCAAACACATGACCCAAATACTAGGACAATTATTTTAATATTCATTTTACTCGATTCAACTATGTAACACCAAGAAGAATCACAAGAGATTGTATGACACCACTTGCAACATTTACACCAAAATAAAGGGCATGTAATTAGCAAGATGACACATAATGTAACCCAACACTACACGTATACACATGAGCAAGAATAAAACCATGACCTAACAAAACATGAGTTTCAAAAATTGACACTTTTCTCTATATTACATTTTCATGGTTAAATATTTGTCATATTCATATCCTATTTTTTTCCTTAAAGGTTTGAAGAGCACTTAGCGAAGAAACATATAATCTCATCCAAAAAGATACAAATTATTCATTTCATTTTAGAACTAACTTATAACAAATACACTTATTTGGTTCCTTTCTCTATTACTATTATTTTCATAAGTCAATAATATATTAAAAGTCTCCTAGCTCTCGGTCTCCAAACTAGAGTTTCTGTTTCACCTAAAATCACACCTGCTTGAAATTTTAGTCATTATGTCTTAATAATCGATTAATGTCATTTCCAAAATAGTTATGTGCCATAAGTTTTGTTTTGTAGAAAAGGGATTAAGATGCTTGAACACTCAAACTCTCGTAGATTAATTTATAACAACTTTCCATAACAAAAGGAGCCTAACTAAGTATAAGATAATTCTAAGTTTCACTTGTGTGTCTGTTTTATATTGCTTGCATGTAAGAGATTAATATTAAGATCCCATACATGTACAAATATTGGTCCATCTAGGGAGACTTATCATAAATAGGAAACCATCAAAAAACTTTGATACACAACATACCAATCATATCACAAAGGGGTATTGCACCCTTAACTACAATAACATGCATACTTCAATGAACATAAGAAATCCTTTTAACACACATGCCTAAAAAATTACTACGAAGCCTCGAGGAACACATGAGAAGATTGGTTTCAAGGCATATCTCGGAGTAAGAGACGTGTTTCTAACACCATGACACCTATTAACAATACAATCCTTTTGATAACCATAAAGAGATCGAAACAATCTCTTAAACCTGACAAGGAAGACAATACATAAATAACCCAATGCTCAAGGGTAACCTTATTAAGGGTTGATAGATTAAGATCAAGTGGGTAATGTTTAAAATAATAGCCTTCTAAAAGTGGTCAACCATAACCATTCTTAAATAAGGTAGTTTCATTACTTCTAAGTGTTTCAAGCATTTTAGTAACACATGCAAGAATAAAAAATCACTTCATTCACATAGGAGCACAATTATAACATTTTCATTTCATTTCTAGTCAAAATGTACATCCACACCATTAACAAGATATATACCTTGATAATAAAAATCACCCCTAAAATAGAATGCCCATTTTCCCCCAAGATAGCAATACACTACGAAAGCTCGCTCATCACAACATAATCCATAATTAACACGTATGATTATAGCATAGTAACGATACATCTATTTAACATTACATGTATATTTCCATGATAGTGCATATTACAAAAAACACACCAGCAACGCTACCATTTTCTTTTTGTCTTGCGTACCTACAACCACCACATGGTTAGCACAATAGTTGGCATGGCATGGCATCAAACTACAATCATGCACAATTTACTATTTTCATATTTTTATAACAATATTAAAACTATAGTTAACGCACTTCAAAGGAGAGTAAGATATGCAATGCCATTTCATTTTGTTTCCAAACCCAATGAGAGAGTTATAGAGACGAAAGAGAAAACACTGTTTTTCCACAATTTATTTCTTAACAAATAAACATCAAAAGAAAGTTTCCTATAGTCATGTATTCGCGTTTACAAATTTTCTCTATCATTATTTTTCTTGGATAAGCTTGTATGATAGTTTTCACTAATTAGTTGTAAGTTTCCAAAAATGTCAAATTTAGACAAGTTACTCATAAACCAATGTTCAAAAACCATCTTTGAGACTTAAACACTCAAGGAAACGAATTCATACTATTCCCCTATATACAGAGAAACAATCAGATATAGCGGAACCCTAAACTTTCAAACAACATGAAAGTGGCGCTTGAATTTCCGGAGCTACCGATCGTAAATGCACTTAAGCGGCCTTGTCGCCCAATGACCAGAGGCCTACAAAACCTATCAGGAAAACTAGCTTGTGGGATGTTTTTCTCCAAACTGATGGATTGTAGTAATTATCTCATAGAAATATTAGAGGTATGCGAAAGTGAAAATCCATTTCAACACCTAGGGCCGAAATGGCGGGTCAAAACAAAATTGCATTTTTCACTTTCAGTAGTTGTTTCAAGCTATGAATTGGCCCGCTAGGCTCTTAAACGTGTTACGAAATAAGGTCAATAGACTTTGAGGAATAACCCAAGTTTTGGTTGAACACTCCACATGAAAAAGCACACGACTAAAGTTTTATTTTCTCAATTCGTGGTTTATACTCATGTTTTGTGCCACATTGAAAAACAAGTTTTTTATTAAGGTTACCCAAGGCCACTAAGGAGTGGTTTTCACTAATTTTCATGTTTATCCCACCAACCTTATGATTTCTGAATCTAAAACTAGTATCATGGTTTATACATCCTTCTTACAAGGTAAAAGAGAGTAGTGTTTTCATTTATGGTCATTGGTTTAGTTGCGTACAAAAAGAGGTGCGATTTCACAATTGAATAACATGTTTTCATTTAATACACCTAAACAATTTATTCTTCATTATTTTTATATAAAAATCCATTAAAATTTGGAAAAACTATAACGTTCAAATTATGCAAGGATAAAGTGAGATGGTCATGCTTGTTCAAGAATCGAAATGGCATGAGGGAACTCAAAGCGGTTCACAACCATTATCCGCAAGGCCATGCAATTGAAGAGGATTTTTGACAAATAGCTCACGTGCCTTGCCCATACGCTGACCCAACACCCCCATTTGAGTATCTTGAGCAATCACTATATTTGAAGAGACCACCTTTCGTCAGGGAAACATTTCCATTTGTACGTACTTCTCAAACAACCCATCTAAGGCCTCTATGAAATGCTTGGTGAGTAACTCCTATTATCATTATAATCTATAATTCCATAAATTCCAAGAGCGAGGAAAATTAAAATCCGTATAAATTTTCATTTCCCATCATTGGGACAACATGGAGAAATCATATAAATTTTTTCCATTAAAATAGTACCCTAAAGAGGGATGTTTAGGGAGTTACACTAGCGTAAAGGGTATCATAATTATGTTATTAGGGGTGAGTCATTAGTTTTTAAGGTGTCATATTAGTGTTTAGGATGTCATACTAGTTTTTGGTGTGTTGTGTGAGTGTTTAGTATGACCTATTAGTTTTTAAGGTGTTATGTTATTGTTTACTATGTATGAATTGTGTTATTAAGGGTGTCTTATGAGTGTTTAGGGCATAACATTAGTGTTTAGCATGTTGTGTGAGTTTTTAGGTTATTGGATCAATGCTTTGAGTGTTTAATTTGTGTTATTAAGTGTGACCCATTAGTATTTATATATTATATCAATGCTTAGGGTGTTATATCAATGTTAAGGGTGCTGTATTAGTTTTGTGGGTATCTGATTTGTGTTACTAAGGGTGATCCATTGATATTTAGGGTTTTATATAAGAGTTTAGGTTTTCTTATCAGTATTTAGGTTTTCATATCAATGTTTTTAAACTCATACTAGCTATATTCCTTGCTAAAGAGACAATTGACTAGATCTAACAGAATCCAAGTGTAGAGAAGGCCAAGACAAATTTCACAAGATGTTTTAGAAGGGAGGCAAAAAGAGGCTGAGCTAAAGATAGAGTTGGATTTTAGTTCTAATTTTAGCTCAAGAAATTTTCAAAAAAAAATTGTTAATTTTTTTTCCAATATTATGTCTATTAAGATTATTTTAATAAATTTATCTCCATTTATGCTAAGCTTGATATCAACAACTTTTTATAAGAAATAATAACATTAATAATAAGGATACTGGTCTATGAAGGATACCACATTCAATGAAAACATCATGCTCTTGTGGAAACTAATCAACTTGTTAAAGAAAACACAACATACAATATTCAAATTAGAAAAAAAAATAGGACACGCACACACAAAAATGTAATCATGAACATCAATAATTGACATATTACAACCCGTAGGTAACAACTAAAATTTTACAGAATAATATTACAAGGAAATGGATTTTGTTGAGGTGGATGTGGTGGTATTCCTTCTTTAATTTCTATACAAAACTCATACTGGTCTAGGGATACATTCTTGTAAAGGATACAAATTATATGTATGTGGTGTAGAAGATATAGATGAATACCCTACAAATTAATGTCTTGAAGGATTAGTTATAAATGATTGAACATTATCATTTATTCTAGTGGATCTTCTACAAGGTTATTGCAATGCAATATGTGGTGATGGTGGAGGTAACGCTGAAGGTGACTGTATTCATGTGTAAGTTGCTATAGCTATGGAATGAAGCCTAAAACACTCAAAAAGCTTCAAAGCTTTCCAAACTTCAACAATGAACCATCGGATTAGAGCTAAACAAAAACTATCTCCTTGCATGCATAAATAAACTTGAAATAAACATTCAAACCCTAACACATCTAGATATTTCTCTACTCCATGAAATCTATGAAAGATGAACCTATTAAACCTCCTAGCAATCAGTTATGCTTGTTTGACAATCAAGGGTTTGAGAGTGAGATCTCACCATTAATGGCTTCAAGGCCAATGGTTCATCCCATTTAGTCAAGCTTGATGTTTAGAAATGTAAATGGTTAAAGAAAAGATATCTCAAATGACAATGAAGACTACTAAATCTAAAGATGGCATAAGCTAGTCTAAAAATGGGGGAGTGTTCTTAGCAAAAAGGGGGAGGGGTATGCTTGTATTTATAGGTTTCCAATCCTAGGAGGAAGAAAGGGATGTTTTGGACTCATGTGGGAGTAAAGTTCAAAAATACCAAACTCAAGTGAAACTCAAATTAGAAAGGTGAAATTGACATTTGGAAAGCTAAGTCTCTCTCTAGAAAGTCAGCAAAGGTTTAATCATGCTCAAAATAGGCCAATTAATAGGATAGTGACTTATAGAATCCATTTAGAAGGGTGTTATCATGATTTAGGGGTTTTAGAAGAGGTTAGTAAGGGTAATTAACTTGCATAGTGTGGTCAATTATCGGGTATTGGGATAACTAGTGTAATTTTACTAATAAAGTTGTGTAGACTAAATTATAGGTGTTTACAGTGACTGTGGAAGTGACACTAAAGGTGGTGTAAGGGATGGATGAGGACCCTCATCTGAGTGTAAAGGTAGTGATGTCCTATAACACAACATTTTTTTTCAAATTTTACAAAAAATTCATTATGTTCATCAATTTTTTATACAAATCATTAGACAAAATATCATGAAATTATTCACTTTTTATAAAATCATATACTGCAAAAGAAACAACATTTTACATAACATTATATTTTTTTCAAAACAATACAAGAAATTCAATTGTGATAGAAGTTAGATTTCAAATAACCAATACATATACATCAATCATCAATGGAAACATTATTTATTTTCCTCAAGCTCGTTGGTGTTTCTTTTCCTTCAAAACTATAGTTAATCAGAAGTTCTTCACCAACTTTGATATTTTTTATCACCTCCACTATGACATAAAGTGGTAATATTGGCCCTTTTATTTCATCTTCTTTTTCATTGGTATATTCTATAAATTGGCAATTGAGAGATACATGATGTGAACATTCGCAGGTATCATTGATGAGACCCGAAATATTTGTAAATGTATAAAAGGTGCCCATTAATGTACATGATTCATAGATGACATTTTGTGACTCTTGGACTTCCATATGCCTTTCTCATATATTATGGCCATATTTTACACTATTTCACATATTCACAACTCTTACCCACTTTAGGACTCTTTATAACAATATTAGACATCAATACCCCCCTCACATTCATGACAAGCCATTTTACATCCTTTTTACAAATTTGAAAACATTTTGGAGGGAACTATCAAAATTCAAATTTGAACTAATTGACCACCTATCTCTTTCTCTCTCATGCTTACATCACACTTCCATGCACTTGTTTTGAGCCCACATCTATAACTAGAATGATGATTTTCCAATTTGGAGGCTCTTGAAGATGCCTTTGCATCAGTGTAACATTTTGCGTTTGGTGTTGACCAACCCCTTGGATGGAAATACATAATTTTCTATTAAGGACACACATATTCCATATATTTTGTTCTTCTATGCATACTTAAAATTGAAGGGAACAAAAGTATTCTAATATCCAAGCCTCTTCATTTGCATAAGAAAAGTCGTTTGATTTAAACATAAAATTTTACTCTAGGATATGTCTCATCCCTATACTTAATTTTGGATGAGAATAAATCATATTATATTAATGATATGAATATATTCCATATAAATTTATGTTCTACTATGGATAATTGAAATTGAAGGGAACAAAATCATTCCAATATTTAAACATCTTCATTTGTACTTGACATTCATCTTATCTACCATATGCAAATGTCATTTATATATAACTATTTAAAGATGTATACATAAGTAAAAACTGGTACCTTATAATGTATAAAATTGATATAAATCATTATTTTATTAAATTTGTAGACCAAAAAAATAATACACATGACTATAAGATATTGGTTTCAATCGCATTATCTTACATAAATTCTATATATAATTTTTACTAAAAAATTATAAATTTTTACTAAAAAATTATAAATTTTTACTAAAAAATTATAAATTTTTACTTGAATTTCGAATTTAAACTATTTTATAAAACAATTCTAACAAATCTTATTATTTCTATGTAAAAGGTGTCTTATTATAAGGAGACTCTATCAGAAAGTGTCAACCCTTTCCAACATATTTTTGAAATCATTATGATATCAATGCGGCATGTTCTAAGGTATTGAGAAGTTTATTTGGGTTGCTTTACTATGCAGATCCAATTTGTAGATATTTTCTTCAATATGACGCCAACACACATTAATGTTGTCTTCTCACCAAGTGCATTGTATAGTGGGAAAAAATATTTGAGAGCCTTTTCAACATGGTCAAATCCATACCTCCACCGTTGTTTTTTCCCAACATCGGTGGTTACCCCTATAAAGATTAAGTAACATTAATTCATTGATCAATGCCCGAGCCCTTGCCAAAATTTGATAACATTTAATGTATCAAAATATGAAAACCACTATTATTCACCTATGTGCTAACACGTCACAAAATATACAACATATTATATCACACGCCATATAACAAATATTGATTTCATGCACATACATCATACAATCTACAACATTTGAAGCTAGGAATGAAGAACATTAACATCAAGGATGAAGGAACATGTAGGAGAGAATAATAAAGAGCAATAAAAGAGGTAAAGAAAGGAATTTTTATTGATCCAAAATAGAGATGAACTTTGTAAGGTTTGAAGAGGGGTCACTTCTTCAATTTTGCATGTGTTTGTAAATTTGTATGTGGCTAACTAAATTTAAACCTTGGTTATTGGTGTTGGCGAATGTATTTTTGGAAATTGTATTTCATTTAAAAGTTGTTTATTTATTTGTTTATATCTAGTTTTCTAGTAAGAATAATTCATTATTTGTTCACTTCATAAATGCCACAAATACAAAAATTACAATGTATCTTCATTTTACTTCGGGGAAGATATTGTCCATAAATGGACTATTCAGTGGAGGTTGGTATGCTTTTTTTAATATTGCATTTAATTCTTCTAAGATTTCCTTGGTGAATGTACATAGTGACATGATTTTGTGTTGCAAGTTTGCAACTCCATGTTTTACTTACTCTCTTGCTTGCATTTGTATTGTGCTTGACTTAGGACCCACCATTGTAGGGTATTACATCACATGTATGATGCCTATTCCCATTCTTGTAGCTTTCTTCATCATTATATGTGTTAGCCACTACATTAATGAATACTCTTGCTTGGTTAAGAATTTCAATGATCAATGTAAGTGATAGATTTATATTACACCTAGTATAAAAGGAAACACAACTCATTCCTACATAGACAAAGAACCGGGGTTATAATTCCCATCTAATCCATCCCAATTTTTAAAGTATTGTTCAATAATATCATGGAGGTGTCTTGACATTGAGTTGTTTTCAACAAACTTGTGTTTGTATGGGATGATAAGACATGGGAGGTAGAGAAAAGGAACAAGAAAAAGGAGTAGTAAGCTTGAAGGAAATGGGACAAGATTTATTTCCAATTCTTATTTTTCTTCTTCTTTAATAATCAGTTGGAGATCTAGACCATATTGGATTCATAAAATCAGATGTATAGTCTATAATGTACATCACTACTTATATATATTGACGGAGTATGTGTTAAAGCATTAGTTTATGATATCATGGAGGTGTCATGACATTGAACTGATTTTTTTTGCTTATTACAAAATTGAATCTGTTAAGAGTTTTGATAGACGACCTATAGTGATGTTGGCCAAAGCCATTCAACACATGGGATGATTACAATAACTTGGTAAGGAAATCATACGAAAAAATCTAGATGTCAAAATATATCAAATTAATCATTTTTTCCACTTTTCACTTACCTCACAACTCTTAGACTCACATCGAATCTTGTTATGTTCAAAACATTCATTGAACAATACAATCGTAATTAGTCGATACAAAATAAAATGTAAAAATTGTGACTCTTCCTAAGTAAAACAAAATTACACGTCTCTATAATGAAATATGAATAACCTATTAAACTTGAATAATAATTCCTAATATGATTAACATAATGGAAGATAAAAAATAAAAAGATTGTGGGATAATATAAATATTTTCTTTACTTTCCAAGACAATTGATGAAAGAGATCAACAAATATAAGTACCACATACTTATAGTTCTCACCTACTGCTTTGTGTGGCTATTTAAAATTTATGTTTAGTAAATTCCTAAATACTACAAGTCTTCTACTATTGAATCCAACACTTGGATGTCTTATGTTACCCAAGATTCAAACATGGTATATTAATAGGTGTTGATACTTTACATTTTACATTTTAACTTGGTGAATAGAAATTACAACAAAATGGAGAGAACTTAAATTTAAAAAGTGTTAACATTACTTGTGATAGGTAATTTGGTTGAATAAAATTTGTGAATGATGTATGAAATGATTAGAGAATTTATATAAGAGTAACTTTGTTGGTGAGGAAAAGTGGATTGAATTAGAAGGTTCTATGATGTGTAGAAATGATAAGCTTGGATCCAAGCAATGGATAAATTATGGGAGTGTGAAACCATTGACAAGAACTTACAAGGTATTCTATTTTATGACAACAAAGTTAAAAACAAGTTAACAATTGTGCAAGTAGGACATAGAATTGTATTTTAGATATTATATGAGAATAATTTTGTAGACATATTGTTTTCATAGGTACACGTATGCTTATTCAACAATGAAATTAGTGTTTGTATATATCTCACCTGCATTTACATGTAAATAAAAGAAGAGATGATGAAACCACACTTTGTTCCAAGCGTCTTTCCCTCCATTTGCAAAACATGTAACATTTAAGCATCCAATTTGTTTTTTTGTTAGCATTTTCACCTTTGACATTCTTTTCAATTCATTAATCTTTGACCACCTCCATCACAACATACAAAAAAACACAACTACTATTACATCAAAAGATATTTCTAAAATAACTTCACATTTACATCCCTTTCAATATACCTTACAAATCATATTCAATAATTTATTATAAAAAATTTCAAAACACAAATAACCACTACTTATGCCATATTCCCACAAATTAAAATTAAAATTGTTAAAGCTAAACTTTGGATACAAATTTTCTTACTTATAATTTATGGATGATAATATCATGGATTGTAACTCAAGTTTGGCCTCCATAACTAAATCAGATGGGATTAGACATCCACTTTTCCAACCATATAAAAAAATGCATTTTTTTAAAATTAAAAAGAGCAAAAAAATGTGGCCTGTAATAATCATTATCTTGCAAAAGTTGGCTGCACTTAAAAGGAGGTACCATTGACCACTAATTTTTTTTATACTAAAAAAAAAGTAATGTGTTTCTTAGAAGTCTACAAAAGTTGGCAAGACTTTCAATAAAGGGACATTTTTGGGAATACGTGGTCTTTTTGTGACCACTTTAGAGCATTGTGTACTTGGTCCATTTATATATTTGTTTAACATTATTCCCATGCATACTCATAGGTAGGTATGCAAGTGAAAGCAATGTAAAGTTCAAGGATTTATGGTGACAAGTAAATATACTTGAAATGTGTTTAAGTGAGGTTGTTATTTTTTATTAGAGCAGGTGCGTAATTTTGATGTGTAATTTTGATTTTTTTTGAGTATATTAATGATCAACAAAAAAAAATTTGTATTGTGTATATGTTAAACTTGAATCTAATTGAATTAAGATGTACTTAATTAATTGTGATTGTGAATCTATGAAAGCTTGTATGAATAATGGTCAATTAGTTTTATTGAGTTTTTGATAGTTAGCCAATGAAATTCAAATAAAAGAGGGTTTTAGAGTCATCAAAGCAATTCCAAGATGTATTGTAGTGTTATATATTTTATTCGAGGTGGTAAGATGTATGCATTTAAAAGCATTTGAATCACTTTTTAGATTATGAAAAGTGATCGAATCGTTCTATAGACATATATCACATTGGTCTTGATATAATCAAAGTACAAGTGAATTTAGAGCATTTAATCTAATACATAATGTTCTTTAGTATAGGTAATCATCACAATGATGATTATATCGATATGATTAGACCGTCATTAATGTTAGGGAATAAGAGATAAAATATGCGGAATAATCCCTTACAGAATCGCAATAGTAGAAACTAATATGCAAAAAATATTACAGATCTCAAATAAAAGTGCAGAATAAATAACACAACACAGAGAGACAAGATTTAACGTGGTTCACCCAATTTGGGCTACGTCCACCAAGAATCACTTGCTTAGATTTTGTTGCAAGCCTCCACTCTCTCAATACAATACCCAGATCCGTTTGGAGCTATGCTCAACAAACTCTACAGAATTCACACCCGAATTCAAAACACATCTGCAATACATTTGCTTTTTTTTTTTTATGTATCATATGCATAAGACCATATAAATAGACAATTTCTTAAGCAGTTTGATACAAAACCGTGGGTATCAAAAACCATGGGCAAAAACCGTGGGTATCAAAACCATGGGCAAAAACCGTGGGTATCAAAACCATGGGCAAAAAAAACCGTGGGTATCAAAACAATGGGTACCGAAAAACCATGGGCCCAAAAATAGCCCATAACGGTTACCCATTACCCATGGGTTAATAAACCACCCATGAAAATTTACTTCGGGGGCTTCGCCCCCAAACCCCCTGACCCGCTCACCGGCGAGCAGGACTGCCGTAAAAATACCTGAGGGTAACACATAGAAGGTGTACCACACTCTAACATGAAAATAGGCTCCACAAACATAACAATCTCCCACTTTGAGACTGATTTCCACTGAGCAAGCTTCTCAACCCTTCACTGTCATCCGCGAAGGCCAACCAAAGTTGAACATAGCTTTAGTTTATCCCTTGTGACCACCTTGGTCATCATGTCTGTAGGATTCTGACTGGTATGAATCTTCTCCAACTTCAACTTATCTTCCTCCAAAGCTGTCCTGATGAAGTGATATCTCAACTGTATATGCTTCATCCTGAAGTGGAAAGTAGAGTTCTTAGCTAGGTGTATAGCACTTTGACTATCACTATGCAACTTACATTCCTCCTGCTTATGCCCTAACTCCTCAAGAAAATTTTGTAACCAAATCATCTCTTTTCTTGCCTTTGTGGCAGCAACATACTCAACCTCCGTGGTTGACAAAGCCACCAGCTTCTGTAGTCGTGAAATCCAGCTCACTGTTGTCCCACCTACAATGTAAATATAACCTGTCATGCTCCTCCTGTTGTCTACATCTCCAGCCATGTCTGAATCTACATAACCACGTAAAGTGGTGTCTGATCCACTGTAGCACAAAACTGTTCCCATGGTCCCTCTCAAATATCAAAGGATCCACTTTACTGCTTGTCAATGCTCTTTACCTGGATCACTCATAAATCTACTTACAGCTCCTACTGCACGGGCAATATCAGGCCTAGTGCACACCATAATACATCAAACTGCCAACTGCTAATGAGTAAGGTACCTTGGACATCTAGTTTCTTTCCTGCTCTATCTTGGGACACTACTCCTTTGATAAATTAAAATGGCCTGCCAAAGGAGTCCCAACTGGTTTAGCATGCAGCATGTTAAACCTATCCAATACTTTCTTAATGTACTCTTCCTAAGATAAAGTCAGCTTCCGTTCCTTCCTATCCCGAGTTATCCTCATACCAAGAATTTGTTTGGCTACCCCCAAATCCTTCATATCAAAGGATTCACTTAGCTGTTTCTTGAGTACTTTTATTTCCTGCATGTTTTTACCAGCAACCAGCATGTCATCAACATACAAGCACAGGATAATATAACTTCCATCCTCAAATTTCTTTGTATACACGCAATGGTTAGAATGACATCTAATATAACCTTGCTCCATCATGAAGCTATCAAACTTCTTATACCATTTACGTGGAGCTTGTTTCAATCCATACAAGCTCTTCTTCAGTTTACACACCATCTCCTCTTTACCTTTGACCTCATAGCCCTCTGGTTGCTGCATATATAGTTCCTCCTCCAAACCACAATGGAGAAATGTAGTCTTTACATCTAACTATTCTAAGTGCAAGTCTTCTGTTGCCACTATTCCAAGAATAGTTTTAATAGAAGTCATTTTTACTACAGGAGAAAAGATCTCATCAAAATCTATACCTTGTTTTTGTGCAAACCCCTTGACCACCAACCGGACCTTATATCTTTTCTTTCCTCCTTCTTCATCTTTAACTCTGTACACCCACTTGTTCTGTAATGCTATTTTTCCTTCCGGTAGCTTTACCAAATCCCAAGTTTGGTTCTCCATGAGAGACTTATGCTCCTCATCCATGGCTTGCTCCCACTTCTTACTGGCATCTACCTGCATTGCTTCATCAAAGCTCTCTGGATCTCCACTATCAGTGAGTAATAAATAATAAAGAGAAGGAGAAAAACGTTTAGGTTCTTTTCTTACCCTAGAAGACCTCCTCACTGTAGGAGTTTGGGGTTCCTGTTGAGTAGGTTCCTGAACTGATTCATGGGTCACTATCCCATTTGGAAGATCCTCTACCACTGCATATTCTTTCTTGGATTCTTCCCTGTTTTCCTGCAACTATTGCTTATACATGACTTTCTCATTAAAGACCACATCCCTAGACCGAATGATTTTCTTGTCCTTAATACTCCAACATTTAAATCCAAAGTCATCACCACCATAACCAATAAAAGTGCATTTTTCTGATTTAGCCTCTAGCTTGGTCCTATCATCCTTGTCAATATGAATAAACACATCACATCCAAAGACTCTAGGAAATGAGTAATCAACTTTCTTACCGTACTAAGCCTCCTCAGGTATGCCTCCATCCAAGGCACTTGAGGGTCCTCTGTTTATCAAGTACACAACTGTGCTCATTGCTTCTGCCCAAAAATAAAGAGGCAATCCTGCATGTATCCTCATGCTCCTAGCACGTTCCATTATAGTTCTGTTCATCCTTTCTGACACCCCATTCTGCTGCGGGGTTCCTGGAACTGTCTTTTGCCTGCGGATTCCATTCTTAGAACAATAAGCATCAAATTCATTGCTGCAATACTCCCCTCCATTATCTGACCTGAGATATTTTAACTTAAGACCTATTTCATTCGCTACCAAGGCTTTCCATTTAACAAAAGTATCAAATGCATCAGATTTGTTTCTAATACAATAAACCCAAACTTTCCTTGTTGCATCATCAATAAAAGTAACATAATAACTTAAACCCCCAAGAGATGATACTTGAGCTGGCCCCCACACATCAAAATGTACCAGCTCTAACTTACTCTCTTTCTTCGTAGGTCTAACCTTGAAAAACCTTACTCGCTTCTGTTTCCCATATATGCAATTCTCATAGAAATCCAAACCTATTTCTGTATATCCAGGAAAATTCTTTTGTATGATGTCCATGCCCTTATGGCTCATATGACCAAGCCTATAGTGCCATAATGTTGTATCTGCATCTGAAGCCACAAGATTACAATCATTAGTAATATCAGTGGATAAATACAAGGTTCCAACCTTCTTACCTCTTGCCACCACAAGAGCACCCTTGGTAACCTTCCAAGAGTCAGCTGTAAATATCAAATTACAACCATCACTTCCCAATTGCCCCGCCGATATCAAATTTCTCCTTAATGTATGCAAATGTCTGACATCCTTCAATAGCCATGTATTCCCATTCTGCATCTTAACCTGAACAGAACCTTTTCCAACTATACTGCAAGGCTCATCATCACCAAGAAAAATATGCCCAAAATCCCCTTGAACATAATCAACAAAATAATGCCTATGTGAAGTAGCATGAAAAGAAGTCCCTGAATCTAAAACCCAAGATTCAGTAATATTATGCAAAGAAAGAATCAAAGCATCTTGACATACATTACCCGATGCCACATTTGCCTTTTTGTTTTCTTCCTGTTGTTTCTTCTTATCCCGAAGCTCCCAACAGTCCTTCTTTGTGTGCCTAGACTTTCCACAATTCCAACATACAATCTTACTCTTGGATTTTGACCTTGCCCGATCTTTCGATTTTCCACGGTTTCCTCTATTCTTCTGTCTCCCTCTAGTTTCCACTGTCAAAGCATTCCCTGAAGTAGAAGATTCCCCGGAGCTTTTTCTTTGCATTTCCTCGCTTAGAATCACCCCTACAACATCCTCAAACTTTAACTTTGAGTTAGCTGGAACCGAGTTGCTTACCGCCATTACCAAGCTATTCCAACTTTTAGGTAAAGAGCACAAAATTAATAAAGCCCTAACTTCTTCATCAAATTCTATTGTAACCAAAGCTAGCATATTCACAACTATATTGAAATCATTTAAATGATCTACTACTGAACTATTCTCAGACATCTTCATCTTAAACAACTTTTTCATTAAAAATATCTTGTTAGAGGAAAAGGGTTTTTCATATAACTTCCCTAATGCATCCATTAGTTCTTTTGTAGTCTTTTCCTTTGAAACATTAAATAATACCGAAGATGCAAGACACAGCCGGATTGTCCCAAGTGCCTTCCTATCCAGCAAATCCCATTCCACATTTGTCATGCTTGAGGGTTTGTTCACTTTCTCAGACAACAAAGTATACATATCCTTCTGATAAAGGTAATCTTCCATTTGCATCTTCCAAAGACTGAAATTCTGCCCATTGAATTTATCAACCTTAGATCTTCCATCATCTGCCATAACTCCCACTCAAGCTAAAAACTTTCCCTATGATTCAACACTTCAGCAAACCAAACCTCGCTTTGATACCAATTATTAGGGAATAATAGATAAAATATGTGGAATAATCCCTTACAAAATCGCAACAGTAGAAACTAATATGCAGATAATATTACCGATCTCAAATAAAAGTGCAGAATAAATAACACAACACAGAGAGACAAGATTTAACGTGGTTCACCCAATTTGGGCTACGTCCACCAAGAATCACTTGCTCATATTTTATTACAAGCCTCCACTTTCTCAATACAATACTCAGATCCGTTTGGAGCTATGCTCAACAAACTCTACAGAATTCACACCCAAATTCAAAACACATATGCAATACATTTGCTTTTTTTTTTTTTATGTATCATATGCATAAGACCATATAAATAGACAATTGCTTAAGCAGTTTGATACAAAACCGTGGGCATCAAAACCATGGGCAAAAACCGTGGGTATCAAAACCATGGGAAAAAAAAACCGTGCGTATAAAAACAATGGGTATCGAAAAACCATGGGCCCAAAAGCAACCCATAACGGTTACCCATTACCCATGGGTTAATAAACCGCCCATGAAAATTTGCTTCAGGGGCTTTGCCCCCGAACCCCCTGACCCGCTCACCGGCGAGCAGGACCGCCATAAAAATACCCGAGTGTAACACATAGAAGGTGTACCACACTCTAACATGAAAATAGGCTCCACAAATATAACAATTAACACGACATTATATGGGCATAATGCATTTAATCGAGGGGCTTACACATTTGAATTTATCAAAGATTGATTTTAAGAATACAATACTAAACTCAAAAGAAATAATTCTCTTTCGTTGGGCTTTAAGAGCCCTACAAGAATTGGAACATTACCTCTAAGGTTGTTTAGTATACAATTATATATACCATGTTGCATGTTGCCTCCTCCATCATCTTCTCCTTATGTTTAGTAGTTATGATTTTAGTTTTTCACTCCAATGCCAAGACACAGCTTGAGTGTGTTAGTGTGTAATTTATTTCTTCACAGTTTAAACATTACTTCTCTTTCTTGATCTCTTGATGATAGCTTCTTTGTGCTTGAGAAGTATTTCAGCCTAATTTTTTGGCATTGAGACTTTATATGATTGTGTTTTTAATGGGGTCCTTGTACAAAGCTATGCTACGTTAGTTAGGTTGTTATGGAATGTGCATCATTATGTTTGTATTACCTAGGATTATTGTCATGTTCTCCATTAAATGCAAATACTTGGTTGGCAGCATGATTGAGTTTAAGGGCTTGCTTAGTAGAAATTTCCATGAGTTATGTCTTTGTATTCCCATAATGAATTAGTAATGTGCTTCTACTTCCACTACTCGTCGTGGGTGTCACAGGGCTCATTGTAATATAATACTACTTCCTTAATAGGGTTGCCATCAATTTATTGACCATCCCTAGATCAATATCATTTCCTAAGATGATGTCCCTAAAAATAATTAACATGAATGGAAAACTAAGGGCTTTTAAACAAAACATGACAAAGTATCACAATTACATATCGAACGTCTAATGACTAGTACGTCCTTAAGGCTCAAAAAGTGGATTGAGAATATAACCCCACATATGTTATACCTCAATCATTACAAGGAAATTTTGGAGATTGGACTCAAGGATATGGGATAAAGAATTCACCATACTAGACAAACATGTGCGAACTTTTAAGTGGAGTATGAATAGTTCCAAAGAGGGTTGAGCATCTTTGAGTACAAAGAGACTAGGAGACTTCTCATCACATAAATAAGAAAAGTTACTATTGCCACACCTAAAAGAGTGCAAAGTCATGTCGTTGACATTCAACTCATTGAGCAAGATTTTAATCATGTTGTCACTTTTTTCATCCACATTATGATAGGAGATGTTGCTTATTTTGTTGAATGCTTATATTTCTTTCTCAATGTTTTGTAAGTTTGTTTTACTATTCTTATTATGTACCATATGTAATCAACTGTATGTGTTTAGGATCTCTTTTGTCACATTCGTCCTTGATAGCCCATAACACAAAAGTATTAGAACTGTATCATATCAATCAATAGGGATATGGAGATTGGGTTGTATTTACCTTATATCTTGTTTAAATTTTATTGTTATGAGTTTCGACTCCATAATCACACTTGATAATAAACTCGAATGTAGGAATCCACCTACATCGAGAATATATTGTCACCATAATTACATCGTAACCATTCTATGATAAAAGAGACCCAATTTTATCTCTGGTCCCTATATATATTAAAAAACTTATACAAACCTATTCATTACCTACAAAGTTGCATTACTGCTAGCTATCACCACTAACACACTTTACCTCATCAAAGTTTATCCGCAAGTCAATAAGCATCCAAGAAGCTTTACCTCAAGTGTGACCTTGAGTAAGGCCTTGAAACATGACAATGTGAAACTTTCTTTGTCGTTTACTTAGACAAAGACTTACGTGTTATGGACGACCATGCCGGGTCAAATGCCAACAAACCTCCTGACAAAAATTTCTCATCTAAATTTTAATAACTTAATCTGAAATCATTTCCTTTTTCCCTTAGTAAAGTAGAAAAAGGTTTGAAAGGACTTAAAAACAAGGGCCCCATTAAGTCGATCCTGGATTCTCATTATCCATTTCTATCCATTCATTCTGCTTCTCTCTGTTTAGCAAAGCTTGGTTAAGAGTAGTCTAAGTTCTGCCATTAAGAAGACTCAAATTCTCTGCAATAGCAGTATGTCTACTCATTCAAGCTGCTCCAAGAGACACCACAGGCTCTCCAATATAGCTATGGAAAGAACTTGTCAATGGTATGTACATTACACATTCAATGTATTATATCACAGCTGTTGAATTTAAGGTGGCAAATTCATAATTCACATAATTCCCTCCACTATGATGAGGGAAGAGACCCTCCATGTAGATGCCAGGGTTTTTAGGAATTCCTCAAGGTTGGTCGGCTGTTTTGGAATATACAAATTTGATAGATCATAAGGTTGGCGGAGAGTCTAATGAATCTTAAAGTCAGTTGAATACTTAAAGATCTTTGAAGTATTCTTACTCGCCTTTGAGAGTTTTAATGCATCATGGATGCTGATTCGAAACGTCGATAAGAAAATCTACACTTAATCATTTCTAAAACTAATTTTGAAACATAAAATCCAGAAACAACTTTTTATTCAGAATTTTTTGTTGAAATGTTTTCATGATTTATATTTGTATGGATTTTGTTGGCAGGATTTTTTCTCAAGAGATTCCCCCAGATGTCACCATTGTAGTAGGAGACACCTGCTTTTCACTACATAAGGTATAGTTTCTGTCATGTTGGAGAGACTGAGCTTTTAAGTGAATGTAAGAAAACTCATTCTGAGAATTATTGAGAAGCTACTGATGCATTGCTTTTTATTTCAATTTAGTTTCCTCTTGTATCCAAGAGTGGGTACATGCGCAGGCTGGTGGCAGAAGCAAATGACTCGGATCTGACGACCATCAGGCTGCCTGATAATTTGCCTGGAGGTGCAGAGGCTTTTGAACAGGCTGCCAAGTTCTGCTATGGAATTAATTTTGAAATCAATTCTGCAAATGTTGCCGGGCTCTGTTGTGCTGCGCACTGTCTAGAGATGACTGAAGAATATGCAGTTGCCAATTTAGTTTCAAGGTAGATGTTTGGCCCATCTTCCCTTTTCAGATTTGGCAGCTCTTATAATAAGATATATCTTCTTGATTACTATTTTCTTCTCTCCATTCATTGTTGTTATGGTATAAAATATGAAGCAAGATCTTTTCTTGTTTAGATTGATTAACTTAATTACTTTCTTCTTCAAGATGTGAGGTTCTCTAGAGTGAATGATAACCTTGTAGGATAGTTTCTGGATAAAACTGCTAATATTGTGAAGGCGAGGTTCGTGTTCACTCACCTATACATGTTCATATCAGCATACATTATACGAAAAATGTAGAACAGACTACTATTCATTTCGGAAATAAAATCGACAACAAAATATAAAATGTACAAACTGTTTAAGCTCTTCCCTGACTAATGCTCTTAATAAGGATGATTGCCAGCCCAGATATGGCAAAAAGACTAAATATGAACTGCATGATGCTCTTAGTAGGGATGTGAGTCTGACTAATGCTCTTAATAGGGATGGGAGTTTGACTAATGCTAGTGAAGTTATGGCATCAAATAAGGACCATGAAAGGGTCTTATGGGAAGGATTTTTTACAATACAGAACATGAACTTCTTTAATCCAAAATGATATCAAAGAATTCCTACATATACAAGAAATATGTCATCTTTAGATGGCTTACATATGGGTAAAATCCCACATAATATAATGAACACCAAGTGTAGCTGGTTTTTTATTTTATTATTGAATTGCCATTGAACTTTTATAGAAATCAATATAATTTTTTTTTTTCTTTTTTCAGAACTGAAAATTATTTGCAGCAGGTGGCATTGAAGAACTTTTCTGCTGCCTTAAAAGTACTTCATTCCTGTGAAAATCTGCTTCCGGCTGCAGAAGATCTAAATATTGTTAGCAGATGCATAGAGGCAGTGGCCTCCAATGCATCTACAGAGTTCAATTTTAGTGTCCTCCAATGCTGGTGGGCAGAGGAGTTGACAGTGCTGAAAATTGATTTCTATCAGAGAGTTTTGGTAGCCATGAAAGCCAAGGGACTCTCCTACCAGGCTCTGGGATCATCCCTTGCACTTTATGCTGAGAAATCTCTACAAGGAATTGTGTGCAAGGTGCAGGGCATCGTAAACAAGAAGTGGGATGAACAGAGAATTCTGTTAGAGACTATTGCTGGGCTCTTGCCAGCAGAGAAGAACACCGTGTCTGTTACTTTTCTCTGTGGTCTACTCAGATCTGCAATTTATTTGAACACAACAGAAGCCCGCAGAATGGATCTGGAAAAGAAGATTGCTCTGCAACTAGACCATGCAACTGTAGATGATCTGCTCATAATCCCAGGGTAAGCATTTTTTTGCTTTTCTAATTTTCTGTTTTAGTAGCACATTGGAGAGGCCATTAACCCTCTTCTTATTATCTCCAAGCTAGATGACTTTTACAGTCCCATAAAAATGTTTTCTATCTTCACCATTTTAGAAGACGAGTTCTCTGTCAACAATTCAATTTGTTAACATATGCTAGGTTTAAGTAGAATGTTACGAATAGACTAAAAAACTGATGGTTTTCTAAATTCTCATCACATCAATTTTTTAGACTCGCAATGGATAAGGTACGCGCCCCCCATAATCTAAGCATAATCAGATGCACAAGGTAACTTTACATCTTTTTTTTTTTTTCAATTAGGAGTAAATAGTTTTGAAAGGACTATACCCTGTTACAAAACGTGTTCAAAAACCAGATAAAGCAGAAAAAAACAGTTAATACCCTTTATATCTTATAATCTACCCTGCTCTTATATATTACCCTGCAGTCTAAGTACAGTTAAGTGCAGAAAGTCTGGGCATGGTAGACCTTGAAAGGACATTCTTTCCCATCCTCAAGAAAGAAACACCATCCCAAAATTTTGATATTTTTAAAAAACTCTGTAAGTTCATGCAAACAATTATTATGGACTGTGAAAACATGCAGCATTTAATTAATATATTTTCTTTCTTTCCTTTCTTCCAGCACTAGTGCAGACTGTATCTATGGGGTAGACACTTTGCATCGGATTGCTGTTGGATTTTTGGAGGTTGATAAACAAAGTGGGCTTTCAGAAGCTTGTTATTGCTCGCCTTCTGTCATAAAGGTCTGCAGGGTGCTAGATAATTATCTGGCGGAGATTGCTAATGAGCCAAATCTGGGTATTGAGAAATTTGTTGCACTTCTCACTGTGATGCCCAGACAAGCCCGGGATGTGGAGGACAGCCTCTACAGGGCAATTGATATTTACTTAAAGGTGAGAATTTTTTTATTACATTTCAATCTTTATAAATATAATTTTTATTGAGAAGGGCACTCAATTGGGCACTAGATTATATAGATTGTCTGTATCTCTGTTTATGTTTTGGAGGATGCATATAGTGGATTCACGTTACAACTAAACTAGTGATCACCTTCATCTTAATAATTTTGAATTATACAGTTATTGACATTTCTTCTTTTTGAGTAATTGATTGTAATATAGTGATTAAGAGTATATCTAAATTTAGACATTTCACAAATTAATTTGTCACAATTATATATCCATTCAGTCAAGTATTGATAAAAATTTGAGAATTTCTGGCCAAGATTCATAATAGGAGAAAGAACCTTCAAAAACAGAAGAGTGATAGACTTGTGAGTTACGGTAGGCCATCAGACTCTTTTCTGTTTTTGTCAGTTTTTTCACTCCCTTAATTATACTTCTGATTCTTGGGGTCCCATAAACCATTTGAGTGTGATAGACCTTATTAAACTATCTATCTATCAATCAATCAATATCATAAAAAATCTAACCTCTAAAATAATTATACCAAAATGAATTAGGTATCACACCATCACTCTCATCAATTTGACTACCACTTTAATTATGATAGAATATTAATACCCATTTATTTTACCAAAGAAACATTTTAAACACTCACTCTTTTATTCTGACTGAACTTTCATAGATTTGTGCACTCTCAGATTTAAGTTCTTCCAGATATTTGTCATCCTGGGCTTTTTTAGTAGTTCTTTTATCCTATATTAGGCTCAGTTTTGAACTGTTGTAATCTATATTAATTCTTAACTGGTTCTACAAATTAATATCCTTCTTCTAGTGCCTATCATTTCCATAAGATCTTTTTTCTTCTCTTTTTTGGGTTGTCTTTTAAGCAGGGGATTATATATGCTCGATGATTAGGGAATCCATTCTGTATGGATCATTTAGAGATCGATTTCAGTATCTTCAATGATAGTGACATAACATCATCCTCAACACTTGGATTACACTGGTAGAAAAACAAACTGAATAACATAAAATGTCTGGCTTTACATTCCTGCTAAGATTTAGAAGAGTGTCAGTATAAAATGTGATGCTTTACTGTTTTAACTTTTAGGTGTAAGCCAATTGCATGAGAACATTTCTGCTAAGATTAAGAACAATAAGAATGTTGTACAATAAACTATGAGGACATCTCTCAAGGTGAAATCATTTAGTCTCCAAAAATTAATATAAAGATTTCTCAATCCATTAATTATTTTTTTATAATAATTAAAAAAAGAGATTTGTTCAAATTTACTTGAATTTTTATAATTTTGAAGAATATTTGTTATATTTTTTTATAGTAATTTGAATTTTTTGTGATATTTACAGAATCCATTTTTAACAGAAATGAAGTATACATAATGTTTTCTTCAATTTATTATAAAAAATTGATGTGTATCTATTCTTTTAATTTATTTAATGTCCAGTATAGAGGGATATCCATTCTGTCAAATTCAATTATCAATTTTTACCTCATCTCTTTTTAGTGTATCTTGATAAATAACTAGACAACACCTTTTATGTTGTCATCTTACACCTAAATTATTCTTTTCATTTACCAAAACAAAATAAAAAAATCTATAAATAACTGTTATAAAAAACTTATTTTACCATCTATACCATTTAACTATAACTTTTTTATATTAATTCTCCAAAATCATTTTTATTTGTCACATTCCTTATCATTTTCAAATAATTAAAACCTACCTTTGTCTTACGTACTTGTCAGTTTCTGTGAATTATATGGTATCTTAGCTGTTGGGGGTATGTGGTCTAAAAATAGCCTATGCAAGATATGTGGACTCAAATGCTCTATTATAATATCTCAGATATGTGGTCGTATGATTTTCTTGGGTTTTATCGCTTCCAATTCAAAATTTATTGTTGAGTACGGATTACTTTTTGGACACAATGTTTTTTGGTTTTTATATATTTATTATTAGATTTGTTTTTGAAAGAATTTATTTATTTATATGTTAAGTTATTTAATTTAAAAATATTTTTTTAATCATCGTAAGATATTTTAATTGTAATTTTTATAAAAAAATATTTAAATAATGAGTAAATAATTCACAAAAATTAATAAATTTAATAATATTATAACTTGTATATTATTCTTTGTATGTATTGATTTGAGATTACATAAGTTAATATGGTGGAATAATATTTTTAACTACCAATTTTTTCATAAATTGGTCCATAATTCAACTTATTAAATATAAATAAAAAATTAATTTAAATTTTAATATAAAAATGTAATCATGTAATATATTTGTATGTTTCTGAATTGAAGTATTTCAAGTTTTGAAATATTGATATTATTTTGGGTGGCTCCCTTGCAGGCACATCCATGTTTAGATGAACTACAACGTGAAAAAATATGTAGTATAATGGACTGTCACAGACTTTCTTATGAAGCAAGAATGCATGCAGCTCAGAACAACAGGCTCCCAGTCCATACTGTAGTCCATGTATTGTACTATGATCAACTTCGACTTCGCAGCACCAACATAGCTGAAACAAAGCAAAAAATACCCAAAACAGCTCCAGAAGTAGCTGCAGCAGCTTTTTCTTCACCCAGAGATATTAACAGTGCCATTCTTTTCAAGGAAAATGAAGAATTGAAGCAAGAATTGACTAGAATGAAAATGTATGTAAAAAATATACAAAAGGATCCTCAACCTAAGAAGACTTCATTTTTATCTTCGGTCTCCAAGAAGCTTGGGAAGCTTAATCCGTTCATTCGAAATGGTTCCAAGGATACAAGCAATCTTATAGACCATGATGAGGCCGCAAGTACTTTGCCACCGAGAAGGAGACGATTTTCTATCTCCTAATCAGTTCACAACGTACTTACGAAAAAGAAAAGTCCTTTTAAGATCTACAATGTGTAACTATCTTTTCAAATCCTATCCCTACAGGATTTGAACTTGTACCCATTAAAACTATTAAGGAATACCTTACTCCTCCCCAGGATTGGAACTTTGTGTCCATTAAGTCATTAAGAGATATATAATTTGTGTAAATGGATGTATATTTTGGGTGCCTATGTTTTAAGGCTGAATGGAAGTTTGTTTGAAATACAGATGTAAATTATGTTTCTCCATTTAATAGTAATTATTTTTGTTTATATTATGTGAAGCGAATACTAAATTTGTTTATATACCATGAAGCCAATAAAATAAATAAAATGAGTGTAATGTTTAGTGAATAGATTAGAAGATTCTTGTAAAAAAAATCTCTTACCTTTTCAGAATAGAAATATGGAGATTTCAGATACTCAGCCATTGCACCTTAAATTGTGAAAGAGTTATAATTTGATTCGATTCAATATAATATGGGGATATACTATCTGCAAATATAAGGCATATCTATGACACATTGCACTTATATAATGCATGGAAACGGGTGGGAAATGGCCCTTTTAAAAATGTACGAGAACTTTACCATTAACATATGAATCACAAAATATTAGGATTTTTATGCAATTAAGGGTGATGACCATGTATAATGGATGTGACTCTTTTATCAATACAATACTTGATTGGTTATATGAGAAGATAATGTTTGTTTTCTCATCCTTCCCCTTGTTTTCACAATAAAAAAATGTAATTTCTATATGGTGTAGGGGACTCCCCACTTCAGAGTCACACAGTAGATTGCACAATAAAAGTTGTAAATTTATTATTTATTTCATTGCCTAGTTGCTCACTACGAGCTCACAACTCTCTCACCAAGTGTCTACAAATTGTGGTGTTTCCCTAAGGACCTACTTTGACTGGTTTTCCTTATGGTTTTCAAGCACCTCCCACGATCTCGAATTGGGCCTTCTAAGCCCCTTTCCTAACTTGTCTCATGTATATACTCTTCTGTTCCCCTCGACTAATCTTGAAATGAATAGAACTCACTATCCTTTTATAGTCGCGCCTCTCTCGCTTCTCTCTCCTCATAGGGTCTTCTCATGATGAGTTAGATCCTTCATGATGAGTCTAGCCTTCTAGGTTTATACCTAATGCGATCAATTTTCTAGCTACCTCCATCTAAACGTTTGCAGGTCTACATCGTGTTAGCTTAGTAGCTGGGAAAGTCTACATACTGCACTTAATCAATAGACTTTGTCAGATCTTTTGTACTAATCTTTGACATGTCTTATCAATGTTTAAATCACCTGTGCACCCTTTTCCATACAATCCTCTTCTCCATTCTCTCGTGCATTCATGGCCTCTAGCTATATCTCGCCTCTTTTCTCATGTACTAGCCTTCTGAGTCTTCTTAAGATATTCATGCACCCCTTGCACATCCCCCTCATTTCTATGTCATCTCCTCGCTTATCCTCTCAAAAATTCTTCGCAATCTCCATCTTGCGCCAAAATCCTTCAACGCACTATCGTGCATCATTTTTACCATATATTGCTTCTCCCGTTCTCTTCTGCAAACTCTCACATGCCTACTCTATGTCCCTCCAAACTTCTGCGCTCTATGGAGCACCAAAAATGCCACATACTTTTCTCTCCTTTATCAATTGTAGAAAGCCTTTACAACTTCTGCACAATCATCCTTTCACTTGACGGGCCTTCCATCCTTGTGCGCACCAACACTTAGTCATCCATCTCCACCTAATTCCTTTTGGGATTTTTTTTACTCTCATTCATTTTATCTCTAGGCTTCCTCCTCCGTCTACGTGTTCATCCTAAACAATCTTCTTTTCTTCTTTATTCCTTTTTATTTTGGTCACCCTTCTACCATGACTCAGACTTTCTTTTTGGTTCCTCTTCCTCGTGCACCCTCTTTTCTTTGCATTCTCCTTTACACTCTTCTTATTTTCAGGGGCTTCTACTATGCACTTGATCCTTGCACACTTCTTTCCTTGTCCTCTTGTCGATTTTATATTGTGACCTTTCCTCCTTGCACATTCATCCATTGCACCCTTGTTAGCTATGATATCCCTTATGCACCCTTCTAGTATGTGTCATGCACAATCGTCTCTTGCCTTCTTTTCTTCCATGCACTCATATCTTCGTGCATTTGTGGGTTTGGACCCATCATAGACCATATCCCCGTTCTCCTTCTTTGCCTTTACCCTTCTCTACTGGGAGCCATTCTCCTTTGCACATTTTTTCCGTGCAATCTTCATCTCCCTACCCAATTTCCTCTCATGGCCTTCTCCACTTCTTTCTCACTTTGTCTCTATTAGACCGCACTTCAGCTTCCTATACATCATCAGGCCATTATCTACTCACTCATAATTTTCTCCGTGGTGTCTTTCCTCTTGGCATCACTCATGATTCATATCCAATATTGGATTGTGATAGCCGTGTGCCACATATTCTTCCCTTCCTCACAATATTCCCCTCTTTTGTTTGTTGCCTTAGAGGCCACTTTCATATCTCCTCATAGTTTTATAGAACTAATTTCATGCTTCCCTATATTTTCGCACTCTTTCTTATGTGTTCCTTTCACACTGCACACTCTCACAACTTCTTCCTCAGACCGCTCTTCTTTGGTTGCCTTTGGGGAAACTTATGCTTTTTCACGTAATTCCTCTTTCATTTTGCACTTTTGTCCTCTTGTGAACTTATTTGTACGCTTTTCCTTGAGATATTTGAGGATATCTTCTTCCTTTGGGACATTATTTTTCATGTGTTGGTTTCCATTTTGATCTTGTTGTATCCTTGGCACCATGTTTGCAAAGTTTCCCAATGCTTCTTGAGGTGGTCCTTCCATGTCCTCAATGTTCCTTAGACTTGCAAGTTGTTTATTGACATGTTGAACTAGCCTTGCTATTGTCCTATTTTATCCCTTGGTCACACCCATGAAACTATTCTTTAGTCCCCTTGGTTCTATAACCTTCATCATTTTCACTGAAAAAAGAGTGTTTTGTGGCTTTGAACAGTAGTATTCCAAAGATTGAAGAGAATGTAGTCTTTGGTAGGGTTTGAAGAAAAACAAAGAATGTCACGAAATAAAGAAGTGAAGAAAATGAGTGCTCCATGGACTTGGTAATTATAGTGTTCCACAAAATTAGTTATTTCTATGAAACAAAGGGTGTAGTTTGCTCAGCATAATCTGTGATGCTAAGAGAGATTGTAATGAGGACCCGTAAAGTAGGAAGAATGAAGCTAGAATGCGACCAAGTATGAATGTTGTGAAATAAAGAAATTAATGATTCCGTAGGTTTTTCATGGTATGGTGTTCCACAGAATTGCGAAAGCTGCATAACAAAGATATATGGTCATGGGGAAAGGATGTCGCATAACGAAGGAATCATATTTTTGTGGCATCAATAAAGGGCACAAGCATTTGCAACATAATGACATAAGAAGATTAAGTGCGGGAGTATCAAATGGATAAGTGTGGAAAGTTGGAAAACCTACAGAACAATGGAATTTAGTGTTCCATAGACATCGGACACTTAGTGTTCCACGGAGTTGATGAAGTTGAAAAACAAAAGAAAAGACGCACATCAAAGGCATAATTCATGCAACATAGATAATGTCACAATGCAAAGGAGATCCCGCGGAATAAGAAGAAGTTGCGAAAGACTTGAAATATCAAACCAAATCCGTGAAAGAATTGAAGGATCAAACCAAATTTGCGGAACAAAATGAACACTAAGAAATATGTGAAGCAAAGGCGGATTATCCTAAAATCCATAGGACAAGGGAGTTTTTCGTGGAATGGTTGGTTTTGCATTTATACCCATAACTTTCTATTCATGTATCCATTTCATCTCAAAACAAGTGCATTGGGAACATCTTGGGGAAACCTTTCCAAAGCATTCAATTTTGAAGGAAATAATGGATTATTTTGCAAAGTTAAAGTTACAAAAGTTTTGGTTGTTAAACGTCATTTTCAAGAATCATTTGATGCCATTTGCAATTGTAGATGCCATGATTGATCCCCCTCCACCATGAGATGCTTCTAGAAGGGAATATTATTTTGTAGCCCCCACCAAACTGAAGGTTTTTATCAAAGTGACGTGTAATGGACATTTGGCAATGTTTTCTTCTTCCTTCTTCTTGATTATACAATTTTCCATTGATTTTCTCCCTAAGCACACAGATCACCAATTAACATGCTTATAGTCCTCGTATTAGCATATATGGGATATTCTTGTAGGATTGAGACATTGTTATATAGAAAGTGGAGGATTCTCTTCGTTGGGGTCTTGGATGGAATTTGGGGGGTTTTTTGGCTCTAGGAGTACGGGTTTATCTTTTAGGGTTTGGTTCCTAGATAGGATTGGATGCTTGTGGTTCCATTTGGGGTTCATGCTAAGGTGGTTGTAATTTTATAGCCATTAGCAGGATTTGAGAGCATATATATGTCTCCCTTGTCCCCTTTACAAATAGACACACAAGACCGTTCCAAAATGTACAATTTTGTTATATATTGTTATAGACAAACCTGAAATGAATAAATATTGACCTTCCTTTATCATGTCAAATAACTAAAGAGAAGAATTTTGCAATTTGTTGTTTTATTAGGTACTGAGGGAATGATGATAGCTAGTGTTTTGCATCATTTATATCAGTTGCAAATTCCTCATTGTAATTTATGGAAATGAACATCTATTATCTTAGGGTGTCATTTGATTTGAAGGATTTTATATGATAAGTGCATGAAAAATTATTCTTAGGTGTTTGTGCTAAAGCTTTAATAATTATTTTACATTGTTTTCTTTGTTTGGGTGTCCATGAAGGAAAATAACCTTTGGGGGTCAATTTTATTTGGTTTTAGGTTTGAATGCACAAGGAATTGTCAGTTCAAGATGGCTGATACAAATAATTCCTCCCATTTTATTCTCATTCCCCACATTTTCATCCATCTCCACCTTTCATTTCACAATACCTTTTCCCTACCGTTGCAGATTTCATCATTAATTGCAAATCCAACATGATATATGATTGAAAAATTCACACCTTTGCATTTGTTGAGTGAGTTTTCCTTGATTTGTGAAGCTTAGCATCTTAAGTATCATTTCATTCCAAGTTGTCAATAGGTTCCTTCAAAATGATGATTTGATCACCCTAAACCTACCTTTAATGGTCTGCGTATGATGTATCAAGTGTTTGTAATTATTGTGTGATCATTCTTTTGAATGTGCATTACATTTTGTGGTTGGATTTTATCCTAGATTGAGGATACAAAAATTTTAAGGGTTTGAAACATAGTATTCCCCCCCCCCCCTTCAAGCTACCCCTTAGGTCCTCTCACATTAGTTCAGGTAGAGCCATAAAGTAGCATGTGAACAACCACACCCTTAGTAAAGTGCCTCCCTTTCATTCCTACAAGAATTGGTCATGGAAAGAAGATAGATCCATCCCCACCTGCAAACAAATAATTAACAAGTCTATCGTTCCTCCTTGGCCTCCTATTTCATGCCTATTGCTCTTCAAGTTTGTGTGGGGTGTTATATAGGGAACCAACATCATGTACACTCTCATAGCCTCTCCTTTGGGATTCTCTGCTTCAGTTTCCTTTAGGGAAACCTCTTCCTCTCCTCCTTCATTTTCTCTGTAACGATTCTCACATTTTCGTGTGCATATTCATGTGTGCACTTCTTGGCTCCTCTAAGATATTTTTTTTGCATGTGTTTTTCTACCCTCCACCATTTTATTTTGTGCCTCATTTCTTGTACACCTAACTGCACATCCCGTATGTCCTTCCTTTGGGAAATATTCCTCCACATAATCATTTGTGCCCTCTGGTCCTTCTAATAGGAGTCCTACTTTTCAAAATTTTATGGCACAATCTCCTCACACTTTCCTTCTTCTTTTCCTTCTTCTTTTATCTATAAAATTGCACAACCCTTAATGTGCCCATGGTCATCGACAACCATCTTCCCCTCTTTAGCAACTTCCTTCTTCTGTGTAATACTTTTTTGCATTATTGTGTACCTCTAAGAGACCCATTTTATCACCTTTTTCTAAACTTTCAAGAATTATTCATGCACTATCTTCCACAATTTTCTTAGTGGTACTCCTATGTATGATTTCTCTTTTCTCTTGTGTAACTTCCATTTATGCATGTGTGTATGCCTTTTCTTCTCTTTTGCACTCCACTAGTGCTCTCTTTTCACAATCTTCTTTACACTGTTGAATCATTATTGATTCCTTTTCCTCCCTCTACATGATTTACACCACAAGACCCCTTCTTCTCTAGTGGTCTTCTTTTGCGTCCTCTAATCCAGTCCTTATACCATTGAGCTCCTCCAAAATCTCTTCTAGTCTTTTCAAAATTATTGCATCTGATTTGTCCCTTCTTCTTGACAACACATTTCCTTTACATGAAATAGAATTACCCTTTGGATGTTACACTCTAGGATATATCTTTGGATTTCTCTTTCCACTTGAACACACAATGGAGAACATAGTATTTCATGCCAATTACCTCACATTCAGAATTTTTTTTATCATTCCACTATCTTTCTTGCAGGAAAAGAACTGATTATGATAACTCTTGGCGCAAGGGACTCCGTCGCTTCAGATTCACACAATGGACGACATGATAAATGTTACATTATATATATATATATATATATATATATATATATATATATATATATATATATATTACAAGGCCTTTACAACATCTACAAGAAACTGCCCACTATGAGCTTACAACTCTCTCATGAAGTGTCTACAAACTATGTGGTGTTTCCCTAAGGACCTACTTTGAATGGTTCACCTTATGGTTTTTAAGCACCTCCCACCATCTCGTATTGGGCCTTCTAAGCCCCTTTCCTAACTTGGGCTCATTTGACTTTTTTTCTCCCCTCGACTAACCTTGAAATGGTTAACTTGCTCTCCTTGTATAGTCATGCCTCTCATGCTTATCTCTCTTCGTACTATCTTCATATAGTGAGTTGTATCCTTCATAATGAATTTATTCTTCTAACCATATCTAACTCCATCAATTCTTTGATTACCTTCATCTAGACATTTGTAGGTCTGCACCATGTCAGTCTGGTATTTGGGAAAGTATGCCTACTACACTCAATCATTCACCCTTTTCAAATCCTATCTACTACTCCCTAACATGTTTTATTAATGACCAAATCAATTGTGTACCCTTTTTCATGCATTCCTTTACTACACATCCTCTCCATTTTGCTGCGCATTCATGGCCTCAAGTTACCTCTCGCCTCTTTTCTTGTGTACTATAATTTTGATCCTTCTTAAAATATTTGCACACAACTTGCGCATCCCCCTAATTTCTATGTCATCTCCTCTCTTATCATTCCACGTGTCCTTCGCAATCTTTGTCTTGTACGAAAATCCTTCCAAACACTATTGAATATCATTTTCCTTGTGTGGTGTTTCTCCCCTTCTCTTCTTAAAAATATCACACACCTCTGCATCTCTCTAAACTTCCACACTCTATCATGTGCCAATGCTACTGCACTTTTCTTTCCTCTATGAACTATGAAAAATTGTTGGATTTTCCAAGAAATTTCCATTTCAATTTGTTGTGCCTTTCATCCTTGCTTGCATCAACACTTACCAAAAAATGGTGTAGGATCTTCTTGAACCTGGGATGCTCCTGCATCACTTTATAATTTCCTCTAAAGTACAAGCCTTAATATCCCAAGTTAGATATGGCTCATCTTGGAATTTCTTCTATGATTTAAAATCCTTTTTCATGCAAAACATTAATCCCACATTAATTGATAGACTTAGTCTATATCAACATATAAATCCTAATGATGACATAATGAAATTAGCCCTCTTACAAACATAATGGTGCTTGTGGGATGAGTATGTTTTATTTACTTGGCATTCCCCTCTCCTCCTTTGTGGCTTCATAATTAAAAATTCATCTTTAATGGATATTGAAATTGCTTTTGAAATGGGTATGGAAATGGTAATCTCCACCAAATACAAAAATTAATCTATGAATGTGATCACTTGGTTTTGGTTGTCAAAAATCTCATTCACTTTATATGGTTTTGCTATGAATCACTTATAGTCTATCTTTCTTGTTCACAACCCTACTATTGCCTCAACTCCTAGAAAGGACCATAATAATAATGGTCGATGATTTAATATAACTTAAATTAAATCTAATTTTAGAGTAACTACTGTACCTAATGATATACAAATGATAATATATAATAAAAAATAAGTAAGCCAATGATTTACAACCCTAAGCAATAAAGAGAGATAGAGGGACTTAGCTAATTTCTGAGTGATTTGGAAACTGTTTCAGTTGGGAAAATGCTCAAAAAAAGTGTGAACAACATCATCAAGGTCCATTAGAGATTCTGGAGTTCAGAAACAGTCAGGACAGGAGCTCCCACGGGAGGTCAGGAACACCCAGGCACTAGTGTATGTTCTGGGTGCTAGTGTCTGTGTAAATACTCAGGGTTTAATCTTCACAGGTTGAAGGATCTTCATTGTTGATATCTATTTTTCACTTTGGTTCTATTCCAATGTCATTGGTCATACCTATAACCTAAAAAATAGATGGCTAGCTGTACATACCCATAAACTACATCAAATCTAAAAAGAAAGTAGAAAAATGGGGATTTGGACTGACCCCTATAGTCACCCAAAGAGTGATCTTACGACTGAGCACTTCACTACATCTCAGACTCCATGTAGTTCTTGTGTGTGTGCGCTTAAAAATGATTCCCTAGGATTCCCTTGTGAAAATTACACAGTGATAGTGGGTTAGATCTAGATTGTAGCAAATGTATAGAATGTGGGATGGAATAGAATAGACTTCCCCTCATATGTTGTGTATGCAGAAGTGATGTAACCATTGTCCCTTGTATGTGTGTGTTAGATGAATGTATATCATGCTTTTGTGCCTTTGAATGCAATCTTAGGTGATGATAGATAATGCTTAGTGTTTGGTCCTTTATTTTGAAAACATAACTGTACATTTATATGATTCCCTTGTTTAAATTTCGTAATTGACAATTGAAAGGTCGAAACAAAGTAGTAAAAAGTAATTAAGACACGAAAGGGTCCAAAAGGATAAGAAAAAGATAAAGAGGGATAGAAGCGCCTGACGCTAGTTTCCTAACTGGGTGGTAGTGTCTGAGACCATAGAAAGATAAAATAGTCAAATGTTGGCAAGAGTATTAGATGTATAAAGTCAATAAAAGTGTAGAAGACAAATCTAAAGGCTAAAGGAAGTTGTGAATTACTATTTTTATTACTTAGGAATCATGTAAATGCTAACATGCTTTTAGGACCTAGAAATGTACCCAAGTGCATAAATTTTGTGACTACATTTTCCCCCACTTTATGTTGTTGAGTGAATACTCGATAGCATAAATTAGATAGAAGATGCATACCTTATGATCTTATATAGAGTGTGGTGAATAACATTTCGAGTGGACAAGTGAAGCGTGAAGTGTTTCCGATGTGAAGTGTGTAGACTAGGAAAGGGAAGTGGACCCTAGGGGTGAAGCGTATATGTAGCTTGTACCTATTTTTGTGCTTGTATTTGCTAATGTGGGTTGCTTCTTGTTGCATATTAAGGACGGACCTACAAAATAAGAGAGAGAGAGTAGTCAAAGTCATGTATATGATAAATCAACGTAATGCATGTATAAGTAAAAGTGTGAAAGTATGTACAAGGAAAGTGTGCACTTGATGTATAAGAGTGTAAGAGATAGAGAATTGTCCTGATTTGCTGAATTTGTTGCCGATGGTGAGTTTTTTGGGCAATCTCATGCCAAGAGCAAGTTTTTTGGGAGATATTACGCAAAGAGTGAGTTTTTTGGGTGATCTCATGCCAAGAGAATATTGTTGGGGAGAGATGTCTAGCTTTTCTCTCCTTCCATGTTTGCTTCCCGAATGAGCACCATTATAGATGGTACATCTGTATTAGTTTTTTTTGTTCCGTTTGTTTCATGTTTGGTCTGTATTGTAACCAATTATAGGAGATAGAATGCATTATGTAATTAGAGGCAAGTGCCTACTATTGGAGAACAAAGTTGAAGACTATGATGTATTGAGAAAGTGATTATTTCTGCCCTTAGGACACTAACACCCAATGGAGGACACAAGTTTCATTCAATATTGCATGGGTTTGGGACTGGTGTCTTCTTTGTGTGTGAAGTCTAAGTCTGATTTTGGACTATTATGTGATTGTATGCATGTGTTGTTTTTGTACTGTGATGATCTGAACTATAACTCTGAGCTACTATAGGGGTGATTTTTTCACCCAATGTACGCCCCCCTCATTTGGGGTATATATGACGTCTATAGGAGAATGCAGTCCAAAGGAGAGGACCTGATGCTGATATGAAATGGATACCTGCAGGGAGTAGGGGATGTGCATGATAGAAAAAATAACACATGTAAATAAAGTAGGCTAGTACAAGTGTTAGTAGTAAAAGATAACATGCAATAGAAGACAAGATGGACCATGAAAAGTGGGTTTCATACACGAGACATCGATCACCATTTCATAAGACAATAAAGGCCGAAGTGTCCAAAATCATACAATGAACAAGAAATACATAGGTCATAGCCTGTAAATAATAGCAAAAAAATGTGACAGATAACAATGGTTGTATATAGTCCTGCAAGGAAAATGCTACACATGAAGCACCCGTTAGCATGTTAGAAAGATAAATAGTATTTCAAAGCATGAATATAACAACAAAAAGTAAGTGAAAGTAAAGTAAATGATGTAAAAATATAACCTATGATGTGTATAGAGTAGGAAAGGTAGATGCACCCAAGGGCCTCTGCAGGAATGACAATGGATATAATGTTGAGTATCATGCATCATGTAAGGAGGTGTAAGAGATCTACATTCACTTCCAGAGACCAAGTGAACGTGCATGTGTATATAGAAAAATATATTGACATACTAAGAATTCGGATAGCATAGTAAGAAAATACAACATGTAAGTAGTATAAGCAAACAAGAGTAAATGCAACCAAGATATGCAAATGTTATGATCGTGTGATATGTAAGATGTGAATATGGAAGGATCTATGTTGCCCCCAGTGGATGTGTATGAAATTAGGATAATTTATAAATGCCCCCTTAGTTGTCAAGAATGAACCATAGAAAAAGATTGTGTTAGTGGGAAATAAGTGTGTTGCGTTAGAAAAGATATGTCATGAAGCACAGATAATGAAATGTGTATGATAGGAGGTTCATGAATGAAGTATGCCCTCAATAGTCAAGTGTGAACCATAGAAAAAAAGTGCATAATTGGGTATTGAGATGGAAACAAATATCATCTACAAAAGGTGGAGGGGACTGCTATGCACAAAAGGAACAATGGCAGTGTGAGTATAGGTGTTGAATTGGAAATCAAATGAAATTTCACCAATGATCGGGGGTGTGACAGTATGAAGTGAAGAATCAGGCTATTTAGGAATCCAATGAGATGCAGTAGGAATGTGTGTAAGATGAGCTAATGTGACTATAGGCTAGCCAACTCGAGGAGGTGGATGGATAATGGCCTTAGGAGGTGGAAAGATAATGACCTTAGGAGGAGGTGAATGAGACAAGTTAACTGTGGCAGAGGCTCGCCTATGTGCAATAGGAGAGCGAGAGTGTGCATGAGAGAAAGAGTGGAAATCAATGACACATTTATCTTCTAATTGTTGTAGTCTATAATGGAGAGCATAAAATTCATTGCCATGGTGGCCATTGATGTGGTGGAAGTTGCAAAAAGGGCGAACATGATGGCATTACAATGGATGAGGGGGATGATGATGAGTATAAGGTAAACATATTAATCTCTTATCAAGTAAGGTACGTAAGACATCATTTGGTTTAGCATTATGTGAAAAGTGAAATGGTTCATGAGTGGGAGGTGGATAATACATAGGTGAATGCCGACACTGTGGTGGGGACGGAAGACACTTGTGCGGATGAAAAGATCATATAAGAGGGTCAATAGATGGGACAGGGGAATACTTAGTAGGCAAGGGAGGAATAAAAGAAGTAGAAGGTGGTGTTATAACATGATCCGTAATCAAGTCCTTTTCTAAATCAATAACTTTATAGAATAATATAGTAAATGATTCATATGTATCATACAAGAGATTTTCTTTTATTGGAGGAATGAAGCCATGATAAAAGATAAATTGTATTTTCAGATCAATAGGATTAAATAGCAATTGATGCATGTAAGAATTAAAGCGTAAAATGTGATATAAAATTGGTTCTTTCTTTCCTTGATGCAAATAAGGACAGTAGTCATATGTAACTTTAAGACAAATAAAACGTCTAATAAAAGCATCCTCCATATCATAATAAGTACTAATAGATCCATAAGGAAATTGAGTATACCATTGGAGAGCATGATCAACAAGGCTATGATGAAAGGCTTTGAGTAATAATCGATCATTGGAATAAGAATCCATGGATAAATGGTAATGTTTTAGATGCAAATAAGGATTTCCAGTGCCATCAAAATAGGAGAAAGTAGGCATGATGAAACCCTTAAGGAAAGCTGAATTTTAAATATTATTAGGAATAGGATTTCTAGGAAGGGAATTGTTGTCAATGGATGCATAATAAGCTCCATTCTTGAGGGTAAGGGTATGAACTTGGGTTTGCAAATAACCAACAACATGATTGAGAAGAGAATATCTTGTAAAGGGATGGTCTGGGAGGTGAGTGGCACATTGAGGGGTTGAATCTTGCCATTGTGAGTTATCATAGGAACCTGAGAAACATGAGTGGATTTTGAAGGAGGGGATGGAGGTGAGAGAGGAATAGATGACTATGGAGGCTCTAAAAAGATGCTAGGTATAGAAGAACGAGACATAATGAGAGGTGTATCAGGAGTAGGATTGGTGTCAACATTTCCATCCATAGAAGGGTCTTCAGAAATAGAAGGAAGAGGAGGTGTAGATTCACATTCAAAAAATTTAACTAAAGAAACATCATTATTAACATGTGTAGTATCATTATCAGAATCAAAGTCACTATCAATCATGTTTTCGCAAGTAAATATTTCATCAAGATTATCATCAACATAAAAAGAAGTGATAGAAGTGTTAGTATTAGATCTATCATCGCAATCATTAGAAACATTTTCAGAAGTAAGAATGATAGGAGAAATAGATTCACATACAACTTGACTAATAATAGGAACATCATTATCTATATTTACATTTGCAAAATCACAAGTAGAGTCATTAACATCCATGTTTTTACAAGAAAGAACCTCATCATGCATAGAATCTATATTAATGCTATCATTTGCAATAATACAAGGAGGGGAGGATAGAGGGTTATGCATGGCTATGGGAAATGGGGGATAACATGCAGGAAAATAAATATAATAGTTTTGGAAACCAATAGGAAGGGATTTTTGGTGGTCAAGGAGTAATTAGAGGGTTTTTGTGTCACATTGGGGATTGCAGATGACATTATGAAATTCAAATTCTTCAGAGGCATTGTAAAATATTGGTTGCATATACATACAGGTCATATTGTGCATTGGAGATAGGGACCTCTTTTTACCCATGAGGGTTTAGGATCCAAGGGAAAAGGGTTCGAATAGGAGCGGAGTTCACAAATGATTTAATATAACTTAAATCAAATGTAATTTCAGAGTAACTATTATACCCAATTATATACAAATGATAATATAAAATAAGACACAAGCGATAAGCAAGAAAATGATATGAAACCCTAAACAAGAAAGAGAGATAAAGGGACTTAGCTGATTTTCGAGTGATTTGGAAACTGTCTGGGTTGGTAAACTACTAGAACAAATTGTGAACAATGTCATCAAGGTCCACTAGAGATTATGGAGTTCAAAAATAGTCAAAAAAGGAGCTCCCACAAGAGGTTAGGAGCACTCAGACATTAATGTCCATTTTGGGTGCTAGTGTTTGTGCAAATACTCAAGGTCTGATCTTTATAGGGATGAAGGAGCTTCATTGTTGATCTTTTTTTTGTTTTCGTTCTACTCCAATGTCATCGTTCATACCTATAGCCTACAAAATAGATGGATAGTTGCACATACCCACAAACCACATCAAATCTAAAAATAAAGATGCATAATGGGGATTCAGATTGACCCCGGTGGTCACCTAAAGAGTGATCTTACAACTGAGCATTGCACTACATATCATAATCCATGTATTTCTTGTGTGTGTGTGTAGAAATTATTCCCTTGTACAAATTACATCGTGATAACAAGCTAGATCTATAATGTAACAAATGTATTGAATGTGTGGGATGGAATAAAATATACTTCCCTTCTTATGATGTGTATGTAGAAGCGATGTAACCCTTGTCCCTTGTATGGGTGTGCTAGATGAATGCCTTTGATGCTCTTGTGCCTTTGAATGCAAGATTAGGTGATGATAGATAATGTTTGGTGCTTGGTACTTTATTTTGAAAACATAATAGTGTATTTTATATGATTCCCACTGAAAGGATGACCCAAAGTATTAAAATTTAATTAATAATCAAAAGGGGTTCAAAAGGTTAAGCAAAAGGTAAAGAGGGATATGAGCGCCAGGAGGAAAAGAGCACCTAACGTTAGTGTCCTAACTAGGTGCTAATGTCTGAAGCCATAGAAATATAAAACAATCGAATGCTGACAAGAGTATTAGATGTATAAACCCAATAAAATAGCATAAGACAAATAAAAAGGCTAAAGGAAGTTGTCAATTACTAGTTTTCTTGATTAGGAATCATGTAAATGTTAGCATGCTTTTAGGACCTAGAAATGCACCTAAGTGCATATATTTTGTGACTAAAGTCCGTGTTAGCCATCCATTATTATTTGGCATCCATGTCTTGAAAAAAAATCACAATCAACACTTGATGCAAGTTGAAAAACAATATCATGTATGCAAGTATCCCAATCCTTATATTTCAATGCATGCAACAACATGCTGTAATTCTCTTTAAATTCTTGAATTTAACTTTTGGCATGAGGATGCTTTTAGAAACAACAATTCTTCTTTTAAAACCTTAATATCATGCACTAATGCACTCATGTATTTTACCAAATTATTGAATTCACATAATGACCTTATCTATGCACAATTCGACACAAAACAAATGAAAAGATGTCAAGAAAAGCCACAAATAATAGGGAAGACAAAATTAGGGGATATAGGGTCTCAAAAGGATAGTGGCCAAATTTATAATTGGTATGGAAATGGAACAAATAGTTTCATGCAGTACACAAATAGTCTCTACCAAAGACTATGGGAAAATAAGCGAGGAGCGAGAAAACCAAAGAAGAGAGAGAAAATTGGAAAATCAGGGACAAAAGTAAAGAATAAATAGGGTAAATATTTAAAAAAGTTTAAGGTGCACAATAAAAACAAGTCAAATTCTGAATGAAATAAGGAACACACATTGATAAGAGCCTAACTTTGGATCATTCATAAATAAACACATAAATACACTAACACCACTGTAGTTAAGTAGTCTCATACAAAAATTAGGTTCCTACATAATGTCCAACATTGTTTTGTGTGCATACATATATCAAATTAAAAGAAAACTTAGTGAGAATATTTTGTTACGGTCACCTCGCCATATGTTGAGGATTCTCAAATTTAATAATAGATAAAAAGTGAATTGGAAGTTAAAAATAAAGAGATCAGATGGTTATTCATTTATGCTCTTGTGTTTAGAAACATGTGCTCCTAGAAACTTATAGAAACACCTGTAAGTGAATCAAAAACTATATATAAATTTTTAATCAAGTAACTATTGAAATATATAAAAGATAAAAATGAATACACCTAGTCATGATGTAAATAGTATGTATGCTTATGTGAGCTTGTATCTTGAAGTATGTACTAAATCTGAATATGAGTGTGCATTGCGATGAGAATAATGTATCTAAATTGAATTTAATTATATTTTGTGATAAGACCAAGTGAAGTATTTCATGCATCATTATTTTTCTACATCCATGTATTTCAAAGTGATTAAATGTCTTAGGGTGTATATGTTGGAGAAAAAAAAAAATAGATACATGCCCCTCTTTTGATGAGTAATATGAATCATTTATCTCAAAATAAAATGATTACACACATCATGTGTATAATAAGAAAACGAAATGTTTAATGTAAACATAATAATATATCATTGTGAAAGCATGTATGTAATATGTAAATGACCCTTATGTGGCCTTGATTTGTACTTTAGGTTGAGCTCATGGACTACTATAAGGATGTTATTGGAAGATTTAAGTGTGTATAAACATTTTTAATATAATCTCCAATGTGATTGATTGATGTGAATAATCTCTTTCGAATTTATGTGTATACGATGCCTTTCGTATATTTCCTACCCAAACTAACTCAAATGTCATGATTGAACTAACCCCAAAAAAAATCCAACTTTAATAAATGGCCATTAGATAGGAGAAGTTCTAATCCAGAAAATAAGGATTGATTCATGGATAAACATATCCAAGGGGCTATGAACTTAACCTAGTCGTAAAAAATAAAAAATGATGAATACATAAATGTATGTATAGGTGAAATGAGATTTTGTATATACTTTAAAATATATTAACTGTATATATTTGGTAAATGAGGTTAACCTAGTCGACATGAGGGTAATTAGAAAAAGTAAATTGTGTAAAAGGAGTAAAATATTTTCTACTTGTCCAAATCTCTAAGAGGAGTAAAAATTGATGTTGACAAGTGACATAGACCAAAATTAGTGTACTATAGATTCCCCCTTTTAATGTGGCGTGTACAGATTCCCCCTTTTAATGTGGCGTGTACGCTATATTGAAAGGACAATGTACCTATGTGGCATGGATATAGGAAATCATAATTGTATTGGAGTTGACAATTTACTGAATATAGTAAATCAATTTTTACAAATGATTGGCACTATAATAGATAAAAATAAACTACACAAGATTGGATGTCAAAAAATAGGTCTATATATCTATATAAGTATCTCATGTGTTGAATGCTACAATGTGTGCCTTGGAAAAAAATCCTAATTGATTTTATTACACAACCATAAGTGGTTGGAAGAAATTTGGCTAATTATGTACAAGAGAATAAAATCTTACAAGGAAGATAACAACAAACCATAACTATCTCTCCAACTAAATAACTTGAATTGATTCAAGCTTAACCATATTCTAGTGTGAACCTAGAAAAACTAATAAAGTTAGCTAAAGACCACAAATATCATAGAGTGAAAACACCTACACCATCCCTTAAGAAAAAAATTCAAGGAGAGATAAAAGAGAAAGAAGAGAGACAAATCCTCAAATATGGGCCATGAAAACTAGACATGTTCAGGTACCTATGTACAAATATCAAATGTAATAAACTAAGTGTCCTATGGGCACCAACCTATATTATCATAATACATGGATGCCAAGTCACTATAAGCACCAATTCAAATAGGAAATTGTGCTATGTATGATGCATGCTCAAAAGAAACATCGATATCACAAGATATTGTGAAAAATGAGTTACCACAAGGTTTCTGTAAAAACTAGTGAGTCAACAAAAAGTGTATGAAGGTGCTAAGACACGTGTTATCGTAAAAAATAACACCCTCTGATTTTTCATGAATAAATGGATGATAAATCATTATTTTGGGTAACATGGGATTGTCTCCAAGTTGTGGGACTTGCTACTTGAGACAAAACTCTAGAGAAGGTTGGCTCCTCTGCTTAATCCTAATGATAAACTACTCCTAAGGAAGGAAGTACATCTATCTAATCCTACTCTAACATCCACAGGGACCAGGGAGAGAGGGAAATGCATAAAAGAGAAAAATCCTAAGCTAAAGAGAGGTGATAACACCAAGAAAATGGGAAAATCCACTCTTAGATGAGTTGAAATGGGAAGAAAATGAACGAGGGGAGGGCATGCATGAGTACCACAGTCCCAACCAACATCCAAAGTCTCATTTCCATGGAGTGCAATAGAGATAAAACCTGTAAAAGGAGAATAAACATGCACAATATACCTTAAAGTAGATGGAGAGGCAAGATAATGCAATAAACACAAGCTAGGGAAAAAGATAGCCACAAAATATGAATTTTATTGCTTTATAAGGATGCACAAACCATTACAAATTAGGAAGAAGGCATAAAACCATTAGAAAGATCCAAATCTAAGGCCTCCAACTCAAAATACACATGTAACACTTGTAGAAGGATGCACTAACATTACAAGAGGGTCCAAACTTTACAAATGAGCATCCTTTTACAATATATAGAAAATGGGAAAGAGAGAGGAGGAAAAAGAGAGAGAACTCTAATTTCCAAATTCAGCCACCAACAACATGCATTAAATGTCTGAAAATAAGCATGGGTACCCTTCCAAGACCATTCTACCATGATAATTTCCTTGTGGGAGAAGTAATGGGCACCACACCTCATTAAATGTGGTGGTTGAGCTACCTGGAACTTTATATTTTAATGTTTTGATACTATTTCCTCCTTTTAACCCACCTAACCTCTGTAGGTGTATCTTGAGAAACAAATTTACTTTGTACCATCAAAAATTGGTTAAGAATGACATTGGGGCATGTTGTTTGGTTGTGTGGAAGATGAAAATGGAAACACCACTCATAATCTTGCACTAGATTATTCTGAATAGGAACAAAGGGATTGGATGAACAAGCCTCATTTGGATTATGTGGTTGAAATGGTATTACAAAGGGAAACTGATTTTGATTTTGAGGAGCATATTGGAAAGGAGGTTTGTTTGGTTGATAAGGGGACTTATTAGGTTGGTATGGATGCTGATAAAGTCTAAAATTTTGGGCTTACTGCCTCTTAATGGATACCAACTCATTCCCAAAAGTTTGTAATTATTTCATCACCTCTTGTAACTCAATTGGGGTACTTGAGGACACAATAGGGCTAACTCATGGGTTTGATGAGAAGTAGGTGTTTCAATCTCCAGAAATATAGACATTGGACGTTTAGGAGCAAGTTTCCTAACCTGAATAAATATATTATCAACCCTAATAGCAATACCATAAGAATATGGTAATGGTCTACCCTCCATAGACTAAATCATGACTGGAATATTACTGTTCAAATCCTTTAGATAATAAATAAATGCATATTGGGGTGTAGATATTACCACTTGAGGAATTCTGTCCCAATTCCTCTGAAATCAAATGTTAAAATTAGTCATCTACTCATTTTGGGCTCTCTTCGTTGTGGTCAACTATTATATTAAAGATAGGTTATCTGATTTATACTTGAAATGCTTGTGCCAAATTAATCCCAGATGTGAATTGAAGCAGGTCTCAAACTCTTGTAAAATTGAAGATTTTCCCTTTAAATGATGAGTCCAAGAGTCTAACTACAACACCCTCTTCAATAATAAAATTCTCCCGAACAAACTTTAGAAACATCTTGGATGTGATCAGCCAGGGTATTATGGTTTTCACCAATGAAGAAAGGGATAATTTTGAGTGCAAACACTGGTATACGATGTTGTGCATTGAGAACTAGAGGAATACCACCATTAAAAATGAAAAAAGGAAAAATTATTTGATCTGCCATGATTAGGATATGTCTTATAACTCTATATGACATAAAGAAGGGCCTACCAGGAGGAGGAGTAGAGAGGACTCTATTTGTAGGGGATGGTGATCTCTGAACTATTCTTCTTCCTCTTCTTCTTCTTCTTGATGACAGCTGCAAGTAATCAAAAGTATCTTCCCTTGTTTTTCTTGACCTTTTCTGAATCCTTCTCATGAAAAAGGGAACTTTAATTGTTGAAACTAGTAGATGTAATGTTTGGAGTCACCAGATGTGTTGCTACATAGCCTCCAAAAAGGCTGAAATTCACTAAGATACACATATAAGCTTAGTTAAATAATGAGAAAACTTTAAGATGTCCCACCAGGCGTTCCAAAACTGTTATCGCCAAAAAAACAACACCCTCTGATTTTTCATAATTGAATGGATGAGAAATCAATGTTTTTGGGTAACACATGATTGTCTCCAAGTTGTGGGACTTTCTACTTGAGACAAACCTCCATAGAAGTTTGGTTCAACTACCTAATCCTAATGCTAAACTACTCCCAAGGAAGGAATTACAGCTATCTAATCCTACTCTAACATTCTCAAGGACCAAGGAGAGAGGGAAATGCATAAAAATGGAAAATCCTAAGCTAAAGAGAGGTGATAACATCAAGAAAAGGGGGAAAGACACTCTCATACGAGTGGAAATGGGAGGAAAATAAAGGAGGGTAGGGAATACATGAGTACCATAGTCCCAAACAACATCCAAACTCTCATTTCCATGGAGAACAATAGAGATAAAACTTGTAAAAAGAGAATAAGCATGCGCATTATACCTGCAAGTATATGGAGAGGAAAGATAATGTAATAAACACAAGCTAGGGAAAAAGACAGCCACAAAACATGAATTTTGTTTCTTTATAAGCATGCACAGTCCATTACAATGAAGGAAGAAGGCACAAAACCATTGCAAAGATCCAAATATGAGGTCTACAACTCAAAATACACATACAACACTTGTAGAAGGATGCACTAGGATTATAAGAGGGTCCAAACTTTATAAATGAGCATCCTTTTACAATATATAAAAAAAATTGGAAAGAGAGAGGAGGGAAAAGATAAGGAACTTGAATTTTTACCTTTAACCACCAACAACATGCATTGAATGTATGAAAACAAGCATGGTCACAATTCCAAGACCGTTCTCCCATGATACTTTGCTTGTAGGAGAAGGAATGGGCACCATACCTCATCAAATGTGTTGGTTGAGCTACCTAGAACTATATCTCTTAATGTTGGGATAGTATTTCCTCCTTTTAACCCACCTAACCTCTGTAGGTGTATCTTGAGGAACAAATGTATTTTCCACCATCAAATCTTGGTTAAGAATGCCATTGGGGCATGTTGCCTTGTTGTGTGGAATATGACAAGGGAAACACCACCCATAATCTTGAACTAGATTATTTTACACAGGAACCAAGGCATTGGATGAACTAGCCTCATTTGGATTATGTGGTTGAAATGGCCTTACAGAGGGAAATTTATTTTGATTTGGAGCAACATCTTGGAATGAAGGTTTGTTTGGTTGATAAGGGGAATTATTAGGTTGGTATGGAGGCTGATAAGGTCTAAATTTTTTGGTTTTCTTCCTTTTAATCGATACCAACTAATTCCCAACATTTTGTAATTATTTCATCACCTTTTGTAACTCAATTGAGGTAATTGAGGAAGTAGATGTTTGGCTAGAACTTGGCTTCTTGAGGACATGATAGGGGCTAACTTAGGGGTTTGATGAGAAGTAAGTGTTTCAATATTTGGAAACATAAGCATTGGAGGTATAGGAGCAATTTTCCTAGCCTGAATAAGGCTATTCTTAGCCCTAATAGCAATGTCATAAGCATATGGTAATTTTTTACCCCCCATGGACTTAATCATGATTGAAATATCACTATTCAAAGCCTTTAGATAATAAAGAAATGCATATTAGGGTGTAGGTATTACCACTTGAGGAATTATGTCCCAAGTCCTCTAAAATTAGATGTTAAAATCAATCATCTACTCATTTGGGGCTATCTTTGTTGTGGTAAAAATTTCTATCAAAGACATGTGATTTGATTTGTCATCGAAATGATTGTAAAGGGATGTGCCAAGTTGATTCTATTTGTGAATTGAAGCAGGTCTCAAAGTCCTCTACCATTGAATAGTTTTCCCTTTGAATGATGAGGCTAAGAGTCTAACTACAACATCCTCTTCAATAATAAAATGGATTGAACGAACGATAGCAACATCTTGGATGTGATTAGCCAGGGTAGTATGGTTTTCACCAGTGAAGAAAGGGATACTTTTGAGTGCAGAAATTGGTATATCACGTTGTGTATTGAGAGCTAGAGGACTACCACCATCAAAACTGACAAAAGGAAGATTTATTTGATGTGTCATTATTGGGATAGGTCTTAGAACTCTATATGTCAACAAGAATGGCCTACAAGGAGGAGGTCTAGAGAGGACTTTGTTATGAGGAGATGGTGATCTCTAAACTATGTTGTCTCTTCTCCTTCTCGGTGATAACTGTAAGTAATCAAAAGTCTCTTCCCTTTCTGTTCTTGACCTTATTTGAATCCTTATCATGAAGATGGGCACTTTAACCGTTGAAACGAGTAGATGTAATGTTTGGAGTCACCATATCTGTTACTGAAAAGCCTCCAAAAGGCTAAAATTAATTAGCATATACACTAGAACTTCTTGAAACAATGATAAAACTTTAGGATGCCCCACCAAGAATACCAAAATTGTTATCACCAAAAAACAACACCCTTTAATTTTTCATGAATGAATGGATGAGAAATCAATGTTTTTGGGTAACATGGGATTGTCTCCAAGTTGTGGGACTTGTTACTTGAGAAAAACCTCCAGAGAAGGTTGGTTCCTCTACCTAATCCTAATGCTAAACTACTCCTAAGGAAGGAAGCGCAACTATCTAATTCTACTCTAACATCCACAGGGACTAGGGAGAGATGGAGATACATAAAAAAATGGAAAATACTAAGCTAAGCGAGGTGATTGCACTAAGAAAAGGGGGAAAGAAACTCTCAGATAAGTGGAAATGGGAGGAAAATGACGGAGGGGAGGGAAGACATGAGTACCAAAGTCCCAAACAACATCTAAATTCTCATTTCCATGGAGCACAACAAAGATAAAACATGTAAAAGGAGAATAAACATGCATAATATAATTGTAAGTAGATGGAGAGGCAAGATAATGTAATCAACACAAGCTAGGGAAAAAGATAGCCACAAAACATGAATTTTAATTCTTTATAAGAATACACGGTCCATTACAATAAAGGAAGAAGGCACAAAACCATTGCAAAGATCCAAATTTGAGTCTTACAACTCAAAATAGACAAACGACACTTGTAGAAGGATGTACTAGCATTATAAGAAGATCCAACCTTTACAAATGAGCATCCTTTTACAATATATAGAAAATGGGAAAGAGAGAGGAGGGAAAAGAGAGGGAACTCAAATTTCCACCTTCAACCACCAAAAACATGCATTGAATGTCTGAAAATAAGCATTGGCACCCTTCCAAGACCATTCCTCCATGATAAGTTTCTTTTGGGAGAAGGAATGAACACCACTCCTCATCAAATGTGGGTGTTGAACTACCTGGAACTATATCTCTTAATGTTGGGATAGTATTTCCTCATTTTAACCCACCTAACCTCACCAAAGTTAAGAAGTATTGTTTTTTGGTGTACCATGATGAGACATTTCCAATGGTACCAATATTGTGAAATTTTGAGCTACATGGCGAAATATATGGCCCTTGGAAGTTCTGGGTATTGGGAAGGTCAATAGGGTTCCCTAGATGATGCTACAGTCTATATTAATCCATTTTTTCCAAGTGCAGATAGTTCAGCCAATCGGGAACAAGATAAAAGGTGCAAGTTTTACATTAGTTATCATGGGACTTGTCATATCCGCATCGCTGCAAGTTTGTATTCCACCCTCCACTTCACTCTATTTAGTTCCATTTGCCTCTTAGTTGAACACCTCAGCCAATTGGTGAACCAATGACCCAGTGGAGTTGTTCCACATGTACTCAAAAATCCTAATTTTTCTTAGTTTTTCGCTAAGTATGGAAATGAGGGGCTAGGTGAGGAGGAAGGGGATATCCCCAACACTGAGTTATTCAACTTATGATCAGTTTATATTGTCCAAGTCCAAATGAAGATGGGAGTTATCAAAATAGCCTTAGGGGATTTTGGATAACAATATGTTGTAAGGAATCCCAAGAAATAATACTTATCCATGCCAAATTGTGGACATTATGTATAGGAAAATGCTACAACTAGTAAAACTAGACATACCTTCTTTATGAAAGTTGTAGATTGTAAAACATGTAATAAAAAATAGTAAATAGATGAAGTGACAACCATTACATATTTAACACATGATATTGTTATAATAGTTCCACTTATATTCAAATGACATAATAAGTTAAAGTACATGTGTGTATAATGTGTAATAACGTGAGGAGAGTATGCTCATGTGATTATAAGGGGAATGCATCCTTGTTCAGTTTCCTAGATTGCAAGTAACCAGAAAGATGATGCAAGAAATATAATTTGATCACGACAGATAATGCATCCTAATTGACTTTTCCAAGGTATGATATGCCCATTGAAATGTTAGATACGTTAAGAATGTTGACATGTAGGAGAGATGGCCGACTAATGCAAGATACACAAAGCATGCAAGTATAAGATTGTGGATGCATAATTAATTATCTACACACACATACATACATACATACATACATACATGTACATGTATAAATGTGTGTGTGTGTGTGTGTGTGTGTGTGTGTGTGTGTGTGTGTGTGTGTGTGTGTGTGTGTGTGTGTGTAGTGTGTGTGTGTGTGTGTGTATATATGTATATGTATATGTATGTATATATGTATATGTATATGTATGTATGTATATATATATATATATATGTATGTATGTATGTATGTATGTATGTATGTATGTATGTATATGTGCATATGTATATGTACATATACACACAGATACACACACAAATACACACACACACACACATAAATATACACATATATAAATAAATCTACATATACATATAGATATGTATATATGTTGATATATATGTGTGTATGTGTGTATCAACATACATATATACATACACACACATGTAAAAAAATGGTTACAAAGAGGAATGGTTATAATCATTTTCATCTTCCAAACCAAGTGATGATTGAACTTTCTCCATATGTGCATGGTAGTTGAGTTTTTGGTACTGATGGTTATGTAGTAAGATTTAGGATGTGGTATGGAACTAGGAAGATGTCACTTGGAAAACCAGACAAAAACTAAAATTCTCCCCATGGATGTCGAGATGGGAATTTAGCTAGAATGGTGCATGGTATGGTGTAAGGTGTCGTGGAAGTACATGAGAGTGTCATGATTTTTATACTTGGATTGAGGTTCTGTTGATTCATTAATTGTTTAACAGTAGTGCGATGGTGTATATTAGTGCTGTAAAATACTAAGGGTGAATGAGGAAAAATTGGCACAAGAGTACAAGATGTTAGTGATGGTCTGAGGCTTTAAGAGTACATAAAGTATGTATAGCTATACAAGTAAGTGCTAGAAGGGACACAAGACATTTACAAATTTTTTTTATGTGAGATTACAAGTAGGCACAATTTGGCCAAGTCATACCTATTTTATTTTACAAAAATCTAGAACATGTAAGTGTTACAAAGTAAATGCATGACATTGTAAAATTTCCAAATGCAGTGTTCTATAATGAAACCACCACAGATTGGTGTATGCAATTTTTTTGAATTCACAAAGGTTGTCCAATGCTAGCACAAGACTGTAGGATTTGTACAGGATAAAAAACACTAAGGTACCACAAGACTAAGTGGAATACACTCAATGTTGGGTAAATTACAAAAGAGAGGGAATCTTCATGGAATTATGCAAGTAGTTGTGCTCAATATTGCAAGGCAATACACTTTCCATGAGATGTTGGAAAGATAATATTATCACAAAAAAGTAACACCCTAGGATTATGCATTGTAGATCCCTACTTTTGCTAACATGGGACCATATCTCAAGTTGTGAGACTTGCTACTTGAGATGGACCTCTGGAGAAGGTCAGCTTCCTCTACCTAATCTAATGCTAAACTACTCCTAAGGAAAGAAATGTAGCTAACTAATCCTAAACTAGTCATTATAAGGGACCAGGGAGAGAGAGAGGGTTAGAAAGATGCATGAAAAGTAAATCTTAAGCTAGAAGATGGTGATGGCACCATAAAAGGATGTGGAAATATCTTGTTGAGGGACAAGGGAGAAGAAAAATATAGTAGAGAGAGGCCAGAAAACTACGACATAGACCCAAAGCTTCATTCACCATTTGTTCTCTATGAAACACAACAACCTGAACTTGAAAATGAGAAATACATGCACAAAAAACAACAAAAATAATAGAGATGCAAGGAAATACAACAGAATATGAGCTAGGATTGAAGAAACACCACAAAACACAAATTTTATTACTTTCAGAATATGCATAGTCCATTAAATGTGAATAATAGAGGAAAAAGAACATTTACTAGGACCATGTAAAGGCTTACAACTCATTGATGTTGAGAAAGAATTTTGACAGAGTTTCCCCACATCCCAAAATATCCCTCCTCTCAAATGAGAGGTTTTTAAAATATATAGAAGAAAGTGAGAGAAGAGATGAGAATCCTAAAATTTTGTCTTCACCCACCAACAACATGCATTAATGATATGAAAAGATGCATGGTTTACCTACCAAACTTATTCCTCAATGTCCCTTTACTTGTTAGAGAAGAAAAGAGAGCATACTTCACTAAATATTTTACTTCCATTGGCCCGGAGTTGTGCTTTGAATGATGGAAGCGTTTTTTCCCCTTTTCATCGACCTACCCCTGCAAAAGTTGAATCTTTTGGATTTCATGCCAAATTTCCTGACAAGACCTTTCCAAAAAGTCCAAGATAAAAAAAAAATGGATAACCAGGGAGGAAGATATTCCAAATCGGGTCTGGGGGAGTTGTGGGGACATGGGTTCCTGATATTAATCCACAGTTCATAGTTATATTCTTTATTTTTTGTTGCTTTACATTTTATATTTTAACCCCTTATATTTCTTCCTTTGAAATTGGATATTTTAGGGATTTGGGGAACTGAGGGAGCAAGGGTACAAGGGCCTTGAGTTCCACCAATCTTCGGCACTATCCGCATCCTACTACCTATCCCTTTGGCTGATTTTCCCTATGTTGTAGGCCTTTGTATCTTGCAGGTAACTCATGGTTTTAAGGTACTAGTTCTATCTCGCATTGTTCCATCCAACGCCTCCATCTCCACATTGAATTACGACTTCATCCTTTTCCCTGGCACCTCACCTTTGTGTTGTGGATCATTCGATCCCATGGGGAACTCACATCCCCATGGAAATTGATCCTCCTTGGCCTTGGTTCTCTTCATCCCACCTCGTTCCGCACTACACTCAATCCTTCACTTCGTGCCTTTGTGCGGCTTCCAAGCCAATGTAGGGAATTTTGACCTATGATGAACTATTTCCTTGGTACCGTCCACCACTTGAAAGCCCACATTGAATTGTTTCCTTTTCCTTGTGGACCAAACAAAAAATTAGAGAACATGAGCCCTCAAGGAACTTGTTCTGTTTATTCCTCCCAGACATGTAAAACCCACATAACACTGGTTTTGACCCCCTTTTCCAATTTTTTCAAAATTTTCTAACTGTTGGGACAAGAATGGGCTTGAGGAGAAAGCGAGAAACATGTTTAAATAATTAAAAGTGCTGAAAAAACAACTGTGAGTGCTCCAAACATGAAAAATACCTAAATTTTCTAGATTCTCTATTGAAGCTCCATGACATTTCCCAAGTCCAAGTTTTTCAAGTTGTCTATTTTTCCAAGGGGGAAATGGATTACAATTTGATGACTCAACAAGGTAATCTACCCACTATATTGAAATATCAATGGCCTTGAAGCATCCATTGGGCATGGAGTCATCTTGAAAACATAAAACTGATCTAAACTTGAAGAACTCACCCCTGAGTCCACTTAAAGCACTTCCTAAACATGAAGTTGGCCTAAATCTTGAATTGACCATCTCATTTATAAAATCTTTTGAATTAAGGTTTTATGAGACTGAAAAATCATTTTGAACCTAAAAATTCACCTTCCTTCCCTCTGTAAGTGATATGATGAGAAAAAGGATGAACATTTGAAACTGTCCCAAAATTTATTTCTACCAAGTATGAAGTAATTAAATAACTTGGTCCTCAAAAGAGTTGAAAATTGGTTTAAAACAGACAAAAACATTGATTTCTTGGTAAGGATGAAGCATTGCAGAGCACTCTAAATCAAAAGTTTCTTTGGCAATGGAGATGGATGCGCTTGGAATTATCCCAAAAAAATTGCTACTTTTTACTTCCCCATGAACTCTTCTTTCTCCAATGGACTGAATTGATCTCATGGGCTTTGAACAAAGCTTGGAATGTGCCCAAATTATCTGATTTAGCTCTAAAATGAACTGTGTACAACAACAAAACACCAAAAAAACTATGTACAAAATAGAAAACCATACATGTTCCAAGTGAAAACATGCAGAGTGTGTATAAGCACTTCTTTTACTGAAAGAAAACCTACTCTACCCTATTATAACCAAATCGAAAAGGAGCTAAAAAACCCACAACATGTAGGGAGAAATAACTTCCCTTTCTTATAATTTTAGACAATGCATTTGATTTGGTGTTGGACATGGTCTTAAGTAAGAGTGAAAAATTAACTTGAAGTTGGTTTTTCACCCTTTCCATCAAGGTATCAAGTGAAAATAGAACAAATACCTCTTTTTTTGCTTTGCATTTGGATTTGAGAGGTATTGTAGTTGATCCTTGGGACTTTGAATCTCTTCCTCATTCTTTGAATTGAGCATGACTGGTTGCAACTCTAATTTTGGCTCCAAGCTAGCTAGATACTTGAATGGACAAATGGTCTTTAGAACTAGTGGGTTGATCCTTATTGTTTTCCCATTATTTTGAAGCTCAACTCCATGAATGGGGACATCCTACATACTTTCATTTCCATGAATGAATTTCTTTTTCAGTTGATTAGATATTTTCTCTTTTTCTACAAAAACTTTGTTTCCATCTTTGGATGTTGATTTCCTTCATCTTCATCATCCATCCCACTCTAATCTTCCATTAAAAGTGCATCAAGATTCAAACATGTAGAGCAATTAAGATCATTGCATTCTATTAAATCACCTCACTCACTTTTAATACTTTCTTCCTCAAGGCCTTTGGTAGCGCTAGTGTTAAAAAAACACTTCATCTTCCTCCCCAATTCAAACTTGATTGTCCTTCAGATCTGTCTACTCTGTTTTTATATTCAAATCGTCTTTTTACACATTTTTCACATTCTCATTCTCCCAATCTGAATCATACCAATCATCCACTGATATACAATTTTCATCCTTGGTAGAATTGGCTGGAGAAATAACATAGAAAAGGGATTGCTTCCTGATTTGATCAATTGGAGAAGCCAATTGATCCTCCAAAACATACTCCCTACTTTTCTTATTTGCTTGCTCCAAAAAAAATCATGATTTTACCTAAATCCTTGTTGTTTCAAGTGTTGCATGGGCTACTCCTTCTCTCCAAAAGCATAACGGACCTCCCTTTCTACCAACCTTATGGGATAACTCAGTCTAGTAAGGGTTGGGTAGAAACTAGGGACAACATTTAAAATACCACAACTTCCAGAAACATTAATGAAAGGCTTAATGAAGTTGGGTAGTTCTCTAGGTGGATATGGGAGGGAATTTAGCAAAGTATGGGGAGTATTTTGGGCATAATAAACTTGTGGAGCATCAAATGAAGGACAAGGAAGCAAAGGATCTTCCTAATTTTGAAAAGAAATAATGGTTTTTCATTATTAGCATAGGGGGAGGGAAGCAATTGAGATGGTGAGGGAAGAATTGCAAAAATAGAAATGGGTTTTATTTTTCCAGCTTATTCTAAGCTTGTGATACAATGACAAAAGCCGGAGGAATATTTTTACCTCCTAGGGATTTAATCAATACAGGTAAATCAATATCAAAGGATCTCAAATAATAAAAGAATTCCATACCTTGTGAGGGTTTTTATTCTTTAAGAATTTTGTGCCAAGTCCTTGTAAGTCTAATGTTGAAATTAGAGTTAAATTCCATTAGAGCCCACTATATTTTGTTGAGAAGTTCCATGAGGAAAATGACATCTACATTCTCCTTGAATCGGTTGTGTAATTGTTCTCCCAGCTGATTCCAAGTGGAAATGTATTGTGGAGTTAAACTATTGTACCAATCTCTTGCTTTGCCTCTGAATGATAAAACCAGAATTCTATGGAATATGTTCTCTTTTGTGATGTTATGAATGACACAATGGTTTGCTATATCTTGAATATGGTCAATAGGATATTGATCTCCATTTTCATGGAAAAGAGGTAGATTTTTCAAGGCTGATTTGGGAATATCATCCCACTGTTGTAAATGGTGGGGGATCAAATTGAAATGAAGGAATAGAAGAGATTTTTGGAGATCCATTAATGAAATAGAAACATTAAAATGAATGGGAAAGTGAATAAGGGTAAGGTCTGCAACTAAGAGAATGGGTTGCTTGGGGTTGCTTGAATCAGTGAAGTCACCAGATGTGTTGGAAACATGCCTCCAAAGGTTTAATACCATCAAGAACACATCAATTTTATTGGTATGAAGTTGTAAATCTCTTCAATATGGGTCTCACCAGGCATGCTAAAATTGTTAGTGAAGGCACTAAGGTGGTTAGGATACACACCTGTGAAATATACATATTTCAATACTTGTACCACTAGATGTGCCAAAACTATTATAACAAAAAAGTAGCACCTTGGGATTATGCTTTGAAAATCCCTACTTTTTGCTAATATGGGACCATCTCTCAAGTTTTAGGACTTCATACATGAGATGGACCTCCATAGAAGGTTGGATTCCTCTACCTAATCTAATGCTAAACTACTCCTAAGGAAAGAAATGCATCTAACTAATCCTAAACTAGCCATTCCAAGGAACCAGGGAGAGAGAGAGGGTTAGAAAGATAGATGAAAAGTAAATCCTAAGCTATAAGATGGTGATAGCACTAGAAAATGGTGTGGAAATATCATGTTGAGGGATAAGGGAGATTAAAAATGTAGTAGAGAGAGGCCAAACAATTGTGACACAGATCCAAGGCTTCATTCACCATTTGTTCTCCATGAAACACAATAACCTAAACCTGTAAATGAGAAATACATGCATAAAAAAGTAGCAAGAATAGAGAGGTAAGGAAATAAAACAAAATATAAGCTAGAGTTGAAGAAACACCAAAAAAACATATTTTATTTCTTTCATAATATGCACAATCAATTACATGTGAATAATAGAGGCACTAGAACATTTGATGTAGCCTAGAATTCAATGGAAATAACCCAAGGCACATTGGCACATCACTCAACCTGAACTAAGTGCTCACCCGAAGTGCATAAAGGTATCAAGTCTCTCTTTAGAGTTGCTTGTCTAGAATGTTAGCATGATTGTGCATTTATATGTTCAGATTCATAACAGATAATTAAGTAACCACAGTGCATGAACCAGATCTAGATCTAAACCATATGAAAGATTGACTAAACAATGATCAAAATAAGATTTACCATGAAAGAATCATTCTCAATCACATCTAACACTAATATCCAGCCAATATGATCCATTATATTAAATACTGCAAAACATAGAAGCTTTATACATTCAAGATCCATTTTCCATGGTTATGTATGCTAACAAATCTGTAACATAACTCTATAATAATCGGTCTCTCAAAACCATATAAATCAATATATATATATATATATATATATAGGGGTGGGGACTTTCTCTTCACCACCTATGCACCTTCAAAAAATAGGCTACATGCTAATAATATCCATGCGCCTTTACGAAGGAATACAAAACATGCAAGTGCTCTAACAATAGACTTACTTAGATAACTCCGAGTAGAAATCTTATTATTAGATCATAACTATGTGTGGTGCTCAAACTTCTGCAAATCCCAAAATAGCCTTGCATGAACTACAAGTCTTCATGTTATCATGTGCTCAACACTCCATCTCCAAAAATATCCTTGACCCACAAAAAGTGGCTAAGGCTTGAATTCAAATTGTTCTGGCGCGCTCATGTTCCTCTATGATTTTGCACCTTCTTGCACACCCAATCCTTATGCGCTTTCATAGTTGAGCTATATTCCATGTGCTCAACATTACCCCACACTAATTACATTGTTTTCCCCAACACTAGGAAATCCCACTTATATCTCTAAAGAAACGAATAATGAATGAAAGAATAAAGACTTGTTTAACAAAAATAACAAGACATCACTCAACACTTTCCTCCTCAACTAGCAGTATTAACTTCAGATACTCATTCTTAATTTATGCCTCTAATGTCTGCCAGTGACTCAATGCCTCACCTATCTTATCTGGTATGTCTGTCACAATGGTGTTTAGTTCATGTCTTGAGTCATATTTTCCTTCTCATTTTGTAAAACCCTGACAATGTTAGCCATGCTTGACATTATTCCCTCCATGAAGTCCATTTTCTGCACAATAAACTTTCCAATTTTGTCTATTATGTCTCTATGTGGATCTTGGGTTGTTGTAAGGGATTCTCATTTTTCTTTTACCAAAGAAAGTCTATCTACAATCCCAAGTGTCTCATCCTTCATGGCCTTCTTGAATTCATTATCTTCCTCAAGAGTCTTTATCCTAATTATTGCATCTGGAATTGCCCACATGTTTAGAGCTTGATTTCCCTTCTTAAGTTCATCCTTTAAGGCCTACAACAAAGATTCATAACTTACAATTTTTCTTGTAATGGTGGCCTTGGCTCTTGCTTCTTCCACTGCAGGATCTTTTGGAGTGGGCATACACACAGGCCCTTCATCTATGACTTGTTTAACCAATTTCCGGACATAGTGCATTGCAGAAGGAAATTTCTGAGGGAGTTGAGACTTTAGATGAGGTCTTACCTTCAGAATGTCATCCCTAATTTCCTCAACCACACTGATCAATGCCTCATTCTTTGCCTCTTCTCGTTCTTTTTCTATTTTTAGGTGCTCTATTTATTCATCCTTCCCTATGATGTATTCGATTAATGCTCTTATGGTTACTGCTTTATCAACATTCTTGCATGTAACCTCTGCAGATACCTTTACTAAGGCATTAGTTACCTACTCATCCGATATGACCATGGGCTTAATATTCATGTGTCGGAGATGTGGAGACTTTTTCATCCGATGTGATATGTAGGATTCTTTGCATACATCAAAATATAGCTCATCCATGTGAGTTTGCATGGACCAAGATAGTTTCTTCCTGGTTCACACATTGGCCATATCTACATCCATTAGCTCCCAACCATATAGATCATTTTGCTCTACACTAATTTGAAATCGAGCACGTATGATTTTACTTCTATCATTTACGTAGTCTAGCATAGGAGTTACGTAATCTTCACCCACTTTTTCCTTCTTCGCCCCCTACCTTTTGGAACATGGGCACCTGAGTCCATAGTTGGGTCTTTACCTTTCTTTGTATCATCTGGCACGCCAAAAGGCTCACCCTTATCCAATTGTGTACCCTTATCTTTATGCCCTTCTTCATCATTCTTTATACTTTCATCACGAGGCTCTTCTACGTCCTCGGGATTAACTAGTATGCTAGGGGCACTTTCACTAGACTCATCCCCCTACTTTTCCTTCATTTACAGCTTGTGCCTTCTCTTGTTCTCAGGTTTTGCTTTGGGTGGCGAAGTCTTAGGTGATCTACTTAGTGGTTGTGATGTCCCCGCACTCTAAGCCCTTGTCCTCTTGAACACCCTTTTGTAATGTGGCTCTTATGGAGTCTGCTCTATGTCTTTTTTTGCCACACCTGACTCCTCATCTTGTTCATGTAGTGGGGGAATTGGTTTGCACTCCCTTTTATTTCCAATAGTGGGTTGCTTCCTGCCCCTATGCTCTAGACCCCCACCATCTTCATGCAATTACTCTTCCAATCCTTCTTCTTATTTATCCACAGTGGGCAGAACATTCTCTTCTTCCTCTAAGGTACCCATTGTTTGCTTCCCTTTAGGTGGCCTAGGTAACTTGAACTCATTTTCGAATTACTTTCCATTTTGTAGTTTAGGATTGAAGTATGCATACACTAAATCCATGCCCAACTGGCCAATGGCCAAGCTTACAGATTTCATATTAATGTCATTGGATATTAAATGTTCAATGTAAGCAGTCTTACCTGGGTAGACATAGGTCTTCCTCAGTGTATGGTGGTCACAATCTACCTTGTTTGTGTTAAATATCAAGTGGCACACATCAAAAAATATGTGAACATACACTTAAAAAAAGCACATGGTAAAGCATAAGGAAGTTTGCACCATGGGCTCCATTTTCTATCTTTCATTGTGAAGCACCCAATGCAATAGTGTTGGTATACTACCAGTTATACCTATTTACCCATAACTAAAGGTAACTCCTTGGGGATCCTCCATTCTTCCTCAAATGCGGCGCGTAACCACTCATACCATAGCTCTACCATTTGTTTGAAGGGTTCACTCATTGAACCATCACAAGTGTAATCTGTAAATCTCTCTGCCAAATACTTCTCTTCTTGAGGGAACATCCATTTATTCTCCTTTGGCTCATCAGGCACACCAATTTCCAAAAAAACTAAGGATAAAAGGATAGTGCCAAAACTTTTCTTTTCACCTTCCTACGCCTCCTCAATGATGGCCTCAACAATAAGACCAACTTTGTTGGTTATTGAGCTTTATTAGTAGATGTGTCGCTTCCTAGATGCTTAGGTACTTCTACAACTTGGGGATATCCATCCCATAACCACCTTTATTGTAACCTAGCTCCTTTCTTATTTTTTCTATAGCCTCCTTTTCAGTGAGGTCGCTATTTATCTCTACGCCTGAGGTCTTCAACCCTGTTAAGTTGGAAATCGATGGTGTTGTAATCCTCATTCGACACCCAAAAAAGTAATATAAATCTTCATGCACTCATATCGTGAGACACTGGAATATTTTTTTAGGTTTTCCAAAGTATGGGAGCTCATACAATTATAACACTCCTACTTGGGCTAACAATTTCTCACCTGCATCATCATAAACTGGCATGTCATTTGTTTTCCTCTTCGTTGTCTTGACTACGAGTAACTTTTCCAAATCATCCTTCGTGTCTTTGGTTCTATGTTTGTAATCGACGATTTTGCAGCGATGAACATGTGAATCCTAGTTACACCCCATAAGAATGCCATCTAGGTATTACATTTCTAAAAATATTCCTTCAGGGGCATCTTCTAGTTTGACTTCAACCTCCACCTTCTTCTTCCCCTTATTCCCCACTCCAGGTGCTCTCCTTGGTGTCATAGTAATTAAAAAGGTGTGCTTTTTACCTCTGTCAAGTTGTGTGACCCAAAATTTTATGCCCCAGCCTTAAAACACATGCCCTAGCTCTAATTCAAACCCTAGTTCTTGATTTCTTCTCCCCGTACACCTCTTCTTCACTCAAAACCTTCTCTAATGGGAGCGTAAGTCAATCCCGTGCACAAATCTGATCACAACGCCTAGTTTCTTAGTTCTTCACACTTCAACAACGTCTCACTAGCTTATTTGTAAATATCTCACTCAAAAATTTGTAATTGCAAAGGTAAAAATGAATCCACATTCCATCCTTATATAGATTTTTAAAATTTATCACATTTTTTGTTCCTTTACCTACCACCGATCCTAGCATTAATACATCATTTTCCAATGTTTCCGCACTGCTCATTTCTGTGCCACACTCATAACCTTATGGTGTGCCTCCTACTTCTTGGCAATAGAACTCCTCTCACGCACTCATATGTACCAAAATACTTTGCCAATGCTCCTTCCAAGTAGTTTCTACTGCTGCAACCTACCTCACATTATACTATGCATCCATTCTTCTAGCTACGTAAAGTAGACACTGGAGCTCTCCTGAGGTTCACATCAGTTTCACACTCCCTGTGAGTCTCCTTGGTGTCTTTCGGTCGTCCCAAAACTCTCCTTTACGCTGGACATTTGTGGCGGGGGTTCGCGTGACACAACTTCAATGATATGTAGCTCTTCAGAGGCTCTCCACACAGCAGTAAACTTTGTGTTTCCTCTTCTGCTTTATTTTCCTCACTGTTTCCTAAGCATAAGCTCGGGTCTGGGAGGTTGATCAATGTGCATTCACATTCAATGTATGCAAGGGAGATCCCCTCATTGGGGTGAAATATACACCAACTGGCAATAGATTCTTCAAATGATTTCAAACACCAAAAAGACTTCCTCTTCTCCAGTAATGCTGTCAACCTACTCCCATTGAAAATGACATCTATATAACGTTGTCCTTATCCAATGCATGCTAGAAACTGGAAAGTGCATGCTAGATCAAAAACATAAATGCAATACAATGTATGGTTTCATCAGACCAATGCACTGCAGGAACTGTGCCAGGGTAGGCATACAATTTTTGTTTTCATACACAAGAACCATCTGTCCAACGTTCAATCTTCTAGTATCGCTTAGTATTCCTCCAGTGTTCATTCCTTCTGCCTGAGCCTAAATAGTCTTTTTAGCTCAAATGCAGCAGGAGCAAAGTAAACCATGCGTAAAAAAATCAGCAAAAAGACATTAAAGGATCCATGCGTTTGCTGGTCGGACAGGTGCTTTGCAGCAAATCATCAAAATATCTCATGTAGGCAAAAACGATACAGTAGGAAACAAGTTAAAGCGCTACTGGTCCAGAAATATCCTCAAACACAGTAAAAAAAGAACTGAAATCGCTTGTGACATTTGTATGTTGCAATATTTTACACAGTTGTTCAGGTTAGAGCACGTCTAGGATCTAGCAGAGAGCTTTCTAATCCCAATCCTTTCAGATTGAATGGGAAAAACATGCAATTTTTTGATTTTCTATGTAATGGCCAAATCTTGTTAAAATCTTTAGTAGTGCCATTTTCTGATGGAGAGATAGGGCATTGTTTTAAGGAAGATGCTGACCATAGAATTTGTCCAATAGTGTATCTTGATAGTGTCATTGATGTACATTGAGTGCCCCTATCACTTAATCAGACTAGTATTGAGCGTATCCATAAAAATTCTCTTGAATTAGAATTCCTATCTCCCATGAAGGAAACCTTACTATGTAGTAGCTAGGATGAAATACTTTGTAGGCTAAACCTATTTTCGATAAAACCACAGTTGATTAGAAAAGAATAATATGTAAAAGTCTTTAATGTAGCAAAAGGTTCAGTCATAGGTCATCGTGGGTGGAATAAAAATGATGGACCTTATCCACAAATTTGAAAATTTCCCACTTGTCAAAAGGTTGCAACATATAGCAATGATGCCTCAATAGGAATCTAGAATGTACTATGATTCGAGCTTTCTAAGGCAATGTCATATGATCACATTTTACATGGCATAAATTGGCTTTAAAAACCTTTTGTAGTAGTTTCCCACCATAGACCATCTAGCGATATTTTACGCGCGATTGGCATTTCCAGCATAATGTCCACCTGTAATCCTATAATGAGCTTCCTCCATAATACCATTTATAATCAAAATGCTCAAGTTATACACTGGCAAAAAATTCATCTTGCGATAAAGTTTGTATGAGTTTCACCACTAATAAACATTTAAGGCTTGACATGAATGGCAAAACATTGTTGATAACTTCTAAACTCTTGAGAAATGGAACTCAGAGCACCAAAGTAAGGTCTACATGTTTTGATAGTAAAAGTATATTCTAGATTTTACATAAGAGGGTATGGGTTTAAGTCAAATTAGGAATTAAATAAGTATACCGGTTATATAAATCCCTTCACCAGATAGAGTCATGGGCATGAGTCTTCACCTAGAGGTCATTCTAATGATAATATTATCTACTCGGGAGTTACAAAAATCTTTCCATAGCAATATTTATGACTACCGTAAAGAAAAGAATCTTGGCAAGAAGAGAATCCACCTGCATATGCGCCCTACAAAGGAAGCTTAGGGTTTGACCAAATAAATTTGAGTGTCATGTGATATGTATAAAAATATGAAAATATTTTCCAACAATCGTATTACCTTAACGTGTCTAAGTTGCATAAATTCATGGACAATGCATCAAAAATGCTTAAAGTAGGTGTATAATAGATGCTCATTATTCTAGTCTAACTTCCTAACTTACAAAACAAATAGTATGATAAACAATACCATATCTAGGTTGTATTCATATTAGGTAACAATGGCCATGCTAGAGGCATCCACATGCACATGGAATGGTTTGGTATAATACAGAAAAAGCGTAGAAATAATTAGCTGTGCAGAATTAAGCATATGGATGATTTATATGTCTCCATAGTGCGTATGGAGCACTGTCCACCCCAGTATGGAATTTCTTAATTACTCTAACAAAAAACTGGTAGACTATACAAGGGCTATGTCAATATGGTGTAGACATAACCTTCATGGTAAACTTGACCTACAAATATATAGAATTGTGCAACCCAATAAGTCCGCCGCATGTTCACTCTTGGTTAGTTGGTTAGCTTATATAAGTTATAAAATAACGAAGTACCTTAGCAAGATCTTTCTCTCAGCAGATTTAGGATGACATGTAGTCAATATGTACCCAATTAGAAACCCTCAAGGGTTGTAGCAAAAATGCACTTCTTGAGAATGTTATCAAAGGGAGATTGTTTAACTGATGACACCTGTCAAACAAAAGTCTTAGATTATCACAATGATATTTTTACTAACTCATAACTTGTCCAATCAATCCAAGTAAACTCTGCGACATTCCCTCATTATTAAGATAAAGACTCATTAGATTATCCTATGTTCTTGTAGAAGTCATGCGGTGGAAAAGACTGCAGGTGCATTCTTCAACCCCAAATGGCAGAATTGTGTATGCAATTCTTCTCGATATGAAGCTAATTCCGATAATTGATTAGTATATAATGTTCCTGTCATGGTAGTAAAAGTATTTTGTTTTCCTCATTGATGTACCGAAGCCCTGATGATTGATTGAAAATCCATTATGTAATACTTGGAGTGACCTTAGATCTCTTGATACCCTGCAATTGAATTTATTGACATATTTCCTCAGTAAAAGGTGTGGGGAAATAGGGGAACCTATGAACACAAGCAACATTCAACTCCCTGTAGAGTCCACATGAAGATCCTGTAGTACTACTATCTTTCTTTAGGATGATGTAATCAGCATAGGGCTAACCCAGTCTGATTTCCTCAATGGGCTCAATGATTAGTATTCTTGGAGAGATATCTTATTTAATATCTTCCTTGAATAACTAAAATATGACAATATGATTCTATATTAGGATGTTAATCCTGTAATGCCTCTATGCCTAAGTGAGTAAATGTGCACCTTCCTTTAACTAAATCAAGGATCTTGACCCAAACAGACTAACTAACTAGACCCCTTTAAAACCCTGATGATGAAAGAGGGGTTAGGAAATCCTTAGCTGATTCGAAAAAGGTTTGGGACGTAACAACTCCAATTATGCTTTGCCCAAGTGAAAGGGAGAAGGAAACGACAACACAAGAATCACCTAATGAAAGAACAAATCCTGAGGATCCATGGCCTAGAATAGGGCACCAAGAAAGGGATAGGGGTTCCTGTGTCTTACCATAGGGTCATCATGAAAATAGATTGAAACTCTACTTTGAGGTGTCACTGGATGTTATTCTGTCCCTAAGACCTCGAGCGTACCCATACTATCTTCAACATCCAAATTCGCCACTTACTCATCGCTGTAATACGTACAAATGAACTTTCCTTTTTTATTTTAACCTGAGGCAAGCACACCCAGAGTTGTTCTTTGTCGATCTCTTATTAAGAAAATAAATATGCATACGAAGGGTTCAGAATCACCTCAGCTTCCACAATGTTGGAATTAAGCTAACTCAACCTGTTGCACTACATCTCATAACCAAGTGCTTCATAATCTAGGTAAGTGCCTCATTCACTAGAGGGTTCAAGCCCTAGGTTTCTAGTTATATAAGTCACACTCATACTTGAAGTTAAGTCAATCAATATTTCTATGATTCTCTATGTAGTAAATGTGTGTATTTAAATAGATATACATGCCCCTCCTATGAAGTTTTATGTAGAGTGAAGTAGAATCATTATGTGCTTTTTGATAGAGCTAGATGTGACGTCAATGTAGCCTCCTGCCCCTACCATTTAGATGGATGCTCACCTAGATTTGTGATACGTGAAGTTGAGCTTAGTGCCTAGTCCCATCATTATGGTCACATAAGTTTGTGATATGTATATAGTTATCTTGTTCTAATTTCATAATTAACCTAGTAGAGAATGGTGATTTTCACTTATCACCATTCCAAGATAGGGTATCTCTATCATCTAGTCGACCAACGCGCAGCTGATTTCATGAAAGGGTAAAGTGTCAAAGATGTATCAGAGCTTCTCTCTACTGTGATCTAGGACTACATGGGGTACCCATGTCCTAGGCAAGTGCCCCTATCGATAATAGAAAAATCGGGGTAATGATAAAATAGACTTCGATAGTATATCGAGGTATACTGGGTATGACCCAAGTGCCTAACCAGTTGCGTGGTCTACACCTCCATGTGTAATGCATACTTCATATGCTCGAATCCGTGACTATCTAGATACATTCCAAATGCCCTACCCAGTTATTGAAAGCAACACTATAAATAGTTGAAAGCACTCATTGACTGAAGAGCATCATCCCACTGAATAACTCCTTCCTTTAGATGTCAACGAGTGCTTCCAGGATCCTATAAGAAATGATTGTGCATATTCCAAATTTAAGACCGGACCTATCATGGTGAAAGGATTCTACATATCAACACAACATTTTCCATTTGATACAGATCCGGTTGATGAATCTATGCATGTTCTTCCACATGTTCTCAAAGTTGATACTCATCCTTTACTGAAAGATGCAGATCAACATTATTTCGTAACAAATAAAAGTTACCTCGAGATTATTCTCTTACAGGGTGTTGATTTAGTGATTAAAGGATGATTCTGACCCCCCTTCCTGTGGATCACATCCCCTATCAAATCCTATTGTTGTTTTTCTTCCCACTTTCAGTGGATGCAGGAAATAAAGAATGGATAGTGGTGGATATGAAAAATAAGGGTAAATTCTAAATCTAAATCCCCCACCCATACCATATAACGATATGATCCTTGTGCTTTTTGGTTTATATTATTGCTACATATAGGAAATATAGACTGTTATGCGGCTTGCTAGAAAGCTGTGTTGTTGTTTTGTTGCTGTTTTTTTTTTTGTTGTTTTGTTTGCAGCTGCTTTGCTTTTGCTGGTTCTTTTCTTGACAGTTTTTGTTGGGCTCTTTTGAGTTGATCGTCTGGATGTTTTCTCCGTTAGTGGTCGGCCGGAGTGCATTGTTATCATTTTTGTGGCCGGACCACTGCGTGTTTGCTGTTTTGATCGTTGTCCAGCAGGTGTTTATTTGCTTGTTGTGTTGCTGCTGGTTGTTTCTTTGCAGACTGCGTTCTGCAGTTGGTCCTTATTGTTATATCAGGATGTTGATCCTTTTTTTCGAGCTTTATTTTCCTATTCTGGCTTCTGAGCCTTGCTGTACAAGGGTATAGTCCCTTTCAAAAAACTATTTGCCAATAATAAAAAAAACATGTAACCTGTGTAGTGTAAATAACAAGTTGTTTCTTTTCTAAATATTTCATTCCTTTGGATGTCACACCTATGCATAAAAAAATAGCAATATATTCCTAGTGCGAGTGTGCATAGTTCAACCTGAACAATTGTGCATCTGGCATTGTTTCCTTAATGCTTTGCTCATCCTATCCTAATTGAATCCTTGATAAATGGTCTCGACCAGAATTTCTCTTACCGAGCTTAGCTACCAATGTAAAGTTAAATTCCTAAAACAATAGTACTTATCAGCATATGTGCCCCTGTACAATGGGTTTGTTCACCAAGTACTTCAATTCCATGTGGTATGTATAAAAGATGAAAGGTCTAGCCAAAAAATATTGTCAAAACTTATGGAGTACGTAGATCATAGACAAGGCCTCACGCTCTGTCATTGTCTAATTTTGTTCTATTGGAGTCAACTTCCTACTAGCAAAGTAAATAGTATGATCAATAATCCCTTCTCCAGGCTGAGCTAATACAATGCCAATGGCCATGCTAGAGACGTCTACATGAACATGAAAAGGTTTTGGACCATGAAGGAAAGCACAAATTAGGCATTGTAGTAATCCTTTCCTTTAGTGTGTCAAATGCGCGTTGTTGTGTCTCACCCCAATAGAACTTTCCTTTTGGCTTGAGTAATTATTCTAAAGGCGTGGTGATCTTAGCATATCCCTGAATGAACTTTCTATAATAACATGTAAATACCAAAGGGGGTGGAAAATATACACTTCTTAATGTTCAAGGAGATGCTCAATTGCCTACATCTCTCAAACATCAGCATGAAATTATCACTGTGATCTTTCATGAGCCCATAGATAGTCCAATCATCCAGATACACCTGCAAGAACTTGTCAATAAAATCCTAGAATGTTTGTACCACTATGCACAAAAAATACTATAGGCGCATTCTTTAATCCAAAGGGCATAACAGTGTATGAAAAACTTCCCCACTCGGTGGTGAAATTTGTCTTCTCTTCATCCTCAATAGCTATCGTCACCTGATGATATCCAGAGAATCAATCAATGAAGGAGTAGATTCTGTGCCCTACAATGCCTTCCAAGTTTTCCTTAGTAAATGGTGTGGGAAAGGGATCAATCACACATGTAACATTTAACTCCATATAATCCACACAAATCATGATTCTACCATCTTTCTTGATGTTGATCACCATAGGACTTACCCATTCTGACTCCTCAATTAGCACAATAATTATAGAAATTAAAATTTTGTTAATTTCTTCCTTTACCTTGATGCGCAAGTTCAGATTTATCATGTAAGGCCTCTTCCAGATTGGGCGCGCACCTTCTTTCAAATTTATCTTCATATCTCCCAATGATTCATGTACACCTTTCAATTCATGATAACCTCTAGGGAGTAAGTCTTGAAATTCACACAAAAACTCAATGATCTTAGCAACCTCAGAGTCAGACTAGTAATCTCCTATAATAGCCTCCTTAGGTTCAACATCTATGCTAATGTTCACTTTCTTGGTCTTCATATGATCATGGTAGGTGTGTGCCTTCTCATCTGCACTGTCCAAGACTTCGTACGTACCCTTTGTGTGCTCAATATCTAGGTTCTATATTTCATCATCAACCATATAAATCATCTTACCATTTTCTCTTTCTAGGAAGGCATGCTCAAGTTGTTCAACATATGTTTCCTCCTCTTCAAAATACACCACCAGGTCTGATTCTCCTAATAACTCCCGAAGTAATTATTTAGCCTTTGCACTATCTCCCATAGTTAAGTGCTTCATAACCTATAGTACATCATTTACCAGAGGTTTAGAAGAAAATTAATCAAAGGTTTGAGTCATACCTTCCACAAGTTATTGCCAATTTCCAGTCACTCTATTTAATTCTACGTAGACATATCATGTATGCATGTAACCTCGCAAGGTGAAATAAAACTTGTGCACCCACAACAAAGGTGGTAAAGCTTCCTACCCTACCACCCAAAGTCTCTCACACTTTTGAACAAGATCATTACCATAAAATGCATAGATATGAGTAGGCACATTTCTTCTTAGCATCTGAGAAGATAAAGCAATCCATACTTCTCTCCACTCCAAAATATTTTCCATGTGAACCATCTACCATCGCGTTTTCGTCCCACGCAAAGTATATACTAACATGTTTCTTCTTTCCACCTGAAATTCTCATTAAACTTCCATATCAAGTAGGAATATTTCTTGAATCTCCTCACATGTATACTTTGGTACCTGGTTGTTGCCTAAACACTTGATACTACCTAGCTTACTGACACACGCAGATGCACTTTGTACTTCACACCCAATAATTTCATAAGTGTTTTACACCCAATTATCACATGCAACACTTGTAGTATCACTCATTAATTGTGCATCATCCCATTGGAGAACTCCTTATTTTGATGGCTCAAGGACTTCCGGATCTTGAATGGTGCAAACATAAATTTTGTTCAAGAATTCTTCACTTAAGGGCTCTACATAAGGCACAAATTTCCCATCTATCAGAGGTATGATGACACACTCTTCCTTGTTCTCAAAGCTGATCTACCCCTTGTTGAAACACAAGTTAGTGTTGTTTGCATAGCACCATGGGCACCCAAGTAATGTGGGAAAATGTTCTGTTTCTATAATTGCTATATAGTAATGGATGCAACTTGTAAAAATTTAATGGGCGTTGCCTCAGTTAAGTTTTCCATGAACAACACATTAGTAGATGGTTGTAATGAAGGTCTACCCATCTGAAACCATGCGTCCAAAGTGAGCACATTCACCTCCACACCTATGTCAAATAAGATGTTACTCAAGAGCCAACCATTAACAATAACATTTAAAGTAATCTCCCTATCATAATCCAAGCTATTCGGAGGAAGATTAACATGCAAGAGTTATCTCTCATGCTAAGTCCGAGAGCACAAAGTGTTTCCCTTCAACCAATTCCCCAACAAAGAAATAATTTTATCTTGGTGCAACATCTTGAAAACTTATTTCAAATCATTAACATCTATCTAATGGAGATCAGCTGCCTTCTTTTTTTCTAACTTTCGCGACTATTCCTTCAAAAACTGTATCTCACCCTGTAAATTCTGAATTACCTCCATGGTTTCTTATAAAATTCTTTATAATGCATAGGGTTTGGATACTTGGCATGTAGGAATTCCTCCTTAATAATAGTAGGCTTTTGTTGCAGAGTCTCTCTGGCACGTGCTGCCTCAGTGTGTGTAGTAATCTTTGCATGTACTAACTCAAGATCAAATGCTAACTTTGGCATCCATTGGTCTTCCATGATGTGATGTACTCTAACCATTCATACGCCCTTATTTTCCTGTTTATGTTTCTTTCTTAAGTGTTCATACAAGTCAGGGGAATCTTCATAACTATGATTCTTTCCAAAAAAATAACATACAATATTCTGTGGACATTCACGCCTGTAGTGGTCAGGAGATCTACATGTATAACAAGTACAATGAGGGAAATCACTCCTTCCTCCCCCGTGACCTTGACCTCTAAATCCACCTCTATAACTCGACCTCTACCATATCCAACATTAGAATGCCCCTCACTATGATCATAGTCATGATGCTCACCCTTTTCCTTGGAATTATTTGCAACACCTGTCTGTTATACACCAACATCAATGGCATCATGGATCTGACTGATCAACCTACAATCTTTAGTATCATGAGTCGAGGACCTGTAAATATTACAGTAACTGGACACATTCTTTCTTATCATACACTACAATAATGGGCACCGGCTTGAACTATAGTCCAAGTGACATATCTCGTAATCCAGTTATAAGGAACACATCGATTTTCAAGGGAAACTATCCTTAGTATGCCCCTCTACTTCAAAATTTTAACACCAAATCCCGCTACGTGTCTCATGTGCTGATTTAGTAGATAATTTATCCAAAATTTTCGCCATTGCTATTATTTGTTCTTCCAAGAATGATCTCACTCATGTGTCCACACTTCCTACTGCTCAGTGCGTAGAGTTACTTTAAGAGCCTCGCATGAATATGTATAAGTCTTGTGTGAAATTTCCCTCCTGAATGGCCTAATTAGTCCTCTAATGAACCATTGTGCATGTTGGATCACGTGTATGTCATAAGATAACTTAGACAAAATATTATTGAACCAAGCATCATATTCCTAAATACTTTCAGTAGTGTCCTACTTAATGTCTTTAAGTGCACTTATGATTTTCTGCTTGAACTCAGGGATATTAAATTCTTTTAAGAAAGCATCTCGCAGCGCCGTATAGTCCACACAATTCTGATCAGGATCAAAATTTCTATACCAGTTGTGCACGCACCCCTGTAACATAGTTACAAACTGACTTGCCTTGCACTCTGGAGTTGTAATCCCCTTTGCATGCCATAATATCTCACACATATGCACGTGATCAGTTGCATTTTCAATGCCTCTATACTTTGGGAGATAGAGAAACATCTCCATGTAAATTTTTTGAGGTTGGTGCGTACCTTGCCCACCAGATCCATGTCCTATATTTCCTCCTTTATTTCCACCGCATCTAGATCCACCACATCCTTTAGAGCCCATGCCACTTGATCCTCCTAATATACCCCCTCTAGTAGGTAATGGACCAGAAGATGCACTGCCATGTGTTCTGACAGTTGTGTTAAACTGAACACCCACAGTCTGTGAAGTTGCAATACTTCCAGCTATGATGCCTAGGTTCTGCGCACCTACATTCTGTGACGACGCTGCGCCAAAAAAGATACCACCAACTAGTCCTCCAAATAAAGTAGATGACATTTGCGATAGATGAATAAGTTCCCTGATTCACTCCTAAACTTAACCGTAAATTAACTGTATCTACTACAACTCTACTTCTCACACTAGCTTATTGATTACTTACTGTTGTAGAAACTAGAAAACCAAGTACAAGGGCTAGGTCATTAGGTAGATTCAGATGTGTGCCCATGGTCCATGTCATCTCTACCAGTGTGCTCTCATATGAGGCTGAAGAGGGTTCCCTCCCATGCTTTCCCAAATGGGGGAGATCTATATTCTCTGGCTCCATGTATTCTACGTGATCCCCAAATCCTTCATGAGCCATCTCTTTCCATAATCTCATCCATTTTGCAGCTTTGCATTACTTCTCTAAATCCCTCTTGTGCACCTCATTTAACTTAAGCCACCTTTCTTCCCTCTTCCTCTCTACCACTAGGTCTGCCATCCTTACCAAACTTGCTCCTCCCCCCATGTGTGGTGGGGTTTAGTTATCCATTGGATTCTTTTCCAAATCTAGGGTTACAATCAAGATCTTGATCACCAGTGGAATACCATGCAAATATGATCCTCTGGGCTCGTGCAAGAATTGAAACTTAGTAACCTCTGGGAAAGAGTAATTTGAAACTACATAATCTAGAATATAATTGTTCAAAACACCACATAACCAGACATCCATATAGCAAATCTAAATCAGATATGCATGATACAAGGCCTGGAATTCTTCATGCATGTAAACAAGTGTGTGAAACCTCTAATTCCTCTTAGACACATAAAAAACATGCCACTCATATAGTTCTATCAAGAAGATAAAAAAGAATATCTCATATAATAACTCATATAGATTCTGCTTGACCCACATGCGTGCACTAAAATTAGGTCCAGTGTTGAATCTATGAGCATACTCTTCTTCCAGATGTAATTACCACTCCTCAATACTAGGCAAGGTCAATCGGTATGTCTTCATCATGCAACATCCTGAAAAACAACTGAGAAATAGGTCCCGGCAATGGAACTAATGATGTAGCCTAGAATTCACTGCAAATAATCCAAGGCGTGTTGGCACATCACTCATCCTGAACTGATTAGATTTTCTTGTTCATAATGTTAGTATGATTGTCCATGTATATGTTCAGATTCATAATAGATAATTAAGTAACCATGGTGCATGAACCAAATCTAGATCTAAACCATATGAAAGATTGACTAAAAAATAATAATAATAAGATTTACCATGTAAGAACCATTCTGAGTCACATCTAACACCAATATCTAGCCAATATGATCCATTATATTAAATACTGCAAAACATAGAAGCTTCATACATTCAAGATCTAGTTTCCATGGTTATACCCCCTAACAAATCCGCAACATAACTCTACAATAATCGATCTCTCAAAACCATGTAAATCAATATATATATATATATATATATATATATATATATATATATATATATATAGGGCTGAGGACTTTCCCTTCACCACCTTTGCACCTTCCAAAAATAGGACACATCTTAATAAGAGCCATGTGCCTTTACAAAGTAATACAAAACATTCAAGTGCTCTAACAATATACTTCCTATAGTTAACTTCGAGTAGAAATCCTATTATTAGATCGTAAGTATGCATGGCGCTCAAACTGTTGCACCAATATAGCCTTGCATGAGTTTCAAGTCTTCATGTTATCATGTTCTCAACACTCCATTTCCAAAAATAACCTTGACCCGCAAAAAGTGGCTAAGGCCTGAATTCAAATAGTTCTGGCGCACTCATGTTCCTCTATGATTCTACGCCTTTCTACACGCCCAATCCTTATACGCTTTCATAGTTGACCTATATTTCATGTTCTCAACAACATTTATCAGGCCCATCTAAAGGGTTACCACTCATTGGTGTTGAGAAAATTTTTTGATAGAGTTTCCGCACTTCCCAGAATATCCCCCCTCTCAAATAAGAGGTATTTACCATGTATAAAAGAAAGTGAGAGAAGAGAGAAGAGATAAAAATCTCAATTTTTTTCTTCACCCACCAAAAATATGCATTAATGATCTGAAAAGAGGCATGTGTGACCTACCAAATTCATTCCCCAATGTTCTTTTACTTTCTGGAGAAGAAAAGAGACGATACTTCATTAAAGTTTTTACTTCTAGCTTCCTGAAGTTGTGATTTGAATGTTGGAAGTGTTTTTTCCCTTTTTCATCCACCTACCCCTAACAAAGTTGATTTTTTTGGATTTCATGATGAATTTCCTAACAAGACGTTTCCAAAAAGTCCAAGATCATTAAAAATGAATAACCAGGGAGGAAGATATACCAAATAGGGTCTAGGGGAGTCATGGGGACATGGGTTCCTGATATTAATCCACATTATGTAGTTATACTCTTTATTATTCCCCCCTTTAAATTAATTATTTTAATCCCTTATATTTCTACCTTTGAAATTAGATATTTTAGGGATTTAGGGAATTGGAGGAACTAGGGTACAAGGGCCTTGAGTTCCTCCAATCTCCTCACTATCCACATCCTATTGCCTATCCCTTTGGCCACTTTTCCCTATGTTGCGGGCCTTTGTACCTTGCGGGGAACTGGTTCCAACCCACATTTTCCCACCCAATGCCTCCATCTCTATGTTGATTTGCGGCTTCATCCTTTTCCATGGCACCTCACCTTTGTGTTGCAGCTCATGCAGTCCTGCAGGGAACCCACATCCCCATGGAACTTGTACCTCCTTGTCCTTGGTTCTCTACACTCCGCCCCGGCCCACACTACACTCAATCCTTCGCTTCATGCCTTTGTATGGATTCTAAGCCAATGTGGGGAACTTTGACCCTTGAGGAACTAGTTCCTCGGTACCGTTCACCACTTGAAAACCTACAATCAAATGTTTCCTTTGCCTTGTGGACCAAAACAAAAATCAAAGAACATGACCCCCAAAAGAACTTGTTCCGTTTGTTCCTCCCAGACCCGCAAAATTTGCATTACACTGATTTTGACTCCTTTTTCCATTTTTTTCTTATTGATGGGCCAAGAATGGGCTTGAGGAGAAAGAAAGAAACATGTCAAAATAATTCAAAGTGCCCAAAAATAATTGTGAATACTCTAAACATGAAAAATACCTAAATTTACTAGTCTCTCTATTCAATATCCATGAAATTTTCCAAGTCCAAGTTTTTGTCCAAGTTTTTAAGTTGTTTATTTTTCCATGGGAAAAAATGGATAACAGGTAAGGTAGGCGTAAAACATGTAAGCTACATGGAATACCATTAGGAGATGGGTCATCAATATGCACGTTCATGAGGTTTTATCTTTGTCACACAATGTCTTCGGTGTATGTTACATACATTTTTGGAACTATATAAATTGTAAGTATCACAAAATGAGTTGGCATAAGAGTGAAAAAGCTATGAATTTTACAATTTTCTTGCATATAATTTTAGATTCTATGAGTGTTGCAAAGTAAATGTGCAACATTGTAAAGATAAACAATAATACGAGATGCATAGAATGCGACATAGTAATATGATAATCTACAAGTACGTAATATATTATGATATGTGGTACACAAGTTATATGGAAGACAATAAGTGTGAGCAACGTTATGTGGGAATTATAATGCACCCTTAGCGTTTTTCCTTAACGTGAGTTAGATCAATCGAGTTAAGTGATGTGTACAAATTCCTTGGTGTCATGTGCTACCTCGGGGCATGTCAATCAAGTGTAGCATTGAACAAGGAAATATGACTCTGATTTTACAGATTTTGGGTGAGTCAATCATATAAAGTAAGCTAACTTGTTATAATTATAAATTTTTTACATTAATTGATGTAGGAGCATCCTCTGTAATATGTACATATGGTTTGTAAGCATCAATTTTGGTTTGAATTTTTTTTTTAAGGTTTTGGAGGACATAGGTAGTCATCTAGAATAGTTTGTGTGAGTCAAGTCCTTTACAAATTCAAATTTAGCACTTTCCCTCCAAGAATGTGAATTTGAATTTTAAAGGCTATTTTGGCATGGATTAGGAGTTTTAAGGTGTCTTATAGGTCATTTAGGGGGGTTTTAAAACATGAAATTTAGACCTATAAAGGTCTATGAGGCTTAGTAATGTTAACTATTAGGTTTTTATAGTTCTACCCAAACTCTCAATGTTGTCTTTAGAGCCAAACATGTGATCTTGGGGTTATCCTTCGGTTGAAAATCCTTGAGAAAGGTATTTAAATGGTATTGTAACTAATTCCTACTCATTCCATTCGAATGATAATTAGGATAAATCTCTAGAGAAGTTTGAGAAAGGAGTTTCTTGTGTATACACATTTGTGTTAATTTGTAATTGTTCTTGTATAATTGTTGGTGATTGTTTTTGTATAATCTTGTGGTGAATCTTGAACTCATTCATGTGTTTGATTGGCATGGTGAATGATCAGAGATAAATGATTATGAATATACCTTGGTTCTTATGTGATCACATTTTTTAGCATAGATACAAACTCAAAGGGACTTTAAAAAATATAAAAGAAAGCAATATACAAAGTTTAGTAAGACTAAAGGGACAAATTGTAAGGTATTATGAAGAGAGTTATGATTTTCATGAGTGGAAAAACCTTGAAAAGGTATGAATGTGCACATTAATCCCTCAAGACCTTAACAGTGGTGGTAAAAATTATATTTTGGTTAGAAAACCATGAATTCTTGAGGAACTTTTTCTCATGAGGCAGTGTAGGGAGGAAGTTGAATGGATTGAATAGGAGAAGATTATAGAAGTCCTCACTGGTAAGTTCATAAGCGTGAGAAATATTGCATAGACCTTAGGAAGGAAGGTTAGATCTTGAAATTGTTTCTAGTTATATGTATTGTAAAATTTCCATTATCATGCTCATTTAGAAACCCTAGGTAGGGTTTGGTAAAGAGAGGGTGTTTAAAGGCCTTAATGGTGGAAAACAGACCTAAATTATTGATCTTTTACTCTAGACACCTCCCTTTAGTATATTCATGAATTTTTAAGCCTTGATCAATCACAAAAGGCCTTTTGTGCATGACAGACTTTGGTGGAGTACTATAGCACACAATCTTGTTGATGAGAAAGAAAAGAGGGTTTGATGGTTGAGAACCTTCCAAGCAGAACTAAATCCTGAAATTGTTGATGTAGGACTGTGATAAGGTGAGGAAAGAGAATCTAGAATAAAATTATAGGAACTTCTAATAAATTTCAATATTTTTCTAAGGAAACAACTACATACATGTTTAATGCTTCTTGATACTTAATTTGAAGGTAAGAAAGAGATTTTAAAGAGAAATTTTACAAAGAAGCCTAACCTAATACTTTACACGTAGACATAAAGCCCAAATGGGTATCTAAAAGTGTCAACATCTTATTTTAAGTTCCTAAAACAAAAGTTAGAGGTGGAAACCAAAGTAGGTAGGGCTAGTTGAAGGGGAAGTGTGTATAGAAGAAAAAGGTGTAAAATATTGGTTTGCTTTTTCTTGATAGTGGTGATTTTTTCTATTCATCAACTCACCTAGAGCATTGGTCTTGAAAAGCCTCAAGGGTAGTTTTTGACAAAATTGAGGTAATTGGTTGTTTCCTTTTGCATTGAACCCACTTGATGGTTGAATGAGCATTTGTTAAGGTCTAGTAACAGGGTCAAGGAGGACTTGAAGCACAAACTTGCATTTTGGGGTCATATTTGACTAAAAGAGATAGGATACTAAGCCTAGAAAGGTCATTTTCTCGACTAAAAGAGTATTGTATTGGAAGTTTTGATCTACTAAATTTGTGTGTGTTGAATTAAGGGGATTTATCTCTACATCGTTTTTTATCAGATCATGTCAAAGGTTCTTGAAAAGAGGGAATATTGTTTTAAGCAGTGATTACAAGAAAGAGAAGATAAGATGGTACAAGTTAGAGTAGAGGGAAGGCCATATTTGGAAGAGAAGGTTGAATGATATAGAGTAAAATCATAGAGTAATGAGGATGGAAATGATTATTATGTAGAGAAAGAGACAAGTAACATAGTATAATTCATAGGTAAGTGTCATAGGTGCAAGAGATATGTAGACACAAAGCCTTTCAGTGTTATGGGATGGAAAAAAGGAGGAGAAAGTATGATAGATATGTTGATCAGGGACTTTAAGACAAAGGTAAGTCTCTTTTATACAGAAGAGTTCTTTTGAAACTAGGTAAAGTGATGAATGAAGTAACTCAAAGAAGATGTTTATTCAAAACTATATGCAAAGCTAAAGGAAAATGTTGTAATGTGGTCATTGATAGTAGGAGTACAGAGAATTTGGTTTCATTTGAGATGATATAAAATCTAGGACTGAAAAACCACAATGCACCCTAACCCATATTAGGTATCTTGGATACAAAAAAGACATCATATCTTGGTTAGGGAACAATGTCAAGTAGAGTTTCAGATTGGCATATATGAAGACAAAGTAATGTGTGATTTGGTTCCCATGGATTTTTGTCATGTGTTGTTGGGTAGACCATGTTAGTACGAGAGTTAAGCAGTATATGATGGAAAAAAAAATACCTACACTATTGTGGCACATGGAAAATTCATACACATTTTCCTATTAAAGGAGAAAAAACACCACAAACATGGTTGGTAATGATGTTGTCAGCAAAGAAGTTATTGGTGTAAAATTAACAAGCATGAAAAGAGAAAATATTGAGGGTTGTTAAGCCTTATATATATAAAGTAAGAACTCATTTTGAGAGTGATGGTGCAGGTATGAAGCAAGAAGCATATTTTCAGTTTTGTGAGAAGACAAGAAAGCTTGAGGAGAGAGTTTTGTGAACTTAGTGAGAGAAAAGAGAGAGAGCATAAACAAGTGGAAAATAAAAGGTGTAGAGGAAGTGAACACGAGGTTGATAAGGTATAATAAGAGGACTTAGAGTTTTTTTACATCCTATTGATCGCAAGTATGGTATAGTGCACAAATAAGCACTCAAGAAGAAGAATGAAGAGAGAAGTAAGGAAGATGATATAGTGAAAGAGAAACAAGGTGAAAGCAAGAGTAGATAAGCACATAGTGAAGTGAAAAAATAACCAGTAAATGAAGATGCAAGAGGTGATGAGAAGTGTGAAAAAAATACAAGTACAGTGAAGATGATGAATGAGGAAGCTATGAAAGAGGTTGAGAAAGAAAAAATCTTAAGGAAGATAGAAGAGGCATGTAAGCCTCCAAATTTTTACTCTCACATTGTCTTGAACTTTGAATTTGGAGGTATGAATGAATTGAATGGAGTGGATTATTTAAAAAGAGACATGAATAAGATACAAGGTAATTTTCAAAATGAATATAGCAACAAAAATGGTAAAGGAGGATCTACAGTTCACAAATGGAAAGAATATCAAGAAGAGCTCAAATTTTAAGCAAGGATCAACAAGGAATAGAGTATAATAAAGCATGGAGGTAGCCAGGTCTAGAAAATGGTGAAAATAGTCTTGAAAAACATGGAAACATAATCCAAGAGTAAAAGAAAGTACAAGGTTATGGAGGAATAAAACATGCAATAGCAATGGTGGATAAAGAGGTGAATAAAACTATGTGTTTTCAAGATTTTTTTTCCTTTAATAAGGTGTATATATTTATGAAAATTGAGGTGGAAGAAGAAGCATTAAGAAGAGATGAATTTTTCAAGCCAAATCTAGTAAATTATAATATTGAGGATGAAATCAATCAAAGAGGACAGAAGGAGAATGATGTGGATAGGGTAATAGTTAGAAAAAATTAATATTAATCATATGTGAGCATGGAACAGGTATACATATTCAAGTAAAAAGTGGGAAAGATAACATACAAACTTGGAAACAACATTTTACTTAAGTATATGACCATTTTAGAGACAAAATAACTTGTGAATACTATGGAGGATTTGATAGAGGCATGGTAAGCACGACATGAAATCATGATACCTCTCAAGATAATTATCATTGGCTGGAAGAAAAGGAAGAAGGAAAAAGCAAGCTTGCACACACCAGTCATGGGAAACCTTCTCTTTCCCCTAGGATTATGATGTAGGAGAATCCTCCCTAATATTTACATAGGGCTTGTAAGCATCAATTTTAGTTTTAAAACTTGTTTTTAGGTTTAGGAGGTCATATGTAGTCATTTAGAATAGTTTGTGTGAGTCAAGTTCTTTACAAATTTAAATTTAGCACTTTCCATCCAAGAATGTGAATTTGAATTTTAAAGGCTATTTTGGCATGGATTAGGAGTTTTAAGGTGTCTTATAGGTCCTTTAGTGTGTTTTCAAACATTAAATAAGACCTATAAAGGTCTAGGGGACATAATAGTTTTAACTATTGTGTTTTTGTAGTTCTACCCAAACTCTCAATGTTGTCTTTAGAGAAAAACATGTGATCTTGGGGTTATCCTTTGGTTGAAATTGCTTGAGAAAGGTATTTAAATGATATTATAATTAATTCCTACTCATTTAATTCTAATGAGAATCAAGAGAAAGATCTAAATAAGTTTGAGAAAGGAGTTTCTTGTGTATACACAGTTGTGTTAATTTGTAATTGTTCTTGTATAACTGTTGGTGATGGATTTTGTATAATCTTGTGGTGAATCTTGAACTGATACGTGTGTTTGATTGACATGGTGAATGATCAGATATAATGGATTATGAATCTACCTTGGTTTTTATGTGATCACATTGTTTAGCATAGATACAAACTCAGAGGGACTGTACAAATATGAAAGAAACCAATATCCATAGTTTAGTCAGATTAAAGGAGAAAATTAGAAGGTATTGTGAAGAGAGTTGCTAGTTGCATGAGTGGAAAAGCCTTGAAAATTTATGGATATCCTCATTAATACCTCAATACCGTAACAATGGTGGTAAAGATTATAGTTTTGTTAGAAAACCGTGAATTCTTGAGGAACTGTCTCGGTAGGTAGCATAGGAAGGAAGTTGAATGGATTACATAGAAGAAGATGATATAATTCCTCATTAGTAATTTCACAAGTGTGGCAAATATTCTACAGACCTTAGGAAGGAAGGTTGGATCTTGAAACTGTTTCTAATTATTTTTATTACAAAATTTCCATTACCGAGCTCATTTAGAAACCCTAGGTAGGGTTTGGTAAATATAGGGTGTTTGAAGGACTTAATGGTGGCAAAGAGACCTAAATTATTGAAATTCTACCCTAGAAACCTCCCTTTAGTATATTCATGAATTTCTAAGCCCTGATCAATCAAAAAAGGTCTATTGTGCATGACATAATTTGGTGGAGTACTATAGCACACAGTCTTATTGACAAGAAAGAAAAGAGGGTTTGATGGTTGAGAACCTTCCAAGGAGAACTAAAGCCTGAAATTGTTGGTGTAGGAATTTGATAAGGTAAGGAAATATAATGTAGAACAAAATTACAAGAACTTCCAATAAATTTCAATATTTTCTAAGGAAATAGCTGCAAACCTATTTAAGGCTTCTTGAGACCTAATTTGAAGGTAAGAAAGAGATTTTAAAAAGAAATTTTACAAAGAAGATTAACCTAAGACTTCACACACAAACATAAAGCCCAAATGGGTATTTTTTGTCAAAAATTTATGCTTCCTACTTCATATTAGTGAAGAATAAACTAGAAACCAAGAAAACATAAAAAAATATGAGGGTTTAGGGACCTCTTAATGTGGATGGTGATGAAGATGGTATGGGCACACAAGAACGAGTCCTCCTTATTGCGATTCGATAACCTGCATAACAACAAGAACTAAACATGAAAAAGGATTAGTGATAGATATGGTGGGCTTACCGACGATGTTGGTTCCGAAAAGTGAAAGATTCTAGAAAGGATGTCAACCCACTTGATAAAAGGATATAAACAATCAATAATGAATGGAAAGGGAAATGATTACAGAAATAGAGATCTTATAAGCTAAGATCTATTGAACTAAAAGATACTAAGGTAATAATTGATAAAGGAAATATTGTAAATGGGAGCAAACTAGAGCAGATCGATGGTGACCTAGGTGGAGATGGCATGGTTGACAACGATCAGAGAAGAGGTGATCTTGAACTATGTAGGAACAAAGTTGAAGTATGATGTAGAGTTGTAAGAATTGATAACATAGTACAAAAGGATGCGGGGAACAACATATCTAAAAGGGGGGTAAGGAACAAATAGATGGAAACCCGAGGAAAATAAGCACAGTTGATGATGACCTATGTAGGGTTGACAAAGTATGCAAAAACTAAGATAAATGCGGGTTATGAGGTGCTAAAATAGGTAACATGATGTGGATAAGGTGGCCAGGATGATAATGGGATATATAGGATGAAAATTATGGTCAATTTGATGCAAGGTAACATAGATAGGATGGAGGATGTAGAAAATTTGATAAAGATCAGATATGGGTCGATGGTGACTGGAAAAAAGGTGGGATGTTGGCTAAATATTATAATGGAAAAAGAGACAGATGGAAGGCTACGAATAACTTCGAGAAGACCTGCCAAATAAAGAAAATATTGCATTGACGATATCTCAAATTGTTCTCACTAAGCTCCAAGATTTCTCAATGAAATGCAAGGGGAAGTGACCTAACTGATGGAAAAATCCCCAAGGAAAAAATAGGAAGCAAAAATCATAGAGCACACAAGAGATACAAAAAATTCCAACCATTTGGGAAGAGGGGTGAACATGATTAAATAGGACAGGGAATGGTCAATGGCAACCCGGGTCAGTCATTGGTAATTGAGACAGACAGTCTACCAAGAGACATTAGAGTGATAATGAAATGGTGAGAATAGGCTAAGAAATAGTTAGCGGGCTATTTTTAGGATTTGCATGCATGTTGGATTGCATTGATGAATTATTGGATAATAAGGGTGGATTAAATGGGTGTAAGAGCATCTAGGAAGGGGTATAATGAGGGGTAATGATGAGAGGAATAAGGGAATTCGATGAGGTAATTAAATGAGGGGTTTAGGATAATTAAATAAATTAGGGTAGATGGGGACTATACAAATAATAGGGTTTAAAATATAAGGATGAATGGGGATAACAAGAATAAATCTAAATTGATAGGATAATGGTAAATAAAATGGGATATGGGGGAAGAACAGGATTTTATGGAGGGGAAATGGGTAATTCGAAAATAGGAGGGAAATGAGTGGGATAGGAAAGGGTGAGGGTGTACATAAGGTGAAGGCACGAGGGGGTACCAAAAACAAGTCTCTACATTTTCCCCCTTTTTGTTGAGGGGTTTGTGCTAGCAAACTGTGAGACAAAAAAAAGAAGAGATAAGAAAGGTATTTGATGTGAAAAAGGATTTATAAGGTGTTCCCCCTCAAATTAGGGATTGGTGACGTGAAGGGGAACTGATCACTAGTTTGAAAGAGATAGATGAGAAGGGAGGGTAGGAAAGGATGGGGAAAATAGAAGACAAGGCATAATTCCCTAGTGTAGGAAAGATTCAAGAAAAAATAAATTTGAACATGGTGGTGATTTTGGAAGTCACTTCGACAGTGGACAAAGTACGGCCTCAACAGAGAGATGACAAAAATGTCCTGCAGACCTGTGAGTCAGAAAAAACCACTACGAGATGGAGGGAATCCTAATGGGGATTCCACTCAAAAGGATGTGAGCCATAGGGACTCAATGGGTCAAAGGAAGACATCATGTGCAAAAAAATATGAGGATAATAATGTGAAATCCTTCATACATGAGGAATCAAGTAGGAAATGCGTCCAGGGAAGAGGAGGATGAAGATTAAAATGGTTCCCCAACAAAAGGACATGAGGATGTCTTGAAAGGTAATATAATAATAAAATCTAGATATGACAAGGAATAATGAGTTATGGTTTGCACACCAAAAAACATAGGAGAAAAGGAGATGATTTGATGGTTTTGATGAGTTATAAATATGATCTAATTTTTGTCAGGATTTATGATGTGTTATTTGTATGATTTATAGTTTTTCAATGTTATGGACTTGATTTATGATGTTTGATTGTGGATGTGATGTGATACTTCTAATAGATGATTAGAAATGGATATGGTAGATGATTAGATTTTATGGATGAAGAAATGAGGATAGTTATGGGATGTGATGAGATTGGATATGGAATGTAACTGGTGTGATTAAATGTGTTATGATGAAAATTTGGTTTGGACATGGGTATACAGTTGGATATAGAAGAGATAATGAGATAAAATGATGTAGAGATGATGTTAATAAATTGGAGGGGATGAAATAAAGAGGCTTAGAGAGAGATGCGACCTGATGGGTGGTGACCAAGATACAAGTGAAGGAATCTATATCGTAGAGAGGGGTGTAAGTGGAAGGAATGATCCAAAACAGATTAGAGGTAAAGCAAAATCAGGAATAAAACAAGGCAATGCACTTATGACCAAAGGCAAGTGTTAACATAGGACCAATGATAGTTTGTCAAAATTCATGATCAAGAAATGAGGTAAGGAGGGAGCTTATATACCTACTATTGCCATGACAAGGGGTCAAGATATAACATGCACACGAGGAACATGCTCTCCTTGGGTGGTGTTCCTAGGATCATGTCCCAACTATAATGACATAAATTGATCAATGCGAGAAGTTTTATTTTGATGGGAAAGTTGATCGATGTGGGGAGCTTTCCTAGGATGATTGAACATATGAAAGGTTGATCAATGTGGGAAGACTTTTACTACCATGATACAATGGGGTATCCATCCTTTGAGGGATTGGTCTACATTTTGATTTTGATTTCTTTTTTTTTTACATGATATATGATAACTGTCCTTTAAGGGATCAATTCTATATTATTACATCATTTGATTTACATGAACAACTATCCTTTGAGGGAGAAATTTTCTATTAAGATAAGATAACTTGAGGAGCATCCTTGATTTAAATTTTATAGAGAAGCTGGGGATAACCAAGTAGAACACTTGGAGAAGGCAATAATAAAGATGTGTAAGCTATACTTGAATGACCTTGTCATGGTTACCAAAGGAACATAAGAGAGAAATAGAAGTAACGATCACGAAGTTCTCACCAAGAAGGGAGAACCTATCCATAAGGAACATGCTATGAACAGAGCCATGGTGCCCATATTTAAGGTCACACACAGGAAAGTGACAGTGGACCACATAATTCCGGATCTTTACAGTGACAGATGGAAGAGGAAACTGATAGAAAGAGGGGATCAATAAAGTGACTAAGTTTATGTTGGTAGACATGTTAATAATAGAAAGGTCACAAGTGCAAGGCATTGATAGGTTCTGGTTCAGGTTTACCATCTAGAGATGCTAAACTATAAGTTCTAAATCCATATTTATGTGTGGTAATGTATTTTCCAATCCATTCGGGAGTGAAATTTCCACATTGGATCCTATCTAGGGTAGCAATAATCTGATTAAGTGGAGAAAGGGGGAGGAGAAAAAGTGTCACCTATGCCTAAGGGTTCATTGGATATAGAAGAGGATGGATCAAGGTGAGTGGGAGATGTAAGAGGAGTGTGCAGGGGAGGATTAAGAGTGAGGGGTTGACACTCCCTAAGTGTGAGATGTTGTGTTACACTAGATAAAATGGATATAGATATGGATGTTACCAGAGGTGGAGGAAGTATGTTAGAATATAGGGAATTTGGAGGAGGGATTAGAATGAATTATTTGGGTTTAGGTGATTTGTGAGGTGTGGATTTGATTAGGGGATTGGGCTTGGATGGGAATGAAGGAGGCATAATAGGGTGCCTTGCTTTGACGAGAAGGTCCTCATGTTCCATGAGACTGTGGATGATATCATGAAGTTCTTTGTAATATTCCATATCATGTCTAGGGGTATGATGATAAGTGAAAACAACATTAGGATCAAACCATGTGGGCTTCTGCCCATGTGGGTTAAATATTTTGATAGGAGGAGTGATTTTCGATGTTTGAAGGAGATGTTGAAGGATGTCAACGTAGGACCCAATACAGGTATTTGAAGAAGGGGGATAATGGATGATGGATGAGTTGGGTATATGAGATGTAGGTAAAGGAAAGAGGGGTGTCTTGCCATTACAAGGTTGATAGGGTCCTTTGATGTTGATTCAAATGTAGGGATAGACGACTTGGATGATTTGGTTGAGAGTGAGGAGGAATAGATGATTCAGATGTGATTTTAGAAGGATGCACAAATGAAATGGATGATTTTGATTGAGATGGAGTAATGAGAGGAACCTTGGGTAAAGGGTGTGATCGTAAGACAGATGGGGGTGGTCCTAAGATAGGAGATGAGGTGTTGGAATGTTAAGATGGCATGGATCGACGAGGCTCTGAAAAAGGGTGACATGATTTCTTATGCGAGCGAGTGAGGGATTTTGGAATGGGATTGCTAGGGGATTTATATATTGTATATGTATATTTTATAGATGATATCATGGAAGATGGACAACGTTTTTGGGTAATATGATTGATAAGGTCAAAAGAGGATGTGTACTGTGTGGATTTGATGGGCGTCGATGTGGGGATTGGTGTACTTGGTGATTGTAAGGATGAAATGGGAACATGATTCAAAAGTGATCTGAAGAGGGATGTTTGTCTGGTATAAGTTGTAAGGGATGGCATAGATACTGACACAGATGGCTATGTAGATTTTTATTTGATTGTATATGTAGATAACGAAGGAAATGTAGAGATAGACATGGAAAGAGAAATGGATGAGGTGGATGAGGGGATGGATGTAGAAGAGGATATGGCTATAGTTGGTGTGGGTGGGGGTATAGAAGGAGGTGTAGGTATAGGAATGGGTGTAGGGCTAGGTGTGAATGTATACATGGATAAGGAAATAGGAGTGGGTGAGATTTATGTGAATGGAATGGGTATAGGTGAGGTGGATGCAATAGATGTGGATGTAGGTATAACAGATGTGGATGGAGGAGTGGACGTGGATATAGATGGGTTTGTGGTGGTAGGACTGGATGTTGAAGAAGATGTGGGTTTAGTAGATGTAGGTAGAGTAGAGGAGATAATAGATGTAGGTAGAGATGTCGTGTCCAGATTGAGAGTATTAATCATTTGAGTTTTGAGCACTTGGGATGGTGTTGGATCAATGTGCTTGTTTGGTGAATGGTTAGGGAAGGATTGTCTAAAGATATTTGAAGGCTAGTTGGGGGGAAGGATCAAGATTGTCTACATAGAGGTCTTGGTTAATAAGGCATTGAACAAGGTATTTAAAGGTATGACACTTTTCGATGTCATGGCCTCAGACTCGATGATGTTTGCAATAAGTGTCTCCACAAAACCACGTGGGTTCGGGACATAAATTGTCAACAACACAGATGGGAGGAAGATAGATGAAGTGCACAGCCATAAGTTTATCAAAGATATAGCTGTAGGACTCCCCCAGGGGAGTATAATTAGGAGGAGGCATAGGAGCCCTTTGTAGGGACTCAACAGAGGATTTGATGATGACAACACATATCGTGCTCTTGGTTTTATCACTACAAGGGAAGGATGATTTGGTGAACTCGAATTTAGGTTTATTAGATATAATTTTGAAATGGCCTTGGCTCAAGGGTGTGGAGTTCTAATTTACGAGCCAGGGTAAAGGATTTTTTGAAGCTTTGAAAGGATTCGATCTCGAGGGTGGAAGAAATGTTCTTAGCGCAATATCGAGAAAATATCTCAATAAGCTCGGTCTGAGGAAGGGAAAAGGACACCTGTTTGATGATGTCATGCCATCTAGCGATGAAATATGAGATGGATTTGTCCTCAAATTGTTTAATGGTGTAGAGGTCAGTGATAGTAGTTTTGTGAGCAATGTTGATGGAGAAATGTTCTAGAAAGAGTTGGGAAAGCTATGTAAAGGAGAAGATGGAGTGTTGGGGGATACCATTATACTAGTCCAATGCATGGCCAGGTAATGACATGGGGAAGGTTCTAAGCATGAGATCATGATCATAGGTAATGAGAGATCATGTGTGTCTAAAAACATGGAGGTGTTATTGAGGATACTCTTTTCTGTTGAATTTAGAGAAATTAGGAAGTTCCCAGTGGTGAGGATAAGGCTTAATGGGGACAGAAGGATGGATGGGATTATTGCAAATTTGTTCATATGAGAATGATATTTTGGGACCCAAAATAGCGGCTTCCAGGGTAGCCAACTTACTCAAAAATTCTTATATGTAGTCGTTAGAAGTAGTGGAAGAGAAGTTGAAGGATGAGGTTGTTGAACATAAGAAGTAGATGGGTTGTAATGAGGATGCATCTGATAATGTTGAGGAAATGTAGGAGTCTGAGGAGGTGGCTGATAAGGAGGGAGATAAGTGATAGGTTGATATTGGATAGGCATAGATATGGGATGTTGAAAGATGTAATTATAGGGGTAGGTCTATGATGGTGGATGACGAGAAACGGGGATATTAGATTGGGTTCAGATGGCATGAGATAAGATATGTGTGTGAGGGTGTCGAGATGCTTAGATAAGGTGATTGGTAGATATATGTTGAAAATACTTTAGGATAGAGGTTGTTGAGTTTGAGTAGATCCTAAAGGGTGTATTTGTGAGGCAACAACATTTACATGGTTTTGGGAGATAGAGATGGGAAGATGGATGGATCTACAGGTGAGATAATCATGGAGAGTGACATAGGATCAACATCTAGGAGTTCTTGAAACTCTACACATTCACGAGGGTTAACAGGAGGTCTAAGGGTCTCTAAGGGAGGAGAACATGGAGGTGTAGATAGCCTAGAGGGAACATGATGTTGAGGGGTAGAAGGATTGGTTTCAAGATGGGATTCGATTTGGATGAAATGGGTTTTGTGAAGGGAAACCATAGAAACAGTGGGCTGGAAAATTGAGGGTGCAGTAACCGTTGATGTAGCAGACACTAAGGCTGATGCAAGAGTTTTTTAAGAAAACTCCTTGGGAGTGGGGATGTTATCAGATGAAATAGGTTGCTTGATTCTCTTGGCCTGAGAATGAGTGATAAAAATCACGAATTAGATACACAATTGTCTATGTAGTTTATTAACAAACAAAGAAAACAACAAATTTTTTATCATCATGATTATTAGAAGAGTGTGAGAAAAGAAAAGAAAAAGGCTCAAAGGGGAACCTAGGAAATTTCCGATCAAAGGCTAGTTTTAGGAACTTTAGTGGCTCGTGGAGTCCTTGATATACCTGAAGGTACACGAGGCATGATTATATGATAAAATTTATAACACGGCCAGAACACCATAGTGGATTTCTTATTGGGTGATGAAATCCCAATAGTTCCACATGGGAGGAGTGTTTTGAATGTGTTAATTAATGTGTGTTGTTTGGATGTGTGTGGAAAGAAGTGTATGCAAGAGACTAACTCCCTAGTTACTCTATGTGAGAAAGCAAACAATGAGGGTGTTCTTTATAAGACCTGAAAATGAAACGTGGAGATTCAATGAGGACAACAAGCAGGATATACACTATGAGGAAAGAAAAAGAATGGGAATAAAAAAAAGGAATACCTGGTAAATGCTTTTCCTTTTTATTTAAACTTTAAAGTAGATGAGTGAAAAAAGAAAATCCAAGCAACCCACGATCCAACTTAAGAAAGAAAAAGTGAGACCCCTACCTATAAGGTTAGTAGAAAGATGGATATAGAAGAAAGTATGAAATAATAGGAATGAAAATATAAGAGACCTTACCAAAGGAGGGCACTCCCACTAGGTGTGACAGAATGTTTGTCAATATTTCATGCTTCCTACTTTAGATTAGTGAATACTAAACTAGAAACCAAGAAAACCTCAAAAATGGGACAGTTGAGGGACCTCCTGATGTGGATGGTGATGAAGATGGTATGAGTGCAAAATAATTAGTCCTCCTCGCTGCAATTCGATAACCTAGACAATAACAAGAACTAAACATAGAAAAATATTAGTGGTAGATATCATGATAAGCTGCCTGACGAAGTCGAATCTGAGAAGAGAAAGCTTCCTAGAAAGGATTTCAGCCCACATGATAAAAGGATATAGACAATTGATAATGAATGGAAATGGAAATGATTATACAAACAACATAGATATGATAAGAAAAGATCTAATGAACTGGAAGATACTGAAGATGATAACTAATAAAGGAAATTAATAAAAATGGGAAACCCAAACTAGGGTGAGTCGACTGACAACCCGAGATGAAAATGGTACCATCAACGATGACCTAGAGAAAAGATGATCAAAAAGTGTGTAGAGAACAAAACTGAGATGTATGATGTAGAAGTTATAGAGAATTGATATCAAAACATAAATGAGGTAAAGGGATGCGGGGAAGAAGTAGATATAAATGGGTTTAAGGAGTGGGTTGATGGTAACCTAAGGAAAATAAGAACAGTCAGTACGAAAACCTATGCAAGGTCGAGAAAGTATGTAAAAACAAGGACATATGCAGGTTCTGAAGTGACTAAAATGGATGAAGATGATGTGGATAAAGAGGATGCAAGGATACTGGTGCGATAGAGATGATGTAAGTTCGGGTATGATGGGATGTAAGGTAACATAGATAAGATGTAAGATGTAGCATATTTGAAAGATATAGGATATGGATTGACGGTGACTAGAACCTAGTTGACAGCGATGACTGGAACAGATGTGGGATCTTAACTGAAGAATGATAATGGATAAAAGATATATAAGGATGATGATGGAAGGATGGAAAGGCTAGGAATAACTCCAAGAAGACCATGAAAACCTACAAAACACAAAATAAAATGCTACATAGATAATATCCCCAAATCATTATTCACTAGGCTTCAATATTTCTCAATGGACATGAAAAGGGATAATAAAGTGACATAACTGATGGCAAAAGAGCTGCAAGGATGAAGGACACAGAAGTAGTAATCACAAAACATACAAGATATTTGAAAATTTTTCAGCCCTTTGGGAAGAGGGGTGGATGTGATTAAATAGGACAGGGAAGGGTCAACGATGACCTAGGTCAGTCACCGACGACTGAGACAAACAATCTGCCAAGAGATGTTAGAGTGATAATGAAATAGCTAGAATAGGCTGAGAAACGGTTATTAGCCTATTTTTAGGGTCTACACTCATGTTGGATGGCATTGATGAGCTATGTGATGATAAGGATGGATTAAATGGGTGTAAGAGAATCTAGGAAGGGGTATAATGAGGGGTAATGATGAGAGGAATAAGGGAATCCGATGAGGCCATTAAATGATGGGTTTAGGATAATTAAATGGATTAGGGTAGATGGGAATTATAGAAATAATAGGGATTAAAATATAAGGATAAATGTGGATGATGAGAATAGAGGTAAATGGATAGGATATGGTAAATAAAATGGGATATGGGGGAGAGTAGGATTTTAGAAGGGAAAATGGGTAATTCAAAAATGGGAGGGAAATGAGTGTGCTAGGAAAGGGTGAGGGGTGCACGAAAGGTGAATGCATGAGGGGGTGCCAAAAAAAAGTGTCTACAGGTATATAAACATGTCTACATCTTATTGATTAAGTTCCTAGAAAAAAATTGGAGGTGGAAACCAGAGTAGTTAGGGCTAGTTGAAGGGGAAGTGTGTATAGAAGACAAATGTGTAAAATATTGGTTTTACCTTTTGAATTAGGACCTAAATTTACCACACACCTAAAGAAGCATAAAGGGTGCCTAAATTTTTTTTGATATTGTTATGGATAGTGGTGGCTTGTTCTATTCATGAACTTGCCAAGAGCATAGGTCTTGAGAAGCCTCGACGACAGGTTTTGACAAAATTGATCTAATTGGTTGTTTCCTTTTGCATTAAACCCACTTGATGGGTGAATAATAATTTTTTAAGGTCTATTAATAGTTTAAAGGAGAATTTGAAGCACAAACTTGCATTTTGGGGTCAGATTTGACTAAGGGAGAAAGGATCCTAAGCCTAGAAGATTGAGTTTCTTGACTAGAAGAGTATTGTATTGGAATTTTTGATCTACTATCTTTGTGTGTGTGTTGAATTAAGGGGATCTAGCTCTGCATCATTAAATTTTAAAGTGGAAGATGATACCTTTTCAAAATTATTAGCTCAAAATATAGAGGTTTACCTAACAAAATCTAAGTAGTAGTGCATTTTTAGCTCTGAAAACATGTTGGAGGCTTAAAAAATGCCATCAAATTTATGTAGTGTCATTGTATATCTTTAAAAAAAAATTGCATTAATATATGTGGCTGCACATAAATCAAATACACAAAATATTGAAATCTAATGTTAAATAAGGCTTTTGGTTAGAATGAAGCCCATCACAAATATATTAGGTGGATTAAAAGTCGCTAAAGGTACATTGGATGGGATAAGAGTCATTATGAAAGATGTAATGGATGGTACAAAGAAGTGGAAATAAATATTGGTAAGGGAACCAAAACTACATGAGAGGTTTAGATCAATTTATCAATCATTAAGGAAGAAAATTTGACATTGTATGCACTAGAATAGGTATGTAGAAGGAGATATTCAATCTATTGAATGAGGTGTCAAAAGTGCAAAAGGGTTCACCAACTGAATGTGATCAACTATCTAAGTAGTTTTTGTTAGGTCCAAAAGGGTTAACAAGGAAATCAATACTCAAAGAATTAGTATGTACACACACCCCTATAATTTTGACTAGGCAGAGTGATTGAAAACATTTGTATGAGTGGAAAAATCCCATTACTTAAACATTGAAGAAGAGAAGATAATAATTTATTTAATAGAATAGTTCCATATAAGGATAATTTCACCATGTCAAAGAAGTTTCAAATATATAGAAAGAATATCTATCATGAAAGAAGATGTCCTTGGTGGTGATGGGAGATTCAATCAATACAAATAGAGAAAAAATGCTCAAAATAGAGAACTTATGCATGAAGATAGATGAGGATGAAGCCAAAAAGTTCCTCGTGGCTCTTTAAAACTCAATGCGAAAAATATAACATACCCAAAACAAAATCACCAAATTAGGTGGAAAATGACAGTTTATTCACCACAATATCTCTATACATGGAGACTATAAGTCTATCAAAATAATCCATCAATTGTACAAGAGTTTCTCCTAATATAAGGGAATGCTTATAATGCTGCCAAAACTGATCTAAAATCCATCCCAGATGAATACATATGGTATGAAAAGATGTCTACATGCGATTAAGTGTCACATAAACAAATGGTGGATGTGAGAAAACATTTGTAGGAGTTTCATGCCTGACATAAGCAATCTCAGGGTTCTTAGGTTTGAGTGAAGATACAATAGAAATCTTATGTTGCTCAATATCCTTGTAATGAGTAGAGAAAACATAAATTGAAGTTAATCTGGAATCAAGTTATCCAAAATAAGATTAAACACCTACTTCATTACCAATGTTGTGGTGAGAAGTAAAATTAACATGTTGTATGGGAGAAACAATATCTTGTGAATATTTTCCAATGCCTCCACCAAGGTGCAAAGTATGCATGAACCTAAGGAAATAGTATGCTACTCAAAAGAACCAAGTAGATAGGCATATGGATATGAAATGGGATGTGTAGAAGGTGTAACAATAATAACATCAAATGTATAAGAAAAAGTGAAGCAACAAGAGTGTCAGATACAATAGTAGGATCATATACAAATAAATTATGGTTAGTAGGGGTAAAAGAAGTGATTATAGGTGGAATAGGTTAAATGAAATATAGGTCCAAATATTAAATTCAATATTGTCTACGCTATGAAATGAGAATATGAGGGAATTTTTGTTGAAATTGAGGTAGTATAGAAGGTAATTTTACTTCTTGAGTTTAATGTTTTATTCTATGTACTTAACTGAGGCCAAAATAAAAGGAAAAATAGAGGTTGCAAAGAAAATTATGTTGGGGTGTGGAGCCTATTTTTTGGTCTTCTTGAATCAATGCTTGAAGTGTTAAGCTTAAACGGTTAAGTTTGGAGACTTCATTCTGCAGTCATCTGTTGTGACGTTGTGATGTTGCGTAGTTGTTGTTCTGACATTGTTGTTACGGTATACTATGGTTAATTGGTTGTTAACATCGTGATAATTTTCCATCTATGGGAAGTTGAAAGGTCATGACTTTCAAACTTTTAGGGTCGACTTTAGGACTTCTTAAAAGGATTTTAATCCTATAAATAGAGGTGTTAGGGGGTATCTTGAATATATCTTGAGTGTTCAAGAGGTCTTGAGTCTTAATGATCAAGAGGTGATCAAGAGTTCAAGGTTAAGAAATTGCAGTGTCAATTGTGGTTTAGATGTGGTTTAGCATCTTTGGAATTTTGTTGTGAGTTCATAACTGAGAGAAGACTGTGAGATTTGTTTTACTCTTGTTGATAATAAAATCTGAGAAAGTTATTGGTGGACATAGCCCACATTGGGTGAACCACGTTAAATCTTGTCTTGTCTTCTTTTGTGCATTATTTATTTATGTTGTTATATTTCTGCAAGTATAATTCTACTAAATAGTTTCCTACTGCTGTGATTTGAGGAATTGTTTCTGCATATTTTTTCTCTAATTCCTAACAATTAGTATCAGATCTTTGGTGGTTGTTTTTTGTTGAAGTTGTAAATCATAGGGAAATTTTAGCTTGAGTGGGAGCTATGGCAGATGAGGGAAGATCGAGGGTTGAGAAGTTCAATGGGAAGAACTTTGGTTTGTGGAAGATGCAAATGGAGGATTACTTATATCAGAAGGACCTCCATGTTCCTTTGGCTGGAAAAGAAAAGAAACCTACAACCATGTCGGATGAGGATTGGGAGTTGCTAGATAGAAAGGCTGCTCGGGGAAATTTGTTTATGCCTTACATCTTCGGTTTCTTTCAACATATCACAGGAGAAGACCATGGAAGGTCTCATGAGTGTGTTGGGGAAGTTATATGAAAAACCCTCTGCCTCTAATAAAATATTTTTGATGAAAAAGTTATTTAATATGAAGATGTCTGAGAATGGTTCTATTACTGATCATTTGAATGAATTTAATACGGTTGTGAGTATGTTAAACTTGGTAAAAATTGACTTTGATGATGAGGTCAGGGCTTTGTTGATTTTGTGCTCCTTACTAGATAGCTGGGACAACTTGGTTATGGCTGTAAGTAATTCAGTCTCTAATAATTCAAAGCTGAAGTTTGAGGATGTAATAGGTGTGATCCTAAGTGAGGAAATGTGAAGGAAGAGCATAGAAGATTCTTCTACTTTTAGAAATGCTTTGACGGTGGAGAGCAGAGGGAGACAAAATAACAGAGGGAAAGGTAACCATGGGAAGTCGAATGATCATGGAAGGTCAAAGTCCAAGAGTAAGTTAGAATGTTGGCACTGTGGGAAGGTTGGTCATGCTAAGAAAGATTGTTGGGCTCTTCGGGATAAGAAGAAGAAGGAGGAAACTAAAGAGGTAAATTTGGTAGTAGGTGATGTTTGTCAAGATGCCTTAATTCTTTCTTTAGATAATATTGTTGAATCTTGGGTGTTAGATTCAGGGGCTTCTTTCCATGCCACCCCACATAGACATTACTTTACTGATTTTGTTCAAGGTGATTTTGGACATGTATATCTTGGTGATGATGAACCATGCAGCATAGTAGGGAAAGGTTGTGTTCGGGTGAAAATGTAGAATGGGAACACATGGCTACTTAAGGACATCAGGCATGTGCCTAAGTTGAGGTGGAACTTGATATCAATGGGACAGCTGGGTAGTGATGGCTGTACGGTTAGTTTTATAGTGGATTCTTGGAAGGTTACCAAGGGAGCTCTTGTGGTTGCAAGAGGTAAGAAAACTGGTACTTTGTATTTAACCAGTGGTGTTGATTATTGTAATTTAGTTGCTGCAGATGGAGATGCAACTTTTTGGCACCAGAGACTCAGTCATATGAGTTATAAGGGCATGTAGATTATAAAGGACAGGTTTCCTGGATTAAAGGAGTTAGATTTGGACTTCTGTGAGGACTGTGTTTATGGGAAATAGAAGCGGGTGAGATTCCTCAAGGTTGGACCTACCAGGAAGGAGGGTAAGTTGGAGTTAGTGCATACAGATGTATGGGGGCCAGCTAAGGTAAACTCTATTGGTGGTTCATGTTATTATGTCACTTTCATTGATGATGCAACTAGAAAAGTTTGGGTATATTGCATTAGAAAGAAATTTGATGTGTTTGAAACTTTCAAAAGATGGAAAGCCTTGGTTGAGAATGAAACAGGTCTCAAGCTGAAATGTCTCAGGTCAGATAATGGAGGGGAATATTGCAGTAATGAATTTCTTGATTACTATTTGGTAAATGGGATATGTAGGAAAAGAATGGTTCCAAAGACTCCACAGGAAAATGGAGTGTCAGAGAGAATGAACAGGACAATCATGGAGCGTGCTAGGTGCATGAGGTTACATGCGGGGCTGCCACTCATGTTTTGGGTGGAAGCGGTAAGCACCTATTTATCTGATTAACAGAGGACCCTCTATGGCCTTGGATGGAGGTATACCTGAGGAGGCTTGGTTTGGTAATAAAATTGATTACTCATTTCTTAGAGTATTTGGATGTGAGGTATTTGTTCACATTGATAAATATGATAGGACCAAGTTAGAGGCTAAGTATGAGAAATGCACCTTTGTTGGATATGGTGAAGATGATTTTGGTTTCTGTGTTTGGAGTCTTAAAGACAAGAAAATATTTCGGTCTAGAGATATTGTCTTTAATGAAAAAATCATGTATAAAGATCAGTTGTAGGAACAGAAAGAGGAATCAAAGAAATAATACACAATGTTAGAGGACATTGCAGACAACAAGGTGTCCAAGGGGCCGGTTTAGGTACAGCATGTTCTGGCATAGCCAGTTCAGGTACCTACTCATCAGGAACCCCAAACTCCTGAGGTGAGAAGGTCTTCTAGGGTAAGAAGGGAACCTAAATTTTTTACTACATCTTTGAATTATTTATTGCTCACTGACAGTGGAGAGCCAAAGTGCTTTGAGGAAGCAGTGCAGGTGGATGCCAGGAAGAAGTGGGAGAAGGCCATGGATGAAGAGCATAGATCGCTTATGGAAAACCAGACTTGGGATCTGGTGGAGCTACCCGAGGGCAAGAGAGCATTGCAGAACAAGTGGGTGTATAGAATCAAAGAGGAAGATGGAGGCAGGAAATGATACAAGGCCCGGTTGGTGGTCAAAGGATTTGCATCACAGAAGAAAGGTATAGACTTTGATGAAATTTTTTCTCCGGTTGTTAAAATGACTTCTATTAGGACTGTTCTTGGTTTAGTTGTAGTAGAAGACCTACACTTAGAACAGTTGGATGTGAAGACTGCATTCCTTCATGGTGAGTTGGAGGAGGAATTGTACATGCAGTAGCCACATGGTTATGAGGTCAAAGGGAAGGAGAGGTTAGTGTGTAAATTGAAGAAGAGCTTGTATGGCCTGAAACAAGCTCCACGACAGTGGTACATGAAGTTTGACAGTTTTATGCAGGAGCAGGGTTACTCCAGGTGTCACTCAGACCATTGCGTGTACATCAAGAAGTTTCTTGATGGTAGTTATATTATTTTGTGCATGTATGTAGATGATATGCTTGTTGCAGGGAAGAACATGCAGGAAATAAAGGTACTCAAGAAGCAGCTAGGTGACTCCTTTGCTATGAAGGATTTGGGGGCAAAAAAACAAATCCTTGGTATGAGAATAACTCAGAACAGGAAGGAGAGAGGAATTTGGTATTATCTCAAGAAGAGTACATAAAGAAGGTCTTGGAGAGGTTTAGTATGCAGGATGCTAAACCAGTTGGTATTCCTTTGGCAGGTCACTTTAAATTATCAAAGGAGTAGAGTCCCAAGAATGAGGAGGATAGAATCCAGATGTCTGAGGGTACCATACTCATCAACAGTTGGTAGCTTGATGTATGCTATGGTATGCACTAGGCCTGACATTTCCCATGCAGTGGGAGTAGTGAGCAGGTTTATGAGTGATCTAGGTAGAGAGCACTGACAAGTAGTAAAGTGGATCCTTTGGTATTTGAGAAGGACCATGGGAGCAAGCATTGTGTTTTGGTGGATCAGACACTACATTATGTGGATATGTAGATTCGGACATGGCAGGAGATTTGGATAGTAGGAGGAGCACGACAGGTTATGTATTTATGGTTGGTGATACAATGGTGAGTTGGATTTCATGGTTACAAAAGGTTGTGGCTTTGTCAACCACAGAGGTTGAGTATGTTGTGGCCACAGAGGCAAGCAAGGAGATGATTTTGCTACAGCAGACTTGATGAGTTGGGTCATAAGAAGGAAGTTGGGAGACTACATAGTGATAGTTAGAGTGCTATTCATTTGGTGAAGAACTCTGCTTTCCACTCTAGGATGAAGCACATTCAGCTGAGATATCATTTCATCAGGACAACTTTGGAAGAAGATAAGTTGAAGTTGGAAAAGATTCATACCAGTCAGAATCCTACGGATATGATGACCAAGGTGGTCACAAGGGAGAAGTTGAAGTTGTGTTCAACTTTTATTGGCCTTCATGGTTGATAATGAAGGGTTAAGAACTTTTCTCAGTGGAAACAATCTCTAAGTGGGAGATTTTTGGGGTGTGGAGCCTATTTTTGGTCTTCTTGAATCAGTGTTGAAGTGTTGGAGCTTGAATGGTTAATTTTGGAGACTTTAAGAGCATTCTGTAGTTGTTTGACTGTGACGTTTGTTGTGCAGTCATTGTGCCATGTTGCTACGTTACGTTGATATTAATTGGCTGTTAACGTCGGGACAATTTTTTAGCCATGGGAAGTTGAAAGATCATGACTTTCAAACTTCTAGGGTCAGCTTTAGGACTTCTTAAGAGGATTTTAATCCTATAAATAGAGGTGTTAGGGTATCTTGAAGATATCTTGAGTGTTCAAGAGGTCTTGAGTCTTAATGATCAAGAGGTGATCAAGAGTGATCAAGTTAAGCAATTGGGTGTCAATTGTGGTTTAGACATCTTTGGAATTTTGTTGTGAGTTCATAACTGAGAGAAGACTGTAAGAGTTGTTTTAATATTGTTGATAATAAAATCTGAGCAAGTTCTTGGTGGATGTAGCCCACATTGGGTGAACCATGTTAAATCTTGTCTTGTCTTCTTTTGTGCATTATTTATTTATGCTGTTATATTTCTGCAAGTATAATTCATGCTATATAGTTTCCTACTGCTGTGGTTTGAGGAATTGTTTCCGCATACTTGAAAAATAGGACCTTTTCTCCCTAACCGAAGCCAGTTATTCCTCAGCTGGCACCGATGTAAATATTGGAAGGGAAATAACCCCTAGACCTTTCTAATGGGGAATTTTTTGTTGACACCTAACCACCATCAGTTTCTTTAAATAAGAATTTCCAACCCTTTGCCTAGGTTCCTCCATATTGGCTTTTGAGTTCTAACATTCTTAGCTCTTGCATCTAGGCATTCAAAACAAGATTATGATGACCAACATTTGTAGACACCCAAAATTGGGTTGCAACCCTCTGAGCCCCTTCCAATTAATTAATTTGACACATCCCCCAATCATGACCCCTCCATACATTATTATTGATGTAACTACCCATATTAAATTAATGATTCCCTCACATCTCCTCCACCTCACCAAGGACCCTTTCCAAGCCAACCTAGACTAAGTCATTTACTTCCCTAACTATAACCTCTTCTAAAGACCATTCATTTCCCGCTTCATTTAGTGACAACCCATACTCCTAGTCCATAACAAATCTTGACCAATCCCAAAAATGGAGAAAAAAGTCTATTTTTGGTAAATATGACCTTTTCTCCCTAACCGACATCGGTTATTCATCGGTTGGCGCCAGTCATCTAACCATCATCAGTTTCTTTAAGTAAGAAATTCCAATCCTTTTCTTGGGTTCTTCTTCCATCTTGGTTTTATTCATTCTGGCATTGGTATTATTGAGCATCCAAGTGACCTCACGATGAACCATGGATCATTCCAGCACCACTTCTTCACCAAGCATCAACTTTAGAGCATTATATCACATAGAGAAATCTAGAGCCTTTTTCACTGCTACACAGGATCGAGAGTCTATCCTTTAACCACAACCATTCTTTCTTGTACCAATTGCAAGCAAGTAATCTTACCTTGTTTGCTTTTCTTATTTTGATTGTTAATCTTACTTTATCTGTTGTCTAGTCACCTTTTCTCACCCAAATACCATCCGTGACTCATCTACCCAATACCCTACCAACCTGAACCCTTTTTCCTCCCCAATTTCCTCTCTCACCCTTGTTGATTCTTCACATAAATCCTACTACCATTCCTAAGCCTCCCCAACCCTCTATGCAATCACTGAGATCCTTAACCAAGCCCTTTTCTACTTTGGCACCCAATTTCCCCTACCATGATCGGTTACGCAACTAGCCGATACCGACTAACCGGGATCAGTCACCCAACTGAAATACTGGTCTCTGTGCAGTAGCAATTTCCCTCAGACCAATGAGCTAATTACCTACCCAAAACCTCTCAAAATTCACCCAACCTCACCCAGACCTCTATAACACCCTCTACCACACCTACGAACCTCAACAAACAACCACCCTCTATCTAGATTTAGTTGTATTCGTTATTTAGACTAGATTTGATTTATTGTGCTTGTGTAAGATACCTAAATTATACAACTATAGTAGGACTCTTTATTTCATGTTCTTATCATCATTTAACTTGTTTTCAAACACGGATTGACAACCTTCTAGGAAGTACCTTGCTTCCAGGATCTAGATTTCACTAGGGAATCCACCAACCGATATTTTTAATTCTATCTTGGTACTCTTATGTTCTTTTTAGGTAGTCCTTCCTAGACAAAAATGAGATCTTCACAAATGGCTTGATCTTCTACAACGATGTGCAACCTTCTTTTCACCTTCAGGTATTCCTCATGTACCCAACCTCTTACCTTAAAAATTTTTCTTATACGTACGCAACTTATTGGTGAAACATTTTGGCATGCCCGGTGGGACCTTGGTTTGTGGGTTCCTTTCTATTCATATAGGTTGCATCTTGTTTGTTTCCTTTCTAAATTGTTATTCACTAAATTTTCTTCTTTGGTAATTTGTTCCTTCTTTCTAATTACTCTAAATGAAACACTTATTTTGGTGCATTTAAAAAGAATACTTCTTCTGTCTTCGGTTCTTACATTAGTAAAATTCATCCTTCTTCCTATTCACTCTTTTTTACATTGAATATCTTATTTCGATTTGGGCTTAAAACACTTGCATTTCATCCCTTTATGTCTGCATATTTAGCTCACATAGTTAAGTAGAAATAATATGATGGAGGTTATGACTGTTTTGTGATTGATTAATAAAGCATAGTTTACATTTTTGCACACACTCCTTATTCAAATCACTTAACACGATCTAGAAATTTATTAAACATTCCCTTCTAGGAAGAATCCATCAAGGATTTAAAAACCCATTGATGCTGGGCTCTGCCCGATGTTCTAGCCGGTTTATCATATCAAAGCTCAGACCTCATGTACCGCAAGGTATATCGATGACTCCTTCACCAAAACAAACCTGAAACCATCCATAGATTGATTTCTAGGTACCTTCATTATCCAAACATTTTATATCATTCACAGTCAGTCTTAAGGCATAAGCCAACTAAACACTAAAAATATGATCCTAGGATAACGTGTTTATTTAGTTTTTGCTTGTTCGATTGTCACCTTTCTTTCTTGTCTTATGTAGTTTGAGTTGTGAGGATGTATTCACCACTTTTTCTTCTTCTTTTCCACACTTAACCATCACAACTGGTTAATTCTAGTTTTTCCTGAGTGTGTTAAATCATCTTTGTCATACACAACCTCTTTCAGGGCTTCTTTTCATCAAATTTAACTCAAACAATCATATTTTTTTCATTCTTCTAATTTTATTAGTATCCGAAATCGATATATCGACCAATATTGGTTATTTTATCCTACCGGAACCAGTTAACTGACCAGTATGTTGATTTCTCTTGTTTTTTATTTTTATGTCAAAAACAGCGACCAATTCTTTCAAACAAATTCTTTTAAGCACTCTTGTTTCTGAGTTTCTTCACATCTTAACAGAACCCAAAATACCAAGTTTTCACTTTTCTTCCCAAGTCTTCAAATTTCTTCATTTTCACAGTAACAGCATCAGTTACCTTCCTACTGCATCGGTCCAGCAACCGTCATCAGTCTTTCTACCTAACTGACACATGTTTATTGACCAATATTGGTCTCTATGTTTTGTATTTTTACCAAAAACAACAACCTATTTCTATCCTCCAAACTTCACCGAACATCTATTTCTGAGTTCTGTCAGTTCTGCAGAGCCTAGAATACCTATCTTCTAAATTTCTTATGGTTTGGACTCACCAACAGGTACGTGCACTTTCCTTTCATGCTAGTTGCATACTGTTACCTACTTCACCTTCACCGTCATCTATTTCTTCACCAATGGACCCCAACGTTCCTACAACTATACCTACAGGTGATGGGGACCTCGATAAATTCCTCAATCATAATGTCATAGCCTTACAACATTACCTTGCCCACTCTTCTACCTGCGATTCATTAGGAATTCCATTGTTTGGTATGCCTACCTCCATGTCCCCTGCCATATCCATGAATGCTACTTTAGCATTACATACTCCCGTGTAAACGCCATCTACTGCACCCTTGACATTCATTCACACCTTCAGCGTCTGTCACACTTTTGACATTTGTCACTCCCCTTGACCTCTACCAGTGCCTCAACATCTTTCCATATCCTCATCCATACGGCTCCTAGTATAGGGATCCCCACATCATCAATACCTATTACTTCACAACCGCCAGTTGCATCAACATTTTATATGCCTTACCAGAATTTGGTGGTCTTGATTCCTCCTACTCTTCCACCTAGTTACCACGAGGATCTTCCCACAAGCTCCTCCCACCTACACCCTGCCTCAGTCAAGCCTATAGCATCCACCTTGTATTTAGGGTACATGCCATCATCGTATATTCTTACCTACTTACCCGCTTCTAATTTCACATATTTGACACCACCATACACTGGTATGTTATCTATGACATATTCATCTCATTCACCCCCTTATACTACAGGGGGTGCTCCTCAATCTAATCCTACCACAAATCTTATCAAGATGATGATGGATAAGATGCAAACACTCGAGGCCAATGTTTCTAGATCACGTAATGTCCTCACTTATGATGAAATATGTAATGAGCCCATCCACCCATCCATACCTATCCACCCTTATCCTACACAATGGGAGTTACCCAAGTTCAATCATTTCAATAGCAAGGAAGACCTTCAACAACATTTACAATCATTCAAACACGCATGTTATATGATCACCCATAATGATTCCTTACTCCTTATAACATTTCCCATGTCCCTGTCTGGATATGCCCTAGATTGGTATAGTGCTTTACCTAGGAACTTGGTCTTCTCCTTCAACCAATTGTCCCAGACCTTCCTTGACCACTTTTCAATCAATATCTCTAAGAAGGTCTTTATGATAGATCTTTATTCTATTCGCCAATATGGGGATGAATCTATCACAGATTCCATCGCACGTTGGCAGGGCCTTATTAATCAACTCACCTTCCAGCTACCACAAACAAAGATGATAGAGTTTTTCACAAGGGCATGTGCTAGACACATTTCCCTAAATCTCTAGGTTCAAATATTTTGCACGTTTGACGAAGCCTTCACCATGTCTCATAAACTAGAGATCTATGCCCTTGAAGAAGAGAAACTTAAGTTTTGTAACAAGAACGCTAACTTCAAATTGAACGAATCTTCTTATAAATTGTCAAACAACCATTCTAATAACCATTCCAAGGCCAAAGGATCTGCCAATGCACGGGTGATTCTAAAAAATCTGGCCCCTCTCATCCATCTAATCAACCAAAACCACCTACCAACCTCTCTCTTATTGAAAACTTCCAATACAAGTATGAACAAAGGGCTTACACTCATCTAGGAGAACCATATTCTTACGTGTTGGAAAATATTTTTAAAATATGAAGCCATCACTCTTCCACATATCAAACCAAACACTAGTTTTGATCCTTATCATCCTAGACAATCTTGGTACAAAGAAAACAACTTCTGTAACTATCACTGAGTTAGGGGACATAGCGACAGAAATTGCAAAACATTCAAGAAAATCATCCAAGGAATGATAGATAATGGTGATCTCGTCCTGGAAAACCCTAATGCACCTATCAATGCCAATATGGGTGTGTTTAAGAAACCTTTTCCTAATCATACCCCTTTATCAAACCATGCTTTGGAGACCTCTACTAGTGACACCAATGTGCACAAGGTTCATGTCATTTTTGACATAGTATCTATTTGATTAATCCAGTTTCCTTCTGTAGCATCTATCGAGGAAATTCTTGCACAAACTCCTCTACCCATAGAGGGTTCTATCACACCTACTCCTCTATCCACATAGGATCATATCACACCTACTCCTCTACCCATGGAGGATCCTACCCAGCCTATTTCTTTACTTACTATAGGGCCTATCTTACCTATTCCTCTACCCAAGGAGGAAACTATCTCACCCGCTCCTCTACCTAAGGAGGAGCTAACATTATCCACCTTTTCCTAAAGATGAATCCACATTACTTTTTTGCCTTCTCCTAGAACCATAAAGGATCCATTATTATCTCATCTTCTTATAGGTGATGCTTCTCTAAGGGTCTTCCAAGATCCTGTCAACCTTCTTACATCACTCCTACCTACTGAAGTAGAGAAGAAAACCTTCCTTATACCATAGGACTCGAATTTCTAGACGGGTCTCACCATTGGTTTGTCATCTTCTAAACCAAAATCATTCTCACATTTGGTGGACCGATTAGAGTATGTTGATTACTCCACACTCTAGGGGAACCTTTAACTCCTAGTATCCACCCAAATGTAGATGTTGTCCCTAGATACCTCAACTATCTATCCTAAGGTATTCAAGGTAACTAAAACCATGATACCTGAGCCGATCATATCAGCCCCTTCTTCTTCAGCCTCACCTTTACCCAAACCCCTATCCACACCTAAACCTACCACTTCCTTAGGGGTCCTACCAACACCTACCTTGCAGTGGTGAAACTAGACTTGTCTACTCAACCATCACCCATCACAAAACTGATTCCCACACCTAAGAGGAAGACCCAACCTCCTAGGCCTCACACCCCAGTCTCTCCCATGCCTTCTCTTTCACCTTCACCTCTACCTTCAATTTTAGGCCCACACCCTTCCACCTTGGTCAAGTTACCTCTTCACCAAGGAAAATCCAAGGCATAAAAACCCACACTCACACCTTTACCTTCTCTTTTTCCCACACTTTTACCTTTATCACATTTTCTACCTACATCTTCTCCATTACCTACAACCAAACTATTTCCAACATCTCCACTCTCACCTTGGCTTTCTAGGGTACCTCGGCCTTCTACATCTCCTTCTTCCTCACACACCCCTCCTGCACCTTTACCCAAGAAGATTCAACTGAAACTAAACCCAAAACCTTCACTACCTAACAGAAAGGTAGTCACACCTACACCACCTCCAGTAACACCTCTCCCCCATGAAAATCACCTGCACCTTCATCCAAGCCAACTGTTGAATTCTCACTATGATCCATTGGCAAGATCCTATAATGACATCCTTGCTAGGTTATTAGAAACCTCCGTTATCTCACTCCCACCTATTAATCCTTATTACCCACTCAAACACAAACCAATAGGGTTTGACGATACCAAAATCTACACGTATCATCACTCACAAGGGCATGATCTCAAAGGTTATAAGGCCCTCAAAAAAATTCTCATTCAACTTTGTACTTTGGATGGTCTCTTCAATGAAGATGACCTATTAGAGGAGAATTCCATTCCCTCTTCGCCCACTACCACACGACCTAGCCCTATATCTATTCAATGGCCTTTACCTGCATATCCACAACCCTCTTTTCCTCCTTTGATATTTGAAATAAATATGGTCTGAGTAGCCACTCAATCGCAAAAAGATAAAGGAAAAGAGAAAACTAGTATCCAATCTAGTGCATCTTCACCCGCCATTCCACCTACACCTTCCCCAAAGATAACCATTCGTGGGCCGGCTTATCTTGTTTCTAACGGAGTCACACCTTGCTCTATGATTAAACAACTTCATCAATCTCCTCTAAAGATGTGCTTATAAGACCTAATTAAAACCTTTGAGTCTCATCGTCAGACCCTCATGGAGGTATTGCAATATATCGAGGTTCCACCAAATGATCCTACAAATGTGGCCGTCATCTTTACCCCTCATCATGTGGCTGCCCTCACCACTCCACCTCAAAATTCTGCAATATATTGAGGTTCCACAAAATTATCCTACACATGTGGCCACCATCTTTACCCCTCATCATGTGGCTTCCCTCACCACTCTACCTCAACCTTTTGCCCCCATTACCTCTCCTTAGGTTTCCACTATCAGTTTCTCTGACTCAAATATTTTCCCTCTATAATCAGATGCTCGTGATCCCATCCTCTTCATCTCTGCCTACATCAATGATACTCGTGTTTGACGCATTATGATTGATGGAGGTGCTAACATTAATATCATTTCTTCCCATGCATATGAAAGATTGTGTATACCCACAAAATGCATGCATAGTAACCACGTTATGTTGCATTCTTTCAATTATGCCATGACTTCTATATTTGGCACCATCATCCTCCACATCCACATGGGTCCCCGCACCAGTCCCAAACTATTCTATGTTCTTAAGGGGGAATTTCAATATAACTTGCTACTTAGCCGACCTTGGATTTGCACCATGGGGTGTGTACCTTCAATCCTTCATCGTTGCCTAAAATTTGAATAGTAAGGTCACCCCTACACCGTTTGGGAAGATCCTCCACCTTTTAAAACCTTGCAACATGCTTTACTGAAAAATTATTGTCCTTGTTCCAGTCAAGGTATCTACCACCCCTGCCATTTCATCTTCTTCCACTGCCTCATCTACCACTTATGTCGCTACACCTTCCATTGTCAGCCTATCTATCCCCTCTACTATCGTAGCTTCCAAAACTATCCCATCTACCAACCCACCTATTTCACCAGCAACTGATGCCCCAACTTCTTAGGCTTCGAGTAGCTCATCCATCCCTGCTACCCAAGTATTAACCTTCAACCCCTTGGTAGGTGTTTTTCAACACCTTTCCTTGGGGGAGTACCGCCTATACAACATAGATAATTTCCTTACTCATTAGGATTACGAAAGCCTTCACCAACACCCACATTATGACCATTGTGTAGGAGAGGTTTTTCCATATGGTCCTCCCCACCTTCATATCAAACTGACATCTAGGGGTCTCCAAACTTCTTCTTATTCTCCTGAATACCTACCCAAACTCATCCTTTCTCATCTGACTTCCAATACCTCACCAACCACCACTTCCCCCACACTTTTCTTCATCAATGTTCTTGGAAGGGCTTTGGCTTTAGTATTTATGAACAAGGTCATCACACAGTCATACCTTGCACCACCCGAAAACACAAAGACCATTGTTGTATCAGATTTTACATGCTTCCTATTCCTAAGAAGGCTAGAATTGACCTCGTAGAGGAAGATAAGCCTTCCTCACCTAACTCACCTACCACACTGCCCTCACCCATGAATTCCATGGATCTAGAATCCATCCATCCTAACTTATTTTTTTCGTTAACATGGTTTCTTTGGGACCTCTAACTTATCATCATGATGGCAAGGTGACCTCTTCCCTTCCTCTTCTTTATCCTGACATGTTAGATGATGACACACCTTCTATCAATGTCGTTCAATGTCAGGATGATGATTATATTCTCACCTATTTAGGTGCAGACAATTCTTACATTCAACGATTGTTACCTTCTGAGACATAAACCATGCTGAATGAATCGACCATTGAGATCAACATTCACACTCAGGATGACCCTCAAATTCTAAAGATAGGCCAATCTTTAGATTCTTTTGAACAGGAAGCCTTCACCTCTTTCCTTTTAGATCATAGCAACAATTTTTTATGGTCTTATGTTGATATGCCCGGTATTGACCCTAATATCATTGTCCACATTATTATGACTATCCCTGACACCAAACTGTGAAACGAAAGTTGTGAAAAATGCATCCACACATTTCCCTTCTTGTGAAAGAAGAACTCCAGTGCCTTTTTTTTTTTTCCTTCATTCTACCCATTGACTATCCATAATGGATTTCTAACATTGTTCCTATCACCAAAGCAACAGGGGGGCTTCGTACATCTGCACGGACTTCCATGACCTTAACCTTTCCCACCCTAAGGATGAATTTCCTCTACCTAACATCGAACAAATCGTTGATCTTACAACTGACCATGAGATGTTATCTCTTATGGAAAAATTCTCAGGTTATAATCAAATATTACTCACTCTAGAAGATCAACACAAAACTACCTTCATCACCCCTTGGGGAACCTTCTGTTATCACGTCATGCCCTTTGTCTTAAAAAACTTGGGTACCACCTATTAATACACTATGACCTATATCTTCCATGATATCATGCATGACATATTAGAAGATTATGTCGATGACCTTCTCGGTAAGTCCAAAAGTCGTGTCAAGCACCTCACAGTTCTTAAAGTCATATTTAATCATCTCATCCAATATTGCATTTGACCTTCAACCAAAGAAGTGTGTCTTTCTCATTCTCTTGAAAAACTCCTTGGTTTCATCGTCTCTTTGTGGGGCATCGAAGTCAATCCCACCAAAATCAAGTTTATTTTCGAGATGCCTCCACCTACTAACCTTTGACAACTTCATAGTTTGCAAGGCAAATTGCAATCCATTCAACGCTTTATTTCCCAAATTTCTGACTGATATCACCCTTTTCATCATCTCCTTAAAAAGGATGTCTCCTTCAATTGGAACGATGAGTGCCACAAAGCCTTCAAAGCATTGAAGAAATATTGTCTTTAACCACCTGTGCTCATCCCACCTAAAGATGACAAACCTGTTTACCTCTACATTTTTTCCATTGACTCATTCCTTGGGTTCAATGCTCACTCATCGTGAAGAAAAACATAGGGAACAAATGGTTTATTACATAAGTTGTAATTTTTTAGACTATGAGACTAGGTATACTCATGCTAAACAGCTTTTCCTAGCCTTGGTCTTCATGGCCACCAAACTTCACCACTTACCTAATTAAGCACAAAACCTTCGTCATCACTAACATCGACCCTCTGCATTACATGTATGCTAAACCTTACCAACACCAACGTACCAACATTGGCTCATGCTCCTTGCAGACCTAGACCTAGAATTCATTCATCAAAATTATGTCAAGGGACAAACCATTGTAAATCAGCTTGTAGATGCTCCTCTTCCTAGAAATCAATCCTCAAACTTTGATTTTCTAGACGATTCTATCACCACCCTCTCTCTTGATGACATTTTTTATCAAATGAAACTATTCTTTGATGGATCCAAATGTCGACATGGGGGAGGTGCGGGGGTCATCCTCATTCCTCTTGATGGCGAGTCTATAACTTTATCCTTCAAACTCAACTTCAACTACACTAATAACATGGCTGAGTATGAAGCACTTGTGTTAGGTCTTCAATTGTCATCACCCTAAATGTTAAATCCATTAATATCTTTGGTGACTCTCAACTGGTGGTGAACCAAGTCAATGGTTTGTACCAGTGTCATAACAAGGAACTTCAAAAGTATAAACATCATGTTGACATACTTTTGATCACGTTTGACCACTTCTTCATTCAAACCACTCCGCAATCCACTACAAATTCTCGGATACCATGGCTTTTCTTGCTTCTCAAGTACCTACCTCACCTTCAAACTCCAAAATATTTATCACAGTATAATGGTTGCATTCACCCTCTTCTATTATCCACACAGTAAATTTTGTGGGAAGAATTGAAATCGACCCACATTACATTTGGTATAAGAAGTTTGTTGACTACATCTCCCTTTCAATTTTGCCTCCAAATCTCACTTACAATGGTGATGATCCTTCTTAAAAAGTTTCTCTCATTACATCATCATGGGGGTCTTCTCTACAAATGTGGCTTTGACAGTATCCTCCTGCGGTGCCTCACCAATTTGGAAATCCCATACACTATTCAGAAATTCATGATGGGATTTATGGGGGACATTTTAGTTGCCTTGTTGTTGCAAAACATATCCTTCACCTCGGCTATTACTGGCCAACCCTTAACCAAGAATCCTATAAATACATCAAACATTGTGTGAAGTGTCACTAACATGATAACCTTCACCACACCCCTAGTCATGCCTTACAAGTTGTCAAATAATTTTGGTCCTTCTCTTAATGGGGTTTGGATCTCATTGGAGAGATTAACCCTCATTCCTCTCAATTTCATCGCTGGATCATCACAATAACGGAATACTGCACTAAATGGGTGGAAGCCATCCATCTCATTTATACCAAAGCTGAAAAGATAACTGAATTTATCAACCACCATATCATTTTTCATTTTGGTGTTCCTCATCACTGACAATGGCAAGCAATTCAAAAAAAAACCATTTGATAATTGTGTGACAACATTGGCATTCAAATCAGTAGTTTTTTTTCACCATATTACCCACAATCAAATAGTCAAGCCAAATCTTCTAACAAAACCCTCAAAAAAATCTTATGAAATCCACCAACCACACTGGTAAAGATTGGCACATGCACATTCCTTTCACTTTATGGGCTTATAGTACCAGCATTCACACCTCTGCCAATGTCACACCTTTTTCTTTGGTCTATGGTACAGAGGGTGTCCTGCCTCTCAAAGTCCAAATTCCATCTCTTCATATCTCACTTAAACATATGATCAATGATGACGAATTTTTGCCAATACCATGTTTAGCACAACTCGAGCATATTAGATAAACACCATTTAAATTCTCTAGACCATTTTCAAATCTACTAAAAAGGTATCAAACGTGCTTATGAAAAACTGTGCTCAATGAAGAAAAATTTCAAGGTTGGATGACCTTGTCCTAAAAAGAAAATTATCATGTAACTAAAGCAGAGAAAATTAAATGGGGTAAGTTTTGCTCCTAATTGGCTTGGAACCTTACATTGTCACCTATACTTATGGATCATGTGAACTTATCATTTATCTTCTCTTGAAGGGTAAACCCAAACTTAAGCTCTCTTAATGCTTTGCATATTCGACCATTGTATTATTGAATAAAGTACTAACATCACTCTATGTCACTTACATGCTCGTCCCTTGAGCGAAACCTTCTCCTTCCACATATCCCTATTTTAAGGGCCAACGAGTAAAACTAGAATTATGTGGCTATTCGTCACCATGTCACCCTTGTCTTAAATATGAGTACCACGGCTCTACTCATGGCATGATTCTCATGGATAATTTTCATTCTTTTTATGATGGAATCCCATGGTTGTTTCCTCACTTAAAACCCCTCTTCCATAGAAAACCTTTTCATGCTATGGTCTTGCCTTCATAAAAGAGAGCCTATATTCCTTTATAGTCTTGTCCATGACTTCGAGTTACAAAAATACGAGCTAAAAATAAAATAAAATAAAATTTGGGATAACCAAAAACTTCTATTCCTCTGAGTCAAATTTCTAGACAAATAGATTAATCCCTAAAAAGGACATCTATGTCTCTCTCTTGTGGATACTATAAATAGACTATTTCCACGAAGGATAACTATAAAAAATCTATCCACTTATTGTACATAGTCTATCCAATAAAAATAAGACTAATATGTATCTATAAAAAATAAAATAAAAAATATTCTAAAGCTTCCAGCATCGATCAACTTCATGAATACCTCAAGGAGAGACTATTATATTCATCCCACATATAGGCTTCTCGTATTGATCATTCCATCACATGCTATAAAACAAAAAACAAATGTAAAGACAAAAAGTCAAGAAAAATACATAACTTTTAGTCATGGACTTTCCTATTCTGGGTTTGGGTATCTTGTAGAAGGGGCATGATGTCCCACAACAAGGTTATGTTTAACAAAATCTTCCACCTTACATTATGTTTATTATCTGTTAAATCAACTCAATGGATGTGGCATATATTCTACACATTGTGATCATGCAACTTCTTTCCACTCTATACCCATCGCTCATGCAATGTATCTGGTGACTTATGTTCAATAAGTCTAGGGGTATGAAAATCATGGATCTTGCCAACTATGGAGAATTTCACTTCCTTTTGGTTCACCTCTACCTACTTGTTTCTTATTCAACAAGATAAGACCATTGAAATTGAATCAGCCATAACACCTTCATCTATGCATACACCTAATTCACCTTGTCTATTATTATTCAATCTTGCATATTTTCAAACAAGCATTACCCAGCCAACTTACCTATCCAAACTATTTACTCACCTTACCTAGCCCAATCGCATTCTTCCCTGGTTTATGGGAGAGATACACTAGCCTGAGGCCCCTTTTACAAGGGATATGTATTGGTTACCCAATTTCGTGTCCCTAACATTCATTTACCCTCTTGGGTAACCTGGGGCACATTTGCATTACCATTGCCCCCTTGGGGTATTATTCAATTTGTGATTTAAACACCTATCCTAAGTTTAATTCACCCCATGATGTTTTACCCATGAGTAATTAAATATTAACTATTTAATTACACCTTTTTACATGTATCCTAACCACTTATCTACCCCATATCTATTCTATCCATATATCCCCCCTATTTCTCCTCCTCCCAAACCAAGTAGTGGGATATTTCCCGTATTTGAGGTGGAGGGATCACTCTCATCTTTCCATAAATTGCTCCTTTTGGCCATTTCGGGAGTCTGTTCCATGATTGGCGCCGACCGGTACTCGGTCGACACCGATTTTTTGGAATGGCACTGATTTAATCTCGGTCAGCACTGATTACAAATAGAGGCCCAAAACTCAGTTCTGGTTAGACACAGATTGTGAGAGAGACAGTTAGACGGTGAGATAGACAGTGAATTAGACAAAGATGAAGAGAGATTTTTGAGCATCTAGTCTGGGCATCATCTATCAAGTGAGAGCAAATCCCATCCAAATCAATCCCTGAGAGGAGCACCGTTACTCTGCCCTTACCACATCGATATCGTGAGTCTCCATTGATTTTTTGGTGACTCTATTCCTGCATCCAGCAGAGGTGGATCCTTTCCAGTATCTCTACGACTTTTACAGATCCAGCGGACGTTGACGATCTTGCCTTCATTTTCCATTTCCCAAGTTTTCTTGCAGTGTGTCTCGGATCGACACCGATCTAAACAAGTCGACGCCGATCTATATCAGTCGACGCCGATCTGAACCAGTCGACGCCGATTTTACATAATCGACGCCGATCATCCTGCAGACAGGTAAAAGAACTCAGGTAACACAAATCCAGCATTGTTTTCACAGTTTCTTGTTTTCTGTTGCTTTCTGTCCCTTGTTTAGATTCTGTTTATTACTTTGATCAGAAAATCTAGTCCTTTATGTACATCTTTTATCATGTATGCTTCTTTACTTAATTGAAAACATGGACTGACATCTGCCGAGGGAGCTTATCGCTTCCCGGACCCACTTCTCGGGCAGTCCACCTAAATATCTTTTAACATGGTCTTTTTCTGTCAAGCATCAGTGTCTCGCAGGTTACTTGGATCTACTGTGCAGGATCGCTCGTGTGTGCCCGATTCTTATCTACATTGGCTTCCTTATCCATCTACATCTTCGGATCTTGTCCATCAGGTATCGATTTTATTTGAGTTTTTAAAGGTTTTTTTGTTTAGTTTGGTGCATTAACTTAGACAGGTAACAAGCGCGAAATTCTTGATCAACATTCTGGCATGCCTGGTGGGACCCAACCAAAGTCCCTTATTGGTAAGTTCATCTCTTCTCTAGTTTTGAACTTTGTTCTTTTTCTTCACTGATTTTTATCAGTTCTGCTTAAGCATTTCCTTTCATCATTTCAGTCTTGCTTCTTTCATTTCTGAATTTGTAAAGTTAGGTCCTATTTTTTGTTTTTTTTTTTACAAATCTCAATTCTAATTTCTATTTATAAAATTAGTAAATATTTCATTTGGATTTCAAGATTGCATGTTTGATCCATCTCTTTATGCAAAATTGTTATTTCTTTGAAATTTTTCTAGTCCCTTGAATAATTTTTTTTCATTTTGCTATTATCGGATATATCTTTCTGGGTTGGTTTGTGTGTTTGCTTAACCTTTTCTTGCGGAGAACTTTTCTTATTCGTGGGATTGTTTGAGGGGAAGAGCTCAAAAACGCACTTTTTGAAGTTCACACACCTTGGAGAGCTAAATCTACAGGTATTTCTCTTTTATGGTGTTTTTCCCTTTTTTTAGGAACTAAAGAAAAAAAAAAAGAGACTTTGTTTGTTTGTTTTCTATCACATTCGAACATTTCAATTTTGGTGCTTAAAAAGAATTTAATCACATTTGGGAAAGAATCTGTTTGACTTGTCTTCATCGAAATCAAACACTTCATTTTTAAGTGCTTAAAAAGAACTCTTTCTTTGTCATTTCTACTGTATGTTTTTCATCTAGTTTTAATTAGGTTGGAAAATTGATCAAAATCGGTAGTGACACTATTTGATTTTTATTTTTCACCCTTGCACACAAAGCCAAAATCACTAGGTATAAAGCATTTAAACAAGAATTCCTCCCCTGGCCTCGCCTACTTGGAAGTGATATCCAAGGGGAAGAGCCTACGCGGTACTCGGGCCACGCTATAAATTCACGGAAGTTCTGGTATATATTGGCAAAGCACCCGACTCCCTTATCGCAGCGGTGTGTGAAGTGCGGGGGTAGGCCCCTATATCAAGCCACGTACCATTCTTTTACTGAAGTGCCTTCGGGACTCCTCACCAAACATTCCCCAAACCATCCTTAGTTTGGCTATTTGAGTAGTTCCTGTTCTAAAAAGCCTTCCCTAACATTTTCTTTCTTAAAAGCATAAAAATTTAAAAGAGATAATCACCTACGCTGCTTGAATTGTCTGTGCATTAGTTAGGTCAATCTTCTTTTTCTATATTTCTGTTTGTTTATGACGGTCATCACTCGATTGCAATCTAGAAGAATGGCTCAACTGGCCCCTTCTTCCTCTGAGATCACCACTAGTGTGGATGTTTCGGCACCCCCTGGGTCTTCCTCGGGACCACTGTTAGTTGGTTCCCCATTCTGGTCATATAATCCTTTTTATCAGGCCAAAGCAACCCCATCACGTCCAGCTACCCCTAGTCCTTCAAAAATATCATCCGCTTCTGATATGGAGTATGTTCCTCGCGGGGATCCTGAATTTCAGGCATTCCTTGATCACAATCTGGTAGCCCTTATGGACTACCTAGTACACAAGTCTATTCGAATATCTGATTAGGGACCACCAATCCAACAAGTTTACGATTACCCTCGTGAACCATCCCAGGCTTTTGTAGAACAGTTAGCATCCTTTTTTTCACCTTGAACCACGGAGGAGGGTGGCGCACTTGTGCCTCCTTTTTCTCTTCCACCAACCATGTCGACTAGTTCTCAAATAGTCTTTCCCATTCCCAATGCCACAGTTACCTCGAATATTCCACAACCTACTTCTGAGAAGTCCTCTTCTCTGGCTATAATGGGCACGTCTGCGCACCCACAGATTGCTGTTAATTCATCTATGCTGTCCATTGTGTCCCAGGGTCAGTACTTCTTTATGAGTCAACCTCCTTCAACGAGTCAGTTGGTTCCTGTTTCTCGTCCTCCAGTTGGTTTTTCTTCCAATGTTCCAGCAACAGTGACCTTCACCCATCCTCTAGCGTCAGCACCCTTAATAACTAATCTGGCAGTAAAAAGCCTCTTTCAGACCTTATTCCCCACCATGTCCAATCAAATCGACACCCATGGTCCTCAATCCATTCCGATTCAGTCAACAAGCATAGGAGTCCACCAATCACAGGCTCCGTCTGTCATCCAACCTTCTTTTTCTCAACCACTCGTCATCTCACAGCCTGTCTATACACAGGCTCCTTCACAACAAATACCACACGAGATGTCACCCATAACTCCTGGTTACTCCTCTTATCATCCTATCAATCAACAGATGAATCCCCCGTTGAAACCTCAACAACATCCACCATTTGCTTCTTATGTAGGACATTCCAGCATGCCTCCTCCTCAATCTGATGTGATCCAAATTATTTTAAAGAAAATTGTAGAATCAGAAGCCTCCACCAAAGGGGTTCATCCTTCATACTCTTTTGAAGAAGTGTGTAATGAACCCATTCACCCATCAGTGGCTTTTAAGCCTTATCCTCCCTAATGGGAACTTCCTAAATTTTCAAATTTTCATAGTCGAGAGGACCCTCAACAGCATCTGTGAGCATTCAAACATGCTTGCTATCTTATAGTCCAGGATCAGGAGCTTATGCTCCATACTTTCCCTATGTCTCTCACAGGACCTGCTTTAGACTGGTATAATAACATTCCCCAACATTCCTTGTTTTCTTTCTCTCAATTGGCCCAGATGTTTGTTGAAAACTTTTCAATAAATATCGTGCATAAGATCTCGATTACAGATCTTTATAACATTTGTCAATTCAATGATGATTCTATTACAGACTTTTTCACTCGTTGGAGAGGGATAATAAACCAATTTTCTTTCTCCCTTCCTCAATCCCAACAGATCGAGTTGTTTACTCGATCTTGTGCTAATCATATTTCTTCCACTTTAAGGATCCAGACCTTTCATACATTTGAAGAAGCCTTTACGATGGCACGCAAACTTGAGTCTCGCGCCATTGAACAAGGGAAGTTAAAACTTTGCTCTAAATCTAAACCAGATTTTTCTCGGTTTACCAAATCAAACCCTTCCACTTCTAAAGACAAGAATCAGGGATCCACCAATGCTATTGTATTAAAAACATCACGAGTCGATAACACTTCTAATCAAACACCATGGAGAGACTCCTCATCTTCTCGAAAAGGATCCTCATCATCTCGATCTTTCACTTCATTGGGGGAATCATATGCTTCTATCTTGGAAAAAATGTTGGAAGTTCACATGATCAAACTTCCCCCCATTAGGAATATTGATGAAAGCCAAGAACGTCCATTCTGGTATAGGGAAAATGACTTCTGTCATTATCATAGAACCAAAGGTCATGACATTGAACGATGTCAGACCTTCAAAAATCTTGTCCAGAAATTCATTGATAAAGGCGAGCTCATTTTGGATAACCCAAATGCTCCCCCAAATCAAGCACTTGATGTTTTTAAACAACCTTTTCCCAATCATTCCCCGAACCATGATGCTTCAGAGTCTCAAAAACCAAACACTCATACTATCAGCTTCATCTCTACTGAAGAATCTTCTTCTAAACCTAAGCCATCTGCGAACACATCGACCACCGAATCAGAACCTCCTTCCACTTCGCTAATCACTGGGATTCCACCATCTTCAGATAGCCGTCTTTGAATATTCCTACATTGTTAGATACGGATTCACCTCTCTCTGCTTCTTTGTCTGATCTTCCATCCATACCCGAGACAGTATCATCCTCATCTATCTCATCGTTAGACATTCTTTCAATGCTCGAGGCAATTACATCCCTTCGAGTTTCCACCACGGATACATCTACTTCTGTTTCTCCCATTTTTGTCTGCGACTATGCCATTGGTGAACGTACCTATAGTTGTACCAACTTCGATGGAAGCATCTTCGATTTTGACTCTTCCCATTTCCTTTCCTACAGTAGTCTCACCCACAATTACTGTACCAGAAGTAGCTCCCTTGCAAGGAACTGCTTCTTCATCACTCACTTCTTCCATCACCGATGCTACTTTTCCTATTAAGGGAAAATCTAAAGAAGTAGCACCAGCACCCACACTCTTAGACCGAGACAACTGAAATCTAACGTTGCGTCATCAGTACCTCCCCATTTGCTTCCCCCGAAAAGGTTACAATCACCTTATGCGGTTGAAATTGTCACCATCCCTGAAAAAGGAAAGCCCATATTTTGAACCATCAAGACTCTTGGTGCTTTCCCACAAAAATCTCTCTCTGCACCTCATAAAAGATTGGATTTGTCTGCTGAGAAGGCATCTTCTTCTGCAAACTTATCAAAACCATCATCTTCTTCTACAACACATTCTTCACCAGCACCTCGAAAAGTGGACTTACCTACTAGAAAGACGTCACCTCTTTTATCAGAATCATCATCTTCGTTACCAAAAACTAGGGCACCCTCTGTTCCTCCAACCAAACCTACTTTGGGAGCTCCTCCCTCATCTAAATCGACATTATCTAAATCATCATTAGTTTCGACCAAGCAGCCTCCCTTATCTCTGAAGACCACAACACTTGTCACATCTCCATCATCTTCAAAATCTATTTTAGGGGCTCCTCCTCCATCGAAATCAATCATGTCTCACTTACTTCCATCTCAAGTGCCCAAAGCTGCTCCTCCAGATGTCCAAAAAAATAAGACGATCCCTAAAGAGACTGTCAAACCTAACATGCAGGTTCTTTTACCTCAGCAGTCTGTTAAAGTAAAAGAGGCACCTTCATCATCTCTGTCCTCATCTTTGTCTACCGGATTCTATACTGAAATTCTCCACTAACTTATCCAATCTTCATCCATATCTCTTCCTTTGATTAAACCCTATAACCCTAAAGGAGTAAAACCTTCCTGGTTTAACGCTGATTTGATTTGTGCTTACCACCGTACTCCGGGTCATGACACCAAGGGATGTAAAGCTCTCCAATCTATCATTAACAACCTCTTGAAAGAAAGTGATCTTTTGCTGGAAGAGGAGGAGGAACAAGTATCTCCTATCATCTTAGCTCCATCTGAGCCTCAACAGTCTATTCAGACCTCTACTTCTAGTGATTCCACTCCAGATGATCTTCCACCTTCTCAAATCGACACAATTCATATCGCCACTAGAACCCAACAGTATGATAATCCATCATCATCCACAACATCTCGACCACGGGTTGTCATTTCTGCAGCCCCCGAAGGAGCTCTTCCTTCCTCATCAGCCTCGAGACCTCGGGTTTCTATTCGTGCTACACCTCGAGCTCAAATTCCCATGTCAGTTGAGGAGAGTGTTATGAAACAACTCACCCAGGCTCCGGTCAAAATGTCTCTTTTTGACCTCATTCAATCTTCTCCACAACATCGCCAGGCTCTAATTGATAATTTGCATCGCATCGCTGTGAATTCAGATGAACCCCAGCCTTTCGAGATGGTTGTTGGATTGAATAGACCATCAACCACCATTTCTTTTGAAGATTCAGAAATTCCTTCCCTTTCTTCTGAGGATTTGGAGGCTCCCCTCTTTATCACGGTCCAAATCAACAACACTACGCTAAAACACACTATGATTGACAGTGGTGCTGCACTCAATGTCATCTCCTCACACACATTCGAGCAACTTAAGTTACCAAAGAACGTAGTGTCACCCCCGCCTTTCGCTCTTCGATCATTTAACGATCAGCTAGCAGTTACTTTAGGAACTGTGGTCCTGCCCATTCGAGTAGGTAAGAAGCTGCTTCATGAACTCTTTTACATTGTTGAAGGGAAATTCCACTACAATATGATCCTCAGACGCTCCTGGATTCGTGCAATGCATTGTGTCCCATCCACCCTCCATCGATGCTTAAAATATCAATATGAGGGAAAAATCTATACTCATCCAGGAGATCCTTTTCCTTCCGCACAATGCGACATGACCACAGGGTCTGCCCCTCTAAAGGAGAATGCTTGTTCTCCTGACAAGGCCTCATCCTCTTCCATACCTACAACTAAACTACCAGACTTACAAAATCTAGAAGAGACATTGCAGCATTTCTCACTAGGAGAGCTTCCTCTCCTTTCTTTTGATGCCCATCTCAAACCTAACGAGTATGGTAGACCAGACAAACAACCTAAATATCAGCCAGGTCTTGGTAGCATCATCACCATTGGTCTACCCAATCAACAGACTAATTTCATTTACGGTGGTCTTGATACACCTCACTATCACCTGGATTCTCCTCCTAGGGCCAAGCCCTATTCAGCAGGATTTGATTGTCTACAGAATCCCACGTTTGCAAAAACTTATTTATATCGATGCGCGTGGAAGGGCTTTGGCTTGGGAAAATATGAACAAGGTGTGCATGACCTCACATCCATTCCAACTCTCAAGCCACATCAAAAATTTGGTTTAGGATTTAAACCTCTTTCAAAAGCCACCATCACTATTCTCGATGAGCCTCTTCCTATTGAGGAACCATCTTCTCCCGCTAGGTCAGAAGCATCACTTGATGTGGATGACGCCATTTCCATCCCGTCTAACTATTTTTTTTTTAGTCAATACCATTTCCTTAGGGCCACTAACCTATAAGACTAATGACAAGTCCGCTTCCATACCGTTAATTTTCCCTGAAATAGTTGGAGACGACTCTCCTACTATCAACACTATCCACTGTGCGGATGATGATTCTGTCCTCACCTATCTGGGGGCAGAGGATTCCTATCTTCCTAAAACCATTCCTTCTGACACGTCTACGCTTCTCAATGAAGCCACTGTCGACCTTAATATAGGGACTTCTAAAGACCCTCGCATCATTAAGGTCGGCCAATCTCTTAATCCACAGGAGTTAGGAGACTTCACCACTTTTCTTTCCAACCATCATCAAGCCTTTGCTTGGTCATATGAGGATATGCCAGGACTCGATCCCGATATCGTGGTCCACAATATCGTTACTCTTCCCGACATCAAACCGGTTAAACAAAAATTGCGTAAAATGCACCCTAGAGTAGCCCTTCTTGTTAAAGAAGAGTTGCAGTGCTTGCTCTCGGCTAACTTCATCCAACCCATCGATTATCCACAATGGGTTTCCAATGTAGTACCAGTAACTAAAGCTACTGGGAAAATTCAAATTTGTACCGACTTCCGGGATCTTAATCTTGCTTGTCCAAAAGATGATTTTCCTCTACCTAATATCGACCAACTCGTGGATTTAACTGCGGGTCATGAGATGCTTTCTCTTATGGATGGTTTCTCTGGGTATAATCAAATTCTCATCACACTAGAGGACCAACATAAGACTTCCTTCATAACTCCTTGGGGGACCTTTTGTTATCGTGTCATGCCTTTCGGTCTTAAGAACGCAGGAGCAACCTATCAGCGAGCAATGACCTACATCTTCCACGATCTCTTACACAAAACTGTGGAAGATTACGTCGACGATCTCCTCGGTAAATCCAAATTCTGTCAGGATCATCTTTTCATTCTTGCACCTCTCTTTGAGAGGCTTATTCACTTTTGTCTTCGTCTAAATCCATCTAAGTGCGTGTTTGGCATTCTCACTGGTAAACTCTTAGGCTTTATCATTTCTATTAGGGGTATTGAAGTAGACCCCGCAAAAATAAAAGCTATCCTTGAGATGCCTCCCCCTTCTAACTTAAAGCAACTCCGCAGTCTTCAAGGACGTCTTCAATCAGTGCGTCATTTTATCTCGCAACTGTCGGACCATTGTCAGCCTTTTCATCATCTCCTTCATAAGAATGTTCATTTTGAATGGGATGAGCATTGCCAAAAGGCCTTTGATGATCTCAAAGCTTATCTTCTTTCTCCACCTGTGCTTACACCTCCACGTGAGGGGGAGCCTTTCTATCTTTATATCTCTGTGACTGACCATGCTCTGGGAGCCATGATCTCGCATCGGGACGCTTGTGGTAAAGAACAAGTTGTCTATTACATTAGTCGTACTCTCCATGAGTATGAAACATGCTATTCTGAAGCTGAAAAGTTGTGTTGTGCTCTCTTCTTTGCAACTTCTAAGCTTCGTCACTACCTCCTCAATCATAAAACTTACATTGTCACAAGTGTCAATCCACTCAAGACAATGCATGTGAAGCCTTATCACAATGATCGTATCACTCGTTGGCTCATGCTTATGACAGAATTTGATCTCGAATTTATCTCGCAAAAATCTATCAAGGGTCAGGTCATTGCAGATCAATTAGCTGATGCTCCTCTTCCAGACACTCAAGTCCCTCTTGCTCAATTCCCTGATGAATATATCCAACAAATTGATTTTGGTCTGTCTCCATTTAAAGTAAAACTCTTCTTTGATGGATCCAAATGCCAGCAAGGGGGAGGTGCGGGTTTCGTGATGATTCCTCCTTGGGGTGTGCCCATCCCAGTCGCACACAAATTAAACTTTGAGTGCACCAATAATATGGCTGAATATGAAGCTCTTGTTTTGGGTCTTCAAAATGCCATTAATCTCGGCGCTCGCCATATCGACATCTTTGGTGACTCTGAACTCATCGTTAATCAAGTCACAGGTGTCTATCAATGCAAGAATGACATCCTTCAAAAATATCATGATATCGTTCTCTTTCAACTCCAATCTTTCGATAAATTCACTATCCAAGCTATTCCTCGTACTGCGAATCGATTCGCAGATACAATGGCTTCGTTAGCCTCACTTATTCCACCTTTTACCGAGGACTCGCGACTTTATGTGGCTGTGCAATGATTAGATCAACCATCTCATCTTAGGAAACTAACTTTAATCAATGCCATCACAACCAATACTCAGGATGAGTGGTATCAACAGATCGTTGATTATCTATCTCATTCAGTGCTTCCTCCAGATCTGACTTCCAATGGTAGAAGATCTTTTATCCTACGCGCTAATTGCTATACTATTCTAGGCGGGATCCTCTACAAATGTGGCTTTGATGGTATTTTGCTTCGATGCCTCAAAACCCCTGAATCATCTAAAGCTATCCAGGAGGTCCATGACGGTATCTGTGGTGGACATTTTAGTGGCTTGGCTGTAGCTAAACGCATCTTACGCTTAGGCTATTATTGGCCTTCTCTTAATCGAGATTGTTGCGAATACACTAAGAAATGTGTCAAATGCCAACAACATTCCAATCTTACGCATATCCCTAGTCAAGCTTTGCAACCTGCAGTGGATTTGTGGCCTTTTTCACAATGGGGTCTTGATCTCATTGGTCTTATCAATCCCCATTCTTCACAGCGTCATCATTCTATCATTACTGCCACTGAATACTTTACTAAGTGGGTGGAAGCTATTCCTCTTTCTTCAACCAAAGCTAAACCGATTGTTGACTTTGTCTATCAACACATCATTTGTCGCTTTGGTGTTCCACACAAACTCATCACAGACAATGGTAAGTCTTTCAAGAACGTTGATTTGCAGAACCTATGCGACGCTTTCAATATCAAACTCAACTTTTCTTCTCCATACTATCCCCAAGCTAATGGCCAGGCCGAGGCTTCCAATAAAACTTTGCGTAATATCCTCGCAAAGGTAACTAGTCGAGCTGGTAGGGATTGGCATTTACATATCCCTTTTGCTCTCTGGGCTTATCGGACTAGCATTCGTACTCCTACTGGTGCTACTCCCTTCTCTCTCGTCTATGGGTCTGAGGCTGTTCTTCCTTTGGAAGTCCAAATCCCATCTCTCCGTGTTTCTCTCAGAGAATTTGTCTCTGATGAGGACTATCGTCAAAATCATCTAGCACAACTTGAATTATTAGATGAGTGGCATCTCAATGCTCTTGAGCATCATCAAGTCTATCTTGAGCATGTCAAACGTGCTTATAACAAGCACTTGCAGCACCGTGACTTCAAAGTTGGTGATCTTGTTCTTAAAGAAAACCAAAATGTCACTACACTAGAAAGGAGTCAGTGTGGTAAGTTTGCTCCCAACTGGATGGGACCGTACATGGTCACTCATAAATATGGGTCTGGGGCTTATCGTCTATCTTCCATGGATGGTGTACCTGAAATGGAACCTCTTAATGCCTTGCATCTAAGGCCCTTCTACTGTTAAAATCTATCTTACACAAATTTAGTCGCAAGACAAGATCTTTCATCCATCTAACAACCAGTCATATACTTTCGTGGTGATTCGAAACTATGTGGTTCTCCGCGTATTGTCTTTTTTTACCTTAAATATGAGTATCGCGGCTCTACTCATAGCATTTTTCTTATGGATATGTTCCTCCTCATGGTAGGAATACCTTAATCACTACTTCATCTGTCCCAAGTGTTTATCTTAATCGGATCTACTTGGGGCATGAGTACGTGCTCTTTATACGTTTTCTTCCCCTCTATCTGATCTATCTAGGTCTAAACTCAGCTTATTTCAAAAAAGAGAAAAAAAAAAAAAAAAAGAGAAAAGAAGAAGAGATGCTATCCAAAATTCCTAAAAGATAGACTGATCCCTTGAAGGACAGCTATCCATGCATTATCAAATGAATCAAAAGATATAGACCATGCCCTCGAAGGATGGCTATCATTAAAATTCAAAATACAGACTGCTCCCTTGAAGGACGGCTGTTTCTCAAAGGAATTCCCAAGGCTTCTCGCATTGATCATCCTTTCAGTCAGTTTATACACTTTTTAGCATCACTGAAAGACTTCCCGTATTGATCAGTCTTTCCATATCTAGCAAACTTCCCGCATTGATCAGTTTGCTTTTCTGCCAGAAATAATGAAGCTGAGATATAAGACCTTTTGTCGATCATATGGAGAATCCTATTTTACCAGTATGAGCATATATTCTGTCCCTTATAAATTTCGACAAAATACATACTTACTTCCCCTTCCATTTACCTTCTGGATCTGGTTTGTGACTAGCTAGTGTCAGGTTTATTTTAACCTCATATATGGCCTTGTATGCATGGTCTTTTAGTTTCCTATCAAAAGTCTCTATTTATGGTCGGTTAGGGGCTTAGCTTATCATTCTTTTTCTTTTCTAGGTGTGTTTTCTTTATTTCCATTTATCATTTCTTATTCATCCAGTTAAATTGACATTTAACATGTGAATTTAGTCAAAATATAACATCTGTCTAATTTCATCTTATCTACTTTTCTTTTTTCCCAAAAGAAAATATATCATAGCATGTATTATCAACACATGTGAGTCTATCTATCTATTTTTCATCAAAATTCAATTAAAACATCTTAAATATATCAAAATCTATCAATCACATCTATCCATCTATCATCTAAAATCATGTTCATCCAAGTTACATTACATCTATCTATATCTATTTCTCATCCAAATTTAATCCACATATCAATCACATCAAATCACATCTATTTATATCCTCTACATCTATGTCTATCCAATCACATCTATTCATCATCTATCGGTCTATGTCTATATCCATCATAATGACGCTACATCTATCCATGTATATCAAACTTAAAAGCATGAGAACAATCATATGACAAAGGAAATGATGAATCTATATATATACATGAGTATCTGTACAAAGAATGGGTGGCTTTCAATCAAGCCATCTATATCATACATCAAAAATGCCTTCGAATCAAGGCTACATCAATACATCGATACAAAAATATATCTCAATCTCTAAATCGTAAAGTCTGACAGGTGGAAGACACTATCTCCTCCACCCTCCTCTGGACCAGGCTGTCTCTCCTGGCCACCACCTATCGAACTCGAAGTGCCTGCTGCTGGGGGCCTGCCTCCACCTCACCCTCTCCCAGTGCTCCCTCCCTCTGACACACCACTAGCTGTGGTTGTCGCAGATCTCCTCCTCGCACCATAACGAGGCACCTCAGGGGCATGCTGTGCTAGAGTGTCGTCATAGTATCTCACCTCAGCGAGGAGAGACTGATATGTACTCAGGTTCACTGTACCAGGTGCTCATAGTGTCGCTGCTGGTGCTGCTGGTGTGGTGGCGGCCCTCCTATGGTCGTACCCTGTGTCCCAGACTCTGATGTGGTACCTGTATCACCATATTTGGCCCTGAGGGCCTCCCTATGTCGATGATAGCGATCCCTCTGCTGGATCACTGTATCTCACTCCTGGCGAGCTATATCCCTCTCCAATATCAGGGCATCCCTCTCCTCTGTCAGAGCTCTGATCTCCTCTAGGGAAACCTGATGTGTTTGCGTCAGTGTATAATGCTCTCCCTCCAGCCTCTCCAGCATTGTATCCATATCCTCCTCATCGGCATCTATAAATTTTGGCAGGTGTCATGGTAGCTCTGTCGAATACCATGCCACGTAGCTGTCATCCACTCTGGCATCATCATCACTGTCTGTGGAGGGTGGGGCCTCCCTCAATGGATCTGTCGGGATCAAAATTGGCAAATTAGTCTCTCTGTTGTCTCGCCTATAAGGACTATAGGTAGTCGGCACTGTCTGCACTAGGCCGAACTGTCTCAATACCCGTATAAACGGGACACACTCCCACATATCAGGCCTGCGGCCCCTAACCACCCTGCTCCATCTCAATCCCACCAGATGAGCATCCTGACCGGCCCATGATGGAAATACCCGATACGGTCTCCAGATGACCTGCTCTGGTGTCAGCATCCTGAAACGCTCGGCATACCAATCTGAGGATCTCCCTGTATCTCCCAGGGCCATATTGGCCCGCCATCACTGGAATCTGTAATCAATAGCCCCCACTGCTGCTGGCATCCAAGGAAGCCCGGATGGCCTGATCACTGCTATGTGCTCATATGCCCAGCAATGGAGCACAAAACTGACATCAATACCTGTCCTCTGGCCAGTGGTATACATCCATAACTCATAATATATCTGAGCTATCAGGGCGTCAGCAAAGGAAAACACCTGTCTAAACTGCAAGATGTCACAAACACAATCTAGCAATAATAATGGGAATCTCCCACCTCCTGAATCTGGTAAAGCAAAGTAGGAGATCGCCATCTGAATCAATACTATACGTCTACTCCTGGCATCATCCTGTCTGTACTGTGAGGCTATCCTCACTGCCCTGGACACTATCTCTGACTCATCCGCCCTGTCCCCATATAACCGTCCTAGGGCCCTCTGCTGCTGCTCTCGTGGAGTGATCTCAATAGGGTCCCTGGTAATAGGCAGCCTTAGGATCCTGTATATATCCTCGTGGGTGATAGTCATCTCACCCGTCCTGAACCAAAACGTGCACGTCTTGCTATCCCATCACCGTACTAGTGCTCGCATCAGCTCTACATCTCGCGGTACTCGTCGGTAATACCGAAAGCCCCCGAGCCTGGAAAACTCTAAGTGGCACCAATCTGCGTCAGTGACATCAGGGAGAATGGTCTCCAGTAGCTCGGGAATCACATCCCTCATGTGTAATACCTCTCGTGCCTGCATCCACGACATCAAGAGCAATGTTAGTTTCATATTTATCCCAATCCGAACATCCAAAACACATTTTATCATTTTTATCCACATATTCTGTCCAATCGGCGTCGATTAATTACAATCGGCATCGATCATACATAGTCGACGTCGATTTGAATTCAATCAGCACCGCTTTCATTAAATCGGCGTCGATTCACTCAATCGACGCCGATTGGCAGGCCGCATGTCAAAAACACTCTGGCCTCCCACCAAAACCAAAAATAATTAAAAAAATGATGAATAAATAAATGACGAGTTCAGGAGGAACCACTTACCCCAGGTCGTGTCCTCCTCTGCTTCTGACCGCTTCCAGAGGCTTCCATGGTGCTCAAATCCAATTTTTGACTCTCTCTGAATCAATCGTCACGGTGTAAATAAATCGTTCACGTTTTCCATTCGCATATTTATATGTGCTTGGCATGGTTGGCGCCGGTGCCAATTTTTATGGTCGGCACCGATTGTTTGAATCGGCGCTGATTTGCAGCTTAGTCTGATCAGTTGACACTGTATTTGATTTTCTTTGCCATCTCCTAAAATCTTCTTGCCATAGTGTTGATGCTTGGCTTATTTATCTGGTCATTATTGTGCGCTGAGTGTTGTCTTTTGGCACATACTTTTTCGATATTATCGTCCATTTCGAGTTTGTTCCCTTTGCATGGGGCACTCGCATTTTTTTTGGTAGCTTAGAGTTAACGGGTCTGTAGGCACTAACGTCGTCTGCTTTGCAGACCGTCTGGTTGTCCCTACCAATGTGTCTCTCTTTAGGTGCTGACTATTTTGCAGCCCTCCTTACACTCATGGGTCTGTAGGTACTAACGTCATCTCATGAGGAGACCGTCTAGACTGCCCTACCAATGTGAGTTCCTTAGGTTGCTACCTCTTTATTTATTTTTGTGCATCATTAATGATCATATCTACTCCAGACATCTAGTTGGGGCATCCTGCATTTTCATCTACCTTTTTCAAACTTGGGATCGTTTGTTCTATCACCCATCCCATCCCTAGTTTGAGGGGGATCGCATCATCACTTTTTCTTCCTTTCTTCCACCTCCTTGTTTTTGTCTTGCAACTTTGCTTATCGCAAGTTACTCAACAAAAAGGGGCAAAATGTAGACACCTAAAATTGGTTACCCAATTTAGTGTCCCTAACATTCATTTACCCTCTTGGGTAACCTGGGGCATGTTTGCATCACCACTGCCCCCTTGGGGTATTATTCAATTGGTGATTTAAACACCTATCCTAAGTTTAATTCACCCCATTATGTTTTACCCATGAGTAATTAAATATTAACTATTTAATTACACCTTTTTACATGTATCCTAACCACTTATCTACCCCATATCTATTCTATCCATATATCCCCCCTATTTCTCCTCCTCCCAAACCAAGCAGTGGGATATTTCCCATATTTGAGGTGGAAGGATCACTCTCATCTTTCCAGAAATCACTCCTTTTGGTAATTTCGGGAGTCTGTCCCATGATCGGCGCCAACCGGTACTCGGTTGACACCAATTTTTCAGAACGGCGCCGATTTAATCTCGGTCGGAACCGATTACAAATAGAAGCCCAGAACTCAGTTCTGGACACATATTGTGAGTTAGGAGAGACAGTCAGATTGTGAGATAGACAGTGAATTAGACAAGGAGAATGAGAGAGTTTTGAGCATCTAGTCTGAGCATCATCTATCAAATGAGAGAAAATCCTATCCAAATCAATCCCTGAGAGGAGCACCATTACTCTGCCCTTACCACATCGATATCGTGAGTCTCCATTGATTTTTGGTGACTCTGTTCCTGCATCCAGCACAGGTGGAGCCTTTCCAGTATCTCTACGACTTCTGCAGATCCAGCGGACGTTGACGATCTTGCCTTCGTTTTTCGTTTCCCAAGTTTTCTTGCAGTGTGTCTCAGATCGATTCCGATCTAAACAAGTCGACGCTGATCTATATCAGTCGACGCCGATCTGAACCAGTCGACGCTGATTTTACATAATCAACGCCGATCATCCTGCAGACAGGTAAAAGAACTCAGGTAACACAAATCCAACATTGTTTTCATAGTTTCCTATTTTCTGTTGCTTTCTGTCTACTGTTTAGATTCTGTTTATTACTTTGATCAGAAAATCTAGTCCTTTACGTACATCTTTTATCATGTATGCTTCTTTACTTAATTGAAAACGTGGACTGACATCCGCCGAGGGAGCTTATCGCTTCCCAGACCCGCTTCTCGGGCAGTCCACCTAAATATCTTTTAACGTGGTCTTTTTCTGTCAAGCATCGGTGTCTCGCAGGTTTCTTGGATCTACTTTGTAGGATTGCTCGTGTGCGCCCGTCTTATCTACATCGGCTTCCTTATCCATCTACATCTTCGGATCTTGTCCATCAGGTATCGATTTTATTTGAGTTTTTCAAGGCTTTTGTGTTTAGTTTGGTACATTAACTTGGGGTGCCACTGGAAGAGGCTACTTCTCTCATTCCTCATCGATATATCTTTCTCTCCTTATTGTATGGGGAAGGGCCCCTTAACCCACTTTTACCCATAATCTAAAAATATATATACTGGAAATAAAATCAATCATTCATAACATACACCACCCAAACCATGCCTACACATCTAGTTTCCATGATAACAATACAATGGAAATGAAACAACATACAATAGATATAAATGCCATCATCTATATATTGGAAAGTATGTATGTCAATATAATGCATATACAAATATAAATAAGTCTCTAAAAAACTCTCATGTACATCTCACCTCTTTGGCATCCAGGATGGTATATATATAAAATCAACAGTAAACCAAAATATTCATATCTACTCATCATTGGGAGGGCCCAATGCCTCTTCCACTCTCTCTTGTCCCCTCGCCTGGCCTCCATCTTGGTGAACTAGTTGCCTCCCATTGACCCTACCCATGAGACTGGTGGTTCCCTGAACTGTTGGCACTATGGGTCCATGAAATGGACCTTTCACTGGCTACCTATTAGGATATATAGGTGGTGTAGCTAAAAAACAAGATACAGATCTCTGTAATCCGATCCTCATAGTATATAGCCTCTACCACAACCCCTCTGTATCTGTCCATAGATATCACATGTGGTGGTGGCATCGCCCTAACACCTATCTATGGACATTGTCTTAGTAACAGTGGTCCTTGGCCTTGTTTCTGAGTTCGTGGCCCCTATCCTTGTACTTGTACCTGTAAAATAGGACCCTATCCTAGTGCACGTGCTTGTACTACTGGACCTTGTCCTACTACCAGTGCCTATATTGTTGGGCCCTATTAGGATTATACTAGTTGTACAAATAAACAAACATGTAATGAATAATGCAGAAAAATAAAACAAAAAAGAATGCAATAAAACAAAGACACAGATTTAACGTGGTTCACCTAAAATGGGCTACGCCCAAAAAAAATAGCCAATCCTTTAATTCAGTCTAGAAAAACCTCTCTCACAGTACAACCACTAATACAATGAGCCTCATACATAGCAAACCTTTAAATATATTAGGGTTTTTATCATTTTGGGGAAACATAGAAAACCATCCATTATATTTGTGGCCTAATAAGGAACGGTCCAGATTTCACAATGCATAAATACATATAAAATGTGGCTTACAGGGCATTACCCCCAAACTCCCTTCGGGGCACGCAGTCCCCAGACCTCCTGCCAGGGGGGCCATCCCCCCAAGACCCCGTAAGGGGGGTAAAGCCCCCCTTGCAACCCCCATTTCTATTAGGCTCCACAACCAACAATCTCCCTCTTAGAGACTGATTTCCGTAACTCCACCACTACAACTCCTACTTGGCCTTTTCTTCTTGGCTTGTTTCTTCCACTTCAAGATCAATCTTGAAGACCAACAAAATTTGAATGCAAATCCAAATTCTCCTTTTTCATTGGATTAGTAAACATATCAGTAGGATTATCATCTGTATAAATCTTCACTAACTCAAGCTGCATATCCTCCAACACTTGTCATATGAAGTGATATCTTAGCTGAATGTATTTAGTTCTTGAATGGAAGGCTGAGTTATTTGCCAGGTGAATTACACTTTGACTATCACTATGTAACTCACAATCCCCTTGCTCCTTACCCAACTCCTCTATGAACCTACTCATCCATAACATTTCCTTACTTGCCTCAGTCGCTGCAACATATTCTACCTCTGTAGTAGATATGGCAACTACCTTATGCAACTTTGAGATCCAACTCACTGTCGCACCACCAACTATAAACACATATCCAGTAGTGCTCCTCCTGCTATCCACATCTCCTACCATATCTGAATCCAAAAATCCTTGTAAAGTATAATATGACCCTCCAAAGCACAAGTGCCTACTACGGGTTCCTCTCAAGTACCTGAGAATCCACTGGACTGCCTTCTAATGTGCTTTACCTGGATTTACCATATACTTGCTAACAACTCCCACTGCTTGGGAAATTTCTGGCTTGGTACAAACCATGGCATACACGAGGCTCCCAACTACTAAAGAATAAGGAACTTGTGCCATATAACCTTTTTCCTCTTGTGTTGTTGGGCACTTCTCTTTACTTAATCTAAAATTCCTAGCCAATGGTGTACTAATGGGTTTCAAATTTTGCATCTGAAACCTATTTAACACCTTTTCTACATAGTCCTCATGAGACAACACCAATTTCTTATTTCTTCTGTCCCTCTTGATTTGCATACTGAGGATTTTCTTTGCTACACCCAAATCCTTCATTGCAAATGTTTGTGCAAGATTTTCCTTAAGCTTTGTAATTTCCTGCATATTAGACCCTGCTAATAACAGAAGAATAATGTAGCTCCCAATATCCAACCATTTAAATTACACAAAATGATGTAATTGACATCTAGTAAATCCATGCTCATGCATAAAACTATCAAATCTTAGATACCATTGTCGGGGAGCTTGCTTGAGCCCGTATAGGCTCTTCTTCAACATGCAAACCAATTTCTCCTTACCCTTCAACTCATATCCAAATGGTTTCTACATATAAATCTCCTCCTCCAAGTCACCATGGATAAATTATGTCTTCACATCAAGTTGCTATAAGTGTAAATCTTCAACAACAACAACTAAACTTAATACAGTATGAATAGAAGATATCTTTACAACAGGGGAGAAAATTTCATCAAAATCGATACCTTTCTTTTGTTCATACACCCATTCACTACAAGCCTTGCTTTTTACCTTTTCCGTCCACCTTCTTCTTCTTTCACATGGTAGACCCATTTGTTTTGAAGTACTCTCTTCCCAACTGACAATTTGACTAAATCCCATGTTTGGTTCTTCCCCAGGGATTCCATATCCTTATTCATGCCACGCTCCCAATCCTTAGTGGATTCCACCTGCATTGCCTCATCAAAGTCTCTCTGGATCACCACTATCTATAAGTAACAAATAATATAAAGCAGGGGAAAATCTTTCTAGAGGTCTACTAATACATTATTGACCTTCTTACCAAAGATGGGGGTGTCACGAGGATCATTATTTTCTTGTTGCTCATTTTCTTAAATTTCTGATAACGATGCTGATGCCGACATTGGCTATCATGCTCGAACTATATAACTATCAACCTCGATACCTGTAGGTGGATATTTTTCACCCGAGAGTTCATTTTTAGGATCTATATCCTCAACAAATTCTTCCTTGGGATTTTTTTCATCATGTACCTGATTCGTGTACATTATATTTTCACACCAAACAACATCACGAATCCTAATTATCTTAGATTCATCTAGATCCCAATATCTGAAATCTATAATCACCATTGGAGTCATAGTATATGAATGTACAACATTTGGATTTTGAATCCAATTTCTTCCTGTTTTCTTTATTAACATGCACAAATGCCTCTGAACCAAATACTCTTAAAAATGAAAAGTCTACCTCTGTCCTGGTCCACGAATCTTCAAGAATTCCTCCATCTAGTGCACTCAAAGGAACATGGTTGATTAAGTACACAGTAGTATCTATGACCTCTTCCCAAAACTGAAGAGGCAAGCCCTGCATGCAATCTCATTAACCGTGCACACTCCATTATTGTTGTTCTATTCATCCTCTCACTAACACCATTTTGTTGCGGAGTCCTGGGAACTGTTTTGTCTCTATGAATCCCATTCAAGGAACAATAATCATCAAATTTATTACTGCAAAACTCACTGCCATGATCAGATCTCAAACATTTCAATTTACAACCACATTCATTCTCAACAAGTCCTTTCCATTTCTTAAATGTATCAAAGACATCAGACTTACGCTTAATGCAATATACCCACACCTTCCTTTTGGCATCATCTATGAATGTGACATAGTACAAAGAACCACTATGAGATGAAACATGGGACAGTCCCCACACATATATATGAACTAGCTCCAACTTTTGCTCTTTCTTAGTATTCCCTACCTTGAGAAATCTAACTCTTTTCTATTTCCCAAAAATGCAATGCTCACAAAACTTTAAGTCCAATTGCTTAAAACTTGAAGGTTTACCTTTTTCCTATAGAATTGTCATGCCCTTCTCACTCATATATCCCAATCTACTATGCCACAAGCTAGAATCTTCATCTGAAGTAGATAATATGGTAGAATAATTAGATGTACAAGTATACAAATAAAGAGTTCCTACTTTCTTACCCCGCGCCACTACCAGGGCACCCTTAGAAACCCTCCAAGCATCTAAAGTGAATGTGACTATGTAACCTTCACCACTCAACTGTTCTGCGGAGATGGAGATTTCTCTTGAGGCTAGGTACATGCCTCACATCTCTCAATATCCATTTATTTCTGATATGTAATTTCAGGTGTACATTTCCCTTCCCAAAAATGTTGCATAGGCTCATCATCGCCCAAATAAACTTGTCCAAAATTTCCTTAGACATACTCTTTAAAAATAGCCATTATCAGGGGTTACGTGGAAAGAGGCACTTGAATCTACTACCCAAGATTCTACTCTAGTATCAAGAGAAAGTATAAGAGCATTCTAAACAATATTACCTATCAGATTTTCCTCTTTAATACCTTTAAGATAGTTTTCTTTGTTTCCTTTGAACCAACAATCATTGTTTAGCATGTCCTCTCTTTTCACAGTTCCAACAAGTAATGCCTCTACTCCTAGATTTGGATCTTACCATATTTGATTTAGATCTCCCATGAGCCTTACTCTTTGATTTATCCTTGCTCCTCCCTTCTACTGTCCATATTCAACGTATTTCCAGAAGAATTTTTTTCCAATGCACTCTTCCTGTGCATTTCCTCATTTAAAATGACACTGACTACATCTTTAAGTTTAAGAGAAGTAGATGATGTATTACTAACTTCCATTACTAACTTGTCCCAAATTTATAGCAAACTAGCATAGGAATACTAATTCTCTAACCTCTTCATCAAATGGGATATTAACTAAATCTAACTGATTTACAATAGTGTGGAAATAATTAAGATGGTTAGATACGGATCCACCTTCTTGCATTTGTAGATTAAACAATATTTTCATCAAACAAACTTTATTGGATGCACTAGGTGTTTCATATAAATTAGCTAGGGTTTTCATCAACTCTACCGTACTCTTTTCTTGTGAGATATTTGAAGCTACGAATGATGCCAGACTCAATTGAATCACACCGAGAACCTTCTTGCTCTAGAACCTTCCACTCCTCATCAGACATGATTGAGGGTTTCACTTCTTTACCTCCTAATGGTAGGTATAGATCCTATTGATACATGTAATATTCCACCTGCATTTTCCATAGCTGGTAATTTCGGCTGTCAAACTTCTCAACTATGAACTTATTCTCCTCTGTCATTGTTGCTTCTCCCCAATGAAACAGAAATCCATTTATGAGTATACTTGCCAACAAAAAAAATCTCAAACCTTACTCTGATACTAGTTGTTAGGATTATAACTAGTTGTACAGATTAAAAAAGCATGCAATGAATAGCATGTAGAAAACTGTAAAACATAAAATGAATGCAATAAAAAAAGAGACATAAATTTAATGTGGTTAACCCAAAATGGGCTACGTTCCACCAGAAACATAGCCAATCCTTTAATTCATTCTAGTCCAAAACAGCTCTCTCATAGTACAGCCACTAATTCAATGAGCCTCATATATAACGACCCTTTAAATATATTAGGGTTTTTTTTATCACTTCAGGGAAACATAGAAAACCACCCGCTAGATCTATGACCTAATAAGGAACAATCCAGATTTCACAATGCATAAATACATATAAAATGTGGCTTACAGGGGTGCTACCCCGAACCCCTGTTGGGGCGCCCCGGCCCTCGAACCCCCCCACCGAGGGAGCCATTCCCCTGGACTCCACAAGGGGGCTGAAGCCCCCCTTACAACCCCCATCGCTATCAAGTTCCACAACTAATAGGCCATGTCCATGTATCTCTATCCCATCATGCTCCCTTGAAGGTGAAGGAAGGGCACCCACGTGTCCCCCATGGCCGGCCGGTGCCTGTGCTACTGCTAACTATTCCTGTAAGGTGACCACCTACACCAGTAATATAGTGACCTAGGCCTATCACCTGCCTCTGTAACTAGTCCCTCTCATTGGTGAATGTTGCCAAATCATCTAGTCATGGCCTAACTGGTGTTACCTATACCTGTGTGGCCCACCCTTACCTATACCTTGGTGTGCACCCATCATCATCTATCACGACATTTGTTACCTACTCCTCCACCCTTGTTGGATTTGTCAGATGTGGAAGAGGTAGTGGCATTTCCACATCCTCTCAGCAATATTGTGGGAATGGCAAAGGCATATCTTGCCACAAACCAAACTACCTCATGACTCCATCTATGGGAATTAGCTCATGGTCCCTAACCTTATGCCCTTGGATCCACCTGAGTAGCTGTAAACCCTCCAACTCCTCCTCTATTCCTGTAAATGTTGGATATGCAAGGTAGGGGTCCCATAAAATATCTACCAGTGATAATTTATCTAGTACCCAACGATACTAATCAGTATCTTGTATCATCCCATCCACCCTTTGTTGCTCCCCTACCTACAACCATCACTTGAATCCAGCCCTGTATCTACCAAACTCCCGACCCATTCATGGTATCCCAAGTGGACGAAGGCATACAATATGCTTGTATTCCCAACAATGTACTAAGTATGTACAATAGAGGCCATATCGGTGTATCCTCATGTAGGCCCATAACTCTCTATACAATTAAACCAAATGAGCTAGCGCCCATACAAAAGGCACCCACTCAAATACCATATTCTCCAAAACCCCCATCAAATTCCGTGGGAATATCCCACCCTCTGATTCTGGCAGTGCAGATGAACCAACCCCTACCATCATCAATATTGACACCTAAGTCTCTGGATGTACCACGTACATCACCCCATTGTTGATGCTCACGATGTGCTCAATCAACTATGTCAATGCTAGCCTAAATACCTGAGCCATATGCCCTATGACATTTGTAGACAACACATGATGTAATGGCTCCCCCATGATAGGCAGTCACAAAATCCTATAAACATCCTCCATGATGATGGTCATCTCTCCCGTTGGCAGGTGGAAAGTGTTGGTAACCGGATCCCATTTATTGATGAGGGCTACCATCAGGCTGTGATCTGGTGAAATCCATTTATACCTCCTTCATATACCAATCCCCACTAATCACATGTGCTCCCACACATCCTCCTGAATGGTGGGTCTCATTTGAACTAACAAGGATGGCAGTCGTTCCCTCATCGTCAGCTACTTCCTATCTTACATCATTCACACCTAAACACGTTAGTCATTGGCCCTTTTAACTTTCTATTCTAACTTGACCTATCAACCTCATACCATATTTCCCTCTTTTACCTTGTTCACTTATACTCCTACACCACCCGGATCAATTCTATACTATCATCTACTGCCCCAGCCTTACACTAATACTACTATTTTCTACCCAACCCACCTTCTCCTTCCCTTACACGGCCTAAACTTCACCATTTTTTGAATCTTTTTTATTTACCACATCAACTGATATTGGTTACCCATCTGATGACGATTCCTCTTTACCAGCCGGTGCTAATAAGCCAACTGACATCGGACAATAACCAAATGATGTTAGTTACTATTTCGGCCCCAAGCCAAACCCCCACGCCCCCCATTACCTAAAAAATTAAAAAAACACCTAATCTACCCACCAAAATCCCATACAACTAAGTCTATGTTCCTTTTCCACCCTAATCAAACTAATTTGACCCTCCCCTACTCTAATTTCACCCATTTTTAATCAAAATTCAAAAACCTTCAAATTTACATTTATACTCAATTTAATTACACAAAACTCAATCTAGAGTTCAGATCCTACCTCCTCAATTTGCAGCCTCCATGTTGGGACCTCTAGCTAAATGGGGAACCCCTCTGTTCCTTCCCCTACCTCTTCCATCTCAACCAGTTCCACACTCCCTCAACAAATCACCCAACTGCAACGTGGGGCCACGAAATCATCTCCTCTAACCACTCAACTCGCACTAAACCAGCCTCCTAGTACCTTTTTTTCACTTTCCTTGCCAAGATTCACTCCTAAACATCGTTTTCAAACCACAAACATACACAAATGATCCCGTCTTGGGCGGAATTTTTGTTTTTAATTCACATTTTTCGTGACCGATGTCAATCTAGTCATGCCCTAGGTGACCGGATTGGTCCCCTTACTAGCATCGGTTACCTCTCAACCGGTATCGATCACCCTACCTCAACCAATTCTACCTAATTTACCCAAATTTTTGTTATAGGATGTCATTTTATTGTTGTCACAACCTTACCACAACCCTATAGGCTCACTTCATAGCCCTACTAGCCTAGTCACCTCCCTAATTATACTTGGGGGCACATAATTGCCTACACCTCGGCCTTACCCACAACCTTACCTATACACCCTCACCGACCTCACCCATTTGACACTTGAATTCGCTTACTCATTGTACCTTATGATGACGTTACTCATGTTGTTTAGCCTACCAACATTGCCTTTCCTAATTCCATGATGTTTATCTCAACCAGACCAAACCTTTTAGTGCTTCGGAACACACCTATGCCAGTTCTTGTACCTTGCCTCATTATGTTTCTAGGAGCACTTCCTATACCTTGGATACCTAGACAATATCAACCTTATTTGGATAAACTATCGACCTTTGATGATTTAGAGTTTGTGAGCTTTTCAACTTAGTGCCTTGTCGCATTATAGATGTGTGCGTATGTTTGACTGCCCCTATTACCCATATTAATATCACCATTTCCTATACCCGTGCCTTACCTCACGTTTCATCACCTACCACTTTATCAAACCCATCACCAATTTTACCTGCTCCTCAATCAGTTCATTGTTTGAGGGGGATCACTTTCATCCATACCTGGGGCAACTGCTTCCTACTTTTGTCATCGTCTCTTATCAATATAAGCTACGTGACAAAAAGGGGAAAATGTAGACACCCAAAATTGGGTCACAATCCTCTACACCTCCTTTGACTAACATACCCCTTCTCATGACCCCTCCACACATTATTATTAGTTTAATTACTCATATTAAGTTCATAATTCCCTCACCCCTCCACCTCACCTCTCCACATCACCATGGACCCATTCCAACCCTATTTATTAACCTAGACTAAATCACCACTCCCATTAACTAACTAAGACTCATTCTAACCCTAACATTCATGACCTATTATCCCTCCTACCAATTTTCCACTTTATTTAGTGCCAACCCAAACTCCTAGTCCATAAAAAACCTTGACCAATGCCAAAAATATAGAGAAAAGGCTATTTTTGAAAAAATATGACCTTTTCTCCCTAACCGACACTGGTTATTCCTCGACCGGTGCCAATCACCTAACCACCATTGGTTTCTTTGAATAAGAAATTCCAACCCTTTTCCTGGGTTCCTCCATCTTAGGTTTTTAGTTCTAGCATTCTTAGCTCTTGTATCCAAGCATTTGAAACAAGATTTTGACAACCAACATAAAACCTGAGCACCCACATTCTTCGTCAATAACCAACCTCTTGCTCGACAACCTTAGATCATTCATAGGGAAGCACACAGGCTCCATTGCCATGGTACTGGACCCAGACCCATTTCTCTTACGAATGCCCATCAACCCCTGACATCCACCAATCTATAGGTCTTCAGATAAGTATCTTAACCTTGTTTGTTAGTTCTTATTTTGGTCTTAGATCTCTTATTCTCTCTTGTTGTCCAACTCTTTTCTCACCTGAATACCATTTGTCACCCATCTACCTGATACCCTACCAACTTGAACCCTTTTTCCTCCCCAATCACCTCTCTCACCCTTTCTGAATCTTCACATAAATCCTACTACCCTGCCTAAGCCTCCCCAACCCTTTGTGCAATCACTGAGAGATTGAACCAAGCCCTTTTATAATGTGGCACCCAATTTCCCCTATTTTGATCAATTAGTCAACTAATACCGATTAACCTAGTGACTGGCATTAGTTCCTTTAACCAACATCAGTCTCTGTGCCTGGAAATTTCCCTCATACCAGGGAACCAATTCACATACCCAAAACCTCTCAAAACTTCCCAGAACCTCACACAAACCTCTATAATACCCTCTGCCACACCTACAAACCTCAACAACCAACCACCCTCTTTAGATTTAGTCTTGTATTCATTATTTAAACTAGATTTGATTTACCGTGCTTGTGTAAGATACCTAAATTATACAACTACAATAGGACTCTTTATTTCATGTTCTTGTCAGCATCTAACTTGTTTTCAAATGTGGATTGACAACCTTCTGGAAAGTACCTTGCTTCTTGGATCTAACTTTCAAAAGGCAATCTACCAACCGATATTTTTAATTCTATCTTGTGGTCTTGTGTTCTTTTCAGGTAGTCCTTCCTAGAAAAAAAGGAGTTCTTCACAATTGGCTTGATCTTGTACAATATGCACAACCTTCTTTTCACCTCTAGGTATTCCTCATGTACCCAACCTCTTACCTTAAATGTTTTACTTATACATACGCAACTTATTGGTGAAACATTTTGGCACGCCTTGTGGGACCTTCATTTGTGGGTTCCTTTATATTCATATAGGTTGCATCTTGTGTGTTTCCTTTCTAAATTTTTGTTCACTAAATCTTCTTCTTTGGTAATCTTCTCTTTTCTAATTGGTCTAAATGAAACACTTCTTTTGGTGCATTTAAAAATAATCCTTCTTCTTTCTTATTTTCTTTCATTAGTGAAATTCATCCTTCTTTTTATTCAATCTTGTTTACACTGAATATAATATTTCAGTTTGGAGCTTAAAACACTTGCATTTCTTCCATGTATGTCTACATATTTAGCTCACATAGTTAAGTAGCAATCATACGACGGAGGTCATGACCATTTTGTGATTGATTAATAAAGCGTAGTTCACATTTGTGCACACACTCCTTTTCCAAATCATTTAACACAATCTATAAACTTCTTAAACATTCCCTTTTAGGAAGAAGTCGTCAAGGATTTAAAAACTAGTTGATGGTGGGCCCCACCCCGTGTTCTAGCCATTTTATCATATTGAAGCTCATACCTCACATACCGCAAGGTATATCAATGAATCCTTTGCAAAAAAAAATCTGAAACCATCCATAGATTGCTTTCTAGGTACCTTCGTTATCCAAACATTCTATATCATTCATAGTCAGTCTTAAGGCATAAGCCAACTAAACACTAAAAATATGATCCTAGGATAATGTGTTTATTTAGTTTTTGTTTGTTTGATTGTCACCTTTCTTTCTTGTCTTCTACAATTTGAGTTTTGAGGACATATTCACCACTTTTTCTTCTTCTTTTCCACACTTATCCATCACAACTAGTTAATTCTAGTTTTTCATGAGTGTGTTAAATCATATTTGTCATACACAACCTCTTTCAGAACTTATTTTCATCAAATTTAACTCAAAAAATCATATTGTATTCATTCTTCCATTTTTATCAATAATCGACATCAATCCAACTACTGATATCATTTATTTCATCCTACTGGCACCGATTAACTGATCGGTATTGGTTTCTCTATTTTTTAATTTTTCTGTCAAAAACAACAACCAGATTCTTTTAAACACTTTGTTTCTGAGTTTCTATCACCCTTAAGAGAACCTAGAATACTAGCATTTCACTTTTCTTCCCTAAATCTTTAAATTTATTCATTTTTAGAGTAACCAACATCAGTTACCTTCCTACCAACATTAGTATTTCTACCTAACCAACACCGGTTTACTAACCAGTATCAGTCTCTGTGTTTTTTATTTTTTACAAGAAACAACAACCTATTTCTATCCTCCAAACTTCACCGAACATTTTTTTCTGAGTTTTGTTAGTTTTGCAGAGCCTAGAATACCTATCTTCCAACTTTCTTATGGTTTGGACTCACCAACAGATGTGAGCACTTTCCTTTCATGTTAGTTGCATACTGTTACTTTCTTCTCCTTTGCCATCATCTATTTCTTCACCAATAGATCCCAATGTTCTTGCAACTATACCTATAGCTGACGAGGAATTCAATAAAATTCCTTGATCATAATTTCATAGCCTTACATCATTATCTCGCCCACTCTTCTACCCATGATTCATTGGGCCAGCCGTGTATGCCTACCTCTATGCCCCCTGTCATATCCATGAATGATAATTTATCATTACCTACTCCCATGTCTATGCCATTTACTACACCCTTGACATCCATCACACCTTTGGCGTCTGTCTCACCTTCAACGTCTATCACCCCCTGACTTCTGTCAATGCCTCAACATCTTCCATATCCTCATCCACAACTCCTAGTATAGGGATCCCCACATCATCAGTACCTATTACTTTTCAACTACCAGTTGCATCGACATCCTATATGCCTTATCATAATTTGGTAGTCTCGATTCCTCCTACTCTGCCACCTGTTACCATGAGGATCTTCCCATAAGCTCCTCCCACCTACACCCGACCTCAGTCACAACCTATAACATCCACCTCGTATTCAAGGTACATGCCCTCATCGTCTATTCTTTCCTACGTACCCACTTCTCATTTCACATATTCAACACCACCATACACTGGTTTCCTATCTATGAACTATTCATCTCATCTACCCCCTTATACCGTAGGGGGCACTCCTCAATCTAATCCTACCACGGATCTTATCAAGATGATGATGAATAAGATGCAAACACTTGAGGCCTTCATTTTCAGATCACATAATGTCCTTAATTAAGATAAAATTTGTAATGATCCCATCCACCCATCCATACCTATCCACTCTTATCCTACACAATGGGAGTTACCCAAGTTCAACTGTTTCAATAACAAGGAAGACCCTCAACAACATTTACAATCATTCAAACACGTGTGTTATTTGATCACCCATAATGATGCCTTACTCAGAATATTTTCCATGTCCCTGTCGGGACCTACCCTAGATTGGTATAGTGCTTTTCCTAGGCACTCATTCTTCTCCTTCAACCAATTGGCCCAAACTTTCCTTAACCAATTTTCAATCAATATCTCTAAGAAGGTATCTATGATAAATATTTACTCTATTTGCCAATATTATGATGAATCTATTATAGATTTCATCGCATGTTTGTGGGGTCTCATCAATCAACTCAACTTCTAACTACCAAAAGCAGAGCTCATAGATTTATTCACAAGGGCGTGTGCTAGACACATTTCCCTGACTCTCTAGGTTCAAATGTTTCACACGTTTGACAAATCCTTCACCATGGCCTCAAAACTAGGGATTCATGCCCTTGAAGAAGAGAAACTTAAGTTACGTAAAAATAACCTCACCCAGACCTCTATAACACCCTCTTCTAGAACTATAGACCTCAAAAACCAACCACCCTCTTTAGATTTAGTCTTGTTTTCATTATTTAGACCAGATTTGATTCACTATGCTTGTGTAAGATACCTAAATTATATAACTATATTAGGACTCTTTATTTCATGTTCTTATCAGTATTTAACTTGTTTTCAAACATGGATTGTCAACCTTCTAGGAAGTACCTTGCTTCCCAGATTTATCTTTCACTAGGAAATCCACCAACTGATATTTTTAATTCTATCTTGTGGTCTTGTGAGCTCTTCACAATTGGCTTGATCTTCTACAATACGTGTAACCTTATTTTCACCTCCAATTATTCCTCATGTACCCAACCACTTACCTTAAAAGTTTTACTTATACATACACAACTTATTGGTGAAACATTTTGGCACGCCCTGTGGGATCTTCATTTGTGGGTTACTTTATATTCATATAGGTTACATCTTGTGTTTTTCCTTTCTAAATAGTTGTTCACTAAATCTTATTCTTTTTTAATATGCTCCTTTCTAATTGGTCTAAATGAAACACTTCTTATGGTGCATTTAAAAATAATCCTTCTTCTTTCTTCTATTCTTGCATTAGTGAAATTTGTTCTTCTTCCCATTCACTATTGTTTACATCGAATATCATATTTCAATTTGGGGCTTAAAACACTTGTATTTCATCCCTATATGTCTGCATATTTAGCTCACATAGTTAAGTAGCAATCATACGACAAAGGTCATGACCATTTTGTGATTGATTAATAAAGCATAGTTCACATTTGTGCATACACTCCTTGTCCAAATCACTTAAAAAAATCTACACACTTCTTTTTCCAAATCATTTAATGATGCACTTATATGATCTCTTTCTCTCTCCATGATTGAAATGAAAAATGAAACAATTACTTAAATTACAAATGTTACTATAACATATTCTCATCCCTCCTCTCCTTTAGTAAGTTGAATTTATCATCCCTTCTCTTCCTATTAAAAATAAAAATTATACATCTACTTGTGTTACTTATCTACCTATTATTCATGATAATGTGGAAAATTCAAACAATGAATATTTTTCTTCTATTCAACATGTTACAAATGATTCCTTAACTCTTTCTATTGATAAAAAATATGCACTTATTTCTTCTATTCTTATTACAAATTACTTACATAGATATTATTGATTATATATCTTTAGATGCTAAATTTGAAGTTAATCCCTTATCCCATGATAATACCCTCATACCTACCACTAGTGCTCTTATGCATGATGTTTTTCCTCCTACCCTTCCTTCCCCTAGGTATAATAGTGTTATAATGGCTACAATTAATGACAAGATTCAACCCCTTATTGAACCACTTCATATTTATCTATACCTCCTTATAAGGTCATCTCCTTGATGCATGTTTTATGTTATTTACAAAAAAGTGCATACTTTATCTTTACAAATTATAACATATAATGCTTGGATTGAATCTAATTCTATATAAAGAAATATAATTATGTACAAGAAAATTAATTTTGCATTCCCTAGAGATTTCATTATGCCTAAGTTTAAGTTGTTTGATGTGACTAGTGATCCTTATTTTCATCTTAACAACTCTAGAATTTCTATGGCCTCCTTTGATAATGATTGGTTTTTACTAAAAGCATTTCCTAAGAGTCATACAGACGTTGCTTCACATTGATTTCATCATATCCCTAGTGGATCTTTGAGTACATTTTTTATACATTGAGGAGGTATTTTTCATTCACTTTATTAATGATAAAGAACCTAAGGTCACCTATGATCATTTGTAGTCCTTACATCAAGGAAAATGTGATCTCATTTCTAATCATATATTGAAATTTAAAATGTATATGCTACATTCAATTTAATATCCCATTGATCTATAAGTTCAATATATTTTTTTCCATGGCCATATCTATCCTTTTAAGGAGAAGTAAATTTATGATACATGTGATTCCTTTCATGATATTTTATTTCATGTTGTTCCTTCGGAAAAATGGCTTGCTCCTCCATGAGAGTCAATACCATTGCATATTGATGATATTATTCCTAGTAAAGAATCTAATACAAGTGCTATTATTAATCCATTATACATTTCTAGTTAAATTAAGGTATTACATCAAGGCAATAATTTCTATGATTCTAGTACTAGACCTAATGTACTTACAATGCATTTTATTTCTCATAAGAGGAAACCCCTTCACTTTGATAAATATCAATATTGAACACATGATATGTTTCTTAGCTTAATGGATAAACACCTAATAAATTTACCATATAATTCCCATCATCCCCCTCATCGTATTGAGTGATAAAAAGGCCAACCTTTTTAAAACTATCATGACATCAATAGACATCATGATGATGACTAGTATGTATTAGATCAAAAGCTCAAGAAACTTGAAGATAAGAGAATTATTTATTTTGAAGCATTTTATATTTTGTCTGTTGAATCTTTGTGTCTTTCTCCAAGGAATATCTCTATGGATATTGTGATCTCCCATGATACCTCATCTAAGGAGCAATTTATTTTTTTGATATCCTACAAGAAATATTTCTGAGAGAGGATCTTCTCCTCTTTGGTCATTTAAACCTCCTATGTTTAAATGGGTTACTAAATCTAACCATTTTATTTTATAAGACAATCAAGAAACAATAAATAAAAAATATGAATTTGTATTATAAGAAAACTCTCATGTACAAAAAATAATAATCAGAGAGCATATAATAATAGTATTACATCATAATATCCTAAAGTGACCAAGAGTCTATTATTCAACTAGTTCATACATCATTTCAAATATATTTTCTCAATTCATGGTAATATATTATTATCATCTAAAAATTTCAACTAAAGTAGTAACACAAGACATAAGGTGATAATCCAAAAAAGTGTACACACACATTTGTATCTTGGAGTGACCAAGAGTCTATTATTCAATTAGTTCATACATCATGTAAACTATGCTTTCTCAATTCATGATAATATACTATTACCATCTACAAATTTCAATTAAATCAATAACACAAGACATAAAGTGATAATCCAAAAAAGATCATAATATACATACATATCAATGCCACATCAAAAAGCATGTACAATGAGGGGTATCCCCCTTAGAATCGTGTATCATACATTTTCCTCAGTTGACTCATTTGTACTATAAATATCTACACTAGCTCAAGAGGCCGAAACCTCTCCTTGGTCTTGTCATCTCCAAGAGCACAATCATGACCTATTTCATTACACCCACTCCCATAATACACCCACCTCTACTAAAATATTTGCATAATATGCCTACATGGTCATTAATATGCTTAAAACATTATGTGTTAACTCTATCCCAAGTGGGAGAACATGCCGCCTATCAAGCTAATCCTGACAGTGATCATGGTGTCTGACCAACACTATGTAAGTTTTTACTAGTACATGACCAAATAAATTGTCATACTCGCCCATGATATAATCAACGTGCTTCAAAAATCATGCATATATAATGTTTGTAAATATATTCTAAGTCATATTACAAAGTGATACATCCATAATAGCATCCCAATAAGAATAAAATACAAATTCAATTCAGAATAACATTCATTAGACACCATTATTATCCATAATCAATACAATTTTAAATTACTTGATTAAAAAAATAAATCACATTATACTTACATTGAGCCAAGGTTGTTGCTAATTCATCATCTAGAGGTGCACCTATTGGTGGTTCCCAATATCTTCCTACTAATGGGGGCATGGCTCCCCCACCTCCTCCTGTAGGTGGAAGACCTACTCCTCCACCTTCTCCTCCTACTAACTCTACATGAACCCTATGTCGAGCCTCCTAATATAATTGGGAATAACCACACCCAATGTGCACTCATCCACCACTAAATGTATCCATTGTACAACTAATGTCATATCCTACTACTATGAATAAAGTTGGATCCACCTCATCTACTAGTGGTGGATCTAGATCAACTAATGCCAGTCCTGAACAATCACCCTCTTCATATGATGCATGTAAATATATCCACCATGGGTAGGGTGTTGGGGACACATATTATCTCATCCTGAACTATAGTGTGATCTTCTCATACTGAAACCATTCCACTTTTATGTGGAATTGGTCTTCTAGCCACATGCTAGCCCTAACTCATCATATCTCATTAATGCCCTTGATTGTAGTCTTGATTTCCCACTGAACTACCTAGGCATTTCAACACTTCATCCAGAGAGTTCAAGATGCTCACCCAAAGTGCACGAAGCCTATCAGGTCCCTCATTTTTGAAAGTGTGTCAAGATGTTAGCATGAATGTCCAAATTAACCATTATCAAAGTGCATATTCCATCATAATAATCATATACATGAGCTCAAATAAAAAACATGCATAATCAAAAAGCATACTAGATCAGATCACAATTAAGATCAGAATAACTATATAAGTACCATGATCATAGAAATATATTACCAAAATCCATCCACAGTTATCCATTATATTAATTCATAAAGTAATAGAAGTTAAATACATAATCAGAGTAAGCATATAATCATGCATGCTAGTATATCATGGAAACATAACTCCACAACACATGCATTGTACAAAACCATGCAAACCAACTAACATATATTGAGGTGGAGACTTGCCCTTCACCTCCCACACATCTCATAATTTACTACATGTTCAAAAATATACATGTGTACATACAAAAACAACTAGGTCGCATGCATACTAGCCTAATAATAGATTAAACATGTAGATAACCTTTGTTCTAATCATATTATTAGCTCAAAATTTGTATGACCCTTGATCTTCCCTTTGCATGTGCTTCATCCTGAAATAGGAATTCCTTCATCTCCAAGTCTTCATGTCTTCCTATAATTTCAAAACATTGCTTAAATGCCACTCCATCTCATCGTTGTCTATTTTCATCTCGTGGCTCCAAAATTGACTAAGTCCCAAATGGCTTCTGCTTGGGCACAAGCCTTCATGCACTATCCATCCTAACTTATGCACCCACATTCGCACTTTTCTCATGCACTCCTTAAACCTTCATGTGTGGTATATACTTAGTACAATTTTACCATGAAACATTACCCCACACTAAATGGATTTATGTCATCGGTAATACTTTGATCAATATTGTCACCAAAAAGGATGTATAGTCAGTACGGTAAAACGAAGAATTCAATTCCTAAAAAGAAATCATAATCCAAAAAATTACTCAGGTTGTACTAGGTTGGAAGAGTTATAAAATCTCAGCCCGTATCTCACTCATCACCTTCTTCCATTTGTCAAGTTTTGCTAAAGCCTTCCTAGGCATTGCCTTAACAATTCCTGACACTTGATAACGTGCCAACTCTTCAACCCTACTCTTAAGTTCCTTAATTAATATTTTTAACTCTATTCATACTCCTTCCATTACGTCCATATGGTCCAATACCATATTCCAAAATTGACCTATCTGAAGCTCCAAATTATCTCTCTTATTCTTGATCACCTCTTCCTATTTGGTCACCTCAGTCATAGTCAAGGTGGTGCATTTAGCCTTATTAGAAGGCATCTTCTCTTGAATGGTTAAGAGAATTGATTCTTAATTGACCAATAGTGTATCAATTATATCTTCATGCTCATGACACTAGTTGAAAGCCACATTAGTTTTTGCATTTACTTCTTTGAGCCTTGTGAATAAGTCCTCAAGATCAATGATCCTTGCTTTAACAACGACCTTGTTATTCTCCTTCTCCTTCATGATTTCTTATTTTTAGGCCCTGTACCACTCCTTATGTTCTCAAGATCATTCTCACTAAGTCCTCCAGATACTCTATTTCAACAACATAATCACTTCTGGATTAGCTTACCAATGATGGGCACTATCCCAAAAATTGTTTGACCAAGGCATCGGGCATGTCATACGCTTCCTTAGTTCTCTTCTGCTCTCCCTGGATGTCTTTCTTCAAATCCTCTACTTCGTGATCCTTTTCTTTCTTTTCAGACACCAAGACTCTCATGGTTACGCCTGCATCAAGGTTCTTGCACCCAACCTCTACTGCCAACTTATTTAAGGTGTTGCATGCCTTCTCATCTGTCAAATGGTTGGATTCGATTGCCTTGTACCTCTTTCTTGACTCATTCTTCAAAGTAATGGTGCCAATAGAATTTTGGCTTACCTCAAACTTAGGTTCCTCAACATGATTTTGCACGCTCTAACTCAACATCTTCCTTGTGTGCAAAACTCCTTCATCCTTATCCATCAACTCCCATGCATAAAACTTCTCATTTGGAAATGTGCTCTAAAAACATGCTCTTAGGAACTTTTTATTGTCATCTAAAAAATCCATGTGAGGAGATTGGGGTGTCAATCTCTTCCTCTACACCTTTTTATTCATTCTTTAGTTTTTAGGAGTAGGAGTCCCCGCACTTGTGCCCAATCTTCTGTGTGTCTCTTCCTTGATGAAAAAGACATCATCAACTTCTTTCTCCATATACTCCTCTCACATAGGTGTGTCGTCCTTCAGTAGAATATTTCTTCCCTCTTCTTCTTGCGCATGTGCTTTGTGTTTCTTTGAGGCATTCTTCCGTACCAAATATTCTACCCATTTTTGTTCCAATTATTCACACAAATTTGATCCTTCCTTCTCCAAATATGATTCTTCACTTGTCTCTGTACTAGAGACAACCGTGGTTTTTGGGTGCTTAAGTTTATCTTGCTCTACGCTCCCTTGTTGTGAGGTCCCTACACCACCAGTGTTTCACCTAGTGTAATACATCTTCTTCTTCAAGTGGTCCAGCTTCCCTTCATCTTCATCGCCTTCTTCTTCCTTAGGGTCATCCTCATGTGCCCTCTTTAATGGCAATACTGCTGTCCTTCCAGGATGAAAAAATGTGGAATTTTTGATATCCACCTTAATCCCTCCTTGATTTTTAGGTATTAACTATACAGACACTCTACAAATCAAGCCTGTAATGGTGACATTTAGTTGGGGATGCAAGTCTAGCATGTTGGGCTCCAACACCTCTAAGTATGTGGGCCTCAAATCATACCTATAGGTCACGTGAAAAGTGTGTAAGTTTGAGTTGACCTTATCAGTGTCAAAGGTCAACTTATGCACATCCTTTATTCTATTTATAGAGTACTTGAGATACCATGTAGTGAAAGCAAATGAAAAATTACACCAGGGGCCCATCTACCCATTTTTCATTCTAAAACATGCAAGTAGTGTTGCATAACTGCAAACTTCATCTGTTCCCCAACTATCATGGGAAATTCATAGAATGCACCATTTATTCTCAAATGCCCTTCTCAACCTCTCATACCATTTGTTCATTTGTGCTTTATATGTACTTATTAATATGCCATCACAAGTATATCCCATGAATTATACCATGGGAGATTTATTCATAGGTGGGTAAACCCACAACTTTTCATCCGCTCCATCCAAAACTTCAATCTCTGAAAACAAGATGAGGAGGATGATAGATACCCAAAATATCTTCGTACCTTCATCATTTTGCTCCTACGCCTCTTCTATGATTCCTTCAGAGAAAAAATGTGCGATACTATAATGTGCCTTGTTCGCCATTTTGTGCACCACATAGAGGAATATCTTGTTTACGTCTATCCATCGCTTGGAGGTGCCCAATTTGTAGCTAACCAACCTAGTTACAGCCTTATTCGCAAGATCATCCAAGTCCACAACAGGGATTTTTTCAGTGGCAAGTATTTATAATATGGCAGAAATTCCATTTTAGGAAAATTTGAAAAGGTGAATTTTTTGGAGCAAGTCAGTGTCTTGTTTGCCTAAAATTTACAGTATATTTTTTTTAGGGTTTGGCTTCACCTACATTTGAAAACATCTCCTATAAAAAACTAGGTGATTCGTCAAGTAGTATACTACTACCTTATTACTGGTTGAGCTACTGGCATATCAAATACCATGAAATTACGTACTCTAAGTGCTAATGCATATTACAGATCTGTTTACTGTTTAGAAGTTTGCAATCAGGTGACAGGTGCTATTTTTTTATGTGCGACTAATAATATTTTCTGATGCACATGATAAAGGTTTTCTGTGGACGGGTGATAAGGAGATTCAGCTGACGCATGCAATAAGGGTTTGGTGGTTGACGTCTGACACTACTATTGTTGACGTACAAGTAGTACTCTTGTTGATGCATGACAGTACACTTGTAATTACTCATGACACAACACTTCTTTGACGCGTGACAAAAATATTTTTTGGCATGTGACTTATTATATTTACTGGCGTGCGACAAAGGTTTTCTATGGACGCGCGACAAGGAGATTCAGCTGACATGTGACAATATGGGTTATGTTGTTGATGCCTGACATAGCTATTGTTGATGCATGAAACTTATTCTGTTGACGCACGACACAATACTTCTTTGACGAGTGACAAGGATATTTTTTGACATGCGACAAGGTTTTTCTGATGACGTGCGACAAGGTATAAGTTGTTGATGCACGACTGTGTTGTTGTTGATGCATAGACACTTTTGCTATTGATTAACGTATGACTTAGTGTTGCTGATGCACATGACAAAGTTTCAACTTAGCCATTCAAAATAATGGAAGGTGTCTGGTCCTCATAATGTGAAGAACCCAAAAAGTAACAAAAAAAGTCTCAAGAATTCCCTATTCAAGTATTTTGAAAACTCTACTGCAATAGATATTATAACCACCATGCACCCATGTAGCTGCCACGAGAATGAAATACGAGTATGGACTATACGGAAGGTAATATAAAGGTGTACATGCATTCTACACAATATCAACCAAATGACACCTATGATGATACCATGTCAGATCTTGAAGATATTCCTGTTGGGATGCCCGAGCTTGAAGATATTCCTGTTGAGGTATAATTAGGATTACATTAAGATATCGCACATACAAATACTCAGCAAAATGGAACAAAAAAATACAAATTTAAATTCTGGTTCACGAAAGAGGAAAGTAGATGATTCTGATAATGCTCAAAATTCTACGCATAAAAGGAAAACATTGAAAAAGAACAAAAATATGTCGACACTTGGGAGGACATACAAGTGTGATTGGGCTGCCAAATTTCCATTTATCAAACTTATACAACTAGCTAATTCAGAAGATATCCCATCTTAATGTACATGTGCAATATGTACGTGGAAATTAGGCAAAGAAAAAAAATGTGGTTTAAGTTGAACACTGTAGAAAAACACTATGGAAAACAATATTTGACTATAACGGGGGAGGATGGCCAAAAAATCAAAACATGGGTAGAAAATTGAAAAATAATGCATGCATGTTAAATATGCAGTAGATTATTAAGGAGAGCAGAAAAGACGCAGACATCTCATGTAGAAGGGAGGAATGATCATATCGCAAATTGGTAAGATGAATCAATCAAATTTGCATGCAAAACTCATACAATTATTTACTTTATTTCACATAATTAAGAAAGGAAAACCAATTTCAGATTTCCTCGATTTCAAGGTTTTTTATCAATACAATGGAATGTACAATGTTCCTTGGTCTCATTGGTCAAACAATAGTACATGGGAAATGGAAAAATTCCTTTCAATGATAGAGGAGGAAGATTTGAAAGAGAAAGTAAAAAATGATAAGTTCATCTCTTTTTTAATTGATGAAGTGACAATAGTCAACAACACTGCATGGGTATGTATCCATGTCTATAATTTAGAAAATCATATAAGGACACCGCATCTGTTGGGTGTTATGAAAATGGTTGAAAATTGTAATGCCGAAAACATACATAAAGTAATTGTTTCTCATTTGAAAGATATTGTTGGAATGACTTATTATCAAATTGCTACAAAGTTGGTATGCATAGGAGTAGATGGTGCATCAGTCATTCAGGGTCACCAAACAGGGCTTTGTGTTAGATTGTAAATAAATGTGGCCCCTTATATGCTAGCAATTCACTGTATGGCTCACAGAATAAATTTAGCATATAAAATGGTAAACAACTATAAAATATTGCTAAAGTAGAAGACCTTATAAGAGAACTTCATGTTTGTATAGCAAGCATCCCAAAGCGATTCCTTGAGTTCCAAAAATTTGTAATTGGAATTACAGATGGAATTTTTTTCTGAAGGATGTTGAGATGAGATGGATTTCTTTGTATGAACATGCATGCAAAGTTCATGAGGAGTATCCTTCATTGGTTGGTTTCATGCACAAATATCATCATGAAGTTGACAGGGTGAGGGACTTGTTGTTCCGTTTAACTGATTTGGAGACATTTCTTACATTGGTTGGTATTCTTCCAATGTTGTAGGAGATCAATACACTAATGAAGCATGCACAAGGGAGATTAATCTATATTGTGGATTTTATACGGATGAGAAAAATGGTATGTCAAAATCTTGATGTCTTGTACACTTCCCAAGATAGTTTTGATACACCTGTTTTTGATAATTGGAAAGCTTTATTAGATCTTAAGAATCCCAGTAACTATTTGAGATTTAATATCCACAATCAACTCTATATACATGTTAATGAGAGGGACATACCACTGCACATTTTGCAAAAATGTTAAGATATTACAAGATCAGAAAGAGAAGAAGTTCCTGTGACATGTAATCTCTTTGATTCTGTTACAGTTGAAACAATAATAAAGCTTAGAAAAATTTTAGAATCCTTATCATCAGAAATTAGAGAACGTTTCTACAAAGATAAAATTCTTGAAGCAATGGGTGTGATGAATCCTAATTTTTGGAATACTGAAGGTGCTTCATGCAGACTTTGTAAGAAAGATTTCCATAAATCCATGAGTACAATAATGGAACATTTCACCAAGACTTCAAAGGTCAAGGGTATGGAAATCAAAGGTATATTGAATGTTGATTTATTAAAGTCTCAATCAACACATTTTGCAACAACAATGAGGAACCAATATAAAAGTTTAGACAAACCTTCTGAGAGTGGTGATATTACAAGGCTCTAGAGAGGAATCTATCAAAGTATTGTGTTACAAGAAGACATCAGTGAATATTTTAGATTATATGAGTTATTCCAAACAATTATTTTGGGGTATATGGAGGACGAAAGGGTTTTCAGTGCTTTATCATTTATAAAATCAAAACTGAGAAATAGGTTGGATAAAAATATTGAAAAGTTGCATGAGGTGTTATGTTTCTCACTACTCTTTGGAAACCTTTCCTTTCGATAGAGAAATTGCGCATTGGAATTCCCTTGCCGAAAGAAGAGGTGTAAATAATACAACTAAAATTACAGTCGTTCCCAACGATGAGACTGGAATTGGTGTGTTGTCACACTCTGTAGAAGAGAATATCAACTTTGAAGAAGCTATTGATAATGGATTGTTTCATCTTTAAATAGGTATCTCCTTGACCTTACTTTTATTATTTGTCACCTTACATTTTAACTGTGGTTATTTATTCAATTTCATATTAATAGATTCGAATATAATAGTTTATAGTTAGACGTAACAGTGAACACAATTGTAACTCTACATATGCAAATATTGACTAAGGAGGCTTTTTAACATATTTTGTTTCAGCTCTTGTTATCATTAAAGATGTTACAGGTATATATATTTACATTTATTTAGATACAATTATTTATAAAAAATATGTTTTATATAATTACTATTTTGGATTTTTCGAATACTAATTTGCAAGGCCTTCAAATTTTAGATCTGCATATTCTTCCACTATTATATTTCTTCTTTAATACTTCCTTAATACTTCCATTTTCTTTATTGAAAAGGTGGGTTGTCCAAGACATGCATAGGTTCTCATTTGCATTTTATTTAAGGTCATCTTTTTGTTCTCTTCCTTAATGCTTTGTCACACCCATCTCAATCATTATTTCAAATTTTCATCTTTTTTTCTTGAAAACATGGGTTGACATCCATCTGAGGAAGCTCTCACTTCTCGGGACTGACAATGTTAGGAAACTCACCCATCTATATACTAATAGATTAGGTTTTTGAGCTCATGTTGAGTTTTATTGAATCAAAGGCCGTCTAGCTCACTTATGTGAAGGATGATTTCTCATTTTCCTAGGGGGATATTATCTATTATTTTGTCACACCCATGGTAGAAGACAAGAGGTACTTAAGTCTTTAGTTCTTTTTAATTTTGGCTTTTAATGACTTTCTATTTTTTCCTTCATATAAGCAAGGCTCAATCAATATTTCATCTTTTCTTTCTTGAAAATTTGTGGGTTGACATCCATCCGAGTGAAGCTTTCACTTATTGATCAGGTTTGATGACATTTTGTCTTGGCTTGGTAAATCCCCAATCTATATACTAATCCATTTTTCATGTTGAGTTCTCTAGAATCAAAGGTCATCTAGCTCGCTGTGAAGGATGATAATTGATTTGTCATTTTCCATTCATATGCTTTGTCACCGCCATATGGAAGACAAGAGGTACCTTAAACCCTATTATATGACATAGCTGGATTTTTTACAATCCTGTTTAATTTATTTTGGTATTTGCAAATTGCTTTGATGTAGTGTTTGAACTTTGTGGCATGGATATCAAATTGCATGTAAAAATTGATCTTCTTAAAAAACATTGCATTTACAAGTAGAGGGAAGAAGATTTTGAGTAGTTTTAAATGTGAAAAACCCTTATACAGAGTTCAAATTTTACAAGTAGAGAGAGGAAGATTTTTCTATATTAAGATGTTTCTATCATACCACATTCCAAATTTTTTAAAAACAATTATTCATTATCATCATCCATGATCGTGTTTGAAGCTAAATCTACGTCCACATACAAATCATCATCATCCATATCTATTATAATGTCATCATCCACATCTAAGGTCATCATATCATTACAAGTGTAGAGAAGAAGATTTTGAGAAGGTTTAAATGTGAAGAAACCTGATACAGAGTTTGAATTTTACAAGTAGAGAGAAGAAGATTTTACTGTATTAAGATGTCTCTGTCATACCACATTCTAGATTTTCTTAAAACAATTAGCCATTATCATCATCCATTATCGTGCTCGAAGATAAATCTATGTTGACATAAAATTAATGATTCATCATCATCCATATCTATTCTAATGTCATCATCCACATCGAATGTCATCATATCATTACAAGTAAAGAGAAGATGATTTTGAGAAGGTTTAAATGTGAAGAAACCTGATATAGAGTTCGAATTTTAAAAGTAGAGAGAAGAATATTTTACTGTATTAAGATGTCTCTGTCCTACCACATTCTAAATTTTCTTAAAACAAGTATCCATTATCATCATCCATGATCATGCTTTAAGCAAAATCTATGTTCATATACAATTCATCATCATCCATATCTATTGTAATTTCATCGTCCACATTAAATGTCATCATATCATTACAAGTAGAGAGAAGAAGATTTTGAGAAGGGTTAAATGTGAAGAAACTTGATGCAGAGTTCAAATTTTACAAGTAGAGAGAAGAAGATTTTACTGTATTAAGATGTCTCTGTCCTACCACATTCCAAATTTTCTTAAAACAATTATCCATTATCATCATCCATGATCGTGCTTGAAGCTAAATCTATGTTCACATACAATTCATCATCATCCATATCTATTCTAATGTCATCATCCACATTGAATTTCATCATATCATTAATATTAGAGAGAAGAATATTTTAATCCATATCTATTATAATATCATCAATGTTACAAGTAGAGAGAAGATGATTTTGAGAATGTTTAAATGTATACCACATTCCAAATTTTCTTTAGAAAATCATCCATTCTAGTATCATCATCCATGATCATGCTTAAAGTTAAATCTACGTCCACATACAATTCATCATCATCCTATATCGATTCTAATGTCATCATCCCCATCTAATTTCATCGTCATTACAAGTAGAGAAGAATATTTTGATAAGGTTTAAATGTGAAGAAATTAGATACAAAGTTCGAATTTTACAAGTAGAGAGAAGAAGATTTAACTCTACTAAGATTTCTCTGTCATACCACATTCCAAATTTTCTTAAAAAAATTATCCATTATCATAACGCCATCACATCCATATCAAACATAAACACCATATACAATCTAGAAATTATGTATATAATATATAACAAGATATAAAAATTCAAATTACAACATACTTAAAATCAAATACATATTCATGTTTCATTCTTAAATATATAAAGTATTTCAAATATTTCAAATTTCAAGTTTTAATTTTTCAAGCCTCAATCATTAAATTTTTCCCCAGACAAACTGGCACTTTCCTTTTGAATTTCTGTAGCATCTCCTGTGCCCCTTTCCCCAATGGCTTTGCTCTCCTGTATTCTTTGCTTGAATAATCCCAGAACTAATTAGATCCTCTGCAGCAATGTTTAGATTCTTTACAATTGTTTCTTCTTCCTTTGTTGTATCTCCATGGGATGCGAAACTAGGATCTGCAACTACCTTTACTTTGAGAAAAATCTCAGGGTCAAAGCCATTCTCTTTAATTATCCGCTTAAGTGTATTATTTTTTTTGTTAACCAAAACAATATTTGTTTTCATCTTCATTGATGTGGATAAATTGTTCTTAGTGGTTTCCAAGTGAACTTAGAACACCTTTTCTTGACTCTTCAATTTTTTCATATTTCAACTGCAAAAAAAAACAGTGAGCTCAATTTAACATATTACTAAAATAAGAAAATTTCAAATTAATAAAAAATATTGTTTCAAATTGATAACACTTACAACCCTTCTATCTCTTTTGGCATTTACAATTTCCACTAGATTCTTGTCCTTCGACCATTTGTTGAAATAGGCCTGGGCTATCAGCACTAATATTTTCCAATCTGTTTAATGCTTTATCTAAAATATTTTCTTTATAATTGTTGTTATACATGACAGTCCCACCTCTTGCTTGGATGAGTAAGGCATCCATCTTCACAAGTTGATTTTGGACTGCAGTGTATAAACGGTCCCTTTGCTAATGATTTTCATAACGACTTATTATCTCGTTGATTACTAAGTTTTCCCTTCTCTCCCATTCTATGAGCTCACTGATATGAGGTAAAATAAACTCTTGGACATGGGATTGAAAATCATAACCAATCAAGTTCTCCAAAGGAAATGATGGCAATTGTTCACCATCTGTATCTGAAGAGGATGATGCCGATGGAGAGGTATGGGGGATTTCGGGTCGAGCATCGTTTGCTAACTCTTTTTTCCTTTGGGTGGCCTGATCCTATTTGCCATAAAATAAATCAATATTCAAATATTGAAATTGAAAGTGAAATGTAAAAAAAATTAAATAAATTATGTTGAAATGGAGATACACCTGCTGGCCTTGAATCATATCACGTGTTGAAAAATCCTGTTGGGTCATTGTTATCAATGCCCAAGTAATCTTCATCTAAATTTATATTATTTAAAACTGATACGCCGGTTGTGTTGGGCTAGCCACTGAGAGAGGGTTGGAATTGGAAATGTAGAGGTAATTTTTAGTGTCCCACTAGGGGCTGGAGGAATCGGCATGTGTTTTCCAATGTTCTTTTTACCTAAACCTCTTGTTGGGATTTTGAATTGTAATGGTTGAGGATGTTCCGGTGTCATTGTTTATACAGACAACAAATGACTACTATGTATTGCAAAGTCCAAGAAAAAGCAACAAAATCATTACTAAATTATATGAAAAATGTTTAAAACTATGCAAAAGCTACGAAATTATATGAAAAACTATTCAAAATTTTTATAAAAGCAATAAAATTATACCTTGTTGTTGAGGGGTAACCTGTCATTATACTGGAGGTGGACGTGTTAGAGTAGCCATAGAAATTGGTTGTGTTAGAGTTGTGTCAGTCTATGGCTAGGATGATGGAGTAGGGTGTTGAGAATTGATAATTACACCCGATTGGATAGAGTGAGTTGGTGATGCCTGTTGAGAAGCACATGTATAGTCCAAAGTCCCTGCAAGTGCAGCAACAATCAATTACATGTCAATTCAATATGGTAAATAGTAAATGGTAAATAGTAAATGGTAAATTTTAAATAGTAAATGTTAAGGGTATTACGTCTTTGTCGTTTAACTAATGTAAACACTTGGGGGTTCGGGGATGAGTGAACTTCCATTTCAGATTGGGAATCTCCCGACACCTCAGCATGTTGTTGGCCTCTTCCTCTTGATGTTGCTTTTTTTCGCATAGAAGGGCCTCCAAAACTCTTCTCTACATATGGTCAAGATTCAATCAGAAGTACATAATGTTAATACTGCATAAAGATTCAATTAAAAGTACATAATCAAGACAATAACCATACTAAAATATAATGTCGAAATATAAACTATATAAACTATATATTTGTTGTTCTTCAAATGGAATTGAAAAATTCTTCATTGTCTCGTTCATGCAAGTAGGAGTTAGTTTGTCTTTTCAATTAAAAAAATCCTCGTAATAAATACCAATGAGATAGTTTGTGAAGTGAATAATTAGTTTTTTAGAAAGTGATGCATTTGCAATGTCATATTTTAACTTATTCGATAAAAATGTGCACCAATTAAATTTTAGCTTGCCAATCTTTGCAAGAATGTATGCAATAACCTAGTTTGGAATATTCGTTTGCCGACCTTGCAAAACAATTTTGGATTGAAAGAAAGAAATCATAGTCAGTAAGAAAGTGGTGTGTAATTCCTTGTGTATCTACACCTCATCTTGATTTGTTCACATGAGCTGCAAAAAGTCATTGGAATTAATATGAATTTCAATTATATCAAAATTATAAAACTTCAAATGGAAACAGATTACAAGTACAATCAACATGGAAACCAAAAGTAGATTCAAGGTAGATCTTATCATTTCAGTTAGGGTTGCTTTCGTTGTTACTATGTGTGAATTTTTAAATGGAAGGCCTGTCAACCGATTGATATCATCTGGATCGACACTAAATTTGAATGTACAACCATCATCCACAATAACAGTAAAATTACCATCTTTTGTATTGTATGAGGAGAGAAGGTAGTTTAGAACGTCATGATCAATCTCGAACTGGGGCATGTTAATGAGCCCATTAAAATCACATGCTTCTACAAAATCCTTGTAATATACACTCATTTGCAAAACTGTATAAATGTGGAGGCACATCAAGTTACTGAATTAGATCTTGCCCTTGGGTAGGGCTCCGGCTTGGGGGGTGACCAATGCATGGTTAGCTTGATTTTCCATTGGATCTTGGTCTTGAGCTTGAGCAGTAGTAGCCATGAGTGCTTGAGCTTGATTGGAGTCTCGAGACCGTAGACGTGGAGTTTCTTGTGTTTGGTTGGACTGTTGTTGTGTTGATGTATGATTCCTGTAGCAGTTAGCAATGGGAGAACAAAGAAAAAAATTGGGATTCAGAAAGTGTAAATGTGAAAATGAGGGGTGGTGGGGTATTTATAGGAAAAAATTAGGGTTTCTTGAGCCTTAGGAACATGACAACAAGACATTGTTGACGTGTGACAACAAAATTTGTTGATGCACGATAGAATAACTTTTTTTGTCGCGCGATCAACAAATTTTGTTGATGTGTGACATCAACACTTTCGTTGTTGTTGACACAGGATAACAAATGTTGTTGTTGACACGTGTCAACAACTGTTGTTGTCACGTGAAAAACAAGCATTGTTGATGCACATATCAACAACTCTTGTTGTCATCATGACAACAAGCTTGATGTTATTGTCGTGGTTCATCAACAACTACTTGTTTCTAGGCAACAACTCTTAGTCCACATTGAAAAATGCTTTTTTTTCTATGTCTGCATAAATTTAATTCCTGAGGGCCCACATTCTCGCTCAAATAATATCATGCAAAAAAAAATTTCACTCTCAAAAAATGGAAAATTCACCTTTCCGTGAAAGTGGTGTTAGTGCGAAATCACAGCACCCCCAAATGAGTTCTAAAAATTTGCTTTTCTAAGGCAGACTCATTTGGTGTGATTGCATAACATTGAACTTTCCCCAAGGTGTGGGACCTTGCAAAATAGGAAAGCTCTCCAGATTAAAGTTTGGTTCCTTATTCCTCTATTTTGATGCATATGTGAGAATTTGCAGAGGATCTATCTCTATACCTAATCTAAAACTTGCCAAGGAGACATGGATAAGAAAGGGTTAAAAGATATAAACAATAATTAAACTACAAGGTGATGCACAGAAGGAATGATGAACACTAGTTTTGCTAATAGAAACAAACCAAAAAATACATGGAATAATCAAACACAGATAACAAGATTTATAACGAAAGACTAGATGCGAGCAAAAGAAACAGAGATGATCTAGAATCAATCACAAACGTGTTTTATTGCTCCGCAGATTGATACAATACATTAAAAATAGATATGAGGCAAGAAATATATCACAACTTTGATGGAAGGCCTAAAATTCCACAAATTGCTTTGCTAGAAGAAAAAGGGAGCCTACAAAACAAGGAATGTCCAACCCTTCACAATGAATCATGCCCCTGTATTTATAGATTTGATCAGAGAGGAGAAAGAGAGGGGGAAGCTGGAAAACATGTTGAAGCTCAACTACTGCTATTAATTCCCCTGATAAAATATGCCCCCAAATATGTCTTTACTACATCAATCTTTGGTTTAGCGCCTTGAAGGAAGAGGAAACAGTGGAACAGATCAAATCTGATCTGGTTGTTGAGGCAAGAAGATCCTGTATTGAAATCCCAAAGACGTTTCCTCTATTTTAATTTACCTAACCTCCTCAAAATTAAAATTTCAAACCTCCATGGCATAGGCAAGGCCGAGATCTTTCCAATGGTGTCAGATTCTCAATATTTCGAGCCCGAGTCGAAAGATATGCCCCTTCAAAGTTTGTATCGAGTCCGTACAAATGAGTGGGAAAACAATTTGAAAAAAGGGTCCCCCTTTTGATATGGGACACGTGGCAGCCAAATTAGATCAAAAATCGGGCTCGCGAGTCCGTAGTTTATCTTTTTTCCCTTTTACGCAAAAACGTAAAACTCAAAAACTCCCGCAGCCCCGAAGCTCTGCTTGGACATGTGGCACCCTTTGGTTGGTTGAGGGATGCACTTCCATCTTTATATTTGTGCCTTTTGACAAAAGGAAAACTTTCACCTTTTCCTCTGATTCCCCACTTTGGCTTTGACTCAGGCTCGAACACTGACTTTTTCCTTTGGGCGGAGTTGCCGGGCATTTTGTAACTTTTACCCCTTTTAGAAAACAAGGGGCGAAAGATCAAATTTTCCCCAAAAGCCTACTTTCCTTGAGACACATGGAAATCTGGCACTAGTTTGGGTTTCCCTTTTTGGATTCACCTTTGGAGAAGCACCATTAAGACACGTGGCTCCTTCCAATGCCTTCCCCATACTTAGTCGATTTTTTACCCTTTTCAATGAATCCGATCTTGGGGACTTTGGATCTTTTCCATTTCTTCCCCTTCTTGTTTTGGGTTCCTCTACACCATCGCCCTGTCTTTTCTGGCCCTACTTTTTCATAGTTGAGTCCCTCTGCTACCAATTTACATATCCGAATGAGTTTTCTTAGGTTCCTTCTATGCGGGTTCATGGCTAATCCAATATTTGGCCTGGGGCGAAATATGGATAACAGGTGGTTCCAGGTATATTCGCTGGGAAGTTTCTACCTCCATTTTACCAGAGACTTCTTAAAATGAACCCTGGTCCACAATAGTCATTTCCCTGCCGCCCTTTTCATAACTCAATACTATGGCTAATTCACTTGTCTTTCTATTAGTGCAAAGATCCAACCGCATATCTTCTCCTATACTCCTAAGGCTTGTAACATTCTCAATTAATTGAGTCGTGATCCTCATCCTTCTTCCCACAATGTAGAATAAATCCTTGTGTACCTTGGACATAAGCCATTGGTACAAGTGCATAGGTTTCATGAAGAAGGGAAAATCATATAGCTGTAAAAATCTAGTCTTCTCCAATCGTCTCTACATGGATTCATCTATCAGATGATTCCCTTCCTCATATGTTAGCGACAACACTTTCTCCATATCTACCTTAAAGCTCTTCTCATGTTAATCTATTGTATGATTATATTCACTGATCTTGCACTTCAGGAGCTTGGAATTCCATATCTCAACCCTATGCACACCATGTGGGTACTGTACTTCCAAGTAAATTTACTCCAAAGGTTCTTCTACTATGACCTCACCCTTTTTGTCCACATCTTCCTCCCTTTCGATGTCATATCTCTGCAATAACACTTCTTCTTCACTACCCAAGTGCTACAAACCTTGGCTACATAAATCACATGCAAAGCCTTCTTCTTGTGCCCTACTATTGGTTCCAACTTATTTCCCCATAAGGATCCACACACAACTTCCAGCACTTATGTGGTTTTCTCTTCACTCTTTTGCTCTTTCACACATGGACGCTCGATAACTTTTCCACTCTAAGTTTTCTTCGAATGAAAGGTAGCAAAATGACTACCTCTTGCCCTTGTTTATACTTTTTCATTGACCCAAATTTTCCACGTAACACATGCTTTTAAGTAACTTTTTTAAAAATAAATTACCTTTTCTGTCTTTTCTTTCGTCTATGACTTCCTTTCACACGTGTTATTCGTAACCTTATAGCATGCTTTAATACTTCCCAAGCCACAAACCTCCCCCACACACCTACCTACACTGAAGTACATAACCACTACATCATATGCCAAGTAGCTTATTATGCCACTTCCTACCTCTCATTACACTACGCGATCAGTTTTCCCACATGATCTTCAATCTGAACAATTTTCTTCAAAGACCCTTTATTCATAACACTTGTTACATTGTTTTCTCTCACGTTAGCCTTTTAGAAAACACCTTCAAATGATCCAAATCATATCAAGACGGAAGAAAACAATTCCTTTCTTTATACTTGATCCGCCCCACACTAAAATTATGCACTATCCTCTGCTCATGAATCCAATAGATAGTAATCAGCTCCTGGCGCACAAGCGCGCTTATTACAACAAAACACTGAACTAAATTTATAAAGCATAATAACGATGGAAAAAAAATAGTAAATGAAATAAATTAAAGGGAAAGCTAATCTAAGTGACAATACTACCTTATTACAAATACCAAGAAGACTTATTTATTATAGGGCTTCATCCTACTCCCATTGAAGTAACCAAGCAATAAGGTCTGATCCAACGCTTGTAATTGGCAAGCACCCGATTCCAATATCTTCGTTACTACAAAAGGCACCAACCAATAAACTCCCAATTTCTATGGATGGTGTGTAAAATTTGAATCATAGATAAGAACCATCTTACCCACCTTAAATGTTTTGTTTCTGATATGCATATCATGGCAGGCCTTCTGTCTTGATTTTTTTGTCTTTTGGCTTCATCAAGCAATAGCGCACCGCTCATCTAACTACACCATTTTGTCTATGCACTCCTCAATAGCTTGTTCATCATATAGTCCTCCTACGCGCGCAATACATAGGGATGGAAACATGAGCTCCATAGGCAATACAACCTCTGTGATAAACACCAAATGAAAGGGTATGGCCTTATTTAACCTCATGTAAGTAGTCTTATATGCCCAAAGTACAACAAATACTTTTTCATCCCAATATTTCCTTCCAACATCACATATTTTTACTAGTTTTTTTCCCAGAATCTTGTTGAAATCTTCAACAATACCATTAGCCTATGGGTGATAGGGTGTTGTCTTATGGTGTGCCACCATTGATAGGAAATAAGAGATAAAATATGCGGAATAATCCCTTACAAAATCACAATAGTAGAAACTAATATGCAAAAAATATTACAGATCTCAAATAAAAGTGTAGAATAAATAACACAACACAGAAAGACAATATTTAACGTGGTTCACCCAATTTGGGATACGTCCACCAAGAATCACTTGCTCAGATTTTATTACAAGCCTCCACTCTCTCAATACAATACCCAAATCCATTTGGAGCTATGCTCAACAAACTCTACAGAATTCACACCCAAATTCAAAGCACATCTGCAATACATTTGCTTGTCTATCTATCATATGCATAAGACCATATAAATAGACAATTGCTAAAGCAATGAGAAAAAACCTTGGGCATCAAAACAATGGGCAAAAACCGTGGGTAGCAAAACAATGGGTACCGAAAAACCATGAGCCCAAAAATAGCCCATAACAGTTACCCATTACCCATGGGTTAATAAACCACCCATGAAAATTTGCTTTGGGGGCTTCACCCCTGAACCCCCATTGATCAGGGGGGCTTCACCCCCCTGAACCCCCTCAACCCGCTCACCGGCGATCGGGACCACCATAAAAATACCCAAGTGTAACACATAGAAGGTGTACCACACTCTAACATGAAAATAGGCTCCACAAACATAACAATCTCCCACTTGGAGACTGATTTCCACTGAGCAAGCTTCTCAACCCTTCACTGTCATCCATGAAGGCAAACCAAAGTTGAACATAGCTTTAGTTTATCCCTTGTGACCAACTTGGTCATCATGTTTGCAGGATTTTGACTAGTATGAATCTTCTCCAACTTCAACTTATCTTCTTCCAAAGCTGTCCTGATGAAGTGATATCTCAACTGTATATGCTTCATCATGGAGTGGAAAGTAGAGTTCTTAGCTAGGTGTATAACACTCTGACTATCACTATGCAACTTACGTTCCTTCTGCTTATGCCCCAACTCCTCAAGCAATTATTGTAACCAAATCATCTCTTTGCTTACCTCTATGGCAGCAACATATTCAACCTTTGTGGTTGATAAAGCCACTATCTTATGTAGTCATGAAATCCATCTCACTACTGTCCCACCTACAGTGTAAATATAACTTGTTGTGCTCCTCCTGCTGTCAACATCTCCAACCATGTCTGAATCTACATAACCACGTAAAGTGGTGTTTGATCCACTATAGGACAAAATTTTCCCCATGGTCCCTCTCAAATATTGAAGGATCCACTTTACTGCTTGCCAATTCTATTTACCTGGATCACTCATAAATCTACTCACAGCTCCCACTGCATGGGCAATATCAGGCCTAGTGCACACCATAGCATACATCAAACTGCCAACCGCTGATGAGTAAGGTACCTTGGCCATCTGGTTTCTTTCCTGCTCTATCTTGGGACATTGCTCCTTTGATAACTTAAAATGGCTTGCCAAAGGAGTCCCAACTAGTTTAGCATCCTGCATGTTAAACCTATCCAATACCTTCTTAATGTACTCTTCCTGAGATAAAGTCAGCTTCACTTCCTTCCTATCCTGAGTTATCCTCATACCAAAGATTTGTCTGGCTACCCCCAAACCCTTTATATCAAAGGATTCACTTAGCTATTTCTTGAGTAATTTTATTTCCGACATGTTTTTACCTATAACCAACATGTCATCAACATACAAACACTGGATAATATAACTTTCATCCTCAAATTTCTTTGTATACATGCAATGGTTAGAATGACATCTAATATAACCTTACTCCATCATGAAGCTATCAAACTTCTTATACCATTGACGTGGAGCTTGTTTCAGGTCATACAAGCTCTTCTTCAGTTTGCACACCATCTCCTCTTTACCTTTGACTTCATATCCTTTTGGCTGTTGCATATATAGCTCCTCCTCCAAATCACCATGGAGAAATGCAGTCTTTACATCTAACTGTTCTAAGTGCAAGTCTTCTGCTGCCACTATTCCAAGAACAGTTCTTATAGAAGTCATTTTTACTACAGAAGAAAAAATCTCATCAAAATCTATACCTTGTTTCTGTGCAAACCCATTGACCACTAACTGGGCCTTATATCTTTTCTTTCCTCCTTCTTCATCTTTAACTCTGTACACCCACTTGTTCTGTAATGCTCTTTTTCCTTCCGGTAGCTTCACCAAATCCCAAGTCTGGTTCTCCATGAGAGACTTATGCTCCTCACCCATGGCTTGCTCCCACTTCTTACTAGCATCTACCTACATTGCTTCATCAAAGCTCTCTGGCTCTCCACTATCAGTGAGTAATAAATAATAAAGTGAAGGAGAAAAACATTCAGGTTCTTTTCTTACCCTAAAATACCTCCTCACTGTAGGAGTTTGGGTTTCATGTTGAGTAGGTTCCTAAACTGATTCATGGGTCACTATCCCATCTGGAAGATCCTCTACCACTGCATATTCTTTCTTGGATTCTTCCCTATTTTCCTGTAACTGTTGCTTATACATGACTTTCTCATTAAAGATCACATCCCTAGACCGAATGATTTTCTTGTCCTTAATACTCCAACATTTAAATCCAAAGTCATCACCACCATAACCAATAAAAGTGCATTTTTCTGATTTATCCTCTAGCTTGGTCCTATCATCCTTGTCAATATGAACAAACACCTCACATCCAAAGACTCTAAGAAATGAGTAATTGACTTTCTTACCGTACCAAGCCTCCTTAGGTATGCCTCCATCTAAGGCACTTGAGGGTCCTCTGTTTATCAAGTACACAGCCATGCTCACCGCTTCAGCCCAAAAATAAAGAGGTAGTCCTTCATGTATCCTCATGCTCCTAGCATGTTACATTATTGTTTTGTTCATCCTTTCTGACACCCCATTCTGTTGTGGGGTTCCTGGAACCATCTTTTGCCTGCAGATTCCATTCTTAGAACAATAATAATAAAATTCATTGCTACAATACTCCCCTCCATTATCTGATCTGAGACATTTTAACTTAAGAAATGTTTCATTCTCTACGAAGGCTTTCCATTTAACGAAAGTATCAAATACATCATATTTGTTTCTAATACAATAAACCCAAACTTTCCTTATTGCATCATCAATATAATTAACATAATAACTTGAGCCCCCAAGAGATGATACCTGAGCCAACCCCCACACATCAGAATATACCAGCTCTAACTTACTCTCTTTCTTCGTAGGTCCATCCTTGAGAAACCTTACTCGCTTCTGTTTCCCATATATGTAGTTCTCACAAAAATTTAAACATGTTTCTGTATATCCAGGAAAATTCTTCTTTATGATGTTCATGCCCTTATGGCTCATATGACTGAGCCTATAGTGCCATAATGTTGTATCTACATCCGAAGCCACAAGATTACAATCATTAGTACTATTAGTGGTTAAATACAAGGTTCCAACCTTCTTACCTCTTGCCACCACAAGAGCACCCTTAGTAACCTTCCAAGAGTCAACTGTAAATATCATAGTATAACCATCACTTCCCAATTGCCCCACTGATATCAAATTTCCCCTTAATGTAGGCACATGTTTGACATTCTTCAATAACCATGTATTCCCATTCTGCATCTTAACCTGAACAGAACCTTTTCCAACTATACTGCAAGGCTCATCATCACCAAGAAAAACATGCCCAAAATCCCCTTGAACATAATCAACAAAATAATGCCTATGTGGAGTAGCATGAAAAGAAGCCCTTGAATCTAAAACCCAAGATTCAGTAATATAATGCAAAGAAAGAATCAAAGCATCCTGACATACATTATCTGATGCCACATTTGCCTCCTTGTTTTCTTCCTGTTGTTTCTTCTTATCTTAAATCTCCCAACAATCCTTCTTTGCATGCCCATAATTTCCACAGTTCCAACATACAATATTGCTCTTGGATTTTGACCTTGCCCGATCTTTCGATTTTCCACGGTTTCCTCTATTCTTCTGTTTCCCTCTAGTTTCCACTGTCAAATCATTCCCTGAGTAGAAGATTCTCCAGAGCTTTTTCTTCTCATTTCCTCACTTAGAATCACCCCTACAACATGCTCAAACTTTAAATTTGAGTTAGCTAGAACCGAGTTGCCTACCGCCATTACCAGGCTATTCCAACTTTCAGGTAAAGAGCACAAAATTAATAAAGCCCTAACTTCTTCATCAAATTCTATTGTAACCAAAGATAGCATATTCACAACCATATTGAAATCATTTAAATGATCTGCTACTGAACTATTATCAGACATCTTCATATTAAACAACTTTTTCATTAAAAATATCTTGTTAGAGGCAGAGGGTTTTTCATACAACTTCCCTAATGCATCCATTAGATCTTTTATAGTCTTTTCCTTTGAAACATTAAATAATACCAAAGATGCAAGACACAGCCGGATCGTTCCAAGTGCCTTCCGATCCAATAAATCCCATTCCACATCTGTCATACTCGAGGGTTTTTTCACCTTCTCAGACAATGGAGTATAAAGATCCTTCTGATAAAGGTAATCTTCCATCTACATCTTCCAAAGAATGAAATTATATCCGTTGAATTTATCAACCCTAGATCTTCCATCATCTGCCATAGCTCCCACTCAAGATAAAACTTTCCCTGCGATTCAACACTTCAGCAAACCAAAACTAGGCTCTGATACCAATTGATAGGAAATAAGAGATAAAATATGTGCAATAATCCCTTACAGAATCACAACAGTAGAAACTAATATGCAAAAAATATTACAGATCTCAAATAAAAGTGTAGAATAAATAACACAACATAGAAATATAGTATTTAATGTGGTTCACCCAATTTGGGCTACGTCCACCAAGAATTACTTGCTCAGATTTTATTACAAGCCTCCACTCTCTCAATACAATACCCAGATCCATTTGGAGCTATGCTCAACAAACTCTATAGAATTCACACCCAAATTCAAAGCACATATGCAATACATTTTCTTGTCTATCTATCATATGCATAAGACCATATAAATAGACAATTGCTTAAGCAATATGATACAAAACCGTGGGTATCAAAACAATGGGCAAAAACCATGGGTATCAAAATAATGGGAAAAAACCGTGGGTATCAAAACAATGGGTACTGAAAAACCAAGGGCCCAAAAATAGCCCATAACGGTTACCCATTACCCATGGGTTAATAAACCACCCATGAAAATTTTCTTCGAGGGCTTAGCCCCCGAACCCCCATCGATCAGGGCGGCTTCACCCCCCTAAACCCCCTTGACCCACTCACCGGTGAGCGGGACCACCATAAAAATACCTGAGTGTAACACATAGAAGGTGTACCACACTCTAACATGAAAATAGGCTCCACAAACATAACAACCATTAACTTTGCCAATAAAATCTTGATTGTCTCATTTAAGAAATGTGTGCCCCTATCACTTGTTAGACTCAATGGACATCCATACCTGTTGATAATGTTTTCACATATCGTTGTTGTAGTGGTTGTGTAATCCTTTGTAGGCACTACTTCTACCCACCTTGTTAGATAATATGTACAAGTTATAATATAGTGCATGTCAGTCCTACACACGAGTGGGGAAATATGACCTACAAAGTTAATAGCCCATTTTTCAAAGGGTTCAACACTTGCAATATGCCTTAAAGGCATCTTATCTCTAGTTCTAGGCTTCCCAAGGCACTAAAAATGGTCACGTGCCCTAACATATTCTCTAGTATCCTTGTATAAAGTTTCCCACAAAATTCCAGCCATAAGAATCTTGCACGTGGCGGCATCCCCTGTATAATGACCTCCTATAATTCCACCATGAGCTTCTTCTATAATATTCTCACACCCACTCTCCAAAACACACCGGCACAAAACTTAATCACGATCAAGCTTGTAAAAATATATGCCTATCAACTGGTAAGGTGTCATGCGTATTACAATTTGTTTCTTCTCTAATGTCTTCATTCCCTCAGGTGCTTGTCTAGTGCGCAAAAATATAGCAATGTCCTTAACAAATGGTCAAATCCTGAGTTACTTTTTCCAGGTTTTACAACTGTAAACTCAAACTCCTGAATAATAGTATCCACTTGCAAATGCACCCTTGTAAAATAGGATTGTTAACCAAATACTTAAGTGCCATGTGATATGTAAAGAAAATAAATGGCATTGCCAATAAGTATTGTCTGAACTTGTGCAACATGTAGATCATGGAAAGAGCCTCGTGCTCAGTGGTTGTATAATTTTGCTCTGTTGGTGTCAACTTCCTGCTTGCAAAAAAAATAAAGTGGCCTATAATTCCTTCTCATGGTTATGACAACACTGCGCCAATTGTCATCCTAGGAGCATCCACATGAACATGAAAGGGTTTATCCCATGAAGGAAAGTGCAAAATAGGTGCAATAGCAAGCCTTTCCTTCAATGTTTCAAACACATGTTGTTGTGCATCATACCAATAGAATTTCCCTTTAGCTTTTAGAATTTCCTCCAGGGGTGATGCAATCTTTATATAACCCTTAATGAATTTCAGGAAATATCCTATATGTCCTATAAATCCATGCACTTCACTCTGATTATTAGTTTCCTCCAATCCCAAGATCACATCGACCTTGTCTGGGTCCACTAACAACCCCTCCTTGCAAATAAGATGCCCCAGTAAAGTGACAAAAGTTGTTACAAAGATGCACTTTTTAATATTCAGGGAGATTCTCAACTTCCTACACCTCTCAAACATAAATCTAATATTCCCAAAATGGTCTTTAACTAAGCCATAAATGGTCCAATCATCCAAAAACAACTATAAAAACTTATGAATGAAATCCTGAAAATCCTGCACAACAATGCATGAGAACACTTCTGGTGCATTCTTTAGTCCAAAGGGAATTATTGTGTATGCGAAAATTCCCCACTCTATGGTGAAAGTGGTATTTTTTTTATCTTATTTTGCTATGCACACTTGATGATAACCTAAAAACCCATTTGTAAAAGAGTAGATCTCGTGCCCAAAAACTCCTTTAAGGATCTCCTCTGTAAATGGGGTGGGAAAATATTCAATGACACATAATCTTTAACTCTTTTTAGTCCACATAAATCCTTATCCACCCATCCTTTTTACTACTAATAACCATGGGACTAACCCACTCTAACTCCTCAATGGGCTCAATTATACCAGATTTGAGCATTTTATCAATTTCCTCCTTTACATTGATGCGTAGATTAGTATTCATCCCATATGGATTATTCCTAATTGGGCGTGTGCCTTATTTAATTTTAATCATCATCTCTCCTAAAGAAGGGTGTACTCCTTTTAACTCATGATAGCCCCGTGGAAACAAGTCCTGAAATTCACACAAGAGTTAAATAATCTTTGCCACTTCCTACTCTGACCAGTAACCACTAATAATGGCCTCCGTAGGCTCTCCATATGTTCTAATTACAATGGTTGCATCATTTAATACTCCAATAGGATTAGCCCTAGTTCTTTTTACCATGTACAAGACATTCAAAGAAGGCTATAATGGTGGTCTTCCCATCTAGTTCCAAACATCCAATGTGAGTACATTAACTTATGCACCTGTATCTATCATAATGTTGATCAGAAGCCATCCAAATATAACTACATTTGGTGTAATCTCCTTATCATACTCATGATTATGTGGGGGCAGATTCGCATGAAGTATCTGCCTCTCATGTTCATTTCTTGCATGCGGTACTTTTTCTCTTAATCATTCTCCTAAAAAAGGGATAATGTTCTTCGGACACAACATTTTGTAGACTTCCTTCAAATCATCTACATCCTTATGTGGGAGTTCAACTTTATTTTTTTGTTCCATCATGCACACCTACTCCTTCAAGCCCTAAATATCTCCTTGTAGATCCTTAATAACATCCATAGTCTCTTGGTAAACATCTTTTTGATGTGCAACATCATGATACTTTATATTTATCACTTCTTGGTTTTTAATAGTCGGCTTATACTTCGGAGGTTCACGTGTGTGTAGCCTCAGCACGTGTAGTAAATAAAATAGGTAACTCAAGAGTAGTTGCTACCTTTCGCATCCATTGATCTTCAACTACACGTTGTACCTTAATCATTCCCACACCCTTTCCTTTCTTGTGTTTCTTTCTCATGTGCTCATATAAATCAGGGCATTCTTGAACTTGTATTGTTTTCCACATCATGATCAAACCACATTCTAAGGGCACTCATGATGACAATGATTAGGAGATCCATAAGTATAACAAGTCCCCCTAGGGAATCCTTCTCTTCCACCACCGTGACCTCGGCCTCTATATCCTCCACGAAAGCCTATATTATTGTTATCCCTATTGTTTCACCCTTCGTTATATTGTCTTTCCTATTCCTTACATCCACTCACTACACTAGTCTCACGCAAACCAGTCTCAATGGCCTCATGAATGTGATTAATTAATCTACAGTCAGAGGTATCATGGGTATGAGTCTTGCAAATCTTACAATACATAAACACATTCTTCTGGGTCACATGTTGTAAAAGGGGAAATCTACTCACATCATGGTCCAAATGATAGATATCACAATCCAACAACATGGTGTGCACTGACTTGCGAGGGCAGTTATCCTTGGTGTGTCCTTCAACCTTGTAATTTGTACACCATATCCCACTACATGTCTCATGAGCTGAATTAACATAGAGATTTTCCAACTGCTTCATCTTAGCTACAATCTACGCCTCCAAAAATGGACTTACTCTGGTATCCACACTCCCAACCTCCTTAGCATGTATATATTCTTACAAAACATCACTCGGATCTATAAAATTCTTATGAGATAGCGCATGTCTAAATGGAATCAACAACCCACCAACAAACTAGTGTGTATGTTGACTATGATGTATATAATAAGAAAAAATTGACTGCAAAGTTTTAAAACGTGTGTCATACTCCCTTACGCTCTCAGATAAGCCTTTCTTAATGTCCTTAAGTGTGTTGATACTTTTTTTCTTAAATTTTTGGATATGAAACTTAACTAGAAATTCAGAATGTAAAGCATTTTAATCCACTATAGTCTGGTGTGGGTCATACTTCCTATACCAACTATGTGCGTGCCCTTGAAGAGTAGTAGGAAAATGGATTATTTTTCTATTTGAGGTTGTAATTCCTTTATCATGCCATAACAAATCACACTTGTGCACATATTCTACAGGATCTTCAATCCCTATGTATTCTAGAAAGTGGAGAGACATCTTATAGTAAACCTATTGTGGTTGATGAGGGTGTAAATCTTGTCCACCAGATCTAGAACCAGAACCCCCACTAGTATTTCCTCCACAACCAAAACCACCTAATCCACTTGATCCCGAACCTCCTAATCCTCTTGATCCACCTGATCCTCCTCCTGTAGTAGGCAACATACCACTAGATGTGCTTCCTTGTGTCCTGATATTAGTGCTAAACTGAACTCTCACACTCTGTGAATTTGTATTACTTCCATATGTATTCCCAATGTTCTATATACCCACACTCTGTCTAGATGAAATGCTAGAAAATATTTCTCTAATTGGACCCCCAAATAAAGATGATGTTTGTGTTGCTATAGGTGTATGTGTTGTTTGATGCACTTTTGTATTCAAAGGAAAATGATATCTTCCTATAACTACTAGATTACATATACTTGTCTACTAATAAATGATTACATCTGGAACTGGAACACCAAGAGTAAGGGTTAGGTCATCAAGTGGGATCAGATGCACACACACGGTCCTCAATAGTTCTTCTTCCGACACACTCTCATCAGAATTTGAAAGTGATTTTTTATTGTGCTTTCCTAAGTGGGGGAGAGCCTAATACTCCGACTCCACATTATCTACGTGAGCTTGAAATACTTTACGAGACATCATCCTCCACAACTCCACAGACTCCTCAATATTGTGCTTCTTTTCTAATTCCCTCTCCCACACTTCATTATATTCAAGCCATATTTCTTCTCTTTTCCTTTCTGCCACAAGATCTTTCATATTTGACCACACCTTCTCCTACCCCTACGTGCGGTAGTAGGATTAGATAGCCATAGGTAACGTTTCTAAACTCAACACCACTGTCAACATCTTAATTGCTAAAGGAATAATGTGTATGTAAGATCCTCTGGGCTCACATAAATACTCAAACTCAGCAACTTCCGGACAAGAATACGTAGAAGCAATGTACTCCAAAGTATAAATGTGCACAACACCAGGCCACCAATGATCTAAAACATGCGTCCAAGGTTCATCTACATCAAACTAATTTTGGTAATCTTCCTACATCCAAACCCTTGGTCTATAACTCTAACTCTTCTTTGATGCATATACAGACAACCACTCATACAATTATATTGGAAAGAAGCTGAAAAAATGTCTCATAGAACTCATGATATAGATTATCTTCTACCCACTTGAGCGCATTGAAATTAGGTCTAGAACCATATATTTGTGTAAATTGTTCTTTTCGTTCGTCCACCCAACTTTCAATGGCTGCAAGAGTCAATTGATATGCTATCATCATATAATATCGTGGTAGAAAATCTAAAAATCGGTCCCGATAACGGAACCAAAATGTAGTCTTTTTTTCCCATTGAACTACCTAGGCATGTTATAACTTCATCTAGAGAAATTTAGACACTCACTCGAAGCACACGAAGCCTACCAGGACCTTCCTTTGTGAAATCTTATCAAGATGTTAGCATGAATGTCCAAATTAACCATTATCAAAGTGTACATTCCATCATAATAATGATATCCATGAGCTCAAATTGGAAACACACATAATAAGATAGCATATTAGATCATATCAAAATTAAGATCAAATTCACCATACAAGTACCATGATTATAGACATATATTACCAGAATCCATCTTTATTTATCCATTGCATTAATTCATCAAGTAACAGAAGCTGAATACATAAACAGAGTAACCATATAGTCATGTGCACTAGTATATCAGGGCATCATAACTCTACAACACATATGGTGTACAAAACTATGTAAACCAACTAACATATATAGCAGTGGGTACTTTCCCTTCACCACCAATTCATCTCACAATAGACTGCATGCTCAAAAATATCCATGCATACATACAAAACAACTAGGTCACATGTATACTTGCCTAATAATAGATTAAACTTGTAGATAGCCTTTATTCTAATCTTATTATTAGCTTGAACTCTACATGACCCTTGATCTTCCCTTTGCATGTGATTCATCCTGAAATATACATTCCTTCATCTCCAAGTCTTCATGTCTTCCTCTAATTCTGGAACATTGTTTAAAGGCCACTCCATCTTGTCATATATTTTCAGCTCGTGGCTCCAAAATTGACTAAGTCCCAAATTTCTTCTGCTTGGGCATGAGCCTTCACACACTGTCCATCCTGACTTATGCACCTGCCTCACATGTGCCTTAAACCTTCGTACACGGTATATACTTAGTAAAATTTTACCGTGCAACATTGACTCAACCTATAAATATTTGTAGGGTCTCCATATGATCCCCCTAGGCATGAATCTATCCAATTTTTCATGTTAATCAATAATATTTAGCCCTTTCCTCCATAGTGTCACCCATCTCATTGCAATTATTTGGATCAAATGCCCCACTACTCATTATCTTGATGCATACCTAGAAATATTTATCCCTAATAGAACAAGAACTCTCCATCAAACAAAATAAAATAAAATAAACCCACCTCCATCTATTAGTACAATTCAATCCAATAATACACAAATAAAAAATTTCACTTGCAAAAAATTAGCCCGCATAATCTCAATGAGACATATGATTGACTCTATGGTCCCTTCTCGACCTCACCCCGACAAAAATATTTATACCCTCCTCATATGGACTGGTACATCTGTAACTATCACATTTATCTTCTCCCATATAATGGACAACCTCAAAATGTGATATAGATCCTCTAATTTCATTTTCATCTCCCTTGTAGGGAGACAAAATGTATGAGTGTCCACATTCCACCTCGTAATGATTACAATAATTAGATTGATGTTGTGGGGTACATCCCGCAATCTAGCAATGTGGCACAAAATTAGCTTTATCCAATATGTTTAATGATGCACCATCCATGTTAAGTTCTATCAAAGTCTCTATGTGTCACCCTTGATGGAACTTGTGGTCATGTAGATCTCTCTACAACCACAAAAAGTAAACATGACATAGATCAATACCAAGATAATGTTCGTCAAGATTAATAAAACCAACATTCTAAGATATATCAATGAAAATAATATAATTTTCACACTTAGGGAACAAATCATCCATTTCAAGAACCGTTGGATCAAATAAAAAACTGTAAAAAAATATGATAGTTATGTTTTGTAGGACAAAACCGCCAAATACTAGTTTTTGGGCTTTCCCTCCTAAAAAATGCTAAAAATGAAAATTTTACAAAATTTAATTTTCTACATCAATTTCAAGCTAAAATCATGGTTTAAAATTACTCACTAGATCCCCATATGCATGTGTCTAAATGACCTCTTCCACTCTATCAAAATGTAGTCTTAGGTTCCCCGAATGAGTGATACGGTGTCTAGCTCAGATCTCAAATCACTATCAATAAAATTACAAATGAAATCACTATCAAATTTTAAATTTTACTATTTGTAGTAAGTTGACTCTTCACCCTACTACCATACACTTATTCCATTTAATCCTTCTTTAATTAATCAATTAATGCATTTAGCTTTTCAAGGCAATATCTTCATCCTTTCTCATCATATTCTTATGCCATATGTTGCATTGGGATCATTATTTCCCATACTTCTACACACATTTCCTTTTAAATCCATTATACAACATTGGTGGTTTTTTACACATGTTCTCACATACTTACTATTAATTATATACAATGCTATAATCAATATCAATATTTCTCTACACACTGAATTAACTTATGAGAATCATCAACTCAATTTATTTCAATCATTATTATTAATTAATTTCATTCCAAAAAATTAAAATCTATTTTATCCATTTCACCAAGATGGGGGAAAACATATGGTCTTGTTATTCAAGCCACCCTTGTATGCAGATCAGCACAAGTTGCTAATTTAATGATGTAATCGTCAATGCCAAACAAAAGGATGCAAAAATACTAAATTCAAATCAAAGCACCACTATATTTATCAAAAATGTAGGGGAGTACTAGAATAATTAAAAATTCAATAGTACTTTACTGTATACACCCACACAATGCACAGTGGGGGCATGAGGCATCATTCCCTTTCAATTTTGCACAAGGTTTTCACATTCGAGACCTAGATATATCTACAGTGGTGTGGTCCTATGAGAGGAATATTTTAAGGCATGACTATAAATCTTGTGACCCTTCCGCTCACTTATTTTAGAAGGATTTTGGGGTGATTATAAATTTCCTTGACACCCTTCTTTGGTGTCATGACACCCAATTCCCCCTTAGTTCTAGCTAATTTTTCAAACTGGGGACAAATCACCCCCAAATTTTCCATAAGTATAATTTCAATATTCAAATTATTTGACATGTATTCAATTCTCTCCGTATCTCAAAATAATTGAACACCCATGAAATTCTCTCATTATCTCCATGTGAGTCATATAGTGATTCACATCATTTAAAAAACTTTGGTTACTCTCTTGACACGACCTACAACTTCACTACTTCAGCATTAACATGTACACTCACTTTTCTCCTTTAAACTAGAAAATTTTATTTCACTCGACTAAAGGGGGGAATGTAAACACTTGAATTTTTCACAAAGTATTATTACATAACACTTTTAACAAATTATACATATACGAGTCTTAAGTAATAAAACAAGAATATAATGGAATAAGTCCTTACTTATTTGTAGGTGTGTGACTTGATTGAATGGTTTTCTTGTCTTTTTTTGTTCTTTTATACTTTCTTGTGTCATGTTATAAAGATATGTGGTTTCTTGTTTTGATGATTTTGGGTCTTGATACTGAACTACTAGTTTAAGATGAAACCACCAAACAATGTCGCCCCTCTCTTGTTTTTGGGATTTTTTACCATTGTACTTTTTTACTCTTATTTGATTTTTACTCTTATAGTTTGGGTTGGCATTACAGGCCACTAGGTTCAAATTTCAAAGTGAAGGACTCACATATAAACAATTTTTCTAAGAGTATTTATGATCCAAATATTATCTAGAAACCATATAGCAAGAATCAAGGAGCTATCTTAGCACATTTCATGAACACATCACAAGGGAAATTTACTAATTTTCAAGTATTCTATTTCTACATGCAAATTTCCAATTGGGGCATTAGTATACTAGTTAGCCCACTATTTTTATGTAGGCACTATGAGAGAAAAACATAGGACATGGGAGCTAGTTTTCTAACATAAATGCATCATGCACTAGGATCACTACATGGAGTTTTAAACGCAGTGCAGTGATTGGTCAAAATCAACTAGGGTGGCCACTAAGGTTAGTCCAACTCAATTATTTGACCTTGTTTTTTGTATATAATGTCTTGTTAAGTATAATTGTGAGAAGCTAATGTTTCATGAATACATGTATAGATGCAAGAGTCATAAGATATATAAACATACCAAAAAAATGTGTAGACGAAGGTGAAGCAACAAAAAAACTAGGATTGCACCATAAGAAGTGACACAACTGCTAGTTATGTATGGAACTACCGAACAATTTAGTCTATGTTTGATGGTTTTGTCCTAAAGCACATATAGCTACAATGACTTCTTGAGCACTTTATTGTTCTTGTACACATCCTAGATCAACTCATGACACCTCTAAATTTTTCTTTGACCTATCTAAGTTATCTCTCCAACCCTAATTTCACCTCTACTTGTTTATGAGATGCTTGTGCTTGCAAACCCTAGTTTCTATTTTTGTAAATTAATGTATATGACAAGATAATTCATTTATTTTCATAACAATATAATCCTAGATTATTAATATCACATATTATTGATTTTAGGATGCAATCATTTTAATATTATGGATCCATGGTCTCAAAAGAAATAAATTATAATTTAAATCCAGATACATGACATGAAATTACGTTGCAAGTGTTGTGTTCTTAATGTGACGGGTAGTGTAATAACACATATTGATGGGAGAACAACATTATTGCATCTTTTAATAATTGTATTAGAATTACATATATTTTTTGTACCAATACCTATTACAATTAATAATGTTTTGCTACATATATTCAATCATGGTACATTATAAAAAGGACTCACTTGACTACTTTCAAATATTACAATATCTCATATCTAGGGTTTATTTTATTTAAGATATTACAATATTGTATTAAGATGATTTTAAATAGTAAATACAAGAATCACTGTCCTAAATTGTGAAAGAATAATATATCACTCAACACACTTATAGAAATGAGACTAAATTATAATTAGGGTTAGGGTTTTGGAATATATTCACCCCACATAAGACTCAAACTATATGATAGTGGACTGTAACCAACTGGAAATATTGTGCATGATGCTATAAAATTTCTTGATAATTATGGGGATATTGAACTGATTGTTGGACATGTTTATTTGTTAAGATACAAAATCATTGGGTGAATCTATTTCGGTAACGATGAATATGTCCTCTAGGGTATAAATATGCATTATTCTTCTGGCACCAATTTTTCTTATTTCCTAAGACTTGTTTCCTATGGCTCAATTTAGATGGGACTATACACACGCACACATGTATGCACACGTGCGCGCACACACACATGCACACACACGCGCACACATGCACACACTCGTATGCACACACATGCGCATGTGTGGCATGCACGCACGCACACACGCGCGCCACACACACACACACACACACACACACACCAATACTTTGAAGAGGTATCATGTCACATGTAGTTCTCCGAATCTTATGATGACATGGAAGTTAGAAAATGTAAACAATATGGAGCATTTAATTTAGCCCTCGACACTTGGAAATTATCGGTTGGATTGATTGTAGTTCATAAACGTGTGATCTAGGGAAATAAGATATATTTTTTCAGATTTGAGTAGCTATGTTATAATATGTTTTAAGAGAGAGTTGATTTAATACTTTGTTCAATGTCATTCTTAAAGACTATTTTGATATTGAATCCATAAATGTCCCTAATAGGTAAGGGTTCATGTGTGTAGACTTTAAGTTGATTGAGGTAACTTGTACATTTGAAAATATGAATGTTATAAGTAAAAGGGATATGTTCATCAACCATTAGATATATTCATTAGTCAAACTTGTCCTGAGTCCATGAAACCATCTAGGCTTGAGCTGGAACCAAATTTGAGACAAAAGATGATTTGCAGATATTTTTAAAATGCATTATATATAAGGTGTATTAATTCTTGAAGTGCTAAGTTAAAGAACAAGTCATGACCTAGTGGATGTGAATTCTAACATATAACACAAAACTTTAAGTTTAGTCAATAAATAGGTAAATGGAATAATGCTAAGATAAATTTCAAAGTATTATTCCCAAGTGCCACAAGAATAAAATTTGAGTACTACAATTTTCTAAGTATAGAGGGAATCTCCTTGTAAGGCTATACATAACACAAGTGATTATATAAAGGGTAATTTTTATTCACAATTTTATATATCAGTGGCCAATTTTATTATATAGCTCAGTAGCTTGTTGTTTTTGCTCATAGACATGTTTTGACAGTGATTGGTGATATCTTGGACATTATATTTGGATATTTGATTTTATTAGTCTTGTGTGACATTCAAGCGTATAACACCGATTTAACCTAATTTCCTTATTGTCGCATTTTCTTGTTATGACATGGAAACTAATGAAATATGATGTGCTTGGAACCTAATTACATTGATGGATAGTTGTTGCATGATGGGATTATATGTCGTTTTATCATCTTGTCTAACTTTTGGAATATGGAATATAATTGTGCATGTTGTTACATCTGGATTTCAGTAGGATGTTAGGTTAGTTTAGCATGCATTGATATCTTACTATGTCATTTATATTGTATTGGACAGGTGCAGTTAATGTGTGCAATGAGTGTGCAGGTGACAGGTTTACAGGAGAACGTGGGATTCAGGCCAGTTACTCAAAACTTGCACAAGCAGCCCACGGGCTGAGTCCTAGCCATGTTCACTGTGTGAAGCCCTAGGATAGATGATTGTTAATTTTGGGCACTTTGAGTGACCCCAATGTATGTAAAGTATTTTGCTTTAATTTATTAATTTTTGTTTAGGGTTGTTAGTAGAGTTGTAAACTTGCTTAGGGAGTAAATAATTTCACTTTCTTTTAAATTGTTGATTTTGTTAATTAGTCTCTTAATCACAAGGGTTTAGGGTCACATGTGAGACCCTTGGGTGGTCCCCACACCCTCTACCCTTGTGCCAAAATGCAAAACCCGAAATTAGGGTATTTTGGGCATTTTTGGGGACCCCTTTGTAGCTTGGGAGTTCCCCTTTCACTAAAATGAGCCCTTGGACCCTACCTAATGGGTAGGGGGGCTTGTTTTCAAGGCTAGAGGGAGTTTTCCCTCCCTTTTTACCCTTGGTTTGTCACATCCATGTAAGGGATGTGGATTTGTGTGTTTATCAAAAGTGCAACTAGTTTTGTCTTGCTAACATTTGAGGAAATTTGGGAGAAGAGGGTAAAAAGATAATTTTACCCTTTCTCTCTTTTGTCTTAGCATCTTTGACCATGAGGAGGGAGAGGGGTGACACATGTCACCCCCTCATTTGTGAGGATGCTTGGTCCCTCCTCTTCATATTCTCATTCATGGAGAAAAAAATGGACTTTTTCCTTGGATTTTTCTTGCTTGGATGCTTGGGTGATTTGGAGCTTGGGATTTGCTTGGAGCTAAGTGGTGGAAGTCTTGAAGTTAGGAAGCTTTTTGGAGAGCTTTCCTTGAGGTAGGCTCTTGGATCTTGTAGTTGTGTTGCTTTATTTTAGTTGTTAGATTCATTGTGGGAAATTGTTATTTTTGAATAAAATTTTAGTGTTGTTTGTGTGTGTTTTTACTCCCTCCATCATATGGCATGATGGATTTTGGAGTGTGGGGGAAGAGGGAGGGAATTTTCCCTCTCAACCCTCAAGGCTTGATGGCCAAGCCTTGTAGGGTCTTCTTATTTTTCCCCTCAATGGTTGAGGTGGGGAAGTTGATTCATATGGCTTGAATCTCTTTCCCCATCCTTGGTAAGGAAACCCCCCCCCCCCTTTTGGGGTTTGAAAATCCTTCCAAGGAGGACTTGGAGAAAGGGGGAGGAATAAGGAGGGTCTTGTTGTGATTAAGGAGCAATAAGGAGGTTAAGAAGTTGTGTTCATTGTACAAGTAATATTGATGATTAATTTTAGGAGAACTTTCTCCTCTCTTCCCCATTTTTGGAGGATGAACATGGGTTCTCCTTCTTGTATGTTGGAATCTTGTGGTTGTGAGTCTTAGGTTTGTGTGTTTGTTTCATTTTGTTCTACCCATCACCTTGTGCAAGTGTTGGTTAGCTATCCTCTTTCCCATGGGCTTGGGGGAGGCTAGCATGCATCCCAACCTTGGGATAGGCATGTGATGATGCCTAAAGGTTGGGTGGTTAAACAAGCCCTTTCTCTTTGTGTTGGCCTTGAAAAGATTTTAGAGTTGGGAAGCTTTGGAAGATGCATGAAGACACTTGCCTACTTGGATTTATCCTCTTGTCTCCTTCACCATTTCATGGATTTCTCTTTCTTTGTATTAAAAAAAAATGGCTTGTGTGAGCCTTCTTGTCTTGGAAAGTTATTTTGATAAACCCTTTTTGGGTGGATATGTATTGCGGGATTTGTGAGCTTGAGTGAGAAAATAAAATAATGTATTGTAATGGTTGTTTTCTTAAGTATGCAACATGGTAGATAATCTTTTTTTTTTAAATGAAAGAGTCGTTAGTATGTTGGGTTTTATTATGAAGGAGCCTTATCATTAGTCTCCTTTGCTGTAGCTTCTTGGAAATAATAATGTATAGAAAAGTTTTAATGGGGTGTTCTTAGGAAGCAACCTCATTTGTTTGATTTTTCTTTAGAACTAAGTCTTTCTTTTATTGGAAAATGGTTTGTTTCTTTTTGAAAGAGTAAATGCATATGAGTAGAGTAACTAGGTACTGCTGGTTTTATATTTTAATCTGTACATTTACTTGTGCATGCTCTTTAGATGGAACAAAATCTCATGTCATTATATGGAAAAAAATATTTTATTTTTATGTCAAAATTTGTTTTACTTGTGCCCAAAGGAAAGTGGACATGCTGAGAATAATATCATTCTGATAGTTGCCAAAGAAATCATCATATAAATTAAAACTTGCATGGATCAAGTTCTCTTGGAATATCCTGAAAATAAATTAGTCAGATTTGTATGTGTGAAGCTATGGTTTGAGTAGAGCATCTTTGTATAAAATTCTTGTACCTCCTTCTCTGCTGTGTGTATCTACATATCTGCCTGGCAACAAGTTTATTGATTTATTTTTTATAATATGGATAATAATAAACATTATATATATATATATATATATATATATAAATATATATATATATATATACATACATACATTCTATAAATTTATTTAAAACAAAATACAGAAAGACTAAAATAAAAATAAAAAAATATATATCTTTGTGGGGGGGTTCGGCCCCCCCCACCCTGCACAGACCGCCAAAAAAAAAAGAGTATGGGGTGGGGGCGCTGCCCCCACCGTCCCCCAACCGCCTCGCACCCGCGCCTCCCTATCCTCTGCCCATGCTGCGGGCCTGTCCCGCCCCCCCCCCCTCTCCAAACTCTGTCCTCCCCTCCTGCGCCTTCCCAACTGCCCCATCCCCGCCAGTACAGTACACCCCCGCCAGCGCCGCCCACGTTCGCCCTCCCACAGACCCCCGCGGGCTTCCATTCCTCCTCCCGCTGTTCCCTTCCCCCTGTCGCCGCTGTCCCGGCCTCCCCTGGCCGCCCGAACCTCTTCCACCGGCGGCCCTCATACAAATTACATGATACCCTAAAATAATAGATTTAAAGTTAGCTCAATACGTATATATATATATTCTAAAATAAAGAATAATGTAGTAAGGGTATACCACAAATAAATAAGTAATAATAATAAATAACCAAATAAACAAACGTATAAACATAAATATAGGTGTAATAAAACGTAACGAAATAAATGAGCATAAATATATAGGTATTTTATATAAGGAAAATAAACAAATATATATATATATATATATATATATATATATATATATATATATGTATGGAAGAACGTAAAATGAAGGAATGAGGTTTTTTTTTTTTTTTTAAATAAATAAATAGATAAAATAAAATAAAAATAAGTGGTATATCCTTAGTAGTCACCAGGAAAAGATATAAAAGAGGTATTAGCTTTTAATTTAAACACTGTAAAAAAAAAAAAATTCCTTAAAATTTTACCCTGTCTAGCGCGTTTCTCAGTGTCCCGGTTGGGGCATTACAGTTGGTATCAGAGCTTGGGGTTCACACTTGCAGACCACTGGGCAACAAATTAAGATAATTAATATCAATTTTAACACAACAAAATTAACTAAATAAATAAAACTAAACAGACAAAATAAACCACCCACTTCCATTAAATTTTAAATTAATAAATTGTTCGCTCACCTCGTGCGCAGGATGGCGCCTAAGCGAGGACGATCAGCCAGAGGTATGGGGCGTAGCGCATCTACGCAGGAGCCGACGACACCCAATTTTGGGCCTCGGATATTAGAGGCCTTACGCCAGCTGATAGGCGTTATGGAGCAGCGCCTACCACAGCCACAGGAGACGAGAGTGGAGGCATCTTTGGGAGACGAGGAGCCGATAGGCGTGGACGCGCATTCGGAGCCGCCAGAGCACGACACACCGAGGCAAGAGAGGTCACGCAGCCCTTCCGTTCATCACGAGAGGGCAGCCTCGTTCCGTCGCAGCCGATCACACAGTCTCGAGGGACCTTTCGAGCATAGGTGACTCCCTTCACCTGTTGGGCTACATTGCCAGGATCGAGATACAGGGAGTGTGATCCGGGATCTTCTTCGCTTGCAGCCGCCCACTTACACCAGCTCTACAGATGGATTTAGGGCTGAGTCATAGCTCCTTAGCTTGGATAGTTGCTTTGGCTTGCACTCTTACGAGAGCAACGTCAAGGCGAGGTTCGCCATACACCTCCTCCGAGACGCAGCAGGCGTTTGGTGGAGGAATGAGGAGCGGAAGCTCCATCTGACCCGAGAGACAGTGACTTGGGAGTTATTCGAGGAGCGTTTCAGGGCGCGATATATGTCAGAGCATTTTGTTCAGAAGAGGATCGACGAGTTTCACGACTTGCGACAGGGATCTGGCACTGTAGCACAGTATGAGAGCAGGTTCCTGGATCTTCTTCAGTACGTGGATTACCTGCAAGATGAGAAATTGTAGGTTAACAGGTTCATTTGAGGGCTCAATGCAGATATAGCAGGAGCAGTTAGGATTCTATCTCCTCCCACTCTTGAGAAGGCCGTTGAGAAGGCCTACTTAGCTGAGGAGAATAGGACCAAAGCACAGGAGCATCGTGATAGGAACAAAAGCAAGTTTCAGGAGAGGATACAGGCCTTTCAAAGTCAGAGGTCACGAGGTTCTGCACCACCCCCTAGAGGAGGATTTTGGCCTCCGCCAGCAGCCACGAGGGCTCCACCGCACCCACAGTGACAGACACAGCAGCAGAGCCACCCGCAGCAGGGAGCTAGGCAGACACAGGGATTTCAGAGAGGTGTTTCTAGAGGTGGTTTTAGTGGAGCCAGAGATAGGAGGCAGGGAACTCAGCAGACACAGCCAGCTCGCACTCAGCAGTCTGCTAGGGTTGGACCAGAAGGATCAGTACACCAGAGTACAGGAGGGCCCCATCTTAGAGGGGTACAGGAGGTTGTTTTATTTGTGGATCTCCAGATCACTATGTGCGCATGTGCCCGCACAAACCCAATACCATGGATGCACAGAGAGCTGCTAGATCTGAGCAGACGGTGGGTGATGTAGGACACGCCCATCGTGTGTATGCAGCGGTTGACAACCGCCAGGCCGAACATCAGGCCACGGTCATTGAGACGACAGGTACTATCAGGGGTATTTCTGTCTCTGTACTTTTTGATTCAGGTGCTTCAGATTCCTTTATATCACCTTCTATAGTGGACCAGTGTGGGCTAGTGGTGGCTAGGCAGCTAGATAGTTGGCAGGTTGAGTTGGCCTCTGGGGCTAAACTCGCCGTGGACTCGTATGTGGAGAGTTGTGTACTCGATTTAGGAGTCTTCTCCACTACTCTTGACCTCCGAGTTATTCCTCTAGGTTCCTATCAGGTAGTTTTGGGTATGGACTGGCTCGAGTCCAATCGAGCTAAGATGGATTGCAGAAATAAGGTCATTGAGTGTCAGGATGATCTTGGGAGTGCAGTTGTTATATCAGGGATGCAGAGACCTATCTCCTTGCGCATGATATCGGCTAAGCAACTCAAGCGAAGCATGCGTAAGGGTTGTCAGTTGTTTGCCATCACTATCAGTGATCGATCAGAGAGCATTCCAGAGCATTCACCTTTAGATGATCATGCGGTTTTGAGGGAGTATGTAGATGTCTTTCCAGGCGAGCTTCCAGGGTTACCACCCCGCAGAGAGGTGGATTTCACCATTGATTTAGTACCTGGATCAGCACCAGTTTCTAGGGCACCTTATCGGATGACGACACCAGAGCTTCATGAGCTTAAGATTCAGTTAGAGGAGTTGTTGGATAAGGGTCTCATTCGCCCTAGTGTATCTCCTTGGGGAGCGCCAGTCATATTTGTGAAAAAGAAGGACGGTTCTCTCAGACTTTGTGTAGACTTCAGACAGCTCAACAAAGTCACAATAAAGAACCGTTATCCGCTCCCTAGGATTGATGACTTGTTTGATCAGATGTGGGGAGCGAGAGTGTTCTCCAAAATAGATCTCAAGTCGGGGTATCATCAGTTGCGCATTTCAGATGCAGACATCCATAAGACAGCATTTCGCACACGATATGGGCATTATGAGTTCACAGTGGTTCCTTTTGGCTTGACCAATGCCCCAGCTGTCTTCATGAGCCTCATGAATGGTGTATTCAGGACATTTCTAGATCGCTTTGTCTTAGTGTTCCTTAATGACATATTGATTTATTCTCGTTCCGAGGAGGAACACGAGGAGCATTTGAGGCAGGTACTTCAGGTTTTGAGAGAGTAGAAGTTATATGGGAACTTGGAAAAATGCAGCTTCTTTCAGTCAGAGATTCAGTATTTGGGGCATATCATTTCAGGCGAGGGTATCTCTGTAGATCCCTCTAAGATACAGGCCATCTTGGACTGGCCGGCACCCACATCAGTTACTGAGGTGAGGATTTTCATGGGTTTGGCAGGGTATTACCGTAGGTTTGTTCAAGATTTTTCTAGGATTGCTCACCCTATAACTTCTCTTCAGAGGAAAGGGAAGAAGTTCGATTGGTCAGGAAAATGTGAGCAAGCCTTTCAGTTGCTTAAGGAAAGGTTAACCACGGTGCCCATCTTAGCAGTTCCAGACCCGACAGAGGATTTTGTTGTTTGTACAAATGCATCACTAGAGGGTTTGGGAGCAGTTCTTATGCAGGAGCGTTGGGTTATTGCTTTTGAGTCTCGTAAGCTCAAGGACTACGAGCTTAATTATCCTACTCATGACTTGGAGCTTATAGCAGTTGTTCATGCTCTAGTGCGTTGGCGACATTTCCTTTTGGGTAGGCCTTTCATTTTGAGGACAGACCATCGTAGCTTGCAGCATATCTTCTCACAGCCGAACCTCAACGCTCGTCAACGGCGTTGGATGGAGTTCCTATGTGAGTATGACATGGAGGTTCAGTACATCAAAGGAAAGGAAAATGTTGTTGCAGATGCCCTTAGTAGACGACGACATGTGCTTGCTTCTTTGACACTTCAGTCAGATTTGAGAGGCAGGATTCTTGAGCACCTTCCAGAGGACATATTTTATGAGGGAGCTAAACAGATGTTAGAGTCTCAGGGTTCTTTAGAGGGCAGATATTCTGGGTGTGTTTTAGAGACAGATGGTTTACTTCATTTCCACAGGCGCATCTACGTGTCTAAGTCAGGTGATTTGCGTAAATTCATCCTCACAGAGGCTCATCGAGCCCCATATGCAGCTCATCCAGGAGTAAAGAAAATGCATGCCGATCTGAGGGAGTTATATTATTGGCCAGGTCTTCGACGGGACATAGCAGATTTTGTTGCACGTTGCCTTGAGTGTCAGAGAGTCAAGGCAGAGCATTCTCATCCCGCAGGACTTTTACAGCCTCATGATATTCCCGAGTGGAAATGGGATGTGATCTCTATGGACTTCATAGTCGGACTGCCTATGTCTTCTTATCGTCATGACGCCATTATGGTCACCGTGGATAAGTTGACTAAGGTTGCGCACTTTTCGCCAACCAAGGTCACCTATAATGCACAGGCCATTGCCAAGGTATTTATGGAGGACATTGTTAGGTTGCATGGGATTCCGAAGACCATCATTAATGACAGGGATACTATCTACACTTCAGTTTTTTGGACTTCTTTTCAGGCCGCTCTGGGTACTCAGATCAATTTCAGTTCAGCTTATCACCCAGAGACAGATGGGCAGACAGAGAGGGTTAATCAGGTGTTAGAGGACATGTTGAGGATGTATGTCATGGATCAGCAGAGGAAATGGGAAGATTATTTGCATCTAGTTGAGTTTGCCTACAACAACAGCTATCATAGTTCCATTGGTATGGCGCCTTACCAGGCTTTGTATGGACAACCTTGTAGGACACCTCTGAGTTGGGATAGACTAGATGACAGGATTATTTTGGGACCAGCCTACCTTCAGGATTTAGAGCAGCAGGTTGTGTTGATTAGGCAGCGTCTTGAGCAGGCCAAAGCACGCCAAAAGGCGTATGCAGACACCAAGAGGACTGATCGTCACTTCTCAGTGGGTGACAAAGTCTTCTTGAGGGTTCGTCCGCATAAGAGTCCTATCCATTATGGAAAGGGTTCTAAGCTATCGCCTCGTTTTGTGGGGCCTTTTGATATTTTAGAGGTCATCGGTCTAGTTTCCTATCGCCTAGCTTTGCCGCCACGCCTTGCACGGGCCCACGATGTTTTTCATGTTTCTGTACTACGTAGATATGTACCTGATCCTTCTCATGTTTTGGATTGGTCGGCATTACAGGTAGAGGACGGAGGACAGTGGAGATTGGAGCCCGTACGCATACTGGAGCACCGGAGGTTGGCCCTTCGGGGTCGAGACTTGGACCAGGTTAGAGTACAGTGGGACCGGTACGACGAGACAACAGCTACTTGGGAGGATGCGATTCCTTTGAGGGCCAGATATCCCTACCTCTTTCAGTGACTTCCAGGAGGAAGTCTAATTTTTGTAGAGGGGGATGTAGTGCCCACATTTTCTATAGCTCAGTAGCTTGTTGTTTTTGCTCATAGACATGTTTTGACAGTGATTGGTGATATCTTGGACATTATATTTGGATATTTGATTTTATTAGTCTTGTGTGACATTCAGGCGTATAACGCCGATTTAACCTAAATTTATTGTCGCATTTTCTTGTTATGACATGGAAACTAATGAAATATGATGTGCTTGGAACCTAATTACATTGATGGATAGTTGTTGCATGATGGGATTATATGTCGTTTTATCATCTTGTCTAACTTTTGGAATATGGAATATAATTGTGCACGTTGTTACATCTGGATTTCAGTAGGATGTTAGGTTAGTTTAGCATGCATTGATATCTTACTATGTCATTTATATTGTATTGGACAGGTGCAGTTAATGTGTGCAATGAGTGTGCAGGTGACAGGTTTACAGGAGAACGTGGGATTCAGGCCAGTTACTCAAAACTTGCACAAGCAGCCCACGGGCTGAGTCCTAGCCATGTTCACTGTGTGAATCCCTAGGATAGATGATTGTTAATTTTGGGCACTTTGAGTGACCCCAATGTATGTAAAGTATTTTGCTTTAATTTATTAATTTTTGTTTAGGGTTGTTAGTAGAGTTGTAAACTTGCTTAGGGAGTAAATAATTTCACTTTCTTTTAAATTGTTGATTTTGTTAATTAGTCTCTTAATCACAAGGGTTTAGGGTCACATGTGAGACCCTTGGGTGGTCCCCACACCCTCTACCCTTGTGCCAAAATGTAAAACCCGAAATTAGGGTATTTTGGGCATTTTTGGGGACCCCTTTGTAGCTTGGGAGTTCCCCTTTCACTAAAATGAGCCCTTGGACCCTACCTAATGGGTAGGGGGGCTTGTTTTCAAGGCTAGAGGGAGTTTTCCCTCCCTTTTTACCCTTGGTTTGTCACATCCATGTAAGGGATGTGGATTTGTGTGTTTATCAAAAGTGCAACTAGTTTTGTCTTGCTAACATTTGAGGAAATTTGGGAGAAGAGGGTAAAAAGATAATTTTACCCTTTCTCTCTTTTGTCTTAGCATCTTTGACCATGAGGAGGGAGAGGGGTGACACATGTCACCCCCTCATTTGTGAGGATGCTTGGTCCCTCCTCTTCATATTCTCATTCATGGAGAAAAAAATGGACTTTTTCCTTGGATTTTTCTTGCTTGGATGCTTGGGTGATTTGGAGCTTGGGATTTGCTTGGAGCTAAGTGGTGGAAGTCTTGAAGTTAGGAAGATTTTTGGAAAGCTTTCCTTGAGGTAGGCTCTTGGATCTTGTAGTTGTGTTGCTTTATTTTAGTTGTTAGATTGATTGTGGGAAATTGTTATTTTTGAATAAAATTTTAGTGTTGTTTGTGTGTGTTTTTACTCCCTCCATCATATGGCATGATGGAGTTTGGAGTGTGGGGGAAGAGGGAGGGAATTTTCCCTCTCAACCCTCAAGGCTTGATGGCCAAGCCTTGTAGGGTCTTCTTATTTTTCCCCTCAATGGTTGAGGTGGGGAAGTTGATTCATATGGCTTGAATCTCTTTCCCCATCCTTGGTAAGGAAACCCCCCCCTTTTGGGGTTTGAAAATCCTTCCAAGGAGGACTTGGAGAAAGGGGGAGGAATAAGGAGGGTCTTGTTGTGATTAAGGAGCAATAAGGAGGTTAAGAAGTTGTGTTCATTGTACAAGTAATATTGATGATTAATTTTAGGAGAACTTTCTCCTCTCTTCCCCATTTTTGGAGGATGAACATGGGTTCTCCTTCTTGTATGTTGGAATCTTGTGGTTGTGAGTCTTAGGTTTGTGTGTTTGTTTCATTTTGTTCTACCCATCACCTTGTGCAAGTGTTGGTTAGCTATCCTCTTTCCCATGGGCTTGGGGGAGGCTAGCATGCATCCCAACCTTGGGATAGGCATGTGATGATGCCTAAAGGTTGGGTGGTTAAACAAGCCCTTTCTCTTTGTGTTGGCCTTGAAAAGATTTTGGAGTTGGGAAGCTTTGGAAGATGCATGAAGACACTTGCCTACTTGGATTTATCCTCTTGTCTCCTTCACCATTTCATGGATTTCTCTTTCTTTGTATAAAAAAAAAATGGCTTGTGTGAGCCTTCTTGTCTTGAAAAGTTATTTTGATAAACCCTTTTTGGGTGGATATGTATTGCGGGATTTGTGAGCTTGAGCGAGAAAATAAAATAATGTATTGTAATGGTTGTTTTCTTAAGTATGCAACATGGTAGATAATCTTTTTTTTTTTAAATGAAAGAGTTGTTAGTATGTTGGGTTTTATTATGAAGGAGCCTTATCATTAGTCTCCTTTGCTATAGCTTCTTGGAAATAATAATGTATAGAAAAGTTTTAATGGGGTGTTCTTAGGAAGCAACCTCATTTGTTTGATTTTTCTTTAGAACTAAGTCTTTCTTTTATTGGAAAATGGTTTGTTTCTTTTTGAAAGAGTAAATGCATATGAGTAGAGTAACTAGGTACTGCTGGTTTTATACTTTAATCTGTACATTTACTTGTGCATGCTCTTTAGATGGAACAAAATCTCATGTCATTATATGGAAAAATATATTTTATTTTTATGTCAAAATCTGTTTTACTTGTGCCCAAAGGAAAGTGGACATACTGAGAATAATATCATTCTGATAGTTGCCAAAGAAATCATCATATAAATTAAAACTTGCATGGATCGAGTTCTCTTGGAATATCCTGAAAATAAATGAGTCAGATTTGTATGTGTGAAGCTATGGTTTGAGTAGATCATCTTTGTATAAAATTCTTGTACCTCCTTCTCTGCTGTGTGTACCTACATATCTACCTGGCAACAAGTTTATTGATTTATTTTTTATAATATGGATAATAATAAACATTATATATATATATATATATATATATATATATATATATATATATATATATATATATATATATATATATATATATATAACAAAATACAGAAAGACTAAAATAAAAATAAAAAAAAATATCTTTGTGGGGGGGTTCGCCCCCCCCCCACCCTGCACAGACCGCCAAAAAAAAAAGAGATAGTATGGGGTGGGGGCGCTGCCCCCCCCGTCCCCCAACCGCCTCGCACCCGCGCCTCCCTGTCCTCTGCCCACGCCGCGGGCCTGTCCCGCCCCCCCCTCTCCAAACTCTGTCCTCCCCTCCTGCACCTTCCCAACTGCCCCGTCCCCGCCAGTACAGTACACCCCCGCCAGCGCCGCCCACGTTCGCCCTCCCACAGACCCCCGCGGGCTTCCATTCCTCCTCCCGCTGTTCCCTTCCCCCTATCGCCGCTGTCCCGGCCTCCCCTGGCCGCCCGAACCTCTTCCACCGGCAGCCCTCATACAAATTACATGATACCCTAAAATAATAGATTTAAAGTTAGCTCAATACGTATATATATATATTCTAAAATAAAGAATAATGTAGTAAGGGTATACCACAAATAAATAAGTAATAATAATAAATAACCAAATAAACAAACGTATAAACATAAATATAGGTGTAATAAAACGTAACGAAATAAATGAGCATAAATATATAGGTATTTTATATAAGGAAAATAAACAAAAAAATATATAAATATAAATATGTATGGAAGAACGTAAAATGAAGGAATGAGGTTTTTTTTTTTTAAATAAATAAATAAATAAATAGATAAAATAAAATAAAAATAAGTGGTATATCCTTAGTAGTCACCAGGAAAAGATATAAAAGAGGTATTAGCTTTTAATTTAAACACTGTAAAAAAAAAAAATCCTTAAAATTTTACCCTATCTAGCGCGTTTCTCGGTGTCCCGGTTGGGGCATTACAATGAATTTTTTTCTGATGCCTCCACTTTTTCCAAGGAAGGCATTCCAGTGAGATGAATTTATGGAGGATTTTTTAACAAGTATGAACCAAACCATCACTTGGGTCATGAAGGGGGTTCAATATGATTCAATTTGACCATTTTTAACATCCCAACTCCGCTTGAGGTTCCCAAAAAATCCAATTCAAATTCCCTATCCAGAAAGGTCATTTTGGTTCAGTGTTGGAAAGGTTTCATCTTGTTGTGCTCCCAAAACTTTGTCTTACCCATTCCACCATGTAATAGACTCTGTAATATTTCCGATGACTAGTATTTTAGCTCCCAAAACCACTTGGAGTTCTTGAAACCTTTGTCATAAGTTGGACCTTCAATAATTCACACACACACACACTCATTTTTCCCAAAAATATCCTACAAACAAATATTTCCTAAGACCATTTCAAACTTGTTGAATATATTCTAAACCATATTGTCATAGATAAAACTATGAGACCTTTCCATTGAATGTAATTCGGGATCCTAAACACTTTGAGGCACCTAAAACCTTACCCATAAGTTGACTTTTGAAAATGGGAAATTTGATATTTTTAAAATTTTGACTAGTTTGACTTAAAAATGAAAAAAATTCAATAGGGTTGTTAAGTGAAATGCCTAAACCTTTTACATGCCAACACACTATTTCACTAAATACAACAAATATGTCTAATTTTATCACTTCAACTTTTCTATCATACTCCCAACCTATATCAACATTGGATCATTGAAATATGGTATGGCTGTCCACCAAAGAATTATGAAGAGTGAACTTTTTCATATTTTTTAGCTGCAAGTTTCTTAGTAAATATGTATGCAAAATGTAGGAGGACACACAAGGCATGTGAAATATTCAACAAAATGGCATGGACATCCATCACAATATAATGAAAGTCAATTTTTGTTAGATATAGTTGAAAGTACCAAAGTAGACATGTATGCAAAATGTGGAAGCATATACAAGCCATTTTAACTATTTGACAAAATGCCTCAAATAAATGTGGTCTAATTGAATACCATGATTTCAAGATATGCAAAAATGGCTTTTGTGAGGAAGTTATCAAACTCTTTGAAGTAATGAAATTATCTGGAACATGCCTTAACCATGTAAGATTTGAATTTTTGTTTTATTGACATGCAACCATATAACTTTGGTGGATGGGGATTTATATACTTAAATGACATGAGTGCTTCTTATACCAATGTACTTATGTTGTCATACAAATGTGCAATAGGAAAATTGTCTATTTTCGAGCATGACAATATACCTCGATGTCAAAACTTTCAAAATTCACTCTTCCAAGGCAACCCAGGTCTATCCAGTCAGTCCCATGACCTGCTAGATGATGTTAACTCAGTCCCCTAGGTGATTTAGGAAATTTAATTCAACCCCCTAGGTGATTTTAGGAATTCAGTGAAAAATTAAAAATTCAAGCCGTTGTGGAAAGGGTTATCACTAGCTTTCCTAGGACGAGTGCAACCCCCTAGAGCGGAGCATAGCAGCCTAATCAGAAACATATATGAATTTGAGGCCTAGGAACATCATGAAGGTGATTCATTAATATTCAGAAAGGATTTGGAAGAGTTGGCACAATTTCACCGAAATTAGGTTTCACAGGTCTAAGCAGTGCATAGGATCGAAAGAGCTACTGAGCTTCGGGAGATGATTTCGAGAGATCCAGATGGATTTAGGAGCCAAAAAAACATCGTAGGAAATTTAATTCCAAGCCCTACAATATAGTGAAATTATATTTTTCACAACACTTTGGCGCAATAGGCCTACAACTAGTTTTTTCCATGCACAACTAAGGAGACACATCGAAATTCCAATTTTTCAGGGACCAAATGCAGGAATCAAAACCTAAGACCCCCACCATTGCATTAAAATTTCCATTTTCAGTCAAGATAATATAAAAAAATTTCCAAAAAATTCCATCTAGAGCTCAAGATATCGCCATTTGAAGTTGCCCTCTAGGAGCGAGTTTAGGAGTGAGTCAAAATTTGATGAGGACAAGTGTCAGCTCCAAGAGCTTGACACGATTTCATGTCCCTTTCGTCACTAAATAAAATGGATATGAGGCACATAAAAAATTCACCCAAACCCAATAAGTCCTCTGGTCACCCATACAACCTCCAGGATCGCCAGTTCAGCCCTTAGGTGCTTGTGAGAGCTCAAACCCTCAACTATCGGATCACTAAGAAGTGGTGACTTCTGGCATGCCGTGCAAATCAATGTCCCTCATGTCCCTTTTTTTGGGTGACATCAAGGACATGAAAATTCACCTAGCCCAAAGGGAGTCTTCTAATCACCCATGTGACCCTCTCAAGTGCTTTTCCTCAGCCCCCAGGGGCTAGTAGAGCTAAAATGGAAGACCGTCAGATCGCTGACAAGTGGCGGTTTCTGGCGCGCTGTCCAAATTTATGTCCCTCTTGTCCCTTTTTTTGGGGGGGCATCAGCGATATAAAAATTCACCCAACCCAAGGAATGGCTTCTGGTCCTTCATACAACCAATTTCCAACCCCTAGTGCTTCCAACTTGTTTTTTAGCTTAAATCCTTAGTTGTTGGATTTCTGCCACATGTCGCGACAAGGGACCGCGTGAAAATTGATGTCCCTCTCTTCCCTTAATGCTTAAGGTACATGAAGGACATGAAAATGTTCCTCATCCTTGCTATGCTTTATTTTGAATATTTTAAATCTTACATGTCACTTTCTTTCCCGCTTCTTACTTTCCATAGCTTGACTTTGCACATCTCTGCAACTCTGAAAATTTCTCATACTCAGTCCACCTTTGCTACAATTAAAACCAGCTCCATCACAGCACCATACACTCCACTCCATGAGAACATGTAGGTTTCTGAGAGAAGGTTGATTGGAACAGCTTGAAGAATGAAGAACGAGAGAGAAAAACATCTGAAGACTCTCATGGCCATGAAACAAAAATTTCAACATATCTAGCAAATTAGTTCACAGATCAAGATGAAGTTGTTTTATGTGTTCATCATTTTTAGAGAACATTAAAACCCCCATAACAAACCTTCCATCCACAACAAGGAGTGTTCACAGTGAAGAGATCTCTTTCTTCGTACAATGAAGGAAAAATTTGGATTTCCTAAACCGATGATCAGTTTGAAGAAAAAATTCACTGGCGGAATGAGAATAAAAAACCCATATCAAAAACATGATCTTCATCATGAATGGAGGAGAAAACCATACCTACAACTTTCAAGGTCCATTAATGGTTGCCATGTTTAGAAGTGATGTCAAGTCAAAAAACTTAACGTTTAAAATCTCCCAAACTATTGTGTGGTTATGTCCAAGATTTCAGAGGGGTGAAATTGGGAAAAACCCATATTGGAATTTTTTTTTGCAACAATCCGACCACCAGAAGTTCACTTTCTAAAAATAGCATGTCTTCTACATATAGAACTACCATTTAGTGAAAGTCATCAATTGAAGAAACTGTGAAAGAGGGATTGAACACAAAAGAAGTGTTACAGTGGAAAATTCATCAAAACATCATCTTGGTCCAAAATTAAAACTTACTAAAAATAGTAAGTGGTCTCATGAGCACCTATCAAAAATATAAAATTGATCCATAAGGAAATAGAAACATAGGGAAAAAGGGAAATATGAGTTGCAACATCTAGTTGAGGTTTGAGGTAGCTGATTTTTCATACTTACTAAAAATAGTAAGTTTCTTTTTCTGAAGAAACCATGAAGTATAAGTGGATAGGAGAGAAGTCGACACAACCTTTCACTTGCAAGTATGAGATATAAAACAATGATGTCTCATATATGGACCTGAATGACCTAAGAGCTCCCATGACAACTAATGAGTGAGGGATGATTAAGGAACAATTATTCACAAGTGGATTTTTTACAGTTGTAGGACACCCCATGTCTATACAAAGCCTTGAGTTGGTCTTGGCTATCTCTCACCAATATGAACCAGAAACATGAACAATTTGAGCCAACAATGGTACATTAATGGCAGTCATCATTCCTGGAACCATCTCACTCGCTTTGCAAATCCTGACATCACCGAGCATGGTTTTCATCTCAAAGGACAGGGCCTTACATGACTGGGAAACAATGGATGCATATGTGCAAGGGGTTGCACTTGGTTCATGGATGAAGACAAGGAGAAAGTCCTCAAGAATCCCCAAGACCCTTCTGAGGTGTAAATTACGTGAGGGGTATTCAAATCTAATCACCCTCCTCAACAGGGTGATGGGAGAAGAAAACACAAGATACTTTCAGGATCGAATGGGCCTGTTCATCTTGATTGTGACTGAAGGAAAAAAAATAATTGACTCGGGGTAGATCATCAATGACAATCTACATCTACAACTACTTCAAGTACCCATAACAAAGAAGTTCCACATGACTTCTTACTTGGTGTATTTTCTTGCCAGCTCAAGATCATTCAAAGGGATGGCTCTCATCCAAAACATTTTTTCCAAGGTGCCCACACATGAGAAACTTCCGTCATTGGTGATGGAGGAAAGCCAACGGCACTTCACTCGCATGAATGATGCATTCACGATGTACGTAGTCCAAAACTTAAAAGGTGATTTGGAGGCTAGGATGTCACCACAAGCGGCATCCCTGATCAATAAGTATGGATCTTACTTCATCCAATTCTCAACCTTATCCTACCTGCGAGTTTTTGGCTTCGACCAAGCTCTGTTAAGGTTTCCCAAGTACCTTAGCAATCAAATTTTACTATTCGAGCTATGCAGGCAGATCATTCAAGTGAACAATAGACTTAGGAGTAGGAAGAAGAAGTTGATCTCATTTCTCATCTCTCTCGGAGTATTCACATGTAAGAATGCAAATGATGAATCGCATCTAGAGGATGCCTTTTCTCATTTGACTTTGCATTCCTACACTATCAGGCCTAACTTCGACATCTGAGACGATCTCGAATCCTTCCACGTTCCAGACTTGCAACATGAGCCATAAATTAAGGACTATTGAGCCAATTTTGTGATGAATTTGAATTGCGAGAAAAAGACAATATGCGGATGAAAGTCAATGAAATGAAGAAATTCAAGTTCTCTTGGCACGAAGACATCTTTCAGGATGATGGGATAGAGATGTATGATCCTAAGTACAGGGCAGTCAAAATGTCTCCATTGCCTCAAGTCAACTAGTATGTTCGTGAATCAGGGGATATAAAGGAGTGGACTGAGAAGGTGGGCAAGAGAACGAGGAATTGTTTTCGAAGGAAGAGAACCATGATCATCCAGTCACAAGGTATGCCCATAGGTCAGAAACAAGCCTCTCATCATTCATCATCAAGAGTCGTGGAAGTTTCCTCAAGTTCAAGGCATTCTGAAGAAAGTTCTAAATGAATATCTATAGAATTGGAGACTTCTTCTCATGGAAGGTCACCAAAGAAAGTTAGGGTGGAAGAATTCTCAATTGCAACAATGCAAGAAGAAGATCCGGTGACAGAAGCACAAGCGAAGGAAGAACACGTAGTTCAAGACCTAGTCTTTGAACCACCACAGGAGGCCTCACCTCTCGTTAACACCAATTTCTCCCCCATCCAAGATGTGACTTATCTTCCATAACATGGAATGGTTGATGCACCTGTCATAGAACTTGAGTCCAATGAGATGTTCCCTTGGATGCAAGAAACAATTTCCCCTAACACACACATTGTTCAACAAGTAGTAGCCCCTGACTTATTAGCAATTTCATCACTGGCTAAAGGAAAGAAAAGGAAGTTTGCACACACGGCCTCGCGGTTATACAATGGTGAAACAACTAACCAATAAATCGAGGTAGCCTAGTCGAATGTGATCAAGCTAGTGGATGAGATGAGACCAGCTAACTATGAGATGAGCATGATCCAACTAGGACCAAAAACTCATGAAGGGGATTTGCACATGTATCAAAAATATTCAGGTCGCATGGTGTCAAGGAATAAGGAATATAAGAAGAATATTTATGAACTAAAGGAAGAGGTGCAAACTTTTTCATCCTACGTGCAACATCTAGTTGAGCCAAATGCCATGAAAATCCTCATTGAAGAAGTTGCATCCATCAATAGCTTCAATCCATAATCTATTAAGAGGACACACGAGTTCACAATGTAGGGGCGAGCGAATAAAAAATGGATCGATTCAATTTCTGAAAAAGGGAATTCAATGTTCCAAGAAGTGGTCAAACTCTTTGCTTACATGTGTGTGACATCAAATAGGATGTGGGAACTCAAGGAAGACTTGGAGAAAGAAAGGGACTACTGGGATCCTCTGGGTCCAGTAGTGAATGAAATGAGTAACACTCGTCGTCAGGAGTTGATCAATGGGAATATTTTTGAAACCCCTTCACAAGACTTGTCACATGTATGGGAAAGGTATTTGGAAATCAGATTTGAAGCAGTCAATTGGGCCATCATTGAACTAGAATAAAAAGAGGGACAATTATACAAGTAGCAAGATAGTATAAATCATCAAATTTAGAAACTTGGAGTACCTGCAATGGGAGAAGACACAACTTTTGATGAGCTAATTGGTCTACTCAAGGAACATGTCAAGAAAAGGTAAAAAACCCCATTGTCCTTCACTAAGGACACCCTAGAGTTCCTCTCAGAGATTTGGGCTGCCATTGCACTTATCACAGAAAAATTCATCATGGTACGGGAAGTGAAAAGATATCAATAGTGTGTCTGATGGGTGGATAGAGAACCTGAGCTGCGTTCACATTCCTCATGCTGAAAAAGTGGAACCTGCACCAGCTCGTTTCAATAAGGAATTTGGAGGAACGAAGATCTTCTTAGGAGCGCGAGATGGAAACCAGTCAAGGAGCAAGATCAAATCCACTACAACAGCTCATTCTTCTGCATAGTTCTTCTCTCTCTCTCTCTCTCTCTCTCTCTCTCTCTCTCTCTCTCCAATGTTATAATCTTGTGTTAGAGTTTTCAATTTTTGATATATCTTTAAGTGACTTTAGAAACATAACGTAACATTTAAGTCACCTTATTTTTATAAAAGGGACTTAAATATTTGATAGGAATATGAACATTCTAGAGTCAAATTGTTGTATTTGAAAATTCACCGGGAAGATGAAGATTTGCCTTCTCTTCTATAAATTGTAGCAAGCTCGTCATTTGAGGTTCTTCTTTCATCTTCACATAATTTTTAGCTATTCTTGTGAATTCATGAGAGAGAAATATCCTTGTGAAATATCAAAGAGATAGCAAAATTATTCCATTCCCCCACTCTCAAATTTCTTTCATTTCTCATATTATGTACAATTTCTGCTTGAGCATCAATACAAGAAGAAGGATTTTTCAACCTTTTTTGACTAAGGGATTTATTGACACTTTGAGCTCATTAAATTCTAATTGGTCTTGTTGTTGTTTGTAGTATTGTTTCTTCCTGATTTCAATGCATGTGATGAAACTTCTAACTAGTGTATGTAAGAATATGATTTTGTACTTGCAACATCAATTCCCCTACCTCATATTCTCACTCCCTTTCCCACTTTCTTGACAAATTCTTCTCTAGCAAGCAATTTTTAGCTTTGCTGCAGGGTCAGTGGACTGCCCCTATTAGATCCCCAGCCACAATTCCAACTTGGAGAAAACTCACCATACTTGTACATGCATATACAAAAGCTTTTAAGTAGAGGGACTTAGATTCCCAGAGCATTGGCAAGAAACCCACAAATTTGTCCCTGAACAAATTTTCTCACCAAAAAATTATAATTTATCATTATGTTTGCATGGTTAATATTCATAGCCAAGTTGGATATAGTAAAATTTGGTCAGAGATTAGACTACGAAACAAACAATAATTTTTTATTTCAATTCAACTCATACCTGATTACAAATATATAAGATTGTGTTCTCCTTCAAGACAAGAGTTCTTAATAACCAAAATTCCTACATAACCTCCCTCAATATATTGTTAGTGAGTTGTTGAAACAACTCATGTAACCATATTATACTTGTTTTTAGTATTCTTCATACAAAACCATAAATATAACACACATCTATGCATTTTTATAATGTACATACTAATTCATTATTCATATTATTCACCCCTTAGTGAGAACATGGTAGAATCACAATCACAATTCTTTCTGTAGTATGCCCAACTCTTGTGGCACACCCGATTGTTTTGGCTCATGATCATGGTCCAAATAAAAGATATCTCTCACCATCCTTCCATGGTTTTCTGTAGGTTTAACACTAACCTAGACATGAACAGGAACCCATCAACTGTTTACCTCATGTGGTTTTTTATATATCCATAAATCTTTTCAAGATCCATGATCTGCATTAGACTTGTTCTTTTTCTCTCTACAACATTTTTACATCAAGGGTTTACATAGAAAAATGAACTCGTGAAAACATGAATTTTTCTTCTATCCTTATTTTCAATCATACAAAACTTAAAATTGAAAATGAACAAAATTTATATTCTCATCATATTATAACAATATAGCAGAAATAAAAACTCTGAAAAATATAAGTTGTAAACACACATGCCACAACTATGTTGTGCAAACCCGTCACTTGGGGTTGGTGAGAGGATGTTGATTTTCCTCCTTCCTTTGTTGCATCCATCCTCTGGTAGACATGATGCTTACTCAGCAAATGTGATTTGAAGCGCATTAATTTCCACATTGGGTTTATTCTTATATTTCCCCCGCACTGTGAAACACATTTTTAAGATGTCATGTAACACCAAAAATGCATCTGTAAGGATTTTTTTTTTGTTTTTAACACTTTGACAACTTAACTATTTTTTCGTTGACTAGATTTTTTATTTTCACAATGACAATAATATTGACAAGAGATGACAATAACACTATGATGATACGAATTTTCTTGAATCAACATTTATAATACACAACTGGACTCTATTTTTGACAATTGACACCAAACTTAAACAATGATAATATACATGGATATACAAAACTGACTTAATATAATATTATTGGACTATGAAGACACTAAATATCTTTAAGACCAACAAGAACTTGTCAATGTTATTATATATTAACTCACTATTTAGTATGAGTAAAACAAATCATACATAATTAAGTACACATCCTTTTTTGATTGAAAATCCATTTATTCATATTGATATAACATTAATGTACAAGATAATCATACAAAAAAGGGGTGGTATGGAAGCACACCCCAAAATTAAGAGTTCATATGACCAACATAAATGGTAGGCCAAAAGCACATGCTAGATCAGCTAAAATTTTCAATCAAAAAATTAGAACCAGAGAACAATTAAGTAGTTGTTGTAAACATGGCAGCGGAAGGTGGAGGAGGTGGAGGCAGGATATCAAACTTGTATCCCCAACCAGAGCCACCACGAGGCTTCAAATTAGGCACAACATCCCACACACCTTGCTCTTCTAAATTATCTTCCCATTGCAAGGAAATGGCTAAGGTCAATCTTGGAAATTAGTTAGAGGTTCCCCAATGTTACCCAAGAGATTCTAGCCATCGTTCCCAATGGGAGGATTCTAGCCATCAATCCCTCTAAGATTATGATCTCCAAGACTCCAAGCACCAGAGGAACTAGCATGACGATCAACATTTATTCTTATTCCACCCCCTTCACTTAGGTGAAGGTGGTGTAGTACACGGGTTGAGGCTCATACGTATGTTACATGAATAGTGGTGAGGCCACGTTGGACCACGACCTCGCAGAGGGGAACGAATCTGAGTTTGAGCCAAAGGCTTCCAACTAACAACACAAAGAGCATTCCCCTAGTGGTTGATAAGAATTTTCATATGTTCTACCACTAAGCAAAAATTTTCCACTTAGACTTGGATCTAAAGAAGGACATTATCAATAACAACTTGATTAGAAATAGAAAAACTTTGATCTAGTTACCATTTATTGAAAATAGAATTATTTCTATCTTTTCAAATTTGAAAAATATTATCAACTCTGAACAACTTCCAAATTTGGTTTTATTTTCCAGGAATGTAAGTTGAATGCCCCATGAGATTCATTTTCCAAGTAAAGGGTTATAGAAGAAAAGACTAGAAAAAGGAATAAATTCAACGCCAAGGCGATTGAGACAATGGAAAAAACCAGAAGAGATGTTTGATGGTCTCTGGCTAGTGGCAGAAGGGACATAAAGGGTTGGAAACACCCATTTTTTTATTATATCACCTATAGGGGTTTATTGATAAAGAATACACTAGAGGAAATGAGCTTTTTTTGGTTCAATGGGGATGTGCCAGATCTTTACAAATCTCCTAGACTGGACTTGAGAAGAAGAGTTGATATGACATCTGCGGTTGAGAGTGTCAGATGGGATAGATATCTCCACCATAATATTGGCCACCCCAAACTTATAAATTCTTTGAATAAGGTTTTTATACCTATAATCCTAAATTGACTCTAAAATTGAGATAAACACTTAAAAGACATTTCACAACTAGTTTAACAAACTCTTTAATTACGACGAAGGCGTACTCTGAATTATATAAGGGGGATGGGTGCTTGGTTCTAACATAGAATGTACATGTCATATCATCGTAAAATCATACATCTCAGGTTCTTCAGGTAGCAGGATCTAACGGCCATAACAGGCATGATTTGTGAGGCCTGATGGTGGTAAGGGTTATCGTCAATACAACAACCAACTCAAATTGCTCAAACTCATTCGCTATCATTTCTTCCACCAATATACCAATTTTCCATTTTTAGGCAACACCGCATGACAATTGTTCAATATTTTTCTACAACTCTTGTCATTCCAGTCCACATGTACATTCTGTTTCACAAAATCATCACACCCATTTTCTAACCTATTATATATTTCTTCTTTTACCAAAAGTAGAGACATTGCAAATAACGGGTTAGTACATTGAAAAATCTGGTGTCAGTAGAGGGTATGCTCTGGAACATGTTGTCTCTCACATGCTTAATACCTCCATATAAAAAAATAAAAAATATTTCTTATAAATGAGAGGATAACACACTTTTGTTATCTGGTGAAGAACAAGGAAAAGAAAAAAAACTAGAATAGAAAGAGTGGTTGCGATAACATGGGGAGATCGAAGTTAATCCCATGGATGTGAGGATATTCCTTCACTATTTCCCCCATCGTAGTTCCTTTTGTCCAGCCTAAATCTACTATGCTCTTCAACTCCTTTCAAAATCCTGGTAAAAATTCACAATCTTGTCAATTGTTGTCATGGTAGTGGATACCAAGTAATTATTGATGACGTTATTTAGATCTGGATTGTCCTTCTTGTAGGCATATATGTTTTTTTTGTGAGCCTTCTCGAAAGGATGACAACCATGGCACACACATTCATGGAGATGGTGTCACCGCGCTATTAGCAGCTTGTGACTTTCCAACAAAACAAGAGGTCCAAGAATCGAGGCATTGTTCTCCTTCACGAAGAAAATATTAGCGGTATCAATGAGGGCATATCGAACTTCATCGCCCTCCACGTAAACACCCTTGGTAGACAGATATATGAGAATGTGAGACATGTTATCCATTTAAAGTTATTTTATGTTGCTCATTTTCTTTATCATGTTGAATCCATAATTATTTACTTCCCTCATGTTCATTCAAACTTTCCATTTATGTCGTCATAAAGTATCTCAAAAAAATTAATTTCATCAATCAAAAACGTTTAATTCTAAACCTCAGTAAAAATTTACTTTCTACTTGTTGCTCATATGGCTAGTCGGTGTACAAGATCAATTATTGATGACTTTTTGTACATCAATTATTCCCTGCATTTGCTAGAAATCACAACTACAAATACATGCTACATAGTGCTCCAAGAAACAAGTATTGTGGATGGGTTTTGAACCAACAACCTCTTGGAATTCCCCCCTTTTTTTATTTTGGACCCTTCAAGCTCACACAATTATTCCAAGAGAGACCTCAACTATAAAGTCAACCTCATACACCGCATATTTCTTAGGAGGAATAATCTCACCCAAGAAAAAGGTGTGGGCCATGTAGGTGGTTACTTTCCCCTACCCAATCAAAATATTCAACAACCCACACTTGTCCCTTTTTTTTCATTAATTGTTGAATGTCAATGCCATCACGATTTTTGATGTGGAAAATTGTGCATGATGTCACCACCTATCAACTCTACTTCCATTCCACATCTTCCTGTCTCTAAATGCAATGGCTAAAATTACAACAATAATTCACTTCGGCAATATTCTTCTACCATTTCTTACGTTCATAAATATCTTTATAAGTTCTTTCTACATCGTCTTAAACAACACCTCTAGTCTCATCCAAATGATTGACATAAATGTCATTGGGTAGTTGGACGGTTGAGTTTCACATTGTTTCCCCTTTCCATTTTCACCACCCTCACACTTCTATGCACTTTAACCCCTTCTTCTTCACCCCTCTCCTCTCCCATTATTTCTCTACCTTCAGTTTGACTCCTTTAAAAGATCCCCTTCAGCATTTCCATCATACATTTCACATACGAATCCTAGTTATATAGCCAAACTAAAATTTAACTTAATTAATATAGTGACTAATTATTGGAAAAACCTCTCAAGTGACCAAATTCTTGCATGGATGTCTTTCAATGCAAAATTTTTAAGCCGATCGATGGTAATACTCAGTAAAGAAAACTCTAGATTGCTAGTTACACTCAACATACATAATGAGATTAAGTAAAGAACCCATCAAGATAAATTAGCATGCATAATGAGATTAAGTAAAAAAAACTATCAAGAGAAATTACTTCTCGGTGTGAAAATCACCAATGCACCTAGACATGAAGGACATTACTATTTTGTTAATGATAAAAAATTGAATATATCCTTAACCTCCATCATGAACATGCATGATGGACAGGGACAACCACTACTTAGTACCATTACAATGGCGTAAAAATCTTGGAGAGAGACCAGTTGAATAGTAATCCCTTGTCTAGTTGGTGCGTTTGCACTATTTTAACTATTTTCCACTATCAGTGCATAAAACTCTGGATGTTTACCACTTTTACGTGTAGTTGATTGTTATACTACAGACAGTCAAAATGAACTCACAATTTTTTTATACTCATTCAGTTGAATAACACATGTAATTGAACGGATCTAGAAAAATAAAGATGAGACTCAAAAGAAGAATATATACTTTTGTTAGACGTAAGTATAAGGAGACACAAGATTGTATATCAGAATACGCACAACAAGAAACACATCATGCCCACATGGATGTGTGAAGACTCAATGTAATGCATGGAAATGTTATATGGATGGAAGATAAAAATCTATGTATAAGGAGACACAATATTGTATATCAGAATACGCACAACAAGAAACACATCATGCCCACATGGATGTGTGAAGACTCAATGTAATGCATAGAAATGTTAGATGGATGGAAGAGAAGAATCTACGTATATGCCCACAATTATACTTGTTTTTAATTATTCTCCATGAACAACCATAAATATAACTCATGTCTATGTATGTTTATAATGTACGTACTAATACATTATTCCTAACATTCACTCCTAAGTGCAAATATAGTAGAAACACAATCACACTTCCTTCTGCAGTATGCCTAACTCGTGGCACACCTGATTCTTGTGACTCGTGATCTTGATCCAAACAAAATACATCTCTCACCATCCTTCCATGGTTTTCCGTAGGTTTAACACTAACCTGGACATGAACAGGAACCCATCAACTGTTCACCTCATGTGGTTTTTTATATATCCATGAATCTTTTCAAGATCCATGATTTGTATTAGATTTGTTCTTTTTCTCTCTACAACATTTTTACATCAGGGGTTTACATAGAAAAATGAACCTCATGCAAACATGAATTTTGTTCTATCCTTATTTTCAATCATTGAAAACTCAAAATTGAAAATGAAAAAAATAGTTATTATGATCATATTAGCACAACATAGCAGAAAAATAAACTTTGAAAAACAAAAGTTGCAAACACACATGCCACAACTCCATTGTGCATCCCCGTCACTTGGGGCTGACAAGAGGATGCTGATTTTTCTCCTTCCTATGTTGCCTCCATCCTTTGGTAGACGTGTTTCTTACTTAGAAAATGTGATCTTGAAGCACATTTATTTCCACATTGGGTTTATTCTTATCTTGCCCCCATAATGTGAAACACATTTTTTAAGACGTCGTGTAGCATCAAAAATGCATATGTGAGACAATTTTCTTATTTTGACACTTTGACAACTTGACTATTTTGATGTTGACTAGATTTTTGTTTTTCACAATGACAATAATATTGACAAGAGATGGTCATAACACTATGATGATAAAAATTCTTTTGAATCAACATATATACGACACAAGTGGACTCTAATTTTGACAATTGACACCAAACTTTGACAATGATAATATACGTGGATATACGAAACTGACTCGATATAATATTAGCTCTTAAGACAAATTCTTGTTTGAAAAGACTTAAAACATTATTGGACTTTCAAGACACTAAATATCTTTAAGACCGATAAGAACTTGTCAATGTTATTCAATATTAAATCACTATTTAGTATGAGTAAAACAAATCATTAATTATGTACACATCCTTTTTTAATTGAAAAACCATCTATTCATATTAATAGAACATTAATGTACAAGCTAATCATAAAAAAAGTGGGTGGTATATAAGCACACCCCAAAATCAAGAGTTCACATGCTGGCATAAATGCTAGGCCAGAAAGCGCATGCCAAATCAGCTAAAATTTTCAATCAAAAAAGTTGAACAAGAGAACAATTAAGCAGCAGTTGCAAACATGACATCAAAAGGTGAAGGAGGTGGAGGAAGGTTATCAGGCTTGTATCCCCAAGAAAATATGCCATGAGGCTCCAAATTGGGCACACTATCCCACACACCTTACTCTTTTAAATTTTCTTCTTGTTGTGGGGAAATGGCTAAGGTCAATCTTGGAAATTGGTTAGAGGTTCCCCAAGTACCATTAGAACCACCACCACCAATGCTACCCAAGAGATTCTAGCCATCGTTCCCAATGGGAGGATTCCAACCATCAATCCTTCTAGGAATGTGATCTCCAAGACTCTGAGCGCTAAAGGAACCAGCATGTTAATTGAAATTTCTTCTTATTCCACCCCCTCCACCTAGGTGAAGGTGACAGAGTCCACAGGTTGAGGTTCATATGTTTGTTCCATGAACGGTGGCAAGGCCAAGCTGGACCACGACCCCGAGGAGGGAAACGAATCCAAGTTTGCATCAAAGACTCTCAAATAACAACACAAGGAGCATTCCCCCAGTCGTTAACAAAGAGTTTGCATATGCTCCACTTCTAAGCGGATTTTTTTTTCTTGGACTTGGATCTAAAAAAGGGCATAAGCAATAACAAAAACTTGATTAGAAATATAAAAAACTTGTATCTAGTTGCAGTTGATTGAAAATAGAATTATTTCTATCCTTTTAAATTTAAAAAATAATATCAGCTTTGAACAATTGCCAAATCTGGTTGCATTTTGTAGGAATGCAAGCTTAGTACCCCATGAGAATCATTTACCAGGTAAAGGGTTCTAGAAGAAAAGGCTAGAAAAAGGAATAAATCCAACGCCAAGCCGATTGAGTCGATGGAAAAAACTAGAAGAGATGTTTAAGGGTCTCCAACCAGTGGCAGAAGGGACATTAAGGATTGGAAACACCCATTTGTTTGAGTCTATCACCTATAGGGGTTTATTGATAAAGAATACACCAGAAGAAATGAAATTTTTTTGGTTCGATGGGGATGCACTAGAACTTTGTAAATCTCCTAGACCAGACCTAAGGAGGAGAATTGATATACCATCTACGGTTGAGAATATCAGATAGGATAGATCTCTCCACCGGAATATTGACCACCCCACACCTAATTCTTTGAATAAGGTTTTTATACCGATAGGCCTAAATTAACTTTAAAATTGAGATAAACACTTAAAATTCCTTTCACAACGAGTTTTACAAACTCTTTAATTCTTTAACCAAACTAAACTCTTAACTTAATTAATTAGTGACTAATTATTGGAAAAACCTGTGAAGTGACCAAATTCTTGCATGGATATCTTTCAATTCAAAATTTTCAAGGCGATGAATGGTGGTACTTAGTAAACTAGCAATCGCATGTGTACAATGCAATGTGAACACCGAATGGTATACGTTATTTGATTTAGAGGGGTAGTTATTACTTTTGTAGTTGATGTTGATAAGGGGTGTGATTGATTTTGTAAGTGTAGAAATATAGATGAAGCATTACATTTAAAGGTTCTATATCTACATTTCAAATTTGTTACAAATTTGGTCATATACATTTGTAAATCTTATATCATGAGTGGTAGGTAGCCTTTTGTGGTCAATTTTTTTCAAGCATATAATAACCAAGCAATCAACAATTAAAAATTTTAATACTTTAGTCTTCTTTGCTCAATTTATTTTGTTCATGATTTATATGCATTCATTGGCCCCAGTGTGAGATGCAAAACTTCTAGCAATAATGAGAGCTTGAGTATTCATGCGGGTTTTAGGTTATGGGTGGGTTTTGGGTTTTGGGTTGGCCATTTTCTTCTTATTATTCTTTTACAGTTCCAATATGTTGAAGACGAATGTGGGAAAAGGAGGTGCAATCTATGGGAAATATTCAGCGTTGGCCTTAGAGACCCAGACCTTCCCATTACAGTTTACAAACCAGGGAAGATATACCATCATACTATGGTGTATAGATTTTCAGTGTAGAAGTAGTCATCACAACACGGTTAAGGTTAGGAGCAAGTAGAAAACATGTTAACAAAATAATTTGTTTTCTAAAATTCATTAAATGGGTTAACGCACTGTAACGTACGATTACCTTTTGTTCCTCTAAAAAACATCTGTTTTTCCACTCCCGGAAGAAGCCTAACAACGAGTTGTTGTGCATCCAAACAAGGAAAAAAGACAACATGTTATTCTCCACTGTTTTTTCTGCTCACTTCAAAAAAAGAAATGCAAACATTACATAACAAAATGACACACAAAAACAATCTATTTCCTTATTTTCATCTGAGCCAAACAACTCTAATGTATGCATTTGAATTTTGCCAAAGTCTCACACTTTTTTTGTAGACTATCGAGTCATCTCCTACTCTTAGGTGTGCATGCCATTCTATGAAGACTTTTATCCAACATACAATTTGATGATTATTGTCAACATGCATCAATGAGAGTAGGTCATAATCAAATAGTGAAACAATTTTGTTAAGGCCCATGACAAGGGTTTCATCTAATGGAGAATAATGCCAAGCTCATGTCATGGAGTTTCATCTTCCAGGGGTGAATTAACATCTCAAAAAAATGCAATGACAAAATATATACCAGATACATAAGTTGTTAAACTACAGTTTCCCAAAAAGGTAAAGCCTCCATTTGGGTAGGGCAAGCCTTCTTGCTACGTACAAAAAGATGAAACTATAGGGCTTTTACCTCTCATAGCGCTCAGGGATTCCTTCTACCATTGGGGGTAATATAGATCATCCGGATTCCAACAACTGGTGCATATCCATGCTGGAGAATTTTTCTAGTAGACAAGCTTGAACTCAAGCATCCTAATGAACATGGGTTAGTGTTTGAATCCTATGCTTCACCAAATCAAAATGAATTATTGAGTAGTTGACGACTGATGAGAAATTGGATAAAACACATAATTAAGTGGATGGAAAATGGATTATACAACCAATTTATAATTAAATGTGCACACAACCAAAAGATCCCACATATGTCAATTTCCATTCCAAATCTGCCCCAAAAACCATCGATAAGTAAGAATAAACATTCCCAGAAAATATAGCCAAAATCCAAAACTGCAATACATAGTTACTTTGAAGAGGATTGCTTTTATTTTGAAATGCATAAATAGCAGAGTCCCATTGAAGGATGCATCTGCAAGCTTTATGCTACATATTTCCATATGAAATTCATCAAAAAGCTATAGTTGAGCTAAAAAAATCACTAAACCATCTAACCAGGCTAAATGCAAAAAAAGATTTGATTGTTTTTTCTATATGTCAGTTGGTCGAGGAAGGAATTATTCAGTTGAAAACACTATTAAGGTTAGGAGCAAGCAGAAAACATGTTAACAAAATAATATGTTTTCTAAAATTCATTAAATGGGCTAACACACTGTAACGTACGATTACCTTTTGTTCCTCCAAAAAGCCTCTGGTTTTCCACTCTCGGAAGAAGCCTAACAACAAGTTGTTGTGCATCCAAACAAGGAAAAATGACAACATATTATTATCCACTATTTTTTCTGCTCACTTCAAAAAAAGAAATGCAAACATTACATAATAAAATGACACACAAAAACAATCTATTTCCTAATTTTCATCTGAGCCAAACAACTCTAATGTATGCATTTGAATTTTGCCAAAGTCTCACACTTTTTTTGCAGACTATCGAGTCATCTCCTACTCTTAGGTGTGCAGGCCATTCTATGAAGACTTTTATCCAACGTACAGTTTGATGATTATTTTCAACATGCATCAATGAGAGTAGGTCATAATCAAATAGTGAAACAATGTTGTTAAGGCTCATGACAAGGGTTTCATCTAATGGAGAATAATGCCAAGCTCATGTCATGGAGTTTCATCTTCCAGGGGTGAATTAACATCTCACAAAAATGCAATGACAAAATATATACCAGATACATAAGCCATTGGGGGTAATATAGATCATTCGGCTTCCAACAACTGGTGCATATCCATGCTGGAGAATTTTTCTAGTAGACAAGCTTGAACTCAACCATCCTAATTAACATGGGTCAGTGTTTGAATCCTATGCTTCACCAAATCAAAATGAATTATTGAATAGTTGACGACTGATGAGAAACTGGATAAAACACATAATTAAGTGGATGGAAAATGGATTATATAACCAAATTAGAATTAAATGTGCACACAACCAAATTCATTGCTATAGCTATAGTCAAATATAACCAATGAGAGTAGGTCAGAATCAAATAGTGAAACAATGTTGTTAAGGCCCATGACAAGGGTTTCATCTAATGAAGAATAATGCCAAGCTCATGTCATGGAGTTTCATCTTCTAGGGGTGAATTAAAATCTCACAAAAAATGGAATGACAAAATATATACCAGATACATAAGCCATTAAACTACAGTTTCCCAAAAAGGTAAAGCCTCCATTTGGGCAAGGCAAGCCTTCTTGCTACGTACAAAAAGATGAAACTATAGGGATTTTACCGCTCATAGCGCTCAGGGATTCCTTCTGCCATTGGGGGTACTATAGATCATCCAAATTCTATTAAATAATTTTTCATTCATAGTCCATTTATGAATATAAATGAGTATTGTATTTTACGAGTTAACATGCTGATAGTTTAGTATTTAGGGTCTTATGGTATATACGTTTTCTATAGGAGTTGTATTTTGTCTCAAAATATTTCCATCATCAATATACATTACACATGCATTCCCACTCAACCAATTCAATAGATTTTGTTACTGTGGTATGGCTGGATCCAATCAAGTAAATGCCCTTTCCCCCACTGTGCTTTCCACTTCCACCTGCAATCGTAATTATTTTATTCAAATTCAATACCCAGCAAACTGTAACTACTACTAATAACAACAATGACCATAACCAACGAACCAGCAAAGGCATCAAATCAAAATAGAAGAGCAAGGACTCGTCTTCCTCCTCTTTAGCCTCTGATTCAATCTCTCTTTGATGCTGCCCCTCTTCACATTGTTTCTCTTGCTCTGCAGTGGGACATTCCCACGCCACCATCATATCAAATGTGAAACTGCTGAAAGACTCCCACGAGTCAACCATTAATGGCAAGCAAGACTCGAAGTGGCTAATTACTTATTAAATTTAATTCTCCGATGAAATGCACAACATAGTCTTAAGTTTTGTAGAAAAGGATCCCAATGCCCATTTTCATAATAACTTTCCTGCTGGTCCCAATGCCCATCCACCAATTCTAAATGTATTCTAGAAATTGGGTCTCCTCACTTTCGAGTGCCCACGATGATACATCTCTTGCCTAATAAAACACTATTAATTTCCACACTATGTAAAGAAAAGAGGGTCAACAGACCATCAATTTCCCAAGTACGTGACCTACTCGGAAAGAAAATCTGTGCGAAGCAAATCGGATGCCGAAATTCTGCCTGACTCAGCGCTTTTGACACTGGAGATGGTGGACAGATTCATGGCGTTGTCTCTGCCTGTGGGAAGCACTAAAGATGATCTGATAACGAATCCCGTGGGACCTCAAGCTCCCCCTCTCAACACGCTCAGTTTTCCTCCCTTATTTGTGGGCATCGTGGACAAAGCTGTGATCTGTGATACAGAGATGGAATATTGCCGAGAAATGATTAGCGCGGGTCACGACATGGAGATGTTCATATCAGATAATGTGGGTCACTATTTTTATCTTAACCAGATTGCAAACAACACAGGTTAAAAAACTGTTAAAAATGTGAAAATGTCCAGACGGCCATCAAACCGTCAATTTTAAGACAGTCGCAGAAACGTCTGAAGGTCCTTTACCATAGGGGGAACACCTTCGGCGTAATTAAACTCTATATTGATAAATGCGCTCAGCATACATGATGAGATTAAGCAAAGAACCTCTCAAGAGAAATTACTTTCTCGGTATGATAATTGCCAATGCACCTAGACATTACTATTTTGTTGTTGATAAAAAATTTGATAATATATCCTTAATCAAACTAGCATAGAGATTCTGCCCCAAATTATGATTATATGCATTCACAATCTGGATTTGAAAATCAACACCAAATATACATTATTCCTAACAGATATCTTCACGAAACTCTAAACTTTATCATCAACATGCCAATGAAATATACGGTAGTTGTGTTAACATCCTTAATTTGAATTTGTTTTTTTAGGGCACAAAATATTATGGGGTTAAGATTAGTTGTACAACAACTCTTCTTTTTTTATTTGGATCTTCAAAATACATCTTATGTGAACTAGCAATCGCATATATAGAGTGTAATGTGAATGTTGAACGGTATAAGTTGTTTGATTTGGAGGGATAGTTAATTACTTTTGTAGTTGATGTTGATAATGGGTGTGATTGATACTGTAAGTGTAAAAATATAGATAAAATATTACATTGAAAGGTTCTATTTGTACATTTCAAATTTGTTACAAATTCGTACATATATATTTGCAAATCTTATATCATGAGTGATAGCATTTTGCGGATTATTTTATTTGAACTAAACATGAATACATGAAGACGTGTGGGGTGTACTTTTGGAGAAAATGGTGGATTGCAAGGTCGAAAGCAGTTAGAAGAAGAGGAGGAACTAGTTGTACATGTACAAGGAACCAAAGCGAGGTCAGTACGTGAGACAATTTCATGTGGCGTCCCAAATAAATGGGAAGACGTGGCAGTAGTAATCAAAGATCCACATGCATAAGTGTGTATGTGGGGTGAGGTTCAAATAATAAGGATATTGATGAAGGATAGTGGAATAATGGTCATCGTGTGTAATGTCATGTTACCATAAAGTCCACATGAGAACTAATTATTAAGTGACCCCAAAAATCAATTGGCAAGCCCAATCCCAAACAGAGACGAGTGGGATCAAAAGGTAAATTGGACGACCACCTATCCGTATCAAATAATTTTTAGATAACAATAATTTTCCAATATTACCCTTTAAATATACAAAATATTATTATTATATAAATACTACTAATTTATATTTACTACGTTGAAGGCGTTCCCCCTATGGGAAAGGACCTCCTGACGTTTCTACAGCGATGTTAAATTTGACGGCCTGATGGTCGTCATGACATTTTGACATTTTTTTTGCTATTTTTAACCGTTTTTTTATGTATAGAAATTAGATGCAAACATAGCCATGGAAATTTGAACGCATTCTCCTACTAATAACAATATATCTTCTTCACTCAATAATTCATACGGGACAGTGAAAGACGTTTATGCAAACTATGTACGAATACAAAATAAATGCAAAAATCACGTGCTGCAATCACCCCATATAAATTGGGTTGGTTATCAGATAGGTTCCAGATAGAAGCAGGTATGTTGCTGATGAGCTCATTATTCTTGAGTTGCAGAATGCTCAAATTATGCACACTCCCCACCTCTAGAAGAATCTATCCTGTAAGGTTGTTGTTGTTCAGATTCAGATACTGTAAATATAATAACAACCCCAATTCTTTTGGCACCATACCCATCAATCAAATCCCTTGCAAATGAATGGCACGAGCTAAAACCTTGGGGTTATACGCCAAAGTTAAACTATACTTTACTTTTGGAAGATAACAATTGATAGGAGTGCCATTGTATAGCCATGAAACTCATGTCCATCTGCACAGATGCCTAGAAACATTCCATGATAACATCGTAGGATCGCTCAATGTGCCAGACACCATATGTAAAATCATCTGCTCATAGGGCCTCACAACAACTCCTGTAAAGAAACCCACTTGAGCTTCTAATACAATGGATTCCCACATCAGATCCTAGTTTATTTTGAAACTTTTGGGGTCAACAGAAATAGCCACATAGGCTTCTCCTTGGGTAATCATTTCCTAAACAGGGAACACTAAACTTTCATATCAAATCAAATAGTTTCTACTTATTCTTTATGATAAAATCTAGGTCTTTAACATTTTACCAAGCATAGACTTCCAAGGTTCACCTTTTCTTTATAGACCAGTCTGAATATTCTTAGGCTTGTAATCAATAACTACAAAGAGTGAGTATATACAATGGAGTAGTAATCTATGAATTTTGATTAGAAAAACATGACTTGAAAACTATGAAATCTAAGGTGGTTACCTTAAATCTCATATTTTATTCTAACTATATACTCAAACATAATAAACAAGTATCTAACTACTTACTCAAACTTGTCTTCTTTTCTGCATCTTTTATTTTGATAGTAGATCTTTGGCTACACCATCAAACTTTAAGAACATACCTTAGAAACCAACAATCGGATCCTCCAGAGGAAAATATCCAAGTTCAATAGATGCATACAGTTGAAGTTTCTAAAATGGTGGTGACTTGAATTATTAATTGTGAAGTAGTTCTTATAAAAAGGAAAGTGGGTATTAAGCATCTGAATCTTGTGAGTCTGCATGGATGTTTGCTTTCTCCACATGGAAACCTACTATTTTATGATTACATGGTAAATGGAAGTTTGTGGGACATCCTACATGGTGAGTAAAATGATTATGTTATGAAGAAAAATGGATATGTACACAATCAATCTCTAACCTTCTCATTAAAAAGGATTGTTGGAGAATCTAACAAGTACATTTTTAATTTTTAATTTTGTATAGGATCATCAAAGAAGATTAAGCTAGACTCGGACATTCGGCTAACAATTTCTCAAGGTGATGTAGAAGGATTAGCATATCTTCATCATGAGTGTAACCCACGCATTGTTCACAGGGCTGTGAAGAATTCTAACATTCTTTTGGATGATAATTTTGAAGCACATTTGTTAGACTTTGACATTGCCAAGTGCATTTCCTCGGCCAAAACCCACACCACTACCTATGTTATGGGTACCATTGGTTATGTTAACCCTGAATATGTAAGAACATCAAGGCTTAATGACCAGTTTTTCCTTTAACAACCCAACTTTTTTATATTAATTAAGTCCACTTAGAACCCTTAAAATAGATAAAAGATGAATTTACATATAATAAGAGTCATTATTAAAGGGGAAAACATAGTAACCTAGTATATCTATATTAAAATATGTACTGGGAACCCATTAAATTATGTCAATTCTGCTTGTAAACCAGTAAAATTAATTCAATGAATATCCATCAACCATTTCCTGCAAATAATTGTAAAAATATGATGATTTCAAGATGCAGCGAAATTATAATGAATTTGTGTGGTTCATCGTGTTCAACAAAAACCTATGGACTCCAAATTATATTTGGGAGAGGTCTCAAAGTCCAATCAAGCTACTGAGTATGTTTTGTGCTCGATCATTTCATATAGTAACTTTTTAATGAAGTTCCTTGCATTGATGTTCATTTTTTATATCTTTTGTGGTGTCAAGATTCAGTTTGCTCAACATGAATGCCACGGGGTATAATGTTATTACTTTTGGAATAGGGAACTACTTAATATTATTTAAAAAGTTTTGATTTCCTTCTATAATGCTTGTGTGGATGCTAAGATTGATTTATTTGATTGTAAACCTAACAAGCATTGTGATGGCCACTGGTGGGGTATGTGTTTAATTCCTTGTTGAATTTGTTTCAGTCATTACTATCAATTGAAACTTCATATTCCACACATACAAATGACACATCTCCACACCTACAATGAATTGATGCAGTACCCTTGCACTGTCTTCAAACAAATGCTAAAACTATACTGAAAATTCCAATTAAAGGAAAATATTTAGGAGTCAGTATTTGGAATTCACTTGTTAATTTACACAGAAACCAGAAATCAAGACACATATTTCGCTCATCTCAAGGCACAACCCTAAAATCTTCCTTCAAAATCCATCGGATAGCTTGATAGTTTGTTCCACGGAATAGAAGTTGGGTGGGAGAAGTGGGACTAATGAGATCCTTCTAAGTCTCTAAAAATTTGATATGTGATTTTAGGAAATACACCTTTTCAATCTTGATCACAACTGGAAGAATATCATGTTTTGGTTGGATGAATTTTTTGGTTCGATCTCTACCCTGTATTTGCTTAAAGGTTTTAGTAGGATAATTATTCTTCTGAATTAGAATAAGAGTGAATGAAATAAGTAACATACATGCAAATTTTTTGTTTGGAACACAAATTCATGTTTATTGCAAATTTATGGGTTGACACAGGCCTCGTAAATTAATTTAAGAGAAATTTAACACCATCAAATTGTTTGAAATTTGAGATAATGTATGGAAAATAACCCAGAAGCCGTTAATATGACTGCAAGAGTCGAGGCTTTGATCCTAATGCACCCATCTCATCCAAGTGTCATTTTCCGCTAGAATGTTGGAGACCATATCATCCATTATTTTGTAATCATTGTAATGTAATCACAATTCTATTCATCCTGGCCCCTGTCCATAGTCATGGTTTGGATATCTCTATCAGAGATTTTGACAATTCCTCTTGTGTGAAATCTGATGAGACTATATGATCTGTCATTCACATGGACACATCAGAAAAAGATTGTAGAGATCAGCTCCTGTGCTGCTATTTTTGTTTCTTTGTTCTGTGCATGGACTGGTGACAGAATAATTAGGTGGTAAGAGACACTATTTATGGGGATTGGAAACTAGCAATTAGAGAGAGATGTGACAGGTTAGTATTGTTATAGGAATGGTTGTTAACTTATTTTAAATGATTACAGGGTGGTTTATTCTCTCTCATTGGTCAGCCTAGATCTCTAGAATTTGAGGTTGTGTACAAGTATTGGCAATAAAAAATAATTACAAAAAGACTTTTTTAACAAAAAACCAACCAAACAACCAATGAAACCTCCGTCTCAAATAAGTTGCAAGACTAACACAATTTCCTCCAAATAATTACAAACCACATCAACTACAAAAACAATTAGCGGTATCAAATGTATTCATGTTTAGTGCTAAAAAATTAGCCATAAAAGGCTACCACTCATGATATAAAATCTGCAAATATACGAAATTCTTCATGTATTGATGTTTAGTTCAAATAAAATAGTATGTAAAACACTATCACTCATGATATAAGATTTGCAAATGTATATGTACGAATTTGTAACAAATTTGAAATATAGAGATAAAACCTTTAAATGTAATGCTTCATCTATATTTCTACACTTACAAAATGAATCACATCCCTTATCAATATCAACTACAAAAGTAATATATATCCCTCTAAATCAAATAACATATACCATTTCGACGTTCACATTGCATTATACACATGTGATTGCTAATTTAATTATTAATAATATATATTTTTATTTTAATAAGAGTTTCTTAATGAGATTGTTTTTTCCTTCAAATTTTCTTTAACAAATATTTATTTGTTACATATGTAATACAACCATTTTCATATTATAATTTAGATCTGGTGAAAACCATTTTTCCGAAGCCACTTTCCCCTAAATATAAACTTTTAAAAAATAGATAATTTTAATTTAGTGTTATATTATATATATATATATATATATATATATATATATATATATATATATATATATCACACACACACACAGGTGTAACGGTTTAATGTCACTTTTTTTCCTTGTTGCGAAGCTTGGACCAGTTTATTAGTCTCCCTAGCTATTGTTTCTCCACTATGAAGTTTTAGCAGATCTTTGCTGCTAGCAAAAATTCATACGGTGAGGGGTGCAGATGCTTGGGATTTGTTGGATAACCATATTCTTATGAATATGCATTTTGTATTGTGTAGACTATGGCTTTGTGTTTGATTATTTCAATAAATATTTAGGTTATAATCGATTGATGTGAAATACATTGATTGGTGTTTAATTTTTTATTTGGATGAATCCACGGCGCTTCTACATTTTTAAGGCATTTAGAAATACTATATATTTAAAAAAAAAACAAAAATGTATTTGGGTTGTTTGGAAGTTTTTATCTTCATGCATGTCGGAATTTTGAAGGATGTTCATTAATGTTTAAATATTAAAAGGTATTTTATGAATTTAATATTATTAAATGTTACATGAATTTTAAATGTAAGAAAAAATTTCAAATTTCCTTCCAAAAAATTAATTTGACATTATTTTTTTATCTTAATTTTATTTTTTATCTGAATTTTTTTGTATTAATTGGTGTAATTAGTAGTTCTATATATTAACATAACTTACATATAAATTTATATAAAAAATGATGGTCACATTTTAAATATACAAATCATATGCGACATTTATTTTAAATATTTACAATTAAAATTGTGAAAACATGTGGGTGGGATATGCTCCTACTTAAAACCCTTAAGCAATTTCTCTACTACCACTTACTCTCCTTATTTATATAGATAGTCCAGTCACCTCATGTTTTGTGTCAACTTCGATATATTATGTATAATCTTCTAAGGAGGTCACCGACCTATTCAGTTGGTCATCCTCCTCAAGAATTTTTTGATGAAAATATATGCTTACAATAAAATTTTGTAAGGTATACATTAATGTGATAAAACTTGGAAAATTTAAGGTTTTACTACAAATCTTAATTATCATGTATAAATACATCCTTAGGCAAAAGGGTAAGAAAGAAACCTTAAATCTTCAAATAAGCATTCTACGCTTGCAAATTTCAAAATAATTATAATATACCACCAAAAATATCCTTTAAATGATTTTTTTTAATGATTCTCCTCTAAATATAAAATCGGCTCTAATAGAATGCTCAACACAACCAAAAAATTTCTATGTTTTATCACCAATACATCTTCAAACCTAGTTTCATGAAGGACCAAAAGATTTAAGGGGGTTAAACATTAGGATCTTGTACCATGTGAGGATTAAGGGTAAGATCCCATAATTGATAAAACTAGCAATCGTACTTGAAATGTACGATGGAAATGTCGAACGGGATCTTTTGAAGGATTCATGTTGTAAGGAGAGAAACATTGGGAGAGGAAGAAGGGTGAAGATGAAGAGGTTAGAGGGTGAAAAATTGGGGGGGGAATGCAAAAATATAAGATGGAAATAATGTGAAAGTCAAACATCGAGCAACATGACCCCGTATATGGTAATCGTTTGAAGGAGATTTGTATCATTTAGAGACATGAAGATGGGGAGTGTAAGTGGCATCATGACCTCTGGCGACGTCATGTGAAGTTCTCCTCATCAACAATTGTGATGGCATCGCTATTCAACAATCACCGAAAAAAAGGGATAGGTGCGGGTTGATGTGGATTTTAATTGGACAGGGGAAATTAATCACCTTCATGGGCCACACTGTTTCCATGGATACAATTATTCCTACACAAGAAATATTCGGTATCTAAGCTCAGCTATGTAGTATAAATTTCACATGGACTATTTCAATCTCACATGTATTACTTAAATGTCTAGAATTGGTGCTTCAAAGGTAAATTTTCTGTTATATAGAATTTTAACAGTTGTCATTCTGATTATGAGACATGAAACATAAAAAATCCACACATATTTCACGATCCCATGCAGTTTGATGGACACATTTTCCTCTATTTTGTATTATTGTAATGGAAACTGGAGGGATAATTGCTTGCAATGTTGAATGTACTATCACACTTTGCAGTGGACATGTTACGAGGAAATAAACTATACTTTGATTTTTACATGGTATGGTTTGAATGTAAAGATCTATATGCCATGAATGGTCTATACAGAGGATATGAAAGGTGCACTCTAAATAATACTCAAATATGCAATTACACGGAAGGAACCTTTCCCGAAGAAAAACATGCATAGTATTTGGGAGAGTGGTCGAGTGGTTGTGTGATATGTAAACCATTACAATGCTTTGGTATAAATTCCACCACCATATGTCCCAATTCATTAAGGAAACCTTTAAAAAAATTGGAAATAGTTTGTCATTAATATTGCTTTATTTATGTAACATGGAGAAATAGTTCATGGATGAGTTTATTCCTGCCCAAGAAATATCCAGTATATGAGCTCAACTATATAGCATAGATTTGACATGGGCTATTTAAATATCAAATGTATTACCTACATGTGTGCAATTGGTGCTTCAGATGTAAATTTTATGTTATGTGGAATTTTAACAATTGGAATTTCGATTATGAGACATGAAACATAAAAAAATGCACACATATTTCAATATCCCATGTAGTTTGATGGACACATTTTCCTCTATTTCGTATTATTGTAATGGAAACTGGAGCAATAATTGCCTGCAATCTTATTAAACATAAAAAAATGCACACATATTTCACGATCCCATGTAGTTAGATGGACACATTTTCCTCTATTTTTCATTATTGTAATGGAAACTTGAGTGATAATTGATTGCAATCTTGAGCGTACTCTCATGCTTTGGGTTGGAATTGTTACGAGGAAATTAATCATACTTTGATTTGTACATGATATTGTTTGAATGTAAAGATCCATATGCCCTGAATGGTCTCTATTGAGCATATTGAAGGTGCACTCTAAATAATACTCAAATATGCAATTGCATAGAAGGAACCTTTCCTGAAGACAAGCATGCATGGTATTTGGGAGAGTGGTCGAGTGGTTGTGTGATGTGTAAACCATTGCAATGCTCCAGTACAAATGACACCACAATATGTCCTAATTCATAAAGTAAACCTTTCAAAAGTATGGAAATAGTTTGTCATTAATATTGCTTTATTTATATAACATGGAAAAATAGTTCACGGATGAGATTATTCCTGACCAAGAAATATTTGGTATATGAGCTTAACTATATAATATAGATTTCACATGGACTATTTCAATATCGCATGTATTACTTACATGTGTGCAATTGGTTCTTCCGACGTAAATTTTCTATTATGTGGACTTTTAACAGTTAGCATTCCGGTTACAAGACATAAAACATAAAAATGCGCACATATTTCATGATCCCATGCAATTTGATAGACACATTTTCCTCTATTTGTATTATTGTTGTGCCCCTAGAATGTTGGCTAAGTACAAAAGACGCGTATGCACGCAGGTCCTAGTTAAAGAGAGGCACGCAAGGACAAAGCGCGCAAGAAAGGGTTTAAGAAAAGGGTTTAAGGAAGCCCGTGGCGCTCTCGGCGTGCACAGAAAGAACCAAGGGTTCGGGACTTAGCCAAATTGGGTGTTTGGGATAGAACACGTGAAAAGCATGGACCCAACTACGCATACCAAGTGGATAAGGTGCCAGCCTGGTGACAAGTTGGCCCAGGAAGGAGCATGCCCGCAGTAGAAGCTTCTAGAAGCACATCATGGTGAAAAGTGGAAATCTCAGGCCTGGGAGAGCATGCTCGCATGGAGGACCACATTCATACACTTGGCATCAGATCTGAGGGTGTTGGAGGATGAGTTGGCAGCCCAGAAAGGCTATAAATACAAGCACCTGCAGAGTAAACAAGGAGAGAAAAAAAAGAGGGCAGAAGTCTGTATAAATACTGCAAGAACTCTGTTAGTGGATCATGGTATTTGGGAAATAATGTATAATGGGTATGGGGATTGCAAATTTTTATTTGATAGCCTAGCTACATTAGTCCAGTTGAAAAGCATGACTGCGGTCTATTTCTCTATGACATTCTGTAATGGCTCTATGGATGTAATGAGGTTACCAGTTATATGAATATGAATATCAATGATTCTAATGCATACGTCTTTCTTATAGGTTCTCTTTCATCTATGTTTATGCTAACTATGGATACTTGTATACTTATTTCTGTTATGGTGCAAGTTATATAATCGGTTAAGTACTTTCTATCTGTAATGACTGCAAGGATCTAGAGGCCGTCCTGAGATCTATGGTTTTTGAATGTCTTAACTTCATTTAAATATCTTAAACACAAATCATAGATGATGATATTTCCCACTAAACTCACATAAAAGAGAAGCTCGGCACCCGCGCATGCCTCAAGTGAGTGCTTAGCATCCACTGGGTGATAGGCCGACACGCATGGGGTACCTTACTTTTGTGATAAGGGTAAAAATGACTACATCTTAGTTCTGTTGCCGGGACCTCTTTTCGAAGTTGTAATGGGAAATAACATACAACATGATCTGTGTAGTGAGTAATGACAGAACGGTTAACTTTGGAAAGTGTTGAATCATGGTTCAAAAGCATGAAGGATGAATATTCTCATAGATTCAGCATTGGACCTGAGTTTGATGCACATAAATGGGTAGAAGAGAACCTTTACCATGATTTATATGAACCATTTTTCTGTTGTTTCCCAGTAGACATGTATGAATGGCTCTCAATGTATGCGTCTAGATCAAGTTAGCATTATGGATCGTGCGTGTGGACCCAAGAATATTACAAGAGGTTGCAGGATGCAGATCTGACGTGGACCCATGTGGTGGATCATTGGTGGAAAGGAGTACTAGCTAGCTACACTCTGGAGTATGCCATTTCTACATATTCTTGTCTAAAGGTTGCTAAGTTTGAGTTTCTGCGGGAGCCTAGAGGATCATTTCTACGTGTTATCCCTCTGGCAATGAAGATCCTAGTTATTACTTTGGGTTTAGAGGCATTTCTAATGGCTGGATAGACCATTCTGAGTGATGGGCAAGGGAGCTAGGGTGGGGGAAGATGGTAAATATTACGACGAAGAAGGAAAGGGAGGAGAGACGGCTCAAGTATAGTGAAGCGCGTGAAAGGGAGATCGCTAGATGACGTGAGGCTGCAAGTGTGATGGATCTATGGAGGCAGACGTTGCGGGAAGGAGTTGAGGTTCATGCAGAGGATGGGAAAGGGAGCTAGGGTGGGGGAAGATGGCAAATATTACGATGAAGAAGGAAAGGGAGGAGAGACGGATCAAGTATAGTGAAGCGCGTGAAAGGGAGATGGTCAAACTTGGATATTACGAAAGTGTTTTCCACAAGGATCATCAGTTACGCCAGGACTGAGGAAGGGGAATAAGAAGATGAGCAGAATGGCAACATTCAGAATTATAGATAGCAGAATAATTCTTCGTGTATGCAAAGTTTCAAAGGATTTAAGACAAGATCATTTGCATTAGCTGAATGGGATTAAATTTAAAGACGCAAAGTTCCGTAAATAACCTTCTTCAGATTTGTTAATCAAGGACACAAAGTTCCTTCTTGGTTGTACAAGATCACTGTACTTGCAAAACTGAACAGTATGTAATCAGAGAGACTAAACGAGTTAGGAACAAAATGATCTTCACAATATTAAAGGAAAACATAGAGACAACAAGAATCGGATAGACAAAGAACGGAAAGCCCTTTTGTATTGATTTCTTTAATATTTGTTTACACTTTCAACAAAATATCCAAGTTCTTCCTCCCTTGAAAATGGCATGGAAAGGCCATTATATAGATTACAAGTCAGTTACTCTTCGTAACCGTTTCTTTTAACTAAAGAATAGTTAAGTACCGCCAATTGCAATACCTTAACTAATTACAAAGAATACGAAAAGAAAGGAAAGAAGAGGAAAGGAAGGAGAAGGAGACAGGTGGCCGGCTACTGGGAGGGACCCACTGTCTTCAGAATCCGCTGCCTGAACTTCTTCAATGACTCAGCTATATCTGTGCCACGAGGGACTGACGTGTTGGTTGCAGACTGAGTCCAAAATCCTAGACATTTCTCCATCTCTTTATCAAACTCGACGTGAGTATGATAGTCTTTGTTTGCTTCTTCAATGGCAGACTGAAGAGAACAAATTTCCTTTATCTTGTCCTTAGAGATGGAGTCTTCCTTGAAAATATTATCTTTGAAAATAGCTCTGAACTGAGCTTTGATTTCTTTCAAGGACAAGGGAATGCCAGAGTTTTCATCCTGAAGATGACAATGCATATCTTTGAACGCAGTAGTTGCCAATGTCTTGAACGCTTCTCCCTTCTGCCAGCTATTCTTCATTTCTCCTACAGCTTCCTCCAGGACTCTGATTTTCCACTCCACGCTGTAGACCCAAGATTTTGATAGATTGTCCTTAGCATCGTCGAAAATCTTGTTCGCCAGTAAGATGTTCTCATCTGTCTGGCCCATGAGGCGAAGGTCTACGATGCAACTACTCCAGAGCTTAAGCTCTTTATCCATTACCCCAATAGTAGAGGACAGCTTCTGTTGCAAATTATCTACCTTTCCATGTAGCTTAAAAGCTTCATCGATGAAGTTTAGCCCGGCAACAAGCATGTCATCTACCATGGCTTCGATAGCTCTACCATAGACAGAATACTTGTGCATATCTTTAATACTTTGCACTTCATCTTGGCTTAGAATTACAGGAGGCGGTAGAGCAGTCAAGGGGGGTAGGGTCCAAAACTTTGTCCTTAGACAAAAGTGACTTGATAAAACTCATGAGAACTTGGGCTTGTTCTTCTAGCTGCTCAATCGTGTGCTACCCTTTCTCTACCCTTCCAATGACCCTTGTGACTGTTTCCTTGAGGTTATGAATCTCACCTTCAGGAGTAGACTCTCCCATAGGGATCCTTGAAAGCTCCAAGTTAGATGTCAGCAAGTCTGATTCTGACTTATCCACTGTAGGTTTGGCAATCTCCAAGAACTGCTGACCTTGAGCATCAGACACAATCCTGGAAGTAGTTATGGCTTTCTTGGCGTGAGAAGGAGTGGTGCCCAACAAGGCTGCTACAGCATCAAAATTTGGTCCCAAGCTTTAAGAGGAGGATTTCCTCTTCCTTTTGTCAACCAGAGGTTGCACCCAAGCAAAAGAGGAAGAAGAATCTGCAGGAGAAGCAAGGGGACCAAGAGACAGGGAGCTCATGACACTCAAGGTCTGTGCAGCAGTTGACTCAAGCTGAGATGTGGGTAGAACACTGGAGGTAATGGCGGTAGAAGAATCAGTAGTACCTGGAAGTTCAGTGCTCTGGACCTCCTTATCTGCTGGATTTTCAGGAACACTTGCAGGAGTTGGCATCTCACTTTCTTCACTTTCACTGAGAACAATGATGTTCTCTGGCCCCATAGGCAACTCTGCCTGTTTTCTTGGAGGGTCATTCTCTGCAGGCTCCTTCTTTACCTCTTTGAGTTTCTTCTTGTATACCTGGGTAGATGGAGAAGGAGTAGATTCTACAGGCCCCCGAGCTGTTGAGGCAGGAGGGGTTTTCACTGGTGTTCCAGACTCTGGAACTGATGCCTCCCTTATGGGTGTCGAATCATCTTTAGAGCTAGATTCTCTTGAGTGCCTCTTGAATTCTCGGATCTTCTTACTAAACCAGACCCTAGTTTTGATCAAGACTGGAGCAAGAATCTCTGCCAGATCATCTCTCTCTTTCCTGTTCCAATCCAGGTCCTCCAGAGGAGTGTGCTTAATCACATTTTCATACTCATAAGAGTATAGCTCAGAATTATCATCTTGGAGACCTTCAGGAAGTTGGTACAGACTGAGTTCTTGGATCAATTGCAAGGAGAACCTACCACAATGCCTTCTTCTGGCTTCAAAATCATCTACACAGCCAGCCCAATAGTCTTCTGTATCTGCCCTATGATGATATATTATCTTGAGGTTCTGTTCAATGAACTTCTTCAAGTCAAAACAGGTTCTAGGCTTGAAGAAATGAACACTGATAGGGACCAGGGCTCTTTCTATGTTCTGAGCATCCAGAGCTGTTTTGCATGTATAGTTTCCCAGAGAGATGGGAAAGTGCAAGCCAGAAATCTTCTTGTCTCTGCAAGTTCTGTGCAACTTGTCTACTTGCCTGCATATTTCAATCAGGACCATTTTGTCATTGCAGAACATGGGGAGCCGCAGAGGGGTGCTCTCATAGCCAACCAGCCTGATATAGGAGAATTTCCTGAATTGAATGAAATAGGCTCCATACTGCGATATCAAGTTCATGGCTTCATCTGAAAACCTTCTAGCAGTATCACCTTCGAGCAATCTGACCAAGTACATGGTGAAAGCGTCATTGACCCTTCTGAAATTGCGGTTGCTAGTTTCCAAGGTGAACTGCGGGCAATAGGCATACACTGGATCATCTTTGTGTGCATCTACATAGGAGAAACCAAACCACTGCTTGGATGCTGCTAGGGTATACATCAGATATGAAGTCATGTAGAACTTCTTTGTTTGCTGGACGTTGGATAGCTGCTCAGCCAAATTCATACTGATGATCTCTGCCTAGTTGATACTTTGTGTTCCCTCACACACCATGCTGATGAGCGGGCACATCCAGAAATGAAATTCATTGGTGGAGGGAAAACCCATAACCTGAGCCAGCAGGATTATGAAGTCTGACAGTTCTTCATTGAAATCTGCCTAAAAAATGGTTTTGGTCAGACGAGAAGGACCTTTCTTAGGGTTCTTCAACCAAGACTTCGCTACTCGAGCTTTATATTTATCACTGTCTTGGTCGAACATGGCCTGTGCTTGATCCTGAGAGACGACTATAGCATTGTCCATCTCCGGAATCCTCAGAGCAGCTCCAATGGCGGCAGCGTCTAGCTTGGCAATGAGCTCCCAGTGTACATTTGTCAATTCGCTCGTAGCGGGGTCAAAGTGAGGTCCGCATGAAAGTACAGTATCAACACACTGCACTGAGATAGGAAATCCTCCGGCAAAAGCTAAACCGCTATCGTTAATCATCTGTGCCATTGGCGTAGGCTTTACATTTGTCATTCTTGACCAAAAATCACCGAAGTTGAGATGACGAGCTTCAATGTCTCCGATATTGCTAACGGCAGACTCAAGCGGAGAAATTTGCTCCTGCCCCTGAAACTTGATCTTCATATTGATAGATTCGGAGCTGCGACCTAGACTCTGGAAGGAATTTGCAAAGGGAAGGGATATTTGCGCAGGGAACTAGATTGCAAGGGTTTGAGCAAACGATAGCAAGGAAGTAATGCAAAAATGTGAAGGTGGTATGCTTGGTTATATAGCCGTTTGAGGAGCGGAATGAATTTAATGCGCATTGAATACACAACCACCAATTCGAAAAATATCATACTTGGAGCGAGCGGGAAAAACTAAGTGTGAATGACACTAGGTACGCTTGGGACATGTGAGACGCGAATGCGCGAAACACGCGGCTCGGCTGGTTCAGGCGAAATAGGGAGAGGATGCACAAATGCATTTGGGACAAATGGGACGAAAATGTGTGAAGTACGCGATTCGGGTGTTTCGGCTGAAATTGGAACAGCGGGCCCATTTGGACTTGGGACATTCGGGACAAAAAGTTCCGAAGTACGCGACTTGACTGGCTCGGCCGAAATTAGGAAAGCTCGCACTTTTTCAAATGGGGCAGTTGGGACAAAAAGTTCCGAAGGACGCGGTTCGGGCAAATCGGCCGAAAATGGGAAAGCTCGCACTTTTTTAACTTTGGGACATTTGGGACAGGAAAGTGCGAAGTACGCAGGAAGGATGATTCGGCCGAAATTGGAACAACACGCAAAATAAGTTTTGGGACACTTGGGAAAAAAATTTCCGACGGGCCCGAAAATGGGACAGCTTCGGGGATTTCGGCCGATCGGGGAACAGAGTGCATTTTCGTACTTGGGACAGATGGGACAAAAAGTTCCGACAGGCCCGAAAATCACACAAAAAGACCCAAAACACAGATTTCTTTTAACTTCACAACTTAGGCATTTTCAGAGGAAGAACTCTTCAACTCAAAATTGAGAAAATTTTACTCTTATCAGAGCGGGAAATTTTGAGTGAACAACACTACATAATGTGAGGTTGTAAATATGATGGATCTATGGAGGGAGACGTTGCGGGAAGGATTTGAGGTTCACGCAGAGGACATGAAACCTGAGCAGTTTGTGCTACCCCATCTTGGAAAGTGTAGGAGAGAGACTCCTTCAAATTCGGATGAGATTTTGTCATGAGGAGATAGAAGAGTCATTGGCGCACATCTGAACCCACCTAGTGACCAAACCTTGGTACTTGGTTTTTCAGATCAAGGGAGAAGTATTGTTAACCCAATTAGTATCAGTGGAGGTGACCAATCTACACCCAAGAGATATAATTTATCGTTAGGGACTTCTATGGATGAATTTTTGGACAAGGTGTAAATACACAAGGTTTGGGCAATGCGTAGGGGAGTTGCGCGGGGCATACATCTGGTAGTGGAAAAATCTCATAGATCATTGGCGCATAGTTTAGTGGGACATTGGGGACCTAGTGGACCTAGTGGTTCTGGTGGAGGTCTGGTGGCTCAGGAGGCACAGGACCTAGTGGATCCTAGTGGATACGGTGGTGGAGGAAACACCGGAAGGAACCAAGGCTCTAGACTCAGGAGGACAAGGGCCCAACCACCCCCTCAAGTTTTCTTTGAAATGTCATTACACTTTCTAGATTACAGAGGTATTGAGGATGTTGCAGAACATGTTCACAAGTGTGAATTGCTATAGCACACGTAAAGGGTATCACAACCCCAGAGCGGAAGGCTAGTCAGTTTACAACCATGTTGTAAGGGCACGCACATAGCTGGTATAGGAAATATGACCCTCATCAAACAATGGTGGATTATATTGCCTTAAAGAACTGCATTCTTGGCAGAATTCCACATCCCTAAGTTTGAACAAAAGAGCATCAGCACTTTAAAGGAGATTCAACAAGGAATGGAAGAGAGTGCTGCGAGAGTATGATGCATGCGCTTTAAAACTCTCTTGTCTAAATTATCATATGATATTCACCCTTCAGAGCATGCTCAGTGGTTTGTTGGAGGATTGATCACACCATTTTAGAAGGGCATTATCTCATAAAACTTTCATAGACCTGCATGTGAGGCATTAGAAGCTACTCTGCATGCTGAGGCTGTTAGTAGTATTGATACTGGTGTTAGCCCATTCCTGGAGGCTCAAATTACTACTATGGCTAAGCATCTGGAGAATTTGTCTGTGAACTCAGCCCATGAGACTTGCAGTGGTTTATGGTGCACAGATTGTGAAGTAGAGGGGCATATCAAGGATAATTACTGCCCTCGGAGGATAGTACGTGGCGTGACAGCTAGATTGTGAAATTTTTCATAATGACCATGATGCAAGTAGATGCCCCTTGTTACAGCGCACAATCCGAAAGAATGTGTTTTGTTACTATAAGATCTACACCTCTACAACCCATGATATTAAGGACTATAGGCTCATTGATCAGATCCATGAGGCCATTGATCATGGGGTGTGCACCAGACTAGCATTGTCAGTAGTTCCAAGGGTGATGATCACCATTATGAGGAGCGCAAAGATGGAGGTGCACACAAAAGGGGTTTTCAAGGAGGATTCCATGGTCATGGTAACCACGGGGGAGGAAGGATTGAGTTCCTGTGTGGAACCTATTTCAATTGTGGGTCTACAGAGCATTACAAATGAGAGTGCCCAGACCTATTACAGTGCTCATGGTGTGGAAAGAAGCACAAGTATGAGGAGTGCCTAGAGTTGTTTGAGCACATGAATCAGTAGCACCAAAAAGACAAGGGCGCTGTAATGGTCAGCATTAAAAAGGTAGACACGCAGTGGATGCCACAGGTAACACAGGATGCAAGTTTAGAACCAGTTTTGGTAACAATAAGAGCAGAAGTCATGCACAAAAAGAGATACCAAGGCAGAAGAACCTGGTTTCAAGGGAGGAAGTAGTTCATGGAAAGTACCTAGACCCTGCGCATCAAAAGGAGGTATATCAAGACACCATGGATGTCATTTGGAGTTTACAAAGGGAGATCCAGTGTCTAAAGGAGCATTCTAGGAGGGAGGAATAATGAAGGAGAGTCGAGGCACCAAGGGATGACCTGGATGAGGTCAAGGAAGTATGTAAAATGCTAAGGCAAGAGAATATTATTCCCTTGCTAGGATCATGGTTGAGAGAGAAGGTACCATGTGTCAGAGGAGAGCACGAGAGGTAGGTCTTGCATATAAACCTTTCCCCTCACAACCTTGACTATGACAAGGAGATCACATTGAATGTAGTTGTAGATGGATGGCTCCTTAGTAATATCCTCATTGACACAGGTGCAGAGGTCAATGTTCTAACTCTGGATGCATGGCATCAGATGGGAAGACCTGCATTACAGCCATCTTTGAATGTGTTGTATATGGCAAACAAGACTAAGGCAATGCCCATCAGTGTCTTAAAGGATGCAGCTATCACTATCCAGGGAACTAAGTTTACTGGGGACTTCAAAGTCTTGGCGCTCACCGAGGCAGACAATTTTCTAGCACTACTTGGGTGCCCATGGTGTTACAAGAATAATGCAGACCTTCGGTTCAACAAAGGGTACATCAGCTTTGAAAATAAGGAGGAGCGGGTCATTATACCCCTGGCTGATGGGAATTCGACACCCTATACTAAACCTCTGGGAGAAGAAGTTCTGGATAGGATATATGTGCGCTCAATCAGGGACCTAGAGATAATACATCCTATCGACGGAGTTATCCAGTTTGAGGATGCTCAGTCAGTAAGTGACACCACCAACCTAGCATGTGATAATTGGGTGCATGGGACTTATGAATTGATCAGAAGGAAGTTGAGAGGATCAGTAACAAAATTAACAAGGTGCGCATGGTCTAGCGCCTAGGAGAAAAATAATTACCTAAGTATTTAGGAGGGGCCTTCCTTGAGATCTTTTTACAAGAGATGGAAGCCCAGTGGGAGGAGAAGGAACGGAGAAGGATGCTAAGTTATGTCCTACTCAGCACAACGACATGGTGGTGGGCTACACATCATGAGAGCCTTTTGGAATGGTGCGAGGTGAGAATTGCTCTCTCTATCAGATTTTCTAGAAGTAACATACCCACCGTCATCAAGGACTACCATGGTAAGGATCCCACCTCTTTCCATATCCAGGAGTGTGAGAGGATCTGGAGAAAAGGTGTAAAAGCTTTGCCACCATCCCTTTGGGTACACAAGTTGTATTCTACACTAGAGGGTTACGCACGTACACGTGGTACATACACTCTGAGACATGCCACCAAACAGGAAATTGGCAAGAGCTAGCAGTCTGACTTCATTCAAATGTTTGAACATTGAAGTACCAAGCCATCAGTGGATAAGGCATTGCAAGTTGTTAAGCACCTTACCATGGGGGATAGTGTCATGGCAGAAGATAGGCTTTCGGAACTGCTAGGTGAACCAGGTTTGGAGGCGTGCTTTGAAGAAGAAGTAGAAGAAACAGAAGAGTTACAGTTTGAGCGTGCATGTTTGGAAAAGGAGAAAGGGAAGTTGGTGTATGTGATTGATGGGGAGGAAGCAGAAAGCTTGGATGTTAGCCATTCTGTAGGGACACACGAGGTAGTGGCCAATGTTGATACTTGCACGTGCACCTACCATGAGCCCTTAAAGACAAAGAAGGTTAACATCGGCTCAAGAGAGGAACCTAAGGAGACTATCATTGGAGATTACTGGTCGGAGAAGGAAGTCTCTAAGGTCATATATCTGTTGAGTGAATTTTAGGATTTATTCCCACGCAGGTACCATGAGCTCAAAGTCGTCCACCATTCCTTAGGTGAGATGAGGATAAAGTTTAAGGACGGAGCACACCCGGTCAAGAAGAGACCCTATCGAATGAATCCCAATTTGTGCATAAGGGTTACGGAGGAGATAGACAAAATGATAGCTTTGGGGCTCATTGAAGCAGTGGAAGAATCAGAATGGATAAGTCTGATGGTAATCAGCATCAAGAAGGATGGGTGGATTAGGATCTGCGTGGATTATAGGGAGCTGAACGCAGTTTGTGTCATCGATCCTTTTCCAACCCCTTCACTGAAGAGATTTTGGAAGGAGTCACTGGGCGCGAAATCTATTCCTTTATGGATGGATTTTTAGGGTACCACCAAGTTTGGATTGCAAAGGAAGACCAGGAGAAGACAACTTTCACCACTAAGTGGGGAATTTTTGCATACACAGTCATGCCCTTTGGTTTGAAGAATGCACCTGCTGTTTTTTCGTGCATAGTGGTGCAAGCATTCCAGGACTTCATCCATAAGTTTCTTCAGGTCTATTTGGATGATTGGACAGTGTATGGGCTAGTAAAAGACCATTGTGACAATTTGAGGTTAATGTTTGAGAGGTGTAGGCAGTTGAGGATATCCCTCAACATTAAGAAGTGTGTATTTTCTACACCCTTTGGGACTTTATTGGGGCACATCATATGTAAGGAGGGCTTGCTAGTGGATCCTGCCAAGGTTATAGTTATTGTGGGATTGGGGGAACCTACTAGCCAAAGCGCAGTGCGTGGATTTCTTGGGCATATGGGTTATTACAGAAAATTCATCAAGGGGTATGCCAAGATAGTCGCGCCTCTAGAAGAATTTCTCAGACATAAAAGTGCCTTCCATTGGGGAGAGGCGCAGTAGAAGGCATTTGACACATTAAAGGATAGGCTTGTCACCACGCCTATATTACATTTTCCCTCTTGGGACAAGCCCTTCCATGTCCATGTAGATGCCTCAAGAACCGCCATTGGAGCAGTGCTTGTGCAGCCAGGTGAAGGAATTGTTGATCACCCTCTATGTTTCGCAAGCAGGAAGTTGACACCAGCAGAGCAAAATTACACAACGACTGAGAGCAAAGCATTGTCAATGATTTACGCACTTTTCAAATTTAGGCAATATCTGCTGGCAACACCCTTTGTATTTTACATTGACCACATGGCATTAAAGTATTTGGTGAACAAGCCCATTCTACAAGGGCGCATATGTCGGTGGGTATTGTTGTTTCAAGAGTTTGAGTTCACAGTAGTAGTGAAACCTGGGAAGAGTAATTGTGGGCCTGATCATCTGTCAAGAATTGATTCAGGGGAGGACACGTAGAGTATTGAGGAGATAATGCCAGATGTGCAACTGTTTAGGTTGCGGCGTGCGCCCTCGGATTTGGAGCAAATTGCAGTATTTTTAAGGGAAGGTGTGGTGCCAGAAAGAATGAAGGCATTAGAGAAGAAGTAGCTCACCATACGTGTCGCACCCTACATGTTGATCAGTGGAGACTTATACAAGTTGGGACGTGATGAAGTTTTGTGTAGGTGTGTATTAGAGCATGAGTGCCTCGCCATCATGGAGGAAGCACACAGAGGAAGTGTGGGTGGGCATTATGCAGGTGACACCATGCATAAGATATTAATGGAAGGATTGTGGTGGGAAACCCTATACAAGGATTGTAAATACTATTATAAAGCATGTGACCATTTTCAGTGCATTGACAAGCCAGGAAAGAGAGATGAAATGCCTTTGAACCCGATACCTAGCGCGGAACCTTTTGAGAAGTGGGCAATAGAATTTTTAGGCCCTATTGCACCAGCAGTGCGTAGGATTGGGTCACGCTATGTCATCACTTGCACAGACTATTTGACAAGGTGGGCAGAGGTAGCTCCAACTAAAGATTGCACAACAGCTGTAGCAGTAAGATTTTTGTGGGAAAACATTATCACAAGGTATGGATGCCCTTTAAGTTTAACCAGCGATAGGGATACACATTTCTTAAATGAGACCATGAGGATCCTATTAGCAGAGTTCATGGTAGCTCATCACAAGGCTAAACCTTACCCTCACAAGCAAATGGGACCGCAGAAGCATTTAACAAAATACTGAGTCATACCTTGACCAAAATTTGTGATGTCAGAAGACAAGATTGGGATGACAAGGTATCAGCTGTATTATGGGCTTACATGACAACTTATAAAAGGTTGAACAAAGCCACACCATTTCAATTGGTGTTTGGCATGGAAGCCATTCTGCCAGTTGAATTCATGTTACCTTCTCTATGAATAGCGCGCGTAGGAGGGTTGGCTGATGAGCAAGCACTAGAAGAGAGAATTGATGAGTTAATGAAGTTGGATGAGAGACGATCACTCACCAGGTGGAGTTAGACAACAGAGAAAGCAAAGCAAAAAGCATGGCACGATCACCACATCAGAAACAAAAATTTTGAGGTTGGGCACATGGTCTTACTATATGATTCTAAGTTTTTGCGCCATCCTGGGAAGTTGAAAGTCCATTGGTTAGGTCTCTACAAAATCTCATACATCCTTGATTCGGGCACGTGCCAGTTACAACCGTTGGATGGAACAAAATTTCCTGGACACTTCAATGGGCGTATGTTGAAGCCCTACTATAAATAAGTATTCTTGGTGTTTGTAAATAAGGTAGTTTTGCCAGTTTGTTTAGAATTTTCCTTTATGCATTTTTTTTCTTTTCTGTGTTTCCCTTTCACGTTGTTGTTTTGTTTTACGCCTTGGGTGCCGGTAATCTTATTACTACTTTTGAGAATTTTTGAGTGCACAGAGGACCGCGCATCGTTTTAGTGTGGGGTGGAGTAATGTGAAGGGGAGCATGGTTAAAAGGCCAAGGAATTTTGTGTTTAAAACCCCAGTTGAATGGCCCTATTGAAAGAGGTGCTTGGAAAGAAAAAACAGAAAAAGGATGGTTGGTGCCAAGAGAAAAGCTACTTTCAGATCTCACATACAAAGAAGGGTAAAGCACATAAGCAACACGACGTAGGCAAGAGCAAAGAGAAAAAATCAAGACAGAAGAAGTTCCTTTGGCACTGGTTACGCGCGTGTAAGAGTCTCATGTCATGTTGGATTGGTTACGCACAATAAGGTTGGAGGATTTTCCGCGTAGGTTTGGGCGTGTTAGGGAAAGCGCTGAAGTCGGGCTTTGTTTGAAAAAGCCACATTAAATGTTAAAAGTACGGTGGTAGGTGAAGGAGAGCTTAATGCTTAAAAAGGGAAAAACTATAAATAAAGGGGTCGGGGAACTTCATTATTCACTTTGCGTATAAAGAGAAAGAAGCACTTTTTGCACCTTTGCAAACTAGGGATTCCAAAAAACTGATCCATGTGAAGAAAAATTTGGAGAAATTGAAGCGTGAGTAACTAGTTTAGATTTTTCAACTAGGAGGAAAGGATTTCACAGGCGTAGGAAAATTGGGAGAAGTCGTCGTCTTGTGAAAGGAGTATCCCAGTTAGGGTTTGAAGAACTAGGGCACAGGGTTAAGGAACTTTCTTCACAAGTTCAAGATCTAAGGTTGGAGAGAGTGGAAGAACAAAGTAACACGGAGTCATTGAAGTAGACCTAGAGAATGGCACCCAAGAAACCAGTTATCACACCCAAGAATGGCAAGGGAAAGGGCAAGGATAAGTAATAAGAAACTGACACACGCATAAATGAGGAGTGGTATGCAGAAATGCAGTACCCAGATGGAGTGTTGTTGAGGAAGGAGTGGGAGTCCCATCTGAGGAACATGTCTGTGAATGACTACAATCATCAGACAAGCACAATCAAGAAGGAGATGGCGCTGGAGTTAGTGCACCCAACAAACAAAAGGACACCAGAGGTTTTTCCCATTTATAATGATGATGTGAAGGTTAAGTTGGAGAAGGCAGGGTTATTACAACTCTTTAAGTTGCCCTACTTCGGGAAACCTAAGCGCTTATATCAATGGTTGATGTCGCGCATCCATGAGGACTACTTCCACTTCACAGGGCACAAGATGCACATAACCCCTTAGCTCATTTCACATTTCACAGGCCTCATCTATGAAGGAGATGGTTTGGAGGATGAATTGACTGACAAAGAAGTGATTAAGGAAACTATCGCCGCTTATGCATACAAGAAGGGGTCAAGGTATTATGATGTCGCAGACATTAAGGATCTGGTAATGAAGATGGCCATGCACCTAGTGTCAAAGTTACATGGCAAGGAGAGATGGACCCAGGTTAATAAGCCATGGTTGAATGTTTGTAGGAAAATTTCAGAGGGCACCATCTACAACTTGTTTGCATTCATCGCGGATGAAATTGTCAACTGCGTGAAGGAAGGTGATAAGATCCTTTTTGGCAATGTCCTATTAACCATCGTGTTTTCAGATATTGGGGTACCAAATGCATCAGAAAAGTTCATGTGGGAGTACCCTGCTGAAGACCCCTTACCCACAAAGAGGTTTGAGAAATACACTTGTGACACCATGACAACTGTGCACAAGGCACGCTTGGAAAAATGGTATACGTGCCTAAGGAACGTGTTTGGGGTGGAATGGAGAATTCCTAAACAATTGCGAACAGCCACTAGGGGAGAAGCAGAATTTGCTATGTACTAGCATTTCTGCTTGGGCATATTCAAACTGTCAGATGAGACATGGAGCCCATGGTGTAACCTCCCCTTTGCCTTCACATCTCAATACTTCCAAGTGGGAGTAAACAGGTTCAGGGAGTCCAAGAAGTTTAAGCTAGAGTTGGTAATCTGGACCAAGACCACAAGGAAATTCGAAAAGGGTTGGTGTACCCCAGCAAGCATGCGTATATGGAGCAGTACATGTCGTATGAAGTTCAAATGACAAGGCCCATTACAGATGGATCCACGGCATGCGTGTACATCCGCATAAGACCCAAGTCTGAGAAGGGCACATATCGGAAGAACGAGGTATCTATACCTCAGGATCCAACTAGTAGGAAGAGACCCGTGCCCAAATGGGAGGAAAAAGAGCCAGAAAAGAAAATACCAATTGTGGTGGAGACACAGGAAATAGGTTCCCCCAGGACAAGCGCTAGAACCAGTATGTACGCGCGTAAGAAGAAGCCCATAGTAAAAGAGAAGACTCCAGAGCCAGAAAAACCATCAGACAAGGAGTCATTAGGAGAGGAAGAAATGGAGTCACCTACACCGGAATCTCCTATTAGGAAGAAGCAGAGGGTAGAAGAAGAGACCGTCTCGGAAGAGACTGAGAGTTTTGACAAGTACATAAGATAAAAATATGAGAGTTAAGAGGACGAGAGTGGAGAAGAAGTAAGTGGGGAAGAGGACCCCAGGAAAGATTGAGGACCACTCGTCTTCAATATACATGATTCATAGGAGGAAGGCGGAGAAGAAGAACAGGGGATCCAGTTCGTATGGCGAAAGGATAGCAAGGTAGGAGAAGGCGCCCAGGACATGGGAAAAGGTGAGGAAGCTAGTGCACAGAAGTAAGAGTCTCCAAGTTTTGCACAGAAATAGAGAACTAAGGTAGTAGAAGGAGAAGATACCAAAAACATTGAGACCATGGTGGAGGAAAAATCGGAACACAATGCTGAGCTAGTGTTAAAAAAGGAGAAGAAGGAGAGCGCATAAGAGGAACATGACAGCACTAGAGGCCCCATTTTGACTGTAAGTATACCTAAGGGTACGCACACGGGAGGAAGGCGTGCCAAGGGGGAGAGGCTATTTATGACCTAAAGAAAGTGTTACGTGCACGGTTCCAAAGCACCATTCCGGAAGAGGAGCTTGTAGCAATGTCATCTTTTGACAAGGAGGCTGCATATCCGCAGATAAGGAAGATGCTCTCATGGGAAATAGAATCCCACCTTGATGAGCCAGAGTTTGAGGTAAGCCACAGGGTAATAATAACATTTCCAGGACCAAGAGAACACAACCCAATGGTGGATACCCAGCAGCTCTCAGATGAACAACTATGCAACGCGCTCAACAAAGTCTCCATTGAGATTGAGGCTAGACTCTTCAGGAGGAATGATAGGGTCAAAGATCTAGAAGGGAAGCTAAAGAAGAAAGAGGAAGAGCTAGCTGCAATGACAAAGGAGCTAAGCCAGGAGAAGTTGATCAGCGCCCAATGGCAGCATGAGTTGAAGGATGAAAAGGCTAAGGTGTGCATCGTGTACAAGAAGGTGGAATCCATCAATGAGGCTAAACTATTGAAGCATCCGGACCTAGCATTTCCCACGCAGAAGTATGGATCAGCCTTGGGATTCCTAGAGGATTTAATAAGGATCCTCACCATGGAAAGACAACTGTTAGCCCTGGAGTCTATAGAAGAAGTTGCCACATGCCTAGAGAAAGAGGATAAGTTGAAGAGCGTAGCACTCGTCGCGGAATACAACAGGGTTCTTACTGATGTAAGGGCTGCTTCCCATTACATGGACAGAGACAAAGTGGCAGGCACCTTGTTCGCCACTCGTGAAGTAGAACTCAAGGAGTTCCAGGAGAAGAACAAGGGAAATAGGGTGGAAAGGGATAAAATCCTTGCCGAGGTCGAGATAAAATCTGAAGCCATTAAAACCTTAAGGGGTTCAATCAAAAACCAGTTGAAGGAACTATATCCATGTATTACACGAAGAATGGATGCGTAAGAGGATATAGGCAAGGAGTTAGAGAAAATCACTGATACCATGAGCGCGTAAGGAGATGGGCTAAATTTTGGGGAGGTGAGTGCCCTCATCGACGACCTCTGTCAGAGAGTGCAGGAAGAAGTCGATGCTTGGAACAAGTTGGAGGCCGACTTGCAAAAGGATTTTCCTAGCTTGTTACAGTGATTCCTTCACTCTCCCATTCTTTCTTCTTCCCCATTCTTTCATCCCCTTATTCTTGTTCCAAGGCGTAAGCCTATTGTATTCTTTCTTTCACTAGAGAAGTGTTCCTGCGGATGGAGAACAAGCGTAGTGTGGGGTAATGTTAAGCCCCTATAATTTTGGCTAAGTACAAAAGGCGCATATGCGTGCAGGTCCTAGTTAAAGAGAGGCGTGCAAGGACAAAGCGCGCAGGATAGGGTTTAAGAAAAGGGTTTAAGGAAGCACGTGGCACGTGCAGACAGAACCAAGGGTTCAGGACTTATCCAAATTGGGCGTTTGAGATAGAACATGTGAAAAGCATGACTCGACTGCGCATGTCGAGTGGATAAGGTGCTAGCCTGGTGACAGGTTGGCCCAGGAAGGAGCATGCCTGCGATAGAAGCTTCTAGAAGCACATCATGGTGAAAAGTGTAAAGCTCGAGCCTGGGTGATAAGAACCTTGCATATAATAAATCAATAAAAGATAATAAAACACAAGAGATATGGGGGGCCAAGATGCCCTAATATCAATATATGCAAAATAATACCCTTAAGGTAGGGCAACACCATACAATGTTCCTTAAGGAAGGAGTAACTCCATAATCTCCCAAGATGGGAATCCACTTCGATGGGGACACCTCCAATATATCTCTACCAAGTAGAAAACTCAAATCATACATACATGACCTCCTCATAATGATACTCACATCCTTTAAATAGGATGGGTAACACCTAATCCCAATGTAGGCTGACCCATTACCCAATATAATTAATCCCTATGTGAGCCCATATAACTAACTAAGGGGATGTGTGCCACATGTCGGCATCTCCATCAACCCATATACATTACAATATTATACCCCATGTGAACCCGTACATATAACTCAGGGGATGTGTGCCACATGTCAGCATCTCCATCAACCCATATACATTATAATATTATATCCCAAGGTACATAGCACTGGGACAGCATGCTCGCATGGAGGACCACATTTAGACACTTGGCATTGGATATGAGGGTGTTGTAGGATGAGTTGGTAGCCCAGAAAGGTTATAAATACAAGCACCTGTAGAGTAAACAAAGAGAGAACAAAAAGAGGCCAGAGCTCTGCAGAAATACTACAAGAACTCTGTTAGTGGATCATGGTATTTGGGAAAGAATGTATAATGGGTATGGGGATTGTAAATTTTTCTTTGATAGCCTAGCTACATTAGTCTAGTTGAAAAGCATGACTGTAGTTTATTTCTCTGTGACATTCTGTAATGGCTGCATGGATGTAATGAGGTTACCAGTTATATGAATATGAATATCAAAGATTCTAATGCATACTGTCTTTCACATAGGTTCTTTCAATTATGTTTATGCTAACTATGGATGCTTGTATACTTCTTTCTGTTATGGTACAAGTTATATAATATGTTAAGTACTTTCTGGCGGTAATGACTGCAAGGATCTAGAGGGCGTCCTAAGCTCTATGGTTCTTGAATGTCTTAACTCCATTTAAATCTCTTAAGCACAAATCATAGATGATGATATTTCCCACTAAACTCACATAAAAGAGAAACTCGGGACCCGTGCGTGCCTCGGGTGAGCACCCAGCATCCGTTGGGTGATAGGTCGTCGCGCATGGGGTACCTTTCTTTTGTGATAAGGGTAAAAATGACTACAATTATTGTAATGGAAATTGGAGCGATAGTTGCCTGCAATCTTGAATGTGTTCTCATGCTTTGCATTGGACATGTTACGAGAAAAATAATTGTACTTTGATTCGTACATGGTATGGTTTGAATGTAAATATCCATATGCCCTGAATGGTCTCTACGGAGCATATAGAAGGTGCACTCTAAATAATACTCAAATATGCAATTGCATGGAAGGAACATTGCCCGAAGACAAACATGCATGGTATTTGGGAGAGTGGTCGAGTGGTTGTGTGATGTGTAAACCATTACAATGTTGCACTACAAATGACACCACGATATGTCCTAATTCATTAAGGAAACCTTTAAAAAGTTTGGAAATAGTTTTTCATTAATATTGCTTTATTTATATAACATGGAGAAATAGTTCACCTAATTTTTAAACAATATTGATGCACTATTGTAGAGTTTAAATATATTTAATCAATTATAGTTGGTGAGATATGGGTTATTTGTTAAAATTTGAATTGAATTTATTTATATTTCAGTTTCATCATTTGAGAATATGTTAATCATAAGGGCCATGGAAAATAAGTTATGGGCATGGAAAAGCGAGTTGAAATTGTAGTTGTCTACGTTGTATATCTAGATGAGTGAGTTTTTCATATTTGCATTTTATTTTATTTTTAAATATGGCCACGGATATGATAGTTTCATTGGTTTTTTCTGGCAGGCAGCATGGAGAATGCTACAGGCTAGTAGCATGGAGAATGCTACTGGGTGGTAGCATTGGGATTGTTGCATGTGAAAGTATTCATATTTCTATAGATCGTTTGGAAATTTTCAAAAAATAGTTGCCTTGCATTACCCTTTAGGCTGATGTATTTATGATATTTTCCATTGATGTATTATTTCCATATGTATTAGAAAAACACTTTCAAATTAAAATAATCCTTATAAAAATAAGAGTGCCAACTTTACAATTCAGATGAGGCAATTTGATCTTCTAGCACATAAATTGTGAAAATTTAGTTCATAACAGTGTTGATTGTATCTAGCAAGACGAAGAGTGGTATGGCTTATCCGAATAATGAAGGAGTGCAACAAGTCGCTGGAAGCTACGACCTTACCATCATCAGAGCCATTATGGATCGATTCGATTATTTCCTGGTGGAAGGGGCTGACGCTTTCTTCAAAAAGTGCATTGAGAAATACAAGAGCACTATATTCATAGTGAATATGTTGCATGGGCCACCACTGTTTCCAAATCCTCACGTCATAATTCTTTTGGAGGCAAAAATCTTTCCAAAAGAAGGATTGCATTTTAATTAAAAAATATTAATTTAAAATTGTTTTTCAAGTACCCAAAAGACTTGTCAACAAAAAAATACATCGTTACTTTGAAATCAAAGACCCAATCATCGTTTTAATGAACAAAGAAATATTCTTCATCATTTTTGAAAATAAATAAAGTGGACTAATAATATATATATATATATATATATATATATATATATATATATATATATTGACAGTGATTTAAGAAGATTTGCCTATCATGGCTCTGTAGGAGGTAGTGACACATAAGGAGAATTAAAAAAGTGATGCAAAGAATGAAAATGTTGGTTTATGAAAGAAGTGAAACCCCGTCTTATGAGAACAAGTCAGGGTTAGAAATGGGCGTAGAAGCCATGCAACTTGAGATCAGCGATGATCCTCCAAGCGTCATACCTGCTATGGGGAGCAAATATATTCCACCCATACATATTCATGCTAGGGTTTGTTTAATGCACCTCTACAAATAATTTGTCCACAATGAGAGGCATTTCAGGGTCATCCATCCATTTCCTCATAATGGCATATTCCGTGCCGATTAAAATAATTTTTAAAAAAATAAAAAATTCAATTTAGTAATTAAAAAATTAATTAAAATTAATTAAAATTTAAAATTAATTAAAAAAAGTAATTATTAAAAATTAAAAAATAGAAAACTACAATTAATAATAATTAGAAAGTATAAAAATTAAAATTTATAATTTATAATTATAATTATTATAAAATATTAAAATATTAAATATAGCAAAATTAAATTCAATAAAAATTATTATTATATAATAATAGTTTAAAATTTAAAAAATTAAATATGAAAAAGATAGAGTGAATATAAAATCAATAATACCTAATAATTAATTATATTTCTCGTCTCCACTGTTTTAGCTGTTGTTAATGAGACTAAATTATAATTTCATAAAAAAAAATTGCTATTTTGTTAAATTACTCTTCAAACTACCATTTTTGGTTAACATTGTATCAAACCTCAGTCAGTTTATGAAGGAAGAGCACCTTCACTGACTCCATTATCCACTTAGGAAACGACGGAATCTAATTGGGCTCTTTTCCTGTAGTTGTGGTTTCATCTTCTGAAATGGCAAAAATGTTATTCATAACTCATGATGCCAATTTCTCCAGCAGACCGGCAAATGCAGTTGGAAAATATATTGGGTATAGTTACAAGGATGTGTTCTTCGCTCCTCCCGGTAATTATTGGAGAGAGATGCGAAAAATATACGTGGTTGAATTGCTCAATGTAGAAAGAGTGGTGTCCTTTAATAATGTCCGGCAAGAAGAGGTATCCGCCATGATCCGCTCTGTGTGGGAGGAAAGCAAGCAAGGGACGATTCCCATCAATCTTCGCAAGAGCCTATCGTCGCTAACCTCCAACATTACGTGGTGGATCCTCACGGGCTCCAAATATTATTTGGTGTACATAAAAGGCAAGGAAATAATATCTGATATCTCCAGTGTAGCCGGAGCAATCGTCATCGGAGACTATATTCCTTGGATAGACTGGCTTAACTTAGGAGGTATCAAACGACGCATGAAAAAGTTACACAAATCATTCAACGAGTTGATACTTAAGATAATAGAGGAACACATTGAGCAAAGGAATATCATTAGCTCAAATACACTGAACCAGAACCAACGATCGAAAGACATTATCGACGTTCTGATAGAGTCGGAAACAACCCAGTCACAACGTGACATGAAAATAACACGCGACAACATTAAAGCAATTGTGTTTGTATGGCCCGTGCCCTCATCTATTCATTTACTTAAATTTAAGGCTTGTGTAATCAGTAGCCATTGTTGTTGTCACAGGATATGTTCACGGGTGGAATGGAAACAATGTCTAGACACCAGTTGATGATTCACCTTTACGCACTCCATCATGCACTTAGGAATGGAGGGAGTTGAATTGACATGGACGACATTCGACCTCGGGACATGAGCGAGCAGAAGATTAGCGTCCACGTGGAATGCCTCAGTACGAAGGACATGTTCATAGGTGTTTACGTGCCAGTTACAAACTTCATGGGAGGCTACAGGATGTTGACCAATGGCAGGTCTAAAAATGTACCGGAAATGACAGGTCTCAAAACGCACCTCCATTATTGGATTTCAACGTACCTCATAGTCGCAATCTCAACCACCTGATTTCTGACATCTATCAGAATGGGCAAGCATGTTCTCACTGTGTATATGCCTTCGGCGTAATAATATATATATATATATAAGTGATTTACTAGGAATATCACCTTTGGTGATATTAACAGGACTGTTCATAATTAAAAATTGATGAAAATTAATAAACATTAAATCTAAGAAAATATCTATATTAAAAATAATAAATAAAATAATGATTAAATTAATAAAAGATAAAAAATTTAAAATTTAAATTCAGAATTAAAAATATTAAATTATGAAAAATTAATAAAATCATTAAAAAAAATTAAAATTAAAATCAATAAAATAATTAATTAAAAATAAAAATTAGAAATAAATTAAAAAATAAAAAATGGATTAAAATATTAAAAAATAATTAACAACTATAAAATGAATAAACATTAAATTTACATATTAAAATTAATTAGAAAATAAAATATTAAATTTACAAATTTAAGTTAAGAGAACTTAAAAATTATTTATAAACATTATGTAAAATAATAAAACAAAAATTGAAATTAATAAAAAAAGGAAAAATTGAAATTAATAAAAATTATAAATTAAAAAAATAGAATATTACAAATTATTAAAAATTAAAAAATTCACAAGAATAAAAAATTAATAAAAATTTAAAATTATTTAAAGTTAAATATTAATAAAATTATAAAATTAAATTAAAATTAAAAATTAGAAATTATCAAAAACTAAATTATCATATTATCATCATCAGTGTCATCGTTATCATCTTGTTTTTTTCATTTTCGTCATCATTTTCATCCACATTTTCTTCATTATTGACATCATCAATGGTGTCATCATTGTCACCATCATCATTTGCATGGTTTTCATGGTCTTCGTCATCATCATTGTCATCATTTTCATCATCATCCTTATCATCGTCGTTTTCATTGTTGTCAATATCATCATTGTTTCATTTTTGTCATCATGATATTTGTCATCGTTTTCATCATTGTCAAATATCATTGTCAATCGGTTTAGATTTTTATTCAATATTAGGGGAATTTGGTTTATAATATGCTTTAATTGTCATCGTTACTCACACTGATCCACTATTGTTTAAGGTTAGTGTTTATGGTTTAAATTTTAGTATGTACTATTAACATTTACGAAATGTGTTCAGGGTCAAGCACTTGGGATCCATGGTCCATGATTCAATGTTCAAATCTCAAATTCAGTATGATAAAATTAATATTTTTTAATTAGTATTGACATTATTTGTTTTAATATTCTTAGTACATATATTTATATTATGAATATTAATATCATGAACAGTAGTAATAATATTAATGTTATTATTAATATTAATATTATTATGACAACTTTATACATAAAATAAAATTTACTATGAATGTCATTATCATCACCACTATTGTTGATTATTGTCATCGTCATTATCATCACCACCATTGTTGATCATTGTCCTCATCATTATCATCACCATCGCCATTGATCATTGTCTTCGTCAATATCATCATTAAAATTGTTGATCATTTTCATCATCATTATTATATTCATAATCATCAATCATCGTCATTTTCATTATCATCATCATTCTCAACATCATAATTTCCGTCAAATCTTCATCATCAACATCATCATTCTCATCCCATCAATGTTTTTACTGTTATTTTCATCTTCCTCATCATCACCGCTGTCTTCAAAATCATTTTTATCATCATTATCATCACCGCCATCATGGATCATTATCATCATCCTTATCATCACCAACATCATTGATCATTGTCATCATCATTCTCATCACCAACATTGTAGATCATTTTCATCATCATTAACATCACTACCATCATTGATAATTGTCATCATCACTATCATTATCATCATCATTATCATTATCATCACAATAATATATTATCATCACCACCATCGTCGAAAATTAGCTTCGTCGTGATCATCACGACCATCGTCAATTATTTTCATCATCATCATCACCACCATCGTCGATCATTATCATTGTCATTACCATCACCACCATCATTGATCATTTTTCATCATTATAATCACCACCGTCGTTGATCATTGTCATCGTCATTATCACCACCACCGTTGATCATTGTCGTCATTATTATCATCATCATTATTGTCTTCATAATCATCAATCATCATCATCATCATCTTCTCAATCAAATCGTTATCATCTGCATCATCATTCTCATCCCCATCTAATTTTTTACCATTATTTTTTTCGTCATTGTGATCATCATCATTATCTTCGTAATCATTATCATTATAATTATCCTAACCACTAATGATGATCATCATTGTCATCATTATCATCACCACCATCATTGATCATCGTTGTCAGCCTTATGATCACCACCATCTTCATAATCATCAATCATAGTCATTGTCATTATGATGATGATTCTCATCATCATCATCTCAATCAAATTGTCATCATCAACATCATCATTCTCATCCACATAAAAAATTTTACCATTATTTTCATTTTCATCATCATCATCACTACCACCATCGTCATCATTGTCTTCATAATTAATGTCATCATCTTTATCATCACATCCATCGTTAATCATTTTCGTAGTCACGATCATCACCACCATTGTTGATCATTATTGTCATCATCATCATCAACACCATCATCGATCATTGTCATCGACATTATCAACACCACCATTGTCGATCATTGTCATCGTCTTTATCATCACCACCATCGTTGATCTTCATTGTCATCATTATCATCACCAACATCATTGATCATTTTCATGATCATTATGATCATCATTGTTGTCTTTATAATCATCAATCATCGTCATTTTCATCATCATCACCATAATTTTCTTCATCATCTCCATCAAATCATCATCATCAACATCATCATTCTCATCCCCATCAGGTTTTTTACCATTATTTTTATCACCGTCATCATCATCATCTTTGTCTTTGTAATCATTATCATCATCATTATCATCACCACCATCAACGATCATTGTCGTCATCATCATCATCATCATCACCACCATCGTCAATATTTTTCATTGTCATCATCATCACCACCATCGTCAATCATTTTTGTCGTCATCATCATCACCACCATTGTCGATCATTTTCGGCATCATCATCATCACCACCATTGTCAATCATTGTCATTTTCATCATCATCACCACCATCGTCGCTCAATGTTGTCAACATTATCATCACCACCATCACCATTCATTGTCATCGTCATCATCACCGCCATATTTCTTCACTGTTGTCGTTATTATAGTCCCATTCTCATCATCTCCATCAAATTATCATCATTATCATTGCCACCATCTTTGGTCACTATCATTGTCATTATAGCCACCAACATCATCGATCATTGTTGTCATCATTATCATCACCAGCATCGTCGATCATTATCATTATCATTAACATCACCACCATTATGGATCATATTCATCACCATTAACATCACCACCATCGTCAATCATTATTATCGTCATCATCACACCACCATTATCAATCATTATTATTGTCATCATCACACCACCATCATTGATCATTGTCATCGTCATCATCATCACCACCATCATCGATCATTGTCATCATCATCATCATCACCACCATCGTCGATTAATGTCATCATCATTATAATCACCACCATCATTGATCAATGTTGTCGTTAATTATCATCACCACCATCAGTGATAATTTTCATTATCATTATCATCATCATTGTTGTCTTCATAATCATCAATCATCTTCATCTTCATCATCATCATCATCATCTCCATCAAATTGTCATCATCAACATCATCATTCTCATCCCCATCAAATTTTTATCATTATTTTCATCATCCTCATCATTATCATCATCATCACCATTGTTGTCTTTGTAATCATTGTCGATGTCATTATCATCGTCGCCATCGTCAATCATTTTCATCATCATGATCATCACCACCATCATCAATAATTGTCATCGTCATCATCATCACCACCATCGTCGATCATTTTCATCATTATTATTATCATCACCATCGTCAATCATTGTCATCATTGTTATCATCACTACCATCATCGATCATTGTCGTCATCATTATCATCACCACTATCATTGATCATTATCGTTGTCATCATCACCACCACCATATTCATAATCATCAATCATCATCATCATCATCTCTATCAAATCATCATCATCAACATCATCATTCTCATCCCCATCAGTTTTTTTACTGTTATTTGCATTATCCTCATCATCATCATAATCATCATCATTATCTTCTTAATCATTGTCGTCGTTAATATCATCACCATTGTCTTCAATCATTGTCATTACCATTATCATTACCACCATCGTTGATCACTGTTGTTGTCATTATCATCACCACTATCTTCATAATCATCAATTATCGTCATCATCATCGTCATCATCATCTCCATCAAATCATCATCATCTCCATTAAAATTTATTTTTATCATTAGTTTTCATCGTCCTCATCATTATCATCATATTATAGTTCACACCACCAATACATTCAAAGCCTTAATATTTAAATATATAAAGTAACACATGTCAAATTATAAAAACAAATAACTTGGTTCACTAACGAAATGTCAACCATATTATTGAAACATAGTTTCAAGTTCTCTAATTTCACATGTGTTTGTTTACGTTCATAAATGAAAACTAAAGTGTTGAGTTTCCCTTCCATACAAAGCTCGTCGCATATAATCTCACAACTAATAACGACACACTGATGAGTTTGTGAGACACCATAAAATGTAAAATTCCTCATATTGCATCAAACAAATTAAATTTATACAAACTTTAACTATAAAAATGTAGAAATAAATGTGAAATTACAAAATCAAAATGTATATCACACGTAATTAACAAACCTCAGCGTATTTTCACTGATTCACGTTTAGAAAAAATGATCACCACATATCACTGAACAAAATTACAGAAAACACAGAAATATCAACATATCAGAAAGACACATATTTAAGTATTCAAGGACGAGTGACTAATGTCTTTCATGATGATGTTTGTTCACATTTCAGCAAACGAGCTTCCTCCCTCTTCCTAATAGAAACATATGCACCTTCCTTCATCTTAGAATAACACTCATAAGAAAAAGGAGGACATATGTGTAATCCATCAAGAGACTTCACTCTTGATATCATCATGAATGTTAGCCCCTGTCGCTCCCTACTACCTATGTCGATCGTTGCTCTGTTAAGAGTGAGTCCCTGCGATTTGTGAATTGTAAGATCACATGACATCTTCAAAGGTACTTGTCTATGACGTCCCCTCAATACTGGAGGCACAGGTACATATTTTGGATTACTCAAATCCCATGGGATGCCGACGTAATTTTGAAACTCCACAACAACAAATATCATAAAATCTAGAGGCTTTGTCCCAAGGAAATACACTATGTTCTTCACTTGTCCAAGAGATCAGTTAACTAAACCCGCCTCCACCCACAAATTGCACACCAACATAACATGTTGACCATTGCAAAGAAACACCTCACTCTCCAACTGGTCATCGTCACTTTCTCCATATGTCACTCTTCTCATACAAGTTGCAACAACTCGCACCATAGGAACATTCAGTTTCGTAAGCATGATCCTATTATGAAATGTCACTTGCACATTCGTCAAAAAAAATGAATGGAAGAGTCAAACATCAACATTTCCTCTATACCAAAGCATGAATCTGTTCTGGACATCAACAACTACCAATTTTCAATTGTGGGATTCGCATTTCTCAAATTAGATAGCAAGTTTCGAAACTTCACCTGATCCACATTGTCCCCTTCTTGATGAAAAATCATGTCGAGAGTCACGACACGAGAAAAATATCTCCATAACTTTTTTCCCTCCATGTTTCCTGCATACATCGGTATGTCCTTTATAGGGGGAGTTGGGCAAGATCCCTGACAAGAATTACAGACCCACCTCCAAATATGACATTCTCGTGCGAAGAGAATGCTTCTCACAAGTGAATATAAATTTTTTTCAATAATTTTGGACCCATGAAACTCATCTCATCGATGAGAATGTATCTATAATGTCTTGTCTTCTCTTGAAATACAGCCAGCGCCTGTTTATTCAAACATCTCATGTCGCGTAGTGGAATTGTCAATGATGAATGCACCATTGTAGCATGGATGTTGAAAGATGAAACTCTTGACGGTGCCAAAAGAAGAAGAGGAGTCTTACCTGTCATGACACTATTTTCTAAGACATTCTTAATGCAATTGATCAGGAAAGATTTCCCCATCTCGGCAGTACCTTGTATTATCATTCTGAGTGGATCTTCCTTGAGGCCCTTTCTAGAATGTATGACTATAGTTTCTAGAGCAATATGTTTTTTTCTCGACAACATGTCCACACCTGATATTGAATTATCTGAAGCATCCAACACATTTTGCATGGATTTATTTGTTTCTATAAAACATGTTGGCGCATCCTGTACATCCTTGTCCTCCTCTGTATCCCAAACGTGGTTCAAATCAAAATCCCATCTTCCAAGCATATGAAGATCACTCAAATGCACCTGATTTGGAGGAACAATGCCAAAAAATAACTCCCACTCATCCATTCCATCCACTCCCACAAAACTTTGTGTCTCATCGTCCTCGGTGTCTTCTGTGTCTTCTTCCTCCATTGCATCCTTTCGATCAACATATCATGCACAACACGTATTTTTAATTCTCTCCCAATTTTGTAAAATTCCCTCTAGTACTGCATATGTCCCTATGTATATCACAAAAGGGCTTATACAACAACAACTCACTCCAATAAAAGTTCTCATGATCCTTTGATTCACTTTCAGGAACAGAGAAATACCATGGCCACACGTGTATGACAACAGGTGTATCCCTCAGCTTCCATTTGTCTTTCTTTCTCTTCACATTAAACGACCATGATCTCATAGCATCAATCAATGAGATGGATTCCAACTGTACCGGTCAATCTTTATATGCATCGATGAAACATGATCCACTTTCATTCTCTCCAGAAGTCATACTCACCTTGAAGAAAACCTTCTAACCAACATTTCAAGTCATAAAGGCATGGCTGCATTGAACCAATGGAAACTTCAACAACATGTGACACATCTCTTGCGCTCCAATATCACGTTCCACAATTTTTTCCATCAAAATCCTCCAGTATATACATAGTGCAGACTCTTCCCCCTCCACATCATCTGATATCCTCATCAACATGTCATGAAATCTCTCTGACATCTTCTCTTCCTTTGAAGCATATTTTACTATATACTTTAACACCGCGTGTCTAGAAACAATAAGATGGCAATCTATATTACTGCGCCATATGGCCAACATGTCTGAGTTGTGAAGGTTCAATCTTGCATCGTTGTGGGAAGGTTCAAATCTCTTCTAACCATCTGCATCAACAAACAACTCTGAATCATCTCGGAGATCCCACAGAACATTATAACGACAAACCATGGATGATCCTTTCTTTCGCAAATAGGACATCTCGCTACATTTAGTGTGGTTTTATACATGGTTGACAAGTTCTTCATAGTCATAAAGTGGGTCACGCTCTAATATCCGTGAAGGCTTCATCGAGCAAGGATCTTCATCTCTAGACTAACCGAGCATGACATTTATCTAATGGCTATCATGGGGATTCCACTAAGTGATGTATCTATACAAAAATTATCTCACAGCCGTTACCTGATTCTCGTCAGTCCAATCCAATGTTTCCATGCAGGGGCTACCGAGAACCCACATGAATCCATGGACATGTGCAGATCCTCGATGTTGCCACTCAAACCTATAAATACCATGCCAAAAAAACATGCGAATTACAAAACCATTTGTTCACAATATTAAAAATGCATCAGATCACTGCACAAATTCAAATAAATTTCAATCAAACAAAAAACTACAAACCTATACCAGTAATCCTTTGCACCAATTAGTTTCTATATCACCTCTTCACAAAATATCTCAAATATTTTGTGCATGTAAGCTGCAACGATATGAGGATAATCTATCACATTTTCAATCCTCCACCTATATGCCCTCGAAGAATTTGAAGGATGTTCGCTAGGCATCAAACGATGTAAATCAAACCACTTTATGTCTGTTGTGATAAGCGTAAAAACAAATTTGGGCTACCCAACTGAACAAGCATATCTATTAACTCACTACTACATGAGTACCAGTAAGATCTAGTCCCATGAAGCTTTGTTCCGAAATGCATCACCTGTTCTGCCAACTTATCATCAGTCACATTATTAATGTGACGACGCAAGTCTTCAATAGTCATGGGAACATTGTCCTCTAAATTTTTCTTGACAAAAACAGAAGTTGTGGCTTGACTGCGGTGCCACATTTGTCTATTATGTGCACAATATCTAAATCTCAGGGGCCTTCCAAACCTATTGTCATGATACCTTATCAAATTCTTCACGTAATCATGAAACTGTACTCTTCTAATCCTCGGCTACAACCATTCAGCATCTCCCGTAGGAAAGAGGGTTGGAAATGCCATGGACAACATGCCCTCCGTGTTATATTCATTTATTGGCAAAGATCCAATCGGTGGCCAATCAACAACATCGACTAACCTCAAATCTGTATTTTCAACAAACAATCTCACTTCCTCCATCTCCCTTCATGGATTAGGCAGCCTTAAAGCAAATGACGACGGATGATTTTGTACCTGTTCTTCTTCGACACTAACTATATCCTTTGTTCCTTCTCTCCGGAAGTGCTCATCTTGTATCTCAAATTCCACCCGACGAATTCTTTCTGATACATCTTCCTCTACTTCTGGGAGATCTTCTAATGCCGCGTAGTTTATCTCCACATCTTTTTAATACCTATCGTTAAGAATTTTGTAACGCAAAGCATCCAATACACGTGAGAAACTAACAATACATTCATACTCCCTCTTCCCAACATTATGTCTTTTCACTATAAGAATATCCACATCCTTTATTCGGCGAGGAAGTAGTCTAGCAATAGAAGATATGTCTTGGGGAAAGGAAATAGTGTGTCCACTATATTTGTACTGGCCACCACGTGCATGAGTTACCTATAATATGGGATTCACCCATGCTATCAACATTTCTTCCACTTGTGTTAGTACACCCATCACTTCTAGCTGATCCTGGGGATCCATATTGTTCCACTTTGAATATCAATGACCACCTCATTCACACTTGCATCTCTTACAAATAGGTCCTTCCACTAAAAGTGTCATAACTATACCAGGATATGAATCTTGACATATACCGCACATCTAAATAACATCCAACGCATCAATCCTTTTAAAAAATTCATGAAGGGACTCAACAATTCTATTCAATTGTACACCATAATGTGATGAGTAAAACTGTGTGTAAATCTGATTTGGGAAATTATTCACACCACTTACCAAATGCAGGTTTCGATGTCGAATGTCTTGTTGTGACTCAATATCATGCTCACCATCATTGGGATAGTGGATGTTGTTATTCCCTACTGAATGTGTTGCATGACACTCCATATTCTCCCTGTTCACATACCTCCCACCCTCATCATCCACATTTGTAAAAGAATCCATATAGTTCATTTTCCCAGGTAAATTCTGATTACAGGCCTTCATGTTATTCTCCAAATGCTCACGTACATCACTTTGGATCCCAACATGCAATTCACATGAACCAGATGCTCTTGAACATGTTCTTTCCATTCCATTTCACATAAGACTTCTAGATAATATATCTCCTTGACAACCTACACATAAAAATACCAAGTCGTAAAGACCTAATAAACGAACAATGCACCATCTCTAACATCGCATCTTATTTTAATGCATAAATTTTAAAAAAAATCACAAAGAAAATTTCACCTGTACTTCAGTTCACGACTGAGTTGTTCTGTTGTTGTTGCAACATTTCATCCAACATCAGATGAGGAATATCAGATATTCCAATAGAAATATCCTGCAATGAACCTCTCCCATAGTTATTTCCACTCGCTCCTACGTTTATGTATAACAATAGCAATTTATGAGATATTTAAAAAAAAATGAAAATTCACATATACATAACATTCAAAGACATTTTGGTTAACAAAAATCTGACCAACTCCAATAGATCATAAATTTAAAACTATTGCAGGGAATCTATAAACTTGAGAATAAAAATGCACCATCTCTGATGTCATAACTTATTTTGATGCATACATTTAAAAAAATATCGCACAAATAAAATTTCACCTGCATTTCGGTTCACGACTGATTTTTTGTGTTGCTACCCTGATATTTTGTTCAACATCGAATGAAGAATATCATATATTCCAACAGAAATATCTTGCAATGACCCTCTACCATAGCTACTCCCACTCAATCCTACATCTATGTATAACAATTACACCTTGTGAGATATTTTATAAAATTTCAAAAAAATCAGATATACATAACATGCAAAGATATATTGGTTAACAAGAATCCGACCAACTCCAACAACTCATAAAATTAAAAACTTTGGCAGGGAATCTATGAACTAGAGAATAAAAACACACCATCTTGGATGTCTCAAATTATTTTAATTTCATATATTTTAAAATATATATCACAAAGAAAATTTCACCTGGACATCGATTCATGACTGAGTTGTTACGTTGCTACTGTGACATTTCGCTTAACATCAGATGAGGAATATCAGATATTCCAACAAGAATATCCTGCAATGACCCTCTCTCATAGCTACTTCCACTCAGCCCCATGTTTATGGGGTGCGCATCTGTCTCAACTACATCATGCGTAGTGCATACATGGTAATCATAATTTGTCAACAAAGATACATGATAATGATATCTTTCATGGTTTAAATTAGTTGACGCAATTATCACATTCAAAGAGTAATCTCTATCTGTGTCTCTGATACTTCCTATTAGACCATCTTGATCTTCAAGTTGCACATGCACATCTGGCATGACTCTTACTCTATCGTATGTTGAGGAAAATTGTTCACAAGATTGTACACCTAACTTGGGTACAATGTGTAACTCCCTTCCAACATATGAAGAGCGCAAAAGGTCTGCATTGACACGTTCTATCAAAAAATGTGTGCAAATCCCACCACGTATCTCCTTCATTTTATCTTGCTCTTGAACCTGTGACTTAAGGAAATGATGACGATCGTTGTCCCTATGATATTTTCCAGGAGAATTTCGTTTCTTACCGCTACAAAAAGGGAAATGTTCCTTCATTACCTGCAAAACAACCTTCTTTACATATGCATGAAATATCCAGTTATTAAAAATACATGAACAAAAACATCAAATAATATATTACACTTAACAGTACAACATGAATACCAACCATGTCATCACGTGACAATAATACACACATCTCTTCTCCAACATAATCACTTCGGAGATATTCATTCAATGTTTCTATCCTCTCTAAAGAGGAGTTAGCATTCACATTATCTAAACACACCTCCTCCGTCGCATATGTTTCTCTCCTGATCCTTGAAGATGGAAAAACATCTACACTAACTTGTTGGCTTGACAAATACATATAACCTTGACCTCCCATCCCTTTCATTCTTTTCTGTCGTCAAATTTGTGACCTTTGAGAACAACGACGCTCAGCATCCTGTCGAGAATTTCCAAGTGAATCTATTTCCTCATGTGTGCACACGGTGGCATTCTCACTCAATGATTGCAAAACAAAAAAAATGCAACAAACAACCATCATCACATATGCAAGACATATTTTTTTCATTAAACGAGTAACAAAGACATTAAATAGTAAAAAATGTAACATTACAAGATCGGTAATAGTTTATGTGTTACACAACAATGAATTCCTTTCCCAACGCGAATCCCTTACGAGATTAATCACAACAGTTGATCTTCTCATTATGTCAGACATCAGAAGATTTTTTCGCACAATGTTACTCTCAGCTGACCATTCATAACCCGTAGGAAGTATCACATCCATAACTCTTTCATCGCAGAATCGTGCCCCACGAAATCGGCATCGATTAACATCACTTGATGATTCTATCATCACATTATTTTTCTTTCTCGTACGTGCATGTTTTCATTCCTCCATCATCTACAGTAAAATTAAAAATTTAACGTAAAAACTTTCCAAAACATAATTATTATTAACTGAATAATGCACTATGAAAAACATGGACGGTAAAATCTTCAACAATTAAACTAGTAATACACGTACATCAAAACACAAAAATTACAAGACAACACATTTAATTATGTAAAATCTTCCACACGAACACGAGATACATGTAAACATATAATGACAATCAAGTAAATTTTTTCAACCAAGGGAAGAAAAAACATCATTCAATACTCAAATGACGTAGGAGAGAAATATTTTCACAACCAAGAATCAATGGCATGAAACCCACACCAAGAACTACATCTCTACAATCCTCTCTTGTTGGGAAATAACATCTATGACGTTATGATGTGCACAATTTCCTAAAACCTGGAATGCAGTTTTTCTATCCAAATCATAAAACGTGTACGGGATTTGTGCATATTTGCACATAAGGACAATGGATCCAACCAACCAAACAGCCACGTACCCTGGACATTTTTCATTTATATCTCAAGAAAACTCTATCAAATACTTCCACACAAATATAAATCCATCTTCAAACACATTCTCCTCGTCATGTTTGAAATTCATCTCGTGTTCTTCACCTGACATTGCTTTTTCATCCTGGAGCAACCACACACAAACTTCGCCCATACTCATGATGCAGAACAAATTATTCTCATGGAAAACCAGACACAATGACACAACATCACTAAAAGGAATACAACAAAAGTTTAACTTTCGACGTACAACATCCAACGATAAAATGGTGTACTTGATTTTAGAGAAACAATTAAGCTTTTCCTTCACCCAATACATCCTCCCACCACAACATGTTGCACCAATAGGAGGAGTCACTTTAGGAATGACGGTATGTGTCAGCACTGTCAACACACTCCAACGACGAGACCTGCTACAATAGATCTCGTACACAAAATCTAAAGATGGAAAACATCGTAATGCAACAAATACATACTCATCATCATCAATATCTTCAAACAAAGAAACACATCCATCAACTCCTACGTCGATACTCCCAATTTGCATCACTCCACCCGTGAAGGGATTTGTATGAATATAATTTCAAGCTCCAAACTCACAAATCAGAAAGGATAACAAAACAAGAGATCTAGTCATCATATGTATCCTCGATCTCTTTTCAAAAGGGGCCCCACTTATGTACAAGCGCGAAAAATCTTCCATCATCGTCCAAATACAAAGGGCCATAGAACCCCATAACATCCCTCCATTCGTGCACCAAAAATCCAAAGCACCAGATAGTCGGATCTTTCACAATATAATACAGGTTCGATGATTCTAATATAAAGTTCCACAACCTGCAAACAATCCTCATACACACTAATTCTCTGAAAGATAAATTCAAAATTATTTTCTTTATGACATCGATAGGCAACGTGGCACAAGTTCCAGATTCCATTTCAAATAGTGCTCCTACTATCAAACAAGCAAGTTCAGAACATCTCATACAAAAGTGATACACAACACCACTCAAATACTTTAAAATGAAAATTGTAACATCTCAACAAAAAAAATACTTTTCTTCATATAGTAAGATGAATCACATTCTAAGTCAAAACAACACAAAAAATCACTATTACAAAATTATGTAGACACGTGTTTAAATTCTTGTATCCTGTCAAACCCTGACATAGCCTAAACCATCCATTCCTCTCACCGATACAAATGTCACCCATTTTCACAAATATCCCAGTAAAAGGATTTATAATCGCATAGGAACGTATGCTTTGATTCACAGTTGCTGAAGATACACAAAGCATTGATCCAATAGCACATTCAAATCTAATGTCATTCATTCCAGTTAAACTAACACGTAAATATACAGCTTCACCTTCATGTGTGAAATATAAAGGGTTCAACACATTTGCTAATGTCAAGGGTCGATATAACAAAAATCCTACGCAACGATTGACTATGGTTCCACATGTAGCCAAAAAATCTAAGTTTCTTAACATTTCATTCATTCTTGTGCACAATAAACGAATCTAACAAGATTACGAAGCAGAAACTTAGAAATAATGTAATCAAAAATCTCCATGGGGAAGATGCTTCCAAACAGTTTGATCCATTATGCCCTACTAATCTATAGACAAAATTGAACGAAGGTATTAATGATATAATATAAAGCAAAGAGTATTATAGAAAAAATGTACAATAATATGGAAAACAATTTATTCTACAAGAATAATACGAATACACATAAATACAACTAAATCCATCACAACAACAAATCACAAACTGTCATCGCCAATTACATCTTCTAAACATATTTTATATGAACGCATAACATTAGATCTTCAAATCAAGTTAATTTACATTACATAAATAAAACCAAAAACATTTTTATTTTTACAAATGATCACATCTACAAAAAAAACAAACGGTACATCAATTTCGTGTTAACACAACAAGTCTTCATCGACATCATTGTTTAAATCATTATTATTCCGGAAAGTTGTAAAAATTGAACAATGTTCCTCTCATAAATAATACAATTTAAAACACAAAAGTATCAAACGATGAAATCTCAATTATGTATTAAAAAATAAACAATATCCATATTCTTCAACAAAAGAAACTCACGCCACTTGTAAAAAAATGTTCAAATGCACATTTCCACATTAATCATAGCTTGAAAAAATAAAATATAGAAAGATCAATTAAATAAAATCTCATCCACTCATGAAAATGATAACCAATACAGTGTAAGCATAGTTCGTGAGATGTATAGCAAAACATTATGCCAAGCATACACAAAATACGATTTCACGGTTTTGTTATATAAATGTCAAACATTTACGTTTGACATTGCTTATAGAAAAACCATATCATCGCAAAAAGCATATGCTCAACATATATTGGGGACTCCCTCATTACATTTCTTTAGAAACCTTCTTCAAAAACATGGGCTAACATCCAAATTTGGACTTGCTAGGAGAACATAACATGAAATATCCCATTTGCAAATCCTAGCTCCTGATATCGAAAAAGGCACTTGCAATGCTAGATTCCGAGTTGGACAAGTATCCGCAATTGTTCCTCAATGCAAATGATGTAAAAATATATATACACATACAATCATTTCTCATAAACATCACACGTATTTTTTCTATCAAATATATATTTGTCAATGTGTTCAAATTATAAATTTACAAATATTCAATTTCGAAATACACAACACACTAAGATGTTAAATTGTCTATACAACAAAAAATAAACTTTAATAAAAGCAATCACATTCTTCTTCCGAATGTCATTTGGAAACAATATAAATGGGGAACTTTATTCATTCTAATTTTCATAACATTATTCCAAATCATTCCACTTTATATACTTTACCATATTTCTTTAAATTTTATATTCTTATTAAATAGTTTGTTACTTTTATTAAATAAACAAAAAATAACACATTTAATATAGAAATGAAAAATCTAACATGTTACATTTATTAATAATTTACTTCCATGATTATAAACCCCTTTTAAAATGGCATTCATGCGTACTACACACCTTCATAAACATGTGACAGATTGGCGAAACAATAGCCGAATAGAAATTTAATAAATCAAGCGGCTGTGTATTAATTTCAAGCATATTAAAATTATAACCTAAAAGACGAAGTAAATAACTAACAATTAATAATTTCCACAAAATGACAAAGTTGCCACAATTACCTTGCAGCAGATTCAGGGAAATAATTGTCTGCCATCAAATTAACTAATGATTGCTTCAACTCTGTAACTGCTCCTATACATGAATGAAACCTAATAAATTAGAAGCACTGATTCCATCCTTTATTGGAAAATAGTTATTGCATGGCGCAACAAACGGTTGAGCAGTATTTCACATTAATAACATTTTATTTATTTTGTATTTAGCTACCCGGAGTTCTCTAATTGTCTCTCCATCAAATTTTTTTATTTTATTTATTAATAATGCAGTTAGCTGTCAATTACCACTACCGGAGTTCTCTAACTGTCTCTCCATGGAATTTTTTATTTTTTATTTTATTTTATTAATAATTCAACCAGTGAGTTGTCAATTACCAAATACAACATGTGTCAACCGCTATGTGGAAAAGCGATGCAAGACAAGTGTCAAAAATGATTGAGTGAAGTTATATAGGCCTATCGGCCTAAATATATCAATATAATGATCCTCTCTTTAATTTAGGATATAAGTATAAAACTATATTAGAACCAACACACAAACAAGATATAATCAAATGGCCACAAGTATGTTTGTTACATATGTGAGTCGGAAAGAGGATAATACAGACTCACTTTAAACTATATGAGGATGTTGGGTCTGGGTAGATCTTAAAGGGGGTGACCTCTAGACCTAAGTAAGAGCTAATGGTAATAAACAAGAGCAATCAAAAATTCAATAACTACCCTAATCCCCACGTCTAGATTAGGCATTCCACTTCATCATCTTACACTTTTGACGAAGTTTATGTGGTATATGTTACAACATTTAGATCAAAATGAATGATTCCATTAGAGAGATTGAAATAGAATCATTTATTTCTATCAATATAAACATAATCTTTTAAACAAAACACTATCAATTTAAATGGTTTTTTTTTTTGTATTTATCACCTCATTTACTTATCTTACAAGATAGTGACTTTTTATTTGAAGAAGATTTTATTTATTGTATAAAATGTGTAATACCAAGAACCTATAAACCTAATTCTAAAATGTTGCAAAATAAAATAAAAATAATAATCAAAATCTATTGCAAGATTTGAGGATGCACTCAACAATATCAAAGAAACTACTTTTAGAAAGGAAATTGAACTAAAAGATAAATAGCAGGCAAAAACATGAGAACAAAGAGCTTACATCGGCTTGCCATGAAAACGCACCTTGTTGTTCAGAGTCCTTCACCTCCTGGCGCGTAGATGAAAAATGAAAAATTACACACTGTGCAAGAAACAAACATGCATTTTCCTCGAGCCACTCAAAACTGTCAAAACAGACCTAATCTGTACATGACAGTCAATGCATTAATGTTTCATAACTGCGACGTTTTTTCAATGAACAGTGCACATAAAGCCAATGACCAATCAAATGTTGCCAGAACAAAAAAATCAAAAGAAAATTCTATTACATGGTAACTACAAATATAATTAAATTTATAAAATTCTAAATCAAAAAGAGTAAATTGAGAAAGATGTATAAGAGACTTTAAAAGCCACTATAAAGAAGGGCATTAAAAACAAGCGTTCTTTCCTTATTTAATGGGATGTTGTCCCACATAGATGAGAATATGCTTTTCTATATATGTATATTTTTGGCACATTGTGTGAAAGGCATGAAATTTTCTACATATACAACAAATAATAAAAGGGAGTGGCATTATTAGCCGGATATATGTTGGACTCAAAAGTGATGGTGGTCCCCTCCACTAAATATTTGGGTCCTACATTTTATTCATCTTTTCATGATTTCAGATACCCTATTATGCCACACAGATACCCTCACTTTTCAAATTTCATGATTTCGAAGACCCCACAAAATATTTAATCATTTCTATAATATTAATAAAAAAAATGTCAAAGTCATTTCAAGATGGTATGGTCAATTAATGTAATCATTTTTATAATATTAATTAAAAAAATGTCGAAGTCATTTCAATATGTTATGGTCAATTAATGTAATCATAGTTTTTTTTTTTCCAAGCTAGATATTTTATATTATGTTTACCCAAGTTAGATATTTCCTATTATGTTAAACAATAATATGAGTGAAATGTTATATTTTCAATTAAATTTGAATTCCAAATTATTTATTTAATTAATTAAATATTATTTCATAGTTAAATGAGGAAAAAATGATTCTAATTTCTCACCCAATCTAAAAATAATAATTTGATAAAAATTAGTATGTATAATAGATAAGTTTATATTATATTGATAAGTGTTTTCTTTTTCATAGGGTGAGGTTTGAAGGTATTGTGCACTACAGTGTGGCATCGGTTGTTGAGTTTTTTTGTTCTTCTTTGTTTTATTTTTTTATTGCTAAGTGACCATGTAATTGATCTAGATTTTTCACGGGTTTATATAGATATCAAACCCACTGCATTGAATGTTGTACAAATGCTCGTGCATATTCTACTTGTCTTTGTTGGATTACACATTATCTTTGTACAGTGTGATAATAGTAAACTCTATATATATATATATATATATATATATATATATATATATATATATATATATATATATATATATATATATATATTACCTTAGTTGCACATGGACATGTACTAAAGGTAAGTTTTATATTTCTCATGTAGACAATCATCCTATTATATAAAGAATGTGTAGTATTGATTGATATTTAGTCATTTATCTCTTGCTTTATAGTGAGCCCATTCCTCCTAACAGAATTACAACAATCCTTACTTTAAATTTTGTTTTGCAAAAACATAGACCTCACCATCACCTAGCTTGGACACTCCACTCTCCATTCATAATTCTCATAATAGTATTAAACAATATCGATATTTCATATGGTAGATTGGAAAAGGAAATGAGTATATTAATTACACCATGTGTGCTTGCATGTATCATATTATTAGGAAGTCATCCAAAGTTGTATACATTACTTATAAAATTCGACCCTCTCACATCCAATATCTTGCCTATATATACAAGTTTGGGTATGTATTTACATTACATTAGTATTTTTATCGACAATGTGAATCCAATATGTGGGTGTTGTTTATTGGATAGTTTGTAGTAACAAGCAAATCACCTTTAGTTCATGTAGTTTCTTGTCTCTAAAACTTTAGTCTTGCATATATTGTTTACTTTTATTTCATTTGAAAACGTGTTGAGGAATTGACAACATAAATTACATTATCATTTGTGTTACGTTCATCATTAATTCAAAATAATGTCTATCAATAATTTCATTTTTTTCTACTTCACATACTAGCATTGTTAATTAATACACAAAAAGTTAGACCACAAGGTTGAGGCCCATATTGAATGTAACTTATGGTATTAGAATGAATAATCAAATAATGCAAAAAACTCTAATTTCATATTGTTTTAATCTTTTATGTTTTTTTGAAAGTATTGTGCTACACTCCAGAGCTATTATAAGGTACGTTGCTCGTTGCTCTAAGTTGTGTTACATGATGGACATATAAATAATGATATTGTTGAGTAGACAATGGTCCACAACTGTTATGTGGTTTTCATTTGTATAATTGGTTGTCATAGGATTTGATCTCTATTTCTTTGATGTAAATGGAAACTTTAGATTATAGTGTTTCTGATCTTGAATATGAATAGAAGCATTGTGTATGAAATATTGCACTTTACACACATTAGATTCAGAGTGTGAAAATGTATGGATTGTATTATGAAGATTAAAGAGCATATACATATGCAAAACCATAATATAGGGTTGAAATCTATATGAAAGGCATATCATGGACTCTAATTGCATTATTTTTTTTACTTCTTGATGTGTGTAATGTACAATTTTTGATTTCTTTGAAATGTTATTTATAAGATGCAATGCAAATACTTATGTTTAGATGCATTCAAAATCATGTTCGTTATTTATACATGTTGTGATTATTGTATTAATCTCCCATTGGTACATTTTATGAGAATTTCATCATCCTCTCTTTTTACCAATATATAAAAATATTGCATTGAATAAATAGAATCATATCTTGGGTTAATATTGAGAAGGTGTTTAACACGGGACATTTTCTACCTCACCTCATCTAGTTATTATAAGTTGAAATTTTGATTATATGATAGAAAAATCAATGATATTGATTTTAGATAGTAGATGTCATATAAGTTGTGCTAGAATTGAAAATTGTTCACTTCAATTTAAGGTGCCTTGTGGTTAAAATTTTGGGTTCAAGGTGTTTCCAAAATGAACTTCTTGCCCATTTTGGGAAACCAAATCACACTCAACCTTTTCTTCCCATAATTTCTAACATCTCCACATCCTTTTTGCACATTTTTAATGATCTACAGGTGGAATAACAATCAATAAAACTTATTACATGGGTATTTATGTGATATTTTTATTGTGAATGCATGCATTTGAGATGGTTCCATCTTGCATGATGTTCACAAGTTCTGTTGAGCAAACTCTAAGGTCTTTAATGGAGGATATCGTCCGCTTGGGACGTCTTTAGAGTGTTTATATAGTTTTTAAGAGTCAAACCTTGGTAAAATTCATCATGTGATCACATTCAAATTTGGGTTTCCCTGTTATTCAAGGTATTTATCCACAACGAGGTTGTAATGAAAATCTATTTTCCCCTTACTCATGTTGTGTGTTCACAATTTAACAAATGGTGGTCTCCTTTGTTTTCACACTTAGAGGTTTATCCCACATTCACAAGGAAGAGGAATGTGGCATTGTTTAAATGTGCATGCACTTATATTATTAAGTGGAGCAAAGGCTCCATGGTTTAACTTTTTACCTGAGTATAAATAGGATAAGGAATTGAGCAGACAAGATGAAATTATTCGGGATTGCCCCATGTGGCGCAGTCCCTATAATTGACGTTCCTAAGGAGAGTTATATCAAAACAACTAAGGAATAAGATCCCTGAGAAGCATGAGAATCCAAAACTTTGAGAGGCCTGAAATCCCCCGATAAGACATTGAAGTTGAATAGTCTAAACTCAAGAAGTGGAGTAAGCATGAGATCATGAAATGTCGTGATTGGGAAAAATGATGGAAATTTTTTATCCCAAAGGTTTAAAATATTTGAGGGAAGAAACTAAGGAAAGAAAGCTCGGGATCCCAAGATCTCGAAACTGTGTGGCATGAAATTGGGCCCTAAAAGCCACAAAGTTAGTTAAAGCCTTGAAATCAATCACAAGTCACTCAAATCCTTATACGCTTCACAAAGTAGAATAAAAAAGGTGACTTGAGACCTCAAGAAGTCATGTGAACCCCAAAATCACGTGATTGGCCCATGTGGACCAATCACGGGTCTCTTAGGTTCTTGGGAAGGTAGAAATCAAGGTGGGGGCATGGAAGCTTGTGGATCTTGAGATCCCAAAACAAAAGGAGACTCCAAGTGTTTGAGTAGATCTGAGGGATCAATATGTGGCACTTGGTGGACACGTGATGAGTCCTAGTCATTTACTGGAGTGCACTAACCATGAGCTTAAAATTAATGGTGTACCCTAGTTCTAGAATCAGTCCAAGGATGTCATAGGAAAATCATGACTGAGCTCTAGTTTTTATCATAAATTTTCACTAGGACCTCCAAATGACTTGCAATTGGTGTGAAAGATCTTGGAAATATATTTGCATTGACATAAGTTTTGGGAAAAATAATGGATATATTCTAGATATTTTCTTGACAAATTTTTTGAGGATCTCCTTCTCATATTTTTCAGTCCAATGGTTCCTAAATCAATCTCTAAATATTTTGGGTGGTTTTAAACCCTTATAAAAGACACTTTCAAGATTTTTTTCCCTTCCATACCCCATCAAAATGCATTTAGGAGTTAATTAAGTTATAGCTCAAAGAATTGAGTTGTCACAATCATCCAATGGTCAAAAATTGATTTTCTAACCAAGTGGCAATTTCCTGATCATTAATTGTCCTAATTTTTAGGGATACACATGTGTCATTTTCATGGATACTCATTTGTTCTTCCACATTAGTCAGTTTAGCCAAATTTAGGTTGATTCTAAGCAAATTGTGTGCTTCTTTTCATATTAATTTGGCAAGAGTGATCCAGACACACCTTTATCTCTCTTCTCATTGGTGGATGATTTTTCTTCATCTAGTACTAACAAATGGATCCTTTATGGACTTCAATTTCATTTTAGAAAATATTCCATGTACCTTTGTTGTACACCTTTGCAAAGGAAAATTATATAAAGTGGAGAAGAAACTCTCCATATGGATCTTTTGGGTATTGAGAAAACCTGGTTATCTTGTTTGTGCATTTATTTTTTCTAATTTTATGAGAAATTGAATATTAATAGTCTTTCCTAGTTCAAAGAGTGAATATTGTAAGATGTTGAGCAAGTGTTGTGGGTTTTATCATAAGGATCTAATTGTGCATATCATTTTTTGGTGATTAATCAGTTGTTTATGTTGTGTAGACATGTATGAGTGTTGAGTTATAAAATCCTTGTAGGTACTCACTTATTTTTATCTTTTGTAATTGTACCAATATCAGTGTGTTGTCATCTTGCAATATCTTGTTTTGATGATTAATGAGTAGTACATGTGGGATCATTCTATTATTTGTTTGAATTTATGGTGGAATGTGCATCAATTATATAGGTTGTTGTCTTCTTTTGGTTATCATTATATCACTTGATCTAAATTCTAGCAACTCATTTCCCAATTGATTCAATCATTGATCATAGTTCATTTGATCACCTTCTTATGTTGATACTTCCATTCACTTCCATACTTTAATGAAATATCACTATTTATTTACAAATCCTCAAGATTTCAGCCATTAGAACTCAAGATTCAAGTTTTTATCTTTCATTTGAAACATTGTGTTGGCATTGAGAGAAATTAGCTTATAGATTATGGATATCTTTGTTATCATCATCTATTTGAATGAAACATTTTCTAATTCTTAGGTATCTTTATGGATATACTACTAGTGACAGTAAATTGGGTAGGAATTCATAGTGGTTGGGTTGTTTGGTTGGGTCTACTGCACTGCATTTTCCATATGCATATCTTTGGACATCATTTGGGTTGTTGAAATATCTCTCCTAGGATTCACAAAACTTGAAGAGTAGGAGGTTAACCACCCTCCCATTTATTGGCCTATATTTCTACCATCCTAAGTGAAGAAATAACTCACTACAAAGACCTATCATTTTGTCTTCACTTGTTTTAATATTGGTACAAATTTAGGAGCCAACAAGCTGGGCATTTGAATAACTTTCCCACCAAATGATTTATATTTCTTTATAATTTATGGGATTTGTTTCCCAATAAATTTATTGTCTCCAATCATTCATTTTCAATTATCATAAGTTCAAATCTCTATATTGTCATTTTGGAAGTAAAAAAATGAATAAGATAGAAAGTGGGGTCCACTCTTTTATTAAAAACATTTGTAGGTTACATGATATTCTTGAGACTTAGTCTCCCTCAAGCATCAAGATGGATTGAATGAGGATTATAATGAAAATAGTGAAGTTGTAAGCTAACACTTGTTTACTTTTATTTTGTTAATTTGTCTATAACACTTTTTTAAGAGCTATTTTTGGGGTATATTATTTTTCCTTTGATAGATTAATTTATGATACTAATTTTTATTATTGTGAGATAGTAGTGTGAATATTAAAAAATACACATGATTTTTTTGAAAAATGATGCACATGTATATGAGTTTGTAACCCACCGATATAGTAGAAAACTTCATCTTAAGATAACACAATAATACACAAATCACATGGACTAACATCACAAAAGGAAAAAAAGATATTTAAATATTGATCACTAGGGTTTAACATTCACTACAATCTCCAGAGTCTAGTCACTAAAGGATCTTTACATCTCCCAAGATTTTCCTTACAATGATATGCAAAAATGTAAAACAATGCATATGTTCAAATTAGAAAACAAGAGGAGAAACAAATTTTTTCTATGTCAAAACAAATAATTACCTTCCCATGACTCTAATGGATTAGCCAATAATGTAATATATTGTGCTTCCGTTTCATTCTTGCACCATGCAACACATCACTCATTCAATTTTTACCTCTTACATGTGATCATACACTCTTGAGCTCAAGAGGTGTTATTCTTCAATCTTGTTGATCAAAACTTCTAACATTTCCATTGACATAATTTGTTTTCCATGTATCACACTTCATCTATTTCCTTTGCATCATTATTAGTGCACCCATTACACCTTGGTGTAATTTATAGTAAGAAAATAACTCATGACTAATTTAGTAAATTTGACGGCTAAATTAGATTCATAAATCAAAAAATTCACCAATCTACTAGATAGAAAAGTGAGCCTTCTTACACCAAAGGAACTTAAGCAAGGAAACATAAATCCTAAACAATAGGCCTTGTCCACAAAATCCATAACTATCACAAGCTAGCATTCTAAATCAACACTTAGGAAATGAATGAATTGGTATTATTGAGTCGTAGAAATAATTCCATGATGAGGGGAAGGTTGAGCAAGAAAACATACTCATCACACAACTAATCAACCATTACATTAGTAGAATGGTCATTTCCATTATGGTATCACCTCCACTATCATAACAATCGTGGTCTATTGGCTTTATATTTTGCCACTGACTATGCCGACAAACCAAAGTGGGATTTTTTTGTATGATTGAGGATTTTAGAGTCATATAAACAGTTTAGAAATTGCCTTAAACTAAGGATACTAACAATGTGGGATTAATGTTTTGTATGAATGAGAATTTAAGAGTCCTGGAAGTAATTTTGAGATGTACTTAAGAGTTTTTTGGACTATGAAGGCACATAGAAGGCGATGGGAAGGCCTAGCAAGTGAACATACTCATATTACAACCAAACAACCATTATGTATTAGGAGGGCCACTTCTATTGTTCCATCACCATCATTGATATAAGGATAATGGAGTAGTGGTTTTATATGTTGTCATGTGACAAACTTATCAACCAATGCAAGATTAAAAACATTTATGAACGAGGATTTCCAAGTCGTAAAAGAAATTACAAGATATTAATCTTCACCATATTTCCTTTCAATAGAGAAGAAGAAATGAGGTCAACGAAATCTACAACATTGAAGTTAGTTGGGTTGTTTACACTAATAGGAATGATAAATATTGGAGCATTAAGAAAATAGTGTTATTGGGAAGCTCTCATCCTATCCAAAACCAATTTTTAAACACAACCAACTTAATCATCAAAATCTTGAATTTTTGGGCATTGATAATATCAATTTTAGATGTAGTAGCCTCAACAAGAAAACTAGAGGGCTTTCCATTATACAAATCATGGAATAAAACATCATTTAGAATCAATAAAATATTTTCAAAATGGGCTTCAGAAATAGGGGATGCAATATAATCAACCTCTCATAATTGCTTCTAATTTATACCAATAATTTAATTAATTCATCTCAAGATGACTTTGTAGGGTAGACATTATTTTAGAGACATTTTTTTCTCATATATTTTCAATAATAATCATGAGGAAAGGGGACCCACTTGACACAAAAAAACCGTAAAATATAAATGTAATGACAATTTTTTTGGGTCATGTGATCCAAATGTGTTTGGTGTTATTAGTTTATAGGATTTTAGTACTATGGTTTAAATAAAGGTAAGGGCCATGAATCTCTTTATTGGACACCTGCTTAGTAAATATTGTTAATATATGTAATCATTAATTACCTATAGTTTATTAAAGAGGTTAAAATTGAGTAACTAATGGTTGTTTGACCGTTAGGTCCTGTACATAACCATCTCCCATGTATTTAAAGCTTATTTAAGATCCTTTTTGACCTTTATACCAAAATGGAGGGAAGGGGGATTTGAAATTCAAGTGAAAATGAAAGGAGGGAGAAAATGGTATTTCAAACTTGCAATGGAGGAGCAAGGGGTGTGAAAGCATGCTCATGCAAGGTAAAAATTTCCCAGCCAATGGGAGAAGAGGGTTTAAAGGGATTTAAAAGCTTCAAACATTATGTTTTTGCATTTCCCTTCGATTTTATCCCTCCACCAATGGGAGAGGTGTGCATGAGGAGCAAGGGTGATGTTGGAACATAAGTCACATGCTTAGAGAGACTAAAAAATGTGCAGCCAATGAGAGAAGAGTGCACTCACTTAAGTGATGACATCATGTCAACGAAGAATTAGAACGATAAAGTAACTTTATCATCCTTGTCGAAAAAAATGGAGAAACATAGGCATATATTACATCATTTTGAATCCAAAACATCCATTGAATCCATTCCATATAAATTTTTAATACCCGAATATGCTTTCAATTTGAATTTTATGTCAACTTGATCTTTTGCCTAAGAAGGCGCACCATAGAGCTGAACTCTGCAAGAGTTTGGGGAAACTTTGAACCGAAATATAACTTAGGTCATGAAGGGGGGCTAAATGTGTTTCAAATTGGACCTTTTTTAGGATCTCAACTTTGATTGAGGTTCCGGAAACATTCAATTCAAATTCCTTGTCGAGAAAGACCACTGTGTTTCAGTGTTGGAAAGGTTTTCCAAATTTTATTCTTCCAAAAAAAATTCTTACATACTCCATCATGTAGCAGACTATTTAAGGTCTCTATGGACTAGGATTTGAGCTTCCAACACCACCCATAGTTCCTAAAACCTATCCCTGAAGTTGACCCTTCTTTAGTGTTCACACACTCATTTTCCTCAAAAAGTGCATGAAGAGAAAGCTTTCCCAATAGCATTTTGAAGCTCATAGAATCTCTTCTAAACCATAATTTCATGGATTTTTTTTTGATACATTTCCATTGACTAAAATTTGGGCCCCTAAAATGATCTGAGGCTCCCGGAACCTTTCCCAGAAGTTGACTTTTGAAATAGGCAATTTGGCAATTTTGACCAGTTTTGACAAGTTTGACCGAAAAGGGGGAAAATTTTCAATAGGGTTGTCAAGTAAAATTCCTGGAAATTTTACATGACAACAAAGTGGAATCCATGGAAGACCCCTGAAGCTTATTTCCTAAATAATAGTTTTTGGTGAAGTTCTACTTTGAATCCTGATTTATTTTTCCTAATTTTGAGACTATTTATTTTTAATGAACCTATATCTTCTTTCCTAGAGCACTCTCCACCTTATCGAAGCATTGAAAATTGTTGAAAACATCACATGTGGCATTGTAAATATTTTAAAATAGAAATTTCACCAAGATGTGTAATGATCACACTGAAAGGGATGTAAAATGAATAGGATTGTAATGACCACATTTTTCAAAAAGTCATCCCATGAATTAGTCTAAAATACAATAAAGTCTTCAAGATTCATAAAAATTCAAGCTAGTTTGAAGGATAACATTGTTATGTGCACATCAATAATTATATTTGAGCGATAGTTGCTAGAGGTTGAGAAATAAAGACATAAAAGAGGTCATACTGAACCTAATCTATGAAAGAGCCATCTAGTGAGAGTTCCCCGTTTTTTTAATTTTTTGGTAATTACAAAAGAGGTATGTTTATAAAAATGTATATGTGTCATGCTTGAGATACATGACTTGGATATTAGCTAATAGATTTTATCCTAAGAAATAATTCGTGTCTTATGAAAGTTGACGGACCATATGTTATGTTTCCATAGTATTTCTTGCACCTTATACTACAATGGTGTTTATAATTATCTTCCATAAATTGGTTGTATATGTAAAATTATCAACCAAGTACAAACTGTTTGAGTGCATGGATTATTTGATGAGAAGTAATGAATAATTATACATTGATAATTCCCCCAACACAAGGTTTCATTATGAGGAATAAGACATAACTAGGTGTATCCCTAACAACTAGGGGCCATTTTAGAATTAATACCTAGGACATAAACTCAACCAAACCAATCAAGGAACAATAGAAAATCAGAGTAGTAGATTTCGTGAGGGAAATTCCACAAAACCCACAAGATGATGCAAAATTACTAACCCTCTCTTTTAATGATTTTATGGTCAAAGGTGAAAATTTTATGGGATTTTAAAATAAGACATTGTTGAACTTGAATAACAATAGTTCATGCCTCAAATTATATAATATCAACTTGTACATGCTTTCCTATATAATGCATGTTTGATCGTATAAATACACGAAACATGCATGAAATGAAAGAAAAATTAATAGACGAAACCCACTTGACACACAAGAACCATAAAATATACATACAATGGTAATTTGTTGGTTCATTTGATCCAAATGTGTTTGTTGTTATTAGTTCATAGGTTGTTATTATTATATTTTAAATAAATGTGTGGGGCATGGATCTCTTTATGAGACACCCCTTTTGTAAATATTGTTAATGTAGCTAAACATTTCTACCTATAGTTTATTAGAGAGTTTACATGTGAGTAACTAAATGATTGTCGGATTGTTGGGACCTATACACAACCATATCCATTCAAAAAGTTTATTTAAGATTAGGGATGCATTGTACTGAATTAATGGAGTTATATTACCTATTATAAGCTTTGATGATATAATAAATAATATGTAGTGTTCTTTTCCCTATTTTCCTATGTATCAAACTTTTATTAGTGGTATTGAAGTCAATGGTTGGAGCTGGATCTTATAGGAATGGAAGCCATAGAAGACCCATGAAGCTTCTTTCCAAGAGAATATTTTAAAGTTCTATTTTGAATTCAAAATACATAGTAAGGGGTACACGTTGTTGATCCAATAAATTTCAATCCTCATAAAAACATATAAATTTTCAAATTTTGCACTGGTGGGGTGTATTTAACTTGAAACTAAAGAGAAACTTGTATAAGGGATACATTTTGTGAATGATGGTCAAATCTTGTTTATGACCACTCATTCATGGAGTTGAACATCCAATGACTTCTAAGTGGACAATTTTTTATTTTAGTGCTTGTAGATGATTTTTTTGAGAAATTAGGAAAGTTTCATATATAACATGTGCAATTTCGATGGAATCCAACACCCTGATTTTGCTTAAATGTTGAAAATGAAAATTTATGCTTGAAAACTATGAATGTCGTAGTTTTATTGCTACTTGTGATGTTAGAAATAACCATGCTGCACTTTAGGTCTTATATATCCCTAGGGATTTGACACACTAGTAGAGCCAAAGTTCCACCCATCTTAAGTGAACTACTAATTGTGAAAATGGTTTCTATTATAGTAGCAAATTTGGCTTGGATTTTTGTTCTTATCCATTTTTGTTGTTTTAGTTCTTTAATATCATTGATGAGAAGCAAATCAGATTATTTAGACAAGTTTTTTTGTTGAAAAGGAATTTTCACCTCTCTTCTAATTGGGTGAAGAGACATTTTACATCCATTTGACCATCATATGAAAGTTTTTCCTTATTACTTGGAAAATTTTATTGAAAAATCGTAATATATTGGGTATGTAGTGGAATTAGGAGATCTTTTTTCTCGCAAAGACTTGAAGAAAGAAATAAAATCACTAAGCAATATAATATGTGACAAATTCAAGATAGGCACCTTTGGATTAATATATCTCAACAATTTTTGAATAAACATATTTAAAATATTTATGCTAATTTTAATAAAGAAAAGAGTTGAATGCAATCCACCAATGTAAACTTCTCACCCTCTAACCTCTTTCCCTTAAAATTTTATTTTCATATTCCTGAAATATATGTTATATTGGCAAGTGGGGGAATAGTTACCCCCCCTCAATTTGAAGTCCAACAAATACTAAAAATTAAGGACCTAACTTCATGTGACTCTAGCCTTCTAAATGCACTATCATTCCATGCATCTACATGCCACACCATAGGATGATTTTATACATACCATCTTTCCATATGGGTCCCAATTTCACATGTAACTTGCTTTCAAATATCAATGATATACTAGAATTAGTTGCATATAGATTCATGAAAATGGGTTGGTAAATCTCAACGCTCACAATAACACACAGGGACCTGATGTGATATTGTTCAAGATGTGATATTGTTGAGTGCAAATTCAACGTTGAAAAACATAGGGACCTGATTGTCATGAATGGTCATTGATACACATTACATGCAAATTGGATTTTCTTGCAAGATAGTCATGGATGGTCATTTATGCATATTACATGGGATAGTCATCGATGTGCATTACATGTGAAGGTAGGGCCCAACTACCTTAAGGGGGGGCTTATTGATAAGATGGGTGTAATTGTAACTATATAAGTACTTCTTAGGCAACCAATCATGCAAAAAATGATTTCACCTCTCTTGTACTATGGGTTCCAAGTGCCTATCATGGCTCCATCAATACTATTATATAAAACTACCATTTTCACACAAGTTACAAGGTATGCTATATGAGATGCAATTATAATGCTATTTTGGAAATACATGTTAATACTCGAACACCTATGAATATATTACAAATCATTTGTTCACCTTAATTTTCCCAATTTTCAAAAATACTTTCATGTATTCTTCAAGATTATACAAAAATGGATTTAAGAATCATAATTCAATTGAAAATTAGCATGATTAGTTTTCAAAGCAAAAAAGTATTCATCCTCACACATATCATACTCCATTGAATGAAATGAAAACAACAATGAAGGAAAATTTACAAATCTTTACTTTTAAAGCTCCATAATACTTGTTAAATTTAATTTTAAAAATCCATTATACTATTTTTCATAGAACCTTTCACCATATGAACTTAAACCCCCCAAAAAACACAAATACTCCCACTCAGACTTGAGAAGGTGTAATTTTTCAAAAAAACTAGGCAAACCTAGGCTTGTTTTGCAGTTAATCTAAAAGAAGAATTGATTAAGGCACTAGCATAATGGAACGAGAAATTGATACATCAAATGTTGATCATCTTCAAAGCACCATAAGATTACAAATACAAAGAGAAAAAATTGGAATAAAAAATAAATAGAAACTAAAAAAACATTAAGATGCACACTTGCAGAAAGAGAAGGAGAAAATCTTGGAGGCTCGTAACACCATATTCCTGTAATATAAATTAGGACAAGAAATAATTGGGATTCACAAGATCGAGCAACTAATCCATTCTCAATGCACAAAAAGCTACCAAAAAACACACCCCTTTTCCATCACAATCAATCTCCAACTTCCCTTGTTTAAACTTAAGTTGCGAACTTCCACCCATGTAGTGATACGTAACCAACAAATGTGGCTATAAATGTTAGATTAATAGATGTCACCCACATTAAAATATCTTCTGCCATAAAATATTTTTTTTCATAAAATATCTTTTACCATATTTGGTTGCCAAAAAATCTATAGGAAATATGTTGGAAAATTCTTGCCAGAAAGGTTTAACACTTTCATACAAAGACTCCCTCAATATGTTATAAGCCACTTGTAAACCCAAAAATAGGGTGCCTGACATCGTGGACTATAAAACTAATTATTACCAGTGATTATATATGAGGTGCAAGATACACCTGTTAGTGAAAAATCACAACACCCTCGAATGGCCTGGTACTGGTGTGGGGCATTCGGTGTGATTGCACAACATGGGACCATCTCTCAAGCTGCGGGACTTGCAAAAATTGAGATGGACCTTCGGAGAAAGTCGGTTCTTACTTCCTAATCTACCTGCCACAAGCTACTCCAGTGCAGGTAGAACCTATTCTATCCTAATCTAACCATTCCAAGGGGAAAAAGAGAGAGAGAGAGAGAGAGGGTGAAAGAGCCTACACTAAACGGCGATACACCAGAAAAGGAAGTGGATGATCACATACCCAACTGCCTAAAACGGAGAGAGGTGAGCAGAGGAGAGGGTTGACAGAATGCACCACAGACCAAAGATATATTTCACATAGAACACCACTTTAAAACCTATTAAACACAGCTCCCAAGACCTGCAATAGACATCAAAAGTATGCACAGTATACCCTATGACAATGAGAGGTAAGGAGAGACAAAAAAATAAGCCAAGGATGGAAAAATGCATCACAAAACAGATTTTATTGCTCCAAAATGTTACACAATGCACCATCAGTGGGCAAGAGGCAAGAAAATGCCATTACAAAGCCATGAGAGGAGGCTTAGACTCCGCATTCGACCCTAAGGAAGAAAGGTAGAGGGGGCAAAAAAAGAAATAGTAACCAACCCTTTGAATGTGCCCCTCTATTACAATATATAGAAAGAATGGGAAAGAGAAGAGGGAAGAATTTGAATCCTACTCCAACCACCCTGAGATACGCATTGAATCCTATTTTGAAATCTCAACCACTGAATATCAATGCCTTTTGTAAATCTGCCCACAATATGTCGCTTCTGGTTCCCCGACAGATCAAATCGAATCAGATCTGGTAGTTGAAGAGATCAAATTCTGTGTTAATGTCCTGGAAGACTTTTTCCTAGTTTTTACCTACCAAAGCCTTCCCGAAATGATATTTTATGTTCCCAAGCCATAGAGGGCATCAAGACATTTCCAAAAAGTCTTCTCCCGCCCAAATCTGATTCTCTAGTCAAAAGATATGGCTATTTGAACATTAGGGTTGCGAGGCGCAATATTTAAAGAGTCTGCCCTTGTAGGGTCCACGTGGCGGCCTCGTGCGCCTTGGAGATTTGGTCCCCACCCTTCACTCTTGAAATAGCGCCAGAATGACATGTGGCAGCCTTCGTGAGTTCCTTGGGGTCCCTTGTATTTTGTTTGGCGGGCCAAAAATCTGACCCTGGAGACGTGGAGGCTTGGCGCTTGTTTGAGAACCTGGCCTCAATTTTACCTTTGATATGGTGTCGTGTTGACACTTGGCACCTTCTATTGGCCTGCCTCTGCTTTGACTATTCAAACCCCGAATCTGTCCCTTTTAAAAAGCTGGGACACGTGGGGAGCCCACGCTCATTTGAAAACTGCCTCCAGACTTTCCTTTTGACAACGCACCAATGAGACATGTGGAGGCCTCCATGGGGTCAGAGACTTAACCAATTTTAGGGCCACCCTCCTTTTGACCTTTGTTGACCATTAGCTACATGGAGGGCTGGCACAAGTTTGAGTCTCCGCTTCGGATTTCAGTCTTGGAATTGTGCCGAGCCGACACTTGGCGCCTTCCGCTAAGTCTTCTATACTTAGTCTCTTTTGAGGCCCACCCTGTCCGCCTTTTGACTTCTGTTGACTCTGCCTCCGCTTTGGACTTGGGAAACGTGGGGGTCTGGCGCTTATTTGAGTCTACCTCTTGGGATTTAATCTTTGAAGGTGTGGCGCTTTGACACTTGGCAGCGTCCATTGTCTCCTCCATACTTAGTCGTTTCGAGGCTCATTCTGAGTCGTTTGAGAGCCCGACGGATTTGAACCTTCATTGTTTCTTTTCTTCGAGCCTCTGGCTCCTTTGGCACTACTCGGCCTCGTGCTCTGACTCTGCTATTTCATTTTAGAGCTTGCTTGAGTTTTTTTGTTGGATTTGAAGCATGGATTCACTCGACAGAGTCGTTTCTCAAAATTTTTTACTGCACAGGGTCGTTTGATCTTTTGCAGGCCCCACCACTCCATTGCAGAGTCCCTTTGCAACCTGTTTGCAGGATTCAAACATGATTTCTCAGGTTCTTTCTGTGCGGGGTCGTGGCTGATCCAATATTTTTCTGGGGGGCAAAATATGGATAGCAACACCAAATGAGATGCAAATGTAATGTTCTATGGAAATGTGAGACCAATATTTGTAAAATTGAATTTTTAGCATTGCTCAAAGATCTATAAGACAAAAAATTGTACACATCTTTTTTCCCCCAAAAACTTATATAAATATTTTTTAGGAAAACATTAAATAGATATACAAGCATTTATACTATTATGTGTTTTAATAATATAAGCGTTAAATTAATATAGCAAAAAGAACTATAAACACAATCAAAATAGAAAATACTTCATAATAGAAGAGCATGGTCAATAAAGCAAAAAAATTGACACATATTGTAAGGTCTCAACAAATTCGACAACTTTAATAATTATTAATAAAATGTGCATCATATAGATCAAAACATAAATGACACTAACTCTCGACATGCAGGGAATAAAACATTGCTTTAGGTTGTTGCAGAAGAGAAAATGCCAAACAAATATTTATAAAATTAAATATTTAATGTTCCTAAAAAATTCAGAAGACAAAACATGTGTACATATTCACTACCCCAAGAACTTACATAAATTTTGTTTTCAACAATCATTGGAGATATATATTCTCCCCTAATACTTACAAAAATGTAAAACAAAGAATGTCACTAAGTGACACCCTTATGAGGGAATAAAATGAAGTAGAGATATCATCTCAAAAGACAACCAAAGGAGCACAAACAAATCCATAGGATGTTACGAATTGGGAATCCAATGCAAATAATAAAACAACTTGGCCACCCCAAGGAGAATAGTGGAGAGTACAACAAGAGGAGGACATAGTTCCAGTAACACCCATAACTCGACTGTATGTGATAAGATAAGATCACCTATGCCGTAGACTATATGCTCTTGCCACCAACTATAAGCTACATCCACCTGACACCTAATGTTCAATTGTACAACAAAAGTGGGTTTTTGAGGACAAATCATGCTTAGGTGCATAATGTAAAAATAAATGCCTTTGTGTACCTATTGTTGAGCTAGATTCTTGAAAATGTGTTGGAGTGGTTTAATTAGTGAGAATTTCAAGTGAAACCAACTTTGGTAAAAAACTGGACCACATATGCCAAGGTTTTTAAGCTTTTAGTTTTTATGCATAAGTGTACATACACTTAATGTGAATATACATTCAAGGCTATTTTATTAAAAACAAAGGCATGAAGGAAACACATTTTTTTGCAAGATTATTGGACCAAGAAAAAAGAATCAGAAAATACTTGGAACATTGAGATGATACGCTTGGGAAACAAACTCCAAGATTAAAGCAAATCCTTGGTTTAAATCATACAACACAAGTGCATGCGCATGATAAAGTAGCCATGGTTACATGTTAATAAAACAAAAATGAAGCTTAAATGGTCACGGTATGTTCCATGAGACCACATCTCTTTGAGGTATTTTGTCAAACAATTGACTTGCCTTGTATATGGGGCCACATTGTACATACATGTCTACTACAAAATCTGCAACTACATAAGATAACGATTAGCTTCCATTATGCTTTGATGGTTGTCCATGCCTTACTTTAAAGTTTCCTATAAACACCACCAACATCTTCCACGAGACCAATGTCTAAGTAAAATCAGGTGTGGTAACCCCCTCCATGTGAGCATAATTTAACTAGAGCAATTTTTTTGGTCAAACTGTTATCAAGAAAAGGGTTTTACAAAATAATAATTAAGGAGCAAAAGAAAATTTTCTCAAAACAACAAGAGTATGTTGCAAAAGATCAATGCATCTAACGAGATTCCTATATGTAAAAGGTTAGACAATAGATCTAACAAAAATTTAAGGGGGTTGTACAATTTCATTGTCTTTATCTTCACCATCTGTAGATTGTGGCGTTCTATTATCCAATGACTCAATGTGATTTCCCTACTCTAATTGCAAAGAAAGCTCCTTTTCTTCATCACCATTTCATTCACATGGACCTATTAATGAATGACACATCAACAAATTGGATAAAATACCACATTTGATTATATAAGCATGGATTTTCTTGCCATATTACAGAGATACTAAGTCAACACATGCAGAAAGATCTTGTTGCATTTATTTATGTATCTCAAAGGCCTCTTTAACAAATCCATCATTTATATACCCATTAAACATGGTACTTCAAGTGCTAACATTTCTTTAAGACATCATGTCAAACACTTGGCGTGTATAATCTACGCAACCACATCTCATATACAAATCTATAAACAAACTTGCCACAAACTCATAAAGAATCAAATTTATTTTTGATAATGTAACCATGGATCTCTTTCCCCTCTCTTAGAGCTTCAAGGATTCAACAGACAGGTAGAATCGACGACATAATGATTGCATTTGGTTTGCATCCTTTCACCAACATTTGACACAAACACTCCAATACATCTTCCAAACACTAATTATGGACGAATCCATGTATCATAACTATCCAGTTAACAACATTTCATCAAAAACTTTGCGTGGAAAATCTGCATGGTTACACTTACAATACATGTCAACCAAAGCACCTTCCACAATTGCCTCAGATTCATGCCCTCATTTAATAGCCTCCCCATAAATCTCTATACCATGTCGTACATCCACTAAAGTTCTAGAAGCCTTCAATATAGTAGATAAAGTAAAATTATCAGGTTGGACTCCATGAAACTTCATCTAATAATATAAATTAATAGATTGTCGAACAATTCACATGCTCGCACATTTTGCATCCTTTGACCAACATTTGATGCAAACAATCCAATGCATCTTCCAAATACTTATCATGAACAAATCCAGATACCATAACAACATTTCGTTCAAGAATTTTGTTAAATGCTTTGCATGCAAAATTTGCATGATAGCCCTTAGAGTACATGTCAACCAAAGCACCTTCCACAAATACCTAAGATCATGCCCTCTTTTAATAGCCTCCCCATAAATCTCCATGCTCTGCTGTAGACCCACGAAACTTCCACAAGCCTTCAATATAATAGATAAAGTATGATTATCACGTCGAATCCCATGAAACTTCATATGATAGTATAAATTAATAGATTGTCAAAAAATTCACATGCTTGCACATTTTGCATACATATATGCCAGCGCACCTACAACTAAAACATTTGACAAATGTCCATTCTCCATAATGCTTTGGCGTATGTCCACACCCTGTTTCAAAGCTCCTATCTTGGTAAAGGCGCGAAGTATGCTAGAAAAGGTGAATTGATCAAATTGAGACCTATTGGTTGCATTTTGTGAAACAAAGTCTTTGTGACGATGCCCATGACTTTGTAAGTTACTACCGGGCGAAGGAAGATATAAGGGGCTATTGTGCTAGCCAAACACAAGGGATCCATTATTTTCTTCAACAGTGAAGCCTTTACCAGAGAACAAGGTCAAGATCATAGTGGTCTATTTGACGACATTGGATTCTAAATGTGCTCATTGAAGTTAGCATCGTCTAATCACATTCTCCACGACAAGAATAAATATTACTGATAAAATTGATAGGAAAAGCTCTTGCCAAGTAAGCTCCACACTTTCTGGGAAAGAGCCCCTCAATAAAAAAAATGCCTCCAGTGTAACATAATAATAATGCCTAATAATTATAAGAGATGCCGGACTTAAATATTAAAAGCAATTGAATGACATTTGACTCAATGGTGAAAGATGCTTGGCTCTTAACAAGCGCACCAGGGTTCAATTCTCGTTGATAGTGAAGTGCGGGGGTTCTGGGCAAATTTGGAGGTCCCGGGTAAATTTGGTGGAATGGAAACCCCTTAGTCCTTGGCGAAGTCTGCCCATCTCAACCATGGGATTTGGCGGTCTATGACCTGCAGGATTTCAAACAAAAAATATATTAAAAGCAAACTTTATTGCTATTTAATGTCCGAACTGGTAAATTGTAGGTTTTTTTTTTAAATTGTGCGTTTTTCTTTCTATAGCTCCCCGAGTGTCATCGGATTCTTACCTAGTAAATGTCATAATCTCGTAGGTAGCGACCTTTAACGAAGTTACAATCCCCAAATTATATCTAGACTTGCACCCTGTCCTCTGAACATTGAAACCCCTGTGATTGTTATTTTGAATTTATTACCCAATTCTATTATAATATCAATCTGAGCAATCTCTGATGAAAAACATCACTGGTGGTGATTTTGTTATTACCACCATCATTGTTATTATACCAACAAATCCCCATCTGTGAAAAAAATGGTGGGTATGCAGTTGACTTCAGCTGAGAGGGTGCCAACAACAAGATTTGTATCCTCCAGATTATACAAACTTTTAGTACTATGTTTGTTCTCTAGTACTTGTGGCGATGATGGTGTACTTGCAGAGGGGTCTAATAACGGAACAGTGGAGAAAGGATCTATCCTCAGGCCTTCAGAGCAGCCCAAGCTCTGGCACTCTGCAGGAATAAAGTTCAGCTTGGGATTTCAGCCAAGTGGAAATAATGGAATGTATGTTGTGGGCATTGCATACAGTGGCATTAAAAACCCAACACTTGTGTGGACTGCAGGTGGTGGTATCAAGGTTAGTGTACAGAGTTCTTTTCATTTGCAGAACAATGGGAACCTTGTGCTGCAGGATGGAATTGGCAAGGTGTTGTGGCAGACCAATACTGGAAATTCTGGTGTGGTGTCTGCTGTTTTGGAGGACAGTGGTAATTTTGTGCTGAAGAATGGAAATGCTACTACTGTTTGGGACACCTTCACAAACCCTACAGATACTCTCTTGGTTGGTCAGATGTTGGATGTGGGCAAAAGGTTGGAATTGTATCCCTATTCATTGCTATTGGAACCATATGGTAACCTAACACTCAAATGGAGGGGAAACATCACATATTGGAATGTGGGTGCTTCAGAATCTTCAAAGACACTTACTGCAGCAATCAGCAATGACGGATTGTTCACCATCTCCAATTCATCAGGTATGTGTATGGTGCCAAAAACCGATTCAGTAAAAAATTAGTACTTTTGCTTATATCTCCAGTGGATCAAGTATATAGTGCCAAAATCATAATCAGCAATAAGTGAACTCTTTTATTGTTATATATCTCCAATGGATCAGGTTTGCAGTGCTAAAAACATATATGAGTATACTTCATCATCAAAAAAGCACAAAAATTGCCTACAATAGGTTTAGGAAATGGCATTAAGACTTGACATTGATTGATAAACTTAAGGGCTGCATTGTGTTTATGGTTACAAAATGATTCCGCTGAAAAATGGTTTTCTATATATTTAATCATTAATGTCCAGGAAAGCAACAAAAAAATCTTAATAGTTTTAGGTTCTAGGATGAACATTTGAGCATTGACTTGTAAATTTAAGGGCTGCATTTAGATTATGGTTTTGAGATGATTTTGAAAATATAGTTTTACTGTAACCAGCCTGATTGTGGAAGAAACAAACGTTTAGGTGCTCAGCTCTGGGTTGCTCGGAGCAGTGACTACACTGACAGCTCAATTACTTTGAGAAGAATCAAGCTGGATCCAGATGGAAACTTGCGGTCATATGGGTGGCATGAAAGCTCTCAATCCTGGCGTGTGGGATGGAGTGCAGTGGAGGACCAGTGCCTGGTGTATGGGTGGTGTGGGAACTTTGGAATGTGTGTTTACAATGAGACAGGCCCTTTTTGCAAATGCCCTTCTGCAAATTTTGTTGCAGTTGATTCAAAAGATCCTCAGCAAGGGTGCAAAAGGGAGCCAGACATTGACATTGGAGAGTGTAGCAATAACCAAAGCATGCTGGAATTAGAGCATACCGAATTCTTGTCTTATCCCCCAGAGTCTGATGACTTCTATGGAGGCATTTCTGATTGTGAGCAAAACTGTCTGAAGAGCGGGAGCTGCATCGCAGCCACAATTTTAAATGATGGTTCAGGCATGTGCCGCTTTAAGACGACAAATTTCACTATTGCTTACCAGTCAATAACAATTCCTAGCACTTCATACATCAAGGTTTGTGGAGAACCACGACTTCTGCCTTCTCCTATAGTGCCTGCTGCCCCTTCCTCAAAGTCAATCAAAGTGTCTGTGGCTGGCATTGCTGTTGCAATTGTGGGTACTCTGTTAGGCCTTGTAATTATCGAGACAGCCGTTTGGTGGGTGTTTTGTAGAAATAGTCCTAAATTTGGAGGAATATCAGCCCAATACACGCTTCTAGAATATGCTTCTGGAGCTCCAATTCAATTTTCTTATGAGGAACTTAAGCGATCAACGAGGAATTTTAAGGAGAAGGTGGGCTCAGGTGGATTTGGAACAGTGTACAAAGGTACATTGCCTAACAGGAGCTTAGTTGCAGTTAAGAAGCTAGAAGGAATTGAGCAAGGGGACAAACAATTTCGCATGGAGGTGGCAACAATAAGCAGCACTCATCACCTAAATTTGGTCAGGTTGATTGGATTTTGCTCAGAAGGGCGACATAGATTGTTGGTTTATGAATTCATGAAAAACACATCTTTGGATTCTTTTCTTTTTCCATCTTCCGAGAAATCACGGATATTAGATTGGGACACACGGCTCAATATAGCCCTAGGCACTGCAAGAGGAATTGCATATTTGCACGAAGAGTGCAGGGATTGCATTATTCACTGTGATATAAAACCAGAGAACATACTTCTTGATGACAATTTAAATGCGAAGGTCTCTGATTTTGGGCTTGCTAAGCTCAATAATGTGAGGGATCATCGAAACCATACATTGACTAGCATTCGGGGGACTAGAGGGTACTTGGCTCCAGAGTGGCTTGCAAATTTGCCGATTACTTCCAAATCTGATGTTTTCAGTTATGGTATGGTTTTGCTGGAGATCATTAGTGGTAAAAGGAATTTTGATACCTCTGTAAGTTCAGGGAGGAGAAAGTTTTCCACATGGGCATTTGATGAATTTGAAAAGGGTAGTATCTTGAGCATCATAGACGAGAAGCTTGGTGGGCAAATCAATACAGAACAGGTGGAAAGAGCAATTCAAGTTAGTTTTTGGTGCATACAAGAGCAGCCCTCTCAGCGACCATCCATGGGGAAGGTTGTTAAGATGTTAGAGGGACTTTTGCCTATTGAAAGACCACCTGCACCTAAACCTTTTGAAGGACTTCAGAGCAGTGCCAGTATCAATTGTAGTGTTAGTGCCAGTGGAAGCATGATATCAGTGCTTGCAGCTTCTGCTCCTTTAGCATCTTCCTCATCCTCAGCTGATGTCTTTCTGTCCTAAACCTCAGGGAGGAATATGTAAATGGTATTTTCTCTGGAACTTTGTTATTTATTGACAACAGTTTCCTTCATGAATGATTAAGCCTACCCAACCGGGGAGGTGTATCAGAAGCAAACAGGCCATTGCTCTTTCTCTGTATATTATGCATAACTTCTTGATTGAATATTTTCATTTTCTAATATCCAAGCTATAATATCAAATTTTGAAGTTAATTTGCAAATCTTATTGTATAAGCAGACATCTAGGATGCAAGTAAAGATTCTAGACATTTTTCTGCTTTGTGAATTGCAGGACCCAAAATTAGATAAAGCAGATATAACAAAATCCTAAAGATGTCTTGATCTATAGTTTCTATTTGTTTCCTTTGGCATGTGTGTGAATATGATTTAGTTGATTTGGAAACTTTACATTAAGGGTATGATAAAGCCTGGGTGATCTGTTGTGACAAGTGGGGAAGATAGTGCTAATAAGTACTCAAATACTAACGGAGATCCAAAAATAATAAAAAAGGAAAAATCCTCCTCTTAGATCATAGAGCAGAGTAATAGAGTACTATATGGATTAAGTGAAATTGGCAGCTATGGTAGGACTATCATTGTCATGTCTTTTACACCCATACCAGTTGTAGTATCTACACTGATAGGAGCACCCGAGATTCCATTCTTTTTATGTTATTTCTTTTTTGGTAGGTAAACAATCGAGGGACTACCTATTGGAGTTGGGCCTTGTTCTCTCTGCAGTATGGGCCACAACTTTACCACTTGATGAAGACGTGATGTATTCATTTGTTTTTTTTTTCCATCTTCTTTTGTACCCGATAATATCTGAATGTTTGCAACAATTTTTGTTTTTTCAACGGAATCTTTCACTTCTCTTTTGCCTGCTTCTTTTCGTTGGTCTCATCCCTCTCCTTATCTGTAAGGATCCTGCTTGCTTTGTCCTCGTGAATGACTAGGCTTTTTTAGATGGCCGAGTTCATTTGAATTTTGTGTGTTATTTTTTAGATGGTCAAGTTCATTTGAATTTGCTTCGCCTCATCCTGTATTTGTATGCCAAAGTCAACCATAATGATATGGTAGCTTATCTAAGATGCAACAAAAGTGATGATAAATTAACTAGTATCATTATTTCTTTCCTTCCATATGCTAAATTATAATTTGTGCTCAAAGCAGTTGCTAGCCTCTTTTAGAAGTGGCAGACCAAAGGTGCCCATCTCCTAGAAGATGGGAGATATACTAGCAAGCAAAGAAAAGGCCTAGAAAGGCTGCTAGTGCCAATTTAAAGCACCTTTATAGTGGCTAGCTCATGACAATAGATATTAAGCAAAACATTCTTTTTTGGGCTCAAATGGAGCTTGCTACAGCCTTTCAGGTCTCTCCTACAAGATAAATTTTTAACAGCTTCTTGTCATGGCCAGGGGATCGTAATCATGTATTTATCCTTCTCCTGTCTTTCTGAAACAACCTTTCGCATGCTTTTTTAAATTTTCCGTAGCATATTATGGGAAGCAAAGGGTATGCTTTCTCCAAACATTTGGGAATTCTTCTTCTTCTTGGATCACCTCATCGCGTTATCCCTAGCATGTGAAAATGCAGAATCAGAATTTGTATATCCCCACCAAGGCTCTCCCTTCGAAAAACATGTGTGATAAAGCACAATACTGCTTTCCCCACTTAAGCTTTGATAGAGAGAATGAAAAATGGGCAGGATAGTATGTATATGGCTAGGCCCACATTAAATTGTTACCCCTTTAGCAACTGCACTAGTTTCCTCCCACTTTCCTAGTTTCCAAAGAAGATAAAAGCTATATAGCCAGTTGGAGATCCTGCAGATGTCTTGTGAGGAACTTCCATTGTATCTACTTGAATAAGAATCGAAAAGGTAAAATGCAATGGTAATCTTGTAAGTCATGACCTAGCCAACACACAAATTCGGTGTATGGGAACTCCCTTAAGTTTCAACCTCATGACCAAGCTGGGTACTAAACCCACCCCTGCGAATTCATTGCTACTTCTATATCTTCAAAGATCACTGTTTCTTCACCTCGGGGACCAGCAAATGCCTTAGTGGTTTTCAAGCATAACATAATATAAACACCAAACATAGTGAAGGTGTCACAATATTGATTATGTTGACAAGTTCTTGCATGTTTGGACCTCATGTAGCCTTCCATGGGAAAGGAACATAAGAACGGAGAATGTAAATAAAAAATATCAAGATGTGTCCCATGCTTCTGGGCTTCCATGCCTTGCAAGGAATCCTTGCGCAGCTCAAATTGACTTCTGTGCTGAGCATTAAAACATATAATAATTCGTTGTAAAAAATCAATGCTTGAGATAAAAATTATTAACATATCTGGTTTCTGATTAAAATCTATACTTTCGGGCCGGACACCTTGTAAGTATTGAATTAAAGCACAAAGCCTAAGAGTAGCCCCACAAAATAGACATTGAACAGGAATAGCTTTAAAATTGTCCGCAAAGGAAGCTCTTCATGAAGATTTTGAGTAGCACAAACCATAGTTTGAAAAATTGTTCTCAGCAATTAATTGGCAGCCCAAAATTTGACTTTGAAATCAGGATTTGTCAATTTATTGGCATTAATCAATAACTTTATTGCTACTTTAAAAAACATTTAAATTCATAAAATAAACTTAAATTTAATGTAAAACATCATTAAATGACATGAGAAGTGAATGGATAGAATACCGTAATATAAGACATTAAATGGAATTAGTGTAAAACATTGGTAAACTTCATAGATTGATAAAAGACTGTGCCTCTGCTAATATCCAATGATGTTGGACAAGAAAGTATTGTTCAAACTTCGAAACCCTGACTCTATTCTCTTCTCCAAGTAATTTCTCCCAAAGCTTGTTTATTATACATTATTAATATCAAATAAGGTTATCAACTTATCATGGTGCTCTTCAAGGAGCTCAAACTCTTCAACAAAACAAGGTTATGGAGCAATGTTGACTTTCCAAACACTTAAAAGAGTCTCAAGACTTACAGATAATGATTCATGAACAATGGGAATAAATTAAAACGATTATGGTTTTGTAACCTGTTACTCTTGCAGGCTATGCCGCTGTATTCCTTGAAGGCAAAACTTGATCTTTGAAACCCTAGCAAACTGGAAACCCTAGTAGGCACGAAACTCTAGCAGGAAATCATCAAATTCTAGAGACAATTTGTGGAGAGAAAAATTGCAGAAAAATGACATCTTTTCTGTTCTGGACGTTTTATACATATTCATGGCGATTTTTGGGGATTTAGTCCGTGGTTGATGGCAAATTTAATCGCAAATTGACGATTAATCACCATAACAAAAAACACGAGTTTTCGAAAAATAAATCGTTTTAGGGCTAAATAGCGATTTATTGGCAAATTTTCACAATTTCTTAAACAGAGGTACAAACTAATCAGGCAACCCCACAAAATAATCATAGATGTCAGGATGTTCAAAACAATTTCATGCTTCCTTCATAATAAGAAACTAGAAAACGAATACAAAAAAGCAAAACAAAAAGGACTATCTATAAAATGAAACAATCCTTTGACATTCCTTTACCTCAGTCCCATACTTGACAGCTGACAACAATAATGCTTTGCTCTGAATATCTTCTTTGGTCATTTGAGGACAATAACATAATGTATTATTGTTCGTTCTTTCGTTCTTTGATTCTATACTCGCAACATTATTAGGACTGAGAATATTTGTGGAGTTGAGATTTCCTTCTCCATTTCACAACTTCTACAATCAAAATATAGCCTGAACGAAGCAACAATACCTTTGCAGGATTGACTAAAGATGATAACCCCAATAGCAATCCAGTATTTTCCTTCATCCCATGGAAGGCTCCACGATTTGGAAAATTCCACATCAACTTGCCACTTTTCTTTTCTGCTTCGCTCGTGATGGTGTAATTGCAGCTCCCTTTTCACTATTAGTTCAAGTTCTTCAATGTGTCCTCTTTCAGGAATAAGTGCAGGAGAAGCAGTTTTGTAAAGAACTAATACCATCTACTGCTCTTACAGGTTTCGAAGTTGACTGAGACATTGCCATGCTTGATCAGAAGCATTTTCTTCAACCATCTCCCTTGCAGGAAGCCGATCCTCCAAGCTATTAACAATTGACAATGACAATTCTTTGGAAGAATGTAGCTTATGGTCTTCCTCCTTGGTTAAGTGGTAAAGAGACATTTTATACGTCTTCTCTTGTTGGACAACTGCTTCTTGCTCTGCCTTCTTTATCAAAGCAACCACACAAGGTGCATTTTCATATGATTTCATCATCCTGATGATGAATTACTTGATGTAAACCTAAGTTTTGAGAGTTCTAAAATTTCATGTGGTTTTATCCAAAAGCCTATTAATCTATATGTACATTTACAAAATGTGGCTACTCATGAACTAGAATGTGAACTCCAGTACACTCTTTTCTGTTTGAATGATTTTTAACATTTTCATACTGAAACTCCCCTAATTGCTTCTTCACTTGCTTATACCATTTCTGCAAATCTTTAACAATTTCATTAACTTTGGGACTTTAAAGGGGATTTTATTGAACCATTTCCACCATTCTCCATTTTTGCTACAGCCTCAAAATGGTATCATCATTCAGTTCAAGGTTTTCTGGAAAGGAGATTAAGGGATCTTATTTATCAATATGAAGCTCATTCTCATGCACAAGGCATCCAGCGTCTAGAATAAAATTCCAAATAATGATTGAAAAACTAAGAACAAACTCGGAGTGAGTTGGTAGATAGACCTAAACAGTGTAACATAAGTGATGGTTGAAGATGAAAACATCTCTCCTTTTTAGCGTACCCTCTACAAAATGACAGTTATGATAATCATAATAATATGTACAATCATATGTAGGAAATGAAGTCTGAAACTAATATAATCATAGTGAGTTATGATAGATATTTTTTTCAAGTGGGCCTCATCCTTTTTCAGTGTCTGGGCGTTTGCACTCGGCAAAGGTTGATCTATGGTGGATTTTTTGTGAGCTAATCAACTTCATCAATAAATCATCTGCCGATCGGTAAACTTGAGAAATTTATTGTAGAAGTCCTCATGGAAACAATCTATACAAATAAAACATACTTTAATAATAGGCCACTTGGTCTTAAAAAAAACTTTAAACATCATCTCGACTAATACTATCTTTGTAATTCATATGTAGGAACCCTACCCAAGATGAGAGTGAAGATGAGTGCACCACCTTTGTTTACAATAAGTTTGACAAAGATGAACATCCGAGTGGTGATGATGAACATAGTTGATTTTTGTTCAAGCAATATTTTCTTTGCTACCTTGTTGACAAGATTTGACTCTATATGGTATTTCTACTCCATTGAATATATGTGTTTATCATTGTTTTAATGTTATACAGGTATGGATGCAACCATGGGTATGTATTGGGGGTTGATTATTCAGTTATTATGAATTATTTTTCAATTTTCTTTCATGGTATAATAGCTTATTTTAATGTTATACATGTATGGATGCAACTGTGGGTATGTATCGGGGTTGATTTTTCAGTTATTCTGAACCTTTTTTCAATTTTCTTTCATGGTATAATAGTTTATCTTAAGATTCACTTTGTTTGCATGGCGATTTTCATATTCGGAACCACTTTTCTTCATGATTTTAGACTTTTTTTCTTCTTGAATGTCTTCTTTTTGATTCGCAGCTTTCAAAACTCTGCAAATAGATTTTGACCTTGCTATTCCAACTTTAGGAAAATAACTATCTTGACTTTTCTTTCACAGAAAATGAAGTAGGCATGGACAATTTATTGAGGTTTGAAAATAGGCCAAGACACACTTTCTTTAACACGTTTTTTCTGATGTTTTCTTTTCAATTTCAGATTTTATTTAAAAAATTAATTGAATAAAATATATTTTAGAAATAAAAAAGCAAAGCCAAAATGAATTAATATCAAAGCAAAATTTAAACACCAAAACATCAAAAATATATAAAATATTATTACACGAAGAGGGCTATTACAATTGCAGCCAGGTGGTGGTGGTGGATTGTAATGTTTGTGAGTGTGTTCACTTTTAATTTTGAGCTTAAATTTGACATCTATTTGACTCTTACTTAGAGGTTTTTCCTTTTTTTCTTGTAGAAGTCTATACAATGGAGTTTGATGCCCATTTTTTTCTTTAGAAATATTTTTTCGAGCCTTACACATCAATGTCGGTAGATTGCCACCATTTGTAATCATTCACTAGGAAATTCTTGAAAATGTATTGAAGTTATTAATACTTGTGGTATGCTAAAAAATCCAAGACAAGGGTTTTGAGATTGATATCTCTCAAATAGATATATCTAAGATATCTATACTAGTTTCAAAACTTTTAATTTTAGAAGCGCCTAGAAATTGTTCTTTTTTAGCAATCATGGAAAAAATGAAAAACATAGGGTTTATGTCATGGCAAACAACTGAAAAACTGATCATTTAAATGCATAAATTGAATCTTATGGTAAATTGTTTGATTTTCTAGTTTGAGTTCTCATTAACACTGGAGCTTCAAAATATTTCGCATAAAGTTTTGAGTAATGTGCCTAAGAGAGCTTGATACAATAGGTGTGATAATATATAGATACCTATATAATCAAACACTAGTGTAATGCTTCAAGAAATATAAGAGAACACAATCCAAATATGTGTTGGTGTTAAGAGACATATTAAAGAATAATAATCTTGTTTAGTTGAATAAAAGGAAGGCATTTCAATTACATATGCACCTATCAATGTATAAAAATGGTTAGATAGACTTTTAATAAGGTATCAACTCCAATACATTATAATTACACTTGCAAGGTACACACTACATTATGCAAAGTATGCATCATAAGTTACACATGACACAATGGACTCAACAAAACACCAAAAAAATTGACGACTCAAAATAGATTCATAAATATATGGTTTACATTCTAACCTCATTGCTTAAACACAATTTGGAGGGGCCACACCATCTAACAAGTGAGTTTCTTTGCTCTCTAACATTCCCCCCTAAAAACCAACTTGTAGGGGCTATAGAAAATGACATTACAAGTCATTACCCCTTAATGATAACTTTAATGACATTAAACAAATCTCTAACTTTGAATAGTTTTGAAGATGTTCACGTCTCCTCAGACTGCTAGACATGTGATCAACACCCTAATGTTGCATCCTATGCTAGGAAACCTTTTATCCATCAACACATACTCCATTTCTAAGGGCCAAAGTCTTGTGAATACAAAACACATAAAATATAACAATGCTTGATGCATCTAGAGATGCTATATATGACTTGATCTTCAAAACTATCAACCCATGATTATTGAAGCAATTCCTCACATGACCTCGAACATCAATGAAGCCATTCTTCATTGGATATATCGAAACCCATCACAACCTAAGTGCCCATTATCCTCATCATAAGGAAAGAAATCAGCCACTGTTCATTATGGGCATGCTATGGTGTAGAAACATTTCCCTTATCATTTTTTGACTCTAACTGTGGTGAGGATTGTTGGCCCAACCCCAAACTTAGGATCTTCTTCATCCAAAATCACTAATACTTCCTCAATCAATAGTATGCCAAGTACTAATTTAACCTCGTCTAGAGTGCAACAAATAACAACATCAAGTATATTATCATCCAATGAATGGATACTCTCATTAACAAGCTTTCCATGTAGTTGGAACACTCTACAATCCTTGACCATATGAATACATCCCATCAAAGTGTGATGTCACATTACGTCCATGTGAACCTATCAAAATTTACAAGAAATAATCATTAGTGATATAATAATGATCCCATATATGTGCTCTTCATGTCCACTCTTAATGAAGGAGAAACTAGGCCATCATGCCTCCTACTGTAACTATGTCTATCATGTTTGTAATAAAGATTAGAGGTTTTGCATAAAATGTTGAAGGTTCTACAACAAAGACTTAAGATTAATTGGTAAATGATTATTCCCTCTTAAATTTATTCACAATTTGTTATTACTTTTTAAATGCAAAAAATGCTTTGAATGTTAATATGGAGGTGGAAGAAATTGAGCTCAACGAAAATCCAACCTTTACAAGCCCTTAGGAAATTTCCCATACTCTCACCTCTACCTCCACTCAAACTAAGAAGAGATGCGGTAGAAAAACTATGCTGGAAAGGTTACAAAAGGAGGTTTTAGAGACTATTGGAAGAGGCTCTTAAATGACCTTGGAAAATATGTTTTCTAGCTAGGGTAGGGGTACCTTGGTAATATTTGCTTGATAATGTAAGATTTTCAATGATATATTTAGATTTTTTTTTTAGGTGATTTCATTTTTGTCTGCTTTCTTTGACCATCATTAATTATATTAGATAGTTGTGGCTTTTGTTCCTTTTTCTCATATGTTGCGGAAGATTTGGGTTGTAGTTAAGCAAGAAGTTTGCATGGGTTTTTGTTCCTTCTACTCAGATGTTACAAAAAATCTAGTGGTGGTTGTAGATAGCACTTGTATGGGTTTTTGTTCCTTCTTCCCAAGTGAACTATGTAAAAGGTGAGAAATCTTCCATAAGAAAATGTTTAGTTTCAGAGAGAAGTTTAAAGTTATAAGGGAGTCATTTAGAATGATATAAGTGAGGACTCACTGTGACAGTCTCAGTGCACAATCTAGGGGTAGAGTAAGAGGATTAACACAAACTTGAGAAGAGTGGAGAGAAATTTGTGAAGAAAGATATCCTTCTTGGAAGCTGAGCAAGAGAGTACATTGTGTGAGAGAGTTTTATGAATGAAATATTTTTCAAAGTTATAAGGTTAAGTGGATAAAATAAGATCTTGAGAGTGAAGAAGAGAGTTAAGGGCTAAGCTAGCGAAAGTTGACATAGTGGTTTGTGTAAGAGATTACCTTGGATATCTGGGTGTGGGTTGGTATTGAGAAGTTAGGAGAATCATATGTTGGCATTTTATTGTCATTTATGTCAATAAGTGTCATTGATGTCAATATGAGAAAGGAATTATATGTATGAAGGTTTATTGGTAGTGTCATTCATTGATGTCATGTCAAGTTGAGTTGTTTGGTCTAGTTGTCATTGATGAGGTGTCTTGAGTAAGTGTGATGGATTGTAGGAGTGATGCAGTGATAGGTGGATGTTGTAGTGATGTCATGAAGCTTGTTGAAGGCTCTTATAGGTGGGCAAGAGTGATAAATTCATGAGGTGGTTAGCATGGAAGGCGCAAACATGATCAAGAAGCCTAGTTAGGAGGCTTAGTTAACATACATGAAGGAGGATGGTATGTCATGGTGGATCACAAGTATGTAGAAGCTGTGAGATCATGGAGAGCATGGCGATGAGGTGTCAAGACACTCACATGTGTCTCAAAGTGTGTATACAGGTTTTGGACATACTTTCTAGGTATGCACTTAGACTTATCTTAAGCCCTAGGTGGCCTAATGAGGTGAGCAGATCTGATTCTGAGCTAAATGTGCAAAGGTAAGCATTGGGACAGGTGTAGGAGGTTGTCCTAAAGGCGTGGACAAATTTTTAGGTATTAGGCTGGAGGAGAAAGAAAAATATATCATTTTTATCTCTACCGAGCTCATAGGAAGTGAGAAACCCAACTCGAGAAAGACTTTTTGATACTCATTGGCAGGTGTGACCTATGCATGGGAGGCTGAGCTCTTCAGGAGAGATGAGGAAAGGACCTAAGAATAATTTCTAAGGACTAGTTTAGAGAATAATGCCCCAGGATTTATGAACAATTCTTAAGAAGGTAAGGTGATCTAAAACCCTCCTTAAACCCTAATATGGTAGCGATGATGAAGAATTTGCTCAAAATGGCCTAGAATGGATTGGGTGACCTAGTTTAGTGATTGGAGGCTCTAGTAGACTCTCTCAGGTATCTCCATGTGGCATTGAGGTGTCATAAGAGTGAGTAGACCTCACAATAAATTGTAAGTTTATGAAGAAGTTGTGTTTGCTCTCAAGTTTTGCATTGGACCAGATGATTAAATGGATGATAGAGGAAGTATGGAAACCATACTACATGTCCAAGGTGGTTTCATACCAAGGTTTAACCCTTAGGGGGTACGTGAAAGTCAATCTTGCAAGACTGGTTTTGTAGGTCACAAACCTAATGAGGGTAGTTGGTCCTAATGGTGGCTTCATAGCATGATATGGTGGTGTAGAGTTGAAGAAGCTAGTAAGATGATGGTAGAAGACTTAGACAACATGTGTAAGTGGTTCCTAATGTTTGGTGAAGGTCATATGGGCTAAGAAGACTCAAGTTTGGCGAAGGAAGGTGTTTTAGGCATTTAGGCCTAATTGGGTCCTAATGAAGGAATTTGAGGCATGATGTGCTATTTTCGACCTAGATAGGAGAATGGTGTATGGTGTTTTCATGCTTTTTTCATGTTTTTAATGAATTTTGCTCTATGATGGCTGACCTAGATGTGTATGATGCTTAATGGGTCATGTATATAACCAAGTGAAGAAGATCTATTTGAGTGTTGATGGAGTAAGAGTGAAAGCGAGTAAGAAGGTAGTTTGGAGAGGCGAAGAAGGTATTTTTGACCATAAAATAGAGGGAATATTATGTCATGATATTATAGAGGGTGTTATGTTGTTGGAGAGATAGGTCATTTGACCTAATCAACTTGGTGAAGAAGTTCTTGAGCGAAGAATCCTAGAGGGAAAATTTGAAGAAGATAGAAGAAAGAAGAGATGAATAGGTGTCATCATCAGTTGTTCTGGAAAAATTATAAGGTGATAAAAAATCACATGGATTCATTTGGTGGTGAGTCATCTAGGGAGTTAAAACTTCCTTGTAGGGTTGGTACTCTAATAAACTTAGGGGTTGGTGTTCCTTGTATGGTTGGTGCTCTACTAAACTTCTAGGGGTTGGTGCTCCTTGTTGAGTTGGTGCTCAACTAAATTTGATTCATTGTTGTATAGGAAAAGTTTTCCAAGATTTTTTTAGTGGGTTTTCTTCCCTTTAAGGGTTTCCCACTTACATATTGTGTTCATGTATTCTTGTGTTCTTATGGTGTATGCTCCTGTGTTTGGTTAATAATTGTTTAATATATATATTGATGAATGGTTAAAAGATAAGTGAAAAAGATTTAAGGAGATTGATTCCCCCTCACCCCTCTTAGTGGTTGTGTTGCCAACAATTGGCATCCGATTAGGTTCTTTGAAGCAAGCTTAACAAGCTTGAGGTGATTGTAGCAACACAAATATGGCTAGTCAACAAAGTGATTCCTTAACCAACAAAGCTCCTTTATTTAATGGGACAAATTATGCTTTTGGAGCATCATAATAAAGACTCATATAATGTCCTTGGTATTTGATATTTGGCAATCATTTGTATATGGGTACACTATTCCTCAAACTCCTCCAACTGATGCATTGGGAAAGAAGACAAGTAATGATAACTCTAAAGCAATGAATGCCATTTTGTGTGAATTGACAGAGTCAACATTTTTCAAGGTAATGCAATGTGCTACAACCAAGACTATGTGGGATAAACTACATGTCATTTATGAAGGTGATACTAAGGTGAAGTTGGAAAAGATTTATACCTATAGAAGTCAATTTGAAAGTTTGAAGATGAAGGAAGAAGAAAACATTGCAACATATCTCCTCAGGGTAGATGAAGTGGTCAATATTATTAGAGGATTAGGAGAAGTAAAAGAAGCATTGGTGGTATAGAAGGTGCTAAGATCTCTAACTTCTAAGTTTGATCCTAAAGTCTTAATTATAGAGGAATCCAATGATCTAAGTATACTGCAAATGGATGAACTCCATGGTATCTTGGTAGCCTATGAGATGAGAACATGTGATGAAAAACCTCCCAAGAAGGAAGCAACCTTCAAAGCTGAAATAAAGTCAAAAGGTAACAAGATAAAAATGATGATGTTTCAGCTATAGATGATGATGAATTGATTGTTCTTTTTGCTAGAAAGTTGAAGGAAAGTTCAAGTAAGTACAAGGATAAGTTTCCCTTCAAGTGTTTCAACTATGGTGAGATAGCGCATTTTGCAAACAAGTTTCCTCACAAGAATAAGGATGAAGATAATGAAGAACATGATGAAAATCATGATGATGATAAGAGGTCCCATGAGTTTGATAAGAGCTAGAAGAAGTTCAAAAAATTTGAGGACAAGAAGAAGTTCAAGAGAAGCCTATATTCCAAGGAGGATTGCAGCTCATCTGATGTAAGCAATGAAACTAGTGATCCTAATGATGATGAGGCAAATGATGTTGGCAATGAAACCTTGTTTATTGCCAAAGGAGCTAGGATCCCTAAAAGAGTGGATTCCATATTTGGATGTTCATGTATGGATTCAAATGAAGAAGAGTTTAAAGTTGAGTTGATGAGTGTTCTAGAAGAGTTGAAACATGTAAATAAGACAAACAAGAAATTGAAGACACAGGCTAAGGAGTATGAAGAGAAAATTAGTAGTATGGATAGAGAGCATGATGAGATCATCAAGGAGATGGAATCTTAGGTTGAGTTGTTGAAAGATGATCTCAAGTCCAAGGAAGAAGAATGTACCAAGCTCAAGTAAGAGGTGAAGTCCCTAAAGGCAGAAGTGACTAAAGAAACAAGCAAGGTAAGAACCTTTTAGAAGTTTGAGAAGAGTTCCAAGGATCGAGATGATCTCCTAGGAAGTCAGAAGTCTACAGGTGATAGGATAGGTATAGGATTCAAGGAAGACCTAGACAATGAAGAGGTGACTCAAGACTCAAAACAAGAAGATGTTGTTCATAGCAAAGAGAATGCTAGCATGGTCAACAGGAGATCTAACCCTATCAAAAAACCTAATGCAATGAGGTATGAAAAATATTTCAACGGTTAATGTTATGCTTGCAATGAGTTTTTTCATAGGGAAAAAGAGTGTAGAAGGTTCTCCAAGAATGAGGATTCATGGAACCATGGAAGAAGTATCAGTTCACACCAGCCAAGAGGTAAGAATGGAGTTGTTTGTTATAACTGTCAAAACATTGGTCATATTGCAAAGTTCTGTTATCATAGGCCCTCAAGGAAAAGAAAGAAGTTTGAGGCTCCTAGAGTATAGGAGAGAAAGCAAGAAAAGGCATGGGAACCAAGAGTGAATCAGGGAAATATAACTCAACATAATCCAAAAGTTGGTGAAAATCATGGATGCTCATAGGTTATTGATCAGAATAAGGTTAAAGAAGTCAAGCCACATGTGTCAAGGAGGTCTTGGAATATCCTAAAATTTCTGTTTTAGATCCCTATGGTTAGGGATGTATTTACTAAGCTTCTTAGAGGAATTCATCATCCATTAGAAGTAATAAAGGTGTGTTGTAGGCTTATGTAGAGACTCATGACAACTGAAGAGAGGTATGTGTATGGACATTTTCTCATAAGTCTCAAGAAGGCAGGTGTAAAGGACAAGTAAAGGTATGTGTTATTGAAGTAGTGATATGATGACGTGAGACCTAGAAGTTACATGACAGAGCTGTGAGAAGGTCAAAGGTATGTTGCAAAGCATTTCAGTTTAGTCATAGAAGTTATATTATCTTGAAGAGGTGCATCAAAGGTGTGTGAAGGCTTGTAGGTAGATATGCTGGTTGTGATCTGAAAATGGTACTTAAAATTTTTAGATAAACAAATTTAATAGACTCAACATTGATCATGAGTTCAATTTATCTAATTTTGGGTGTCTTAAAGCCCAATTTTCAAACTCTTCTAAAATGATCAATTAATCTGATTTTTCCAACTTAAGTGAATATGCTGATTCTTTTACAAAACCATTTAAATAATGCACAAGATGAATTCAATCATGCACTCAAACTGAATTTTCAATTCATAAATCTGAAAGTGCATTCAGTTGTTTGATGTCGGTTACATATACTGAAATTTCACTTCAATACAAATTAACCAGTTATGATTGCTTTATGAATTAATCAAATAAATTATTTTAAATGTTTTATCTGATCAAAAGCTTCCAAAAAAACTAAAAATAAACACCACAAACCAGATTAATAACAAAGTTCACCCGAAGGATACGTCTCTGGATTCACAGAAAGTGAATTGATCTATTCAACAACTAATGAAGTACAATAACCCTTCAATAATGTCTAAATAGATCATAACTTGCAAATGAGTTTATTAAAGACATTGAAAACTCTACAATTTATCAAAAATTGTTCCCAAAATGATATGTGGCTCCTATAGTGCTTCTGCGGTGTGATCCCGTTGCAAATGCGACTGAAAAATGCCTATAAATTGAGATTTATAAACACTGCATGAAATTTTTTTATATATTTGGAAAGCTTATGAAAATCTAAAAAACTTCCCTTTTTACTCCATGGCTTGGTTCGGACTAGAAGTGCTTGGAAATTCAGATCTCTGTTGGTTTCTCGTGCATGTTATGTGTAACTGCGATGGAAAATCACCTACACAGGAAAATCTACAACAATTAATGAGAAAAGAAGACTATTATTGTCTTCGTCTTGAAATTTTGAGTAACTTTACTTTTTACTCCAAGATCTGATTCTTCTTTCTTAGTGCCTCAAAACTAAGCTTGACCACAAACTGCCCTGTTTGGTCTCCCCTAAAACACAGAGCACAAAACTCTTGTTATACAGGCAAGCTCATTTCTTGTCACCAATGAGCTAGGTGGCGAGTCAGTTAGTGTGAGCACTTTGGGGGCCTGAGGTTCGCGGTTCAAGTCCAGGGAAAATTCATTTTGGCGGAGTGTTTTAATGGGGACATATCCCATATTGACGTAATGAAGGGAGGATGAATGGTTTATATGCCGAGAGACCCACTAATTTTTTTGTGGAAACAACCACATTCGAGCCTTTTTCTAAGCTCCACATAGTTTCCTCCGAGTTGGCCGCTAATACACCAAGCCATGCGAGATTATGTTGGTTTCACTGAGTCTTTGGCCGAGGTAAATGGGATAAAACAAGATCCCTGTGCATTGTTTGTTGTTCAAAGTTGAACCCCCGACAGTAATAAGGATGAACCACCAAGATATAAGGTATAACATAGATCCCAATCAACATGGATAGATAACCATATAGAACTAAACCTAAACAATGTTGAATTGAATAATATAAATCCCAAACATTGTGGTATAAACTCCATCCATACGAGCAATGCAAACATTATCAACTCAGTGGGGAGTTGATCACACCACTGAGCTAGTAATATAGCTCAACTGAGCTAATTATCAACATGAAATGAAAAAATCAACTTGAAATACAAAATCGAGCTCATGTCTACGTGGTGGTTTGAGATCCCACCATGTCGGCAAATAAGAATATAGCTCTCACGATGGTCGGGCTCCCTTATGTTACAAAAGTTGAGCCTCTTGTTCTTTTTCGCCATAACGTGAGTCGAATACCGAAGGCATGAAACCATATCAAACAACCTTTTCGTCTTTTTCTCCTTGCCACGTGTCACGTCCAGATTGGATTGTCGACCAAGGTTGACCCGTTTAAGACCTTAACTTTGAACGACAATAGAATCTGCATACAGACTCCGTTTCTAAAGTTCAGCATACCGTTGGAAAGGTCTCGAGAAGCCCTTCAGCATGGTCCAAATTTAGGGAAGTTTAGGGAAGATATGTATAGTTAAAAATCCTCCGAATCATGTTGGAAGAATGTGATATGTATTTTGGAACTTAAGACTGTGTTTTGAGACCAAATTTAGGTCTGTGAGCAAGGGATCGGTCTGTTAAGACCAATATGACCTTGAACTATAGAAGTCTATAATGTTATGAGGGATATGAAGACATAAATGGACATACAAGTGTGTTCTTGGAGGTATGATCAAAATTTTAACAAGGCAGGATAACATGAAGACAAAAAATCTAGGTATGCACATGAAAGATCAATATGGAGAGTTGTTCTTAGAGACCTAGTTGAGAATAGGGTGCAAGGTAAAGATGAAGTTGATGGTCAAAGGTATGCCAAAGTTGGATTGTGTTGTTTTCTTTGTATGAGGTCTTAGCTCATTCCATGAAGTCAAAGGAGTCCTAGTTATGTTTAGAGGAAGGTGTACGATAACTATGTCTTAAGGTAAGTAAGTTTGGATTGTAAAATATTTATTGGAATCAGTCTAAATAGTTAAGAGGAAGATAGTAGGGGAGATAAGAAGTTAATCTTGTAGCTCCATTAGAACTGCCAAAGTCATGAAGACAGGTTGAAGACATGTAGATAGAGATAGAGGAGTTATTGCAGCTGTGCTTGGTATTAAGGAGAGTTGGGTGGCTCTGTTCAAGTTACATCAAGTCATGTTAGTGGTGTCAAGGACTCAAGGGGAGTCAATCAGGTATGTTCTCAACTCAAAATGCAGGTAAGTAAGTTATTTGAAGGCATGCATCTACTAAGGGGGAGCTATGTTGCTCTAAAGACTCAAAATTGAGATGAAGAGGTCAAATGAACCTTGTCTGATTTGGTTGATGTTTCCAACAAAATGGCAAGCCTTAATGTGATGACATAAGAAGAGAACTAAGATGTTGCACGTAAGATACTTTGTCATTAATGTCAAAAGGGGGAGAATGAATTGATGGCTTGAGAGAATGAGCTATATGTGTTTTCCATCAATGGGTTTGCCATCAATGAAAAAGGGGGAGATTGTTGGAATTGTTTTGTCATTGATGTCAATAAGCGTCATTGATGTCAAAAGGAGAATGGAATGAAATTTATGAAGTTTGATTGGTAGTATCATTCATTAATGTCATGTCAAGTTGAGTTGCTTGGTCTAGTTGTCATTAATGAGGTGTCTCGAGTAAGTGTCATGGATTGTAGAAGTGACATGTGGATGTTGTAGTGATTTTATTAAACTTTTTGAAGGCTCTTGTAGGTGGGCAAGAGTGAAAAATTCATGAGGTGGTAAATATGGAAGGTGCAAGCATGATAAAAAATCCTAGTTAGGAGGCCTAGTCAACATACCTGAAGGAGGATGGTATGTCTTGGTGGATCACAATTATGTAGAAGTTGTGAGAGCATGGAGAGCATGAGGATGAGGTGTCAAGACACTCATATGTGTCTCAGAGTGTGTATATAGGTTTTGGACATACTATATAGGTATGTACCTAGACCTATCTTAACCCCTAGGTGGCCTAATGAGGTGAGAAAATATAATTTTGATCTAAGTGTACAAAGGTAAACATTGGTACAGTGTAGTAGGTTTTCCTAAAGGTGTGGACAAAGTTTCAAGTCTCAGGTTCGAGGAGAAAGCAAGATATAGCATTTTTAGCTCTACTGAGCTCCTTAGAAGTGAGAAACCCAACTTGAGGACTTTTTGATGCTCATTGGCACGTGTGACCTCTGCATGGGAGGCTGAGCTCTTCAGGAGAGATGAGGAATGGGCCTAAGAAGAATCTCCAAGCATTAGTTCATAGAATAAGTGTTAGGAAATAAGGGATAAAATATGCCGAATAATCCCTCACAGAATCACAACAGTAGAAACTAATATGCAGAAAATATTACAGATCTCAAATAAAAGTGAAGAATAAAATAACACAACACAAAGAGTCAGTATTTAACGTGGTTCACCCAATTTGGGCTATGTCCACAAAGAATCACTTGCTTAGATTTTATTATAAGCCACTGCTCTCTTAATACAATACCCAAATCCGTTTGGAGCTATGCTCAACAAACTCTACAAAATTCATAGCCGAATTCAAAACACATATGCAATGTTTACATTATATCTACCATATGCACAAAACCATATAAATAGACAACTGCTCAAGTAGTTTTACAAAACCTTGGGTATTAAAACCATAGGCCAAAACCGTCCCATAAACCTATGGGTCAAAAAACCCACACATATGAAAAAATCATGTTTCTCGATATATCGGGCACGTTTTAAGGCCCAAAATGTTTTTTCGGGGGCTACGCCCCTGAACCCCTGCTACCAGGGGCTACCAGCTCGGCCCCGAACCCCGGTAAGACAACTGTGGAAATTGTACAGTACACTTAGTGTACAATCTTCAACACTTTCTCACATGAAAATAGGCTCCACAACCTAACAATAAGGCCCCATGCTTTATAAACAATCGTTAAGAAGGTAAGGTGGTCTAAAACAACCCCTTAAACCCTACTATGGTAGCGATGATGAAGAATTTTCTCTAAATGACCCAGAATGGATTTGGTGACCTAGTTTAGTGATTGGAGGCTCTATTAGACTCTCTCTCAGGTATCTCTAGGTGGCATTGAGGTGTCATGACAATGAGTGGACCCCACATTAAAGTACAAGTTCTTAAAGAAGTTGTATTTGTTCTCAAGTTTTGCATTGGAACAAATGATTAAATGGATGGTAGATGAAGTATGGAAGCCATACTACATGTCTGGGGTGGTTTCAGAACAAGGTTTATCCCTTAGGGGCTCTATGGAATTCAATCTTGTAAGACTCGTTTTTTAGTTCATAGACCTAATGAGGACAATTAGTCTTAATGGTGGCTTCATAACATGATATGGTGGTACAACGTTGAAGAATCTTGTAGAAGTATGGTAGAAGAATTAGACAACATGTCTGAGTGGTTCTTGATGTTTCATTAAGGTCATATGGGCCAAGAAAACTAAGACTTGGCAAAGGAGTTGTTTTAGGCATTTAGGCCTAATTGTGTCCTAATGAAGAAATATGGGCACGAGGTGCCATTACGGACCTAAGGAGGCTGGTGTATGGAATTTTCATGATGTGTTCATGTTATTATAATGTTTTATGCTCTATGATAGCTGAACTAGATGAGTATGATGCTTAAGTCATGTATATAAGCAAGTGAAGAAGACCTATTTTGTGGTTGTGAATGCTGAGAGAGGAAGAGGTTAAGCGAGTAAGAGGGCAGGTGAAGAAGGTATTTGTGACCATCAAGGAAGGGAAGATATTATGTCACGATGTTCTAGAGAGTGCTCTGTTGTTGGAGAGATAGGTCATTTGACCTAATCAACTTGGTGAATAAGTTCTTAAGCGAAGAAGCCTAGAGGGCAGATTTGAATATGATAGAAGAAACGAGAGCTGAATATGTGTCATCATCAATTGTTGTGGCAATATTCTATAGGTGACAAACAATCAAGCGGATTTAGTTGGTGTTAAGTCATCTAGGGAGTTGTAACTTCCTTTTAGGGTTGGTTCTCTACTAAACTTAGGGGTTGGTGCTCCTTGTAGGGTTGGTGCTCCTTGTTGGGTTTTTGCTCAGCTAAATTTTATTCATTTTTGTATAGGAAAATATGTCCAATATTTATTTCAATAGGTTTTCTTCCCTTCAAGGGTTTCCCACTTCCATATTGTGTTCATGTGTTCTTATGGTGCATGCTCATGTGTTTGGTTAATCATTATTTAATCTATATATTGATGAATGATTAATGAATGGTTAAAAGATAAGTGAATAATATTTGAGCACATTGATTCACCTCCCCCCTCAATGGTTGTGCTTCCAACATCATATTGAGAAATAGTCTAACAAGACCTAAGAGTTTTCTTCAAGTAAGTTAAGGGAAGCCAAACATTGTGGACAAGGCTAACTACATGGTTATGTTTCTAACTTTGTGTACCAAACTGTATATGAGCATGGAATGATCTTAAGAATGTATTAAGGGATTACCATAAATGGAGTGGTTAGAAACATCAACAAAAATTCATAAATTGAGTATTGTTCTTAGAATTTAATAAAGAAATTTGTGAATGTTATACATGGTTTTGTCTCTTACTTCATTATAACCAATTTGTTATCAAGTTTTAGTAAGTTGTTGACATGGTTTGTTGTTTTGCATCATATGCATCAGAATCTTGGCATCTCATAGTGAAAAATTTCAACCCATTGATGAAATCATTGTTGCGATACCCGTGCACATGGTACATAAATTTGATGTTACCTCGTCTCGACCCTGGTGGAAATACTATGAATGGTATGTTGATACTCCTTTCCAAAATTACATGGCTAGAAAAGGATACAAGTGGCTCTCTCCCCACCTCCCCATGGTTGATAAGCTTAATTCTCGATGGGGAATTTGATTTTCCACCTCGATATGGAGTCAAATATTCCACACTCTATGGGAATCTTGCTTGGAACCCAAAATTTCTCATTTTGTGTGGAATATTCTGCACCAAGGATTTCCAGTTGGGAAATTCTTAGTCTAAATTGGAGTGGCCAACTTGACATGCCCATTATGTAGACATTTAGAAAATTCATTACACCTCTTTAGGTTATATCCTAGGGATTATAATGCTTGGAATTAGATCCATCATTTCTTCCAACCCTTCTAGACAGAGTATTTCTCATGGTAGCATGCTCTTATAAGGGATAATCTCATGACGGTGCAAAATTTCACCCAAATATGACATATTTTCATAGGGGAGGTTTTGTTTGGATATGGAAATAAAGAAATTCTTTTCTATTTGCTAACTTTGTTGTGTATCAACAATTTTATGTATACAACAAATCCATTGTTATATCAAATTTGTTATTTCATATTCAAATTCAGGCTAACAAGGTTACTCTAGAGGTTAAACACCTTCAAAATCTGCTACGTCATTAGAGTGATGCCCCGTGCAATATGGATCCAGTTTTACAATCTCCAACTCACCACTATTCTACTTGTGGCCGCTATGATAGTCAACAACAAGGTGGTTACCATAGGAGCCTCTCTTAGCACTGATCTCACAGTCATGATCGTTGATCCTGTGTCAGTCACCTATTAGGTAGGGCACCACTCTACGTCTGTCACCATGGGCTTGAGCTGTGGGTTACCTGCCATCACCACTGCTACATGCTTGGGGTTGGGGTTCCTCATCCCCACCATTTCTATGTGATCAAATTTACAGTTTAGCGCTACCACATGGGCCACCCTTGACTTCTCTCATGATGGGTAGAGCCTGTCGCCACCTCAAGAAAAATTCCCTAGGCTCACCTTATCCATTCATCCATCTTGTGCACAAGTGGATGATACTACCATAGAAGGAGATCACACTGGATCTAGCTCTGTATCGGGCTATATTTAGATCTCACATGATTATGGGAAATATATTCCAAGCCCTAGTTAGCATGATCATTACCCACCATAGGAAGGGAAATAGTTCACAACAACAACATATGTTTATGTTTCCTGTTTTTGATGTAATAGATATTTTTTCCTAGGATCAGCCTAGTTTGGGTGTTGTTGTTCCTAGGCCCTTTTGAGGCCTAGTTTGGCTTGTGTATTTGAGGTGTGCTCCTATACCACCTTTTTGTGTGTGAATAATCTTGTATCATAATACTCATTATTTTAATATAAGATCTATTTCATTAAAAAAAACTTCTAACCCTTTCTCTTCAAATGTGTACAATGGGGAACACGTGGCACCAATTGATGTTACCATGTACTATATAGCCTTGATAAATGCCTCCGCTTTCAATAGGGCACCAATGAAATATGCACGACACTTATAGGTACACAATAAGGTGTTAAGGTATGAAAATTTGATGTCTTCCTTCATACCACCTTGTGTGTTGATACGCTACACGCGACACTCATCGGTAGAGTTTCAAATGGCTACAATTTTTTTTCCCATGTTGAATTTGATGGTTTCCACATAGGTAAAAAGAGTCTCATAGAAATCAAACATAACATACTCCATTAAAACATGAGGGCTCTGGTTTTTCACTTATAGATTTTCATAGAGAGCTCTATTCAATACAAAAGTGGTACCATTAGAAAGCTTATCAAGAGGGATATAAATTGGTTCTACATTTGAGGAAAATGGTTGAGATATCCTAAAGTATTATATGATAGAGTTTTAACATAATTCCTTCAAATGAAAAACTCCTTTGAAAAAAAATAATTCTTCTAAGTTTCTTTTGATATGGATTGTATGCATATAGAGTAGAGGAGGGAATGTTTAACGAGTATTAATCATTAGGGTGCCCAAAAAAATTGTGTATATCATCATCTAAACCCATGAACTAAAAAAATTCAGCCATAAGGCTGCAAAATGAAATGAAACCATTTTGGGTGCAAAAAAAAAATCAAAGAACACATTCAACATGAATGATATACAAATAATAAGGCATATTAAAAATGTCACAGAAAAATAGGTATATGAAATATTTGGTAATATATGGAGTATTTTATAATAGGAACGGTGTATTGGGAGATGTATTAATAATAGAATATTGAAAATTAGAACTTGGAATAGAGGTATTATTTATTATCACATGATTAAACAAAATATGCCACAAGTTTACTTAGTGAATCCCCTATGAGGAAATCCATTGAAAGGATGAACTAGTAAACCTTATTCTTAGTTGTATCATTTGTTTTATGTGCTTCAATATTATCCACTTTATTTCTTAGCACATGAAATATATTCATTACTCTTATTGCTTCCTATGATTATCATATGCTTTTTACAACATTAAAATATGTGTTTTAATAAAATCTGAAAGCAATGATTATTATGAATGACATACAATGAAATATAAATGTTAGGAAATTCATTTAATTTTAATTATGAAAGGAAATGAGAGAGATAAGACACTTACCTCGATTTCACTTGCCCTGAAGTGTGCCTAGGCTGAAGAATGTGATGAAACAGATATACAGATCGCTACAATGAACCTTAGAAAAAAACAAAGGGGGTGGAAATGCTTGGACACAGGTGCCTGGGAAAGAACAAGGGCACCAACGGGCACCTAAACCTCTATGGGGGCACTGGAATCTGCAGAAAAGGTTGAAACCTGGTTTCGATACTGTCACTACAGTTTCACATTTATTTCCTTTTTTCATCTTGTATGTCACACTTGGATCACCGAGGTACCTGTAAACCTGCACACAAATATCCTCCTACAAAACCCTAAAAAAGACATCAAATCCTAAAAAAGAAAGATGCAAAATGAGGGGTCAGAATGTCCTCAGCTTTCAACTAGTGAACTTATGACTGAGTGTTGCACTATATCTCAGACCCAATGTAGATCTATTGGCTTGTGTGTCTAATAGTACTCCTAGGTTTCCCTCGCACCAATGATGTCAAGATAGTGGGAGGTAGCTAGATAAAATGCAAATGTGTGGATGGAATAGAATGAACTCCCCTTCATATGCAGTGTGTATGCAAAATAATGAGCCCAAGATGCAGTCCCTTTGATATGTAGATAGATAGCCCTTGATAGAAATTATTGCCATTATAATGGTATGTATGTTGTGTTTATATAGGGATCTCTTTCTTGAATTTTGACACTAATGACCCAACATGCCGACTAGTACCTCAGGATATGAGTGGGAAAACCTGAAAATACTGACCTCAAGTGTCAAAAATAAGATCAAACATAAAGAGGACATGGGCGCCCAGGATGGACAGGAGTTCTAGTATCTAGTCCTAGGCGCTAGTGTCTAGAGAAAAATGACGACAAATGAGTGGAGACTGAACTGATAGGGATCCCTATGATCTAACCAGAACTGGGTGTATGAGTGACAAGTGTGAAAGATAAAAGCAATAGAAACCAACAAGACAAGTGGATGGACTAGGGAATGGGTCACCAGTGAATACTTTTCTTATGCAAGATCCATATATAAAACAACATACTTGGTGGTATAGTAAATAGTAGTAAGTGCGTGATTTTGTGTCTACATTTTCCCCCTTTATGTTATTTGAATGAAATTCAAGTAGTGTAAAGGAAGTAAGGAACATACCTGAGAAGAAGTTTGAGAAATTCCCATGTTGTAGAAGTACACGCAAAATAAGAACATATAGCGTGGTGAACCATGGATCAACGTGTCAATCCATGTGGTGTAATGAGAGACGTGGGACCATTATGAGGATCACTAAGTGAGATTGATGATTTCAATATTGAGTGATTAGAGATTTTGATTTTTTCACTGATGGAGATGTGTTGGGGTAAGGAGTGATCAGTTCCCAACCCTGATTTAGTGTGTGTGAAAAACTAAGGATTTGGGTGTCCTGCCGCCAGAGGAAGAGTGTAGGGAGAGAGGTCTAGTTTTACTCTCCAACTTTAACTACATCCTCAAAAGGTCTAGCCGCTGCAGACAGAAAAAGACTGGATTTTGTTCATTTGGATCCATTTTGATTTATTTTGATCAAATGTGAATAACCCATATAGGAGCAGTATAGGAAAGGAAATGATGTCTCATTTCCCCCACTCCAAGGGTGTCACCATAATGTGTATGAGATGGCTTCCATGTTAGGTCATCTGGAAGTAATAGAAAATGTAGAATAACTTCCCATGTTAGGTCATCTGGGAAAGTGGTGATATAACTCCCAAGTTAGGTCATCTAGGAGGATAAATATGTTGTGTTGTGTCGATTGATTGATGTGATTTTGAATAGTAAAATATTTGTGTTGCCGAGATTCGAATGCATGTGATTGATTGATTGATTACTCATGGAGATATTTTACGCTTGTTGCCCCCAAATTAGGTCATTAGGGGGAATCACTAGAAAGTGGTGTGAAATGTTGTGTAATGTATGAGAAATTTTTTGATAATGAGAGAGTTAGAAATGTAAAATGATCACGTAATGGTGTGAGGGGGATTATAGGATTCCCCAATTGTATGTGAGGTGAAAGGGAGAGTGATGATGAGAATGAACATTGAGCCGAAAGTAATCATGTAATGATGTAATAGTGAATGTATGATAGGTATCACAAAAGTGTGTGTATATCGAGTTGAAACAATGTCAAAGGAGGAATATAGTGTTTGTGGAATGTGTACGATATGATAGTAGGCAAAATTCTGAAGAGAACGACACAAATGAGACAAGAATCAGAGTAGGGATGCTCCAGATATGATTGAAACCATGTGATGTGTATTAGTTCAGAGGATAGGTGTAAATAATGACTATAGCGTGGTAGGTAATCAAAAGTTACTATAAATAGTAATATGAAAAAGTGAATAGGAATTCATTTGATTATTGCACGAGTGTGATTTTGAGCTCTAGGTGTGTGAAGATGCCTCAAGTGAGAGCACCGCAATTGAGTCATTTTGAGATGGTGGCGGCAGTTGTGGCATCACGTATGACAATTGAGCTAGTAAGTGTGATTTTTTTCAAAAATTGTGTTGAAATTAGTTGTTTTTGGTGAAATTTGGCAAAATTTTGGTTTTTGATTTTCTAGGCGTTTTAGACCTGGGCAAGAGTGGTGAAGGTGCTAATGACCTTTCAGGACTCCAACGCCTAGGCATATGGTGCACTAGTGACCTACTCCTGGCACCCACATTGCTCCTGGGTGTTGGCAACCCAGAAGGGTAGTTCTTAGCCCAAAGTGTGAGAAATGTTAAAATTGATGTTTGTTGATGTTATAGGTAGGTGTATTTACATATATATGAGATGTTAATGTTTTGTTTGTTGTCATTTTGTGGTGTGTAGAGGGATATTCATTCACAAGAGTTTTGTGGTGGCCGCCATTTGAGCACATTGTTAGGATTGGGTTTGTCAGATGATGAGTGGGATGTATTGGACCGTGCCAACCTGACACATAGCAAGGATGGGGGATGTGCCCCATAATATGTCGATGATCACCACATTGTGTGAGAGATGGTGTGCAGATACTTGCACATTTTGGTTTCCTACCAGAGAGATGACTATGACTTTGGAGGATGTATATCACATATTGTGATTTCCTATTGTTGGTGAGAGGGTTCAGGTGACATATATAGATGATGCTCAAAGGCAAATGAGGGTCGCTAGGTGGTACTTTACGGGGACCTGAGTTCATACTGAGGTCCACATTAGTCTGGATGCTATACTAAGGTCAGGGGTTCCGCGATTACGGAAGTTCATTGTTGTTGTGATTGCTTCATCAGTTGCAGTGGAGGGTGGTGGTGTAGGCATCTTGTATAAGATGCATGATATTTGTCATCGGATAGAGGAGGATGGGATGAGATATGCATGGGCATGATGTGTATTGGCCCACTTGTACAGGGATATCTATACAGATTTACACAGGAGGAGCATGGGGGTGGGATTGGAGCTACCACATTGTTACATGTATGGGCCTATGAGAATATTGTGATATTGAGGCCGATTGGTGGACCACGATGAGAGTGGGTGAGGCCAGATATATTTGCTGGGAGATGGGTAGGTGTTTGGAGTAGGAAGATGGATACAGATACCTATAGAGTGATGTTAGATCGTATGGGGCCAAAGGTTGTGATATGGAGGCCATACCGAGACTATGGAGGATGGCCAGAGGATGGAGTAGAGCTACGATGTATTTGACAGACTATGTGGCTAGAGGATCAGTTTCCAAGGGTGACTGAGCTATTCCAGGCAGAGTGTGTATCATGACAGTTTGGTATGGCCCAAGATGTGCCCCTAGAGCCATATATATGGGTGAGGGCCATTAGGGCACCGAGGAGGGCTAGAGCTAGACTAGGGCCCATAGGAGTGCAACTAGTACCCCCTGGGTTAGATGAGGCTGATGCGGTGATAGAGCCAATAGATGTGGATGACGTGGGGTGTACAGAGGCATACCATGCATGGTGGGCATCACATTAGTGGTTATTTTTGTTTCTAGTCTTTGTGGATGTGGTAGGAGCACTTTCGAGGGGAGGAGTAGAGGGGAAAAGACATGCCCCTGATAGTGTGGTAGTAGTGATAACAGAGTGTGAGTATTTTTATAGTGATACTTGTGATTTGTTATTTGGTTGTGTAATTGGCGTTGTTTCCTAATGTGTTGATCTATGGATACAGGTGATGCATAATGGTCGTTGATTATGGACACATCTATCTGCACATTGATGTGGAATTTTCCCACCAATGTAATCATAGGTGGTGGTATGCTAGAGTGGGTGGATGCCATTGTGGGTGAGCATGCTCATTTATTCGATCCAGTGGCGCTAGTGGTGGCGATGTGTACCATGTTACTAATCGATAGGGATGAGGCACGAGAGGAGACACGGTGAGCTAGAGAGGCTGCGGGTGGAGGTCCCCTAGCACAAGATGTATTTGCAAGGTTCGTGGAGCTACAGGGTCGTTTTGTGGAGTAGTCAACTGAGGTTACATTATTACATAGGAAGGTAGAGAGATATAGGGGCCATGATTAGTGACGTAGATTAAGGTGAAACATCTAGTTCTAGAGCTCCCACAGTTGTAGATAGTGATAGTGATGATGAGATATGATATATAGTGATGTAGCGATGTATGGGGGGTTGCCCCCCAGTATTGACATTTTTGTAACTATGATTTTGAATTATATATATATATATACTATATGGCATATGTTGATGTTTATTATTTGATGTTTATTGATGTGTGATTTAATGATTGGATTAAGACTCATATCTTGATGTATGATGTGTTGATTATTGTTGCTATATTTGATGTGTGATGTTTTGATCATTGTTTTTTGATTTTATTTGCAATGCGTAGTTGTTGATGTTGAATAATGATGATTAATGTGATTATAGATAGATAAATGATGAGATAGTGTATTGTATGTATGCATAGAGTTGTGATGAATGGTAAAGTATGTATAAAATGAATGATATAAAAGATTATGTGAATGGGATGGTTGTAAAAGTGTACTTAAGCGTTTTTGAATATGTTGAAGAGGGGAGGGGAGGAGAATAACGATGCCCCAGTGTGTAGATGATAAGGTTCATTTATATAATACCTCTCAGTAGTCAAGAATGTACCATATAACAAGAGTGTGTCATCGGGAAATGATATGAGAGTATATGCTAGATACATATATCGATATAATGTGTAGCACAAAGATATGGTGAGGTTCTTATTGTAACAGATCCCTCAACAGTCATGTAAGAACCATAAGAACATGAGTGCATCATCAGGGAGTAAGGTGAGGAAAATCACCTACCAAAGACCAAGCGGGCATGGAGTGGTGGAAGCATGTGGAATGGAGGCGGCATGAGCATATGAACCAAACTGAATTCTTGATGAAATGGTTCTAATGATGGGAGATGCACCAATGGGAAGTGCAAAATCTGATGGCTTAGGAAGCCAATGTGTAGTAGTAGCATTGCGCAATGGATGAGATGGTGTAACAGTGGATGAATGAGATGGAGAGTGCACATGAACAATGACTTGTGGTGGTGGATGAATAATGACCTTAGAACTAGATGAAGGAGATAAGTCAACTGGAGTAACAACACACTTGTGTGGAAGTGGAGACATAGACCACTCATGAGAGTGAGAGCCAAAGGAAATGACACCCTTATCTTCTAATTGTTGTAATCTATCATGAAGGGTGCAATAGTCATTGTCATGATGACCATTGATATGATGATAGTTGAAATAAGTTTCACACTGGCATTGTAAGCAATGAGGTGGATGATGCCAATTAGAAGGTAAATGAATCAAACTTTTCAAGCAAAGCACACAACACATCATGAGGCCTAGTGTGATGAGAAAAGTGTAATGGCTATTGTGAAGGAGATGTAAAAGTCTAAGGTGGATCCTGACGCGAGTGGAGGAGATGAAGGATGTTTATGCAATGGAGAAGATTGAACTTTATTGTGAGGTGGAGGAGATGGAGACCATGGAGGACGCTCAACAGATGGAAGTGGAGAAGAACTATATGATGTAGAAGTATCAACAATAGGAGGAGGATCTATAACATGTGCAACAATGAGATATTGTTCTAGATTGATGAATTTATAGCATAAGAGTGTGAATGATTCACATGTGTCATATTACAAGCACTCTTTTAAAGAAGGAATCAGGCCATGAAAAAAGATGAATTTCTTTTCTAAGTTAATGGGATGAAATAATAACTGATGCATGCAAACATTGAAGCGTTAAATGTAATCAATGATAGGTTCTGTCTTTCCTTGATGTATGCCAGGTAACTGGTCATGTGTGACTCTAGGGCCATTGTTAAGTATGAAGTGACGAAGAAAGACCTCTTCCATCTCACAATAGGTACTAATAGATCCGAAAGGTAAATGTGTGTACCATTGGAGAGCATCAGTAGTAAGACTATGACGAAAGGCTTTAAGCAATAATCGATCATTGGAGTAAGAAGCCGTAGCGAGATGATAGTGCTTGAGATGTAAATATGGGTTTCTAGTACCATCAAAGCATGAAAATGTAGGCATAATGAAATCCTTGGGGAATGATGAATTGTGAATCTTTTTTGGAATAGGATTGCCATGTAAAGAAATTTTATCAATGGAAGCATAATATGCCTTGTTTTCAAGACTGAGAAATTGGACCTGAGATTGTAATTGACCAACAACATGCATGAGCGATAAGATATCATGTGATGGAATAGTAGGAGATGTAGATGGTGTATTGAGCGGTTGTATCTTTCCATTATGAGTGATCATAGGAATATCAGGTGCCAATGTTAAGCACCATAGGTGTAGGTTTAGAAGGTAGTGGGTGGTGAAGAGCATGGAATATAGGCATCATTAGGAATACATTGGAAGATTTTTTAGGAGATGAAGTAATGGACAAAGATGAATCAACATACATGTTACTACACACAATCTCAGAAGGATGATGAAAGTGGAGCGTAGGGATTCACATTCAGCAGTATGAAAAGAGGTGGAATCATTACTATCATGTACCTCATCAATATCAGACAAATATTCAGAGGAAAGGATTTCATCAAGCGTATCATCAATGTATAATGGATAAGAACTAGTATGAGATGTAACCTTGGAATCACTTGAAACATTTTGAGAAATATAAGGAGTATGAGATGTAGTTATACAATTATCCTAACTAGTATTAGAATCAATATCATGCACATGTACATTATCATTATGTATTGTATTTGTATTACCGCTATCAAGGTTAATCAGATAATCAATAATAGCCTCATCTAGAGTTACAGTAGAAATAGAAGAAGGTGGAGGAGGCCTATTGCTTGATAGGATAGTTGAAGATGAACAACCAGAAAACTCTTATTGGATCCAAAACAATACTAATGGTAGAATGATCAAAGCTAGTAGGAATATTGCATTCATTGCCAAAAGATGTCTCTTGAATCTCATCCGGAAGAGTAATATTTTGATAGAGAGCTGTGAAGTTTCAATATAGTTGCTTCATCATATATATGGTTTATACTCTCATGAGGCATAGCTTGAGTAGGAGGATAAGAGCTATTCTTATTCCATTAGGGTTTTAGTGGATCATAGGGAAATGAGTTTTAAGCTACAGATTCACCATAATGATTTAATAAAATTGGAATTATTTTATTAAAATTTGAAAGCAATGACTGCTACTATAATGACATATACAATGAAATATAAATATTAGAAATTTATTTGATTTTATTATGAAAGGAAATAAGAGAGATAAGACACTTACCTTGATTTTCCTTGTCAAGAAGTGTGTCTAGGTTGAAGAATGTGATGAAATAGAAATACATACCGTCACAATGAACCTTATAAAAATGTAGAGGAGGTGGAAATGTATGGACACAGGGCACCTAGGCAAGAAAAGGGGCACCTGCGGCTGCCCAAGACCTCTGTGGGGTCACTGGAGTCTATAGAAAAGGTTAGAACCTAGTTCTGATATTATCGCTAGGTTTTCACACTTGTTTGACCTTTGGTCATATGTATGTCGCACTTGGATTTCGAGGTACCTGTAAACCTGGATAGAAATATCCTCCTGCAAAACCCTCAAAAATACATCAAATCCTAAAAAAGAAAGATGAAAAATGAGGGGTCATACTGTCCTCAGTTGTCAACTAGTGAACTTACAACTAAGCACTTCACTACATCTCAGACCTAATGTAGTTTTATGTTCTTATGTGTGCAATAGTGATCCTAGGCCTCCCTCTCATGAATGACACAAAGATAGTGAGCGATAGCTAGATAAAATGCAAATGTGTGGATGAAATAGAATGAAATCCCCTTCCTATGTAATGTGTATGCAGAATAATGTGCTTAAATGCAGTCCCTTTGATATGTAGATAGATAGTCCCTTGATTGAAATTTTGCCACACTTATTTGGTATGTATGTTGTGTTTATATAGGGATATCTTGCTTGAATTTTGACACTAATGACCGTACATGCCGACTAGTACCTTGTGATATGAGTGGGAAAACTGAAAATACCAACCTCAAGTGTCAAAAATAAGATCAAACATAAAGATGGAACATGGGCACCCAGGATGGATAGGAGCACCTGGGCACTAGTGTCCAAAGATAAATTATGACATATGAGTGGAGAATGATTAACAGGGATCCCTGTGATCTAACCAGAACTAAGTGTATGAGTGACAAGTGTGAAAGATAAAAGCAATAGAAACCAACAAGACAAGCGAATGGACTGGGGAATGGGTCACCAGTGAATACTTTTCTTATGCAAGATCCATACATAAAACAACGTATTTGGCAATATTGTAAATAGTAGTAAGTGCATAATTTTGTGTCTATAATATGAACCACATTTTTTGTGAATGTTGGTCATAGTTTACCTATGAAATATAAACATAGTTCATGCAATTTTGTAAACACAATGAAATCACCATATATTCTTCATAGTTCATGATGTGTGTGTGTGTGTGCGCGCGCGCATGTGTCAATACTCCTTTATTATCTCAGTGAACACATATCTCAAATCCCATAATATACTCAATCCCTTCCTAGTATATCTCAACTAGTTTATTATCTCCTACACATTTCAACCACTCCTACATGATTTCTACTAAATACTATTTATGTGAGTCAATAAATCGTAAGTAGTTGTATTACATATAACTTATTATTAATATCACAATACTATTAACAAATAAAAAAAACATTAAATAATGTGAGCACTAACAATCAATATTCTTAACATTCTCCACTTAGTGTGAACATGGAGAGAAAAATCATCCTTTGACTAAGAGACATACATGTAGTCTTGACCTTCCTCTATAATTCATCTTGATTGTGCGAACACATCAACTAGGAAATGGGAACTTCATCGGCCAGTCATGGGAACATCAACTACTGTTGGAACTCATCAAGCAAGTAAAAATAACTTCATCAACCAAACCAATCAAAAGTAGTGGGAACATCACATCTACCATATACTTTTTCAAGATCATCTTCTACTTTAATACATGTGATCTATATCTCCTATAATACCCCACCTAAGGGAATATATTGGAATTTTTCCACTTATTACGCATGTGAATAGGTTTATTCTTTTGCTCTTATTTTTAAAAACACACCAAAAAATACAAAATGAAATGCCACCAAAACATAATGTGGCCCCATCGTTAGTGGTTGATGAAAGGATATTGGTTTTCCTCCAGCCTCCATTCTCTGGTATGATGTTTCTAGCTCAACAAACTACAAAAATTGAATCTCAAATTGTTACCCCCATAATTTGGACATCGCATACATCCAATGATGTATCCAATTATAATGTAGGTAATTGTTTTTTATTTTTCAATACTTTTGACAACTAATCTTTGAATATTGATACAAACAAATTTCAACATTGATGATGGAGACACATAAAAAATACTTTTGTTGACACAAAATTAATTTTTGTAGCTAATGACGACAATTAAAATAGTACCATTTAATTAATTTCACCACAATGACAATAAGACAACACAATTTATGAATCTTTTTAACAATGCTTATAGGGTATTTAAATATCTAATAATGACTTTATTAAAAATTGGAATCAGAATTATAGACTCAAATTTAGATTGTAAAATTTTAAACTATAAATCATTGACTTGTGGAGTTTGAAAAATTCTAACAAGACACTTCCCCTATGTATTAAAACAACTATAAAAATATACATTTAATATTGAAATAAGTTGATTTTGAACTAGAAAAATCATAATTTTGTATTGCAAATGTGGAGTTAGTGTAAAATTAGGGAATATTGAATTGTGGGAAATGTCGAACTTGGGATCTAAGGCGAGATAATACAATCAAATGAAAACAACCGCACCAGAACATTTCACCTTTCTTTCCCCCATAATATGATAACATGCCTCACTAAAACAAATCATAGTTATCGAAGAATTCCTAAGTATTGGGAAAAAATAATGTTAGCACAAAAGAAATGTGGATAAAATTTAAGGCTCTATTCCCAATGTTGAATCCATATATAAACCTCAATGTAGTGAATGATGGTGCATACCAAATGCAATACAGGAAGAAATTAAATCCCTTAAATATGTCAATATTATGCAAGAATCATGTATAATTCAAGAGCTTAGATGATTGAACGATGTAATTCTGCACTGCTTGATGTGTTAGAATGACAAATACAAAATGTAGATATTTCCATAGATCACTGAATTGATAAAGATTGGATCTATATTACATAATGACAATTATATCTATCATACCTTGTGCTACATATTTTGATTACTATGTACTCAACCCTCATCCCATCTATTCACATAAACTACTTTTTAATGTTATTTGCATATATTTAAAGCCTATATTTCTAACAATTCCCCTTTAGAGGGTAATAAAATCCATCCCAACCTCAATGAGATGGAAATTTAAGTCTATATGACTTTTCCAACATACGCACTTGTGCACACTCCAAAAATTACAACCCATGAGACCACATTTATTTAAGGCATTTTAAAATATGTGTCATACAAATCATGACCCCAACACTTTAATGACACATGATATGGTCAATAACACAACATGTCACACAATATGTAAGAGTATAAAGAAGTCAAACAAATGTAAATGCATAAAGTTGTCAAGTTTTAAGAAATGTCATATGAAAAGGAATGACTTACACATGATATGTACAATAACTTCAGTGTACAAGTAGATGTGTCTATAATGTAGATGATTGGTTTCAATAGTTTAGGGATCATATCATAAGAGAGGATTGTATGTCACATTTAAAATTAGAAAATTAATCTTGTGTTATAGTAGTTATATTTGTTGATAGCTATGTCATTTAATTGTGCATCATGTATTGTCATGTAATAAGCACAAGATTTTAGTGTAAACGAAAGGGCATTAGTGTCCATTTAGGGTCAAGCCAACAAAACTTCTATTGAACTACATTATGTCATGAAAAACTATGTAATATAGATTATCAACAATATTGACATAAGGTAGAACCTAGTGGTAAAATTATATAAATAAAAGGAGCTAAGATATAACCATCGTCATAAACCCAAGGGAGAAGTAAGGTTACCCTAATGCACTTGTGAAACGACTAATGCAACCATATAATTAGTATTTCTACAATAAATAGGATATTGACGTGCTCGAGTAGGAACGATGGGATTGTGATGAAAGTTAACATGTTATATACCTTGGGATAAAGCCATGTGTGATTTACACCACTCATGCCACTATGAATGAAGTGATAAACTACATTATATAAAGGATTTGTATTTGGAAAAGGTATTTATATGTCACTTTTCACAATGGTTGGGTATTGTAGATGACATGTGACTCAGTAATGATATCTTAAAGTGTGGTCTCCATTTCCAAATAATGAAGGTTTGTGGCCATGGAGGTGGGATCTAGCACAATGGTCATGAGAGATTCTTAATGAAAACTATCAACTTAAAAAGGAGTAGGTATATATGTGTCTTTAATAGGTGTTAGCTCTAGTGGAGAGCCATCTATACATACAGCTTCTAATGCAATTTTTATAGCACCAATGTGATTACTCAGATATAGAATATATTCATACATAGTATATTGTTATAATATATGAGAATGATTTAGATTAATTTGAGATTATATTTATGTTTCTTAGAGAGAATTTTGTCCATCTCTAATGCATATATTTTATTCATTATGGGAATATAGAGGAACAAATAAAAAATTAGGAATTTAGATAGACCTAATGGGCTCAATAGGATTTGATGCTAGACATTAGATGTCACAGTTGAATAAATATCTAGACTCTTACTAGATATAATATGGTTTTGAAGAAGAAAAATAAGCAACATAATGTTTGTGATTCCCAATCTCTTGCTTTTTTTATTAATCTTTTTTGAACCAACATTCATATACTAAACACAATAAAACAAAGTTTCACAAATCACATAAAACATAACTAAAAATATCATTTCATTATTACATTTACAAAATAACTAGGATATAAATTTTGATGTCTAAGTAAGTCATATTTACTTAATTATTTATTTATGAATGTGGTTTATTCCATAATTAGTTTTACTTTTTTAAAATACTATGCTAACCATGCTTGTACTTTTAAATTATTTGTAGGTCTGTAAGGTACCAATCTGATCCATGGTGTAGGTTGATTGACTATTGGGATAGTTGTTATTTTGTTCAACTAAGTTGGAAACAACAAACTGCAAATGTTCAATTAGAATACGGAAAAAATATCACAAATCCCATTGGTCCTATGGGATTTGCTAGAGCTTGGCTCGATTTTTAAGTATCATAGCTTAAATTAGTTTCTACTAATAAATGTTCAAGTTTTTTTTAATACAATATAAATTAATATTATATTTGTATTTTCCAACAAGAGGACTACGGTAAACCTATCCAATCTTGGCATAGAATATTATATCTGTACTTATATATATATATATATATATATATATATATATATATATATATATATATGTTTCTCTACAAAAGGAAATGACCGCCACTGGATTCCAACCATTAACTATACGATACATAAATTCAATGGAAAATATATTTTCAAATTATTATTTTTTATTTTGTCAAATTTTATGAGATTATTAACAGAGGTTTATTTTGATTTTATGTAGGGGACATGAAATATTGTTCCTGAGAGCAAGTGGAAAAATTCCTTGCGTAATAAATGGGAGCCACATCACTACTAGTGTTATCGTTCAATGGATGCTTTAACAAGTGGAGCCAGTGGGGATTTGGATGTATGACAATGTTGTCGAGGTGTTAATGATACTATAGGTAAGGGTGATGCTTGGAAGGGATGAGATTTGGGGGACATGAAGATGAGGACCCTCATTTCTGGGGTCGACATTGAATATTACAACTCTATATTATGGATACTGACCCTAATATTGTATGGGGTTAATCATGAATCTATATTTATTTTTTATTATAATATCGTTACGAATTTTGATTAATTATTGAATGGTTTGATTATCAAGTTTAATTTATTATTGTTTCCTTAATTATTTTTTGTTTGTAGTCAATTTTATATTTAACATATTTTTCATTTTTTATGTTTATCATTATAATTAACATTAACATCAAAAATGTATAACTAAAGTTGTATAATATAATAATACAATTAAATAAATGACCAAAGTCACAATGCACATTAGACCTAAGTTGTAATTGAAGTCATAATTAAGTCACAATTATAGTCACACTAAAGTGGAAATTGAAGTCACATTAAATTCATAAACAAGGACGGAATTAAGTCACAATTTTAGACTGAATAAAATCACAATTTTAGACCGAAGAAAATCACAATTTTAGACCGAATAAAATCACAATTTAATTCACAACTAGTTTTGTAATTTAATTTGGATGTAGTGTCACAATTTAAGTCGTAACTAGTGTCACAATTTAAGTTGGATGTAATGTCACAATTTAAGTCAAGATTATGATCACAATTAAACTCAAATTTTAAGTCACATGTAGTTTCATTTTTAAGTCACAATCAAAGTCAATATAAATATGATACTAAAGACCCTTATTAAGTCGGGCATTAATTCATACTAAATTTGTGAATTAAGTCACCATAACATCCCAATTTAAGTCACCTTAATGTCCTAATTTAAGTCACCCTAATGTCATGCTAACATAAATTAAGGGTGACATTAGGGTGACTTAAACTAAGATATTGGGGTGTCTTTAGTGTGACTTTATAACTTATGTCATTTAAAGTTGTAGTTTAAGTCATAGTTAAGTCATTTTCATGACTTTAAATTTGACTTTTGGGTTGCTATTTGGAACTCCAAAAAAACGTATTTGGAGACTTAAAAGTGAATTAAACATGACTTCATAGTGACTTATTTAAGTCAAAATGTGGTAGTGTAATCTATAGGTTGGGGTCAAGTGGATGAGGGGAAAACCCTATAGATATCATAGGCTTGGACTATAAAAGTGTATTGTGTCCTATAGGAGTAGTATAGTCTAATGTGGTATGATGTATAACATAACATAAGAGTGAGTGGAAGACCAAGGGATTAGGCACACATGAAATCAAAATAAATTATATGAGCAATAAAATCATGTAAACCATGAATGAGAGTCCTTAACTAAGTGATATTATGATTGATGCTGGTAGTCAGAGTAGTAGTCCACTCTTAGTGGCGAGTTGGACTTGCTCTTGGAAACTAGTGTTGTTTTTCTAGGCCTGGAAGATGAAGATTAGTCGAATTTAATATTGCAATATTACAATTTGTGATTTTTTAATAGTGTTCCTTAATCCCTTGATTGAAAAACATCTACATAATGGAAACAATTCCAAATTTTAGGAGAAGGAAAATAAAAAGTAGCTTATACATCAATGTATCTAATGGTGGATGTAACACAATACAATCTACACATATGTAAATTTCAAAAATAGAAAATGAAGTGGCATGAAGAAACTATGATAGAACTGACATATCATAATGACCAAACATATCCAAATATTGGTTAATTCAAATAGGAAATTACAATTAGATTCTCCATTTAATTACGCAGTTAAACAAGCTTCCTTAAATGTAGACTAAGTGTAAGGGCATGGTCCCATGGAGTTGGGAATCCATAAATATCTCAACGAGTGTTGCTGATAGAATTTAGGAGCATTTTAGTTGTTTTACAGTCTCATGAATTTGATTATCGTCCTCAACAATTTCTACTGAGAAATAATGATAATTTGCAGGTATATAATGATTATCCCCCCCAAATTGACCTAAAAAATAGTGGCGGGAATGCATATTTTTTGCTAGATGGAAACATAACAACATAAAATGTAGGGGGGAATTGTCAACCCCCTTCTCCATCCACCTCTTAATTTTAAGGGGCAAAAAATGTGGAGCTCCTATTTCACAGCCTTAGATTTTGTTTTTTCTTGTAGCTGGTTGTAAAAATAATCACAAGACCTCCTGCAATAGGAAAATAGGAGTTGTAGCCCTTCCATGGGACCATACCATAACTTCTCCCTTTCTAATATTGGAAATCAATTTGACCCTTCTCATGATCATTCTATAGTGATTATGCTTCTTACAGGAAGCTTTCTAAAAGAGGTAAAGAGTTGGCCGATTTTCAGAATGAACACTTGAATATTTGACACCCCTTCAGATGTAAGGATATTTCTAAGGAATTCACATGTAATAGATATCATTTTCTATTTTCTTGACTTCAAGGATACCATTCCTACACCTAAACTCAAAATCTAAAGGAAATAGATATTTAGATCATGTATGGGGAACATTATTTTTCTATCTAAAGAAACAAGGATTATGGAAGAGCACAAGTGGGTTAGTAAAAAATAATGATACGAAACACATAACAATGTAACAAAACATTGTTTCTAGGAAATACAAATTCTATTCATAAATGGTGAAAAGGGAAATACAAAGATGTATAAATAATGAGTAAGACTAAGAGATAAGGATCTTGTATTAGAAGGGGCAAATGCCCTTTCAAATTGTCTAAACTATTGTGAAATAATACCAAATAGATGTATGTTAGAACCAAATTGAACAAAGTAGTAGTATGCTTCAAGTGGGTACTAGCTTGTTCTCGATATTACCTTATATCCATATATTATAGCATGTTACAATATGTATACAATGATAATAATAAGTACAACCAATAACTATTATTGGAGGTACATTTACATAAATCCAACTTCATGTGTGTGTGGCATTTAGAATCCAACATATGGCATACCACAATAATATTCTCACTTGGCCTCATGTTGTATGTGCCATTTGTATACCTATTTGGAAATAATTTACTGATGAGTGAAAGATGATGTGTAACAGTCTCATGTAGATCTAAAATGACAAATGACATATAAGTAAGTAAGGTGCAAGCGTGATCGCATAAGAGACAACTGTGCAAAGTTGCATGACATTATAAGAGATTTAAATGGAGTGCAAAAGGGAATGTAAAAATTTTAGAGTCTATGAAGGTTAGAATGTGTTAACACAATACTGAAGGAGTGGCACGTGTTGTGAAGCGTGTATGGGGGTTGTGAGTGATTACACAAGCTAGGAAGATGGTGAAGTATGCACACACAACATAAGGGATTCCACGTGGAAAAATGCTAGGGTATCATAGGACTTATGCAAAGGTAATTAGTGTAAGGAAAGATGTGGGTGAGTGGAAATATGAAGGAGATGGAACAAAGAGTGTTATGTAATGTTGAAAATTATTATACAAGCCATGAGATGCCAAAAGTGTGGTAAGGAAATCCACATAGGAGGGGTGAGCCAAGAGGGAAGATAAAAACAAATAAGTGGATACAAAACTACAACGAGACTTTTTTTGTTTCCATAAAATTCCACAAATTAGAATTCGAGATCTACAAGATAAGTTTGAAAACATAAACAATTTGAGATATTATGAGGCAAGATGCAAGGATACACAATAATCCTTCACTTTTTCTTGAGAAATAATGGTCTTCATTGCTTTAAATATTAGCCTAGGAATTTGAAACAAAAATCACTAAAGGTTGTACCACTTAACTTGATTGACACAATCCCCAACCTTGAAAACTAAAATAACTAATGAGTGTCATGGTGGGTATGGGTATCTATCACTTTGATAAACGAGTCCATAATTGCAAGCCACAAATGTTTAGGGTCTAAATCATTTGATGGTGTTTCACTGTTGGATCAAGAAGTTTATGGAAGTAAAACTTGAAAAGTTCCAAATTGAATACTTGGTGTATGTTCAAGTACAAAGGAAGATAAAGGATTAAGGAATTCTCACCAGCTACATGGAGAATGGTGGAAGGACCATAATACAAAGTCTTAATCTTTCAGTGTGGACATTTGAAGTGTTCCGTAGGAAGACGCAACCAAAAATTATCACCAACTTAGAATGCATGAGGAGTTTGATGGGTGTTATGACACTGTTTGTATTTCTATTGTGAGTGAGAGAGAATATGTTGAACCTATCGATGAAAATTTTCTATATGGTGCAAAAACATTCTCTTCTTTTCCTAATTCCCTTTTTTATCAGTGTTGATTGGTGCATAACAAAAAATATCTACAGGTATAATTGGTTGTAACCCAAAACATGCATAAAATGAACTATGCCTTGGGGAACTATGCATATCTCTATTGTAGGCATGTTGAATGTAAAGTAAGTTAATGTCACAAGTGTGAGCATAAACATTATAATACATGCATAGAAGATGAACTATGGTGCAATTGACAACCTCTATTTGTCGATTCATCTATGGATGAAACATCATCGATTGATCCCTTGATGTGTACCCATCAATTCTCAAAGTGTTTTCTATAAATGACAAACAAATAGAGGATTGAATCAAATATGATGGATGTTGGGAGTCCGAAGTGACCCATATATAAGTGAGAAAAACGTGAGCAATTTCAATCGCAACAATTATCTTCCCGCAAGGAACCATGATGGCCATCTTTAAAAACCTATCCACTATAAAAATGCCTCATCATTTGGAGCATTATCATAGGAAGTCCAATCATGAAATCCATGTTGACAGATTCCCATGGTTTGTATGGAATTGGTAGAGTTGTATAGATTCCTAGATTTTATTCATGGGTTTGGTGATGTTGTATAAATGTGATTGCAGTGCAGCTAAAGTATATTTATTTCCAAAGTACCCAGATGTCTTAACAGGTATGAAAATTTAAATGCTAAGGTCTCTAATTTTTTATTAAGCTAAATGTGAATTTATATGCCTAATCTGATTTTTATTGCAACAATAAATGAATAAAATATTAAGTACGAGGATTCACCCAAGAAAGTTAAGTAAGAAATTATGAAACCCTAAGTGCAAAGAGAGGGTAGAAAGATTTAGCTGATTCGAAGAGATCCCAAAGGTGCACAAAGCTGGAAAACTATAATATCTGTAGAATTGACTGTCACAATGAAGCTCGATAAAATGTAGAGATGAAGGAATATGATGGATTGGGGTGTCTGGAGAGGGACAAGGGTGCCTTTGGGCCCCCTAGGCCTACTTTTGGGAACCTATGTCTGCCGAAATGATAAAAAACCTCCTATGAGTGGTCGCAAGGCATTCACTGTTGTTCACCTTTGGTTATTATGAGGTCGCACAATGATCACCGAGGTCATTGGAAACCTACAATGAAACAATGACCTGCAAAACCCTCAAATAGAAATCAAATCCTAAAAATGATATATATAGAATGAGCGGTCAGACTGTCCTCATCTATCAAAATGGTGATCTTTCAATTGAGCACTACACTACATCTCAGACTCAATATAGTTCTGTGTGTGTGTGGAATTTTTCCCTAAGTGGATCTCGTGCGTGTCACACTTGATAGCGAGCACGTAAGCTAGATGTAAATAAATGTAATAGATGTGTGCATGGAATAAAATGAACTTCCCTCCTATGAAGTGTTTATGCTAAATAACTGTAAAGATGAAAAGTCACAGGCAAGGATGAGAATTGACAAGTAACCTTTCTCTACACCCGACCTCCCGAGGTCATGTCGGGACAACCGTTTGTTTGAATTGTGGGTGGCTAGATGATAGCCACAACCACAATGGATGAGGAATTGGATGTATGAACAAATAAGTTTTCAAGTCAACATGATATCTTCAGCTCGCAATATTGGTATCTACTGGTCGAGAGTGTAAAACACCTCTCTAACATGTGGTGGTCTGATGGATGGTTAAGAAATAATTACAAGGCAGAGACTCCAATTGATGTTAAGTTCTGTGGAGATTCTCACTAGTGGTTGTGGGATATGTGGAATATAACTAATCTAAACCTCGGGTGACTCATACTGATATCCGGACAGAGTCATGCAATTGTCTTGTTCCTAGGGTCAGTTGGCAGGAGCATTCCAATATGCAAGGGCTAGTTCAGGTTCCTTGTTCAAAAAACTTAATTGTGATATGATATTGGGTGGTAATGGTTATGTGTGAAAGATTACTGTGCGCAGGATCGTGTTTATGTTAGTGAGGGATCTTGATGCGTTTGGTTGTGGAACTGTAGGATCACTTCCTAATATTCTTGGGTTTTGGGGTCCTTGTATGGTCATGTTAAGAATTAATCTTGATTTCCAAATATCCAATACTCATAAGATTTTTCAGCTTCTACGTTTAATACAAGGAGTTGTGCGATCTTCTCAAAATATGTCACTAGTGTTCTAGAAACTTTTATCCGTAAGCTTGTATCTATATCAGTAAGAAGGTCTCCTACATTTGGTTATGGAACTAATGGATCATAGCGAAATGTTTGTTCTCTTTCAGGTTCGTGTATTGGTCATATGGGCATTTAAATACTTTCAACGTAATCTATAATTGGGTTGATTTGACCAAAATTCATGTGCTTTGTCGTCTTCAATGTTTAGCTCTCTCAATTGCTCAGTGATTGTTTGTGGATCTGTTGTTGTTTGGAAGACATGAATTCTAAGACCTTGATCTATGTCTACTATTGTTGTCAAAATATTTGGCTGAGGTATTATTGGTTCAAATATGTAATCCCTGGGTTCTCTAGGGCCCGTAATTGTCATGCGAGAAGTAATTGAATTTAATCTAGTGAAATAATTACGAAAATGAAATCTACACTATGTTTATTTTTGTATTTTCCAAGATTTAAACTGAATAAAGCAATAAAAGCAGCTAATCTAATGAAAGTAAAAATATATATATATATATATATATATATATATATATATATATATATTAATTTTAAATAATAAGTAACTATTCTAAGAAATGAAATCTAATACAAGTGATCAACTGGATGTAGTTGATTACTTGTGTAAATATGTGAATCTAAATCTAAACAACTAATTAATTCAATCAAAGACCCCCAACCTTACCTCAAAAGTGAGGAACAAATCATAGCTTCTCAAAAGCTATTATTCCCTACAACTTCCCTGGTAATGTTGAAAGCGAACTCAACTGAAATGAAATAATTCACTACTCTATTTGATAGGGATTTGCAATCAATAAATTCAACACTTGACAATTTGAACTAATGAAGAAAACAAATAAGCAACTCCAACCTGGAATTTATAGAACAACGATAAATCTAGCCATGGAGTAATTTGTCCCCTCAGTATGATCTTTTCATTTCTACGTGCTCACATGAAACCAAAGGAGTTGGGAGTGCAACAACAACAGCGGGAGAAGGTACTTGAACAATGACATATTGGAGGTAAATTGAACATAATGCAAGTAGGAGAGAGATATTGCAAGTGAACAGAGCTTGGCTATGCAATTCCGAGTAGGATTGTCGTAGGAATAGGACACAAAACACACCAAAATTCTCAGACCCAATGCACAACTTGAAGGATTAAAATCAGCAGACAAGAAGATGAAAAATAGGAAGAATTCAGAAAGAAGAATCCTAGCACTGTGGACCAGAAATGAATTCCTTTCAAAACACACAGACCATTTTCTTAAACACAAGCTTTGTATTTATAAGATTTTGGTTGAGGGATTGCAAGTTTTTATTGGCTTCTTCTATCATATTATAACAAGAATTACTGTTGCAAAGTGGTTGGGCATTAAAAAAAGCTAAAACGGATGAGAATTGTAGATTTTATTTGAATTTACACGTCTCAAAAGCACATGGAAGTTTCTGGAAAATGTGATCAGGACCACCGCGCAGTGTAGGGCGGTAGTTTTAGGATAGCCTCCCTATGTTGGGCGATGGCCACAGGACTGCCGCTCTATTCTAGGCGGCGGTTCTGACACTAAAGACCAAAAGGTAAAGAAAATGAAGGTAAAAAGCTAAAAGAAGGTATGCAAAGGTTAAGTGAGATATAATAGGCTACAAATATACATTTTTCATAGCTTCTGGATTCTGAACACCTTGCAAACAGATCTTAATCATCATTGGGAACTTCCGTAACTATGTCTGACAATGTAGCACATACAATTTTGGGTGCGTACATATTTCCCCCTCGAAGAAGCGTTTTAGCCATGGAAGGGCGTAAAACATGAAGTTCAAGTATGGAGTTCCTGAAATGGGGACTTTAGAAGTTATACCTAAAACAACTGCGGGTTGAAATGTCACTGTCTAGATTCAAGCTACTTGCAAATGAAGTGAAAACTCAAGTGCAAATAGATAAAGATATCAAAAAATAAACACCAAATTAAAACGATAAGAGGACTTCCCTTTTGCGTGGGGATAAGGACTTACCTCCATCAACAACACTCCAACCCTATGAACACACATACTCAAAACTAGGTTAGAACAACATATATATATATATATATATATAAGCTCATTTTTCTATTCATTTACGCGTGTTGACTTGGTGATTTTCAAGCTCTGGGCCCACAATGACCATTTTCGACGAGAGTACAGTGAAAATGACCGTTACGAGATTGTGATCATGCCTCAGAGAGCGAGAGATGGACCCAAGCGGTCCCAGGTTAGTTTTTCTTACTTGTTCGTTTTAAAACCTAAAATGTAAAAACGTTAAAATATTTACCTAGGGGGGTTATCTTTTAAAAAAATTGTGTCAAATGAGTCTCTATGGGGGGTGCCCATAGGGTAATCTTTTATTTTGTCTAAAATGATGTATTTTTGTGTTTTTAAGCATTTTTCAGGGCTACGTAACCGTACGTTAAATCGTCATAGGACCGCCACCCTGAGCATGGTGACGGTTCTAAACAGAATGCAAAAAGAACATTTAAAGCTGATTTTTTTAGTGTTTTGTAATGTTTTTGATGAGCTTATCCATTGAAATGTGTTACTAAATTGCTCTTTTCTGTGTTTTGGGTGGATGCAAAAGAAGGAGGATTATATTCATTGGATTCAAGAGAGGGAGTGTGACTGGCTCCCATCTGTGTTAGACCAACTGACTTAGGCCGAGGAAAATACTCTTCAGAGGGCTGGTATTTGGAGGATTGCACGGGTGCCCCATGTCACTCTTGCAAGTCACATACTATGTGACTTATTTTCTTACTGGGATGCATACTGAAACAATTTCTGGTTGTCAAGTGTCAGGGGTGAGTGGACCATTACCTTAGAGGATGTATATCATATTTTGGGGCTTCCGATACTTGGGAGGAGGTTGAATCTCAAGACAGCTAGACCCAGAATTCTGATGACCCAGTGGGCTACTTATAGGGGGGATGGTGTTATCTAATTTGGCTCAAAGAAGGGGTTAAGGTCCTCTCTATCACCACTGCTCCCATCCCCACTATCCGTAAGGACATTATCGGTATTTGGCCTTGCGGTTGGTTGGGGATAAGGGAGGAGGCACATTGTTATATTGTTGGGCTCCTGTTGTTACAAAGATTGAGGCACATGGCCGTATTTATGCTTGGGGAGTAGAATTTCTCAGGACCACCTATCATGATTTGTACAAGGTGTTCATATTACAGGGACAATCCTTGAGCCATCCCACATTGGTTATGAGCTAGGTGTATGAGCACATCACTCCTTATTAGAGGGGAGTGTCACTCCTTATCTAAGTATGTCAACTCCTCACCATCTAATGGGTTATCTGCCAGCCAGTCTGTAATATTTTTTCCCTTAATGGATTTTTGGTTGATGAATGTCAACTCAAATTTTCCCATTAAGGTTATAAAGCGTCCAACCTTTTTGGATAAGGATCCTTGCATGGGGAATGTTCGTAGATGTGATGTTATGATTACAAACCTAGTTTCCTGGTTAAGCATATAATGCCTTAACCGCTTCATGGTGAACACTATGGTGAGGAATTCCTTTTCTTCTTATGTGTGACATGTTTCATAGTCAAGCAAGGTTCAAATAATGAAATAAACAACGCGTTCATGTTTTTCATCATCTTTTTGAGCGAACATGCAAGATAGTGACACACCTGTGGTCTATGAGTATAATATGAGTGGGCGATCTGATTTGGGGGGATGAGTGTTGGGGGTGAAAGAAAGAATCATTTAACTGATTCAAATGCCTCATTACACTCTCCCATCCAAATTTTGTAACAATATGTTTTTAGCAGATTATTAATTGGATAAATGGAAAACGTTAGATCAGGTATGAATCTGCGGATTGCACCGAGCTTACCAAGGAAATCCCTAATACTGGATTCGTTAGATGGTGGGACCATTTATAGTACGGGTCGATTTTTTTCCAGATCTACATCAATTCCTCATGAAGAGATGATGTAACCAAGTAACTTCCCACCCGTAACACCAAACACACATTTCTTAGGATCGAGGGTAATGCCATATTCAATGAGATGAGAGAGGATAATGTGAAGCACCTCAGGGTGATCACATCGTTTCTAGGCCTTAGCTAGAAGATCATCTACATAGGACTCCACAATCTTATGGATTAGATCATGAAATATGTAGGTCATAGCATGTTGGTATGTAGTGCCGATGTTTTTCAAGCCATCTGGCATGACAATGTAGCAGTAAGTTCCCCAAGGGGTGATGAAAGTTGTCTTTGTCCGGTCCTCCTCAGAGATCCTTATCTGATTGTAGTTGGAGAACCCATCCATAAGTGACAACAATTCGAAACCAGTTGTAGCATCCACAATGACATCAATGGAAGGAAGTGGGAAATCATCTTTGGGAAATGCTTTGTTAATGTCCCAAAAGTCAATGCAGATTCGTATCTTCCCATTTTTTTTAGAATAGGAACAATATTTGAAACCCACATTGAATAGTCAACTTATTTTATTAAACCAAACTATAGGAGTTTTATGACTTCCTCTTTAACCATTAACGCCACATTTGGCTTCATTGGTCTAGCATTTTGATTAATAGGTTTGGCGTCGGGTATAGTCACCAAGTTGTGGACTGCTACTTGAGGAGTGATTCATGTCATTTATTTAAAGCGAAAGGTGATGGCTTTTGAGTGTTCTTTTAGTACCTTTGTATAGGTTTCAACTTCTTCAGGGCTCAAGGAAGAACCTAACTTTAGGATTTTTGGGTCTTCCTTCATCCCAATATTAATGTCAATTGTTCCCTCTATCAAAGAGGCATTACCCTCTTTGAATTCAGGTGGGGCCAAAGGTAGCTCTAACTCCACCCTATCCTCTATGTCACAAACATCAATGTATTCCATAGAGGTAGGGTGTATGGAGTAATATCCAAAATAGGAGGAAGTGTGAGGAGTAAAAGAAAAGCCCTTCTTATGGTGTTGAGGATGTAAATCCGTATACAATCTGAGGTACCCTAGGATAACCTCGTTGTTCTCTACATAGTCTAGTGTGGGAAGTTCATTTTTAGATTCAACATATGCTAATATTAGATTTGTCGGTATTTTATAAACCAAAGGTTTAGCATGAATTGAAATTGTGAAGTGGCTTTCCACTATCTCTTCACTTGGATAGAAACGAGAAGCAGAAGTAACCATAGAATCGGCAAGGTGATTTTTTCCCCATGGGATAGATTCAATGGAGATGAAATCAAAACCTTTTCTCAAGTCTAAAACAATCATCTTATAGAGTTGTAAGTGTTCTACTCTAGCTGTATATATATTCGAAACTTGATTAACAACTAGTTGTGAATCACCTAATACCCTAATATTACGAGCGCCCATCCTCTTAGCTACGATGATACCAAGCAATAGTGCCTCATACTCAGCACTATTATTCATACACTCAAAATTGAGTTTGAAAGGAAAAGGAGTAATTTTTCCATTAGGGAGGTGAGTATCGTGCCTGCCTCAGCGCTGAAACATAACTTTAATCCATTGTAGTTGAGACTCAAACAATTCTTTGGGAAGATATATGTTTGATCGTTGTTTATATCATCACTTTCTAAAACTTTTACCATGCAGAATTTGTCAGTGGGAAGGGAACGAAGTCCCAAAACATGTCCAATACCCATGAAATCAAAAGGAAGGAGAATAGACAGGTCGTTTTCCAACAACTCAACAGTATTAGATATTGTTTTTGTTGAGGTTATCTCTATGATTGTGGCATCATTATTGACTATAGGAATTCCTATGATTATGTCAGTCACTTCTAACTCCATTGTAGGAACTATTTTTGATTCTGACGTGCAGTCTACAAGTTTGTTTAACTGATTGTTTGGGAGGTTGAACTCCATATGAACACCTTGTATTTTCTTAAGGTTGGCCAAGTGAATATCGAAAGGTTTCTGGTCACCTTGTGCCACGAATACCTTTCCCAGGTGCAAAAATATGACTTCCTGGAATAGAGTAGAGGGAATCGCCTTCATGTGGTGAATCCAAGGACGACCCAAAATCATGTTATAGTTTGTTTCCCGGTCTATAATGTAAAACTTTGTAGGGATAGTCTTTGGCCCCAAGGTGACTAGTAATATAATGGTTCCAATCGATGTCACTTTGAGACTATCATAGCCTCTCAACGTGTTCCTTTACGAAGAACAATTGGTTTCTCCATAGCCTAGTTTCTGAAGGAAAGAGAACGAGAAAATGTTTATGGCCACACCCTCATCAATCATAGCACATTTTACATAGTTATTGTAGATCCAAACTTGTAAAAACAAAGTTGGATCACACCTACGTGCTATCTTGATGTTTTTTGGCATCTTACTGATGTCAAATATGAAGCGGGCATCTATTTCTAGTTGTCCAGGAGGATGAACATCAAAGTCAACATGGTTTATTTGTGCCTCTGGGGGAGGGGTAACGTGACAAAATGCCCCAGACATAATGCTTCTAAAAGATCATCTTTATGATCGGTTGAATTCTTCAATAAATCCAAGAAGGAAATATGAGAGAAGGTTTTTGTCAAGTCATTAATTAGGTCGCATGCACCTACCGGCTTTGCCAACATTAGTCAAACATTGTCTGGTGTTGATGAAGATATTGGAATTGTCTGGGAAGAATAATCTCAATTTTTTACTATGGTGTTCACCTATGGTTCAACGTCTAATTCTACCAGACAAACTATCTTGTTTTGCTGATGACCATCCAATGGAGGTGTGATCATTGGGTTTGATGAGGTTGAGGCTTCATGATCATTATTCCCCATTAAGACACCCTTATTTTTCCATTAGGATCCAACCTGTTATTATTGGGATGATTTGGAAGAGGATCACTAAAAATCTTGAGGGGTGCATTTTGAGGGGAAACTGCTCCCATGTAGGTGTTTTGTGTAAGTGATGTAGAGTTTTCCAAGAACATATCGAAAAAGATTTTTCTTTGATCTTTCAGTAAATGTTGCAAGAATATTTTGTAATCCCTGAAAGTCCTAGTATCGTGGCCTTGGATCCTGTGGAAACCACAATAGAGGTTAGGATTATAGTCCCATGGTCTTTGGTTTGGATCTTGTTGTGGCCCAAAGTTCCAATTAGGTTATTGGTTGTTATAATTAAAGTTTGGCAGACGTTTTCCCTGGTTTTTGTTATGATATCCACTTGGACTAGGGCATTGTGCTTGGATTTTTTGTTGAGGTGGAGGATGATTAAAATCCACTGCATTAATTGTTAGAGTAAAATTATTATTCCTCTAATTGTTAGTGGGCGTTGGGTGTTTACAACGTTTGTCCTTTTAACTTTTTCTATAACACCATCCATTGTAACCCCGCGGTTTTTAATGAGGACCTTGGGTCTTTGATTGGTGTTCCCAATGTTGGGATAAGTTGTACTATTTTGAGTGGGAGTGATTTATCTCCCATTTGTTCCATAGGTCTTGCGACCACTTTCTATAACTGCTTGATTAATGTGGAGGGCACTCTCAAGCACTTATTTATAGCTTCTTTGTAGGAATTTTTGGACCTCTTCATTTATTTATTTGTTGAGAGAATGGAGGAATAAGTCGCATAGCTCCATCTGATCCATGTTTGGAGCACTTGCGGAAGAGTAGAGGACCGTGCACCATCTTTGAATGAAATGGGCAGTGGAATCATTGTGTTCTTGTTTTATATGCAAGAACCCCCTAATCTCTGTCCTTAACAATTTGTTCATGTTGAAAGCCTTGATAAACTCTAACAGAAGTTGTTTGAAGGAGTGTATTGAGGCCTTGGGTATTCTATAATACTAGTCGATGGCAACAACTTCAAAGGTTTCGTGGAATATCTTAACGACAACCACGTCCCACGGGAGTAATTCTCAGACGACTGTGGCATAGGGCTTAATATGCACATTTGGATCTTCCCCGCTTGAATTTGGGTAAATCAGATAGAGGATGTGGAAGCATGATGCTTCGTACAGTGAAATCTAGAGGCTCTTTTAGACATTTTGAGTAAGTTCCTACTGCATAGGTTTTAACCATGGACGATACCTATTAAGGAGGAGGAGGTGGAATGGGTTGTTGGTATTGTACATCGTACGCATTTTTAGGGGTGTAAGGAAACCCATGTGGTTGAACATATGTGCCAAGAAAAGAGAACATATCTCCTTGTGGTGATTTTGAATACATGTTTAAATAAGAAGAAACATTGCTCTGATATGGATTATTAGACACTAAACTAGGAGGTGTTGTATTTTCAAACGAGATAGTGTTTTGGACCGTAGTTCTATTCGGTGCTTATTGAGGGTGCCCATACGAATGTTGGGGAGGCATACCCAAATTTCCTGACCCTGTGAGAAGATCACCGGGGTTTAAAACACCCGCATAGAATGAGGCAGTGGGAGCCTAACTATGAATATGGTGAGGGTGGGAAGTTCTTGCTTGCCCCGAATATGAAACTTGATTTGTTTGGGCAAGATCTAATTCCCCAACCTTGTCAACCAAAGTCGAGATAATCTCAATTTGTGAGGGCATAGTGTTTTTCCTCAAGGGTTGTTGTTGTACTCTTTGAGGTTGCAGAGGAGTATGGCATACTACTATAAATTGTTCATAACTTTTCCAAACCTCACCAAGATTGGTTTTCATTTTGGGAGGGATAGGGGTATTGTCCTGAAGTAAGATATCAATTTGTCCTTGCAACCTTCCTAGAGGTGGGTATATGTTTTGGAAGCATTGCTCACTTCTGGTAAAATGCACTAAGTATTCCTCATCTAATAACAGGAGTAGATCTGACTACCTACTGATTTGTGGTCTAAATAAAACTCGAGGAGATGAGATAGATTCTCCAGTAAACATCATGTTATTAGAGTCTAAAAGCTTAGGTTTTTTTGTTTGATCAAACTCTTCAATCTGGAACAAGGAACTAATGTTACCTCCTTGAGGAAGAGGAGTTTGTGATGAAAGGTAATCATTTGAATGGATATCAGCCCACATAGAAAGTGAGGGTGACTATCGTTGTATACCCATTTGGTTATAGTATGCTTCAAGACCTGAGAGAGGTCTTCCGTATGCATCAAATCTTGAGATATTCATGGGGTATATAAATACCCGCAGAATAAAGGGAAGGAAGGAAGATGGATGAAATAAAAATGAGATTAGAAGGGAGAATTTGTTCCCTTCACGTCAGGTTCACCAATTTTGTATGGATGAAAAGTGACATGCGAGGATGAGAATCGACAAGTGGCCTTTCTCTGTACCTGACCTCCCAAGGTAGTGCTGGGAAAACCAGTTGTTTGAAATGTGGGTGGCTAGATGATAGCCGCAGCCGTGATGGATGAGGAATTAGATGTATGAACAAATAATTTTTCAAGGCAACATGATATCTTTGGCTCACAATATTGGTATCTACTAGTCGAGTGTGTAAAAAACCTCTCTAACATGTGGTGGTCTGATTGATGGTTCACAAAGAATTACAATGCGGAGAATCCAATTGATGTCAAGATCCATAGAGATTCTCACTAGCGGTTGCGGGATATGTGGAATATAGCTACTATGACCCTTGGGTGACTCGTACTGATATCCAGACAGAGTCATGCAATTGTCTTATTCCTAGGGTCGGTTGGAAGGAGCATTCTAATGTGCGAGGGCTAGTTCAACTTCCTCATTTAGAATAATTAATTTTGATATGATATCAGGTGGTAATGGTGATGTGCGGAAAACTACTATGCACAGGATTATGTTTACATTAGTGAGGGATCCTCATACATTCGGTTGCAGAACTCCAGGATCACTTCCGAATGTTCTTGGGTTTTGGGGTCCTTATATGGTCATGTGAAGAATCAATCTCTATTTACAAATATCCAATACTCATAAGCTTTTTCAGCTTCTACATTTAATACAAGGAGTTGTGTGATCTTCTCATAATATCTCACTAGTGTTCTAACAACTTGTATGCGTAAGCTTGCATCTATGTTAGTAAGAACGTCTCCTACATCTAGTTGTGGAAATAATGGATCACATCCAAATGTTTAGTCTCTTTTAGGTTCATGTATGGTCATATGGGTGTTTAAATACTTTCAAGGTAATCTATAATTGGGTTGATTTGACAAAAATTCATGTGCTTTGTTGTCTTCAATGTTTATCTCTCTCAATTTCTCAGTGATTGTTTGTGCATCTGTTGTTGATTGGAAGACATGAATTCTAAGACCTTGAAATATGTCTGCTAGTGTTATCAAAATATTTGACTGAGGTATTTCTAGTTCGAATATGTAATCCCTGGGTTCTCTAGGGCCTGTAATTGTCATACGAGAATTAATCAAATTTAATCTAGTGAAATAATTACGAAAATGAAATCTTCACTATGTTTGTCTTTGTATTTTCCAAGATTTAAACTGAATAAATAAATAGAAGCATCTAATCTAATGAAACTATGATCTAGTATATATATACCTGGTATATCATATCTCATGGGATATACAATATATATATATATATATATTTAATTTTAAACAATAAGTAACTATTCTAAGAAATGAAGTCTAATACAAGTGATCAACCGGATGTAGTTGATTACTTGTGCAAATATGTGAATCTAAATCTAAACAACTAATTAATTCAATGGAAGATCCCCAACCTTACCTCAGAAGTGAGGAATAAATCATAGCTTCTCAGAAGCTATTATTCCCCATAGCTCGTTAAGTAATGTTGAAAGCGATCTTAATTGAAATGAAATAATTCACTACTCTATTTGATAGGGATTTGCAATCAATAAATTCAAAACTTGACAATTTGAACTAATAAAGAAAACAAACAAGCAACTCCAACCTGGAATTTATAGAACATCGATAAATCCAGCCATGGAGTAATTTGTCCCCTCAGTATGATCTTTTCATTTTTACGTGCTCAAGTGAATCCAAAGGAGTTGGAAGTGTAGCAGCAGCAGTGGGAGAAGGTACTTAAACAATGGCAACTTGGATGTAAACTAAATGTAATGCAAGTAGGAGAGAGATAACACAATTAAACAAAGCTTGGCTATGCAATTCCTAGCAGGATTGTCACAGGCATATAATGCAAAACAGACCAAAATTCTCAGACCCAATGCACATCTTGAAGGATTAAAATTAGCAGACAAGAAGATGAAAACTAGGAAGAATTCAGAAAGAAGAAACCTAGAGCTGTGTCAGAAATGAACTCCTTTCAAAACACACAAACCATTTGCTTGAACATGAGCTTTATATTTATAAGATTTTCGTTGAGGGATTGCAAGTTCGAATTGGCTTCTTCTATCATATTATAAGACGAATTACTGTTACAAAGTGATTGGGGATTAAAATAAGCTAAAACGGATGAGAATTGCGAATGTTATTTGAATTTACATGTGTTAAAAGTGCGTGGAAGTTTATGGAAAATGCGATCAAGACCGCCACCCAGTGCAAGGTGATAGTTTCACGACCACCGTCCTATGCTAGGTGGTGGTCACAGGACCACCACCCTATTCTGGGTGGCGATTTACAAACTACTGCTCAAGCAGGGTGGTGGTTCTGACACTAAAGACCAAATGGTTAAGAAAATGAAGGTAAAAATATGAAAGAAGGTAAGCAAAGGTTAAGTGAGATATAATAGGCTACAAATATACATTTTGTGTAGTTTCTGGATTCTGAACACCTTGCAAAAAGATCTGAATCATCATTGGGGACTTTCGTAACTGCGTTCCGAAAATGTAGCACATACAATTTTGGGTGTGTACAATAACCAACACTTATGTCCCTTGGATGGTGTTAGATGGATGAAACATTAGGTGGTGATAGCTAATGCTTAGTGCTTGGTCCTTTATTATGATCACATAACTTTATATTTATATGATTCCCTTGCTTGAATTTCATAATTAACCCATAAAAGGATGACTACCAAAAAGATAAGATGCTCAAATGGCTAGAAAGGACCCAAAAGATGTGAACAAAGCATACTGAGGTCAGGGATGCCTAGAGGGGATGAGGGTGGCTGGTGGTGACATCCTGACTAGGCGTTGGTTTCTAGGATGATAAATGCCAAAGTATAAAAAGGCGGACTGAACAAGTAAGGGTGAAAGACCAAAAGTGGAAATAGAAAGCAAAGAAAGGTGGCCAAAGACATGGGTTGATTATTACTTTTCTTACTTAGGAATCATATGAACAGTAGTATGTAATTAAGACTAAATAATTACCCAAAGTGTGTGATTTTGTGTCTACATTTTCCCCCACTTTATTTTGGTAGAGAGAAATCTCGATAACATAAATTAGATAGAGATACGTACCTAATAACCATGTAGATCAATTCTAAAAGCATGCCGAGGAACAAAGAAAAGCATGGAGTGATAAAAATATGGAGCTTGGATGCTAAGGAGGAGAAAGTGAAAAAAGTGATGATTAAAATGACCCTAGGGTGGAAATGCATGTGTAGATGTTGTGATGTTCCTATTGTTGATGTTGATATTTGTTGATGTTACGATGATGTTGAATGATGTTAACTTCCACTTCCCATACAAATGGACTTGCAAAAGAGAAGAATGAACAAGTAGTCAAATACACATGTATATGTGTAAAAATCATGTAAAGAAGTATGTAAAATGAAAAATGTGAAAAAGCTACATGTGCACCTGATCCTTGATGAGGAAAGAGTGTAGAAAGGATCCTGTAGATGTTATAAAAGATCAATTTTTTTGGGCGATCTCATGCCAGTTGTATCGGCCACAAGTTTTTGGGGCGATCTCATGCCAATGATATGGAATAAGTTTAGGGAGAAAATTCTGGTGGTATCCTCCAACCTTTAACTTCATTTCACAATGTAGAACACCACTGCAGATGGTGTGTAAAATTCAAACAATTTGATCCAATGTGAAAATGTGTAGTGCATGCATGCAAAAATGCTAAGGATTGTGTTCCCTATAAAAGTCATTGTGTGGAGTTTTGTAGACTGTGTTGAACTGCCAAATAATATATAATTTCCCCCTGGTCACAGGTGTCTAGGAATGGTGAGGAATACCTAGGCACTACTATCTTGGTCTGGGTGCTAGCTTTTGTGTTGTGCTAGGGACCCAAGTCTGATTTTGAGCCTTGTCTGATACTTACAATTGTATTGTACCGGTATTGTTCTATGTTAAAATGTGACTATATGACATTGTATGGTGTGAGTGATTCACCCAAATGATGCCCCCCCTCGTTTGGGGTGCATGTGACGTCGCTGAAGGAGTATGCGGCCCAAAGGAGGACCGACAGTTGTGCTGGAACTATGCCCTAAAGGGGGAAGGGAATGTGCTTGGTAGAAACCAAGTAACATGTAAAAAAAGTGGATGGGATACAAGTGTTAGTATAAGCAAATAAAACAAGCATGTAGAAGACAACGTGTGTGCTAAGTAGGCAATATGTAAGGTAAGATGCAAGAAGAAAATGTAGAACACACAAAGATAATGTAGACCATGAAAAGTGGGATACAAACATGGGACACCACTCACAATGTCACAATAAAATCAAGTCCAAGTAGGATTGAAAGCAGACAAGTGTGAACTCAAGACAAAGGGAAAAGCCCACAAATAGTAGTAAACAATGACAAACAATGTAACAGAAAAACATGGAAGTAAATCGACTTGCAAAACAAATGCTACACATAAAGAATTCGTTAGCATGTTAGAAAGATAAAAATTATGTCAAAGAGTGTATAATCCGATAAAGAAATGTTTTATGAAATAAAATGAAACGATAACACATGTAGTGTATGAAATTGGATGCCCCCAGGAGCCATTGTGGGACTGGTAATAGGTACTGCACCAAACATCCATGTTGTTTGTAATAATTTTGTATAATCTACAATCACAAATAGAAAGTAAAGAGAACATGCATGTGTGTATGATAAAGATAATGACATACAAGATATCTATCTAGCATGTGTAGTAAAGTGTACATGTAAAAACATAAGTAAGAGTAAATGCAACCAAAATATGCAGTATGTTATGGGTGAGACGGGATGGAATGCAATGTGAATGAAAGGATCAACATGCCCCCAAGCGGATTTACTTGTATGAGATGAGGTCCATTTATTTATGCCCCCTCAACAATAAAGAATGAACCATAAACGAGAGTGTGTCATCAGGAAATGGTTTGAATTATGTGTATGAAAAATATGTGATCTTCAAATCGTAAAGTGTAGAGTGTAAGCATGTGACTAAGTGAGTGTGTGAGTAAACGCACGCATGTGGTGAGTTCCATTTTGATATATAGACCCTCAATAAGCAAGTATGGACCATGGAACTATATTACGTCATAGGGTAATGACTGCAACTTGTACAAGTGGATGTCCAAAAAGATATATCGTGAATGTGTAGAGTAGAGGCTACATAGAAGGAGATGAATATGTGAGATGTGAAGTGTGTAATGTGATGTGTAGTGTGTAAGTCTCATGTATATAGGATGTCATCAACAGTCAAGTGTGAATCATAGCACGAGAGTGCATTATCGGGAAATGATGATACAAATCTATCAAGATGTATATAGTGTATGCTAAAGTCTAGATGTGAAATGATGTGAATATAAGACGTGTGTCGATGCTAGGGGGAGAAATAGGTTTGATGCCCCCAAGTGCGTGATGATGAATGTGATATTTGATAAAAGTGAAAGAGGAGGGTCCTCCAACCGATGCTCGTGGAGATAAAAGAGTGTGATCATGCTCTAAGAGTGGTGGTATATGAGATAGACGTTGCGTGGCTGAATGCAACCTATATGCATGTGACCGATGAGTATATAGTGGGAAAAATTTTATAACAAAGTGTGGAGGTAATTGAGACCTATGCGAAGTAGAACATGGAGACAATGAAAACCTATGTCAATCAAACCATGCAAGAGATGGACACTTATGTCAAGCAAAGCGCAGAGGTGATGACACATATGTGAGGTGAAAGGAGGTGGTGAAGTATGCTGGTAGATGATGTAGCAGAATCAGTAGGAGAAGGATGTTGATACTAATTTTTAGATGGACGTTACTAGATCGATGAGACCGTGTAGGCCAATGCACGATATAGGTGAGCTCGAGAGCAGATTGTGCATGTAGGTATCGATGTGTTGAGAAGTGGTTACTTAGATGGCTCTTGATGTATGCACTCATTACATGAATCAGAGTTTATGAACCCATTGAGATGTAACAAGTGGAGAGGACACCATTGATAGAGATTACTTGGTTATTGTGAATGAACTTGAGACGTGAAAGGGCACAAGAGTGGTGAGAGGACCATTTTTTTCTTAACTTGTAAAGCATAGAAATCATTTTCATTATGTTCATTGATTTGAGTATAATTACAATATGGAAGACTTTGACATCTTTCAGATTTGATAAGCCAGGGTAGCAATCAGTAGAACTGATAATATAATTAGTTAGTGTGTTATGATTTTTTGCCAGAATATTTTGTTTCATATCATTGATGTACAAGCTTGATACGTGATGGGGAGCGGTATAGATTTAAGGTTCACTAATGATGTTCACGTGTATAAGACATAGAATGAAGATAAGGTGTAGAAGGAGAACAAACCTGAGCCTTAGAAGAATCCTTAAGATGTTGTATTTCATATTTAAGTGATCTAATCGCAGATTCTATAGCCTAAAATTTATCTTGAAATAAAGATTGAAGAGCTTGAATACATTTGCAAAGGAGATTCATTGTGAAATAGAACCAAGTATGATTCATCAAAAAGATGATTGAAGATAACATTCACTTGATTAGACAACATGTTTATAGGTAAATACATAGTGTCTGAAGGTTATATAGAGAGCATCTTGATACAATATTGGATGCATTATGTAAGTAATCATGGATGGAAAAGTGTACTCGATGGTACCTATATGAGCCATGTTGGAAAATAAGAAGGATCCAAAAGAGTATCGATCGAATTCAGATTCACCAAAATTATTCAAGCTGAATATGGAATATATATGCCTAATCTGATTGCTATTGCATATCATTAAATGAATAAATCAATTAAATACAAAAATTAATCAAAGAAAACTAAGCAATAAAGTGTGAAATCCTAAGTTGAAAAGAGAGGGTAAGAAAATCCTTAGCTGGTTTGTAGTGAAATTTGGACAGGTACCGAAGTGCTAGAAAAATGGATGAAAAAAGAGGGACTGAAACTATCGAACAATGAAGCCTCATAAAAAGCATAGATGAAGGAATTTGATGGACTAGGGTGCCTTGAGATTGGGAAAAGGGCACCTATGCGAGTGTCCCTAGGCCTATTTTTGGGTGCAACTGTGTCTACGGAAATTCTGAAAAAACTTCCTCTAAGTGGTCGTGAGGTATTTGCTGTTGTTAGCCTTTGGTCTCAATTGATGTGAGTTCGCAAAATGATCACCATGAGGTCACGTATGAAACCTGACAATGAAATGATGACCTGCAAAACCCTCAAATAGGACATCAAATCCTAAAATATGAAAGATGTTAGAATGAGGGATGGAATGTCCTTAGTTGTCAAAATGGTGATCTTAGAACTGAAGCATTACACTACATATCAGACCCAATGCAGTTCTGTGTGTGTGTGTGTGTGCAAAATCATGTGACCTTACGTGGCTCTTATACGTGTTGCACTTGATAACAAGCAAATTAGTTAGATGTAAATAAATGTATTAGAAATGTGCACATGGAATAGAATGAAATTCCCTCCTTTGAAGTGTGTATGCAGAATAACCAATCATTGTGTCCCTTGGATGGTAATAGAAGGATGCAATGGAGCTCTTAGATACTGGATGGATACAACCTTAGGTGGTGATAGCTAATGCTTAATACTTGGTCCTTTATTATGATCACAAAACTTTATATTTATATGATTCCCTTACTTTAATTTTTTAATTAACCCCAAAAATTATGACTACCAAAAATATAAGATGGTCAAATGGATAGAAAGGATCCAAAATATTTGAACAATGTATACTGAGGTCAGGGGCGCCCCGAGGGGACACAGGGTGCCTAGCGACGCTGGTGTCATTTTTTGAGTGAGTGCAAGTGTCCAGGATGATAAATGTCGAAGTATAAAAAGGTAGATTGAGCAAGTAAGGGTGCAAGACCAAAAGTGGCAATGGAAAGTATAGAAAGGTGGCCAAAGACATGGGTTGATTAGTACTTTTATAACTTAGGAATGATATGAATAGTAGTATGCAATCAGGACTAGATAATTACCCAAAGTGTATGATTTTGTGTTTACAATTTCAAGCTTGCTATGCTAAAAAATGTATTTCATTAACATATTACTTGGATGTCAAATTTCTATCATAAGCTTGTTGTAGATAGGTGTGGTGAGGGTGGGAAAGAATTTTGTAAATTTGTAACACCCTTAGGATAGATACAACCCTATTTTTTAAAAAATAGAATAGGTTAGAAAGGGATGGGAATTTTTCCATTTTAGATTCTTCCTTGTCACTTATTTTCCACTTGTGGTATATACCATATTGTTGTCCAAAATTACACCCCATGTAATTTTGAACAACTCATCATGTGGACATTTAATCATATTTGTGTTCTCAGGAAAAAGTCCGATGAGACACTAATGTCAATCTTCTGCAGAATGCAAGAACTTAGTGTTTTGTGGGTTCTTCTAAACCGCATTAAATAAATGATATGAGGCGGTCCAGGAATTCAGGTGAATTTTGATAATTTTAGTGTTTCCTAGAGAGGTTATTGATACCTTCATGGCAATAAGGAATATTAAGTCCATTCCGTAGGTTGAATTATTGACAGAGGACCGTAGAGTTATATATGCACGACGATTGTGGGAGGTTAGAGAACCAACTAAGTTCAAGAGGCTATGAATCACTAGGACCAAGCCTGTTCCATGGGGGATATAAGCAATTCCTAAACATAAGTAGAAAATGAAAGGAGATAGCCACCAGGATCCACAAATGGTAGACGAATTAAAAATTTGTGGTGCAATCTGTTGTACAAGCCGTAAATACCAAGGTGACAACGTTTTCCACGAGTCTTCCAAAATGCATTGGAAGTCACGGAGGTCTTAATTGAAGGTATATCCGCAAAATATTTCAAAGTCTATGCCAGAATTTCAAAACAAAGAGGTCAACCACCCCAACCATCGTAAATTTAATGAAGCATAGTGTTCTTCGTTGTATATAGTTTGATGAGCATGCGATAGAATTAAAGGGTTGTGTTGTCTAGTTGTTGTCTGTTGGATTTCATCTGAGGGCATCCCATGCTCATACTACAAGAAAAATCACAAGAAATCACATGCCCATGCTATATTCAACACATTTTCAAGGGATTAGAATTCTAGCTCGGCGGTCCTCCCTTCTTATCTCTCCCTTTCTTTCTCCTTTCCATAAATTGTATAAATGCAAGTGCTTGCGCACTTTGTAGGGGTTCTTCTCCCTTTTCTTCCTTAGAAAATTTTGCAATCTCTTCCTATGTGAAACTCAAAACTTTTGCATTTGACATATGTAACTCGCGAATGGAGATTTTCTTTCCTCGGATTTGCGTATGTAAATCGTAAAGGATTTATTAATGCAAGTGTAGGTTATCTCTATTTCCTTCAAATACATCTTATGTTTGGTGTAAATATTCTATCCCTCTTGCATATTTCATATTCTTTCACTTGTTTACATTGGAATCACATGCATTTCATAATCCTAGTACAATGTCATGAACTTTCATCTATGTGTCACTTGGAATTGGGAGGAGTCCCACCTTCTTTCCATGGTGCTATAACTTGCCCTTTTAGCTTAGGTTTTCTTTTTTCATTTTCTCTAAATCTCTCTCTCCCTGGTGCCCTTGGAAGTTTTAGTGTAGGATTATCTTTAGGAGTATATTTAGCATTAGAAGTAGGTTGTGTTCTGAGGGTTTCATAATCCGCGGAAGAGGAAGAAGACCTTCTCTGGAGGTCTGTCTCAATCCGCAAGTCACACACTTGGAGACAGTCCACTGTTGCCTAAAAAATTTGGACATTTCATCGGTCAAAGTAGGGTGTAATTTTGAGCTCCAATAGTTTTGGATACATGCTAATGGGATTAAGGTATTTCCATTGCAACATTCTATCCACCTTGGTGCCTTCACTGCTCCTATGCCCGATGGGACCCCTTTTATGAGGTTACTTGTGACTTATTGATTTTTGGTGAGTAACTTAGCATGGTTTTAGTCCTATAGAGGCATTCTTCAACACATCTGACGACTCCCCTATTATTCAATATTCTGGTTTTAAGTAGTTCAAGCCTTCTTATTTCATGAAGAAGAGTGAAAACAAGGTTGAGCATATTCAAAGGTGAACCATTTGATTATTTGTGACTTTCCTTGCATATAAGAAGAAAATAAATATCTCCACAAAGATCTGCTGATTCTCCAAGACGAATTATTTCAAATCCACCTACAGGTAGACCATTTCCATTCCCTATCAAAAAATTTAGACTAATTCCATTCATGGCACATCAAAGAAACTTGAATTTTAAAATTTTTAGTGGAGGGATTCCATTTCTCTTAGCTGTGTAACATGATATCCCAATAGCCACCTTGAAGAGTATTTGTCTCTTCATAGGTGAAAATTCTACCATACCCACGGAGCACATTCAAGATGTTTCAAATGTCTGTTCTGTACATGCAGTGATGGAGGATGATGTCATGGTGTAGCTATTGGCATCATCTCTCAAAGGAAAAGCTTTGTAATGGTATAAAATATTGCCTACCACTTCAATCCACACTTGGGATGAGCTTGGGACCACTCTATATCAGTAGTTTGATGAAAAGGTGGACAATATTTCACTTCTTGAGTAAATTAACCATAATCAAGTAGGCTCCAAATGAGCTCATGATGGATTTCAATTTCAAATTCCAAAAAACATGGGACAAAATTCTAGTCCTTCTAAGATTGTCCCCTCAAGGTGCATTCTTATACTTTCTTAGAGATTTGAATTCTGATATAGCAGTTATGATTCAATCCATGGGTGTTAATCAATTACCAAATCCGTATGCAATAGCCATTAGGGATGAAAACTATTTTAATCCAAGAAGGAAAATTATCCCCTAGACATTGGCCATATGCCCATTTTCCCTGAATTACTGCAATATACTCAACCCACCATTCGTCAAACATTCACTCCATCTTCTGCATCCACATTTGGTTCCCCCATAAATTAATGATGAAATTGAAAGCCTTAGTGTTCCCATCTTAAAAACTTAACAAATGAGATTGTCTCCCTCAAAACGAAATAAGCTCAAGCTCTAAAAAAGTATCCTAACCCTCCTCAGGGTTACCCCCAGCAAGGTTTTCAATATCCAAATAATATATTTGCACAGAATTTCCCACCAAGAAAACCATAAAATCCAAAAATGCAGCCTTTGTCAGCTCCTAACTTAAGTAAATTCATTATTCTAGTTCATAATAATATGGCCCAAGGTTTTGAATGGTCTTATCCTTATGATCAACACTATAACCAATATGCATGTGATATTGGAATGAGTTCCATGTGGGAGAAGGCTCTTGTAGTGAAAAATCCATTCTACTAGAAAAAACAAACCGTGGATCCATTAGAAAGAAATGTAGAGGAGATGTAAGAGACCACCCTTGAACGTAACTTCATGATCTTTGGACTTGAAGATTTTTGTGTGGTTAATCAAGCCACAAGAAATTTGAACAAGCTGAAAATTTATGTGGCAGACAAAAAAATATCTAAAAAAGAGGCAGATGGATGTAAGGTCTCCTTCTATTTCCCCAATTTTGCATGATAATCAAAATAAATCCATGGACTTGGGCTGAAGTTTAGTTTCATCCGGTTAGCCACAGGTCACTCAACAACCATAGAACTCCCAAAACTTATGCAACACTACAGATCTATGGGATGTACAAATCCCACCAAACAAAGAACTTCCGTAGATGAAGCAAAGAACATGTTGCTACATCATTGTAGAAATTTGTAAGTATTCCTCTCGACATTGTTGAACAAATGAAAAGGAAAAATTTTAATCTCACAATGTGGGATGACTTATCAATCCCGTCTTAAAGAGATCTATTGCAAGAATAATTTACACAACTTCAACCTCTTGAACCCGTCATGCATAAAGAAGAGTTTTTGGTTATCATTTGTCAGCCCAAGCAATAACAAGTAAGTGAAATGGTCAAGCCTCCTCCCTTCTACGTGGCCTTGATTATTGGTAATTACCTCATACACAACTGTGTGATAAATTCTGGTGTTGGTACCTCAATGATGCCAAAGAAAATTACAAATATCCTAGGAATTGAGTACAGTCTAAATTCAAAGGGTGTTTTACAACTTGATGGATCAACAATACAGGTCTTGGGTGTTGTCAAAGATCTATAACTAACCCTTAATGCATTCCCAAACCTAAATATAATGCAAGACATATCTATGATAGAATTTCCACCTTTGTTAGCCCTCTACCTCTCCAGAGATTTCACAACCAAAATGGGTGGATATATTTCTTCATATTGGACTCATATGATACTAAGATCAAGGTACGAAACCAGGTTTAAAATAAAAGATGAACCTATTTCATCTTATTATGTTGAAACTCATAATTCTAGTCCTATTAATGTAAATTACATAGCACAAGAAGAAATGACAAGTGGTCATGAATCCGCCGAAACAATGCATTCATCGGTTTCAGTTCTTGATCTCATGTGAGATGAATGGCCTAAGGAACACTATGAATTTCACCCCAATGATACAGTTCTTAAAACTAGTCTGGGTGCTTATTGCATCCACGAAGATAATTTCACTATCCCAATGCCACACAAAGAAGAAGATGACGATGCTTCCGAGTTATGGAAAATGTATTTCGATGGTTCTAGAAGCATAAATGGAGCTAGGGCGGGTGTATTTTTTATCTCCCCAATGGACAGAAAATACATCTATGCTCATAGGCTACATTTTTTATACTCAAACAATGTGGCAGAGTATGAAATGTTGGTCCATGGTCTACTAACTGCGGAAAAGAGACAAATCAAATCCTTGCAAACATTTGGGGACATTGAATTGGTCATTCGATAGGTTAGAGGTAGGTGTGTAGCCAAAAGCAAGCTTTTGATATCTTATAGGCATCGAGTTTGGGAATTTCTAGAGATTTTAAAAGCTATCAACCTTCAGGTGGTGTCGTGGAATCATAACAAAGGCGTTGATAATATGGCAATCGTTGGCTCTCAATTTTTTCCTGTGGAGGATCTTGTCAAAGAAAAACACCATGTCAAAATGGTTGTAAGACCATATATTCTAGATAATGATGTCAACTGGAAATTTTTTGAGGATGACGAAAAAATAGTCCAATTCATATAGAAAAAGCTTGAGTTCTCTTCTATCTTGTAGTATGGTCTACAAGACCGTTATGGTGATCAGATCATTCAGTTGTGGATAAACAAGATACCCAGAGCATTAGTAAATCTTGAAGACATTCATTTTTTATGATGAGGTTAAAGGGGAAAATAGAAGCATGTCTGTGGATTAGGAATATTTCAATCTCATTAAAATTGCACAAGGTAAGGAGCTATTCCTTGGAAGGGTGTATGATCAAGTTGAAGTGAAGGATTTTATTTCCTTATGTCAGGAATATAATGATATCTTCTTTTGGAATTATGAAGATCAAAAGGTTTTTAACCCCAACATTTCTCAACATGTCATTGATCTTGATCCCACATCCAAGTCATTCAGATAAAAACATAGGCCTATTAACCCCAAGATTGAGCCTCTCATGAGGACGGAGTTAGCCAAACTTATTGAGTCAAAAAATTATATTCCCAATCAAGTACTCCTCCTGGGTGGCGAACTTGTTCCATGTTAGAAATAAAAATGGAGAGATAAGAATCTATGTAGATTTCATAAAATTGAACAAGGCTTCATTAGAATATCATAATCATCTACCCTCTATAGAACAAATCCTTCAAAAAGTAGTAGGATTTGAAATATTTTCTATGTTTGATGGATGCTCAGGTTTCAATCAGATCAATATCAAAGAGGAGGATCAATAAAAAACCACATTCATAACCAAATGGGTAACATATGCATATCAGAAGATGCCCTTTGGTTTATCCAACACGTGGGTGCCACCTTTCATAGGGAAATGGACATTAATTTTCGTGGAATCATCAATCAATTCATCCTTGTTTATATGGACAACATCACAGTCTTATCAAACCAAGGTTAATATCACATGGATCATTTGGAGAAATTTTTTAAGAGATGTAGAGAATTTGGAGTATCATTTCACCTAGAGAAGTAAAAATTTTCAATTTCATAGGTTAAGTTATTGGTTCATGTTGTCTCAAAGTATGGAATCACAATTGACATGGAAAGAGTCTCTATCATTCTCTTTCTTTCTTTACCAAATCACAATAAATCCCTTCATTCTTTCCTAGGAAAGATCAATTTTTCTAGGAATTTCATTCCTAACTTTGTAGGATTAATTAAGCTAGTCACCTTGATACCAAGGAAGGACATAGCTTTTAAATGGACCGTGGAAGGAGAAAAAATATTTACCAAGATCAAAGTTGGGATAGCCCAAGCGCCAATACTCATTAATATAGATTTTACAAAGGAAATCATCCTTTATGCTTATGGTGTGAATCTTAGCATAGCCATGTTTCTCACTCATAAAAATAATGAATACTTAGAGCTTCATGTGGCCTTTTTCAGCCAAACATTGAAAAATTTGGAGCTCAAGTATAGCTATTTAGAGAAGTAGTATTTTCCCATCTTAGGAGCTCTCATAAAATTTAAGCTCATGCTAGCTGCCAACCGGATAAAGGTCCTAGTATCACATTCCATTGTGAGAGATTTCAGCATTGGATTAGAAATTAGTGAATAGAGAGCCATATGGGTAACCAAAATCATGGAATTTGATGTGACCATCAAGGCCAAAATTTTTGTAAGAGGTAGAGCATTATGTGAACAACTTGCTCTAGAGGCTCAGGAAAATCAAGAAACTTCTTTCTTCATGGAAGAAGAGTATGGAAAATCCACAGAGGATTGAAAATATTTGGGAGGTCCTCAACATGTAAATCCACAGAGTGTTACAAAACCGCACAACATAGATAAATTACAAAACAAAATAATTCAACCAAGATGCAACAGTTGGATAAACAACATGGAAACATTTCTAACAACTGGAAGATACCCTCCTGATTTGAGAAAACATAAGAGAAGGAATTTGATGTTACAATCAGTTCCTTATGCATTAATCAATTGTATTCTCTTCAAAATGAATATGGATGGTATCATGCTAAGGTGTATTTACAAAGAACAAGTAGATGTAGAAGTCCATGATGGTTTCTCCAAAAGACATTTCTCAACCAAGGCTATAACAATGAAGATTATTATAGCATAATACTTTTGGCCCACATTGTTTACAGATGCACTTCAATGGGTTAGAAAATGCAAAGAATGTGCCTTTTCACTGGTAAGAATAAGATGATGGCCTTCCCCTTCATATTATTTAGGTGGATGAACCATTTTATCAGTGGGGACTTGAATTTATAGGTATGATTAATCCTTCGTAAAATATGGGTCACAAATGAGTATTGAAAATAACGGATTATTTTACCATGTGGATAGAGGCCATACCACTCAAGGAGGCTACTTAGTCATTCATCCTTGAATTTTTGGAAGATATTACAACAAGGTTTTGGGTTCCTTAAACTATAATTTATGAAAATACTAAAGCATTCTTAGGTTCAAAAATATCTGATTGGGATCTTAAATATGGAGTTTACTTGAAGAACTCCTTGAATTACTACCCACAAGGTAATGGATTTCTAGAATCAACTAATAAGAACCTGATTAGGATCATGAAGAGGACTATGGAAGTTAACAAAAGGCAATGAAATACTAAAGTAAAAATTTCTCTTTGGGTTGATAAAATCACTCCAAAGAAGGAAATTGGAAATTACCCATTTATCCTAGTATATGGCAGAAAAGCTAGGCTCCAATTTTCACTTGAGTTACCTTCACTTGAGATAGCTTAACAATTGGAATTTAAATATGTAGATCAAAGAGAAATTAGAATGGTGGAACTAATTGAACTGGAAGAACTGAAACAATCCGCCATAGATAAGTTAGATAAGCACCAATTGTCAACCAAACAATGATTTGATAAGAATACTAAGCGGAAATATTTCAAAGTAGGTGATCTAGTCCTTAAGTGGGATGCAAATAGAGCCAAAACAGGGTGACACTATAATTTTGATACACTTTGGAGTGGTCTATAAATTATAACTACTTGCAACGAAGCTAACTCCTTTGAGTTGTCCAACTTTGATGGAGAGGTAGTAGAAATCCTAGTCACTGTGATTTATCTCAAACACTCCCATTGAGTTGTACCATTGCATCTTATAAATATTGTGTGTGTGTTTGTTTTTTGTTGGATGTCCCCTCTTGTTGTGTGTTGGTCACTTATTGAGAGTTTTCTCCTCAATCCTTATGGTGATATTTTTGTTTGTAATAAGTGTTTATGCACTCTCTGCATGTTTCACTTGAAATATGTATGATCTTCCATTTTGTACATAATTTTTGGAGCCCCTTAAAGTCGTAAATGGATCATATCAAAGCATATCCCATGGAAAAATCAGATAGTTAGAGCATATTTTAGTCTATATTCTTTCAGTTAATCAATGTTAAGTTCTTATAGATTCAGGAGACAAGTTTTTCAAGGTGAAATAAGTTTCATTCAAGGTTAGGATCGACTCCATGCCCAATGGATGCTTCAAGGAAACTGATCTCTATCATCTAACAGGTAGACATCCCTTGGAGGTCACCAAACTACTATCCAAAATTACACCCCATGTAATTTTGAACAACTCATCATATGGATTTAGTCGTATCTTTTCTCATCACAATCCATGAGACAATAATCTAGTCTATCGTAGAATTTAGGAACTTAGTGTTCTGTGGGTTCTCCTAACCCATGAAATAAAGGGATGGGTAGTTTTGGGACTTAAGAAAATTTTGGCAATGATAGTGTTCCGCAAAAGTTATTGGACCTTCGTGGAACTAACGAACTTATTCCCTTACAGGTCAAAGTCAGGTTAGAGCACCAAAAATTTATATATCCACAGAGAGTTGGAGAAATTAGCTAAGCTCAAAGGCCACGGGACATTATCCTAGTGTTCTATTTTTTTTTTAATATTGTAGTATTTGACAGACCTCAAAAGTCACAAAATGAAGGAAAAGGGTTTCTTGGACAAATGTCACATGATAAATTGGTAGTCTTCCATGGGATTTTAGCTTAATAGAAATGCCACGGAAGGTCTCAAAGACATGTTAGAGTCTGAACAAGAGAGATAACCAACCCAACCACCAAAATTTAATGAAGTGTGGAATCCTTATACACAGTCTGATGGCGTGTTTTAGAATCAAGGGGTTGTGTTGTGGTTGTTGGATTTCATCATGGTCATACATTCCTATACTACAAGAAAAATATACAAGAAATCATAATACCCATGTTTTTCCAGCACAATTTCAGAGTGTCAGATTTCATCTCGGTGGTCCTTTCTTATTTTGTCCTTCCTCTCTCTTTTGATTCCATGAATTGTATAAATGCAAGTGCTTGTGCAATTTTTAGGGGTTCTTCTTCCATTTTATCCCATAGAAAATATTAGGCTCTTCTCTGTGAAACTCGAAACTTCATGCTTTCGATCTATGCAACTCGTGGATGGAGATTTTATTGCCTTGGATATGCATGCAATTGTAAAATATTGATTAATGCAAGCGTGGTTTCTCTATTTCCTTCAAATACTTTATGTTTGGTAAGAATATTCTTCCATATTTCATATTTCTCCTTTCACGTACTTATATTAGAAATGTGTGCATTCTCACGATCTCAGTCTCGCGATCTTGCATCTGTGTCACTTGGAATTAGAGGATTCCCACATTCTTTTGGTGCTATCACCACCCATTCATCTTATTTTTCTTATTTCTTGCATCTCTAACTCCCTGGTCCCTTAAAAATGTTAGTTTAGGATTAGTCTTAGCATTAGAATTAGGTTACGTTATGCGGATTTCCAAAACCTGCAAAGTAGAGGAAACCAGCCTTCTAAAGAGGTGTGTCTCAAGACACAAGTCCCACACTTGGAGATAGTCCTATGTTGCTTCAAAATTTTGGATCTTTCATAATTTAGAATATGGTGCAATTTTGAAATCCAACACATATATCTTAGGACCATGTGTGGGGGAAAATATTTTTCTAGCTAGAGAAAAAAGGATTATGGAAGAGTGCATGTGGGTTAATAAAAAATAATGAATGAATAAGGATGTGTAGTGGTCTTATGTAGAACTATGATGACAAATGACATGTCAGTAAGTAAGGCACAAGTGTGATAACATAAGAGACAACTTCTCATAGTTGTATGACATTATAAGAGATGTGAATGGAGTGCAAAAGGGAATGTGCAAATTTTAGAATCTATGAAGGTTGTAATATATTAACACAAGACTGAAGGAGATGCATGTGTTGTGAAGTGTGCATGGGGGTTGTGAGTGATCGCATAAGCTAGGAAGGTGGTGAAGTATTCATGCACAACATAAGGGATTCCACATGTAAAAGTGCTAGGGTATCATGGGACTTATGCAAAGGTAATTAGTGTATGGAAAGATGCAAGGGAGTGGAAATATGAAAGATATGGAACAAAGAGTGTTAACTAATATTTTAAAGTTGTATACAAGCCATGAGATGCCACAAGTGTGGTAAGGAAAGCTACATAGGAGGGGTGATCTAAGAGGGAAGATACAAACAAGTCAAGATCTACCATAGAAGTGTGAAAATATGCACAACATGATCTACTATGAGGCAGGATGTAAGGCTATGTAGGAATCCTTCAATCTTTCTTGAGAAACAATAGTCTCCATTTCAATGGATGTTATCTTAGGAATTTGAACCAAAAGTCACTGAAGGTTATACCAATTAGCTTGATGAACATAATCCCCAACCTTGAAAAATAAAAATAACTAATGAGTGTCATGGTGGGTGTGGGTGTCTACCACTTTGATAAAATAGTCTATACTTGTAAGCCACAAATGTTTAGGGTCTAAATCATTTGATGGTGTTTCATTGTTGGCTCAAGAAGTGGATGGATGTAAACATTGAGAAGTTCCACATTGAATATTGGGTGCATGTTCAAGTAAAAAGGGAGATCAAGGATTAAGGAATTCTCACCAGCTACGTGGAGAATGGTGTAAGGACCATAACAAAAAGTCTTGATCTTTTCATGTGGACATTTGAAGTGTTCCTTATGAAGATGCAACCAAACGTTATCATCAACTTAGAATACATGTGGAGTGTGGTGGGTGTTAGGACATTTTTTTTAATTTCTATTGTGAGTAAGAGAGAATATGTTGAACCTATCAATGAACAATTTCTATGTGGTGTGAAAAAATTCTCTACTTTTCCTAATTCCCTTTGTTATTAGTGTTGATTGTTGCGCAGTAGGAAATATCTATAGGTGTCATTGGTTGGAATCCAAAACATGTATAAAATGGTCTATGCTTTGTGGAACTATGCATATCTCTATTGTAGGCATGTTGAATGTAAAGTATGTTATCATCCCAAATGTGATCATACACACTATTATACATGCATAGAATATGAACTATGGTACAATTGATAACCTCTATTTTTCTATTCATATATGGATGAAACATAGTCGACTGATCAAGATGTGTACCCGTCAATTCTCATATAGTTTTCTATAAATGACCAATAAATAGAGGATTAAATCATATATGATGGATGTTGGGAGTCTGAAGTGACCCATACATATGTGAGGAAAATGTGAGCAATGTTAATCGCATAAATTATCTTCCTGCAAGGAACCATGATGGCCATATTTAAAAACCTATCCACTACAAAAAATACGGCATCATGTTGGAGTATTGTCATAGGCAATCCAATCATGAAATCCATGTTGACAGATTCTGATGGCCTGGATGGAATTGGTAGAGGTGTATAGATTCCTAGATTCTTGTTCGTGGGTTTGGTGATGCATTATAAATGTGATTGTAGTGCGGCTACAATATATGTATTACCAAATTACCCAGATGTCTTAATGTAGATGAAAATTTAAATGACAAGGTCTCTTATTTCAAGCTCGCTATGCTCAAAAATGCATTTTATTAGCATATTGCTTGGATGTCAAATTTCCATCATAAGGTTGTCGTAGATAGGTGTGGTAAGGGGGGGTAAGAAATTTATAAATTTGTAACACCCTTAAAATAGATACAACCCTAATTTTTAAAAACAACATAAGAGAGAAAGGGATCATTTTTTTTCCATTTTAGCTTCTTCCTTTTCACTTTTTTTCCACTTGTGGTTTATACCATATATCTAAGGATCATGTGTGGGGACAATATTTTTCTAGCTAGAGAAACAAGGATTAGAGAAATACAAATATGGGGTTATGGTAAATTGTGAATAGGGAAATACAAAGATGTATAGACAATGAATAAGACTAAGAGATTAGGCTCTTGTGTTAGAGAGGGAAAGTGTCCTTTCCAATTTTCTAAACTATTGTGAAATAATACCAAATAGATGTATGTTGGAGCCAAATTGAATAACACAATGGTATGCTTCGAGTGGGTGCTAGCTTGTTCTCTATATTACCTTAAATCCATTTATGATAGTATGTTACAATACATCTACAATGATAACGATAACTACAACCACTAATGGTTGTTAGAGGTACAATTATAGACATCCATCTTCATGTAGCTGATGCATTTAGAATCCAACATATGGCATACCACAATAATATTCTCACATGTCCCCATGTTGGATGCGTCATTTGGAGACCCACTTGAAAATAATGTTCTAATAAGTGAATAATGATGTGTAATGGTATTATGTAGATCTATGATGAAAAACGACATGTAAGTAAGTAAGGCACAAGTGTGATAGCAAAAAACTGCACAAAGTTACATGACATTATAGAATATGTTAATGGAGTGCATAAGGGAATGTGAAAGATTTAGAATCTATGAAGGTTGCAATGTGTTGACACAATACTGAAGGAGATATGTGGGTTTTGTAGTGTGCATGTGGGGTCATGAGTGACTACACAAGCTATGAAGGTGGTGAAGTATGCACACACAATGTAAGGGATTCCACATGAAAAAGTGTTAGGGTATCATGGGACTTATGCAAAGGTGCTTCGTGTAAGGAAAGATGTGGGTGAGTGGAAAGGTGTAGGAGATGGAACAAAGAGTTTTATATAATTTTTTAAAGTTTTATACAAGCCATGAGTTGCCACAAGTATGGTAAGGCAAGCCACATAGGAGGGGTGATCCAAGAGGGAAGATACAAAAAAATAAGTGGATAAAAAATACAATGAGGCTTTTTTGTTTCCATGAAATTACACAAAGTATAAGTCTAGATCTACAAGAGAAGTGTGAAGACATACACAACACGAGATACTATGAGATAGGATGTAAGGCTATACAGGAATCCTTCACCCTTTCTTAATTAAAAATGTTCTACATTTCATTGGAGTTTATCTTAGGAATTTGAAAAAGTTGCTGAAGATTATATCGCTTAGCTTGATCAACATACTCCCCAACCTTGACAACTAAAAATAACTAACGAGTTTCATGGTGGATGTGGGTGTCTACCACTTTAATAAAATAGTCTATACTTTCAAGCCACAAATGTTTAGGGTCTAAATAATTTGATGGTGTTTCATTGTTGTCTCAAGAAGTGGAGGGATGTAAAACTTGAGAATTTTCACATTGAAGATTGGGTGCATGTTTAAGTATGAAGGGAGATCAAGGATGAAGTAATTATCATCATACATAAGTGGAGAATAGTGGAAGCACCATAACAAAAAGTCTTGATCTTTCAGTGTGAAAATTTGAAGTGTCCTTATGAATATGCAACCAAACCTTATCACCAACTTAGAATGCACAAAGAGTGTGGTGGGTTTTATGACATTGTTTGTATTTCTATTTTGAGTGAGAGAGAATATGTTGAACCTATCAACGAAAATTTTCTATGTAGTGCAAAAATATTATATACTTTTCCTAATTCCCTTTCTTATTAGTGTCTATTAGTGCTCAGTAGGAAATATATAGAGGTGTCACTGGTTAGAACCCAAAACATGTATATAATGGACTATGCCTTGTAGAACTATACAAATATCTATTGTAGGAATGTTGGATGTAAATTAAGTTATCGTCCCAAGTATAAGCATGCCCAATATTATACATTCATATAAGATGAACTATGGTGCAATTAACAACCTCTATTTGTCTATTCATCTATGGATGAAACATCGTTGATTGATCAAGATGTGTACGCATTAATTCTCATAGTGTTTCCTATAAATGACCAATAAAAAGAGTATTGAATCAAATATGATGGATGTTGGGATTTTGAAGTGTCCCATACATAGGTGATGAAAATGCAAGAAATGTCAGTTGCATCAATTATCTTCCCATAATGAACCATGATGATCATCTTAATAACTCTATCCACTACGATTAATGCTACATCATGTTGGTGCATTGTCATAGGTAGTCTAATCATAAAATCAATGTTGACTGATTCCCATCACCTGGATGGAATTGGTAAAGGTGTATATATTCCTAGCTTCTTGTTCATGGGTTTAGCGATGTAAAAAGGAATGAAGGAAATGAAGTGGCACTTCATGTCTATGTACATCCACATCCAGTAGAAATGTGATTGCAATGCAACTAAAGTATTTGTTTTACCAAAGTACCCAAATTTATTAGTATGGTGCTCCTCCCAAATTATTATCTAGTGAGGTATGTTAGAATGTACTTAGAGATGGTAAATATTTTCATCTAAGTACAAATCCCAAACATGTTCACCATGCAATAGAGAAGTATATGAATTTGTGAATTCCTTGTCAATTGAGTAGAGTGATAACCAATCTGATAATTTGCGTTGATGTGTCTCCAAAAATGCGATGAGTGTGTGTACCAATGGTCACCTAAGGTAATATATGTCCTTATTATCATTTATCATCTTGTACTTGATCATGGGATGGAACTACTAAAGTTAAATCATCCACTTCATGTGTCACACATTCTCTAGCTTGTTTTGTGTTTGTAGACACTAAATTGGTTTATGATTAAAATGAATAATTGTCTCCTTAACCAAGATGTAATGTATACATATTGATTTCTTACACAATCACATACAAATATTTTTCATAGGTGGATTACCTTTTTACCATATAAATGAACGCATATAAATGGTAGGAGGCCAAATGTCTTTGTTACATGAGTATTGTGTCAAATGCATATCATATGCATCAGTGTGAAGTTCAAAGGAGTTGGTAATCTCAGACGTTATGAGATTAGGCATTATACAAAGGATTTATTTGAGAACCTTGAAAGAAAATGTTTGTATATGAGTCTGATCAAACTTATATTTATCTCACGTGATCCAGTTGAGTGGCCAAGAAATGTGTGATAAGTAAAGGATGAATCTATGGTAGAAATTTACGTCCAAGAAATCTCCAAAATTTGGTGAGATTATACAAAGTAAAAAAATCTTGAATCATTTTGATCTTCTTTGGATATACATTTATTTTTAGTTGGTCAACGAAATATCCCATGTATTGAATATGTGGTACAATAAGTATACACTTCACTAATTTTACATGCAACTTATGTTCTTGATAAGTGTTTACGACACCTGTAATGTGGTCCGCATGCTCCTCCCAAGTCTTTCTCTAGGTGAGAATTTCATCCAAGTAGAAAATTATGGATTTGAGGAAGGATTGAAGTAGGTCATCACCCATTCACATGAATTTTGTGGGTGTCTTGTTCAAACTGAAAAACATAACCAACCATTCATACAATACTCCCATGTCTTGAAAGATGTATTTCAAACCTCTTCAAGATTAACTAATACTTGGTGGTAACAAGACTTCATGACAATATTAATGAAGTATTGTGCATTTTTAAGATGATTCAGGAATTTATTAATGTGTGACAGTGGATAATGATACTTCATTGTGATCTTGTTGAGTGTGTGATAGTATATGTATAGATTACATGTCCCATATTTATTGGGACCTATAACTATTGTGTCCTAACAATGAGAAGAGATAGGTCCAGTCTTTCCTTGCTCAACGAGATCTTGTATTTGGCTTTAGAATTTAACATTCTCCCAAAGTGATCCACAATAAATTAGGTCAATTGAAAGAGGGGATCTAGGAACCAAATTGATGTGGTACTTTATTGTGGATTGTGTAGGAAGGCATTTTGATTCTGCAAAGAGTTCACTATGTTGTTTTAGTAACTTTCAAGTTATTTTTCTTCCAACGATGTGGGTGCAAAGGATTTTTATAATTATTACATTCTCTCATGTGCACGTATTTCTAGATGATCCATGAGTAACAAAAACTTATGCGTGTGTGAGATGAGTTGTTGGCATTTCTTGTAAGAGACAAATGTGAAAAGTTTCTCTGATGAAGACTCGTAGAGATTAAAAAATTAATCTTTTATCTAAATCTTCCATCTTTATGGCTTTAAGTGAAATGTAACATCACAATAATACAAGTAGGACCTCTCTAATAGTATCCCTCAAGAGGTGCAATGTCACAAATGAAATTATCCTCCACTATCTTGACTTTATAGTGGAAATTATATTATCATAAAACCTAGATACCTTTTCTTGATTGGAGCCATATGAGAATATATGAATGAGGATGCACAACTATTGGAAGTGAAAGGAATTGATTTATGTCTAGAGAGATGATGTTATTTTGACTCCCACTATTGATGATGACATGGAGAGGTTTTTATTTAACCCAAAAAAAATCATGGAAGAGGCATTCTTATTCCTCAGACACATAAGTGAAAATGGTGCTTGTGCTAAAATAATAACTATATGGATCAATTTCATCCACTTACATGGTATATAATGTAAATTACGCTAGAAAGGATTATTACATGAAGCATTCAAAATCATCATGGGAGTGTGAGAGGTATCTATGAAAATACTTATCACCTATTTATTCTTTCCTTTGTCTAAGTTAGGTGTAGAAGTATTATATTTTTATCGTACGAATTTCTTAGGATGATCAGTTTTACACAAAACATTCTTCTTGTTTTTCATAGGGGCTCAATATAAAGGGATCTATGTGGGCTGAGTCTTCTATACATCACTAGGTGAATATGTGAATCACTGCTTCATCTTGGCCTTAGATTCGATCTTTGTATTATTGTGGTATGCTTCACACAATGACTTAGAATAAAAAAAATCCATCTTGGCACATAGATAAGGTGAAATTCCATTTATATACTCTAACACTTTATGTTTCTCTTAAAGGTCCTAAAAAAACCATAAAAATTAATCATGAAGTTCATTGGTATGGTATTCAATTGAATGCTTCTTTTGTTTCCATAACTACTAGAACTTCGTATATTCATCCTCATAGTGTTTGAGGGGATAATAATCTTGTAAAACATTGGAAAAATTATCCCAACACTAAATGGGATGGAAATATTTTTTGTGTTATGTGTTGAATGTCTCCTACTAGTGAGACACATAAATGGACATATTCAATACCATGAAGGCGATCTTATCTTTATTATTTCAAAATTATTAAAGGAGAAGTAGGCATCAAGTTGGTGTAACCACTTATCCAATGTCATGATGTTAATATTTCCTTAAAAAATGGGATATTGAGGTACACTTGGACCTTGAAGGGAGTTTGATATTAGCACTATATGGGAGCCAAGTGGGAGGAGGGTGCTCCCATAGGGTTCAATTGTATCATTAAATCAAAAAATATACAAAATATCTCATTAATTTGTGCCTCTGAGGCATCATGAATGAGTTTTTTAATATCTAGGGTGACCTCAGGTTGTCTCTAGGCATCATCTATCTTGATCTTGTTATGATGTTCTTCCAAGTAATTGGAAATTGAATTGAATTCTTGTCATTATTTCTCTCATTGTGCTCACATGTTTACATGAATAGTAAAGTTTAAGAGCATATTTTTGATACCAATGATCCATGCTAAATATCCTTCAACCATTATGGAGGACAATCATGTGCTTGTTGGAGAAAAACGTATCATGGAAGAGTGTGTGTGGTTTCTTGAACAAAAATATACCAAAACACGCAATAATGTACTAGAAGACTATTTGCAAGAAATGTAAATTTTTTTTCATAAATGGTGAATAAGTAAGTGTAAATATGTACAAATAGTGAGTGACACTGAGATATCAAGCTCTTATATTAGAAGGGGTCCTTGTTGATTTTATAAACTATTGTGAATAAATCCAAACAAATGTATGTTGGAAAACAACTGCAATAGATAATTTGGCACACTTCAAGTGAGCGCTAGATCATTCTCAAAAATATATTCTATCTATGTATAAAAGTATGTTACAATACCTATACAATGATGATGATAGTTACAATAGTTAACGGTTGTTATATATATAATTACAACTATTCCATATTCCTATAGGCGAAGCAATTAGAATCTTACACATGGTGTGCTACAATGATACTCTAACATGGCATGGTGTTGGACGTGTCCTCTAGCATGTCACTGGGTAACAACGTGATAAAAAATGAATGTTGGTGTGTAATACACCTACCTAGATTTAGGAATGAGAAATGACATGCAAGGAAGAAAGGAAAAAGTGTGATGACCTGCAATAGAATTGTGAAGGCTTGTGTAACATTATAAGAGCTATGAATGGATTGCAAAATGGAATGTGAAAATTTTTAGAATCCATGAAGATTGCAAGGTTTTCAAATAATATTATAGGAGTTATGAGTTGTAAAATGTTCCTATTGGTTGTGAGTGATTGCATTCGCGGAGAAGGTGGAAAAACATGAATCAACAACACAAGGTAAATTGCAAAGCTATCGTAGGACTTAAAAAAGGTACTAAGTGTAAGGAAACTTGTTGGCAAGTGGAAAGCTACGTGAGATGGAGCAAAGATGTTTGCGTAATGTTGTAAGGTGGTAATGTAAACCACATAAGAGGGGAGAGCCTCACACAATTTAGTGGATACCAAGAACTAATATGAGACTTTTCCCTTGTTATGGGATGCTACAAATTAGAATTCCAACTCCATAAGAGAAGTGGGAAGTCTTATACGACTGCAAACTACTATGTCAAAGGCTACAAACATATCACTTTGCATACTTTTGACTATTAATTTTCATTTTCTAAGCCTCATAGCTCGCCAACCCAAACAATACATTTTTCATATAGGGCATTGCCTTGCCACCTAATTTATAGTAATTCAAGGCTTCCGTACTCCTTGGGCAAGAAAAAAAAATCCAAAGTAACTCTATGAAATCCTTTTTCGAGCTCCAAACTAGTCAATAGAAAATCTCTACGTAATTTCTCAAGTTTTCTATAAGAAGTTTAGGAAGGGGCCCAACAAGAAGAATACTAAACATGCATGGCAACAAGAAATTTGGAGCATACCTTGAACTTACGCACCAAGGAGACGTGTTTCATGATCCAATATGATAACTTCTTCTCAAATATATCCATCACATATTTTTAAAGCTAAGAGGGGATTTCTCGGAAAGAAAACATGATGCCTAGGAATCAAAAGATTCTCCATGTTGAATCCACTTCCATTGAAAAACATCTAACCATAAAGGTGGAGGTAGATTGGATTTTCTATACCATTGATTCTTTTTCCACTGCATTCTTGATCCAGGGGTGAGGCGATACACATCTATTTAGCCTACTAAACATTATTATCATCTTCTAATAAGGTGAGAAATAATTCATTAGCAAAGTTCCCATTAACTAGCAACAAGGTGGGAAAGCCTAGATGTTAGATAACTTTCACCAATCCTTACTAAGTGGAATTGGCTAGGAGATAGGAAAAACCTTCAACAACTAAAACATATAGAACAGACACAAAAGGGTAGCATTATTGAATAGATCAAAAAATAAAAAAACTACTCAAATATGATTCCATTGATAGAAATATAAGTTGAGGCATATGTAAAGAGCATGGACACAGAGAGGATAAAAGTAGGACTTAATTTGATCACTTTGAGTGTGGCTAGAATAAAGTGCCATTTGATCTTGTCACAGGATTTCTCAATGGTTTTTTTCACAAATAAGGATTTTTTTTGGGTCCGATGAGCCCATTCCATACATTCTCAAACTGCAATAACATTATCCAAGATATATATGTTTTTAATAGACCTTGTTTGTTTTGGACTAACAATTACAAGAGTAGGTGGTGGATGCATAGAGTCAAGGGGTTGAAAATTATTTTGTAAGAAATGATGAGCAAGGTAATCAATTTCTAGTTATAAATAAGCTCCAAGTCCCCCATCTTGGGAATAAATTTGATGTAGCCTTGGCTAATAAATTTTCCAATTGAATTGGAGTGAAAATATTCTAGATACACTTGGAAGAGGTTTTTCCCAACCACATCCCAAGGGTTTTCTAAATTCGCATGGTAGACCATCTTAATGACTCGCAGCTTTATCATAAGCCATTTAAGAAACAAATTCATAAATATCCTCAAAGGATAGCATTCTATCTCAAGACACCCTGAAGCTTGAGGAAGATTGTCAAGGACAACAACAATGTAATTTTCAAGTGCCACTTATTCCTTAGGAGAAGACTCATATGCTTTGAAAATTTGTTGATAATGACAAACAAAATCCTGAACCATCTCTGATACTTCAAAAATATGCTAGGAACCTTCCCAGATGGATTTGATTTACTTATGCATGTGCTTGGATTTCAGGAAATTGAATCATTCTTTAGAAACTCTATCTCCCACTTTTAGCCAATACAACCTCGTTTTGATTTGTACACCTTGACATTGTATGCATCTACAATTTAGATGAGTTACCTCATATTTACCACCTCTTTGCAAAGGTTCATGGAATGGTGTTTTTTCCATAGTGGATAGTGAGAAACTTAGCTTCAAAGTGGTGGCAAAGTATGCTTTACTCTGAATTTGTTCCAATTGTCACCTAAAGGTGTGAAGGAAGCATGTCATTGTTAGGTTGTGGAGCCTATTCTCATGTGAGAAAGTGTTAAAGACTATACACTAAGAGTACTGCACACTTTCCACAGTTGTCTTGTCGGGGTTCGGGGCTAGGCTGGGCCCTGAGCGTGGATCCGGGGGCGCAACCCCTGAGATTTTTTTTTTGGCCTTAAAACATGCCCGATATATTTTCTTTTCTCATATGGGCGGGATTTTTGACCCATAGGTTTATGGGACGGTTTTGGCCCATGGTTTTGATACCCACAGTTTTGCAAAATTGCTTAAGCAGTTGTCTACTTATGTGGTTTTGCACATATGGTAGGGTTAATGTAACATTGCTGATGATTTTTTGAATTCGGGTGTGAATTCTATAGAGTTTGTTGAGCATAGCTCCAAACATATTTGGGTATTGTATTGAGAGAGCGGTGATTTGTAATAAAATCTGAGCAAGTGATTCTTGGTGGACGTAGCCCAAATTAGGTGAACCATGTTAAATATTGTTCTTTGTGCTGTGTTATTTTATTATGCACTTTTATTTGAGATCTGTAATATTTTCTACATATTAGTTTCTACTATTGTGATTCTGTGAGGGATTATTCCGCATATTTTATCCCTTATTTCCTAACATTCAGTTATCGGATGGCATATTTTCACCAACATATCCAACCTATCATCCTAGTTGGCCATACCACTAAGACCTAAACCCACCTAATATGGTGTATGGTGGGCCCATGTTACATAGGGACAATGTTGAGATAATACTATGTGGTATGAAGTTTTGGCCATCGAAAACCTCAATATATTCGAAAGAGGATCAGAAAATGGTTAGAGAGAACCATATCCGGTAGGACTTCCACTGATAACTAAAAACTAGCAGCAAATAAAAAGAAAGGTTGTGTTGAAAACATGACACGGTCTATCCTTTTAAAGACTATCAAATCCTTAGCATAAATCAAACCAAGTGTGTCATATGACACAATTTGAATAACATGTAAAATTGGGGTCATAAAACCCAAATTTATTGTGTATGTATATCCAAGCTTCCCTTTTTCCAACTATCCAACGCATGGGTAAGTGGACAATCTTGTTCATTTCCAGATCGAACATGTTGAAGTCACCACACAATACCCAATGAACATCCAGGAGCTTATCCACAATCCACTTCCAGAGTACCATCCTTTCAGTCACGTCATTGGATGCATAAAAATTAAGCACTCCAAAGGAGTGATTATCAATATTGAATAACACTTAGAGAACACAATTTGTCGTGTCACATCCATGAATAACATTAGAAGGAATCCATTTAGGCACACTAAAATTCATAATTCCTCCGTGATGAGGCTCATGATTTCTAGTTAGAACTAAACTATTTGGCAAGATAAATTTAGTGAACGCAAATAGTAGAAATCTTGCCACATTAACTTCTTGCAGAAAATGAATGTTTATCTCAGAGCTAGAAATCACTTATAAAATTCTCACAATGTGTATTTATGAGTGGTTTTTGTAATATCCCTGACATTCTATGAGAAGCAATTCATTGAAAACTAGCATCAAGAGACATATCCTCTTAATTCAATCCTAATAGAGCTTCATAGCTATTCTACAAAAATCATTGTTGGTTAAAAAGTAAAAATTCACTAGACCAAACTTTCATTATGGTTTGAGGCGTAAATTTGTCTTCCTCAAGGTGACGAGGAGGGTTTCGAGAGTCTTGCACTCTTATTTTGCAGGGAGAACCTAGAAAAACATACACAAAAGTGAAATCACCATTATCCTATAAACATGATGAAAACTAATTATCCCATCAAACACCAAAGAAGGTTTTGGGTGTTGAGATTTAGCTTCTTGGGGCATCTCCTTTGAAGTCCAGGTTTAAACCAGATAAGGCTTGGAAGGGGCTACCCAACAGGCTTGGCGAGGCCCTACACAAATGGTAGTGGGCTAGCTTTCAACGTAATAAATTTGGAAACAATTAAATAAGGGATGATAGTGGGGGCTTTGTTACGATTTTTTTCACAACCCACATTGGTCTAATCGTCTTCACCAAATGCTTAAGGGTGCTTAGTACTGGTTTTGAATTAACTTTATTTCACGTGGCCAATAAAACGCAGTCCTGAATCTTGTAGTATGTAGATTGACATATGCAACACGTGTTGGGAAGGCTAATGCAAACCACCCTTTGAGTTTAATGAGATTCCCCCACCTAGATGTATATGGTCTCTTTGAGAGCATGATATAAGTCAAGTTCTACACAAACACACCTTTATGGTTGAACAAAGTAAAACTTATGGGATAACAAAGTAGAACTTATGGGGTAACAAAGTAAAACTTATGGGGTTCTTTCATTATGATTTGATTTATCAAGGAAGTAATGCTCATCCTAAGAAATGATAGCATGGCATGGGAAGGCCAAGGAACTCTACCCAAACTGGGACCTTAAGAATCATGTGTTATGAAACTATAGACTCCTTGGTCCATGGGGACACAATGAGGAGGGAACTTCCAACATACCAAGTTGAAAATTTGTGCAGAATTATGGTGATGTTGGCAAAGTCAAAAAAACGAAACATAAAGAACCCCTTGGTCATATTCTGGACTGAATCTAATTTTATGACACGCCCTTAGTCCTTGGTCATATATCGGGATGTGTATACATGACCAGTGGCTAACATTATCTCTTAGCATGTCATATCATATTTATTTATGCTCAGTAGGCCAGCCTTGATGATTATGGTTTTCTAGTTGCGAGATGAGTATGTTTGCTTGCTCAACCTTGTCATCTCCTTTTTGTGACATCATAATCCAAAAAGAATATCATACACAATTGTCTCCTAATAGATATCTTATTACATTAAATTGGATAGACACTTACGTTTGAGTCAAGTATGTGGAAATATTAAGTGTTAGTTCCATAATAGAATAATTTGAGGAAAGTATGCTAGAAAGGTTGGGGGAGATTTTAACTCAATTACTTGACTCAATACAATTAAAATTTAAAAAAAAAATAAAAAAAAATCAATAATCGAATAAATATTTAAACTTTAAAACTATTTCATTTCAGTCATTTATTGAAATTACTTCTACCACTCTAAAAATCTTCATTTGACTTTGGCTTAGGCTTATAAGAGACGTTAAAGGTCATCACACCTTAAAATATCAATGTAAATCTTATGTGGAACCCACTGGATATAATAAATATCTTTGTAATTCTGTGTAGGACCCCTACCAAAGATAATAGTGGCGATTACAGTGGTGGTGATGATGAATATAGCTGATTTGTGTTCAAGAATTACTGGCTTTGCTGCTTTGTTGACAAGAAATTCAAATTGGTATATCACTAATTGGTATTGCTGCTATATTATCAAATTTCCTTCTGGTTAGAATTGCTATTCCTCCTCCACTTTGAACCACCTTTTCTCAGAGTGCTATACATTTAGGACTGTAACTGTACTTGACAAAATCAATTGAGGATGCTGATGCCGGTGCTGATGGTGGTGCTGATGGTGTTTCTGGTGAGGGTGGTGGTGCTGATGGTGGTGCCAGTCCTGGCACAGGTGGTCATGTTGATTTTAGTGATGGTGTTGGTGTTTATGCTCATACTCATGCTCCAGATGCTCCTCTCTTCTCCACACAATAAGTCTTTTGCCTGATCAATGTAAACACACCTTCTGTTTATTTTGAAATCATTTGAATTCAAGAAATTTTGTTAAGCATTCAAGATGGTGTACTCCTGCCTCTATGTTTTTTGTTCTGGTCCAGATTAGTGGTAAGCTGGGAACCATGGCCGGAGACTCTGGTTGAGTTGGGTGTTGTGATTTTCTGTTTATCATAAGTACATAACACAATTAACCACAGTTGTTTGCTATATATAAATATATATTCCCCCTCTCTCTGTGACTGGCTTTTTTTAGCATGGTTTTTTGTTTTTTTTTTCGACAATTGGGATTTTAAGTTGGAAATATATATGTAGGATGGACTTATATAGTTGCAGATTTCTACTTTGGTAAATAAGTTAACGTATTATTATTTTCATCAGTTAAATTACAATATTTTCAATTGTAATTTGAAATATATAATTAGTTTCATGTAAATATAAAGAAATATGAGTAAGAAGCGATTTATAAAAAAAGGTTCATACTAAAATCTGTCAACAATAATAAATGGAAAAATAAAATTTTAAAACTGTGATTAAATGATGGTTTAAGTGCACCTTAATAGCATGGTCTTATGGAGGGGCTTCAGCTCCTATTTTATTGCAATAGAAAGTTCCATGCTTCTTTTTAAAATCAGTCATGCGAAATAATAGAATTTAGGCCTAAAAAATAGGAGCTCTACTTTTTTTTGTCCCTTAAATTTAAGAGGTGACTAGAGAGAATGGACTCCAATTTCCCCTGGAGTTTAGGATGATTTTTGTCCATGTGGAACATAACATGCATTCCTGTCATTATTTTTTGATGATTTTAAAGGGAAATGTAATTTTTATTTACATGTAAATAACCATAAAAATCCAATGGGATCTAAAAACATGGGACCTTAAAACTGCTAAAATGTTCCTAATTTTTTTCAACAGCACTTGCTGAGATATTTATGGAGCCCCCCTCCATGGGACCATGGCCTAATTCTCCCCTATTACCATTTTGACTTTCCCTTCTAACATTGACATGCATTTTTGGTGAGGGTCCAATGTATACGTGTCGGGTGACCTACTATTCATTACTGTGTGGTTCAACTAATTGACGTGCATAGGAACAGATACAACCATTTATTGTCAAACTCATATATTGAAAAAATTTGACACTTATGATGTGACAACTCACAACGCATATGTTTTATGGGGGTATATATTTATAAAGGTACATATTATCAAGAGTTTAGCTTTCGGCTGCATTTTCACTCCCCCTTCTAACCTGCCATGTTAGTTGTTCCCTATTTATAACGTTTTTTTCCACTATAATACTATTTTTAAAATTTTGTGTTAATAATAATTTTCTATATAATAATAAACTTTGTGATATAAAGCTGATTTATAAAATACTATTAGTATCGAAAAACTTTTTCAATAACTAAGGAGGCTTAAAAATATTATGATGAGCATTTGTTTTGCTTGTTCGTTTTGGTTTTAATATATTTTTTCGGACTAGAAATTTAGCAAGAATAATATGACAGTCTATTGTGTTAGATGGTTATGTTGGCACGGAATAGTCTTACTGTTGTTGTGGATCCCATAGACAACTTGGTCTCGTGGACGTTATTAAAATCCTTCATTCATTCATGCACGCGAGGAATAACATTTGAAAATCATCAAACTAGAAATTTGGGACTCCTGTTGTAGAAAGGAAAAATCATTTTGTTCCCATAATAAATTAGATTTTTTTTAATAGAACCTATTGCTACAAACCTATATGAGTATAAACCCTTTCATAAAACCGCGCCCTAAGTGAATGTTACTTTGGATCCCCTTAGAGGACTCTTGGGAGTACATGATATATTTGTCCAATAGATAAACTCCTTAGAACTATATTGCTACAAATTTTTAGTGAAGATAATGAGTGAATCTGGTTGTACACACTGCATAGAAATCAATACAAGAGGGATAAACTCATTGTATGTTGTCTTTGAACCTGGAGTTTGTGACAACCCTCTCTTATTATGAAGTTTGTAGGTTACTTTCATTCTTTCTTTTATCATATGACTTAGAACACAAAATAGTTTCTCTTTTGGAAAATACCAGCTTTTGTGAGAAAAGTTTGATCAGACTACAATGTGTGTATTTTCCAAAAGAGTGAAACTATCCTATTTTTGGTTTTCAAGAGCACTCAACTCTCTGTTTGGTTTTCAAACCAATCATTGTTTATCATTACTCAATTCTACTAAATTGTCAATCTGCGATTAAAAAAATGGTAGTGATTGATTTATTACCACCGTCATAGCTATTATTACCAAAATTTATAGAATGAATTCCTATCTGTGAAAAAAAAAATGGTGGGTATTAAGTTAACTTCAGGTGAAAAAGTGCCAACAACAAGATTTGTATCCTCAAGGCTACACATGATTTTAGTACTATGTTCTCTATTACATTTATCTATAATGTTGTATTTAAAGATAGATCTAATGATGGAACATTGGAGCTAGGATCTATCCTTAGGTCTTCAGAGTAGCCCAAGTTTTGGCATTCCGTAGGAAAAAATTCAGCTTGGGATTTCAGCCAAGTACAAATGATGGAATGTATGTTGTGGGCATTAAAGACTCGATGTCCCCAACATTTCTTACCCCTTTGAAATTTTTGGTTCTCATGTTTTGTGATGAGTTGTGTTCATGTTTGTTTATAGCTCTAGATTGTTGTTTAGTATGTGTTTAGGTTGTTACTTTGACTCATCTGGGTTACAGGAGTGCATGATAATTCTTCAAGAGGTTGTAGGAGGTTGCTTGGGGGAGGCTCATTAAGTAATCATGTGTTAGATTCCCTGTAAATCCTCAGAAGATCATTTTTTTTGCTTCTTTGCGCTATTTTGAGGTACTGCTACTTATTAAGTAAAGTGGTTCAAAAAAGCCGCAGAACTAGATTATGTTTTCGTAGTAATGTGTTGAATTCATATTGTTTTGCTTAACTATTCATTGCGCTAAATTTTTGTTACTTTACTTATCTTGTTTTAAGACAAGTAAAGTAATGCCAAAATGCCGCTCAAACTACTTATCCATTCATTACGTTGAATCTCAACCTTACTGGTTATTAGTTCATTGCGTTGAATTCAACTTGCTTTACTGGCCTAATCTCAAAAAGAGTAAAGTAACTCTGAAAAGATGCATAAGGAAGAAGGTTGAGCTGGCATTCGTACGATCAACATTTAATGAGGTGGAAAATATTAAATTCCCAAGTAATTCCACCTAGGATCCACGTATTCCCATTGTCAAGAAGAGAGTAATTGATGATCCTCCAAACCCCGAGTAACTCCAACGATCGATTGAGAAAGAATTAGTACGAATCGTTTCCAACCCATTTGTAGTTAAGGTTAGCATTTTTTTTCCTTCTCTCTTTTATGGTTTTCCTTTCTTATGTGTGTGTTGTTTTGGGTTCTGGTTTGTGTTTCCTTTTGATATCCGTTTTCTTGGGTTAAAAATTTGGAATTTTAGTTTATTACTTCATTGGGATTAGAATTCATGTCCAATTTTGAGTTTGTTGCTACCTTTGGGGGAAAAGTCAGTAAAGTTTTAGCCCTAGCCTTGCCCTAGGTTTGTATCTGTCAGTCGTCTTCCTCGTTGCCCATGGCAGTTTGTTGTTCCTTCTGTGTTTTATGTCGATTTAGGTGTACTTTACTTACATTTGCAATAGGAGTTAAGTAGGGTGAAATCAACACAAAATGTGCCCCATTGAAGGCGTTGATCTGTTTGTCTTCTCCTTGCCTTCAAAAATAAAGTTGATTGAATAAATTGCAAAGGCTTTCCCTATTCTGCGTCATTTTCACTTGCTTCTGCTTGTGTTGCGTCGATTGATGTATGCTTTACTTGTTTTTGCAATGACAGTAGAGTTATATGAAATCGCCGCAAAGCTTGTTACCCGCGTCAAATCAATTGTTTTTTATTTCTCTTGGAAAAAAAAGTAAAGTATTTCAAAAAGACCATAAGCCATATTCTTAGTTCTATGTTGATCTTAAAATGTTTTGCTTTCCTTGTCTATTGCATTGATTTGAACATACTCTACTTACTTTGTTTTGAAAGAAGTAAAGTAATATGAGTTCACCACATAAGTCTATGTGTCTACTCATTGCGTCGAATTCAATATGCCTTGCTTCTTTTATTCATTGCATCAATTTGAGTTTACTTTACTTATTTTATTTAAAAGAAGTAAAGTAATAGTAATTAACCTCAGATCTTTATTCATTGCGTTGATTTAATGACTTACTGCTTTCCTTTGTTTTAAAGGAAGTAAAGTAGTGTATAAAAGCCACAAAACATACCTTCTACTCATTGCATCGATTTTGTGTCACTTTACTTATTTTCTTTATAAAAGAAGTAAAGTAATGTTGATTCACCACTATCTAGTCTTGCGTCAATTTTGGTTATTATTACTTCTTCTGCTCATTGCATTAAAACAACCACTCATTAATTCTTCTTTTTGCGGCGAAGGAGATTACTATTACTTCCCACATGTGATTTGCGTTAAAATGAGTACCAGTTGCTTGCTTAGTTTTGTGTCGAATTGTGTTGATGTTGCTTTCTTTGTATTGAGTTTATTTGAGTTGCTCATGATTGTCAATTGCAAGTTTTAAGCAGTTATACCTTGAAAGCCTGCAATGAACTACAAATTGAATTGTTTCAATATATCTCTTTGAACTTGACTTCTAAGATGTTAGTAACATGATTACATGAGTAAATTGAGTTTTAAATACATGTATGCAATTGAGGAATGTGAACATTCGCCTCATTGCGTCGAATTCAATATGCCTTGCTTCTTTTATTCATTGCATCAATTTGAGTTTACTTTACTTATTTTATTTAAAAGAAGTAAAGTAATATTAATTAACCTCAGATCTTTATTCATTGCGTTGATTTAATGACTTACGGCTTTCCTTTGTTTTAAAGGAAGTAAAGTAGTGTATAAAAGCCACAAAACATACCTTCTACTCATTGCATCGATTTTGTGTCACTTTACTTATTTTCTTTATAAAAGAAGTAAAGTAATGTTGATTCACCACTACCTACTCTTGTGTCAATTTTGGTTGTTATTACTTACTTTTCTCATTGCATTAAAACAACCACCCATTACTTATTTTTACGGTGAAAGAGATTACTATTACTTCCCACATGTGATTTGCGTTAAAACGAGTACCAGTTGCTTGCTTAGTTTTGTGTCGAATTGTGTTGATGTTGCTTTCTTTGTATTGAGTTTATTTGAGTTGCTCATGATTGTCAATTGCAAGTTTTAAGCAGTTATACCTTGAAAGCCTGCAATGAACTACAAATTGAATTGTTTCAATATGTCTCTTTGAACTTGACTTCTAAGATGTTAGTAACATGATTACATGAGTAAATTGAGTTTTAAATACATGTATGCAATTGAGGAATGTGAACATTAACTTGATGGTTGTTATTTAAGGAGTAGAAACAATTGCTAGTTCACAGTGGTGTAAACACAAAAGAAAGAGTAGATGTATGAAACCAAAGAGGAGCCAATTGAAGTAAGTGACCATTCAGAAAAAGAAGGAGGAACTGCATCGGGAGAAGAGGAAACTATTGTGATAAGAGAGGATCTAAATTTGGATATTAAGGAAGCTTCAAGTTCTAAGAAAGGAAAAATAAAAACAAGAGCTAATAAAGACAAAATAAAGTATGATTATAAAGGATATCCTATGGAGACATGCATTACATCCAAGTTGGTTGGAATAGGTGACACTGACATGGGTCATGTATCAGTATTTTAGTGAATAGAGAGGTCTAAAGCTAAAAAAACACCTTTGATGAAAATGTTAGCTACAAGTGGATTGATTGAAGCATCTGTCAGTTGCCAAAATTTGTGCTAAAATGTGCCAAACATTATGATTCCCAGACCAGAATAATCAAGAATGATGTTGGTGATCTTGTGGGAAGACTAGATGTTCATTTCTTCAACTTTTTCTTGAAGATTCCAACTGTACCAAATGCATTGAGTATTATTATGGAAAAATCCAATGAGTATTGGGTAAAAAAGAAGAAATATGCCATAAAGATCATGAATTTGCATTATTTAAAGGTATCAAAACAAGCTTCAAGATTCCCCAGGACAGTTGTGAGATCTGATTTGATTCAAGAAGCAAATGATATTACTCAACTGCTTTGCAGGGTTAATGGCGAGAAGAATGCAAAATTATTTTATAAATGGATGTATTATTTTCTGAGAGTAATAGAGAATGTTAAGCATGATACTTTGATTAATTGGGCTGAATCATTAGTGATAATATTGATTTTTAGTTGAGAAATGTTATTCAAACTATGGATTTCAAAATAACTTTGTATCTTGTCTATGCTATAACAACACATGGGAATTTTCCCAAACTAAGAAATGTTGGAAAAAAGGCTGAGAAACACATCTATGAATATTATCCATAGTTAGCCTTGATGTGATACTTCAATGAATATAAACAAGTTAATGATTTCTTCTTGTATGAGGTCATTTGTATACTTGATCCGGACTTAAGAGCCAGAAGAGTGACTGATGAAGCATGAGATGCAGTCCAATCTTATGCGTGCATTTTTATTCAATTTCCTCACTTTACATATTTAAGAGTTTGTGGTTTCTCAAATGTTGTATTAAAGTTACCCAGATATCCAAGTGATAGATGGATTTTGTGGGAATTGTGTAAACAATTAGCAGTACTTCATGATTTGCAACAAGGTCTCCATAGGACAGTTGTGCATTTTCCTATTGTGATTGGGCAATATCATTGTAAAAATATTCATAAGGAAAGAGATGTATCTTTGATATATCAGATTTACTTCGATGAAAGGAGGAATTTTGATTGTAAAAATATAGCCAAGAATTCGGTATCACTGAATTATGCACACTTGCCAGCATTGGAAGATTTTTGGGCTGATTGTAGAGATGAATTTGAAGTCAAAAGAAGGGATTATAGTGAACTGAATGTAAAATGGATTTCAGAGTATGGTTTGGCCAAGATTCCAGAAGGACTTGTTGATGACAGGTAAGTGATTTCTAATGTTTATTATGATCAAGGAGCTGATAGGGCTCCTTTGCTTCCATTCACTCATACTTCAAAGTCAGTCATGGAGAGAACATCAAAAGTATTATTATACACTGTTGAATGGTTGAATAGTCAAGGTTGTTGCCTTGAGGAATCAGTGATGAAAAAATTTACTCGAATAAGCACTGGAAAGGAAGATGTTGGCAGAAGTAGCAAAGGAAAGGAAGGTCCAGGAGAAAGAAGTGGCATGTCGGTGAAGTTAAATCCATTCCAGAGAGCAAGAACAAAGAATCCTTTGATTTCATGAGCTTTCCCAGTAAACACTTCTGGTTTATCGACATCATCAGTCGACACTCCTACCATTCAAGAGCATTCTTCAGAGAAGGATATTGTAATGCCAATGCTTAAACCAACTTCTTACATATTTTCCACAGCTACGACAAAAACTGTGTTTCCTAGAACACCTCCCTGTTTCCCATAGGCTACTCCTCCCCCTCCTTCGTATCTTGAAAAAATCATCAGTTGTGCTACAATAGGAGAATCTTAATGTTGCTTCTTCTCAAGAAATACCTCAAACATCAAGAAAAAGTAAAGAACAGGTGAAAGATGTAGAGATGGAGGAAGGAGATATTGTGATGGAAGTTTATAATGTTGTGCATCATCAAACAATGTAAAACTTTTTGGTACCGGATGCTACAGTGTAGAGGAATGATGAGACCAAAATATGTCTCATTATATCATTAAATAACATTCTTATTCTCTCTCTTAAAATCAAGCTTTCAAGTGAATTTAGATGTAGATTTAATAATGAATAACATATTTAAGGTCGAATATATGATTTATCTTATCATCTCTTTAGAAATCTATTTGCAATCTAATTGTTATTATTTCCTGATATTTCTTCTAAAGTTGGAATGCAATAGTGTGTAGAAAACATGTCATAAGCAACTCTATTCTAAGATCATAGATTGCAACTACCGAAATTCTTCACGCAACTACTGAAAGGTCCAACTATTCATAGATTGTTGCTAGATTTCAGCTACCAAAATTCTTCACGTACCTACCAAAACACACAGCTAGTGAAATTCTGTTGGTTTGTTCCAAAATGATGTAAAGGAGCACCAAACTATTCAGCCCACTCTTTGCTTCCAGGTTATCAACCAAGAATATAGATCCAAATATGTGGCAATCTAAAGTCATGCATGCATGTGGCGTTCCAAGAAGAATTCAAAGTCATGGACTTAACACTCCTCCATTTTCTCTCCATGTTTCAAGGATGAACAAATAGTGGAATAGTATTAGGAATGTTGAATAAGTACTCTCTCACTTTGTGTTCCTAGATTAAAGGGATGAGTTATTAGGAATGTTGAATAAGTACTCTCCCACTTTGTGTTCCTAGATTCAAGGGATGAGTTGTAGAAATATTCTCCATGATAAGTGGAGTGTTGTAGCTAAGTTTGTTTTTGATTTATTGCTTTGAATAAATATGCTCAAGAATAGGTAGTTAGTTTCTGGTGTGCGGACTAAGTAAATTAGAATAAAGAGAAGATCATATTGTATTCCCCAAAAAGAGGAGTTAGATGCATGAACTATAAATGCAACCTTTCACACTCTTGTATGTAATCTTTTACCAATAAATGAAAATATATTCTTTCTCTCCAATATTTTGAGTAAAATTATTCTGCAAGTTTTGAATTAAAGTTCGCAATATGAATTAAGTCTTCTTCTAAGAAATGATTTGGCCACTCATTCCAAGAAAGATAGATCAATGTTTTATGTTTATTTCTTTATTCTGTAATTTTCCTTTTTGTTGTAAATTTATTATTTTATGTTATGTAATCTTTCTTTTCGTATAATTTCTTTTGTGAACCTGCAGGGGTCTTATTTATTTTTCATTTTTTTTCACTTCAACAATTTCTTTTATGCAAGTGTAATTTCTTTCATGTGAGTTTGATTTTGATTTCTGCAAGTGTGTTTTAATTTATGCAAGTTTGGATTGTGTTTGACGGAGTTGTTTTCCAAAGATCACTTTCTCTATTGCATACAGCCATCAGACATCAACCTTGGATTGACATTCTTAATAAAGATGATTGACAACATTCATCATTTTGGCGTCGTTATCGGGAATCATGGTGTTATTAGGAGACTCATATTTTTCTAAAAGACTATTATAGTGAAAGTAGAATACCTCTTAGAAAAATCTGTGACAGGGAGTATTTGGTGACAGTTTCTTTAAACTTTAAAATTCTACAAAATAGGTTAATATTTCTTTTCTACAAATAGATTAAATTTTATTTTTGCAATTACATTTAGAACCCTACTAGAGATTTCCAAAAGAAATCCCCCCTCAATAAGATGGAAACATCATTTCATGTTTATTATTTTCATGCAATGAGGTTTTCCTATTCTAAAATACTTCTTGTTTGCATGTATTGTTACTTCTGCAAAGATTAAATAACAATTCATGCATGCAAGAAATACCCAAAAAAACTAACTTTGTGCAGGTTAGTAGAGACAAATATTTCTATGGAATATTTGTGCAAATAGATTGGGAGGACAATTGCAAAAAGAAATGGGGCATTGCAGAGGATGTCAAAGAAAAAGATTCAGCTGATAAGGAGTTTTTATGTGAAAAATAACAACATTTTCCATATGCAAACTACTCACATCTTGTAAATAAATAACTCAAACATTTTTTGGGTCTTGTTCTACACAATCTGAGATTTCCAGATTATTTTGAATCACTCATTTTCGTTGAGAAATGACCAAGATATCGCAGTTTGAATGCACACTACTAAAAAAATAACATGCTGAAGACTGGTTTTTTTCTTCTTTAAAAAAATCTTATGATGCATGCAAGTATTCTTCTAATACTCCTCACTTTCAGTACCTGATTCATTCCATGCTACCCTCTCTGTGTCAGTTTTTGTTGAGTTTTTCTAAAACTCGTTTTCCCAACTACTGAAACCACTAAAAATTCCTCTGATATTTTGCAGTCAATGTTAATCATTCTCATGATTGTAGAAAAATACTGGCTCAACCAGTATATGCTAATTAAAATGTCAACATACTATTTGTACTCAGGGATCATACCCACAACCTCTCATAATAAACCATCCATTCCCAATAAATGAAGAAGTCCCTGAACCATCCCATTTCCTAGAACAATTTACCATTATTTCTCAATTTCTAAATTAACTTTCTAAACTGGTTGGATGCTGCAAACACTCTGGAAGATTGCTTCTTGATTTTCCATCATGTTGACATTTCTCAAAATGATAGTGATTGGTTAGAAAATCAGTTTATTCGCTTTCCAATTACTAAAAAATAAATAAAAAAACAAAAGGGAAAGTTGAAAACCAGCAAATGACTGCTTTTTCCAAACAAAAAAAATTACATTTGAAAGTCTTTCTTGGATCCACTAAAAATCTCTATGTTGCAGAAGCCTTGACTTCATATCTATTTGTTTTTTTTAGCTACAGACGGAAATCAAGGTTATACAACATGATGAAAGCAACGATAACTACTTAGTATGGTATGGTAACTTCTAATTTTCTATTCTCAAATATTGTTATTTTTTGTTTTAATTACAAATAGATTCACTTCTCGAAAGCTTAAAAAAAAAGAAAAAAAAATTTTTTGTCAAGATCTGCATGTGCTGATCAAGTCAAGTAATAAAGCAAATGATGTAGATGATGTCTTTCTAGTTTACAGCAATTGAGATCTATAAATTACTCAATTAAAAAAAATAGTTTGCAATGAGGGAATGCACAAAGCTAAGTGTGGGGGAGACTCACTCTCTTCCAAATCTTTTGAAGAATGCACAATAAAACAAAGAGCTAAGTGTGGGGGAAAACTCTTTCTACATTATCTAAGAAAAACCTCATGAGAGCATGAATAAGAAAGAAGTAAAAATTTTACTTCTAGAATCGCAGTTTGCTGTTATCATGAAAAAATGAGAAGACAATTTAAAAGATGCAAACGTATTGACAAAATCAGATTCTACAGGAAGATCAGTAGCTTGCATGAGGGCATGCAAGAAGTTAAGTGTGGGGGAAATGATGCGACCAAAATATGTCACATTATATTACCAAATAACACTCTTATTCTCTCTCTTAAAATCAAGCTTTCAAGTGAATTTAGATGTAGTTTTAATAACGAATAACATATTTAAGGTAAAATATATGATTTATCTTATTATCTCTTTAGAAATCTATTTGCAATCTAATTGTTATTATTTCCTGATATTTCTTCTAAAATTGGAATGCAATAGTGTGTAGAAAACATGTCATAAGCAACTCTATCCAAGATCATAGATTGCAACTACCGAAAGTCTTTATGCAGCTACTGAAATGCTCAGTTGTTCATAGATTGTTGCTAGATTTCAGCTATCGAAATTCTTCATGCAACTACCGAAACGCACAGCTAGTGAAAGTCTATTGGTTTGTTCCAAAGTAATGCAAAGGAGCACCGAACTATTTAGCTCACTCTTTGTTTCCACATCATCATCCAAGAATACCGATCCAAACATGTGGCAATCCAGATTCATGCATGTATGTGGTGTTCCAAGAAGAATTCAAAGTCATGGACTTAACACTCCTTCATTTTCTCTCCATGTTTCAAGGATGAACAAATAGTGAAATAGTATTATGAATGTTGAATATGTACTCTCCCACTTTTTGTTCCTAGATTAAAGGGATGAATTATTATGAATATTGAATAAGTATTCTCCCACTTTGTGTTCCTAGATTCAAGGGATGAGTTGTAGAAATATTCTCCACGATAAGTGGACTGGTGTGGTTAAGTTTGTTTAGGATTTATTGTTTTGAATGAATCCGCCTAAGAATAGGTAGTTAGTTCTTGGTGTGTGGACTACATAAATTAGAATAAAGAGAAGATCAGATTGTATTTCCCAAAAAGAGAAGTTGGTTGGATGCATGAACTATAAATGTAACCTTCCACACTTTTATATTGAATCTTTTACCAATCAATGAAAATCCGTTCTTTCTCTCCAATATTCTAAGTAAAATTATTCTGCAGGATTTGAATTAAAGTTTGAAAGTATGAATTAAGTCATCTTCCAAGGAATGAGCTGACCACTCATTCCAAGGAAAATGGATCAATGTTTTATGTTTATTTCGTTATTCTGTAATTTTCCTTTTTGTTGTAAATTTATGATTTTATGTCATGTAATCTTTCTTTTCGTACAATTTCTTTTGTGAACCTGCAGTTGTCTTATTTATTTTTCATTTGTTTTCACTTCAGCAATTTCTTTTATGCAAGTATAATTTCTTTCATGCAAGTTTGATTTTGATTTCTGCAAGTGTGTCTTTTAATTTATGTAAGTTTGGATTGTGTTTGAAGGAGTTGTTTTCCAAAGATGGTTTTCTCCTATTACATACATCCATCATACACCAAACCTGGATTGACATTATTAATGAAGAGGATTGACGACATTCATAAAGGAACATTGAGGATATTGATACTGGAAATGAAGAAGAGATAGAGGAAGGATTGATAAGAAAAAAGATGGTTGAATTAGGAGTCTTACAACAAGAGACTGTTGCAAAAGAGCTTGGTAAATAATTGGAAATAGTGACACTTCCTCCTACAAAGGAAGTGGTAGGAAAATAATTGTTCGTCCAAAAGCCCAAACCCTTTTAGGGCAAGAATTCACAAATTGGTTGACTAAGCAATCTCATTCTACTTCCAAGGAAGTAATCAACTTAGAAGAGATGGATCTCCAATTGGTAAGAAGTATTCAAAAGAAAAGAAAAGGACCAAAAGTGGCTATAAAGTGACTTCACAGAGTATCATTTATTCTTTAGGGAAGAGGTTTGTTGAGATATACACTCCAACAACAAGAAAAAGAAAAGGAGAATTGAATGAAGACAATCTGGTAATCACAAGGGTGTCTTTGGGAGAAGTCAACACTAAGGATTTGAAACATGACACACAAACATTAATAAACAGTCTTTTCCAGAAATTGGATGAAGAAAAAGTGGAAGTTTCCAAACTGAAAGAGCAATCATCTAAACTTTGTTTTATTATTATGAAGGTTTCCAAGAATCCTACACAACCAGTGCTTATGGAAGAACAGATAAATCCACAAGTAATTACTATTGTGGAGGAGACAAGTGATAGATACAAGGCTATAGATGAATGGGTAGCTAATATCACAAATACAACTACAAACTTTTTCCAAGTTTTTTTTGGTAAAAATTGTTGAGTATAAAAAAAAGTTGGATAAATTGAAGGATCTTAAGCAAGAAGCATATAATAAAGGTGGTATTGCTGAATTGCAGCTGTAAAGTCTGGAAGAAATTAATGAATTATCAGATGACGTCTTAATTGGAGAAAATATTGCACCTGAAGTATCAGTTGAGAAGGGGAAACAACAGAAACATCTATGTTCATTCAGGCAAAATATTTTAAAGCACATTGTGACCAAGATGGAGATGATGGAGGAACGAGTGGAGCAAGTTCTTGATGAACTTGATGATGTAATTTATGGTCTAACAAAGTATGATACTTCCATCTATCCACAAAGTATTGATGAGTTTCTTCCATTGTTTCAGCAATTGATGGACAAGGTTGTTATTCCTTTTAACAGAAAATCCCTAGACAAATTAATAGATATTCTAGATATCGTCAATCAATTGGGATCTTGTCTCGGGAAGGTAGAAGAGGGATGCAAGGTTTTGGGAGAAGAATTACTCATGTTTGAAACATAATTAGAGGCTACAGCTGATGCGGATAGTAATGTCATTAAATACATGAGGGATCAATTCACCATCTACAAAGAAAAGCATAAGGATGAAGCTGAAGCAAATCAAGGAAAATCCCAAGATAAGAATAAAGGGAAAGAAAAAGTGGGGACATAAGCTATTGATCCAAAATAATTCTTCTATTTCTTTTTCATCTTCTTCTTCTACTTCTTATTTTGTTTTTCTTCTTTTCTTATTAAGTACACTCTTTGTTAGACTTAAGTAACACAGTGTGCAATCACCATTACTTTAAGTTGTTTGATAAAGTCAAAAGCTTAGAAAGTGTTTATGAAGCATTTTTTATGGTTTTAATGTTTGAACTTTCTGAAAGTGACTAAGTGGCATTAAATGAGGATTTTGAGGAGTGAATTTCTCAACTCCTAATTGTTTGTTAGTTGTTCACTTGTTAAAGTATAACAAATATCTCTTTTGTATGTTTTTACTTGTGGCAATTATAAATAGATGATGAGACTTACATATAGGGGATGTGGAGGTTTTTGGGCAAATAGCTGTTATATGTTGTACTTGGTTATTTTAGACTTTGTGTTGAAATAACTGGAAACACTTACTGTAAGCAGTTAACATTTTAATAAGAAGGAAGAAAGACTTTGATTGAACTTTGTGTCTATCATATCCTGACTGTGTGATTTGTGATTGTTATGATAAACTTTGTGTTGTCTTAACTTTCATAAGTATACACTTCTTTTTAATTTGCTTCAAAGTAATCCAAATAAGATAATGTTTGTTTATTTTGTGTGTGAGTAACTCGCTCTGAAATCTACCTATTACAAAGCACATTGCCGCATTCCTTATATATCCTTTCAAGTTTATTCTTTCTATTTTTGTCTTACCCAACTTACATTCTGGTTACCAAACTGTTGCTTACTTGTTGTCAAGTTGTTTAGTTGTGGTTCACGAGCTATACAGTTAAAGTAATACCCCTGAAAAATTAGATAGGCGTTAGAATAAACAAATAAAGCATACGGCAACTTCACAGTTAAATGCAGGGTATTTATCCCATGACTGCCTAGGTTGCATGTTTTAGCCGAGCATAAAATCTAGCTAACAAGATCCGTCACTGTTGTGGACTACGACTGGAGGTATCAACATTCAAGGATAATGCACATGGTTCTTTTCATTTATAGGACAATGGGAACCTTTACTACAGGATGAAATTGGCAGTGTTGCTAAGTTCCAAATAACAACAGAAAATGCAACTACGAATATGATTGGATTAATAGGGACAACTATTTACCCTAGAGTGGATTGCACCTACAAATCCATCTATAACGTGAGATCTCACATAATGACCGCTTGTGGTTAGCATTAAAAGTTGAAATGGTAAAAAGGTACAGAGAATTTTTTCCACCCTTTATATCAAAAACACGAACCATCGAAGGGCCCTTGGTCTCTTGGTGATGTTGTTTGGCTTTCAATAAGCTCAGCATGGATCAAATCTTGTTGAGTGCAAGGTATGGAGATACCTAACATGGAGGGTTGATAGGTTGAGGCCAAGATCGTGCCCTGGATGACTTTGACGGCATGGATTCCTCTTACTCCTAGCTGCTTAAGCAGAAGGTGATCACTAATGTAGTTGTACGCTTACTCATAATTGTAAATCAGCTATATGCTTCCTCCGAAGCACGAGCATAGATGCCGATAATCTATGTAATCTAGTGCCCAATTGAGAGCACTAGTCATAAAATAAAACACAAGTTGTTAAAAATGCTCAGATAAAACAAGCATCCTATAGCATATGTTGCCCCTATGCACAGAACAAGTGTTGTGGCAGACCAATACTGAGAATTCTGTTTTGGAGGACAGTGATAATTTTGTGCTAAAGAATGGGAATCCTGCTATTATTTGGGACACCTTCTCAAACCCCTATATATATTCTCTTCGTTGGTCAGATGCTGGATGTGGGCAAAAGGCTGGGATTGTATCCCTATTTATTGTCAGCATTCAAATGAAGGGGCGACATTACATATTGGAATGTGCGTGCTTCAGAATCTTCAGACACTTACTGCAACAATCGGCTATGAAGGATTGTTCACTGTCTTCAACTCATCAAGTATGTGTGGAGTGCTAAAATCTTATTTAGTAAAAAATTAGTAATTTACTTTTTTTTATTCAATATCTCCAGTGGATTAGGTATGTAGTACTAAAAACATATTCAGTAATAAACCAGTTCCTTTATTGTTACAAATCTCCAATGGATCAGATATGTAGTTTTAAAAACTTATACGAGTAATAGATGAATGGTTTTCTGTATATTTCATCATCAAAAAAGCACGAAAAATGCCTAATAGGTTTTAAGAATGGAAGTGAACAAATTGACATTGACTGGTAAACTAGAGGGCTGCATTTGGGTTATGGTATGAGATGATTCCAAAAACTCTGGTTTTCTGTATGCTTAATCATTAAGAAAAGCAAAAAAACTCTTCGTGGATAAAGGATCTAGAATGGACATTTGAGCATTGACTTGTAACTTTAAGGGCTGCATTTGGATTATGGTTGTGAGATAATTCTGAAAATGTAGTTTTATAGCAGTGAGTTTTATTGTTGGAAAAACAAATGTCTTTAGATGCTCAGCGCAGCGACTACACTTACAAATCAACCACTATGAGAAGAATCAAGCTGGATCACAATAGTCATATGGGTGGTGTGAACGCTCTCAATCCTGGCATGTGTGGTGGAGCGCAGTGAAATACGAATGCCTGGTGTATGGATGGTGTGGGAACTATGGAATGTGTATTTACAATTAGATATGCCCTTTTTGCGCATGCCCATCTACAAATTTTATGCAGTTTATCCCAAAAAAACCACTGTGAGGGTGCAAAAGAGAGACATACATTGACATTGAAGAGTGTAGAAACAACCAGAGCATGCTGCAATTAGAGCATACATAGCGAATTATTGTCTTATCCCACAGAGTCTGATGACTTCTATGGATGCATTTCTGATTATGAGCTTTAATTGGCACTTCTAGAATATGCTCCTGGAGCTCCCATTCAATTGAGAAAGAGGGCAGGGAAATTACACATGGAGGTTGCAACAATAATTAGCACCCATCACAGGGCGATTGTGTTTTGCTCAGAAGGGCAATAGATTGGGTTTATGAATTCATGAAGAAACATCTTTGGATACTTTTCATTCTCCATTTTCCGAGCAATCACAGATATTATATTGAGAGACATGGCTCAATATAGCCCTTGGCACTGCAAGAGGAATTGCATATCTGCATGAAGAATGAAGAGATTGCATTATCCATTGTGGTACAAAATCAGAGAACATACGTTTAGATGACAATTTAAATGCCGAAGTCACTGATTTCAAGCTTGCTATGCTCAATAATGTGAGAGATCATCGTCACCATATATTGACTATCATTCGGGGGACTAGAGGGTGTTTGCCTCCAGAGTGGCTTGCTAATTACCAGTTACTTCCAAATCTGATGCTCTCAGCTATGGTATGGTTTTGCTAGAGATCATTAGTGGTAAAAGGAACTTTGATATTTCTATTACCTTGGGAAGGAGGAATTTTTTTGACATGGGCATTTGAAGAATTTGAAAAGGGTATTATCTTGAACATTATAGATCAGAAGCTTGGCGGGCAAATCAATGCAGAATAGGCGGACAGAACAATCCAAGATAGCTTTGGTGCATACAAGAGCAGCCCTCTCAGCGAGCATCCACGGGGAAGGTTGTTAAGATGTTAAAAGGATCTTTTTGCCTATAGAAAAACTACCTGCACCTAAACCTTATGAAGGACTTCGGAGCAGTGATAGTATCATTTGCAGTGTTAGTGCCAGTGGTGGCATGATATCAGTGATTGCAGCTTCTGTTCCCATCATCTACCTCATCCTCTGCAGATGTCTCTCTGTCCTAAACATTAGGGGGGAATTTGAAAATTTTGAGAGTTGTAGAAGTAATTTCAAAATGCACTGAAGAGGCATATTTAATTTGGGGAGCCGCAGCTTATGTTGTAGGGAAAACCCTCGTGCTCTCCATTTCCGTGTTCAGACATTTCTGTATAGAAACGGTACCCTATATGCACTGGAAATTTCTGTCTGACCTAAAATCCATACTAGAAACAACTGTGCTGCTTTTGATATGCACCCAGGATGTTTCCATCCCATTTCCAGTAGTTGAAAAGTGGAAAAAAACATGGGAGTGAAAGTCAAAACTCATAACCAAAACTTGTTGAACACACTTCTAAAAAGTTATATAGGCATATAGAATGTTTTGAACTTTCATGAATACTATATTTTTGTAAGTATTTTATTATATGGACAAAACATGAGTTTTATGTTTGTTTTTCATATACATTTATATTTTTTTATAACATATTCTATAGACATTTATGTGCTATTGTGTATCTTATTGTTTCGTTTCAGACCAGTGTCTATTTCTTGGCAATTTAGCCTGCAACTAATGAACCATTAAGTTAGTAGGAAGATTACTTGTATTATGGATCATTTCTGTTGGTATAAGAATCATGATATATTTACTTTTATATGTTACCATAGACCAAATTAACTAATCAATACAGAATTATTTTTTTGATTGAATGAGGATATTTAAAATCATAAAAACAATTCCAAGAAATAGCAAGAGACACAAAGCATGAACTTGAAGGCAATATGTAAAAGTCATTTTCCTGTGGAACTTTCATTTTTTTATGACAATTTCCCTTATTAATGATAAAGCCAAACCCGGCTAGGAAGGTTGTCTAAAAAGTACGAAGACTATTAATCTTCCTTTGTATATTCTGCAGAACTTGATTGAATATTTTCATTCTCTAACATCTGAGTTCTAATTTAAAATTTTGAAATTAATTGCAAGTCTTATTGTATAGGCAAAAAGAAGATATAACATTATCCCAAAAGAAAATTGTATTGATTATAGTTTTCTTTGTTTCTTTTGGCATGTATGAATATGATTTCGTTTATTCGGAAAATTTACATTTTAATTACAATAATTCCTGCATGATCTGTTGTGACAAGTGGGGAAGATAGTGCTAATATGTATGAAGATCCAAAAAAATAAGTAAAATTACAAAAAACCTCGTCGTAGATCATAAAGCAGTCAAGAATAATACAATGATTAAGTGCAAGTAGCAGTTATAGTAGGACTATCTTTGTCATCATATTTTACACCCACACCAGTTGTTGTATTTGCACTGGAAGGAGCTGATGAGATTTCATTTTATTTATGTTATTTCTTTTTAGTAGGTAAGCAATCAAGGGACAGCCTATTGGAGTTGGCGCTTGTTCTCTCTGCAGCAAGGACAACAACTTCAACACTCCACCAAGAAAGACCTGATGGACTCGTTTCTTTTTGTTTCTCCATTTTTTTGTACCCAGCAATTTTAATAGTCTCAATATTTGGTTCATCTGCCACTTCTCTTTTGTTTGTTTCTTTTCCTTGGCCTCATCCCTCTCCTTGTTTGAAGGATCCTACTTGCTTTTCCTTCATGAACGATTAGCCTTTTGAAATAAGTTCATTTCAAGTTTTTTAGGCCTCATTCTGTATCAGAATGCCATAGTCAACCAGGATGCAGTAAAGCTACGAAGCCAGTTGAAGCTGCTGCAGATCAGATGTCTTGTGGGCAACTTCACTGAACACTTCTGCCGATTGTTCTCCTGAGCAAGATTGCTTCCTAATTTCTTCCTACTTTTTTTTATTGAGGATAATGGAGGGATTTTGAAAGGGCCCTGACCCTTTTACAATGAGAAATACAGATATTGCAATGCAGCTCCAACAAACATCATGAAACAGCAACAAACTTAACCCAACACACAACAAGAAACAGCGACAATCCGGCACCACACAGACAACAAACCGTCAGCTAAAAAACAGTCCAAGGATAGCAATCAGCCGAGGCTCCAAATATCAGGTGTCTCTTGTTTCCATAGTCTCTCTTTTTGGCCACTCCTATGCTTTGTTTCTCCTCCCATTTCCATTGTTATCAATATAAATAGAATTTGAATTACAATCTTTTCTGGCCAGACATTTCACTTGCTTAAGAGGGTAAGAGACATGGAAAATGGCATCCATGCAGTAATATAATCTTGAACCATTTATAAAGATATAATTCCAGTGCAAGCAGGTTCATCAACACAGGGAGGTTTAAAACCAAGAGCCCAAGTGTTTCATATATTACAAAGAAAGGCCAATGTGCAACGCAGCTTGAATTCTTTCCAGTGTTAGGACTACATGATTCAAAGTGCCCAATCCTTTCAAGTATTAACATCAACAACTTATGATACAAAATCAATGCATCAGGTGGGAGGAGGAGACTTCTCAACTTTGTAAATTGCATAGGCAAGACCTACAGCAAATACCGCCATAACAGACAAAACCAAGGTCCGGAAAAAATTCTTCTTCTTCTTTTTCTGAGCCTTCTCTAAGTTTTTAATCTCTGATCGAACCATCTTTTCCATAGTTTTCTTTTCAAGCTCTCGTTCTGCCATAAGCTGTTTTTCTTCCACTTTGCTCAGCCTCTTCTCTAGTGCTTTGAATCCAGGACTTACTTTGACAATATCAATTCCAGGCGGTGGTGCTGGTGCTGGTGCTTGTGCTGGTGCTGTGGCTGATGATACAGATGCTGACTCAACGAAGAAGCAGTTTGTAGAGTTCTGGATGTTGAATACGAGATCACTGAAATTTCTAGTATCGTCAACCCCTTCCTTGCCACCCATTTCTGTGAATTCTTCTGAGCATTGGGTAGCACTCTCATCTTCATCCTTGAAATACAGATTTTGAGCTGCAGTCTCCTTCATAGAAGTTTGATGTGCTAACTTCTGAGATTTTATTAGATTCATTCTCAATAGTTCTTCCTTAGATTTCAAATTCCGCTGTGACTTCTCTCTGCCATTGTATACTTTGTCAAATGTTAGGTGGGCTTGTGGTCTTTTCATGGCTTTGACAGCTGGTTTGACATCCTCCTTCCCCTGCTCTTCTTCTGGAATGTGGACATCTGTGAATTTCTTAAAAGTGGGAACCCTTTCGATTTCTTTTTCCAATTCACTAAATTTATTCCCCTCTGGATCCACGATTTTCCACTCAAAGGATCTGTTTATAGGATTTTCTGACATTTCGTCGTGGCTGAGCAAATCCTCCATCATGACGATCTCGTTCATGGTATCCAGAGATGTGCCACCGGCTAGCACTTCCATGATGTTTTCCTCAGCAGCATCAAGAACACTCAGCTCCTCTGTTTGGTTTTCAAATTTGGGCATGGTCTGTGCATGGAAAGCCTGAAGTTTCTGCTGAGACTGTTCATCAAGGAAGCTCCTATGGAGATCTTCAAGCCGTTGCATCTTCACAGGGACTGTCATATTCTCTTCTCTCAATTTCCAGCACTCCTTGAGACTCTCAAGCTCTTCTTCGTTATTGGCCAAGTACAATGATTGCCAGACTGGGAGGGGAGATTCATCATTGTCAAAATGCACCTCATTTCTCCACTTACTAAACTTGGAATGATTAGAAGAGACTCCATCATCATCATCATCACTCTGCCCATTCTTCTCACCATTAGAGCCGATGGACTCACTGACCTGTTCAAGGACACCAGGCTTCTTCTCAAAGGTGCTCAGCCTGGAACCTTCAATGGCATCCACCACTTTGGCATTCCCTTCTGAAATCTGACCGGGAGGCCAAATCCGAATATGAATTCCACTGGTTTTTGCCATATTAGAATCACATTCTTTCTTACTCTCGTATTCCCCATGCTCATGATCATTAGAACCACAAGATTCAACCATTTTCTCTTCACTCACAAAAGATTCAACCATTTTCGGTTGCCTGGGAAACTCCACACTGTCTTCACTCACACAAGATTCAAATGCACCTTTCAGCCCCATTGCATTCCCATCTTGTTCTCTCAAATTGATTATATCTCCGCCCTCATCAGCCAAAATAATGGTTGATGAAGCACATTCCTCATCACTTTTCGTATCCCTTGATTCCCTAAAACTACTGCTACCACGCCCCCTAGCGATCAATCTTTTCTCCACATCATTCTCCAATGGCGCCCTCTGATCCTGCTCAATCTCTCTCAAATTGATTATATCTCCGCCCTCATCAGCCAAAATAATGGTTGATGAAGCACATTCCTCGTCACTTTTCGTATCCCTTAATTCCCTAAAGCTACTGCTACCACGCCCCCTAGTGATCAATCTTTTCTCCACATCATTCTCCAATGGTGCCCTCTGATCCTGCTCAATCTCTACCAAATTCATTCTTCCAAATAGCTGCCCACTAATCTCCTCCACAACACAGCTCCCTTCACCACCAAATCCATCTTTCTTATCACCCCAACTTCCTCCATCAACCATCTTGACATTCTCTTTACTGTCATCACCCACAAGCTTAGAAGAATTACTTCTCACTCCTATCTTATCAATGGAGGACTGCACAGACTCAGAACAATTCGTTACAGAGCACACAGACCTGGACCCAGATTTCATAAGCAGCGAACTTTTCTTACTACTAGAAGGAGTCCTACAGCTACTATTATCTCCTCCTTTGCTAGCCTCTTTCACCTGCTTATCCCATGAATGGTATTCTTGGAAAAGTGCATTGAACTTGTTCTTGGCTTCTTCATAAAACTGTTGGGCCTGTTCGTGCTCTCTTTTAATAGCTGCCATATCTCCCTGCTTTTGAAGTCTGTAAAAAACACGAGGCATTGTGTCCTGCTGCTGCAGAGGTTGAAGCTCATGGAGGGCCTTCTTCACATTGTTGAGCTGGGCTACAAAGGCTTTTCCTTTGGCTGTTGCAGCCTGAGTATCTTCAAGTGTTTTAATGGGGAGTTGTTTTAAGTGTTCAAGCTGCTCTTGCAAGGCTCTGAGTGTATTTCCTGCCTGTATCTGTTTGTTCTCACGCCTGCTTCTGTTTTGGCCAACAGAGGGAGCCATGGAAGACTCTGCTTCAGTTGGGTGTTTTAACTTTTTGCACTGTGCTCTTTGCATTTCCACACACTACAATTTTCATGGCACATGTAAGCAACCAAAGATTTTTTTTTTGTGTGTGCTCGGATTTTAACCAGGGATTATTCTTTCATGTGCCGGGATTTTAAGCACAGTTCTGGGATTTTAAGTTGGCACAAAAATATATAGAATGAATTTTTCCAATTCCAAATGCTCGTTAAGGGGGCGCACCTTTTCAACGAGTAAATTTTTAAAAATAAAAATAAATAAATTTCGCTGATAATTTTTAAATTAAAACGGAATGAATGAACTAACTATTTTAATAACACAAGAGTTTACAACTTATTATCGTTTATTTTGAAATTTATTCATTTTTTTCAGTATAACAATGAAAAGAAAGTGGGGAGTGAATATATGATATATTTTCAACATTAAATAATAAAAAAATACATATTTTTTATTCCCCGGCCTCTTTTTGTCAAAGTTGAGCTAGAATCCTCAAGTTTACTTCTCCATTTTCATTTTCTTGATAACTAGCAATCGCATGTGTACAATGCAATGTGAATGTCGAATGGTATATGTTTTTAGATTTAGAAACACAGTTATTACTTTTGTAGTTGATGCTGATAAGGGGTGTGATTGACAATACTTATTTTATATTAAACCCAGAACAAATGTTGCAAAATACATTAGAAGGGATGTTAGATAATTGTTCGTTGTGTAATAATTGAGTACAAATGCAAGTGAGACATGTAAGTTTGTTAATACCCATTCTCAAGAATGTAGTGAATGTGAAGTGTTGTTGTCAAAGTAGATTGAAAGAATGACCAAGTGCTTTAACATATCATATCTCCATGAAACTAAAATGAGATAGAATATACAATTATATATAAACAAATCTGAAATGGTTATGGTACATTCCAAATTTCTTTATTACCTCAAAAAGTTTGAGAGCATCATTGTCAGATCTATTTTGTGCATATCTTACAAATCATAACATTCCATGAGGCCACATTTCTTTGAGGCAATTTGCAAACAAAAAAGGGTATATGTTATTTGTGTTATGGGGATAGTTTTTACTTTTGTAGTTGTGTTTGTTTAAATATGGGTGATTGATTTTGTATGTATAGAAATTTAGATGAGTTACTTCATTTAAAAAGCACAAACATGAGGTCTAACCCTTAAAAATATTCAAAATGCAAAAAAGTGATATAATGTACAAAGCTTTGGATGGAAACAACTATAAATTGCATTGTTCTTTCTCGGCATTTTAAAATTGTAGGTATTTGTGTGCAGATGAAGACATTAAAAATGTGTTGTTGTTGGTTAACATAAAGAAACGAGCAACAATAAAAAGGAAAAATTGAACATGTATGTTGAAAAGTGTAATTTTGTAATTGTAGACAAACCACTTCATTTAAAGGTTTCATCTCTTCATTTCAAACTTGTTACAAATTTGTACATATACATTTACAAATCTCATATCATGAGTGGTATCGTTTTGCAGGCTGTTTTATTTGAACTTAACATGAGAAGAATTATATCATGAATAGTAGCCTTTTGAGGGTAATTTTATTTCCGGTAAACATGAGTACATTTGATACCCCTTGAACGGAAATGTCGTCTAGGATAGAAGAAGTGTTGAGTAAAGTAGTAGTGGAGGTGTTATCAAAGTAGAGTGTAGTATTTACGAAGGGTTGAGTCATAGTAGTCTTGCTTCCACCTTTCTTCTTGCTTCTAAGTATTGTTGCGTGCTGCTATTTTTGAGTACCTTTGGAATGAAAAAGAAGGTGAAATGCACAGATTTGCAAGCGAGGCAACTCTGGAGAAAGTTGTGAATGTCAGACCTTGCCTTTCATTGGTTCCAATGTCGACAATTGTTATATGCATTGTAAGTCCCTGGGACTTGTGGATAGTTAATGCCCTGGGCATTTTAAGCGGCAATTGTCTTTGATTCCCTCTCGAAATAGGGGGCATCGAAATATGTAACAGGTTGGAGGGATCCCAACATGGGTCGTCGTATCTATCAAATTTGACAACAACAAATAAAGGTAATGTTGGTGGTGGCATTGATGCGTCATAGATAATGTCGATGATTGGTTCCTGTAGCACCATTTACGAGGTCTATGTCAACCCATAAATTTGTAATAAGCATGATTTTTTGTTGTTTGCACAACAGAACTTTGTGCTCCAACTGATCATCATCAGGATTTTTTGGTCCAACCTGCCTGTTACTTTCACTAATGGATTAGGTGATCGAAACGTTCAGTGCCTTTAGCATCTGAAGGTTGTCAGAGTCCACGAGGTTGTTTTTTGCAAACAAATGTGGTGCATCCTTAAATTTTTTTAGCTCTCCCAACATTATTACCCTTTGCATGCATTATGGCCGACGTAGCTTTCACATTCAGAAGAGTCGCACGGTTAATTTTGAATTTTTACGACACTATTTAGGTAAGAGGATTTCTCCATTCTCTTTTAATGAAATACTGAGATCATTGCTCATATTCTTTCACTTTGGTTTTTCCTCAGTGGAATCTATTATATTTGAATAAAGGTAATGTTGGTGGTGGCATTGATGCGTCATAGACAATGTCAGTGATTGTTCCTGTAGCACCATTTACGAGGCCTGCATCAACCCATAAATTTATAATAAGCATGATTTTTTGTTGTTTGCACAACAGGACTTTGTGCTCCAACTGATCATCATCAATATTTTTTGGTCCAACCCACCTGTTACTTTCAACAATGGATTGGGCGATTGGAACATTCAATGCCTTCAGCATTTGAAGGTTGTGGGAGTCCACAAGGTCATTTTTTGCAAACAAATGTGGTGCGTCCTTAAAAATTTTGAGCTCTTGCTGAGTTAGGTGTGTGTCTATTCGAGACATTAGGAGTTCCCAGTCCTCAATAAGAGGGGTTGAATCTCACATGTTGAGCAGTAAATTCCAGAATGAAACTTGTGCATCAGATTGTTCCTTTTTGCCAAAATATAGTTTGCAATGTAATGGAAGAATGAAATCTCTTCCAAACGGTGGCTTCATAGGATTTACTTGCATAATGAGGATTGTCCAAAACCGATGGTAATTGGCCGAGGTTGTTGAGGAGGATGAATGATCTGGTCCCAAATTCAGACGTTTTTTAGTGTGGGAAAGCTTCGCGTAGCCTATTGTCAATTTTTCTTAGCAACTTTGGGCTGATGAAACTCATTTCATCAATAAGAACATATTCTATATGTTTCAGTGACTCTTGAAAAGACAATAATGCATGGCCTTCAAGAAGTTTTAGTTGTTTGATTGGAATATGGAGGGTTGCATGGATTGTGGATGCGGAGATGTTGAATGCTGAAACACCGGTAGGGGCGAGCAAAAGGAGAGGTGAGAGAGAAGTGGTTGATGTTGTTGTGAATGAATTCCAGATTTTATTTCCTTATAAGTGGTAGGTGTTCCATGGTTACAGGGTGAACTCTATATGCATCTAAGAAAGTATTGATGCAAATATCCAAGGCTTTCCAAATTCCACATTCTATGTCTTGGTTATGGATTACAAACATTAAATTTCTTCAACAAGGACCACCAGCACAATAGAAGTTTTTGTAATAGAAGTTTTTATTAAATATATGGTCCTACAGAGGATTACTTGAAGAAGGTTGGTTGGGTTCAGAAACAATAAGCAAAACATCTCAAGCTTTTCGAATCTATAGAGACTGTTTTAATTTCTTAAGATTGAGTGATTAAGTGAATCATTTTCCTATCAGATATTATAATAATATAGAAGCCTATAGATTGCTTCATTTACAATCTGAAAAAAATAAAAATCTATGAGCAGAGTGCTAGATGAAAAATCGGACTTGAATCAAGTTTATTCTTGATAGAACAAGGTGAGGTGCACAAAAAGTGATCAATCAGGAGCCAAAATAGATGGAACCTCATTCTGAAGCTATGAATGCTCAAGATTTAGACTCATTTATATCCCTCACTGGTAAACCTCACTCCATGCAGCACTCCAAGCTAATGTTTTCTTGAGTAGGCTAAGAATTATTTTATTGGAACTCTTTCACATGTGTCTATCCTTTGACCCTGGGAATCATGGTGCTAAAAATAGAGTGAGCAAATATGACTACCCTCCTAATTATTATATTTTTTGTTCTCAGTGAACTTGGGAACTTCTCTGTGAACTAAAGTAATAGGAGATGCTCAAATTTAAGCAAAGATTTGGATAGCATTCTGATTTGGACATTCAATAATTCAAATTTATTAATCCCTTGCTGGTAAAACTCACTCAATGCAGCCCTTCCAGCTAATGTTTTCTTGAGTAGGCTAAGAATTATTTTATTGGAACACATCGATAAATATATATTAATAAAAAAAAAGATAAAAGTACAGATGGTTACTTTGAGGGGGTGGCTGGTTGGTATAACCACGTTGGTAAAAACGGCTCAAAAGCTAAACACACACAACACAAAACAAAACCTCATTGACCAATAACCAAAATTGTAGAACTGGGCATAAGAGGAGGCTAAGAAATATAGTTCTACTACTACATACAAGTATAAACAGAATTTAAATACATACCTATAGAATTCAATTTAACGCAGGGGGTTGACTGGAACTTGGAGAGCTTGAAGAATGAAATTATAGTGTTAGTGACCAATATTTAAAGGTTAATGCATGCAAAAGCTATAAAATAAAATTTAAAAATAGTAAAGCCAAAACAACATGCAAAATCAGAAAAACAAAATTGTTAAAAATAACAAAAGCAAAATTGTTAAAAATAGCAAAAGCAAAATTGTTAAAAATAACAAAACCGTCATTTAAGCCGTCAAATTTGACACAGTCCCATGAATGTCCGCAAAGCATTTTCCCATAGGCGTAACGCCTTCGGCGTAAATATATGTGCCCTTCAAAAAAATTCAATATAAATGTACATTTCATGAATATAGTAAGTGATTAAGTGCTCTTGATTTTATTGTGAACACTACTAACGCATTCCTCTACAGCTTATTGGGAACAATGAGGATGCAAGTTTTATATGTATACATACTATTTAAGTTTTATATATACACAAACTTAAAATTTAAGTTTTAATATATTATAGTAATGAGGATTATGTTTGTGTAAAAAAAAAATCAAATTTTAAGCAGATGTTTTTTTTTATTATGGGTAAATAGTTTTTTGAAAGGGACTATACCCTTTTACAAGAAGGCTCAAAAAGCCACATGTGAACAATTAAGGCATAGAAAAATGATCAAAATCAAGGTAAAACGTGAATGCCCAACAATAGGAAACAACTTGCTCATAATAAAACCCAAAACCAGCAACACATCAACATAAAAATAGTTGATTTACAGCGACCAGACAGCTACTACACAACAAAGAAAAGTGAAGCAATAAGGAGCAGCCAATCAACAGTGAAAAACTAAGTAGGCGGAGAAGAGGTATTTTGGAGATAATTTTTTTCTTTTTACGCACTGTTATCCAGCCTGCTAAAGCCTCCGCAATTGGAGGATTAAATAAAGGGGGCATATTTTCCTTATCCTCCATGATTCCAACCAAGACAACATAATTATTATCTTCTTTTGTATTTTCTTTTATGTCACCAACTGAATGAGATTCTTTGGCATCGTCAACAACTGGAATTTCTGAAAGAGGGGTTTCCGAGAAAGAATCAGAATCATCTTCAGTATCTGCATTTGAGTCTAGATCCTCTTTGGCTTCGAAAACCAAGTGTTCCAGGAGGGCATCTTTCCACTAATTATATCTCTCGTGTTGGTGCTTTGCTATCCCACAATTAGTAGAGGTGTGACCTAGACAGAAATACCTTCTACACCGAATGGTAGGCCTTCATAATCTAAGGGCTATGACCAAGTTTTATTTTGTACATTGAGATCAATGGTTGCAGGAAAAAGTTTTAGCAGTGTCAAGTTCCACCAAGATTCGGGCATAAGTAATATGGGTATAGTCAAAGGTTTGAGAATCTATATAAAGGGTAGTTCCCAAGGTGTTGCCAACAGAAACAAGATAATCACGACTCCAAAATTGGAGACGTAAATGGGGCATCCTGATCCAAACGGATTTGCAGGAGAATGATTCAGTGAGCGGGTTAAAGGAGGGGAACCAGGGTTTCATAACTAGGTATCTAGACTAACAGATCCAGAGCTTGGATGCAATGGTGTTCTTATCAACTAGTGAAGAAAATGCAACAATAAAAATACCTTTAGCATACATGTACAGATCTATCCTTCCAGCTAGTATCAGAGTCCAATGTTTGGATGTCCAATTGTGAAGTGTAGAAAGGTTGGGCCATAGACCTTCAAATTTGAATATTAGTGTGTGTTCCTCGTAGTATTTTTCAAAAGAAATAACCTCTTCCCCAAATGAAACACATGGGGTAATGCTAGCAGGTTGCATGGGGAATCTCCTACCATTCAATGCATCTTTGAAGGATGTGTTAGTGACACCCTTGTCAACCATGGCAGCCTTAGGAGTGCCGCCATTGCCACTAGAAGGAACTTGTAGAACATCTTCATTTTTGTGAAGAGAACCTTTGCCTATATCCGCACCTGGATTTTGAGATTCACAGCTAGATCTACTGCCATGAGGTAGGAATGGATGTTGATTAGGAGTGTTGAAATCTATATTCATCCAAGAAAAAGTCGGATCTCCCGAGTCATTAGAACCGCCTGTTAGTGCAGAATCACAGCACCCCCAAATGATTTCTAAAGATCTGCTTTTCTAAGGCAGAATCATCTAATGTGATTGCATAACATGGAACTTTTCCTAAGGTGTGGGACCTTGCAAATTGGAAAAGCTCTCCAGATTAAAGGTTGGTTCCTTACTCCTCTGTTTAGGTGCATACATAAGGATTTGCAGAGGATCTATATCTATAGACTATACCTAGTCTAAAACTTGCCAAGGAGACAGGGATAAAAGAGTATAGAAACAAGAAATAACTAAACTACCAGGTGATGCACCAAAGGAATGATGAACACTTAGTTTGCCTTCGACATGAACCAATAAAATGCATACAATAAACAAGCAAAGATATCCAGATCTGTAATGAGAGACCAGATAGAAGCAAAAGAAACAAGAAGGATCTAAGATCGATCACAAATGTATTTTATTGCTCTATAGATTGATACAGTTCATTACATAATAGCAGAAAGGAAGAAACGTATTACAATTTTAATGGAAGGCCTGAACCCCACAAATCCTTTGCTAGAAGGAGAAGGGAGCTTGCAAAACTAAGAATATCCAACCCTTTACAATGAATCATGCCCCCAAATTTATAGATTCAATCGGAGAGAAGAAAGAGAGAGAGAGAGAGAGAGAAGTAGGAAAACATAGGTCGAAGCTCAACCACCATTGTTAATGCTTCTGCTAAAATCTTCCCCTGAATCCATCATTTTTTGCATCGATCCTTGGTTTGGTGCCTTGAAGGAAGAGGAAATGGTGGAAATAGATTGAATCTGATCTGGTTGTTGAGACTGATGATCTTGCATTGAAAGCTCGAAGACGTTTCTCCATTTTCATTCCACTTAACTTCCCAAAAATTAAAGTTTCAGACTCCCATGGCATAGACGAGATCGAGATATTTCAAATGGTGTCAGATTTGCAATATCTCGAGCCCTGGGTCGAAAGATACGCCCCTTGAATTTCTTTGACCATTTGCTACGTGGAGGGCTGGTGCAAGTTTGAGCTCCCCTTTTGGATTTACTTTTTGGAGAAGCGTCGTTGGGACACGTGGTCTCTTCTGCTACCTCCTCCATACTTGGTCAATTTTTCCCTTTTTCTGAACCGTTTCGATCCCGAGGACTTCGAATCTTCATTCTTCCCTTCTTATCTAACCCTACTATTTTATAGTTCTACCTGCCTGTAACTTGGAGAATGGATTTAATATTTAGAAATGGCCCGACAGAGTCATTTTCTTTTGTACAGGATCCTTTGATCTCTCTTGGCCTATGTCACTTCTTTGTTGAATCCTTTTACAACCAATTTACATGATTTGAATGAGTTTTCTCATGTTCCTCTTATGCAGGGTCGTGATTCGATCCAATATTCATCTCGGGAGTGAAATATGGATAATAATTTGGTGACTCACGGAGACATCTGCTTGCTAGATGAAGAGATCAATTGCCTTGTCGTATCTGTTGGGCATGAAGTCAAGAATAACAATCTGATATCAATTTTTCCTCTCGTTCACGAGCCCGGCCGCTTGTATTCTCAGATTTTATAAGAAAATCTCGAAATGAAGATTGCTGAGAGTAGAAAATTGTTTCAACTCCAGGGATTTGTCTATCTCTCTAAATGAACTGCATAAGAGAAACAAAATAGCACCATGAATATGTACAAAAGTGAAATCATACATGCTCCAAATGGAACATGCAGAGTGTGTAAAAGCACTTAGGAGAAAAGCAATCTATACGATAGCAAGACAATGTGCAGAAGCACTTAGAGGAAAGAGAAACTAAACTAATATGTATAGAGTGAGACTCCCCCTTTAGTAGTAGTAGCTTAAGATAGATCTCGTCCCCTGTAATCTGCAACTCTTTTCCCTCCAATGTGGACAATCAGAAAGCATTACTACTTTTTGCATCTTGTTATCATTTAAGGGCCACTCCATATGGCATCGAACTTAGAATGTCTCCCTAGTTTTTCTCAATCTGCATCCCACTTCAAAACCAAGTCTCCTTCATGGAAAGTCCTTGTTTTTATTTTCTTATCAAAGCATTTTCTTGGTTGAAGTCTAATTCTTCTCCAATGCTTAGAGAGCACTCTCTCTAGCTTCTTCTAATTTTATCAGCTCTGCATACCTAGCCTCCATTGGTCCAAACTCAGACATTTCTAGTTGCCTCGCAAGCTCCAATGTTAGTAACTCAAGTGATATATGCAACACTTGCCTCTTTCCCATAGAAAAGCTTGAATGGAGAGATGCCTGTGGATCTCTTGGGTGTTATTCTATCAGCACATAAGGTCATTTTGAGCTTTGTGTACTAGGTCCTTTGATTCGCATCCAAATTTCTCCTGATGATATTTAACAGGTTCTTGTTTATAGACTCATCTTGGCCATTACCTTGAGGGTAATATTTTGATGATGTGATCAAATAAGTCACATTCTTAACAAACCATCCTATAATTTTAGAACCTATAAATGTTAATGCATTATCTAAGATGATGGTGGCTGGTACTCCAAATCTGGTCACTATCCCTTCATAGAAATCCAAGATACTAGACTCATTTGTCCTCTTTGAGTGCCACTGCCTCGGTCCATTTGGTAAAATAATCTGTGGCTGCTAGGATCCATTTATGACCCTAGCTTTAGTTTGGATTGATGACTCCAATAAATTCCAATCCCCACTACATGAAAGGTTGGTCGACTGAGATTGGGTGCAATGGAAGTGTCTGCTAGCTTTTCCTTACCTTTGAAGAATGCACAACTCTTGTACCTTTTGATCCATGTGAAACAGTCACTAAACAATCTGGGCCAATAATATCCATGCTTTCATGATTTTGAGTGTTGTCACTCTTGGAGAAAAATGGCATCCAACTTCTTCAACATGAAATTATTGTAGCACTCTCTGCACCTGATCTATTCTCAATGCATCTCAACAAAATGTCATTGATGTCTCTTTTAAACAAGACACCATCAATAAGAACATATGGGATGGCATGTAACCTAAAATGTCTTCTTTTTTCTTTATTCATTCCATGACGGACACATGCCTATTTGAAGGAAATGCACCATGTCTTGGGTCTAACAAGGATAAGGTACATCATCTCTCCCTTCTTCTTGATCCTTTTGTAGAAGAATAACAACCTCCTTATTCACTATTTGTTTCATCTTGTAGAGCTTGAGGCTAGCTACTCACACAAGCCCTTTCCCACAGACCAGCTTGGTGACCTTAATCTTCAATGTCATATTCCATGACACGAGTGATCCACCCTGCACATTTCTCATTCAGATCCTTATTGAGGAGGAATTATTTGACTGCTGTATGGGAGATCAATAGTTGGATTTTGTTGTTTGACACAAAATGCTTAAAATTCATTCAGTCCCCTGATCATGGCACCATGACTTGCTTCTCAATGAAGGAATACCTCACCTCATAGTCTTCTAGACTCTGACTGAAGAAAGTAATTGGCTATTCTGAGCTTTCTTTATTCTACTGAACCAGGATTGCAGAGATAGTGTCATGGCCACCAAAGGCATACAATATGAAGTCCTTGGAAAAATATGGATTTATAAGAGTTGGGGCCTGTGATATGGCCTCTTTGATAGCTTCAAAGCTTTCCTTTCCTTCAGTTGTCCATATAAATGCTAAGCTCTGCTTTAGCATTAGTGTTATTGGCTTAACCATAGCAGCAAAGTTTGGGAAAAACCTTCGAACAAAGTTGATCTTCCCTAAGAAGCTTTGAAGAGCCTTCTTGTGACTTGGAAATGACAGTGTTTTTATTGCTTCAACTCTTTCTAGATCAATTACCGAGTCCTTTCTCAGACACAATGTGGCCCAAAATCCTACCCTCATGGGCTAAGAATATGCGTTTTTGGGGGTTCAAAGATACCCCAAATCTTTTGCATCTTTGAAACACGTTTTCCTTAGATGAAAAAGGTGGTTTGGTGCGTTCTTGGAGAACACAGTGATATCATCCAGATAGATCAGCACTATCTTGTTGATTAACCCTTTGAATGCCATATCCATGGCTCTTTGGAAAGTAGCACCAGCATTGGACAGTCCAAATGGCATTTTTTTGCATGCATAGGTGCCCCATTTGGTGGTGAAAGCAGTTTTGAATTGATCATCTTCTTTCACCATGATCTGATTGTATCCTGAGTAGCCATCCAAGAAAATCTCTCTGACCCAGACACCACTTGCAAGATCTGTTCCATTGAAGGGAGTGGGTAGTGATCTTTGAGTGAGGCTCTATTCAAATCCCTAAAGTTAACATAGCCTAATTTCTCCATTTTTCTTTCTGACTAGGACCAAATTTGTAACCCAACTTGAATGCTTGATTGGGAATATGATACTTGCATCTATTAGTTTGTTTAGCTCCTTCTTCATCAGAGGCTCAATATGTGGGTTGACTGGTCTCTACTTCTACCTGATAGGTTGAGCAGCTGGATCCAATTCAATTGTGTGTTGTGTTATTTTTGGATTAAAACCCCTTAGGTCTTCATAACTCTAAGCAAACACATCAGGGAACTCTTGGAAAAGTTATATGAATTCATACCTTTCTTGCTCAGTGACCACCTTGCCAATTTGAAGTTTTTTGCCTTCTCCAACTTGGATTGACTCTGAATCCTTTCCTTTGATCTGCATGTTAGCCTTCTCTTTTTTGAACTGATCATTAGGATTGAAAATGGATTCTAGTGTCACCAAGCCCTTAGGAAACTTGTTTTTATGTAGCTATACTATCTAGTTCCCATACTACTGCTATAGTCTATTTTGATTATGGGATGAGAATTTAGCTTCTTCTTTCAAAAATTTAATGATCTGCTTATCATTCTCAAACACCTACCAGCATGTATTATTATCTATCACTGTTGGCCTCACAACCACATGGATATGTGGTTGTTCTTTGTCTCTTTTGATGTTGTTCACCACATCAAATGTTGCTCCAACTACTACAATTCTATCAGCAGCTTCATTCTCCTTCCTAGGAATGGACACAATACTGAAAAAGCTTCGAAATCCTCCATGATACCCCATACCATACTCTTATAGTTCTTGAGCAGGTCATTTTTTACAACATTTAGTCCTTTGACTTGATTGGCAACTAGTTCACTATCACCAAACACTTGTAAATTCTTGATTCCTATCTTTCTTTCCCAATGAAGACCTTGGACTAAAGCCTCATATTCAGCAGTATTATTTGAACAAGAGAACTGGAATCTAAAGGATACATAATATTTCATACCTCTGGGAGACACAATCATAGCTCCTCCTCCAACTCCTTATCTGCTTCTTGAGCCATCAAAGAATAATTTCCATACTTCATGGTCATCCTTGTACTCCATCTTGATTAGGTCATGAAGAGGATGATTCTATTCATGAAGACAGTAGATACCTAGTTCAGACTCTTCCATATCCTTGTAGGGGTCAAAATCATGTCTTTTATTGGCCCACTCAACTAGAGTCAAATCAAGGATACATCCTAACTTGGTATCTGATTCATTAGTGTTTAGGAGATCTTCTTGATCAAAGGCTGAGCAGTTAGCATTGATTGGGCTAGGTACATAGGATTTAATATGATAGTCAGTAATAGGTTTAGATATGATTGTGGCCTTTTCACCTATACCTTTTCCTAAAGAGAATATGTGACCAATCAGTAAACATGTAGCATCCAATCTTGTCCGTGAAGTCCCTAGACAGACACAAAGCAAAATGTGGTGGTAAATCTATGATGGACACATGTTTTGCAAGATAGATACATGGGGGTAGGCATGTAGAGTGAGACTCAAGATCTTTGATGATTCCCATAGTGGTCACTGTTGTCCCATCTAATTGAACTACTCCTCTAGCGATAGCCTCATATTGGAGACCCAATTGGTCAGCTATTTGTTTGGGGCATCACAGAACTATTAGCCCCAAAGTCAATCATATAATTGTGCACTAATTTGTCCCCAATAATTAATGAGACATAGAATGGAGGAGGTCTCAAGTTCTTACCTTCTTGTTCTCCTTGGTTCTTCTCAGGTTGAACTGCATTGACAAGCACTCTCTCTTGCTGGTTACGGGGTTGATTTGAGCTTGACCAATTTTGCATGGTAGTTTGCAATAGATCCCTCTGCCCTAGAATGGCCAATGACTCCCATAGTGAAATTTTCACACTTGTCCTCTTCATCTACTTAATGATATTGAATGAGCTCTCTTTTTGTTGCCCTTTCCCAGACACATTTCTTTCTTGCACATGGGTTATTACAACTGGTGCCTGATTGGATTTGGGAGGTTAATTGGATTGGTTCTACATGTTGGGAGTCACTCTTGGAACACCAGGACCTTGTGGAGTGATGGAAGGTTGAGGGTCACATGAGTTCAGTGGTTGGCCTTCTCCAATACTTCTCTTTTTGGACCATGTATTAGTAGTTACACTTTGAGAAGGGAATTGATTCATCCCACATAAGTCTTCAACCTGCCATTTGACAACCATGGTCTCTCCTAGAGGTTCATTTTGTTGATCTCCTTACTATTGATATCCCTCTTGGCCAGGTTCTTGTGGCAACATACTAGTTTGCACCATCAAAGCCTGATTCATAGCACCATTAAAACACATGGATTGGTTATGTGGCTGACTGTATGGAAAACACCAATCATATTCATGTGCCATATTGTTTTGTGTAGGGACCAATGCCTTTGATGTTGAGGTTGTATTTGGATCATAAGACCTAAAAGGTCTAGCAGCTTGAGGTTGTCCTTGATTTTGATCCTGATTTACAGTCTGAGGTAGTGGCCTATTTTGCTGGTATTGGGGTCTAGCTTAATATTGAGCCTGAGGCTGATATGGCCTAAAGCTCTGTGCCTGCTGCCTTTTGATGGTCACTAGTTCATTTCCCAAGTTTTGCAGTTGCTTCATCACTTCTTGAAGCTCTTTAGAGGTGTTAGATGATGAAGTGGAAGCTTCAGCTGAACTTTGGCTCCTTGGGGTGGGTATAGGAGCTAATGTAGGTGTTTGGCTAGTATTTGCATTTCCTAACTCAGGGTACATAGGCATGGATGGCATAGGAGTGATCTTACCAGCTTGAATCAAACGGTTCTCGGCCCCTATGGAAAGGCTATAGGCTGCTAGTAATGTAGTGTCCCCCACTGACTAGATCATCAGAGAAATATTAGAATTTAAAGCCCTGAGAAATTATAAGAAGGCACCCTCATTAGTGGGCTTTGCTACCGGTGGAATATTATCCCAGGTTCATTGGAATCTGAGGTTGAAGTCTGTTAGTTACTCATTCGAGGCTCTTTTGATAGTTGTTAGTTGCTCCAACAAAGATAAATTATCACCCTTCTCTCCAAACTGGTTGTGGAGGGCTGTGCATAGATGATTCCAATTTTTAATAGAGCCTACCTCAAGACTTCTGAACCATTTTGAAGCCTTTCCTTTGAGTGAAGAGGTGAGCAGCTTAACGGCAATGTCCATCTCATGAATCTCATGGATTGTACAGACATTGGAAATATCTTGGACCTGATCACCAAGGGAATTTTGGTTTTCCCTAGTGAAATATAGGATAATCTTTAATGCTACAATAGGGACTGGATTTTGTGCATTCAGGGCAAGTGGACTACTGCCAGTGAAGTTAACATAAGGATTTGGCTAAGCCATTCTGATCGGTCTGAGCACTCCTCTTGGTTGAATGAACAGTCTGCCAGGAGGAGGTGTTGATAAAGCTCGGATTAGTGGAGATAGAGACCTCTGAACTCTTCTTCCTCTCCTTTCTCTACCTAGGGATAGACGCAAGTATTCAAATATACCTTCTTTCCTTACTCTAGACCAGGTTTTTATCATGAATTTGTCAAGCTTGGGCTACTAAAACCAGTAGATCTGTTTCTTTTGGAGTCGCCAGATATACAATTTTAAGGCTTCTTAGAAGCCAGAATCACAACAAGTGTACACCAATTCCTACCATAATAAGATGGAGACTTCTTTGTCCCATCGGGCATGCCAAAACTATTAGTGCAGAATCACAGCACCCCCAAATGATTTCTATAGATCTACTTTTCTAAGGCAGAATCATCCGGTGTGATTGCATAACATGTAACATTTCCTAAGGTGTGGAACCTTGCAAATTGGAAAAGCTCTCCAAATTAAAGGTTGGTTCTCCTCTGTTTAGGTGCATACATAAGGATTTGCAGAGGATCTATATCTATAGACTATACCTAGTCTAAAACTTGCTAACGAGACAACGATAAAAGAGTACATAAACAAGAAATAACTAAACTACCAGGTGATGCACCAAAGGAATGATGAACACTTAGTTTTCCTTCGACATGAACCAATAAAATGCATACAATAAACAAACAAAGATAGCCAGATCTGTAATGAGAGACCAGATAGAAGCAAAAGAAACAAGAAGGATCTAAGATTGATCACAAACGTATTTTATTGCTCTACAGATTGATACAGTTCATTACAGAATAGCAGAAAGGAAGAAACGTATTACAATTTTAATGGAAGGCCTGAACCCCACAAATCCTTTTCTAGAAGGAGAAGCGATCCTGCAAAACTAAGAATATCCAACCCTTTACAATGACTCATGCCCCCAAATTTATAGATTCGATCAGAGAGAAGAAAGAGAGAGAGAGAGAAGTAGGAAAACACAGGTCGAAGCTCAACCACCGTTGTTAATGCTTCTGCTAAAATCTTCCCCCGAATCCATCATTTTTTGCATCGATCCTTGGTTTGGTGCCTTGAAGGAAGAGGAAACAGCGGAAATAGATCGAATCTGATCTGGTTGTTGAGACTAATGATCCTGCATTGAAATCTTGAAGACGTTTCTCCATTTTTCTTCCACCTAACTTCCCAAAAATTAAAGTTTCAGACTCCCATGGCATAGACGAGATCAAGATCTTTCCAATGGTATCATATTTGCAATCTCTCGAGCCCTAGGTCGAAAGATATGCCCCTTGACTTTCTTTTACCATTTGTTACGTGGAGGGCTGGCGCAAGTTTGAGCTCCCCTTTTGGATTTACTTTTTGGAGAAGTGGTGTTAGGACACGTGGTCTCTTCTGCTGCCTCCTCCATACTTGGTCAATTTTTCCCTTTTTCCGAACCATTTCAAGCCCGAGGACTTTGAATCTTCGCCATTCTTCCCTTCTTGTCTAACCCTGTTATTTTATAGGTCTTCCTACATGTAACTTGGAGAATGGATTAAAGATGTAGAAACATCTCGACAGAGTCGTTTTATTTTGTACATGATCCTTTGATCTCTCTTGGCCTTTGTCACTTCTTTGATGAATCCTTTTGCAACCAATTTGCAAGATTTGAATGAGCTTTCTCAAGTTCCTCCTATGTGGGGTCGTGATTCAATCCAATATTCAGCTCGGGAGTGAAATATGGATAACACCGCCTCTGCCTATATCCTAGGTAGTACTTCCCCCAACAGCGTCGCCGTCAGATCCATGCCTGCCACCCTAGTTAGGGTTTTTTTCATTTAGGGTTTTGGCAGAGCGCGGAGCAATCATTTTATGTAGATGTTAAAAAATAGCCCTGTAGACATTTATTAGTGCATTGATAAAGTGCTCATATACTTATTGAATATTAGTTTGGATTTCATCGGCGTAATCTTTTGAATGCCAGTGGCCCCATTTCATCTCCTTTTACAATCTTAAGTGTCATGTCATCCATCACTTCATTTTCCCTTTATTTTGGTCCTATGTGTTGGTTATTCTAAAATTTGAATTCAAATGATAATTTTGGGATAATCTATCAAATTTAAGCTAAAAATGTTTTTGTGCATTCAAAAGAGTCGGATATTCAAAATTCAAGCTAGAAATGTTTTTGGTCCTCTATGTACGTTTGTAAAGGTATATAGTTTTACATATAACAACTTGACACAATTTTCAAGACAATCCATGAAATGTTCCTAATCTTATAAGTGGAAGAAAATGAGCTCTGCAATGGAAACCTATATAGTGGAATATGATAATCCTCAAACTCTATAAGTTATTGACCAAAGAAGACATGAAGATGGCCAACCTGAAGAAAAACACCAACAAGTACTTACGAAGAGTATCATTCGCAAGAATTAAATATGGATGTATATCAACTCTAATTAATTTTAGTTAGGTTTTAGGAATGATACTACAATAACTAAACTTAGAAACCACACTTAGATTTATGCTATATATCAGATGGAAGAAGCACACAACATGATAATCAACATAGCCAATCAATACATGCAATTTGAAATGTCAACAAGATTGAAAAGGACACTTAGCTAGTTCAGAAATTTGTCTGAGTATGCAGATGAGTGATTTGGGTAGGAACAAATTTTGGGTATTGGTCAAATAAATTTTTGAGTACCTTGACCTCTATGATTAGGACTATACCAAAAGGGTAGGAACGTATGGTACAGTATATGCCAAACTATACGGTCTTGTATTAGTAGGAAACATGTATCTACAACTATATATGTTTATCGTGTATCATTATTTTCAACTCATTATTAATTTCGCACAAAACCCTATGTTTCACTCCTGAACCCGTAAAACAATCCCTAGCTATCTTGCAACACACTCAAGAAATCATTAGATCTAAAAATAAAGATACAAATGCTTGAGTCAGATTGACCTCGAAGGTCACCCCATAGGTGAATCACCGAGCACTACACTATGTTTCAAACTCAATGTAGTTCTCCTAGTGCTTTCTACCAATGTGTATATAATTAGCCCTTGATTTATTTGGTCCCTCATGCCTCGGAAGTGATAGTGGGATAAACTACTTCATCCCAATAGAAACCCTTGTGTGTAGATAGCAATATCATATTTATGTCCTCCTATGTTGTGTATGCAGTATATAGATGTGTCTATTGCTTCTTTAGCTCAGTAGTTGGTAGATAGATATGTGCCTTCTAGTTAGTAAATGCTTATAGTATACTTGTATATATATGAGTTCTTAACTTGAATTTTAAACCTTAGTGTCGGGAAACGCCGACCCAAAACATAAGAAATGTACCATAAAAAGAGTAATGGACCAAATCAAAAGATAAAAACTAGATAAAAACAAAGGGATCTCAGACCATACAACTAGGCCTTGAATGTACATGGTCAGGACTGTATGTACAATCCTAACTGATCTCTATGGTTTTGGACCAACACAAGATGGGATAGAACTGAAGAAGGACATGACCAACGATCCATGTAACTTGACACAAAATCATAATAGAAAAGTAAAACATTAACACAAGACTAGTCAAACCAAGTAACAGGTGATGGAAGCAAAAGGGGTTATGCCACTAAGATCTAATTTCAAGGTGCATAACTCATGTTTATGCAAGTGCAACAAAATCATGATGTGATAATGATTTTGTGCAGATTTTGGTTTCTACATTTACCCCCTTATGCTAGTGAATGAAATTTACTAGTGTAAAGGAGAAGAAAATTCATACCTAAGAGAGTCTTGAAGAGAGAACCATTGCAAGCGTGTCAAGAGAAAATTACTGTGTATGGAGAATAATGTGAGTCATTGGTTAACCCACACAAAGAAAAGAGAGAATCATGACCTAGGTTTCAAGAGGAGTTGTCTCGATTGTGAGAATAAATGTTTTAAGACATGGGGAATCATGCTTGGTGTGTTTGTAGAGATGGGGGTGATCAAATCCCTAATAAGGTGTTTGGTTTTGTAATAATGTGGGAATTGGGTATCCCGACACTAAAGGAAGAGTCTCACAGGGATTTCTAGAAGGCCACTATAACGCTTCCCAATAATGGGACAACACTGTTGCAGATAGATCTAGGTCTTATATATGTGAAAACCCCCCATAAGGTAAAAGGGAAACAATGTCTCGTTGCCCCCACCATTTTTATATGGGTGAACTTTTATAATATTGGTGCTTTGGTGAGTTTTAAATACTTGGTTGTTTTTTCCCATGTATTTATACCAAATCCAGTGGCATATGTGTTTGTGACTATGCGTGTTTAGTTTATAGTACATATTTTTGTGTTCAAGAGTGACTACTTGGATGATAGTATTGGATTTGATTTGTGTAATGATGAAGGAGAAAGGTGGCTTTGCATAGCAAACCTTGCTTTGGTTCATGTATAATGTACACAAAGAAATATGACCTTGTATGACTAATATTTTGGACTTTGATTGTTGATTCGGGAGCGAGAGAGAAGACAACCATGTATGGTCATCATGTAGAGTTTCCCCCTTTTGGAAAAACAGAGAGTGTTAATTTTAATTAGGTTTTATGAATGATACTATAGTAACTAAGCTTATAAAACACACTCATATTTATGCTACAAATCAGATGGAAGAAGCACACAACATGGAAAACAACATAGCCAATCAATACATGCAATTCAGAATGTGAAAGGTGGAAAGAGATAGCTAATTCAGAAAGTTATCTGATTATGTCAATGAGTGATATGGGAGGGAACAAAATCTGGGAATTGGTCAAATCAACTACTAAGGATCTGGATTTTTATGTTCAGGACTATACCAAAAGGGAAGGAATGTACAATATGGTACATGCCAAATTATATTATTTTACACATGTAGGAAAAAAGGATCTATAACTAGTGATGTTTGTTATATTTCATTATTTTTCACTCCCTGGTATCTTCAATTTTACATAAAACCCTATGTGTTGCACCTAAACCTGCAAAACAAAACCTAGCTATCCTACAACACACTCAAGAAATCATTAGCTCTAAAAAATATGCAAATGCTTAAGTCAGACTAACCTTAGTGGTCATCTTATATGTGAATCACCAAGCCATGCACTGGATTTCATAGTCAATGTAGTTCTCTTAGTGTTTTATGTTGATGTGTGTGTAACTAACCCTTGATCTAGTTTGGCCCTCATGCCTCAAAACCAATAATGGGCTATGCTACTTCATCAAACTAGAAATCATTGTGTGCAGATGAAAAAATCATATGTATGTCCTCTTATGTTATGTATGTAGTATGCAGATGTATCTCTTTCATCTTTAGTTCAGTAACTAGTAGTTAAATAGGTGTTTGTTAGATAGTAAATACTTACATTAGACTTGTATATATAGGAGTTCTTAACTCAAGCCTTAGTAGTAGGAACAGACAACCTAAAACATAAGAAAGGTACCATAAAAAGAGTAATGGACCAACGTGGAAGATAAAAACTATAGGAAAATAAAGGGTCTGGGAGTGTACAACTAGACTAGGACTATATGTATGGTCCTGACCCATCTATATTATTTTGGACCAACAAAAGATGGGACAAAACTAAAGAAGAAAATGACCAGTAATCCCTATAACTTGACACAAAATCATGATAGAAGAGTGAAAAATTAACACAAGACCTGTTAGTGTAGGATTTATTTTCCTCGCTTTATTTGTATTATCCTACTCAGGATATTCTACCTCACTTGGAGTTTCCCTACACTTATGGGATATGCTTGCTTATGTGTACACTTGACTACATTATTCTAGGTGTTGGTTACCACTTGACTACCCTATTCTAGGTGTTAGTTACCACTATTCCAGGTGGAGATTGCATGATTCTAGGAGGAGGTTACACATTCACTTCCTATATGTACATCTCTTGGATTATTATATTGGATCGTATTGAGTTGGAGCTATTTATGTGTTATTGCAATTATCTCTCTTGTATTTTCATAATTTACAGTCTTGTATGTTTGTTTTGTTTTGTCTTGGAAGAAGTCATGTCTCCAATCATTCACCTTTGCATTCTTTGAACTAGCAGATTTGTGGCACTTCTTTGATATGGTATCAGAGTCGAGTTAGTATTGAGCTTGTCTGGTTATTATTATGCAAATTTAATTTCATTTGAGGACATTATTTGCAAGTATTTGGGTTTTTTTTAGTATTGGTTTTGCCTGGTTTGTGCGTATATAGTCTATTTTTAGGATTCTAAGGTTTACATGTCTGCATAGTGCATATATAGTTCTCGAGATTGGTATTTTGTAGGCCCTAAATCATTGTTACAAGATACCTAGAAGATTTATCCAGATTTAGGCATTTTCATACATGTGAAGGATGTTTTCACCTGTGGTAGTGCTTTACATGCATGTTCATACTTGCAAAGGGATTTTTTCTTGATCAAGAGGTGTTTTCAGACTTGCAATAGAGTTTTTAGCAACCCATACACGCATTGAAGATCCAACTTTAGTTATTATTTTAAGTCTCATGGCAAAGTTGTTTGCTACACACAAATCTATGGAAATTTAAGAGCCGCAGTGCATGTCTTCTTGATCTAACGTGGCCATAACCTCTAGACAAATGAAAAAAATATTCCTCTCATCTTATTTAGTGAAAAGTGCATTTTAAGTTTAGTGCAAATTCATTTAAAATAGGGCTTATTTACGAGAAATAATTATTGTAAAACTTTTTATCGATAACACGATATCAAGTGCCATTTTTTGCAAAAGTTAAATTTTTTTCATTTCCCAACGCATTACACCCATTCATTCTATAGAATGCATTGATTTATAAAATGCCAAAACTATGGGGGGTTGTATGATATGATTTTCGGTAAGGTGTACAGTGTGTTTCCTCTTTTGTTTGGAACTTCTTTCTTTCCAAACATTTCTTTGTTTTCTACAACTACCACATATTTTTTACTTTATAAAATAATGTATCTAAGTAAAATTAACCCACTTACACCTTTTAACTACCAGGAATGGAAATCAAAAATTGACCGTTGTACTTAGGAGTAAAGGGTTGTACCGTATCACATTGGAGCTTAGAAACTAAGCCTAGTGAAGACGTAGACAAAGTTAATTGATTTAGTAAGTGTGATGAAGCTTTTAATATCTTGTGTCTATTCAGTGTATCTCTTGAACTCCTCTTTCACATAGATTCCACCAAATACTCCCAACCAAGTGTGGAAAACCTTAAAAACCTTTTTTGGCAAATTTGACACTATGAGGGGCCATGAGCCAGAAATAGAACTTATCAGTCTTAATTTCTAGCAATATTTGACACTTTGGAATATTTCTTTACAAATCTTAAGTCCTTATTATTGCAATTGAAGGAATGTGGAACAGAAAAAAAAAAAAAGGGATGAACAGCTAGTTCTTTCAATGCTTGCCAAACTAGGTCTTGACTACTCTATCTTTGTTCTCTACATTTTATGCTACCAAGATGGATCTTGGATCCACATGGTCTATGTCCATATTTCGATGACTTTAATGTTGATTTGACTAAGGAGCAAGATACAATTTAATCCAAATGGGCACCTTGAATTCATCCAAACCTCGAGGCCCTCGTTGTCCTGGAGTGGGAAACAGAAATCCTGTAGCAACCAAGAGAAGAAGCAAAAGAGTGAGGATCTAGAAAAGAAGAAAGAACAAAAATCCACTACATCTTCCAATTCTACCATTGAAAGATCTAGTTTAAATGGGAAAACTAAGAAGGAAAAGGTTAAGTGTGCCTATTGCAAGAAACTTGGGCACGATGAGCACAAATGTATGAAGAAGTCGATTGAGCACCTTAGTCATCTCCTTGAGAAGAACAACATAGGGGTCCTTGAATCTATTAAGAAATCTTCATCAACCCAAGAATCTACTAAGGCAAAGGAAAAAGATAAAGAGAAACATAAGGGAAAGGCACTAGTTGCATTTGCATCCTCATCTACTCCTTCATGGGTTATCGACTATGGTGCTTCACACCACATGGGTTCATCACAAGTTGATTTTTCTTCCTTAGATCCTTGTAGCATGTCCTCCATCACTTTGGGTGATGATACTCTAGCCACAATTTTAGGGAGAAGTTGTGTTGAAGTCGAAGGTGGAACATTCAAAAATGTTCTTAGTGTACCTTCACTTGCAACTAATCTCTTGTCAATGTATCAGATGACTCATATAGGGAAGGGCATGCGAGTCTTATTTTATCTAGATTCATTTGAGATTAGGGAGTTGCATAGCGACACTACATGGTAGTGGGAGGGGCAGATCACCATGCTAGGTTATATACCATCTCACACTTTTTACCTAATGTTTCCCCTATTGCATTGCTCACAATTTCAGATGGAGTTAGCATATTATGACATGAGTGATTTGGCCATCTTAACTACCACTAACTTGATCAGTTCAACCAACATGACATGGTTATAGGATTTCCTAGAGTTCATTTGTCAAAGGAACTTTGCAAGGGTTGTGCTCTTGGAAACCACCCTGAAGAGAAATTTGAAAAAGGAAAATATTAGAGAGCTTTAGCACATTTAGATTTGATTTATAGTGATGTCACAGGGGCTTTTCCCCATCCTTCTTTCACAGGGCCAAATATGCTCCACCTTCATAGACAAATTTTTCAGATATACATGGGTCTACTACAAAAGTCTAAAGTGTTTGATTGCTTTTGGGACTTCAAGGCACTCACTAAGAAACAATCTAGAAAATGAATGGAATTTCTTCAAACAAATGATGGGGGGAGTATGTTAGCAACAACTTTGAGAAGTTTTACACCACTGAGGGTATTGATCTACAGCAGAAAGTGCCTTACACTCCTCAGTAGAATGGCATGGCTGAACACAAAAATAGGTCCTTGAAAGAGATGGCAAATTGTATGATCCACTCTAAATATTTGACTCTACAGTTTTAGGTAGAATTTGTTAATTGTGCCTGTTATATACAGAACCAGGTTCCCCACAAATATTTGAAAGGTATAACTCCCTTTGAAACTTGGCACGACAAGAAACCGGAAGTTAATCACTTCAAGGTCTTCGGATCACCAGCAATGGCACACATTCCCAAAAAGAAATGCAAGGAAATGGAGCCTCAATCCAAACTTTGTATCTTTGTTGGGTATCCAGAGGGGTTCAAGGGCTATAGACTTATTCATCCTACTAATCATGTATTGTTCATCGAGAGAAGTGTTAATTTTCAAGAGAGTCCCACTGACTCTTTACTTGATGCTTCTCCATCTACATTGGCTTCACTCAGTTTTGATGAGCAGTATGAGGATTCAGATCATTCACAGTAGGTTCATGAGGCAGAGTCTTATACTTTTTCTAGCTCTGACAGCAAGCAAAGTAATAAGGATTCATCCTCATCTACTTCTATCTATACTTCAGAGGATGAGAATTCAACACATGACTCACCCAATTCATGCTCTCTTTGGGCTAGGCATACACTTCAGAGTGTAGGAACTTAGGCAGGGGATCCATAGGATGACAGACGTACTCGAGAAGACTATCAGAGTAGGACACATGCCTTATATGCTTCAGTGACAGATCCACAAATATTCAGAGAGGCATCAGGTATACCTGAGTGGGATAGTGTTATACATGAGGAATATAATTCCTTAATCAGTAATCACACTTGGTATTTGACTTCACTTCCTAAGGGAAGGAAGATGGTTTGATGTCGATGGATATATTAGACCAAATTTGTAACAGATGCGTCAGTTGATAAGTATAAGGCTCGATTAGTAGCCAAGGGTTTTTCACAGGTAGCCAACATAGATTACCCAAAGACCTTTGCTCCCATAGCCAAGATGACTTCAATTAGACTCACACTTACTTTAGCCGTAGCACATGGTTGGAGTGTGCACTAGATGGACGTGTAGAGTGATTTTATTCATAGAAACCTACAAGAGGAGATCTACATGGAGCAGCCACCTGGGTTTTTTCAACATTCGTCCTTAGTTTGTAGACTTAGTAAATCTATCTATGGCCTCAAACATACCCCTCATGTTTGGTATGCCAAGATGGATTCCTTCCTCCTAGCTTCTGGTTTTGCTATGTGTCATTCAGATCCCAATGTATATCTATTGTGAAGGGATGATTCATTACGGATATGAGTACTATATGTTGATGACCTTTTGATCATTGGGAGTACTTCATCGTCTATCTTAGCAGTGAATGCATCTCTTTAGGATAGATTTTCCATGACTGACTTAGGTCTATTGCACTACTTCCTTGGCATTGAGATCATACAGTCTGATTTAAGGATTCCACTTACATAATCCAAGTACTCTCTTGATCTTCTAGCTTAGTTTCACATGGCTGAATGTAAGCCATCTCCAACTCCATTCTTATTTGGAGTCAAGGTTGACGCTGACTGTTCCACACCTTTGGTTGATGCTACTTTGTATTGATAACTTGTTGGAAACCTTATTTACTTGACTCACACTAAACCTGATATATCCTATGTCATTGGTATTATTTTGAGGTTCATGCACGAACCCCATGAGTTGCATTGAAAATCAGCTAAGAGGATTTTGCACTACATTCAGGGATCACATAGATATGGGATTCACTATAGGGTTGATTCAAACATGGACTTGGTCGATTACTCAAACTTAGATTGGGCTAACAACATTGAGTGTCATAAGTCCACTTCATGTTACATTTTCTCATTGGGTTATGGTCTTATTAGTTGGTCGAGTAAGAAGAAATTTTTTATTGCTATATCATCCACAAAGGTAGAGTACAAGGGATTTGTTAACGCAACTACTGAAGCTATTTTGCTTCAAGGGATTCTTTTTGCTCTTAGCATCTAGATCAACCAGCCTATAGTCATCTTTTGTGACAACCAACGCACCATCCAGATATACAAAAATCTGGTCCTTCATAAGAGGACTAGACACATTGAGATTCACATGCATTTCATTTGGGAGCTCATTCATGAGTAGGTCATTGATTTGATATTTTTCCAGTATTTAGAGTAGGTTGCTAACATATTCACTAAACCTTTCATTGAGAGCAAGTTCATTCATCTACAAGCTCTTCTTAGGGTGTGGTCTACATCAACAGCTTCATCATCTTTAGGGGATTTCTAGCCTCTTCACTTTTTCATGTCTCTCTTTTGGGGGGAGTTTTTCCCACTAGGTTTTCTCCTTTTACTCTATCTTATGAGAGATTGCATTGTACGTGGGTACCTCATCAAGCCTCATTTTCGAGACCCACTTTACTTTTTGACCCCCCACATAAGCTATGTTTATGGGGGGTGTTTAGTGTAGGATTTATTTTCCTAGCTTTATTTGTATTATCCTACTCGTGATATTCCACCTCACTTGGAATTTTCCTACACTTATGGAATATTCTTACTTAGTTGTACACTTGACTACACTATTCTAGGTGTTGGTTACCACTTGACTAGATTATTCTAGATGATGGTTACTACTTGAATACACTATTCTAGGTGTTGGTTACCACTATTCTAGGTGGAGATTTCCATGATTCTAGAAAGAGGTTACACATTCACCTCCTATATATACATCTCTTGCATTATTCTATTGGATCATATTGAGTTAGAGCTATAAATGTGTTATTACAATTATCTCTCTTGGATTTTCTTAATTTGCAGTCTTGTATGCTTTCTTTGTTTTATCTTGGAACAATTCACGTCTCGCATTATTCAAACCAGAAGAGATCCATGGCGCTTCTCAGATAAGACCAGTAAAACCAAGAAATAAGGGATGGAACTAGAAGGGGTTATGCCTCTAATATCTAATTTCAATGTTCATAACTCATGTAAATGCAAGCGTAAAAACATGATGTAATAATTATTTTGTGAAGATTTTGGTGTCTAAATGTAATTTTGTTTGAATTTTTTTTTTCAAACCTACAAAGAATGACCTTAATTTCATGCTTGCATTTGTGGCCTTGATTTCTTAGCAACATGTAAAAGAGACAAGTACCCTCTTAACATATTCAAGAAAAAAATACTCAAAAGAGAAATAAAATTCATTCTATGCACTAGTAGATGGATGTCTCAGTAGAGGGATATACTTTAAATCAAATTTCTTTTAAAATAATGTAAACAAGAAGATATTAATTACTTAGCAAATTGATAACTAAAACATGATCAATCTTACTCCAAAAAATAGGAGGAGACTTGATAAGTTGGAACATATACATACATATGCTTGATCAAAATTTTGAGATGTATCATCTGTCCAAACTGTGAACTCTAAACAAAAAACACTTCTTCCTCCATTTCAAACATAAAAATTGAGCATTTTTTATGTTTGAATAATACATATAATGGAAATGAAAGGAATATAGGATGAAACACGTTTCAAAAAAAATTGATTTAGTTTTGCATCATTATAGAAACCTCCTTCATAACCTAAAACAAATTAATAGTAGTGAGCTAGAATAAACTCACAAGTATCAACTCTAAAATGAGAAAAAGATATCCTAAGAACAATAACATGGCATACTAGTGAAAAACATTGGTCTCTGTAGTAGAATTTTAGTTTTATATAGTGAAAAAATAATACATGTTGCATTAAAAAACTCGAGCTTCTTTCAAACATTGGAGTTGCATTCAAAAAAGAGATATTCCCATACTAGTTCTCAGTTTTGTTAGGGCCCACGGTTCATTTTAAGACCCCCCCCTGACAAAAAAAATTATAGAATGGGTGGTGAATCTGACGAAAAATCCATTCGCACAATAGGTGAATGTATAACGTAAAAAAGTTTCATGATAGTGGCGAAAGGAAGCCATTTTTTCAAAAAAATGGTGGAGGAAATGAAAGTATGTGTTTGTTTACCGACTGAGTAAGTACAAAATCAACAATATGTTACCAGATCAACACAGTACTGGTATGCTACCACAACGATAAAAAAAATGTCAGTGTTATCTACCAGTAGCGTAGTGTTACCGAACGTGTAACACATGTTTGCCAGTTAGAAGCATGATGTTACCGAGTAACATAACATTGCCGACCGGTGACATGTAGTGTGCTGACCAGGTGCCATGGTGTTGTCAACCAGTAACATATCATTGTTACCAGTTGGTAACATGCATTGTTCTAAACTTTTTTTTATGTTGTTGATGTTTTTGTTACCGTCCGGTAACACCATAATAGAGCTATCTGCAAACGTTGTTCCCAGACGGTAACCATATATATGGTCTTCCCAGAAGGCAACGTATATATGGTATGTCATTCAGATGGTAACACGGTATAGGTGTCGTCCAACATTTAATACGCCACGTGTCTTCCGCTGCCTGCATTTAATATACTTTCCTTTACTAGATATATACCCATCCCTAGTCATTTTGTCCAATTTTCACGTGCAGGTTTCTCCGAGATAGACTTTTTTAGAGAGTTCCAGCCTTCTGGTCCACTTACTCTTTCAGTATTAGATAGTAACCAGTGTCACCTACCACATGATTTGTTCTACGATCCTCAAGGCTCATAAACATTGTATCTTTATCTGTCCATTTGTCCAACATCTTCTTTTTTTCAAGCAATCAACATTCAAGGAATAATGGCCCCAAGGACAAAGACCATTAAACCAACTTCATATGTTTACCAAAATATTTTATATCCCCAGTTTTTACAAACTGCTCAAAAAACACTGAAAATAATCAATCAATCTGATTGGATTCCTAAATCTAGATTCTATGGACTTATTTATATGCTCCTAGTATTAGACATACCAATAAATCATTAAATAATTTAATGCAAGTGTATAATAATTTAGATGACACTTTCACAGTTCAATTACCATCCTACCAATTTCACATCAAAATAACACCCAAAGATGTTTATCGTTTAATAGGCATGCCCCATGAAAACACATTGCATGTAACCACCAAAGCCATTCTTTTTGATGAACAAAAGAAATTTTTAGAGTCTCATTATAATCTCTCTGTTGAGTTTGAGGTTAATACTCCAACCAAAAAGAGGCATTAACTCTATAATCTATCAAAGACCCCTTTCTCCTAGCCATGGTTGAATTTTTCCAATCCCGTATCGTGTCTACAGGGAAGATACACATGACATTCCTCAGTGGGAAATGTACTACCTTATTCAAACCGTTGACCGGTGTTAGATTCGATTGGTGCTACATATCTTGCATCAAAGATTCTTTATGAACTTGAAAAATCCAAATTAAATCCTTACTACAGTTAATTTGTTCTTCTTGTTATGTTCTTGCTTTATATCATGAGGGTTTTCATGGACTAAAATCCATAGCTATTCCAACTTCTCTTCACGAGAAGATGGATAAACATGGAATTCCTATAGACGAACAAGTTGGTGAGTATTTAATTTTAAAAGCATTTAATATTAAATCCTTTCAAAAAAATTCATTGCTAAATTAATTATTATAAATATGTAATATATAATTCCTTTTATGAACAGGTAAAAGCAAGCGAAACATTGGAAATTCCGTCCATACAACGGTTCACTCGCATAACCCTGCTAGGCTTAAGGGGTATGGTGACAACAATACTAATTCATCATGATGTCACCATGTCCTGATGACTCTTTGGATACAAAGTTAATACTAGACAAACAAATGCATGTCGTTCCTTAGATTTCATCCCCACTTTTCCCGGTCCTAGAGTAAGGATAGAGAAACGCGTTCTGCTTCTAATGGTAGAGGCAAATCTAGGTTTAAAGTTTCATATACTACACAATCATGTTTCAATTTTATGAAATTGTTTTATAGACTAATGATAATTTGAATCTATGATTCTTGACAATGACATATTTCTAATTTCATTATCCTAATATGCATCCTTTTCCGACATATCTACATCGACGACCTCCCAAGAGTGTCTGCTCGTACTGGTGGCGGTGGAGACACAACATACATACCCGTTGAAAGGACAAGAAGAGTATATGTCTACACCGTGCGCCATATAATCACCCAATACCATCAAGTTCTAGTACAGAAACAACAAATAAATAATGACTTAAACTTTATTTATATTAGTCTTTCAAATTGCTTTTACGAATTTATCATTATTTTTAATTGGTTTTCGTTAAATTCAGAATTTGTCCATGCCAGTGCCACTACCACCCTTCCACCTAGTGCCACAACCACAATTTTTTTGATTATAGACAAAATTTACAGCGTAAAGAAATCTCTATTGATTTCTATCTTATTAATTTTAAGTTCTTATTATTCTGCTTGTTTATCTACTTAATTTTAAATTTTCAACATAATAATTATTGAACCTGATATTGTTAAAGTATTGATGCTCACAAATCTTTTACAATCTGAAATTGATCCCTGCAGCCACACCCATGACTACCTTCTTTTCTCTAAATCCATTTTAGTGCATAAGGAATACATCAGTCTGACCTCCCCCTTCCACCTTTGTCAGTTGCTTATGGTAGGGGGAAAAAATGCTTGTGCTCCCTAATCCTAGAATAACTACGAGTATGCGAAACTCACAATTTTCATAACAACTAAGTTCCCCAATTTTTTAGTTGGCAGCATGCCAAGTGCCAAAGGAACTTTTGTTTTAAATAATATAGATATGGATGAAGAGTATCTCAGATTTGACAACTTTTTTTAGCATGATAGTGTCAGGGAGGCATGCCGAGGATCTGACACAATATTTTCATAAGCAAGTGCCACAGCCGGTAGGCTCTTTAGATCCTCCTTCCCAAACTGGACAGGGAAACATGGATGATGATGCAAAGACCAGGTTCTCACTTGACATCCTTGTGTCAGATAATGCTACAACCCTTGTCATGGAAAATTTTATTCTTTACATTAAGGAGTTGAAGATGTGGGAGATCAAAGTGAAAGCTTTGATAGAAGAAATTAATGATAGATGTCATAATTTTGAAAACAGATAAAAACTTTTTTCATTGGTTAAAAATGAACCGGTGACGATTGATGTTATACTTGCTCAAACACAAAAAGGAAATGCAATCACCAATAATGTTTACATCAGGGATGAACTTTTCACAATAATGTTGAAGATATTGGTTAATTTGAATGTTGACACATAGTCTTACTATAATAAATGGAATTGTGACAAGAACCTTGTCATTATTGCTAATGCAGAGAAAAACTTGGCCGTGGTAAATTCTATTTTTTGTAGATTGTTAGATAAATATATAGTTATCCTTTATCTTATTCTAAATACTAATTATGGGATTTTTAATTGCATTCAAAATACCAGACTTTGAAGACATAGGTGTAGGTGTTAGATGAGCACCTTAGAAAAACGAGAGAGAGTGTCTGCGGGGCTATTGGTTTTAAAGAAAAACTTATTCTGTTAAATAAGTATAAAAATACTTTGTGGAGGATTATCAAGGAGCATGGACATGATCCAAAAATTCTTATGAAGAAAAAAATGATGATGATCCTTCTATCCTTTCAGCAGGACATGCAGCTCGCAAAGATAGAGACAATTTAGAAAATATTAATACCGTTGCAAAAGAATTAGTAGAGTCTAGTGTAATATGAGGTAGTTCAAATTTTTTAGTTGTTGAATCTGTTCAAGGACAAGGGTCGAATTAAATTCAATTAAAAATTTAAACTATGTTACTATTGATGTATTCAGTATTTGACAAATGGAATTTAAAAACATTATCTTTGTGTGAAATTGTTGATCTTTTTATTCCTCTCATGGGTGTTGTCGAATGAAAACTTTAGTCATTTATTTTTTTCAAGCCTCAAACAGTTGATGAATAGTACACATGGATTATGGAATATGGATTTACATTGTTCAATTTAGTTTCAAACATGTATAAACTCAATAATTTAAACTTGTGTCTTGAATTTGCATGTTTTTGTTGATCTTGATAGTTGAATCTTGATTCATCAAGTAAAGAATATCTCCAATAACCATGATGGGATGTAGTCGTAGACTGCTATGTTTTTTATTAAATCTAATAATCATGATGTTATATAGCATATATAGATTATAATATATTTGCGAACAAATGTGTCTGTGGAATTAATAGTGAGAAATCAAAGATTGAACATACTTTATTAGTAACGAACTTTAATTTTATTACATCATCTAGTTTACATATTGCACAAATATGAACTCTCTACCATCTGTTATTTGCAAACATTATTAAAAATATAGAAGGGATTAAAAAAAATTCCAAACATTATATGTGCAATATATGTAAATGAAAAAAAAATCAAGTAACAATATATATTTTAAAAAATGAATACAATCAATTGTCTGGTAGTTGAAACAACCCTATCCTGAATGGTCTTTCATCACTTCTTATATCTATTGCAGTTTCTTGTCTAGCAGAGTCCAAGTCAATTTCACCATTATTAGAGACTTCATTGTGATTGTTTTCTTTCTAATTAACATCTCTGCACTCTGCAAGAGATGTCTGTGTAGCTAGTGATCTTTCATATGAAAATGTGTCCACCCCATGTCTTGAAACATAGATTCTCAAACAAGTTTCCAAATTCTTATCTAATTTGTTGCAAAGTTTTGATTTCGCAAATGTAAGTGCACTAAATACCCTTTCATCTTCAATAGACCCAAGATTCATTGTATGTATGAGTTCATATAGTTTGAAGTATTCATTTATATTTTCTCTCAGAATGCTACTCTAATACATCTTTCTCCACAATAGTGTGATAGCTCCTATTTCTGTTGGGTCAGCAATAGATTTATATTTTTTTGGAAATTAGTAAATGGTGAGGGTGTTGAAAGAACCCACATCCTTTTACAAAAGGCCCACATGGCCAGATATAACATTTAAGAACATATTATACGATGAAAAAAGTCAAAAGTACCAAAATCCAAACAAGCAAAACCCACACAATGGCTACATATCTAACATATTCTTAAGTACTTTAACTAATTCATAAGTAGCAGCATCAGGTTTTTTGTCACCCATGATTTCAACCAAGGTAATGAGATCCTTACAGCGATTCTAGAGCAGGGAAAATTTTAACGGCAAATATTCGTAGTTTGGCAAATAGTAGAATTTCAGGAATTTGATTTTGGTGAATTTTACAGCAATGGAAGTACCCAGGTTTCACCCAAAAATTCCACAAAGAATAATCTGTCCCATGTGAATCGCGAAGGAATTTCCAATCCCGAAGTGTTTTTTATAGTAAATCGTCATGTGATCGTTGCGCTGGGATTTGAAAACATTAATGTTTCGCCAAGAAATCAACACATCGGGATTTGAAAACATTAATGTTTCGCCAAGAAATCTATAGAACCTTATTGATTCTTTGGGCTCATTCACTGAAATTCATTAGAGTTTTTTCTATATATATACAAAGAGGTGATTTTTTCCCACAATTTTCCAATTTTTGAAGTAGTAGAAAGGGATTTAACGAATCAACATATTGTAATTTGCTTACAAAATTTCATATAAATCTAGGTCTTGTCAGGGCCCAGCTACTGCGTTATAGTTTACATCCTAGAAGCACTTACTGCATGTGATTCCTCAGTCTATTTGAGACCTATTTTCTTTCATGTCGCATTGCTTTATCTGCAATTCTACCTTTGTAAGTTATTGCAAAGCTTGAACATCCTCATCCTCATAACCACTATGATTTTTTATGTCATCTAGAATAGTCCTCCACTTGTAGAGAATCATAACTAGTTTTCCTATCTTAGATACATTTACGTAATATATATATATATATATATATATATATATATATATATATATATATATATATATATAATATTTAAAATCGCTTCATATATCTCCATGAGTTGTTGCTCTGTATATTCCTTGCTTTATCATTGTATCTTCTTTGAATATTTTTGTTAATGTTCTCTCTTCTGCAGTATATATATATATATATATATATATATATATATATATATATATATATAGTTATACAGTGGTTTCACTTTCTATTTATTCTACAACCATGATTGTTTATCATTGTCCGCTGACACTGCCTCGTCCTACATCAAACCCGAAGGATATATAAAATGTGGTACATTCTGCAGGTTTCACGTTCGTTGGGGACATTTCCTTGGGAGACTGATGGAATGAAGACATTTGGCATAGACCTCCCAAGAGCTAGGACCCACTCTGGACCCAAAAACTTATCAACTACGGCTCATTCCACGGGGTTCACGTTTGCTAGGAGGATTTGGTTGGTAATGGGAGGTTAATGGAATGCCAACAAAAACTAATGTATGAAATAGAGACCATACAAAGATGTCCAAAATGAAAAATTCAAGAAGTGCAAAAGGGAAAAAAGTTACAACAATGAACCAAAAACTAGATAATTAGCATTTGGAAAAATAAAAGATAGAAAATAACAGTTGTGGGAAAAGTACAGACATCTTGTCACAAGCATGCTTACTTGTTACCACAATTTTCCTCACTGCAACGTACTTTAAACTTTTTAAACCATGGAATCTATCTCTCCACAACAAGAATTAATGTTGGAATCTATCGCTTTTAGTAATGTTGAAGCAAAGTTGGAATCTATCTCTCCATAAGAAGAATTTTCCAAAAAATAATGTAGGGGTTTACACCACCTTTTCTTCCTCCATGAAGATTGCTGAAGTAGGATCTCTCTTCAACATCTTTTCTTGTCCTTGTTGTAGTCCAGAAAACATGTCTATAATATTTAATATAAAGGAAAAACATGATGTAATGTGAGACTAGATATAAATGACACGAAGTTAGATATTAAAAACATCAAGATCTAGGGATATTTTTAATTCATGCATCCTTCAAGTTTCTTGAACACATTCTCCAAGTAGGAACACGACAATATACAAAGAATACCCTTATCATGATTGTATCATATGTGAAACATCATATCAAAGCATTTAAGCTTCTCTCAAGAATAATGATACTTTGACATTTCATTGTCAAGCCAAAGAACCCTACATACATTCTCAACCTTGAATTCACAGTGTCATACCACAATGAGTCATAGATGGAAGACCATATATTATGTCTCAACTCCTTTGAAATGATGAACACTATTGGTAATTGGATCTTCTTATGAAAGACCTCATACCTTTGATGAATCAATAATCTCTTCATGAGCAGATGCACACCTTATTTGGCTTGATGACAACATTTAAAACCTCTATACAATAGGACAAACCTGTATACATTATGACAAAGCTTGGTCATTAATACTCCTTCATTAATCAACTAAAAATGTATCATACTTTGGATGAATCAATGAACTCAGAGTCCTTCATGAGCAGATTCATACTATACTTTGATTTCAAATTGAGCACAGATCTTAAGATCACCTATTTCATGTTTGATTATCTACAACAAAGACTTCTTATCACTAGAGTGTTTTATCATCAAAGTGTATTTGGCTGCTCAACAAATCATTTAAGTTGTTTCTTCTCTTCTCAAACCTCTAATACATCTTCATTTTGCTTGATGTATGCTCTAATTCTGACTATCGTAATATAATTATTCCTTCCAACTAAGTAATATTATAGATATCTAACAGTATCACCTCATCCTTTTACTTTGTTCTATATCAATTTTTTCTTTCAAAAGAGTTAAACCTTGTGATTTTTGTACTAACACATGTAGATTAGACCAATACAGATCAAGTGCATTGAAACTGAATAAATGGTAGGAAATCCTTATCCAATTTGATGTAACGTGTTAATCAAGCCACCATGAAAAATTGTGGAAAAACTTTTGTAATTTCTTCTTCTTCTAGATGAAAAATTTATTGTGTATCCTTTATATTTTTATTGACCTCTAGTATTTGTAGGTTCACCTTAACTCTAAATTTGAGCTCCACATTATTTAATTCATATTGACATAGGCAGTTCATTCCCATGACTTACGTTTAGTTTGTAATTTTTGGTGGTTTTTCTCAAGATATACATTGTTAGATTTTGAAAATTAATGATGGAATTTCTCTTGTTGACATCTATTGCATATATTCCCTTTAGGTGGTTGAGACACATTTATACTAATATAACACTCTTGCAAAAATTAGTACATGTTAAGTGACATAATATTATATAGACCGTGCTAAAAATCACTTGAAAAGCATTCAAATATCTTTGAAGAATTCCATTGGGATTAGTTACATTTTGTTCTCCTTAAATTTCTTAATTTTACATCTAAACTTATTTTAGGTTTCCATAATGACTTTTCTTTTAAATTATTATTTTGTATTTTTCTATTTCTTATAAGATGCAATGTTGATTGTTGTCTCCTCTTATATGTCATTATTTTATGCATTTTTTTAAAATTGACATCCATTACGTGATACATCTTGAGATGCATTATCTAATGTTTTCGAGAACATGATATATGGATTTTGAAATGACTTCTTTGTAATCACTGTTAACATTAGCAATCAGTCAATGAGAGTTCCTTTGAGATGTTTCATGATGAATTTCTTCTCTATGTTGTCTTTCTACCTAAATCAATTCATCTGAATGAATTTGCATGCATAATATTTTCTTTATACATATGTCTCATGTTGAGATGTCTTTGCACATATCAATATCATTTAATCTAACATGTTGTATATTTTTTCTTTAAATTCTACAAGATTCACTGATTCAAGAAAATGGAAAATAAAAAGGGAAGTTTAGGAAAGAAATATTTTCTAACCCCTCCTAGTAGTGGTACTTGCATTCAAAAAATAACATCTTATTTTGAGAAACCATCTAAGGAAACCCATCCTTCTCCAACAGGACCAGTATAATCAAGGGATAATGATTACATTCAAAATGAAACTTAGAATGATTTCATTTTCTATTTGATGTCTAATGATGTCAATGATGACAACAATGAAATGCTTCCCCTTGAATATGTTCCATTGAATGATGTTGAGTTTGACATTGTGCCACTTGCCCAATTGAATGAAGATGACACTGCATCACCAGCCCAAGTGAATGTTGAAGGTAAAACTTTTGGTAGTCAATCAAATTTAAATTCCACCATGGAAAATATTCAGCAAATACATCTTTCTGGAAGAAAAAGAAAGGAAATAAAATGGGACTTGGGAAGGATTTTCAAGTTAGAGTGGGTTTCTAATTTTCCATTTATTGAACCTGTTGAAAATAAAAATAAAGCTAAACCTCCCAAAGAATGCAAATGTACATTTTGTAGCTAGAAATTAGGCAGGGACAAGACAATGCAACTTAATTTTGATATTATTGAGAAGCATGTAGGAAATATATATGAAAATATATATTTAGATGGCATTGAGAAGAATGTTGCCATATGGAAAACTGCAGATGATTATTTGCATATTAGGTATAAGAAAATAATTTGAAGAGAAAAATAGAACCAAAAGAATAGTTGCTATGAATGGAGGGACAATTACCTCTCAATTCAACAAGATCATTCAAAACAGTCTTTTAGGTAAAAATTAGTTCAGCTAGCTACTATTTTTCACATTCTGAAAAAGATGTCATCCTATAACAAATTTTCCTGAATAAAATAAGATGTTGTATTTTCTTGGTGTCCCACACTTTCCTCATTCTCACTAGTCAAAAAGTAGTGGTTGGGATTGGGAAAAAATCCTAGCTATGGCTGAGACAGAAGACTTGAAAGAGAAACTAAAGTTTGCACGATACATATATTTATATATTGATGAGTTTACAGTAGTAGATAATATTGATTTGGTCTATATGCATGTGTATACTATTGAGAATCATGTGAGACAACCTCATTTACTTTCAATTCACAAGATGAGAGAGAAATCCAATGTTGAATACCTTTGTGAGTTGGTAATAAAAAATTTTGAGATTGGCGGTGTGGATGATGTTGCAATTGCATTAAAGCGGGTATGCGTCGGGGTAGATGAGACATTTGTAATGTAAGGTCATCGTAATGGCATGTGTGTAATACTCCAAACATCACATTACCTGTATATGATTATCATTCATTGTATGGCTCATAGAATGAACCTAGCTTATAAAATATTTGGCAAATTTAAACCTATAGAAAAAGTTGAAGACCTTGTTTGAGAGGTGCATGCTTATTTCTACCGTAGTCCTAAAAGATTCATGGAATTCCAAATATTTTCAGAAGGACTAACAAATGGGCATAAATTGTTAAAATATGTTGACATCCGGTGGATCTCATTGTACCAACTGGTTCGTAGGGTGTACGCCAAGTATCAAACCTTATTAGGAATGATGTGGTAAAATCGCATGGAAGTGAACAAGGTCCAAGGTTTGATACATCATTTGAATAATATAGAATCATTGTTGATGTTGTGTGGTATCTTTCCCATGTTAGATGAAATGCATCATTTAATTAACCAATCACAAGAAATAACTATCTATATTGTTGATTTTTCTAGTTTGAGGAAATGAGTTTTTGTTGGTAATAGAATATTTGTTTTCAATGAAACTGATTTTATAGGTCCAAATTTTAATGATTGGAATGATTTGATAAAGATTAGAATTGTAAGTATATTTATAAATCTCAACTTGTTTGTGGAAGTATGTGATTTTTTACGTGGTTATGAGATACTGATGTACATGTTTAAAGTAGTAATGGGTAAGTTTGAGAAGGTAAATGCCATAGGGTTGTTGTTTGATAATATTGTATCATCAACAAGGGCGAGGTTAAGAGAAATTATAGTTTCCCTACTAAAAGAAATAAGGGAATGATTTAAAAGGGATGCTTTACTTGAAGGAATGGTTGTAGTAAATCCCACCTATTGGAATCATGTCCAAAATGAAATATGTTTGCAGAAAGACTATCATAAGAGGTTGACTACATTAATTCAACATTTTTGTAATCCTTTTAATATCAATGGAATGAATATTCCAGGTATTTTAAGCAAGGACGGTTTGATTGATCGATCCCATGAATTCACCTCAACAATGATTGAGCAATTCAAATGTTTGGATAATCCCTTAGAGTGTGGAGCAATAACCCGACTATGGAAATCATTCTAAGTACTATGTTAAACATACCATGTCCGAGTGTTTTACTCGTGTGGTAAAATATGTCAAACATTTACTTTGGGTTCAGTTGAAGATTAGTAGAATGTTAGTAGCCTTAATTTGTTATAAAGTCAATATATTGTTATAATAACAATATATTTCTTAGTAAATATGGTTGTACCCGTAATATTACACATCAGGGTTTGTAGTGGATCCCATTTTGTAGGTGATAGTTTTCCTACCTCTATGGCTAGTCGATTAATAGCCTTTGCATTGATTGGCTATTATTATGGCACAAATATATTATTGACCCTTTTGTTTCTTTATTGACTTTCAACTGTGTTGATTCGGTTCTCCTGATGCACAGACTGGTAACCAAATTTAGAGATGATTGGTCCATCAAGAGAAGATCTAAATCCTGGATCTCTCTTTGATGCTAGATGTTCATATAATAATTAGTATATTCCAAGGGCAGTACATTGTTCTAATAATATACTATTTCCTTATGTGTATGCATTTTTTATGACATTGTGTCAATTTTCTTTCTATGTGAATCCTATCTTTGAAATGCCATAGGAGTTTATTTGTACTTGCAGTATCTACTGAATTATGTGCATGCTTCTTTCCAAATTACTACCTGGAGTCTCACCATCTATTGAATGAACTTTTCTTATACACCCCAAACTTACATGTGCCAAATAAAATCCAAGGAAAAAATATTTAGCGAACCTACATAAATTCTATGCAGTTGTCAAAGAAAAGAAAGCATAAATTTTTTACCCTCGGTCATGGGTGTCAAACTCAATCAAGAAAAACTTTCAGATCATGAAATTAAGTGGAAAGCAAAATTAGTGCCATTGCGAAGCTCTATAAAATAAGCTTTCTGAAACATTAAACGGTAGTACAAATCGAAGCTCTGGTTCTCAAGGTGCTATGAACAAATCATTGCGAGGTGGTCACTCTCTAACTCAAAATACAGTCGTTGAGTTACTTGTTTTAAATGGTCTACAACCAGTAAGAGTGATTGCAAGCTGAATTTATTTTATATTTTGTTCAATGTCTTATTCAGGTTTGAAAAGAATAGTTTTTCTATCCAACAAGAGCTTAAATAATGTGATGAAATGTTTGAGGGAAATTAATACAGGGGGGTTTCGACAAAGTTAATAGTTTTTTGGTGTCAGAAAATCTCTAAAATATTTGGTATTTTTGGAATCCTCATTTCCTGAACACAAATTCCAACGAGTGGTCATACGATTAATTTTAGTTTGGAAACCTTTAGAAAAAAAATTAATCATTGTGCCAAGGTTTTAATTAAGATTAGGTCATTTTAACGAGAAATTGTATCCTCAATAACTTTGGTTCACGATAACTCAAAGCATCGAGCATCATCCTTTTTGCAAAAGTTCTTATTTTTTCATTCCCATAGGCATTGGTTATAATTGTAGGGAGAAAATACCAATTTTCAAAAATAACCTCTTTTTTTTCCATACAGTGGGCAAGTTCCTCATTCTAGTTTTGTTGTATCAACACTAAGTATCCATTGTGTCCTCAATGCCAAAATAGAAAATTGTAAAGTTTGCAATTTTTGGATTGCAACGTCTGTTATTTGGGGGTGATTCTTGAGCTCCATGATAAAATCCTTGAGCTAACTTTAGCATAACATTGGAGGTTCATAGATCAATGTCAGCTAGAAATAGGTTGTTGAGTATCTCGTCATCACCAACGATGGGGCCAATTTCTAGTATGGTGGTATCTCTTTTTCATTTTGATTTGATTTGCTTTTAAGTGCTCCTATTTGTGTGAATAAATAGAAATTTCACATTTGGGGGGGGGGGAACATAACACTAATGTTCCATTTCCATTATGCGCATAAAATGGCTAAAATCAAGGGCAGCTTCCAATGGTAGTGGCAGTTTCCTATGTTGTTTGAGATCAAGTGGCAGTGATTGAAAAAAATGGCTACAATTAAGAGAATATTTTTATTCTTATAGAATCTGATGTGAATTTTTTTGGATATCAATTGTTTTCTTTGAGTGGTGTGTGGTTTCATTCCCTTGCTATGATTAAAACACATAGGATGTGCGCTTTAGAATCTATGAATAGTTATATAGGAGGGCAGTTGATTGCGGTGATTTTTTCCGCTTGTGTCATGCATTTCCCATTCACCTTTCTTACTTCATTAGACAGACTTCACCTACTTGATAAGATTCACATGGAAATTCCTGATCATGATCAACAGGTGAACTTCAGAGAGGTGATATGTGTTACAAGTCATCCTCTTCAGTACCCTATGCAGACCAAAGTATGTATTTGCATACGATTACTTGTTTCTAGTCCCACTTTTGTATGTATTATCTCCCATGTAAACAACTCCAGGGGGGATTTTTATTCAATCAGAAATTAGTGTTCACATATTAGATAGTTTTTTCACATGTGGTAAAGGCAGTATTTACATTGTTGTCAATTACATAAAATGTTCAAATTCCCCTTCAAGATTTTGAAATATGAATAGAATACAAACCTTGTTAAGGCATGATAGTCAAACCCATCTTTATGTTACGTAGTTTTACTTAGATGTACCCGATAATATGCAGTTAAAAGGGTTTTAGTTCCAACTATTGTGATGAGGTAGTATGTTACCTACCTCCATGTGCTATTTAAGTGTGTTAATTGTGTTAAAACACAAATTTTTCTTATGTTCAACTTAGATTATTATATTTTGTTTCTTTCTGCTTTCGCTCAGACGAATGATCATAACTTTCTCCTGGTCCAGATTGATCTGACCAAATTTTTACATATAACAGTTTCGACTACTGGAAAAAAAACCATTTTTCTATGATTTGCATCAAATAATCCCCATGTTTTTCTCATTAAGGCTAAGAATCCAAGTGGCTCGAAATAATGATTTTCAAGAAGGTTCTTAGTTGAAGACTTGAGATAATCAAATGTATTTCAGAACCTTAATGAAAGTCTGACATGGAGCACTCGCAAAGACACCCCTCTGACATTCCAAAATGTTGGTTAGCCATATGTTCTTTGATAATTCTAACCAACATCACAATACCGAAGTGGATAACTTTCCCTATGACAGAGATCTGGCAGTATGGAATTTTCAATTAATGAAAAGAGCCTTATTTGGACTAAAAACAATTGTAGCACATTTTATACAATAGACAAACCTAGTTATGAGCATCTTGACTGTCAACCAAGTCAGATTCATCAAGACCTAGTGATGCAAATGATAGAGATGATCCACCATCAAATTATGAAGCTTCCATTGCTAATGGAAATAGTCCCATGATATAGAATGTTCATATGAAATAACTAGAATATATCTTACAAATATTCAGTATACTTGTTCTTAATCCTTCAATATTAAGACTATTTTCCTCAATTTGTATTATCTTTTTTAGGAACATTGTGTATGTTCATTTGTAGTCTACTTGGAATGAAACTTGAGCTACATTGCATTGATTTCAAGGTTGTCTTTAGAATAGAAATACATTGGTCTCGCAAAGACCCAACACTTGGTATGAGATGGAGTATCACATAATATATATGTCCACATAGAAATATAATCTCAAAACACACATGAACTTGTTTTCTCCTTATGAACGACCTACAATTACAAGAGCCATGGTACACAAGTAAAAGGTTTGTCAGTTTTGTGAAACAAACTATGGTGAAATGTTCAATTTAAAAATAACAATATTCCTCATTCAAATTGCTTGAGACGTGCCTTGTATGAAAAAATTGAAGATCGCAACAAATGGAACAATTTTAAAAATTAAATTACTCTTAATTATCTCATTTTCTGTAACATGTTCCACTCTTCATTTGTTGGAATTACATTTTTTTGTAAATCAGAGTGACTGGCATGTAACTTTGTTAGCAATTCATAACTAAGAGTGGATCTTTCCTTTACTATCTGTATGTAAACTTACTGACAAGGTTATCAATGGTTTAACAAAGCCAAAAAAAAATGTCTCATCTACCTAATCAGGAATTTGGTTCTTCGCTTCCATCATTTTTTCTTTCGTGTTCTTCTAAAATACATCCTTCTTAATGAATTGGTGTGTTTTTTCAAAAAGCATTGGCAAACCAAGCTTTGTGAAATCATATACCTTTACATATATCTCATATAATATTCTTTGAAACTTATTCAGTAATTCTATGTGCTTCACCTAGCATCACACACTTCCAAATGATAGATGATACCTTTATTGAGGCATCAAACCGGTTTTGAATTCCTCTCAATGCTAGTTTCGTGTCACTAAATTTGTTGATAGCTTCCAATATTTTCCTTGTTGTATTCTCTCTTAAAGCCATCACTTTTCTACAACCGGTTACGTATTCATGGATTTTATCATAAATTCTCTACAGATCAGCCATGAATTCAAAAAATCTAATCAAATCATCATTTTTTTTGTTTATTTCCCCCTAAACATTATCCGTCATATTAATCAATGCCTTTTTATATAATTTGGATAGTTTGATGTTGGAAGACTGTATTTCCTTTTTTGCTTCTCCAGCTCTTATTGCTATATTTCATTTTATTTTTTCTCTTCCTTCAATATGCATTCTACCCCTGAATTTTCTCTCTTCATCTAGATTATGTTCCCATTTTTTGGCATTTTTTTCTCTGCCTTCAGAACCTCTTGCAAATCTCCTAGTTTTTGTTCTAATCTATTATTTTTACTTGTCAATTCCTATAAATTTTTCTTCACTTCTTCTAGTTCCACTTATTCTTATTCATTCATAGCAGACTACAATCATAGAGGAAAAGGATTTTATCCTCCTCTCCAACTCACCTGTCTTATTAAGTGTTATTTTTCCTTTTACTTTCTCATTTTCTAAGTCTTCCTCTAAATTCTGAATTTTATTATTAAACATATTGTTCTCTCTCTCTATCCTTTAAAAATGTTGTGTATACCATATCATTAATCATTTTTTATACATTTATTTTATCACAAGGTTTCATTTCAGTAAAATCCATTTGAAGGGAGGTTACATCATAGACACTGGAAACCATTTGATTATCTAGTTTTACAACTTTGGGTTCAACATAGATGTATTACATGGTATTTGTTATTTGGGTTATATGTAGGCAATACCCTCATTGTGGCAGGGTCTAAAGTTACAGTATCTTGTAGCATTTTCTTCTTGTTTCTTTTATCTTCTTTCTAATTTATGGGAAAACTCAGCTCAATAATCAAAACCTGAGGTGTTTGTAGGAATGAACTACTTCAGATTGAATGGAGAAGAGTAATTGAAGTTTTGGGTAGAATCTCCATGTGGATTAGAAATTTCTTGAGGGGTGACACCTCCTTCTTTAATTATGTATCCTTGAGGAAATGCTAACCTATGACAAGAGTAAATGTATCTTGTGTTTGACTCTACCTTTTACCTCTTCTCGGTTCCTTGTTGGATATTAGGAACTTAAACTGTCTATATTGGCCTCTTTATAATAATATGTTGTTGTGGTACTTTCTAACCACTACTACCATCATCACTAGAACTGCCAACTATTAGCAATACTAACATATTAATTTCCAAATCCTCCTCTTGTATTTTCAACGTGTGGCTAAAAAATTTGCTGAGGATTTGACTCCGTAGAAAAATGCATTGGATTACCACTTGTAGTTGTTGTATGCAGTGTTCCTTTCTCCAAAGGAAAAGCTCCAAGTCCTGACCTATTAGAACCGCTTCTAGGATGTACCTCTGGTGGAAGCCAAATGCCTTGTCTTGTAAATCTCAAACCACCACCACTAAAACCCATATTTTTAGCTATAACTTCTCCATGTATAATATGTTTGTTTTAAGATTTCATTGAAACTTAATTCATATGTGTTAGGGGGAGTGTGTAATTCATCAAATTCATTCTCATCATCACTACTTGTCTCTATGGGATGAGCTTCATTCCACAATTTTGCTGAAATCTACATCTTCTGGAATAGAACCATACTCTAAACATATTTTGGATGGCCTAGGTCCTGCCTCATAAACTAAATTGAAGTAATTTTTTAACTTGTCTAATTTTTATCTCATAATTCATTATATATATGCTTTGACATGTTTTTAGAGGAATTTTCATCATATTTTGCATAAAAATTGGCATATTGATAATCCTCTATCTATGTTTTGTGTAGGCTCAGGCAATCCCAAAATTTGTGTTGATAACTCTTGAAAACTAATTCCTTTCTCAATAACAATTTCATCCATTACATTTTTTAATTGATCCCAAGAGTTCTTGTTTTTCAATTTTTCTAGCAAGGGGCTTTAATTTCATGTTGAATTTTAGTGGCAAAGTTCTTGTTCGCCACTACCCTTGCTTTAATCACCTCACATGGGGCAAACACCCAGTGAGAGTCAGCATCAAAATTAAAAATTTGTAAAATTTCATGTGCCACATTGAATTATTTTCTCTCAAATGTGAACCCTCCATGTGAAAACAATAAGGAAGTAAATATGATCCTCTATTGTTGAGTAACAAAATACAATTTATCTGTGCTTTCCATCTTTCGTATATATTCCAAGAAAAAAAACCCTCTCTGTCACATGTATTGGAAATTTGTAAGGTTGTACTCCTGATCCATAAAGCCTTAGCACAATATATCCCTCCATTAAGTACCAGTCTGTTAATTGTATTTCTGATCCCAGTTGAATGTAATATCTATAGTTCATAGGAAATCTAGGCATGGCGGTTGAAGAAGGTATTGTTTTAAGGTGTCAAAGGCTTTGCGGCATTCATCATCCCATTTGAATGAGACGTCCTTCTTGAGAAGATGATGAAATGGTTGACAGCGGTCAGAAAACTGCGAGATAAAACGATGAATAGATTGTAACTTACCTTGCAAGCTTCAAATTTGACGGAGATTAGTAGGTGGGGGCATTTCTAGAATAGCCTTTACTTTGGCAGGATCAACTTATATGCCACGTAAAGAAATGATGAAACTAAGGAGTTTTCCTGAAATTACCACAAAGACGCACTTCTTAAGTTGAAGGAGAACACAATAGTTAATGAGGTGGTCAAAGATGACCTTAAGAATTGTCGGGTGTTCGGCCCGATGTTTAGATTTGGCAAGAAGTTCATCTACGTAATCTTCCAATATGTGATGCATGATGTCATGGAAGATATAAGTCATGGCTCACTGATATGTGGCACTAGCATTTTAAAGGCCAAAAGGCATGACTCGATAGCAGAAGGTCCCCCAAGGAATGATGAAGGTAGTTTTGTGTTAATCTTCTGGAGCGAGTAATATTTGATTATAACCGAGAAAACGTCCATGAGTGATAGCATCTCATGGCTGGTGGTGAGATCAACCAGTTGGTCAATGCCTGGTAGAGGAAAATTGTCTTTGGGGCAAGCTAAGTTGAGGTCATGGAAATTTGTGTAAATGTGGAGTCCCCCTGTCACTTTTGTGATAGGAACAATGTTAGAAATCCATTAGGGATAGTCAAAGGGTAGGATGAAGGAAACTGAGACAAGGCGCTGAAGTTATTCTTTGACAAGAAGAGCAATGTGAGGATGCATTTTTCACAACTTCTGTTTTATGGGCTTGGCATCAGGAATGGTTACGATATTGTGGACCGTAATGTTTGGTCAATGTCAGGCATATCAGCATAGGATGGTCCCGAATGAAAGAATTAAAAGCTTCTTGTTCAGCAGCATCCAAATATTGGCCTATCTTTAGAATGTGTGGGTCGTCTTGAGTATTAATGTTGATTTTGATAGTCCATTCACTCAACATGGTTTGCATCTCAGAGGGTAACAATCGGTGAATGTAAGAATCTTCCACACCCAGATAGGTGAGGATAAACTCATCGTCCTGATATTGAATGATGTTAATAGAAGGTGTATCATCATCGATCATGTCAAGAACCTCGCCATCGTGTTGATAGGTCAGAGGTCCCATGGAAATCATGTTTACGAAAAAAAAAGTTAAAAGGGATAGATTCAGGATCTATGGACTCCGTGGGTGAAGGTGGTGACATTGGTGAATGGGATGAAGAAGGTTTATCTTCCTCAATGAGGTCGACACGGGCCTTCTTGGAAGGTGGTGCAGCAAAACCAATGCCACTACAGTCGTTGTGCTTACAGGTTATATAAGAGATGACGGTATGGTGGCCTTGTTCATAAAAACTGAATCCAAATCCTTTCCATGCGTAACGATGAAGGAAAGTGTGGGCAAAGTGGCGATTAGTAAAGGATTGGAGGTCAAATGAAAATGGTCATGTTTGGGATGGAGGTTCAAGTGAGTAGGTGGCAGTGTCAAGTCTCCCATACGTTAGGTTAGTGTGAAGATGGGGAGGACCATACAGGAAAACTACGCCTATGTAGTAGTCATAACGAGGGTGTTGGAAAAGGTTTCCATACTCTTACGGAGTGAGGAATGTGTCGTTATTATATAGACGGTACTCCCCCAGAGTGAGGTGTTGGAAAACACCTTCTAAGGGATTAGTAGTCGATATGTGGGTAGCGGGGATACACGATTCATTAGATGATTGGGCAGGAGGGGTAGTGGTTGGTAGGGAAGCAGAGGGTTTTGTTACAGAGGCTGCAATGGCAGTAGAAATAGAATAGTTAGATATGGGAGAGGTGGCGGCAGCATTGGTGGATGGGCTTGTGGGTGAAGGAGAAGTAGGGGTAGTGGCAGGTGCCTTGACTGGTAGAAGTACATCGTTGGGTCGGTACAACATGTGGGTGAGTAGGGCTTGATGGTGGCACGAGACCCAAGGTAGTAAAGGGTCTAGATACAGATGCAGACATAGGTGTGGGTAGGTTTTGAAGTCTTGGAATGGTTTTAGTTGTGGGTAGAGGTTTGGATGTAGGTAGAGATGATGAAGAAGTTGTTTCAATAGGCATGGTTGGTGTTGATCCAGTTGCTGAAAATACCTTTGGGTAAATTGTGGAAGTATTCTTAGGAAAAATTTACATTTGTGCTGAAAAGGGGAGCCGAAGATGTCCCTAGAGAATGGAATTATCAACGTAATCTAAGTAATCTACTAGCCATGAAAATGGGACTGCTGAAGAAGAAGGAGTTGGTTGGGTGGCAATCCCTATAAAATATGTCTGTGAGATAGGGAATTGGCTAGCCTCAAACTCTGTAGGTAACAAAGCTGAGATCATGTCAATGAGGTCCTGGGATGCTGGGGGAGAATTTCCCCCAATACGTAGCGGCATGTCTGACGAGTCTCCCATGGGTAGGAGAGATAATAGATTGGGTGAGGTAGAATTCTCCCTTAGTGGAGGAGAAGGTGATGATGATTCTCCTGTGGATGGGAGAATTAAAAGTGTTGATTTTTCAGTAGATTGTGAGGTCGACGGTGAAATGGCATTGCTAGAAAGTGTGGATTCCTCCATGGGTGAAGGAAGAGATGAAGGGGAATCCTCTGTGGGTGAAGGATTAGAAGGAGTATGCTCCTCTATGGGTAGAGGGGCACGTGCCAAAATTTCCTCAATAGACGAAATAGGTGGGATTTGAGAAATGGCTGGTACAATATCAAAAACTGTGTGGACTTCATGGACATTGTTGTCGTTGGATGAAGGTTCACTATTTTGATTAGACAACGGTTTATGGTTAGGGAATGAATTTTTAAAGATGTGCAAATTTTTATTTGTCGGCGCGTTCGGCTTGTCCATGACAAGGTCTCCATTATCTATCATCTCTTGGACAATGTTCTTAAAATTTATGCAGTTACCATCACTATGGCCTTTAACACGATGGTAATTACAGTAGTCGTGTTCTTTATACCATGTAGGCATAGGATGGGAAATATTGAAACATGTATGAGGTTTTATGGGAGGAAGTGTAATGGCTCCAGCTTTAAGAAGCTTTTCCAAGACTGAAGAATAGGGCTCTCCAATTGAAGTGTACTTCCCCTGCTCCCCCTAGAGCTGAAAGGCTTGGACATGGGAAAGATTGAAAGAAGTTTTAGCTTGATTAGAAGGATGAGATGGACCCACCTTGAGGACTACCGCGTTGGCAGATCCTTTGGCTTTTGAATAGTTACTTTGAAGTTTTGAAGATGAAGAAAATTCATTTGAATTTGAATGGGGCGTTCTTATTTTGTAATTGGATTTTCTTTTCTTCAATGATGTGAATTTCTAGCTTTTGTGCCATGGTGAACCCTTCATCGAAGGTTCAGAAGGTTTGTACCTACAGAGTTGGTGAGATGTGTCTGGTACAAGCTCTAGTGAACAAGACTCCGCCAACTGGTCAATAAGTTCAGTATGAGGAAGCTGAAACGTCAATTGGTTAATAAGACTCTGCCAGTGGGAAATGAAATATGCGATAGATTAATCTTCATACAGTCGGGTTGAATAGAGATCGGTCATGGTGACTTTCTTGGTAACATTGATTGAAAAATGGTCTAAGAAAGCTTAGGCTACTCGATTAAAGGAGTAAATGGAATTTGTAGGTAGTCCACTATACCAATTCAATGTTGGTCATGTCAAGGACATTGGAAAGGTTTGTAGGAGAAAAGCGTCATTATGGGCGATTAGGTAACACCCGTGTTTGAATGGATGCAAGTATTGCTACGGGTCTTCTTTATTGTTGAAGCGATTGAATTTAGGCATTTCCCAATGCAAAGGGTAGGGACGAATGGGAACAGATAGATGGATAGGCTCGTTACATATTTCATCATAAGTTAAAGAATTATGGGAGCCCGAAATAGATGCTTCTAAGGTCTGCATCTTTTCCATCATCATTTCAATGAGGTCATTGGTAGGTTGTGATGAATAGGTGCCCCCTGTAGAAAAAGGGGGTTGATGTTGAATGTATGAGGTGGGTGGTATGCTAGTGTATGGTGATCTTGAGTATGAGAACTATGCAAGAGGAATAGATGTAGGTGGTACAAAGCCAGAATAAGTGTTAGATGAGGTCGGGGGTTGTTGGTAGTATGTGTAAGTGGGTGGGGTAGTTGTAAAAACTCTAGTGGTGATTGGGGGTAAGGAATATGGGATAGAAAGGATGAGGTTCTCAAAAGGGGTGTAAGTTTCCTACACCGGAGGTGGTTGCGATGTAATAGGTATATGTGAGGTAGTAGGTGTAGATGGGGATATACCTAAGGTGGCTGTCGGAGGAAAACCTGACGTCACAGCCGCAATAGATGATGTAGACGCTGCAGTTATAACAAGTGTGGGACTTAGCTGAGACACCACAGGTGGTAAATTAGATGATGGTAGCGTCGAATTGGTGCTAGCTGACGCAAAGGTGGGGGCAAGAGCATGAGGGATAGATATGGGCATGTCATATATTAACTGTCCTGAGGAGTCCCAAGTGGATGAGTGGGCAAGATACTATTGTACGGCCACAGGGTTTTGATCAAGGAGTCTTACAAACTCCTTGTCACCGATAGCAATGGGGATAAGCTGAGTCATATCCATAGGTGACAGGATGGACGGCAGTGATGGACTAGGTGGGAGTGGCTAACAGCTGGCGTGAAATATAAGGGTGTTAGTTTGGTTGCGAGTTAACACTATGTGAATAAGTGTTGACCTGGTAAGATTGTATTCTGTAAATGACACAGAAAATACCAGGGATGGAAAAAATTGATTATGAGAGGTGAATTGGTAGGTACTTTGATTAAAAATCAAAATAGAAGGACCGATGCCGGTTAGACTAACCGATGTTGGTTAGTAAGTGACCGATGATGATCACAATAACCGATGTCGGTTATTGTGGGAAATTAACAGTTTGAGTAAGTGAGAGAAAAACTAAGGAAAGTCAACTTTGGAAGCCATATTTAGTCAATAATATCATAATGCAGAGGATGTGGTGATATCCAAAGATTTTAAATAGATAAGAATATGAGATAAGTGCTCTTTGAGTAAACTGACCAAAAGCACAGGGAACCGACACTGGTCAGATGAACCGATGACAGTCATATGTAAACCGATGTCGATTATTGCGAAATCTATAGAATAAAGAAAATTTTACTTTTTTTTAATTAAAGTTGAATGAGACACCAACCCAGAAGTCTTAGTATGATAAAAATGAGTCCTGACACACATAGTAACAGTTGGAATACACCAACTATGATTATGGAGTGTGAAAGGAAATAAAAATGGAGAATACGACCTCACACCTCAAAATGAAATTCAAACACAAAGCTAAGAAAAACACGTAATCCTACAAGTGAATTTAGTGTCTTTAGCTTATGCTATTTAAAAGATTGGCTCATGAATTTAGAGCAGAATTTTTGGTTGGTAAGGCTTCCTACGAAGAAGGAAATTATAAAGGTGAGGTTTCAAGTTATGTTTTGGCGGGGGCGGGTCGTTCTCTGATGGGTGACTGGACAACGATAACCAGTTGGATGCCCATTTTCAATCCTCTGATCGTGTGATCATTGACAGCTTCTTTCGGGTGGGATGTTGTTTAAAAGGATGTGTAAATTTCCATTTTTGCAGTTTGGCAAAGAGAGAGAAGAGAGAATGTGCTTTCTACGATTCAGTTGTGTCAACCATTAGTTGGGCATGACTTCCAACGTATAGGTTTCCCTCAGTCTCAATGTGAGATATAGTTCAACAAATCAGAATGTCATGTAAGTGTTTTAAACCCAAATCGAAATGTGATATTTGATGTAGCAAGTGATGAACATGAAGAGGGATGTTCTTTTATAAAATATCCCTTGTGGGATACCACTTAAAAATTCACAAAATATATGAAAAATGTAGTAAAGTAAAATACTGATTTATGCAGATTTTTATAGTTGGGACAACGAACTAAAGAAACTTAATATTTGCCAAAATTTCCTCCCAAAATACTTGAAAATTTAAATAAAGCTTGATATTATTATAAAGGGCATAAGGAAATTATTTATGGACTTTTACAAAGATTAAACTGCTGCCAGGAAAAGCACAGCTTGCCCTAGACAGTGGGAAAATTACAGAGGCTCCTAACTCTCCAAATACTGGAGCAGAATTTAAGGGTCTTTGGAAATAACAATGACAAATATAGGAAATAGTATTTCTGCCTTCAGATCTGGGAATGGCCGACTTGAAAACCCTCCAAATAAAGGTTACACCTTCATATTTGGAAACAGCCATCTGGAAAACCCCCAAATAAAGGCTGCAAGTCACCTCGCTTGGAATGGGGTCAGAAAATGATGGAGGTGCCTTCAACGTGCTGTCATGCCCAACCCAAAAGGCTGCCGTGAATCTGATCTAGAGCCCCTCTGCTTATCTTCCCCAAATTCCCCCAACACCCTCGAGATCCTTCCTCTGAAACCTCTATCAATGTCTCTGCCGCACGGCCCTGAAAGTGGATCCAAAATGACAGACTAGGGTAGATATCTCACTATCGAAGAATGCCCTGCTAGCTAGGGATGGGTCTCTCACCACTGAAGCTAGGGTCCCTATGGGATTTGACTCCATAAGCTATAGATGTGCAACAGCAACAGCTGCACGAGAAGGGGTCGATAAAATGTATATCAAAAGCTTTTTTCCTTTCTCACCCAGCTCTTTATATACTTCCCATGACAAAAGAGCCCAAATAGACCCTAGATGCGCTTCTTTCCATGGAGGGGTCAGTAAAATAAAAGTCACTAAAGTTACTTTTTCCCATTTAAGTCACCCAGGTCCAAAGTGACCCCTAAATTCCAAACATGGATATTATTACCATGCGGCCCCTTCTCAAAAGCCCTCAGTGTCTACAGCTCCTTGGGTCTGACTATGGCTTGGACATGACCTGGCCCTTAGGCCTTTGGCGTAGGAAAAGGGGACATTACATTCCTCCCTTCTCGAGAAATGCTTGACCCTAAGCATTATCCAGTTCTGCTACAGCAGCTGAATACCGCATCGTAAGTTTCTCCACCTCACCCCACCATCCACCAAGGATCCGTGTAATCCGAGGTAACCAAGAAACCCCATGCCGTAATCATGACCTCCATATGGTACCGAGAGAAATGTTGTCCATGAAGTAGAATGGTACCCAAACTGACTCTCCACTGGTAGCCGCACCAAAATTTCCAATCAATCCAATCCCTGCCAATGCAAAGTTGTCATCACGAAATCACTCGCGGCCTCTCCAATCAACTCTTGGGTATGAAAGTTCACTCTGAATCCTGTAGATTCCCCTAAATCATCCTGTGAAACAACCTGTTTATGCACAAATGGTGCTAACTCTCCCACCTGACCTGCACTCGTGTGAGAGCACGACTCCTCATACTGTATCTCGATGTGTCCCGTGGAGGAAAAGTTCCAAGACTCCAATAGACAGTCAACTAGCAATATCAACTCCACATAGTCCACCTCTTGCGCTGAATGTGAACCTACTGAATCACTATGAGTCAATTTCATCTCTCCACTAACACGTGGGTCAATTTATCATCAGGCATAAAAGTAGCAAAAATCATAGGAGTGTTATCCCATGTCGATTCAAAAAATGATGAACCCGTAAGCTCTGACTTGTCATAGTGAGAAACTATATATGCCTGTATAAAGTTGAGGATAGCCCCCCTCGACCTATGCCATATGAACCTCTCTGACATGAGCTTGTAGGTCTCCTCAAAGCTCAAGTGCCCAGTCATGGAAGAACAATGCACATGTCGCAATATCTCCATCCTCAACCATGAATCTGACACAAGGCTCCATCTTCCCTGGGAGAAGATCATCTCATCCTCCAATCTGTAGTTGTCCTCCTGAATGTGGCCATCCAGAATCTCACAAGCGTGTCAGTTCTTGGAGTACTCAACAAGCAAATGAGATCTCCAGTCTACCAAAACTTTAGATGACCAACATAATGATAAACTCAGAGGATCTAAGCTTGTAACCCCAATCTTTGTAACTGTCTCATGTGCAACATTGCTGGTCACATCCAAATCCATCCTACTTAGCATTGATCCGCAATAATGAAATTCCTTGCCATGCCGAAACGTTCTCTCCATCCCCTCAGCTGTTACCACCCTAGGTGCTCCTGTAGATAATCCCCTAAAAATCACATTCCTACCCTCGAATTTAAACGTCAGCTCCCTCGTCTGAAAGTTAGTCTGAAACTCCCCAAGAGAGTGAAGCCACTACACTCCCAATGCTATGTTGGTCACTCCCATACCAACGATGTGGAGATCATCGGTAAATGTATAGTTACCCATCGTGATGCTCACTTGGGGAACCCACCATGTACACCTCCTAGACTCTCCATTGGCTACAACCTCGTTAAGGCCCTCAAAATCCTCTATCTGTAGTCCTTGCCTCTCAACCAATGAGGCATCAATACAGCTGTGGGTTTCCCCACTATCAATGAGTACCCCAACTCGTTGACCCTGCATAACTCCTCTAATCCTAAATGCCTTGTACATCAGAGTACTAGGCGATGTGGCTATAATCTCCCGAGGAAAATTCTTCTCCTCCTACCCCGCATCAACACTATCTAATGCAACCCCATCTTCATCATCTATCTCCCGATTCTCTAACTCCTCACCTATGTCACCTTTTCTCTCCTCGAAGACTTCAATGAATTAAGCCTTCCCTCTACCTCTACAATCATGTCTTGGAATCCAAGGTGTGTGGCAATCAAAACATAGTTTCTTTCACCTCAACTCATCTCTGTGTTCTCGGGAAATGATTGGATTTTGAACCACCTCCTACCTCAGTGGAGGCTCCCTCTGCTGATGTTCGTCTGATCCAGATGGAGGTTCCCTTTGTTGAACGCGAGGTGGAGCCCTCAGCTTTGGAGTGGATAACTTCAAGTCCCGAACTTTCCTAACAGCCCCGTGTAAAGAAGAAGGTTCAAATGCCTTCACAAATCCAATGAAAGCTTGAGTCAAAATTGCTATGAACAGCGAAATAAACCTCCTCTCCGTGACATCACATATCATGACTGATAATCTTTGAAATTTAGCAATGTACTAATCTAGGGGAGTCTCAAATGAGTCCACTCCCTAAAAAACCTGTCAAGGTCCCTCCTATCAAATCTAGTCACCAGCCTCTGCGTGAACTTTGCATGAGTCGTAATGTGTATGTGTCCCTATGTAATCAACCCATGATGCCACTACTCATGAGCGTCTCCCTCAAGATGCGAGCTTGCAAATTTAATTGCATCTTCCTCTCACATAGGATTCGATTCGGAGTATGTCTTCAACTCCTAATCCCAAGATTGTGCAGTACACTTCTTAGAACCAATGAAGTGTGGAATGGAGATATGTCCCAATCTCCTCTGTAACTCTGGTACCTGTTTTTGATGATCTCTCTCGGATCTACTGTCAATATTTCTTTTTCCATATTCCTGGGATGGCATGTTGTTACGAATGCCCTCACTCAAGGTTTGGTTCCTCTCCCAACAAGTCTCCTCATCCAAAATATCTAATGGTTGTTGTACCTGTGAAACGTCTGGATCCTTCAAGAAAGAAGGTTCGTGAAGCCCCAAAGGCCTGGCAGGAGATTGGGGAGGCCATTGTCCTGAATGTCCACGCTCACCTCTTTGACCCTGTTGTCCCATATTGTTATTTTCTCCTCTCATTATGACTGTTGTTATACATAATCCAGCAAGATGAAGATGATTAAAAAATATTTTGTTACCCTTTTTAGCAATCATAGAACCCAAGATAATACCTTGAGAAGTACTCTCCCTTCTTGCACCAGAGTCTCCAATGAAGAAATCATGCTTGCCAACACTTGTAATTCTGAAAGACACATTTGAATTCCTTCTTTGGCTTATGAAATCAATCACAAAGTTTTCAACATCAGAACTGATAGTTTTGGATAACTGCCACATATTACCAGGATCCCATAAGTTATAATGCCCTTGAGCCCTTGTATCTATTAAGTGAGCTAAAACTTGCCACCATATATCATCCACCAGATGCTCATATACACATAGTTGCAACAATGGTCCAACACACTCCATGATGAAGACTTCATCATCTACCATACCATGCATCTCATGATGGAAGTAAATTGGAATAGGTGACAATAAATAAGACACATTAGTGTGCTCTTCATACTCTTCAAGTCCATCAATGTCCTTCGTGTATTCAAGATAGACATATGTTGAGCTACCCCCAACATTGTTGCCTGAGTGCCTATTGAAAGTATCTGAAAGCTGATCAATAGTTGTTGGTTTGAAAATTAAAACAGGATGCAATTTTACACAAGTGTCCATGTGAGGCTCCTCCTCATGTGTCAATTGCTCCATAGAGTCTTCTTTCGTGGGTGTAGACTTCCTTGCATCACTTGCCCTCATCGTTTCCTTGAACTCTTGTATGTGTTGTCTTGCTTGAGTCGTTATCAACCTAGCAGCTCTAGCTTTTTTATTCCCTTCCTCACACTTGTTAAGAGTTTCCATTACATCCTCCTTGCTTTCATAAACAAGTTTCTTTTCCTGAGCTGGAATAATTTCTCTAACAAGCAAAGTTTCACTAATGCAATTATTTTGCTCAATGGAAATCATACCCTTTTTTTTAGAAGCTTCTTCTACAAACGAGTTCTTTTTTGATTCAGGTACCAGCATATGATGACCTTGTTTGGGCTTGCTACCAATCTTCATCATGCAATAATCTGGAAATGGCATATTATCTTTGAAACCCCTACTCAAAGATTGGTACTTCCTCCAACAAGAATCCTCATCAATCATCTCTATTGGCCGCCCTTTATTACTGTTCTCATCATGTTCCTTATTGTCCCTAGATCTTTTTTTATTCAAACTCTGAGTGAGCTGACTCAAATAAAGGTTAGTGGCTTCATGTTGTTTCACCATGTCAATGAACATTTCCTTCATAAAACCCCCTTTGAGATCTTTGATAACACAAGCTGGAGGAACAACTACTTTGATACCACTAAGATATCCCTTGTGGGATACCACTTTAAAATGCACAAAATATATGAAAAATCTAGCAAAGTAAAATACTAATTTATGCATATTTTTATAGTTGGGACAACAAACTAAAGAAACTTAATATTTGCCAAAATGTCCACCCGAAATACTTGAAAATTTAAATAGAGCTTGATATTATTATAACGGACATCAAGAAACTATTTCTGGACTTTTACAAAGATTAAACTACTTCCAGGAAAAGCACAGCATGCCCTAGATAGCGGGAAAACTATAGAGGCTCGTAACTCTCTAAATACCGAAGTAGAAATTAAGGGTCTTTGGAAATAACAATAATAGATATAGAAAATAGTATTTCCAACTTCAAATCTAGGAATGGACGACTAGAAAACCCTCCAAATAAAGGCTGCACCTTCAGATCTGGAAACAGCCATATGGAAAACCCCCAAATAAAGGTTGCAAGTCAACTCGCTTGGAATGGGGTCAGAAAATGATGGAGGTGCCTTTAACGTGCTTCCACGCCAAACCCAAATGGCTGTCATGAATCTGATCGAGAGCCCCTCTGCTTATCTTCCCCAAATGCCCCCAAGACCCTCGAGATCCTTCCTCTGAAACCTCTATCAATGTCTCTGTCTTACGACCCTAAAAGTGGCTCCAAAATGACAGACTACGGTAGATCTCTCACTATTAAAGAATGCCCTGCTAGCTAGGGACGAGTCTCTCACCACCGAAGCAAGGGTCCTAGTGGGATTTCACTCCACAAGCTGTAGATGTGCAACAGCAACAGATGCACGAGAAGGGGTTAATAAAATGTATATCAAAAGTTATTTTCCTTTCTCACCTAGCTCTTTATATACTTCCCGCGGAAAAAGACCCCCAATAGACCCTAGACGCACTTCTTTCCATGGAGGGGTCAATAAAATAAAACTCACTAAAGTTACTTTTTCCTGTTTAAGTCGCCCATGTCCAAAGTGACCCCCAAATGCCCAACATGGATATTAGTACCATGCGGCCCCTTCTCAAAAGCCCCTAGCATCCACATCTCCTTAGGTCTGACCACGGCTTGGACTTGACCTAGCCCTTAGGCCTTTGGCATAGGAAAAGGGGACATTACATTTTACTAATGCAATGCTAATGAAAGAAAGACGTATTCTTTTTATAGCACCAAAAACACGATTGTGTTTAGATAATAGAAAGAGGGGGAAGATTCCAGAGAAGAAAATTAATGTGGAAGCTTTTCAAAAGCGAAAAAAACACACAACTTTCACCCGAGAATGAATAGAATGCAAAAGAACCCCTGATGGGTCCCACCAGGTGTGCCAAAATGTTTCACTGTTTTCTTTATGGATTTAACGAAACAGATAAGGGTAGAAGGGCCAAGGAGGAATACCTGTAGTGATGGTCGGTTGAATATTGTGCGCGTGTTCTGACTTCTTGATCCAATGTTGATTGTGTGAGCTTCCTTTTGACTAGGAGGAACTACCTGAAATACAAAACAAGACCACAAAAGACAGTTAAACAATACATGTCAATGGGCTGCCTAGCGTGTGCTAGATCTAGGAAGTGTGATACTTCCTTGGTGGCAGTCAACCCACTGTTTAATAAAACTTAATACAATAGATAGCGTAAGTAAATAAAATCCTACATTAGTTGATATTATTTAGGCATCTCATTCAAATACAATAAGAAAATCTAATATAACATGTTAGGTTATGATCAGATCTGGAAGTAGGGTAGGTAGTCAAGATGCTGGAGCAGATCAGGGTCAAGTCCTGGGTAGCTTGGGTTACTTGAATGTAGGTTATTAGGTTTTTGTTATTGGTAGGATTACCAAATACAGAGACTGACGTCGGTGAGGTATGATTGATGACGGTTAAGCGGGAGCTAACAACGGTTAAGGCGGGGTAGTAGAAATTCAATAAACTGGGTTTTGGGGGTTTGCCTAAGGTTAGACAGAGATGGAAAGGGGAATAATTAGGTCTGTAGAGGTTTTGGGAGTACTCAGAGGTATTCAGGAATCAAGTATAGGTGATTAAATGATTGTGGGTGATGGAATGGTTGGGTTCACAGGAAGGTAACAAGGGTGGGATGAAAAATGCAAATAGATACTGATAAATAGAGATGAAGAAACTTTGTAATCTAGACAACTATGAAATGATGCAAGTAAGAGATACACTTACTAGTGTTTGCAGATTTGATGGTTAGATGATGGTGATGGTTGATCTTTGGAATGGTGCTCAATACTACAGCAATGCTTCCTGGAATACTACCGTGAATGCAAATACCTTCGGATCCGGCTTGGTGTTGGCTACGACTGTCTCAATGTGAAAAAGGGCTCTAGTTCTTGCTTGCATGCAAATCTCCTTCGTTTCAAAACTCGAGAATGTGGCCAACCTCTGAAAGAAGGTTTCCAAAAAGAATATATGGTAACCGATGACGGTTTAGGGTGACTGGCGTCGGTTAAGGCGGGAAATCCTAGGTTTACTTAAAATGCCAAATCTTGGCAATCTTTTGAGCCAGCTCTATTTATTCTCACGGATCAAAATGGAATGTTACGTTTTAATGAGCGGGAATGTGGTTAGAGGGAGAATAGGCATGTGATTTTAGGGTTGCACTAAGTCTTAGTTCATTAAGGTAGGTAGGACTAAGTCTTAGTTAGTTATGGTGAGTGAATGTTGAGTCCTAATAAAGGGGAAATATGCTAGAAATAGGTTTGTGATGAGGTGTCTAGGTGAGGTGGTGGGGTGAGGTGTCTGGGTGAGGTGGAAATTAGTTTTAATTAAGGTAATTAAATAATGAATGAAGTGAGGATGAGTATTAATTTAATTGTAAATAATTAAATTAATATTAATGTGGGGTAGAGGGGAAATGGTTAGGAGGATATGTTTAAGTTGGCTATTCGAAAAGTGACCAAGGGGAGTGTGACCCAATTTTGGTGTCTACAGTAACCTTTGCTTAAAATCTTTTAAATCACAGGATGCAGTATCAAAATTTGTAATTTCGTCTAGAGGAGAACTAAGGCTGGAACTTGCTTTCAAGGGTACCACATTGATCTTCATGATTATAGTTTGATTTTATCACAACTCTTTTCACAAAATAACCAAACTTCTTAAACCAACTCTCAAAAAGCATAGAGAATATAGGAATTGATGTATTTACCTTTCCACAAAAACTCCAATCACTGCTCAGAACTTGAGTGAGAAGGCATTGCAATTAAAATATGATCCTTAGTTTGATTCTCGCTTCAATTATCCTTCAATATTCAAAAACCTTTTCAAAATATCAGATCCTAGATTCATCGACAGAGTACTTTATAATAAGCTTCCTTATCAACGGCTCATAGATTTATGCATTACTGCCAAAGATTGCGTTCGTGGGGAGTTTTTCGTAATTCTCAACCTTTTCTTTCTTTTCAACCGTTGCAATATTTTCGTGTCTTATCACCCGTGTATCTCTCCTACACGATTCCTTTGCATTAATGGGCTTTATTCCCGTACAGCTAGTGCATTAATGAACCACCTCCTTCGCTACTAATAGGCTTCAGAAGATTTTTGCAAAATGATCTGCACGATGTCACTGTAACATGTGAAATGCACTTCCTTCTCCGCCCTCGTGTATGCTATATACTTGGTTCATGTTCCTAAGTCATCGGGCCTTGGGTTTGTCTTTACTAATTGCACACTTGAAGAATTATAAGATTTTTCTTACCATTCCCCCAACTTCCCGACCTTCATCTTCGCATATTCCTTTCCTTTTACTTATTTGTCGAAGGGATGTAGGATTGTAAACTTGACCCAGTTGTCCGTTGTTGACTTTGACCACTGAGATGACCCACATCTTCCTTCGGGTTTCGGACTTACAACTTCACGTTGCACTCTATCAGGTGTAAAGTGACAAGGCAAATGAAAGCCCATCTCCCCGCTCCCGTAATTCCTTTATATGTGTTTTCTTTCAGGGAATGGGGATGTGTCTGCACTTTACATTGTACTTACATGAGTATTCCTTGGAATATTTTATCGGACTTCGGGAATCATTTTGAGTTGTGCACATTTTCATTACCTCTGCAAACATTTAGATATATCCGATATAAGGAAGCAAACCAATATCCTGTCACTCGCCTTCGGGTTTTAGGAACGAGAATGTAATTTGCACAAAGATTAACAAAAGACGACACACTATGGAACTTTTGTAGGGATTTATACTACTATTTGACGAATTTTACATGAAAAATATTTCTGTAAACAGGGCACGAAAATTTTGGAGTCATACTTCAAAATGAAAGGGACGAGTTTAAAATAAGCACCAACAATATTAAGTGCATAATTTCATGTCTACAATAACCTTAGTTCACTCCAAATAATTTTATGAGTTATCACTACTAAGAACATTTCATAGTATGCAACAATTTCCTAGAGTTCATAAAAAATAAGTTTTACTTTCCATGCCTTAACCATGATCACTAACCATCAATGTTTCCAGCAGGGTAGAACAATCGACTTTTAAAAATAACATGAAATGTTACTTACCAACGACCTGTAACATAGGGATCTATAGCAACAGGATTATCCTCGTAACTATTTATGAATAAGATTCCTCAAAAAAATAAGTTCCTCTCTCTCAACCTTTAAGGGTTTTACTTGAGAGAGCTTAATGAATCATTCTAACATAGTAATCATATTGCACTTTATGCATGACAATCAATCTAAACATATATGATTGTAATGTAAAAACACATACACCTTCTAATCAGGTTACTCTATTAACAAGTGGACAAGAATCAACAAGAAATAGGGTTATCAACACTTTCTTTTCACCATAGTCAAGAATTCAATAACCCACAATGCTAAATTATTCCAAGCTTAAATCATTCCTACTACACAACTTACAATTCTATGTATGCACAAGCATAGAGACAATGTACCACAATCATAATTGAGGATGCTAAACAAGATCGCGTTGATCAACACCGTCTAACATCATATCCATACACACAACCCTTATCTCATATTATCAGGGTATAGATGACTTCATTATGATATCCATAAAGGTAATCATATATCTAACCTACCCTCCTAATACAATATGGAGTTCATAGAGGATTTACTTGAGTATACCCTAGGTAATGGAGTATCTACGGAAACCAAGTTTTGAAGCATGTTAATTGCTCGCATTCATAACTTTTCAATGTTTTCAAGTGTTACCAAGATTTCTTCCTTGGATTTATTCATAGACTTCATTAAAATTAAATGTGGAATTAAGTTTTTGTTTAATCTTGGAAAATAGTCTATGTATAGATTATATGTGGTTGATATTTAAATTTTCACCTTTTATTGTAACTCTCTTATTCTCTAAGTTTTAATTAAAATTAATTTATTATGTTTGTTGATTCCTCCATTAAATTTGGGGTATTCGTCACACATATTGGTTTTCCACCCATTCTTCCATAATACATAGAGTGCCAATTTATCAACAATGGAACTAACCATAATATACCCTGATACATCCATACAACAACACGTTATAATTTTACAGCCTATTCCTACATGATCAGTATGGAAATATAATTAGAGTATGAATGGACAATCATCAAAGCACAATGGTTTTATTCTAAAATTGTTAGGACAAGACATGAACAACTAACAGTAAGTGGATAAGTGCCCTAGCAAACCAATATATATGAAAAGTGGAATTCCACACCATACAATATGTCAAAAAACAATTTTCCCATTATTCAATAATGTATGTCTACGCCCAATTTTAAGGCTCCCATTTTGGTATATCTAAGAACTTGTTCGAAAAGGTTCTGAAGTTTGGCTTTACAACTTCCCAATGAATTTTCTTAGAAGTTTAAATTCCTTTTCAATAGACCCATTTTGTGCATATCATGGTATCGTTGTATTCCATGAGATGAACTCTCTCTAAGGCATTTTTTCAAATAGTTTGCATGCCTTGTATAAACTTCTACATTTTTTATTCAAATCAATGAAGGCGCATGTAAATACAATATGAGATGACAACCATTTTCTATTATGCTTTGATGGATTCTACACCATGTTCTAGGGTTCTTATTTTGCCACGGGCATATAGTATGGTGGAAGAGGAGAGGTGATCAAGTTAGACATGTTATCATTGTGTTTGGTGATATAGTATCTATGCCTCTTTAGGATAACCAAGTCGTTTGCAAACAATAATTTTGATACTCCATAAATATATAGTTGGTTCTATCCTTTTGCCAAACACTTGGAACTTTTCATATATATGTATAATGGTGTATTATAAAAGCTTGTGGCCAACATACTTATTTTCCCTCTCATTAATGTGGGAATGAATTCTATTACCTCCAAAAAGAGCTTTGTTGGAAATGTAGGTTTGCAAGAGTTTTCTAGAGGGTTACATGTAGTAAGAAGACTATGTATTACCTCCTTCAACAAGAGCTCTCTGACTGCGGTTCCACCTAAGACCACTATTCTAGGTAGGTGGAGTTATGTTGGCATAGATATGTTAAATTTTACTTCTCGCAAACCAAATAAATCTCAAAATTCAAATAGTTAATTCCCATCTAAAACATGTAGGCGATCATCAAATTTACAAGTCAATGGAGGGAGCAAGTTTTTGGGTCATGCAACTTTCTAATGTTTGACATATTCCCATAATCTACAAAAATCCTTCCATATAAAATGTGAATTATCATAGATATAGTGTTCAAGAATAAAATTTTGGATCATTTGAATCACTTGTCGCTTTAAGATCAATCACTTAGGAGAACATGAATACATCTACAAGAGCGAGCAAGGAAATCCCACAATGAACAACATTGATCACATATTTAAGTTTTTAATCCCACCTAGAAAGGATAACGTGAACATTCATGTTTCATAACACAACATACATCCATGCAATGTGGAGATCACATGTGGTTGTCACGAAGACAACATAAGCAATTCAAATGTGAACAAGAAGCCAAGGGAACATAATGGAGACACGTGGCCCAATAATGTGGTCATGTCTACAACCAATCACGTGTTCGTATTTTCTAGCCAATCACGGAGTTTCAGGAAAAACAAAAAAAAATAAGAGATCATGACTCACAAGTTCAGCCAATGACGGGTAGAAAATTCTAACCTCTGGAGGTTCTGGAACTCGAAGATTTGGTGACTCGAATAAATTTTACACCGAAATTGATACACCGTGACCTAGACGAGTTATATTCACGAGATTGCGACACATGATCAAATCCCAAACTATTAGGGTTCTCGAAATCTCATAGATCATAGGGTCTCTAGGTTTCATAGGATCTCTTTGTTTCACAATTTCAAAAGATTTCACATTTCGTGGGAAAAAAATGATTAATTCCCAAGTTTTAACCATCAAACGCTAAGTATTAAGTTACAATATTCATTTGTGTTATTTGATTTACACATGTTATCAAATTCAATGTATCATACATAACCAGGGTCATCTATTTAATATCAGTTCTCGAATTTCTAGAATCAAGTTCAATTATTCAACTTCAAAAATTTAATATTGCATTATTAACTTCTTTGTATGTACATGTGTATATTAGTTGTAACTGATTAGTTTCAAGTGTATGCTTTGATATAAAACGCATTTCATAATATTTTCCCCTAGAATTTTCTTTTTTTAATGGTTTTTAAAATTTTCCATGTCTTGGCCGAATTTTGTTGTCGAGTACAAGTTCGAGACAAAATTCAGCTTGCTGAAATTTTTCGATATCAAAGTCTCATTATTATGCTTGCAACAGCCAATTATACTGTTTTGTTACTATGATATTCCAATAGTAAGCTCAATTATGTCAGTAACATCTCTTTTTATTCTTTATTTTACAACGTCTCAGGAGTAGGCGAGTAAGTTTCTTTTTCCACCATATCTAAGGAAGATGATTTAGGTCAGAATCTGCCAATTTCAGCGACCAAAAACAATTGGAAAAGGCCAGTTTGGAACAATTTACAGAATGAATTAGAATATTCATCCTCCTGAAACCACTTTAAAATCAAATCTCTAGATGTTCATTATGAGTTCTGGAATACAATCTATGACCTGAGGTAATTGTAGATGAATATTAAGAACCCCAAATTGTTGCTTGTACCATGGTGGTTTTGATTATCTTCTTTATGATTTCTGGTATACAATTGTGCAATGCAATCTGAAACTAGCGGTAAATTGTACATGAATATTCAGAACCCCAAATTGCTGCTTGTGCTATGTTTAAGGTTATGGACAATAATGAGCTTGCATGGGACTTCCGTTAATCAATTTACAGTTGGCTATGCAGCTTACAATAAAAAGATTGAATATGAAAATCTTCAATGTCTTTCCTTTGATACTCTGTTTCTATTAGAGATTTTAATCTTCTGCGATCCAAAGACAAAATAGTCTCAAGGGAGGCTTTTACCAAAAGCTGATTTTTTCAGTTATCTAAAAGCATTGATGGAGCTCACGAATAAGGATTATTTGGCAATCTTACATCTGATGGTACTTTTGCACATTGTAAGCCATATGCTCTTGGTGCCAAAGCAGATAACGCTATTATCTCGAGGATTTAGAAACATACAAGAATGGTGACAAATGACATGACACCCTTTCCTGTCCTCGAAACTGTATTTCATGATTCTGCCATCCCAAAAAATGCTCTGTACCTTAACTTCACTTTCATTAAAAAGAAAATCACACCGTGAAGCTAGCGGGAATTAGATCTCTTGAAAAAGTAAAGTGTTACATTCTCTTTAGATTGAATCGTTGATCTTTTGTTTCAACATAAAACACACACTCTTTGAGGTAGGTCTTTTATAATGCCTAGAAGTGTAAACCTCATACATATAGGTGTTGTGTGTGTTGGTATCTTGTATTTGATTGGGCATGTGTAGCATTTTCTTGTGCTAATATGACTGAGATCATTCCAATTCTAGACCCTAATAGAAAAAGTTAATAACAGCAATGGCTGCAAAAAAAATCTAGAGAAAAGTAATTTCTTTATGAGTGAGGTATGGCCCAGGCCATAATTTGAGGTAGAAGGAGAGCAGCTATCTCCAAAACAAGACCAATGCCAACAAGTGAATTCAGCAAGGGGAGAATTCCCAGTACAAGAAAGAAGATATGACTTAAAAGTTGCACCTTTGGAGTTTACCCCTAACAGAAAATAGGATGGAACTAAAAAATCGCCAGCAGACTTTTACCGGTTCAGCCTGCATGCTTTCAAGCACATAATGCTAATATTATAAAACCAGTATTTGATTCAAAATTCAATCATCGCATTGCAATTGAATCATAAGCTTAGACTAAAGTCTCCAGGTGACAAATAGAGTATGCATCACTGTCGATTCAGCAAAGAAGAAGGCATCTTATCTACAAGGAGAAATCAAGATGGCATCTTATCAATTAGGACAAATCCATCGATGATAATTGACGACACAAAAATCTTCCAAAAAGTGGGTCGAATCTTTGCACCCATAAAATGCGACAAAATTCTCCACCTTTACCGAGAAAACGTCGAGAAAAGGGATCTGAGCAAAGCCTCCCTGATGGCCCATCAAAAGCGGGCTTGCAATGTTACAATTTACAACATCTTGGCTGCAAATAAAATCTGAATGAAAAAAAATATCAATGCAATATACAGAAACTTTAACTGCCCCAGCCTAATTTACAAGACACACGAGCCGGAGCTTGCAAAAGTATCACATGCTCCATAAATCAGGAAGTCGTCACAAAAGCTTGCCAATGTGACTGTGACCCTCTGTTGTTTGAATTGTCATTACTTCCTGCATTGCCAGGACTTCTTCCATGTTCCTTCTGAAAAGGAAGAGGAGGAAAATCGTCGTCTTTCAAAGGAGAACTCCATGATGCTTCCCTGAGTTAAAAATAAAAACAATGTATTTTTTGGTATAGAACTTAAGGGTACAAAAAGGTAATCATAAACAATAATGAGCAAGAATAGAACTCTCCTTAGAAAGAATAGGTAAAACATTTTCTTATTGGCATCATACCTTCCATGGTTTGAAAGAGCACCTGGTTTCTCTAGTATTCTGCCTCTTGGTGCGTGATAAACTTCTGAACCTGAACTAACCATTGGACCATTCAGCTGATCCGAATCCATGTGCCTAGTGTCCTCTGATATCATTTCAGGAGAAATCAGACCCAACTGTACAGGTCCAAATGAACCAAACTCGAGTTGTTCAGAAGAAAAGCCCGAGCCATTAGAATAGGGCCGCATGTTGGAAACTGAGGGAATATAAGGTTTAGCTTTTGGAGAGATGGAAACCTTCCCGTGGCCAGTCGTTTTTGATAATGAATATACATCATGTGAAACTGAACCTAACATTGGATCCAAAACTGTATTACTTGCCGACTGGTAAGAGCTTTTGCACAAATTAGATATGTCACCCTCCCTGTCGCCAGATCTCACACCTGCTGAATTGACATCAAAGCTCTTATTTCCAGTTTGCCTGTGAAAAGTTTGGTCAAAGCTTGTTTTGTTTCTTCCATTACTACGGACTCTATTCATTTGGCTACTCATGCGGGGAGAAAATTCCTGAGCAGGTGCTCCTTGATACCTGCCTCTGTTTGATGGTCTTTCTTTATAAGGACTAATACTCTGTAAATATTAAACAAAAAAGTTAGCTTGATTGACCCAACCCAACAAATTTAAATTGAACATGAAAAGAAACTGAAGTATACCGTATTAGGAAAGTATGTTCCTGTGCCACTTCTTGGTTTTGCCTGTTCCTCCATATTGAAATTCCCTGGCAAAATTACTGCATTTGGCCCTCCATAACCAGAAGCGTGCAAATATGGAGGAACAGGGGCAACTCTGTAGCCGCCATGCATGTAGGGAAAAACACTTGCATTTGCATGGAGGGGCCTCACAAAACCTTCTGGTACATACTGCTCTTGTGTATATGGAGATGTCATAGGGTAAGGTAGAACAGAACCTTGTATTCCTGACTCTTGGCACCATTTCCCAAAGTTTAAGTTGTTAAAGTGACTATCAAAATCAGCAGTGAGGTCAGACTTCAGAAACCTTAAAGCATCAAGAACTGCCCCCCTTGGCATTTGAGCACCAGACACATGAACTCTCCCACCTTGCCATTCCTTCAAGCTTTCTTCTGGTTTATTGAACAAATATCCTGACTTTGAACTGGGCCGAGTTCCATCCAATGACTTACCGTCATAAAATGAAACATCAGCATATTTAGAAGTTGTGCTATCAGAACCTCTAGAGATAGAGAGATTCAAGCTAAGAGAACACAGTGCATGGTTTCCTGATGTGGATGGAGGCTCCTCTGAACTAGTCATCAGGTAATCTGCCTGCGGGGGTTGAGTAAAACCAGTGCAGACTGGTCCATTGCATCCAAAAGAATGTAAAGATGAGCCACTACCTCGTGAAAGGATGTTGGTATTAAGATTGTCGCTAGCCACAGAACATGGCAAATCCTCTGGACATTCATCTTTTCCATCCTTCTGCTCTGAGTGCAAAATATGACCAGTGATAAGGCCATCCCTGTGACCTGTAGTAAGAGCATTCCCACCATTCGCACAACCAGGGTTATATTGATCAACCTTGCCACTCCCAATCAAACTCTCTTCACTATCCTTTCCTTGTCCGAAATTCTCTGTACCTGTAGAACTAAGATAGGTTTTAAGCTTTGTCAAAGGGAATTCACCCTCTTGTATATTACCATTTTCCAAAGAATCATTCTCTATAAAATTGCCATTGAGCCTAGGCTCACAAAGCATAGAATCCTGGCAAACCACACCCAAAGGCAATGAAGAGTCAGGCAAAAAACTTCCTGAATTCTCCAAGGAAAAATTCAAAGATTCTGGATGAACTACAGGCAGGGATGGATAAGGAACAGACATTGAAGCAACAGTAGCAGGGAGTAATAGGTCCAGCTGGGTGGAAAGAACAAGTCCTTCAGAATTTTGAACATGTGATGGCAAAATATCTTTTTGCAAAGTATTTGACATTATGTAACTAGGTTTTGTTGCCAATGTTTCTTGTTGAACAGAAGCAGAAGTATTGATCGATAGTTGTTCTATGTAACTAGTAGATTGGCAGTCATCAAGCTCAATAGGATGGTCCATGCGAGAGCTTACAGTAGCTTCATGGCTTACCCTGTTCCTTGTATCTGTACAGATCAAATATCCTTGACAATGAGACTCAAATGATTTTGAATCTTTTGGCATAGAGCCTGTTACAGATTTGTTTTTCACTGTCTCTGAAGACTTGCAATAACAGCGATGTCTCGAGAGTCCATTCTCAGGTAAAACACATGGTGATTTACTTCTAAAACAGCCACAATCTGAATGATTATTGGCAAGAACTTTCGCATCCCCTGCCAGTTGACTTTCATTGACAGGGTTTGCTGCAGTAGCCAATTCATTATTAATCCAGGGTGAACAATTGGAGAGAGTTTTACTAAGACAAGAAGACTTAATACCTAGTCCTGTTCTATTCTCCACAAAATGTGTTGGAGGAGAAGCTACATTGGTAACAAACCCTGCACTTTCAGATAATTCAGTAGAATGCCCATCTCTTTCACCAGCCTTTATTTGCCGAGAAAACACATTATTATCATGCATCTTGTGCTCAATTTCCGACTTCGATGATTGCAAAAAACTTGTGTTTTCACCAACCAACCTGCTTTGCAGACTACATTCAATTGCATCAGGGACATCCGGGCGTTGTCCCTTACCATGCCTCCGCAAAGTATTTTGGAAAAACTTGTCCAGTTCTTCAGCAATATTTTCTTCAGAATTGAGTAGTACTTTACCCAACATTCGAGCACCATATCCAAATGCACTACGTATGCGAAAGAAATTCCCTATGCAAGCACATAAGGTTACATCAAAGACTATCTCAAACAATGGCTTTCTACCCTTGCAAACATGAGGAAGTGATTCCAATAAGTGTACTAATCTTATATAGCATGTAAACAAAACAGTTGAAATGAAGAGAGCATTTCACAAAAGAAACCAGTTTAAGACACATACATTTTCTTGTCAATAAAATGTTTACAACGATAATGGCATTTCTCTAAACAAGCCAGATTAACGCATAGCTTGTTTGTATATAGATCAAGTAGTTAACCAAGGAAAGTTCATGGTGTAACGGTTAACCTTATAACCAAAGGAAAATTCATCTAGTGTAACCTAACTCTTTATTTTGACGAGTAAAAACAACTGTTTCCCAGCTAGCATGTGCTTTTATTTTTCAGAAACCCAACATGGATTTCACTGACCCTACAGAGCACAAAATATGTACTTAATAGACATGAATGTAAATGCTCACAACAAATGCTCTGTATACCTTTGCTCACACTTCGGCCTAGATTATTATTTTCCCGCAACGGATCAATAATATTAAGAGACTTTGCGGCCAATGATCGACTTTGATTATCATGGCCCTTGGGAAGAACAGAGTACATATCAGTGCATAACTTGAGGAATTCCTCATTGATTAACAGCTCAGCTCGATCCGTTTCAGGTGATTCAGCTGTGAAAATCAGAAATAAAATTAACATAAAATTTTTTGCTTAAAGAAAATAAAATAAAGCTCTACAAGAAAATATAAATCTCCGAGTTATAGTAAAATTAATTAAGCAAATTGCCTACCAACAATATCAGGAAGAGCAGAGATGGATACAGGCCCCTGTAAGCTCACACAGTACCTTTCCCAATCAAACTTGCTAAAATAATCCAGAAACCTGTACAAAACCTGCATACTGAATGCTGCTTCAGTTCAAAAAGTAGTAGTCCTTTATGCTACCAAATTTTAGCATTTTGTCAATGATACACCATGTATTTTTTCTTTTCCTAGGATAAGAAATATATTTTATCAATTAAGCAATCACCAACCTCCAATGGACCATGCAGTGATGCATGGAAACGATTGAAAATATACAAGACCAAAGTCTCTAAAGCATATGTAGATATAAGAGCATGGTGTGCGCCTAGGAGGCGGCTTTCATAATAACACCATGCTTTCACTAGTATGATACTGCGCTTGAATAAATGGTCTTTGCCAATGAGCCGATCAACCTGAAAAAGCAATTCCCTATAGTCAACTTCTATCACCTGACATGTGCATTAAGAAGGTGGCCAGAAGCAGAAAATAAACTTTATGTAATGTATGGTTTGGTTTACCCTCTCAAGGAAGCAAAGGGTTGACAATCCACCAAGCTGATTGAAGGAGATATCTACAACAATATTCTCAACAAGGCACTTGATAAGTTTAACCTGTTACCAGAAAGCAAATCCAGAGGTCATCTCCAATGCTCAAACTATGACGGGAGCAGGGGGGAAATATTGTAACTAGGCAATCAATCAATAACAATACAGACTAATGAGAATTATAATTGCAGTTTTCAGCAGGAAAAATTGCTGGAGCAAGGTCAATGTCTGGAGTTCCTAATGAAAAAAGTGAACGGCCAAGCAAAAGCACCAACTCCCTTAATCAAACAACCCCCAAGTATGGTCGACATGGAGCCTTTACTTAGCTTGTGAATTTAAACATCCTCGCCCATTTGGTTTTACCTCTGGCACTTCCTCAAGTTCCATTGATTTGGATGTGTTCTGTCAGTCAAGAATGGAGCATGCAGACAACAAATGGAGGATACATAAGAGATGGTAGCAGAGGACAGTGGAAATCTCATTACCAAAGATTACCTCTGCAGAAGGTCATCCCCAATGCTCAAACTATGACGGAATCAGGGGGCGGGGGGGGGGAGGGAATTGAAACTAGGCAAATGGCTATCACTCAATAACAATATAGACTGATAAATGTTACAAATTGCAGTTCTCACCAGGGAAAATTGCTGGAGCAAGGTCAATGTCTGAAGTTCCTAATGAAAGAAGCGAACAACCAAGCAAAAGCACCAACTCCCTCAAATCAAACGACACTTAAGTATGATCGACATGGAGCCTTTACTTAGCCTGTGAATTTAAACATCCTTGCCCAAGTGCCATTAATTTGGATGTGTTCAATCGGTCAAGAATGGAACGTGCAGACTACAAATCTGGAGGAAACATAAGAGATGGTAGCAGAGGACAGTGGAAAACTCATTAACAAAGATTACCTCTCCAAAAGGTCATCTCAAATGCTCAAACTATGACGGAAGCGAGGGAAAATAATTGTAACTAGGCAAATGGCTATCACTCGATAACAATATAGACCAATGAAAGTTACAATTGCAGTTTTCAGCAGGAAAAATTGCTGGAGCAAGGTCAATGTCTGAAGTTCCTAATGAAAGAAGCAAACCACCAAGCAAAAGCATCAACTCCCTCAATCAAATGAACCCTAAGTACAGTTGATATGGAGCCTTTACTCAGCTTGTGAATTTAAACATCCTTGCCCATTTGGTTCTACCTCTGGCACTTCCTCACATGTCGATGTTTTGGTTGTGTTCGGTCAGTTAAAAATGGAACATGCAGACTACAAATCTGGAGGATACATAAGAGATGTTAACAAAGGACAGTGGAAACCTCATTAGCAAAGATTACCTCTCCCTTCCTGCAGGCATCGAATGAGATGAAGCCCCTCTGCCATCTTGATTTTCTGCTGCTTCACTTTCATAATCATCAGGACCTCTCTTTAAAAAAAGTCCTTTCATTATGTGTTTTTGTGCATAGCAGCACTGTGTTTGACAGCAACTTCAATGTCCATTTTCAGTGTCTCTAGATAAAGTCTACTCTACTTACTCTTATTTCTCCCAGTCTCTGTTTTCGTTTCTTGGTCCTCTGGTTTTTCATAGTTACTCAGCCTGTAGTTGTTTATGTACTGAAATTCTATATTTATAAATAATAATTCTTGCTGATAAAAATAGAACAGAATGAAAGGTCTTTGCAGGAGATACAGAGGTAACAAGCACCAGAGACAGATCCAATAGAATGATGCTGAGTCCAAAATTAACCCAAAAATTGTGGTTTTCATCTTAATAAATTTTGTGAAGCAAATTTTTAAATTCAATTGTATGTTTGCAACAAACATATTACGGTGCGATTATGAAGGAATTAGCTTGACTTATATAAGTTTTCTTTTTGATAGATTAAAAGAAGGATACGAGTCCCTCACCCCACAAAAACCTAGTCAATAAATTACAATGATCAACTACTAGAGAAGTCAACAAGTTATGTACTGAGACTAATAAATTACAACGATTGGCTCAGTACCATCCAAAAAAGTAAAAAAGCTATAAATCTACTAACTAAACAGCTATACTCAGTTTCAAGCTATCACAGCAATAGCCAAAGTTTGAGCATATAACCAAGGGTAAGCTTGATGAATATTTTCAAGCATTAAGATGCATTTGGCCTCCATGCTTGATAATCAATTTTAAGCAGACAATGTTAACGAAAAATTAGACAAAGCAAGGGCCAAAGACAGCTCTATAAAAATTGCAGCAAGAAATGTATTTTTGCTATGCAAATTGATAGAAAATTAACACCTTCCACAGCACAGGAGAAACCCCTACATTTGCAAGCTTAAGAAACTAACCTCCGCATTGATATACTGAAGTTCTCTCACCCTAAATTCAGCATCCTTACTATACTCTTCTCCTTCAAGGACGGCACGCACATTATTTGGCCATTTATCTTCAATATTTAGAAAATTGCTGAAAATGGTTAAGTCGATGTCTCCATCGGGAAGATAGGTTTTCAGTGGCACTGAGCCAAATGGAAAGACCTGCAGCAGCTCCCAAAACAAAATAACATTAAAACTCTGGATCTAAAATGTCATAGAGCCATAATAAACATAAGAAAATCCTGGATCTGAAACTGCTCTTAGTGCAATAATACAATGAAGAACAAGCAGAAACACAGAAACATACCACAATCATCTAAGTATGAACTTTTGCACATTATCCATTGACAAACTAACAAGGTGTCACAATTCAATACATTTAAGATCTGCAACTGCAATTTTCGATTGAATTTTCCATTTTAAAATGAAAGCTCCCGGGAATAGATTTACAAGGCAAGAACACTGCTCTACTGAAAATACCAAGAAGAAAAACAAAGCAAAAAATGAGAAGGGCTGCTTATTCAATACTGAGCTTTTCTGAATGATGATTTGCCTGGTCAAGCTACAGGCCCAAACTACTGCATAGGATCAATTTTCATGCCATCTAAGATCACTATGGTTTACATATCTTCCCTCCACAAGATACCACTTTGATGTTGCACCGTTTCTACAAGATTAAAAGGGAATATAGAAAAGGGGCACGATTGAAGGTATGTAGGCCCTTGCTATTTGTATCCCGGATCCCTTTGATATAGTTATCCAAGAAAGAAAACAGAAATCTTCAGCAACGGGGGAGAATCACAAGTAACAACACTTAAAACGCTAACCACACTCTTGTCACTAGTAAAACTAATTCTGTTGGGTTGAAATGAGGACAGCCCACAAAAAGACAATGGGTTTATCCCAAAGAAAAATAGGATACACTGACATTTGCAGGGGATACCCTACAAAATTTTAGAAGGTTTCCGCAGACCTAAATGAGGTTTGGACAGAACAAACAGAATCTCCTCCTAGAATAAGTGGACAGACACTATCTAGGGGTCAGATATTAAGTCTTCAATTAGATTGAAATGTAGGTTCGTCTCCAACAGCTTTAGCGAATCCTGGATACAGGCACACTGTGAATTTGCTAATGTCTCCATAACTTTCTCCTTGATGGTCATAACAAATTCTCTACCTTCAACTCCCATGGCTTCCTTTTTATTCATCTGCAACTCCTGGGACAAAAGGAAGCACCATCCATGGAACCAATAGCTTATCCAAGGTTTAGATGATTCAGGTAGTTATAGTGTGTGTTCTCTTCCTTTGTACATTCCTAAGTTGAACCAAACTTTTCTTTTTGTTGGCATTCAAAATAGCTTCTGGTGCATAAGAACTTTGCCAAACACACTTTGAAATTATAACAAATAAAAGTTTCCTTCTCTCATTATTCTACCGTTCAATATCATCTAGCACATGCACAATCAGCTTAAGCTATTTTGCCATTGATTATTCATGAAAAACATTATCACTTGACAGGACACTCAAACCATTATGCTTCTCTTATAAGTATCCCTGGTATCTATGATTTGTCATTCAGATGTTGCAGTTAACATTCCATAATGTTTCTCTCATTAGTATCTCTAGCATCTACATTTTATCATGGAAATGTTGCAGTTAACATTCACATTATGCTTGGCATATAAATTAAAATGGTTGTCGCATACTGGCTTACTCATTTCCAAGAACATTTCATCCTTGTCTGCTTTGTATTCTTTTCACAAACACCCAATAATCAATTTTCATCAATTGGTGTGTAACCATTTAAGAGGTTTGCTGATTAGCTTCATTTGTTCTTTGGATGCAGAATAATACAGTAACCCCCTTAATTGCTGTTAAATAAATTTCCTGCTTGGTATAAGGGTATAATTAGTATAATTATAAGCAGGCAAGGCATCAATGTGCATATGAAGTACAATTAAACCACCTTTGGAATTGGATTCGGACATGGAAAAAAACTCCCTCAAATTACAAAAACAGTAAGTATAGAAAATTTCACAAAAAATAAATGCTTTTTTTTAATCCCACTGACGAATCAGCAAAATCACATTTTCAAATTTCTGATAGTGAAATCTTCTCTCTAGAAGATTTTTGGCTCACAAAAGTAAAAACAACCTGCATAACATTTTTACACCTGAAGGCGCACATTCATTTACTAGTTGCTTTGGCCATCATTCAAGGTTTTGATGTTTTTCTCTCTACAAAATCCTACACTGGGAGGAGTACTATGCCCCAATGAAAAAAATTGTAGGAAAAGAGTAGAAATTTGACACAGAATTATCGACAAGAACTCGCTACAGAACGATGATGATGCTTTTGCTTGTCAAGAACCATTGCATGAGGTAACACAGTGCCAATAAAATGGTCAAAGATGTAACGCCATATCCAAAGCTCCCTCTTGATGCCACCCACCAAATGGATGATGGTTTGGACATCACTTATGAAAACAGATCAGAAAGACGGCTTAAAGGCTAAAACAGGGAGAATGTCCTCTCAAGAATCTGTGTCAAGTGGTACAAACCCTATTACTCACTCAACCCTCCTATACTACTGCTTTCAGTACTGGTCAAGGCCTTCATCGTTTTATTGCTCCCTATACTATTCTCAGTGCTGAAAAGTAACTTCAAAGCACCACTTGTGCAAGATATTGACATGAGTAAGCAAAGAAGGCCATGTGAAACTTGTGGGGCTATTAAAACTTGTCCTTCAATATTGTAAGATCTCCAATGTCCATATTGGCAATCTATGGTTGATGCCCTTACTATTTTGGTAAGCGTTTCAAAGCCCCAACTTCTAATATTCTCATTTGTGACATGTCACCAAATTAGTTGATGAGCATCGTGCCTTTTGGGCACATAAGGGTTGCGTCACAATATATAATCTGCAGACCAATGGTAGAAACAAACAATGTTGGATTTCCTCTTACTTTATATGAATTGATGTAGGAATGTGCACCCCCCATTCCCAAGCCGTCCCGGGTGCTTGGGGACGGGGATGAAACGCCCCCCCCCCCCACGCACCCCCCAAATGCAAAAATGAAGGGGGTGTCCCAGGGATGTCCCCTAACTTTAGGGAACGCCCCCGGGATGTCCTGAATGCTTCGAGACTTTGGGGACGCCATTAAGTCCCCAAGAGGGCTAGGGGATGGCTAGGAGACGTCCCAAAGTCCCCGGAGTCCCAAAAAAATAAAAAATATAAAAAACATAAAGGATTATGACTTTGAAAATAGGAAAATGAAAACTAATCCTTTTCCCATACAAACTACCTTCCCAAGAAATGGACTTTTGCTGTTTTATGTAGGTTCCAAAAGAAGATATTCTATTGAGAGGTCATTGTTATTTTACATTTTAAATCTTTTCTTATTCATAGCGAAAGGATCGTAAATTCACATGCATATTTTTAAGGATTTCTTTGGTTTCAAAATTTTGTTGTGCAAGTCTTTCTGCCTCTTTTTGTATGATATTGGAGGCTTTACCGGGATATTAGGATGTTCTAGAGATCAACTTTGTATTTAATTTTTTATTGTTTTTTAGTTACCTTTGTTGGTTTTGTCTATGGATGGCTATCATGTATAGTTTGCATGGCCTCTACTGTTCCAAAAAGCTATTTTTTTAATTCGAGGATGTAATCATATTAAGTGACATGATAAAGAGATGTTGGCATGTTACGGGCCCTTTGGTAACATTACTAGTTATGGTGTTGAAATTATAACCTTTCATGTTTTTTTTAGTGTTAGGGGACCCTTTGTATAGTTTTACTATTTATATATTATTTTAATAGCCGTCCCGAAAATTTGGGAATTTTTTGCTGTCCCAGAAACCCCGTTCCAACATCCCCCCATCACGGAGTCTTAGGTAACTATGGGTTTCACACAACGTAGAAGTGCCCAATTGCCTTGTAATATGTTGGAGTTGGTTGTGTTGTGGATGGAGGTTTTAAATGTTGTGCAGATGGCCACACATAATACTTCATATATGTTTCCACCAAGGATTTTAATGGACAACCACGATGAGGGCATTCATGTAAGTGGGAAAAAATAAGATTGCCCAACCTTCCTATTGCTTCGAAATAAATTTCATCTCTTGCTGGTAATTTCTAATCAAAGAGAGAATTTGAAAGAATGTTTGTCAGATGGTAGTAGTAATTGGCCTATGTAGGAAAACAAATGACATCAATATTGTGGAATGTTTGCTTTATGAAAAAAAAATTGGTGTGCAAAGGGTAACAAAAATCTCAACGGCATTGATTAAAGTAATTTAGTTGTTGCCTGGGGATAAATCCTCATAGGTTATATCTATGACGGCATGGATAGAGCCATTCTAGAAGTATATAGCGGCAGGGAAAAGAAATGTGCTCCTATGGGAGACATTATTAACAACAGGTGGCAAGATTAGCTTAATCTAGATTCCTAGTGAGCCAGGGATGATGAAGATTCTACTATTTTGGTCAATGATGTTTCACGATGAAGATGACCAACAGAAAACCCAGTTGCATCTCCGAAGTACAAGACAAAGGGCCTATTTGGATTTAAAATTGCAGTCACTTGAAGGAAACTTCTATCATCAAATATATTTTTAACTTTTAACCATCTAAGTTTCATCGATCAACCATCGGTTTCTTGTTATATGTATATTCTAGGGCTGAGTTGGATACTCTGATCCAGTTGTTCTGCCGAAGCCATAGTCTCTCCCCTCACCTCTAATAGAATCTGAATCTGAATCTAGGTGGGAGGTGGGATAGAATCAATCTACTGGGGGTGCGGGTGGAGGGGGAAGGCCTCTCTCTCTATGGTGGCAGATGCCCCCTCTAGATATAAATATAGCTAGATGGCCCCTCCGCAAAACTTGTTCTTATACTTTTTAAGTCAGACACGACTGCCTCTATATGGATGTATAATTGGAATATGTCTGAGCATGCACTCTCCAAGAAATGCAAGATTTAAGGACAAGGCAGGTGAATTATTGTTTATCCACTAGAAACTTCAAATTCAAAATGCAGTTCTCTCATAGTATGGTCAAGCACTATGGCGACACTTCCAAATAAATGTTTTCTTACTCATTAAACAATAGAAGATTTTGTTGTGATAACGTCAAAATCAAAATCAAGACTATACAGTTTGTGAATGTTAAGTGACACATCTTAATTTATAGACAAGTCTATTGATTAAAGGAAAAACACCATATCTACCTCAATCCTTGTGTTATAAAACAATTCATCTATGACTTCACTCTATACACAAGTCCATTAATAAAAGGATTGCAAAGATCATACCTCAATCCTCACAAATAAATTCATCTATGATTTCACTCTAATTATCTAGAATCAAGCATAATTGAAGACTAGACATATAACAATAGCATTATAGAGATTGGGGACTAGACATATAACATTAGCATTACAGAGACCATCTATCTCCAATTGTGTAGTATAGACTTGCTTGGTCCATATAAGAGCCTCCTATTTCCTCTCAAATGCCTTTGACTTATATTTCTTCAAGCACTCCATGCACCCAATGTCCCATTCTTCTGCCCCATTCATGTGAAATCATCATCAACGTCTCTCAAGTCTCTACATGTATTATATTTAGAAAATTGGAAGAGAGGAGCAAGAACTAAAAACCATGTGAAGCTAGCAGATTTTTAAAACACCAATTATGTAATTGTATCCATTTCACTCCACCCATAATTTGTCAAATACTCTATAACCTCTACAATTATGGCTCCCGCATCGATTGCTAACTCACATTCTGATTTTAGACGCATTGCCAATTTGAAACATAAGTAATTTTGATAACAATATCCAATAGATGGAGCCAAGGATCTAAGAGGTGTTAAAATATAGAGCTATAGAGCATTATATAGAATGTAATGCGGTTCCTAGCAGTTGAAGAGGTTGTAACCAAACAACCAAATGTAACTAAATGTAACTACCTCTTCCTATAATAAATAAACCTCTGCCTATGTCATTTCAGCAGTGCAGTTTGCTCTCCTTCTCTGAATTCTTTCTTCTCTGTGCATATGCTAACATTGGTATCAGAGCGTCCAAGGTTGCAGTTCAAGGAAGCCTTCACGAGGCACAAACAAAAAATCCAAGGAAGCCCTAAAAGGCACGAGTTTGGTAAAACGTGGGGTATTTGGAGAAAAATACCAGACGCTAGGGCAAAGAAGGAAGAAATTCCTCCATTCGAGGCCCAGAAGACGTGGTTCAAGGGTGTGAAGTCGAGGGTTTGTTCGCAGGCACAATTTGTGGGCAGACAAGGGCAAAAACACAATCAGTTTTGCACAAAATCGTGGTTGCTCAGGAGGGCAATAAAAGTCAGACATTTGAAGAAAATACGTTGGGCACAAAGTCACAGAAGGCAGAATCGTGGGTTCCTAGAACCTGTCGTGTGAAGGAAAACCGTGGAAAAGAAAAACGTGGCTACTGCAAATCCACAGTTGAATGTTGAGTTGTTGGAGCAGAAAAAGTTTGAGGGCATCATATTTGTTTTATTTCATCTACAAAGGTATTCTCACATTAATAATATTTATTAATGCAAATATGGTTCGAATGCATTTTGAAGGTGCTTTAATTTAATATTACTTGGTGGAATAAGGAATAATTGTTTTATTAAGGGGGCACACCTTTTATTAAGTTGGCAAATACTTTATATTTGCTGGAATAAAGGTATATTGTTTTTATTGGTGACGAGTCAAAAATATATTTGTTGGGAAAAGATATTTTATTAAGTGTGGGGCAAAATTTTATTTTATTATTTCCGTTATTTTGGAATAATAAAATGGAAAATATTTCACACTTGACTTTACCGGAGACACAAAAATTAACGGGCACTAATTTCAATGTTTGGAGTCATAAGATTTTAACAGTCGCGGAGTTTCGTGATTATGATCAAATAATCAAGGGTGATGAAAGTCGACCAACGACGAACTTCGAGGATTATGACAAATGTCATAAGGAAGCGTTATTGCTTCTCAAGTTGTCGGTTTCAGATGATATGATACTGGAAGTGCGGAATGCCACTGTGGCAAACAGGTTGTGGGCTAGTCTGAAGGCTAAATATCAGACGTCAGAAAAGAGTCGGGTTTTATACCTAAAAAATATTCTCTTTTCCGTGAAGTTACAAGGTGGATCGCAGTCTAACCACCTACTTCGGATGAAAGACCTCCGAGAAACCAATTATCTTCCATCAACAAAAAAGTGGACGACGATGATATAGTGGCTCTGGTTTTGAACAGCTTACCTTCTTCGTATGAGTCATTTGTGGAGGCACTCCATTTAATCGCTGAAAGTCAAACACTTACGTTTGACAAGGTGAGTTCCTCCCTGTTGCAAAAGGAGCGAAGACAATTTCAGGTAGAATCTAATTATGATCATTCAAAGAGTGCTCTGTAATGTCCCCTTTCCCTCGCCACAGGCCTAAGGGACAATACGGGTCCTAATCTTGGTCATGCCCAAGGGGTTACGGACGCTGTGAGCTATTGGGTATGAATATCTAGTCCAGTTATAATTTTTCGTTGACAGGAATATAAAGTGCTTTTGAAGGGACTAGATGTTATGTTTTATCGTTGGAAGGGGCCACTTAACTCCTAGTGTTTTAATTTTGCGTTGGGGGCCACCTTTTGGACCATGGCGACTTGAAAAGGAAAATGTAACTTTAAGTTACTTTATTAATTTGGTCTTCCCTAGGGGAAAATGTGACTTGGGCTTTTTAGGGTTTCCATGGCATGCGAAAAGTTATATAAGGAGTGAAGGGGGAAAAGATGGTCATTCATGCATACACTTATATTTCCTTTCATGTGAAACTGTTGTTTGCAAACATCCAGCTTGTGGAGTAAGATCCCACGGGAACCCTAGCTTCGATGGTGAGAGATCCACTCCTAGCTAGTAGGGCACTCTTCGGTGGTGAGAGATCCACCCTAGTTTGTCATTTTTGGAGCTAAAATCAGGGCTGTCCTTTGAAGATATTTCTAGAGGGTTTCAGTGAAGGGTTTTGGAGGATTTTGGGTATTTTGGAGGAGAGATTTCAGGGTTTTTCAGGGCAGATTTACGGCAACCTCTTTGGCAAGGTCTAGCATCAGTTTGAAGGCATTTGCAAGGGTTTCCAGCCATCTCCTAGGTGGGGCGAATTGTTTTGGAGATTGCAGACCTGTTTTGGAGGGTTTCCACTTCCTCAAATTCTGATTTGAAGGTTGTGATATCATCTCCTATATTTATAGATAATATTTCCAAGGTTTCATAATTTTTGCATCTATATTCCGGAAGATATTAATTTTAGAAGTGTTCAGTTGTTTAGGGCACGCTGTAATTTTCTGGCAGCATTCTGTTATTCGAAAAATTCCAAAAACAGTTCTATAATATCTGTTATTGTATTAGCAAGCTCCATTTAAAATTTCAAAAGATTTGAGCAAGTATTTTCGGAGTTATCCATTATTTTTTGTTCGCTGCCCTAGATTTAATTTTCTGCAAAAAAAATCAGATTTCTGTTTGGCTGCAATTTGTCGGTATTTTGCATATTTTAAAGTGATATCCTATAAGGGATATTGCATGCTCTTGTCACTTAGTCAAAGGGAAAGTAGAAACGTCAATCTCGTGAGTCTTCCACTCGGTATCAGGTCATATGCTATTACTGTCACAAGGTTGGGCACCTCAAGAAGAATTGCCAGAAGTGGAAGTATGATCTTTCGTAGTAGAACAAAAAACCATGTGATGAGGAACATGTGACAGCAGTTGCAGAAGCGGAATTCGGATGACGGGCATGCTCTTTATTGTCTTACAATATCATGCTCGAATGACAGTGGTACCAATTGCTAGATCATTGACTCTGGTGCGTCTGCACACTTTTCATGTTGTAGGGATTGGTATGTTTCATTTACTGCAAATATTTGTTTTGAATCAGTAGTACTAGTTGATGGAGAATCACTTGCAGTAGAAGGGATAGGATATATATGCATTGTATTGAATAATGCTCATAAATTGTTGGTATGGAATGTTAGATATGTACCTTCTTTACAAAAGAATCTTCTATTTATTCGTCAATTGACTGAAAATCCCAATATTTCTGTGGATTTCTATGGAAAGAAGTGTGTTGTCTCTGATGTGAAATAGAGACAGATAATTGCCCTTGGTATTAGAGAAGGTGGTCAGTATCAACTTGTTGATCTGGCTGCGATCAACATGAATGCACATGTGGAGGACAGCTCCACCATTCAGGATGTGCAGGAGGCTGCAATGCCTTCGGAGGAAGTCATTCCTCACAAATCTGTTGACTTGGATACAGTCAACCTACATGCACCTATTGTGGAGGGAGTATCCACTATACCAGGTGTACGGGATGCGGACATGCCTTGGGAGGATGGATTTCCTCATTCTGAAGAACAATTTGTTGCGGACGGAGACTCCACTATTCCAAATGCACTGACGATGCATGGTGAGATGGCATGCCCAGCCACTCACTCAGAGGTCCTTGCTCGAAGGACAGTAGAGCATGACCAATTTGCTCATTGTGTTGTGAACAATCTTTCCCAACAGAGGGGGATAGATGAGCAAATAGATAAGACGGAGTTGGTTCTCACTCCTACCACTGTTGTGATGGAGATGGCTATTTCTCCTGTTGAGACGGAGACCATTGCTGAGACGGAGATGGTTATTTCTCCTACTATTGTGGAGTTGCTTCTAACTCTTACTGCACAGATGGTCACATTTCTCTTATTAAGAAAGTTGGATGAGCACTACACGGTGATGCAAAGACGTGATCGAGGTGACTTCGATCGCAGGATAATTGAGTCTTTGTACAAACTCTAGCAGGCTACACGAGCCTGCAATAGATTTTTCAAACCACATCTTCAAGGTTTTGATTTCAGCACTCTGGAGATGGGGTTGACACTCTCAGCCATTGGTGATTCATCACTGGTCGATGAATCACGTAACAAAGAACTAGTGGACCACTTTTTGAAGTACAGCCTTTGGCACAGTCTGTAGATGTAATGACTAAACATATGGGCTTTAGGAAATTTGTACAATTTCGGGATAAACTTGGTATTGTTTCCAGTTTAGTCATTAAGAGGGGGTGTTAAAATATAGAGCTATAGAGCATTATATAGAATGTAATGCGGTCCCTAGCAGTTGAAGAGGTTGTAACCAAACAACCAAATGTAACTAAATGTAACTACCTCTTCCTATAATAAATAAACCTCTGCCTGTGTCGTTTCAGCAGTGCAGTTTGCTCTCCTTCTCTGAGTTCTTTCTTCAATTTGCATATGCTAACAAGAGGAACTAAAGGCTCGAATGAGGCTACAATTCTGCATACACGTATTTCCCTCCCAATGGCTTTAACATGTAATCTTTCCACACCTAAGAGTCCTTTAGTAAAGCAGTGTAGCGACCTTGCTATGGCCATGGTCGTGCACTCACACTTACAAGTTACAAAGTTAGAACAGGATTGCCCTGGCACCCAAGAAAGCCATGAGGTATGTCTCCTAAAGTTGTTTCTTATTGGTGGTGGTTTTGTTTGGAGAATTATCTTAAGGGTGTAAATATCTCTTGGTCTTGGAAGGTCTGAGAAGTTCATGAATAGGGAGTACTTCACATCCATAGCCTAACTAAAGCGTTTTTCGTTTTACATTTGATAAACCTGAACATGCTTCTGCTGTCATGTAAAGACAACGAAGGATATTCTGCCAAATCCTTGTGGATTTTAACCAATGGTCATAAGATTTTTCAGTATCTGAGACTGTTGTGCTTTGTTGTCCCACCTTGGTCAAATTTCCAAGTTCAGCCCATGATAGCCTTTGTTTGACATGAGCCCAGTCAGCCCTTTTCCCCATTCCCTTTGGTCCCTGACATGCATTGATCCAATAGGATCCAAAAACCAAATCACTTCATCAATCAACCCAAAATTACATCAGAAACAGAGCTGAAAAAAGAAAGCATACTGCATGGTGGCAAAACCACCAAATGCGGAAGGGTGGCAATTGTGTCATTATCATGGTGGTTTCAAATGTATCAGAGGTGGTTCCTGAAATGTCATGACAGTTTTGTATGTCTCATGGAGATTTCATTAGCGGCATTGGCATGGTGGTTTCATCCTGCTACTGTGGCAACTTCACCCGATTCAGGCGGGAAAAGAGAGTAACAGCAGAAAATGATCTCTTCAAGTTCCATAATGATTGGGGTACCTTTAGCGCACGAAAGGGAATATCCAACTTTGGTAGTTGCAAGAGGCATCAGCCAATTATAGGACAAAAGAGTGAGAGGGAGAATCAGTGATATCAATTGGCTGTAGAAGAATGATTTGATGGTGCACAGAGTAGTTTGAATGAGTATAGTGTTGTCTGCCGAGAACTGCACACCCTGGCGGCAGCAGATGAGAATGCCTTCTAAGGTGTGGGACCTCAGCTCCTTGTCTGGCTCCATCTGATCATCATTGGTGTCCAATGACAGTTCCTCTGCCGTCTTGGGCTCATTTTCTTCCTCCTCTTCACCCCTGATCTGATCCTCCTGCAGCTCCTCTTGTGGCTCCATTTGAGCATCATAGACAGCAAGGAGCTCTTGGCATGGCAGAAACATGTTTTCATCTTCACTATCAGAGTCATGCCACTCTAATACATGTATTTACTATTTCTTTGTCTCCCTCGATAAATTCTATTTCAGCAGGCCATGGTGCACTTGCAAAGCGCTGGCTGCAAATAAGCTTTTCAAGTTGCCTCTCCAAATGCAATGGGTGCTTCTATTCATCCTCCTGCTTTCACTATTCAGGTGCAATTGAAAAATTGCTCCTGACATCAGCCTGCTCGTGGTAGTCTTCAAGGTTGGTAGGATTGGTGTTGGGTGTTACATAGGTATTGCTCCATTGGAGCTCTTCCAGCAAAGCCTTTGGTTGGTTGCAGGCAGCCCTTTGCAAGTGCACCATGGCCTACTGAAATGGAATTCATCGATGGAGACGAAGAAATATGTGTAGCAGAGTGGCATGACTCTGATAGTGAAGATAAAAACATGTTTATGCCTTGCCAAGAGCTCCCTGCTGTCTATGATGCTCCGATGGAGCCATGAGAGGAGCTCTAGGAAATCAGACCAGGGATGAAGAGGAGGGAGAAAATGAGCCCAAGACAGAGGAAGAAGTGTCATTGGACACCAACAATGATCGGCTGGTGCCAGAGAAGGAACCGAGGTCCCACACTCAGGAGGCATTCCCATCTGTCACTGCCTGGGTGAGCAGTTCTCAGTGGATAATAGATTTCTGGCACGCCCAGTGGGACAAATTTGTATTCTTGGTGTAAAAATTTATAATATTTGTTGATGCAGGAATACATTTGTGTAATTTACAGCTAAGTTCCTGTGTGTTCTTAGCTCATTTGGTTTTGTGAACCATCTTTCCAAGCACCTGGCGACTTCACTCATTCATAGACCCATTTCTCGTATTTGTAGACTGTTTCCCATCATTCCCTTACGTTTTGTTCTCCTGTGGTTACACTTTCATGGCCTATCCTTTCACCCATTGGAACCCCCCTCCCCATTTTCATGAGCAACAGCAATATCTCTCTACTCCATACCCTGTTTACAACCAGGCATCCTGAGTATCAGGGATGTGAACATTTTCATGACGGATATGCATATGCACCAAATCAAACTAATGCACATGGATATCCTGTTAACTGTGGTGATTGTCAGGAGCAGGAGTATGAAGAGGTTGTAGGCAACTTCATCTCCAGTCTTGAGATGCAGCAGAAGATACATGCCATGGAGGAAAACACGAGGAAAGTGCAAGAACTGATTACAAAAGTAGAGGCCATGCAATCTGGTTCAAAGCAGTCGTCTGTGGGGTAATAATTTGCCATGCTCTCCCAACCCTCCCACTCAATCACTCAAACCCCTACAACTCTCTCAAACCTACAGCACATGCTTTCCCCTCCTTTTTAAGCTCTCCTGAAGTTTCCCTTTCCCCAAGCAGGATGATATACTCGCTGGATCATATGAACCCCTGCAATCTCAGCCTAGAGCTCATACCTTCCCAAATTTTTTGAGTTCTCGTAGCACTCTCCCTTGCAACATCAAGCCCATCCAACAAACTCCTCTGTTACCCTCCATTTGCAGCAATATTACTGTTACATCCCTCTCCCACCCCTTGCCACTCCTACCAAGTTTGAGGAATACCAAGAGCAGGAACATGAGGAGGAACATCCAATACATATGGAGAGGCAGCATGAAGAGTTGGAGATCAAACAAGCTCTTTCGCAAAATCAAAGTTGCAACAACCCATTTCAAGCACTCCATGACCTGCTGAGATAACCTTCATCAATGGAGACCTAGAGATTAGCATTTCAGAGTGGGATGACTCTGAGAAAGATGATGAAGTTGTATTTCAGCCTATCCAAGAGGCCCCTGCTGCCACAGTTGATGAGCCCAAGATTGATCACGTCAAAGTTGAGAAGAATGAGCTCAAAGTTGAGGAGAAGAAAATCCTTGCCCCCAAAGGATGATGAGGGAAAGCCTGAGGTGCTTTCTGAGCCCAAGGTTCAAGAAGAAGAGAATAATGAGCCTCATGCTTCATTTTGAGCAACCGAGCTACTTTTCCCTTATTTTGTCACCCTTTCACATGGTTTCATGCAGATGTTTTCATCTTGCAAAGGCTTCTGACAACCTAGAGGGCTCAAAAAACCCAAATAATGGCCAAGTGTTGAAGTGACTAAATCAAGGCAGACTTCCGGAGATTCCAAGCACGTTTGCAATTTGAATGCAAATTGCATCCCAAAGTCCGGAACCCGAATTAGTGACGTCCCTTTGTAAATCAGACTTTCAAGGATCAAAAGTGTCACAAAGTCTAGATCCCAAAATCGTCTCATCCTAGTGCTTTGCATATTTTTGGGACTGCCAAGCACTTTTGCATGCAAATTGCTCGTGGTGTTCTGGATCTTACCGAGCTCTACAAAGAATGAGCGTGCGTGAGTAAGACAAAACCCCCCCGATGACTGGAGAAATCATGTGCAGGAGTGGCTCTAAAGTCCACCGAGGTCTAAAGCGGAGATTCCAACTGCAAATGCAACCCAGAAGTCTGCAGTACACTGCTGCAGAGATTTCACACGCACAAGCAGCTCAAAATCCCGTCAAAGACTACGACGAGGAAATCAAGTGCACAACAAAGTCAAAACCCCGCGGTAGACTTCAGCAAGGAAATCAAGGGCGCAAGAAAGTCAAAGTTGAGGAGAAGAAAATCCTTGCCCCACAAAGATGATGAGGGAAAGCATAAGGTGCTTTCAAAGCCCAAGGTTGAAGAAGAAGAGAAAATGAGCCTCATGTTTCATTTCGATCAACCAAGCTACATTTCCCCTATTCACTCACCCTTTCACATGCTTTTCATGGTTTCTTTCAAATGTTTACATCTTGCAGAGGCTTCTGACAATCGAGAGGGCTCAAAACACCCAAAAAATGGCCAAAGTGTTGAAGTGGCTAGACCAAGGCAGACTTCTGTATATTCCAAGCACATTTGCAATTTGCATGCAAATTGTCTCCCAAATTCCGAATCCGAAATTGGTCACATCCCTTTGTAAATCAAACTTTCAGGGATCGGAAACACGCTTGCAATTTGCATGCAAATTGTGTCCCAAAGTCTGGATAACAAAATGGTCTCATCCTAGTGCTTTGGGGACTTTCAGGACTGCCGAGCATTTTTGCATGTAAATTGCTCATGGAGTTCCGGATCCCACCGAGCTCTACGAAGGACTAGCATGCAAGAGGAAAAAACCCCGGCGAGCTCTCGGAGGATTAGTGTGCACAAGTAGAACAAAACCCTGACAAAGACTGGAGAAATCACATGCAAGAGCAACTAAAAAATTCGCCGAGGTCTAAAGAAGAGATGCCAAGTGAGCATGCAACCCAAAAGTCTGCAATACACTACAACGGAGATTTCACGTGCACAAGCAACTCAAAAGCCTGTCAAAGACTACGGTGGGGAAATCAAGTGTGCGAGAAAGTCAAAACCCCATAGTAGACTACAGCAAGGAAATCAAGTACGCAAGAAACTCAAAAGCTTGCCCAAGTCTATGGCGGAAATTTCACGTACACAAGCAACAATAAGGTCTGCAGTAGACTGCAGTAGAGAATTCATCTGCAGCAGCAAGTCACAACCCCGTGCAATGTTTAACCGATATTTCAAGTACACGTGCAACTCAAAACCCCGTGGTACATTGTGGCAGAGTTTTCAAGTGCGCATGCAGCTCAAAAATTCACGGAGGTCTACAGCAAAGAAGGCCAATCAAAACCTACCACATGGCCCAATGAGGAAAACGGGGGGAGGACTAGTTTAAAATAAATTTTTTCCCGAGGTTTTAATGCCAGGGGTGGGAGGCAGTGCTCTAGTTTCTAGGCCATAACTTCTGATCCAAGCGAACAAATCAAGAAAATTGGATCTGTTGGAAAGCTCTCAAAGAGCATTTTCCAATGGAATATATCTTGGACCTAGAACTGTGGTGTCTTGGGAGCAGTATGCAATCAACGCTCCTACAGCCATTTTTATATTCAATGCAAAATTAGAGTCAGTTTCAAAGCTCGATAGAGGTAATCTCTTGGGCCCAACACCTTGATTAAGCATGCAGACCTATTCTACATCAATGCACTGCCCATTTCCTATAGGATTGAAGTCTGACATTCTTCTGCAGAGGATTTTGCAGTTAAGAGTCGAATTTGGGTGATTTATTGTCCGCAACTACATTTTGGGCAGGCTTTTGGGCTTCCAAGTTTCAATTTTCCCTCTCTTATCTCCTCTTCTTCACTACTATAAATGTAAGGATATTCATTGTAAAAAAGGCTCCTCTCCCTTGAATGCACAGTTAGTCTGCTCTTTTGGTAACTGGCGTTCCTGAGTGTCCAGTGCCCTTTTCTCCCTTTGCTTTGGACTCTTGCAAAGGGTTCAGTGCCCCTTTCTCCCTTTGTAATAGATTGTGCATTACTTAAATCAATGAATATGATGTTGACTGTGGTTTATCTCTGCCCTTCATGGTTGTGTTCTTGGCCCCTTGCCTTCTGTTCTCTGTGGGATGTAGTGAGTGTGGGTTATATTAGCAGGGTCTCAGTGCACTTTGTCTATTTATGACAAAGGGAGAGCAATCTCCTTCTTCTTTGGTGCAATTTTAGCCCTTCATTTTCAAGTTCTCTCTCTCTCTCCTCTCTCTCCCTTTTCCCCTACAAGTGTTAGCTTAGGATTATTGTGGTGGTTAGCATTAGAGTAGATAGGATCAGAGCCGACTGTCTCCAGATATCTGCCTCGAAGAGGCACAGTCCCACGCCTTTGGAGGCATTCCCATCGTTGCTTCCTGGGCGTGCATTCTCAGCGGACAACAAATAGCACAAGGGAGATTGTTGTAGCATGCTCTATCTGAATTCTTTGTAACTGTTTTGGCCAAAAGAAAAATAGGAAGCTAAGCAATCGCCGCTACCAACTAGTTTTCCCCATACTTGGGTTTCCAAGTTTAAGCTGTTAGCATATTCAAGGAGAAGAAAGAATACAGAAGGCAAACTGCACTGTCCAAATGATACAGGCAGAGGTTTATTTATTGAGAGAGAGGTGGTTGAACAGTTAACAACCGAACAACTACATAACTGTTTTTACATGCTATATAATGTGTTATATTTTAACACCCCCTCTTAATGACTAAACCGGAAACTAGAAAAAAAAAATTGTCCTGAAATTTTACAAATTTCCTAAAGCCCATATGTTTGGTCATTACATCTACAGACTGTGCCATAAGTTGTACTTTAAAAACAGCAGTCCTTGACTGTGTTGTGGTTGTTGAATGAAGAACCGCAAAACAAAAATCTGGTCCCATGAACAAAAAATATGGCAAGTGGTCCATTGGTTCTCTGTTACGTGATTCATTGACCGGTGATGAATCACCAATGGCTGAGAGTGTCAGCCCCATCTCCAAAATACTGAAATCAGAACCTCGAAGATGTGGATTGAAAAATCTATTCCAGGCTTCTGTAGCCTACTGGCGTCTGTACAATGACTCAATTATCCTGCAATCGAAGTCACCTCGATCACGTCCTTGCACCATCATGTAGTGCTCATCCAACTTTTTCAAGAAGAGAAATGTGACCATCTGTGCAGTAGGAGTTAGAACCAACTCCGCAATAGTAGGAGAAATAACCATCTCCGTCTCAGCAGTGGTCTCCGTCTCAACAGGAGAAATAACCATCTCCATCACAACAGTGGTAGGAGTGAGAACCAACTCCTTCGTCTTATCTATTTGCTAATCTATCCCCCTCTGTTGGGAAAGATCATTCACAACACAATGAGCAAATTGGTCATGCTCTATTGTCCTTCGAGCAAGGACCTCTGAGTGAGTGGCTAGGCAAGCCATCTCACCATGCATCGTTAGTGCACTTGGAATAGTGGAGTTTCCGTCCACAACAAATTGTTCTTCAGAATGAGGAAATCCATCCTCCCAAGGCATGTCCACCTCCCGTACACCTGGTTTAGTGGATACTCCCTCCACAAGAGGTGCATGTAGGTTGACTGTATCCAAGTCAACAGATTTGTGAGGAATGGCTTCCTCCCAAGGCATTGCAGCCTCCTGCACATCCTGAATGGTGGAGCTGTCCTCCACACGTGCATTTATGTTGATTGCAGCCGGATCAACAAGCCGATACTGACCACCTTCCCCAATACCAAGGGCAATTATCCATCTCTGTTTCACATCAGAGACAACACACTTCTTTCCACAGAAATCCACAAAAATATTGGGATTTTTAGTCAATTGACGAATAGATAGAAGATTTTTTTGTAAAAAAGGTACACATCTAACATTCCGTACCAACAAATTATGAGCATTATTCAATACAATACATATATCTCCTATCCCTTCTACTGCAAGTGTTTCTCCATCAGCTAGTATTACTGATTCAAAACAAATATTTGCAGTAAATGAAACATACCAGTCCCTACGACATGAAAAGTGTGCAGACGCACCAGAGTCAATGATCCAGCAACTAGTACCACTGTCATTCGAGCATGATGTCATAAGACAATAAAGAGCATGTCCGTCATCCGAATCCCGTTCTTCTGCAACTGCTGCCACATGTTCCTCATTACATGGCTTTTTGTTCTGCTTTGAAAAACCATACATCCGCTTCCGGCAATCCTTCTTGAGGTGCCCAACCTTGTGACAGTAATAGCATGTGACCTGATACCGAGTGGAAGACTCACCAGATTGACGTTTCCACTTTCCCTTTGACTGAGTGACAAGAGCACTCTCTGAATGTTCACAATTAGATTCTGCCTGAAGTTGTCTCCGCTCCTTTTGCAACAAGTAGGAACTCACCTTGTCAAACGTGAGTGTTTGACTTTCAGCCATTAAATGGAGTGCCTCCACAAATGACTCATACGAAGAAGGTAAGCTGTTCAAAACCAGAGCCACCATATCATCGTCGCCCACCTTTTTATTGATGGAAGATAATTGGTCTTGGAGATCTTTTATTTGAAGTAGGTGCTCAGACAACGATCCACCTTCTTGTAACTTTATGGAAAAGAGCATATTTTTCAGGTATAAAACCCGACTCTTCTCTGACGTCTGATATTTATCCCTCAGACTGGCCCACAACGTGCTTGCCACAGTGGCATTCCGCACTTCCGGTATCAAATCATCCGACACCGATAACTTGAGAAGCAATAACGCTTCCTTATGACGTTTGTCATAATCCTCGAAGTTCGTCGCTGGTCGACTTTCATCACCCTTGATTATTTTATCACAATCACGAAACTCCGCGACTGTTAAAATCTTATGGCTCCATACATTGAAATTAGTGCCCGTTAATTTTTGTCTCCGGCAAAGTTAAGTGTGATATATTTGCCATTTTATTATTCCAAAGTAACGGAAAATAATAAAATAATAATTTGCCTCACACTTAATAAAATATCCTTTTCCAGCAAATAATATTCCAATGAATTACTTCCAGCAATATACGTGGCTGTGGGAAAGTATTTTGTACATAGGTAGGGAAATATTAAAAATACCAAATAGTTTTATAAAAGTATTTTTATAAAATCTTTTCTTTTGCCTTGCTCGGGACTTTACCTCTGCCCTATTCTTCTCCACGATTTTTGAAAGTTGCTGGTTTGCTGTTTGCTTTTCCTTTCACAAACGTCCACGATTTTACCCACGATTACCTCTGCCACGATTTTGCTATTTGCTGGTTTTGTTGCTTTTGTTGCCCACGATTTTGGCAGGTTGCATACGATGCCCACGATTTTTGCTCTGTATAAACGACTGTATCACGATTTTATCACAGTCGCTGTTCATGTTTGCTACCTCTGCCACGATTTTTGCAGGGTTTGCTGTTCACGTTTTTTCCTCCCTGGTGCCCAGATTCTACCTGCCACGTATTTCCTTCAGCGACTTCCTCCAGAACAACAGCAACAGGACCACGATTCTGCTCTCAGAACTTTGCCCACGATTCTGGTGCCCACGATACTGCCTTCCAACGTTTTTCTTTCACGACTTTACAAAAAAACGTATTTTCTTCAACCGTCTGAGTTTTATTGCCCTCCTGCAGCCACGAACTGGTTTGTAGCCACGAACCGTGTTTTCCTTTCTTTCTTCACAATCTTCTACAATAAGCGATGGAATAACTTCAGTTTGTGCCCTACCAGGGCTTCCCCAAACTTCCAGTTCGTGCCTCTTGAAAAGACTTCCTCGAACTGCGAACCAACCGCTCTGATACCAATGTTAGCATATGCAAAGAGAAGAAAGAATACAGAAGGCAAACTGCACTGTCCAAATGATACAGGCAGAGGTTTATTTATTGAGAGAGAGGTGGTTGAACAGTTACCAACCGAACAACTACATAACTGTTTTACATGCTATATAATGTGTTATATTTTAACATAAGCTTCTTGTATCATGCTTGTGTGGTTGTTTTTGTTTGTGTTTTCATCAATGGTTCCATCTTGTTGACGCAAAAACTGCAGTAGTATTCCCTTTCAGCAACTTAATAACACTGATTCTAACAAAACTCACCTTCTATTTATTACACGGATAGGTGTCTCTACTAAGACCGAGGGTGCCTGCCACTAACGCATGTCAATGCATATCACACTGGTGACAACTGCCCTGACTGGAGCTTTCAATCTCAGCTGTTAAATCTAAAGGCTTGAATATATTCAATCTCAAATCTAATGGCTGTTATAGAGAATAGAAATTTGTATCAAGTTTTTTAAACCTTTCACAATCCAAAACATGGCAGATATACCTGTATATTTGTCAGTGTCAGAAAGGCATGCAATAAGCCATCCCCACACCATCAGTGATCTATTATTTGATTCAAATTATAAGATTTTTCTCACCGTTTAGCTGATCAAATCAAACCTGTGAAGATTGCGATTTTCATAAGCCACTGCTTCTTGTGCTTCATGTTATGTTTACGGTCCAGGTCTCTACTCGACATAACCTCATTAATGCAGATAACACCACCAACACCAAAAATGTTGGTACAAATGTGGAGCTGTTAGATTGATGTAGTTCACATTTGAACTACAATAACACCATTCCAGACCCACATAGCAGCTGCACAGTGCAAGCCACTCCCCAGTAAGACTGTTTTATCAAACCAGAACTGGGCATATGAATGGCTTCAATGAGGTTGGAAAAATCTGGCTGAATAATACAGGAATGAACATTTATAAATCCAAGCTGCAAGAGTGTTATAACCAGATTCCATACACAAATGTGACAAGTGTCTGCCTATCCACTATAAATTTGACAGTCACATATACATGTATTTCACGCAATAATAAAGATAGCATGCACTAAGTAGTCAAACATAAAATGTCAGAACACACCTAGTATGCCAAAAAACAATTGCCACAATGAGTGTTGTAGACAGGTGTTGCTACCAAGCCAAAAAAAAATCTGAACTCTAGGAAGAGCTCAAGAAACTTAAAGCAAAAAAATAAATCTGGGAAGAGCTCGGGAATGTGATTGCAAAAAAAAATCAAATCTAAATTCTGGGAAAAGCTTGGGAATGTGAAGGAAGATGCATAATATATGAACTGCAAATTGAAATGTGTGTTTGCTATACACAAAAAACAATCAAGGTAATTTTGTGTCCAACTATTTTTCATATACACATAAACAAAAACAATTTTAGCCCTGCTTAATTGTAAATGCAGAGTGGGAGCATCATACTTGTGAGCTCACAGAAATAGAAATACAGATTTAAAATCACACTTAACATGGCCAACTAAGGCTGCAGTAATTAAATGTAGCAAATTCACTTAATCTCCCACTCTTCTTCACTCATTGATGTCTGCAGACTATTTATGGACTTGTCATATATTATTTTGCGGTAGGCTTTACTGAAGGATTGTGGGTAGCTTCATGACCTCCATCTTCCATTGTGAACACTTTAAAAGATCTTCCTTTTTCATTATGACAAGAAGCATTATAGTTAGAAACCAGTATGCCATTACCATTATCTACCATAACAAGCCACAATTTCATAGAGACGAGATCTAGAATTAAATCTAAAACTGGTATGCTACTCTCTTTTTTAAATCTGACATGTTTGGATATAAAAACCTTGATATGTGACAAAAACTATGAATGACGGCTGCTTTATGTGTCAATTGGTTCGTTCCTTCATGACAAGATGGTGGACACAATCAGAAAGACACATAGTCATGGGGGAAGGAGAAGGGATGTGGAATTAGTGTTTAATTTCCCAAAAAAACTACTGCTACCATTACAGTTATCAAGGTTGACAAATTTCTTATGACAAAAACTTCGTAAAACTTTCTATTAAGAAATAAATTACTAAATCCAACTGGCCTTTTGACAATAAATTAATTGATTTGCCTGCAGGATAAGGGATATAGAAGAGACAAAAACTAAAAACTTCAGGTAAAAAGAAATATAAATTGAAAGAGATGTTTATTGGTTAAAACTGTATAGTCACTCCACTCGCATTAAATTGGCGTTGATATTTGTTAATTAATAATTATAAATGCAAGTAGTTATATTTATCATTCAAATGTTCTATAAATGTGAATAGGTTACATTTATCTTTCATTTTATTTTGAGCTTAATTAACATAATCTATTAAATCTTCTACAGAATATATTTATGTTTCTACATAATTTATCTTGATACTGCACATGGAATAAAATTTCAATCAGATATGTTACTGTAGCTGAAGAATTAATTCAGAGGAGGTCCAACAATACTTACTCATACCATACCTAGCATTCAAATATCAGAGACATCTTGGTAGAAAAGCAACGGAATGCGAGGTTTGATCATGGCTTTCAACAGAACTGCTTTGGGCATTGTGAGTACAAGCCACTCTCATGTCAATCGTCATTCCAGCTGAACTACTCCTCTCGAAGCTCTGAAGCAACCGCCCCAGTGTATGCATTATGATGGTAAATGCAAGAGACGTACCAGGGCACATTCTTCTCCCTGAGCCAAACAGAATCAATTCTGCCCTTTAACATCAATATTTTCCTTGCTTTTCAAAAACAATTCAGGCATAAATTCCGTGGGACGCTCCCACACAGTCGGGTCCCTGTGAATCGCCCATGTATTCACTAATAATTGTGTGCATGCTAGGACATGATACCACCATTTACATGTTTTTAGTATTTATAATAATGCCAAGTGTGTCTTATTATGGGGTTCCTTTGTCTGAAAGTGTCAAGAATAGGTTTTTATTTTAATTTAAATATTAGTGTGCACATGAGGCCAAGAATGGCCAACTAGAATGGAAATGTTAAAAGGGGAAATAGAGACATGAGGTTTTTAGAGTCCCTTACATTCTAGCTCTCATGATTAATTTTGGTTGCTTGTTTTTATACTTTGCCAACAATATTGGATCCCCCTTTCTCCTTCAAGCAGGAAGAGGATCATATACATTTCCTCAGTCTCCCCACCCTTGAAAATCTCCTTCAATCTCCTTCCTCATGACCCGTCTTCCTCCTGCAATATTTCACCTTCGCTCCAACTTTAACTTCTTCAATGCCTCCATATCGGAGACCCCTTGAACCACTTGAGTGTGAATTGTTGTGTGTTCCATTGGGCACCACCACTGTAGTCAACATGTGGCCAATTTTGAGCAGATTTGGGATTTTTTTGAGCAGTTTTGAGAAAAGAGGTTCCTTTCCTGCAATTGGCATTAGGGTTACGTAGACATGCCACGACGGTGGTGATCGCGGATGTGCAGGAGGCGGCGGATCTAGGCAACGACTCAATGTTGATCCGTTGGAATGTGTGGAGCAAGGATAGTCCGGAGGCGGCAGTGGACCAGGCCGTCACAGTGGGAAGCCAGCATGATGAAGCCGGTCATGTGGGGCAAGGGCATCAACATGAGGGATTCAAACATATGCAAGTTTTCTACCTTCGAGTGGTATTAAGCAGGCCTCTACGAAGCCTCCAAGGGCAGGGAGAATGTGGACATCAAGGAAAATGGCTAGAGAGTTTCCTCCTTTGGCGCAGGTTGTCAACCCTAGGAAGGCTCTCGACCTCTCTGCCATTCAATTTTGGGTGGTCCAGTTTCGTAAAGCAATTTCTCTTCTGCAGCTTCCCTCTTCAACTAGCATCTCTCCCCTGCAATAAATCGCCTACACAACTTTCACTTCTTTGTCACCTACCTATCAACGTCTCCATTGCAACTCTTTTGGCTTGCTAGTTCTAGCATAATTCACATTCTATTTTTGTCAAATTGAAGTACAATTCATGTAGGACGGCATAAAATCTGTTAATTTGCAACAAACATTTAGAACTCGGGAGATTTACATTTCATATTAGTATCAGAGCAAGTTAATCTATGAGTATTGGGGATAGTTTGTGTTGATTTGCACGACAATAACAAGATCAAAGAAAGAAGAATTGCGGCCTCATGAATCAAATGAATCAAAAATAGAGGATGATGACCAAAGATCCTCACAAGAAGAGTTTCCATGTTGGATTCAAGCCTAGAATATGTGATGAAATCTCAAGATGGCATCACCAAACAACAGTAGATAATGACTAAGAACCAAGCATCCATGGACATGGTCACCAAGCAACAGTAGCTAATAACTAAGGACCAAGCATCTATGGACATGGTGGCTTGTGTTTTTACCAAGAAACTTGAAGTGGAAGAAGAGCAGCTCCATGAAAAAGAGGAACACAGAAGATTTCATGGAAGAAGAGAAGGAGCCTAAGAAAAACGAAGGCAAAGCGATGTTAAAACTATCCAACCATCCCCCTTTGAAAGTTGAAACAAAGGTTGAAAAAAATGGTGGATAACTGATCAAAACAAATGGAACTTTACTTTAGTGTGCATAAAGTTAGTCAGGCACAAAAGATCTCTTTTGTGCATCTCAAAAATGAAAGATTGTGCACTAGTTTGGTGGGAAAGCTATTTTAAATTCTTTATAAAGAGAGGAAGCCAGTTGTATCTACTTGGGATGAATTCAAAGAATTTTCAAGGAAAAACAAAATCATATCATTGGGCACAAAACTGATCAAAAGATTAAGCAGCAATATTTAGATAGGTTCAAAATCAAAGTGTACGATTATACTGCAGAATTCCGGAGACACGCCATGGTAGGCTTGGACTTGGAAGATCTAGATTCACACATAAGCAGATGGTTCATCTTTAGCAAGCCAAAAGACCAAGACGAAGCATGTGTGCGGGCATGATATATTATGGAAGAGAAGAAGAAATGTAGGAGTTTATCCTCTAAGCAAGATTAGTCATCAAATCAGCTCAAGAAAGAGTAGAATCAGACATTCAAATCCTACATGAAGGTTAAGTGGAAAGGTAAAAAAAATGTCACTGTTTTACATGTTTGCAACAAGGATACAAAGAATTATTGTAGTCTGAGTTGCCGGGTACGCCCTTGTAGGGCATGGGTTCGGGTACAATATCTACTAGGGATGGGTAGGTGCCCTAATACGTGGGACGGTGGGGGGGACATCCCGGGTACACGAATCAGTACCTGGATATGTCCAAGTACTGATTCCCATACCCAAAACATCTCCCCCAACAAAAAGACAAAATACGACTTTTAAAACCTAAAAAACTAAACCTAACCCTAAAATACATCCCCTAAACTCTTTTTAAATCAGTAATATAAGCTTATTGAAATTTTATGAGAAAATGGTTTAAGCACTCATCAGCTTCTTTATGCTGTGTATGTGTGGCATGCAAGCAGAAATTGACGCAAGCTGCAAGGTAATGGTTGTTAATTTAACACCTTTACTAACCTTGATTGTATCACCATGGGAGGAGATTCTACTATGAATTTTCAACAAAAGGATCAACGCGGGGTTTGGAAAAAATTCTTTGCCTTAAAGGACCTTGCTGCAGTCCAACAAGAACATACTAATAATTTTTACAAGGCCAACCAGCCGGCAAGACTTCAATGATTAACTTGCACCATTATAAGTTCAAAACTCGTGTTCCTAATATTAATTCCCTCAAGGATCTCAATGCTACTCAGAAAGAGATAATTAATAATTGCCCCGGATTATCACAACATAAAGGAGGGAATGCAAGCATGTGAAAAACTTTTATACTCTATCAGTTCGTACAGGATTCAGATTTGCATGGGATAAAGGATGGCATTTCTATTTCTGTGGCACAGTCCTTTTGTTGCTTTTATGATGTGTTCAGCAAGGATGCAATTCTGGTGAATTGATAGCCAACTTTCATCAACATAGATGTGTCGAGCAAGGGTGCAATGTTGGTGAATTGATAGCAAACTTTCATCAACATCTGTTCTTTAATCCTCTCAGAAAACATTTGGTGATTGAGGAAGGTCCTGCTTAGCTCCTGAACTAAGCTACTGTCATGTCCCTTTTTTCAAATTGAAGACTCTTAGTCTATTCTCCATTTGCCGAAGGCTAAAGGGGTGATGCAAGGAAAATAAATTAATAATTTAAGTTAAGTTGGCCAAAAGTAACTTTATGTTATAAAAAGGCAACTTATGTCTTATTATTAAAAAGGTGAACATTATTAAAATCAACACAAAATTTAAATTAAAGGCAGGAAAGTTGCTTTATGAGTGTTTTTCCTTGAAAAGCGTGAAAGTAAAATTATAAAAGTGGGGCGATTGGGGTTACTTGGAATCACTTTTCAACCAGCTATTTTTATATTGAGTTTGAGCATTCCGCTTCAGCTTTCAGCCTCAGAGGACGAAAAACCCTCATGTGGAGCATCAAGGGATGAAAACCCTCCAATGGAAAAGAATTGGCGACAAAAACCCTCAGGTTTTGTGTGATGGTTCCATCTCGGGACCACATATGCACTTCAAATCTGGTCTATATCAGAAATCAGCTTCATCAACTAATCAGGCAGCAGGGAAGTTCCAAATCTACGTTAAGGCATCATTATTAGGGATGGCATCACACTTTTGGAAGCATTTCTTGGGCTAACGTCTTATGTCTAGGGCTGACATCACCATTGGGAGCTGTTTTCCAGGTTAAATTCTCCATTTTCATGTTCAGTTGTGTCATAAATAATTTCTGCATTTTTTTGTAGCTGAATTCTGCCATATTCCAATAAAATGTCTATTTTCAGTTCTTTACCAAAAAAATCGGAGTTTTATATTTTCAGATTTAAGGGTTTGTAGCAAAAATCAAAATTTGTTGTAAAATGAGAAAAATCCATAAATCTGTAATGTCATCTACAGGGGTTTTAATATAAAAATTAGATTTTAATATTTTCAGTACAAGGGTTTGCTGTAAAATCCAGATTGTTCTAATTTGTCCAAAAAAGAAACATTACAGCTATCATCCTACTATGATGATTCATGATGTGGAAAGTATGGGGATTGCCCCTGCAATTGCTCCACAAGTTAGTGTGCAGTTCTTTGTTTTTTGTTTATGACTGGTTTGATGCTTACAAGTTTTGGGAGGAGGTATGCCCCTGATGAATATTGTCAAGATACATTTATTACTGTCATTTACATATTTGTAGAGACTACTCATCCTCGTGAGGGCTTAGATACTCATATTACTATTATTTTGTTTACCCTATGCATATTATAAGGTTAATTTGCTTATTCAGCTATAATTTTTATATACTTTCTGTACAGCTGTGCCCAAAGCCTTACACAAGCCCCCCAAAACCGTACCAGTACTGGCTACCTAGATTGTAGTCATTGTGTTAAGCATAGATATACTAACACAAAAATGTTGGAAGATGTAATCAGAATTGGAATTGCACCAAAAAGGATTCCAAGAAGTCAATGGCATCTCTTAAGGAATGACTAGAGGTGGAGATGGAGTATAGTTTGAATGTAAATGAGAAATGCGTTATATTGCTACCAATGCAATTAGCACGGGCAAGAAAGGGAAGAAATGATAAAACTTTTCCAAATCAAGAAGACAAAGGTAAATGCACTTGTTGATAATGGCTTACAATCTTATTGATTTTGATGAAGTTGTGAAGAGACTTGGCTTAAAAGCTTATGATCGTCAACATACATATCCATTAGGTTGGGTGAAGAAGGGTGTAGTAATATCAGTAACCAAAAGATGTAGAATCAAATTTGGCACCAATTTAGAGCACGTCAATGAGATGGAAACATATGTAATTCCACTAGATGCTTTTGATGTTTTATTTGAAATTTTTTTACTTGTATCTTAGGGATGCTATTTTCATGAGGGAAAACCAAAGGAAGATGAGTAAAGGATGTAATCGACTCTATCATCAAGGCACATCAAAGGAAGCCCGAGCTTTTCCATGATAAATGCCAATCGAGCCAAAAGAATCATTCATGAAATGGAAATTTTATTCATTCCTTTTGAAGAATAAGCAAGATGAAGGGCTCGAAATATTGGAGATTAAATATGCTAACAAGGAGTTGAAAGATTTGAATAATTTATAGAATTCTATTCAAAAAGTGTTCCAAGCTCCCAAAGGGTTGCCAACACAAAGGGAAGTAGAGTATGAGATTCCTTTTTTGCTTGCATCGCCTCTATGATCTACTAAATATTGGCTCACATAGGCAATCACTTCTTAAAAATAATGACTTAAAGAAAGCAACTTCAAGAGTTCTTAGAACAACCCGTGTCGGTCACCCATTGTCGTGGTATGGAATGAGGACAGCTCTTGGATAATGTTCATATCAAGAACAGGTAACACTCCCATGAATTAATGACCTTTCAAACCAACTTCAACATGCCAAATATTTCACCAATTCGCATCTCAAACTCAAATACCATCAAGTTTGTATGGAGGAGGATGTATTGAAGACAATCTTCAAAACAAAACAAGGTTTGTTTGAAAGGTTGAGACTTCCTTTTGGTTTATGTGTTGCACCTGCTACATTTGTGAGAATGGTGTGCCATAATGTATCTAGATGAAATTTTGGTTTTCAATGCTGCATGGGAAAAATATCTCACTCGTTTGAAGTAAGTCAATGTTCAAAGAAAAACAACCTTTGTGCAATATGAAGAAATGTTTATTAAGTAATTACTGTTCTATTTGGGGCATTTGACGGGCCTGCAAGTGTTGCAAAAACAAGGAGCTTTATTGAGGTGGTTCACTATATAATGAAGTTTGTTCCACCTTTCTCCACAACAGCAGCATCTTTACATGCAATTGCAGCAAAGTAGCAAGAGTTTTCATTGGGCTAAAGGAACATACTAATGCTTTTCACTGAAATATCAAATCATCTACACACCAGTGCTTGCTTTTTTCTAATTTGCAGAAGCCGTTTGAAGTTGTAAAGGATGCAAGCGAGTGTGCTGTGGGTGATGTATTATTGCAAGAGGTAAGCAAGTTTGTTATTATTTAAATGTATTTTCGAAAGTTGTAAGAGAATACCATGCTTACAGAAAAGAAATGTATGCATTGTTCAAAGCAATTAAGACGTATAAACATTATTTTTGGACAAGGAGACAAATGTTCATACTGATTAGAAACCCCTTCGATATTTTATTAGAATGTAAGGCTTATTAATAACGACGTCATTAGTTATTTAACTAAAAGATGGTTGTAACCGGTTGTAACTATATCAACCACTTTGTAACTACATCATTCATAATATAATGACGGACACACTATCTCCATAGTGTGCAATCTGCCTTCTCTTTATTTCTTCCTTGTGCGCGTCTTCCAACATTGGTATCAGAGTGAGACAAGCAAAGGTTTTTGAGAAGGGGAAATCCAAGGACATTTTCTGAATCATTGCAATCAAAAGATTTTCAAAATGCTTTTTCATTTAAATTTTCGAGGGCACTTTCTAACCACGAAGGGTACTAAGGGATGTCAGAAACGAGTGCACAGTCACGGTTTTTCAACTCAAGGGCAACCATTATAGAGTTGCAGTGACGAAAATACAGTCGCGCCACAATATTTCAGGCGCAAAAGCACCATTATACAGTTGCAGTCGCGAAAATACAGTCCATGGGTTTGTATACAGTCAAGTAATAAATATACAAGAAACGGGTTTTTACAGTTCGTGCAATATTATTAGGGCTTTTTCAAGGATATATACATACATGCAGGTAGTATAAGACAATAAAAAAAAGTCGAGAATTGCAGTTGTATAAGAGCAAAATGTGACTCACGAATTCGAAAAGGAAAAATAATAATTTTTGAATCACATCGCAAAAATCACGAACTAGGGCACAGTTTTCAGTTGTATTCTTCCAATATCTAGGGCACGGAACAGTGCACATCACAGTTGCAGCAAAGGGCACACTTGGAACTGGTATTTTATTCTTTGTTTACTCATTTTGGTAAATACAGTCATATTTATTTTATTTTATTAAATGGAAATTCCCATAGAAAAATATTTTGGTCTAAATTTTCATACATGGAAAGTGAAAATACAAATGCAACTTATGAATAAAAATTTGTGGGGCATAGTAAACGGGAAAGAGAAAGCACCCACCGATGCATCTAAATTGTTAGATTGGCAGAGCAGAGATGATAGAGCGAAAGCTATTATTGGCCTTGCTCTCTCTGACTCTGAACTTCATCATGTAGACCTAGACAAATCATCCAAGGAAATTTGGGATGCTCTAAATAAATTATTTGGAGTGAAAGCAGTTAATGCCAAATTTTCCCTAAAACTTCAGTTATATAGGTTCAAAATGGATGGAGTCTCTATGTCAAGCCACATCAATAATCTGAGGTCTTTGATCAGACAACTAGCAGAAGTCAAAGCTGCAATAGAGGATGAGGATGCCAAAGCTATCCTATTAAACAGTTTGTCTTCAAAATACAACAATGTAGTTTTTACCCTCAGTCAAATTCAATCTCAATCTCTAGATGATATGATTGCAGCTCTTCTAGCTGAAGAAAAGCGAACAACTGCAGAAGATGCAAAAGGTAATTCTCAACAAGAAAGTGCATTTTATTCTAGAACCAGAAACTTTCGTAGAAGATGAATAAAGATAATCAGGATATTGAATGTCATTATTGTAAGAAAAGAGGTCACACAACATGGGATTGTCGTGTTCGAGTCAATGATGTGCTCAAGGGTAAAGGCATATCAAATGCATCCAATATAGCCATGGTTGAAGACCCACCAGATGCAGAAGGTAGTGAGGACAGTGACGAATACGTAATATAAAGATGCTCTAAACTTTGAAGGAAGGAAAGGATACAAGGTAGATGAAGCTCGGTATGGATGGTTGCTCAGATAGTTCGGGAGACTATGGATCTTGGGAATTATACCCTCACGAGGGTCATGAGACAACTTGATGGAGCTTGTGGATGGCTCAATATGGATGGTTGTCCAATAATTCCGGAGATCTGTGATTCGGGAGTTTGGGGAGGTGGAAGTCGGGAACTCAAGAATTCAGCTCGGGAGCTACACCTTTACGAGGGTCACGAAGCAGCTTGATGGAGCCCTACCTAGTCAAAGCATTGCTTTCGAAGTCAAAGACTTGCTTTCAAAGTGAAAACCTCTGAAGATTATGTAGTTCTGTTTGGTTCTAGCTTTGTTAAAATGTTCGTTTTTGCTTTATGTAGGATAAGCCTTAAGAGGGGGTATTAGAATGTAAGGCTTATTAATAAGGACGTCATTAGTTATTTAACTAAAAGATGGTTGTAACCGGTTGTAACTATATCAACCGCTTTGTAACTACTTCATTCATAATATAATGACGGACACACTATCTCCATAGTGTGCAATCTGCCTTCTCTTTATTTCTTCCTTGTGCGGGTAAAAAAAGGGAGGGGGAAGAACTATATTCAGAATTGACAAGGGCAGCAAAATTCATTGAATGGATTGAGCGAATCCATCTCAAAGTCCAAGAACATTTGGAGAAGTCTAAAACCAAGTATATGGTTAGGCGTGACCAACACCATCAAGAACACACATTTCAAAGTGGGAGATTAAAGCTATACCTGAGCAAGGAATGGCTCCAAGTGCAAGCTAGGAAGCTTAAAATACAACGACATGGGCCATTCACCACCTTGGAGCAGGTTGAGGAGAATGCTTTCAAGCTTGACTTGCCTTCATTCACAAGGATGTACTCAAAAGTTAATTGTGAAAATTTGGATCTATATGAGCCATCTATGTTTGATGAAGAAGAAAACAGACGACTAGTACCCTTTGTTGAATACTTTGTTTGTATGCTCGAGGAGAGTTGGAGGAGGACAATGTTGCAAAAAGTGGTCAGAAAGGCTAGAAGTGGAGTTGCACCAAAACGGATACGATACCAAATACAGATATGAATAGTTTTTGGTGCCCCCTGATATGGATATGGTTGGATATGGCATAATATATAATATTTAAAATATTATAATAGTCTATATTACAAATAAATAATATATTAATAATAATTATCAATTTAAAATTATACCCGAACTTATACATTAAATTAAAATTACATGCAAATTACACAGTCCCAACCCACGGGAAGGTAGAAAGTTTAGTATTCGATGGATTTTAAAAAATTGCAGGTTGTGTAAGACAACGAAAAATAGACAAAATGAAAGAAAAGAAGTAGAGTAGGCTGAAAGAAACATAGCAAAACAATTGCATGTTGATCGAAGCCAATGAGAAAGCTTGAAGTAAAAAATTGAATCAACACTCTCACTTCCATGTCCTCGATTGTTGCTGTTAAAATGCATTATACAAGATCATTTGCAGTTTTTAGCATCTTTTACGCCTTTTGAAGGGGTCTTTTGGTTTTATTCTTTAACTTTTACATTAGATACAACTATATTTGTCTTGCTTACCGTATTCAGTTGTATCTGATACGACACAATTATGGGTTTTATCTGGATATGGCTGGATACGGTATCCGAGCTGTATCCAAGATGCACCCAAGCTGTATCTGTATCCGGCACGTAGATACACTTGCCCTAGCAGTTGTGACAGCATATCCGGCAACACTGGCTAGAAGAGAACTGGGGATCACAAGAGTATTGGCAAATTGGCATCAAAGGGAAGACACCACAGCAAGAAAGATGGTACTTCAACGAGGAAGCGGGAGAACTTTTCCCACATCTCATAATGATATTATGTTAAGCTTTTGTGGGACCAAAAGCCTTTTAAAAGGGGAAGGTATAATCTATTGGGATTCAAAAACCAACTCACTTCATCAATCAACCCAAAATTCTATAATAAAAGAGTTGAAACAAAGAAGGTTTTGCACTGTGGTAAAACTGCCAAATACAGCAGGGTGGCAGTTGTGCCATTGTCATGGCAATTTCGAATGTGTCAATGGCAGTTAAGGAAATGTCATGGCGGTGTTCCGAAAATGTCATGGCAGTTTCATTACTGGCATGGTTTTGCCTGCTTCAGACAGCAAACGAGAGTTACTGTAGAAAACAGTGTCTTTTCAAGTTCCGTGATGATTGGGTGCCCTTTAGTGTATGAAAGGATGTCTTCAGCTTTGCTATTTGTAAAAGGCACAAGCTCATTTGCAGGATAATGTGAAAGGGAGAGCTTGTGAGTTCAATTGGTTGCAGAAGTAAGATTTGTAGGTACATAAAGTAGCTTGAATGATCATAACAGTATGGAGATTACTGTAGCATGCTCTATCTGCACTCTTCGTCACTGTTTTGGCCGAACAAAGGAGAGGAAACTGGGCATTGCCACATCCACCTAGTTTTCTCTATACTAAGGTTTCTGCAATAAAGCTTTATGTGTCATGTTTGTGTGGTTTTTGTTTGTGTTTCCATACATGTTTCCATGTTGTTGAGGCAAACTGCAGTACTATTTCTTCACCAACCTAGTAACACTAATTGTAGCACAACTTACAGCCTATATCTCTCAAATTGAAGTATAGTTCAATTAGAACAGCCTGACTTCCGTTCATTTCCAGCAAGCATTTACAACTTGAGGTTTACAGATCAGGTAGGCTTGTGTCCAAATTAAGCTCAATGGGTTGCTTCAGCATTTGATTGACATTCAGAGAGGAGATTGGGCTTTTCACAGAAGTCTAGTTTACATTAACTTGTCAATCTGCTAATTTTTTAATTGCCATACCCTGGACCATAAGATTAAAGATTTCCCCTTGAACAAGCCTGCTGCCCCATCAAAGCAAGAGTGTGAAATTTGAGTCAGGCTCTAATGAAAGCTGTGTGAGGTGTGACTTCTGTGCCCCTATTTATTTATATCTTAATGTTGTATGTATTGTTCCTTAGAGTTTGATATAAAGAAAAGCATCGTTTCAAATATACGTGTTATCATATATGCTACCACTTTTTTTGGTAGCTTCTTGATATCTTTTCACAAGTATTGTTCCTCCCATATCCATATGTGCCATTCTCTTGAAAATTTTAGACATTATAAAATCTAAATGAGAAACAATTTGAAGTCAAGACCCACCCAGAGGTAGAACATACTCGTCCCATTTACGGCTGTTATGCTTTTCAAAATTGGTAAAAATAGTAATTTCAGGCTGATATAATAGATTGGGGAACCGGTTTTCTTCAATTATAACCCATAGCATACAGATGGATTTGGCCTTTTTAGCCACCACCACTTCCAAATTCAATGGCCGCGGCAACTGAACAAACGAACTAACAATGACCTAAGTTTTTCAGTTTCTCAAAAAAGATGCCATGTTTGGCATAACCCAGCTGCAGAATAAACTTGAGGCTAAACTTGAGCAATATATGGCATAGTTGGTTGATAATGCAGCCAAGACTATTTTGCCATTTATTTAATGTCTTTGCTTGCAGATTCATTAACTCTGCTTACTATTGGCAGCACAGACACTAGATATCCCAGCAGTAAGTCTAATTTATTATGTTTTGGTCAAAGTCCGGTCTTCAATAGTTAAAGTTTAATGTCTCTTGACCCTGTTTTTTAACAGAAGTAAGATGGTTGTTTCATACCATAGCTGCAAGAAGAATGCATAGGGATTAAAAATGCAGAAATGCAATAGAAGTTTATCACCCCAAATGGATAGATGTTGTAATGTGTCTTTGAGCTATTGCAAGCACCTTCCTCCCTGCAAGGAGCATCTTTTGTAAACAGCATGTAATCTAATACAAACTTCATTTGGACCAAAAAAACTAGAAAGACAGAAAGTGAACTTTTCACCAAGAGAACCAAAAATAAAAAACTCTTTCTATGCTATTCAATTTGCAACCAAAATAAAACGTACAGCCAAGTTAGTGTGAACAAATAGTGTTTATGATTTCCTTACTAGCTCTTTCAGATATGCAGAAGCTTCTTAAATAACCTCATTAACCTGCAGGATTTTTAGAATAGGTAATAAATTCGTGTATCCTGGCTTGGCAGCTGAAATGGCGCCAACTCAAACTTAGGATCACCTGAACAACAATAACCAGGGTGCAAAGTTCTGACAGAGGGCATCTTCAAATATAGGAAAAAACAAAATTATGCTGATGGAGGAGTAAGCGAGTGGTGGTAGTAGTTACCAAAAGAAACCAGGCAACTAGTTTTAAGGGCTGATTTTAAGGATATACAGCTAGACTTTTAGGAATGAGCATAATTTATGCAGATCAAGGAATAGAAAGTCAATCTACAATATTTTTTGTTTTCTACAAGCATTCAGTAGATGAGATGTATGTAAGGTATAGAACAGGAGAAAGAATGATGTAAACTTTTTACATCAAATGAGGTTCTTTGTTTGAAAAAGGACTTTGTGTCAGCCTGAGGTTTGTATAATGCGTCATTGTGATGATCTTTGCGTTGATGTTTGCTTGTGTGTTTACTTTAATTTCCTGCACTATGTGGAACCAGAGTGGATTTTAACTAGGATGGACATTAAGTAGAGTGAACAGGCATTTGAATTTTGCTAGGATTTCACTGATAAAGATCAAGACAGCACCTAACAAGACAAAAAAGCTTCTATAAATCGAGAGGAGCCTGTGTTGATGAATTGGATGGATTCTCAACAATAAAGTTTGAATATTTTGCAAAACTGCTAACAAACACACTGCAAAATCAAAGCAGATCTTCAAATGCTAGCTGTCTAAGACACAATTTTTGAGTTCGAATTCAAGTTCGACGAGGTTAAAATTCGGTTCAAGTTCGCCAATTGGATAAAATTCGGGGAAAAAATCATCATTAAATTCGAACAATAATCAAAATTAAAAAATAAAATAATTATATATGACTTAAAATAAATATATAGAATATAAATAAAAACATTGAATTAAAATTTGAAGTTATATAAAACTTACAGATTAATTATTTTTTATAAAAGATAAAATATTAATAAATATTATAAATTAATTTTAAAAGGTAAATAAAAGAAATCAAATAATCACAAAACTTTAGAAGATTATAACTATTTTATAAAATAAAACGAAAATAAAAAGAAACAAAAATGAAATAAAATACAAACACAAAAATCAAACATTATTAAAAAATAAAAAACCATACCCAAGTATGCAATCTCACGTGTTCTTTGAAACATAAGGCAATATGCAATGTCACAGATTTTTATTTTTGCGATGAGTTCCCTGCCTAATAAGGAAACGGAAATAAATAGAACAGGGTTTCCGTCATTTAAACGCCGCTCACGTATGCCTTTGGTGTTAGACTCAGTATTTTGCAGGCGGATTTAGGGTTTGAGGTTTTGACGACGACCCACCACAACGTTCAGCTCCACAACCATGACAAAGCATAGATGTCACCATTCCATAACCTAGACGACTTCACTCAGCACGAATTCCGTACGAACGGCAACAGTTTTCAACAATTTTTTAGACGTCGTATGAACTTCGCCGAATTTTGATTTTTTTCTAGAAAATGCGTCAAACCTTGTAACATAGCTAGCTGTAGTGATGTCAACATATGTGACGAATGCCACAAGCATCAAGCTTGTCTTCAAGAGAACATGGAGAAATGCTGAAACTGGGAAATATTGTACCCAAAATATGACATGAATTGTGCATCTCAAAGTCTGCATCACTGGATTTTGGAAGTTGAGTACTTCTCAGATCTCATAAACTTAAATCTGGTATCCCTAAAATTGAAGAGAAAGTAGATGTGTGGTGGAAAATTTACACCAGCAGTTTTATGGAGCAAGGATCCAGGGACCCTTCCACATGCGAAGAACTTACTAGGGATGTGAAGAACAAGCATTGGCCTCAGCATTATGTGCATATTTTATTTAGGGATTTTCACCATTTTAAACAAGGATATGAAGCGTGGGTAGTGGGGTATTTTGAAATGTGTGACAGTTTGAGATCTAGAGTGAATTTATCAAAGGGAAATCATAAAATGGCTACCCGATTCCAAAATGGACTGAGATTCCCAATCCAAAAAGAAACAAGGGTTATGAAGCTACCAAATTTGGAGGAATCATTCCCAATGGCACAAAAAGTAATAACGAAATTGTAAGACAGTTAAAGATGGTGTGAGCAGAGAAGACCGAAGGAACAACAAAACCAACAAACTAATCTTGAAGGGAAGAGATAGCTCTAATAACCAAAATCTGAACATATTGGAAGGTATACATGTGGTTGATGACATGCACAAAGTGTATCAATTATGTTTTACCAATGTAGGGTTGATAACCACAAGATCATGGAAATTTCTAGTGTAATGTCTAACAATAGGAAATAAGATGAACAAACCAACACTTTGCAAGTTGATGCAAGAAGACTACTCAGGTGTAAGCAGTGCATAGACCTGAAAATGGAAAAGTAAGAAAGAGGCGATTGAAGAGACTTGGGTCTGAATTGTTGGGAAAAATCATAAAAATAATATAATTTGTTGTTATTCAGGACTCACAAAATATATTTGTACAAACACGAAGACTTTGTGTTGATCTAGGAATAGAAATTCTATTCACGGTGGATTTTTGCTTTTAAAAATCATCTTTTAGTTTTAGATACATGCTAGATTTATGGAGCTAGTATGCATGCAAGTGCGGAGGAGAGGAAAAAGAACTTAGAAAATGTATGTTTTAACGAAGAAAACTATTTTATTGGGGAGTGTTTTGTCTCTGAGAAAATGATTCGGATAATGTGTTTTAGATTCTATGATTGATTGTCTTCCTTGAATTCATTTTATTGTGAGTTTGTGCATTGACCACTAGGATCATACACAAATCCATAGTGTTGTGATCCATCCATTTTTTGGCGCTGCATATACCATAATTTGCAAGAAAGTAGTATGAGTCCTAAAAATAGTTTAGAAATTGGTTGAACTCTAGCTTATTGTAAAGAAGTAGGCATTATCCCCAACTTTCAGACAGACTTGGAAAAATTAATGGCATTCAATATTTAACAGAACAATCACATACAACATCAAATTTCTGAGACCTAACACTGCTCTCAAGTCTCCAGTGTTTGGAATAGTTTTGAACCCTAAATTAGCATAATCATTTTAGATCTAAACAAACATGTAGAACACCAAAGTTCTGAGCCTCAACAATGGTATCCTTTATACATAACAAACATGCCAAAAACACCAAAGTTCTGAGGTTCAACGCTAATCTTGAGTCTACTTGTAATATTGAATTCTGGTTAAGTATTTTTTTGGTTTATATCTACAGCAAGCATAAAAAAATGTAATTCCTAAAATTTCATGAATTTATTTTAGACTCAAAACTTCATGTCTTGGCTCATATGCTATGAGAAAAACTGTGGCCCACATTCATGAATGAGCTAAAATAATAATGCAAATGCTAAGCATTGTAACGAGAGTATGCAAAAACATACTTTTGCGATACACCAGGTTTTGTTCAAGTGGTAAGTACAGGGAAGGCCTTTATTGCAACGAAGACCCAGTTCCAAACCCAAGTTAAGTGCCCTCCATGTCAATATGTGACTTGGTGAATTTGATGGATGTGACAGAGACGTTGTAATCATTGATCCAAGGGTGTTATGACATGGTATTTGGTTTCTCAACTAATGAGAATTTCTGTATTAAAATAAAGAATGTAAATAAAGTAATGGAAACCAGCTTCTACAAGCACTTCAAGCTTGAAACCCAATGCTTTGATGGCAGATCAGACAAAATAAATGAAATGATAAAATTTTAACTTGAACCCGTTCTTGCAAACAGTTTAAACATTAAACCCAATGCTTTGGTGGCAGTAAATGATAACATTTGATCTAAAATCCATTTCTACAAACAGTTAAACTTAAAACCCAATGTTTTGGTGATAGTTCAAAGTTCAAACTTCAGACAACTCACAATAAATAAATAAAATTGAAATTAAACCCATTTCTACAAACAGTTCAATCTTAAAACCAAATATTTTAATGACAGTTCCGACATAATTAATTAAATTAACAAAATTCAATCCTAGAGCCATTCCTCCAAGCATTTTAAGCCTAAAAGCCAACTCCTTGATGACAGTTCAGACAAAACAAAAAAAATAATAAAATTCAATCCTGAATGCATTTATAATTTTATACAAACAATTCAAGCTTAAAACCGAATGTTTTAATGACAGTTCAGACAAAACACAATAAATATAAAAATTTAATACTAAACCATTTTTACAAAAGTTTCAACCTTACAACCGAATGTTTTAATGGCAGCTCAGACAAAATAAAATTCAATCCTAAACCTATTTCTACAAACAGTTTAACAATGCATTGATAACAGTTCAAACAAAACAAAATAAATAATAAAATTCAATCCTAAACCCATTTCTACGAACGGTTTAAACTTAACCCCCAGTGTTTTGACTGAGTAAATAGTAAAATTCAATCATAAACCCTTTTCCTCAAATGGCCTCTAAAACCCAATGCTTTGGTGACATTTCACACAAAATAAAATAAATGATTAAATTCAATCCTAAACCCCTTTCTACCACAGTTTAAACTTAAACACCAACACTTTGAAGGAAATAATAAAATTCTATCCTAAACCCATTTCTGAAAAAAGTTTAGCAATGCATTGATCACAGTTCATACAAAACAAAATAAATAATAAAATCCAATCCTAAACCCATTTGAACGAACAGTTTAAACTTAAACCCCAATGTTTTGACTGGGTAAATAATAAAAATCAATCTTAAACCCATCTCTGCAAACGGTTTAGGCCTAAAACCCAATGCTTTGGTGGCATTTAACACAAAATAAAATTCAATCTGAAGCCCATTTGACAAACAGTTAAAACCCAAATCCCAATGCTTTGATGACAATTCAAACAAAGCTGAGTAAATAATAAAATTCAATTCTAAACCCATTTCTACAAACAGTTTAGGCTTAAAACACAATGTTTTGGTGACATCTCGGACAAAATAAAACAAATGATTAAATTTAAGTCTATACCCATTTTAAGAAACAGTAAAAGCTTAAAACCCAATGATTGCATACACCTGAAATCAACAAATTTGGCACCAAAAAAAGCTTCCAAAAAAGTAAAATATCGCCAACCTCGCAACCAATACGTCTGCGAATAATGCGCTGGACATAGTCAATAACCTCGTTCCTCCTTTGCTCAGATTTTACAGTCGGATGTACGCACAATATAATCTCTGAACTCCTTTCTTCGACTACCGCCCACAATTTTCCGTCAATTGACGAAGGATTAGGGTTAGCTGAAGACAAGCTTTCTTTTTCTTCTGTCACGTTGCCGTTTGGCTGAGGCCAAACTTGGGGATCGCCCATGCAAACCACCGCTATTTTATCTATTTTTTAGGAGAATCTTATGTACGCAATCAACGCCTCAATCGTCCTTGGATGATTAACTAATGCACCCCAAATTTAACGGTTTTAAGAGGTCTCTGAGTGGTGGAACCGATCTACGCCAAATTCAGAGGAAATATAGATAAAACAACAAGAAGACTGTAAAACAGGTTCCTAAAGCCACCAAAATTGACCGTCAAAATTGATACGGAACAATAAATGACGGGAAATATTACAGAAAGTAGCGGAGAACATTTCTGCGATTACTTATTTGCGCCAAATGCGTTGGACTCACGGGAGAAAAATGACTGGAATTTTTGTGAGAATATACGATTTGCCCACCTAATGGACGCCAAATTTCTCTGTGTAAAATCTTGATTTGAATTTTTCGCTGTAATTTTCTGGGATCACAATAGTTTTCACACTTTTCTGTTTCAACAATGTATAATTGCTTCAAGTTATTTTTAGTTTTAGGTGGGTTCCATTTTGTCCAGTAATTTTAATTTTAACGATATCCCTATCAAGTATGAAGGTATTTTGAAAGTCAAATAAATTAACCCACTTGTTTGAAGAGGTAAGGCTTGCAAACACGTCTATTTTCTCATATCAAATTATATACCAAAAAAGGGGTTGGAAAGTTTGCAAGATCAATACTCTTATCCTCCTCATGTATAGTTATTCTACTAGAAAGGGACCCTTTTGTTTCGGTACTTATTTCATAATAAACGTTATTAAAATCTTTAATTTTATTTCATTTTTCCCTTAATTTCTTTCTCCTTGAATGGTTTTCTTTATTTCCTAATATAGATGTAATTTAATGAATCTTATAAAAAAAAATGAAATCTTTTTGATACATCACGAGATGTTCAAATATTAATAAAAGAAAATTGAATAAACTTACAAATATAATTTTTTAAGGATTTTTTTCTCATTTCATGGATTTTTTTTGAAAGGTTGTTTTCTTATTTCATAGATTTTTCCACAAACTTCTTTTATCATTTCATGAACTATCAAAAATATTTTTTTTTAAAAAATTCTCTATAAATATTTATTCAAAAATATACTTAAGTCAAATATAATTTTATATAAAATCTTTAATTTCTTATATGTATAATTTTTAATTTCTTATATATAAAAGAAATTAAGAATTATTATATTTATTCATATATAATTTCTAATTTTTCTTATTAAATTATATATATTATCTTTTATATATTTAAGAAATTCTCTTCTAATTTTTCATGTTAAATTATATATATTCCTTTTATATATCTAAGAAATTAGAGAATTTGTGTGTGAAATTAAATAACTAAAAGTAATCTTAAGATCAAAAGTTATAACAATTGTTTAAGATATATTTATATTTTTTTTGTCTTAAAATTGTTATGTGAAAAATTAAAAATTATATATATATATATGAAATTAAAATATTTATGTATTATGTATATAATATATAAATGTGAAAAATTAAAAATTATATTTATGAAAATTAAATATATAAGAAATTAAAGATTTTATATAAATTTGTATTTGACTTTCATATATTTTTGAATAAAAATGCATGACATCTTACACAAATTAAGGAGAGAGGGTTTACTTTTCCTCAAAGTTGTGAACCTTATAAATACTATAAGGAAACTTTGACCTTGGTAGCAAATAGATAGAATTGAGAGAGTCATAGCGTATCTAAATGTTATGTCTAGTTGTGGAGAAGTAGCAGCAACGTTTTAAGTATAAAATGTAACCCTATTCTATGCTAATATATACATGAAGTCGAGGAAAAGCAAACCAAAAAAAATGAAGGAAAAGTACTCCAAAAAATATATGCAGATGGATTGATATTAGAGGTGGCTTTACTAAAAATGTTTTGCATTACTATATAAGTATGTGTGGAATGTCCATTAATTCGGACTTTTTATTAGTTGTTTTGTTTCGGGGGAGTTAGTGTTTTATATCATATTTGTCTCAAAATTATTATCAATAGATTAATTCTATTTAAAATTCAATTGCATATTTGAGATATCTTGAAGGTTGTTAAAAGTAATTTAATTATATTATTAATTTTTAATGATGTTTTTATTTGTGTAAGTTTGACTAATATAATGATATTGTTTGTTCGTATATTTTTGTAATGATCACAATGTAAAAGGACTTAGTTAGTACACAAACACTCTAAGAACTTGTTACCGATGGGAAGGAATGTTGAATATAATCCACCAATTCGTAATTCTCAACCTCTAGCCTCTTTTCCCATTGGCAATTCTTTTAGATAGTGTAGTGCCTTATAAAACTATTAGAAAGTGTAATGCCTTATAAAACTTTTATAGAGATTTTGAAACATTATCAAAGAGAAGTAGCCCTAGTGCTAAGATGCATGACAATTTGAGGGTGTGTAGTAGTGGGCTTAGGGACATGACAAATTAAGGGCACAATATACGTAAAGGTGCTTTTTGTGGTAAATGGATAGAATGGAAAATAGTAGTGACTTCTATAGAGATGTTTACATGTAATATTACACTTTCTCTTAAAATGTTCACATGGAGTGTTACTCATTGTTATATCAAGAAATGAACATAGTGTTACTCGCTCTCTTAAAATGTTCAGATGTAGTTTCTCATTGTTATCAAGGAATGAAAATATTGTTACTTGTTCGCCTGAGAGGTTTACATGTATTAGTACTCATTTGTTATTAAGAAATGAGTATAAAGGCAGTCCTTCTCTTGAGATGTTCACATATAAAAAAAATTTTGTAACCAATAAATGATAGGCCTTTAACAATCTTATCTAGCATTTTTTAGGTATTGAATGTAAAGTCATGGGTGCTTTCTCCAAGGATGTTTGAGATCATTGAGACGTTTTGATTGGTTCATACTATAGTTGTTTGGTTTTGGTTGTTTTGTTAGTCTTAGTAACATGTTTTTTCCCTTTGGAACTCTATTTTGTTGGATGTTGGTGGATTTTCACCCTTTGAGACTCTGGTCTATTATTATAGTTATATCCTTTCTTTTTGGTAGCATTCTTCATTACAAAAAGGAATCGGAGTTAAGGATATGAATAGTTAGAACAATTTGGGACAAGTAAGTGTGTAAAATTAAGCTTATGCCCTTATGAGTCTAGGAACTTCAAAAATTATGGTTATATGTTAGGTTTATTAATTTTGAGATTATTTTTTAAATCTTGATGAACTTTAATATTTTAGTATACAGATAAAATGAGCACAAATTACTTCTTTATAAATGTTCATATTTATTCAAGGAATAGCCATAACATAGTAATGGAGCAAGTCATTATATAATTCTTTAGATATGTTCGCATTTAATCAAGGAAGGGTAACCTTAACATTTGGTGATGGTCATATGTATCTAAGAAGAAGTAACCCTAAAACATAGAAGTGTGATAAAGATGCATGGCAATTTAGAGACATAAGGCAAATTTAACTATGATTATTTTAGTTTTATTTTTATTTTTATTTTTTTGGGGGTGGGGGGTTTGACAATTTAATCATCTGTGTATTTTTAGCTAATCTCAACATTAGTGAAATTTTTCTTTATCTATATTGGTAATAATTTCAATGCAAAGGGCTTAGTCAACACATAATCACCTTTAAGCATTTGTTAGTAAGTGGAGGCAAAGGTAAAAGTAATCTTTGGCATTGAGATTTTCACTCTCTAGCCTCTTTCTTATTGGAAACTCTTTTTAAAAATATAATATGGAAGTTAATTGTGGTTTCTCTAAAGATGTTTGCATGTTGTGAAGAAGATTTATCCCTAATATGTAGCAGTGGAATGAGGATGTGTGATAATTTTAAGATATGCAAAAGTGGTTTCAAGGACTTCACTAATTAAATTTATATGATAAGTCTATAGAGATGTTCACATGCAAACAAGGAGAAGTAGCCCATAAGTTAGGAGGTCATAGGTAGCATGAGTCTAGGGATTTAAAAAATGAAGGTTACTATGTAGATAAATGTTATTTTGAAATAATATGAAGCACAAATTTTTTTGGCATGGTATGAGGACTGACAAATTAAGGGTGTCATATAGGTAGATGTTCTTTTAAGATAATATGAAGTGTGTGGCTTATTGGGTAAAAGGATAATATGTACAGTAGTCTTTTCTAGATATGTTCACGTGTAGTACTACACCATTAAATTTGTCTACATGTAGTGTTACTTAGTGTTACCAAATGAGAGGCCTCTCACAAACTTTTTTTTTATCTCTTGAACTATTTTTACAATATCAAAGATTTAACACTACAACATTTTTGAAATATTTATGTCCAACAAAATTCAAAACTAAGGCTTGTTTAAGTGGCTTTGGTATTAGAATTTCAAATAATTGACTTTGTAAATTAAGGCATTTAAGTCGTAATTTAGGTTGGACAACCAACTTAAATCTATATCAAATGTCGTCTTAAAATTAATTTTTTTAAAGATGTCAAAGCATCGGCATGATATCACACTTAAGACACCTTTACATTGCTAACGTATATGTGCATAAAGTTAACTTCAATATGGGAAAAGTATAAGTGGCATAAAGATCCAACATATATGTGTCTTTTACATGCCTTAAGTGTCAACGTTAAAGTGTCTTTCTAATGCTTTAAATGTTAAAATTAAACTTATTTATGTGTTCTAATGACCAACATTGAGGTTTATTTTAGATTTTTGAAGGCCAATGTTTCATGGAATTGTAATGCCTTGATAAATGACTTTAAAGTGACATGTGTCTGCCTTAATGGATAATATTTGTATGTCTACATGGTGCCTTATACAATTGTTGTTAACTTTCCTTGAGGTACAATGTTTTGGTGTTTTGACATAACCTAATTATCTGGTGTTTATGTGTCTTAATGTTTCCTATCACACAACTACTATATAACTTAAAATGTCGACTTGAAATTTCCTTATCTAGTTGACACTAGTATGACTTTAATGTGTTTAATTATATGAAATATCAATGCGACAACCATTATTATAGTTATAATGTTAACATTATATTTAATAAGAATTATAAATCATAATTATTAGTTTATAAATTTTTAATCATATTTAGGCAACTATAATTTAAAAAGACATTATTACTATCACACAATCGATACTAGAATCAAGAAAACAGTGAAGACAAACACAATGATCAAGTGGACCACATTCAAACTAAAAATAATGAAATTTTATGAAATAACTACTATGGAATTTATCATAGAATCAAACAAACATTATAGGAACATGCGATAATGAGTAAACATGATAATAACTCAATAAATGATAGTAATATAAATAAAATACAAGATTATAAAGTTGAAGGCCACAAGTCATGAATTAAAAGGTCATAAAGTCCACAATCATACTGTAACCCATATATTAGTACCGCAAGTAGGGATATCTTGATCCCACCCATCACTTCCATATGTTAAATCATCAAAGGTTCCACCATTAGCATCTACATTTTCAACATCACACTTGTCTGAAGTCATTTAGGAACCACCTATATCAACTTCGAAACACATGCTCAATGGTCATTACTGCCAAAATATTTAAAAATGATGCATTTTTTCATTTCAAACCTAGCTCAATAATACACTTCCCCTGCATAAAAAATAACATAGCCCTTATCAAAAAACAATAAACATAAGATCATCAAACACAACAAAATAAGTATTACAAATCAAACTAAAATCATACAACACAATCGCTATGACTCGATCAAGATTATATTTATGTATTGTCTCTATAAGCCTATGAACTTGAGAGAAAAAACAAAGAGACAAAAATTACAATCTCTATCTTTTGTCTCTCAAACTAGAATGTGAGAGAGGGCTTGTTATCTCTCTCAAGGGTGTCTGAAGTCAATTGGGACCCACTCGCACCATCATTTCCCCAATTGAACGATTAAATCTCCAACAAATTGAAGAGAGCAAAAGGCATGTGTTACAGTTTTGATAACAAGTGGATCAAGGGACATAAATTTCAAGAGAAGAAATTATTCTACATTGAGAGTCCTAATGAGGAAAAACATGAGGAGGAAGAGGTTTCTCATATCAATGTTGAATAATCTCAAGAAACTATATCTTTACATGTCATTCCAAGAATTAGCATGCCACAAACCCTCTAGGTTGTTAGATTCGTGAACAAACAAATGGTGACAATATTAATTTACTTTGGAATTAATCACGACTTCATCAATCATAATTTGGTCATACACTTAAATTGCTTCATTTATCCAACCCAGAGTTTCAGTTCATGGTTATAGATGGAGGTAAAGTTATTTTTTCAAGAAAGTATCATAAGATTAAGATATCTATGGGAGATTACCTGCTATAGGGCCCCACATATGTCATTTCAATAGGGGGAGTATACATTGTGTTAGGGGTCCAATGGATTACTACTTTGGGAATTGTTGAGATGAACTTTTGTGATTTTTTCATGTTGTTCCACTCTGAAGGGAGGAATACTGAGTTGTATGGTATGAAGGAAAAATCTCCACAATTGGAAATTTCTCATTAAATGCATAAATTCTTAGGAATGGAGTATATGGGTTTGTCACATAACTAATCTCACTATAAGCTCAACTATTGGGAGATCCCATATAATCATGTCTATAGACAACTATTAATGATCACTCGGTTGTCTTTGGGGATATGCCTAAAGGGTTACCTCCCAAAATAGATCACGGTCATGTTATCCGACTAGTACTAGGAAGCCAACCACCTGATATTGTATCTTATAGGTACCTTGCTATAAAAGAGTGGGATTTAAAAGATGGTACAAGAGATGTTGGAAGTAGATATTATCATTCATAGTTATAGTGCTTACTCTTCTCTAGTGGTGATGCTATGAAAGAATGATGAAGGTCGATGCATGTGTCTGGACTATAACTAGCTCAAAAATACACAGTGAAAGATAAGTTTCTTATTCCAGTTATTGAAGATTTGTTAGATGAGTTACATGGTGTTGTATATTTTACAAAATTAGATCTTTGATCATGATATCATTGAATTAGAATTCGTTATGAAGATATTCATAAAACACCATTTAGGACACGTGAAGGCTACTATGAATTTCTAGTAATGTCTTTTGACCTTACAAATGCACCATCTACTTTCCATAGTTTGATGATCTCGCTCTTTAGCTCCTTTTCTACACAAGTTTGTCCTGGTATTCTTTGATGATATATTAATCTATAGTGATACATGGGAGGAACATTTATATCACATCAATAAGGTTTTGGACACTCTTGAACAACAACACCTTTATGTCAAGCCCTCCAAGTGTGTTTCTGGTGTCGCATAGGTAGAATACTTCGGTCGTATCGTTTCTCATGAGAGTGTAAAAGTGGGTCCTCATAAGATCTAGGTCATGATGGAATGGGAAATTCCTAAAAAAATCAAAAACCTTAAGGGATTCTTAGGTATTTTGGGTTACTATCGAGTATTTGTGAGGAATTATAGTATAATTACAACACCAATCACATCCTTTTTGAAGAAATACTATTTCAATTTAAATGAGGAAATAACCTAGGCATTTGAGTCTCTGAAGAAGGCCATATGTACCACTCAAGTTTCGGGTACCCCAAAATATTCTAAAACCTTCATTGTTGAATACTCGTGTAATATGCTTCAAGGTGTGGCATAGGTGCAATACTTATGCAAGAGGGCCACCCCATTGCATTTGAGAGTCTTTAACTCAAAGGTAAGAATATATCAAAACCCATTTATGAGAAGGAAATTATCCATAACAAGAATGTTAGTTAATACAATACTAAAAAACACTAAAACTCAAGCATATAACACCAATTTGTGATTTAACAACATTGGTGTTAATTGTGTGGTAGTTGTTGTATAACACCAAAATCCAACAACATGAAAATGTGTTATGGCGTATAATACCAAATTTGGTGTTATATTTAACACCAAATTTTAGCATGTGTGTGTGTGTAGTGTTATATTTTAGATTTTATATGCCATAACCAATTTCGATGTTGAATTTTAGTGTTACACAACTAACACTAGTGTTTTCGAATCACAAATTGATGTTTTATGCCTAAATTTTAGTGTGTGTTTTTAGTGATTTATTTAATGTCATACACATTTGATATCTACTTATATATAATTGATTTCAGTGTTTAATTGTAGTGCTAGAGACAATATAGCTTCATAGCCTCATTATTTTAATCTATTGTCAATGGAACCAAAGTGGGGTTGTGATTAGTATTGCAAAACAGTTTGGGCTTAATATTGTGCCCTCAAGTGAGTTCACAAGCTTTTCATTAATATCAAAATGAAAAACTGAATTAAAGGTTGTCTAAATGTTGTTAACCCTTAACATAAAATGGTACAATAAATGCCTAAAACACATGATTTAATGACTATAATCTATAAAAGGTCAACTACTAACTAATTACATTATAATAATTCATGTAATTATCTGAAATATTTAGTTGATTGACAGCCAACATATTTAGAACTAAACTCAAACATCATGGCCAATTAATATAAAGCCTCATGGAACTACCTTTAGATCAAGAATTAGAAGATTATCTCAGCTTCAAGATATGTAAAAAAATACTACCCGATTGGAACATAATAGTTCATAGGTGGATTTTTAAAAAATACTACCCAAAACAATTTTAAACATCAAAGGCATCTTCAACAATTTTAAACATCTAAAAGTGTGTTAAGTATAACTACAATGTTTTTCTATTTACAATATAGAAGTTCAAAAATCATCTATAAGTGCTTGAACTTGGCTACTAGGCAATGAACCTATTTTAGCAAACCTGAGGAGTTGGAGGTGAAAGGGAAACATCTACAAGAGATTGAACAACCCTCTTTGTTGGAGAGTTCAATGCCACAACACCATCATGTTGTTATTTTGAATTTGCACTAGGACAAAGAAGTCCAATAAGTACTTCCAAATCTGTACATTATATTATTAAAGATAAGTAATATTTATCATTTGTTAAAATTGTATCCCTCCTCTAATTTATCAAGCAAGAAACTTTTATACCATTGAAAAGATCAAACACAGTCCATAAAGAGACCTGTCATAACAACAAGCACCTAGTTTTGAAATATTTTTGTAAAAGTACCTAAAACCTATCACCTATGAGCGTAGTCATAATCAACAAATTCTAGACGACTAAATGTGATGTTTTTACACTTCAAACCCTTCTTGAAGAGTGATAATACAAGCTAATAATAGTGGAAAAGACATAAAAAAAAACCTAACCCTTATTTGCACATTCCATTTAACAAAGTTTTGGGATTTGTTGGGAATACGGGACTATGGAATAGTGCTATGATTTAATAACAAACAAAATCATGCACACAAGATCTAAACAATTCCTCACAAAATCTACAGCAGTGGAAGTATAAACTAGAATAATCCAAATCACACAAAAGTACACACACATAACAAGCATGAATCATGGTTCACCCAATACGGGCTACGTCCACTGAAGATAGAGATCTCATATATATATATATATATATATATATATATATATATAATATAACAAGAGATTACAAACCAACTCTTCTGCACAAGAGTACATGTATCTCTACAAGAGTATCTCCTCCTCCCAGATCTCCAACCGGATCTGCCTGAGTACACTAAACCGTGCCTCCATACCACCACTTGTCTCCTCCAGATCTCTAACTGGATCTACCTGAGTGCACTACAACCGTGCCTCTCAAACATAACTAGATCTCACATACCTGAAGCTACCCTACATCTGCCACTATGCGGCCAAGCTCTCACTATATTGTGAATCTGCAAACAAGACCTCTAAAAAGATCTACCAATGTGTAATTGTACATACCCAAAATTGTAGGGTATTGTACCACCAGATCCGATGTTACACATGCCCTAATGATGATACAAGTCACCTCGCAAGGTGTTCAGGATCTAGATAAGGTCATGAAGTATATGTTAACATCCCAAATGCTTTATCCATGTTCCTTGTGCTTTGTTTTATTCCTCTACCTTTCTTTTCTTAGCCTTTTGTCCTTCAGTGATGAAACTGCCGCCCTGCTCAGGGCAGCAGTCCTTCACATGTTTTCCAGCACGCTCCTTTGATCGCAACTTGCTTAATTTTTTCAAATTTCACCAGCTTTCTCAACCATCTTAGCTCGTATTAATGTTTTATGTTCCCTGGAATAGTGTTTCTTCATTGTTTGATGGTAAAAGAGTTCTAATAGGAATTACCTTTGGGTGAATGTGAAATCTATAAATAGCCAACTTGTTTTTAAGCACATGGCCCCTCAACTTCTCATTTCCATTGTTTAGTCTTTCAAATTCTTGTTTAGAGCTCATTTTGTTTTCATGTTTGCATCCATGCTAGTTTTCCTTTGCTGTTGTAAGCCATTCGATCTTCTTGCTTCAATCTTGTTCATTGTTGTTCATACAAATTAGTTTAGAGCAGAGTAGTGTCATTTGTAGATTGAATCCATTAGAGTTGCAGCTTGTGTTCTTCATAGAAGGTAGATTCTAGAATCTCTCGGTACACTTGTGTTGTATTCCCATAATAAAACCCGCTAGGAATTACATACGCCAAGCTCTGTCACTTGTGTTGTCCCTCTCCTACTCGGATTTTATTCAGTCTATATCCAAAGTTGTCATTGTTCAAAATACCTTTTCTGTTGATGCTAGCATATACACGCTCTTCTAGACTCACGTGAACATGAAGGAATGAGGAGATCATTTTGAGGGGACAAAATCATACACTACTGGATTCACCACTGTTATGCAAATTACAGGTTTTATCTGTCAAAATTCTAGTTAAAATATATCAAATAAAGTAGTGAAATATTTCATTTCAGTTAAGTTTCATTTTCGATATTGCCAGGGAAGATGTGGGGATTGATAGTTTCTGAGAAACTATGATTCATTCCTCACTTCTGAGGTAGGATCAAGAATCTTTCAATTAAGTTAATTAGCTACCTAGTTATTTAGGATAAACTCACAACTGCACAAGCAAGTAGCTACACCGGGCTACCTTGCTTGTTTTAATTTTGTTATTAGATTAGTTGTCATTTTCTGAATGTATTATATTAGTTGCTCTTTCAATTCTATTCAAAATTCTATCAAAAATACAAAAAAAGAGGAATATATATATATATATATATATATATATATATATGTTGTAGATATATTTTGTATAATTAGTTTATTTCGTTTCAGTTAGGATTATATTGATCTTGTATGACAATCATGGGACCTAGGGAGCCCAGGGAATACATTTTTGAGCCAATCATGCCTCAACCAAATATTGTTGCAACAATAACTGACATAGACCAAAATCTCAGAATTCAGGTCGTCCGAACAACCATAGACCTACAAGAAATTAGCACATAGTTAAGAGGATTAAACATAGAAGATGACAAAGCACACACGTTCTGGTCAAATCAGCCAAATTATAGACTTTCTTGATAGATATTTGTATGACTGTAGAAGGATCTGAAAGAGAGGAAACATTTGGTTGTGATCCACTAGTCCCACATCCAGATGCAGGAGACCTCCTTGTTGATATAAACACTAGCTTACGTATCCAAGTTGCCATAACACCTATTAGGTACTCCAAGAAAATCGTGCAACTCTTCATTCTAAACATAAAGGCCGAAAAGGCATACAACTACTGGATACTCAGAATCAGGGGTTGACTCTTCATATGACCATAGGAGGTCCACAACAACCACGAACTTATGGTTGTGATCCACAGGTCCCACAACCAAACGGGCCTACAAAGCAATCCAACATTGATGTTGGTTTGTGAACATTAGTATTTAGGTCCTCTCCACTCCCACCAGACATCACCACACAACTATCATTATTAAACATAACAGCCAACCAAGCTAAAGATTTCTAGACTAGACCAGAGAATCGTCCATAAAGCACCAAAAGATCCTCTACACATTTAGCCATTCAATTTCATGACCTTTTCAGGAGATATATATGAAACACCCACAGGTCATCTTCCACGTATTCCACAACCCATAGATCGGATCACGTCAAAGCTCGATATTGATTGGAGCCTTCGAGCAGCTATCCTCATCGAACGATCTATCACACCAGTTCAGGTTAAGAGGGCCTTCTTTGATTTAGATTTATAGATCCCGTTATTGCGTGTTGAAGACATAAGATTACCTAACTAACTTATCTGCATCCTGCGTGTATTCCATCCCCACCGGCTATCTCGGCACGACCTCAGGAGGTCAGATGTGAGGAAGAGTTACTTGTAGATTCTCATGCTCACATGTCACTTTTCCATCGTACAAAATTGGTGAACCCGACGTGAAACAAACACACAACCTTTTGATCTGGAGTCTTATTTCTACTTGTTCTTCCAATTAGTTTACTTTTCATTTTTTCCACCTCTTTAGCTTCCACATCAGCTTCACCAACAAAATTGGTGAACCTGACATGACTCAAACTAATTTTCCTCTTTCTGTTCTTTCATCCACCTTCACTCTTTCCCATTATTCTGCGGGTATCCATATACCCCTCGAATATGTTGGGATACAATGCATATGGAAAACCTCTCCTAGGTCTTGAAGCATACTACGATCAACTAAATAGACAACCATCACCCTCGCTCTCAGCATGGGGTGACAACTATTCAGCTAACCAATTTTCAACACAAACTCCACCTCAAAGGACTAGATACAGTTCTTCTTTCCGAATAGAGGAGTTGTATCAGCTCACTCAAATGCAACAACCAGAGCCTTCAAGCTCAAACAACATGACGCTCACTGGAAAATCTGGTTCATCTCCTTGGGTGTTGCTTAGACCAAAAATTAGTAGACAGTCAAATCCATATCTATTGTTAGATGATGAATACTTAGCACATTATGCTAGGAGTGAACAATGCCCTCAAAATATGACCCACCTATAGGAGGTTTGCAAACACAACCTGAGGTCTTGTTCCAAGAAAACACCCCCATTCTTCCACCTATAGGAAATGCCCTCAGTGAAACTTGGCAGGGCACCAATCAATTCATAGTAGGGTACCATATGCCTATACAACCTCGAGGTATACAACAAATGCCACTAAATTAAAATACCGTATCTTCACCAAACAAGGTCATCTCAACCTTAGTTGAGAAGGTTAGAGGGTTGGAACTTGCTCAAGCAAGTCAAAATTCACAGTTCATGCAGGCAGGAACTTCCAATCCTCCACATCATCCTAGCCAAGTAGACCTCCTCACAGGAATAGGTACGTTGGGCATGCCTCCTCAGTATTCACAGCAAATGCCAACTAGAACCACGTTTTCTAACGCCGCTCCAGTGGAAAATATAATACCTCCCGGTTTAGTACAAAATAATCCATTCCTGAGCAATGCTCCTCCATACTTAAACATGTATTCCAAATCACCACAGGAAGATATGTTCTCTTCTCCCAACATGTTCGCTCAACCACAGGGATTTCCTTATGCCCCTACAAATACATATGCTACGCCATATCAACAACCCATTCCACCTCCACCCCCTCAGGAAACACCATCAATGGTCGAAACCTATGCGATAGGGACTTATTCAGAATATTTGAAAGAACCTTTGTACTTCACTATACAAAGCATCATGCTTCCAAGACCTCTCCCTGATCTACCCAAGTACAAAGGAGAGGGAGACCCAAATGTACATATTAAGGCCTATGCCACAACCATTCGAGAACTGCTCCCTTGGGATGGAGTTGTTACTAAAATATTCCCCAAAACTTTAGAGGGTATCGCCCTCGATTGGTATTACAGAATACCTAAATCCTTAATACATTCATTTAAACAACTCATTTCAGAGTTCATCAAGGCATTTGACATGAACAAATTGTTGAGAACAGGAATCAGGGAATTCTTGCATATTAAACAAGAACACAATGAATTTGTTGCTCATTTCATCCAAAGATGGCGTGCAGTCCTCTATTATTCAGCAAGCACTCCAAACATGGATCAAATGGAACTATGTGATTTATTCCTTCATTCTCTCAGTAGAGAGATAAAGAAAGAAGTCCAGAAGTTCCCACTAAGAACTTATGATGAAGTGCTCGAGAGTGCTCTCCGAATAGATCAAGCTACAATAGATAGCGGTCGCAAGACATATGGAACAAACGGGAGGTTAATCATCCCCAACCAAAACAATACGACCTATCCTACTACCACAAATGCCAATCAAGGACCTAAAATCCTTAACAAAAACTGCGGAGTGACAACAGATGGAGTGACTGACCAAACAAAAAAAGTAAACGTTGTAAATGTTCCACCACTAGTTAACAATCAATGAAACAACAATTTTACCCCAACAATCAATGCGGTGGATTTTAATCGTCCCCAACAATAACAACAATAGATCCAGACACAGGTCTAAGTCAAAACTCAACTGGATATCAAAACCAAAACCAAAGACAACAAATGTAAAACTTTAATCCTAATAGTCAACAGTTTAATCAGAGTTTTGGACCACAACACGTGCCAAACCAACAACCTAGGAGTTATAATCCCAACTCGTATTGTGGTTTCCACAGAATTCAAGGCCATGACACTAGGACTTGCCACGATTACAATAAGTTCATGCAACGTTTTCCAGAAGAACAAAGACAACTCTTCATAGATATGTTCTTAACAGATTATGTGACACCTATGCCAAATACATTCACAAGGGCAATTTCCCCTCAAAATGCACCTCTTAAGATGTTTAATGATCCACTTCCAAATCACAAAAACAATAATAAATTAAATCCAAATGGGACGAACAAAGGTGTAATGACAGGAAATAACGATCACGAAGCCTCAACTTCACTAAATCCACTTGTCACACCGCAATTAGGAAATCAGCCACGAACCAAGATAGTTGGTCTAGTGGAGTTAGATATTGAGCTACATGTAGAAGCCATAACAAGAGCATGAGAATATTCTTCTCAACCAAATCCAATCTATCTGCTAGAGCCAGATAACATTCAACAAACGTTGGTAAAACCCATAGGTGCTTATGATTTAATTAATGACTTAACAAAGACCTTCTCTCACATCTCCTTTTTAGACTTGTTGAAAAACTCTCCTGCCCATATGGCTGCTCTTTTAGAAGCACTGGGTCTAGGTCATTTAATTAACATCACTCCACCTCCCGAAACACAAGTAAACCACATAGACTTTGATATCCACCCTCTAGGGCAACCAGATAGGGATACCGAGTTTATATTCGACATAAACAAAATGCCAATAGATGCTGAAATTACACGCAGAGGTGATCCGGCCTTACATTTACATGTGTGGGTTTACCATAATTACGTTAAATGTGAAATGGTGGATGATGGGGCAGCAATTAACATTGTCCCTTTCTCTTTCCTTCAAAAGTTAGGATATGGAGAAACAAATTGTTCCACAACAAGAAATATGCTAAGACATTATGATAGCCTTAAAGCTACTTCAATTGGGACTATAATACTACCAGTCACCTTAGGACCCAAGACAATCCTCACCGAGTTTTATATCATAGATCGGGAAACCAACTATAATATGATCCTCGGTCAACCATGGATACATCGCATGAAAGCAATCCCTTCTACGTTATTCCAGGAAATAAGATTCTTACACCTAGGAAAGATATTCGTAGCAAAAGGTGACCCAAAACCATTCGACATACACCTAGCAGACCTAAAGAAAAGACCAGGCATTCACTCTGAGTTTGAACTCCCAACAAACCAACTTAACAAACCAATCGACTCAAAACCGAAAGAAAAATTAATACCTACAACAGAACTAGAAATTACGAACCTAGTCAAGGGCATCCCAGCCCTCAAGGATGAAGCTAACGTTGTAGAAATAGTGTCATTAGGAACTACTGCAAAAATTGTCAAGTTACTAGAACAAGATCTACCAATTTTCCTACCATTTGATTCCACTGGTATGGGATGTACCCTAGGAGTTGGTTCTCTTCCAGCAAAGGAACTTTGCATGGTAGAAATAACCAAAACAAAAGAAAGAGACGTAAAGAATGTCCCAGCATCCATCTTTCCTAGTAAGTATAGGACTCTCCATTTCTATGGAGCTAGATGTCGCTATGGAGCCGAGGCAGGTGTGATCTTTACTTCTCTTGAGGGAAAGATCCTACCTTTTTCTTTTAAGTTGAACTTTGAATGTACAAACAATAGTGCTGAGTACAAAGCCCTCCTCCTAGGCCTCATCATAGCCAAAAGGATCGGTGTTAATAACATCAGAGTGTTAGGAGACTCACAATTAGTTACAAACCAAGTCTCTGAAGTATATGAGACTAGAGCCGAGCACTTACAACTCCATAAAACAATGGTATTAGATCTAAGCAAAGGATTCAACTTCATATCCATTAAGGAAATCCCACGAGAATAGAACCTTCTCACAGATTCAATAGCAACCTTAGCTTCACGTTTTACCCCAAGTAATGAGTTGGAAGATACAAGTTTCAAGGTATTACTTTGTACTGAACCATTGGTGAAGAAAATATCAACGAACCCTCTTCTAACACATATAGCTGAGAATGAATCTCCTATCTTACATCATGTTGACAGTGATAAAATCACTCTCGAATATCTAAATGCCTATGCAGAGCTACACCTTGCTCACCCTATAGTTGATCTTTTCCTAATACCACACTCCTCTTCCTACTTTGGAAATCCCACGATAGAATCTCCTCCACAGAAGGATCTCGATGTCTACGCGATAGAAAACAAAGAAAGCTTGGAACTACCTCCAGCCCCACCTAAATTTGAAGAAGGTAACGCTTCTTTGATAGAAGAAACCATTGACATAAACATTGGAATGGAGGAAGAACCAAGAATTTTGAAGTTGGGATCCTCGCTAACTCTGGAAGAAATAGAAATAAACACCCAAATCCTCAAAGAACATCAAAAGGCTTTTGCATTTAATTATAAAGAAATGACAGGTATCACACCACAAGTTGTGGTACATAATCTTGTTGCTAAACTAGATGCGAAGTCAATTAAACAGAAGTCAATACCAATGAAGTCAAAAGTGGCTCTCATGGTAAAAGAGGAAGTAGTAAAACTTCTTCCAAGTAGGATTCATCAAGCCCAGTCGATTATTCACAATGGGTATCTAATATCGTCCCCGTTCTAAAAAAGAATGGGAAGATACGCATTTGTATAGACTTTCGAGATAGTAACAAGGCTTGTCCCAAGGATGGTTTCCCATCTACCATCCATTAATGTTAGCCTTGATGCAATAGCCAGGATTTAAACTTTTGTCCCTCGTTGATGGGTTCTCACGGTACAATCAGAGCCTAAAATATCTGAACTGGATCAAGCCAAAACCACATTTATAAGTCCCTGGGGAACTTATTGTTAAGTTGTCATGCCATTTGAGCCTTAAGAACGCCGGCGCTATGTATCAGTGAGCAATGACTTATATATTCTAAGATCTTTTCCATAACAGTGTGGATTGATATGTGGAAAACTTGGTAGCCTAGGCCAAGAAATGTTGTGATCATCCAAAAGGTTGGGCTCCGTATCATCGGGTCATGACTAATTGACTATGGTGTCACATTAAACCCAGAGAAGTGCGTATCTCTTGTGTAACATTGGAGGGTGAGGAGTTCAATGAATCAGTCAATTCCTTGCATCTTAAAGAGGGATTGATGTATGCATCGAAGCATCAGCACTATAGGCTGTTATCAATTATGATCCTACATTCGGACGAGTATTCATTTAGTTAAGTTCATTGGGAAACTTAGTTCACTCCAAAGGTTCGTCCCATATTTAAGCTTTGTCATTGATCTAAGGGACTTATCTACTCAAGAAAGATTCATTACGTCAACTTCTGACTGAAGTATTGGCAAGGAGGCATTCAAAACAGTTAAGCGCTTCTTCATTTTCATAACATCACGCTAACTGCCTTTCAAGCCAGATCACCCTTTCATTCTATACTTACGAGCCACTCATGTCTCACTGGCATGCAAGTTGGCTCAAGAAGATGGTAGCCATACCAAGAACACTGCGATGTGTGTTCATTAGTCGAACATTGCTTGGTTATGAAACACGTTACACACAGGCAGAGAGAGAATGTCTTGCCATAATGGTCTATTGCAACAAAATGTTTAAGACATTACATGGTGTCACATCTATCCCGCATATATAGGGTCTTTGGAAATACAGACCACATACTGAACATTTCTGCTCACAGTATCTTAATCTCAAATAGTTAGCCGTTTCATAACCCTAATGGGAAAATTTGAGTTAACATTCGTAAACCAAATTTCCGTTGCCCTACCAATCCTTACAGACTGGTTGAGCTTGCAATCTCTTACTAGATGGGAAAGTGAGCTGGTAGATCTAGACTTTCCCGATGAGTGTATATGCCTTGTCGAAGCTCAGACCCCCCATTGCTACTTGTCCATGGTGATAAGCCCATGCTATCCTCACTAGTAGCATGGGGCATAGATACCTAGGGGGTGCCGCTTGACTACAAAAAACGTGGTAAAAGTCATTATTACCGCTAAATATGTTGTTTCAGAACAAGTTCTCTATTGTAGAATCTTCGATGTCATGCTTCTAAGATGAATCGAGATAGTCCAAGAATTCCAAGAGGATTCTTCATGAAACCCTACAGTGGGATATGTGGGGGCCACTTCGGTGGTCACGCCACCGCTGGCCATCTACATCGGATGGGCTATTTTTGGCCCAGTCTGGATAAACTGCAAAGCAAGTTGCATTCTAAACTATGGTAGTCAGTTCTGAGTAGGATAGGTTTGTAGCATCCTAATTTGGTTCCACCAACTTGGTTTGTCTATCTCCCATCATTACCATTTCAATCACACCTCATACAGCTTGTGCCCCTTTCTAGCTCTAAGTGGTGAGCCCTCGCGTCTTACTGGTTGCGTGGAGTTAGGAGTGGGGCAAGTTCATCTGCTCATCTCATCATACTATGCATTCATCATCGCATTTTGCCAAAATAAGAATGAAGTATCAGAAAATTGCTTATAGAGTTCTAAAGTTCAAGATACTACCATAGTGTCCCAGTGTCATCATCACATCAAGCATCATGAAAATAGATATAAAGTAAAACATTCTATGTACTATCATTTGTTGTCCATTGCATACATTCTGAGAAAGCATATAAAAACAAAAAATTCTAACAAACATCTAACAATACATGTAGAAAGTGAATCACAAAATTCTAGATACCAAGAGATCTAGACCAAAAAGATCCATATGTGTGTGTGTGTGTGTGTGTGTGTGTGTAAATGGGGTTTTATGTACAATGCCATCATGCACTATGCATGGTCAAAATGCTTAATGAGCCCAGAAAAGTACAGAATGTTCATATAAACAATCTAGCAAGAGGTCACTACAAAAAGAGCCAAGTGGCCTCTCAATCCCTATGGGATCCCTCAGAAGGTGCACGATCACGTCTAGGACTCCGTCTACGCCCGATGCTCTAAATGCACTAAGTGCTCGCGAGTCCTGAGTAGTAGTTATAGCCTCGCTATGAGAACGGCTCCTCCTCATCAGACGCTCTACAGTCCTATACCCGGTTAACTCAGTACGGAGGGAGGTCACCATCTTGGCCACATGCCAAATGAGGGGCAAAAACATCGGTATGCCTACCGGCTACTGAAGGCTCCCCTGCATCCGTGGATAGCTTCAGCACGAGTCTTCTCCATGGGGAGCATTAGGGTATCAGTACATACCTGGCAAATCAAGTCTCGCCACTCATCAGTAGTCTCTGTAAGCAAAGGAGAAAGACAAATTAGAAAAATGATCAAAAGGTAAAACCAAGGATGAACAAAAAGAGAGGTAGCAACTAAGGTAATTCTAGCTAAAAATAAATATCAAAAGAAGAGTGGCAACTCACTCGGATCTCCGGGCCTCCAAGAAGGATCTATGGGATCCACGCCTACCACGGATGCTGCACTGCTGACTGATGTCCTCCTCCCATGTCTGGGACAACATGGCGTCCTGCCATGGACTCATCCTCTCTACCTAGGTCCTAAGAAAGTAACTCCTCTGAGACTAGAGTCACCCTCTCAAACGCTTTGCTTTGCCCTCTCAGCCTGTAAGATTTCCTGAGTGTCATGCCACTCAGGATCGCTATCCTCTTCCCCACCTGACTTGCTGACCTCTATGTCCTCGGTCTCCTCCTCCGTCTCTCCCCCTGTGAACTCCTCAGACTCAGAGTCTATATCAATGGGGTCATCACTGTTATGGACGGGACTGACGACAATCCAAAGTAAAGGTGCCTGAGGAGTACTGACTCTCTCTCTCGTGCACATACCACCCTCCTTGGCTGCAATAGGGATCGCCAGGAGTAACAATAGTCCAACCCTGGCCTCTAGGGCCTCCCCTAGCCTCTCAAACTAATCTGAACACTGGCACCACTGGAGAAAGCATGTCAATGTAAGCAAGGCCAAACTGTTGAGGCATTCGATCAAAGGGGTGTGTCTCTACCTTCCCCGTCCTGTCGACAAGCTGCCCTGTAGTAGAGCAAGAAATCAAAGTGAAGGTCTCCTCACCCCACAACCCTGCCATGACCTGATAAGGTGTAGCCTCCATATCCTCCGTAGTTAAGGAAGCAACTGGTTGGTGGGGTGCTCTAAGCACTATCATCTCTATCCATCTAGCTACCCTCACGGCCCCAGGATCTGCCACCTCTATGCCTCTCCCATAAGGGATGATGCGCTCATAGACCCAACTCATAACTAAGGTCGGATGGCTCAACGATTGTCCCTGTAATCGAACCACCCTGTATAAATCGTGATAGGTGGTCCTAAGTATATTGGCTCCCCATGCATAAATCTAACGATGTGCCTCAATCTGTGCGATGATGAGGGCCATCAGTAAAGTAAAGTATCCCCTCCCTTGTCCCTGATCAATCTCGAAACAAGGATGCCCATAATGGCCTGAAGGATCAGAGGGATCGGCAAGCTAGGAATAAAACGAACCTTCACCCCCTTCTTCGAACCAGTGGAGACAACTGCATCTCCCATATAGGTGGCCCACCTAAGTCACCTGAGCTCTGGATACTGTTGTATCAAATGAAAGTCTCCTCCCAATAATCAGGACTCCCAAAATGCGGTAGACATCCTCTAGGGTGATAGTCCACTCACCCCTAACACCTGGAAATCGGAAGGTGTTCTGATCTACATCCCAGTAAGAAAAAAAGTCACATAGTATGTGACTAGCAGGTGTAACATGGGGGACCCGTGTGATCCTCAATATCCCTGCCCTCTTAAGAGTATCCTACTCAGCCTGAGAGAGAGCATCTAACACTGTTGGAAGCCAATCACTCTCCCTCTCTCGGCTACATCTAATGTACTCTTCTTTCTTCTGTAAAACACCCAAAAACACGCAAAAAGAAGCAAGTTAGCATCAAGATTATATTAGAAAAATCATTAAAGCAAGTAGGAATGCTAAAAATGCAAAAATGGACTTCAAACTAGTGTTGTTTTGAGCATTCTAGAGTGAACCCCCACCCTAAGCAGGGCGGCGGTTCCATAACCGCTGCCTTAGAAGGCAGTGGTCCTGTAACTGCCACCCTGCTCAAGGCAGCAGTCATGTCCCGCGATTAAAAACAGGTCACATGCCCTAAAAATGCTTTAAAATGCTAAAAAATTGACCGTTTTAGCTAAAACAAAAGCCTACCCATTAGGTGCCCCCCCTAAGAGACACATTTAAAACTGACATTTCTAAAAATAACCCCCCCATGACAAAGTTTTCATCATTTTTATATTTTGGGTGCAAAAATGTTAAATCAAGAAGAACTAACCTGAGATCTCGCAGGTCAATGTTCCGCTCGCAGAGGCATGATTGTTATCTCGACTACGAACATGTTTCAACTATACTCTCGTCGAAAACCGTCACCGTGGGTCCCAGAGCTCAAAAACTATCAAATCGACACATGCAAATGAATAGGAAAATAAGTCCCATTTTATATATATATATATAGTGTTTTGACTCATTTTGAATACGCCTTTTGCAGGTTTAGAGTGCCGACGGAGGTAAGTTCTCATCCCCATGTAAATGGTAAGTCCTCATTTCATACTAATTTAGTATTTATTTTCGATTTGTTTTATCTATCTGCACTTGAGTCTTCTTTCCATTTTGCAGGTAGCGGGAACTTAGATGGCGACATTTCGACACACGGGCGTGTCAGGTATAATTTCTAAGCTTCCCATTTTGGGTCTGCCATACTCAAACCCACCATTTTACGCCTCTTCATGGTTAAAATGCTTCTTCGAGGGGGCAATATGTACATACCCAAAATTGTAGGGTACCGTACCACCGGAACGATGTTACACATGCCCCAATGATGATATAGGTCACCTCACAAGGTGTTCAGGATCCAGAGAAGCTCACGAAGTATATGTTAACATCCTAAATGCTTTATCCATGTTCCTTGTGCTTTGTTTTATTCCTCTACCTTTCTTTTCTTAGCCTTTTGTCCTTCAGTGACGAAACTCCTGCCCTAACAGGGCAGCGATCCTTCACGCATTTTCCAACACGCTCCTTTGATCTCGACTTGCGTAAATTTTTCAACTTTCACCAGCTTTCTCAACTGCCTTAGCCCGTATTAATGTTTTATGTTCCCTGGAATAGTGTTTCTTCATTGTTTAATGGTAAAAGAGTTCTAATAGGAATTACCTTTGGGTGAATGTGAAATCTATAAATAGTCAGCGTGTTTTCAAGAAAATGGCCCCTCAACTTCTCATTTCCATTATTTAGTCTTTCAAATTCTTGTTTAGAGCTCATTTTGTTTTCATGTTTGCATCCATGCTAGTTTTCCTTTGCTGTTGTAAGACATTCGATCTTCTTACTTCAGTGTTGTTCATTGTTTTTCATACAAATTAGTTTAGAGCATAGTAGTGTCATTTGTAGATTGAATCCATTAGAGTTGCAGGTTGTGCTCTTCACAGAAGGTAGATTCTAGAATCTCTCGGTACACTTGTGTTGTATTCCCGCAATAAAACCCACTAGGAATTGCATACGCCAAGCTCTGTCACTTGTGTTGTTCCTCTCCTACTCGCATTTTATTCGGTCTATATCCAAAGTTGTCATTGTTCAAAATACCTTTTCTGTTGATGCTAGCATATACACGCTCTTCTGGACTCACGTGAACATGAAGGAACAAGGAGATCATTCTGAGGGGAAAAAATCATATACTACTGGATTCGCTATTATTATGCAAATTCCAGGTTTTATCTGTCAAAGTTCTAGTTAAAATATATCAAATAAAGTAGTGAAATATTTCATTTCAGTTAAGTTCCATTTTCAATATTGCCAGGGAAGCTGCGGGGATTGATAGTTTCTGAGAAACTATGATTCATTCCTCACTTCTGAGGTAGGATCGAGAATCTTTCAATTAAGTTAATTAGCTACCTAGTTATTTAGGATAAACTCACAACTGCACAAGCAAGTAGCTACACCGGGCTACCTTGCTTGTTTTAATTTTGTTATTAGATTAGTTTTCATTTTCTGAATGTATTAGATTAGTTTCTCTTTCAATTCTATTCAAAATTCTATCAAAAATACAAAAAAAGAGGAATATATATATGTTGTAGATATATTTTGCATAATTAGTTTATTTCGTTTCAGTTAGGCTTATATTGATCTTGTATGACAATCACGAGACCTAGGGAGCCTAGGGAATACGTTTTTGAGCCAATCGTGCCTCAACCAAATATTGTTGCTGTTAGGTTGTGGAGCCTGTTTTCATGTGTGAAAGGGTTGAAGACTGTACAGTAAGAGTACTGTACACTTTTCATGTATCCTCGTCGGGAAAAAAAAAATTTAGGCGTAAATTTTTTTGGCCTTGAAAAATGCACCCGACATATCAAGAAATGTGCTCTTCTCATATGGGTGAGATTTTTGACCCATAGGTTTATGGGACGGGTTTTGCCCATGGTTTTGATACCCACGGTTTTGTAAAACTGCTTAAGCAGTTGTCTATTTATATGGTTTTATGCATATGATAGAGGCATGAAAAACATTGCAGATGTGTTTTGAATTCGGCTATGAATTCTGTAGAGTTTGTTGAGCATAGCTCCAAACAGATCTGGGTATTGTATTGAGAGAGTGGTGGCTTGTAAAAAAATCTGAGCAAGTGATTCTTGGTGGACGTAGCCCAAATTGGGTGAACCACGTTAAATATTGTCTCCTTGTGTTGTGTTATTTTATTCTGTAATTTTATTTCAAATCTGTAATAAGTTCTACATATTAGTTTCTACTGTTACGATTCTGTGAGGGATTATTCCACATATTTTATCTCTTATTTCCTAACAGTTGTAGCAATAACTGACATAGACCAAAATATCAAAATTCAGGTCTTCCGAACAACCATAGACCTACAAGAAATCAGCACACAGTTAAGAGGATTAAACATAGAAGATGACAAAGCACACACGTTTTGGTCAAATCAACCAAATTATAGACTGCCTTGATAGATATCTGTATGACTGTAGAAGGATCTGAAAGAGAGCAAACATTCGGTTGTGATCCACTAGTCCCACAACCAGACGCAGGAGACCTCCTCATGATATAGACACTAGCTTACGTATCCAAGTTGCCAGAACACCTATTAGGTACTCTGAGAAAATCGTGCAACTCTTAATTCTAAACGTAGAGGCCGAAAAGGCATACGACTACTGGATAATCAGAATCAGGGGTTAACTCTTCATATGACCATAGGAGGTCCACAACAACCACGAACTTACGGTTGTGATCCACAGTTCCCACAACCCAACAGGCCTACAAATCAATCCAACGTTGATGTTGGTTTGCGAACATTAGTATTTAGGTCCTCTCCACTCCCACCAGACATCATCACACAACTATCATTATTAGACGTAACAACCAACTAAGCTAAAGATTTCTGGACTAGACCAGAGAATTGTCCATAAAGAACCAAAAGATCCACTACACATTTAGCCATTCCATTTTCATGACCTTTTCGGGAGATATATACGAAGCACCCATAGGTCATCTTCCACGTATTCCACAACCCATAGATTGGATCACGTTAGAGCTTGATATTGATTGGAGCCTTCGAGCAGCGATCCTCACCAAACGATCTATCACATCGGTTTAGGTTAGGAGGGCCTTATTTGCTTTAGATTTGTAGATCCCACTATTGCGTGTTGAAGACATAAGATTACCTAACTAGCTTATCTGCATCCCGCGTGTATTCCATCCCCACCGGTTGTCTCAGCATGACCTCAGGAGGTCAGGTGCGAGGAAGAGTTACTTGTAGATTCTCATGCTCGCATGTCACTTTTCCATCGTACAGTAACCCTAACCATGCACCAAGAAGTAAGTCTCTCCTCCATCACTGCAAAAAACTGCAAACATGAAGACAACTTCCTCTACCATGCTAGATTCCTATGGATCAACAATACACCATGATCTCATGGATCTGCAATACAAGATCTCACAACATGTGGATCTATAAGAATAAGCAATAACAAGATCTCACAACCTGTGGATCTAACAAGAAGAAACCCTGAGTGCTTTGCATACTATGCAAGCCATTACATGAGACTAAGTAATACAAAGGAAATACAGTAGAAGATAATACCATCTTCTCACCAACAGTGTACCTGCACTTTCCTTCTGTTCAACTTCTCTCCATGAAAGCTCTTGTCTTCATGTAATCTACTTTTTCTTATTCTTCTTCTTCATCCTTTCAACTAAGGATTATGCTCTTCTTCTCATCAACTCATCTAACTCTCTTTAACCCTAGTTTTCTAGCTTATATAAGCTTAAACAACTTAGGGCAACTTAGCCATGAAATTACATCCAATAGATTTGTTTAAAAAAAAAACAATATTAAAACCCGTGACTTAAAAATAAAGTGCTTCGCACAAGTAACTGGCGCCAGTTAGACCTAACCGTGGCCGGTTCCTCCTTTTCCTAACTGACATCGGTCCCACTATACCCGATGTCGGTTACTGTATTTCTAGTCACTTTCCATTGCATGCTAACTGTGAAGCAATCTAGCTCCACAACCTAACAATCTCCCACTTGGAGATAAATTGCTGAACCTCTGTACCTATACCTATACATCACCGTTCTCAACACACCATGAAGCCCATCTATTCTTTCCTTCAACAATTGTCTCAAAGAAAAATAAAACCAAGAATATCAAACCATCTTCTCAAACTAAGAAAATAAAACCATGACTTACCAAACCTGCATGAAGTTACAACTAATCCGTGACACCAAGCCTCAAGCTCCCACTGAATCATAACACCATACCAATTGTTGGTATCAGACAAACAAGCCAACCTGGCTCCTCATACAACAAGCCATCATGATGAACACACCTACAAGAGCTCCCACTCAAACTGAAGTTCTGAGCTTCAATCACATCTGTAGTCATACCTGTAAAACCAACCATGTTCTCCATCCATCTATCCATGTCTCCATGCAACCACCAATGCAACTAACCAAGACAAGTCAAACTAGAATATGTGAAAGCAAAACAAGATCCTGGGTAAAGACATCCCAAATGAGTTCTACTTGCAACAGTGGGTGATTAATCCACATACCTGCATAACTCAAAGAATCCAAACACTACAATCTGCAAATCCAACCCTGCATAAACAATTAGCATGTCCAAGACAATCATTTAGTAGATAACATCTCTCAAGGAGTAACATAGTAATCAAGAGGAAATACAAACATCCCCTACTCATGCTCAAAGAATTCATGTGCAAATCAAACATCTACATCATTATAGACTCACAAAACTGAATCTATCCAACATGTACAAACTCACCATGTACATCCATCCATATCACCATCTCTCCATAAGGTCAAAGTCTGCCACCGACTAACTCCAAAGCCGAATATGAATCCTGTGCTCATGAATGTTAATAACAAACATCCATGCTAAACCATGCCACTAATACCAAGTGCAAATACCAGCAAACATGTCATCAACATACTCTGCACAAACCAACCAAGATGAAAGCAAAAAACAAGGACACCATCTAAAAATGGTAAATAAACACTGCAGTCAAACCTATGACCAAACCGACCACGGTTTCCCCTAACCGACCACAGTCAAATCCTAACCGGCCATGGTTACCAGATGACCGAACACGGTTAACCTTAATCGACACCGGTCTCTGTAATAGTCATATTTTCTCCTTTCTCACCTTTCAAACTCTAAAAATTGCTCTATCATCTAAAACTAGTTGAATCTACCATCAACTATCATCCCTAAGGAATATCCAGGCACCACAAAATAAACTAGAAGTGACATCACAAAGCAATAAACTCAAAGTAACTGAAAATCCATGACTGCTCTCCAAAACCAACTTGTGCCTCATGCCACTCTAAATAGTTGTAATCTGCTCTCATTCTGCATGTGCATCATGTATCCAATCCTACAATGCCAACAACCATGACTTGCTCCCACTAAACATGAAATCCCCAACACTACCTCTAACACCAAGCTCAAAAGCTTATATATCAGTGAGAAATAAAACCAGATGAAAGAACTATAAAATTGATTCCCTTTCTTCTCTGAGAATACTTCTACATCACAGAAGTTTGGACTTCTTGTGAAGTAGGTGAATCACCTTCTCTCAATCCGTATGTATTCAACATCTCTCATTACCTGTGACTGTGTCTAACCATGACTTTTCATTGAGGATCTCATCCTTAGACTAGAAACCCTTGTCCTCAATATTCCACACAACTGGGAAATAAAAGTCAAACAACACCAAGAAACCATAGTGTAAATTTGTGCACACAATCCAAACATAATATCAATTGCTCCAAATGAAAGAAATAAAACATGAACCATATAGGGATACCTGACTCAAAGTCTCAATAGACTAACCAAGCCAACTCCATCCTCTTTCTGATCCATACCATGAAGTGATCTACACTGTCTCTACTATGTACACTCTATGCAAGAAACCTGATCCTCCAAACTAGGACAAAGAACCATCTGCCCTCTCTTGATGTAAAAAACCCTGTACAGATAAGTTGCCACAAAGACCAACCACGATCATCCCCTAACTAACCATGGTTAGCTGACCAGTATCAGTTCCTCTGTGACCGACCTCGGTTCTCAGACTAGTGTCAATGTTGCTGGAACGAACCCAACACCACACAATTTGGCATAGCACACCACACCAGGAGCCTACTTTGACCAAAGCTGATAGTTGAGTTGAGCCAGTCATTTCAAGAAGCATCCAAATCTCGTAAAAAAACAATACAACAAATCCATGCAATAAATTGCATCAACATGAAATACATCACCTTACCAGCACCAAGATACTTAGCCGCATCTTCAACTAAAGTACATGCTTCTCTTATGGAAGCCTCATCTTCGTTCTGTGATACTACCTCTCTACCGAAGCCCATGCATCTAACTGCACCAAGAATGCATAGTTGTTCCTTTTCTCTGTCTAGATCTGCAATCCAAAACCATGCATGTGCAATTAAACCATACACTCAACAAACAAGATACATTCCATACATCTCTTCATTTCTTCAAATCTGTGATTTTTTGTTTATAACCAAGCTGCTTAGTAGCCGACCATGGTCACCCTATAACCGACCACGATCTCACCATGCTGACGTCGGTTGCCACTTAATCGACGTCTATCATTGTGTTCTCTAGCAACCTTACACTTCCAGCTCCCACTTGAGATTCAATCTCTTCCTACGATTTTCACATCAGGAAAAATAAACCCTACTCTCATACACGTCAGTAGTAATTACTAACAAAACCATGAAGCAAACCCTTTCTCTGAAAACTAAAGCCATCGCTATGATACCAATTGTTGGGAATACAAGATTGCAGAATAGTGCTACAATTTAATAACAAACAAAATCATGCACACAGGATCTAAAAAATTCCCCACAAAATCTACAGCAGTGGAAGTATAAACTAGAATAATCCAAATCCCACAAAATTACACACACATAACAAACATGTAGCGTGGTTCACCCAATGTGGGCTACGTCCACCAAAGATAGAGATCTCATATATATATATATATATATATATATATATATATATATATAATATAACAAGAGATTATAAACCAACTATTCTGCACAAGAGTACATGTATCTCTACAAGAGTATCTCTTCCTCCGAGATCTCCTACTGGATCTTCCTGAGTACACTAAACCATGCCTCCATACCACCAATTGTGTCTCCTCCAGATCTCTAATCGGATCTACCTGAGTGCACTACAACAATGCCTCTCAAACATAACTAGATCTCACGTACCTGAAGCTACCCTTCATCTGCCACTGTGCATCCAAGCTCTCACTGTATTATGAATCTACAAACAAGACCTCTAGAAAGATCTACCAATGTGCAACCCTAACCATGCACCAAGAAGTAAGTTTCTCCTCCATCACTGCAACAAACTGCAAACATGAAGACAACTTCCTCTACCATGCTAGATTCCTATGGATCAACAATACAACATTTTATCATGGATCTGCAATACAAGATATCACAACATGTGGATCTACAAGAATAAGCAATAACAAGATCTCACAACAACCTGTGGATCTAATAAGAAACCCTAAGTGCTTTGCATACTATGCAAACCATTACAGGAGACTAAGTAATACAAAGGAAATACAGTAGAAGATAATACCATCTTCTCACCAACAGTGTACCTGCACTTTCCTTCTGTTCAGCTTCTCTCCATGAAAGCTCTTGTCTTCATGTAATATGCTTTTTCTTTTTCTTCTTCTTCCTCCTTTCAACCAAGAATTATGCTCTTCTTCTCATCAACTCATCTAACTCTCTCTAACCCTAGTTTTCTAGCTTATATAATCTTAGACAAACTTAGGGCAACTTAGCCATGAAATTACATCGAATAGATTTTCCTTAAAAAAACAATATTAAAACCCGTGACTTAAAAATAAAGTGCTTCGCATAGGTAACTGGTGCTGGTTAGACCTAACCACAACCGGTTCCTCCTTTTCCTGACCGACGTCGGTCCCACTGTAACCAATGAAGATTACTATATTTGTAGTCACTTTCCATTGCATGCTAACTATGAAGCAATCTAGCTCCACAACCTAACAAGATATACAACTTATTTTATTGTCACTTGAGGAGAATTGAACAGTTAAAGATGATGGTAGGATTGTGGTTCAAATTTTTCCATCTAAGTCTTAAAATGTGCATTGAAACCTTGTAAAGGCATAGTAAGGTCTTAAACCCTCAAAATTGTCACTGAGGCATAATCTAGCAAAAGAAACATGATTTACTAGCTTGAGTATGGTTTAGATACTCCTTTTCATTTGAAAGATTATCTTTTAAATCTTTATTTAACTCATTGAGTCCTAATATTTTCATATTGAGTGTTGTGAAGCAGTAAGAAGGTTTTAAACCCTTGCTACCTTGTTTTGGAGACAAAGTACACCTTAAGGTTTATGTGTTTCTAACCAACTTTTGTCATTTGAAAAACACCTCTACCTCTACATCACCAACCTGTGAGAAAGTCACGAAAAAATAGTAAAATTCACAATGTTAAGGATTACATCTTTATAAGAATGATCAAAACAGACTTATAGGAAGAGTAGAAAAACATATACATCTCTCACCATTATTACCTTCTAATCCAAATTATATTTCTAATAGCTTCTTCAACTCTCTTCCAAATGTACTTAGATCTTCACCTCCCTCTCCTTTACATTCATATTCATCAAATATATATATATATATATATGTAATATATATAAATATAAATATCACTACTCAATCATAATATAAATACACTAATCAATGTCATTTCACTTATAAAGAGGTAAGAAACAAAAATGATTTGAAACAAAATCCAATAAAGATTTATATAGTATGCAATGTTTTAGGACTAAATCTCAGTCTTGCAAGGATATGTCGCAATAAATTTACCAAAATAAAACTAAACCTACAAAATGAGAAAATGATTGTTGTTCAAGTATACTCATTTCACTCTTAATTTCTTTGTAACTTTTTAAAAATTCCTCGGCTATTGATTTAGTGTTTGGATGAATTTTATCAAAATGCAACTCAGGTGACTACAAAGTTACTTCCTTTAATAGACTCATAATTTTCACCATCCTCCAAAAAATAAAAAACATAGAGGTACAATAATTGAATAAATTAATACAATCAAATCCATAAATACAAAGAGAATGCATAACATTGATAGTAAAAAACATGGCGTATATTTTTTTACAGAATATAAAAAGAAATTAATATGTCCAAAATTACTTCATTTCACGGTATGAGAAAGAATCTAAAATCATCAAAATTAAGCTCCAACACCTCTCAAACCCAAGTGAAGATTAGACAGAGGTATTTTTACTTTTTTCAATTGATAATGTGAAGGGAAAGGATTTGCAGACCAATTTTCCACTCTCATTAATATCCATGGTCTTTGCAAAGATGATTTCATGGCCTAGATTCATCAAGAAGGGAAGTTACTTTTCCCAACTAGTATCTAGTTTTGTTTAGATTTCTTTGAGCTTGGTTAGTTTAGGAGTAGTGTAGATATGATTTTGGTATAATAAGTGCTTTGCACACTCTCCATGTTTCACTTGAAACATGTATGATTTCTGTTTGTACATAGTTTTTGGTGAGCTTATTTTTAGCTTTGCACTCTCATATCAGTCCAATCTCCAAAAAAATGTTAACCAATCAGTCTGATTGATATCAGAAATCTAGTGTCAAAGGCCTACCATTTGGATATAGAGTTTAAAGATTAGATTCAGAGCATGATCTGTCATATCATTTAATTCCCAAAATGCACTTCAGAGCTCCTCTAATACAATCTAAACTCCTAAAAATTGTTTGACTTTAGAACTCCTCAAATAATCTGATCAGGTTATGGCACTTTGCACTTAGACTTCATGCACTTTATGCTCTTTTTCTAAAAGACTTAGTATGAAGACTCCGACATGCTCTTTTGACAAACTATACTCTTTTTCTAGACTCAACACTCTTTTTCAGACTCTAACACTCTAAAATGGATCTGGAACTCTAAAATGCTCTTTGGCTTCAAGTAGACTTTAGGTAAACTCCTCATAACTCCTTTTCTGTACTCTAACAATGGTGCTCTTTTCCCAGACTTTAGCGCTCTTTTTAGACCATGGCACTCTTTTTCTAGACTTGAAATGCACTATGGAACTCCTCTAATTTTTGACACAGACTTTGGCACTCTTTTTCTAGACTCTGACTCTCTTTAGAATCCGATACTCTTTAACATCATTTTGTAAGCCTCATAAGCCCAATTAGGCATATTTTGTCTAATTTTGGTTCTATACTATGTTATAATACAATTTTGATTTCTAAGTGGGGCCTAGGAAAATATTAAAAACCTCTAATAGAACTCCAATATACCTTTACACACCCTCATAGTGATCATTTACCTTAGAACATTCAAATTCTAAGCCAAAAAGACCTAAACCCTTCTAAAACCCAAGTTGCCTAAGTAAATAGGTTTATCTAATAGCTATGAGAAGACATTAATGATGAAATGGAAGTAAATAAGGTTTGGGGAAGGGTGACATTCGACCCCTTATGTTTCTAACATCATTTTGAAACCCACATTTTGTTGTAAGGGCCAAAAATACTTCATTTTCCCTCTAGGAGGTAAAATTGGAAATTCAAAATTTTGAATTCCCAGTTTTGGTGGGAAAGCATTTCTAGAGATTTTTAATCTCACCTACCACCATGGAATTATTTTGGGACATGTAGGGAGGTTTTTGTAACATCAAGTGGGAAATAATTTTGAAGTGGAGGCCCCAGGTGAAGAAAAAACCACTCAACAGGGTTTAGAGACAAAGAAATAAGTGTTTTGTGAAGGCAAATTCATCAACCAAGACCATTCCAATCCAAATGAGTATTTTATAAGCATAAAAAGACTTGTAATAGGTTATTAATTCCATGTATCAATTATATCTAACTTATAATAATTATAAAAAATAAATTAATGTTTCTTATTGTTCCTCTAAGAAACCTAGTGTGGTTGAGTACAAAGCTTATTATTTATGTGTGTTATTGATATGATAATGATGAAATACTATTTGATGATTAATTATAAGGTGGTTACACTTCTTCCACATGCGTTAATAGGTCATTTGAAGGTCTTGAGGTCAAGCTAAGATCTTAAACCCTATTTTTTGATAATTTTAGACCCCTTTCAGGACGGTCATACACCATTTGTATTTGAATTCATTCTAGAGGATGCCACCAACTCAATAATTATATAAAGGTACCTAATATTATTAGCACCAATTTTGGAATTTATTGGATTATGGTAATTCCTCCATTTTCTTGTTCAAAGTTAGTGCAAAACTATCTCCTAGAAACCAGTTTTGGTCAATAGTGAATTGTCATGCCCCATTTCTATTTCAAGCCTTTCCATATGATTCACCTAAATCGTATAATTATCTAAAGGTACCCAATATTATTAGTACCAAGTTTTTTAAGTGATTGGATTAGGGTATGTCCTCCATTTTCTTGTTCAAAGTTCAGTGTAAAATTATCTCTTAGGAAACAATTTTTGGTCAATAGTGAATTGTCATGCACCATTTGTATTTGAACCCTTTCTAGAGGATTACACGAAATATAGAATGATATAAAGGTACCCAAAATTATTATTACCAAGTTTTAAAGTGATTTTATTAAGGTAATTACTCCATTTTCTTGTTCAAATTCAGTGCAAAATTATCTCCTAGGAACCAATTTTGGTCAATAGTGAACTATCATGCACCATTTACATTTGAATCCATTCCAAAGAATGCTACCAACTCCAAAATTATATAAAGGTACTCAATATTATTAGTACCAAGGTTTGTAAGTGATTTTATTAGGGTATGTCATCCATTTTCTTGTTCAAAGTTAGTTCAAAATTGTCTCCTTAGAACTGGTTTTGGTCAATAGTGAACTTCCATGAACCATTTACATTTTAAGCATTTCTAGAGGATGAAAAAAAATCTATAATGATATAAAGGTACCCAAAATTATTATTTAAAATTTTAAATTGAATGGATTATGTGAATTTATCCATTTTCTTGTTCAAAGTAAGTGCAAAACTGTCTCCTAGGAACCAATTTTAGTCAATAGTGAACTGTCATGCACCATTTACATTTGAAAGTCTTTACAGAGGATTCCACCAAATATAAAATTATTTAAAGGTACCAAAAATTATTATTAAGTATTTTGGAATTCATTGTATTAAGGTAAGCCCTCCATTTTTGTTTTCAAAGTTAGTGCAAAATTGTCTCCTATAAACCAATTTTGGTCAATAGCGAATTATCATGCACCATTTGCATTTGAGTCCATTCTAGAGGATTCCAAAAAATCTATAATTATATAAAGGTACCCAATATTATTAGTACCAAAGTTTATAAGTTATTGTATTAGGGTAATTCCTCCATTTTCTTGTTCAAAGTCAATGGAAAATTGTCTCCTAGGAACCGATTTTGGTCAATAGTGAACTGTCATGCACCATTTACATTTTAAGCCTTTCCAAAGGATTCCACCAACTCTATAATGATCTAAAGGTACCCAAAATTATTATTACCAAGTTTGGAAGTTATTGTAAATTATTAAGTCTCCATTTTTACTTGTTCAATTTCAGTACAAAACTTTCTCCTGGCGAATGCCTAGTTTTGGAAATAATGTTGTCATAGGTACCATTTGCCGATAGCATAATCCTTTATCAACTAGGAAAACATAACTATCGAATGATATAAATGTGACCAACAAAATTATTATGCTACCAAGTTTGAATCATAATTGTTGATTATGGAGACTTAAGTACTATAAAAATTTGGTTGTTCAAATTCAACCCAAAAAATTAACTTGTACCCATAAAATTTAGGTGAAATAATAAGAAACCTAACACCTCAAAATTAGCCAAATCTAAATTTCAAAAACCCAAATATTCTTGAATTAATGAATATTTTCCACTAAAATTTACACTTTTTGGAAGTGATTGTATCATGGTAATTTCTCCATTTTCTTGTTCAAATTCAGTACAATATTGTCTCCTAGGAACCGGTTTTGGTTAGTATAGAAAATGTACCATTTACATTTGAAGCCTTTACAAAGGATACCACCAACCATATAATAATCTAAAGGTACCAAGTATTATTAGTAACAAGTTTGGAAGTGATTGTATTAAGGTAAGTTTTCTATTTTCTTGTTCAAAGTAAGTGCAAAACTGTCTCCTAGGAACCAATTTTAGTCAATAGTGAACCGTCAAGTATACATGTTGAGTATGTATTATAGGAGTACTACCTCAAAGTTTACACACTGATGGTTTTTTTCACAGATCATATCAGTCCAATTCCTAATAAAATATGACCAATGACGCTTGATATAGGAAATCTAGTGTCGAAGAGATTAGAGTTTAACTCAATTCAAAGCTACTAGAACTTATATTAAAGTGAAAATTCAAGTGAAAAAATGGTGTTTGAGTCACTAGTGGTTAAATCATGTTTTGTGGATATTTGAAAAAGTGATGATTGCAACCCGAGTCAAGTATAAATGTTGAGCTTGTATTACTCGAGAGGACTGCTGAAAAGGTAGAAAAAAGTTTACAAGCTCTTTTATTGAGCGTAAAATAATATTATGTATCTCAAAAAAGAAAACATGGGATTACACTAATTAGTGCACCTGGGTATTGATATACTGGAAACCCATGACTGTGCAAATAGTAAAAATCCTATTTACACTATGTAGAGTTTAGAGATTCGATTTAGAGCATGATTCTTTATATCAGTTAACCAATCAAAAAAAATGCACTGCACAACTCCTTTAATGCAAACCAAATGCTCCTGTAAATGGACTCTAGAACTCCTCTAATGCACTACAGAGTGAACTCTATAACTGAGCAATACTACATTTGAATGTTATTTTGTAGACTTTGTGTAGAAATTTTTCTAGACTCCGATTGTTATTTGCCAAACTTATAGCAGCTCTGTCAGCTAGACTTAGATGCTCTATAGGAAGTCTTGTGGATGAATAACTCAATTCCAAATCTTCTAGAACTGTATCTAGTCCCTTAAAATTCAAGTGCCAAAATGGAGTTTTAGGTAGTTGAATGTGTTAGGTGGAGGTTAACATGCCTAGTTACGATCCTTTATTGCAGATAAATAGTCAAGTATATGATTCACTTGTTTGAATTTTGTAATTGACAATTGGGAGCTAAGCCATAAGTGAAAAAGATGCCCAAAAGATTAAAAGCTCTTTTAGTTGAGGTGCAGAAATCAGGGGCATCATATCAACCTAGACGTTGTTGTCCTGGATGGGCCTTGGTGTCTAAAGAAAAGGTAAATGAACCACTATGAGTGTATGATTGATATCAAAAAAAAAATCTAGTTGTCAAAGGTTTTCCATTTGGATCTAGAGTTTAAAGATCATGTTCAAAGCATGATTTGTCATATACAGTTAAGAGCCAAAATTCAATATGAAACTACTCTAATGAACTTCTGATCTCCTTAAATTATCTCTAAAACTCCTCAAATGCACTTCAAAACTTTGTAGGTAGACTCTAGCGCTATTTTTCTAGACTCCAATGCTCTTTTTCCATACTCTAACACTCTTTGCGAAACTTTGACACTCTATAGCTAGACTATGACACTTGAATAATGGACTCTAATGCTCTATAGGAAGTCTCTAGAGATGAATAACTCAATTCCAAAGTTTTTGGAACTTATCTAAAGAAATATTCAAGTTCCAAAATGGTGTTTGAGGTGGTTCAATCATGTTTTGTGGAGGTTAAAAGTGTTGATTGTAGCCTGAGTCAAGTATAAATGTTGAACATGTATTATGAGAGGACTTCGAAGGTAAAACAAAGTTTACAAGTTATTTTCTTGAGTGTAAAATCATATCATTCTAATCTCCAAGAAAATGTGAACCAATCAATCTGATTGATATCATAAATCTAGTGTCAAAGGCCTCCCATTTGGATCTAGAGTTTAAAGATTAGATTCAGAGCATGATCCGTTATATCAATTAAGACAAAATGTAGTCTAGTGCTCCTCTAATGTACTATGAAACTCCTTAAATAGACTATGGCACTCCTCTAATTCACTTTGGAACTCTTTACGAAATGCTTACACTCTTTTTTTAGACTTTGGTAAACTCTTTTTCCAAACTCCAATGCTCTTTTGCTAAACTTACGACACTCTGTAGCTAGATTGCAACACTCTATATGAAGTATCTAGAGATGACTAACTCAATTCCAAAGCTACTAAAAATTATCTAGAGAAAAATTCAAGTTCCAAAATGGTGTTTGAGGTGGTTCAATCATGTTTTGTGGAGGTTAAAAGTGTTGATTGCAACCTGAGTCGAGTATAAATGGTGAGCATGTATTATGGGAGGAATACCAAGGTAAATCAAAAGTTTACAAGATATTTTATTGAGTTCACAATAATATTGGTAGATATCCAAGAAATTGTGAATCACTGAGTTTCATTGATATAAAAAATCTAGTGTCGAAGGCCTCCCATTTGGATCTAGAGGTTAAAGATCAAATTTAGAGCATGATCTTCCATATCAATTAAGAGCTAAAATTCACTCTGGAACTCCTCTAATGCACTTTGAAACTCCTTAAATGGACTCTGACACTCCTCAAATGAACTTTGGAATTCTGAAGGAAGACTATGGAACTCTTTTTCTAGACTCAAGTGCTCTTTTTCTAAACTAGACTCTTTCTAGACTCTACTTCTTTGTACTAGACTCTGACACTTGACTAATGGACTGTGATGCTCTATAGGAAGTCTCTAGAGATGACTAATTCAATTCCAAAGTTTTCCAAACTTATATAAATTAAAATGCAAGTGCCAAAATGGTGTTTGAGGTGGTTTAAGCATGTTTTGTGGAGGTTAAAAGTGTTGATTATAGCCCAAGTCTAGTTTAAATTTTGAGCATGTATTATGAGAGGGATGACAAGGTAAAACATAGTTTACAAACTCTTTTCTTAAGTGTAAAATCATATTAGTGTGATCTATAAGAAAATGTGAACCAATTTGTTTGACTAATATCATAAATCTAGTGTGAAAGGCCTCCCATTTGGATCTAGAATTTAAAGATTAGATTCAGAGCATGATCTGCTATATTGGTTAAGAGCTAAAATACACACTAACGCTCCTTTAATGCACTATGACACTCCACAAATGGACTCTGACACTCCTTTAATGTACTATGAAACTCTATACAAAGGTTTTGGTACTCTTTTACCAAACTCTTATGCTCTTTTTCTTGACTCCAACGCTCTTTTTCCAGACTCTGGAACTCTGTATCTAGAATTCAACACTCTATAGTGTGAGATTGGATAGTGAGGATCAAAATAGAAACCCATGCACATCAACAAGGTTGAACTCCAGTGGAATCAAACACGCTCCTAGTAATCAATAAGAGATTAATAAAACAAAAAGAATCATGCATAAGGGAAAATAGTTTACTCATACTCATAGATCAAAATAAGAGGGTACATATGGGAGTGTTGTGTAACTCTCATGCTTGAACAATCATCCTCCCATGAGGATAAAAGGAGTTACAATTCCCAAGATGGAATGTAACTCCCGTATGACGCCAATGACGTGTATGACAATGATAGAATATGTCATATTTCATATAACTCCTAAATACCTATGACCTCACCTATGTGAGATGAATCACCATGTGAGGTGGAGCATGCCCTGAGGATGAAAAGTCGAGTACCTCACACCAACGCCTCCTTCATCAAAGTTGAGGTACATGCATGCAAAGATTAAAAAAGAAAGATAACTCCCCTAGAAAACTAATAAAGATGCATCATATGGGTCCCTGAAAAATAAAGGCTTGATGAGGTACCCATGTACAAACTATAATATTTCTATAAAATAAGAAGAGGATAAGAGGAATAGAAATACCAAAGAAGATGGGTGGATGCAGAAGACCTCACCCCAAGAAGAGAGTGCAAGTGAAGGAACTTTGCTTCAGTGAAGGGCTTGGTAAAGATGTTTGCAACTTGGTCAAAAATTCTGACAATACTGCAAGTTGATGATGTCTCCATGAATCAAATCCTGTATGAAGTGCATGTGGATCTCAATATGCTTCATCTACTGATGTTGAACCAGATTTCAGAAAATCAAGATGGTGCTCATGTTGTCACAATAAATGATAGTAGGCCACTAAAAGTTAATACAAAACTCTATCAGAATCCCCTGTAACCAAACAACTTTCATGGCAGTGTTGACTACTCCCCTGTACTCAACCTCTATAGAAGATATCGCAATTGCATTCTATTTCTTTCTCGACCAAATGATAGAACCTGAACCAAGAGAGAAATTATAGTTTAAGGTAGACTTCCGATGATCGAGATCAATGACACAATCAAAATCTATAAATCCAACTAGATCAATCTCTATCCCTCTTAAGTAGTGAATGCCATCAGTAATGAGTGCCACGAACATAGTGAATGGTCCATTTCTTAGCTGCTTCTCAATGCAGCTCATGAGGCTCCTGCATAAATCTGGACATGATGCCAATAACATATGAAATATCTATCCAAGTGTGAGTTATAGATCAAGACTCCCCAACAATCTGGCGATAAAGGGTACCATCAAATAAGGGAGTGGAGTAATCAACAACTAACTTAACCCTGAAAAGGAAAAGAGTACGAGATGGCTTACAATCATACATGTGAAACTTGACTAGTAATCAAGGGTGTACTTAAGTTGTGCAATCACAATTCTTGAGTTAGATTGAGTAATTTGTATCCCAAGAAAGTAGTGAAACAAACCTAAGTCGGTCATGGAGAACTTATTGTCCAAGGCAGTCTTCACAGAATCAATGATCAAGGAAGAACTACCCCTGATAAAAAGTCATCAACATACATAATGAGGATGAGCATGGAGTAATCCTGCCACAAAATATAAACATTAAGGTCAGAGTGACACCTAGTGAACCCTGATGCAAGAACAAATGAGTCCATCTTGGAATACCAAGCTTGAGGGGCTTGTTTAAGGCCATAGAGAGACTTCTTTAACTTGCAAATGAGGGATGAATCATGGACATAACCCAAGGGTTATTCCATATAGATATCTTCCTCTATGTCTCCATGAAGGAAGGCACTCTTAATGTCTATCTAATGGACTTCCCATTTGTTCATGGTAGCGATGGCAAGGGTCAGTCGAATGGAATTCATCTTCACAATGGAGAGAAAATGTCTCTGAATAATCAACCTCAACTACCTGGGAGAAACCCTTAGCTACAAGTTGCGCTTTACACTTCTTGAGATTCCCATTGACACCATACTTTGTTGGTACACCCCTTACACCAAACGATTTTTCTTATTTTGGAAGAAGGGGTGAGATCCCAAGTATTGTTCTTCATGAGTGAGGAATACTCCTCATCCATGGAAAAGTCCCACTCAGGAATATCAGAATCCTCTCGAAAAGATAGAGGGTTCGAAGTGGAGGAGAAGAAGGTGTGGGGTCTAATGAACTTTGAACGAGTTTGTCTCTCATACGAAGGATCCCCTATCTAATCTTTAGTACTTTACAAGGTTTGCTTATCCTAACAAGGACTAGGAGGAGATTCAGGCTCAGAATATATAGATTCTTAACTTGAGTGAGAAGGTACAAAGTCCTCATCATCACTACTGCCATAATCAAAAGACTCTAAAGCATGATGAGTGGAGGATTAAGAGGAGGAGGAGGAGGAGGCTTAACAAGATCATCATCTGAAGGATCAAAATCAGAATCAAAGAGGGGTATAAGGACCTCAGCAGATGGAGAAGTGGAAGTAGAAGATGACTCATCAAACTTCACACTTCTCTCAATATAAATTTGATGAGTAGTAGGGTTCAACAATCTATAACCCTTCATGCCATAGGATACCCTACAAAGATACAAGGTATGGATTATGGTTCGAAGGCCTTGCGTCTGTTTTTTGGAATCTGATCCATAACGGTTGATTTGAAAGATGTGAAAGTGTTTAACATCAGGTTTTCATCTAAACCAAGCTTCAAAGGGTGTTATCCCTCTTACTGCCTTATGTGGAACATGATTATGAATGTAACAAACACAGTTCATGGCTTCGGCCCAATACTACAGAGGAAGGGATTTAGAGTGAACCATACAAGTGGCCATCTCCTTAAGTGTTTGATTCTTTCTTTCTGCAACTCCATTTTGTGAAGGGTTGTAAGCAATTGTATGCTACAAAGCAAACCTTCAGAGGTATAGAAATCAACAAACCTATTTCTCACATATTCACCTCCATTGTTAGTTCGAAGAACCTTAATAGATCTTTCATCTTGTTTCTCAGCAAAATCCTTGAAGTCTTGAAAGTGATCGAAAACTTCATATTTCTATTTGAGAAAATACACCCAAGTGTAATGCGAAAAAATCATCAATGAAGGTAAGAATATAGATGTCTCTAGTAAACGAGGGATATTAGAATGGGCTATAAATGTCACTACAACCAAGATATAAGTGATAAGAAGATATCTAATCTTTTCCTTGCCAAAAAATTCTTTGGGGTGCTTCCCGAGGGCAAAAACCTCACAAATACCCTTAGAAAATTTGACGTAGGGTAACTTATTGACCCTCTCATTTTGTAGCAATTGTTCAAGCTAACGATAATTAAGATGACCAAAATGCTCATGCCATAGCTTGTTAACCTCATTTGAGTGATTAAGTGAGGCAACAAGTATTGAATCAGAAGTAATGTGGGAGAAGGTGTACAATCGTGACTGATGATCCACCTTTCCCTCAGCCATTGTAGAATCACTATGAAGCTCATGAATAATAACTTAGTTAGGATAAAATTCCACTTGTATTTCCTTCACCAAGATGAGTGATTTGGTAAACCTATAGGATATTGGGAATACCCAGCACATGGTTCAATGTTCCACCATCTACTTCTACCGATCCATTACTGAAAAATGACATCAAAGTATCATCACACAAAGTGATTTGGGACATGCCACATGGCTCAATGTTGGAAAACTCAACATGCAAAGATCTCATGTTGTGCAAGGCACTGAAATCAATGATCCACGTCGATAAAGGAACAAATCTAGCTAAAAGGGCCTTTCCTTTCTTCTTTTGAGATTTAGACTCCTTCATTTTGGAAGACTCAGACTTCGGAGCATTTTTTTTATAGATTCAAGAACACCTATATTATTGTTCTCAAGTAAGTGAGTTAGGTGATGTATTTGTTTTCTCATACACTAATGCTCCTCGTGTCCAGTCATCTTGTAATAGAAACACTTACACTTTTCCTTCTTCGCTTTAGGCTCAGAAGTAGAAGTTTCATGTTAGATTTGGTTTGGGTTTGGTTGGTCTTGGTTTCCTTCTTAGGTTGCTCCTTTATCTATTTCTTCTTTTCATGTTTATTATCCTTTTTCTTACTAGTACTTTCTACAAGGGCATGTGACTTGGATTTGAGCAATCCCATTTGAATCAACTTATCCTATTCTCAAATGAGTTGGGATGAAAAGTTATCAGATGAGGGAATATTCCAAGCAACTCCTAGAGATTCTTTTCTAGCATGGAAATAAAAAATGAAGACGAAGTATTTGAGATCAAGTTTAGAAAGAATTTCCAAGATCAACTGGGAATCCTTCTTCTCAACTCCACATTCTTTCAATAGTAATCTAGTGTGGAGAAACTTTGAGAAGAAATCCTATAAATTATCAAAGTTACTAGGAGTTAATCATAACAATCCATCCTCTAACTCATGTGATCTCATATCATATTATTTTCCAAATATATCATCAAGATTTTTCTAGGATCCATCGAGTGTTGTGGAGGACTCGATGTGGAAGAGAAATTCGAGAGAAACATACATACATAGAATACATAAGGCTTCGTCACATCGGTTAAACCACATATATTTTTTGGGTTTAGCAATTGGTTCTTTCTCCACTCCAACAATGAGACGAAACAACCCTTTACCCTATAATTTCATAACCATTTTTGATCTCCATTCAAAGAAATAAAAAAACGTTAGAAAAGGAACTAAACTATCATTCATTGTGAAGAGAGAAAGAGAGAATGCAGAAAGCAAGGAAACACACAACCACCCTAAAACAATATTTTCACCCCCTATTTGTGATAGTTTGTTTTAGTGCATTGATTGTAATCAAATGTGAATGTGCATCATGAAATAGTTGGCCACTCACCTTACAATCAACTTAAAAACACACAAGTGTAGAGAACACAATCAAATTTCAAGTGATCACAACAATTTGACATCATAACAAGCACAAAACAAGGTGAAAACAATAAAGAAGGGAGAACAAAGGATATGGTGGATGCACTCACTAGCCCATAAGCAATAACATGAGTTTGAATACAAGAAAAAAAATGAATCAAAATGATTCAGAATCTTCCTTAAACGTAATAAAGCCTCTATCAAGCAAAAAAATGCCCCTTCACAAACACCGATTAACAATGTCCAATAAAACTTGTTTTACAAATACTTTACCCAATTAATTTAACTATTGAAAAACAACTCAAAAAATTAAAAGGGGTTTAATTGACAAAATAGCTAACCTCTAATTAATTAAAATGACCTACTTAAGTTTTTAATTTTCCTTCCTTTAGAAATAAAAAACCACCTGTTATTAACAAAAGCTAATATATGATTATTAACTTAGGCTATTTTTTTAATTTTAGAATAACCTAAGTTGTATATAAAACTTATATCAAAACAAAACAATGAGTTTGAATAGTGTAAAGGAGGGAAAGGTTGAACAATGGGTCAAAGGAGGGGGACTGAGAACCCAAATGACATGCGGGTGGCTTGAGGTAGGGGGCTTGGGATTTAACTCAACATTATAAATGACTAAGTAGTGGTCAATTACAAACACGTTGAGGGAGGCAGAGGAGGCAGGGGTTGTTTTGAGGTTGCACACATGGAGGAGACGGTGGGTGGAAATGGTCAAGATGAGCTCGAAGCAGGGTGGGGAGCCAATGATAAGGACATTTCATAGGGCTCACAGGAGAACAAGACCGAGCTTGCGGAAATAACACATGCACCAAACATGGTGAAAAAGAAGGAAGAGCTCAGGGAATGCAGGATCAACCAAACGAGTAGGAAAAAATCAAAACTAGGAAAAATAAAAAACTTAGGTGACACACCAAGCAAAGCAAGCTATATTAGGAGAGAAAATGATGAACCAATGAGGTTAGATAGGGTCTCAACCAGTGCAAGACACAACATGTCGCACAGGGCTCAATGTGAGCTCATGGTAACGAGATTGGGTGAGGTCTAACCCAACCAAAAATAGGCTTGGGATGAGCTCAAACACTAATGAGCTCAATATGGGCAAGAAAACGAGTAGCTCATCAAGCCAAAACAACACGAGGAAAACACAAATTTCCAAGGAGCTTAGGACAGAGCTCGCTAAGTTGGTAGAGGGAAGGAGGAGCTTGGAGGAGAGAAGGAAGTGCAGGGCATGAGGAAGGAGCTAGATCTTGAAGGAAAACACAAAAAACCCAAAAAAAGGAATTTAATGCATATTTTCCAAACACACACCAAAAAACAAATAAATACCTCCAGACAAATATTTTTCACCAAATTTAGCTGTAACTAGCCAAATCTAGTAGAGAAACCCCTAAATATGCACATGCACAAATCAAACCATAAAAACAAAAAATCCAAACATTTCAATAAAATAATTAAAACTTGCATGAGAAGTGATAATAAATGAAACCATAATTATTTAAAACTAATAAATGCGAGTACATGTTTACTGAATTATATCTCTGCTACCATGTGATATTAGACAACAAGGATCAAAATAGAAACTCGTGCACATCAACAAGGTTTTACTCCAATGGAATCGAACATACTCTAAGTAATCAACAAGAGATTAATAAAAACAACATGAATCATACATAAGGAAAAACAATCTACTCATACTCATAGATCATAATAAGAGGGTACATATGGAAGTGTTGTGTAACTCCCATGCCTGGAAAATCATCATCCCATAAGGAGAAAAGGAGTTACAATTCCCAAGATGGAATGCAACTCCCATATGATGCCAATAACACATATGCCAATGACAGATTCTATGATGGAATTTTTCATATGTCATATAACTCCTAAATACATATGACCTCACCTAAGTGAGATGAATCACCATGTGATGTGGACAATGCACTGAAGGTGATAAGGCAAGTAGTTGTAGACACAAAAGCATACACTTGGGTACATTTCTATGTCCTAAAATCATGCTAGCATTTACATGATTCCTAAGCAAGGAAACTAGTGATTGATAACTATCTTTGGCCTCTTTTCTTTATCTCTTATTTTCTATTTGGCCTTACACACCCTAAATCTCAGTCAAAACTTTACTTATTTATATTTTATGGCTTTAGACACCAGTGCTCAGCTACGACAACAACACCATTGTCCCCTCTGGGTGCCCCTGACCCTTTCCCACCTTGCTCGCTTCCTTTGAGTATCTTTTATATTTTGGGCATCTTTCTCACTTATGGGTCGGTCTTCCAGTTTTCAATTACGAAATTCAAACAAGGGAATCATATAAATACAGAGTTATGTGTTCAAAATCAAGGACCAAACACTAAACATTACTATCATCATCTAAGCTTACATTAAAAAAGAACCTAAAGCACTCCAATGCATCCATCTAGCATCCATTCAAGGGAAAAGGGTTGTATACTTCTACATACACAACATAGGAAGGGGAAGTTAATTTTATTCCATCCACACATTCTACTACATTGCTACATTCTAGCTACAACTTGTTATCAAGTGCAACTTGTGCAAGGGAATCCTAGGGAACAATTTCTACACACACCCACAAGAACTACATGGAGTCTGAGATGTAGTGTAGTGCTCGGTCATAAGTTCACTCTCTGGGTGACTATTGGGGTCATTTCGACTCCCCATTCTACATTTTTCATTTTAGGTTTGGTGTGGTTTGTGGGCTTATGTAGGTGAACTTCTTTTTTACAGGTTACAATTATCATCGACTATCATAGTGCGAATATCAGGTGATCAATAGAGAGTGACTGTGAAACCCTAATGACACAAGAGAAACTATTTCCAGAGCTTTTGCACAGTCACGAGTACCTAGATCCAGTAACCAACACTTAGGTGTCATTGTCCTACCATGGGTTCCCCTTTCTGTCATTATTTGTGAGTTGTAAAATTTACAGAGATTAATTACAACATTATTTACATCTTGTTCATCACTTATCCCTACCCATATAAGTTTCAAATTACATAAATATAAGCTAAGTCATATTTTCTCCCTCTTTTCCTATGTCATTTATGTATTTTATCATTTATACATCAGTTACTCTAAAATTATATTTAATTCAAATTAAATTAAATCATTTGATGAACCCAACCACTTAAACCCTACCTTTTGAGTATGTGTCAAAATCTATCTCCTTCTTCTGAATTCATGGATCAATCTTCATATCCTTATTTTACTCCAACCAAGGTTTTTGGCATGGCTACTACTGATGTTAATTTTATGCAAGTTTGTATCATCATCCTCCACACTTCATCACTCTAATTCCTAATCCAACCATCAATGTATTCAGCACCCACAACACTCGTCCTCCTACAACTCCACCCATATTTTTCCCACCACCTATCACTTCAGCAATTCCTACCATCGCCTCTAAGGGTTATCACATCATTGAGCAACTTAAGAATACACCAGCAAAAATATCTTTTTGATCTCTTGTGTAATGCACCTGATTATCATCATACATTAGAGGCCGCCCTTCGTTACATCCACATTAAAAATAATAATTCACTTGTTGCCTTTACTCACCTCATTCAAACCCTCAAAAACATGTTATATCTTTTAGTGATGAGGATATGCCTCCCTTTGTTGATGACAATCCCTTTGCACTTTTTCTTATCTATTATTGGTGCTATTTATATTAAGTGTGTGCTCATTGATAATGGATATGTTATAAATCTATGTGCTCTCTCCCTCCTCAGGAAAATAGGCATCACTGATAATTTAATTAATAAATCCTCTCAAGTCATTTGCGGATATTGATTCCACTACTCGCACATGGATGGGCACTATCACCCTACCTATACAAGTTGGGCTTAAAATTGTTCCCATTATATTCTTTGTTGTTGGTGCCACATTCCAGTTCAATTTATTACCTGGTAGACCCTAGATTCATGCAATACATGATGTTCCCTCTACAATTCATCGGTGTATTAAATTCGTACATGATGGCTATGAACATACCATTGTTGTGGACCTTCACCCATTCAATTTTTTCTGCATTGAATCCATCACAACCTATTTCATATCACAATATTAGTACATATGATGTTGGTCAATCTAGAACTCATAATCCCTCTTCTACTTCTACGTGTGTAATGGAATAATTTTAAGTAATTATACTCAAATGAAATAAAACCCTAAGTATGCAAAGATGTAAAAGGAAAGGACTTAGTTGATTGTTGGAGGTTGTCGCAAGTTGATGTAGGTCTGATAGTTGGATTCCAAGAGAAGAACGATCACTTAGAAGTCCCGTAAAGGCCATATATTAGGATATAAGATATTGACCCACATAGGAAGGTACTCGAGCACCCCGCGGTGCCCTGGTCAGGTAGAATAGGGCACCCTGGTCTCTGTAAAAGCTCAGAATCTAATTCTAGGTGTCGCAAAATGATCTGAAATATCTTCTATCTTTCACACTGGATTTTTCGAACTGTACATCGAGATGTATGAAATAATGCAAGATGAAGGAATGACCTACAAAAGACAAAGAAGTATCAAAACCCTAAAAATAAAAGATGCAAAATGAATGGGTCGGACTGACCTCAGCTGCCACAACAATGGGCTTACTAATTTGAGTGTTGCACTACATTTCAGACCCAAATGTAGTTTGGTGTGTGTGTGTGTGTGTGTGCATGTCGTGCCCTAGGTTCTCTTGTGTCAGTCGCACTTTGTGAAGTAACGAGCAATAATAACTATAGAAAATGTAATAGCATGTGTGCATGGAATAGAATAGAATCCCTCCCCATATGATGTGTGTGTTGATGCAAATCTCCTAGCCTTGATGCATGACACTATGTGGATGCAAGTGATGCAATGGATGCAACTCTAGATGGAGTGATAGTAGTATGTGATGCTAGGACCCTCATTATGGTCTCATAAATTTATATTTATAGGGTTCTCTTGCTCTAATTTTGTAATTAACCTCGACATGGCTGACTAGGAAAAATATAAGGATGAAAAATGGCTAAAAGAGCCCAAAAAGAATTGGGAAAGTGGAAAAGGATCAAGGCACCCCAGGGTGGGACCAGGGTGCACCCCGGGGCACCCCAGTATAGGCATGGGTGCCCCGGTTTAGACTAAAATTATGGGACAGTGATGAAATAGTTGGGCATGAATATGAAAATATATGGGAATGATGAAATAAAAGGTAAAAATAAGATGGCCAAAAGGTGGGATTAATTAGTACTTTATTCACTTGAGAACCTTCTAAATAGTAGTATGAGACCAGGCTAAATAATGCCTAAAGTGCATGATTTTGTGACTACATTTTTCCCCCACTTTATGTTGGTGAGTGGAACGCTTGGTAACATAAAGTAGATAGAGATGTGTACCTGATATCCATGTAGAGTGTAGTAGAGACGTGTCGATGGACTAGACTCAAGCGTGGAATGACAAAAATAAAAAAGTGGAGGAGCATGGATTCTAAAGATGAAAAATGTGCATAAAAAGTGATGAGAGTGAACCTAGGGTGAAACATGTGTGTAGTTGTTACGGTGTGTAGTGTACCTGCATGGTTAGTAAAGGAAAGTGTCATCGTGGTGTGTTTTCATTTCATCATCATTCATGTGTCTTTGTTGTTGTTGTCCCCAATTTGACTACTTATTTCTCATACGGCCAGACCTGCAAGGAGAAAATGATCAAGTAGTCAAATATGTATGTATGTAAAAAATGTTGTGTAAAATACACATGTGTATATAAATGTGTAAAATATACAAATGTAAAATACGTGAAAATGAAAGTGTAAATGGAACATGTGCACCTAATCCATGTTAAGAGAAAGGGTGTAAAAGGATATCCTGTACTACTGTGAGTTTTTTGGACGATCTCACACCACCCTTGCTGAAGAAGTGTAGGGAGGAAATGCTCTGTGTCCTCCAACTCTAACCGCTTCTGCTGAAATGTGTGAAGAGATCTCTATAACATCCTAGTTTTTTGGGTGATCTGATGCCAACTGGCCGAAGTAGTGTAGAGAGGCACACCCATTGTAACCCCCAAGCCTGTAACTGCTTCCCAGAAATGCCAAAGGACACCATGTCCTGTAAAGGCCATTGTGTATGGAGTTTGTAGACTGGTCTGAACTCACTTGCTGTATGTAAACCATACAATGCCAAGGGCAAGAAAGTGCACTGTACTGAACTGGTGTAAATATGTTGTGTTAGTATGTAAAACCCTCAATGATTCCCCCCTCTTTGGGGGGCACATGCGACATCACTGAAAGGAGAATGTGGCCCCAAAAGAGGACCTACCACACTCTGACCTGTAGAACTCTTCCCTGCAGGGGGAAAGGGAAAGCACTTGGTAGAAACCAAGGCACACACAAAAGGGGATGGCTAGCCAAAACAAGTGTTAGTCTGAAAACACATGCATGTAATAAGACAAGTGTAAAATACACAGACAATGTAGTAACTACCAAACAAAGTAGTGTAAACATGCAAGAAAATAAGTAGACCACACAAAAGTGGGTTGCAAACATGGGACATCACTCACGATGTTGCAAGACATGCAAGGTCATCATGGCCACAAACAACAAACAAGTGTGCACACAAACAAAGGGAAAATCCCACATACAATGGAAAACAATGGAAGACAAGTAGAAAAAACAAACAAGTAGTCATGGAGACATGTAATCCTACAAAACAAGTGTTGCACATGGAACACCCGTTAGCATGTTAGAGCAATAACCAATATGTCAAAACATGTATGATCAAGTAATATAAGATGCTAAGTACAAAATGAAACAATAACACCTGGATAAGATGAATGTGGATGCCCCCAGTGACCAGTATAGGAAGGGTAGAAGGTGAGCATCCATGCCACGTGTAGAGTCATGTATCTGCGATCACACTAAACAAAGGCATGAATGCACATGTGTGTATGATATAGATAATGACATATAAGAAATCAATCTAACATGTGTAGTAAAGTGATCATGCAAAACACTAGTAAACAAGAGTAAATGCCCCCAAGACAATGCAGTATGTTGTGGATGGATGGAATGGAATGCAAGATGGAATGATAGGAGCAACATGCCCCCTGAGTGGATGGAAGTGTATGTAATGAGGTTCATTTTGTTTTCCCCCTCAGCAGTCAAGAATGAACCGTAAATGAGAGTGTGTCATTGGGAAATGGTCGAGTAGTGTGGTTGTGTCTAGCACATTGTGATGAGTGTGTATATGTAGTGGTGATGAGATGAGACATGTGGAAAGGATGTGCATGAACCCTATAGCCAAAGTGTATATCATGACTTGTTGAATGGATGAGTGATGATTTATCCCTAAGTGTATATCACTATATGATGAAAGGATGAGTGATGATTTATCCCTAAGCATATATCACTATAAGATGAATGATGCGTGATGATGTATATCACTATAAGATGAATAGATGGGTGACGATTTAGCCTAAAGCATATGTCACTACAAGATGAAAGGAGGGAGTGGTGATGTAACCTAAGGTGTATACCACTACAAGATGATAATGGAGGTGGTGATTTAGCCTAAAGCATATACCACTACTAGAGGAAATGATGGAGGTGGGTGATGATTTAGCCTAAAGTGTATGTCACTATCCTAAGAATGTCATGACATGTGATGAAGTGTAAGGTCCATTTGTGGTAAAACCTCAACAGTGTAAGGTCCATTTGATAGGGTAAACCCAAGTGATGAATAGGGAGTATGGATGGTGTGAGGAACTAAAGTAGTGATCATAGGGTGTGTGAATGTGTAATGTGAGTGAAGTGAATAACAATGTAGTATAGAAATGGTAATGATAAAATGTAAAATAGACCATAGTGAAATGTAAGTATTTGATTGTAAATGCATCATGTATGGACCAATGCAATGTAAGATGTGTAGGGTATATAGGATATGTAATATGTAAGATGCAGTGATAGGTGTAGATAGAAATAGAATATGTAATGATAAAATGTAAAGCTAGACCCATATGTAATGTAACCTAGCGTAGTATGTAGAATGTATGTGGAAATGCGCAGTGTATGGCGGTACTATGTATAGGTTATGCATGGATAGCCTAATAATGTATGTGGTGTGTAGGGTAAGGACTAGTAAAATGTAGAATGTAGGGATGAAATGTAAAACTAGACTCATAGGTAATGATGACTAGTATAGTATATAGAAAATGTATGATATGAAAATGTGCAGTGTATAATGTGACTAAGTGTGTAGATATTGTAATGAATGTAATGCGTAGATGAGGACTAGTATAATGTAGAATAAGTGTAGAATGAATGGTGTATGACACGTAATGTATGATGGAATACAATGTATAATGCCTAAGGTGTAGTGTGTGGGGTTCAATGTAATGGTAATCCCTCAACAGTCAAGTATGAACCGAAGCAAAAGAGTGTGTCATCAGGTAATGATGGTGCCACAATGCAGAATGAGAATGCCTAGGAAAGAAGAGTGATGGATGATGATGCGCATATGTTAGAATGGGGGGGATGAGATGCCATGCCCCCCAAGTGAGTATGAATGAACTAACCAATGAGGGTGAAGGATGTAGGTCCCTCAGCTGATGCTTGTGATGATGAAAGCTTAGGACCATGCTCGAGTAATGGTGGTATGGTAGGCAAACATTGCATGGGGGAATGAAGTCGATATGCATGTGAGGGATGGATATAAGACGAATATCATGGCATAGTAAAATGTGTTGGCGATGGAGATCGAGGAAATGTCGTGTGTGAATGGGAAGATGAATCTGTGTGGAATAAAGCAAGGTGGTGATTGACGTCGGATGCGGTGGTTGTCCTAGGAATAGGCCTATGCCAGTGTGTAGGACTAATGGAGTGAAGCGGTCGCATAGAGGAAAATCGAGTAGGTGAACTAGGAGTAGAGTGTATTTTGGGAAACATCATAGGAGATGTGCAGGAAAGAGTAGAGGATGTAGTAGTGACTGTATTAGAGGGTGGTGATAATGGAGGTGAAGGAGGGATGTCGTTAATGGAAATAACTTGATTGTTGTGAATAAATTTAAGGCACAAGTGGTTCATGGAAATAATAGATTGGGATCGATGAATCCAATTAAGGCCAAGAAGCATGTCACATCCCTTGACTGCTCAACCAATGAGGAAAGGGACAAGAAGAGTGAGAGGACCAACTGTGACATGTAACTTGACAATACCATAAGGTTATTGAATGGATAGTTGATTTGCGATGGAGAATAATCGATAGACCATAAGAGGACATAGGGAACATGCACTAATGGGCCAAGATGGATCAACCTTAGTATTATTGATAGAGGTTGAGCCATGATAGATGTGTGTATATGTAAATGATTAGATGTGAATGCATCATGATAATCAGTGTTAGAAAAAGAGATGAAAGGTGATGTAGCTTCAGTGTTAGCAACTAATAAATAAAGTGCTCCTGATTCTAGAGGTGATACCACATGATATGTATGATTAGCGATAGAAGAATGTGGTTTTTTGTCACATTTTTGGGATCATTATTAAAAATATTGAATTTACCCTTGTCCTTAGTGGGAGCAGAACTAGTATATTTTGGGAATTCGAGCTTATCGTTTTTAATTAGGTCTTGTATAATTGTTTGGAGTTTTAGGCATCTATTTGTAGAATGTCCCACACAATGATGATAATCACAATGGAAGTTTTCATTGTAGTTCCATCCTTTGGGTCGTGATGGGTCTAACTCGAGTGGTGGAGGAAGGGTAATAAGGTTTCTATCGAGGAGTTTGCTTTAACATAAGATGTGGAACCATTGGGAGGTTGTTAAACGTGCGCCTAGGCTATTGTGATTGGACTTCTTTAGAGGGGGTAATTGCATTAACGGTGATTTTAGTGTTGGTTGGCTTAGATGTAGATGGCTTGAATGGTGTCTTATTTTGAAAATTTTGGAAATTAGTGGAGGATGGAATTTTTTCTTGATACTTAATCTTTCCGATGGATAAAAGTTTAGACTCATGAAGCTTAAGAGTATGACAAAGTTGATCAAATGAAGAAAAGGCCTCAAAGAGAACACTTTCTTGTAGAGGTGGTAAAAGACTCTAGATAAATAGATCCTGTAGCTCAAATCAGCAAGTACATTTTTCATTTTAGTGAGATTATTCTTATATCATAAAACATAGTTAGTGAATTGTTCATTGGATCCCTGTTTAAGTTGTGCTAGTTGGGCATAAGAAATCTTAGAGCCTATGTTGATGGAGAAATGTGTAAGGAAGGCATCGGCTAGATGGGTGAATGAAGTAACTGAGTGGATAGGTAAATCATAGAACCAACACATGGCATAGTCATGGAGACTACGAGGAAATATTTTAGCTAAGAGAGTATGATCATCAAAAAAATCTAGACAAGCAACATGAAAGGCCTGAAGATGCTCCTGTGGGTCACCATGCCCATTGAAAATGGGAAACTTAGGGGTAACAAAATTAGGAGGAATCGGATAAGTAGAGATGGCAGGTGCAAATGGAGTATGCAATAACAAGGTAGAATCTAAAGATGGAGATGTAGGAAGTAGCTTGTTGCAACTTATGAATTTGAGCCTGAAGATCGTGATAAAGAGAGGTTAAATCTTGATTTCCAATAGAGGATACTTTCCTTTCATGCGAAACTAAAGGAAGCGTAAAATGATTGGTAGGAGTGGGGATAGAAACTAGAACAACAGAGATAGGTGGAAGTTTAGAACAAAAAGGGTTGAGTGGCCACAACAGTTGGTATAGCCATAGAATGTGGGATTGAGTTCTCACCAAGTTAGTAGCTTCCTCACAAGCCACATGCAAAAGTAAGTCTAGATCCTGAGGGTGCATAACAAGGTGATCATTGATGGCTTTAAGGTGAGCTTCAGTAAATTCCTCATGAGATTGAGCCATGGGAAAGGGAAGAAAAGAAACCCTAGTCTAAGGTAAGAAAGAAAAGCCTAGAAGTGTATATAATCGGGTTCACCAAAATGATTAACTAAAATTAAACTAAACTATTGGAAAGGGATATAATAATAGTTAATCTAATATAGGAGGACTAAAACATTGTAAAATATGCTAAACAAGTATGGAATAATTTTAAATAGTTATAATAAATGAAATTAAAATCCTAATGTGCAAAGATGTAAAAGGAAAGGACTTAGCTGATTAGAGACTGTCGCAAGGTTGTCACAGGTCTGATGTAAATTCTAGAAGTAGGAATGATCACTTAGAAGTCTCCGTAAAGGTCAGATCTGGAAGATCTAAGAAGACTGAGCACCCAAGAAGGTACTGGGGTGCCCTAGGTGCCCTGGTCTACATGGAGAATAGGCACCTTGGTCTCTGTAAAAGCTCAAAATCTGATTTTGGCAGTGTCATAAGATACTCTAAAATATTCCTCATTCTAGGTCGCACTGGATCTGTTGAACTACGCCAGATGTATGAAATAATGCAAGATGAAGGAATGACCTAAAAAAGACAAAGAAGTATCAAAACCCTAAAAATAAAAGATGCAAAATGAATGGGTCAGACTGACCTCAGCTGCCATAATAGTGGGCTTACTAAACTGAGTGATGCACTACATTTCATACCCAAATGTAGTTTTGGCGTGTGTGTGTGTGCATGTCATGCCCTAGGTTCTCTTGTGTCAGTCACACTTTGTGAAGTAGCGAGCAATAATAACTATAGAAAATGTAATAGCATGTGTGCATGGAATAGAATAGAATCCCTCCCCCTATGTTGTGTGTGTTGATGCAGATCTCCTAGCCTTGATGCATGACACTATGTGGATGCAAGTGATGCAATGGATGCAACTCTAGATGGAGTGATAGTAGTATGTGATGCTAGGACCCTCATTATGGTCTCATCACTTTGTATTTATAGGGTTCTATTGCTCTAATTCGTAATTAACCCGACATGGCCGACTAGGAAAAAGATAAGGATGAAAAATGGCTAGAAGAGGCCCAAAAAGAGGCGGGAAAGGAAAATGGATCGAGGCACCCCAGGTGGGACCAAGGCACCATGGGTGCCCTAGTACAGGCCTGGGTGCCCCGGTTTAGGCTAAAATGATGGGAAAATGATGAAATAGTTGGGCATGCATAGGAAAATACGTGGGAATGATGAAATAAAAGGTAAAATAAGATGGCCAAAAGGTGGGATTAATTAGTACTTTCTTCACTTGAGAACCTTCTAAATAGTAGTATGAGATTGGGCTAAATAATGCCTAAAGTGCATGATTTTTTGAGTACAATATCCTATCACCCACTATGTCTACCCCTATGACTACTACTTCTCTGCCTGTCATGACTCCTCTCACTTCCACATTTGGCTCCATCCCTACCAATATCCTTGATACTATTATCCAACAAGATAATGTTAACAACTATGATTTTGATGATGAGGTTGATGTCATAGAGCTTATTAATGCCACATTACACAATCTTAACTTTATTCCTATTGAAATTGTCAAGTCCTACTTCCAGGATACTTTTTTTGTTATTGGCCTTGGTGAATATCAATTCAAGAAACCTCCTCCACCCATTTATGCCGTGACACCTTTGCAAGGGCCTATGCATACATTAGGCATTCTATCACCTACTGCATCTCCCCAAACTGATTCTTTGTCACACCCTAATCCTTTCACATGCACTCTCTTCATCAATAATTCTTATTGGCCTCATATTCCATTCAAACCTACTTTCTTTGAGAATGTTTACACGTATGATGATTTAACATGCCTAACATTCACACTTTTTGATCTCCCCCCCCATGCCTCATTCTCCTCACCTACATCATACATGTATATTTGTTATTGCGGCCTATGGCCTCCACGTCTTCCATTTATCAGTCTTCTTTGCATGCACTCCCCGTTCTTCTCCACTCACACTTGGAAAATCTTGGCTAGATTACATTAGTAGCACAATGGATCTTAATCATACTGATATCACATTACCTATGCCTTTTGGTCACATCTATATTTGTAATGATTTATTCTTGGGCTATACTCAAAATCTAACTCACTGGTATGCACATGATTGTCCACAACCAACTTTTACCGATGAATAATATGCTATGGGCATGTATACTTTATGCCACATAGGATTTTTATATGATCAACCCCACACTATTGCCTACCAAGTCTCTTATCTAGATCCTATCGGTTACTATCCTGGCATTGATGATATTATAGATGAATTTACTTGATTATTCTCTACATCATACACTTGGGGGTAGTCACACTTTTTCCCTCCATCACTTTCAATTTTCTTTAAATGGCTACTACCACTTTTTATGCTTCATGCTTCACATCTACTCTCTATTCACACTTTTAACCCCTTTATACACACATTATATCATCATTACCCTATGACGCAATCTAGTTCCACGGTTCATACTCGACTGCTTGAGGTCTAACTTTGAAATGAACATCACATCCCTCATACATTTCACGCTCTATGCTTTATGATCAATATTTTTAGTGCACATTTTCAAACCATTTCCCGATGACACACTCTTGTTCTATGGTTCATTCTTGATTGTTGAGGGGTATTTTATAAATGAACCTCATCTCATACACATCCATTGGGGGGCATGCTGCTCCTATCTCATTCACACATTGCATACCGTTCCATAACACTCATACACTGTATTTTCATATCTTGGTTGCACTTACTCTTGCTTGCTTATACTACTTACATGATGCACTTTGCTTACTATGTGGTATCCCCAGATTTCATCCTGAAATCTGTGACTACCCTATTCGATTTTTTTTGTAATTTTAAAATAATGGGTTGTTTTGTGTTTTTATTGCCAGAAAGTTCTTGTATTGTGTCAAGATATTCCCAAAGAGCCATATTAGCCATTTTTGCCAAATACCCAGATGCCCAAAATTGTTATATTATGTCATCGGGAATTGTCTAAGGGAAATTTGTATTTAATTATTTTGAGCCCCGTTTGAGGCAATTTGCGCTCCGATTTAACCCTGTTGTGATCGAACATATCATTATTCCTATATACCAGAAGGGTTTTAACTAGGAATAAGTTCTGGGCTTTATTTGTGACTTTTGGCAACTTTTTGTGTTTGTGTTTTCCTGTTTCGTTTTATGTGAAATTTCTCTAGATCAATTCCTTTTCTAGTTTGGCTTGATTCTTGGCCTGGAGTAACTGGGGATCATGTACGCACGTTATGCCAGAAGGAAATCGCCATCGGAGGTTCGGTTCACTGGGAAAAGACGAAGTCGCGCACCAAAAATCTTCTTCTGGGCTAGCCGCATTTTTGGAAAACAAAGAATTAGAGTGGATAATGGGAAAATTAGAAACAGCAGGCAGGTGAGAATTTTGTAACTACCTAGTAGGGTACTTTTTTCCATGATAGAAAAGTCACTTAAGTTGCAGTAGGAAAATTAGAGGTAGCAGGCAGACATGAATTTATTCCCTGCCTTACAGGGTAAAAATTTCCATTGTGGAATAAAAGAAAAGTCACTTAAGTGAATCATGAGATTTTATTACCTGCCTAGCAGGGTGAATAATCCCATTATGAAAGTCAAATGACTTAAGTGACAATGGGATTTCCGAGGTTGCCTTGCAGGGTAAAAATTCCCATTGTCATGTGTTTTTAAAAATAGAATTCTCTTTAGCCAAAAAGTGCGACCCCTTTAGGGAGATAAAGGCAGCCTATTAATTAATTAATTCCTCTTCTAAAATTGGTGCCCAAACATGGAAGAAAGTCAACAAAAGCAAAGGGGAATAAAGGAGATGGAAATAGATTGTCTAAATTAAATAAATAATATTTATTCAAAGGCAGCCCCTTCATGCTAAAAAGTGTGCCCCATTTGGGAGAAGAATAATACTTTTTAAAGTATTTAATGATTAAATTAATATCTATTTTCAGTGGCTAAGGTTAAAGCACACTGTGAAGCTTCAGTGGAGTGAAGAGTGAATGATTAAATTGAGAGAAAGAACTTGGATTCTTAACACGAAGGATGAAACACCTTATGCCTTGCTTTATGTCTTTCTGCAGGTTCAGCTTCTCAACAATGTTCTTTGCTCACAGTGAGTAATCCAAATATTTCTGTTTGGCTCTTTATCCCAAGCTTATTCTTATGATTGTCATATTGTTCCATGGCGTAAGCATAATTATAGAATTTATTTTTCTGGGTTTTTGTCATATTGTATTGCTATCACGTTTTAATAATGCTATGGTAACAGATACAACAGAGTAGATACCCTATTCTTGTTCTGTTTGTATCTTAGTTAAGGCAGACCTGAATGGGCAATGGACATTAGAAGAATGTATTTGTATAGTCTCTGATAATGTGCCACGAGTTTGTCTCTGCTACCTTAGTGACAGAAGAACTTGACATGCAACGATTTTGGGCTAATGCAGGAGAAAATGTTGTGAGCAACCTTGGACGTGCAGTGCTTTTAATATGGTTATTCGTTGTTTTGATCATCAATTCCAGTTATACCGCAAGCCTGACTTCAATTCTCACAGTACAACAGCTTTCACCAACAATTAGTGGAATTGATACCTTGATTCGAAGCAATGAACCCATTGGATATCAAGAAGGGACTTATGTTGGAAAGTATTTATCAGAGGAGTTAAATATAAATGCATCCAGACTTCGTGCTCTCAATTCTACAGAAAGTTATGCTAGAGCATTGTTATTAGGACCAAGCAAGGGAGGGGTAGCTGCCATTGTCGATTCACTACCAATTATCCAACTCTTTCTCTCAACCCAATGCGGCTTCACAACTGTTGGCCCGGAATTTACCAAATCAGGATGGGTGATTTGTAAGATTATTTTTGTAAATTATTTTCTCAATTTACTTATAAACAATCATTTGGCACACAGGAAATATGTTACATCTTTGGTTGTTAATAGCTGATAAAAGTTGCCGAACATTTTTTAACAGGCTTTTCAAAAGGACTCCCAGTTAGCAATTGACATGTCAACAGCAATCCTGACCCTTTCAGAAAGCGGGGAGCTTCAGAGAATCCATGATAAATGGTTTAGTCAAAATCATTGTGGTACACAAGCTACAGAAGTTGATTCTAATCAGCTTCAACTGAAAAGCTTTTGGGGTCTTTTCCTGATCAGTGGAGTGGCGTCATTTATAGCCCTCGTTGTCTTTTTTGTTCGCATGATCTTTCAATTCATTCAGTACTCCAGGGAAAGAGATCCCGGAGACAATTCTTCTTCTAGAGGTTCCTCGGCATCGAGACTGAAATCGTTTTTTAGTTTTATGGACGAAAAAGAGAGAGCAATGAAAGTACAGAAGATACGAGCATTACTCCAAAAAGCCAACCATGTAGAGAAGATATGAGCATTACACCAAGAAGCCAACAATGTAGAGAAGATATGAGTATTTCTTCAGGAAGCCAACCGCACACCTGGCTTGAGCCCAGTTACTAGTTATTGCCACTTAAAGCATTCATGGAGCTGCTATACTAATCAATTCATTTCAGCTGGTTAAATTGTAATGTAACATTATTTGGTCTATATTGGCATGGTGCCCTGTTTATCTAGCGGAGGCTCAAGTGAGCTCCTCATGGAAAATATTAGTTTATAAGCAAGTGACAAATTTCTTTTCATAAGAATTTCTTAGATAAAAGGGTGTATGAAACTGTTGGTTTAACATCATTTGGAATCAATTAACACAAACAGATTAAGCAAGACAATGTTTTGTTTGATCAGCCTCGACTTGCAAAGGGATTCACATACATGTGCATACTTTCCATGCAAGGGTTTCTCTTCTCACAAAATGATTAGGTAGATGATGGAATGTGGGGCAAGACTTTGAGTTGTATCTCTTATGCTTTTTATGTTCTACCTTGATGGGGATACAATGTGTTCCCATTGTATATATTGATTGAGGTGGATTCTCCAAATGCAGTTCCGGTGATGTTGCCCAATCCATTCTCGTGGTTCACGGTATTGATGACACGTGATATTTTAAGATCCTCAATCGTCTCCACTAGATGGTTGTGCACATATCTAGAGTGGCTCACGATAATGTGGTTAGAGTGGATGTTGTGCTATCCAAGCACACGCTAAACCTTTGTGTAGTCTTCATCATTGTGTTGGGGCCCTAAAGACCTACAGACCCAATCACCAAGGATAAATCACACTACATGGTAACACAAATTGTGAGATAACATTGTTGCTTTCGACCTTGAAGTTATAGATGCCCATATGACTTGCAAGGTTTCCCTCACGGACTCCAAGAGCAATGCCCTATGATAGGGATTGATTGTTACACTTTGTTAGAGTTCAACGTATCCCCCAAAAGATGAAGAGCCGTGTGAAAGAGTAACCCTTTCATATTCCAAAATGGTTCTTTAGCTTTTGTGACCTTATAACACTATGCACATACACATCTAGATACACGATTATCAACAAATATCATAGCATAAACGTAACAATGGGATGATATATAACCATACATCTCCCTCAAGAATACATCATGAATAAAATACACAGATTAATAAAGTTTTTTGTTCCATTTATTTTATCTTTTCCTATACTTTTCCATATGAATGATCAATTCTATATAATTATTTGACATTGCTTATGCACATATATGACACATCTCAATTCCAATAATTTAGAGTTTTAGTTTCCTTGTGTAGACACAAAATCCTGCACTTGGGTACATTTCTAGGTTCTAAAAGCATACTAACATTTACATGATTTCTAAGCAAGAAAATAGTGTTTGACAACTATCGTTGGCCTCTTTTTCTTTGTCTCTTGTTTTTTATTTGGTCTTACACACCTTATAACCCAGTCGGAACTTTATTGATCTATCTTTTATGGTTTCAGATACCAATGCCTAGTCAGGACAACAACGTCTGGATGCTCCCGTCCCCTTTGGGTGCCCATAACCCTTTTCTACGTTATTCACTCTCTTTTGGGTCTTTTTTATCTTTTGGGCATCTTTTTCACTTATGGGTTGGCCTTCCAGCTGTCAATTACAAAATTTAAACAATGAAATCATATAAATACATAGTTACGTTTTCAAAATCAAGGACCAAATATTAAACATTACTATCATCACCTAAGCTTGCAATCCAAAGGTATTAAAGTACTATAAAGGCATCCATTTAGCATCCACTCAAGGAATAAAGGTTGCAACTTTACATACACAACATAGGAAAGAGAAGTTCATTTTATTCCATCCACACATTCTACTATGTTGTTACATTCTAGCTACAACCCGCAACTTGAACAAAGACATCACAGGGCATCATTTCTACACACACACAAGAACTACATGGAGTCTGAAATGTAGGGTAGTGCTCGGTTGTAAGTTCACTCTCGGGGTGACTGTCTGGGTCAGTCCGACTCCCCATTCTGCATATTCCTTTTTAGGTTTGATGTGGTTTGTGGGCTTGTGCAAGTGAACTTCTCTTTTGTAGGTTACAGGTATCATCGATGATCATAGTGCAAATATCAGACGATCAATAGAGAGTAACTGCGAAACCTTGATGACATAAGAGAAGTTAGTTCTAAAGCTTCTACATAGTCACAGGAAATCAGATCCAGTCACCAGCTCCCAGGTGCGCCTATCCTCCCATCGAATCCCTTGTCCATCATTATTCGCGAGTTGCAAAATTTACAAAGATTAATTACGATGATTTTTACATCTTGTTCATCAATTCTCCCTGCCCAGATCAGTTCCATATTATGCAGATATCAACTAAGTCATATTTTCTCCCTCTCTTGCTTCAGGTTCTATGCTTTACATCTTAGTTTGCTCGTGTCATTTCTATATTTTATCATTTATACATCAACTACTCGGTAATTAGATTTAATTCAAATTAAAGTAAACCAGTAGTCACACCAACATGTAGGAAGTATCCAAAGATGAATAGTTCAATACCAAAATTGTTGGAACTTACCTAGAGAAAAATTCAAGTGCCAAAATGGTATTTGAGGTGGTTCAGTCATGTTTTGTGAGGGTTAAAAGTGTTGATTGCATCCTAAGTTGAGTATAAATGTTGAGCATGTACTATGGGAGGAATGCCAATGTAATACAAAGTTGACAAGCTCTTTTCTTGAGTGCAAAATCATATCAGTCTGATCTCCAAAAAAATATGAACAAATCCGTCTTATTGATATCATAAATCTAGTGTCAAAGGCCTCCATTTGGATATAGAGTTTAAAGATCATATTCATACCATGATTTTCCATATAAGGTAATCATCCAGAGATAAAATTTAGCATACATAGTTTCCCTAAATCTCCCAATATCATTATAGTATGGAAGAGTAGGTTGATATCTTTCTGATGATATCTTGAACGCTAAAAATGGAGGTCATATGCAAAATGTATTGCACGTTGAATTTTTTTGGCAATCTGACAAAAAATAAGTGACTGCACCTTGGTTCGAAATAATATGGATGTGTGTACACTCGCCATGTGGACCAATTAAAAAATGATAAGTAGTAAAATGGTATCGAGAACAAAATTCACCTCCGGTCTTTGACACTTTTTATCAGACGGGTGGGCCTCGCAATTTAATAGTTGGGGGCCCTCAGCCAGGGTTGAAACACTCTTTTTATGGAGAGGTGTGCTTTCCTTTTTTATTTCATTCTACTATTTCCACATTTTTGTATATATATACTTCTGATTATATTTGCACTATGCATGTGGGACTATAATTCATGTGTTAGAAATCATGTTATGTATATTGCAGTGACCGAGATGCATGCAACCTAGCTCAACATACCGAGTCAAGCTCTTAATACCAGATCAATCGCCAACTCCACTATCCAACCCATCGCACCCCTCAGACCCTACCAACCCAAATCAAGACATAAATTCTACCAAATCCTCCATGGCCAAATCCGTACCGACCACCAATTCGGTGAGCCATATTTAGCAGTCCATTGAGTAAAACTTGGCCCAAGTGTCTACTGGTTGTTCTATGTGGCCCCAAACAAAAGTGGTTGTAGCCAAGGCTTCACTATTTTTAAACAAGGTTCTTACCCATTATGCGAGTAATGTGGGATTTAATCCCCAATTGGGATAATATGAGGTTAGTGGGAGGTTAGAGGGGCTTAACCCCCTAACCTCTCGATAACACTAAAAATATACCTCACTTCCACACCATGGGTGTTCAATGAGTTATATAAGGAGGAACTTATTATTTGAAAGTTAAGGAGAAGATTGTGCAAAATCCATAACAGAGCAGTTTTACAAATCAAAAAATTTTGAATAACTTAGGGAAATTTTAGGTCTCAAAGTGAATAGGAAAGTGTTGAAAATTCAGAGATGCTCCTTGTGGTGTACTCATTTTCCCAAATTGGAGTTCTTATGTCATCATTTTGAAGCCTTTTATGTCACTTTTGATGGAGAACAGAGGGAAGATCACCTTGCGAAGATGGGAACAAACATGGAGAGAGAAAACTGAAGTTTTTTAGAGCTCACGGGTTCTCATGGTCTTCTTTTACATAGGTGTAAAGGTTCATTATTTTATTTTGTAAGTTATTTGAATGTACTTGAAAATCTAACATTAATGGATCGGTATGAACCCAAGGACGTTGAAATTTCTGAACCCCGTAAACAATTATGGTGTTTTTTTTTGATTTGCATTCATTTTTCATATTATTTACAGAATTAAATTTTATTTTAATCTGAATGTAATTCTAATCAGTATAACAATTTTATGGAAAAATGATAAAATTGGGTATAATGGAAATAGATTGATTTGAATGTACAACTGATATGAATGATTTTTAGTAATCAAATTCAAAATCAGTTTTAAACAGTTTTAAATTAGTTTTTGGATCACATTTTTGAATCAGTTTTAAGTTGCTAAAAGGTTAGAAAATGATAATTTTAATGATATTTCATAAACATTCAAAATAGTAGGGGATTCCTACCTATTTACAGATCATGTTTGGTATCAGAGCTGGTTTATTTGACAATTTATTTCTTCAGATTTTTTGTTCAGTTGTGATTAGACAGGTACATGTGTTCTATGGGAAATTTATTAAAAATAGGAAAATATCAATGAGCTTGAGGCATTCAATTGTCAGATCCAGGAAGACAATCTTCTACTGAGATCAATGTATTATTCCTTGGAAGAGGAATGTGAGAAATTGAACATAGAATTAAAATCCAGGGATGAGATCTTGGCAAAGTTACAATCTGGTGATGACATGAAGGGGAAAAACAAGTCCATTTTTCAATTAGAACCTTCCTCTCCCATAAGGGCACAAGTTGATTCAAGCACTGTAAGTATACTATCATTTTTTGAATCTTCCCATTTCAAATCAGTTGAAAATATTTTTGTAAGTTTGAACAACATGCTAAGGGAATAGGTTCAAAGTTACTTTTTAAAATGGGATTTAATGGAAAAATCCTTGGAAAAGAAGGCCAAGGAATTTTTGAACTCCATTCAGGTAGAGGATAGGCCTCACCGTGAAGGTTTGGGATTCAGTTTTGGTGGTCATAATGAAAAAGGTGAATACTCAAAGACAGTTGAGACTACAAGGGAGAAACCTCCACCATAGCCCATGAAAGGTAAAAATTATAATTGGAAATTTTCTAAAAGCATTGATTATAAACAATGTAAATATTCCCATGTTTATTTTAATTATGGATTAGATACACAAAATTTGTGGTACATTTATCCATGTAGTTTTTGTGGATTGTCTAACCACTGTGTAGCTAAGTGTTGGAAAAGGAAATCATTGTTGGGTAGAATTTTGAAAGACATATTTTGTACACAAGGTTGTAAAAATGGAAATTTGGGTAAGTTTCCTAAAAAGGTGGACATAATATATTGTACCCATTGTAACATGAAAGGTCATGAGGTTAACATGTGTTGACAACTTCATCCAAAATAATAATGGAGAGTTATGGAAAAGCAAAGATTTGTGAAACCAACAATTTCTAAAATAACCCATGCAGATACCTAGGTATCCATTAAGGAAATTATACCACCCAAAAAGGATAGTTTGATAAAGTTGGTTAGTAAGTAATTCCTTAGTTTCATGTTTGCATAGCTGATATTGTTGATTAGCATGCATATTTTTTAGAGCATATTTTGTGGGATTTTGTTGAATGTTGAAATGAATTTTTCCCATATTCATATTGGCTTTGAATATGGATAATGGTGTCACCTGTAGGGAAGAGCTGAGAGATAGGTTTAACATACTCAGATTCTACTTCTCACATTTAAGGTTGAAAAATTCCATTTTGATTTTGACAACAGAGTATGCAGGTTCAATGGGCATGTTAAAAATGTCTATTTTTGGAAACTTGCATTTCAGTGTATTTGTTGTTGATATTATCGTGCAAAATTATGGATGCTTATAAGACCCATTTGGGCACCATTTGTATTGTAATTAATATAAAAACTTGTTGTGTCCACACAAGGTATTTACACATATATTAAGTCCCTTATTTTGGGCATTTATTTGTAACTATCCTATGTGGTTACAATTAGGGTGTACATTGATTACACTAACAAACTGGTTTGCAAATTATGCCTGGTGATCTTTTTCAGTGAATGATAACATTTCACCATTTTGGTATGCATTCATAGTGTAGACAGTTTTCTTCTATCCTATTCATAGTGTAGAATGTTGGGATAGATATTTCATTGGATTCACATGATTCAGTGGACACTAACCTATTATTGGCATGTATGCATTTTTATACTGATGTATTTTGGTGGAATTGTGTTTACAGTGATAGCCATATCACATAGTATCAGTTGGATAGTTACCTCTTTTGGCTAACAATTTTCTATTTTTAAACTGATCAATTTTTTGTGATGGAAGTTGCAGTTACTGGTATTTGTAGTTCTATGAGGATTCAGTTAGGCACATACGCTTGTTGTTGACATTGTTTATCTTTTTTAAAACTGAATTTGGTGTTGTTTGGAGATTGGAAGAATCACATAGTATCAGTTGGAACAGTTTCCTCTTTTGGAAAACAATTTTCTATTTTAAAAAAAAACTGATTAATTTTTTGTGATAATATTTTTAACAATTTACAGTAATATTACCCATAATGCTATTTCTATGGATCTTGTATGTGTTTTTGATATGCAGGAAGATGATTAGCAATATTTGTGGGTGAATTTTTTTTTGTGGAACAAAATCCTTCTAAGTGGGGAGGTGTGATCTAGAGATTAATTCAATGGACATTTTTTCCCTAAATATCCCAAGATCATTATAGTATGGAAGATCAGGTTAGGAGCTTTCCGGAGGTATCTTAAACGCTGAAAATGAAGGTCGTATGTAGAAATTTAGGGCCCACGGAATTTTTTGGAAATCTGGAAAAAAAAATAAGTGATTGCGCGCACGTTTTAAATGATGTGGATTTGTGCACACTCGCCATGTGGACCAATTAAATAATGACAAGTGGAAATGTGATATTGAGGGAAAAAAATTGTGCCTCTAGTCTTTGACACTCGTTATCAGATGGGTGGGCCCCTCTATTTGCTTGTTGGGGGCCCTCATCTAGGGTTGACACACTCTTATTGGGGAGGGGTTCCTTTGCATCTATTATTTCATTTTACGATTGCCACATTTTTTGCACACACACACACACACACACATATACCTCTAATTATATTTGCACCATGCATGTGGGACTATGATTCATGTATTATAAACTGTTATGAAGTGGGCCATTGTTACCATGTGGTGTCAGATTGAGTCACCACAGTTCGAGCTCCTACTACCAACTGCCAACTAGCTCATTGCTGACCTGCCACTCACCGCTACTAACCTGACTCCTAATAGCTTCCATCACCCACATCACTCGGTAGACCCCAACTCCTTAACCGCCTACCAAGCCATACTTGGCAGTCCACCGAGACCAACATAACCTCCACATCAAACTTAGCCTAGTCTCCACGGGCCTTACCATGTGACCTTAAACAAAATGTGGCCCTAAGCCAACACGTAACATCGACCGTACCAAATTCAAAACCACTTACTACCATTACCCCTATGAATGTGGGATTAAATCCCAATGTGGATAATATGCGGTCATTGGTGGAGGTTAGAAGGGCTTGAACCCCTAACCAAACAAATGATAAAATCTATACTCACCACCACACCAAAAGTAGTCGACATGTATATATATGGATGACTTACCATTTGAAGTGTTGAACTCTGAAGACTATGTAAAAGCCATAATAAAGCAATTTTACAAATCAAAATATTTGAGCTACTTAGGGGCAATTTCAGGTCTCGAAGTGAACTAGGAAAGTGTTCAAAATTCAAAGATGCTCCTTGTGGTGTAATCATTTTCCCAAATAGGAGTTCTTAATCCATAAATTTGAAGCCTTTTGTGTCACTTTTGATAGAGAATGGAGGGAAGATTGCCTTGCGAAGACACGGGAACAAACATGAAGAGTGAACACTGAATTTTTTCAGAGTTTTCACAAGTTCTTAGGGTCTTCTGTTGTAAGTGTAAAGGTTCATTATTTGATTTGTAAGTTATTTGAATGTATTTACAAAACTAACTTTAATGGATCGGTTCGTATGAACCTGGGGACGTAGGAATTTCCGAACCTTATAAACAATCTTGTGTCATGTTTTTCTCTAATTCACGTTTAGTTTTTTAGATTATTTGTAGATCTTAAATCATATTTTAATTTGAATGCAATTCTAATCAGTATGACAATTTTACGAAAAATTAGTAAAATTGAATATAATGGAAATCAAATTGGTTTGAATGTACAACTGAAATGAATGATTTTTTAACAATTAAATTTAGTTTTAAATAAAAATTTTAGAACATTTGAATTAGATTTTTAATTAGTTTCATTTTGAAAAAGGTTAGAACCTAAAAAGTTTAAATGACCTTTTCATAAACATTTAAAATAATAGGGGGTTCTTACCTGTTTATAGATCAAGTAAGAGAAAAAATACACTTTGGTGCTCCTCAAATAGACTCTGACACTCCTTAAATTAACTCTGATGCTCTGTAGGCTAATTTCGATAATCTTTTTCCAGAATTTGTTGCTCTATAACTAGACTTTGATGCTTGACTAATGGACTTCGACGCTTTATGTGAAGTATTTAGAGATGGCTAATTCAATTTCAAAGTTTTTAGAACTTATCTAAAGCAAAATTTAAGTGCCAAAATGGTGTTCGAGTTAGTTCCGTCATGTTTTTGGAGGTTAGAAGTGGTTATTATATCCTAATTTGAGTATAAATGTTGAGCATGTATTATGGGAGGACTATAAAGGGAAAACAGAGTTTACAAGTTCTTTTTTTGATTGCTAAACTTGTTTGGATCATCTAAATAGATTACTAATGTTTGTAAAACTCCATTCCCAATGAAATTGATGAAGGCTATTAGTTTTTTCATACCTAGTAGGTAGGTGTCCCTCTAGAAGTCTTTATAAATGTTTTCATTTTGATCACTTCTCATCATATTGTTGGCCATTGTATGATTGTGTTATCATTGATGTCAACCCCCATTGATGGAAAATGGTGTCATGATCTTGTATATGTCCCCATATGATGTTGTTCAGATGCCAAACAAGTTTTTTGAGTGGTTTAGTGAAGTTTAGTAGTGTTTTGGCACATGGTTGTGTATGTTGAGCTATAGTACGAGGTCTCCCATGCTGGTTGGAGTATGTCATGAGGTCATACAAGGTATATATGATGTGTAATGAGTATACATGGGTCTGAATGAGTTCAACATGGCCAGTTCTTGGTTGAGTCGCGTCATTATAGGCTTGGTTCTAGCTCTGGTGGATGCAGAATTAAGTGGAGAAGTGATATTTGGGCCTAATTCGAGGTAAGGAGACAATTTTTTTTGCATTTCTTGCTAGAGAAGGGTCGTAAAAACCTAGGGAGAGATTCTAGGAGACATATCATGATGAGTTTGGGCTTTTAGACCTTGACAAAGGTTTTTTAAAAAGTATTGAAGATGGAGTTTAGGGATTATGGTCCTAAATGAGAACTTGTAAGCATATAAGACTCATTTTGAAGTTCTTAAGCATGGAATAGACCTATAAGGAGATGTAAAACATAAATGAAGGAAAAATGAGGATGTTATCAGCTCAGGGGGAGACTTTTTTAGGTCTAGAGGATCTTCATATGTTGTTGTTGAGGTCAAAGAAGAGACAATTAGGACCTAGGGGGGGCTTATTGTGCAAGTAAGTCATTTTTTGTATTGTTGTCCATGTTTCTATTCTCATGTTTTCAATATTTCATGTAATAGAGTCATTGTAGCCTTTGTAATATATGGCAAAGGGGGAGAGAGGTATCCGAAACATGTTAAGAGGTCAGTTAGTGTGTTTGTCTTATTGGTTGCAATCAATGAATTTAAATGACGATAAACATCAATGACGAAGGGGGAGATTATTGGCCATTGTGTGATTGTGTTTTCATTGATGTCAAACACCATTGATGGAAAAGGGTGTCATGATGCTGTATATGTCCCCATATGATGTTGTTTTGATGTCAAACATGTTGTTTGAGTGGTTTAGTGAAGTTCAACAATGTTCTGGCGCATGGTTGTGTATGATGAGTCATAGTATGAGGTCTCCTAAGCTGGTTAGAGTTTTTCACAAGGTCATATAAGGTCTATATGATGTGTGATGAGTATTCATGGGTTTGCATGAGGTCAAAATCGTTAGTTCTTGGTTGATTTAGGTCATTCCATGCTTGGTTCTAACCCTGATGCATGCAAAATGAAGTGGAGAAGTGATATTTGTGCCTAATCAGTCATGAAAAATCATGGTAAAATTGTTATGATAGTGTAAATGAGGTGTATGGTAAGTTTCAAGTTTGCATTCAGTGATTCAGTGCATATTTGAGGTCATTGGGAAGCAAACATTTGAGAACATACAATTTAGTATGGGTAAGTCACTATGTCTGGAGAGTTTCAGGAATATATGAGCTATGTGATGATTATGTACAGGTAGAGGATGTTTTCATGGCACTCCATGCTAAGTTTCAGGTAATTCTAAAGAAGGAATTGCAAGTTACGTAAGTTTTGGCAAAACTGGGTAAGAAACAATGTGTTTTTGTGACATAAGTTGACCTTCTGATGCTCATTGTGGACTGAATGATTTTCATGGGGACCTGACATATTTGGAATATCATTTTAGGTAAATTATGAATGTTTTTAAAAAATAATGAGGTTTTTTGATCGACACATTTTTATTAATGATTGTTAAGAAGACAAAGTGGTTTAAAACCCTAGCTAGGAGCAGCTTGCAGAAAAGTGGGTATACTGAGTTTGTTTTGATTATTTTTGAAAAAGTGATGATTAGATGTTGTATATAACTCTTACATATTTTTAGAAAGGTATGTTTGAGCATGTGGTCATATGTGGGCCCGACCCAAAAATGTCAGCTTATGAAGAGGTTTGTTTTGGGTCAAGGTTGTCCAAAGGAGTAGCATGCTAAATTGATGGTGCATGATGTATGTGAGATTATATTTATTTATATGAAGGTTTCAAGAAAATATCTTCCAAGTACATGGTCATTTGAGGTCCATACAAGTTGACTGGTCAAAGGGCAGTTTTGGGATCTCAAATAGGAGGGTTCAGTAAAATGGGCATAACTTGAGCTACATGTGGAGTTTGAAGATGATTCAAGTTGTGATGAAAATATGATTAAAATATGTTTCCAGTGATATGTGTATTTCCTTTGATTAGGTTATTTAATATGGTTTCTAGGTCATTATTTTGATAGGAGTATTTTTGATAGTTCAAGATAGGATGTGTTTTGGTGCAAGTTTGGAGTTGTTTGAGGCATGAGATGGATTGGGTGATTCTTTATATGACTTGAAATGTGAAGAGAGATTAATTTTTCATATAATGAATCATTTTTTAGGTCTTTAATGTATGTATAATTTTTTTATGAGCTAACCTTTGGAAACAAATTTTCTGGTAGGTTATTTTAGTGAAGGAAAAAGTAGTTGTGGTTTGAGCAGGATGTTGATTCAAGGTTTATAAATTTATTATAAGTGTTTTACAGGTTCTAACATTTCCATATAGTGGTTATATGACATATTTTTTTTCATTATAAGGTATTTGGTGGCATAATGAAGTTTCCAGGGTGGTGAAGGGTTTAGGAAACAACAGTTTTGAGAAATACAAAGAGCACTGGGCCCATTAAATGAAATAATTTGATTGGTTGATCAAATGTATGACCATATATGAATGTAAATTGATATTTTTATCATATGTAAATGGTTATGGGTCATGAATATGTATTGATTTTATGTAAGGGCATTTTTATCTTTGTGCCCATAGGGTTTTGAGCTATTTTTTGCACATGTAATGAGGGTTTTAGTTAGGCCGACCTAATTGGGTCATATATGACCATTGTAATGATTTTATTTGAATGTAATGAAGGTTTAAAAGTCAAATTTTTCATGAAGGTCCGACCTCCTTTGGGTTAGAGAGAAGAAAAACATATAAAAGTGAAGTTTGAGCTCATTTTGTGAGCTAGTCTTGCATGGGTAAAGAGTGTGACCTATATGTGAGTGAATAATAGGTATGGGGGAATATTTTTAGATATGATCTGATGTAATACAGGTTGAAAAATATTTTAAGACATGTGTGCAAGTGTCTAGAGGAAAGACAAGCCCAAGAAGACAAAGAAAGAACAAGATTGGAGATCTAGGGTTTGAGAAAAGTTGCATGAGATGAATAAGTGATCTCTATCAGTTGTGGTCGAAATAGTATCAGAGATAAATCATATTCAGGTGACCGAGTTGGTGCTTGCTCATCCTAGGGGGTTTTAGCCTCCTTGTGGAGTGGGTGCTTCACTAAATTAGGGGTCGATGCTCCTTGTAGAGTTGGTGTTCTACTAAACTAGGGGTTTGTGCTCCTTGTGGGGTTGGTGCTCTTTATGAATCCGGTGCTTCACTAAACATATTTTATTTGTGTAATATAAGCAAAGATTAAGTGGGTTTTCTTCCGCATGAGGGTTTCCCACTTACATATGATGTTCTTCTGTTGTGTACTTTGTTTCGTGCTCTTGTGATTGATGTTACATATCTAATACACACATATGGTTATGGATGGTTAATGGATGAATGAATAAATGAATGTATGTGATGGTAAATGAATCAAACATAAATTTTTAAGACCGATTCACCCCCCCTCTCAGTCCATTGTGCTTCCAAAAATCTCAAGTAACCTAATGGGATCAAATCAAGTGGATCACTCCCTTTTTCCTTCATGACAAGGTATGTGTCTTCTTTCTCAAGCATTCTAACTGACCCTTAATGTAATGATAGATATATGGTACTTCTATTATAAATTCCATCATTCAAATGATAAAACTTGGAGCTCAATATGAGGTCATTTTGGCCATTTCTTAAGCGATATTTAATGTTTCAAATGTTTGAAGATCAAATAAGGGTGCCTCCAAAAATCATGATGACTCTCTCTTGTCAAGGTTGATATTTAGAAGTTGAAAAGAGTCAAAAGTACAACTAAAGTGACAAAAGGAATCCTAAAAGGTAAAACATCATGAAGAGGTGTCCTTAATGGAAAATATATCAGTTTTTCAATGGATCCATGTGATTATAGGCCATTCATCTCATTAGTAAGACCATATGGGACCAAAGAGAGTTTGGATGAAGAAAATAGGTAGAAACAAGATAGTTTTACGATTTTCATAAAGATTTGTCTCTTCCCAAATTTTCCAAGGCTCCTCTAAGATTTTCTAGACATTTAAGACCCCAAAGATGCTATATACAAAAAATTAGGTCATAACTCAATCATCTTGGGACTTTTCAAGCAACAAAGATGGAAAAATTACCATCCCTAGCTATAGGAAAAAACATGGTAGCAAGGAGGATTGTCATAAAAATCATGCCATTCCAATCACTTCCACGAGTCTTACTTTGTTATACCTAATATTCATATACTAAGAAAGACTTATTCCAAATTTTTAGCCAATCGAGGTCATCTTGAGGATCAAAATCATGACATATCACAATTAGTATCAGTTGGACATATCATGACTTAACCTCACATAAATGGGAAATAAAAGTGAGTAAGGTTTCTCAAGGTTGGACTTACAAAGAAAGAGAGTAAGTTAGAGCTGGTACATTCTGATGTGTGGGGGCTGGCTCAGGTGTCATCTCTTGGGGGTTCAAATTGTTATGTTACTTTTATTGATGATGTAACAAGGAAAGTTCAGGTATATTGTATTAGAAACAAATATGATGTATTTGACACTTTTGTTAAATGGAAATCCTTGGTAGAGAATGAAACAAGTCTTAAGCTAAAATGTCTCGGGTCAAATAATGGAAGGGAGTATTGCATCAATGAGTTTGATGATTATTGTTCTTAGAATGGAATCCGTAGGAAAAATATATTTCCAGGAACTCCGCAATAGAATGGGGTGTCAAAAAGGATGAACAGAACAATAATGGAATGTGCTAAGAGTATGAGGTTACATGCAAGACTTCCTCTTTATTTTTGGGTAAAAGTGGTGAGCAAAGTTGTGTACTTGATAAACAGAGGACCCTCAAGTGCCTTAGATGGAGGCATACCTGAGGAGGCTTGGTATGGTAAGAAAGTTGATTACTCATTTCTTAGAGTCTTTGGATGTGAGGTTTTTTTTTATATTGACAAGGATGATAGGGCCAAGCTAGAGGCTAAATCATAGAAATGCACTTTCATTGGTTATGGTGGTGATGACTTTAGATACAAATGTTGGAGTATTAAGGATAAGAAAATCATTCGATCTAGGGATGTGGACTTTAATGAGATAGTTATGTATAAGCAACAGTTCCAAGAAAACAAGGAAGATTCCAAGAAAGAATATGAAGTGGTAGAGGATCTTCCAGATGGGAAAGTGACATATGAATCAATTCAAGAACCTACTCAACAGGAACCCCAAACTCCTATATTGAGGAGGTATTCTAGGGTAAGAAGAGAACCTGAACATTTTTCTCCTTCTTTTTATTTTTTATTACTCATTGACAGTGGAGAGCCAGAGAGATTTGATGAAGCAATGTAGGTAGATGTCAGGAAGAAGTGGGAGCAAGCCATGGAAAACTAGCATCAGGCTCTCAAAACTAGCATCAGGCTCTCATGCAGAACCAAACTTGGGAATTGGTGAAGCTACCCGAAGGAAAAAGAGCATTGCAGAACAAGTGGGTGTACAAAGTTAAAGAGGAAGGAGGTAAGAAAAGATACAAGGCCCGGTTGGTGGTCAAGGGGTTTGCACAAAAAAAGGTATAGATTTTGATGAGATTTTTTCTCCTGTAGTAAAAATGACTTCTATTAGAATTGTTCTTGGAATAGTGGCAGCATAAGACTTGCACTTAGAGTAGCTTGATGTAAAGACTGAATTTATCCATGGTGATTTGGAAGAGAATATATATATATATATACAGTAGTCAGATGGCTATGAGGTCAAAGGTAAAGAGGAAATGGTGTGCAAACGGAAGAAGATATTATATGGCCTGAAACAAGCTCCACATCAATGATATAAGAAATTTGATAGCTTCATGATGGATCAAGGTTATATTAGATGCCATTTTATCCATTACAAGTATATAAAGAAATTTGAAGATGGTAGTTATATTATCCTGAGCTTGTATGTGGATGATATGTTGGTTATAGGAAAAAACATGCAGGAAATAAAAGTACTCAAGAAGCAGTTAAGTGACTCCTTTGCTATGAAGGATTTGGGGGCAGCCAAACAAATCCTTGGTATGAGGATATCTTGGGATAGGAAGGAACATAAGCTGAATTTATCTTAGGAAGAGTACACTAAGAAGGTCTTAGAGAGGTTTAATATGCAGGATGATAAACGGGTTGGGACTCCTTTAGTAGGCCATTTCAAGTTATCAAAGGAGATGTGCCCTAAGACAAAGCAGGAGAGAAACTAGATGTCCAAGGTACCTTACTCATCAATAATTGGCAGTTTGATGTATGTCATGGTGTGCACTAGGCTTGATATTGCACATGTAGTGAGAGTAGTGAGTAGCTTTATGAGTGAGCCAGGTAAAGATCACTGACAGGAAGTAAAGTGGATCCTTTTGTACTTGAGAGGGACCATGGGGAAAATTTTATACTACAATGGATTAGACAACACTTTGCGTGGTTATGTAGATTTAGATATGGCTAGAGATGTAGACAACAGGAGGAGCACAACAAGTTATGTTTTCACTGTAGGTGGGAAAACAATGAGCTGGATTTCATGACTACAAAATTTTGTGGCTTTGTAAACCACAGAGGATGAGTATGTTGCTGCCACAAAGGCAAGCAAAGAGATTATTTGGTTACAAAAATTTCTTGAGGAGTTGGGGCATAAGGAGGATGAAGGGAAGCTGCATAGTGATAGTCAGAGTGTTATACACTTAGATAAGAACTCTGCTTTCCACTCCAGGACGAAGCATATACAACTTAGGTACCATTTCATCAGGACAAATTTGGAGGAAGAGAAGTTAAAGATGGAGAAGATTCATACCAGTCAGAATCCTACAGAGATGATGACCAAGGTGGTCACAAAGGAGAAACTGAAGTTGTGTTCAACTTTGGTTAGTGTTGATGGACGATGGTGAAGGGTTGAGAAGCTTGCTCAGAGGGAAACTAGTCTCCAAGTGGGAGATTGCTAGGTTTTGGAGGCTGCTTTCATGTGTGGAAGTGTTGAAGACTGTACAATTTCCATAGTTGTCTTGCCAGCGAGAAAAAAAAATTGGCCTCAAAAAATGTGCCCGATATTTCAAGAAACATGCTCTTTTCATATGGGTGGGATTTTTTACCCATAGGTTTATGGGTTGATTTTGGCCCATGGTTTTGGTACCCACAATTTTTTAAATTACTTAAGCAGTTACCTATTTATGTGGTTTTGTGTATATGGTAGGCTTGATGTAACATTGTAGATGTGTGTGAATTCGGGTGTGAATTATGTAGAGTTTGTTGAGCATAGCTCAAAACAGATCTGGATATTACATTGAGAGAATAGGTGGCTTGTAATAAATATGAGCAAGTCATTCTTGGAGGGTATAGCTCAAATTTGGTGAACCACATTAAATATTATCTCTTTGTGTTGTGTTCTTTTTATTTTGCACTTCTATTTCAGATCTGTAATAATTTATGCATATTAGTTTTCTACTGTTACGATTATGTGAGGGATTTTTCTACATATTTTATCTCTTATTTCCTAACGGAGCAAGAGTCTAAAGTTGTAGACTTGCCTTGGACCGTTGAGGAGACTAAAATTTAATCTCAAGTTGAAATAACCTACATATTTGAGTCTGGATTCATATTTACACATATTATTTTCTTATGTAATTAGAAGGTAGTAAGAGGAAGTGTACTCAGTTTCTTTATATTTGTACTTTTGGGAAAATAAGAGGATAATTATGCATTTACACCACTCCTATAGTTTTTGGTCATATCGATGACACTTACTCCCTATTAATTATATTGTAGTTTTAAGATAAAATTATACCACTTACTCCCTACTAATTTTACTATTGTTTTAAGATAAAATATATCATTTAATCCCTAAAAAACTTGATTCAGTTTTAAGATAGAAGGATGCCATTTTCTCCCTACTAATTATGTTGTAGTTTTAGGATAACGATACAATATTTATACCTTTTGCCAATAATTTACATGCATTATGTATGATAGACACTTTTTTAAATATTTTACAACATTCACATAAGGTAGGCATTCTTTCAGGTATTTTTTATGCACTCTAGTCTTATAGGCATTTCATCAAATAATTTACTTATATCCAAGCATTGATGACATGATTTAAGAAGTGATCACTCCATAATAAATAATCAAAACCATAAGAATCTCCGCACCACTCACCATAAGGAAAAACAATATACAAACAATCCTTTTTCAAAGTTATAGCTAAATTTTAGGAAAATAACATTTAAAATGCCATGCTCATTTAGAGACATACTATCACATTTACAAAGGATTTTATGGGTGTAGTTACATGGGTGGTCATTTTAATGTGTATGGGCATAAAAACATGGACCCATATATTTGTGCACATAATGATCACCATTAACATCTCTTTCTAAGGTGGAAAGCATCATCATAGGGGAAAGTTCACACTCAAATACATTAAAACATGCAGAATAATAGTAATCAAATCAATACATTCACCATAATCACATTTTATTCCATTCAATGCTTGCACCAACATTAAAAAAATAGAATCAGGTAAGAAGGTAATATGTTTGATAGAAGGATGCAACTCCACTACTAAGATGTTGTCAAGAGAGGTTACAAGGGTCTACTTAGCACCAATACATTAAATTCTCTTGCACTACTACCAAGGCATTCAACGAACCATTTTAACATTAGCTAAGACATATAAACAACCCACACATGGTAAGGAAAAAATAGATCTCCCCTCCCCTGACAAGTGTACAAACTCTATTTTGTGCTCTTTCGTCGCCCATTTGAAAGGGAAATATTAGTTTTGGTCTTAAATAACCATTAAAATAGAGCATGTACACATACAAAGAACTACAAACATCATTCCCATAGTTTTATTTTTACACACAAATAAATGATGAATTTGGGGGAAGATTAAAACTTATTGTCATAACAACTCCATTTTTAGGGATGGGTCTACTTGCAAAAGGTAACATAAAGAGTATTATTGAGGATAAATCTTTTTGCCACATAGTTGGGTGCTTTAATACCTCTTTTGTGCCCTTGATACTATCCATCTCATATGTAGAACATTCAAACAAACTTTATCCTCCTCCCAACATCTCTAGATCTACCTCCTTAGTGCCTCAAATGACAACCCAACCACTAGGGTTTAAACAACCACAATAAAAGACCAAAACCCTATTTTTCCATTATGTTTTGGAGCATTGATTACCATATTTATAAATCCCATTGAATTCCTAAAATGGGGAGAGAAAAAATGCCAGTATGAAGGGTTTAACAAATAAACCAATATTTTCTAATAACCATAACAAGGTGTTGTTGAAATAATTTGTCGCAGTGAAAATTATTGGTTTTCATCAATGGTCATAGGGCTAAGCCCCTCTTTCTTGGGTATGGGGAAGATCTCATTATTGAATGTAAACTAATTAAAATTTTGAGGTGGTTATTAGGTCTGGGATCACACAAGAATAATCCACTAAACATGTGGTAAAGTGTTTGTACAGTGTACATGGGAGGAATTTTCTTGGGAACAAGGTAGATGAGAGTAGGGGAAATAGGGAGAGGGGGTTAATGTTGTGAGTTGACTTAAAAAAATCACATACATCAGATAGAGTAGGTCCACATTAAAGTAGAATAATTCAATCATGTAATCAACGGTAAGACTAAAAAAACAGAGGCACAAAGTTGTATAGATTCATTAATCAAGTACACAAAGTTCCTTCTTAGTTTTACAAGATAAAAATGCTTGTAAAGTTGGAAAAGAGAGTATGAAAGAACATAGGAAAGGAAATGAGAAGGAATAATTTAGATTTTATTGCTTGCAATAATAGTGAAATCCAACAACTTACAACAATCAACAATTTCCAACTTTTTTGAATGGAGAAGCCATCCCAATTTATAGCTTACAAGATGTCTCTTCGTCTCCCCATATGAATTTTCATCTCACCACCATGTGAATTTAAAAATTCCCTAGGAATGAAACTAAGCCCTTTTCTTATTTTTGAAAAGGAAATTTTACAATGAAATAGTTAGTCACTTAAGTAAATAAGACAAACCAGATAAAAAGTACATTTTCAATGAAGGCATAGAATGCCAAAGAGAGAGGGAGGAGAGAGAAGGAGAGAGATAAGTGGAGATCCAAAGATAAGAATTATCTTGTTGATGAATATTTTTATTTTGATGGGCCATGAATGAAGTTCCTCTCCCTTGACCACCTATGCAATTGGAATAGTGAGATTGCAAACTCTTTCTTCTGTGAGACATAGACACCTTCAAGAGTATTGAATAAGTGTTCAAAAACATTGTTACGAGAATTGCAATGAGATAGGAACATGATGATAATATTTGGTCACAAGTTAGGAGTTAGGACATGGAGATAACTATCTTACTCCTTTCAGCCTCGAAATTCATCTCCATGACAAAGATGTTTCCTTGAATGAAATCAACCTCAAGATGTTCAAACATGTTCTTTCTTTTCTATTACTTAATGATAAAGGAATTATCCTCCACATGGAAGGAATTTTCCCTGAATGAAATCCTTGGCCTTTGACCACCCTGATGATTGCAACTGCTTCCTGTTATGAGATGAGGGTACACTACAAGGAAACAAATGAGTGTTCAAAAACACTACTAGGTGAAATTGAGATAATTGCTAGTTATTGCAAACATGATGATTCTCATTGAACAAAAAGTTAGAGTTAGGACATGGAGATCATACCCTTATCCTTCTTGGCTCCAAAATTCACCTTCGTGAAAAATATGCCTTTTTTTTAATGGAAACATACTTAGCATACCTGGACACCTTTTTCCTCATCTGATCCTCATTGAAATAGCTCTTCTCCTCCAGATAGAAGGATTGCTCTTTAAATGAAACTATGTGCCTTTGACCCCCTATTATACATAAACATTGTGTTATAATATCCTTCTTATGTGAGATGTAATAACACTCCAAAGTAATGAATAAGTGTTCAAAAACACTGATGTGAAAATTGCACCAAGCAAACCTGTGATGACTTCTTGATGGCCATAGGTACCTCAATAGCCTTTCTCCTCATGAATCTCTTAGACTTCACAATTTTCCTTTGTGAAACTTCCCAAATTATTCAACCATGGTGATCCCATTTTTGTGACAATTAAGATGATTTGAATCATCCAATTTCTTGCATCCAAGTGTGTTATGCAGAATTAACCTTAAGACTGATATTTTGGGAGCATGCGAAGGCTTCCTCTCATGTTTGAACCACAAGAAAAATTCCCAACCTTGCAATTACGGAAAAAAACAATGAGATAGGTGAAATGTGAGTTGATACAAGTGATCTGAACCTCATTACAAGACTTTTTATTTTAATCAGGTCCCAACTAGGATAGCCATTTTTAGTAAGTTTTCACAAGTTTCACATTTTGATGATTTTTGCTTGTTTGGGGTATCACAGGTGTTAAGAGTTTTCCATTTTTGGAATGATACTATATTTGGACACATGAGGCCTTGCACAATTACTATTTTTAGATGAAGTTATTTTGGGTATTGGATTGCAATGAAATTGGTCTCAAAAGTTCATGTTTTACTTCATGACCTTCTTCTCAAAATTTTAAGGAATTTCATTTGTCAAAACTCCATAGAACAGAAAAATAAACTTCTAGGGATGAAAATTTCAAATGGATGCTGAAAATTACATAAATAATCAATAGTAATTCTCTTATAATCAGCTTGATGGAGTTTTTAAGAGGAGTGCAATGGAATTTTTTTGTGGAAATCGGGTGCACCGTTTTTGAGATATGAGCATTTTTCAGTTTGCAAGCTTGATGTTATGGGGAAAACACAAAAAAATACATGTGGAAAAATAGAGGTTTTTGAGGGAAAAACATAACATTTTTTAAATTCGAAAATGACCAAGTGTTGAGAGGAGAGTCAGTCATTTTCCATTACAAAACCTTAACCCACCACTTGACCCAATAACTAAATTGTGATTGGAGGATGGTTGAAGTGGAGTTGCATCAGTGTAAGAGGGAAAAAAGGGACATAAGGGACACCCAAGTGCAATTTTCACTAGATGGTGACAAGTGACAACCTATTGTTCAGTGTGAATGAGAAGCATGGGCTAAAAATTGGCTTACATGGACTAAAACTTGGTTTTTGATATGACAAGGGCTGAGTAGTTGGAGGGGAGGTGCAATTTTGTGTTCCCATTATCCCATTTTAACATTTTTAAATCCAATGGAATAAAAATGGATTGAAAATGTTCCATGGGGGGTTTGATCATGAGGAGGGGACAAAGAGATAAGCAATTTGCAAGTTTGAGGCTCCCAAAGTGTAGAAGTGGTGAGCTGTGAGTTACAAGAAGTTTTCCCACATGGGGAGTAAAATTTGGCCTCCCCCTTATCCATATTGCACCTTGGGGACAATAACAGGGGAAAAAATGTGCTCAATAATGCACAATGGGGTCCAAACATCATGTAAAATTGTCCTTGCAACTCAACTCCTCCATATAACTTGCTAGACACCTCGAATTATGTTTTTAAATGACGAAACTTAGCAATTGATGGGGGAGAAAATTTTTGTGTCTCCCTTATCCCCTTTACACCCAAGGGACAATAAAATGGGACAAATCATTCCCAAAATCCCACTCAAGCCATTTTGAAATGTTGATGTAACTAGTTAAGTGCATTTGAGGACACTAAGAATGCTTTTTCTGTCATGGGAGCATGGAAGAGTGTTTTGGGTTCAAATAGTATCTTATTTGAACTAAAATAACATGTTAAGATCATACCAACCATTATTAGGAGACAATTATGAATGAAATTTTAAGTTTTCACCATTCACCTTTTCAACACAAAGGAACAACATGAGTGACTTGAGCTATCATAGGAGATATTGAAGACTTAGACAAAAAATTATATTTCCATCATATGGAGGATTACAAGACATTTATAATTATGACTAATTTTCTTCCCAAATCCTCATGGATCTCTCATAATCATCCAAATAAGTTAGCTTTCACCTTTGGAGCCTTCATTCCCTATGCCCAAAATTACCCAATATTTCTCAAGTTGTTCTTGTCTTCAATTTATTATATATATTTTCCATAAAAATACCTTGGAAATATTCATTTCTCCCCCACACAACTCTCAAATGGTTTTAATCTTCCATGTCATCTTCCTTAGAGTATCGAGCAGTTGAAAAATGGCCAAAAATGGCCCTTTCTAGGCCTCTGATGAAAGTTATTATTCCTTAAAACTCAATGACTTCTTTAATCACCTTAGGAATATATCCCTAAACATTAAAAAAAACTTAAAAATATTGTTAACACATTCCTCTAAGCCAAAATGAGGGTGAAATTGAGGATCCATTGGCCAAAGGAAGGGTTTACAATGATCGAGAGAGGAATTTTTAAGAGGGGGCTTAGTTGTCATGGCAAAAGTTTTCAATTTTGCATGCTATAAATTTAGCATGACAACACAAGGCTCCTCCTCCTCTGCAATTCATACAACCCACAAAACAATAAAAAACCCCTCTAAAACTTAGCCAAAATTTCCATCTCTCTCTTTGTGTAAGGAAAAGGTCAAGGAGTTATATAGGGCACAATCCAAGTGTGCATCATACGAAAAATCCATAGGTGAACAAATATTCTCCTGGGAACCCAAAATATTTCCCAAAACTCATATTTTTGTGTGGACTATAAGTATTCTTGTACATGTGAAGATATATTCTTCCGGGCATCCAAAATTTTAGTCTTATAGCTCTTATTTTGATTTCGTGGTGAGAGGGAGTGGCGAAGGTTATGTGGCTTGGCATTTTAAATATGTCATAAGGCATTTGCTTGAGGTTTCCACAGTATTTATCCATGGTGGGAACTTCTACAAACCAATAAAGAAAAACAAAACAAAACAAAATAAGAGCAACCCAAATCCTAAACACTTCCCAAAGAGACAAGTCCATGCAAGAAAAACGTAATTTTCTTACCTTTTGTGATATATAATTCACAAATGTATTTTTTTGTTCTTTAAATTTATTTATTTTAAATTTTAACTTCATATTCACATTTTACTCTCTTTCTCTTATTCCATTTGGAATTTCATGGTTTTTTAATTTCATTCATATATTTTATAGACACCCTAATTTTACACTCCTCCTAAATCAATTAATTCCCCCCACATTATTCCCACAAAAACCCATGAAGAATTAATTGACATCAGTTAATTAATTAATCCTCGTCATTATTTAATTAATCTTCCTCACATGTCATTATTATCCATCTCTCCCCACTTGCGAAATAAAAATTCAAGTTTAATTGCCATCCACTCTCCATGTCCCCCACTCACCAAATACTACTTACTTTTTTAAATTGTGATTAATTAAATCCTTCAAAATAATCTAGTTTCTAGGATATAAATAGAGCCTTACCCCCCCACTTTCAACATAAGTGAATACCCCATCAGATCTCTCGCATTCTTTATTCACAGAGCATGTCCTAATGACCTCATAAGTCCTACTTCATCCATCCCTAAATCTCGTTCCTCTTTTGTTCGATGGAAAGTTGTGTCATCGATCGTTTGTGCAATGAAGCTATCTTGCATTGGAGAGGCACCTAAATTCTAATCTTTTCAGGCTCATTCAAGTCTTCACTTGATGATCCATAGGGATCTAAGAAGACTTCACATCATCAAAAGAAATACGTACCAGAAGGAGAAGTTGGAAAAATGCAGAGCAGACTGTAAAGTTACAGAACTGCTCCTCTATGTAGAGAGGCAGTTACATAACCACCTCGGTGGCTGCGTAACCACCCTAGTGGCTGTGTAACTGCCCTTCACACAATGATGGTTGTGTAACTACCAGTCTGTAAATACCGGTGGTTCTTTCTCTTATCACGGGAAAAATAAAAAAGAACTCCATGAATGGTCACAGAATTCAAACAGTTCAACCGTGTCTCTTCCTAAGACACCTCTTCCTATTCTCTAGTGCATGGGAGGGCATGAGAAGCAATTATTTAAGCAAGAGAGCAATTGGAATTAATTAATTCGATTCATGAGAGAAGTAAGCAAGAAAAATTCAATCATGGAGTTGAATGGTAGAAGCAAGGAGTGCAAGATTAGAGCAAACAAGTACATAGGGGAAGTGTTTAATTTTTTACTTTCCTTTATCTTATTGTACTGTATATCTATTGAATTGGCCAATACATATAAGTGGGAAGAAAGAGAAATTTCCCTTCCCATCTAGTTTTCCCTCAAATTGGGGGTTTCTAGGATAAAATATTGGTGTCTTGTTGGTTTCAATTCCTTTTCCTTTCATTGTAAATAATTCTAAGCTCAAAAAACTTTTCACTAACTTCCACAATATGTCATTTTTTGAAATTTGAAAGTAGAATAATGTTTTCTTTTGTGGTATTATAAATTATCTAAAGTTTAAAGGTTTACAGATCATTTTGGTATCAGAGCTGATAATAAGTATCCAAGACTATGGTATTCGTTCTTGTGATTTATATGATAGTGACAAGGTCTAAAGGTGAAGAAGTTTTATCTTGTGATCCAGGCATATCTACGAAGAAGTGGAGACAAAGAATTTAGGATCAAATGGAGGAAGAAAACTTGGTCCATAGAATTGAGATGCTAGAGACCATGATGGATAGGATGTATAAACATTAACAAGAACTCTTAGATCTATAAAAGATGACTTCTGTCAAGAAAGATAACATGGAATCAATGGTTTGAGCTTTGGAATTTTTTTTTGGCATATGCAAGAGTCACGATGAGGAAGATGTGGAAGAGCGTGAAGAAGAAATTCTTTTTGTAAAAGAGAAGGTAAAATATGATCATGCTCCTTTTAAAGTTGAAACGAAGGTTGAAATCAAGAGATTTGAAGGACAAGTAGATGCAGAGTTATTAGATAATAGGTTAAAACAACTGGAAATTTACTTTAGTGTTCATTATGTTACTGAGGCACAAAGGATCACCTTTGCACGTCTCAAAAATGGAAGGTCATGCTCTGGTTTGGTGGGAAACCCATTTAGCCACTTGTGAAAAGAATAAATGTCATGTTATCAGTACCTGGGAGGGTTTAAAAGAATTTCTTAGAGATAAATTTTATCCTATTGGCCATAAGACTGACCAAATGATTAAATGAGAATACTTTAGACAAAGGCAGTGGTCAAAGTGTGTATGATTATACTGTGGAGTTTTGGAGACAAGCCATGTTGCTTAATATGGACTAGGAGGATGAGGATATTTTGACCAAGTATTTGGGAGGAATGCACACTCACCTTCGGAGGAAGGTCATCTCCACGAAGCCCAAAGGTCTCAATGAAGCTCATGTGTAAGCATACTACATAGATGATGAAAGGAAGCAAGGAGAGGTAGAGTCAAAGACAAAACAATCAACAAATCAAAGAAAGAAAGAGTAGGGAAAAACAAGTAACAATGGTAAATGGAAGGGAAAAGGTAAAAAAATTGCCATTGCTTTGCATACTTGTAAATATCCCAAGAATTTTTGTAAGAATTATTATATCAATGCTCATATTGACGCTATATGTTGGAAGTTACATCCAAAGAACTGAACCAAGGATTCAAAGAAATCCATGACAGTTGTCAAGATAGATGGGGAGGTAGAAATAGAGGATGATTTTGATGTAGACGAGAGGCTTGTATGCATGACCCCCAACATGAACAACCAATAGGAGGAAGAGGAGATGAGTAGACTATTCCAGATCAAAATCCAAATCAAGAGAAATAAGGTAAATGATTTGGTTGATACTGGTTCTCAATCTAATTTGATTTCTAATGAGATTGTGAAGAAGCTTGGTCTTCAAACTTACAAGAATTTCCATCCATATCCTTTGGGATGGGTGAAGAAGGGTGTAGAGATTCAGGTGACAAAAAGATGTAGGTTCAAGTTTGGGATAAATTCTTAGTATATAGATGTATTGGAAGCTGATGTAATTCCAATTGATGCATTTGATGTTGTTTTTAGGAGTCCTTACTTGTATATTAGGGATGTTATATTCATGAGAAGGGAGAACCGGTACAGATGGGTCAAGGATGGAATCAGTTACAACATCTGAGCACACCAACATAAGAAGAAAATTGTTATGGTAAGTGCTAACCAAGCAAAAAGACTTATTCAGGAAAATCATAATCAATTTTGTTTACTTTTATTAAAGGATACACAAGACATGGTGGAAATTTTAGATGTTTATAACCAAGGGATATTTGGATAGTATTATTTAGTCTTTTCAAGAAGTATTTCAAACTCCCAGTGGGTTACCACCAAAACGGGAGGTAGAGCATGAGATTCGGTTTTTACCAGAGTCCCCTCTACCAAACATCGGGTTGTATAGGAAACCCTTACTAGAGAGTACAAAAGTTAAAGAAACAACTCTAGGAGCTATTGGGCCAAGGGGTAATATGCCCAAGTGCCTCACCATGCAGTTCTCCTATTGTGATGGTGCCAAAGAAGGATGGTTCTTTAAGGATGTGCATCGACTACCGAGCCTTGAATAAGATCACCATAAAGAAAAAATATCCACTCCCACATATAGATGAACTTCTAGACCAAATTTAACATGCAAAGTTTTTAACAAATTTGGATCTCAAGTCGGGTTATCACCATGTCAAGATGAAGGAGGAGGATATATGGAAGACTACCTTCAAGATAAAACAGGGTTTGTATGAGTGGTTAGTAATTCCATTTGTTTTATGTAATGCGCCTGCTACATTTATGATATTGATGAATGGTGTATTGTGGGAATTCATAGATTCATGTGTCATTGTATATCTGGATGATATTATGATTTTTAGTGCCATATGGGAGGAACATCTAACACATTTGTATCAAGTCTTGCAATTTCTCACGGAGAAACAAATGTTATGCTATATAAATAAGTGTGAATTTCCCAAATAGTCACTTGTCTATCTTGGGCACGTGGTTAGAGGAGGAGAACTACACGTGGATCCAAAGAAGGTGGAAGCCATCAAAAACTGGCCAACACCAATGGGAGCCACAAATACTAGAAGTTTTTTGGGAGCATTACAGTACATGAGGAAGTTCATTCTAGGCTTCTTCGCTATTGTAGCACCTCTATACATAACAAACACAAAGAGTAAGGTTTTTGACTAGGGTAATGAACATGATATGTCTTTTGAGTTATTAAAATACAAGATTAGTCATGCTCCAATACTTGCTCTTACTAATTTGTAGCAGTCCTTTGAAGTAGAGAGAAATTCCAATGAATATGCTATGGGAGAAGTGTTGCTACAAGGAAGTAAGCCAATATGTTATCATTCATAAACTTTCACTTCGGTAGTTAAAGGATATTTTTTTTATGATAAAGAAATGTATGCACTAGTTTCAGAAACAAAGAAATGGAAACATTATTTGTTGGGAAAAGAAACTATCATGCACATTGACCAAATATCTCTTCAGTATTTACAAGCACAGTCTAAATTATAGCAGGAAATACACTACAATTGGATAGGGTTCCTACAACAGTTCCATTTGGTGATCAAGTATAAGAAAGGTAACACAAATTTGATGGTAGACATGTTTTATAGGCCACCCACACAAGAGAAAATCTCTTGTTTGGCCACTATCTCTCAGATTGAGACCTTCACGAAGGAAGCTTACGGGGAGGCATATACTCAAGACAAAGACTTTGGGGTGACATATCAACTGTTGCAGTCTCAAGGGGATGAAAGGACAAGTATTGAATAGTGTTATCTCAAAGATGGGATGCTTTACTTATGCGGGAAGCTTTGTGTGCCAAAATAAGAAAGGATTTTGTTGACGAGGGAAACACATATCTTGAAATTAGCGGGACATTTCAGTGTTGGTAAGACCTTGGCCCACTTGAAAAGGTACATGTATTGTCCTAATATGTAAGAAGAAGTGTCAAAATTCATAAGAGGATGCAAATTTTTTTGTAAAAGCAAGCCTAAAATCAAGAAGGAAGGTTTGTATATGCCTTTGTCAATCCCTACTCGTCCGTGGGAGGATATTTATATGGATTTTGTAGGAGGACTACCTATGCCTAAACATGGCCATGATTACCTATATATTGTTTCAGATAGATTTAGTAAGATGTGTGTTCTTATGGCATGTAAAAAGATTATAAAAGCATATGAGGCAACTGAAATTTTCTTTTTTAATGTATGGGTGCATTTTGGCTTTCCAAAGTCTATTGTTTTCTAACAGAGATTCTAGGTTCTTATGGAAGTTTTGGACTACTTTGTGGGAAAAGACGGACACCAAGTTACAGAGAAGCACAACTTTCCATCCATAGACAAATGGGAAAACAGAGGTGGTGAACAAGATTTTGGTGTAGCTAATAAGAGGGTATAATAGAAAATATCCATGGACTTGGAATGAGTCCTTAGCATACATTCAACATTCGTACAACCAGGAAATACACACATCCACTATGAAGTTACAATTTGAAGCATGTTTGGGATATCTACTTAAGAATCTAATGGATATAGCAATTGGGAAACAGGAAGAAGGGGATATATGTGATTCAGAGGTGACTAGAGTAGTGAAATTCATTGAGAGGATCCGAAAAATCCATTTCAAGGTGAAAGAACAATTAGAGAAATCTCAAGCCAAGTATAAGGCTAGAAAAAATCAACATCAGAGGGAACACAAAATTCATGTTGGAGAAAAGGTTTAGATTTACTTGAGCAAGGAGAGATTACAAGGCCAAACAAGTAAACTCAAGCCACTATGGTATGGACCATTCACTATACTAGAACAGGTTGGAGAAAATTCCTTCAGGCTTGATTTGCCACAATTTATGCGGATGTACTCAATAGTAAATTATGAGAAATTTTACCTATATGATTCATCCATGCTTGACGAAGAAGAAGAGTGTCAGTTACTACCTTCCATAGAATATTGCATCTTGGACTCATGAGGTGAATTGGAGGAGGACCTAGTGCTACAGCAGAAGATCAGAGAGACAAGGAGAGGTACACATGAGTCTTGATATGTTGGACTAAAAGGGAAGACACTAAGGTAGGCCCAGTGGTACTCAAAGGAGCAAGTGAGGGAATTGTTTCCTCATCTACTCTCCCACTAATATTTTGTGGGACCAAAATCCTCCTGAGCAAGGTAGGTGTGATACATAGGGATCTAAGAAGACTCCAATTAATCAAAAGTAGCTAGTACCAGAAGGAGAAGTTGAAAAAATGTAGAACAGACTGGAAAGTTATAGAACCACCCCTATGTGTAGAGAGGTGGTTGCATAACTCCCCTGGTTGTTACGTAACCACCCCATGTATAGAACAAAGGTTGCGTAACGACCATGGCGGTTGCATAACCGCCAGTCTACACATATCGGTGGTTATGTCACTTATCATAGGAAAAATAAAAAATAACTACACGAACGGTGGTAGAATTCAAACAGTTCGACCATGTCTCTTCCCTTGATGCCTCTTCCCATTCTCCAGCACACGAGAGAACATGAGAAGCAAGTATTTAAGCAAGATAACAAGTGGGAGTTAGTCATTCGATTCATAGGAGAAGTAAGAAGAATTTAGTGTTCGAGTTGAATTATAGAAGCAATGAATGTAAGAACAGAGAATGCAAGTAAAGAGGGGAAGTGTTTACAATGTTTAATTTCCTTCATTTGATTGTAATATGTATCTATTAAATTGGCCAATACATATAAGTGGGAAGAAAGAGCAATTTCCCTTCCCGACCGGTTTTCCCTCAAATTAGGGGTTTCCAGGATAAAATTCTGGTGTCTTTTTGGTTTCAATTCCTTTTCCTTTCGCTACAAATAATTCTAAGCACAAAGAACTTTTCACTAACTTCCATAATCTGTCATTTTTGAAATTTGAAAGTAGAATAGTATTTTCTATTTTGGTATTGTAAATTATCCAAAGATTAACAGTTTACAGATCACCTAATCCAAGGTTTGCGAAGGAGACACAATGGAGAAGGTATACATTTGAGCTATTTTAATTTCTCGTTATGTAATGATTTTTATTGCGTACATTTTGGAATGCCCGGAGGGGCTTACCCACACTCTGTTACCCTTAGTTTAATAATGAGTGATTTTATCAATTTTGTGTTTACTACTATTTATTGTTATCATTTCAATTTCTATACCATATGGCATCCTTTGCCTAATATTCATGTTGTGGGAATTTCTGTTGTTCTGTGGTGTTCTATGGTGCTTGTACATGTTATCGTAGCAACAAACTTCTCTTGATCGAAGGTGCTCATCTCATTTTTAACCTCCTTAGAGATCGTTGTATTACTACGTATGTTGTTTCACTAGTATTTTTGTAGGAGTTTTGAAGAGTTTCATCCCTGGCTTTGTAATGTCATTCCTCACATTTTTTAAGTGATCTTGGAAATCAGAAACCTAGGCTAGCTTCTTTCGTATTGTCCTCTCCACCTACATCAACAAAACATATTAATTCTTATTTGTAGGACCGGCTCTACGGGAGGTTATCCATAAAACAATCAAACTACTAACTACAAGACTCCTCAGTCAAAGACACGTTCCAAAATCGAATTAACATTTTGTGTTAGCTAATCAATCCATTACAAATAGCTTGATTAAACACTATATTTTACCAAATTCATATTCATTCTTCTAACTGCCATCTTGATCATTGTTGAATTTTATTTGAACTCCTAACATTTTTCAATTGCGACTGTGTATGCTCTTTTCTTGCGCTTTTAAGCGATCCGGAAAACAAAAATGACCTCGAACATTTATTTTCTTCTAAACTTTTGTATATGCAAGATAAATACTAATTTGTTTTATGTAAGACCACATCACTTGGAATTCTTATTAAATAACAAAACTAAATTCCTAACACTTCTTTCAGGATTACCTTAGTCAGAAAAATCTAAAAATTACCAAAAAAAACAAAACAAAACAATACACTAAGGTACATTGTCATTTTATTCTCGTGTTTTCCTTTCAATTTGGAATTAAATTTGTTGTTAATCACCTCATAATTTGTATTTACACGTAGCAGAAGTGGATTTCATCACCACCTACACTACACCGATGACACAGACTTCATTACCATGCACCACAACATTCACATTTGCATTACACTTGAGACCTAGTCTCAAACAATGTTCGATATCTACCTCACCTTTGGTCCTCGCTTATAGGTAATGCTATCATGATTGGTGCTACTACGAGTAACACCTAAAATATCTATAACAATGAATTTTGTGGCATCATCCCTGTAAATATTCAGGGAGTAATAAGGACACCATACACATTTTTATCCCCCCATTACCTTCCACCTTTTCACAAAGGCTACATTAGAAGTAACGATTCACTCCTAAGCAGGTTAATATGAATTGGTGAGCCTCTTCTAGTATCCTAAGGTTTTCGTGTATCACATTTGTCTCTGTAAAAAGTTGGGTATATCAGAACTAGGATATATTCGATGACACATATATATGGAGTGATAAGAACCTACATTCACCCATTCCACAACATTTTACTTGTCGCATAATTTATAAAACACTGGTTCTTTTCGATGGATATGCGTCTTGAGCTAAAACGTTACACAAACATGACTACTTGTTGTTTGTAAACAATTTAGTTTCTTATATTACTTTTCATTAAATTTGGATTATACAAATGTTTTTATTATATATTTCAAGTCCTGGTTGTGTTCCACAAAACATTAATCTACTACAAAATACTTGTAAACTACCTCAATATCAACAAATTGAATCAATCAAACAACAAATATCTAAACCTTCAATTGATTTCAACACATTAGCTTGCTTAAGCTAATAAAAATATCATAATAACTTGTTTTAAGCTATATCAAACTTGTATCAAGTAAATTTTTTGAGTTCATTCCTTACATCATCACTTCCCAAACTTGTTTAAGCTATATCCAACAATTTTTTTGTAATATCTTGTTTTAACTTGTATCGAGTTAACTTGTTTGAGTTCACTCCTTACATCAACACTTAATAGCTTATTTAAGCTAGATCCAATATGAATTCTTAATAGCTTATTTTGAGATATATCATACCTGTCTCGATTTAACTTGTTTGATTTCTCTCCTTACATCAGCACTTAGTTGCTTGCTTAAGTTAAACCCAACATGAATTCATAATAGCGCATTTTTCACTATATCATACCTATATTGAGTTAACTTGTTTGAGGTCACTCCTTACATCAGCACTTAGTAGTTTGTCTAAGCTAAAATCTGAAACAAATCCATAATAGCTTGAGCTATATCACATTTGACCAAACATTCTAGCTTATTTAAGCTTAATCTGGTACATACCTATCTAACCATAGGAATCACGCATAGTCACAAATTCCCTCTGTCTGGTCACTTTGATAGTGAAGATGATGACAATGAAGCTAGACAACTAAAACTCAATAGAGAATGAACAATTAGAAAAATTATTAGAAAAAAATAAAAACAAATACCTACTTTGGATATTAAGTATGATAGCAAAGCTACCTTCTAATTTCAGTATATAGAAAATTTTTCCTCATAGACCAGCTTGAGTAAAGTAAGTATAGCTATGATGACACAAACAACCCCTCTAATGAAGAATTATGAGCTCAAATTCAAGAATTAACAAAGCAACTCACAGACATGGCCTCCACGGTTGCCGAGAAACCATGTGATCACAAAACAAAGTCACTACTCATAATGACAAATATGTCTTCGACACCCCATCACAAAAATATCCATTTGCACAAGAATGGAAGAGTATGAAATAAACAATTCAAGGGTTACAAAAACAATCAAAACAATTCAATTTCAAAGAACTCCACCCCTATCCATTTGAAAAGGATATGTTAGGTTTACCATTCCCTTCATCCTTTGAAACTCCAAAGTTTGATAAATATAAATGTAAGGGTGATCCACACGAGCATGTTAAGGAATTTTTCATGCAGTTCCAAGAAGTGGCTTATCATGATGTATACATTTTACATTTGTTCCCTAAGAGTTTAGGAGGTTAGGGTTTAAATTGGTTTCTACATCTTCCAAAGGGGTCTATCAAGGACCTTCACAAATTTATCTGGGAAGTTTTTAAAACATTTATCCTTTAACTTAGACTCTGAGGTGACCATGTTTGACCTTTGCAACACCAAGAATAGAACAAATGAAAACTTTGCATCATTTCTATAACGATGGTGATGAATCAGAAGTAGATTCCCTTCATTTATACCCGAAAGACAATTAGTCGGCATCTCCATTCCCAACCTCAACACATAATTATCATTTCACATACAAATGCATTATTTAACTAACTTCTAAGAAGTTATCGAAAAAGGGACACAAATTGAGAGGCCCCTCATTTCCAAAGGATTACTTAAAACACCCTTTAGAGACCACCCTTATAGGGAAATCCCCCAAAATTAGGAAAAATAAAAATTATTCAATCGAAATGTAGTCAATGATGGAGTTACCAATTCTCACTATATTTGACACATCCAAAAAAATCCACCTAAAACTACTTAACCCAAAAAATAACCAATCATAATTCCCAGTAAGGAGGCTTCTCCTCGGGAAATCAGGTGAAGATAATTCACTCCGCTTGGAGAAATTTTATCTAGTGTCTTCTGCCACTTGACGAATGCAAACATGGTCACTTATCCCATTTTCAAACCCTTCGAAGAAGGGACACCTAAATTGAAATGGTATAGATAAAATGAATATTGTGAATAACATCGTATCAAGGATCATCATAAAAAACCAATGTATGCAACTCTGCCATTATGTGCAAGATTTGATTAAGCACAGAGATATAGAGGTTGCAAATACCTCTGACACCAAAATCCCTAACAAGAAATTAAATGTTTTCAAAAAATCCTTTCCCAAACATGATGAAACTTAAAATAACACAAAGGAAAAGGGTCAATCATCAACAATTTTGAGTATGACTCAATCATCTCAACTGTAAATTATGATCAACACTTAGTTGCTACAGTAAAAATCAAAACCGATTGTACAGTTACAACTAGACAAAAGAAATTTTGGATCCCTATCACCAAAGAATCTATCACTCCTTCTCATGTACCACCCCATCATCTGACATCTCATTCAATCACCACTTCTACTTCCAAATCTACATCTTTGTCCAATACATTCAATATTATCAAATAGTTGGAGAAGACTACATCACAAATTTACATCATAGAACTACTCAAATCTTCTACCGCACTGCAAATCATTCTTCCATGTGCATCTAATGAAGCCATTATTCCACAGGACATTAACTCCTAACAGTTCCAGGATCTGATCATGAATATCTCGCTGACCAGTATTATCTTATCATTCGGTCCTGCTGACCTTCTCAACCAAAATATCATTAATAATCAATCACTATACGTAGAATCTTTTATAACCCACCACAAAATTAAGCTTGCACTAGTAGATAACGAAGCAAAATTGAATATTTTCTCTGTGAAACTATTACAATGTCTTGGTTATATTTAAGAAAACTTGCAAAATGATATCATATCCATTTGTGGATATGATAATAACGAAAGGAAATCCACAAGCACAATCACATTACCACTTAAGGTTGGACCAGTCACCTTGGACACGTTATGCCATGTAGTGGATTTAGAATTTCCATATAACATTCTCCTCTATCATCCATGGATTCATGCCATGAAGGTCATCCCATATACATATCATCAATGTATTAAATTACCTCACTTGGATAAATAATTCACATTGCGTGTTGATACCCAACCCTTTGAGTATTGCAAAATCCTCGAAGGAAGGTATAACCATGCAAAATATTTTCCATCAATGGAAGATTCAGCTCCTCTACGTGTAATCTCTTTTTCTAAAAACACACATATTGATCGAGATACACTTCCCGAATGATTTCCAAAATCTTACACTAAGAGTCACCATTCCAATTCTTTTAATCAACCCTCATCTTCGAATCAAATCTTGTCTTCTCATCAATCATCTTTTGTTAATCAACCCTTTCCATCTAATAACCATTATTATTCTACTAACCAAATCTCTTCTTCATCTAATAAACCTTCTTCATCTAACAATCCACCTTTTGTTAAAACACCATCTCTCTCTATTAATCAAGCCTCTTCCTCTAATTCTTCCTCATCCTTCCCTAACAAACCATGTTCCTATAATCCATTTTCTCCATCTTTTAATACTAATAAACTACCTTTTACACCATGTGAGATACCTATTGGTTCCTCGACGCACACGTTCAAAATCATCGATAAAGGTTGTGGTGAGTACCAATTCCAAAACATTGAGAATTATTTCCACATAAATAACTCACTCCCATTCCTGCGAAGCTATGTAAAACCCAACACTTCCCACATCAAAACACCTCCCACCTATAATCTAGGCAAGTCGGTTTAGCAAAATTTTGGTTATCTTGACGAGGAACATATTCCATGTTCCTCAGATCTTGGTTAAATAATGACGAACTCGCTTCTTATCATGAATCTCCTTAATTTACCAAAGCTCATAGGATAATGAAAAACATGTGATGGAAAGGTACAGGACTTGGCATGAGTGAACAAGGTCATCTAGATTCAAAACATTATACAGAAAATCCTCATAGAAATGGTTGTAGCTTCAAAACATTCAACGCATCTCCCATATTGGTCTCGATTAGTGGTGATGATACTGATTTTGATGATGACATAGGTTCTATACAGTCTTTTTGAAAATATCACAAAAAAATACCCTCCTCGAACATCTTTCCATCAATCTCATCAATTTCAAGATTATTCATCCAACCCTCATGGATCGCAATCAATTACACCATGTGTCCATGGATCTCTTTCAAAATGATGTGAAGATTTTCTTAGAACTTGTGATCCAATCCCCCTTTTTTACCATAAGAAAGGATTTGATATTGACCTTGACGAATTTGCCTATTTTGGTGAAGAGTTCTAATATCCCAATCCTCAACATTGTGAAACTTTAAACAAAAGGATAAAAAATAAGATCTCCCATATCAAAAATATTGTAGCAACATTATTTGAAAAACATATAAATACAAAGATGCAAAATCACACATAGAAAACATGCATTTATCTTAGTAACAACTCATCCGAAACACCTGAAACTGGTGATTTACATCAATCAATAGCATTCTTTTCAAAAAATGACACATCCAAAATGTTGGTTGAAGAAACAAGATATGTTGACATAGGAACCCTAGAACAAGTAAAAATTTTAAAACTCGACATTATTTTGTCCAATCAAGAATGCGTAGAGTTCATGACACTCCTTACAAAAGTCCAAGACATTTTTGCATGGACCTACAAAGATATGCCAGAATTAGATCCATCACTTGTAGTACATCCAGACACTAAACCTGTTAAACAAAAATTGTGAAAAATGCATCCAAAAGTATCCTTACTCGTAAAGGATGAACTTCAAAAACTGTTAGAAGGACACTTTATAAGGCCAATTGACTATTCCAAATGGATTTCAAACATAGTGCTTGTAGCTAAGAAAACTCCTAACATTAGGATATGCACATATTTCTGTGATATTAATAAAGTCAATCCCAAAGATGAATTCCCTCTACCTAACATAGACATGATCCTTTATTTCATGACAGGACATGAAATGTTCTCTCTAATGGATTGTTTTTCTGGTTATAGCCAAATATGCATTGCTGAAGAAGATCAACACAAAACAAAATTTACTAAAATGTAGGACATATTTTGTTGTAAGTTCATGCCTTTTGGGATAAAAAATACAGGCGCTACATATCAATGAACCATGACAGTTATATTTCATGATATGTTACATAACATCATGGAAGATTAGGTCAATGATATACTAGAAAAATATAAAACATTATTAAGTCATCCAAGTGTGTTGAGATGCATCTTTGAAAGATAATGTGAATAAAAAGTCTGACTCAATCCAAAAAAAACGTGTACTTGGTGTGACATTTGGAAAACTATTAGGATTCATCAATTCCCAAAGAGGTATAAAAGTTGACCACGCAAAGGTCAAAGCTATTATGGAAATGCCTCCTCCATAGAATCTTAAACAACTATGAAGCCTTCAAGGAAAAACACAATCCATCCAATGGTGTATATCACAACTAGCAGATAATTGTCATCGCTTCAATCAATTGCTTAAGAAAGATATGTGGTTTAAATGGAATCAAGAATGTTAAGATTAATTTTCTAAACTAAAATAATACCTATCTAGCCCACCATTCCTCATGTCACCAATCATAAATAAACCAATGCCTCTTTATATGTCTACTACTGAATATGAAATATGTGCCTTACTAACATAACACAATGACCAGGAAAAAGAACATGCAATCTATTACCTTAGCCACACACTCATTGATCATGAGGTAAAGTAATCACAAATTTAAAATTTATGCTTAGCAATTTCTTTCACATTCCACATATTATGCCACTATTTGCTCAATAATGCAACCAATCTTATGGCTAAGGTAGATCCCCTTAAATATCTCATGTCTAGACCCATTCTCATAGGCAGAATGTCTAGTTGGATCATCCTACTTAGTGAATTTGACATCGAATTTGTTCATCAAAGAGAAATTAAAGAACAAGCCCCAACAGATCAACTTACTACAACACCTCTTCCTGGACTCGAACCTCTCCAATTCAAATTTCCAGATGAAGATCTTCTATACATAGCTATAACATCAGCTTGGAATTTATTCTTTGACGGATCTTGTAATGTCCACGGGTCAGGAGCTAGTATTTTACTTATCATGCCTGATGGGAATGTTATCCCCAAATATTTTCACTTAGTATTCCCTTGTACAAATAATATCGAGGAATAAAAATCTCTCATAGCTGGATTAAAACTAGCGATATCATGGAATCTTAAAGAATTGGCCATATTTAGCGACTCGTTTCTTATCATTAAACATGTTACAAATGAACACTAGGTCAAAGATGAAAGACTTATTCTATACATACGCATGGTAGATAGCCTTCAAGGTTACTTTCAGTTGATAAAATTTTACCAAGTCCCTAGAATTCGCAATAAGTTCCAGTATGCTATGGAAATTATCCTATCTCTTTTAGAAATCACGTCAAATCAACCATAGGAAAATTTTCTCGTAGAAAATATCTTAACTCCTACTTATAATTTACCTAAAACTATCATGGTGTGTGCAATAGTTGGTCCTGACAACCCTTGGTACCATTATATTTACACCTTCATCCACAACAAAACATTCCCTGCCAACATGAAGTTTCGAAGATTGGGAGGGTGATAGAGGAGCTAGGGTTTTGGATCGAGTGATCCTTGAAGGATTGTGGTGGCATTGGCATGGAGAGGAGGGAGAGAGTGAAGGCATTAAACGATGTGGAGAATCTTAATCTTCTCAGCTTTTTCTTGGTAGAACGTTGTATGGAAGGGTTGATACTTCTCTCAGGTCTGTTCGAGGATCGTTTGGCTGCTAGGATTTTTAAGGAAGGCAATAAGATTGCTAGGTTCCTCCTTAGTCGAGATGTGAAATATTTTTTGGTAGCTCTAAGGAGTGATCCTAGCCCAGTCAAGATTTCGCCTTTTCTAGTGGAGGAGCTTGTGTCTACTTTTGTCAAGCTTTATTCATGATTGCATCATTCACCGGTTGGGTTGGAGGTAACGACCTAGTCTGAAAGAACTTCACATTTTTATGGAGTTTAGTCAGGCGTGGAGGCTTTGGTTGTGAAGGAGGATAAAATTATGGACCTTGATCTTCCTCAGGTCTTGGTTTCTTCAATACCTGATTGCGACGGGAGTCGTACAAAGTAACTTGGATCTGTTTTGGGTAGTGGGCCAAACAAGAATAGGGGTCTTATTCCTTTACATGTGTGGTTGTTGAGAGGGTTGACCTTTGTGTCTCCTGGAACGATCTCTGTTGGTTTTTTCTCTTCGAGGGGTTAGTGGTGGTTGGGTGGAAGGACCTAGGGTTGGATCCAGTTTCTCATTCTAGCTCGGGGTTTGTTTTGTTTTCATTTTTAATTTTGCTCAGGGATTGGATATCCTGGTTCCCAAAGCACAAAATTAGGAATAAATATTTTTCTTTTGGGGTTTTACTTTTGGTTTGATGATTATTCGGCTCGTGAATGGGAGCTTGAAGGTTTGAAGGGTTTTGGTCTTCAAAGTTGTTTGTGCTTTCAGCAAGGTTGGGTCTTTGAGGGTGTGATCGGGCTTTTTTACACACCAATTTGAGCCACACTCTTTAGTGGAGATGGGCTACGATGGGTTGCCTTCATTGTTTCTTAATTTCATGTTTTCGTGTAGGTGAAGACTTTCCTCCATCGGTGTTCTGTAGTTTGTAATGAGGTTATTCGCCATGCTTACTTGGTTGTCGTGGGATCTGGGTGTCAGGTAGCATGTAGTGTGAAGGGGATTCTTTTTTTCTATTTGGTCATACGGTGGATTGCAAGTTCTATGCTTCCTTTTCCCCTCATGCATGGTCCTCGTTCAAGGTGGTGATGTGTGGGGGGCATGTGGGTCTTATTGATGGTAAGTCTTGTTTGGGGCTGTTAATAGCATTGGGTATGTCTATATCAATAATTGGCTAGCTGTTTGTATTTTAGGGCTTCTTTTGTAGTTGGATCTTCATTGCTTATGTCTCTTGTATTGGGTGGGGTCCTGCCAACCCTTCAGTTCATAGCTTCAGTCAAAAGCATTTAACCATCTAAAAAAAACACTCCCTTCCAACATGAATCTTATTCAAAAGTGTTCCTTAGCACAACATGCCTCCCATTACACAATCTTAGCAAACACTTTATATAAACGAGCTTAATATGGCACTCTACTTCAATATCTTAATCGAAGAGGAGGCCTCTCAAGTATTAACTGAATTCCACTTTGGTATTTACAGAGTGCACACAAATGGCATGGATTAAGCTAAGAAAATATTACATTTTGGGTACTATTGGCCCACCATGGAAAATGAATTGTGCTTTTTTTGTTAAAAAATGCCAGTCTTGCGAAAAACATAACAACCTTGTCCATGCACCTTCTCAAGTACTGCAACCAATCACAATGTCATGGCCCTTATCTCAATGGGGGCTTGATCTCATCAGTAAAATTATATTGACATCATCTGATGGACACAACTTCATCATTACCTACATTACGGGAAGCAAATATCAAAATTTAGTTTTAATAATCTCATTTTTTGTTTTGGAATTCCATCCTCCGTTGTCATAGATAATGAAAAATAATTTAAAAATCAACTCATCAAAACCTAGCTAAGTGTTTCCACATCCGACTTAAGTGGTCCACTCTATACTACCCCCAAGGTAACGACCAAGTAGAAGCGTCGATTAAAAATTTAAAAACTATCATGGAAAAAATTTCAACACACATGAGAATTGGCACACCCAAATTTACCTCGCTCTTTGGGCTTACTGCACATCTTATGGCATGCCTACTAGAGTCATTCCATTCTCCCTTGTTTATGGTTGTGGGGCCATTTTTCTTGTTTAGTTTGAACTCCCATCGTTAAGAATATCCCTTAAATATCTAATCAATGAAGATGAATACTGACAGTCAGGACTTAATGAACTAGAACTTCTTGATGAAAAATTACTTGATGCTCTAGATCATTTTTAGGTCTATCAAAATTGGCTATAGCATATCTATCATAAAAAAATAAATCCTAAAGAGTTCGAGGTTAGTGATCTCATGCTTAAAGAACGTCAAAATAATACAGCTAAAGAACGTGAAAAAAAGGAAAAGTTGAGCCCAACTGGTTAGGGCCCTATATAATCACTACTAAATTTGGCTCTAGAGCCTATAAGATGGCCACTGAAGATGGAAAGGCACTTGATGAACCGATGAATGCAATCCATCTAAAGAAATTTTATTCCTGAGGTACTCTCTATCTTAGGAGAAACCACTTGTACATTTCTTCTATTTAATTCGTCTAAAAACAATTTTAAATTTTTTACTCCATTGGCAGATATTCCCATTATATAAATCACATCTTCATAATCATCATTATGAGGCTCCTATTAAGTATTGTGCATCTCATACTTATTATATTTTTCCCATTTCGGATATTTTTATCTATGGTGATATCTAGAAGCTTATTTATGGCTAAATACTCCGTCCAAAAGTTCTCTCTTTAACAAAAAATCTCTAGACTTCTTTACCCAATTCATTTGACTGCTCATCTCAGTCATCAGTGTTGAACCCTCGCGTCTTACTAGTCATGTGGGGATGAGATTGGGGGCAAATGTTCCTTCCCAAATAAAATCAATACAATAAAGCCTATCAAATAACTTTATATCTAATTAACCATTACACCTTTTTGTCCTTCACAAGTCTTTGGTGTTGAGCCCACACTTCTTACTAGTAGTGTGAGACTGGGAATGGAGGAAGGTGCCCTTACTTGCCTACATTTTGTCTTTGGTGATGATGTCTTTCTTCTTCCTTGTGGTATGGGGCCAAACGTAAGGGGTCGTTCATAACTTAAAAGGTATAAAAAAATTTAATTAATACTCGCCTATGTTTTGTCTTCAGTGATGAACCCTTGGTTATTACTGGTGGCATGGGGAAAAGCATAGGGGGTCGCTATAAACATAAAAACATTTCAAATTTAAAATTGCTTAAATTTATAAATTCCCAAATAAGTAATTTAGATGCCTAAGTTAAGAGAGAACTATCCCTTAACCTAATCTTGTTAATCAGTAGGCCACATACAAGTCTAAGTCTAGTAAGTGACCTATAAAGTAAAAATCATTTCAGAACTAGTTCAGTAATCTTAAGAGGAATTGAGTCAAAATTTCCCAAATAAATCATTATTAAAACTTATCTCTACATTCATTTCATACATCTCGTGTCCTTGACTCTCGGTGATGAACCTTCACATCTTACTAGTTGTATGGAGTCAAGGGTGGAGCCTGACTTATTCTCATTATGTCATCAATAGAATATCTTTCCAATGGAGAGAAAAATTTAACATTGTTCGAAGTATGAGTTATAATGTACATACAGATTATACCCCATCCTATCACCTCTCATAATTACCACTCCCCTTTTATTAGGAAGTTTACCATCTAGTATATCACCCAATTCAAAAAAACCCTCAAAAATTTAAAAAAACCATAAAAAAACACTTAAAATTCCAAAAAATAAAAAATCCAAACACTAAAATTATTTTTTTTTTCACAAAATCCTAAAAATAAATTAAAAATTAACACAATTCAAACTTTGAACTCTTATCCCAATAAATGTTCCAACCACCTTATGACTATCAAACCCAAATCATCTATCCCTCGCGTGTATCCTCGCTTGGGGAAATTCCAACTCTCATTATTTCCTTGTTTGAGGACAATTACCCCATCCATCCAGAATCATTATACCCCTACTTAGGGGAACATCCAATCATTCATCACTATGGAATAAATTAGGGACATATTTGAAAGTTCTTGTGTTACATTATTAGTTACAAGTTTAATGTTTATTGTCTTGCGTCTTTATATATATTACAGGGAGAATTTTGATTTTATGTATCCTGGTGTTCCCTCTAATATGCTTCTTTTGTATGTCGTTACCTCTCTTATATGATTTCATATTGTATAGGGCATCATACCTTTTTGATGGTCCTTGTCTATGCTCTCTTTCATATTGCAATCTAGTCATCATGATCTTTTATATCATGATGCATCCTATTATGTGCTATATTAAAATTAAGATGCTTTCGTCACATGAGTATCTTCCTGCATGATCGATAACTTACTTTGCACCACATCCTTTCACCCTTCCTAATAAATTTTTAGGTTTTGGAATCCTACTTGATCACTGTTTGTTATGATCCTCATGTGTGGATTTCACTAATGCCTTGAGGTTTTGGTGTAACGGTTCATTACATTTGGTATCAAAGCAACCACCTAGGTTCATGTCTGGGCATAGGTGGTTACGCCGACATTGCAGTGTTCGCTTGGGGCTCATATAGGGCTGGGTATGGTCCTGCTATATTGGCACAAATCTAGCTCGGGGTCTAGGCTACAGAAGGATGGTGGGATGTTATGATCCTCATGTGTGGATTTCACCAACGCCTTGAGGTTTTGGTGTAACGATTTGTCATATTGTTGTCGTTTGCAAATCCTACTTGAGGATATTCCTCATGTAGAGTTTTCTATCCTGCAACTCCTCAACTCCCACGATGGTCCACATATCTTTTATCCATTCATCCTCCCTCCCTATTTCCACCCACATGCCATTTTTTCAAACCTCATACTTTTTACAATTCATGTCCCCTTCCCCCAATATGTGTATATTCCTCCTTTTTATTCACTCTTGTGTGTCCCCTTACACTCTTCCACCTTCATCTTGAAAATCTTACTTAACCATCCATATGGCGTGGGAATCTTAGTTAAGGTACCCCCTCTTCTTAATATATTCTTGCCGTATAAACTCCTCCATCATTATATCTCTCACAATATGATAATCACCACCACAAACATCTTTCTGCTCCACCTCTTCAGCTTGACAATCTTGCCTCATCACTCCCACAACATGGGAATCCTACTTGAGGATTCCCCTCGCAATCTATATTCCCCACCACATATCTTCCTCCATCCATTCATTTTACACTCCTTTGTTTCCTTCCTTCCTCATTACTACATCTTATCACCACTTGCTCCATTCTCACAAACAATGTCTCTTCTTTTCTCAATCTTCTTAGTATCCATCTTATGCTTGGTAATCTTACTTAGATATTCTCGCAGTATGGAAAATTTACTTGAGATTTCCCTTCAGTCCATCTTTCTTCCCCCCATCTCCTTTAATCACCCACGTCACAACATATCTCACGGATCCTCTTCCCGTGATTCTTCTTCCTCATTTCCGGTTTGGAAATCTTACTTAATCATACACGTGACATGGAAATATTGCTTAAGATTCCCTCGTAAGGTTTATTTTTCATCTTGCACTTCCCCATCCAAAATTTTTTCCTCCATACCATTTTTTCCGCCCCTCACCTTCATCATCTGCTCCAAATAACCATTCTACACTAATGCACAATCGATTATTGTCTCTCATCCTCTGTTCATCATCATTGTTAGCTTGGAAATATTACTTAACTATTCGTACGACATGACTATCTTACTTAAGAGTTTCTCTTAAGGATGACATGTCATCTTGTGTTTCCCCATCAAAATAGATTCTCTCCATACCATTTTTCATACCCTTCACCATCATAACATCCCTCTCACCACCTCTCCCATTCTCGCAAAAATCACCTCCTCTTTTCTCATTCTCCATCACCACCATCCTCTGTTTGACAGTATTACTTAATTACTTCTGCCACATGACAGTCTTAGTTAAGGGTTTCCCTTAAAATGGATTTTTCATTTTGTACTTCTCCTTGCACTCACCTGTCATTCCTTTTTTTTATCATTCTTTCCTCCCGGTCTCCCCTACCAACCAATTTTTCCTCTGAGCATTACCCTTTATGAACTATCATATCATAGAGTTTTTCCAACATCTTCAACTTGTGAATCCTACTTGATCACTCCTTGTTCGGCCATTCTCCTTTCCCCCTTTTTCCCATCCTCTTTCTTTCTTTCTTCATCCCTCTATTTGACACTCTTTCCATATCACGTTTCTTCACATTCATCTCGTTAATACTCATCCTATGCATCATGTCTTATCCTTCATATTGTCACAAATCATCGCTCACCATCTTTTTACTCTTCCATTTACATATTTTTGAATTCTCCCACATTTCTACCCCTATTCCCCACCCGTAATTTTTTCCCGTCTTCCTATAACATTCTTTTATTATCATCTTTTGTTTCAACATTCCCCATTCCCCATATATCCACTCTTGTTTCACACGCATAATTATTTTTGGTATCCCCCTAAGATTCACTCATCATCATTTTACATTTCCTTTTTCACTCTCTTTGTCCTTCTCCACATTCTCTTCACCCTTTCCAACCTCCTTCCCCAATAATAATTATTTTTTGTCTCCCCTAACATTCTTTAACTGTCATCACTCGTTTTATCCTTCACTCTCTTTTTCCTCCCCCACCTTCTCTCCACTTCCATCCTTTTTTGTCCTTTCTTACCCACCTCCATATCTTCCATTCTTCCTTGTCAATATCTTTATTTTCATCATACATTCTTTTTTCTATTTATTCATAAAATTCTTATCCTCATCTCAAGCATTTCCATAGTCAAAGATTTTAAATTCATATTACAGGTTAAATTCAGAAAGAAATTTCTAGATACACTGCATGGAGAGGATTTCCACAGTCTTTATACTCCATGTCATTCCTCCTCTCTTTCTTATCTCTACATTCTTGATGCTATCCACTCTCAATAGAATATCCTCCTTCTTGACTCCCTTTCTTCTACACCATTTCCTCTCTTTTCCTCTCCTCCCTCCCACTTTTCCTTATTGTCTCTTTTTCTCTTTATATATTCTTCCTCCTTTTCCCTCATTCTTCCTTTTTACTTCCCCATCGTTAACCTATCACTTTATCAGTCTTCCATCATTTTTCTCCTTTAGTCCTCCACATGCATCTCCATGTGGTATGTTCCATATTATTTTCCTGTATGGTCTTTTCCACATTGTCCCGATTCATTCAATATTCTCCCTGTATCCACTCTATCATCTCTCCTCTCCCCATAATTTTTCACCTTCCTCCTCCCCTCCCCTCATTTCATCTCCCACCTCTAACATTTCCATCTGTTGTGTGCCATATTATCTTCCTTTCTATGGTCTTTTCCATAATATCCTGGTCTATTATGCCTTTTTCCTTTATATGATCTATCATCTCTTCTTTCCTCTTAACTCTTCACCTTCCACATCTCCTTCATTTCTCCTTCATTTCTCCCCCTTCATATTATACATGCCTCCCCATACAACCTTTTTATATTACCTTCATTTTACAACTCTCTCTCATTTTTATGCTTTCACCTTCATATATTCCTCCTTCATCTATCCACCCCATTCATTCTCATTCTCTTTCCCCTATCATCATTTCTTTTATCTTCTCTATCATCTCATTTCACCTCCTCTTCTACCTCCTTGTTCTTCCTTACTATTTTCCTTTGTTCCCCTGACATCCTTCTCTCTCATCCTCTTGCTTCTTACACTTCTTTCATTCCCTTTTTCTCTTATTACATATCCATACGGTATGTTCCCTATCCTTTTCCGCTTTAGTCATTACCTCTGAATTTTATTTTCTCATCCTTCACCTACTCATAGTCAACCACTACTCTTGTCCACTCTTTTTTTCTCTTTCCACTCTCACTCATTCAGTCCTTCAACACATCATCACACTTAACATTCAAGGATGATTGAATTATTTCCCCATTTGTGCACCTTTGTTGCTCCATTCTATTCCATCCAATTCTCTTCCTCATCTCCAAAGTGTTGACCTCTCCTCTTTTTGAGAGACCTATCATATCTCCCATTCTCATCAGCCCTCTCAAGGGGGCATCATCATAACCATCCCCAATCACATTTTTCCATGTTATTTTTGTTTTTGAGGATACCATAACACTAATCAATCATACTATTTTCTTCTTCCAACAATATCTTCTATTCTCATAAGTAAGAATTTGTTCTATTTTTTCTTAGAGAAGATAGATTGAATTCTTCCCCCTTTGAGAACCCATACTATTTTCCTCTATCAATAATTTCTTCTATTGTCACAAGTAAGAGTTTCTTCTAATTTCTTCTTAGATAATAGTCTCTATTTTATTCCTCCAACAACTTATTATTTAAGGAACACATTCATTAATAAGAATCTCTTCAAAACCCTAAATCCTGCCACCTAATGCATATTCATCCATTTAGTCCACTTTCTTTAAAAGGACACTACTTTCATAGTACCCTTCCAAAGAGGGGAAAATGTAGACACCCAAATTTTACATCCCTCCTAAATCAATTAATTCCTCCCAAAATAGTCCTAAAAAAATCCATGAAGAATTAATTGACATCGACCAATTAATTAATCCTCGTGATTATTTCATTAATCTTCCTCACATGTCATTATTCTCCATATCTCCCCACTTGCGAATTAAAAATTCAAGTTTAATTCCCATCCACTCTCCATGTCCCCCACTCACCAAATAATACTTAATTTTTCAAATTTTTATTAGTTAAATCCTTTGAATTAATCCCGTTTCTAGGCTATAAATAGAGCCATACCCCCCCCTCTTTCAACATAAGGGAAAACCCTGTCAGAGCTCTTGCATTCTTTCTGTACGTAACACCCCCATTCATCTTGTGTTAATGCCCTCATAATTCCTACTTCATCCATCCCTAAATACCTTATCCTCTTGTTTATTGAAAATTTGTGTCGTCAATCGTTTGTGCAACGAAGCTATCTCACATTAGAGAGACACCTACATTCCAATCAATTTGGGCCCGTCCATGTTTTTTCCCAATCTGAGGTTGACAAATGAGATATGAAGGAGAAGGTATAAATTTAAGGGAATCAAATAGGTAACCATGGTATTTTCATAATGCCTCAAATATTTTTAGAACTCCTAGAATGCTCATTTGAATCCCCACCGACATCGGGGATCCTCATCTACACTATTAGGCCAATATCTCAAAATCTAGATAGTAGAATCTCCCGCATTTTTTGCAATATGAAGTAGGAATTCTAAGATTTCTGATGATTATTTTTTCACTTCACAAAATATCTCGAGCCTCTTGCAACATCTAGAACAAGCCCACTAGATTTTTTACTACTTTCATTTCCCTGTGTCGTGTTATTAGTAGCCCGGTGTTGCATAACTTGTTCCTAAACCTGATTTATCTTGCAAAACTTCCCTAAATTACATATGATAATCTCATAACTTTTTCACACACAATTGGGATGTATTATATCTTCTTGGTTAACCCCTAAAGGGTGCTTACCGAGTGTAAAAACCATGAAAATAGGCCTTTTTAAGCCTCAGGGAGTAGTTATTTCAAAGTGGATCAAAATGGATCCATGAATTGCTTCCGAACAACTTATCTACACATGAAAAACACTTTAAAAATATACTTAATACATGCCTCTCATTCATGATGTGGTTTACATAATTAGAAATTGGTTGGAGGGAAGGTTTACATTACTCAATTCAAGGATTTTTGAGTGTGGGCTTGATTATCATGGCAAAAAATTTCAAAATTTCATCCTAGAAATTCAGCATGAGAACAATTGGCTCTAACTTAGGGAATTTTTTTGGTTTAAACAAAGTGAGAATTAAAAAATTAGGAGCCTCGGAATCTCAAGACATTAAGAGAACCAGTGCCTTATCCGTTGGGCTATAATGTTTTTGCATAACAAGGATGGATATAACAAAACCTATTTATTGAAAACAACACACGAAAACAGAAAATACATAACGGAAAGGGAAACACACAAACTTATATTCACCTATGGTACAAGTGATGGAAAACCCACTTTAATTGTAGCACTTTTCTCTTCGAATGTCATCCCTGAATGGGTAACATTGAGTGATGATGTTCTGTAAATCCATTGACTAGTTCGAGGAAGTAGCCTCTTTTCCTCAATTGCTTATGAAAACCAGGTTCTTCCATGAATTCATGTATGCTTGGGAGGAGTGAGCCTACATGACCCCTTTGATGGTTAGATTTTTTCTCACAAGGTCCCTCAATTTAATATTGCAAATAGTCTTCTACATTTACCCACGTTGTTTATTTCTCTCTTTGCATTTCATCATTGCCCCAAGGCTAATTTTTTATTATATTTTTTGAATATTCCAAGTGTCTCTCTTTCCCATGTTCATTCTTATTGATACATTTTTCATGAGAGGCCTTGAATTCATATTTTTTGTTCTATTTCATTATGATATATTTGGGCATCAACTGAAGAATAAAACATAGCCTCATACCTATCTTGCATGGCCATAATATGAGACAAGATGTCAATACTTAGCTCGTGATATTCCGTACCTTTTACAACTTAAAAAATTTCATGCACATACCCTTTCTTAAAAAATTCCACAATCTCATCTTCACATTCATTCGAAGAATCATCATCTTGAAATTCAAGGAAACAATTTGGAGATGTTGATTCATTAGCCCAAATTTCATTGCATTTCATTTCTTCTTCATTATGGGAGACCTCATATTCAAATGACTCAAAGACTTTTATTTAAACTTCTTCATCATAGAGGCAATATTCCTTTTCAAATGGGAAAGATAAAACTTCACTTTCATCATTGCATTCATCAACCATTATTTCATGAGAGATATTTGGTTTCTTATCTTGATTTGTTTCATCATGAAAATTTTTGGTACCAATTGAGGAAGCAACACTAGATTAATACATGTCTTGTAATTACATGGTTTGTATTAGGATTTCAAGTTTGAGTTGAGGATATTCTAATTCTTTCGTAGCTGTAGACACAAAATCTAAGCACTTTGTTACATTTCTAGGTCCTAAAAGCATGCTAACATTTTCCTGATTCCTAAGTAAGAAAACTAGTAATTGACAACTCCCTTTAGCCTTTTAAATTGTCTTCATACATCTTACACTTTTACCAACATCTGACTATTTTATCTTTTTATGGCCTCAGAAACTAGCACCCAATTGGGACACTAGCACTAGGTGCTCCTGTCCTTATTTACCTTTTTCTTATCCTTTTGGACCCCTTTCGCTTCTTAGTTACTTTTTATTACTTTGGGTTCGCCTTCTAGTTTTTAATTACGAAATTCAAACAAGGGAATCATGTAAATACACAATTATGTTTTCAAAATAAAGGACCAAACACTAAGAATTACATACTACCACCTAAGCTTGCATTCAAAGGCACACGAGCATAAAAGGCATCCATCTAGCACTCATACAAGGGACAAGGATTAAATAACATCTGCATACACATAATAGGAGGGGAAGTCTATTTTACTCCATCCCACACATTCTATAAATTTTCTACATTCTAGATCTACCCCGCTATCATTGTGTGAATTTCACAAGGGCATCCTCGGGCATCATTTCTACAAATACACACAAGAACTACATAAATTCTGAGATCAAATCGGGGTACTTACCTACACCTATGGGAAATTTCTTGTAGGAAATACAAGGGAGGAAAATTCTTGAAAGAGAGAAAGAGGTGGGGAGAATAGTAAGGGGGGTTTTACATAATAAATAACATAACAAAGTTTATTGTTTCAAAACATAATATTTCACTTGAAACGATCAGAAGAAACCATCCACATAGAAAGAGGAACAATAAACAACAAACATAAATTTTAATTATATCATGTTGCACAATTTACAATGCTCTTGGAGTATAAGTTGAGATGGAGATAGAATTTCAATAGACAAGAGAATAGAGGAAATAAAAAACTTGTTCCTAAAAAGACAATGGGAGATAGTAAACAAGAATTAACCATCCATATATAATGAGGAGATCATATCCTCATATAACTTTACAATTCAACACTTCCTCTCCCCCCACATGAATTTTCATGTTCCTATTCAACTTGTGACTTTATTTTATCCTAGGAAAGAAAAAATTAAGTACCCCTCTTATAATTTGAGGAAGTACTTTTACATATTGTAAATATTTCATTTTCATTGAAAAGAATAAGAAAAAACATCATGATCATATACAATGAGTAATTAGAATGAGGAAAGAAGAGGATAAATAATGTGAGAGGAGAGGAAAGAATAAATGTTCCAAAGCATGGATGAAGATGCCTCTGCCCTCGATGTAGATCAGCTCTGATGGTGACGAAGATTAAAACTTGACCCACGATGACCCTTTGCAACACTGTGATGCATTGATGAAGATATAAAATGAACACATTTGAATACTCTAGTCCCTTTTAAAACTCTTGAAATGATGAACCTCTGCAACACTACTTGAATACACCGAGAAGAGGAGTGATGAGCACTGGCCCAACTCCGCAACATTGTAAATTGTGAGCTCATGCCTTGATTGATTAGCTGCTAGAAGTGGATGTGAAGAAAATTTAAGATGATGAGGGAAGATTTCCCTCACTCGAAAAATCCTTTAACCTTTGAAACACTGCAATTCCTCTAGATTATTAGCTTCTTGATGTAAACTGAGACCATTTCCTGCATAATTCAACATCGTGATACTGACCCTTGGGGAAATAAATCAACCAATGAGATGAGGAGAAGAGCACTCTGATCATGCGACGAGTGAATGTGAGATATTTTATAGATCATTATTCAAGCCTTTGATCAACCCATTAGGTGAAGAGAGAGACACACTAAGACCAAAATGATATACTGTGACCAAAATTGGGAACTGAGAAGACTCTTCTCTTGCTTGAGACACAATGTCATTATCCACCCTTTGCAAATATGAGTTTGACCTAAATGAAGGTTCAAATTAATTAGGAATGGAGAATGAACAACCAAAACCATTTTTATCCTTTTCTGAACACTTACTATTTTTAGTAAGTTTTTCCTAGGTGACTAGTTTTGGTAATTTTACCGAATTGTCACTTTTGAGCACTTTCCCTCATGAGGAATGAGCTTAGTGTCTTGAATCCATTCATCCTTAGGACATAATACCATTAGTAAGTGTATTGAATGGTGACTTAATAAAAATATACATTGGCCATGGGGTGTCGAATCAGACTGAAAAAGGTCTACAAAAATTATACTTCTCACCGGGATGATTTGCTCCATTTTCAGGGCTTTCGCTCGTCCAAATCTTCATGAAACAAAAATATAACATGTAGGTCTATGTTTTATTTTTCTGAAAGGGAAAAATGTAGAGATATAATAGTCCTACATTTCTCCAATCATACCTATTTTCATGGGGCAAGAAGATGCTCATTGTAAAGCTAATTTTTTAAGGATCTCATGCTCCAATTTTTTAGCTCATTTAGCTCGCTACAACTCCAGATATCTAAGGAAAAAATTTTCCATGGCTAAAAATTTCATATGAATATAAAAAGTGGATGAGGGAAATAATTAGGTCATGCAAACACTCATACTAAAGGAATTCATGTACGGAAGCTTAGGAAAAAATTGAGAGGAAACGAGTCAAAAATAAGTGAGATATGAGCAATTTTGTAATTTCAGCTATGGGGTTTCTTAGTACAACCTTGACATGACTAGGTTATAGTAGAAATGGAGGAAAATATATTTAAAAATGGGCTCCAAAATGGCTGAGTATGATTCAAATATTTAAAAGTTAACCAAGGTTAAGGAAACTCACCCCTGGACTCACTTTTAACACTTTCTTCTTAACCCGGATTGGGGGTGAGTTAGAAGTTACTAAATGGGTCTGGGAGCCTCTCATGTCCCTTACCATATTTAGTAAGGGGAAATGAGGTGTAAAGGTGCAGAAAAATGGATAAATTTTTCCATGGGGGTATCCAACATGAGAAGGGGGAAAATCTTGATGAGTGGAGTGAGTTGAAAACATGCCTAAGAAGCAAGTTGTGAGTGGTGAGTGCTGAGAGAGGTAGTGATTTCAAGGTGAAACACTTTTTTACTGTAACAAACCACTAATGTAATGAACCATTATACCAAAACCTCGAGGCATTAGTGAAATTCACACATGAGGATCATAATATCCCACCACGCTTCAGTAGCCCGGACCCCAGGCTAGATTTGTGCCCGTATAGCGGGACCACACCTTGCTCTATACGAGCCCCGGACGAACACTGCAATGATGACATAGCTACCCATTCTGGGACTCAAACATGGGTGGTTGCTCTGATACCAAATTTAACAAACCGCTACACCAAGACCTCGAGGCATTAGTGAAATTTGCACATGAGGATCATAACATTTACACCTGATGTAATTTTGAACTAGGTGCAAAGGTATAGTAGGTGTGTAAATTACGTCAAGCGTGTTCTTGATCATGGAGAGGGGCTGGTTGGATGGCATGAGTGGAAGACACACTCCTAACACACAAGGTGGTTACTTAAGTGATGAAAACTTATCCTTCCCTTAGTGGCACACTTTTTTGCACCTCATGCACTTTTGAACAAGGTACGAAGGTGCAACATGGATTCCCAAGTGTGCCATGGGTCATGCTGATCATGGAAAGGGGGTCAAAATTACATTTGAGTGTGTAACACTCACCTAACCACCTAAGTAACATCTTAAGTGACAAAATCTATCTCACCTTCTCTCTTCACCTTGGCGGTGCATGTTTTTACACCTCATACACCTTTGCACTAAGTTCAAAGGAGTAAAAGTGCATATAAGGTGTGAAAATGTGCCATGGACACATTTGTAAACACTGCCTTCACCAACATTTGCCAAAAATAGACACCAGGAGTGATTAGTTTCCCCTGGAGCTTCCTTGAGAGTTACCTTGGAAAACCTTATATCATTTTATATCCAAAATTTATGTTGAGATCATTCCCACAAGTTTAAATATCCAACTATTCCTGAAAATTTAAATTTACCCCTTTTTTATTCTTTTCGAGCTTGTGCGCTAGTGAAAGTGACTGACACCAAAAAGTATGATAATGAAAATGATAACCAACACATTTTGAGTGAAGAGGGAATTGCATATGTCACCTTGGGATTTTCATTAGCCCTAAAATCTCTGTATAACTCTTGGAATTTTCATTTGAATCCCCATCGGGATCCGGGATCTTCATATGCATTGTCAGGCCAATATCTCAAAATATGGATGGTAGAATCTCCCAAAACCTTTTGCATTTTCAATATGAATTAGGCGTACTCAGATTTCCAATGAGTATTTTTTCACTTCTCAAAATATCCTGAGGCTCTTACAACATCCAGAAAAATACCACTAGCTTTTTTACTACTTTCATTTCCCTAAGACGTGTTATAACTAGCCTGGTGTTGCATAGCTTGTTCCTAAATCTGAATTATCTTGTAGAAATTCCCTAAACTACATTTTATTATCTCATGATTTTTCACACACTACTTGGATGCATTATATCTTCTTGGTTCATCCCTAGAGGGTGCTTACAAGGTTTAAAACCCCTGAAAATAGGCATTTTTAGCACTCCGAGTGTAGTTCCTTCAAAGTGGATCAAAAGGGATTCATGAATTTCTTCGCAAAAACTTACCTACACATGAAACACACTTGAAAAATCTAGTTAGCACATCCCTCTCGGCCATGATGGGGTTTAGATAGTTAGAAATTGGTCGGAGGGTAGGTGTACATTACCTAGTTCAAGGATTTTTTAGTGTGGGCATAGTTTTCATGGATTTTTTTTTCAAATTTTCATGCTAGACATTTAGCATATAAATAGGATAACCTAGAGGATCAAAGGACACGATGCACATGAAAAAAATTCTCTTTTTCAAATTTTGATTCATCACCACATCCCCTTCGGCATTCCCATTGCAAATTTCACGTGCGATTGCTAGTAAGATAGTCGTTGTGAGTTATTATTATAAATGACTACTTTTAAATGTGATGACTACGCTCACATTTAATGTCCTTCTTGTGAATTATTATTATAAATTATTACTTTTAAACGTGATGACTACTCTCATATTTAATGTCTTTATTGTGACTTATTATTTTTATCTTGGGCTTGTCATTCATATGTATGTCTTACTCATATCTAAATCATTATGAATTCTTAATATTCAAAAGCAAAACTAACAAATTTAAGTTTTACTAAATATCATTAAAACTAACACATATAAGTATAGACTTAGAATTTTTATTTATAGTTGAATTGCAATTACAATATATCTTTCAAAACAATTAGTTTACCCTTTATAAAGAAAAGAATTTTTTTTATTTTGCTTAGAGTGCAATAAAACAACTTTTGAAAATTCTAAAAAAACTAAAATTGTAGTCTTCCTTTAAATTAATTAAACTAATAAAAAAAGGTAATTATAGTAGTATACCATTTGAACAAAAAATAAATAAATTTAAAAAATTATATAACAAACTACTTATTATGTCGGAGGCATTTTTAATGTCGAGTATTTTCGATAATGGTTTCTTTCCTATAATTTCTATGTTTGCTAGATATAGTAAACTTTTTTTTTTAATAGAAGATATTTTATGGAATTAAATGTTTTAACGGTCATTAAATTACATATTTTAGGTTGAAATGGATGACTTGAACCCTTTTGTGCCCATGGAAGGCCACCTAGATCACCTGGTTTGCAGTGAACTATGTAAATTTTAGGTAAGGGCAGGTTTGGTAGAAATACATGCAGCGTCATAGGGGGACAAAGTCAAGTTTTTTGTTACATAGTGTCCTATATTGATAGGTCTTAGATCTTCCTAAGGAGTGTTTCAAATTAAACAGGGAAATTTATTTTTGGTATAATTATTGATTGATCAAATTCTCATTCTAATGGGTTTATTTTGTTATGTGTGCAAAGTACATGTATTCGTGAATAGCTTCAGTGTGTTATTGTTGGAGTTGATAATAGGAAAAAATCCCTATGGAGGCAGAGTTTGGAGAAAACAAGGATATTTTCCACCGAATTTCATGCAAAATTGTGCCCATAGAAGGCGTTGTAGACACCTGTAGTTTGCTTAATACACTATTATTTCTAATGGTGCACTAGCGTTTCTTCCTTTTGCAAATTGCTGGCACACCGCCAGTTAGGCCTATCTAATTCCCCTCCTATGACACCCTTTTGGTCATTTTTCATCTTATAAACCATTTAAACAGGCAGTTATAGCCTCGTTCTAACTACATTAGCTTCTTATTCTCTTTTACCTTGCTTTTATTATCTCCCCAGAAGATCAATCCACTTTGTTGGATTGATTAAGCCCTTCAAAACCCTTCCAGAACCCTAATTACTCTCTAAGAGAGATTAATTAGTCTAACCTAGGTTAATTACCCTATAACATAGTCAAATCACACTTTGACTTGCTAAAGTGCTTTTTGGACTTTAGCCTTTGTCCCACATGCACCCAAATCTCCCTTTTCTTCCAAACCAAAAACTATAAATAGGGCTATACCCCCTCCCTCATTTCCTAAGAATTCTCACTTCTTCCTAGCACAAATTATAGCAATTTGTTTAGGCTTTAGTTTGTATTTCATCTTCTTTCATTTGAGCTAAAAGCATTTAATTTTGTATTTCATAGCATTAACATAGAGTAAAAGGGAAGATCCATTGGCCTTGAAGCCATTAATGGGGAGATCTCTTTCTCTTAACACAAAAATCTGAATGCTTAGATCCTCTTAGGTTCGTTATTTCAATCTTTCAAAGAATAGAGATTAACTTCATTTGCTTAGTTTGCATGTTTATTTCAAATTAATGTATGCAAAGAAGGAAACCTTGCTCATTTCTTATCACATGGTCCATTGATCAGATTGTTAAAAGCCTTTGGGGTTTCTTTAGAGATTCTTACCCCAAATCTATGGCTTTTACAACTTTTCATTGAACACATTTGGCATGCCCAGTGGGACACTTATGTCCACCCTCCATTAATGGAGGTCTTTTAGGTTTTTTAAAGCTCATTTTCAAGTTTTTGTTCAAATCACTTGTTATTTCCTCATTTTTATTTCTAAACTTAGATAAATGATATTCATTTATATACATTTTGTGGGTTTAATCTATAAATAGGACACTTTGACTAACAACGAACCTGTTTGCTCTTGAAAATTTGAAAATCCATGTTTTTTGTAGGTTTTTCATAGGGTGTGCATAGGTGTCCAACAAGGGGTACATACACATTGCAACCCCAATGTACCCATCATATCAGGCGCGTACCTTTTGGAAGGTCCCCATCATTTGAAAACTAAACCTTTACACAAATGCACATGCATCTCCGTCATCTGGGGTGCGTATACGTCTCTCTGGCTACATAGGCATAAATGGTATGACTATGTAAAAATCAAAAATAACCCATACAAGGATGCACATGTGTCTCCATCATTTGGGGCGCGTAGCCATCTCTCTGGCCACGTAGGTGTAAAAGATTTGAATGTGTAGGAATTTTACAGTTCTCTATTTAGGCTTAGGCGCGTACACGTCGTAACCTAAGCGTCCATGTCAATATAGGCGCGTCTCTGTCATATTGTGAGCATCTGTGTTTACTTCATTGGGTTTTATTAATTTTTTGATTGCAGGTGTACTCATCAGGTGGGGCACGTATCCATTGGTTGGGGAGCGCTGATGTCAGTATAGGCACGCAGGTGTCTTGTGTTAAAAATTGAATTTTTTTACAGTCTGCACAAACTTTTCTTCTAATCCATCACTGCAGGTTTTTAGGACTAAATAATTGGAAAAACAGGGTTCTTTCTTAAATGTTTCAGTTGGCTTAGATTAAAAGTGTTTTTTTTTTTACTTAGAAGTAGTTTTTTTAGAAGTGTGTATGCTCTCTCCTTGTGTCTTCCAAGGTGATCTTGGAGATCAAAAACACCAATACAAAACTCATATAAATTGTTCAAAAAACACTTGTTTTATAAAGGTTAAAGTAAAACTTTCATGTGATTTCAGTGGAATTTTTCACGTTGTGTATGCTCTTCCTTCGTGCCTTTTGGCGATCTTAGGAATCAAAAGCAAAGTGAAAAACTCTCTTTCTTAAACATCAACCTACGAATTGGAAAATTACTAAAACTTGTTGTCTATAGGACCTATCAATTGTCAAAGAAAGGAGGAGCTAAAATAAAATACAAACCTTCTAATACACATGTTTCTTGCAAGTTTCCAAATGGTGTGCTACTTGAAACCACATTCAGCTAAGCAAGATAAAAAAACACACCATATTCAAAACACTGTATTGTAGGTTTCGGAAAAGGGTACGTCCCTGTCTACTTAAATGGAACATAACCCCTTTGGCATAATGCCTTAAGCTATAACAATGGGGGTGGTACTAGGAACCCTAAAGTAGTCCACCGCTGTGTAACCTTGTGGATGAAATAGGAAGCACTCTGCTTACCCACTTGACTAGTATGCCTTGTGAGTTAGAGTTGCAAGTTGTCCATATCACGACCTTAGTAAAAGTACACGATGGATGCATTCATTTCCCACTATACTTGAAAGGGGATAAATCTGAGATACTCCCAAACTATTCAGTGTGACTTTTTGGGTAAATCATGCCTTGCTCTTAGAAAACCTTGTAACACCTAGTTGAGAGAACTTGTTAAGGAAGCCATTTTTGTCAAGGATCCCACTATTAATAGTCCTTGTTTGCATCAAGCCATCACAAAGTGACGGCTCATCTGGAATCTAAACCTTGTTTGTTGAAATAAGGAAAAGAACCCTTGTGAGTTCGAACTGAGTATCTTTTCATCACAAACCTAAGCTACATCCCAGTTTCTCTTAGTTTTATTCTTGTCTTTAGATGAGGTAAAGCTCTACCTAAGTGTTTCTTAGCTTGTGTCCATCTTTTGATCAGTACCCTTGCATTCTCACAACCCATTATTCGGGGTGAGAAAGGTACATACATCGCACATTTTTATCAAGGATAGTACTTGTCACTTTTTTGTCCATTTACACCCATCCATGTTTGCAGCTGGGTTGTTAAATGTCTAAAGTTCATGTTACGCTTTTTATATCTTTGATAAAAGTCCTTCTATCTTTATTTTAAGATCATCTTCACTGTTGTGTATTTGGTTCATCTTTTTTCTCTTCTTGAGTTAATAGTCTTGTTCGCATCTTAGATGTACAATCTAAGTACTTACATCATATTCTCATTTTGTGAGGAAATGATATAAGTCCCCTTATTGCATGGTTACGTTGCTCACATGATTAAAAACTCCTTTTTATACTTATTACTTGGTTGCACTCTTGATGTCATCTTAGTCTTCTTGAAGAGTGTTGATAACACCTTACATATATCATAATAAAGTTACCATGGTGCTAACACCTTGCTTGCTCGGTTAATGTATCATGGTGACATTATTACGCTATATCTATTTGTGACTTCCATGTTTTAGAAGGTTTAGCTTTCATCGGTATTCAAGCTAGTTTTAAGTATACCTTGTCAAGGGACTGCGACAACATCACATCATTTTTTAGACCTTGTTGGGGTTCTAACATGACTTGCATATTGATACATATTTGTCGCTATCTTAGGGTATAGGCTTGGCAATAATGAATTGAGTGAATCATAACATTAGATGTGTATATGAATGTTTCTTGGTAAAAATGATTGCATAAAATTACATCTCCAATACACTACGATAAAAATCCAACATCCTTTTAAACAGCTTGCAAAAAACCATACACTTAAGGGTTATGATAGCTATATAGAGACGTCCGCTAGTGATACCTAAAAACATAAAAATGGTAGCCAAATCAAATGAGCAGCACATGGGAGAAAACCCTTTCAACACCTTCCCATTCAGTGGTCATAATTTAGGACCACTCTTCTCTCAAGTCAAAGATATGGAGACGTTAATAGATCATAGTGGAGAAGAGTCAGACTCTTTGGGAGAACAACAAAGGTTAGACCTAAACAAGTTTGACAAGCTCTTATATTATAACAAAGATCAAGTACTCGCAAGAGTCTTGGCGTTAGGAGCTAAAATTTTGCATGAGCGCAAATAAGAAACAAAGGTCGTTGACCCTAACTTAGGAGAACAGAGATTTGTATTGGACAAAAATAATCCTTTCGATGTAAGATATGCATCCACTTCTGAGAAACATAAGGCCGCTGTCGAAGGTGAAACATCATGTAAACCTCACTTTAAGGCTTCGCGTAAAATAAAAACTGAGCGGAAGGCCTCCCCTCCAAAATTCGATGGAAGAGGATCCCCTGGTTGAGGAGGAGATCCTCCAAAAAGAGATCTTGAAGTTGAGTCAGAAATTAGCGAACCTAGGAGTTTCAAAAAGAAACATAGGTAAAGACAAAGACAATAACAAACTTAATAAGTTTCAATTTGATCCGCATATAGACTATATTTTTAAAGAAACTCAGGCTCAAAGGTCAATAACGCCTACTAAAGAGCAACTCATTTAGGATGAATTGAAATCTGTGAAAGATACGCTCACAACATTACAACACGGAAATGTAAGCCAAAACAAAAAATATTCGTATGAAGAACTATGTCCTTACCCCTTCGATAAGGACATGCTACAACAGCCTTTCCCAAAACATTTCATTATTCCCAAGTTTGATAAGTATAAATTAAAAAGTGATCCTCGTGATCATATAAAATACTTTTACATGGCTTGCCAAGAGGTCGTGTATAGTGAAAATTTCCTGATACAAATTTTTCCTCGTAGCCTTGGAGCAGTGGGATTGGAATGGTTTTATAGCATACCTAAGGGCTTCATTACAACATGGCCCGCACTAGCAGAGAAATTTGTAAGGCATTACTCCTATAATATGGAGAGTGACATCACGATAAATGATCTGTGCAACACAAAACAAAGACCCAATGAGACATTTGCAGGATTTTTACAACAATGGCGCGGGTTAGCTAGTCGTTTTCCTTGTGCCTTACCTGAAAAATAGTTAGTGAGTATATTTGTTCCTAACTTGGACCCAGAATTAGCCTTTCACTTGCAAATGCATTATGGCTTGAAATTTGAAGAAGTCATAGAGAAAGGTAGTCAAATTGAGAAAGTGCTCATTGCCAAGGGCACGCTTAAACATGTTAATAAAAACAAACGCGAAACCAAATCCACAAACAAAAATAAATTCTTCAATAAGAAAAAACATGTTGTTGGTGATGGCATTACAGACTCCAAAAGAGTCCAAGCCATACAAACAGGTCCACTCTTGAAACTTTAGCAAGGGCCTCATCCAACGCGCCTACAAAATGTACGTTCACATCTTTGAATGAATCCTTATCTACCATTCTAAAACAACTAGATGGTGCAAATATGGTAGAATATCCAACTGCAACAACGCCCTACTTGGAAGATGCTCCAAAACCAGTTTGGTTCAAAGAAAATGAGTATTGTGACTTCCACCGTGTCAAAGGACACAAAACAGATAGATGTTTGAGATTATGCCATTATATCCAAGACCTCATAGAGGAAGGGAAGATTGTTGTAGGGTCTCCCCTGGGGCCGGTAAAAGTTCAAATGAAAAAATGGGTATTTACAAGGAACCTTTTCCTGACCATGCAGATAAAAAGAAAAAGAAAACAGATCAAGGGAAAACTTCCAATGACTATAGGACTGTTGCCTATGTGTACCCTATAAATGATAGTCCTTATGGTTCCCTCATTAGATGTATTACCTCATCTAATGAACAAATTAATACCATTCGGATCTTAGAAAAGAGCTAAGCAGTTGAGACAAGACGTGCCCGCTTAATCATACCAGATCCTGTGCCTACCTCTGAGGAAAGTCAATATAACTTGATAAAGCAATTAGAAAAAATGTCTACTAAGATATCTATCCTCGATCTCCTAAAGATCTCCAACGCCCATAAAAACACACTATTCAAAAATTTGCAAAATTCAGGTTTTCCACAAAAATAGATCCCACAAACCTTCAAGCCATGATTGCACGCTTAGACACCAACGATCATATTACTTTTGATCATACTGCAATCCTACATAATAACCCAGAGCATAAATTTCCATTATATCTCAAAGTGGTGGTTGCTCGTCACAAGATCAAAAGAGTACTTGTAGATGGGGGATCTGGTTTGAATATTTACACCTTGAAGCTGGTAAAGCAGCTGGGACGATCAGAAACAGAGCTAGGTGCTAAAACTATCACAATCATAGAATATGAAAATGAAGAAAGAGATTCAGTAGGGACAATGGAGGTAAGGACCAACATGTCATGACACAACGTTCCATGTCCTTGACTTGGACCTTCTGTACAACATGCTCTTAGGACACCCATCGATCCATGTCATGCAAGCTATTCCATCAACGTTTCATCAGTGCATCAAGTTATATCATAAAGGGCAGGTGGTTACCATTTTGGGTGACCCATAACCTTTCACACATTATAGGGCTTTGACCAATTTTTCTCGTGTAGCTTATGAATGTGCTTCTGTGGATGTCATTATCCCTTTACAAATGGAGGCCATGAAGAACCGAATAGATTTAAAATCCCTCACACCTTTTAATCAAGATTTTCCCTCACTGGTCAATCCATTTGCTTCATGGGAGGCTGCATCAGCAAAATATGGCCCAAGTAGGCCATTCACTCTTGATTAGGCTCTGTTGATATCAGACCTATCAGTATCCCCTAGGATAAAGGGTAAGCCTTATTTTCAGTTCAAGAGCACCCGCAAGCAATGTCCTAAACCTTTGGAGAAATTTGTCCATAGTGGCCTCTTGTTTGAGGAGAAAATGTTAGAAGACCCTACCAGCAGAGTACCAGAAGGCACCATGGCTTCATGCAATCAAGCGCCTCAGTACGTCAAAGGTCCTTGCATGATGTTTGTCATGGGCTATGACGGGTTTGGATGTGGCGTTAATGCATAAGGTCGGTTGGAGCCTATCCCTATCCCTCATTTCAAAACTAATAAACATGGCCTTAGAATAAGGCCCCATGATGCTCTACATTCTGAGAAGAACACCACTTCTTCTGAAAGTGAGGACATTTTGCCTCATTCTGATAGTGACGTAGATTCCCAATATAGCCTATATGAAGATTTTTCCTCCATGAACCTATTCCCAAATTCGTCGGTCCTTACCTTATTAGAATCCATCCCCTAGATAAAAATGCAATAGCCCTTATATATCCTAAGCTTTTAGATTGGGATCAACAACTTCACGTGTCGTTGGATTTCTTTGAAAATGATGAGGCATTCGCAGAGTTCATGGGACTCAGGGACTTTATTCTAGCTGGAGACCACAAGAAAGGATTTAAGATTCAACTAGATGCTTGTGCCTATTTTGGGGAGGAAGCAGAGATGTGCGGATGGTTGAATAAAAAGGTTGTGACTAAAGGTATACCTACCTCTGAGAAACCAAGCAAGAAGGCTCAATGGAAATCCCATAGTGACAAACTCTTTGATGTGCTCATAGAAAAACAAAATGAAGAGTCTAAAGAAGAAGTGATTTATCCATTTAAAGATGATCATGAACTACCACAGGAGGTCGATCTTACTCTTCCCCCTGATCCTACATGGATGGAAGATGCTTCTAAAATGCTTATTGAGGAAACAATCAATGTTAACATTGGCTCAGAGGAGCAACCTAGAATAGTCAAGTTGGGAGCTTCACTCTCAGCTCAGGAAAAAAAGACCTTTGTAGAGCTCTTAAAAGAATACGTGGACATATTCGCATGGACATATGCAGATATGCTTGGTCTAAACCCTGAGCTAGTTGTGCACAACCTCATTATGCACCCAGAGGCTAAACCAATCAAATAGAAGTTAAGAAATATGCATCCTAAAGTGGCGCTCTTGGTCAAAGAAGAATTAGAAAAGTTGTTAGCTGTTGATTTCATAAAACCTATTGACTATTCAGAATGGATCCCTAACATAGTCCCAATATAGAAAAAACCTGTTGGAATAAGGATCTACATGGATTTTTGTGACATCAATAAAGCATGTCCAAAAGATGATTTTCCCCTACCTAACATCGACATGATAGTCGATTCAACAGCTGGCTATGAAATGTTGTCCTTGATGGATGGTTTTTAGGTTATAACCAAATACGAATTACGGAGGAAGATCAACATAAGACAACATTCATCACCCCTTGGGGAACATTCTGCTACAAAGTCATGCCCTTCAAGCTTAAAAATGTTGGGGCTACTTATCAGCGGGCCCATGACAGTTATCTTCCATGATATGATAAGTGAAATCATGGAGGATTATGTTGATGATATCCTAGCAAAATCCAAGAGTAGAAAAGAACACCCTGAAGTATTGAGGTGTATCTTTCAACATCTAAGAGACTATAAGGTTCACTTGAACCCTAAGAAATGTGTCTTCGGTGTCTTATCAGGAAAACTCCTAGGGTTCATTGTCTCACAAAGAGGGATTGAAGTGGATCCTGCAAAGGTTACGACTATCACAGAAATGCCACCACCTACCACTCTCAAGCAGCTAAGGAGTTTACAAGGAAAGATTCAGGCAATCGGTCATTTTATCTCACAACTTGTAGATAAGTGCCACCCCTTTACTCATTTGCTCAAGAAAGATGTCACGTTTAATTAAGGACCTGATTTTTAAAAAGCCTTTGCGCTACTCAAACAGTACTTGTCCAACCCACCTGTACTAATGCCACCTACCCCCGGTGAACCTCTCCTCTTATACATTTCCACTACCCAGTTTTCCATTGGTGCATTACTTGCCCAATATGACTTAGCCCATAAAGAGAGAGCAATTTACTATCTTAGCCGCACCTTGATCGCATACGAGCTGAATTATCCCCAAATAGAAAAGGCATGCTTGGTGATTGTATTCACATTTCAAAATCTTCACCATTATCTCCTGAATAATAAGACCAAGCTCATATCCAAAGTCGACCCTCTCAAGTACCTTTTATCCAAACCTGCCCTCACAGGCTGAATGGCTAATTGGATCATTCTCTTGAGTGAGTTTGACATTGAGTTTTTAAATTAGAAGTCTTTACAAGGACATGTAGTGGCTGATCAATTGGCAGAAGCTCCTCTCCCAGGAATGGAACCTTTATGCTTAGATTTACCAGATGCATCCATGATGTATATTGAAGAGTCTGTATAATGGCAGGTTCATTTTGATGGATCTTTTACCTTCCATGGATCTGGAGCAGGAGTGGTCCTCATCACTCCAAATGGTGATGTCATACCATGAGCATTCTGGTTGGGATTCCCGTGTACAAATAACATTGCAGAGTATGAAGCACTCATCGCCGGCCTCAGGCTAGCTATTACATGGAATATCAGACAACTGTGAGTCATTGGGGACTCTCAACTTATCATAAAACAGGTTAATGATGAGTATAAGGTTAAAGATGAGAAACTTATTCCATATAATAAAATGGTTGAAACTTTGAAGGAATATTTCACACAAGTCATATTTGAAAAAAAAAACAAAGGTCGCATGATAGATCCGCGGATGCTATGGCTACTATTGGGTCTCTCTTGCACATAGCACCTGAAGAAAGTAAGATGCCTTTCTTCGTGGAACATCTACAGGTACCTGCATATGATATGCCAGAGTCATGTTTGGCATGTGAAGTTGTTGGTCCTTTATCCCCTTGGTACGACCCTATCTTCTAATACCTACAAGACAATACCCTTCCCCCTGACATCACCCATTCTAAAAAGAAATCCCTTATTCACCGCATAGCCCATTATACCCTCCTAGGAGGTACCCTTTATCGTCGTGGCTATGACGGGAATCTGCTTCGTTGTTTGGATGTCACTGATTCTATCCATGTAATTAAGGAAGTACATAGTGGTATTTGTGGAGCACATACTAGTGGCATGGTCTTAGCTAAAAAGCTATTGAGAGTAGGCTATTATTGGCCTACCATGGAATCTGATTGTTGTAACTTCGTAAAGAAGTGTGAACTATGCCAGAAATATGGAAATTTAATACATGCACCGGTGCAAGACTTACAACCTATTGCAACCTTGGCCATTATTTAAATGGGGCTTGGATCTCATAGGGAAGCTCCATCCTTCTTCATCAGACGGTCATACTCATATCATCACCGCCACTGAATACTTTACAAAATGGGTAGAGGTTGTCCCTCTTACCTATGTCATCAGTGCACAGATTTCAAAATTCATCATGAACCATCTCATATGTCGTTACGGGATCCCCTCGGCCATTGTCACTGATAATGGTAAATCCTTCAAAAATAAAATGGTTAAAACATTGTGTCAATGTTTCCATATCCAACTTAAGTGTTCTACTCCTTATTACCCTCAATGTAATGGATAGGCAGAAGCCACCAATAAAACCCTTGTGCGGGTTATTGAGAAAATGGTTAGTAAAATCGGTCGTAATTGACATATGCAGATACATCCCACCCTTTGGGCCTATCGTACCTCCATCCACACTCCTACTGGTGCGACCCCTTATTCACTTGTCTATGGCACTGAAGCCATCATACCTTTGGAAGTGGAGCTTCCTTCCTTGAGAATATCTCTCAGAGACTATCTTGACAAAGATGAAGACTACATAGTTGCTCACCTAGTGGAGTTAGAACTATTAGATGAAAGGCGTATCAGAGCGCTCAATCACCTAAAATTTTATTAGAACAGAGTGTCCAGGGGATATAATAAATGTATCATTCATCAGGAATTTGATGTAGGGGATCTAGTTCTCAAAAAATAATTAGAAGAACACCATTAAAGACATAGAAAAGAAAGGAAAGTTTGAGGCTAACTGGTTAGGTCCTTATGTTGTAATTGCAAAATATGGATCAAGGGCCTACAAAATTACATATTCAGATGGTGAAGAGCTTTCGGAACCCATGAAATCCATGCACTTAAAGTGGTTCTATGCTTAGGCATGACGAGAATATCAAATAAGAACTAAAAATTGAAAAATAAAGAAAAAACAAGCAAAAAATAGAAAAATGAGAAAATAGTAAAGAAAAAGAAGGTCATCCACATGTGAAAACCACGCAATTGTGGTGCAGGGGGCAGGTCTTTGAGTGAAAACTAGTTTTTGGCGCTCAAAGAGGATTCAACGAACACAAATTACTCTTATGAAAGGACGGGTAATCGTTACCACTTTTTAGATACAACTTTTTTTGCTAAGTCTAGGAACCCTATTAGGATCACCTTTGCCTTGCCATGATCAGGTTTGTTTGCTCTTATATCTGCATAAAGGACGTTACCTTTGTATAAGCCCATCTAACACTGACCATGAAAATCCCGTTGCCATCTTCCTGCACATACATGCGTAACATTCAGCCCTTTGTATATTCCTACATCACGCTGGGGGCACTCATGCTTCATTATTCTTGTACATTTCTTTCAAAACATGACCTTGGAAAACACAAAAAGATTTGGAAAACAATACACAAAAAATCTAAACATTTGGAAAAATCCCCTTTCCAGGGATAAAGCTACATTCGTCTCACAACGCTATCTTTGGGAAACCTAGACAATATAGTGACAAACATAGCCGCGAAAACTTATCTTCTTAGATAAACCCAAAAACATTAGTTGTTGGTTTGTATAGTTTTGGTGTACTTAGTCCATTGAATTGTTAGTTCTTTAAAATGGATCATTTTCTTGTCAAAAGTTGAGTCTTGTTTGATTTAAATTAAGCATTGCATTACATACATTTGAAGGATATCATTCTTATAAACAATTGTTGTAGGTTTCTCTATTTGTTAGTGTGCTTCCTTTTAGGGTTCATTTTTGCTTGCTTAGATTAGATCTCATTTTATCTCTTGTTAGAGATTTGTGCATGTGTTTGTTTAGTAGTAGTATGTGTATATTTGTTTAGTTTTGTTAACTTTTTCTTGTGTGTTTTTTCACAGTTGTTTGTTATCACATCTATCATCTATCATCTCATCACATTTATAACATCATCCACTACATCATATATATACAAAAATGATAACTATTACATCATGCATGTATGCTAAGCTAATCACCAAATATCGTATCATCAATGGGGGCAAGAGGGGTTGCGCATAATCACTAATCTATCCCCCCCCGCACCAATATCATCTAGTATCATCCCAAGTGCTAGCATAAAAACTCAGAACATAAAACATGAATCTAAAAACATGTGGTGTCATTTGCAGATACATCATCAAATATGAAAGCAGGAAGTATATACATTTCTGAATCTAAGATATGCCACATACATGAAGGAAAGAACAAACATATATCATGAATCCATCATATAAACAATACATTAAAAAATGTCCATATATACATGTACAATTGTCCATTCAATGATCAAAATAATACATCATCGATACAATATGCCATCAAAAAGGGGCATGCATCAAAAAGAATCAGGCCTTCATCACGAGGCATCATCAAAATGAATAATATACAAAGCTATACAAAAAAATCAGCCTTCATCAGAGGCATGTATAAAGAATATCTATACAACAAGAAGGTAGAGCTCAACCACAGCTCTCGCCCTCGTCGGGGCTCCCAGGTCTATCACCTGGACGACGGAACAATGGTGGCTAGGGAGGACCTGCACTAGATGGACCACCAGGTTGATTAGATGGTCCCTATCCAGCCAGCTGCTCTGGCATGGGCTGCCTAACTGATCTTGATGAATGGCCTGATCTCTGTGACCTAGACCTTGTCGTGCTCGTCACTGACTGTCGAGGGAGTACCACTCGCTACTCTAGGGGAACTACCCCGAAGTAGGTATTCCTATAAAATAACACCTCACCACCGAGCCTCGTGGCATCACAGATCAATTCAGCATCTCCAGAAGCGAGGGATTCCTAAAGGGCAACACCTCGCTCACCTATCACTCTGCCTAAATCAGCCTCAGCCTGTCTCGAGGAGGCAGCCTCTCAATCTCACTCTGCAGTAATAGTTTGCACCTGTGCTCGTGCCTCATCCCTTTGTGCTAGAAGACCCTGAGACTTTCTGTATACGTGATCCCTCTAGGCTACCACCATCCACACCTGAGTCTGGGACTAGTGTAGGAGGCTCAATATTTGAGCCCCCTGTGTGACCATCTCTCGCACCTAACTATGTCATGCAGTACTATCATTGCCCTGAGTGGCCTATGCTTGGGCCTGATCTCTCTCTGCTATCAAAATATGTACATATGCCTGAGCCTGATCTCGCTCTAATGTGAGGGCCTGTACATGGGTCCTCGTTGTATCTCTCTCACCAACCACCTGTAACTAAATGACGATGGCTACATGTAACTACTGCTGAAGAGCAGCTCGCTGCCCACCAATGCTGCTACTCTCTGGGGTATCAAAAGGTGGCCCTTGCACTGGTAATACCTACTGAAGAGGGGTATAAATCCCCACTGGAATGCCCACTAGGTGAAACTCTATGTCCACGGCCTTGTATATCTGTCTTGGCCTAGGCCTAGGGCCCTTTATGTGTGGTTGTTTTGGTATGGGACCCTGTCCCCTACCTTTGACATGCTGGGGCGCATCGGGCCCACCCTCATCATCATCGTCGTCACCATCATCTCCGCCCTAACCACTGCTAAGAGGCCTCACTGGAGGATGCCTCACACCAACATCATATGACGCTCTGGGAATGCTCAAACGACACGGGAGCACATTGTGGTACCATGGCCCATACTCCATCATAGTGCCTGGATCTTTGATCTGTATAAGCGGCACTCAAATGGCAGGTGCCACTTGTCGAAAGCTAGCCAGTTCTCTATCACGGAAAATCTGCAGACCCATATCAAAGTGCTCTTTAGATCTACGAGCGTACCATCTTTTTGGCCTAGGCACATCTTGGGTAAGGCCAAATTTCCACTGACATCGATCCACTTTGTATAACTCCTGCATATAGCTATGGTTTCCCAAGATAAAATGCTCAATAGTAGCAGTGTCAATCTCTAGACCATCCTCTGGCCACTAAAAGTGTCTATAAGGCCTCCATGCAATGGAAGCCTGGAGCAGCTCATCTAGCTCATGTCTGTAATGGTATGTAACCCCCATGAAGGGTCACACATCATCCCCTGCTGGGACCCAACCCATAGTAGAAGGCTCATCAAGAGCCCAACCTCTCATCACACCTAGGGGGCGACCAATGGCAATATGGTCCCATGCTGAAATCTATAATAAACGGGCAGGTCATACCATCTTCTGACAGTAGTAGGTGATCAGATGGAGATCCCAATACAAGTGTGCTAATATGTATTTTAATAGATCTCGTGCCTTAGCAAGAGTAAAAGAAAGGATTCAGTAGAAATGTCAGGGGACTGGTTCAATTGACTGGTAAATCAAAGTATAAAACATTCATACTTGTTGGTGATCAGGACAATGTCTACATTTTTCACAAAGAACCTACAGTCAACAAAAAATGATCCAAACTACTCAAAAAATATGAAGCTATGAAGGCTCAAAATCATGCAACCCGACCACCAAGTATCAAGATGCATAACTAGTTAAGAAGGATTAGTTAAAATGGACTTAGCCATTTTAACGAAGAATGAAACGCTCATACGGCCGTTAAATTCCACCTCTCAAAGGAACTATTGAGTTGTGGAGCTAAATGGCTTCACAAATAGCATGCTTTACAAACTTACAGGTTTACATAGTAACCGTCGTCTGTTGGGTTGTACCGAATCAGATCACTGGAGCATTAGCACTTTGGTATTGAATCAGTCACCTAAAAGCAACCAGTATCGGTTGGGTAACTGACATCGATTACCTGTGCGTTAATTTTTTTTATTTAAAACACGAGATTAGATCCAACCTTTGATTATAAACGTGATCAGATGGTTGTAAATGCATAGCTAAGTTTTGCCCAATGTTTGTATATGCTTAATAAATCTATAAAGCTAGGGTTAGAAGGTTTGATTAGAGATTATTGTAAGAAGGAATTCTTGGAGAGAGATTAGAGAAGATTGTGAAGGAAAATTACTATACAGCTGTGAGAGGTGTGGAATATTACAAATCTTCATTGTATTTCCTTTATAAAGCAAAAAATAATAGATTGGTGTTTCTGGGGTGGAAACGTAGCCACACGGTGAACCTTTATCTTGTGTGTTTTTCTTATGGTTTAATTTCCATGTTTATTGCTTATATGATTCAATTTTGATTATAGATTTGTACATCAAGTGTGTGCTAACCCCAACAACTAGTATCAGAGCTTTTTTGTTTAAGGGTTTTATGTGTTGACATATTTACTCACAAAGGGATTTTTGATTGAGTGGGAGAAAAACAATGGCAGAAGACGCCAATGGGGTTTGGGTGGATTGGTTAAGATGAACGGTTGTGTCTGGATCCATCCAGGTTCAAATCCTGCTAGGCATGATCCCTTTGGGGTGGTGGCGGGTGTTGCATCACTGATGGATGTGACTCGTGGCTTTGGCTGGTGGTTCTCGATGATGATGGAACTTCCATCGTTGGAATTAGCGCTGGCAGTGGCTGATGGCTCTAAAAACGGCAATGGTAGAAAATTGCATTGTTAATGCAAGCTCAGTGGCCGCGATGGTTTTTGTTGGTCTTAATTGTAATATCTTGTTTGAGGACATTTTTGTGGGTGGAGGGAGGCCCCCACCAACCCTCTGGTTCATAGCTTCGGTCAAAATTGTTTAACAATTTAAAAAAATGGTCTAAGATAATAAATATAAAGTGGAGAAATTTGAAGGCTGTAATTATCAATTGGGAATATTACAAGGTGGGGAATATGGTCCTGTATCAGAAGTATATATTACCGTTGGATGTGATGTAAGCCTACAAAGATGACTGATGAAGAATGGAAGATTCATTGACATAAAGGCTCTGGGATCTATACGAATTGGGGGGGGAAAAGCCGGCAGCATTTGTAGCTTTTCCATAATATTACTAAGTAACAACCACGGTAGATTTGATTAAATCTTTAGCTAATTTATATGAAAAACCAGTGCTCAAATAAATTTTATTTAATGAAGAATTATTTAATTATAAAATGGCAAGAAGGTGGATTTGTATCAACCATTTGAATGATTCACGTTCCTTGTAATAATTCAAATCAGTTAATATTTCATTTGTATGATCAGTGAAATCACTTTTATTCCTATGCTCTTGTCCAATAGTTGTGATATTTGGTAATAGTTGTTAGAATACATCATCTGCTCTCTATTTTTGAAGTTTTTATGATGCGGTCAGTATAGGATCCCTGAATGAAGTATACACAGAAAAGTACATGATAGCTATCCATCATCTAGAATGCTTTGATGTAAAAAGAAGTGGAATGTAGAAGAGAGATCCACTGAAATTAAAATGAAATCAAGTCTAAAGAATGACATATCTAAATCCAGAGGTCGAGAATAACTTGTTGGAATTGTGGAAAAAAAGACATATAAAGAGGATTGTTGGTTCACAAGGAAACAACGAGAATATACCAAAAAAGGGTAAAGAGGAAAATGTTGCAATAGAGGGTATGCAATATGACCTTAGGAACTATTGAGTTGTGGAGCTAAATGGCTTCACAAATAGCATGCTTTACAAACTTACAGGTTTACATAGTAACCGTCGTCTGTTGGGTAGCTGGTGTCAGTCACTGTTAGGAGCAACCTAAAAGGTATCGGTTGGGTAACTGACATTGGTTACTTGTGCGTTAATGTTTTTTATTTTAAACATGTGATTAGATACTACTCTTGGTTATAAAGGTGATTGAATGGTTGTAAATGCATAGCTAAGTTTCCCTAATTTTTTTTATACGCTTATAAGCTAGAAAGCTAGGGTTAGAAGATAAGATAAGAGATAATTATATGAATATTTTCTTGCAGAGAATATTGTAAAGGAAAAGTATTGTACATTCGTGAGAGGTGTGGAAGATTACAAATCTTCATTGTATTTCCTCTGTAAAGAAAAGAATAATATATTGGTTGTTTCTTAGTGGATGTAGCCCACACTGGGTGAACCACGTTATATCTTGTGTATGGTTTTTTCTTCTAGTATAACTTTCATATTTATTGTTTGTATGATTTAATTGAAAATAGATATTGTACAACACTGGTGTGTGTCGAACCCTAGGTATCAACTAGTATTTGTTTGAGGGTGGTGGCGGTTGTTCAAAGATGTGACTCGTTTTTTGTTTGAGGGTTTTATGTGTTGACAAATTTTACCCACAGAGGGATTTCTTGATTGAGTAAGAGCACAACAATGGCAGAAGATAATAAATACAAAGTGGAGAAATTTGATGGCCATGTAATTATCAATTATGGAAGATGCAAGTGAAATATTATGTGTATCAAAAAGATTTATATTTACCTTTGGATGCGAAGTGCAAATCCTGCAAAGATGACTAATTAAGAATATAATATTCTTGACATAAAGGATTTGGTATCTATAATATTGAGCCTGGAATCATTTGTAGCTTCTAATATTACTGAAGCAGTAACCACGGTAGATTTGATGAAATCTTTAGCTAATTTATATGAAAAACCAAGTGCTTTGAATAAATTTTATTTGATGAAAAAATTATTTATTTCTAAAATGCAAGAAGGTGGATTTGTATCAAGCCACTTGAATGATTTCCATTCAATTGTAAATCAATTAAAATCAGTTAATATTCCATTTGATGATGAAGTGAAAGCACTTTTATTCTTATGCTCTTTTATAGATAGTTAGGATAACTTGGTAATGGTTGTTAGTAATACATCATCTGCTACTAATATTATGAAGTTTGATAATGTGGTTATTATAATCTTGAATGAATAAATACGTAGGAAAATTATAAGAGAGTCATCATCTAGAAATGATTTAAATGTAGAAAGCAGGGGAAGGAAAAAAAGAGATATCTAAGAGAAATAATAATGGGAAATCAAAGTCTAAGAATGGCAGATCCAAATCCAGAGGTAGAGGAATAACCTGTTGGAATTATGGAAAGAAAGGACATGCAAAGAATGCTTGTCGATTCAAGGAAAACAAAGAGAATATACTAGATAAAGGTAAAGAGGTAAATGTTAGCAACTGATGTAATGCAGGTATGCCATTAATCTCTCCTTAGATAATAAAATAGAAACTTAGGTTTTAGATTCAGGAGCTTCTTTCCATGCTACCCCTAATAAGGGTTATTTCAGAAATTATGTCCAGGGTAATTTTGGGCATGTTTATTTAGGAAATGATGAACCATGTAATATTACTGGTAAAGGGGAAGTTCATCTAAAATTGTAGAATGGAAATACATGGATATTGAAAGATGTGAGGCATGTGCCAAGCCTCAGGAGAAATCTAATTTTTGCATGATAACCAGGTGAATCTGGTTACATGGTTGCATTCACAACCGAATCTTGAAAAGTTACAAGGGAGCTCTTGTTGTGGCAAGAGAAAAGAAGGTATGAACACTGTATTTTTCTACCTATATTAGTGATTCATTTTCTATTCTATCTACTTCAGATTCAGATGCAAGCATGTGGCATAACCGGCTAGGCCATATGAGTAAAAAGGGAACACATATATTAAAGGTAAAGGGTAAGTTATAAGATTTGAAACAAGTAGATCTTGATTTCTGTGAGCATTGCATATTTGGAAAGTAAAAGAGAAGTGATATTTCTCAAATTTGGGGCAACAAAGAAGGAGAAAAAATTAGAGCTTGTGCACTTAGATGTGTGGGGACCACCCAGGTAGCTTCTCATGGAGGATCCCAATATTATGTGACTTTCGTTGATAATACCACAAGAAAGGTATGGGTTTATAATATAAAGCGTAAATATGATGTTTTTGAGACTTTTAAAAGATGGAAATCCCTTGTGGAAAATGAAACCAATTTAAAGTTAAAATTCCTTAGAGATGACAATGGTGGTGAGTACTGCATCAAGGCTTTCAATGATTACTATTCAGTGAATGGAATACGCAAAGAAATATCAGTTCCTAGAACACCACAAGAGAATGGTGTGGCTGAAAGAATGAACAACTATCATGGTATGCAAGAAGCATGAGGATACATGTTGGATTACCCTTACATTTTTGGGTAGAAGCAGTAGATACTGCAGTATCTTTAATCAATCATGGGCCTTCAAGTGCACTGGATTGTGGAATACCAGAATAATTTTGGACTAGAAAAGAGGTAGATATTTCTTTTCTTAGAGTATTTGGCTCAAAACCTTTTATGCACATGTTGATAAAGAAAATAGGAAGAAGTTGGATACTAAATCCAAGAGATGCACTTTTATTGGTTATGGATCTAGTGATTTCGGATTCTATTTTTGGGATTTAGATGATGTTAATATTGTTAGGAGTAGTGATATGTGAATGGAATGAAAAGAGAATGTACATGGATCAAATTTTTATACCCAAGGATGAACCGGTGGAAGATTTTGTGGAAGAAAATGTATTCTCGGATTTAAAATTAACACCTATAGGTACCAATTTTGGTTATAGTAATCAGTGTCTATAGTAACTGGGTTGGTCATCCAGAACCGACATTATGCTAGTAGAACCAGGACTAACGTCGATAGCATAGGACTGACGTCAGTTTCCAGAACCAGCGTCGGATAGAAGGTGACTGGTATCGGTCACTTTCAGACTTTGATACAAATGTACAAGGATGTACAAAATGAGCCTCCGGTACCCCAAATTTATGTGAGAAGGTCACACCAGGTAAATAGACCTCCAAAAATATTTACACCTTCCTTATTTTATCTATTATTGATTGATAGTGGTTAGCCCGAAAGTTTTGAAGAAATAATGCAAGAGGAAACCCACAAGAAGTGGGAGCATGGTATGGATGAGGAGATGGATTCCTTGAAACATAATTAGACATGTGATTTGGTTAAGTTACCAGCAGGTAAGAGAACATTGTAGAACAAATGGGTTTACAGGATCAAGGAAGAAGAGGGTTAACAAAAAAGGTACAAGGTAAGGCTTGTGGTAAAAGGGTTTACACAAAAAGCAGGTATTGATTTTGGTGAGATTTTTTCTCCTTTAGTAAAAATGACTTCCATACGTATTGTTTTGAGTTTAGTTACAGTAGAATATTTTCACTTAGAGTAACTTGATGTTAAGACGGATTTCCTTCATGGTGATTTGGAGGAAGAAATATATATGTAGTAGTCGCTTGGATATGAAGTCAAGGGTAAGGAGAAACTTATGTGCAGGTTGAAAAAAGATCTTGTATGGGCTCAAGAAAGTCCCAAGGCAATGATAAATGAGGATTGAAAATTTTATGCATAAGCATGGTTATATGATATGCGAATCTAACCATTGTGATTATTTCAAGAAGCTTGAAAATGGAAGCTATATTATTTTTTTATTGTATGTAAATGATATGTTTATTGCAAGATCTAGTATGCAGGATATTATTGAGCTTAAATAAAATTTAGCTCATACATTTGTCAATGAAGGATTTAGGACCTACAAAGAAAATCCTGTGGCATGTGAATTCACAGAGATAGGAAGAACATGAAATGATATTTGTCTCAAGAAGATTATATCAATAAGGTGTTGGAAAGGTTTGAAATGTAGAATTCAAAACATGTAAGTACACGTGTGGCTGAAAACTTTAAATTAAGCAAAGATAAGTGTCCTACATCACATGAGGAGGTCGAGTACATGGCATAGGTTCCATATGCTTTAGTAGTTGGAATCCTTATGTATGTTATGGTTTGTACCATACTAGACATTGCACAAAGTAGGAGTTGTGAGCAGATTTATGGCCAATCTAGGTAAAGAGACATTGGAAATCATTCCAATGGATACTTAGATATTTGAGAGGGACATCCAACATGCATTTATGTTATGGATGTTCAAATACTTCTTTATGTGGCTATGTTGATTCAGATATGGCTAGAGATTTAGATGGTACAAGAAGCACCACTGGATATGTAATCATAGTAGGTCGCACGGTAGTTAGCTAGATTTCGAGATTACAGAAGGTTGTGGCCTTTTCTACTACAAAGGCATGAATATGTTGTAGTTATAGAGGCTAGAAAAGAGATGATATGGATGAGTAGGTTCATGGAAGATTTAGAAAAGGAGCAAGAGGATTGCAGATTATATAGTGATAGTCAAATTGTGATTCATCTAGCAACGAACTCAGCATTTCATTCAAGAATGAAACACATTCAGTTGAGATATCATTTCATACGGATAGGTGTTGGCGGATAGGTAGCTGAAAATGGAGAAAAATCATACAAATGAGAACCTTGCGAATATGCTAATGAAGTCGTTAACAAAAGAGAAGTTGGAGCTTCACTCCAATTCTATTGGTATTCAATTTTGAGACTTGAAGAGGAATAAATAGGCTAGGGAAAGGATCCAAGGATGGATTTATATGGTATAATGCAGAAATTTATCTCCAAGTGGGAGATTATTGAGTTGTGGAGCTAAATGGCTTTCACAAATAGCATGCTTTACTAACTTGCAAGTTTACAAAGTAACCTGTGTCAATTGGGTAACCATTGGGTGTCAACTCGGTCACCTAGGATACACTGATATCAGTTGGGTAACTGGCATCAATTACCTGTGTGTTAATGTTTTCATTTTAAACGTGGGATTAGATCTGACCCTTGGTTATAAAGGTGTTTGGATGGTTGTAAATGCATAGCTAAGTTGCCTTAATGTTTGTATATGCTTATAAGGTAGAAAGTTAGGGTTAGAAGGTCCAGGTTTGGGTTGGTGAAATTCTAGGTTTGGGTCGGTGAAAGTCAAAGGATGACACATGGCATGATCTTGAACGTCAAAGGTGGACACGTTTTGACATTCCAGCACTCTTCAAGCAGATGGGCTCTGGCAGACCTCAAGACCACAGAATGAGCTGAAATTCATAAAATTTTTGGGTCTAGGTTTGGGTTGAGTGGTCAGTAGAGCGAGCGGATAGGTGGTGTAATCAGAAGGTGAAATATGGCACAATCTCAAGCATCGAAGGTGGAAATGTGAAGGAATTCCATCACACTCAAAGGAAAATGCACCCGAAGGACATGAAGCCCACATAATCAACTGAGTTGATAATATTTTGGGTCTAGGATCGGGTCAAGGCATGTCAACAAGGAAACATGGTGGAGCTGGGGATGACAAGTGGCACAAAATCAATGGTCCAAGTAGGACATGTGGTGACATCTTGTCACAATTTTAGGCGATGGGCCCTTGCAGACATAAATTCCCCAGAGTGAGCCAAATTTAAATAGATTTCGTGTTTTCCTGACTCTACATCCTATGAAAGGCTACCACGTGGTAAAGGAAAAGCAATGCACATGTTGACAGGAGCCTCCAAGTTAATCAAAGGCCACCACGTGTCACATTTCTATGCTTCCTAACACGTAAAATTTCAGAAGGTCATATCTTTTGATTCCATGCTCCAAATCTTACAAAATCTATATCATTGGAAAGGTTTCTCCAAGCCCTTCACTTTGGTGTCATCATATTAGGAAATTGATGATAGTTGGTAGGATAAAAAGTAGAAAATGTATTTTACATTCAATTTACAATCCCAATGTTGGTCAACCACCCGTCTTGATGAAGTATGGTGTCTGTTTCTTCTTTAAACATGCAAGACAGAAGGAATTAATGACTTTGGCAATAAGCCCATACTCCTTTACAAGATTTTAATGCTTTTTGTTAGTGGTTGTACAAGGAGATCATATTTTTCTTCTCTCTCTCTCTCTCTCTCATCTATTATATATTGTAAATCCTTTCATTTTGTGTAAGATGCTGATTGGGGGTAGTTGTAGAATTTGTGATTAATTTTTTTTAGGTTCTAGTTTCTAGTTTCCTACAAAACATATGTATGTGTTGAGTTATTGTGAGGAAGGGATAATGCGGTTGTGTTGTAAAACCATTAACAGGTTTTAAAGGTATTTTTTTATGTCCCCTTGCCAAAACTTACATGAATAAGATTCTAAATGTTTTGATCAAGCTATACTTTCCCGTTTCTCATGTTTTGAATGAATAAATGAGGCAATATTGGTTCTGTTACTATCTTGCATTGGATTTAGTTTGTTAATTACATAAGATTCTTTCTTAGTTTTTGTATTCTTCTGGTCACTGTGGGAATATTGTAGAATAGTGTATATTTTGCAATAGTTCAGACTAGTTGTAAAATCCTAAGGACAACATCACTTTTGAAGATATTTTGTTATCCCTAAAGGGTCTTTTGGGTGTATAATACAAATACAACAAGTGATTTATCTCATCTCTAACTTCATGATTTTTGGTTAGGATTTTGAAGACTATATATGACATTTATGCACACTGAGTATCAATGAATGCAAATGCAATTTCACATATCATGTTAAATTGATCGTTATTTTCAAGCATTGTAGTCAAGGATGCATTCTTTCCATGGGAACACTAAGATACCAAGGCCATGAAAGAAACTACCCTTCCCCCTTTAAATCTCAATAATAAACAACCAATGACCTTCATACCTATTAAGCATATCATACTTGAAAACCATACATATGCTTATTCTGCAAAGGTGAGCCTAAAATTTGTCAGTTATCGGTAAGATTTTCTAAGAATCCCACCAAGTATGTGATCCAATATCATTCAAAGAAGCTTTGATCAATAATGTTATGCAAATGCAATATCTGAAGTTGTTCATAATTTATCTGTTAGATCTGTATTTGATTGTCAAGTGCTTACAATAAATCAAGTGACAACTCTTTTAAGATAAGTATTGTATCTGTAGTTGTAATTGCTTCAAATTAAGTTATACCAACCATAAAGGAAACCAAGACATGAAATATTTTCCTTTATTCATATCATCCAACTTGGTCCTCTCACCTTGGTCCTTACAAAGCCAGAAGAAGCAGGGAAAATCCATCTCCTTTGTGAAGGTGCCTCTTGATCACCTCCTTGATTTGAGTCATTGAGTTGAGTGTTGGAAAAATCCTTGACTATTAATGACAAAGAAAATTTCATTATTCATCATTCTCTAAAATCCAACCCACTCAAGTTAGTTGCTCATCTCCCAGGGGTGCTATTTTGGGATCCAACACCCAAGTGGCGCTATTGCATGGGAAATTTGTAGTTATCTCATTGTTATATTTGAGTTTTGTGTGAATTGAACTATCTACAAACATTCTACATGATTAAAGGTTCCATTAATTTCTAGATTTTGAAATTATAGTAGCGACTCCATAAAAAAAAGCTAGGATATACTAGTTTCATCTTATTGTAGCTGTTGATTTGATTTATATTTTGTTAAACTGGAAGGATTATGGTCTTCTTTCAAGTCAAATATAACAAATAATTTTTTTCCCGAGTTAGATTTTTTTCAACAAAGAAAGGAGACATGGAATCCTATAACTGATCAAAGTTTAAAAAGTAGTTACAGTCAAGATAATAAGCTTGATATTCCACTGATTGAGGACTGCTCTAGCACATCTAATTTTTTTGAAGCATCTAGTAAGCCTAATCTTATTCTTTCATTTACTAAGGATAACTAGGGATTTGATTTAGAATCTATTCCTCCCTCAATATTTCATCAAAATTTTCTAGATCTGTTTGATCAACAAAATCCTAGCCAACATTGGCTACACCATCCTCCACCATCTCCTATAAAGAATAGCATGGCTGACCCCCCTCCTAGAGAACCTTTCAAAGTTAACACTTATAAACCTATTGATTTTAGTGACATGTAAGGTTATCCAAATGAGGTCCCTAATGATATCAGAATTAGGTTTCCTAAGTTTTTAGGAAATAAATCTATCAGTGGCGATCATCATTGAAAGTTATTATATAATGGAGTACTATGAAATTGAGTTTGAGGATGTGTGTGTAAAGTTTTTTGCACACAATATAGAAGAAGGTTCTCGTGATTGGTTCAAAGCCTTGCATGGTGGATCAATTGATTCATGACAGGATATGTAAAATGCATTCAAAGTTTCATATGGTGATAGAACTGATCAAATATTTCTATTATCTGAGTTTGAGAACATCAAGAAGAATCCCAATGAATGTTCCCAAGACTTCAATACAAGATTCAATAAAACCGTGACAAGATTTCCCAAAAGTATAAGACATAGTGATGAATCTTATCTTATTAAGCATTCAAATGCATTTGATAAGAAAGCAACATACTACTTGAGAGACAAAAATCCCAGAACTCTGAGACAAGATTTTACCATGGCTATTCAGATTGAGAATAATATTAAAGCTGCTGGAAAGCCACCGAAGAGGGAGGGTGTGAAGCTGGTTAACCCAGAAAAGCCTCGGACTCATAAGACAATTGACCTTGAAGAAGTTATAAAAAGTTTGACAAGGGATGTTAAAGAAATTTCAGAATCAAGCTAGATGAGACTCAAAACTGGGCTGGAGATAGAGGAAAATGACATATGGGTTCAAGTAGTAAGCAAAAAAATTATAGAGATAACAATGTAGTACCTGACCCTTTAGTGGTAAGAGTAGATGTTATTGAAGAAGAACATGTCATTGATTGGTGTGACAAATGTTTTTCCCCATGTTTTTTGTGATCCACTTATAGGTGATGAAAGTGATGAAGTTGATTTCAATGATGTATACATGATGGAAATTCAACTAGAATGTGAGAAATATGTATATTCTACTGATCTCCTCTATGCCCGAACTGTAGTTAATTTCTGGACTTGTGTTGAAAATATTAAATCTCTCCCTATTAAAATTAATGTTGAGGTTGATATGGCCCAAGCTTTTGAATTGCCCAATCATTATTTTGAGTATCTAAGAGCTTTGATGATACATAAGTATGTCGGTGATGTTCCTTTTAGTGAGGATAGAAAATTGTTGATCAATGTTGTGGTTTCTCAAGAAAAGGAGTACAATCTCATAAATAGATAAATTAAATGACCTGATCTTGCAACCAAAGGAAGGATGCCTATTCTTTCTAATATCCCAAAATGCACTCCTCATAAAAATGTATTAAATAGAACTCAAGTGATTTATCTTGAGCCAATAATTTCTTCCCCAAACCCAACTAAAAAGCACCTTTTTCCATCTGACAAAACTATAACAGTGTCTTCCAATGCTCCCCTTCCCAAGTATAATATATGTGATATGGATCAGATTTAAAGCCAGATAAATATTACAGTTCCCATTGTGGAGCTATTAAGAATCCCTTAGCATAAAAGGAAGGAATTTGAGTATTTAGGATTTAAAGAAGATGATGTTTCTGTCAATAAGGATCTTGGTGATGAGAAACCATCCCCCACAATTGTTGAAGATGAGGTACAAGAAACTGAAGAAGAGATGGAAAATCTTCATGAGATATATTTGGGAACTTCTTTAGTGGAAACACAATTGGATGTTGACCCCTTTTTCACATCACTTATTATAAATGGGTGGCTCTTACACAATTGTATGTTTAATTTTGGAGCTTCGTGTAACATCATGCCTCTTGCAGTTATGAATGAGCTATACCTTAAGATAATTGGTTCTTTTGCTAGATGATACTTTATGGATTCTAGAGAAGTACCTATGGTTGACTATGTGAAAAGATTGATTGTAAAAATGGCAACACATCCAGGGAAGTACTTGACTATGAACATTGCCATTGTTGATTGCCTCATAAAATGGGGAATGTTGTTGTCAAGAGGTGGGAAGATAATGTGGGAGTTAGTGTCCAAATGGATATGTCATATGATTCCATACCATTGGAAGGGAAGGTGGTCAAGTTATGTAGAGAAGATAAGATGCTACACCTCATTGAAGATCCTCACAATGCTTCTTATGAAGTGTGTTTTGTTGATATAGACATGGATAATTTCATAGGCAACACTGATTTTGAAGATCATTGTCTAGAAGTAAATATTCAGTTGGAATACTCTGAGGTCCCATGGACCATGACCTTTGATGGAGCTTTCTAAAGTAATGGTAACGGGGCAGGAATAGTGTCGAGTTCTCCAAGTAGTGAGTCATTCAAATTTTCTTTTAAATTGAACTTTGAATGCACCAATAATGTGGTTGAGTATGAAGCATTATTGCTAGGATTAAGAATTTCTTGGAGACATGGGATAAATGACCTCATAGTTAAAGGATATTATGAGTTGGCGGTTAAGAAAATCAGAAAGCTATATGTAGCAAAAAAATAGAGATTAAAATAGTACATGAATATAGTTTGGGATCTCATTGAATGTTTAGATTCATTTAATATTAAATACCATGAGAGAAGCTAAAATGTAGTAGCAAATAGATTAGCAGTCTTGGGTTCACAGTATGACAATAAAGATTCATCCCCTTATTGCAAGTTTGAAGTGGAAATACTGGTTCGAACCTCTATGCCTGATAATATACAACACTTAAAAGTATTTGATAATGATTCACACATCAACAAATTTTTGAATTGTCAAGATGAGTTCACTACCCAGATCATTGATTTGGAGCCAATGGTAGAGGTGTGTGAGGGGAAAGAAGCCCTCTTTGGTAAAGAGGTAATTCAGTTAAAAACAAATACAATCCTAAGGGGATTAGTTAGTTTAGAATTTTCCTTTGATAATAATGACAGAGCATTTTGTAAATCAGCTACTTTTCCAAGAGATGTTGTGGAGTGCAATTTGGGTTCAGGCCAAGATCCAAGAAATGTCTGGTTAGGCAATAATTTGAATAAGGATGAAAGAGAAACTTATACTAAGTTGTTAAAAAACTATCAAGTTTTCCTTTCCTAGGCTTATAATGAGTTGAAGGCTTACATGGAGGATTTGTTTCAACATGAGATACCATTGGCACCCCACACTAAGCCTTTCAGACATAAGCAAAGGCCTATTAACCCTATTCTTGTAACCAAGATGCAAGAAGAATTGACAAAGCTAAGGGATGGTGGGATAATCCAACCCACTAGATATTCTTCATGGGGAGAAAATTTTGCACTAGCCAGAAAGAAAAATGGAGACATAAGGCTTTGTGTGGATTTAAGAAATCTCAACAAAGCCTCACTTAAAGATAACTATCCATGGCCAAACACAGAAAATTTATTGCAAAAGGTAACAGGATCAGAGTTGTTATCTATGTTGGTTGGCTTCTCTAGATATAACCAAGTGGCGGTGAAAAAATCAGAGAAATTTAAAACTACCTTCACTACCCCATGGGAACCATATGTCTATATCAGGATGCCATTTGGACTAATGAACACTAAAGCAACTTTTCAAAGGGCCATGGATGTGGCTTTCTATGGTCTTATCAATGATTTTATTGTGGTATATTAAGATGATATAATTGTTTTATCCAAGAAAAGGGGTGATCACTTGGGGCACCTTGAAATTTTTTTGCTCAAATGTAGAGAGTATGAGATTTCATTAAATCCTAAGAAGTTCCACTTTGGCATGCAAAAGGAAAAGTTGCTAGGACACATAGTATCACATGAAGGAGTCATGATTGATCTAGAAAGGGTGGAATCTATTAGTAAAGTTCCCATCCTCATGACTAAGAAATGCATTCAGTCCTTTGGACAGATAAACTTTGTGATAAGGTTCTTCTCTAATTTTGCAAAGATCACTATTCCCATCACCAATATGTTGAAAAATGATCAAATCATTAAGTGGGAAGAAGGGGTTATGCAAACATTTAATGGAATAAAGGAGGCACTAAAAAATTCCCTTGTATTGACTAGCCCTGATTATAGAAAGTAATTTCAGATGTTTTCATTTGCCTTTGAATTCACTATTGCCTCTATGTTGTTACAAAAGAATGAAGAAGGTCATGAAAACCATATTGCCTTCTTTAAAAAATATTTGCAAGGATCTAAGATGAAGTATTCTGTCATGGAAAAATAATCTTTTGCTCTTGTCAAAGCAACCAATATCTTTAGACCTTATATTCTTAGCTCAAGGATTATAGCATATGTACCTCACACAATGGTAAAGGACGTCTTGTCTCAGTTTGAGGTATCAAGTAAAAGATGTTGTTGGGTTAACAAAGTTCAAGAATATGACATGGACATACAAACTACTAAGATGGTGTGGGGTCTAGGCCTTACAAATTTGATGGTAGAGAGTAATCTACATGTAGTTGAGATACACAATGTTGAAGAAGAAGGGCCACACCCTCATGAAAAGGTAGGCACTTCAGTTTGGTATAGAGATATTGTCTATTAGGTGATGAACTTAAATTTTCCTTTGCACTTAGAAAATAATCAAAAGAGGACACTCAAGATATTTTCCCAGAAGTATATTTTGATTGATCATGGACTAGCTTGGAAGAACTCATAAGGTGTTTTGTTGAGATGTGTCACTGAAGAAGAAGTACGTAAGATAATTGCAAAATTCCATGGGGGATTATGTGGAGGTCATTTAGCAGGAGAGTCACTGCTCATAAAATTTTGAGGGCACGTTATTGGTGGCCTTCATTATTCAAAGATATTTCCTTAGTAGTTAGAATGTGTGAGAGTTGTCAACATTTTTCTGGAAGATTGAAATCCTCTAGGACCCTACCCCTGCAACCTGTGTGTATAGAATCTCCATTTAAACAACGGGGATTGGATTTTATTAGTGAGATATCAAACTCTTCAAGTGTTGGTCATAAATGGATATTAATAGCTGCTGACTATTTTACCAAATGGGTTGAAGCCATTCCTCCCAGAAAAGTAATGCATCAAGTAGTCATGGACTTTTTTGTTAGTGTAGGTTATTATTTATCCTTTTATTTATTTATTAGGATAATTATTACACTTGTGTTAACCCTACACTTGTTGGGTTAGCTTGCTTAGGTGTACTAGTTGTGTGGATTTAGCTTACTAGTTGTGTTGAGTCAGCTTCTTAGTTATGTGAAGTTAGCTTACTAGTCTTTTGGAGTTAACTTAACTACCAGTATCAGTTAGTGGGAGTTATTCATCACTGATTTAGGTAGTAGTTGCACTTCCCTCCTCCTATATGTACATCTTTCTTATTGAATAATTCAAGTCATTCTATTGTAATGTATTGAGCATTATGGATTATGATGGATTTCCATATATGGTATTTTAGCTCTTCTTCTTTGTAAATCTAATGTGGTGTGCTATTATCATCTGAGATCACAGCTTGGAACAATCTTCTTATCATTCCTTTCATGGTATCAGAGCTATAGATGATGTAGACATCCATCTGTAAGTTTTTCTTTGCAAGCAAGGGTTTATTACTTTTATGGTATCAAAGCTATAGATGATGTAGACATCCATCTTCTCTCTTGTGGGGGAGCTATTCTGGTGGAGCCCAGTGTTAGTTTGTCAGTGTTCGAGTAGTTAATTTTGGCAACTCATACAGATTTGTGGTATCACTCTACTCATTTAGCAGTATGGGAGGGTGTGGTGTTGATACTACTTCAGGTTTCATGTCCTTAACTTGTTACCTTGGATTTTTCTTGGATCGTGGCACTCTTATTTATTTGGATCTCGTGTCCTTGCCTTGTTGCCTTGGTTGTTCTTGGATCGTGGCACACCTATTTGTAGCAGTTGATCAAATTATGTTTGATGTTTTTTTTTCACTTTTCAACATCACTCCATTGATAGTCTCCTTGCATGGAGCTATTCTGGTGAAGCTCAGTGTCAGTTGTTTTTGAGTTATATGATCGATCAGTGGATTCAGACCATAGTGTGCACCACACTTCTTCAACATTGTACAAGTTTTTGGAGTCGAGCTTCTGAGGATATCTTGTAGCAGGATTTTGCTCTCTACTTTGTTATTACTAGTTTTGGGTACCTTGCGGTGTCCATTTTTCCTAGTTGTTGTACGTGGGTACCTCATCAGGCCTTGTTTCCGGGACCCACCTTCTTTTCCACCCACCTAAGTTATGCTTACGGGAGGGTGTTAGTGTAGGTTATTATTTATCCTTTTATTTATTTATTAGGATAATTCTTACACTTGTGTTAACCCTACACTTGTTGGGTTAGCTTGCTTAGGTGTATTAGTTGTGTGGAGTTAGCTTACTAGTTGTGTTGAGTCAGCTTCTTAGTTATGTGAAGTTAGCTTACTAGTCTTTTGGAGTTAACTTAACTACCAGTATCAGTTAGTGGGAGTTCTTCATCACTGATTTAGGTAGTAGTTGCACTTCCCTCCTCCTATATGTACATCTTTCTTATTGAATAATTCAAGTCATTCTATTGTAATGTATTGAGCATTATGGATTATGATGGATTTCCATATATGGTATTTTAGCTCTTCTTCTTTGTAAATCTAATGTGGTGTGATATTATCATCTGAGATCGCGGCTTGGAACAATATTCTTATCATTCCTTTCATGGTATCAGAGCTATAGATGATGTAGACATCCATCTGTAAGTTTTTCTTTGCAAGCAAGGGTTTATTACTTTCATGGTATCAGAGCTATAGATGATGTAGACATCCATCTTCTCTCTTGTGGGGGAGCTATTCTGGTGGAGCCCAGTGTTAGTTTGTCAGTGTTCGAGTAGTTAATTTTGGCAACTCATACAGATTTGTGGTATCACTCTACTCATTCAGCAGTATGGGAGGGTGTGGTGTTGATACTACTTCAGGTTTCATGTCCTTAACTTGTTACCTTGGATTTTTCTTGGATCGTGGCACTCTTATTTATTTGGATCTCGTGTCCTTGCCTTGTTGCCTTGGTTGTTCTTGGATCGTGGCACACCTATTTGTAGCAGTTGATCAAATTATGTTTGATGTTTTTTTTTCACTTTTCAACATCACTCCATTGACAGTCTCCTTGCATGGAGCTATTCTGGTGAAGCCCAGTGTCAGTTGTTTTTGAGTTATATGATCGATCAGTGGATTCAGACCATAGTGTGCACCACACTTCTTCAGCATTGTACAAGTTTTTGGAGTCGAGCTACTGAGGATATCTTGTAGCAGGATTTTGCTCTCTACTTTGTTATTACTAGTTTTGGGTACCTTGCGGTGTCCATTTTTCCCAGTTGTTGTACGTGGGTACCTCATCAGGCCTTGTTTCCGGGACCCACCTTCTTTTCCACCCACCTAAGCTATGCTTACGGGAGGGTGTTAGTGTAGGTTATTATTTATCCTTTTATTTATTTATTAGGATAATTCTTACACTTGTGTTAACCCTACACTTGTTGGGTTAGCTTGCTTAGGTGTACTAGTTGTGTGGAGTTAGCTTACTAGTTGTGTTGAGTCAACTTCTTAGTTATGTGAAGTTAGCTTACTAGTCTTTTGGAGTTAACTTAACTACCAGTATCAATTAGTGGGAGTTCTTCACCACTGATTTAGGTAGTAGTTGCACTTCCCTCCTCCTATATGTACATCTTTCTTATTGAATAATTCAAGTCATTCTATTGTAATGTATTGAGCATTATGGATTATGATGGATTTCCATATATGGTATTTTAGCTCTTCTTCTTTGTAAATCTAATGTGGTGTGCTATTATCATCTGAGATCACGGCTTGGAACAATCTTCTTATCATTCCTTTCATTTTTCTCAATAATATAATTTTTAGATTTAGGGTGCATACCAAGATAGTTGTTGACAATGCCATGAGCTTAAGAGCTAAACCATTAACAAAAATGTGCAAGGAATAAGGAATAAGTTTGGCTTATGCATAAAATTATAATCCTTAAGGAAATGGCCAAGATGAATCCAACAATAAGAACGTGCTTAAAATCCTCAGAAGAACATTGCAAACAAACAAAATGAAATGGGGTGAGCAACTAAAATTTTCACTATGGGAAGATAGAGTTACCACCAAGAGGTCAACTAGAAAGATTCCTTTTTAATTAGTTTATGGACTTCAAGCCTTTTTTCACTTACACTTGTAACTTTCTGCATATCATTTCATGCAACAATTTGAAGATGAGGAAGAAGTGAGTCCCTATGAGGCTAGAATCAATCAAATTATGGAATTAGATGAGGAAAAAAGAGAGTCCCATCAAAGGCATGTCAAGTTTAGAGAAAAGCTCAAGAAAATATTTGACAAGAAGTGTAATGCCCACTCCTCTTCGACACTTATTATACTATGATTTTGATTACTATTGATTAAAGACATGGAAATTATTATTATTATTTGATTAGCATGTTGATAAATAGTATGGACATTTTGATTATTGATATGTTGTGACTCATATTATAGATGGTATGGAATACTGGAAGACATTGATAGATGATGATCTAGTATCGCTTCATTGTGTACTGATGTTTTGGGATTCTTGAGGATGATGATTACATCTATATGTTTAGATTGACCTTATGATCTTATTGATGTTATGACTTATCAGAATTGAGGTGCTCGGTGATTGCAAATGATTGATAGAAATTCCTAATTTTGATGATGATGATATAGATACATGTATGATGTTTTTGGATGATATGTATGTGTGTTTTATTTCTTGATGTATTTGATACAGCCTTGAGGCCAAAGGGGCATTGTTTTATTAGTTGCAAGTAATTATATCCCAAAAAACAAGAATGGGATAAGAGACCAACCATAGAAGAATATTAGATATTGGCAACAAGTTCACCTTGACAACTTTGTGTTGTGTGCCTTGTTATGTTGTTTGGAGGTTCCCATTGGAGGCTAACCTCATGTGTGACCAATGGGTTTGGATGTTTGTTATATTTTCCTTTATTTTATTTATTTAGTTGTGTATGTGATTTATTTATTGTGATGTAGTTCTCACTTTATTATTGCTTAAGCAATGTGTCTTGTTTAGTTAATTAATCATGTGATTAAGTTAAATTGAGATGTGACTATGTGGGCATTAAATGGGCTAGATAGTCCTTGTTATCTTATTAATGTTTGATGGATTTCATTTATTTTGAGTTTTGTACTCAACCCCTTCCTTCAAATCTCGAATTTTGACTTTGGAGCCATTTTTAGAGGCTTGTGGGACAAGTTAAGTTTTTCCCCTGCTTGTTAAACTCATCTACCAACCATACCTATGATGTGAGGGGTTAATTTTAACTTTCATTATGTGTTTTGAGTGAGAAAAAAGGAAATTAATTGCACTTTATTACAAATTCTTTTAATGGCATCATTTGAAGTATGGAGTAATGATTTGTGTGTGGAAGGAAACTTTTCATATCCTCATCCACCCATTTATGATCTTTGGTCTTTGTATTTGACTTGGTGAAGTGGATTGGAGGAGAAGTGATGTGGCATCCTACATGGAGCCACCTCACCCTCCTCTCCTCATTTTATATTTTTATGTGAGCTATTTTGGAGTTTTGAGGTGTTACTTGGTTTATTTTCATACTTGCACATTGGGAGATTCTTTCTTGGTTGCTTATTTTGAAACTTGGAAGCTTGCTTTTGGATTTGCTTTTGGACTTTGAAGAAACTTAAAGGTGATTGTTTAAATATTGAAGTTCTTGCAATGGCAAGGTAGGGTTTATACCCTTGCATTTTACTTGCTGTGGGTGTATGTGAAATGAATGAATATATGTGTTGTTTTGGATTTGGGTAGTATGACCTTAAGGATGGTGTGGGAGAAGGAAAATGGGGATCTTTTGAGGGAGGGATAAGAGTTTTGTATGTATATTTGGAGGGAGTTTGGGTTGGGTGTTCCACCTTGTAATGATAAGAGAAATTCTTGCTTATCTTTGTATACTTTAGATGGAACGATAAGAGTTTCGAGGGAGGGACAAAAGTTTTTGAGGGAGAGATAATAGATTGAGGGAGGGATAAGAGTTTTGTTGTGTGGATGAATATTTTGGAGGCTTTTAAGGTGAACACTTAACCCATATGGAGGTATAAGGTATTCCCCATATTTCTCTTCTCCCTTGGCTTAGATTTTAAGCCCATGTGTTTGGGAAAATTGTATATTTGTGACTATCAATGTTATTGTGCTTGTATGTGCTGTAAATTTGTTAGTATGGGTGTATGTATTGTTGAAGCATTTGTAAAATTTGTCATGGTTGCTTAATACCCCTTATTACTTCATTGTTGGGGCTCAGGGGCTAATGAGAAGGGTGGCTTTACCATCTCATTAGAATAATGTTGGGAGGTGAGTGTTGCCTATGCTCCATTCCTTGTTATTGTGATTTGGAGATGCAGAAAAGAAGGATCTCAAAGTTGAAGCCTTGGATAGAGTATTTGTGTAGAAGACAAAGAAAGAGAAAGTTTATTTTTGTAAATTTTGCCATGTTGTCTCCACCTTTGAGTGGAGGGCTTTTGTATACTTGTATTGTTAAGAAAAGTTCTTGTAAATTTAATTATCAAACTATGTATTGTAATGGTTGAAAGAAAAAGTTGTAAGTTGTAGTTTATTGAAGTTGTTACGCATTCCAAATCTGGAATTTAATCAAAAAGTTTACATCTTGTTTCCATTTTGAATGTGGTCTTCTTGAAATGGGAAATACTTAAAAATACATGCTTGTTTCTCCCTTGAAATGGTTGACATTATTGTTGTAAAAAGGAAAGAAACTTATATTTAGTAAATGGTTAAATTTATTCCTCTTTTTAAATTAGATGCATTGTGGTTAAAATGAACCCTTGTAGTCAAATTTTAAACAATGTTACAAAGGAAAAGTTATATATTTAGTGATTTTAATCAAGAAAGAAGTTGTCTCTTTACACTTGTGTATTTTGTTATAAAATAGTAAAATAGAACTTTGTTTTGATATATATATATATATATATATATATATATATATATATATCCTTGTTTAAAAAAAAACAAATTGTTTTCCACGGTGACTGGCGTCGATCGACCAACTGGCGTTGGCAGAATAGAAACTAGCATCAGTCTTTGAGACATAGCTACAATTCTATATTTTCAACCTTTTAAACTTAGTTGTTCAAAAATCACTTGAAAACAATGAAATAGAGATTGTAATATATCTGAACTTTTATAAAAATGTATACAGGTATACTTATATACTTAAGAATATACACATTTGAATATATATTTATAATATGCACCGAATTCACAGTAATCGGCGCCGGTAGTGCGACCGACGTCAGTAGCATGGTGAAAACCGCAACCGGTTAAGCGACCGGCACCGGTCGTTTGTGTAAGAACTCTTTTTCAAAAAATGTGATTTTTTCAATCCAAGTCTATATCTTCAATAAATATTTGTGAACAATAGCTATACATGCATGTATGTACATATATACATGCATGTATATATGTATATAAGTATATATGCACCCTAGATCAACAAAGGAAATATGAGCAAACAAACACCCACAACCAAATTATGGTGGAATCTCTACAAAAAAACAAATAGATAAATTTTCAATACCTAAACCTAAGAACAACTAAACTAAAATGGAGAAGTAAAATGGAGGAAGTCTCCTCCCATTTGTAAAACTAGAACCAAAGGAAAATTTCTCCATGGGTTCTCCTTAAGTTTTTATGGCCTCCACCTCCTTCAACCTGCAAAACAAATAAACAAATGAATAGATTTGGGCAAAGAAAAGAATAAAAAGGCTTCATAATGATATTTAGGGCTTTTAGAGAAAACCTAAAATCTAAGGGCCCATATTGATTCAATCTTAGGGTAGAGATTTAATCCTACAATTTTAAGTGGTTGACTTTTTATGGGAATGAGTTTAAATTAAAAGGTATGGGTATGTAGTGAACGATGCCACCTAATGCATTAGTGAGTTAGAATAAGTTGTGACCCTTTTCTTTTTGGAAAAATAAATAAATAGCTTTGACCATGTGTTAATTAATAAATATTGTGCAGGTGTATTTTAGACAATGTTCTAAAAGAATTAAATTAATTAAAAGTAAAATGTATGTTTAAATAATTAAATTACAGGCATGTATGTTAAGTTATTATGGGAAATAAATTTAAAACAACTTAAGAAATGATTCTTTTATAAACTTGAGAGGATTTTAAATGAGTCAAATAACGAGATTAATCTAGCCATTGTTTTAAAATAAAATTATTGGAAACCTCAGAGGAGTAAATTCTAAAAAGGATTGTGGAAAATAAATAATAATATTTCATTAATAAATTGGTTCTGAGTACTTTATGAATGTGTAGAAATTTTATACGGGAATTTAATTAAACGTGATCTAATGTTAAACACCCTTGCAACCTTTTAAACTTAAAAAAAAAAAATTCCTCGTAATTTTCCTAAGTGATTAATGGAGTTTGATTTGGTTTTGGTGTGTCTATAAGTGGGCGTTACAAGAAGGTCACTTTAGGAGTTTTCAATGTTGGAGACTTGGTCTTGTTATGGAATAATAGACATGAAGAAAAGGGAAAACATGGAAAGTTTGATGCCTTATGGCTGGGATCATATTCTATTGACATAAGGATTGGGGAGCAAAATTTCTTTCTGAAAGACTCAGAAGGACACTTTCTAGAGTTGCATATTAATGACAGACATCTCAAACATTTCTTGGACTAAGCTGGAAGGCCAGGTATGATTTTGTACAATGTACAGTCTTGTTGCTTTTTTGTCTTGTTTATGTTTTATTTGTGTTGTTGTTTCCCTTTTTGTGCTTTGGTCTACAATGACCAGGTTTCTTGTGTTGTCTATTTTCCCTTGGCTTGTTTTGCATCTATCTTGGAAGCCTTGTGTGTTTATCATCGTGACTCCTTTCCCAATGGATTAGGCATATGGTCTTTGTTCTTGTGGCACCCACATGGGGTGCCCATCCCTGAGCAAGAGCCTTTGTTGGAGATCAATCTAGTTCCTTGGATTGAGTTGTTCTTTTTCAATGACTCCCCGTGTATTTTAACTGGTTCTATGTGTTTTTTATTGTTCCGCGTGCTTCAAAGATCTGTGTGAATCAAAGATAAGTGTAAATTTGTAACAGATCTTGTGGCTTAGCTAGATAAAAGAAAGGATTTAGAAGAAATGTTGGGGGTTGGTTCAATTGAATAGTAAATCAAAGTATAAAAGCTTCTGTAACACTCTGATTTTGTATGTTAACTTGGTGAATGTTTTACATACTGTTATAGCTCTTGGAATGAAAGAAAACATGTTAAGATATGTTTTGATCTTAAGAGAATGTGTTGCTAATTTGGATTCTTGCATACTGTGATTTATTGCATGGGACAGCAAATATTGTACTTGTGTGTTTGCTGATGTGACGACAGATTGTCGTATAATTGTTTGCTCTTGTGCTGATTGACAGCATACCCTGAATCAATTCCATTGATTCAAGTATGCTGAGGTCCTCTTGTGTTTTCTATGTTAATTCACACTTGAACTGGACTGAAATTGTTATGAGCGTGCAGCGCCTGATTACCGGTGTGAATAGCTAGCACGAAAATGCCAACGACAGGGGTTCGATTCTTGAACCCTGTACTGTCGAATTTGGGACCTCGTGGGGCGAGAAACGCCTGGACACGGGTGACCTTGGCATGTAATCTAAAGGACGGAACGTCCTGCTCTGCGTTAACGTGAATGTTAGTAAGGGGCTGGAAGGAAGTTGTTAGTGTTAATGGTTAGTGTGAATTAAACCTAAACTAACCCTAAGACCTAACATACATCCTACACTACTATCCTAAGTGGATTTTTAAATTACAAAAAAAAAAAAGAGGGAAAAATAAACCTAAATTCTAAAACCTAAGGTTTAACTAAGATCTAGGTCGAATGAGTTATGTAACCTAAACTAATCCTAAACTAAGGGGTACGCAGACCCTTGGGAAGAAAGGGATAAGGATGGGAAGGAGGCATTCATTGGAGTTAAATGAACTGTCCCTTCGTGGACGGCGCCAGTTTTGGCGGGGCAGGTAGGAAATAGAGGTATCTATTTGGAGTTATGGCTAAATTCAGTTTGCATGGAAATTTTGAAATTTAAAACTCGCCAACCCAAGTGGCGGTGGCGTGGAAAATAAGGAAAAAGGCCAAGCCTTTATTGCATTAATGGTTTTTGGTCCTCGCGACCAGCTCGCCTTGGAAACAGCATGAGGAAAAAATTGATTTTCATTTTTGTTGGTTCGAGCCTTTTGTGAAGTTGCTCTGCATTTGGTTCTTGGTCTGGTTTGGTCGAATCAGCTCTTGGCATTTGACATTTTTGTGGAGATTTGGAGGCTGTTGTTAAGCCTGAAGAAGGAAGGAAGTGTTGGAGAGTTTGTGCTGTTGCTGTGGAAGGAAAAACACGGCAAACAACGTTTTCTTCGAGCTCTGGAAAAGAGGTTTCAGGCACGTTAAGCCCTTCTCTTTAAAATCTTTGCTTTGATTAAATGTTTCATTAAAACAACCCTGCTCTTGGGTTGGGATCGCATGATTGTTGTTGAGTTGATTTGGAAATGGATTTTATTGGTTCTTGCTTCTTTTCTTTGGGAAATGTTAATGAGATTTGATTCTGGTTGCTCTGCCTTGATTTGTTCTTGCTCGAATCATGTTGGAAATGATTTTCAGTCTTGATTGTTGACTGTATAAATGGGTTGGAATGTGGATATTCCTTTCACTGTTCGTGTTGTTCGAAATTGGAATAGGCTGTGCAATCGCCCTTGTGGCGAAATTGTCTCTTTAAGTGCAATCTTTTCTTGCTGCTATATGGGGAATTGTCCTTGCATGTAAACAAAAAGGGAAAAATGAAGATACAGCCGTGTATATTTCTATGAAATGGGTTTCATTGGATCTTGCTGTCATTTGAAAACAATATGGAAATATTGTCTTGACTGTTGAGTTTTATTGTCTTGTAAATTTCGAATGATGTATCTTCCTGTGTGCTGGACGTTTGACCGTATTGGGAAATCCCTTGAAATTATTAATATATATTATATATATATATATATATCTTGTGACTGTACACTTTCTTTTTATGAGTTGTTTCCACTAATGAACAACCGTTTATTGTTAATAAACTGAAAGGAAGGGAATAATGGTTGATGAAGTAGTTCTTATTGAAATTTTCTTTAAGAAAGTAGACCCTTCTTCTTGTACTGTTTGGATTTTGGATGGAAGTGGCATTCGGGTTACTGTGAGTAATTGAACTCGGACCATAGGAAGTTTAGGCAATAATATCATTGCTGTACCTTTTCTTGAGTAGGAACTAAGCGAATACGTATTGGGTATTCGTGAAATAGGGAATAAGATAACTGTTTTTCCTTCTTAAAGTTATCTATGAATTTCGTCTCTACTTGTTGAAAGAATAAGGTGGTTTCACTGTGATTATATGAATGCTGTTGGTCTTCTTATACGGACTATTGACACAGTTTCCACTTGATTGAATTCTATGCAAAAAAAAAAAATGATTGTATTTCTATATACTGTAATGAAAAAAAAAAATGGATTTCATTGCGTCCTATGGTTGATGCCTGTCTGCTGGTTGAACTATCTGGAGAATTCGAACTTGAATTGATTTTTGTGGAAACATATGGAAAAAAAAAATTGGGATCTAATTTGTCTTTTGAGTTGCTCTGGCTGTACCGAGCTCATACAATTAACACCTGGTTCGGGTTTGCTCTTATAGAGGTATGGACAGTTGAATATGAGTTGTTTGTGGTATTGGATTGAACGGTACAGGCTTGAGAGTTGTTTTTAATACGAACGACTGTTCTGTAATCCTTATAATGAGCTGTCTTGTTTGAGATGAACACGGATTAGGTGTTCGGTTTCGTCTTGAGCAAATGGTGTTTCTTAGTGAAATGAAAAGGGAATGAATTCTTTTCTTTGCTGCTGTTTTATCCTGATGAAATTCATCGTCATGAGAATAATGGATTGCTGTAGGTAACAGTGATGAATAAATGTTATTCTGAACGGGGAACGTCACTAGAATTAGATCATTATGTAAATAATTGACTGCATGATTGAAATACTGTTTCTGTTTAAGTATGCAGCGAAAGAAATACGATTTTCTTTATTATGGCAATTATATGGTATGTAACCTTATATTGTTTGATCTCGGATGTACCTAATGTTGTACTAATATGTTTTGGATCCTTAAAGGAGTCTGATCCCAATGAAGTATGGATATGAATGGTGAATTCTTTCCTGTCTTCGTTTAAAGCTGATTATTTATGAAATTATTCATGCTCCCGGAAAGTGAATTCCGAGTGGATTTTGTAAGTTTCACTCTGAACTGTTATTTTGATTTGTCTTTCGTATGGATTTCACTGTTAGGACAGTCATGTGGAAAGAAATAGAGATATGAATGAATGTTGTAGAAAAATGATCTTTCTTCTTTCATTCAGTTGGAAATCTGGAATTCGTGAATGATGAATTTTATAGTGTTTGGATGGGAGCTACTATATGCATTGCTGTTCGCTTTCTTGTTTGGACTTGAATGCTTTAAATTTAACATGCTTCATGAACGGAAGGGAAAGTAATGGATTTATATTCAGTTAGTTTCATCCTTTGCATTGGTTATTAATGAAAGGCGTGGAAAGGATAACTGTATGCTATATAGGCAGCAAACTACTTGTATTCCTAACTTGACAAATATTGTAAATTGATATTTGCATTGATTATGTGGAAACGGGACAGCAGTCCCTTGGCTGATTGTGATGATATTTTTTGATAGTTCAGTGGTTATGCTGATCTCTCTTTTGTGCCTTTCGAGATTGATGTTTTGCTGTTGTTTCATAAAAGCAGGGTTCTTTTATTGAAACAATTTGTTGAAGCATCTTATTTTAAGGATAAGTGCTTAATGTGCTCAGTTCATTGAACTGACCCGTGCAATTCATTTTGCAGATGGAATTTGATTAGAATGAAGACTTGGCTGTCTTCTGATGCCTCTTGATTAGATGTAAATTATAACTTGTAACTGTTGCTTTCATTCCTCTTTGAGGAATTGTGAAAGAAGAAAATGTATTCTTCTGTCCATGAGTTGTATGGATGCTTTGTAAAAACTATACCCAATCAGCTGGATTGGCAAATGTACAAATTATGACTTACAATATTGAATACAGTTACAAGTGTGATATTTTCAATAATTATATCAGTTGATATTGTTGTTTAAATTGGAAATATGATGTTATTTCCTGAGTTGGAATTGTTTCATTATCCTTGGATGGATGTTGAATTGAAACTGATATCTATTCTTACTTAAATACAACTTTTAAGTTGAACAATGCAATTAGTTCATACTTGGGTAAAGATGAATTTTTAATTGACATTAAAAAGGATTAAGAAGAATATGATTTCATAATCAGAGGGTATTCAGGATTAGCTTAGGAGCTAAGGAATATCAATTTAAATTTGGAGTATTCGAACTTCGTTTTCGAACTCCATCATTGATCCCGTTTGATAAAATTCAGATTAAAGGATATAGGATACATATATCCATAACTAATGATCCTTAACTATATAATGTTAAGGGGAACAAATGAATTCATTTCTCGAAGATTAGACCTCGTTTGAATGACGTCTAATAAGTTAATATTCTGAAATTAGTTGCAGTTGGAAACATCTTGGCTAAGTTTAATAGGTTAAACTTATTACGTCCGTTGGTACGGGCTGCTTAATCCAATGATTAAGAAATGAACCAAGTAAGGAAATGTAGCCCTTCGATACGAAGGAGACGATACTTGGCAAACTAATGGACAGTTTAGTCCCTCTTAGTTATATACAACTGCAACGGAAACGAGGATCAAGGGATCAGCGTGGATGCTGAAAATTGCTTAAACTATTAACTCGTGGCTAAGTCACTTGGGCAGGATGTGTATTCTCGATGGGAGGATTCTGCAGGACATTGGCATACGCCAGCTACAGCAAGGTGTCTTCATGAAGACGGGGTCTTCATGACGACACAATGTTGCAGCTGACATATAGCAATGCCCTCCCGAATTAAAACATTTAGAATACATAGGCTGAATGTGTAGATCTTAGCTGGGGTGGAGATAGGGTATGATCTGGTATACGGAGTGACTCCGGAATACTAAAGATAATCAGACACACGGAGTCGTGGGGTAACGACACCGTATGTCTGCGTATCTTTAGTTACCAGGAGTGCCTTCCTATACCCGTTCATATTACTAGCTGGAATTGAAGGTTTAAAAACTGAACTTAAACGATGAGGACTGGTAGGAACCAGGAAAGACCATTCTAGATAACAGGTGAAGTGAAGTGAAGGACGTATTCCGTAGATGTGTATCACATCCAGGAATATGATCATGCAAAGCATGTGAAAATCTTTGGCCAAAGTATCGCAATTGCTGGTTGCGTTGTCCTTATCACTTAATTTAAGATGCAGGATGTCAGATGAATATCAGTAACAGATATTCAGATAGGCTTCTTAAATGGATCACTTCGATAACCGGGGAAGGTTATGAGAACAAGTATATAAAATATACTATGCATAAACAAACATGAAGGATCGGTTGTTGCCGAGTCATGTACATGAAGGATCGGTTGTTGCCGAGTCATGAAATGAAGGATCGTTGAAACTCCGAGCCATGAAAATGGAAGGATCGGCAGTTCATCGAGTCATTTACAGCAGCATATAGAATCTGTTATAAGATTGAATGGCATTGAATGTGTGTTCCATATTGTAAATATGTGAACAGGGAACATTCGTTTTAAAAAGAAATTGTATGATCCAAACTGTGTTGTTTGGGCAGAGAACAATTATTAAATCTTGAACGTGTGTTTGAATTTTATAATTCATAACAGAGAACGTTATAAAAAAAAAAAAAAAAAAATTCCCTTGTTCTGGTGTTTTAAATTGAGGATGTTACATCTTGGTATCAGAGCTGAAGGTTGCAGCTCTTGGACCTAATGAGTCCACGTTATTAATAAAGTTTACATTTTCTTATTGAACAGAAAATGGTCAGGACAAGAGGGAATGCTGCGAATAACCCGTTGCAGGGTGGAGAAGCAGCAACTGCCCAAAAGCTGGATGAAATCCTTGCTGCCCTACTTGATACGAGGGATCGTTTGACTGTATTGGAACAGCAGTCAATGGGCAATGAAGAGGAGGGGAATGAAGCTGAAATAAATGATCAGCTGCCTCCTGTGGACAACATCAACGGAGGGAATCCGGGTGTTGATGATAATAATGTAATTGCTCCTAATCCCCCTGAAAATAAAAGGGCAAGATTAGCAGCTGAACTTACAAATGATATAAAGAGAATAAGTCCTCCAAAGTTTGATGGAACAACTCTTGGGGACGGAGCTGAGAACTGGCTCAGTGAAATGGAGAAATACTTTGCAATAAGAAACTTCTCCGAAGAGACTAAAGCGATATGGGGAGCATATCAGCTTTCTCATGAAGCATCATCCTGGTGGGACAACCGTAAGGTTGAGCTGAATATTGTCGAATCAGACATAACTTGGGATCAATTTAAGGGTTATTTTAGGCAAAGATGGCTGCCTCAACTCTATTTTGATAGGAAAATGACTGAATTTCAGAACTGGTCGCAAGGAAGGCTGTCGGTGACAGAATACTGGGAAGGGTTTACTAAACTCCTTAAGTATGTGCCGCAGTACCAAGCTGACGAGAAGTTCAGAATACGGAAATTCATAATGGGATTGAATCCCATCATTGGTGGCGAAGTGGATGTCCACGGCCCAACCACCATGGATGGAGTTGTCGAAAAGGCAATCAGACAGGAACAGAAATTGAGAGCAATATCTGCTCACAGGGAAGAGATAAGGAAGAAGATTCCCAATCTTTCTTCGTCTCTTGCACCAAAAAGGGGACCTTGGAAAAGGTTTGGTGTGAAAAATAAAATTGTTGTTGATAACAACAAGAAACCTGTGATGAACAGACCTGTAAATAGTGTGCGGAACAGCTTTCCAAAAGTTAATGGCATTGGACAGAAGTCCTATGGAAGCCAGAACGATAACTTTAAGGCTGGTAATAAATTTGAACCTAGAAAAGGGCCAGCTGGAGGATGCTTCAACTGTGGAAAGGACCACTATGCGAATCACTGTCCTCTGAAGAAGGATGATCGCGGACAGCAGCATAGGATACATGCTGCAGTGTCTAACAGACAAGCTGAAAAGCAAGTGACGCCCATAGAAGTTACGGGTAAGTTATTCGGTAAACCTGTAGTTGTACTTTTTGATACTGGAGCTACAGAATGTTTTATTTCTACTGAACTTGCTATGAAATTAAAAAGAAAGGCTGCGAGAATGGATAAAACATGGACAGTGCATTATGGGAATAATGCTATCCATACAGTCGAAATGTGCCTTTTTGGGGCAATTCTTGACCTGCCTGGTTTCTCCACCGAAGTTGACTTGTATGTCACTCCTCTAGGATCATATGATATCATTATTGGAGTTAACTGGTTGGCTGAACATAAGGCAAGGGTTGACTGTTATGAAAAACAAATCAGTTGCCTTGATGACCTGCAGAAAGCAGCAATCATTCAAGGTGTAAAACGGGAAGTTGCAGTTAGGAAACTGACGGCTATGCAACTAAAGAGGGCTAAAAACAGAGGCTGCACTTTGTATGCGGTAAAAATGACAGAAAATGAAGAGGAAGATAATGATTTCATGGAAAGATATCCATTGTTGAGGGATTTCCGTGATGTGTTTCCGGAGGAATTGCCGGGTCTTCCGCCCAAACGTGAGTTTGACTTCGCTATAGAGATCAAACCAGGAACGGAACCCATATCTAAGGCACCTTATAGAATGACTACCATTGAGCTGGTAGAACTGAAGGCTCAGTTACAAGAACTTCTGACTAAGGGGCTGATCAGACCGAGCGTCTCACCTTGGGGAGCGCCGGTAATCTTCGTAAAGAAAAAGGATGGCACTTTGAGGTTGTGCATTGATTACAGAATGCTGAACAAGGCAACCATTAAAAATCGATACCCACTTCCAAGAATCGATGATCTGTTTGATCAGATGCGAGGAGCATCAGTCTATTCAAAAATAGATCTGCGGTCAGGGTACCATCAGCTGAGAATAAAAGAGGAAGATATTCATAAAACAGCTTTTAGAACGAGGTATGGGCATTATGAGTTCACGGTGTTGCCTTTTGGGCTGACCAATGCACCTGCCGCCTTCATGAATCTAATGAATAACATTTTTCAAGAATACTTAGACAAGTTTGTGCTTGTATTCTTAGACGACATTCTTATATACTCTAAAAATGTCGAAGAGCACCAAGAACATCTCAGGATAGTGCTGGAAATCTTAAGAAAGAGGAAGTTGTATGGAAAACTGTCCAAATGTTCCTTTTATGATGCAGAGGTGCATTATTTGGGACACGTTATAAGCAAAGACGGGATAGCTGTTGACCCTTCAAAGATCACAGCTATAACTGAGTGGCCTGCGCCTAAGAATGTGCACGAAGTGAGGAGCTTCATGGGCTTGGCTGGATATTATAGAAAGTTCGTTAAGGACTTTTCAAAAATTGCTGCCCCAATCACTTCGTTGCAAAAGAAAGAAAAGAAATTTGTCTGGACAGACAAATGTGAATCTGCCTTTAAAAAGTTAAAGGAGCAGTTAACTACAGCACCTATTTTGACTGTACCTGATCCAAATGGAGATTTTATGGTTGTAACGGACGCCTCAGGAGAAGGCCTTGGAGGTATTCTGTTACAGAATAACCATGTTATCGCTTATGAAAGCAGAAAGCTTAAGTTACATGAACAGAACTATGCTCCACACGATCTTGAGCTCGCTGCCATTGTACATGCGCTTCAAATATGGAGGCATTACCTCCTTGGCAAGCCCTTTGAATTAAAAACAGACCATCTGGGGCTGAAGTATATTTTTACTCAGCCAAATCTGAATGCAAGGCAACGAAGATGGTTAGAATTTCTGTCTCAGTATGATTTTGATATAAGCTACATTAAGGGCAAGGAAAATAGAGTAGCAGATGCTCTGAGTCGAAGGAAGCATATCTCTGCTCTTATAACGTTAAGAACTCAATTTAAGGATGAGGTAAAAGATGCCTTGGAATCGGATCCTTATTTCCAGCAAGTCAAATCAGCACTTGCTGCAGACCCGCAGGACAGCAGGTATAAGGGATTTCGTTTTGATAACGAAGGAGTTCTGAGGTTCGAAAACAGGGTATATGTACCTGTGGCAAATGACTTAAGAGGGAAATTGCTAACTGAATTCCATAATTCACCTTTTTCTGGGCACCCTGGCATTACAAAAATGCTTGCTGATCTTAAGCAGCAATATTTTTGGAAGGGAATGAAAAAGGATGTGGTAGAGTTTGTAACACACTGCTTGGAATGTCAGCGTGTTAAAGCGGAACATATGCACCCTTCTGGATTATTGTATCCCCACAGCATTCCGCAGTACAAGTGGCAAGTGATAACGATGGATTTCGTTCAAGGATTGCCTATGTCAAGAAATAAACATGACATTATCCTGGTTGTAGTCGACAAATTGACCAAAGTGGCACACTTCATTGCTGGTAATTTGAAGGACGATGCACCAGTTTTAGCAAGAAGATTCGTGCATGAAATCTTCAGGTTGCATGGAATACCGGAATTAATCATATCGGACAGAGATCCGAGGATGACATCAAGGTTTTGGCAAACGCTTAATGCAGCCTTGGGAACTAAATTAAACTTCAGTTCTGCATATCATCCAGAAACGGATGGACAGACTGAGAGAGTTAATCAAGTTTTAGAGGACATGCTAAGGATGTATTGCATGGACCAGCAGTATAAATGGGAGGAATACCTTCCGCTGGTAGAATTTGCTTACAATAACACCTATCATGCCTCTTTAAAAATGGCACCCTTTGAAGCATTGTATGGAAGAAAATGCAGAACCCCTGTCAGCTGGGACAGCGTTGAGGACAGAGAGGTAATTGGGCCAGAAATCCTTATGGAAATGGAACAGCAAATCAAAATGATTCGGGAACATCTAAAGGAGGCTGCCAATAGGCAGAAGAGCTATGCAGACTTGAAGCGGGTTGACAGGCATTATAAACTTGGAGAGAAGGTCTTTCTTCGGGTGAAGCCGAAAAAGAGCTCCATAACTTTTGGCAAGGCTGCCAAGTTGTCGCCACGTTACGTGGGACCTTTTGAAATTATTGAAATAATCAACCCTGTAGCTTATCGTCTAGCATTACCTCCTGCTTTGTCTCAAATGCATGATGTTTTTCATATTTCTTTGCTTAAGAAATACGTGACAGATTTATCACATGTGCTAAATTGGAATTCCTTGCAGGTCCAAGACCCAGGAATAATCGTGGTTAAGCCCATTCGAGTGTTGGGAACTCGCCAGTTGTACTTGAGAAATCGCGAAGTGAACCAATGTAAGGTCCAGTGGGACCAGTTCAGCGAAGAAAGTGCAACTTGGGAGAATCTCGAAGAAATGAGATCTACTTTTCCACACCTGTTTAACTGAATTTGAAATTCAGAGAACTGAAAATTCTACCAAATTTAGACAATTATTAGTCTACTGTACAGTTGTCTTAAAACATTGTTTTTAAGAGAGAATCTGTTTTTGGTATGAACTTATGAAGGAAGGACAATAACTGAACTTTGTCCTAGGAACTCCTTGACTTGTTAATCTGATCATCGGGACGATGATTCTTTAAGGAGGGAAGAATGTAACACTCTGATTTTGTATGTTAACTTGGTAAATGTTTTACATACTGTTATAGTTGTTGAAATGAAAGCAAACATGTTAAGATATGTTTTGATCTTAAGAGAATGTGTTGCTAATTTGGATTCTTGCATACTGTGATTTATTGCATGGGACAGCAAATATTGTACTTGTGTGTTTGCTGATGTGACGACAGATTGTCGTATAATTGCTTGCTCTTGTGCTGATTGACAGCATACCCTGAATCAATTCCATTGATTCAAGTATGCTGAGGTCCTCTTGTGTTTTCTATGTTAATTCACACTTGAACTGGACTAGGATTATTATGAGCGTGCAGCGCCTGATTACAGGTGTGAATAGCTAGCACGAAAATGCCAACGACAGGGGTTCGATTCTTGAACCCTGTACTGTCGAATTCGGGACCTCGTGGGGCGAGAAACGCCTGGACACGGGTGGCCTTGGCCTGTAATCTGAAGGACGGAACGTCCTGCTCTGCGTTAACGTGAATGTTAGTAAGGGGCTGGAAGGAAGTTGTTAGTGTTAGTGGTTAGTGTGAATTAAACCTAAACTAACCCTAAGACCTAACATACATCCTACACTACTATCCTAAGTGGATTTTTAAATTACAAAAAAAAAAAAAGAGGGAAAAAAATAAATCTAAATTCTAAAACCTAAGGTTTAACTAAGACCTAGGTCGAATGAGTTATGTAACCTAAACTAATCCTAAACTAAGGGGTACGCAGACCCTTGGGAAGAAAGGGATAAGGATGGGAAGGAGGCATTCATTGGAATTAAATGAACTGTCCCTTCGTGGACGGCGCCAGTTTTGGCGGGGCAGGTAAGGAATTTAGAGGCATCTATTTTGAAATAGAGCCAAATTCAGTTTGCATGGAAATTTTGAAATTTAAAACTCGCCAACCCAAGTGGCGGTGGCGTGGAAAGTAAGGAAAAAGGAAAAGCCTTTAATGCATTGATGGTTTTTGGTCCTCGCGACCAGTTCGCCTTGGAAACAGCATGAGGAAAAATTGATTTTCATTTTTGTTGGTTCGAGCCTTTTGTGAAGTTGCTCTGCATTTGGTTTCTTGGTCTGGTTTGGTCGAATCAGCTCTTGGCATTTGACATTTTTGTGGAGATTTGGAGGCTGTTGTTAAGCCTGAAGAAGGAAGGAAGTGTTGGAGAGTTTGTGCTGTTGCTGTGGAAGGAAAAACACGGCAAACAACGTTTTCTTCGAGCTCTGGAAAAGAGGTTTCAGGCACGTTAAGCCCTTCTCTTTAAAATCTTTGCTTTGATTAAATGTTTCATTAAAACAACCCTGCTCTTGGGTTGGGATTGCATGATTGTTGTTGAGTTGATTTGGAAATGGATTTTGTTGGTTCTTGCTTCTTTTCTTTGGAAAATGATAATGAGATTTGCTTCTGGTTGCTCGGCCTTGATTTGTCCTTGCTCGAATCATGTTGGAAATGATTTTCAGTATTGATTGTTGACTGTATAAATGGTTGGAAATGGATATTCCCTTCACTGTTCGTGTTGTTCGAAATTGGAATAGGCTGTGCAATCGCTCCTTGTAGTGAAATTGTTTCTTTAAGTATAATCTTTTCTTGCTGTCATATGGGGAATTGTCCTTGCATGTAAACAAAAAGTGAAAAGTGAAGATACAGCCGTGTATATTTCTATGAAATGGGTTTCATTGGATCTTGCTGTCATTTGGAAACAATATGGAAATATTGTCTTGACTGTTGAGTTTAAACTGTCTTGTAAATTCTCGAATGATGTATCTTCCTGTGTGCTGGACGTTTGGGTATTATGGAAATTTTAATGGTTATATATAATAATCTTGTGACTGTACACTTTCTTTTTATGAGTTGTTTTTCCACTTGAACAACCGTTTTTGCTTAATAAAATGAAAGGAAGGGAATAATGTTTGATGAAGTAGTTCTTATTGAAATTTTCTTTAAGAAAGTAGACCCTTCTTCTTGTACTGTTTGGATTTTGGATGGAAGTGGCATTCGGGTTACTGTGAGTAATTGAACTTGGACCATAGGAAGTTTAGGCAATAATATCATTGCTGTACCTTTTCTTGAGTAGGAACTAAGCGAATACGTATTGGGTATTCGTGAAATAGGGAATAAGATAACTGTTTTTCCTTCTTAAAGTTATCTATGGATTTCATTTCTACTTGTTGAAAGAATAAGGTGGTTTCACTGTGATTATATGAATGCTGTTGGTCTTCTATACGGAACTGTTGACACAGTTTCCACTTGATTGAATTCTATGCAAAAAAAGAATGATTGTATTTCTATATACTGTAATGAAAAAAAAAAAAATGGATTTCATTGCGTCCTATGGTTGATGCCTGTCTGCTGGTTGAACTATCTGGAGAATTCGAACTTGAATTGATTTTTGTGGAAACATATGGAAAAAAAATTGGGATCTAATTTGTCTTTTGAGTTGCTCTGGCTGTACCGAGCTCATACAATTAACACCTGGTTCGGGTTTGCTCTTATAGAGGTATGGACAGTTGAATATGAGTTGTTTGTGGTATTGGATTGAACGGTACAGGCTTGAGAGTTTGTTTTCAATAAGAACGACTGTTCTGTAATCCTTATAATGAGCTGTCTTGTTTGAGATGAACACGGATTAGGTGTTTGTTTCGTCTTGAACAAATGGTGTTTCATAGTGGAATTAAAGGGAATGAATTCTTTTCCTGCCTGCTGTTTTATCCTGATGAAATTCATCGTCATGAGAATAATGGATTGCTGTAGGTAACAGTGATGAATAAATGTTATTCTGAACGGGGAACGTTCACTAGAATTAGATCATTATGTGAATAATTGACTGCATGATTGAAATACTGTTTCTGTTTAAGTATGCAGCGAAAGAAATACGATTTTCTTTATTATGGCAATTATATGGTATGTAACCTTATATTGTTTGATCTCGGATGTACCTAATGTTGTACTAATATGTTTTGGATCCTTAAAGGAGTCTGATTCCAATGAAGTATGGATATGAATGGTGAATTCTTTCCTGTCTTCGTTTAAAGCTGATTATTTATGAAATTATTCATGCTCCCGGAAAGTGAATTCCGAGTGGATTTTGTAAGTTTCACTCTGAACTGTTATTTTGATTTGTCTTTCGTATGGATTTCACTGTTAGGACAGTCATGTGGAAAGAAATAGAGATATGAATGAATGTTGTAGAAAAATGATCTTTCTTCTTTCATTCAGTTGGAAATCTGGAATTCGTGAATGATGAATTTTATAGTGCTTAGATGGGAGCTACTATATGCATTGCTGTTCGCTTTCTTGTTTGTACTTGAATGCTTTAAATTTAACATGCTTCATGAACGGAAAGGAAAGTAATGGATTTATATTCAGTTAGTTTCATCCTTTGCATTGGTTATTAATGAAAGGCGTGGAAAGGATAACTGTATGCTATATAGGCAGCAAACTACTTGTATTCCTAACGTTACAAATATTGTAAATTGATACTTGCATTGATTATGTGGAAACGGGACAGCAGTTCCTTGGCTGAGTGTGATGATATTTTTTTGATAGTTCAGTTGTTATGCTGATCTCTCTTTTGTGCCTTTCGAGATTGATGTTTTGCTGTTGTTTCATAAAAGCAGGGTTCTTTTATTGAAACAATTTGTTGAAGCATCTTATTTTAAGGATAAGTGCTTAATGTGCTCAGTTCATTGAACTGACCCGTGCAATTCATTTTGCAGATGGAATTTGATTAGAATGAAGACTTGGCTGTCTTCTGATGCCTCTTGATTAGATGTAAATTAAATTGTAACTGTTGCTTTCATTCCTCTTTGAGGAATTGTGAAAGAAGAAAATGTATTCTTCTGTCCATGAGTTGTATGGATGCTTTGTAAAAACTATACCCAATCAGCTGGATTGGCAAATGTACAAATTATGACTTACAATATTGAATACAGTTACAAGTGTGATATTTTCAATAATTATATCAGTTGATATTGTTGTTTAAATTGGAAATATGATGTTATTTCCTGAGTTGGAATTGTTTCATTATCCTTGGATGGATGTTGAATTGAAACTGATATCTATTCTTACTTAAATACAACTTTTAAGTTGAACAATGCAATTAGTTCATACTTGGGTAAAGATGAATTTTTAATTGACATTAAAAAGGATTAAGAAGAATATGATTTCATAATCAGAGGGTATTCAGGATTAGCTTAGGAGCTAAGGAATATCAATTTAAATTTGGAGTATTCGAACTTCGTTTTCGAACTCCATCATTGATCCCGTTTGATAAAATTCAGATTAAAGGATATAGGATACATATATCCATAACTAATGATCCTTAACTATATAATGTTAAGGGGAACAAATGAATTCATTTCTCGAAGATTAGACCTCGTTTGAATGACGTCTAATAAGTTAATATTCTGAAATTAGTTGCAGTTGGAAACATCTTGGCTAAGTTTAATAGGTTAAACTTATTACGTCCGTTGGTACGGGCTGCTTAATCCAATGATTAAGAAATGAACCAAGTAAGGAAATGTAGCCCTTCGATACGAAGGAGACGATACTTGGCAAACTAATGGACAGTTTAGTCCCTCTTAGTTATATACAACTGCAACGGAAACGAGGATCAAGGGATCAGCGTGGATGCTGAAAATTGCTTAAACTATTAACTCGTGGCTAAGTCACTTGGGCAGGATGTGTATTCTCGATGGGAGGATTCTGCAGGACATTGGCATACGCCAGCTACAGCAAGGTGTCTTCATGAAGACGGGGTCTTCATGACGACACAATGTTGCAGCTGACATATAGCAATGCCCTCCCGAATTAAAACATTTAGAATACATAGGCTGAATGTGTAGATCTTAGCTGGGGTGGAGATAGGGTATGATCTGGTATACGGAGTGACTCCGGAATACTAAAGATAATCAGACACACGGAGTCGTGGGGTAACGACACCGTATGTCTGCGTATCTTTAGTTACCAGGAGTGCCTTCCTATACCCGTTCATATTACTAGCTGGAATTGAAAATTTAAAAACTGAACTTAAACGATGAGGACTGGTAGGAACCAGGAAAGACCATTCTAGATAACAGGTGAAGTGAAGTGAAGGACGTATTCCGTAGATGTGTATCACATCCAGGAATATGATCATGCAAAGCATGTGAAAATCTTTGGCCAAAGTATCGCAATTGCTGGTTGCGTTGTCCTTATCACTTAATTTAAGATGCAGGATGTCAGATGAATATCAGTAACAGATATTCAGATAGGCTTCTTAAATGGATCACTTCGATAACCGGGGAAGGTTATGAGAACAAGTATATAAAATATACTATGCATAAACAAACATGAAGGATCGGTTGTTGCCGAGTCATGTACATGAAGGATCGGTTGTTGCCGAGTCATGAAATGAAGGATCGTTGAAACTCCGAGCCATGAAAATGGAAGGATCGGTAGTTCATCGAGTCATTTACAGCAGCATATAGAATCTGTTATAAGATTGAATGGCATTGAATGTGTGTTCCATATTGTAAATATGTGAACAGGGAACATTCGTTTTTAAAAGAAATTGTATGATCCAAACTGTGTTGTTTGGGCAGAGAACAATTATTAAATCTTGAACGTGTGTTTGAATTTTATAATTCATAACAGAGAACGTTATATAAAAAAAAAAAAAAAAAATTCCCTTGTTCTGGTGTTTTAAATTGAGGATGTTTCGTCAAATTCCACCTCTCAAAGGCACTAGTCGTTGGCATTTTAAAAAAACCACGGGAGGCTAAGGCTAATTCATTAGTGGGTTATATTTTAAAATCCGCTTGACTTGCATTTTAATGTCAATTTCAACGCCAAAAATCAACGGGGCCACCTGACAGAGGATCAGTGGTCAAAGGCAGGGTCACGTGGCTGGGGCTTGGATTCCAGGGATTTTTATTGCTTTTGGGCTTTGGTGTACGTCAAGCCCCAAAATGAGTTGCAATTCATAAATCTTACGGGTTTAGGTTTGGGTCGGTGAAATTCAAATGATGACACATGGCACGATCTTGAGCATCAAAGGCAGAAACATGTCAGAATTTTGGCACTCTTCGAGTAGATGGGCTCCGACAGATCTCGAGCCCGTGAAATGAGCCAAAATTCATAAAATTTTTGGGTCCAGGTTTGGGTTGCGCGGTCAGCATAGTGAGTGGATAGGTGGTGCAATCATAAGGTGACACATGACACGATCTCAAGTGTCGAAGGTGGAAATGTGGCGACATTCCGTCACACTCCAAGGAAGATGCACCCGACAGACGTGAAGCTCACAAAATCAACTGAGGTTAATAATCTTTCGGGTCCCAACTTGGGTCAAAGCAGGTCAACAAGGAAACATGGCAGAGTTGGGGATGACAAGTGGCAAAAAATCAATGGTCTAAGTAGGACACATGGTGGCATTCTGTCTCAAATTTAGGCGATGGGCCCCCACAGATGTAAAGTCATCGGTGTGAGCCAGATTTGAATGGATTTCGGGTTTTCTTGACCCTACATCCAATGAAAGGATACCACGTGCCAAAGGAAAATCAATGCACACGTTGAAAGGCTTCCCTAAATTTCTAGTTTGTGCCTCTTGTAGGCTTCCTCAAACTGCAACCTTGAAGGATGTTGAACAACCATGAACATTATGATACCAATGTTAGCATAAGGAGAAAAAAATAAAGAGATGTGAAGGAAAAACTACGCTACACAAAATGGCACAGGAAAATTATTATTTATATTAGAGATGGTAGTTCCATTTCTCTTATCGATCATTACCTATTATGTGCAAATTGGTGTCATTCACTTCTAAACCTCGTTGTTAGTGAGTCAAAAACGGACAAAACCTTTGCATATATTTTTTAAATTATAGAGTGTGGATATGTAGCATGTCTAACACCTATGTATCAAATTTTATGGCTATATGAGGTCATTTGGGTTTAGAACAACAAATGAATGGTCACTAGCCAATTTTCAATAGTGGTTGACCACCATTTCTTGCAATCCCTTTCTCAAACGTAAGTATAATGATGTCTTGATGTCGTGGATACGTAATGACATTTGGGGTCGATTATGTCAAACAATTTCTTGTCAGTTTGTAAATGGTGTTCCAAATTAGAGTTCTAAATCTATGGATCATATAAAAAATGCAATTATGTCCACGTTAAAAGGAATTCTTAGTCCGGGTCTCTATAGAATTAATAAATTCTATATTTCCCCCAACTTAAGAAAACTTGAAAAAATTGGCACAACCATGTCCTTTGCGGAAGAAATAACGCATAATCCAAATATCAGCTATTTTTCTTTGAATTTTTATGTATGACTCCAAGAATAAATCAGGAACCTATGAAGTCACCAATTATAAAGGGTGAAGTAATGGAATCAAGGAAATCTGTATTTGTATTGCTTATATGCTAGGGAAAATGATCATATATTTTTCTGCTAAAGACGTGTTTTGATTAAAAAACAATATTACAATGTTCTATGACCATATTTGTTTTTGTCTATATCTTTCTCTTATGATTCATGCTATTTTTTCTCATTAAAATTTTAATTTTGAAAGACCACTAACTCTTGTGACATCATCATTTACATGGAATGTGCACGGCAACATTGTTACTAACAAGAGCATTTTGAAATAGCTAAGCTTTAAGTACTTCACAACTATGTATCTCTCCTCTTGCATATTGTGGATTCATACAAACCACGTAAAATTTATCAATTAATTCACTATATTTTGGTGGTAATCAACAATCTCTTTTATTGTAATGAATGCAAAGGTAGTATGGACAAGTAATGTTATTGGTGTAACTAACACCACTATGGAAGCTCACAAAGACAACAATTGCAATAAAAATGACTGACGTATGTTACCTCTTATTCTACCTTTGCCTTGACTAGGAGATCGATATCAAAAAGAAGCATTTATTTTACTATTTAAAATTCGGCATTCCACAAACATACCCGTTACTATACTATATGTATTGTACTATACTATGTAGTATTATATCCATTTAGGAATTTCATGGCGCCACACTAAATTTGCTTCTCGAAAAGGTCTACTCATAGTTGTTTTTTAGAAAACTACCAAGTAATACAACAACCACTATTTTGCTGGAGTCCAACTCTATTGGACAACTCACAACTCTTGTGGTTCAATTTGGCCCCAATTCTTGAGATAACTGCCCATATTGTTTGGGCTCAAGTCCCTCATCAAAAATCCCCCTAGTAATGCCATCGGGAAAAACACATCTCACACCCTACTGACATGTCACCTTGTAGAAGTGATAGGAATTTATGTTTTTTCTTTAATTTTCATCCATTATAATTTATGTGCACTTTCTCTATAAGTGGTACCCCGACATTGTTAAAGAGTTAGCTACATTAAAATATACAATAAGACCAGACTCAATTTTTTGATCTCTATGTATTGAAAATAAACCAAAATTCAATTTGCATTATCTATGTATTGAAAATAAATGCCCTTTCCTCTTCAGGGTCATAAACCCCTTAATGGCACGTAACCAATAAATATTCTAGAAAATATCCCTCAAAAGAATTTTATATAATCCTATAAAGGATAAAGGATACCTTATGTTTTCTACCAAGAAAGGAGACATCAGACTTGAAATCCTCTTTACAACATTTTTCCTATAGCATGATGGCAAGTTGGGGGTTAAAGGTCTATTGAGTTATGCCCAAAAAATTTCAATGGTCATATTTCCACAATGAAAGCTTATGGTGGTACTACAAATAATTTAATGTATAATTGTTTAGGATATATTTATGGCAATTGAAAGCTACCATAAAGGACTGCTAATTGCAACTAAATGATGCATGTCAATTTAAAGGACCATAAATATCATTGATCATATCATGAAGAAAATTTCACGTAATACATAGGTCAAACTAGATTATATGTCGATTTCTCACCTTAATTGTGTTGTCATTTCCCAATATAGCATTTGATCTTTGACCATGTGTTGGTGATTATTGTGCGAGTACAGTTCAGGAGCAAAATGCATGCACTTGACCGCCACAAAAAAAAAAATAGATTGAATTTCTCATATTTATACTCTAGTCAATTCATGGGGCAAAGATGAGCATTACAGACAAAGCAACCTTACAAGTCGGTGAAACTACATGTTAGTGAATGAAAGTTTAGGTTGTGAATAAAAACTCGTTATTAATATATTAATTAACCAAAAAAACTGAGGATGTGATTGATTGTCATATTTCAAAGCACAAACATTATTGTCTTCTATTTTTTTAAATACTACGAGAGTTAATGAATCAGTGACCTAACACACTTCTTGGTGCGCTAATGCAGCATTGTTGTCATGCATAATTTCTAGCATGAAAATTTGAATTTTTTTCCTTGACAACTAAGCCCACACTAAAAAATCCTTGAACCGGCCTATTTCTAACTATGTAAGCCCCATCATGGCTGAGAGGGATGTGCTAACTAGATTTTAAAATTGTGTGTCATGTGTAGGTAAGCTACTAGAAAGCAGTTCATGGTTTCATTCAAAAATCTCTGAAGAAAAATGCTCCTAGATGCCCGAAAAGGCCTATTTTCAGGGGTTTTGCACTTGGTAAGCACCCCCTAGAATGTACGGGGAATAGATAGAGCATCTGAAAAGTGTGTATCAGAGCTATGTAAACATTTGAGGTATTTTAGGAAAGATCTGGGAAGAAAATCAGGACTAGGAGCAAGTTATGCAATACCAGGTTATTTTTAGCTTGGCGTAAGGAAATGAAAGCATTGAAAAAGCTAGTCTTCTTGTTCAGAACATATCAGGAGCCTTGGGATGAATCAAAATTTGATCAGATACTCATCGGAAAGTTAGAAGATCCTACTTCATGGTGGAATTATCAAGGAAATATTTTGGGAACTGTAGAATTTGGAAAGTTGTCCGACAATGCAACTGAAGAATCATATTACAGGGTGAAACTTGATCGAAAGGTTTTGGACATTCCTGGAAGAGTTAGCAGCCTAAAAAATCTCAAGTGAGGGTATTTTTAATACTATTCATGATACATAGTATGTTTTAGTTCGTAGTGGTTGAAAACCTTTCTTGCCACTTTGCTCACCGGCGTACAACTTGATGCAAAAGTGAATGTATGGATAAAAATATCTGAATAATTCATTTTCATGGATTATAAATGGTCTCATTGGATTCATTGGAATGTTTCCATGAATATTCATATATCGGTTGGCAAAAATTTGTTAATTTTTGACTCCAGGGAAAAGGAAACATTTTGGCGGGCAAGTTTCAAGTCCAAACCATACTCAGATGCAACATTTGAGTACTCAGGCACACTTTTCAACCCCCATGCACCCTTGGCACAATTTTGAGGTGCATATGCACTCAAAAAGTGTGCATCACTCTCATTGGTTGCTTTTCCAACAAAGAAACATAACATGATTGGATTAAAAATGCACTTTATGTCTTAACCATGTGTTTTAAGTTGTGGTGGGCCAACTTTCTTCCTCCAAGTGCACTTTTTCACCCCTCATGCACCTTAGGAACACTTTTGAGGTGCACATGCACCGCAAAACTCCACCATGCTCCTATTGGCTCATTCCCCCCACATGCATACATGTCACTCAAGTAAAAAACAAAGGAAAAAGGGTTTGAAGGTGTGATGTGTATGTTGTTTTCACCCATCCCCAAGTGCATGGTGCAACTCAAACTCCACCATGCACCTTGGGTGCATTTCATGAGTGCATCTTGGGTGCATTTTTTGAGTGCATGAGCACCCAAAAAGTGCACCTATGGTGCATGGGACCTTCAAAATCCCACTTCCTCACTTCACCACCTTCCCATTCCAACATGGTTTTCTCCATTCCATTTCCCACTTCATAAATACATTCACTCATACTCACCACCACTCATAACTTAAAAATACAACTTAAAAACATAAAGAAATCTTCTTGGCAACCATTAAGGCATCTTTTGAAGTTGGTTATGACATTCAAACACAAAAAACCCCCTTTTGTGCCCTACACTTCCGAATCTTGTTTTGCTCATAACTCATGTTCCCGAACTCCGTTTGCCACCAAATTTTAACCATGGATTCCTTGTGAGAACGCCTTTAAGAATATTATTTGCATGCCACTATTGATGAACTCATTTATTTTTTATAGCCACATTAATTTTCTAGCAAAAAAACTCCTTTTCTCATATCTACAAAAACATGGCGATTGGAATCTCTCAAAAATTGGAGCAAAGCCTTGAAGTGAAATATAGAAACTTCTGCAATTGGTTTCATTTTGATCCGACACCAAGAAGACCGCTTTCTATTTTTAGTAAGTCACTACCACATAGCTTACTAAAAATAGTAATTCCAAGGAAAATATGGTTTCCGGTACTTCAAGACATTCCTTCAAAGTGCAAAACATACAAGAATGGCAAAATTGACAAATTTGGCAAAAATTGCTAAGAATGGTACCCATGTGAAGCATGCTAAAAATAATAAATGATCAAAATGAGCTCAAGATGATCACATATTTTCCTCCTCTCCATGTCTCAAAAATTCAAGCTTTCATGGAGGTCAAATCTTCAATTTGCAAGCAAATCCCCGCCTTCACGGATGCGGTGAGCATATGGTGTCTCAAAGAGGAAATGCCAATTTTGGAAGTTCCTATAAATCTCCACCAGTCATTAAGGGGTGACCATCTCTTTAGAGATTTCATCATGGGAATGTTAATGACAAATTCATGCTTGCATAGGAGTGAAAGATGAATTGTGACTCATGTGGATCAGTTCCTAATTTTGGTCATCAATGACCTTGAGGTGGAAGAATCATCATGGTTGCATTGTACAAGAAATTGTTTCAAGTTCTCGTTCATATGCATGATTGGTCAAGAAGGAATGGTAGTTTTTCATGGTTTTTCCAAGTGTGTGAAGATATCCTTCATTGTCTACAGTGGTCTAGTGATCAAGTGCTTCTCACTTCTTCACTCAATGTACCTGATGGGCTACAATTGTTGATCATTCAAAAGGAAGCTTCTTGCGGTGTAGAATAGTTCAAGGATCTAGAGTTCATCATTGCATTGGAGCATTTCACCGGTTCATCACAGGAGTGGATCTTCTTCACAGTTGGAGCTTCTTCATCCTTCTTCATTCGAGCTTGGAGTTTCTCACCTCTCTCTTTCTTCTCTCTTTCTCTCTCTAAAATTATATTTCTTTGTTGAGAAGAAAGTTGTAAAAAATGACTTAAGTCACTTAAAGTTCTTTTTCTTTGTTGAGGATTGCACTTTAAGTCGAAAAGTCACATGGGAATATAATGAGTCGTCTTGTAAAGCTATAAATTGGGAGAGCCTCCTCATTCCAAAGGATGGTTATTCTTGTTTACTAGCTCCCATATTCTCTCTAGGAACAAGTGATCAAATTCTTCTATTCCTTGTCTAAAAATTTCTATCTTCATCTCAACTTCATACTATGAACAATTATAATTGTGCAATATAATGCAAGCAAACTTTGTGTTGGTTGTATCTTGTTCCTCTTATCTTGCCATAGTTTCTTCTCATTGAATACATGGAACTATTCTTGATTTTATGTTGGCAAACTCTGCATGTGCTATTTGCAATATAAAATCCCTTCTCATACTTTCTCTCTTCACCTCTCTCTCTCAAGATTTTCCTCCCTTGTATCTATAAGCACTTTGTCACATGTGTAGGGAAGTACCCTTGTGTGACCCCCGGTTGAAAGACCACCCCAAGCAATTAGAATAGTGTAAATATTTCCCTATTTTCAATAAATGGAGCTGCCCCATTCAAGTAGAGGGACCTAGTCCCAAAGCGTTGGTGAAAGCCTTTAATTTGTCTTTGCGACAAATTATTTCACCAACAAGCGCGAGTTCTCCCAACCAACTGTGTAAATGCAAGGATAATCGGTCCCTTGGGGCTTGATGGATTAGAACATTATTGTCTTCTATTGCTTTAAATGTGTAAATATTGGTCCCTTGTCAAATGGCACTGCTCAATCGATTTATACTTTCAAGACATCAATTCAAACTTCAGTAGGTATCTCGAACCCCTCTCTGTAAAAAAGGTGATATTATCGAGAATGACCACCTAATTAATACCTACACTATCTCAAGCACAATCACTTTCAATTTTTAGATTAAAAAATCAAATGGACCCCACTTTATTCAAACACACCAATAATTTCCCTATTAATATTTTATACTACTTCATAGAGAAGCACCACTATAAAAACCACTATAAAAGACATTCTTTTATATCTTAAAGCTTTCTCACTACATTCACATCCTATGGCTAATGACCTTATAGCCGAATTCATTCCCTCCCAAGTAAAGCCCCCGTTAATTCTCAAGTATAATTATAAATAATTTATCTTTACCCTCTTACTCTAAGAGCCATTTATCACCAATTTTTCACTGGTAATTTGTAATCCTATTTTAAAATCAACTTTATGATTTTTTTTAATTGTTTAGAACCTTTTGTAACACATTCGCTAAAACATTACCAAACACATTAAAAGACAAGAAAAATGAAAATTGTGCATAAGTGGTGGTTGTACTAGGGGGAGGCAAGATATCATTTTTGAGAGGAAGAATATCCAAACTATGGGGTTTTTCTACATAAGATTCCCTTATCTTGCATTTGAGAATTATTCTACATAGTCAAAGGTACTATAAGTCTTCATTCTGGTAGTGAATGACCAACTATCGTAACACCTCCCTACACTGGGAATAATTACTAAGAAGGACCAACAAAATTGCCACGAAGTGACGGTCTCAAAAATCCCAACAATGATATGAGATTGAAAACAACCACAAATAAATGACGAGAACTCATGATAAAAGTGACTCTATCTTCACCGAACAATGAAAGGCAAAAAATCCAACTCTAGTGATAATGGATCCAATGGTACGTGACTCGTCGTTTACTCCCATAGTGATTCAAAATCTCCTACAAATAGTGGAGTTCCAACACTTTTTTTTTTTTTTGATAAAACATCAAATATAACTATTACTTTATCATTAACAAAAAAGTAACATCATTTTGAGAGTTTTGAAATAAAATAGTCTCTGAAAAAATCATGTAAAACCAATGTGCGCTAGCCACTAAGAACTTTTCTCTTTCCTTTGTTGAATTTTCAGACATTATTCTCTTAACTTTTCTACCTCCTTATTTATCCATAATGGGGTAGAAAAGCATTTAAAATTTTGAAGGAAGCCATCTTAAATGTACTAGAAATTGCAGTGAAATATTGAGTAATCTTGAAATGTGAAAATTTTAATTCAAAGCAAGAAAACGTGAAAGTTATTTTAAATTAATTCATTTTTTTTCAAATTCCAATCGAAGGCAGAAAAATAACATTCAATAGTACACCATACTCTGATTTTGTAATTGATATATTGCTTATTTTTCTCTTTTCAAATACATTTTGGTTCCTTTCTCAAATAGAATGTTTGTATGCCTTAATAGTATCAGATGTAATTATTACTCGTAATAGGGGGAACCCTCCCTTCGTGTTGACAATGGCCTCCCCGGCATTATGTGGGGATGTTCACCCCCTATTCTTAAGCCGTTTCATGTTTGGAATGTCTTGGGTGATAGAGATAGAGATGAAATGTCCCCAAAACACCTTCCAAATGTAAAAATGAGGGGAACATCGCGAGATTGTTCCTCGAATTTAAGAAATACATCCAATATGTTTTAAGTAGTTCGAGACTTTGGGGACTCTAATAAGGACACCATGACATCTTCGAGATGTCCACATAAGCCCCAAAGTCCTCGATATTTTTTTTTAAAAAAAAAGACAAAAATTAAAAATATAAATGATTATGAATACTGGATGAAAATCATTATTTCATTCAAAGTTATCTTCCCACAAAAGAAACTTTTGTCTATTTATGTTTGTTGTAAAAGAAGATATTCTAATAATAGATTGCTGCTATACAACATTTTTAAACTTTTCTTTTTCTTTTTTTGGTTATCCAAAGTTATTAGCAAATACCCAACAACCCAAAGCTTTGAGGAGCGAGGCTCTAATACAAGACGCACACCATCGATCAACCTTATTTGGAGCAGATACATCAAATCTTTCTTATATAGAACAACATAAATTCACTTACGTATTTCTAAAATTTTGTTGTGCAAGCCTTTATGCCCCTTTTCATTTGATGATGGAGGCTTTACCATTATATTAGGACGTTCTAGAGGCCATCTTTGTATCTACGTTTTTAACATTTTTCAGTTAACTATTTTTTGTCTATGAATGGCTATTCGTATAGTTTGCATGGTCTCAACTGTTCCAAAAATCTATCTTTATCTTTTTAAATCAATGGATATAATCATATAAATAACATGATAAATAGATTTTGCATGCCCTTTGGTCACATTGCTTCCTATTGTGGTGAAATTATAATCTTTGATGGTTTTTTTTCTTTTTTCAATGTTAAGGAATCCATTGTATATTTTTAATGTTTATCATTATTTTAACTGTCGTCCCCCCACCATCTTGCCATTCCGGAAAAACCCCATCCGAAGTCTCGACGTCCCCCGTCCCCGTCCCAAAGTCTTAGGTAACTATGGCCCTGACACACAGATACGATACATTGTAACTCTCTTTTACACATGACCATGGAGTATGTAAAGTCACTTCCGTGGCATAGGAAGAGATCAGATTGAGGTCCACTTTTTACATATTCTGGGAAACATGCAGCTGATGTGAAGATGATTTTATACGTACAAGTATTTGGCTGATTCCTTGATTCAGATTTTACGCTTTTACAGAGAATGCAATCTAAATGATAGACAAAATGTTCCCATTTCCTTCCTGCAGGAACTGTTCGTCCAGTTTTCTGTCATTTAGATTGCTCCCATGAGGATTACCTATCCAAATATTTTTTATTTCCTTTTGAACCTTTTAGAGCTCTGGGCACAGCAGCTAAGGCAGCCTCAGTCTTCCATTCAATGCATTAAAATTGTCCATTCCGGGAGGCATTATAATGCGCGGGTAAGAGAAAAGTTGATGCTACAAGGAAGCATTGCATGGGTGTGTTCTGAGGGCAGTCCGTATGGACAGCACCAACCAGACAACATTTATCCTACCTATTGCTTGGCAGCCTTAAATGGCTAGATCATTGTGCCCAAGTCTTAAATAAATGTCCAACAAGGTAAAACTCTAGTTTGAAAATGAAACCTAAATGACAACATTGAGTAACTAATACTAATATGAGGAACAAATTAAACAACTTTTGCAGGAGAATCCAACCAAGCAGATCTCATCTGCACTCAGTCAGATGTGCAGTGAGCAATATTAAAAATGAAATCATGGATCTGGTAGAGGATAACCTGCCTATGGTATCTGCTAAAGTTACATTGAGTGGTGGGTAATTCCACCCCTGACATGGGAACTCTGCACACTGTCAGATATGCACTGACAAAAGGCTGAATAATCTGCTCTCCATTATTTTTCATGATTTTCTTTTATATTATCCATCCCCGGGCATTCTGGGTGTGCATATTCATTTTGATCAAAGAAGCAATATTCCAGCCTGGAGGAAGTGCAAAAGGATGGCTACATGCATTCCCAATTACTTACAGAAAGTACTCGCTGTCAGATGGGCACTCCCCACAGGCTGCACACTACTGTTCAATCGGCTTCTTTTCCAACTTGCTAATCAGAAAGTGATAACTGATGTGCACTCCGCACAGGCTTTACAGTTTATTCAATCAGCCTCTTTTCAAGCTTATTAATCATGCAAAGATTGGACCACCTCAAGAGCTGCTCCAAGATCTGAGAGTTGCGGTTTTTGAAGATGGCATAAAACATGACTTTTTTGCTTATTCCAATTTATTAATCATGCAGAGGTTGGAGCACCTCAAGAGTTGCTACAGAATCTGAGAATTGTGGTTTTCGAAGAGGGCGTAAAACATGAGTTTTTTGCTTACTTTACGTTGGTAAGTCACAGGTCACAGAAACTCAAAAGGATTTTTTTTGGTTGCATTAAGCTGGTGAGTCGCAGGGCTCAAATGTTTAACACCCTTAAAAAGAGGCCTGAGTTCAAATCCTGGCTGCAGGGAAATTCTACATAAAGGGGTACTCGCCAGTATGGGAAACCAGGCATTTTGCAATCTGGGATTACACCTAAGCACAGTAGGAATCACCCCATACCTGTAAACAGAAAAAATTCCAATAGCTAAATTAGCCAATATGCGAAATTCCCTTGCCTAATTGGGGATTAATTAGCTCAAAAGAGGTCAGGCACCTAAGATAGATTGCCAGTGTGAAGCTTACTCTACTGCCTAACTATCCTTTGCAAACAAGAGTGTAAAGTTTGCTTCATTACTTAATTATAGTTTTCTTTAGTAAGATATGATCTAACTAAATAGCATGAGAAAAGTGGGTTCTGCATTATTTTACCTACACCTTTCTTAGGAATATGGCCCAAAAACTTGCTAACTAAAACACTACAAGATATAAGGAGAATCTAATCTGTTATTTATGTCATAAAACCTTGGCTTTTAGTAATGGAAAAACATTTATTCGCATCTCAAATTATATCTAATGAAAAAAAAAAACAACTAAATTTTGTGTGCAAGATGTCCCATGACAAGTACCCCTTTGTTGCATATCAATGGAAAAATTCTGCACTACCAACGCGGATCAATTCCCCCCCCCCCCTCACCTATTCTCACCTCACGAAAATAAAGTGCCAAATAACAATGAATGAAGAGCAATCCTTTACGTTTAGAGCCAAGAATTGAAGTTCCAAAGATTCATTTTTCTCGAAAACTTAACAGACCAGAGTAAATTACACCATAGAAACAAGATGCGCCCTAAAAGCAGAGAGCATGGCATGAGATCCAAGTAAAAAATGCCCAAGAAAAGCTACATTATCATATACAATGTCCGAATTGCCAGAAGGATAAAAAAATTCCATGCATAAAGCATATAAAGACGTAAGCCAAAATAGCAAAGAAGCAGCAAAACAAACTTTGCTGACAATCTCTGCCCAATATTTTAATTTTTGTTCCTCTAGAACATGAAGCCAAACTGCCTACCCATGTTCATGCAATTGCTTGAAAGGAATCAACATCAGCGATGGCCCTTCAATAATTAAATGAAAGACAAATATTGATGGCTGCTAAATTTAGCAATGACTGTCCATCAAAAGCCCTAAGAAGCAGCCAGACAATATTACATATCAAGTAACCTTAAGAAAATATATTAGGCAGAGTTCCATGGATTCAATCCGACGACCTCACGCCCGTATTTCACAACATGCTTGCAGAGAAGCAAGTGCAGCTTCAGTAAGTAGTTAATCAAACTGGCCAAAGTAAAATGAAAATTCATTCATCTTTTCTGATAAATTTAATGATAAAGATTTACATAATGGCTCGTGAATAGCTCTTATCCTTTTCTTCCTTTTCTTCTGAGGTTTCATTATTTAGTATTTACCAGAAAATAAGTAAGACTCGGGACTTGATCTTGGCTTTGAAGAAGATGAAGAGGAACCAAGGGTTAGCTCAAGCTCATCTGACGCAATCTCGCCCCCACATTCTTCATGAATCCTCTCGCCCTGCCAGGGCTTAACTGCCACATTTCCAAAGGCAAACTCCTCGGCCGGATCCATGCAAACATCAAACATCATTCTTGGTTCTCCTTCGCTCGCTGTTGCAAGAGCATATGAAAATTGTAAATTAATTCTAGTTAGAAAGTTAACAGATGTTTTGTAGAACGCAACAAAAACCGCTCTATTGTTAAACAAGCCGGTTTGAATTGGGAACGAAAAAAAGAAAAATTTGTTTTGTAGGACTAAATTACAGCAACAACATTCTGATGCAGGTTTATAAGAGACTGGGCATAAAAAATTATCATGGGGAAAGCCAATTGAATTCAAGACATTGCTACTTCTTTCTACAGGGTGGATCTTCCATTATAATTTTTTGTCACAAATCCTCTGCCTTTGGCTGATTTGCTGTCTTCCAAGACGGGAAACAAAGACAGCTTTCTTCAAACATGAAGGGTAGGGATTGAGGATTCAAATAGAGTAAAAATAATATGTTTATACTAGATTTATTTAGAAAACATGAAAACTCTTATATTGAAGAGGTTAAGATGCAATTGGGTGGACAAATAAAAGAGGTGTAACTTGAAATGGAATGAAAAGGAAAATCTTTTCAGATGTCTGTTAATGTGTGTTTATTTTATGGTTGATGTATTTTACTATGCATAATCTTGTTTGAGGTTCTCGACATACCTGCATCACTTGCTCTGTCCAAAGCAGCAAAATTTGAAGGAGACGACATCCCACTCTGCCCGGGTGTCCAATTTGAAGGAGAAGACATCCCACTTTGCCCTGGAGTCCAGAGCCTGCTGCTCGGGGCTGAATTGTGGCCTGAAACACCAGAAAGCCCCTCATGCTGAAGCTGCCGAGCTGCGGGGGTCAAAAGATTAAAGGTTGGAGACGCTGGACCAGCAGGAGGCAAACGGATGCCATCCATCCACTGCCCCTTGTCTGCCACAGCCTTCACAACAACCTCCGACTCCCTAACAGCGGCTAAGGGAAATCCTTGATCTATTGATCGAGTGCATAGATACCCTGACTCGGGCGGTGGACTGGCAGGCATGGAAGATGCTGCCACAAAGGAGTAATGTGACCAGGGGCTCATGGGTGTGGATAGCCCAGATGTCGGGCAGTCCATTTCATTATTATTGGACTTTACCATGGCATCCCAATCAAGCTTAACACGAGGCCCACGGGCTGTGGGGGAGCTCAGCGGCGGGGTCACAGGTGCACTGATAGAATTGCTGTGGATCAGAGAAAGCCTGTTGGAGGAAGATGTTGATAAGTTCTTGAGCCAAGGTATGAGGGAGCTCCCCTCAGCATAGGATGATGAGGCTGGGCTTGGCTGGTACGAGGGCGCCGGGCTTGGCTGGTATGATGAGGATGGGCTCACTGAAGTTGAGCCTCCAATCTCCATCCGCTCTGGTGGCTTGCAACCCTGAAAAAAATCCACAAAATCACCAAAACTATCAAAACCTGCAGAGTGAGCAGATAAATTTATAATCTTCAAATTCCCTCCAAAGTCTGCATTAGGAGAAAAAAGAAGGAAACCAAACTCTTGAATTCTGCAAACAAGATATAATCCTAGAAAATATGCAAAAAATAGCAAAAAGAGAGATTATTTTAATACATCTACAAGGATGAGCATAACTGGAGATTATTTTTTAAAATCTGCAAAATATAGCAAGAAATGAATCGACGATTCAGATTTTTCAAACATATATCTCAAAACAACGGTGTTTTATGGTAAAGCAAATGGATTACACAGAAACTGTGGAAATAATCTCAAAACACTAATCTTACATATTCCTTCCTTAATCCACAAAATAAGCAAAGGGGGGGAAAAATCTCACTTAACTGCAAAATGTCAGCAAAAATAAAAAATAATCTTCAAAATTCTTTCCCCAATTTGCAAAATAAGTACAAAGATTATAGAATACGCTTTAAAAGTTGTGAAATGAGGATTAAAAACAAATATAATCTTTTAAACTCCAAAATCAGCAAAAGTGAGCAGAAAGGATAGAACTAATCTAACAAAGCTGGAAAATGAGGATAAAGAGAAAAGTATAATCTTTTTCAAATTCCTTCCAAAATTACAGATAAGCATAAAAAAATTATTTTAAAAAACCTACAAATTCGTTACATACGGAAAGATAAAGAACAAAAATAATCTTTCAAATCTCCTCCAAAAATCTGTAAAAACTAATCTAATATAGCTGCAAATTGAAGTGAAAAACATCATTTTTTAAAATTTCCTCCAAATGTTTATACAAACATAAAAGAGAAAATTAACCTTAAAAAGCTGCAAACATGAGGGTAAAGAACAAAAAACAACCTTTTAAATACCCTCAAGAAATCTGCGAAACCAAGAAAACTAATCTGAAATAACCGAAAAATGAGGATATATGATCAAAATTATCTTCACAATTCCCTCCAAAATCTGTAAAAATGAGTAAAAGGGAAAGAGAGATCATATCAAAAAATTGCAAGACGACGATAAAAGTGAAAATAGTCTTTCAAATTAAGCTACAAATTTTGCAATTAAAGAAGATATTTTAAAAACTTGCAAATGATGATAAACAACATTAATCTTTCATATTCTCTCCAAAGTCTGCCAATAAGTTCGAAGAAGAAAAATAATCAAAGAAACTGCAAATCAAGAATTACAAAACAAGGTCTATCTTTTCAAATCCCTCCAAACGTAAAATGAGCAAAAAGAACAAAAATAATCTTAAAACTGCAGCCACAGGGCAACGAACGAAAATATCTTTCAAATTCCCTTCAAAAGATGCAAAAAAGTGCAAAGAAAACGTATGCAGTCATATACCAAAAAAAAATAACATTTTTAATGACTAAAAGCTTCTTCAATCCAGTGTTTTGAGATTTGTTAGACAAAAATCTGAAAATAAAAATATTCACGCATGATGATATGCATTAAAATCTTTATGAAAGACACTTATACTCTGAATTAACTCCAAAATATGGAAAAGCAGGGGAAAAAAAGGGAGTAAAGTGATCCTCAATTACTTAAATACCTTGCGATAAGTAGTTCCGTCTTCCTCTACCATCCAACCGGCCTCGGCGCAGAGCGCCTTAAGCACCTCATTGTTGTCGCAATGCTTGGGAAGCTTGTAGTTTCCATACATCCTCAACCCGGAATAAATCTTGGCCGCGATCGCCCTCCGTCTCCGCTCTCTTCTCTTATTGTTTTCCCGCTCCTTCCAAGTCGGCAATCTCGTCCCGGACGTCATAATAACCTCTCTCGGAAAACCCAAATACGCCTCTGAGATTCGAGATCCTGGCACACCTAGAGCTATACTCCTCTTAACAGCCGACTTTCAACGCTCCTACGCCTGAAAAGCATACTAACATTCTCATTCCTTTCAACCTTGGAGATTCGATCCTCCGACGGCTCAAAAGTACTCTATGGAGATTAAACCCTCCTACGCCTAAACAGCAGTCTGATATACTAGTAGCTGAGATTGGATATTTAGACACCTAAAAGTATCGTAAAATACTCTTTCCTTCACCTACTGCGACTCGATCCTCCGACGCTTGAACTCTAAAAATGCACCCCGATCCTTTCCGCCCGAAGCTTTGAAGTACTTGTTTTCCCAGGTACCGAGGCTCAATCCTCAAAACTCCTCACCTTAAAACATGCGGTACTCGTTCCCCTGGCGACTGGATCTTTGAACTTTCAAAAACTCTCTAACAGATACCTTAAAACCCCGAAATACGCCTTCCTTTCCGCTACTCGGTCGCCCGAATCTTTTAAGCACTCCGTTTTCCGCTAATCCTCGGAACTCCTCACCTTAAAACATGCGTTACGCGCTCCCCTGGCGAGTGGATCTTTGAACTTTCAAAAAATTTCTAACAGATGTGCCTTAAAACCCCGAAATACACCCTCCTTTCAGTTTCATCTACTGAGATTCGACGCGGGGACCAGCAAACCCTTAAAACTGAGAGAAGATCCCGTCCGCTACTGCCTAAAAATGTTCAAAGATACCATCCTCATTCTCACACGCGGAGACGGCAAGAACACAGAAAGCAACTGAGATTCTGGCGACCAAACCTGAGAAATATGAATCCGTGAAACTGTGATGTAAGTCCGCAGGTCTCCTCTCAAAAATAAAAATAAAAACAGCTAGGGCACGGTCACACGTGTCACGGGACCTGCTCGGAAAATGCAGCCGTCCCGGCCACGCCAAACGAAACCCCTGCACACATAATCATGACCACCCACTGTCGACCACTCCACGTGGACGCCCACCCCTGACTTTTCCGCCCCCACGTCAGCAGCCTCGACAAAACAGAGCCGATACCGACAATTTTACTTTTTTCTACGCTTACGTGCGTGCGCGAACAATATTAAATACTTATTCGCAATTACGTCTTTGAACGTGCACGCCGCGGCCGTTAAACCGCCCGCGTATCGCAGATCCGGGAGACGATCCGAGCCGTTGGTGGAGCGTGAGATGCACGACGATGGGGACGGCGTATTTCTGGCGCTGTCGCTGCTACGGACCGCACGCGCTTTTGGAGTAGGGCTGTTCACGTGGACGGGCACACGCGTCGAATGCGCAGAGGGCCCCACTTTCGCACGTGCGATGTATTTTCGGTCTACTAAAAAGTCGTACTCCATAGCCTAAAGTCAGGGTGGCTGCTTGATTTTTGGACCCTCCTTTGTGGATTTGGATGTTAATGTTATTTGGTGACATGTGGGGTTTCTAGGGGTAGTGCTTCATGTTACATAGTCCACTTTAGGTTTGATTTGGGATTTTTATTCTTACGAGTTTTTTTAGGGTTAAAGTTATAACTCATGGGTATGTGTGATTCAAACTTCCACATTGAAATGAAATGGTTTTAATTACGTTTGTAAAATTGAATAGTTTGTGGTATTATTGAAAACTCTTTACGTCGAGTAATATTTTTAAGAAGGTTGTTCCTTTTCTTGATTTGAGTCAATATCTCCCTCAAATCCTTTATCTTGCCTTTTTCGAGTAGTTTTACCATGGAAATAACTCTTAAAATTTCCTCATATTTAATTTTGATGTCCGTAAATTTTAGACAAGAGAATGTAAACCCTATGTGGAAGTATTTTTAACATCAATATTTCCAATTACTCAAATCATCTTAATTGAGAAAATTATTGCATCACATATATTCGGTCCTAATGAAAATGTGGTAATAATCGCATGTGTTAGGTTCTCTCTCAATTTTCTATAATTAATCCTATGAAGATTTTGATCATATAATGTTCTTAACATCTAAAAAAAAAGTATGTATTTATTTTTCTAACAATTAAACTTATAGTTTATAGGATGTTGATGGAAGGGATGTGTTGTTTCGTCAAAACTTTGATCCTTGTTTAAGTCATAAGACAATTAATAATTTAAATCAAGGGTTCATGATGTCGATATAGAGTACAACCTTGTAATTTGACTAACAATATTAAAGGTTATATAATGTGTGAATGAATACTAATTACTCTTAGTCTCCGTGAACATTTTGCACCATTGTACTCTACCTTATTCTTTTTCATTGAATAAAAATTACACCATTTTTCAAACATGTTTTACATTCAAATGTGTTTTGGTCAAGTATTGTGTGAAAGAATACTAATAAAATAGTTTACCAAGACACATTTGAATGTGAAAGAGATTTGGAAAATGGTGTATTTTTTATTCAACGAGAAAGAATAGGGTAGAGTACAACGACGCAAAATGTTTGGTAAGACTAAGAGTAAGGACTCTTATGACCAAAAGGCGGGAAGAATTCATAACTAATTTGTCTAAACTTGGATGTAATACAAATATGAGTGAAAGATACCAAAAACTAAGGGTGTGTGAGTATTCATTAGTATTACTATCTGGTCTATGGTCATTTTGTCATCCTTTGGACCAAACCATGTACATATACATTATTACAAAAAGACAATTACAATATATTGTGGTCACAAAATAGTTAATTATTTGCCTGAGTGATGGTTGAGCTTCGTAAATGTGTGGTGGTTAAACTTATAGTGCACAATATTCTATTATGCACTCTAACATGTCGTGTAAAGATGGAGAGTGTCACTTGACGTGTCATGAGATAACGAGAAGCTAACACGTGGATGTTAAGTTTTGTAAGTCCTACATAATTACACAGTACTACAAGGAGTAGAACTATTGCATAATATGTTATGAGATGTTACTCATTACGTAACTATATTATGAAATTACACACTTTACGTAATTCTCAAAAAACCTTACTCAATACTAAATAACTAAATAATAATATACAAAGAAATACTTTAATACGTTGAGATATCACAAACCCATATGCATGATGTAAGAAATTATAAAACTAAAGAACTAAAAGATCTCAAATGAAGAAATTACTTGCTCCTTCATAATCCCAAACATTAGAGAGACTATTCATGTTAATATTTCAACATGAATAAAGTCCTTAATGTAAAGGAGAAATACACTTAATTAATTCAATTTTGTTGAAATATATACACAACTTACCTGTGTTGAATCTTTCATACTTATCTTATCAATGCCAAACTAATGCACGTAGATTATGGCTTTATTCCTTCTCGAAATTATATGATTGAAAGTGATAGTGAACAGAGCTCTCTACGTAATCTTCAAAGTTAAGGTGCATGAACGAGGGCATAAAGAAAAGGTCAAGGGTAAGGTAGAGCGTTTGAAATTATTAACATGTGAAAGAAACACTTTTTTAGGTTTGGTATGCTACCATATAAATCTAATTTATTATATAATGTTTATTTATTTATTTGTTTTTGGTTAATGGTGCAAAATTATGGTGGGAGTGGTCTATTTAAATTAGTATAATTTAATTTATCTATATTAGTTGTAGATAAATATATTTGTTTGATTGTTTTTTTTTTTAAGTTATTTAATTTTTTTAATAAAATAAATATAATTTTTAAAATGTTTAATTATATTTTAAATTAGATATATTTGATATGATTTTAAAATCTTTATATTATACATTTAAATTAAATTATTTATTTGTATATTAATGAAGTAAAGATACAAATAATTACTCATTGCTCTTTGTAAATGTGAAATTTATGTTTTAAAACTTCACAAAAAATTATATACAAATATAATATTATTGTGAAATTACAAAGTTAATAGAAAAATAATATAACATTTGTATATGTCGATGGGGTGGGAGTGGTGCGGTCAAGTCACATGGTCGTGTGCTTGTTCACCCATGTTCAAATTCTCCCAAGGCACGATCCTTCTCGAAGATGGTTCGCCGCTAGATGCGACATCTATGCTCGTGCTGGCGTTGGTGGTTGCTCCTCTCGCTACTGACGCTAGTGGCTCCTCCTCTCGCTACTGACGTTGGTGGCTCTTCCTCCTCTCGCTGCTGACGCTAGTGGATCTTCCTCCTCTCGTTGTTGATGTTGGCGGTTGCTCCTCCTTTCGTTGTTGTCGTTGGTGGCTCCTCTCCTCTTGTTGCAGACGTTGGTGGCTGCTCTTCCTCTCTCTACTGACGTTGGTAGCTCCTCTCGTTGCCAACGATGGTCGCTGCTTCGCTCACTGTTGTTGCTCCTCTCGTTGTTGTCTTTGGTGGCTTCTCCTCTCGCTGCTGCGTTGGTGGCTTCTCCTCTCACTGCTGACGCTGGCAGCTACTCCTCTCGCTGCTGACGTTGGTGGCTGCTCCTCTCGCTTCCGTCATTACTAGTTGTCCCACTCGTTGCGGTTGTTGTCGTTAGTCATTGCATCTTCACTATGGCTTCATGGTTTCTTCAATTGGGTTATGTTATCCATATTTTGCTCCTGTGCCAAATATCGGATCAACCATGATCCCACATAAGAGGAAACAGAGTCAAAAGGCAGACAGAAAAGGCTTCAAAATTGGCTAAGTATTAAGGTGTAAGCGGAGAATGCCAAGTGTCAGTATGACACTGATTCAAGGGGTAAAAGTTACAAAATGGCCCGCAACTCCGCCCAAGGGAAAAAGTCAGCATTTGGACCCGAGTCAAAGCCAAAGCGGGAATCGGAAGAAAGGGGACCCATTTTTCAAGTTGCTTTCCCACCCTCTTATACAGACCTGATACAAACTTCAAGGGGCATATATTTTGACTCAGGGCTCAAAATATTGCAAATCTGATGTCATTGGAAAGATCTCGGCCTCACCCATGCCATGGGGTCTGAAACTTTAATTTTGAGGAGGTTAGGTGAAGAAAAATGGAGGAAACATCTTCAGGCCTTCAATGCAAGATCCATATGTCTCAACAACCAGATCAAATTTGATCTGTTTCCACCATTTCCTCTTCCTTCAAGGCACCGAACCAAGGATTGATGTAGTAAATACAGATTTGGGGGAGAGATTTCATTAGAGGCATTAACAATGGTGGTTGAACTTCAACCTGCTTTCCCGCTTCTCTCTCTTTTCTTCTTTCAGGTTGAATCTATAAATACGGGGGCTGGATTCATTGTAAAGGGTTGGACATTCTTTGTTTTGCAAGCTCCCTCCTCCTTCTAGCAAAGGGATTTGTGGGGTTTAGGCCTTCTATCAAAATTGCATTATGTTTCTACCTCTTGACTACTTTGTAATGGACTGTATCAATCTACAGAGAAATAAAACACATCTGTGATCGATTTTAGATCCTCTCTTGTCTCTTTTGCTTTCATCTGGTCTTCCATTACATATCTGGCTATCTGTGCTTGTTTATTGTATGCATTTTATTGGTTTGTGTCTATTAGCAAAATAAGTGTTCATCATTCCTTTGGTGCATCACCTCGTAGTTTAGCTTTGTTTTAATTTTTGTATTCCTTCTATCCCTATCTCCTTGGTAAAGTTTAGATTAGGATTAAGAACAGATCCTCTGCAAGTTTCTACACATATGCACCTAAATAGAGGAATAAGGAACCAACCTTTAATCTGGAGAGCTTTCCCACTTTTGCAAGTTCCCACACCTTGGGGAAAGTTCAATGTTATGCAATCACACCAAATGAGTTCTGCCTTAGAAAAGTAGATTTTTAGAACTCATTTGGGGGTGCTGTGATTTTGCATTAACAGTTTTGGCATGCCCAGTGGGACTAAGAAGTATCCATCTTATTACAGTAGGGATTGATGTACACTTGTTGTGATTCTGGCTTTTAAGAAGTCTTAAAATTGTACATCTGACGACTCCAAAAGAAACAAATCTACTGGTTTCAGTAGCCAAGCTTGGAAGATTCATGAGAAAAACCTGGTATAGAGCAAGGAAAGAAGGTATATTTGAATAATTTCATCTATCCCCAAGTAGAGAAAGGAGAGGAAGAAGAATTCAGAGGTCTCCATCTCCACCAAGTAGAACCTTGTCAACACCTCCACCTGCAAGGCCTTTCTTTCAGTCTGCAAGGGTTCTTAGGCCAATCAGAATGGCACAACCAAATCCATATGTCAACTTCACCTGGCAGTAGTCCACTCACCTTGATTGCACAAAACCTAGTTCTGATTGCAGCATTAAAGAGCATCCCATATTTCACTAGGGAAAATCAAACTTCTCCTGGTGACCATGTCCAAGATATTGCAAATGTCTGTACAATCCATGAGATCCATGAGATGGACATTGCAGTCAAGCTGCTCACCTCTTCATTCAAAGGGAAAGCTTCACAATGGTTCAGGAGTCTTACAGCAGGCTCTATCCAGAACTGGAACCAGCTGTGCACGGCTCTTCACAATTAGTTTGGGGAAAAAGGTGATAACTTATCTTTGTTGGAGCAACTAACAACAATCAAGAGAGCCCCGAACAAGCAGCTGACAGACTTCAACCTCATATTCCAGTGGACCTAGGATAGGATTCCAACAGCAGTAAAGCCCACTAATGAAGGTGCCTTCTTATACTTTCTTAGGGCTTTAAATTCTGATATTTCTCTGATGATTCAGTCAATGGGGGGCACTACATTACCTGCAGCCTATAGCCTCTCCATAGGGGCTGAGAACCATTTGATTCAAGCTGGAAAAATCACTCCTAGGCCATCCATGCCTCTGTACCCTAAGTTAGGAAGCCTAGATACTAGCCAAGCGCCTACATTAGCTCCTATACCCACCCCCAAGAGTCAAAGCTCAGCTGAAGCTTCCACTTCATCATCTAATACCTCTAAAGAGTTTCAAGAAGTAGTGATGAAGCAATTTAGAACTTTGGGAATGAGCTAGTGACCATCAAAAGACAACAAGCTCATAGTTTCAGGCCATACTAGCCCCAGGCTCAATATCAAGCTAGACCCCAGTATCAACACAATAGGCCACCACCTCAGACTATGAATCAGAGCCAGAACCAAGGACAACCCCAAGCTGCTAGACCTTTCAGGCCATATGATCCTAACACAACTTCAACATCAAGGGCATTGGTTCCTACACAGAACAATATGGCACAGGAATATGATTGGTGTTTTCCATGCAACAGCCACATAACCAAGCAATGTGCTTTAATGGTGCTCTAAATCAGGCCTTGATGGTGCAAACCAGTATGGTGCCACAAGAACCTGGCCAAGAGGAATATCAAAAACAAGGAGCTCAACAAGGTGGCCCCCCAAATGAGACTATGCTTGTTAATTGACAGGCTGAAGACTTATGTGGGATGAATCAGTTCCCTTCTCAAAGTGTAGCTGCCAATACACGGTCCAAAAAGAGAAATATTGGAGAGGGCCAACCACTGAATTCAGGTGACCCTCAACCTTCCATCACTCCACAAGGTCCTGGTGCTCCAAGTACAACTCCCAACATGTTGAACCAATTTAGAGCACCTCCCAAACCCAGTCAAGCATCGATTGTAATAGCCCATGTGCAAGAAAGAAATGTGTCTAGGAAGGGGTAGCAAAAAGGACAACACATTCAATATTATTGAGCAGATGAAAAGGACAAGTGTGAACATTTCACTATGGGAGTCACTGGCCATTCCAGGGTAGAGGGATCTATTACAGACTACCATGCAGAATTGGTCAAGTTCAAATCACCCCCCTAACCAGCAAGAAAGAGTGCTTGCCAATGCAGTTCAGCCTGGGAGGAACCATGGAGAACAACAAGGTAAAAACATGAGACCTCCTCCCTTCTATGTCTCATTAATTATTGGAGACAAATTAGTACACAATTGTATGATTGATTCTAGGGCTAGTAGTTCTGTGATGCCCAAACAAATAGCTGATCAGTTGGGTCTCCAATATGAGGTCATCTCTAGAGGAGTAGTCCAATTAGATGGGACAATAGTGACTACTATGGGAATCATCAAGGATCTGAGTCTCACTCTACATGCTTGCCCTAATGTGACTGTTTTGCAAAACATGTCAATCATAGACTTGCCACCACATTTTATTTTATGTCTTTCCAAGGACTTCACTGCCAAAATTAGAGGTTACCTATTTGCTGATTGGTCACATATGCTCTTTAGGACAAGGTATGGAGCAAAGGCCACAATCAGATCTGAACCTATTGTTGATTATCATATTGAATCCTATGTGCCTAGCCCAATCAATGCCAACTGCTCAGCTTTTGATCAAGAGGACCTCCTAAGCACTTCTGAAGCAAATACCAAGGTGGGATGTATCCCAGACTTGACTCTTGATGATTGGGCCAACAAAAGTCATGCTTTTGACCCCTATAGGGAAATGGAAGAATCTGAGCTAGGTGTCTATTGCCTACATGAAGAGAACCAACCTCTTCCTGACCTAATCAAGCCAGAATACAAGGATGACAATGAGGTATGGCAATTGTTCTTTGATGGTTCAAGGAGTAGACAAGGAGCTGGAGGAGGAGCCATGATTGTGTCCCCCAGAGGTATGAGATATTATTCAGCCTTTAGATTCTAGTTCACTTGCTCAAATAACACTGTTGAATATGAGGCTTTAGTCCAAGGTCTTCATTGGGTAAGGAAGCTGGGAATTAAGAACTTGCAAGTATTCGGTGACAGTGAACTGGTTGCCAATTAGGTCAGAGGACTTAATGCTGTCAAAAATGACCTGCTCAAAAACTACAAGAGTAGGGTATGGGATCTCATGGAGGATTTTGAGGCCTTCAGTATTGTGTCCATACCTAGGAAGGAGAATGAAGCTACTGATAAACTTGCAGCAGTTGGAGCAACGTTTGATGTGGTTGACAGCATCAAGAGGGATAGAGAATAGCCACATATCCATGTGGTTGTGAGGCCAGCAGTGCCAGATAATAATACATGCTGGCAGGTGTTTGAGAATGATCAACAGATCATTAACTTTCTACAAGAAGAAGCTGAATTCTCAGCTATAAACCATAGCAGACTAGAGCAGCAGTACAGGAATCAGATAGTACAACTGCATACAAACAAGCTTCCCAAAGGCTTAGTGACACTGGAATCTATTTTCAATCCTAATGATTAGTTCAGAAAAGAGAAGGCTAACATGTAGATCAAAGGAGAAGATTCAGAGTCAATCCCAGTTGGAGAAGAAAAAACACTTCAAATTGGCAAAGTGGCCACCAAACAAGAAAGGTATGAATTCATACAACTTTGCCAAGAATTCCCTGATGTGTTTTCTTGGAGTTATGAGGACCTAAGAGGATTCAATCCAAAACTAGCACAACACACAATCGAACTAGATCTAGCTGCTCGGCCCATCAGGTAGAAGCAGAGACCAGTCAACCCACATATTGAGCCTCTGATGAAGAAGGAGTTGAACAAGCTGATAGAGGAAAGCATCATATTTCCAATTAAACACTCAAGTTGGGTTGCAAATCTGGTCCCAATCAGGAAGAAAAATGGAGAAATCAGGTTGTGTGTTGACTTCAGGGATTTGAACAGAGCCTCCCTCAAAGATCACTACCCACTCCCTTCAATGGAGAAGATCTTGCAAGTAGTGTCTGGGTCAGAAAGGTTCTCCCTCCTAGATGGCTATTCAGGATACAACCAAATCATGGTGAAAGAAGATGATCAATTCAAAACAGCTTTCACCACCAAATGGGGCACCTATTCCTACAGGAAAATGCCATTTGGATTATCCAATGCTGGAGCCACTTTTCATAGGGCAATGGATATGGCATTCAAGGGATTAATTAATCAAATAGTGCTGATCTATTTGGATGACATCACTATTTTTTCCAAGAATGCAACAGATCATCTCTTCCATCTAAGGCAATTTTTTCAGAGATGTAGGAGATTTGGGGTGTCACTGAACCCCAAAAAATGCATATTCTTGGCCCATGAAGGTAAGCTTCTAGGCCATATTGTATCAAAGGAAGGATTGGAAATTGACCTGGAAAGAGTTCAAGCAATAAGAGCATTGCCATTGCCAAGTCACAAGAAGGCTCTTCAAAGCTTCTTGGGAAAAATCAATTTTGTCCGCAGGTTTGTTCCAAAATTTGCTACCCTTGTTAAGCCAATAACGTTGATGCTGAAGAAGAGCTTAACATTCAGGTGGAAAGCTAAAGGAAAAGAAAGTTTTGAGGCTATCAAAGAAGCCATATCACAAGCCCCAACTCTTGTGAACCCAGATTTTTCCAAAGACTTCATATTGTATGCCTTTGGTGGCAGTGACACAATTTCTGCAATCTTGGTGCAGCAGAACAAAGAAAGTACAGAACAACCAATTGCTTTCTTCAGTCAGAGTCTAGAAGATTATGAGGTGAGGTACTCCTTCATTGAGAAGTAGGTCCTGGTGGTAATCAGAGGATTGAAGAAGTTTAAGCATTTGGTTTCAAACAACAAAATCCAACTATTGGTCTCCCATGCGGGAGTTAAAGAATTCCTTCTTAGCAAGGACCTGAATGAGAAGCGTGCAGGATGGATCACTCGTGTCATGGAATATGACATTGAGATCAAGGTCACCAAGCTGGTCCGTGGGAAGGGGTTATGTGAACAACTAGCCTCAGGTCAACAAGATGAAACAAACAGTGAAAAGGAGGTTGTTTTTGTTCTACAAGATGATCAAGAAGAAGGGAGAGATGATGTACCTACTCCTTGTTGGACCCAAGACATGGTGCACTTCCTTCGAATAGGCATGTGTCCTCATGGGATGAGTAAAGAAAAAAGAAGGCATTTCAGGCTACAGGCCATCCCATATGTTCTTATTGATGGTGTCTTGTTCAAGAGGGACATCAATGGCATTCTGTTGAGATGCATTGGGACAGATCAGGTAGAGAGAGTGCTACAAGAATTCCATGTTGAAGCAGCTGGAGGCCATTTTTCTCCAAGAGTGACAACACTCAAAATCATGAAAGTAGGATATTATTGGCCCAGAGTGTTTAGTGACTGCTACACATGGATCAAAAGGTGCAAGAATTTTGCATTCTTCAAAGGCAAGGAAAGGCTAGCAGCACTTCCATTGCACCCAATCTCAGTCGACCAACCTTTCATGCAATGGGGATTGGAATTCATTGGAGTCATCAATCCAAACTCAAGCCAAGGTCACAAATGGATCCTGACAGTGACAGATTATTTCACCAAATGGACCAAGGCAGTGGCACTCAAGGAAGCAAATGAGTCTAGTATCCTGGATTTCTATGAAGGGATAGTGACCAATTTGGAGTGCCAGCCACCATCATATCAGACAATGCATTAGCATTTATAGGTTCCAAGATCACATGATGGGATGTCAAGAATGGGACTTATTTGAGTACTTCATCAAACTATTACCCTCAAGGTAATGGCCAGGCTGAGTCCACAAACAAGAACCTGTTAAATATCATCAGAAGAACTCTTGATGAGAATCAGAGGACCTGGCACACAAAGCTCAAAACTGCCTTATGGGCTGATAGAATAATGCCCAAGGGATCTACAGGAAGCTCTCCATTCAAGCTCGTCTATGGGAAAGAGGTAGTGTTGCCTATATCACTTGAGTTGCCAGCATTGGAGCTCATGAAGCAACTAGAGATGTCTGAATTTGGACCAATGGAGGCCAGGTATGTGGAGCTGATGGAATTAGAAGAAACCAGAGAGCATGCTCTCTAAGCAATAGAGAAGAATCAGGCTTCAATCAAGAAATGCTTTGACAAGAAGACAAAGGCAAGGACCTTCCAGGAAGGAGACCTGGTTTTGAAATGGGATGCAGATCGAGCAAAACCAGGAAGGCATTCCAAATTTGACGCCATCTGGAGTGGCCCCTATATGATCACAAGATGCAAAAGTAGCAATGCTTTCTAATTGTCTACATTGGAGGGTGAAGAGTTACAGATTCCAGTAAATGGGATCTATCTTAAGCACTACTACTAAAAGGGGAGTTCTCACCCTGTACATATTAGTTTAGTTTTCTCTTTCCTCTAAGTGCTTATGCACATTGTCTTGTTGTAGTGTAGATTACTTTTCTCCTAAGTTCTTTACACGCTCTGCATGTTCCATTTGGAGCATGTATGATTTCAAATTTTGTATATAGTGTGGTGTTGTTTTGTTGCTCTCATGTAGTGTTTGGACTCGACATTTGGTCAAGATCAGTTTCAGTTCTAATGGGTTTCCAAGCGGCCCAGGGGTCAGTTTTCAAAGTTTATATCAGTAGCAGGCTATCACTCATGACTCCATGCCCAACGGATATGACAAGGAAATTGGTCTTTTCATCTAGCAGGTAGATACCCCTGTGAGTCACCAAATTGTTATCCATATTTTTCCCCCGTGCCAAATATTGGATCAACCATGATCCCGCATAAGAGGAAACAAAGTCAAAAGGTAGACATAAAAGGGCTTCAAAACCAGACTGCTAAGTATAAAGGTGTAAGTAGAGAGGGCCAAGTGGTTCAGTTTGCCCCTTGTTATTCAAAGGGGTAAAAGTTGACAAAATGGCCCGCAACTCCGCCTAAGGGAAAAAGTCAGCATTTGGACCCGAGTCAAAGCCAAAGCGGGAATCGAAAGAAAAGGGAAATAAATTGGGGTTCCAATCTAGCTACCACGTGTCCCATATCAAAAGGGGACCCCATTTTTCAAGTTGTTTTCCCGCCCTCCTATACAGACCCAATACAAACTTCAAGGGGCATATATTTTGACTCAGGGCTTGAAATATGGCAAATTTGATGTCGTTGGAAAGATCTTGGCCTCACCCATGCCATGGGGTCTAAAACTTTAATTTTGAGGAGGTTAGGTGAAGAAAAATGGAGGAAACGTCTTCAGGCCTTCAATGCAAGATCCATCTGTCTCAACAACCAAATTAGATTCGATCTGTTTCCATTGTTTCCTCTTCCTTCAAGGCGCCGAACCAAGGATTGATGTAGTAAAGACAGATTTGGGGGAGAGATTTCATCATAGGCATTAACAACGGTGGTTGAACTTTAACCTGATTTTCCCGCTTCTCTCTCTTTTCTTCTTTTAGGTTGAATCTATAAATACGGGGGCAGGATTCATTGTAAAGGGTTGGACATTCTTTGTTTTGCAGGCTCCCTCCTCCTTCTAACAAAGGGATCTATGGGGTTCAGGCCTTCTATCAAAATTGCATTACGTTTCTGCCTCTTGGCTACTTTGTAATGGACTGTATCAATCTACAGAGAAATAAAACACATCTGTGATCGATTTTAGATCCTCTCTTGTCTCTTTTGCTTTCATCTAGTCTTCCATTACATATCTGGCTATCTGTGCTTGTTTATTGTATGCATTTTGTTGGTTTGTGTCTATTAGCAAAATAAGTGTTCATCATTCCTTTGGTGCATCACCTCATAGTTTAGCTTTGTTTTAATTTCTGTATTCCTTCTATCCCTGTCTCCTTGGTAAAGTTTAGATTAGGATTAAGAACAGACCCTTTGCAAGTTTCTACGTATGCACCTAAACAGAGGAATAAGGAACCAACCTTTAATCAGGAGAGCTTTTCCATTTTGCAAGGTCCCACACCTTGGGGAAAGTTCAATGTTATGTAATCACACCAAATGAGTCTGCCTTAGAAAAGCAAATTTTTAGAACTCATTTGGGGGTGTTGTGATTTTGCATTAACAGGTTCCTAATGGTGGTCCCCTTCATTGTAACCTAGGTTGTGGATCCTCTCAACAAATCCTCAATTGTACAAGGATGTGGGTCCTTTCAACACCCTCGGTTTACCCTAATTCTAAAAAAATATAGCATTTGTATAAAAGTTTCAAAACTTCAAAGATATTGAATCCTAAGTACCTTCTAATAATTTCAACAAAAATGTAAATGAGAATAGTTCCTTTTCATCACCCTTGCTTGTCACTCAATGAATAATTTTCTTTGATATATTCAACTATAGTACCACAAGCTTCAAATTGTACTACACCATCTTGCACTTTACAACCACTTCTTCTTAATTCCTAGAGGTGCTAAAACCTTTATAGTTGGGGCTTGATCCCTCATCCTTGTAAACTTTCTTCGCCTCCTTGGTTTTGGCTTCAAACCCACAACATTGAGTGGAAAAGAATATAGAAAATCTCAATATTGGCAAAGATAATTTGTGTTATTGACGAGATAACATTGGAGATGGTCTCTTCTACATAAAAAAACCATCTAGGTTACGAATTCAAAGTTATGTTATCAAGAAACAATCACAATTTTAAAAAGTGTCATGTAATGGTTTATTCCTACAGAAGATAAAGTAGTTGAAATTAAACATGTGTTTAATTGTCATCAATGGATATTATACCCACAAACTTCTGTGAGAAATGTGATTTTCTTTAATTTTAAATGTGAATTATTTTTATATAAGAAGGATTTGTTTTTATATAAATTATTAGTATATCTAATTGAATTCAATGGATGTTAAAGTAACAATTTCCTTAAAGATGCAAAGTAAATAGTATGGCTGTAAAATTTATCTCTTAAATATGAGACATTTTTATATAATTTTGAATAAAAAATATTATTATTAGAATCATCTTTAGAAAGCAAATATGGTCAAATATTTTGTTTGGTCAATACCCACTTATTATTAGTACAAGATTAATTAATTGTTATGTTGTTATTGTATTTGTGTGTTTATTGATTATTAGTACATTATTAGATAATTGTTATGTATTTATTAGTTGTTTAGTATTAGTTTATTTGTTTTTCATAGTATAATGTTTTGACATGACAATAGTCATGTTTATTAAAAAAGATAAAAACCTTGATTGATGTGGTGGATTAAAAAATAATATTAATGATAAAGACGTTAGTTGATGTGATTAATCAACATAAAAAAAGAGTCGCAAAGCAACTAGTTCTTGGCATGCATGTTGTAAGAGGTTCAAGCTAAATTTTACGAATTGACCAAATGATATGTAAGTGCTTGCAATTCATCTCTTGTTTGAGGATCACCAAATTACGTGATTAAAGACAAGAATTTCTCATCTACCAATGATTTCCTAAAATTGTAAAATTGTTATAGATCTTTGATTCCCCAAAACTAAAAAATTGCTCCTCCATCTTTCAGTATCGATTCACCGTAATCATTGAGTTTTTGAGGAATCGAGGCTTTAAAGTTTTCAATCAGTTATACGATTTAATTGCAAATTGCACACCTACGTAGAAGTTCTAGTTCCCCACCTTTGTCAGGTTTTTGAGGAATCGAGGTTCCAAAGATCTAAAGTAGCTAAGCAAACAAAATCTCCCTATTAAAAGCAAAATTTGTGGGATATAAGGCACAAGCCATCTGATAAAAAGGGAAGCATAAGAGATTAGACAAGATTGTTATAGAAATTTAAGCATAGCCAAACCATTGAAGTATAACATTAACAAAGAAGGAAATATGGCTCTAAAAAAGCTCAATGAAAATGAAGATATTGTAAATATTAAGGTAAATCTCAAATTTTGGAATAAGGAAGTTTTTGGCAATACCTTTCTCCAAAAAGCAGAATTGCTAAAGATCTTCAGGCTCTTGAAGAAGTCATGGAACATGGAGGATGGAGCATAGAGGAAAAATTAAAAGAAAAAGATCTACTTGTTGAATACCACAATATTCTGTGTAGAGAAGAGATATATTGGAAGCAGAAATAAAGAATTACTTAGCTTAAAGAGGGAGACTAGAACACAAAATTCTTCCATATCTCAGCTACTATTAAGGATAACAAAGGAAGAATTCAAGAAATAAAGAAAGACAATGGTGAAATGGCTACGGAGGATAAGGATATCTCTACAACCATTGTTTCCTTCTTTAGGAACTTGTTTGTTGAAGATCTTCATTCAGATGAAATATCCAGAGCGAAGATTCTTAATGTTTTTTAACCTATTATTAGCCAAGATAAAAATAGTGAACTCATAGCCATCCCTTCTAAGGAGGAGATAAACTTATCATTGATGCTATGGAAGGGGATAAAAGCCTAGGGCCAAACGATTTTCTAGGTTTCTTTTTTCAAATCTATTGGGATATTATCAAGAAAGAAGTGATTTTAGCAGTCCAAGACTTTATCCGATCTGGTAGCTTGCTCAAATAAATCAACCACACCTTTATATCTCTCATCTCAAAAAAGACGAGAGCTAAGGACCTTGGGGACTTTAGACCTATTAGCCTATGCAACACTATGTATAAGCTCATTTCAAAAATTCTAGCTTTCAGATTAAGGGAGACACTTTATAATTTCATTTCCCCAAATCAAGGGGCCTTTGTGCTTGGCAAGCAAATCCTAGACAACATAATTACTATTCATGAGATGATACACTCAGTGGAGCTCTCAGGAAAGGAGGCTATGATTGTGAAGTTGGACATGCAGAAATCCTATGATAGAATATCTTGGGATTTCTTGTACACCCTCCTAATTCGGTTGGGCTACCATTCTCACTTCATCAAAATGATCCAAGTTTACACTAAAGACATGAGTTTTTTTGTTATAATTAATGGAAAGCCCAATGGTTTCTTCAAATTTGAAAGGAGGTTAAGGCAGGGGGATCCCCTATCACCTTTCCTATATATTATAGTTGTTGAAACCTTGAGCAAGTTATGTTCTAGGGATCAGAGGGTTGGTATTATGGAAGGTATCAAAGTTGCACATGGAGTTGAAAACCAATGCCTGCAGCAGTTTGTTGATGATACATTTATTTTGGGTCAAGTTGTTGTTTAGGAAGCCAGGGCCATCAGAGGCATTACCAAACAATATGAAAAAGATATGGGGAAAAGGATAAACTTTAGAAAGAGCTCACATTTCTTCATTAATGTGGGGGAGGAACAACATAATAGAATGGCCAACATTTTCATGTGCAACATCAAGAACCTCCCTAACACTTACCTAGGAATGACCCTTTGTGTGGAAAAGTTTGAGGAAGGTTTCTGGAATAAATTAATAGAAAGATTCAATTAAAAACTAGCCTCTTGGAAAGCTACTCTGCTCTCACAAGCTGAAAAAATTCAGCTTCTTCAAAGCTGCTTACAGGGTATTGTTGTGTTCATTATGTCCATATTCACCTTACCAACTAGAGTCAAGAAAGCTATTGAAGGCATACAAAAACATTTTTTATGGACTGGATATGAGGAAAAGATAAGAATCCTGTTAGTTGCTTAGGATAAAGTCACTCAACCAAAGGATAAGGGTGGTTTGGATTAAAAAACATTCAACTCATGAATCAAGAACTTATAGCCAAGGTTGGTTGGAGATTACACAGAGAGGAGGGTACCTGGGTAAAAATCCTGAAAACGAAATATTTGCAGCCCTTTGGTGGAACTCTGGTTCTCTTCTCTTATATAGAGCTTCCTAGAGGTTCTATTTTCTAGAATAACCTCTGCCAAACCAGAAAGTTGTTGATAAAGGGAAGTAAGTGGAATCTTAGAGATGGATCTAAGATAAAATTTTGGGAGGACCCATGGATAGTGGACTGAGCCCTGAAATTGGTTGACCCATGGAATGAGCTTTGGCCTTTTTCATTCAGGATCAGGGAGAATTGGTCTATAATTATTGGGATGAAGAGAGGAAATGGATCCCCCTCCTCCCTCCTCCCCACTTCTTTGGGGATATTCAGCCCTTATAGGACTTAAATAAGAGACATAAGGATTACCATATTCCCCATGATAGAGCTCAGGATGAACTGATCTGGAGAACCATGGACACGAGGGAGTATGGTGTTAAGTCTGGTTATTTGTTAAATTTTGAACATATTGAACCCAATACTCTTTGGAGGAAGGTCTGAAATAATCATCTTATCCCAAAAATCAATATTTTCTTTTGGGAAGTTGTTAAAGGTAAGATTCTTACTATCAATAAGCTTAAAAAACAAGGAATGATCATTATCAATGGATGTGGTCTCTACAAATGTAATGAAGAGTCTATTCAGCACCTCTTCCTTGAATGTTCCTTTTCTTTTCAAGTCTTCTCTATTGTCCTTGGATTTTTTAGAGTGCATATGGTCCTTCCTGGGGATGTGGCCCTTCTGCCTAATCAATGGAGTTTCAATTTTCAGAGTATTTTGGTTAAGGAAATTTGGAAACTCCCTCTCCCTCACACGTTATGAGGGATATGGCTGGAGCGAAATAATAGGATTTTTAGGAATAAGGCTTCCAGTCTGAACAAGGTGATCAAAAAGGTGAGACAATCCCTTAAAGACAATGCTCAAATTTTAAATCCCAAACAGGCTAAAAAATTAGCCGGATTGGGAAAAAGGCATCCTTAGGAGCATGGATATCATCCCTAACAGTCCTGAGAAGAAGAGGGTTACCCAAAATATCAAATGGTTAAAGGCCCCCCGACGGCAGTTTCAAGCTCAACTTCGACAGCTCAGCCAATCTGAAGGACAATGTTGCTGGAGGAGGGGGCCTGATTCGTGATCACATGAGCAGATGCATTGGTGCCTATACAGGACCCATCGGTAATCATACCAACAACTATGCAGAAGCTAAGGCTATGCTCTGGGGGTCATGATGTGCAAATATTTGAGATTAAAATCCATCATCATTAAAGGTGATTCCTTGTGTTTGATTAATTCTCTAAGGGATCATAGTAAGTGTGGGTGGAAGCTCATAAATATTATCAAGGAAGCTCATGGCATCTTAAAATCATTTGACAAGGTAGACATCCAACACACTTACAGAGCTAGCAATAAACTCGCGGATGCCCTGAAAAACCAAGGTAATGACATGACAAACTTTATGATGTGGTCAAGGACACGTATTCCTTGGCGATCTATTAATAATTTGATGAATGATGACACGTATTAGGAGGTAGTGTAATGATGATGATCAAGATTCTTGTGCTTGGGATTTTGAAAATTCCTCTCTCTTTTTGAAAAATGCTACGACTCATTTCATTTGGCAATTACTTAAGATTTTTGAGATTGGCAACTGTTACTATGTGTTCGAAGAAGGAAAGATAGAAAGAGCCATGGGAGGTGATAGGGTCCACACCGAACCTACTTCCTTCCTTCACCTACAAAATGAATATTCTTTATGGAAGTTGTTGCACAAAGGGGGCTTCACTAGGTACATTCGTCATCTAAAAGGTAATGACCTTACGCTTTTTGTGGATTTCGGTAATCCCTAGATTGATGGGGGATTTACTTTTAGAGGGGTTCAAATTAGCGTCTCTGAAAGGTACATAGCTAAGATAATGGGTCTAAAAATGGATGGGCTTAAAATCTATAAGGATAAAACCCGTAAAAAACATGAAATTGCTACTTTTTTTAAGTTGGGGAAAACATCGTGGCCTATGATGATGATATCACCCATACCTGCCTTCCTGGTCGATGGGCTGATGTTTGTCTTGTGGTCATGAAATGATTGACCTTAGAAGGGAAATTCCAGAAAAAAAATTCACACCATCTCTCTATTCTTAATTTCTTCCATAGAGACCAGACCATGAGCTTGGCCTTATTTCTCTATATGTCATTACTTTCCATTATTGAGGACTTAAAAAAAATAAAATTGATATCCCTCTCCATCAAGGCCTGATTCTTCTAATTTTCCAAAGAAGCCAACCCATTATTCCTATTCAACCTAAGAAAAAAAGTGAACCCAAGTCGGATCATGAAACCGTGGCTTCGACCCTCAATCGTATGAGGAAAAAGAAAGGGAAAGACCCTACTAAGGGGATAGCGGATGCCATGTGAAATATGAAAAAGGGGTTTCAGAATGTGGGAGAGAGTTCTGGTAAAAGGGAACAAGATTTCATGGATTGGGAGGCTAGACTGTTGCGTGCTGAATCGACATCTGACACTACCCTAACTATTAACAAAAATCTCATACAAGAATTTAAGGAGTGTCAATGCAAGCTTGAGGTTCAGAACAAGAGAATTGGGGGTATTTAGGCTGATTTTTTTATGTGGGAACAGAGGATCTCCATTTGACAAGATCAAGTGGCCAAGGAGGATAGCAAACCCTACATGAATCTCATGCTCAGTTGTTCTGAAAGTGATGATTATGAGACTGGGGGATGTGACATGGATGCGGTGATTAAAGACAAGGAAAATGTTAGTATTAAGGAGCTCATGAACTCTCAGACTGAGGAAAAGGAGGAGAAAAGACCAAATCATGTGATCATAAAAGTTATTGGCAGGAAGGATGGTGAGCCGAGTACCAGAGCCCGTAGCAAGGCCATGGAGAACTAATGGTTGGCATTTAGCTAATCTTCTTCCTTTTTTTCTATTCGTTTCTCCTTTGGGGTTTTTTGTGAAAAAAATGTATTGGTTAATATACAAACTTTACAGTAGTTTGGCCTTGTTTTGTGGTGGTCTGTCATCAAGTCTTTTTGACTTAGCCTCCATGGCTCTTTGATGGTTTTTGTTTGAAATTGGATTCTTTTTGTACGGGGTTTTTTGGGTCCCCTTTAAAAACCATTTTTTTTATCTTATCCAAAAAAATGAAGATATTGTCATTTTAAAAGCTGAAAAAGGTGGTGCTACAATGATCTGAAATAAAAATGACTATACTAAAAAATGACAGATCATCTGAACAATAGTGAATACTCCAAAAATCTCATTTAAACCCATTAAATTACATTTTAAAAAATGTCTCAAATTCTATCAAAGAATCATCATCACATGAAGAGGTTAAAAAGAAGCTCCTAACCTCTGACCCAAGGATCCCTTAAAAGCTAATTTAAGGGCTTTTAAATATCCACAAAATTGGCAGCCCTTTTTAGGCCCATTATAAACACTATATGTTCACCAACCTGCAAATTGGTGAAATATCTTGATAACAAACTAAAAAACTCTAGTAACATGGAATCCTACATAAAAGAATCCTTGTTCTTTGTTGAAAAAATCAAATGAATTCGTATGGTAGAACATGAAGTGGCCTCGGGTCTTGTTGTCATCTCTATCTTCATGAGGATTCCTATAGAAGAAGCTATCCAAAATATAAAATTTCTCACAGACCATGAAATAGTGAAATTGGTTAGATTATGTCTCATATCAAAATTTTCCAAATTTCAAGGGGATCTGTACGAGTAAACTAGCTGAGTGGCTATGGACTCCCTACTTATTCCCATTAAAGTTGACTTATTTATGGAAAACTTTGAACAAAAAGTGTTCAATATGACACAATTACATCCCAATTGGTGGTTAGATTTGTTAATGGCTCCTATGTAATTGGTCTCATGGAAAAGAGGAAGTTTGAACAATTTGTGAATATCTCAACAATTAGTTAGATTCTGTTAAATTCACATTCAAACTTGAAGAAAATAGATCCATTCCATTTCTAGACATAATGGTGATTTAGAAATTGGATGGTGGTGTTACTGATACAATGTATAGGAAGAAAACACACACAAACCAATATCTGCATGTGAATTCTCACCACCACCCAAGCCAGAAAATGGGTATCCTAAACACACTTGTTACTAGAGCTATGTGGATGGCTAATAATAAACATATTGAGCAAGAAAAGTAAAATTTGTTTCAATAAGGCCTTCTCGAAAGTCAAAAGAAAACAAATGAGAAATAGAGAATCTTTTAATGAAATTAATGTAGAAGAACAAAAGGTGTTTCAGCCATATATTCAAGGAGTAATGGATAAATTTCCGAACATATAAAGAAATAGAACTTCCATATGGTCATTTCCTCGCTAAACAACCTTAGAAAACTCCTCAAAACATTCAAAGATCCTATTGACCCAAAATCACAAAACGAGTCTACCAAAATTTGTGTGCTTGCAGAAAGATATACATCAATGAAATAGGGAGCTCCATCCAAATAAGAATAAAATAACATCATGCATGATAGGACCCGAACATTGTCATTGGTAGAGCACATAATGTCAAACATCCCATTAAAATAGAAGATATGAGAATCCTTGCTAAGGTTAATAATTGGTCCAGAAGAAGAATAAGAGAGGTAATTGACATCATAAAAAACATTAATTTTACTAAATTTTGATGATGGTTAAACAATTAGTAGAATATGGATGTCACCTCTCCTAAAATAATAACAACATGGACTCCTTACTAATTGTTGAAGAAGGTTACATTGTGACATTTTCGTGTTTAAAGGTGGTTGGTCGACTTGGTAAACATAATTATTTTTTAGAATTATAGTTTGTATTTATTAATGAAGAGGAGATTGATTAATAATTTGCATCATTTTATCCTAATGGTGAGTCTTATTAGAAGCTTAAAATGTTGACATAAAAAATCATCATCACCTCTTCCCCAGTGGATGCTAATAATAAATTGTACATTGTTTTTCTATCTCTGAGTCTCGATTCCCCACATTCATCAGGTTTTCTTGACAAATTAGGGTTTCAAAGTTGTCAAGTAGTTTTGTAATTAAATTACAAATTACTCTTCTACCTCTAAGTTCCAATTCCCTACCTTTGTTGGGTTTCCAAGGAATCGAGGTTTCAAAGATACAATACAAGTGGGAAAAGAAAATTCAAATTGGTTGTTTGCCTTACACTTTTGATTCCTCCCCTTCTTGGGGAGTCATGGTTTCAGATATCCAAAGCATATGTGAAATCAAATCATAAATTGTTCCTTCAACTTTGAGTTCCAATTCCCTATCTTTATATGGTTTTCAAGGAATCCGGGCTTCGAAGATCAAGTTGAAATATCAAAATTCATTATGTTTTCAATGAATTGGAGTTTTGAAGATCTGGTGTAGTTGGGATAAAAAATCACAAATATAAATGTAATAATTAAATATATATTAAACATGTGTTCTTCATGATTTTGGAAAATTTCTTGTGGTATATTATTGATGCAATTTTTGTGTGTTTCCTATTTTACATTTTAGATGGTGGGTGTAGGGGATGCAATGTACTGATTGTGACAATATGATTGCCTTATCGCAACAGGATATTAGGTAGATGTAGGATAATGGGGGTCAAAAGGGGGGGTATAAGTAGCCACCTTTTTTTATTAAAAATAACAATATGTGGCCTTGGAGAGACTTTTAGAGGCACCTAATCAAATAATTTTGTGATGATGTAAGAAGATAAATTGTGACACTTTGAATCTAGTTTCTAAACATGTGACATTTTGAATATAGTTTCTAATTATGTACTTTTTTGCAATACCCAAATGAGATAAGTATGTGAAATTTACTAATTTCTAACAGTGACATGCTAAGTTTTTTTTGAAAATACAAGAAAAGAGCATGTGTACGAACACACTCTTTTGGAGAAAATGAATGAAATTTCATACAAGGATTCTTAAAATGTTGAATATTTTTGACAATAAATTTTTAGTCTTTTTTATTCTAAATGATTTTACAAGTCAAAAAAGAAGGAAAAATGAAAACGCAAGTGTACGAACACAACTTTTTGAGGTTAGTTTCATATATTTAATTTATTTATTTAAACAATATCCAACAATGAGTAGATTGTTGAGATATAAGTGTTGTAGTCTGTTACTTGATTGTCAAAAATTATTAAACTATTGGTAACGTTAATGAATCAATCACAACAAGTAACATTATGTAGAACTTATGTAGTATATTTTGGAAATAATTTTTATTTTTTTGAATCTACTAGATTCTCACCTCTACAAACTCATAATTTAAAAAAAAAAACAGAAAAGTTACGGAAATTTTGGGCCTATAAAAGCGAAAAAATGTTCAAAATCCTCAAAAAGCCTTATTGGTTGATCAAACGCGGGTCCAACCCTAAGGTTTGATTTCCAAATCCAAAATCCATTGGTGTTTAAGAGGGATTTTTTTTTTTTTGAAAAAAACACAAAGGGCATACAAGGGTGTACACCCTCTATGAAGGGTTTATGATAGTTATAGAGAGAGAATGCCCTTTGTAAATGGTAAGCGCATTGATGTTTTTTTTCAATTCAACTTCCTGTTTTGCTACTACATATGTAAATGGTGTATGTACTTTTGTAAAGGAAATACCTTTGTAGATTTATAACAAAAGCACAAAATGAATATTTACTTTACCATTTTCACTACAAATTTCACACTTTACGAGTTTTGAACTTGCTCTGTACATAACAGGCATCTAAATTCTCTATTTTATCTAGTTTGAAACATGAAAATTGATTTTTTTGTTAGAATTTTCATCCTCATTGAATTTCAAAGCATAAAAATTGACCATGGGGTCTAGTAGTCATCATCAAAGATGAATTAAAGAGAAAACAAATGAAGAACATGAAGTTCAAAGAGAAAGAAAAAATAAAATACAAGCACTTAGGAGAGCAAAGAAAAAAGGTTCTAATGAAGGCCAAGGTACTTCTTCTATAATAAACAATTTTTCTATTGAAAATAACATGTATAATTCAATATAATTGAATTTACAAACATCATCAACTAAGGGTGGAGAAGAAAATATAGTGCTAGATGATGAAAATGAATATGGTGGACATAGTAATGATTTTTTAATGAATGATGAAACACATGGAGAAACATAAGGTAATGAAACATTTATCCTTAATGAAGTATTGGAGCATGATTATACAATGAATTTGCATGATGATCATATAATGAATCCAGTTCAACTTGTTCCAAATGAAGAACACTTTAATACTACCCTAGTAGAGTTAGATGTTGACTTAAACACACATCCCACTCATATAGTTGAAGCAATATCACCATCACTTATAAGAAATGATGTCTTACCTAGGTCCACTCCTCCATTCAAGATAATTGGAAGAACACCAAGATATTTGATTGAAATAGATGAAAATATATTAGAACCCATAGAAGGTAAAATGTCAAAACGTACAACTAGACATCACGCTAAATAAGTATGGAACTATGCATTTGAAAAGAAAACACATACATAATGATGTCAATTATTGTTTGAAATTATGAATATAAAAAAATGAGGCCTATGATGCATACTTTAGGGTTGAGAACAAGCAAAATAGAGGGAATAAATAATGCAACTGTAAAGAATCTAAATGAAGCATTTAATTCAATATGTAAAACTAGTTGAAATAAAGATAGTAATGCTGCAATATGAATATTAACCGAGTCTACTATGAGAAAGGTAACAAGTACACATCAATTTGTAAATGAAACAAGTACAAACCTAAAATTGAATATGAAACCTTTATATAGAGTTGTAGGAAGAAGAACAAAATTAGATGATCCTTTAGTCACAGAGTGTTGGGCATTTATTAGTATACCGTAAAGAAAATACAAGGCATTAGCAAAAGCAATGATACATTTGATTGAAAAACTTTGGAATGAGAACACAAGGTTCTCACCTAATCTTAATGGTTTATTAGGAAGAAGAAAAGGATTTAAAAATCGTGAGCCACATCCAAAACAAAACTCTATAATAAGTTTCTTGAATAATATAAGGATCAATTGAGGTTTAGCCAAAGGTCATTTGAGATGTGTAAGCCATTTTATGTCAAAACAAACAAAACATGACCACTTATTATTGTAAGGTCTATATTGAATTTTCTATGCCTTTTGATATTTTTTCTATATACATTGTACTTTACATACTGACAATAGTATGCGAGAATGTAGGGTACCTTCTCCACCAAAATATGCAAAAGAAAAGTTCCGAGTCTTTTTTGGGAAAAAATTTATGAACAATTTTATTTTACCTAAAAATATTTAGACAAAACATGTAATAACTGTGGCATCATGTCCCGTTGGAGTGGTCGTGTACATGATCAGTAAACTAACATTGATCCCATGTATAAATAGTTTAGCAAAATGAATCAAGTTTACAAATAATCATTTTCCTGATTTTAATGAATAGGAATTGATTAAAAATCATATCCAAATTGTTTTAAATGTGTTTAAATATAGAATCAAAATTGATTATAAACCCATTCATTTCCAGTTGAACATTCAAATAGATCAAATATGATTTCCCGTAAATGTGTAAAAGTGTGACTATTGCATCAAAATCATTTAAATATTGATTTAAATAAAAAAAATATTAATGCAAAATCAAAACGCACAACACCAATGTGATAGCGGAGTTTTTTAGTTAGCTACATCTCTGGGATTACTAAAAACACAATATGGTCCATTAAAATATCATTTGCAAATACAAATAATAATCTCACAAATAAAAATGGACCTTAAACCTAAAAATTGAGCTGAAAATCAGATGTTAAGACTATGAACCCTGTTAGTAATTGTCTCAAAATATATTTGTGGCTCTGCAAGGTTTTCTTTCTAAAAATGAGCTTCTATTTCTCAAAAAAGTGTGTGTACAAACTCCATAACATACTAAAACTACTTCATGAATTACACTTTGAGATTATGCAAACATCCCTACAGAAAGAAGGTCAAAAATCTCTGATGAAAATATGTTATAGTCTCCCCATGGCCACCAAATAGGATCTCTTGACTAACACCTCTACATTGCTAACACAATCAAATTATAGACCTTGTTTAAATAACAACTTAACCCCTACACATCACTTACAACTAGCAGGAAAGTTGGTTAGGGCACTTATCCTTTTGCCCAAAGGTCGTGGGTTTGAATCCCCCTCCAAACGACCTCCATTTTGCTTATGGATGGGAATAAATCCCACATGCGGTGGGTGACAAAGTTAAATAGGCTTAAAATGGCTTGTCGTGGATCTGTTTAACCTTGTTTGTGACCACATCCTCCATTGTTTTTCCAAAATTTGAGTTGGAACCTTGCTTGTGTGGCCCGATCCCGTGGCAACTCAACTCTTCACGTCCAATTCGGGAAGTTTGGTAACATGCGAGCCCACCTGGCTAGGCCTGTGACTCAGTTGCATGGAAAGTCAGTGGATATGTATAGGGCTCGACTATGGTGACTGTTGTCGAGTTTATCTGAATAATGCATACAACTCATCAAGTTGGTGCTAATAATTATATTAGAACATTCAGTGTCTCGGCTAGGTGGTGCTTGGAGAGTGTGAAATGTGGATATACCCATAAATTCCACTTTTCCTCCTTCGAGCCTCCTATGTGTCAACCAGAAAATACACCAAATAATATAGTGCAAATGGAATAGTGAACACCACCAATAATAAAACGGTGGTTGGGTCTCCTTTCGAAACAAGAGTAGACTCCACTGTTGAAACCCAAATTTCTTCCACACATCTATCGAAGACCGGAGTATAAAAATGTGACATGATTTTTTCCCTACTCTGCTTATACATCACCACTTGTCGACTTGTGATAGGTCAATCGGCTATTCACTGTGCTCATCGAGGTACTTGTGCATCATCTTCCTACTAATCGTGCGTGGGCTATATTTTGTGCATATAATATCTGTTTTAACCCATTCAAAATGTGACAAAAAGCTTAATCTGAGATATTCCATAAGGAATGAGTACTGTGAACTTTTGAGAACATTTGTTTACCTTAAATTACCTCCATATCAATACATGAGGAAAATACACATTTGGTTGGAAAGTAATTGCTGATTTTGTAGCACCCACCCATGTGGGACCCAAACATAAGACCAAAATATACTAGGATAATTTTATTTGACTCACATTACTTGTTACAAGACAATACATGGATTACTCACCTAACTCCACACAACATGTGACATCAGCACAAACATGAACCCACCCAAACAACATGCAGGGCATGCAATAACAAGACAACAAAAGACACAATTCAATGTCACATGTTTATAACGAATGGATACAAAACCATGACCCAACCAAGAATTACATATCACCCATGGGTACCTTCCACATTACCTTGTTTTAAAGGTTACATCTCATTATGTTCATATTTCATTATTTAACCTTAATGATTTTGGGAGTACTTAACATGAAAGCACACATTATTCCCTTTTTTTGGAGACCACATTCCTTTTGGTTCAATTATTACTTAGCTTATGTTGGTTACATCCAATTTAGTTTGTTTGCCTTATCATTAATACAACATATAACTTGATTGATTATTGTTTCTTCACATTTATACATTAAGTTTTGATTCCCAAGATTAGAAATTGTGCTTTCTCTGATATTTGTTTTCGAAAGGGGAAAATCACATCTACCTTCACAACACAAGAAAGGTTTATTACGCGGAAATAATAATCTCCATGGTACTTATAATTCATAGCTTGACATCACAAGGGTACATTCTCAAACAATTCAACAAGCTACAAACTCCTTTTGTGAAAAGATTTTTTTCACGAATATCTTTAAAAAAATATACACTAATTGATTCCCATCTCAATTTCCATTAATTTGTAAAACTCAATGTTAGTTATAAACATTTTCAACACATAAATGCCACACAACACTCATTCATAGACTATGGGTTCATTTCTTAAAGAGCATGGTTGATCGTCCTTTTACTTATTTTTCATTGCGAGGGAAAATATCGCATGATGATTATGATGTACTTTTCGTACTATGTTTTCTAATGACGTATCAATTTTCTGCTAAAGTTATTTTTTTTTAAAGAGATATATCTTTCATAATGAATAATCATTAACATAATTATGTATGTTGTTGCTACTAAAAGACAACAACGTTTATCACATTAGTGTATCTAAGTCTATTAGTACAATACTATAATATATTGTTTCATCTTACTCCTTTCATTGTTTTACAAATGTTTACGACTTTATCATTAATTCATAATGTCATCATAAAGCAATTTTGTAACACATTATAACTTTGATTGTAATAATTGCTCTTCTAAAATCAGCGGTACAAAATTAACATTTTACGCAATCACAATGATACAAACAACAATAATTAATTAATAATTAATAACAACAGTACATAGTCATAAAGTGATTATCAAGGATAATCATCAATTACATCAGGCTCAATTGCCTCACAATATTTGTGAAGTAATAGTTTCGCATTTAATCTAAGTACAAAAATTGATATTACATTCATCGAAACATAATAGTAATAATTAATGCATGATGAGTCACGAGTTATCCAATTCTTTAATCACTTTGCAATACTACTTAGTCCTACAAGCTGTAAGAAAAATAATAATGTATGCATGGTCAGTTCATCAAACTAGCATGAACTATCAACTTAAATCTTGTTGCTTCATTAGGAAATAAAGAATATAAACTTGGTTATTTATCCTCTATAATTGTTATTACTCAAATCAATAATCATATTATTGACCAACAAGTAATAAAGTGTTTTATACTTTAAGACAACAATGAACAACTAAATTATAACAATTGTCTAATACAATCTGGCAAACCATTCAAGTGATAATATTTAATAACTAGTTCATTTCATAACCACACACAATTCCCTTCTCATTGTAATTTGAAATGATTAACCATTATTATTAAAATGCAATTATAAGAATTCTATAACCATATTAACAAGGATAAGGAAACTTATATTAAGTCATAAAGAGTCCTATAACAAGCAACCCCAACTTAGCTTATAAATAGGTTCAAATACAACCTCCTTCATAAGAAATATTATCACTTGGATCTAATGATCTTAACGAAACATTCAAATATAGGTTAGTGGCTCAATCGAGCTCTACAGGTCTCAACCCCAACAATCAAGAGTAGGGTAAAAATCCTAAGGATTAACAACTTAAAACATAGTAAGTCAATAGGTACAGTTTACAACATAACTATACTATTACCTATCTCAAAGGTGATCCTTTAAGAAAACCGCTACTCATTAAGCTTTGCGAGCTCATGAGATCTCTACAGTTTGCACCCCACTCTCACAAGGGGAAGTTACAGATTGTAATAAGTACAAATATGTAAAATATGAATTAAAAGATGGACAAGATTCATCAAGACGTGAGTTGGTTATAACGCAAGTACATGTATCATATTTCATAGTACAATTTAAGAACATTATTTACTAGTATGCAAGACACACACACTGAGTGTGGTTTTTGGATAGGCAATTTAGGATATTCAAAGACAACTTCCCTATTGGGACCATTGTTTCAGTTGTAGATTTTGCTGAAAATTATACACTACAACCACAAAATGAGGTTTAATCCCACTAATGTTTTTCAATTCAAGTTTCTATTTTTTTACATATTACATTTAGACATACACCTTATAACATAGATAATGCTATAAATATTTCAAGAGATTGCCATTTTTATATTAGTGATTACATATCACATTCCCCATAGTTCTTCCAAGGTTCTTTTGAGATGTTTTATAGGAATTTGAATGTTAGAGATATCATGTTCAATCAACGCTACATTTAGTCAAAAAATTGTGCATTTCAACTTAAGAATTCTCACATGTTTTATTGGTTGAGCAAGATACATGTGAATGATGGAGTTCAACAATTTTTTATTTTATTTGAGGTTGAACATGGAAAGGGGAGCATAATGTTTCTAGATCATGTGTAAAAAGGGCCTTGAAAAGAGAGGAGTTAAAGTACAATAATGGTGTAAAATTAATTGAAGCTACAACTATTGTAAATTGGTGTAATGAAACATTATCAAGTGCATCAAAAAAATATTCTCATGTGAAAAGATTCATCTGGTTAATTAAGGAAAAAAAGAAGGCAATGTATGAAGATTGCAACACATTAATTGGATTGAGAGATTTCCTCTCATTTCAAAGTTTTGATTCTAGTTCCTAGACTATTTATACTAGGATCATGGCATGTTTTTGTTTAGCTTATATGGATTTTGATTGGGATGAGTGTCATTCAAAAGAATGGGTTTATGAACGGTGTTGTAGGCGCCTTAGGCTTTTAGAGACCGAGCAACCATCACAAACATCAGGGGATAATGAAATGGTATCATCAACTAATTTTGATCACATCTCAAATCTTGTGGAACAAGGTAAATTATTATTACAACAAATATTTATGGAAAGTTCGTGAATTTGATCATAAAGTGATGTTTGAAAGCCTTGAAGTGAGAATTGATCCATAAGGATTATTGGAATGACATAGTAATGTTAGTTTTCAAGTATTTTAATATTTTAAATAATGTTAGTTTTCAAGTATTTTAATATTTTAAATAAGTAATGTTAAATTAACTTAAGTTTATGCCTTAAGCAATATAAAAACTCTTATTGATAGAGATTAAAATAAGTCAAAAATTCACCAAATACTTAGTTTGGTGTTTTGGTGTGGACTTACATTTGTAAGTTAGCTTACTATATATTGAGACCCACTCGGGAAGGGCATGCCTATGCCAAGTAATCCCAAACCTCGCCTTAAGAGAGGTTAAACTAGGTCAAAATCAATAAGTGACTTGCCAAGCACCCGATTTTGTGTTTTGATGTGGATTTACATTCATAAGTTATCTTACCTGAGATTAAGACCCACATGGGAAGGGCATGTCAAAAAATCTGAAACCTCACATTAAGAGAGGTTAGAATAAGTCAAAAAATTAGTAAGTGACTCACCAAACAACTCATGGTACCAAAGGTATGATTCCCACACATCTGGGTGGACTAGTATACATTATTAGAGGTTTCATTTCACTATCCAAGTATCCTAGACCTTCCTAGCTACATCGGTCAAGCAACGTCTCTTAAGATACCTGAGACCAAAAAAATTTCAAACTTTGATGGGAAAGTTCTCACAAACCATGGCACATATGAACCTCACATCTATACCTACAACTCAATGTTGGGCACATGTACATAAGGCTCTTTTGTTATTTGAGCTGTTATTTTTCCATATTATGTGTGTTTCCAATTGAATGTATGAATTGGTCTAGTATAATTGAATGATTACTTGGTTATATATCATCATGTGTCTGCATGATAACATCTTGAAAAGCAACACAAAGGAGGGACCTGGTAGCTACGCACACTTCAAGTAAACATTCAATTTTTCTAAATGAGATGCCAACGCGCCTAGTGTATTGTTGGGAAATAAAAGACTAAAACCTTCTCTCATGGATCATAGTTAGTCCTTATTTAAGAACTTGGGAAGTGGAAATTGAACCATTTTAAGAAGTTCCTAGATACAACCATCTTAATAGTATCCCACATATCCAAAATGTGTCCTCAAAATATGCACTCTTCTCAATATACTAAAACTTGCTCATTGATTAATCTTCAAGACTTTATTTGATATACAAATATTCAATGCTCAAGAATGATCTAGATTAGTCTAGACATACCTAAAGACACACTTTTTGGTCACATGATTGAATCAGGAATGTCAAGTCATCCAGCCTCATTAAAAATCACTATAGGCTCTCATACTATCCGTGGATTAGCCCTCCTAATTTTATTCCATGAATGCAAAAAATAATATAATATTACTATGACTCAAGTCTTACTAATATAAGATTCTCTAACACCCTATTCATCCCCTTACTAGAATATCTGCAAGAGCATTAGACAACCAAATCGAATTACTCACGTCGGATGTTCTTTCCCAAAAGAGTCCTGAATGTAAGTATTTAGTTGATCTTTATTCCTCTTATTTAGAATTGCTTATGATGCTAATAGCTAGACATCTACATAAAACTATAAAATTTATTTCCATGCAAACTTGCTTTAAAAAATAAATTGGATTAACCCTTTATCTCAATTGTAGATTAATTGAATGCAAAATTTTATGATATACAACTGCTAGATACACTGTGAAATCCCAACTCCAATGAGCTCTTTTAAAAAAACTTCCTCTAGTCTTCTTAGAGAGTTTGAAAAGGAGCTTAGCTAGGGTTTATGATCTGATATCAAGATGTGATGAACTCAGAAAATCTATTGAACAAGGGGTGGTAGGTGTTGTCAATGCTTAGAATAAAATTTTTAGGTCAGGAAATGGGCTAGACACAAGTGCGTGGACTGGGTTACTATTCGTCTTCAGGTGCTAGATTTTGCTACTGGTCGCTTCTCAAAGCTCCTAAAGACTCCATACATGCTCAAAAGTGGTTTGATCTTTATGGTGTGTCACCTTCTATGTGTCATCGGAAAGAGTTACATTGCTTTATCACATGTACTCCTAAAAGCATCTTTGATTGAAAAATGTACATAAGTAACCTCACAATATTAACTAGAAGTTTCACTCTACAAAACCCTCAAAACTGCATCAAATATAAAAATAAAGATTGCACACCGTGGGGAGTCCCTGCTCTTGACTGTGAATTACTAGTCACCCGACATAGTGAATCCTTGATAATTTTATTGAATGTTACACTACATGGTCAAACTTCATCTCAGTTCACTGAATGAGTGTTTGAGCTTGAATTGTGCCCTAGGATGCCATTCTGTGCAAGATTGCACTAGATCTAGCTAGTCTTCGCCATTTTCTAACCGATATGGAAATGTGTTTATAAAATAGAATGAAATTCTCCTAATATGCTCTATATAGTGTATGCACAAATTTTAAAGGTCTTCATAAACACCTTGAATTGATCCCCCCTATATGGATGCCTCATTGCAGTGTTCTTAGATGTCAATAATAGGACTACCCAAATAAGTCTGTTTAGAGCTTGGTCATTCAAGGCTTTGAACACATAACTATGTGACTGTCATAGTGATTCCCTTGGACTGAATTTCATAATTGAAACTTGGAAGAGTTAACCCACTTCTAAGAAAATAAGATATGTCCAAAACCTTAATTCAGACGCCCAAAAATAGTGAATAAGGTAGAAATAGGGCTAGGGGCACTGTATGCACCCAAAATTTCATGTGTTACATTGTTGGAAAATGGGTACAAAAGTCCCCAATGATGATTCAAGTCCTTTCAAGAAGGTGTTCGAGATCCAAATCCCATTCACAGTGTATATTTTTTTCCTAGACATCTTTACTTATCATTTCCATGCTTTTACTAGCTCTCTTCCTCTTTCTGCACATGTTTTGGCCTTTAGTACTAGGACCACCACCCTGCCTGGGTGGAGGTTTTGAAACCACCACCCAAAATAAGGTGGCGGTCCTGAGACCGTCACCCTGCGCAGGGCGGTGTTCCTGAATGAATTTTCTAGATTCCATCATGTGTGTTTTAACATGTGACGATTCACTTAACTTAACTTTTAGCATGCATCTGTGGGCCAAATTGTCTAAAAATAGTTTTGATTACTTGGTTCTCCTTCCCTCTTCTATTTTTTCATGTGTTTTAGTTAGTTGGAATTGCCTTTTCTTGCCTTGTGCATGAAGGCACATCCCATCCTCAATTATTATATATTCCATGCTTGTATTCAAGTAAAAGGTTTTGAGAATTTTTGTGTATCTTGCATTATATTTCTGGCACAATCTTGCTAGAAATTGCATAACCAAGCTCAGATATCTTGTGCTATCTCTCTTCTACTTGCATTACATCTAGATTTCCTTCAAGCTTACATTTCTCAAGCACCATCCTCCTGCTGATGTTCTTAGAGTCCCAATCCCTTGGACTCATATGAACACTTAGAGAAAGAAAGGAACAAACTAAGGGGATGAATACAGATATAACTAGATTTTCCAAAGCTCTTGCTTATCCAAGTTAGAATTGTTTTTGTTTTGCTTTATTTGTTAAATTGTCAAATTTAAATCACTAGTTTTAATTACATATCAAATAGAGTAAAAAATTGTTCATTTCAATAGGTTAGGCAATCACAAGTAGATCAAAACATTAGAAAGTTTTCTCTTTAACATTACCAAGGAAGTTGTGGGGAATAATATCCCTTTCTAGGTCATGATTTGTTCTTCACCTCCGAGGTAGGGTTTGAAGGGTTTTGATTGGATTAGGTTATTTGTTTTAGGTTAGATTCACATATCTACACAAGTAACCAAATACATTCGGATGATTACTTGTCTTTAGTTTATTTATTAGATTCGAATGCATTTCTTAAAAATTAGAAAAGATAAAAAATATTTCCTTTGATATATTAGTTTGCTTTTATTGCTTTGATCTGATATATTGTGAAAACATCCAAAAACATATATTAGATTTCCTATCAGTAATTAGTTTGTCTTATCAAAATCACTTTCATTTCATTTTGCATGACCATCAATGGTCCACAACAAGAGAAATACTGTACATTTGTGATCCCTTGGTCCCACAACCCAACAGGCCATGGAATTGATAACTAATATTGATACAAGTTTACATTTGAACAGTCTTACACACACCTGCTAACTTTTCACTGAGAAAATAGAACAACTAAAAACATGCTAAACATCACTGCTAATCAAGCCTATGATTATTAGACTACTCCTGGAAATAGGGTTTGATTATGCACATGACCATACAAGGGCCACAACCTCCATGAGTCTTTGGTTGTGATCCTTAGGTCCCACACCCAACGGGCCTACTGACCAATTAGACATTAACACTAGTTTGTGTAAATTAGTATTCAAATCTTCACCACTTCCACCTAGAAATTATTGCATAACAATTTCTACTTATTGAACATAACATCCAATCAGGCTAAGAATTTCTGGACTAGACTAGAAAATCACCCGTAGTCCCTATGGCTCCACTACGTCTCTCGTTCTCACTTCCATGACCTTGTATGGAAATCCATACGAGGCACCCGCATGTCACTTTCCACATGTTCAACAACCAATAAACAGAATCTCGGCAGAGATCGATATCGATTAGAGTCTCTGAGTGCCTATTATATCAAATCGAGCCATCACACCACTTCGGGTTAGGAGAGCATTCTTCGCCTTAGACTCGTAGATCCCGATATTGCGTGTTGAAGATCTAAGATTGCCCAATTAGCTTGATCGCCATCACTACACTCACATCCACTTCATTCTACACTAGTCGAATGTCTCGGCACAACCTCAAGAGGTCGGGTGCGAAGAAGGTCACATGTTGATTTTATATCATACAAATTGGTGAACCTGATGTGAAGAGATAGTCTCTAAAGGTTTCTAAATGCTTCATCCATCCTTTATTATGCGGGTATTCTTATACCCTTCCAAATATTTTGGGATACAAAGAGTACGGTTCAACCCATCTCAGGTTTTGATATGTACAACTACCAAATAGGTATACCACAACAATCACCTTCACTCTCAACGTGGACAGACAACTACTCAACTGCTTAAAAACCTCTTAATTCAGGTAGCCAATGTTGGTTCCTCTTACGTATTGAGGAACTTTACCAATTCACACAAATTATCCTCACAAATAATCAATTTCAAACAACATGAATTTCAAATTGGTGAAAGTAATTTCATCTCCTTGGGTATTGTTTTGACAACTTAGCATGCAATTAGACCAACTCTCCACATCTAGATGAGTATTACTTAGCACGATATGTTAGGAGTGAACAACACTTCCAGAATATGAACAAGCTTTCAATAGGTTGCAAGGACAAGGTGATGTTATTCTCCAAAACAATAACACTACCCCTCCACCAACTGAAAACATTGCTAATGAGGGGTGGCATAGCATAGTGAACAATTCATAGCAGGATACCACACTCCTCAACAACCTCCAAGGGTTCAACTAAAGGCACCTAAGAAAAGCACCACCCCATCAACGGGTGATGTCATCTCAGCATTTGGTAGACAAAGTCAAGGAGCTACAGATTTCCCAAAATGCTCAAAGTTCATACATAGGGAAAGCAAGAACTTCTCCCTATCTGTAGAATTACGGATAAATACCTACTACATAGAATCCTCTAGTTTATATGGGTGCTTCAAACCCTGGAGATTTGCTGACTGGGATGGGCACCTTGGGTATGCCCCCTCATACCACATATGGATATCTATAACAGGACACCAGCTGGAAGTGCATTCTCAAATGCCATACTAGCTGGAAATACAACATTCCCTGGCTTCGTGCCTTCAATTCCACATCAAAGTAATCAACCCCCTACGTACACATGTATTCTAAATCTCCACAGGGTGATATGTACACTTACCCAGGTCCATATGGAAAACCAAAAGGGATTCCATATGCCCCAAAAAATGTTTACACTGTCCCATTTCAGAAACCAATGTAACCTCCACCTCCCCAATAAGGATCTTCAATGGTGGAAACATATGCAATGGGGACCTATTCTGAATATCTTAAGGATCCTCTAGACTTCTCCATCCAAACAGTCATGCTCCCAAGACCCTTTCCCAATCTTCCAAAATTCAAAGGGGAGGGCGATCCTAACGCCCACATCAAAGTTTACGTAATGGCCATTCGAGAGATGCTTCTATGGGACATATTTGTTATGAAGATTTTCCCTAAGATGCTAGAAGGTATTGCTCTCTATTGGTATTATAGGATACTAGAGGCTTTAATACACTCATTCAATAAAATCATATCAAAATTTATCAAGGATTTTGATATGAACAAACTTTTGAGAATATGAATTAGGGAATTCCTTCATATCAAGCAAGAGCACAAGGAATCCACAACTCACTTCATTCAAAGGTGGCAACAGGTTCTCTACTCCTCTTCAAACACTCCAAATATGGATCAGATGGAACTTTGTGATTTTTCCTCCACTCCCTTAATATGGAAACAAAGGAAGAGGTTAAAAATTTCCCACTAAGGAGCTATGAAGAGGTGCTAGAGGGTGCTCTTCAAATTGACCAAGAAACCATTGACAGTGGTCGTAAGACTTACGGAAAAAATGGAAAGTTATTCATCCCTAATCAAAATAACCCGGTTAATCCAATAACATACAAACAATAATCAAGGGCCCAAGGTCCTTAATAAGAACCATGGAGTCACGATGGATGGAGTTACTGACCAGCCCAAGAAGCCTAATGTTGTTAGTCCTCCCAATATGAATGCTACCAATAACAACAATAATGACAACAATCAAATAAATAATAACTTCTCACCCTCAGTCAACGATGTAGATTTTAACCATAAACAACAACAAAAAAAACCTCAACAATCAAGACAAACACATACACAAGGCCCTAACCAATACCCAGGAGGGTATCAAACGAATTCCAAAACCAAGGGCAAGGGTTCCCAAATTTTAACTATAACAATCAACAACTAAACAATAATCATAGTTTCAGACCACAACAAGGTACAAACCAAAGGCCTTGAGATTATGATCCTAATTTATATTGCAGTTTCCATAGGGTTCATAGGCATGACGTAAGAACGTGTTGTGATTGTAACATTTTTTTACACTTGTTTCTAGAGGATCAAAGACAGTTATTTGTTGACATGTTTTTGGAAAACCCAATAGTGCCAACTCAGAACACCTATATGGGACCGGTAACCCCTTATAACACACCACTCAGAATCTTTAATGATCCTCTCCCCATGCATCCAAATGATGGTAGAATAGATCCCAATGGTTCAAACAAAGGTATTGTAATAGGGACCCATGATCACAAAGCCTCAACTTTGTCAAACCCACAAGTGGCACCTCCTTTGGATGGTCACCAAAAAAAAAAATTGTGGGGTTGGTGGAGTTGGACATTAAACCTCAAATTAACGCTGACACTAGGACCAAAGACTATTCTTCGTAACCAATCTTGATCTACGTGACTATATTGGATGACATTTGTGATATGCTAAGAAAGCTAGTAGGAGCTTATGACTTGATTAATGACTTAACTAAGAACTTTCTCTCACATTTCCTTCTTGGATCTATTAAATAATTCCCTTGCTCAGAGATCCACTCTACTAGAAGCACTAATCTTGGTCATTTGATTAACGTCACCCCTCCTCTGGAAGCACAAATAAACCATGTGGACTTTGATGTCTATCCACTAGGGCAGCCTGAAAGAGATGTTGGATTTATATTCGACATCAGCAAGATGTCCACGGATGCTAAAATAGCTCATAGAGGTGATCCAACATTCTTCTTAAAATTATGGATTTACAACAATTATGTAAAGGGTGCAATGATTTATGATGGGGAAACAATAAACATAGTCCCCTTCTCTTTCCTTCAAAAGCTAGGTTATAGAGAGACCAATTTACTCTTCAACATGAAACACATTGAGAGGCTATGACAAACTTAAGGAAACGTCAATCAGAACTATAGTGTTTCCAGTCACCCTTGGGCCTAAGACGGTACTAACTGAGTTTTACATTATAGATTGGGAAACCAACTATAATATGATCCTTGGCTATCCTTGGATTCATCACATGAAGGAAATTCCCTCCACATTTGTTTTAAGAAGTCAAATTCCTACATTTAGGGAAGGTCTTTATGGCGCAGAGTGATCCAAAACCTTTTGACATACATCTAGATAACTTAAAGAAGAGGCCAGGGGTCCATTTTGAATTTGAGCTTCCTACAAATCAGTTAAACAAACCTACAAGTTCAACACCAGAAGAAAAGCTGGTTCCTACAACAGAGTTAGAAGTCATGAGGCTGATCGAAGGCATTTCGACTGTCAAAGATGAAACCGTCATCGTAGAGACAATATCATTAGGAAAAAAACAAATATTGTCAAGCTATTGGAGAAGGATTTACCTATCCTTCTTCCATTCGATTCTATGGGTATGGGACATACCCTGGGACTCGGTTCTCTTCCACTAGATGAGGTTTGTATGGTTGAAGTAACTGAGGTAAAGGAGGAAGATTCAAAGGATGATCCAACATCCATTTTTCCAAGAAACTATTGGAATCTCCATTTTGATGGAGCCAAGTGTCATTTTGGTGCTGGGGCAGGTGTGATCCTTACCTCTCCCGAGGGAAGGATTTTTCCTTTTTCCTTCAAGTTAAACTTTGAATGCACAAATAATGGGGCTGAATACAAAGCCCTTCTACTTGGTCTCATTGTAGCCAAAAGAATGGGTGCTCTTAATATTAGGGTGATAGGGTGATTCACAACTTGTTGCAAATTAGATATCTGAGGTATATGAGACTAGAGCTGAGCATTTACAACTCTACAAAATAACAGTGTTAAATATAACAAAGGGGTTTGACTTCATATCGATTGAAGTAATTATGTGAGAGTAGAACCTCCTTGTAGACTCAATATCAACTTCCACTTCTCGCTTTACTCCAAGCAGTAAGTTAGAAGATAAAAACTTCACAGTCTCGGTTCATGCTGAAACTTATGTTTGTAAGACATCGGTAACTCCAACATTGACATACATAGATACTGAGAGTGAGTATATCATTGCAAATCACATTGACATTGAAAAAGAAACTCTAGGATATCTAAATGCTCTGACAGAATTACATCTTACTCATCACGAGGTTGATCTTTCCCTAATTCCACACTCTTCCTCCTATTTTGGAAATCCCATGATAGAATCTTCCCCTGGGAAGGAACTCGAAATTTATGAGGTAGGAGAAGAAGGGAATTTAGTGTTTCCTCCAGCCCCACCTGAGTTTGAGGAAGGAACATGCTTCCCTAATCGAGGGAAAAATTGATATAAATATCGGGACCTCCAAAAATCTTGAAACTAGGATCCTCTTTAACTCCTGAGGAAGTTGAAATACACACTCGTATCCTCAAAGAGAATCAAAGAGATTTCATGTTTAGCTACAAGGAAATGACGGGAATTGCATCACACATTACAATGCACAATCTTGTCACCAAGCTAGATGCTAAGCCAATTAAGAAAAATTCAAGGCCCATGAAGCCAAATGTGGCCCTCATGGTGAAGGAAGAAGTGATGAAACTCCTCTAAGTAGGGTTCATCAAGCTAGTTGACTACTCACAATGGGTGTCTAATATAGTCCCCATGTCCAAAAAAAGAATCGAAAGATTCATATTTGTATAGAATTTTGGGATATCAATAAGGATTGTCCCAAAGATGATTTCCCATTACCATCCATCAATGTTATTTTTGACACTAACAACTCAGTTTTGAGTTTTTGTCTCTCATGGATGGGTTTTATGGGTACAATCAAATAAAAATATCTGAGGAGGATCAGGCCAAAACTATGTTCATAACTCCTTGGGGAACCTACTATTATGTTGTTATGTCATTCATGATTAAGAATGTTGGTGCCACATACCAATGGGAAATGACTTATATATTCCATGATCTTATACATAAGATTGTGGAATTCTACGTGGATGATCTTCTAGCTAAGGCCAGAAAATGTTGTGATCACCCAGATAGTACTTCGTATCATCCTTTCTCACTTAATCGACTATGACATCACATTGAATCCAGAAAAATGTGTATTCGATGTAACATGAGAAAATATTTTGGGATACATCATATCTTCATGAGGGATTGATGTTGACCCAGTCAAGATCTGAGATGTATTAGAAATGACTCCACCGATGGACGAGTCTGGCATCAGATCTTTCCTTGGGAAACTTGGTGCAATCCGAAGGTTTATCACTGACCTGACCTTTATTATTCACCCAATAAATAATTTCTTGAAAAAGGATTGCTACATTGATTGGAAGGAAGAATGCAACGAGGCATTCAAGTCAGTTAAATGATTCTTATTATCCCCTCCCACACTCATGTTGCCTAGGTCATATCACCCCTTGATCTTGTATTCATGAGCTATGGATGTTTCACTAGCCTGCATGTTGGCTCAAGAAGATGATGATAAATGAGAACATGTAGTCTATTTTATTAGTCAAACATTGCTTGATTATGAGACACGTTACACACAGGAAGAGAAATAATGCCTTTCCATAGTCTTTGTGACAAATCATTTGAGACATTATATGTTGAATCAAGAAATGATGGTTATAGTTAAGTCAGATCACCTATGGACATTCCTCACACAAGGATCCTTATCTAAGAAATTGAGCACTTCATAACTTGATGGGTGAATTTGAGTTAAAATTTTTAAATTAGAAATCCCTCAAAGGAAAAATCATTGTGGACTGGTTGGTTGATAACCCATTGGATGGAGGTGATCTAGTAAATTTAGACTTCCCCGATGAGTGTGTATACTTCATCGAAACTAGGCCCCCCATTTCTGCGTGTCCATGGTATACTGACATCATTAATTTTATAGTGGATCATATGTACCTAGAAGGGGCAACATCGTAATAAATAAGTGGTTACGCATCATTTCCGCTAAGTACATTATTTTGGAACAAGTGCTCTATCATAGAGCCTTCAATGGAATGTTGTTAAGATGTGTTGATGCAGAAGAATCCAAAAATATTATTTATGAATCACATAGTGGAGTATGTGGAGGTCACTTTGACAGCCATGCCACTACTCAAAAGATACATTGGATGGGCTATTTCTGGCCCACTCTAGAGCATGATGCAGTAGAGTTTGTGTGCAAATGCCATAAATGTCAAGATTTCTCCCATGAGATCCACATACCGGCACAAGCTCTACAACCAATTGCAACCCCATGGCCATTTCCATGTGGGGCCTTGGATTTGATAGGGAAATTCTCTCCTTCATCAATTGATGGCCATAACTTCATAATCATGGCCACAAAGTACTTTACTAAGTGGGTAGAAGCCATGCCTCTTACCAATGTACCTGGGTCTGTAATTGCTAAGTTCATCTTGAACCAAATAATTTGTAGGTATGGAGTCCCATAGGTCATTATCTTGGATGATGGCACATCTTTAAATGATGAGGAAGTACATGAATTGTGTGCAAATTTGAAGATAAGTCACCACATGGATTCTCTTTACTATCCTCAGGCCAATGGATAGGCTGAGGCTACGAATAAGACATTAAAGTCCATCCTCCTTAAGACTGTTAAGGAGAACAAATGAGATTGGCATTTAAATATTTTTCCGGCCTTGTGGGCCTATCAGACATCAGTTAGAACACCAACAGGGGCAACCCCCTTTTCTTTGGTGTTTGGTGCAGAAGTGGTTTTACCACTTGAATTTGAAATACCTAGTCTTCATATTTTGCTGCAAGGAATCCTAGGAGAAGAAGGTTATTGAGAAGCACAACTCTCTCAGTTAGAAAGTCTCGATGAGGCTAGACTCAACGCTAAACAAAGACACAACATTTACGCTGACTGGATGGCTTGGAAATACAAAAAGAAGGTCTACGAGTGTGAAATATATGAGGGAGATTTGGTCTTAAGACTTGACAGTCAGATAGACAAAAATACTGGTGAAGGAAGAAAATTTAGACCCAGGTGGTTGGGTCCATATCAAGTAATAGAAGACTACAAAAATGGGGCATTTCACCTATGTACACTAGAGGGTGAGGAGTTTAACAAATATGTGAAATCTCTTCACCTAAAGAGGTATTACACATGATCCATTAGCATTTTCATATGTACATTACTGCATCTGCATTGCACTTTCATCTTTCCTAGTTCATTTTGTAAAATTTGTGATCAAGGGACTTATTCTTATGGCAACTCCTAAAAACTTCTAAAAATAATGGCAAAACATTCAAATCATATCTCTTCAAATCTCCACAGTGTCATCAAATGTTTCCAAATTATTTCATCAATTCAAATAGGATAAGACAAAGTTTTGACCGTAACCATACCAAGACCTGCATACTTGGTTCTACTTTTGGCCTCTTTCTAGATTAGGTGTCTTTGCCTATAGTTTGTTCTAGAAGCTTCATGGTGTCACATCTATCCCATATACATCTCTTTGGAAATAAGAACATTCTAAACATTTTACCTAAATAAGTAAGTCAAATGCAAATCCAAAGAAAATGTTTTTATTTTACACATTTCTTTTCCCTACCAACCTTCGGTGTTGAGCCTGCATCTCTTACTGGTGATGTAGGGTTGGGAAAGGAGAGAAATGCCCTTACTCACCTATGCCTTGTCCATGGTGATGAGCCCATGCTCCCTACTGGTAGCATGGGGCAAGGTGTAGGGGGTCTCTTTGATAAAATTGAAAGTTAGAAACAATCCATTCAAATATTGTGAAATCATAAGTCAAAAACAAAGTGAGTTAGATGTCCAAAATTCCAAAAGAGTTTAAAACCCCAAAACCATATTTTTTCAACCAAGTGGCCATCTATGGATCTAAGTCTAGATAAACTAGAAATAAGATCACATTCTAAACTATGAAGTAACTTGATTAGGGTGAGGTTGTAGTGTCTCAATTTGGTTCTGTCAAACCATTGTCTTTCCCTCATCATTACCATTCAACAAATTTTCATAACTTGTGCCCTTTCTAGCTCTTGGTGTTGAGCCCTCACATCTTACTAGTTGTGTGGAGTCAGGAGTGGGGCAAGTACATTTACTTATCATATCATTGTATCACCACGTTTTTCCAAGCCAACATGAAGTATCAAATATTGCTTAAAGAAACTAAAGTTTAACATCACATTGTGTTTGCATTATCATATATCAACATTATAAAATACAAAAAGAAATCATTTTGTTATCATTCACACCCACTGCATACATTCTGAAAAGCATAGAAAAATGAAAATTCTAAACATCAAGAGTACACATAAGAGATAAGCAAAAAGGAAGTCAAACTTAGATACATTTGATTACCGAACCAAAACTAAGGGTATGTATATATCATGGTGAATCATGTTTGTATACAATGCCATCACACACTAGGTGTGGTCAAAATGCTCTCAATGAGCCCAAGATATACAAAAAAAATCATATAGTGCTAGAAAAAATGGTAACAAAGCAATAAATGGATTAATAGCCTGTCAATCCCTGTGGGATCCCTTGGATGGTGCATGACCATGTCCAGGGCTCCTACTGCGGCTACGACGATGTTGGGAATGAACCGAATGGTGTGAATGCTTGTGGTGGTGGTGACCATCAGCTATGGTCTCATTGGGAATGGCTCACCTCATCAATAACTCAGTGGTCTCATATCTGCCACCTAGGTACGAAGGGAGGTCACCACCTCCGCTATCTTCCAAATAGGAGCAAACACATCAGTGTGTCTGTCGACTACTAATGGCTGGCCTAATTCAATAGTCAACTCAGCTTAGCTCAGCTCTTTCCTGAGGGGATCAGTCGAGTGTCCACACACACCCATCGAATGAGCCCTTGTCACTCCTGTACAGTCACTGCAAGAGAGAAAAGATGAAGAAACAATGAGTTAGAAAACCAAAAAATGTAAGCCAAAAAAAGAGAAGTAAAACAAACTAACATTTCCAACTAACAAAGTTGATAGAAGAGTAATAAACATACTCGGATCTCTAGGCATCTATGTAGGGTCAGTTGGCTATTGCTATTGGTGGTTGTACGGGGCCTCCCCAAAGCCAGAGGCCAAATGTTATCCTATCACGGACTCATCATCCCTCTCCCCATCTCAAGGAAGTGTCTCCTCTGAGACCAAGGTCTCTCTCTCCACACTCACCTCCTCGTGTGCTGCTCTCAGCATATCCTAAGTGTCATGTCACTCAGGGTCACTCTCCTCCTCCTCCATATGGGCTGCCTCACTGACCTCAACACCATCCTTACCCTCATCCTTACCCCCCTCATCCCTGACCCCCTATCTCCTCTAACATGACTCCTCTCAGTCTCGTCTCATGTGTGCTCCTCAGAATCAGAGTCTATGTTAATGGGCTCATCCTCCTCTCCACTATGAGTAGGAGTGGCTACAATCTGAAGTAAAGGTGCTCAAGGGGCACTAGCTACATGTCAAGCATGAACCACATGCCTAACTACAATAACACATGGGGTAACCACTGTTCAACCAATATCTCCTCTAGGGCCCTTCGGGCCTCCTGAATGGTCCTGTAGACCGGTACCACTAGGGGAAGTATGTCAACATATGGGAGGCCAAACTGCTGAGGAACCTGATCAAATGGATGAGTCTCGACTCTCCCGACCCTGTCAACTAACTGACATGTGGTAGAGCAAGCTACCACCATGGTCACCTCTTATCCCCATAACCCTGCCATATCCTGGTAAGGTGTGGCAACCATGTCTGTTGTGGTTAAAGAGGTAATAGACTGATGTGGGATCCTAAGAATTGACATAGTTATCCACCTTGCTACCCAGACAGTCCCTGGATCCAATACTGGCACTCCCCTTCCATAGGGGGTGATGCACTCATAGAACCAACTCATAACAAGAGTGGGGTGGCTCAGTGACTGCCCCTGCAATCTGACTACCCTGTACAAATCGTGCTATGTAGTCCCTAAGATGTCTTCTCCATAGGTGTATGTGTGGCCATGTGCCTCAATCTATGTAATAATGGGAGCCCAGCAGTAGAGTAGTGTGTCACCTCCCTTGTCCCTAATCAATCGCGAAGAGAAGATGTCCATGATGGCTCTCTGGATGATAGGGATAGGAGTAGTGGCAATGGAAAAGACCTTGATTCCCTTCTTCAAACCAAACGAAACAACGATGTCTCCCATATAGGTGGCCCACTAATTCATCTCAGCCCTGGATCTTGTTGTCTCCAGAGTTAGTCTCCTCCCAAGTATCGGGAGCCCAAGAATATGGTATACGTCCTCCAGGGTGATGGTCCACTCACCCCTGACACCTAGAAACTGGAAAGTGTTTTGGTCTGCATCCCAATAAGAAAATAAGTCACACAATATGTGACTAGTAGGGGCAACATGGGGCATGCGTGCAATCCTCCAGATGTCTTCCCTCTGTAGAGTGTCCCTCTCAGCTTGGGTCAACTGATCCAAAATCCTAGGGAGCCAATCACACTCCCTCTCGCAGCTCCAATGGATGTACTCCTCCTTCTACATTCACTAAAATATGGAAAAAGATAAAGTTAGTAACATATATCAAAAGATAAGCTCACCAAAAACATGATAAAACATCAAAAATCCAAAAAAAAAATCAAGTTAATGCATGTTTTGGTCATTCTGTTTAGAACCGCCACCCAGTGTAGGGTGGCATGGTCCCAAGACTGCCACCCTTGGTAGGGTTGGTCCCTGTGACCACCACCTTGCTTTGGGCTGTGGTCTTGGACCGATTTTTAAAATACACCTTCAACCCTAAAAAATTCTCAAAAATGTAAAAAATGACCATTTGGGACAAAACAAAAGACTGCCCTATGGGCACCCCCTAGAGACTCATTTAAGACAACAAATTTTGGAAATAGTCCCCCCTAGGAAAACTTTTCAAACATTTCACATTTTAGGTATGAAAATGCAAAAGTGAAAAAAAAACCAACCTTAGACCACATTGGTTGATCTCCCACTCATGGAGGCATGATCACGATCTCGTAATGGTCATTTCGGCTGTACTCTCATTGAAAATGGTCATCGTGGGTCTCAAGCTCCAAATTCACCAAATCAAATATGCGCAAATGAATTGACAAATGAGTTGTTTTGATATATATATGATGTTTTAACCTCGTTTTGAGTGTATGGTTCACAGGGATGGAGCGTTGGTGCAGGTATATCTTTATATCCCCACACAAATGGTAAGTCCTCTTTGTCATTTTAATTTAGTGTTTATTTTTCAATACCTTATCTATCTACACTTGAGTCTTCTCTTCCTCTTGCAGGTATCAGGAGCTTGGACGATGACATTTCGACACACGGGTGTGTAAGGTATAGATTTTAACTCCCTGTTTCGGGAACACCATAATCCAACTCTACGTTTTATGCCTCTTCATGGCTAAGATGCTTCTCCGAGGGGGAAATATGTACACACCCAAAATTACATGTGCTACATTGTCAAAAAATGGTTACAAAAGTCCCCAATGATGATTCAAGTCCTTTCAAGAAGGTGTTCAAGCTCCAAAACCCATTCGCAGTGTATATTTGTAGCCTAGACATCCTTACTTAGCCTTCCCACATGTTTTTCCAGTTTCCAACTTCTTTCTATGCATGTTTTGGCATTTAGTGCTAGGACCGCCACCCAGGCAGGGCGGCTGAGTCTGCGCGCCAAGGAGGGCAGTGGTCCTGATTTTTCTAGATTTCGTCATGTGTGTTTTTAACATGCGACAATTCACTTAACTTCACTTTTAGGATGCATCCGTGAGCCAAATTGTCTAAAAATAGTTTTGATTGCTTGGTTCTCCTTCCCTCTTCTATTTTTTCATGTGCTTTAGTTAGTTGGAACTACCTCTTCTTGCCTTGTGCATGAAGGCACATCCCAACCCCAATTCTTATATATTCCATGCTTGTGTTCAAGCAAAAGGCCTGAGAATTTTTGTGTATCTTGCATTGTATTGCTGCCACAATATTGTTAGGAATTGCATAGCCAAGCTCAGATATCTTGTGCTATCTCTCTTCTACTTACATTGCATCTAGACTTCCTTCAAGCTACCGTTGCTCAAACGTCATCCTCCTACTATTGTTCTTGCATTCCAAATCCCTTGGACTCATATGAACACTCGGAGAAAGAAAGGAAAAAACTGAGGGGACAGATACAGATACAACCAGATTTTCAAAAGTTCTTGCTTATCCAGGTTGGAATTGTGTGTTTGTTTGCTTTATTTATCAAATTGTTAATTTCAAATCACTAGTTTTAATTACATATCAAATAGAGTAGCAAAATTGTTCATTTCAGTTAGTTAGGAAATCACAAGTAGATCAAATCATTAGAAAGTTTTCTCTTTGACATTACTAGGGAAGTTATGGGGAAAAATAACTCTTATAGGGTTATGATTTGTCCTTCACTTCTGAGGTAGGGTTTGAAGGGTTTTGATTAAATTAGGTTATTTGTTTTACCTTTAGATTCATATATCCTCACAAATAATTAGTTACATCTAGTTGATTACTTGTATTTAGTTTGTTTATTAGATTAGACACATTGTTTAAAAATAAGAAAATATCGAAAACATTTGCTATCATTAGATTAGTTTGTTTTGTTTTGTTATACAGCGAGAACACCAAAAACATAGATTAGGTTTCCTTTGATAGTTAGTTTTTTTAATAAAATCATTTCAATTCATTTCGCTTGACCATTAACGGTCCACAACAAGAGAATAAGTACAGTTGTGATCCCTTGGTACCATAACCCAACAGGCTGGAATTGATAACTGACATTGATACAAGTTTACGTTTAACAATTTTACGCACACCTGCAACTTACACTGAGAAAATAGAACAACTAAACATGTTAAACATCACTTCTAATCAAGCCTACAATTATTGGACTTCTCCTGGCAACAGGGTTTGATTATGCGCATGACCATACAAGGGCCATAGCCTCCACGAGTCTTTGGTTGTGATCCTCATGTCCCACAACCCAATGGGCCTGCTGACCAATTAGACATTGACACTAGTTTACGTACATTGGTATTAAGATCTTCACCACTTCCACTTGACATTATTACACAACTTTCCTTATTGAACATAGTAACCGATTAGGCTAAGACTTTCTAGACTAGACCGGAAAATTTCCCACAGTCCCTGTGGCTCCTCTATGCCTCTCTTTGTCACTTCTATGACCTTGTCTGGATATCCATACAAGGTGCCTGCAGGTCACTTTCTACGTGTTTAGTAACCAATAAAAAAAAATCTTGACAGAGCTGGATATCGATTGGATTCTCTGAGTGGCTATTATATCAGACCGAGCCATCACACCACTTCGGGTTAGGAGAGCATTCTTCGCCTTAGACTCGTAGATCCCGATATTGCGTGTTGAAGATATAAGATTGCCCAATTAGCTAGTTCATCATCATCTCACTCACATCCACTTCCATTCTACACCGGTTGTCTTGGCACAACCTCGAGAGGTCAGGTGCGAAGAAGGTCACATGTTGATTTTCTATCGTACAGATACAATTTCACAAGTTTATTAAATGACTTACTTGGCTTAGAATCAAGTTTTGCTAATCTAAAACCCTCCAAACAGTGATGACACATGGTTGACTGCATTGTTCTAATTTTAGGTCAGTTCCCTTAATATTTTCACTCAGAAATTGATTTTACATCTCTATTTCATGCTCAAATTGATATGTTCAAAATATCAAGACTTTTCATTGGGTATTTTTCAACTTACACCACTTTTCCTATGCTAAAAAACCCTAGATAGGGTATACTCAAAATTATAAGGGTTTCTTGATAATTTTCAAGTTATAATAGTTTTGATGGCTTGTATCAGACTTATTGAGACCCTATATTATTCTTACCAATTAGAACATCTTTCCCCAATTCTTGACAACTCCATTAGCAACCATATAATGGTTTAGTCATAAAAATTTAGATCTGTACGAACTGTACATGCGTGCTTTTCATTATCCACTATTTCGTTCATTATCACAGTCACTTAAATACTTATAGTCTACTTCTCAACCCTTTTTAACCTTCCTTACACTCCTAACCTTTGATATTCTCTTAAGCAACCATGCATACATTGCACTACGCATATTTATACATTGAACACAGATTAGTATTCTTCAAGTTAGGTGTCTCAACAATTCAATCCTACACCCTCTTTACCCCCAATGTTTCATTCCTTCAAATTAGTTTCATTACATTTAGTGGATTTTTCAAATGTCAATAAAACATCTTACAAATTATTTGTCCATCAAGAAGTACCTTTTCACTCTTTTCTTTACTCCTTCATTGAATAATCTTCATAGCCTCCCAAAGCTCTCAAGCTTCATAACCTGCATATTCATTTCACACCTGTAGAGACATTTATTTCACGTTTTCAACATAGATTATTATCATCTCATAATCATTAAAAGCAAATATAAAAAATCCATGATTATACACAATTGTCAAATATAAAGAGAAGCTTTCATTAGTTCTATCATTCTATTACATAGCTCCCTGATCCACCAGGGCTCTCTAAACATAGTTTTCACCTCTTTTCTCCTTCCTTACACCCTCATAACTATTTCCCTATTCGAATTTTATTCTTTTAACAAGACAAATGTGGTCACTTTCTAACCATAAGCATGATTTAAGATAAGCATGGGTCTTAACATCCCTTTACCAAGGTTAAATTCCTTATTTTTCACTAATGAGGTCCTTATATGACTATTCACATCCTTAACAACACTTGCACTTACATCAAACCTCATTACATGGAATTAATAATTTCAAATTTTTAAATTCTCCATTTGGAGGGAAACATATATATGACACAAGATCACCTAAGGAGGACTCAAAAAGACTATGACACACTCCATAACAACTAACATGGCTATCAATTCTCCACACAAACCAAAAAATATGAAGGAAACCCAAAATTATTATAAACAAGATGATGCTCTTGCATCATACTCCCCAAGAGGAGAGATTTGAGCCCCCTTTTAGTTTTCTTTCTCTTATTCCAATTCTTTTGCTTCTTTGAATTTCTTCCACTTTTGCTGCTCTTGAGTTCATCTTCATGTTTCTTCTCTTTCTTTTGTCTTTTTGCTTGTGTGGTCCTTTGCTTACTTGCCTTGTAATCTTCATGCTTCATTCTTTCTCTTCGTTCTTTTGTGTCTTCATCTTCTTCATGGTTCATTTTCTTTTCCTCATCCATATTATGTTTTTCTTCATTTTTCTCATTCATGTATTGGTCCATACCTGCACAAACAAAGCTAAAAGCCACCTTAGAATGTAAAAATAGTGGACAACTAGTCCTTTCCTTATCTTCTCTCTTCACCATCTTGAATTCTTCATTCATTTGTTGCTCTTCCTTTGCTAAGAACACTGTATTTTTCTACAACTCATCATGTTCTTTCTTGCTTTCTTCACCTTGCATCTCCATCTCACTTTCATCTTCATTGTTTTCTTCACTTGCCAAGGTTTCTCTAGCTTTTGATTTGATTTTCACTTCATCTTCACCACTTATCTAGCTCCACCATCTTTTGAGAGCTCTCCATGATCCTTTCATTACATTCATTGCTCTGCTTTCACTCTTGACCGGTACATAGTGAGCTTTCAGTTGATCACAAACTTCTTCTTTTTGCTTTTCTTCACTCTTGTTCTTTTTATCTTCATTCAAGGCATCATTTATTTCCTTTTATTCTTCTCTTTGAGTACCTACATTCACACATACAAAGCCACAATCAGATTTAAAACTTTGAACCCCTTCAGAAGCTCCATCAAAGAGCTCTTTTTCTTCTTTACTCTATTGCTCCTCTCTTTCACTTTCTTGTTCTTCTTCAAGACAAGCTATAAAGCTTGCGATTATCTCTTCTTCATCTCCGAACCACTTCTTTAGCAACTTGTTTCTCATGTTTTCTCATCCTCTTTTCCATCTTCTTCAGCTCTCTTTCTTCTCTTTTTATTATCTTTCTCAACCTCTCTTTTTGTCTCTTCTCTACAAGTAGCTTGATAGACCATTTGACTCCCCTCTTCATCTCAAATATAAGTATACCTCTCTCTCTAGGTTCATACTTGTAGATTTTATCAACTCCCTAGCTTCTCCACATCCTTCTTCAGATCCTTGAGTTCTTGTTCAAACCATAAATTATACTTTCTTTCCATCTCTCTCTTCTTTTCTTTTTCCTCTCTCATCTTATTTATCATTTTTTATATTTCTTCCATTCTATTCTCCTACTTTGTTACCAAAAATTATGTAATCAAAATCAAATTCAACCACCAATAAAAGTTAGAACAACCATGGTCACATGCTTGAAAAAGTTTAAAGTCCTCAACTTCATTCACCCATGGTTACTGTAAGATTTTATATGACCCATTATCCCCTTCCAAATGTCTACAAAGTTTCACCATTCAACTCTTCACCCATTTTATTTTATACTCCTTTTACCATTTTTGCAAACTCCTCTCAATTAGCTCTAGTTTGATGTAAAGCTCCATGTCCAAATCAAACCACAAGTTTTCATGCAAAAGTGAAATAATATTTGGAAACCCTTTATCTCATTTGTGCTTTGTGCAAAATTTTATGATCTAGTTCTCTTCCCTTCATTCCAAACTCCACTTTCCTCTTTTCCTAGGTCTTCCTATAGTCTTCTTAGAGTTTGAATGAGATTTTTAGGGTTTGGCTCTTACATTGAGTTCTTTAACCTCTAAACACCTTCTTCCACCTTTACTCAACTTTTTTAGGCAAGTTACAAAGGTCCAACTCATTATTATTCCTCTTCATGCTAATTTCTACTTTTAGCTTCTCAAAGCTACTAGATACTCCATACACCCAAAAGTGGTCTAATATTTGTTTTACCTTCTCTGAGTCTTGGAAAGAGTGACACTCCTTTCACTTAATCCCAAAAACATCTCTTAATCAACCTTATTCATAAGTTTCTCCATAATCTTAACTGAAGTTTCCTCTCACAATCTCCATTTCTCCCTTAAATGACTGTATAATGTCCTTCTTCCCTACTCTTGACTGTGAATTACCAGTTTTGGAATATAATCCTTGAAATTTTCCTGAATTGAACCTTTTTACACTTATTCTCACTCCACTTAAGGGTTCTAGCTTGAATTTCTCAAGTCCATTCTTTAGATTTCCTTCTAGCAAGTCTTCACCATTTATAACTAATTAGATTTGTTTCTTAGAACAATGTTCTCCTAATATGCTAACTGTTATATTTTTAAAGGTATTCATAAACACCTTACTTTTCCCCCTATATCTTCCTCATTGCGGGTTCTCAAATTCATACTTCACTACCCAAATAAGTCTCCCTAATTGTCCATTCAAGGCTTTATCAAACTCGTTAACGATCACAATGACCTTGGACTGTGTATGTTTACTCTTGTCTAAGTTTCCCACTTCTTATCACATAATATATTTTTACCTCCTTAATTAAACTTCATCCTCCTTACCACACCAATTCCTTTAGGGGACACCATTTCACAAGTTTATTAAATGACTTACTTGGCTTAGAATCAAGTTTTGCTAATCTAAAACCCTCCAAACAATGATGACACATAGTTGACTATACTGTTATAATTTTAGGTCAGTTCCCTTAATATTTTCACTCCCAAATTGATTTCACATCTCTATTTTGTTCCCAAAATGATATGTTCAAAATATAAAGACTTTTCATTGGGTATTTTTCAACTTACACCACTTTTCCTATGCTTAAAAACCCTAGATAGGGTATACTCAGAATTATAAGGGTTTCTTGATCCTTTTCAAGTTATAATATTTTTGATGGCCTTTCTCAGACTTATTGAGACCATAAATTCTTCTTAATTGTTAGAACATCTTTCCCTAATTCTTGACAAATCCATTAGCAACCATACAATGGTTTAGTCATAGAATTTTAGATATGTACAGACTGTACATGCATGTTTTTCATTATCCATTGTTTCATTTATTATCACAGTCATCTAAATACTTATAGTTCACTTCTCAACCCTTGTCAACCTTCCTTACACTCTGAACCTTTGGTATTCTCTTAAGAATCCATACAAACACTGCACTACATAGATTTATACATTGAACACAGGTTAGTATTCTCCAAGTCAGGGGTCTCAACAATTCAATCCTACACCTTCTTTACCCCCAATGTTTCATTCCTTCAAATTGGTTTCATTAAATTTAGTGGATTCTTCAAATGTCAATAAAAATTCTTACCAGTTCTTTGTCCATCAAGAATTACCTTTTCACTCTTTTCTTTACTCCTTCATTGAATAATCTTCATAGCCTCCCAAAGCTCTCAAGATTCATATCCTGCATATTCATTTCACACCTGTAGAGACATCTACTTCACATTTTCAACAAAGATTATTATCATCTCATAATAATTCGAAGCAAATATCCAAAATCCATGATTATACACAGTTGTAAGATATAAAGAGAAGCTTTCATTAGTTATATCATTCTATTACATAGCTCCCTGATCCACCAAGGCTCTCTAAACATAGTTTTCACCTCTTTTCTCCTTCCTTACACCGTCGTAACTGTTTCCCTATTCGAATTTTCTTCTTTTAACAAGACAAAGGTGGTTACTTTCTAACCATAAGCATGATTTAAGATAACCATGGGTCTTAACATCCTTTTACCAAGGTTAAATTCCTTATTTTTCACTCATGAGTTCCTTATGTGACTATTCACATCCTTAACCACCCTTGCACTTACACCAAACCTCATTACATGGACTTAATAATTTCAAAATATTAAATTCTCCATTTGTAGGGAAACATACATATGACACAAGATCACCTAAGGAGGATTCAAGAATACTATGACACACTCTAGAACACCTAACATGGCTATCAAGACTCCACACAAACCAAAAATATGAATGAAAACCAAAATTATTATAAACAAAATGATGCTCCTGCATCACATCTCTAAAGAGCCCTGATATAAAAAACTATCAAACTTTGGTAGGAAATTTCTCACAAATTGTGGCACCTACAACCTTCCTGTTTACACCTATAGCTCAACATCGAGCCCATACAAAATTATATCTCAATTTCTCTCCCCTTTATCCATTTTTCTCGAGGCGGAAACGAATGCAACATAAAAATATTTATCAATTTGAGTCAATATCAGGGAATCCTGGGTAATATCTTGCCAACAGAACCTCGCAACACTAAATGGATAGCTCCCACATGTTTGAATGGGTTAGTGTATGTTATTGGAGGTGTATTATTTCTGCCCAACCATCTTGGACCTTCACACCTACATTTGTCGGTTGATGTCTCTTAAGAGCTTTGAGACTAAAAAATTGTCAAACTTAGTAGATAATTCCTTGTCAATCGTGGCACCTACAACCCTTTCGTCAATGCCTACAACTCAATGTTGGGATCTTGTATAAAATCCTCTCTTAGTTTCTCTCCTCTCTAACTGGTTTTATCGAGGCAAAAATGAATACAAAGCACCAAAAACATCAATTTGAGTCGGTGTTAGGGCTTTGTAGCGATATCTTGTGAACGAAATCTCATGGCACTGAAGGGAAGGAATCCATACATTTGAGTGGGATGGTATACACTGTCAAAGGTTTCATTTCACTTTCTAAGTGTCTTGGACCTTCTCAACTACATTAGTGGGGCGACATCTATTTAAGAGCCTTGAGACTAGATATCTATCAAAATTTGGCATGTAAGTTCTTGTATACTATGGAACCTAAGAACATATCATCTATACCTACATCTTGGAATTTGGACCATGTAAAAAATCCTCTCTTAGTTTCTCTCCTCTTTAACTGGGTTTCTCAAGGAAACAGTGAATGTAAAACACCGAAAAACATTTTTTTGAGTCAATGCTAGGGTGTTTGGGGTGATATCTTACAAGTAGAACTCCATGAAACTAATGGGCTATTAAATTCTATTCGAGGTGTTGTTTTATTGTTGAAGCATTAGACCTTCCTAGCTATAACGATCGAGCAACATCTTTTAAGAGCCTTGAGACCAAAATATTGTCAAACTTAGGAGGGAAATTTCTCATAAATTGTAGCACCTATGAACCTCTATTCCGAGCCTACATCTTATTGTTAGAACCGTATAAAAAATTATCTCTTAGTTTCTCTCCCCTCTGATCATTTTTTGTAGTACGAGAACAAATGTAATGTGCTAAAAAGTGTCAATTGGAGTCAATGTTAGGGTGTTTGGGTTGATATCTTTCAAATGGAACCTTGTGGCACCCAATAGATAATGTTCACATGTTTGAGTGATCTAGTATATTCTATTAAAGGTGTCATTTCACTGCCCAATCGTGATGTACCTTCCTAGCTACATCGTTTGGGTAACATTGTCAAACTTTGGTGAGAAAGTTATTGCAAAGCATGACACCTAAAAACCTCCCAAATGAGCCTGCATCTCGATGTAATGCCTTCATACAAAATCATATTTCAATTTCTATCCTTTTTGGTTGGCTTTCTCAAGGTAGTAGCAGATGCAATGCACCAAAAAATTGTCACTTTGAGTTTGTGTTAGGGTGATATATTACAAATGGAAACTTATGGCACCAAAAAGATGGTGCCCAAAACTTTGGGTGGGCTGATATACAATATCAGAAGTGTTATTTTTCTTCCGTACTGTCTCATACCTTCCCAGCTACATCAATCAAATGATGTCTCTTAAGATCCCTGAGACCAAAAAATGGTCAAACTTTGACGGAAAATTTCTTGCAAACTGTGGCACTTAAGGACTTATCGTTTATGCCTAAATCTCGATGTCACTCTTGTTTGCAAAATATTCTCTTAGTTTCTATCCTCTCTAGTTAGTTTTATCAGTGCAACAACGAATGCAACGCATGAAAAAGTGTTAGTTTGAGTCAATATTAGGGTATCTGGGATGATATATTGCAAAAAAAACCTCATGGCACCAAAAATATGGTGCTCACATGTTTGGGTGGCTATTAGACACTATCAAAGGTGTCATTTTTATGCCTAATCATCTTAGAACTTCCCATCTACATCATTTGGGTGACATCTCTTAAGATCCTTGAGACTAAAAAATTGTCAAACTTTGGTGGGAAAGTTCTTCCAAATTATGGCACCTAAGAACCTTTGGTCTATGCTTAAAGCTCTTCGTTGATCCTTTCTTTAAAAACTTATCTCGGTTTCTCTCCTCTCCAACCACTTTTATTGGGGTGATAGTGAAAACAATGGGCCAAAAAGTGTTAGTTTAAGTCAGTGTTAGGGTGTCTAGGGAGATATCTTCTAAACGAAATCTTGTGGCACCAAATGGATAGTGCCCACACATTTAGGTGGGATAGTATACAAAACCAAATCCATCATTTCACTATCCAACTATCCTAGACCTTCATGTCTACATTGGGTGAACAACGTCTCTTAATATCCTTGAGACCAAAAAAAATTAAACTTTAGTAGTCAAGTTCTCACAAACCATGGCACACATGAACCTCCCATCTGAGCCTATAGCTCGATCTTGGGCCCGGGTACAAAAGCATCCCTCGGTTTATCTCTTCTCTGCCATATTTTATCAAATTGGTAGTGAACGCAATGTGTCAAAAATCTTCAAGATCTCGTGGTTCATTTTCCTTACCTATGGTGTATGATGCACTACCATTTGGGTTGACAAAAGATTATGTATCACCTGGAAACATTTAGAATTATATTTTATAAGTTTTTTTGGATATGGTTGCTTGTGATATCTTTTGATATCTTGAGTGTAATATCTAGTTCGTGCAGGTGTGTGTTTGTGTTCTATGGTTTAAGGTTGTTATAAACTCAATTCACTAACCATGATTACGTCACTTTTTATAAATGATAAGAAGTTTTTTATTAAGAAGAGTTTTGAAGTACCTATTTTGGTTGTTTTGTTTCCATGGTACAAGATTTAATATGTGAATATTTTTTATGGAATTTGATTTATATCTATTAATGAAATTAGGACCTTGTTGAGTCAATCTTCAATATATATCTTTTTTGATATGATATCGTAATACGAAAAAACCTATGTTTTTTGGTAAGAATATGAAATTTCATTTAGAGCACAAAAATCACTCTCTATACAATAAGATAAGTTTTCATTAGGGGCTATAGGTGCTTGAACTTTATCTACCTCTTGAGCTTGATGATTTAAAGATATTTATAACATGATATTATTTTGTTATTTTCCAATAGTACAAATATTAGAATCATGTGGTAAACCAAAAATAAATCGCCATAAATTTGTGTCTTCATCTAGATTGTTTTTGAAAAGGACTATGGAATTGTTCACATTTTTATGGCTAGAACTTGTTGTAATGACTTCACATGGAAAATTTAAGATTTTTTAGGATTTTTAAAGCCATTTTGGGATTTATTTAATTGGTATCTAGATTGGTGGCAATGTTGTATGCAAAATAATGTTTGATGGCCCTTTGGTTTTGTTGTCTCTTAAGATCTATAATCTCATTTGAGAAACATCTCGATATACTTTTCACTTCATCCACTACCTTTGTAGTATGAGGTGTATCTTGAGGGTCCTCAAGTAGATGATTTATTTGGGGCTTTGAAAGAAGCAAGAAATTGTATCAGATTATATACCTTAGGAAACAAAGGCCTTATCTCGCCACATTACTTAGTGACTTGAATATGATTAAACTATTTAATTGACGACTAAAATAATATTGGAATACATAAATTATAATTTATATACTTTCATATAAAAATTAAGTCAAATGTGCACATCTATATGTATCACATATCCCATAAAAACATGAAAATTTTGTCATTAACATACAACATGAGCCATGTAGGCATAAAAAAAGGACCATATTGCTCTCTAGCTCTACAAATAGCCCTACATATAATCTCACTACAAATAGATTTGTACAACTATATCTATAACTATTTATTCGGCTTCTCAGAGTCACTAAATAAATTTCTCCTCTTCTTTACGATTTGTGCTTGCATGAATGATAAATAAAGACATTAATGTAAAACTAATCAAGTTTATATGCATTTCATTTCATTTATAATTCTAATCAAGCATTTTTTCATGTATCAATTGGCTACTTAAGTCACTTGGTGTCACAAACGCATTCTCGCTTGTGGCAACATTCATTTGCAATCATCAATGATATAATTTATAATTTGATACAAATATATATAAATGAATTTCAAATTTAAAATGATGATTTGAGTTCGTAAATAAAAAATTTATTTTACCTCTTATGTTGTATCCACAACAATGTTAGAAACAAATATCTCTGAAACAACCTCTCCAAAAGGTTGTGAGTGGGGCTAGGAAGGAGCATCATACCAACATAAGGTTTGCCTCACTCTATAAGACATCGAATACACGGTGGGTGAATCCTGTAAAGTATAACAATGTATATACGTTTAAAGATATTCATAAAAAATGTAAGTACAAATAAAATTTAAAGAAACATTATAAGTATAAATGAAATTACAATTAAACTATGTGTGTTCACTGCTCGAGTAGCCTACAATTGTTATGGGGTGGAAACTAGTTACTGGGAAACATCCCCTTGATATGTTTATATGGTTTTGGTTATAATGCAACACCACCATGTTATAGTTATTACATGCACAAATAGAGTTACAACTCTACCATTGTCAGCAAAATATAAATAACTCAAAAATACCTCAAACAATTTTGAAAACGTACCTACATATATGCATATACGACACTAATATATATTTCAACAATAGAATCTAATGCAGAAGGCATGGCCATGGCCTCCACCATCAACTATACAAGAAACAAAAGGAAGAAATCATAATTATGAAATAATTACTTATAAATATATAATAAGACAAATTTATTATTACTTAGATACAACAAAATTATAATTAATTAATTCTATGAATAAATAATTAGAAATAGTCACATCATCAGTATCTCATTCATAACCTCAAATTCTCTAGTAATTAGGGGGAATACTTGGAAGTCATGTACATCTCTCTGTGTAGCATCTGTGGATGATGGAGTAACCATAGATGGCATACAATGATGTGTATAGTACCGTATGGTGGTATCAACAGGGTCTATAAAATGGTATGCATGCTCTTAAAATGTAGTCTATGTAGATGGTTTTGCACACATCCTCCCACAAAATGTACATGGATGCATAAAAAATGTAATGTTACCACTACTTGTGTCACCATCTAAACATACAGATGCACCACTACCTAAACCATCAAAATTATGAGGGGCACTACAACTCACACTACCACCAAGATATCTGAGTGAGTGAAACACTCTTTTCCCTACATTTACTTCATTAGACTAGATGTTAGTAAGTCATTTCTATTTTCTTTTTGGTTTTAATTTTTTTTCTAACTCATTGTTATTTGCATTTTACAGCTACTGCAGATGGATGATGAGACCTTATTTGTCGTGCGAACTTAGACATGTTTGTGATCCCTATGGGGAAGACTCGAGAAGCACTACTTTCTGACTCTAGACATCCAACACTAGCTGGTTGACACAATGATGTGTTTACTCCAGCTTGGTATGCCACAGAGGATATGACTCGACTAAGGATTTAGATTTTCATTCATAAGGATAGAGAGAGGTGACGAAGAGGAAACTCATGCAACGGAGCTACCACTACCGGTCGCTCACCTGGATAGTCTCACGGACATTCACATAGATCTACACACGAAAGTTCACAGGCTACACCGAGTCGTTATCATCATAGGAGCCGCAACAGGAGTCCTCGCGCCACTCCTGACCCTTCACAGGGATCTAGGAGAGAGGGATAGTCCTAGAGCCTTTATTGCTTTGAGGTGGATTTTGACACATATATCTAATTTTTCGTAGTTTGGGCTCATGATTGAGCATTTTTTACCATGCTTACTCTATAGTGTGACGACATTGTACATGAGAAACTTGATATTATATATATATATATATACACATATGGACATCTTTTTGGCTTGGAATTCCTTGTAAGATTTGAATTTGTTATGGTTTATCTCATTTGTGTACTCTTAGATGGTTTGGAATTTCTGATGTTTTTTATGTTTTAGAATGTATGTTACAGATGATGATGCAATGTGGTAAACAAAATGATTTCATATGATTATGCACATGATAAAAAAATGTACCTTAGATACTTTGATTCTCAAGTAATATTTAGCATTTCTATTTCATTGGCAAAATGTGTTGAATGTGGTATGATGAAAAGATGAACTCACTTCATTCTTAACTCCACGCAACTAGTAGGATGCGAGGGCTCATCACCTAAAGCCAAGAAGGATGTGAGTTGTATGACTTAAAGAATGTGAATATGAATGATGACCAAGAGACAAGACTTTGAAAAAGATCCAATTAGGAACTTGTAACTCAACCCTAACCAAGATAAACTACCCAGTTTGAAATGAATTTTGCTTGCAAGTTTGTCTAGATTTAGATTCATGGATGACCTATTGATTGACAAAATATGGTTTTGAGGAACAATTCTCTCTTAACATTCACATATAATTCATTTTCATGGGAAATTTTAGAATCACTTTTTATTCATTTGTTTATTTGCAACTTGTGATTTATTATTGTGACCCCTATGTCTTGCCCCATGCTACTAGTAAGAAGCATGGGATCATCACCAAGGACAAAACATAGGTGAGTAAGGATACTTCCCTCCTTTACCAATCTCATGCTACCAGTAAGAAGCACAGGCTCATCACTGAAGGTTGGTAGGGACAAGAAGTGTAGTTTTATTTGTAAATGAAAGTGTTTTGTGTTTATTGTTTATTTATCTTTTTTTAATTGAATTTTGATTGTGCTTTTAGGAGGGAACATTTTCCCCTAGCCTTAAACACATGCAACCATTAGGATGCGAGGGCTCACCACCAAAGGTTAAGATAGGAAAACAAATATTATGAGTGAAATGTTTAGAATATTTTTGTCATAGAGAGAGATTTTTAGGAGAAGATTTATCATCAAGAAGCTTCTAGAGAAAACTATGGGCAAGAAACACCTGAATTGGAAGAAACCATGAAGAGCACTAAGTATACAAGCCCTTGTAGAATCATTGTCAAGATTTTGTCTCACGAACCGAAATGATGAGATATATTGATTAGTTTGAAGAATTGAAGGGAATATTGGAGAGATATGATTTGATATATTTTCCAATGTTTGAAAGATTTAAAAGTTACTTGAAAAGTAAATTTTCAGTTTACAATTTCGGTATGAATACAATAATGTACAATGTGGAAATGTAATTGAATATATATAAAAGTGTTTAAGGTGAAGTGAGTTGGTGGACTCACCAAACTCCTCACTCTATAAAGTACACAAACGATACACACCATTCTTAGTCTTACATTACTTGGTATGGGTGTAACCATTTTGGTCTCAATTTTCTTCCCTCACCAAACATTTTGTCTATTTGGCTGTCAAGTCATAACATAAGGTCTCCTACTTGGATTTTTCATTCATATACTTTCTTGTTGTACTGATGACACATTTTGTCAGCGTAGACCCAATGATGTTGTTCAACTCTGAGCTGATTTCCATCCAGGGATTCCAATTATACTAGTCACAATTCTCGATATGCATCTTCGTCGAGAATGCCTTGTAGAGACACACAAAGACTTGGTAATTCTACCTCGAGCATTAAAACCGCTTCGGCACCAAAAACTAGCGAAAACGGGTTGCCCCCATAGGTGTTCATAATGAAGTTCTATAAGCCTACAAGGCTAGAAATAGCTTTAAGTGCCAATCTTTCTTATTCTCTTTAACTATCTTAAGGAGGATGGACTTTAAAGTCTTATTTGCAGCCTCATCTTGTCCATTGGCTTTTGGGTAGTATAAAGAGGTTGTGTGATAAAATATTTTAAATTGAGCACACAACTCACGTACTTATTTTTTTAAAAATGGAGTGCCATTATCTGAGATAATGACTTTCAGGACACCATATCTAAAGATGATTTGATTTAAGATGTATTTGGCAGTAACCGATCTAGGCACTATGGTTAGAGGCATGGCCTCAACCCACTTTGTGAAGTAATCCATGGTTGTGATAATGAAGTTGTGGCCATCTGAATATAAGGGAGATAATTTCCCTATCAAATCAAGACCCCAAGCAGAGAAGGGCCAAGGTGTAAAAATAAGTTGTAGATCTTGTACCGCAATATGTATGGCATGCGAGAATTCTTTCCATTTTTTGCACTTGCGCACATATTCTACAACTTCATGTTCTAAGGTGGGCCAAAAGTAACCCATTTGGTGAATCTTTCGAGCGGTTGAATGCCCTTGAAAGTGGCCACCACAGACTCCACTATGGGCTTTGGGGTATAGGAAAACTAGTTAGGTAATCTTATATCTTCGACATGCACTAATGGAATCTGTGAATCTAAGGTAAAGAAGGCCCTCCTAACCTGAATCGGTGTGATAGATCGGTCAGTGAGGATGACTGCTCGAAGGCTCCAATCAATATCGAGCTCTGGCGTGATCTGATCTATAGGTTGTGGGATACGGGGAAAATGACCTGGAATTGTTTCGTGTATATCTCCAGATAGGGTCATAAGATGGATGATGGATATATAGTGGATTCTATGGGTGATTCTCTGGTCTAGTCCAGAAATCCTTAGCTTGATTTGCTGCTACGTCTACTGAGGATAATTTGTGCGATAATGGTTAGTGGAAGTGGAGAGGACCTAAATACTAATGTGCGTAAACCAGCATCAACATCTGATTGACCTGTGGGCCTGTTGGGTTGTGGGACCTGTGGATCACAACCGTAAGTTCGTGGTTGTTGCAGACCTCATATGGTCATATGCAGAATCACTCCCTAATCCCTAATATCCAATAGTTGTATGCCTTTCCGGCCTCTATATTCAGAACTAACAGTTGTGCAATCTTCTCAGAGTATGTTACAGGCGTTCTGGAAACCTGAATTCTTAAACTAATGTCTATGTCAGTGAGAGTGTCTCCTGCATCTGGCTATGGGACCAAAGGATCACAACTGAACTTTTGCTCTCTTTCAATCCCTTCTACAGTCATGTGGATATTTATCTAGGGTAATATGTAGTTTGGTTGGTTTGACCAAAACGTATGCACTTTGTTGTCTTCTATGTTTAGTCCTCTCAGCTATGCATTGATTTCTTGTAGGTCTGTTGTTACTTGGAAGACCTGAATTCTGAGATTTTGGTCTATATCAGTTATTGCTGCAACAAGATTGGGCTGAGGCACTATTGGCTCGAATACGTATTCTCTGGGCTCTCTAGGTCCCGTGATTGTCATACAAAAGGAAATAAATCTAACTAAAGAAAAGTAAACTAATTATGCAAAGTATATCTACAGCGTATATATATCTAAATCTAATCGAAAGAGAAATTATTTAATATATCTAGAAAGTGACAACTAAACTAATAACAAAATCAAAACAAACAAAGCAGCCGAGTATAGCTACTTGCCTGTGCAGTTGTAAATCTATTCTAAATAACCAGATAACTGATCTAATCTATTTGAAAGACCCCCGATCTTACCTCAGAAGTGAGGAATGAATCATAGTTTCTCAGAAACTATCAATCCCCACAGCTTCCTTGGCAATATCGAAAGTGAGATTAACTGAAATGAAATGATTCACTACTCTATTTGATATGTTTTAACTAGAACTTTGATAGCTTGAACCTGGATTTTGCAGAACAGTGGCGAATCCGATTGTGTGTGGCTTTGTCCCCTCAGTGTGATCTCCTCATTCCTTTGTGCTCACGTGAATCCAGAAAAGCATGTGATGTTAGCATCAATAGAAGTTGGTATTGGAAATAATGGCAGCTTAGGATGCAGACTGAATACAATGCGAGTAGGAGAGGGATAGCGCAAGAGAACAGAGCTTGGCTTATGCAATTCCTAGCGGGATTTATTGCCAGTCATACAACATAAAACATCTAGAACCTGAAACTATCCTTTTTGACGAACAAAACCTACAACTTTAATGGCTTTTGACTGAAAATGAAACTATCCTACCTCAATGGATTGCATGAAACAGTAACAACACTAGCACAAGAAGATTATGTGGCTTCTAAATAGCAAAACAACACTAACTATGCATGCAACAAATAAAACTATTGAATTCCTAAGCAAGAACTGAAAGACTTAAGCTATTGAAATGAGAAAATGAGAGACAAATTTGAGGGGCCATTTGCTTGAGCACAAACCAGCTATTTATAGAATTCCCATTTACCCAAAGGTGAAATCCAAATTGAACTCCTTTACAATAAACAATGGAAAAACACTATTCCAGGGAACCAGAATCATAAATACGAGCAAAGGTGGTGAAAAAAGCTGGTAAACATTGAAATTTTATGTGAGTCGTGATAAAAGGAACGTTCTGGAAAAACGCATGAAGGACCGCCGCCCTAAGCAGGGCGGCGGCAGGACTGCCACCCTGCCTGGGTGGCGGTCACGAGACCGCCACCCAGACAGGGCGGCGGATTCGTAACTGAAGACCAAAAAGTAAAGGAAAAGAGGGGAAAAGAGTAAAACAAAGCACACAGGGGCTAAGCGGGGCATGCGGGATGTTAATGTACACTTGGAGAGATTTTTCAGATCCTGAACACCTTGCGAGGAGACCTGTATCATCATTGGGGCACGTGTAACGTTGTTCTGGTGGTGCAGTACCCTACAATTTTGGGTACTTACATATTGCCCCCTCAGAGAAGCGTTTTAGCCATGAAGAGGCATAAAATGGTGGGTCCGAGTATGGCGGTCCCGAAATGGGAAGTTAGAAATTATACCTGATACGCCCGTGTGTCGAAATGACGCCATCCAAAATTCCCGCTACCTGCAAAATGAAAAGAGGACTCAAGTGCAGATAGATAAAATAAATCGAAAAATAAATACTAAAATAATATGAAATGAGGACTTACCATTTGCGCGGGGATAAGAACTTACCTCCGTCGGTGCTCCAAACCTACGAAAAGGGCATTCAAAACGAGTCAAGATGCTATATATGTAAAAATGGGCCCATTTTCCTATTCATTTGCGCATGTCGATTTGATTGATTTTGAGCTCTGGGACCCACGGTGACGGTTTTTGACGAGAGTATAGTCAAAACGTTCATGACGAGATAGTGATCATGCCTCCGCGAGCGGAACATCGACCCATGAGATCACAGGTTAGTTCTTCTTGATTTAACGTTTTTACCCTCAAAATGTTAAAATGATGAAATTCTTGTCATGGGGGGATTATTTTTGAAAATGTAAGTGTTAATAGGGTCACTTAGGGGGGGTGCCTAATGGGTAGGCTATGTTTTAGTCAAAATAGTTTTTTTTTGGTGTTTTTAGGCATCTTTTAGGGCACGTGACCCGTTTGGAAATTCGGGACACGACCGCCGCCCTGATCAGGGCGGCGGTTATAGGACCGCCGCCTTTAAGGCAGCGGTTACGGAACCACCACCCTGCTCAGGGTGGCGGTCCTTTACAGAATGCCAAAATAACACTTGTTTGAATTCATTTTTGCATTTCTAGCATTCTTACCTGCTTTAATGATTTTTCCAATGTAATTTGAATACTAACTTACTCCGTTTTGCATGTTTTTGGGTGTATGCAGAAGGAGGAATATATCAGATGGAGCCGAGAGAGAGAGAGTGTGATTGGCTTCCAGCAGTGTTGGATGCACTTTCTCAGGATGAGCAGGATACTCTTCAGAGGGCCGGCATATTGCGTATATCACGGGTCCCACATGTTGCACCTTCTAGTCACATACTTTGTGACTTGTTTTCATATTGGGATGCTGATCGGAACACTTTCGATTTCCAGGAGTCAGGGGTGAGTGGACTATCACCCTGGAGGATGTCTACTATATCTTGGGGGTCCCGATCATTGGGAGACGGCTTACACTTGAGACAGCGGGGTCACGGGCTCAGATAGCACAGTGGGCTACATACATGGGAGACGCAGTTATCTCCACTGGTTCGAAGAAGGGGGTGAGGGTCCGGTCCATTCCTAGCTTGCCTATCCCCTTGATTCGTCAGGCCATTATGGGGATCCTTGCCTCGAGATTGATCGGGGACAAGGGAGGAGACACTTTACTCTATTGCTGGTCCCCTATTATTGCACAGATTGAGGCACATGGCCGGATTTATGCCTGGGGAGCTGATATACTTGGGACCACCTATCATGATTTGTACCGGGTGGTTCGCTTACAGGGACAGTCTTTGAGCCATCCGACCCTGGTTATGAGCTGGGTCTATGAGCGTATCATCCCTTATGGGAGAGGTGTAGAGGTGGCGGATCCCGGAGCCATGAGGGCAGCTAGATGGACAGATATGTCGGTGCTTAGAGCACCCCACCAGCCAGTTGCCTCCCTGACTACTGATGATATGGAGGCCACACCTTATCAGGCCATGGCAGGGTTATGGGGCGAGGAGACCCTCACTTTGATTTCCTGCTCTACTACAGGGCAGCTTGTGGATAGGACGGGGAAGGTGGAGACACACCCTTTTGATCGAGTGCCTCAGCAGTTTGGCCTTCCTTACATCGGTATGCTTCCCCCAGTGGTGCCAGTATTCAGATCAGTTCGGGAGGCTAGGGGAGGTCCTAGAGGCCAGGGTTGGACTGTTGTTACTCCTGGTGTCCCTATTGTAGCCAAGCGGGTGGTACATGCTCGAGGGAGAGCTGATGCTCCTCAAGCACCCTTACTTCAGATTGCCACCGGTCCTGCCCATAGCAGAGACGACCCCATTGATATAGACTCCGAGTCCGATGAATTCACAGGGGGAGAGACGGAGGAGGAGACCGAGGCTGAGGTCAGTGAGTCAGGTGGAGAGGAGGACAGCGATCCTGAGTGGCATGACACTCAGGAGATCTTACAGGCCGAGAGGGCAGAGCAGAGTGCGGAGAGGGTGACTCTAGTCTCAGAGGAGCCACCCTCTCAGGACCTAGGTGGGGAGGATGAGTCCGTAGCAGGACGCTATGTTGCCCCAGACACAGGAGGAGCACATCAGTCGGTGGCGGCATTTGTGGTAGGTGCTGACCCTAGGGATCCATCTTGGAGGCCTGAAGATCTGAGTGAGTTGTCACCCTTCTTTTAATATTTGTTTTTAGCTAGGATTGCCTTAGTTGCTATTTCTCCTTTTGTTTACTTTTGTTTCTATCTTTTGATTATTTCTAATTTGTTTTCTCCTTTGCTTATAGAGACTGCTGATGAGTGGCGAGACCTGATTCACCAGGTATGTACTGATACCCTGATGATCCCCATGGAGAGGACTCGCGCCGAGCTATCCGTGGATGCAGGGGAGCCTTCGGTAGCCAGTAGGCATACCGACATTTTTTCCCCTGTCTGGCATGTGGCCAAGATGGTGACTACCCTCCATACCGAGTTGGCTGGATATAGGACAGTGGAGCACCTGATGAGGAGTCGCTCTCATAGCGAGGCTATAGCTGCTCCTCGGGATCGTGAGCCCTCAGTGCATTCAGAGCGCCGGCGTAGCCAGAGTCCTAGATGTGGTCGTGCACCTTTAGAGGGATCTCATAGGGGTTGAGAGGCCACTTGGCTCTTTTTGTAGTGACTCTTAGATTGTTTATACGATTTATTTTGTATTTCCTGGGCTCATTGAGCATTTTGACCATGCCTAGCGCATGATGGCATTGTATATAAAACTTGATTATATATATATATATATATACTTCTCTTTGGATCAAACTCTTGGTGTCTAGGTTTTTGTGATTCATTTCCACATGTATATTATAATGTTGTTCTTATATGCTTTTCAGAATGTATGCAATGGAGAACAAATGATACAAATGCTATCTTTCTTTCTTTTTGTATTTCGTAATGCTGATATATGATAACATAGACACAATGTGATCTTGAACTTGGCTTTCTATAAGCAATTTTCCGGTACTTCATATTTATTTTGACAAAATGAGATGATAAACTGGTATGATGAGCAGATGAACTTGCCCCACTCCTAACTCCACGCAACTAGTAAGATGCGAGGGCTCACCACCGAGAGCTAGGAAGGGCACAAGCTATGAAATTTGTTGAATGGTAGTGATGAGAGATAGACAAAGATTTGGTGGAACCAAATTAGGACGCTACAAACCTACTCTACTCAAGTGACTCCATAGTTTAGAATGCTACTTGCTTTGCGGTTTATCTAGACTTAGATCCGTAGATGGCCACATGGTAGACAAAATCTGGTTTTCAGGGTTTTGAGCTCTCTTGGAATTTTAGACATCTGATTCACTTGTTTTTGACTCAAGATTTCAAAGGTTTATTTGAACTGTTTGTTTACGACCTTCAACGTTTATTGTCAAGAGAACTCCCTACACCTTGCCCCATGCTACTAGTAGGAAGCATGGGCTTATCACCATGGACAAGGCATAGGCGAGTAAGGGCATTCCCATCCTTTCCCAACCCTACGTCACCAGTAAGAGATGCAAGCTCATCACCGAAGGTTGGTAGGGCAAGGAAATGTGTAAAAATAAAATTTTCTGTTTGATCTATATTTGACTTATTTATTTGAGCAAAATGTCAGTATGTTCTTATTTCCAAAGAGATATACATACGGGATAGATGTGACACTATGAAGCTTCTAGAACAGACCATAGGCAAGACACCTATCCTAGGAAGAAACCAAAAGTGAGAACAAGCATGCAGACCTTGGTATGGTTACCATTAAGACTTTGTCATATCTAGCTTTATATGGATGAAATGATTCTGAATAGGTGATGATGTTATGAAAATGAAGAAGTATGATTGGAATGCTTATGCCAATACCATCAGAAGTTTGTAATGAATTGCTTTGAGAATAAGTTCCTTGATCACAAAATTTTACGAAACGAGTGGACAAAATGAACCTAACTATATGAAGATGCAATGTAGATATAATTATACAAATAGTGTTGGTCGCTTATGCATAGAATCGTTTAAGATGCAAGGAATTGACTGTTTCGTTGAATTCCTCACCTTCCAATGTACATAAGAGATATGCACCATTTCCATAGTCTTTCGTGACTCGGTATGGGCCCAACCATTTGGGCCAGAATTTCCTTCCTTCGCCGGTCTTTTTATCGATCTGGCTGTCTAGTCTTAGAACTAGATCTCCTTCATATATATCTCGTTCATAGACCCTTTTGTTATATTGTCGGCACATCCGGTCAGCATAAACTCTATGCCACTGTTCAGCATCCAATCTGGCCTCATCTAGGCTTTCTAGTTGGGAGAGACGTGCTTCTCTATAAGCTTCTTCATCCAGAATCCCTTGTAGTGAGATGCGGAGACTGGGTATTTCAACCTCAAGTGGGAGAACTGCTTCTGCTCCGAATACCAATGAGAAAGGAGTTGCTCCTGTTGGTGTTCTTATTGAGGTTCGGTGGGCCCACAAGGCCGGATATAACTTTAAATGCCAATCTTGTTTGTTTTCTTTTACCATTTTAAGGAGAATAGCTTTCAATGTTTTGTTTGTTGCTTCAGCCTGTCCATTGGCTTGAGGGTAATACAGGGAGGCTGTATGATGGTTTATTTTAAATTTACTGCATAGCTCATGGACTTCGTCATTCTTAAAGGAAGTACCATTATCTGAGATAATGATTTGTGGGACACCGTACCTACAAATGATCTGGTTTAAAATGAACTTGGCGATCACGGAACCTGGTACAGTGGTAAGAGGCATAGCCTCTACCCATTTGGTAAAATACTCGGTGGCCGTGATTATGAAGTTATGGCCATCTATTGACGAGGGAGAGAATTTCCCTATCAAATCTAGGCCCCATGTAGAAAAGGGCCATGGAGTTGCGATTGGTTGTAGAGCTTGTGCCGGCATGTGAATCTCGTGGGAAAATTCTTGGCATTTATGACACTTGCGTACAAACTCTACTGCGTCGTGTTCTAGAGTGGGCCAGAAATAGCCCATCCGATGTATTTTGCGAGTAGTGGCATGACCACCAAAGTGGCCTCCACATATTCCACTGTGAGATTCGTAGAGAATCTTCTTGGATTCTTCTATGTCAACACACCTTAGAAGCATTCCATCGAAATCCTTACGATAGAGCACTTGTTCTATAATAACGTATTTAGCTACGATAATGCGTAACCACCTTCTTTGTTGTGGTGTAGCACCTTCTGGATATGTATGGTCCATGATATAATTAATAATATCAGCATACCAAGGACATTCGGAGATGGGAGGTCTGGTTTCGATGTAATATATGCATTCATCGGGAAAATCTAGATCTACTAGATCGCCTCCATCTAACGGGTTATCAGCTAACCAATCTGCAATGATTTGTCCCTTAACGGACTTCTAGTTTACAAAAGTTAATTTGAATTCACCCATTAAGGTTATAAAGCGTCCAACCTTTTTAGACAAGGACCCTTGCGTGAGGAAAGTTCATAAATGGTCTGTTTTTACAATGACCCTTGTTTCTTGATTTAGCATGTAATGTCTTAAGCATTTGGTTGCGAAGACTATGGAAAGGCATTCTCGTTCTGCCTGCGTATAACGTGTTTCATAATCGAGCAACGTTTGGCTAATAAAATAGATCGTGTGTTCTCATTTATTCATCGTCTTCTTGAGCCAACATGCAGGCTAGCGAGACATTGGTAGCTCATGAATATAAGATTAAAGGGTGAGTCTGGCTTAGGAGGCATTAACGTAGGTGGTGACAACAAGAAACACTTAATTGCTTTAAAAGTCTCATTGCAGTCTTTGGTCCAATCGATACTATAATATTTCTTGAGTAGATTGTTGATTGGATGAATGGAAAAGCTTAAATCTGGGATGAATCTTCAGATTGCACCGAGTTTCCCAAGAAATGACCTGATTCCAGATTCATCCGAAGGTGGGATCATTTCAAGAACAACCCAGATTTTGGCTGGGTCTACATCAATCCCTCATGATGATATGATGTAACCCAGGAGTTTCCCTCCTGTCACACCAAATACACATTTTTCTGGGTTTAGTGTGACTCCGTATTCTATCAAACGTGAAAGAATGATGTGGAGCACTTCCGGGTGATCATAGTGCTTCCTGGCTTTAGCCAACAAGTCATCTACATAGGATTCCATGATTTTATGAATAAGATCATGAAATATGTATGTCATTGCCCGCTGGTATGTAGCGCCAGTGTTCTTGAGACCGAATGGCATAACAACGTAGCAATAGGTTCCCCAAGGAGTTATAAACGTGGTTTTGGCTTGGTCTTGTTTGGATATTCTGATTTGATTGTATCCTGAGAATCCATCCATGAGAGACAAAAGCTCAAATCCAGCTGTTGTGTCAACGATGACGTCAATGGATGGTAATGGGAAGTCGTCCTTGGGGCACGCCTTGTTAATGTCTCGGAAATCTATGCAGATGTGTATCTTCCCATTCTTTTTGAGAATGGGAACGATATTAGATACCCACTGAGAATAATCAACTGGCTTGATGAATCCTACTTGGAGGAGTTTCATTACTTCTTCCTTCACCATGAGAGCTACCTTGGGTTTCATTGGTCTCGATTTTTGTTTAATTGGCTTTGCATCTGATTTGGTGATGAGATTATGTACCGCGATGTGCGGTGTAATTCCCATCATTTCTTTATAATTAAATGCAAAATCCTTTTGATGTTCTCTGAGGATTCGAGTGTGTATTTCTATCTCTTCTGGAGTTAACGAAGATCCTAGTTTCAAGATCTTCGGTTCTTCCTCTGTTCTGATGTTAATATCAATCGTTTCTTTGATTAAAGAAGCGTTACCTTCTTCAAACTCAGGAAGGGCTGGAGGTAGTTCCAGATCTTCTCCATTCTCTACCGCGTATATGTCGAGCTCCTTTTGTGGGGGAAGCTCTATCATGGGATTTCCAAAGTAAGAAGATGAATGTGGGATTAAGGACAAATCTACCACGTGATGGGTGAGATGTAACTCTGCATAGGTGTTTAGGTAATCAAGAGTGGCTCTATCACTGTCAACGTGATCTAAGATAGTAGATTTATTCTCAGCTATGTTCATTAAGAGAGGATTTGACATTTTCTTCACTAACGGTTCAGTACGAAGGGATACCATGAAACGGGTGTCTTCCAACTCACTGTTTGGAGTGAAACGTGAAGCTGAGGTTGCTATCGAATCTGTGAGAAGATTTTGTTCTCGCGGGATTGCTTCAATTGATATGAAGTCAAATCCTTTGCTCAAATCTAATACTGTTGTTTTGTAGAGCTGTAAGTGTTCAGCTCTAGTCTCATACACCTCAGAGACTTGGTTTGCTACTAATTGTGAGTCACCTAATACTCTGATGTCATTAACACCGAGCCTCTTAGCTATGATGAGACCAAGGAGGAGGGCTTCGTACTCAGCGCCATTGTTTGTACATTTGAAATTTAATTTAAAGGTGAATGGTAGGATCTTTCCCTCGGGTGAAGTAAAGATCACACCTGCCCCAGCCCCATAACGACATCTAGCTCCATCAAAATGGAGAGTCCAATATTTAGTTGGGAAGATGGATGTTGGGACATTTGCTATGTCTATTTTGTCTATTTCGGTTACTTCTACCATGCAGAGTTCCTCTGCTGGAAGAGAACCAACACCTAGGGTATATCCCATACCTACAGAATCAAATGGCAGGAAAATTGGTAGATGTTGTTCTAGCAATTCGAAAATATTTGCAATAGTTCCTAGTGATACCGTTTCTACAATGTTAGCCTCATCCTTGAGGGCTGGGATATTCTTGATTAGGTTCGTAACTTCTAACTCGGTTGTAGGTATCAAATTTTCTTCTGGTTTTGCGTCGGTTGGTTTATTAAGTTGGTTTGTTGGGAGTTCAAACTCAGAGTGAATGCCTGGCCTTTTCTTCAGGTCCGCTAGGTGTATATCGAATGGTTTCAGATCGCCTTTTGCTACGAATATCTTTCCTAAGTGCAAGAATCTTACTTCTTGAAATAACGTAGAAGGGATTGCCTTCATACGGTGTATCCACGGTCGCCGAGGATCATATTATAGTTGGTTTCCCGATCTATAATATAAAACTCAGTTAGGATTGTTTTGGGTCCTAAGGTGACTGGTAGTATTATAGTCCCAATCGAAGTGGCTTTAAGGCTATCATAGCCTCTTAGTGTATTCCGAGTCGTGGAACAATTTGTTTCTCCATACCCTAGCTTTTGAAGGAAAGAGAAGGGGACTATGTTAACTGCTGCCCCATCGTCAACCATTGCGTGTTTAACGTAATTGTTATAAACCCACACTTGTAAATGTAAGGTTGGATCACCTCTGCGTGCAATCTCAGCATCTGTTGGCATTTTGTTTATGTCGAATATAAACTCGGTATCCCTATCCGGCTGCCCTGGAGGGTGGATATCAAAGTCTATATGGTTTACTTGTGTTTCGGGAGGTGGAGTGATGTTAATTAAATGACCTAAACCTAATGCTTCTAAAAGAGCAGCCCTGTGGGCAGGAGAGTTCTTCAGCAAGTCCAAAAAGGAGATGTGAGAGAAGGTCTTTGTTAGGTCATTAATTAAATCATAGGCACCTACAGGTTTTACTAATATTTGTTGAATGTTATCCGGCTCTAGTGGGTAACTTGGATTTGGCTGAGAGGAATACTCTCGTGTCCTCGTTATGGCTTCCACGTGTAGCTTAGTGTCTAACTCCACTAAACTGACTATCTTGGTTCGTGGCTGACTTCCTAATTGTGGTGCGACAGGTGGATTTAGTGAAGTCGAGGCTTCATGATCATTGTTTCCTATCATTACACCCTTGTTCATCCCATTTGGATTTAATTTGTTGTTATTGTGATTTGGGAGTGGATCGTTGAAGATCTTGAGGGGTGCATTTTGAGGGGAGACTGCTCCCATGAAAGTATTTGGTGCTGGTGATGCAGGATCTGCTAAGAACATATCTATGAAAAGTTGTCTTTGTTCCTCTGGCAAACGTTGCATGAATTTATTGTAGTCACGGCAAGTCCTAGTGTCATGGCCTCAAATTTTGTGGAAACCACAATATGAGTTAGGATTGTAATTCCTAGGTTGCTGGTTTGGCACATATTGTGGTCCAAAACTCTGATTAAACCGTTGACTATTAGGATTAAAGTTTTGCATTTGTTGTCTTTGGTTTTGGTTCTGGTTTTGATATCCAGTTGAGTTTTGACTTGGACCCAATGTCTGGATCTGCCTTTGTTGTTGTTATTGTGGATGATTAAAATCCACTGAGTTGATTGTCGGGGTAAAATTGTTGTTTCGTTGATTGTTAACCAGTGGTGGAGCATTTACAACATTTTCCTTTTTTGCTTGGTCAGTTACTCCATCTGTTGTTACGCCGTGATTTTTGTTAAGGATTTTAGGTCCTTGATTGACGTTTGTGGTAGTAGGATAAGTTGTAGTATTTTGGTTGGGGATGATTAACCTCCCATTTGTTCCATACGTCTTGCGACCACTATCTATTGCAGCTTGATCTATTCGGAGGGCGCTCTCGAGTACTTCATCATAAGTTCTTAGTGGGAACTTATGGACTTCTTCCTTTACCTCTCTGCTGAGAGAATGAAGGAATAAATCACATAGTTCCATTTGGTCCATGTTTGGAGCACTTGCTGAAGAATAAAGGACTGTACGCCATCTTTGGATGAAATGAGCAACAGATTCATTGTGTTCTTGTTTAATATGCAAGAACTCCCTGATTCCTGTTCTCAATAATTTGTTCATGTCAAATGCCTTGATGAACTCTGAAATGAGTTGTTTAAATGAATGTATTGAGGCTTCAGGTATTCTGTAATACCAATCGAGGTGATACCCTCTAAGGTTTTGGGAAATATTTTAGCAACAACTCCATCCCAGGGGAGCAGTTCTCGAATGGCTGTGGCATAGGCCTTAATGTGTGCATTCGGGTCTCCCTCCCCTTTGTATTTGGGTAAATCGGGAAGAGGTCTTGGAAGCATGAAACTTCGTATGGTGAAGTCTAAGGGTTCTTTCAAATATTCTGAATAAGTTCCTATCGCATAGGTTTCGACCATTGATGGTGCCTGCTGAGGGGGTGGAGGTGGAATGGGTTGTTGATATGGCGTAGTGTATGCATTTGTAGGGACATAAGGAAATCCCTGTGGTTGAGTGAACATGCCAGGAGAAGAGAACATATCTCCTTGTGGTGATTTGGAATACATGTTTAAGTATGGAGGAGCATTGCCTAGAAATGGATTGTTTTGTACTAAACCGGGAGGTATCATATTCTCCACTGGAGCGGCGTTTGAGAACGCGGTTCTAGTTGGCGTTTGTTGTGAATACTGAGGAGGCATGCCCAACGTGCCTATTCCTGTGAGGAGGTCTACTTGGCTAGGATGATGTGGAGGATTGGAATTTCCTGCCTGCATGAATTGAGAATTTTGACTCGCTTGAGCAAGTTCTAACCCTCTAACTTTTTCTACTAAAGTTGAGATGACTTCATTTGGTGAAGTCACAGTATTTTGCCTTAGTGGCATTTGTTGTATATTCTGAGGTTGTATAGGCATATGGTACCCTGCTATGAACTGATCGTTGCCCTGCCAAGTTTCACCGAGGGCATTTCCTATAGGTAGTGGCATGGAGGTGTTTTCTTGAAAAGAGACCTCGGGTTGTGTTTGTAAACTTCCTATAGGTGGGTACATACTCTGAGAGCGTTGTTCACTCCTGGCATAACGCGCTAAATGTTCATCATCTAAAAATAGGTATGGATCTGATTGTCTACTGATTTGTGGTCTAAGCAACACCTGAGGGGATGAACCAGATTCTCCAGTGAGCGTCATGTTGTTCGAGCCTGAAGGCTCTAGTTGTTGCGTTTGAGTGAGCTGATCCAACTCCTCTATTTGGAAAGAAGAACTATATCTAGTCCTTTGAGGTGGAGTTTGTGTTGAAAACCGGTTAGTTGAATAGTTGTCACCCCATGCTGAGAGCGAGGGTGATGGCTGTCTATTCAGTTGATCGTAGTATGCTTCAAGACCTAGGAGAGGTCTACCATATGCATCGAATCCTGACATATTCGGGGGGTATATGAATACCCGTAGAATAATGGGAAAGAGCGAAGGTGGATGAAGAAATAAAAAAAATACTGTTCCTTTCAAACCTGGTTCTTTCACGTCGGGTTCACCAATTTTGTATGATGGAAAAGTGACAAGCAAGCATGGGAATCTACAAGTAACTCTTCCTCACACCCGACCTCCCGAGGTCATGCCGAGACAGCCGGTGGGGATGGAATATACGTGGGGTATAGGAAAACTAGTTAGGTAATCTTATATCTTCGACACACACTAATGGAATCTGTGAATCTAAGGCAAAGAAGGCCCTCCTAACCTGAATCGGTGTGATAGATCGGTCGGCGAGGATGACTGCTCGAAGGCTCTAATCAATATCGAGCTCTGGCGTGATCCGATCTATAGGTTGTGGGATACGGGGAAAATGACCTGGAATTGTTTCGTGTATATCTCCAGATAGGGTCATAAGATGGATGATGGATATATAGTGGATTCTATGGGCGATTCTCTGGTCTAGTCCAGAAATCCTTAGCTTGATTAGCTATTATGTCTAGTGAGGATAATTGTGTGATAATGATTGGTGGAAGTGGAGAGGACCTAAATACTAATGTGTGTAAACCAACATCAACGTCTGATTGACCTGTGGGCCCGTTGGGTTGTGGGACCTGTGGATCACAACCATAAGTTCGTGGTTGTTTTGGACCTCCTATGGTCATATGCAGAATTAATCCCTAATCCCTAATATCCAGTAGTCGTATGCCTTTTCGGCCTCTATATTTAGAACTAAAAGTTGTGCAACCTTCTCAGAATACCTTATAGGCGTTCTAGCAACCTGAATTCTTAAGCTAGTGTCTATGTCAGTGAGAATGTCTCCTGTGTCTGGCTGTGGGACCAAAGGATCACAACCAAACATTTGCTCTCTTTCAAGCCCTTCTACAGTCATGCAGATATTTATCTAGGGTAATCTATAGTTTGGCTGGTTTGACCAAAACGTATGCGCTTTGTCGTCTTCTATGTTTAGTCCTCTCAGCTGTGCGCTAATTTCTTGTAGGTCTATTGTTACTTGGAAGACCTGAATTCTGAGATTCTGGTCTATATCAGTTATTGCTGCAACAAGATTGGGCTGAGGCACTATTGGCTCGAATATGTATTCTCTGGGCTCTCTAGGTCCCGTGATTGTCATACAAAAGGAAATAAATCTAACTAAAGTAAAGTAGACTAATTATGCAAAGTATATCTACAGCGTATTCCTCTATATATCTAAATCTAATCAAAAGAGCAATTATTTAATATATCTAGAAAGTGACAACTAAACTAATAACAAAATCAAAACAAACAAAGCAGCCGAGTATAGCTACTTGCATGTGTAGTTGTAAATCTATTCTAAATAACCAGATAATTGATCTAATCTATTTGAAAGACTCTCGATCCTACCTCATAAGTGAGGAGTGAATCATAGTTTTTCATAAACTATCAATCCCCATAACTTCCTTGGCAATATCGAAAGTGAGATTAACTGAAATGAAATGATTGACTACTCTATTTGATATGTTTTAACTAGAACTTTTGATAGCTTGAACCTGGATTTTGCAGAACAGTGGCGAATCTGGTTGTGTGTGGCTTTGTCCCCTCAGTGTGATCTCCTCATTCCTTCGTGCTCACGTGAATCCAGAAAAGTGTGTGATGTTAGCATCAACAGAAGTTGGTATCGAAATAATGGCAGCTTAGGATGCAGACTGAATACAATGCGAGTAGGAGAGGGATAGCGCAAGAGAACAGAGCTTGGCTTATGCAATTCCTAGTGGGATTTATTGCGAGTCATACAACATAAAATGTCTAGAACCTGAAACTATCCTTTTTGATGAACAAAACCTGCAACTTTAATGGCTTCTGACTGAAAATGAAACTATCCTACTCCAATTGATTGCATGGAAACAGTAACAATACTAGCACAAGAAGATTATGTAGCTTCTAAACAGCAAAACAACACTAACTATGCATGCAACAAATAAAACTATTGAATTCCTAAGAAAAACTGAAAGACTTAAGCTATTGAAATGAGAAAATGAGAGACAAATTTGAGGGGCCATTTGCTTGAGCACAAACCAGCTATTTATAGAATTCCCATTTACCCAAAGGTGAAATCCAAATTGAACTCCTTTACAATAAACAATGGAAAAACACTATTCCAGGGAACCAGAATCATAAATACGAGCAAAGGCGGTGAAAAAAGCTGGTAAACGTTGAAATTTTACGCGAGTCGTGATAAAAGGAACGTTATGGAAAAACGCGTGAAGGACCGCCACCCTAAGTAGGGCGGTGGTTACAGGACCGCCACCCTGCTTGGGCGGCGGTCACGAGACCGCCACCTAGGTAGGGCGGTGATTTTGTTACTGAAGATCAAAACGTAAAGGAAAAGAGGGGAAAAGAGAAAAACAAAGCATGCGGAGGCTAAGCAGGGCATGTGGGATGTTAACGCATACTTGGAGAGATTTTCTGGATCCTGAACACCTCTAATGAAATAGATGGCCCATTCATGACCATCATCATGATTTTGTGCCAACATGCATGCTATCGAGACATCCATGGCTCAAGAATAAAAAATTAGAGGACGATCAAATTTGGGTGGCATGATCGTGGGTGGTGACATACGAAAACAATTTACTGACTCAAAAACCTCATGACATTCAGATGTTTGGATTTTATAACATGAATTCTTTAGCAAGCCATTAATAGGATATATGTCATACGTCAAATCAGAGACAAATCTAAAAATTGCCCCGAGATTTCCCAAGAAATATCTAATGTTGGAATCATCTGTTGGTGGGGTCATTTCCAAGATTGCTCAAATATTCGCAGGATATACGTCAATGCCTTGAGATGAAATGATATAACCCAACAATTTACCTCTCGTGACTCTGAATACACATTTTTATGGATTTATGGTTACGTCATATTCAATTAATCATGAGAGACTAATATGAAGAACTTTGGGATAATTCACTCCCCCCTACACCACACCATCTTTGTCCTCTTATTGTTTTCTGATTCTCAGTACTTGTTACATACTTCTTCTTCTCCTTTCTCTCTTTTTGTTTCGGGTGACCCATTTTGGTCCTCTTGCTGGATCCTTGGATTTGTACTCTGTAGTCCCATTGACCTACTTTTGTGGTCATTTTTTGGACATTAATATTATTATCTTATCTTAGTATTTGTTAGGAGATCATCTACATATGTCTCTATAATCTTAAGAATGAGATCGTAGAAAATATATCTCATGGTCCTATAATGCGTGGCTCTAGAATTCTTCAGACTGAATGACATAAAGACATAACAAAAGGTCTCCCAAGGAGTAGTAAAGGTAGTCTTAGTTTGATCCTCCTCAGAGATCCTTATTTGGTTATATCCAAAAAATCTATCCATGAGAGACAATAACTCATAACCAGTTGTTGCATCAACAATGATATCAATAGAAGGCAATGATAAACCATCCTTGGGGTAGGCTTTCTTGATGTCCCTAAAGTCGATAAAAATCCATATCTTTTCGTTATTTATAAGGATTAGGAAAATGTTGAAAAACCACATGGAATGGTCCACTAGCCTAATGAAACCTACCTGAAGAAGCTTCATCACTTCCTCTTTGACCATCAAAGTAACTATAGGCTTCATAGGTATTAACTTTTATTTTATGGGCTTTGCATCAAGCTTAGTGACTAAGTTACGAAAAACTACATCAGAGGCTATACCCATCATTTCCTTATAACTAAAATCAAAATCCTTGGAGTGTTCTTTGAGCACCTTGGTGTGTGCCTCTATTTCTTCTGGCGATAATGAAGAGCCAAGTTTCTAAATTCTAGGCTCCTCTTCCATTTCGAAGTTAATTTAAATAGTTCCTTCAATTAAGGAAGCATTACCCTCTTTGAATTTAGGAGGATTTGGAGGTATCTTTATTTCTTCTTCCTTAACTTCATAAATTTCAAAGTCTTTCGATGAGGAATGATTCATCGTTTTATCTCCAAAATAGGAAGAAGGGTGAGGAGTAAGGGAAAATCCTTTCTTATGATGTGTGGGATGAAGGTCATCATACGCATGGAGGTATCCTAAGATTGTATCATCATTCTCTATAAAGTCTAGAGTAATAGACTCCTCTTAAGTCTCTACATATTCCATAATGTCATTGCTAGGAATTTTATGAACCAAGGGATAAACTCATATTGAGATAGTGAACATTTTTTCCTTTAAATCTTCACTTGAACAAAACCAAGAGGAACAAGTTTCTATAGAATCAACCAGTTGATTCCGCTATCTATGGATAACTTCTATGGAGATAAAGTCAAAGTATTTACATAGCTCACATACAACAGACTTATAAAGATGAAGTTGTTCTATGCTCTAGTCTCATAAACCTTTAATACCTAGTTTCCAATGAGTTATGAGTCACCTAGGACTCTCATATTGTGCATATCCATCCTCTTGGCTATAGTGAGGCCAAGAAGTAGAGATTCATACTTAGCTACATTATTCATGCATTCAATGTTTAAATTGAAGGTAAAGGGCATGAAGCTTCCCTTTAGAGAAGTAAGAATCATCCCTGCTCCTCTGCATCATAGAGGTGCTTCGCTCCATAGTAGTTGAGGGTCCATCAATTATCAAGAAAGATAGACATTTCATCATTATTTGAATATTCTTCCTGAACTTGTGAAACCTCGATCATGCATTCCTCTCTAAGGCCATCTTCGGGAAGAGAGACTATCCTAAGAGCATGATCTATACTTAAAGAATTGAAATGGAGAGTAATTTTAAAATAATTCTCCAAGATATTTACTATCTCTACTGTAATTTTTGTTGAAACAACCTCCACTATGACAACCTTTTTATCATTAATATTCATTGCTTCAATCACTTTGGGTGGCTCTAACTCTCTTATTGGAACATGGTTGGACATGGGAAATAGTCCCCCTAATGAAATAGGCTTGTTTAATTGGTTTTATGGGAGTTTAAATATTGAATCGACCCAAAGCTTCTTCTTAAGGTTATCTAAATGAATATCAAAGGGTTTTGGATAACCTTGAGCCATAAAGATCTTCCCCAAATGGAGGAATCTAAAATTTTTAAATAAGGTAGAAGGAATGGACTTCATCCTATGAATCCATGGCTAACTGAGGATCATATTATAGTTGGTTTCCCTATTTAAAATATAAAAAATAGGTCAGAACAGTATTAGGTCTAAGAGTGACTGAGAGAACTATGGTTCTGATGGAAGAAGCCTTAATACTATCATAGCCTCTCATCGTGATTCATGTTGAATAAAAATTCATTTCTCTATATTCTATATTTTTTAGGAAATAAAATGAGACAATGTTAACCACAACTCCATCGTTGATCATAGTTCTCTTGACATAATTGTTATAGATCCATACTTGTAAATACAATGAAGGTATCACCTCTTGTCCATAATTAGCTCGGTGTCATTGGGCATCTTATTGATATCAAAAACAAACGCAGTGTCTCTCTCATGCTATCTTGGAGGATAGATGTCAAAATCTATATGTTTAATTTGGGCCTTTGGATGAGGTGTAACGTGGACAAAGTGACCAAGGAGCTTCTAATAAAGTAGATTGGTACACTGGGGAATTCTTCAACAAATCCAAGAAGGAGATGTGAGAAAAGGTCTTGGTTAGGTCTGTAATCAAATCGTAAGCCCATACTATTTTAGGGACTAAAGTGCATCATCTTGACACTAAAGGGTAAATAGGGTGAGGTTGTGATGTGTAGTTGTGAGTACAAGTGATGACGTGGATTTCTGGTTCAGTTTCTAACTCAACTAGGTCTATGATTTTAGTATTATTACGTTGGTCCAAGTTAGGAGTAACTCATGGGTAAGTAGACATAGTGGCTTTATGATCATTGGCCCCTATAGGGGTCCCCTTGTTTGTTCCCTGAGGATTAAATTTATCATTTTTTGGGTGCTTTGGGAAAGGATCTCTATAAATCCTAAGAGTAGCATTCTGTGGAGAAACAAGTCCCATGTGGGTACTTTGTGAAGGTCCTATGGGGTTGGATAAGAACATCTCAACAAAGAGTCTATCTTTGATCCTTTGGAATATGTTGTATGAACTTTTTACAGTCCCTACAAGTCCAAGCATCATGACCTATAAATCTATGGAATCCACAATACAAATTGGGGTCATAATCCCTAGATCTTTGGTTCTGGTTTTGGTGTGGTCCATAAGTCCTATTGTTGTTCTGATTTTGGTTGTTATAGTTATAATTCAGAGGTCTTTGGCCTTGGTTCTGGTATTGATTCAGGTATTGAGACCCTGGGCCTAAACTTGCTAAATGTGAGGATGACTAAAGTCAACCACATTGATGGAAGGAGTAAGGTTATTATTCCTTTGATTGTTCGCATTGGTTTTGTTATTATTTACATTGTTTGTGTTCACAATGTTTTATTTCTTGGATTGATTGAGTAACACCATCTGTTGTGACACCATGGTTCTGATTGAGGACTTTGGGTCCTTGATTTTTGTTATGAACTATTTTGATAGTTAGAATTATTCTTATCAGGAGGTGACCAACCTACCAGTTTGGGCCATAAGTCTCACATCTACTGTCGATTTCACCACTTGGTCAATGTGAAGCGCACCCCCTCTAAGTCTTATTTGTAGCTCTAAAGAGGAAAATTTTGGACCTCCTCTAGTTTCTTAGTTAAGAGAATGGAGGAACAAGTCACAAAGCTTCATTTGATCCATATTGGGAGCACTAGCAGATGAATAGAGGACCTTTCGCCACCTCTAAATGAAGTGGGCAACAAAATCATTATGCTCTTGTTTGATATACATGAACTCTTTAATCCCTATTGTCAACAACTTGTTCATGTTAAAAGCCTTAATGAACTTGGATATGAGTGTTTTAAAGGAATGGATAGAGGCTCTCAGGATTCTATAGTACCAATCAAGGGAAATCCCTTCAAGAGTCTTAGGAAATATTTTTGTAATGACTACATCCCAAGGGAGTATCTATCTAATGGAAGTGACATATGCCATACTATGGGCATTTAGATCTCCCTCTCCCTTATACTTGGGGAGGTATGGTAATGGCCGTGTGAGCATAACACTTTGTACAGTGAAGTCTAGAGGTTATTTTAGGTACTCAAAGTATGTTCCCACTGTACATGTCTCAACCATTAATGATCCTTGATGGGGAGGTGGAAGTGGAATCTTGAGTTTCATATAACACATCATAGGCAGTTAGGGTGTAAGGAACCCATTTTTTCTGAGTGTAATGACCATGGAAGGAGTACATATCCATATTAGGAGATTTGGAATACATATATACATATAGGAGGGACATTATTAGGATATAAACATGTAGGTGCAAAACTAGGGAATGTTATATTTATTGAAGGAGTGTAACATTCGAGAATGTACTTCAAGATGACCCTTATGTAGGATACGTATATCAAGGATGAGGGACCATTCCTAGTGTTCCTAACACTCTAAGGAGGTCACGGGGGCTAGGAACACCCAGGTAAACCTATGATAGTGGTGGTTGACTAATGGGAGACTTGTAGAGGGAGAATAGTTGTTCTTTTAAACTTTGTTAGAAGCAGTTTTATTTAAACCCACAAACTTTGAAGGTTGCAAATGATGAGCATGTTATAATTCCTTTGATCTCTATCCACCAACATCAAAATCACATCACCTTATGAAGGTTGTGAGTTATTTTTGGGTGTGTGTTGAGCATTGTTGGGTTACAAAGGAAAATGATACACTACTATAAATTGATCATTTCTAGAGCACCCCTCTTTAGGTGTGTTTTCTATTTTAGGAGGTGATTGGTGGTATTGTTCTATAGAAGAGAATATGTATACCCTTAAATCATCATCTAAGGATCCTTATATAGCATTAAGATGTTCACCACTTTGGGTGAATTCATAATAGAATTTCACCATTGGGTGGAAAATAGGAAGAAAAGGAATCATAAGTCATGCTGATTTGAGGTTTGGACATGATCTGTGGGTGAAAACCATGTTCTCCCATGAACATCATGTTATTAGAGTTAGAGAACTATGGTTGTGCAATGAAATTAGGTTTGTCTATATCTTCAATCCTAACCATTGATTTGCTGTTGAATCCTTGAGGAGGAGGTGTGTTAGGAGATAAAAATTTATGTGAGTAATTATCAGTCCTAACCTAATAAAGAGGGTGAATGTTACATACCCACTTGGTTGTAGTAGTAGTAGGCTTCAAGAACCAAGATGGGTCTCATGTACTCCTGACCCAACATATTTAGCGGTGTATAAACACCTGCATAATAATGGGAGAGGGTAAGGGTGGATAAAAGAAAGAGAAAGAAAGAGGGAAATGAAAAGGAACTAGTCCTTCACGTTGGGTTCACCAATTTTATACATCTGAAAATAGACACATGTTTTAAGACGCACACGCAACCTTCTTGAAGTCATGTGTGGGATGACTGGAATGAGAATGGATGTGATGGTAATATCTTGGATAAATAATAGGTATGTGGAATATATAGAGATGAAAACAAGAAATCAAGGCTGATTAATTTTCTTGACTCAAAAAATGGGACTTACTCGTTGAGGGATCAATAAATTCCTATCTTACTTGCTCAAGGGTGATACTACGATCAATAATGATCATCGTATGTAAGTCATAGTCAATATCAGTTGGAACCAAACAAGACTCTACTTGGTTGTGGAACATAGGGAATTTTCCTTCGTTGTCCACTAATTCCTCACTGAAGAGGGTCATGAAGATATGATGAAAATGATGAGGTAAGGAAAAAAGGGGTTGTAAGGCCTAGTCTCTACCTGGCTAGTTTGCCTTTTCCAATGAGCAAAAAAACAGGTGGAATAGGGGAGGTTATGAAGACAAGTATCTCAAGTGTGTATCTCATTGTCACAAACTCTAAATTGTTGTCGTTGTGGTGAATTATGTTGGCTAATTACAAAAATAAACAAACATGCAAGAATAAAGGTGGTACTGAAGCTAAGTTCGGGTAGCCTAAGTTGACATATGGAAATGTGAGGGGGTTTTGTTAATTCTAAATCTAATTAATCTAAGTTATTACCTTTAAATAAAGAGTGCCCCCTTCTCCCACAAGGTGCTCCTCACCTTTAACCCATGGAGGCTGATAACAGATGCCAATTCCATGCCTTCAGTCACACCCGTCGCTCTCCAGAGCTAAGTCATCAGCATAGTCATTCACCTATGCATCTTCGTGTCCAAGGCTCACCACTACACTCCTCAGCTCACCAGTAGGGCTGGGAATAACCACCTCAATGGTTGGGTCACAAGTAGGGCTATATTTTAGTTACCATGGACCCTGAGATGGTCATGTTGGGCACTAAACTAAACAGATCTACGGAAATAAATGATAAGCATGCAAGAAACCAAAGGGAACTAAAGCCAAGATCTGGCTAGCCTAGGATTTTTTTGTTATGGAAACTAGAGGGTTTTTGTTTCATTCCAAATATGAAATTAATCTAATTCCTATTTTAAATAATCCAATGCAAGAAAATCTAAATTAAATAAAAATTTGATTGTTTCCCCTTTTAATTTAATTAAATATGATTGCAAATATTTAATTAAAGAACAGAAATTAAACTAACTACTTGTTTTTGGTATTTTCAAAGAAGATTTTAAATTTAAATAAAAAAATAAATCTAATTAAATTCTACTCTATGTTTTTGGGTTTTATGTTTACTGGAAATAAAATAAAATAAATCTACAGACAAGGGAAATTGGTTCTAAATTAATTAAATTCTACTTCTACACTAAAATAAAATAAACAGGGAATAGACTAAATGTGGCTATTCCTCTATTGTCAGAATGTAAAGCCTTAATCTAATTAAAACAAATATTCTTCTATTTGTGATTGTGTATTTCCTACTTCTTCTAATTGCCTCACCTTAGAATCAAGAGAAGAAATAAATCTTCTCATAAGCAATTTATTCTTCCACTGAGACTTCTCCACTTGGTAAATCAATATATTGCACAGAAAACTACTTGTGAAGAAATACAATAAAAACATAGACACATAAGCTTCCTCAAGCTTCTTTCCCTTGCAGATCCACAAGGATAAGTAGGGAGGAAGTTTTCAATTGAAGCTTTGTTCATATGCATTGGGATCTAATTGATAAAGAAAATAAAATCTACTTGTACTCTAAATATAGAAATAAAGAAATTTTATGCACAAGAACTTCCTCCAAATCCTTTCCCATGAAAATCCATAGGGATAAGCTGAGAAGGAAATATCAACGGAAAGCTACTTACATACAATAAAAAAACTTACAAATTCTACTTCCTTAAAACAAATTATTTCCTTCACATAATTTTAACATCAAATATAAACTCTAGAGTAAAAACTTTGAAGAAATTGAATAACATCCCCAAACTGTATATGTAGAACTGAGAAAATTCCTAGATGTAGTTATGCTTCTCTTTATCCCCTCAGCTTCTTTCCATAGATGAGTCCAATTGATCTAGGGTGTTGTGTTGGTTGTAGAAGAAAATCAAAGAAATGAAGATGTTAGACTATACCGGTTGCAGATAGACTGGTAGACAAATGCAGGTAGGAAGAAAACAAAGAAAATGATTGAGTTGTTTATGTACTTTATGGTAGATTTCAGAAGATGTAATGATGTAATCAAAATCAAATAATCTCCAACCAATGCTTCAGGAAAAATCTTGGTTTTATAGAAAAATGGCAAGGAAGAAGTCCAACACACTTGGAAATCAAGAAAGTGACTGAGATCATCCTAAGAAGGGGCAGTCAACATTCTAAGAATAATAAGTAAGGAAGAGGAATTTCATATGTATCCAACAATCTTAAAATTAGGGGAAATGGTTGAGAAACGTGCGAGAAAGACACTAAGAATCTTGTAACATGCGTATAAAACTCAGAAAGTTGAGTCTCGGATAAAAGTGCACATGGAACCGTTAGTCTGCACAGACCGGTGGTTACGCAACCTAGGAAAAATGGCAGTTGTGTAACTGTCATGGTGGTTACAAACCGTCACGATGGTTACGTAAACTAAAGTTAAAAAACACTAAGGAAAAGCAAGCGAAAAGTGTTTACAAAAGAAAGTAAAGCTAAGGAATTGAGAAGTAAAGAAGAATAAGGCACATATACATGCTATAAACATGGAAATGGGACCCGAACATCATCATTTGTTCTGGAAATGACAAGTTATCATCATAGGATATTTTTTACCATTCTGTCATTGTAGCACCATGCAATTATTACTTGCAGTAATAGTGAAATCCAAAAATTACAACAATCAACAATTTCCAACACTTTGGAATGGAGAATTTGTTCCAATTTCTAGCATTACAAATAACTCTTCCTCTCCCCCCATATGATTTTTCATCTCACCACCACGTGACTTTTCAAATTCCTTAGGAATGAAACTAAGTCCTTTTCTTATTTTTGAAAAGGAACTTTTAGAATGCAACATTAAGTCACTTAAGTGAACAAGACAAAGGAGTGAAAAAGTGCATTCTCAATGAAGGAATGGAATGTTGGAGAGAGGGAGAGTAGAGAGAAGGATAGAGAGAAGGAGAGAGAGAGAAGTGATGCTTCGGAGATGGGAAGCTTCCGTTGATAAAGAGCTTGCTTCTGATGGATCTTTGAGGAAATGCTTCATGAGTGATATTTTTTGCATCCGACCTCCTGTTGAACTAAAATATTGAGATTGCAAAATCTCTCTCTCTCTCTCTCTCTCTCTTTCTCTCTCGTGAGACATAACCACCTTTCAAGGTCTTGAATAAGTGTTCAAATTTTTTTCATGAGGTTTGGACTAAGATGGGAAAATTATTATCTTATTTGATCACAAGGTAGGAGTTTGGACATGGAGATCACTACCTTGCTCCTCTCGGCCTTGAAATTCACCTCTGTGAAAAATATGTCTCCTTTCTGAACACAATCAAATCCAAGATGATCAAACATGTTCTTGCTCATCTGCTCCTCATTGAAAAAGGTATCCTCCTCTAGATATAAGGTTCATTCACTGAATGAAATTCTATGTTTCTAAACTTTTCTTGGACCAAAATAGTGTGGTTACAATTTCCTTCTCCAGTGAGATGTGGACACACTCCAAAACATTGAATAAGTGTTCAAAAACAATGTTATGATACATTGTACTACGTGGACTTGTGATGAATTCTTGATCTTAGAAACATGATGGTCTTGAGTACCTTGATATCCTTTCTCCTCGTGAATATCTTGAACTTTAAAATTCTTTTTAGTGATAAGGATATATCCTTTTTGGATGGAATCAACCTCATGAGACTTAAGTACTTCTTTTTCACCTATTCTTTGTTGAAAATTTATTCTGCTACAAATGAGGAAAGGAGAAACTCCGCATTCACCATCATACATATTGAATGCATTGTCATGCAAGATTCTGAGAAAACAATTGATAATTAGGGATCATCTTTATAGACCCTGTTTGATATCACTTTCCTTTCATGGTTCGCATCACTTGAACATGATGACCCCATTTTTGACTACTAGGATGTATTAAAACATGTAGTCTTGGAATTCACCTTGAGACTAAGTTTTTGAGAGTCTGCGAGGGATTTCATTCTCGTTTGAACCATAAGACCACTTCCTAGCCTTGAAATTGTGGGAAAAAGCAATGATATATGTGGAATGTGAGTTAATACAAGTGACTTGAGCTCAATTGCAAGACTTTATATTTTTAGCAGGTCCTATTTAGGAGAACTATTTTTAGTAAGGTTTCACATTTTTCATCTTCTGATGGTTTTTGCTTGTTTGGAGTACACGAATGTTGAGAGTTTACCATTTTTGGAAACTTACTATATTTGGACATGTTAATCCTTACAAACTTAATATTTTTAGATGGATGTATTTTGGGTATCGAATTGAAGCAAAACTGGTTTCAAAAGTTTAAGTTTTGCTTCAGGACCTTATACTCCAGTTTTTGAAGATTTTCATTTGCCATAACTTCATATAACTGAAAAGGTAACTTCCGGAAACAAAAATACCAAATGGAAGTTGTAAATTGTATAGATCATCAATGGTAATGCTCTTTTAATCAGCTTGAAGGCATTTTTTAGAGGAGTGCATTAGCAAATTTTGATGTAAATCAAATGCATAGTATTGGAGATATGAGCAAAAATCAGTTTGCAAGCTTGATGTTTTAGGAAAAATCAGCAGCACACCTATAAAACAATGGAGGTTTCGGAGGGAGTAAAACAACATTTTGAATGTTTGAAAATGACCAAGTGTTTGTGAGGAGAGAGTTAGTCATTTCACTTGTAAATTTTAACCCACTACTTAACCTGATAACTTAATTGTGGTTAGAAGATGGTTGAAGTGAATTTTCACCCTAAAAAATAGGAAAAGAGGGAAAAAGGGGAAAGGGGACACAAAGGGACACCAAAATTCTCTTTACACCAAATCTAGACAAGTGTCATCTTGTGGTTTCATGTGAGTGAGATACAAGGGGTTGAAAATTAGCACTCGAGAGTTGAAATTGGGTTTTGTATGTGTCTGGGGGCTAGCTAAGAGATGGGGTAGAAATTTTATGTCCCCCACATCCCATTTTACATTAAGGAAAATCCAAAGGGACACAACATGCTAAAAATATGCCAAGGGTGTCTTTGTCATGAAAAAGTGGTCTATTTTTACATTGTGCTCACCTAACCACTTAAATCACATGATGTAAGTGATAGAAACTCTTGAAATGATGGGGGTAACACTTTTGTGTTCCCCGTATCCCCTTTTTACCTTAGGGACAATCCAAGGGGACATCAAGGGTGAAAAAGTGTGACCAAGCCATTTTTAAATGCTGATGTCACTTATTGAATGCATTTAAGGACACCAGGTGTGCTTTTTTCACCCTAAGAGCATAGAAGAGTGTTTTGGGATTTAAAAAAACATTATTTTGAATCTAAATCAAAATTTGAGATCATTTAAGCCATTATTTGTATCCAATTATTCCTTAAATTTTAATTTTGGTACCATTCACCCTTTTAACATGAAGGAGAAACAACAGTGACATGAGCTATCATATAAAATAATGAATACTTAGGGAGAAAATGTGTTTCCATCATGTGGAGGATTCCAAGACCTTTCAATTGAGTATTTTATGAGCTTCCAAATCCTCCCTGAACTCCTAGAATCATCCAGACAAGTCAGCTTTCACCATTGGAGTATATCATTCCCTGCAGCTAAAATGACCCTGTCTTGCTCAAGTTATTTCTGACATGAATTTCTTCCACAAATTTTCACTAAAATTACTTGGAAAACTTCATTTATCTCCTACACAACTCTTATATGGCTTGAATCTTCCCTCTCAACTTTTGGAAGGTGTTCACCAGTTGCAAAATGGCCAAAAATGGCCCTTTCTAGGCCTCCAAAGAGTTGTTCTTCATTGAATCTCAGTGAATTATTCAAGCACCTTAGGCATACATCCTTACATGTAAAACACATTTGAAAATATTTTTATCATGTTCTTATGAGCTAGTATGAAGATACAATTGAGAACAGGCTGGCTAGAGGAAGGGTTTAAAGTGACCAAGAGAGGAAATTTTCAAGTGGGGACTTAGTTGTCATGGCTAAAATTTCCAATTTTGCATGCTATAAATTTATCATGACAACACTCCTCCATGTTAGGACATGGGTACAATTATGTGAGTGCCAAAGTAGTTGTCCATATCTGTCTTTTTGTCTAACCGCTTAACAATTTGTATGTATTATTGGTCAATAGGCCTTAAATGGTTAACTTTCTTTATAATTTTCGTACTTACTATCATCGTCTCCCTTAATGTTTATTCCCGCCCAATTTTAAATATTTTCTTTACCATCCTACCCCTAATTTATATCGTTGAGTATTTTATTTCCCATAAATGTAAAACGTTTGAGTGAAACATGAATGTACGCTTCAAGGAATTCCATGAGACATTAAAGGTCGATGCTTGAGATTTTTTCCTTCCTAGATTTTGATCATTTGATGAAGGGCCTTTAATTGTTGTTTCTACTACATCGGAAAGGGAAACAACACATTCAAAAGGGTCATTGAAGTTGTGAAAAGGCCACCCAGATCAAAGTTGGTGTTTGTTGCATTATGGTCGACAAATGTAAAATTGATAGTAGAATAAGATGCTTTTAAATTTTTTCTTCCTTTTTCATAGTTTCAAAATTTCTTTCGTCAGATCATTTTTTGATATTTTCTATGGTTATGACATTAAAATATTGTCTTTGTCATGGTTATATTGTATATATTACTTGTTATTTGCAATAAGATTGAAATGCGTCTTTGTTCAATTGAAAATGACATTATGGTATTAATCTCTAATTTGTAGTATTTTTGAAAAGGTGCTTACTAAAATTAGAAAGCTCTTCCAATTTTACTTAGTGTTCAATTTGAACAAAGAAAAAAAAAATTGAATTTATAAATAAATATTTATGATATAGTGTTATAAAAATGCAACATTTAATTTGTATAGTAATGAATATATATAAAAACATAGGAGTTTTGTTCCAGTAAATTTTTTTATAAAGAACATGGATAAGAAAAATAATTTTAAAAGGAAATTTGAATTATGTTGGTTGTAATTGTCTAAGCTTCAAGTGTCTGTTAATTTAAAGTAACATAGTTACAAAAAATTTATAATACAAAACATTTTTACTACTATCTTATTATATTTGAAAGCGTTCTAGATTTAATAGAGCCTAACTTTTAAAAACTATTAATTTTTTAGGAAAAGAACTTACGATAAAAACACTTTATAACACTTAACATTATATGAAATGTTCATAATTAATTTAACTTAAATTCATATGAGTGCTGGAAATGTCGAGCTAAAGAGGGTCCAGTGCCCAAAAGTGCCTTTGAAATATATATGTTGTAACTATCACATATTTTAGAGTTTTGATTGAAAGAATATTTCTTCACTCAATTCCTTTAGATAAAATTTAAATTTGACTGCTATTTTTTACTTTTCTCATGTTTTTAACCACAAGTACTTGTAAAAATTGAAGATCTCAATCTCTTTAAACTTAAATATAAGAAACATGACCATTATTCTAAATAGATCTATATAAAATTTATATTAACATGTGTTGAAATTTACTAAATTGAAATGAAATCTATTTTTTATTTTTTACAATATTATTGTTGTACACAATCTAAAAGATAATATTTAAAAATTAATTGTTAACCATAAAATTAATGTTTTCTCCTAAAGTAACTTTGTTATATTCTAACACAAATATTTTCACTTCTTTGATCACCATAGAATAAGCTATACTATTTAGAGATATTGTATTGACTGAGTGACGTGTTCATTGTTTTAGCTGAAGTTAATAGACGTCATTTATTTTTACTTTGATAATATAGTGAAACTTATTTAACAACTATGAAATCTTACATTTTCAAATTAAATTAATCTAGCATGATATTTTTATCTTTACTTTTTTAAAAATGTTATATTCTTTTTAATTGTGTCTATATTTGTGGATACATAATTTTTAATAGAGAAAAGGATGGCCAAGACAATAAACATGATGCGTGCTTGTTTTCTTGGCTTTACCCTAATAATATTTCAAAAAAACAATTCCATGTTATTGTGTTTAAATACATGTCTTATCATCACAAATGGGATATGGCTCTTCAATGCATCTTGGAATTGATTCTATAATTTTAAGAATGATTATTCAATTGATCACTTAACCTAATATTGATTGGTTGGCTAGGTCTTATGTCAAAAGGGTAACACCACAAGGCAAATGCCCATTTTACTGATATAATTGTTGATTGATTGTAGGATGAATATGTTTTCTTGCTCATCCTTACTCTCTCCTCTAATAAACTTAAATTTCTATCAAATAAATCTTGTTTCAATTGAAGAATTTCTAGCAAATAAATTTCATTTCAATTAAGAATTATTGGATTCTATCAAATAAATTTGGTTTCAATTGAGAACATTTTTTAAAGTTTAGTGGCTAACTGTAGTTTGTTTAGAAATGTTATTAAAATGAATATATTTGATATTTTTAATTTAAGTCATATTTTATATAGAATAATTGAATCTATTATCTTAATATTTGAATGTTTCTTTAGGTGAAAATGACATGTATAGACATGTTTGAGTGTATAAATTTTGGGTTTCATAGGAAAATTGAATCTCTTATCTTTATATTTGACTATTCCTTGTTTTTTATTTTTACTAGAGATTATGTTTCTAAAGTCAGTAATGTGTTTTTTCATTATATTGTATTTTAAAACATTTTATAAATCACGGCTACATATGTATAGTTATAACTTTGATTTAATGTCTTTAGGTATTAAATTGCACGAGGGCACTAGGAAAATGCTAATTAAGCTAATGCAATGATTGAGTCATTATCCATGTTCAAAATGAAGTAAAATATTTAGAAACCTATTTAAAAATTCATGACTTGTTTGGTAGATTGTTTTATAGAAGCTTATAGGAGACTAAAGATAAGATGATAGGAAGATAAATAAAAAAATATAAACAGGAGACCAAAAATAAGATGATAAAAAACTAAAATTTGTATTAAAGAATTAAATAAATCATACTTCCATTCATTACAATAAAGTTTTTTTGGGGACTATTGGCCACTAACAAGTACCCTTGAGGTGGTGATGTTGCTAGTTTTTATTAATTGTAAATATCATCGAGTTGATGTTGAGGGAAACCCACAATTGGCATAGAAGACATGTTTTTGGAGAAGATGTTCTTCCACGATCTACCTAAAAAACTCCCACGTGACATCAACATAGAGCATGTTATTGAATTTGATGCAATGGAGAGTCCCCTTGCAAAATATGGTGTATTAGAAGAACTCAATTAATGTTGAGGAAGCAAAAACAATAGCGGCATATCACCCAACATGTAGTTAATATTAATTAAAAATTAATTTATTATTATCATTATTATTGTTGGTAAATATGGGCTTTTGAGAGGGCCCAAACTCTTTTAAAGAGAAAGCAACAACTGGAACAAAGAATACCATTGAAGAAAACCAACTAACCAAATTGTGTAAAACATAACATAAATCAAGGAAAGGAATTGTCCTAACATATAAGAAGAAAACCTACAAAAGGTGAGAATTAAGAAGAAAAAGAAGAAACAAAAATACTTCCACTTCCTGTTATCACTCTCAGAACTAACTAAATGTGTAATAACCAAGAAAAAAACAAGGGTGTTAGATATAAAAACAAGCAAGAATCAAGGGAGGTAGATCTAACCACAATCAGGAATCAATATACTCCCTCTTCGTGAGAGAATATCCTCCAATGTCTATTATGATATATTTTCAGTTACCACCATCGCTTCCATCTTCAATCTATATGCCTTTGTCTATCCTTTTTATTGTATCATAGCTCTACATTTTGGGTTGGTTAACACCTTTAGGAACACCATCATTGTTAGTACCAGACCTGACAACATGGCCCCTATGAACATGAGGAGAACTATCTAAGCCACATAGGAGCTGTAACTATTTTTGCTTTGGAAGTGTCAAAGAATGGAGTCCACTAGGTGAAGAAGACATTGTGATTGTCGAAGAACTATGGCCTTATAAACTAAACAAAATCTTTATCCACAACAGAATGAAATACAGGGAGGAAAAATCCATTACTTGGCATGGAGGAGGGTTTAAAAATGGTATCCCAAACCGATTTTGACCACTTTATGAGATATGTAGGAGGAAGGAAAGCCCCAATACATTTTCCAACCAGTGCCCTGCTACTAATATTTGCTTCTATATAAATGATGGCACATTATGAAATTTTAATAATGGGCGCCTATACCAAAAAATACATGGATATATCACCCACAAAGAAACCATAATCCCTAAGGGGAGAGGTCCAATATGACATAGCTTTTGCGGATGGTACCATAAAAAGTTCTAAAAAGAGTAGAAGTAAATTTCATGGGGATTACATGATTATTTGACTTTGAGGTAATGGAACAATTCTCTAAAATATCCACATAATTTGTATAGTTGGCATTTGAATGGTGTGTTGATTGTAATGGAATGTTCAACTCTGAAGGAAAATAAATGATGTTCAAAGGAAATGGAATAATAACATGTACTTATAGAAACTAGAATGAGTGTAGCATGGGCAGAGGAAGTTTGGCATGACACCAATGATGACCATGAAAATGATACATTATAAGGGATTTGTGTTATTGTGAATACTCTAATGTTTAATACAGATTTTGAACTAAATGAATAAGAAAATTTTGGGCTTGAAAGTGAAGAACTTAAATCTGACACCAACAAAGATACTAAAGCATGGCTACAAAGAATGCCCGAAATAAAGTTAATGAAACTACTACATATGCAAAGAGTACTAAAAAATGGTATGATACTATTGATGGTCCAAATGATATTTTTGATAACAATATTTCTTGAAGGAGGATGATGATGATATCATGAGTGAATATTATGACTGCATGGAGGATGTAGATACAACTAAGGTTGCATATTATACCAAAAAAATTGTGAAACAAAGGAGAAAAGTTGTGGATAATAGAAAATAGAGGAATTCATGTCATACATAAAAACAAATGTGGAAGAAAATCAAGAATTATAGTTCTTGAATATCATAGACAGAAATAAAGAAATAGAAATGTTAAGGGAATTTCAAATGTTGGTTTGGTTAGCATGAGGAGAATCTCATAAAACACTCCCAATTTTTTTTGATATCGAGGATGTTAAAGATTACATTCTGTGATTAGAAAAAATATCTCCTAATGAATGAATGTGGATAAAATCCCTAAATGATACATTAATTATCAATACCACACGCTTAAGAGGTACCCATAGAAGAGACATTAAAACGTGGAATGTATTTACCATTTTGTTTGAACAAGATACATAAAAATAGAAGGAAATTATCTGGAAATGCCAAAGTACACTATAACAATTTATCCACAAACCCATATAAATTGATGTGAGCACCATTAGATAGACATTAAAGAGACATCATCGTGGTTGTCAATTCAATATTTTATTGGAATTTATCACCCTACACATGCATGCGTTACCTTCAACAAGAAACACAGCAAGAGACAAGACATTAAGAACAAATTACAAAGGATATATATATCACATATTTTACTTTTAGGGCCACGATAAGAGAAATTTCCATGCTCTTATAAGATAAAAATGTTCCTTTTAGTAATGGTTTGATGTCATTGAATTTGTTTTCCAAATATGGAAAAAGGCAAGATATTATCACATCTAATTGGGAAATAATATGACGTATACATAGAGAGGAGAGCTTGTGTACTGCTGCAACAATGACCAAAAACCACATGACCCAAAATAAAAGAGATCCTCCCACAAAACATAAAATTTAAGGTAGAAGAAGGTATAAGGACTTAATAGAAACTAGGAATTGCGGTATAATGTATGATGGAAACGTGGAAAGGGATGGATTTAAGAAATAAAATTGGAGGGAGTCGAAAAAAGAGAAAGAAAGAGGGGCAACAAAGAATGGATATGAGCGAGGAAAATCGCAAAGGAGCTTCTAAAAAAATTGTGATTAGGGTTTCTCTCTAGCTATCGAGGTATCAATTAGGATTCCCCACAACAACATTCATGATGGCATGCTTTGTCAAGGACCACACGTATAAGATGAGAGTTTTTATTTTTTTATATATATATTTTTACAACAAGGATTATGATTAGATGGTGGAAATTAACTACTTTCATGTTAGACACCTATTTCATGACTCATATTGTTCCTTCCCAAATAATATCTGGTATATGTGCTTCACTTTAGAGCCTTGATCTCAGTCACACTATTTACACAAGTGTAATTTTTGCTTAAAGGGGCCAAATAAAAAATGGGGAAAATCCAATAGGTTCTTGGTTGAAAACCCATCCACAATGTTTGTTACTCGTAGCACTTGGTAGCCCACCTTTTTAGTTGTAGGACTGAGTAACTGTAGGAAACCGAGAAATGTACAAACACCCATATGTGACTAAATATAACAAATATTTCCCCCAGTGGACGAAGGAACACAAGAAAATGCTATTGGGCAGTCATAAGCCTCTTCTATACTTTAACCATTTTATCGATGACGCCTACAAAAAGAAAATTGTCAGGCACGATGACCCCAGAATTGACAACATCATGTTTAGCTTGAATGGAATTCACACATTTGAAATCCAACATCCTCCACACATTGATACTCTTTTCATATGAACCCGAATACAAAAGGTTTTATTTCTTGTTCGCATCTAAGGAATACATCATGTGCATGTCCTTCATCCATGGGAACTATCTATACTTTGATTAGCAGGAAGGACAACCATTCTTGGCATACGATAGGGGTTCTATAGAGACTGCTATAAAAAAGGTTTTGTTATTTTTTATTGGCATAACTGTTATCGATTAGATGGAATTTAATTTGTTAGATAAGTCAAAGACATGAACAGAAAGATGGAAATAAAAATGTGGGAATTAAATATGTGCATGTACCACCCTTATTCCACCCCTCATATTGTTCCCACCCAAATAATATTTTTTATTTGTGCTTCACTTTATTGAGTTAATCTTACTTGCATTATTTGCATGAGTGTAATTTGCACTTACATGGGCCGAAATATAAAAAAGGGGAAAATCTAATTGGTTCAAGGACCAGAATCCAACCACATGACTTCCTTCTTGTAGCACTTGGTAGGCCACCTTTTTATTTTTAAGATCGAGTAAATGTAGGGAATCAAATGATGGATCATAAACCATAAATAATTGACCTCCTCTAATTGTTGGTCATATGAACAACAGGTAGATTTTGTCTAACAATCAACCTTTGTTATTTTGATTATTTTATTTTTACAATGTAACCGTAATTAACTGAACAATGTTTAAATTTATAGATGAGGTGAAGACATAAATGGAAATAAAAAGGTAGAAATTAAATACATGCATGTCCCGCACTTAATATATGGTTCAAAATGTTCATGTCCAAATAATATCTACCGTATGTGCTCCACTTTATATTCTTCATCTCATTCATGTTATTCATGTGAGTGCATATCATGATTTAAAGGGTTCAAAATTAAAAGCACGAGAATTCCAGTAGGTTCCACGTTCAAAACCTAGACATAATGTTCCCTACAACGGTTGATCATATGAGAGATATGTAGATGTTATATGTCGATCTATCTTTACGAAATGAAGGTTGTCAATAGGATGACATTTCATTTGTTACATAAGACAAAGACATGCATCGAAAGTTGAAGATACAAATTTTGGAAGTAAATACTTGTGACATAGGCGTAATAAAAAACAAAATAACATAAAATAACTTTAAATAGAAAGTTGAAACCCCTATGTTCAATCCTCAAAACCTAATAAAGAGCTAACAGTCAAGATTCGTGAAACATTTGATGCACAAGATTTGGTAAAGATCCGACGGTCAAGAGTTAAGGGAAGTTAAAAATATATGTCAAATTGAATAAACCAAAAAGGAAATAGTTTGGTGTCCATACTAAATATGATTTTGTTAGGTTTGAAGGGAAGGAGGGAATGCAAACCAAGAAGGAAGAAGGGAAGGAGGTTATATGGCTATGGTGGTTAGAGAATTGAGAGGTGAAAAGAGATTGTAGGTAGGATTTTGGTGGGCGAAGGAACACAGGTTCAAAACCCTACATGGTGCCATCCTAAACAAACACCTTGTTGATTTGTTTGTATAACATATATTAAAAAATAAACTAAAAATGACGTATTCTAGGTAAATCTTAAATGCATCATGATCACAAGGTATATTTGACTATCATTTACATGCTTTTCATGATTTTAACCATAAAATAATTCCAAATCTTAAATGCATCACGATCACGAGTTACATTTTACTATCATTTAAATGCTTTTCATGATTTTAACTGTAAAATAATTCCAAATCTTAAATACGTATAAATCTTTGAAAATATGTCCTTCAGTTTGTATATAGATTTATATACAAACAATATAAATATAAATAATGTTTTAAAAAAAAATTAAATTAACAAAGATTAACTTTTTCTAATGTTTTATTAGTCGTGTATGTTTAAAGAGAAATTTTGAAAAAATATCTCACATAGTAAATTAAATTAATGTGTTGGTGCTTTGTTGAAAATTCCTACTCATTAATATACCAATAATGGAGTTTGTTATTATGTGGATATTGTAGAGATTTCACCTAATCAAAGTTAGTTAAACTAGGTTTAACCAAACCCAAGTCTTTTCTGAGTGACTTGGCCAATGGTTCGATACAATGTTGTATAAGCTATAAGAAAAACATAGCCAAATTGTATTGGTGTTAGTAAAAGGAATGATACCCAGATCGTACCAAGCCAAGAACTCAGATGCTAATCAAACACCACGATCAATAAGATAAAAGCAATTCGCCAGAATAAATTTAATAAAACCTTTGCAAACAAATGAACGACAATATCATATATTATTATAGAACTCAATGAAATACAATGAGAATGGGCCTTGCTCATATAGGCAAGGAATAATAATCTAAGAACCAGTTAAGGTCATAGATCAAGTCATAAATCAAGGAAATAACTAGTCATCAAAGAACTAGTCAAGACCATAGATTTAAGAAAGAACTAGACATCAATGATCTAGTCAATACCATAGATTAAGGAAAAAACTATACCTAACAACTAGATAATATCCCCCTAATATCTAAATAAAATAAAATAAATATCCACACACATAAGTGGGTGAGGATAAATATAATAAAGGTAAATAAAGTACTTAGGTGAACATGAGCTAAGGTAAATGCCTACTCTAACAGCTAGTCGGTCTTGTGAAACAACTCCTACCTATGCTAAATTTCATAGATGAAACAAGTTGTGTGACATGCCTTCCTATGCAAAATATTTGAATTGTTTCCCCCCTTATGATGGAAAAACCTCATACCCTTCACGCTTCATACTAGCCTCCTCATGAATCATGTAGATAGGGATATGAATGCATTGAGTTGAGTAAATTTATTTGGTCCTGGGAAATGTAGTTGATGAAGGACCTTTTGCGTGATGACCTCTAAAAATTTACCCACGAGGCCAACATCCACTATGCATACTGTAATTATGATCCCTATTGGCCTCCTCATGCAGACGGGGTCTCGACAGAAATAGTTGAAGAACAAAATGTGGTCAAACCACTACTTGTCACATGAATGACAATGATTATATGGAATATTATCAACGAAAACCATATGTGCTAGTTAAGCCAAGTTTACCCAAAATTGAGTCTCGGTTAAGTGACCCAACCCATGGGTCGCTATAATGATGTATAAGCTATAAGAAAAACATAGCCAAATTGTATTAGGCTCAGGTGGTCCTGTGAAATGGTTCCTTCTTATAATTTAAATTTGCACATATCTTTTGGCACAGGTTGGGAGAACTGTGCAAAAAGTCATGCAATGTGCCTCCCTATGCAAAAAATTTGAATTGTTGCCCTCCTTATGATGGGGAAACACCCCATCAACTCATTCATGTTCCCTTATTGGCCTTCTCATGCAGACGGGGTCTCGACGGAAGTAGTTACTTCATTAATTTTTTTCTACATTCTTATTGAAGAAAAATTTTTTTGTGAAATTTATTCAAGTACCCTTGTGCCATGTGGCTGATGAAGGACCTTCTTGCCAACAACCCCAAAAATTTTACTGACCAAACCAACATCCATCGTGCTTAATGCGATTACTAACCATTACTTTCCGCGTGAAGAAGATACTGAACAATTAATATTGCATTATATCGAATATCATTAACCAGAAACCAGTTTCTCCGCTTTCGTATATAATTCCCTATTTCGTGACACTTGTCAAATATTATCATCAATGTTTGTTTAACTTAGAAAACAACTAATCAATGTAATTATCTCGATAAGGTGTGTTACCTGATATTATTTACAACTATAGTTGCAGACTACATAAAGCATTTGCCTATTAATGACTTGTCAATGTTTAGCTAATATGTCTTTAGTCAACATGATAGAAATGTCCACTAATGTATTCATGCAAAATCATGCCCTAACATACAATTGTTGACTAGTCACTAAGCTATTTTACTTGTTTTACGCACATCAAATAAAATAATTAAAAAACATTATAATATATATCGATAGGTCACAGCATTGCATGAATATCTTTCTTATTGGTACATTTTCTGAAATGTCACTTGGAAATTTCAACGAAGAATAGTATATATTAATATATATAGCATGTTAAATTGCGATTTAAATACCCATATAGGGCTCTGAAAGACGTACCTGTACTAGCACAAAGCCCATCCACAAGAGTTAGCAAACAAAATATGTTAAAGCCAAGGGAGAGAGCCAGGAAAATCCTGGAGCGTACAAATGAGTTGGAAGGCGTTCAGCTTGCCAAGGGCCCAATTTTTCCACCTAATGTGCATGGTCTAACTTTTAACCACTAGACGTTACTATTTTAACCGTTTTTAATTATAATTTAAGGAGAAAATTTGTCAAACTTTATGTGAAAAGTAATTTTATTGTAGCAAAAAATCTAAAACTTTATGTGGAAAGTAATTTTACTGTTTAATTAATTCCATAGTTGTGACGTGTGTTATATCCTGCTAATCTCCGAGTAAACTTTTACAACACCACGAATTAAAAAAAAAAATTCCTTTTCAACAAATTTTAAACAGAGAGAAAAATAAAATGTTATTTAAAATTGTTTTGCATGCAATAGGATGCTTTACATTTGTCATCTGTACAGTACAAGGCCATTTGTCTAAACCGGTGAAAAACATGGATGATATCATGGCCACAACAATCTTTCTTAGAGATAAACTGTATTCCACTATTCTATGAAACAACGAAGATGTAAATTAATAAAATGCATGAAAATGCCAAAAAAAAGCTTGAAGAAATACATGCGCCCATGACTGTGATATGTGAGAAGCACAGGCCTGTCTGATATTTGGGGAATATCAGGGTTTTCTTCAATGCCTCCACAATAATTGGTTTGAATGCCATAATAACATGTCAACACAAAATTCCCACTTTACTGTTCAAAACCTCTAGAAAGTGTAGATTGAAGGAAAGAGCCGAAGGCAAGCTAACAGGTAGCATAAAAGGATACATATTAGATAAATAATCACACACAGTTTTTGATAGGAAAAGGAAACAAGTTAAATAAAATGCTTCTTACATATATTAACATCTAGAGATATACATATCATGCACTGGACAAACAAATCTAAAGGAGGAACCTTCTCCCTGTGAGAATGCCTTAATAAATATAGATAAAACCAAATATTTTTACCAAGCATTTAAAATAAGGGAAGAAAACATTAAAAAAGGAGGAAGTGGTAATTTGCAAAGATTGGAGTTTAGTAGGAGGAACCTAAGGTCCTCAAAATTTTATAACTGATGAAAGAATATGAAAATTTGTTTCACATAATAAGTTTTGAAGATTGTGGCTGGAGGGGAGGCTTATTCATTTAAAGATGGATTCTTAGGTTACCACCAAGTAAGGATTACCACAAAAGATCATCCTAAATATAATTTGTAACCGATTGGGGTTCTTTAATGTATACAATTATGTCTTTTGGATTGAAGAATGCTCCCACTATTTTCAGTAAGATTATGGTGAATGCATTTAAATATTGCAATCATGATTTTCTAGAAGTATATTTAGATGACCAGATGGTATGTGGATTGTTGAAATACCACATCCAAGTATTAATATTGATGTTTGAAAGATGTCCATGTTGCATATTACACTAAATATTAACAAATGTTATTTCTTACATGATTTGGAACATTACTAGGCCACATTATATGTGAAGGACTATTGGTAGATCCATTAAAAACCTCCATTCTTGTGACATTACCCCCTCTAAAAACATATAAATATTTAATAATGTTGTTAGGGATCTTCATCGAGATAAATCTAAATATATTGTCTATATAAGCTTTACAATATATCACTGGTTGGGGAAATCCGCACAACATTAGATGAACCCACTAAAAAATAGATAATGTTTTTTGGCTTGAGACAAAGAATCTATATGTATTAGATACAGACAACACTCACAACTCTCTATAATGGATATATAGTTTTTACATATATGAGAGAAGATAGAGTAGATAGTAGTAAGTAGGAAATAAGAAGTAGAAAGTACGAGGAGTGTGCGTACGCACTAGTGTGAGTAGACAATGTAGAGTAGAATATGTGTATGGTGGAGTAGAAATAGAATAGTAAGGTGGAATTAGATAGAATACATATTCAACGGTATTTGTAATTTGAACAACGTATTTGAATATTGTGATACATGAATAAAGTAGAGTCATGTCAGAGAATTCTATTTCTTTGTGTTATATAGATTAATTTATGTTATGTTGCACATGCTAAATTCATAGACCTACTTCAAAATTCATGTTGCATTTGAGTAAATTATTTATATTTAATAAATCATATCCACCTCTGCATACATCAACTCTAACTGGAATAAAGGAACATAACAAAATAACAACATATAGTTTATGCCAACACTTATACTCCACACGTCATCGTATTCCTTCCATCCATGCATTGCACACAAATCTATACTTATTTGTTTAAGGTTTGCTACATCTATTGACTTTCTTACGCACTGACCTTGTGTAAACTTCATCAATCGTGTCTAGGATTATGTTCCTATGTGTAGTCTACATCTTATTATACCTATGGATCCTTAGATTCCTCCATCCTTTTTACAATTTCCCCTTGTGATGCTTCCCATTCTTGCATATCTAATCCTTATTCATGCAACATATGTCATGCCTTAGCCAAAACTACAAAACATAAGACTGTTGAATTTCTATGCACCAGTTATTATGTAGTCTAAGAGTTGGAATTTATTCAAACGCTTAGCTTTTTTTGGGTGATTCAAGATTATTTTTTCACCTTAGATGCTCCTACATAGACACACCCTTCAATTTTGGATATCAGTGGTCGCTCACGTGCTTGAAGTCTAGTAGTTGATTATTGCATTAGTATTTCCTTATGTGTGACATTATCTTGAACATGTTTTTTAATAATAGGAGTGTCTCTATGTATCATTATTATTTCATAATCATGTCAAAAATTGAGACAAAAATGTAAAATGGATGGTATTGTTTTAATTTAATATATCTAAACACGTCTAACCAATACATCTTATGACCCATTGTTAGGAACTGCATGGAACCTTACTAAGACAACCTTTGGACACAGTATGACAGATAAGCATATACCATTGAGTATTTTTTATTACTTTAATCACTTCCCATTATGATTGTAATAGTTCCATCTAGATGTTTCTTTCAGTATGTGAGGCTATGGATAAATTTTTCTACATATATGTTAACACTTGAGCCATTATGGATAGGTTCCAATAAAATTTTGTATGAATAATGGGATACTCCAATATTTATCATTTGGTATTTCACTATCATAAAACATAATATGATGAGAATCCCTCTTTGTTATACCAACAGTGACTGCATCAATAAATCCATATAAAGGATGAACATTGAATTCAATGACTATTCTTAATTACTCTAAGCTTGGGATGGGGAACCATGGTTGGAAAGAGGATTTGTAATTATTATCAAGTGTTTTCTATGTTGAGATACATAGTCATTCAATTCATTATTGATACCTTCAAATTAAAGGTGATTACTCTCAATTATGTCGTAGATCTTAACTTTCAAGGCGATCCATCTACTAGAAGATTAATTTCCATAGAATTTGTGATAATTACAATATCCACTTGTATCAGAGTTCATAGGTAATGACCTTAATTTATCTAATTCTCAAATAACATTTAGTGTAATAAAGTTATATTCAAGCAATCATTGGAGCATTTTATGGGGACACTCACTTAGTCTTGTAAATTTATTGTCCTAGGTGTTAAGGAAATATTATTATGTTGAATGTTGCTTGTACTGAGTTGATCATACCTTTATATTAATACTTAAGTTGGAAATCATTGCCATTAATTTTATCTTGGAGTTGATACATGTTGAACATGAGTTTTTCCTTGATAGGTGATAGTAAGATTTGATCAAATATAACCATGAGAGAGGTTTTAGGAAATTTATGAGTCATTTTGGTTACCATGTTCTAGAATGTAGGACCAATAATAGTATTACTAAAAAAATTCTAAGTTGGGTAATTTGACCATCATGTTTATTTTGTACTTATAAAAGAGTAAGAAAATCATATACCTGTGAGATGAAAATCATATGCTAATGAAGCAGATTCAATGATATGTCTTTCAGGAACCATAACTTTTGATCTGATAGTTGAAACAAATCCCTTTTTTATGAAAGGCTTTCAAAAAAATCCATGTTATGGTAAGTACACTAGTCACTTATGGTCTATCTTGAAATTTTTCGCAGGCTGAAATCATCCATCTAGGGCCTGAAATTTGGGTTCAAAGTTTTTTTCCATTTTTTTTATATTCAAAATATCGTATCTTTATAACCGTGAGTCAACTTAAGTTGAAACTCAAGAAATAATTTAGTTTAGGAACGTGGTTAATGTGCACAAAATTATAGGATCTAGAAAGTTAAATTTAGAACCTACTAAAAATAGATATTGCTAAAAATAGTAAATTTTACAAAAGATATCAAGTCTAGTCAAGTTTGCGTTAGAATTTGAGTTTAATTATATGAGTCCTTTGGAATTCAAATGAGAAGGCATATATTGTATTTGGAATATCAGAGAATAAGGAGGATTATTGGAGTTTTTTGAAGATTTTTTGCCTAATATATATTTTTTATTATTGTTTGTTCACCATAGAAATTTTCAAGAGCCTTCCATAAAAAAAATAAAGGGAGTCATTTCGAGTCCCAGATCAAAATTTATGGCCTTCGCAAGATAGGCCACTTAATCTACATCATTATACAAGGAACCTTGAGGTAATACATAGAACTAATCAAGGGCACATTCTTTAAGCTCCTAGGAAATAGCTTTGTTGGTAACCAATTATCATATGTGTGAAATATAGACATGAAGCATAAAATGACTTAAAACGATGAGATGGATCTCCCTTAATTCAAAATTTGAAGCTTTGGAAAATATTGGAAGGGGGTAAGTTAGTACAACGTAAGCCAAAAGGTGAGCTAATATTTCACTACAAGGTACCATGTTATATGGCTTGTGAGACCCTGAGGATAATTTCTTAATCTTATCTTACAATCCAAGAAAAAATTTCGTCAGAGTGGTCTCAAGAGGTGTAGTGGCCACTTGGTGGTATTGGAATATAGGAACAAATGTATTGTATATAGAAATGAATTGTGAAGATCTAGGAGTATGAAAGCTACAAATATTGAATGCAACAATAATATGAGGCATATAAGTGAAGGAAACATGTGGATCAAGAGAAACATGAAATGGAATGACAATGGAGGAAACATGAGATTAGTTAATTAGGTTTATCCTATAGGTTTATTCTTAGTTAATTAGGTCATTAGGATGTTTTGGACATGGAGTATAAAATTTGATTTCCATTATTACCCTCAACATATCATCCATTTTAGTAAAATGATTTTTGAGCCTAGATGGTCTTATGAAGCAATATATTTTCCCTGAAAAGCTTAACATTTGATTGAAACATGAGGATTATTTAAAATATTTTCATCTGCATATGTCTCAAGAGAGGTTGAAATGAATTTAGGATGAACTTAGGTCCCATTAATAGAATATTTTTATCTTTTTGAGCAAAAACTAGAAGGAAATAAAGGAATCTCTACAAGAATAATTGGAGTAAAGTTTATTCTAATACTACATTGGGTTATAGTCTTATATATAATCAATTTGGATACCCCAAAAGAGACATAGCATGTAAATTAACAATGCATAAAAATATTATAATAAAAATAGGTAAAGCTAAAGTATTAAAAGATTGAAAGTCAGGTTTTAAAATAATTACAATAAATATATTGTGTTGATTATGATATAGTATTAGAAATATAGTAAATATGTAGATTCTAGAAAAATGTAATGATAATTGTTATCCAAATTCCCCCTTGCAAATTTGGATAACTTACATTTAAAATGGGCTTAACACTTCATGAAGGGCAAAATACATTCAAAACACCCATCAAAATTAACTAATCCAAGCAATTTTAAAAATTTTGCCAACGTTCTATCCTTTAAAACTACAAATGGGTGTGACTTCTCGAGAAGCACCTCGAATAAATAATAATCGATTTATTAAAGTTAATTAAATTTATAAATACATAATTTATATTAAATAAATTAAAATATTATATATTATAATTTATTTAATTATAAACTATAGTTCAATAACAAGAACACTTTATATTAAATGTTCTAACAGGTTTTAGGAACCTTAAGTAGATTTGGGATCCTCACAAAGGGAAAAGTTGAAGCACATTTAACCACCCTTCATGAACCCAGGGATAGTTCAGTTCATACTTGTTTCAAGCTCCTTCAATATTTCAACTCACTAGCACACCTTTTTAGGCAAAAGTGGCAATTTGAGAAAAAATCGTGAAAAAAACATTTTTCTAGTTTATAAATGCTCTCATTGAATTCGTTGTCCCATTTCTAATCAAAATCATATATTATTTGACCTGAAATGGTTTTAAGTTTGGACCCCAGGGTGAAAAGTGAACTTCATTGTCTAATTTCATGTTGTGATGATGATGTCATCAAGTGTGCCCAACGCACTTTGGGAGCTTGGTGGCCTTTTGGAGGTGAAATTCACTTTGCATTATCTAATTTGAAACTCCACCTTCAATTTGCACCTCACTCTCATTGGTGGAGACAAGAAGTCAAAAACTAATGGCAAAATAGGCATATGAAGAGAGGTTTTTGCGTGCGGATCCCACTTTATCTTCCCTAGGCATATTTTTGGGGCCCATGTGCACTACAACGCACTTTGGAGGTGCAATTTTTCCACCAAATTCCACCCTTTTTGGTGGAGGTGCAATTTTTAGAGGTGGATTGCAAACTTGGTGGAAAACACACTTTGCATTTGCAAAGTTCATTCTCCACCAACATGTGCGAAAAACACTCAAATCTCCACTTCCCTCCAAAAATAAAAACATCAAAATAGAAAAATTTCACCATGAAACTCCATTAAATAATCATATTTTCCCTCCATGGAAGCCATTAAAACTAGTTTCGTGCTCCAGTTTCCAAAACAGTCTTTTGCTCATTGTCAGTGATCCTACGGTCGAAAAACCTCGAAACTTTGCCAAAGTGCTCCATTTGAAAATGAATATTAGATGATATATCACTTGGGGGATACCATGGCATCATTTATATTTTATTTGAGAAATAATTTTCCAGTGAAGAACTCCATTTTTATCGAGAACAATTGAAAATTATTTTGCATTTTCTCGATGACTCGACAAGCCAAATTGCCTGAATTTTAGAGCAAGCGTTCTCCTTAAAATAAAATTTTATTTGAGACAATTATTGCATGATGAGGTAGAGTATTTTTGGAGATATGGAGGACTGAGTTTTTTCCTTAATATTCTTCTTGATTCATGGGGTTTTGCATTTTCCCATTGATCCAAGCGAGAGATCTTAACTAAATTTGGAGCATAGATTTCCCTCCTCACAACCTCTTTAAGGAAGAGAAAACCAATCCATTTGGATGAGTATTTATACAAAAATTAAAAGCGGAGTTTTTTTCATATCCTCCATTAAATCCATTTTCCAAGCTTCCTTCATAGCCATAAATTATTTCTCCATTTCCTATTGATTCTGAAGAGGGATCGTCACCAAATTTGGAGTGTCTTGTCATCTTGAGAATACCTTTCCAACAAATCTAGTCATGTCTAATTTGGATTTGATTTTCCCTCGTAATGGCCTAAGCATAGATTTAACTACATAAACCATTAAAAACCATTCAACATTCCAATTTTTCAGAGACTGCCTCAGAATTCCGTTTCACTTGCACCATTGAATTCCACCATAAGTCTAAGGCTTGCAAAACCATAAAATTACACAATGAAGTTCCACTACTCCAGATACGATCCTACTTCATTCTTGGTTTCTGAGTACCCAGATGTTGGAGATAGCAACATAAAACACATGATGACCATTGCAAATGCTTGGATAAGAAGGGAAAACTCATTTTCTAACTAGAATCAACGTACATAGGAGGGTTGTTGATCATGATACATCTAATTGAATCATTCAAAGGCTTTCACGATGGGAACCATGGTACTAATGTATTCTCAATCTTTGTGCCACCCTCCATTCAAGAGACGTGATATGGTGAAATCTTATTCTTCATGAAGACAATGTCAATTCAATTGTTTATTGGTGTCATCTCACAAAAAGGAAGTGTTTCCTATTCAGAGGATTGTCATGTTTCTGCTAAGGATTCTCACAAACATTTAATATTGTCAAATCCAAGAGAGCTCATGGTTACCAAGTTTGGGGCATATGTGATATAGGGGAATTCTTCATGATGATTGTAAGGTGATTGTTTTCTCATGTGAGAGACAAAAGATCATGTTCATGACAAGGAGTTGATTTGTGCAACCTACTATTGCTCATAGAGGTGAAGAGTTGAAAGAGATATTTCAAGACATAACAAAAGATGACCATTCTGAATAAGGTTTGGAACATCATTTTTAAGACAAGCCCCAATTAGATAAGAAGCCAAGGAATATTCTACTCAATTGTAACATTCATCTCCATAATGAAGAAAAATAAGAACTTCATCCTAGATCGTCTTCAGTTGATCACACCTTCTCTCTCATTTTTTCTCTAACATTCTCTTTCTCCACTGAGAAATAAATTTTGTAAAAGTGACTTAATTCACTTAAATTTTCTATTTCTTCATTGAGATTTCAATTTAAGTTGAAAAGTCATATGGGAGTGTGAAGAGTCACTTATGCTGTGGATATAATTAGTAAGGCTCTCTCCATTTCAAGGGAACAATTTTTTTATCTCTCTAGTAAGTTGTATTCTTCTACTTTCTACCTAAGCAATTTTCCTCCATTCTCATCTTGACATTCAACCAAAAACATGCTGACATTTGTAATAAGTTGAAGGACTTTGTGCCTTATTTGTGGAACGAATATACATTGATGAGGATTTTTATTTTTCTTGTATTTCTATTTCACTATTTTGCCATGATGTTGTGTTGTGTTTGCTTGTTTCCTCCAATTGAAACTAAAATCACCTTTAAATTGTAGTTGATGAAATTTTTCTGCAGCTCACCAATAAAATTGTGCTCCTCATTTATCTCCTCACCTACCTATAAATTTCTCCCTCTCTAGTCTAGTGTTGTAGTCACAACAAGGGTGTTTCTGCACATTCTCTAGCCTTTGGCCACCCATGATATTAGTCTAGTGTATATATTTTCCAAATTTCAATAAATTTGAGCCACCCCATATTGAGGAAGAGGGACTTAGTCCTAAAAGTGTTGACGAAACCCGTATTTCTTCCTTGACAAATTTTTTTCCAACAATGTGAAATGTAAGAATTACTGAATTAGGTACACTAAAGGATGTAAGGGGAGCTACATGGGATTATTTTGATTAATTAACTTCAAAAATTAGTTATGTAATATCATAACAACACATTAATGCTTTCAACTTTGTGCATTATTTGTGGATATGAATATATGAATTTATAAGACGATGAGTTTATTTATCTTTAATTATATTTCATTATCTTCCTATGAGGTTTTATGTTGTGCTTTCAAGTTTCCTCTAATAGGGAAACTTTGATCACCTGGGATGCTTCATTCTAAGAAATGTGATTGGAAATTGACCAACTGCATTAATACAAACTTTTCCCATTCTCAGTTTCTCTGTTCTTGACCTTACCTATACAATCTTTTCCCTACTCTAGTTTCTATCATCTGTAACTTCATAAAAAGGGTGTCACCTTATGTACATCTCTTGGTCTATCAACCACCTTAAGTATGTATTTTAATGTTACATAGCTCTTTGAATAGCTCTCAATAATGATGGGAAATCCCCATTCCCATGGATGAGGAAACCTTATCTAACAAGCATTGATGATATTACATTAGATTATGGTCACCCTGACATGTAATATTTCACTAATAAGATGGCATACTGCTAAATCATGATTTGAAGTCTTAAATAACAAAACTCAACACACAATATCAACCATGAAAATGTCACATAAAATGCTAACTAGATTTGGAAACCTCTTCAATAATGTATAGAGATGAGTTTGGTGTGTTGCTAAAATACTTGGAGAAGGGATGTTCCTGAATGAGTATATGGATAATATAGGGTCCATTATTTTAATCCATAGGATAATGATTTTGATATTGTTTTGTGCACACAAGTCATGTTGTACATAATAAAAGAAAAAAATAGAATGTATAAATTTCCAAATGCCAAATTTTGGTGGCCAGCACATGTGACATGCCTTTTGCAAGTGTTAAAGTGAGTGTACCAATGTAGTGCCATAGGATTTCTAGGTTAGAAAATGAGGTAGTGTTAGCTTTCTTATACAGGGTTCCGAAGATGATTATCAAAGAAAGACTAACCCAAAGGGAGTAAATGACTCATTAGATAATTTAGAATTGAAATTAGAGATGGAGGATAGGTTGGTCCAAAACTGTACAGATAGGTGAGAATTAGATATTAATAACTAACCAAAATGTATGACCTTGATCAGGGATGGAAAACATGTTAAATGAAGTTTTCATCTTGTCACGTTGACTTAGTATATGTATTTTATGCATTAAAATATTAAAATATGTTAGCTTATTAGTGTGCAAGGATAAACAAGCTAAAAAAAAAACCTCAAAAATTACTAAGTGAGAATAGAAAGATTATGTTTACATTAACAATAGTGCATTATCAAAACCAACAACATCAAAGAGTAAATTGCCAAATTTCAGTGTCTATAATTACACACTTGATGGGGGGAAATTTAGGAAATAAAATTTTGTAACTTGTCCTTGTGCAATGCCAAGTTTGACCATGTTACCTTGTAGGGACAAATGTTCACATTCAAAATCAAATTTCCTCATCTCTCCGGCTTTTATACATATTTCTTATCTTTACACTCTACATTGTCATCAATTTTGAGAATATTATTTAATCAAAACAACATTAAATCTCTGATATTCATGACATAAATTTTAGTTCAGAGTTTCATCTTTCTGGTTCAAAAGCATAGGGAAGGGGATGCAATGTCTACTCTTGGCTGACCTTTATAATCCCATCCCTTCACATTTACCAACTCTAATTTCAATTGTAAATCTTTCTTTGTGTCATTTCATCTTCCAAAGGTCAGCCTTATTAGAATATTTCACCCATGAAAGGCTACATAAGCAAGTCATTATCACTTTATAACTTACTCGGTGCTCTTAAAATCTACTATTGTAAATATCATTCTAAAAGGACTTAAAGGGTTCCTAAATCTTTCCAAATCATCTGCACATCATCTAGAGTAGTCCCTAATAAACATATGACGCACTCAACCAAGTTAAAGAGTCTAGATTCCTCCATTCCTAAGCATGCAAAGGTCATATATCCATGTCTTAGCAAGAGAAAATTCATTTCAAGCATTACACAAGGGTTTTAATCAACAAAGGGTTGGGTCACATAATTAAGGCGCACCACATCTCACTACTACCATGTTGGGTACATTCTATACTACATATTTAGTCTATTATCTTGGTGTTAAAAGAAATGAGGGCACCCCTAGGCTATTGGTTAGCTATTCACACTTGCACAAGTACCTAGAGAACTATACAAGACTCGATCCCCTAATAAGGGCATGTATTGTAACACTTGAATTAGTTTTGTAACTGGAACTCTGACTGTCAAGAGTAGTCTATCCTTGTCACATACACATGTTTTCTCCTTTTGGTTTACTAATGCCCCGATGAAGGGTTTTTCGCGCTGATAGGGTTTATACATGTATTGCAAGTTTATAGGCCAACTCGAAGTTGTGCGAGCAAGAGAGACATACAACGAAGACCATTTCTAAACAAGGAAAACATGTAGAAAGTTGTAGTTCCTAGACTTTTCAAAGAGTCCAAAGCCATACAGATTCCATGCTCAGGACTATAGCAGATCATGTATGGACCATATGATTAATTTGTACAGGTCCTGTCCATATTAAATTTTTAATTCTAGAACTTTCACTAAAACATATACAGTTCCAGATCAACTTGTTCGACCACCTTACACATCCAGATCTCCTTTGTCATACCTTGAAGAACTAAGTTTATCTCTCCTCTTGTGTATTTGAGTGAGTACTTATCAATTATCAAGTGTTTTAATCATTTTGAGTTTGAATGCATTATTATGATTGTTTATAATTTATGTTGGAAGATAATTAGATTAGAATAGTCTAATTGTGCAAGCCTTCACATCCTTTTGATTTGTTCCACAATAAAATTATAAATTCCAACTAGGGTGTAAACAATTGTGTGGTGTTACCCTACCTTAAGGGCATTCTTTTATTTCCGAATATATTGAATATTAGGGTATCTTAGCCCACCGTAAAATTACATCCAATATCTCTTGTCTTATGAGCATGATCCTTGGGTGGAATCACTCATATATTCAAGAGGGGTTGTTCATCCTCAAATTATACCTTCAAAACCAAAAAGGTTTCCATCCTCCAAGATCTTAAAAAAACCAAGGTTAGACTATTTCATTCCTTGAAGGTTCCAAATCAATCCAAAGGTAGTCAGTTATGAATCCCAAGATGATCATATGAGGTAAGTGATGCCCAAGGATGAGCCCAATCACCCAACTTTTAAAATTTCACCTTCACGTGTTTCAAGGATTATGTGTTAACAAAATAATGCAATGCCCCCTCCTGGGATAATTTTAATTGTGATGTGTGGAAATTTGTACAAGAATGTAAAGTATGTCAACTAGCTAACATAAGGATTCAATTGTATGGCTTCATAAACCATTACCTATATCAGAGAAGCCGTGAGAATACATTGATATGCATTTTGTATTAGGTTTTTCTAAAGCTATTTGATTCTATTTTCATAATATTGGATATATTTTTAAATATGGTACACTTCATAGCATGAAAGAAGACTAGTGAATCCTTCCATAAAAAACATCACTAATTTGAATTTCCCCAAATGGATATATGTTAGGCTAATACTTGGATCCCAATTACCATATAGGAATTTTTTGTGAATTCCATGTTCTAAATTTCTCTTATGATGTAGTATGTTCAGAGGACGTTATGAAGAAAGTTGGATATAATGTTAGAATTTAGCTCTACACAACATCCAACGACCTATGAGAAAATACAACTAATAAATAGGTAAGTGCACCAAGTTGGGGGGCCAAAAGGGGGTCTTAAGTGGACGTAATTTTTTGAAAAATAAAAAACTTCAACTTGTACGAGTTTTTCGAAATAGTTGCACTCAATATTGGAAGATGTAGAAATATGAATCGTATAATTTTGAGTCTAGTTTCTAAGCTACTAAATTTTATTGAAAACATATAAGTTTAAGTGGGTAAAATAACTAAAATACCAACAGGTGCTCCTATTTTTGTTAAAAAACATAATAGAGTGACTTTCGTGCCCCCCACCATTTTTTGAGCACCATTTAGTATTTTTGAAAACCCTTTGGTATAAAGATAGCTAGGAGCATCTAGTTTGTGTTAGATTTTTTTTTAGATTTTTTAGTGAGTATTTTGTTTTTTATGATTTTTTAGCGAGTATTTTGTTTTGTTTTTTCTAATGTAGCTAATGTATTAGAAAATGGGAATGAAATACATAATGAAAATGTAGAGAATAATAATTTTGCAATGAATAATGATATTGAATTGAATGATGATGTTGGTATGGATGAAGAAATTGATATGAATCCAATTGTTGAACCCTTACATGAGAATCCAAATGTTAACCCCAAAATTTGTATGAAAACTGTAGTGCCCACCTTCGACACACACAATTACAATAGTAAAATACCAGGATAATTTTTTTTTTTTTGACTTGCATTGCTCACTACACACAACACAACATTCGAGTACAGAAAATTGACTCGCATGCGACAATCACATAAGCCATCGACTCACATAGACACATGAAAACAACATAGGCATGTCGATGCCACACTTTTCCCAATGAATGAATATTAAAAATGACTCAGCTACAAGAAAGAAGACTCAAGGATAGGCAAACCCACAACACATCTTTTCTTTAATTGTATTCTAATTACGGTTAGCATTCCAAGGACATTATTGTGCAAGGATAAATTTCTCGTTTTTCCACCAATAGATCCTTAAGTACATTCCAAGATTAAATTACCATTCGACCCTTTTTAACTGACTCCTTATCCTTTACAAAAGTTTCCATAACTGGCATTCTTATTTGTCATAATTCAAAAGCATATAAAGTACTTAATTATCTTACTCTTATGTGAAGAATATTCTTCTCGAACATATATTCAATGTCTACCTTTTTACTCTTACAACCCATGTGAAAGTGACTTGGTGTCCATATAGTGATATTAGGATTTAACGTAGATTTAAAATACAAGATAGCTTTTTACTACAAAACATGCCTCGATCACGGTACAATTATTTCCCTACCATAGTTATTCTAATTCAATGACTTAACGAATTCCTTTTTATATTTATATATCTTTTGTTTTCTCATATTTTGATCACAATAATGCAATACATATTCTTAGAAAAACATAAAGATATTTAATTGAGTTATAAGGTCTCCAAGAGTGGCAGTATCCCTAACCTCAATTCTCATTTTTACTCTTATATGCTTTATTTTTCTACATCACACTATGGCCTTATTTTTAGCATTGCCTTGCATAAGGAGTTACAAAATGTTTGTCTAACCTCTCGAAGACATATATGATAAGGAGACTTGAATCTACGCACGAACCCTAAGCCAACATCCAAATCATCCGAGGTTTAGATTAATTTCCAACTTCACCTAAGGGTCTACCCCTTAACTATATAAGATATTTAAGCGAGAGGACACATTTAAGCTAAACCACCTTCATGAAAGGATCAAGGTGTTATGTTGAGAGAAACCAAGGTAACACATTTAGTTGCGCGGAACTAAGGAGTTCATTAATAAGAGTTTAAGACCTAGAACAACTAAGTCACAACCTTCATCTAAGAGGTCTGGATCCAACAAATTTTTTTTAACTCGATGAAGAAACCTTAATTTTTAAATCTATCTTCGGGTGACAAGGTAGTCCGCTAGGCTACGAAGGAGGAGTTAGCTCTACACACTCCAAGAAAAGTTTGACTGTGTCACTCCTATCAGACGGGTTTAAGACAATGTCACTAAACATACTGACTAAGACGATAAGCCCATTCTTGAGCTCTGGTTTGCCTAAATTAGGATGTTCCATCGAGAGCAAAGATTAAGTTCATCCTACAGTTTTCAATGTCTTCTACAGTAAGGAGTATCGTACATGAAAAACTAGTTATGCTCTAATATTGAACAAGGGTAGAGTGTTTCAATTTAATTTTCTTTGTTACATTTACAAAGTATGAATGCAAAAGATGACTCATTAATCATTTATTGAACACTAATTATGCACTGCAAGATACTACTTCAAATTCATTTACCTTATATAAATATCAGACCTTTTTACTAGGTGTACTATGAATCAAAAATTGAACTTAAGAATAAATGCACATTTCTTAGAGGCCCTTGAAACTGGCATCTCATACATATCAACAAATTTTCAAAAATAACCTTCTGTAACATAAGACTACATTATAAATTTATTCATTTAACAATTGAACTATATAAATTTCAAAGATAAATAAATGAATTACACATCGCCTTTTCGTCGTCATTCTTTCATCCTGCAAAACCACGTGAGCATGATATCAACGATAATTCACTGGCATGGCATCCACCCTAATCTAACATAATTATATTTTTTTCAATTTCCCATTTACATATGATAATAATTACAATTTCAATCGAAATTAAAGGTTTAGAGACATGTATTCATTACATTTCATTTTACTTCTTTTTGCAACACAGGAGAGAGAAAGAGGAGGAAAGAGAGAGAAAACACAATTTTGTGAAAAGTTTTATTTCACACAAGTTACACTATAGAGTTTTAAATAGTTATTTTCATGTGTTAAAAGTTTCCAGGGTGGTTTGGCAACCCTACAAGGGTCCCACAACTTTCTATTTTTACATTTTCTTACTAGCTACAAAAACACTCAAAACGGGCTCGGAGGCTAAGAAACCACTTCCAGAAGTTATCTTCCGATGAGAACGCACACCACGATTAACTTTCTACGTGTCCCTAGATATACCAAGAGTTCATAGCAACTGACGAAATTGGGAAAAAGTGAACTATTTGCGTTTGGCGGCTAGTTTTCTGGGGCCACTGGTCATAGTTGACCCAGTTGCAAATGAAAAAAGGTTAGCTCGAGGGCTCAGAAAACCACGTCCAAAACTGACGTTTGATGGATGAGCATGCAATGAGACACTTCCTACAAGTTCCCCTATATAAGGAGAATTCATTAGAGTTGACGGGACTGAGAACTAGAAAACCATTTTCAAACGGCGACAAGTTTTCTGGAGCGACAAGTCAAAATTGGTCCAGTTTGACCTCAAACTGTGACCAGAGGCCTACAAAATGGCTTTGCCAAACTATCTAGAAAAGTGCTTTTTCCTAAACTGAATGTTCCATGCAAATGTCTAGTATAAATACTAGAGGTTTGCGAAGACGGGAAATAATTTCTCTATCCAGGTTTCAAATGGCGGTTCAACAACTTTCTACTACTGTAAAACAATGTAACAAGGCTCCTATAAGAGGGTCAAAAAGATCTCATATGTTCGTTCGGGGCCAATCCAAGGGTCAAGGTGACTCCTCGCATACCAAGGTACACGAATAAAACTTAACATCTCGTTTTCAGAGTCACGAAGGGTACTTAATGAGTCTCCAAAAAATGCAAAAATTGACTATTTAAATAGGGAGAAGGTCCACAGTATTACTGGGAAGTCAATCTCGTCTTGTCGATAAACCAATATTGAAGCGATCTAGTTGGGTAAGAAATTTCCTAAATCACCTCAGAATGAGAGTGGAAGTTCATGGTTTAATGCAGAAGAGTTATTTTGATTTTGTGAGTTGCGACACAACCTTTCATTGTTTTTGCAACGAGTTGATATAAACATTTAACTTTATTAAAATCTTAATATTTTAAGATTCTATTAAGTTGCAAAAGAGAACTAAAACACGAGAATTATCAAAGGTAAGGGAAGATGAACCATGCCTGGAAACGATGAGCGAAATGGGTATAAGGGGCTCCAAGTGGTTTACACTCGTGATCTGTTCAGACCACCATTGTTGCCACATGATGCCAGATAGTCACGTGAAAACCAAGCCATGCGTTGTGCACCCATGTCTCATAAAAAAAACCATTTTTTGCTTTCAAGTAGTCATCCCGATCCACGAGACCACATTTTCTATGTCAAACAGATCACACACCTTTTCAAAAAAATCCAATTTGTGCATACGAATACTCTGAGGAATAGCTTTCAAATACAATGCACAAAAAGCATTAATTAATGGTTCTAACAGAACAGTCCAAAAGCTTGCACTTGGAAGAGGTGAGGCAATAATTCTTGGCATCATAATCTCATCTAAACAGTAATGATAGAAGGAAATCACATCTCCAACATCCGTCCTTGAACTACCAAGTTCTTACCTAGAAGGTCTCTAATTTACAGTGACACATAAATCTGATATATCTGAAAGAAAGTGCAAATTCTCATGCCAAATTCATAGATATTCATCTCGTTCAATGAACATTGTTCAAGTATTGAAATATATCTACCTCTTTTTGTCCCCCTTTATGTTGCATTAAAAAGTATCTAACTTTGGATCATGGATCTCAACCAGATTCACTGCTAAAACCAGGTCTATTGACTGAGCCTTTGCCAAGAGAAACAGAGGCCAATGATGGGGCCCATACCCTTACATTCTTCGCACCTTCTTGAAAGTTCCTAATCTTAGAAAGCTGTAAACGACTACAAATTCTATTGTTCATAACCTGTTCCAAAGCTTCCATGTTTTGCTCAAGCTGGACGTATTCTGGTAAATGTAGACTGATCGGGTTGGAGAAAAGGGCCTGCGAATGTCGCAGACTCATACACGTCCCCCAAGCATTTGTAACTACAACATCTGTCAAAATCCCTATCTCCATTATGCTTTGATGGTTGTCCACGCAAGAACAGAGGCTCAATTTTTGACACAGACATTCCTTTAAGAACAAAACAAAAAACACCCTCACGCACATTGGTTTAAGTAATAGCTGCGGCCATAGCATCACATAAAACCACATTTCTTCAAGCATTTTTCCCAACAGGGACATCCCTGGTTTTACTCTGCTGCCACCCCAACTCGCCCCATTTCTAAACGCAAAAGAAACAAACCCTAACTGGAAAATTTTGGAGCTTTTCGCCCTAGCCTCCAATTAGTTTTATTATATTTTATATTTTATTATATATGTATTTTTATTGAATTAAGTGACTATGAAAGTTTATGCATTTTCCATACATTCGCTCATTTGGTCTATATGGCATCATATTTATTTTTTTTAATTTCCTTTTTACAAAAGTATTTAATACTTGACATTTCCTCTATTTATTTTGTTTTTTTATATATAAAGTTTAAAATTTGTGAGATTGGGTTCTGGATTGACTCGACTAGAGTCGTCTTCAAGATTGACTAGGTAAGATTGGATAACACTTCTGTGGTCCAAGCTTCTCGAGGTCTGGGGTGTGAATTAAAATATGGCATTAAAAGTTTGAAACGGTCACGAAGCCAAAATATGACCCTCGGAAAGCTTGCCGACTAAGTGTGGCAGGTAGGGAAAATACAATCACGAACAATAAAGATCCCAACTCGATACCACAACAATGTGAATGGCAACAAGAATAAGGGGGCACTACAAAAAAATTGAATGAAGAAAGTAACCTTTTAAACGAATCTTCACCTCTAAGAACACCTCCTTCCATTTTGTGAAGAAAACCGATTCACTTAATTCAAATTGATGAAAACATTATAAAACCAATGCCTAACAAAATGTCTGAAAGAAATGCGAGAAAAAAAGCTAGTGGAATTTGGGATAATTACTTTGAGAATTTAAATGATACACAAAGATGTCAATTATTTGTTACATTGATGAAATTAATTAAGATGATACCTGTAATGAAGACCCTAGGGTTAAGAAAATATAATGTTGTTGATCAAAATGTGTCAATTATTGAAAACATACATAAAGCATACCAAATTATAGGTGGCAAAAGACATACGAAAGATAGTAATGCTACACGGCGTGCACTTACTAATTTAATAGTAAGTGATAAAATAGTTAATAAACGCTTGATTAGAAAAACAAGAAGTGCTTTGAAGCTAAATATAAAAACACTAATGAAAGCAATAGAGAGACGTAAACATCTTGATTTAGTCAATAACATTGACTATTGGGCTTTCTCTAGTAGACTTACACGAAAAGAAAAGAATACATCTGATATTCTAAAAGTATTAATTGTAGAATTTTGGAATGAGAATACAAGGGTATCACTGAATTGAAGAGATACAGTAAACAGAAAATCAGGTTCTCGTAATCGTGAATCACGTACACAAAATTTATTAGATATGACTCAAACACAATTGTTCTCTAAGTTTAAGAATGAAAAGCCACAAATTAACATTAGCCAAAGATTCTTTGAAATGAGCAAACCCTTTTATGTGAAAATCAATCACTCACGTACCACTTGTTGTTGCAAGTATCATGTTGAATTTTCAATGCATTATGATGTTTTTTGTCAAATACGTCGTGTTTTGCATACTACCATCATGTTGCAGGAGTGTGGATTAAATGTCCCACCAAAATCTTTAAGGGAATTTATTCTGACATTATTTTGTGAAAAATCAACTAGACAATTTTTTTATAACAAAGCATGTTTGGATGGAACGTGTAATGTATGTAGTGGATTGCCTGATTTGAAAAGTTATATCCATGAGGAGAGTACAAATTCAATAGGAAAATAATTGGTTGGTTTCAGCAAATATAAATCAGTGGCATATCAATTAAAAGATAGAAAATAATATAAGAGGTGTGAGCTTGTTACAAAACAATTACATGTATCAGAATATATGGTCAAATTCAAAGAGAATTTTTATATGAGTATGCAAGGCACACACATAGAGCTCAATGGTTGGATGAACAATTCAAGTTAAGCAAGGACACATTCCCACTTGGTACTATTGTTTCAGTAGTTGACTTCGCAGAGAATTACACATTGCAACCACAAATGGAGGTTCTGTCTCAATATTATAACTCAGTGCAAATTGCTATTTTCATGCATATAACATTCATGCACTCTCCAGAAAGCACTGAGCAAGATCAAAAAATATTAAGAAAGTATCATTTCTACATCAGTGATGATCAGACACATTTTATAGAATATGTACAAGGGTGTTCCAAGTGTTTTATGTGAACTTGAATGAGAGGAACATTAGTTTCGATCAACATTACATTTGGTCGGACAACTACACATCACAAGTCAAGAATGCATAAAAATTTTATTGGCTAAGTAAGATGCACACAGAAACAAATGTACAACATATCTGGAGTTTTACTGAGGCAAGATATGGAAAAGGAGAGCATGATGGTGCAAGAGCATGTGTGAAAAGAGCACTTGCAAGAGAAGAGTTAAAGTTCAAGGATGATGCTAAATTTATAGATGCAAAAAACATTGTTGATTAGTGTGTCAAGAATATGGGCCATGAATCTCAAGAGAAATCAATGAGTCGTAGATATTTTTGGTTGATAGAGGAACAACATCTGACAAACTTTGACGATTGCATGATAGTTGCAGGATCAAGTGATATGCACTTATTCCGTAGTTAAGATGTAATTTCTTGGACTATTTATACTAAGTGCATGACATATTTTTGTATATCATGCACTGATTTTGCGTGGAATGAATGTGAGTCACAACAGCGGGTGGATGAATGGACTTGTAGACCTCTAATTCCACTCGACGCACATCAAGTTCTATGAACATTACAACTTGCAGGGTCTTCAGATCAAATGGCAACATCACCTGACTTTGACCATGTCTTTGATTTAGTGCAACAAGGTACATACATATATGTACATGCCATTTTTAGATTTATAAATTATTAAATGGTCAACTCTTAATGTATTTTAAATTTGACTTTAGTTTTTAGTTTGTGATGTAGGGCATGTTTTTGCAGTTATTGCAACGGAATTTAACGAAGAGGGAACAAACTACTTCTTGTCTCGTTGTATAGAGGGGAATTTTTTTTGACTTCCACAATCATTGATGGTGAAGACCTTGAGTATCCCACTGGGTCAGTGGTAGTCACTTAAACTTGGCTTCAACGATATCCTATCAAAAAATCAAACATTTGGTTGTTTGAAGACTATGAAGTACATCGAAAGATACTTCACTATTCACATTTGGTTCTTGCAAAAAATATTAAATTGATCAAATATCAAGGTTAACCATTAAACGAGAATCTGTGGAAGGTTCGTGAATCAGATCAAGAAGCAATTCTTACTACTGTCAAGAGTAGAATTGATCCTTGAAATTCATTGGATTGAATTTGCAAATGTATGTTCTTCATGAATTTAATTTGAATATTTACTTTAATGATTTTGTTTAAATTTTGTATGATTTAAAATTCTATTTAATTGCTTACTAACATGTTTATGTAGGTTAGTGGTGCCAAAAAATCTTCCACCTTCACATGGTTAGCACTGTCCGTAGAGAATTTATTATTCTTCGAAGCCAAGTGAAGCTAAGAGAAATTAAATATTAGAAAGGACCAACAAAAAAAAATTCTCATTTCACCACCTATATTGTATGAACCGCCTATATTATTCAGGTGATTGGCAATGGACAACCTTACACTGACACAGACTACATTATTTCGTGTGTTTGCAAACAATAGGACATCAAAACAACAGAATGGAGAAGGATAAAACCACAAGAATATTTCATAGAGGGTCCCGACATGGAGGTTTTGGATCTGACGAGACGTCTCTAGGTGTCATGGAGTTCGAGAAAGTACATGTCGAAGATATAACGTGTTTTGGTCTCAGGGATCTTAAGGGACTACGCCTGGATGAGGTAGCCTGAAAGCATAGGGAGCGTAGGGAACTAAGAAAAAAACTCCACTAGCATTCAATAGGCCATCTAGACGTGTTAGTGCAGACGGTTGGGTCCCACGAGCTACCGTTTGCAAAATATAGTGTATGACAGCCTTACACTGACTTAGAATACATTATTTCATGCGTTTGCAAAAAATAGGTGGAGGAATGGAGATGGATCATGAGATGATTTCATAGAGGGCCCCCAACGTGGAGGTTTATGATTTGACTATATCTCTCTAGGTGCCACGGAGTCCGAGAAATCACCCATTGAAGATATAACATGTTTTGGTCTCAGGGCTCTTAAGGGACTATGCACCTAGACAAAGATAGCCTAGAAAGCACAGGGAGCATAGGGAACCAAAATGAGGCATCCACTAGCAATCACCAAGCCATTTAGACATGTTGGCACAGACGATTTAAGCCCATGAGCTACCATGTGTAAAATATAGCGTTTGACAGCCTTACACTGATTTAGACTACACTATTTTACACATTTACAAACAATAAGACAACAAGATACACCGAAAGGAGATAGATAATAACTAACGATAGGATTTCGTAGAGGGCCCCGACATGGAGGATTTGGATCTCACGGGCTGTCTCTAGGTGCCAAAAAGTTTGAGAAATAACCCGTCAAAGATATAACGTTTTTTGGTCTCAGGGCTCTTAAGGGACTATGCCCAAACAAGGTAGCCTGGAAAGCACGGGGAGCATAGGGAACCAAAAAAAAGCCTCCAATAGTGTTGAATAGAAAATATAGATGTGTTGGCGTAGACATGTTGGTCCCACGGGCTATTATTTACAAAATATAGCGTCTGGCAGCCTTACACTGACTTAGACTACACTATTTCGTGTGTTTGCAAACAATATGACATAGAGATCACCGAAAGAATATGGATAAAACCGTGAGAGGCTTTCATAGAGGGCCCTAACATGGAGGTTTCATATCTAACGAGATGTATCTAGGTGCCACGGAGTCCAAGAAATCACCTATCGAAGATATACCATTTTTTGGTCGGACAACCTTCAACAAAAGTCTATTCTATCATGCACTCATATAATTTGAGCATGCTAAATTTGAGATGGAAGCATCATGACACCTTCCTCTATCATCTCCCATAATTTCTAGAAAATAATAGTTCTACATTTTTCTATCCTATCTCATTTGCATGCTAGTATAATGTAAGGTTGTCCGATGCAATATTTTGCAAACACAAGATCTTGGCATTGAACCGACTATGCACACTGATTTATCGAGCTTCATGGCACCTAGAGATGTCTCATTAGATCCAAACCTCCATGCTAGGGCCCTCTACGAAATCCTCTCCCGGTTTTATTCATCTCCATTTTGTTCTCTTGTTGTCCTATTCTTTGCAAACACAGGAATTAGTGTAGTCTAAGTTAGTCTAAGGCTGTCAGACGTTATATTTTGCAAACATTAGCTCGTGGAACCTAACCATCTGTGCCGACAAGTCTGGATGGCCTAGTGAATGCTAGTGGAATTTTGTTGGTTCCCTACGCTCCCCGTGATTTCGAGCTACCTCGTCTGGGCGTAGTCCCTTAAGAGCCCTGAGACCAAAACACATTATATCTTCAACATGTGATTTCTCAGACTCCATGGTACCTAGAGACATCTCATCAAATCTAAAACCTCCACATTGGATCCCTCCATGAAATAATCTCATGGTTTTGTCCATATCTTTTTGGTGATTCTCGGTGTCCTATTGTTTGTAAACACGTGAAATAATGTAGTCTGAGTCAGTGTAAGGTTGTCAAACGCTATATTTTGCAAATGGTAACTCATGGAACCAAACCATCTATACCAACACATCCATATGGCTGGTGAAACTCTAGTGGAGGCTTTTTTTTGGTTCCCTACGCTCCCCGTGCTTTCGGGCTACCTTGTCCGGGCGTAGTCCCTTAAGAGCCTTGAGACCAAAACACGTTATATCTTCGACAGGTGATTTCTCAGACTCTGTGGCACCTAGATATGTCTCGTTAGATCCAAAACCTCCATGTTGGGGCCCTCTATGAAATCCTCTCATGGTTTTATCCATCTCCATTTGGTGATCTCGATTGTCCTATTGTTTACAAACGATTGAAATAATGTAGTCTGAGTCAGTGTAAGGCTGCCAGACATGCTATATTTTGCAAACGGTAGCTCTTGGGACCAAACCATCTACACAACATGTCTGGATGGCCTATGAACACTAGGGGGATTTAGTTTCAGTTCCCTATGCTCCCCATGCTTTCGGGCTACCTCGTCTGGGCGTAGTCCCTTAAGAGCCCTGAGACCAAAACACGCTATATCTTTGACGGGTGATTTCTCAGACTCTGTGGCACCTAGAGATGTCTCGTTAGATCCAAAACCTCCATGTCGGGGCCCTCTATGAAAGCCTCTCGTGGTTTTATCCATCTCCATTCGGTTCTCTGTCCTATTGTTTGCAAACTTGAAATTGTTTAAGTCAGTGTAAGGCTGTCAAGCTATATTTTGCAAAATAGCTCTGCCAAACCATTACGAGTCTTGGATGTCCTGTAACATTCTAGTGGAGGCTTTTTTTTGTTCCCTACACTCCTTGTGCTTTCGGGCTACCTCAATTTAGTCCCTTAAGAGCCCTGAGACAAGTGATTTCTCTTCCGTGGCACCTAGAATCTCGTCAAATCTGATTATCCGCATACTACATTCCGAGTCAGTGTAATGTCTGGATCTTGGTGCCAAACCAACTATCAAAAACATGTTGGCCTAGGGGAGACTTTTTTTTTGGCTTGTTAAACGCACAAAATAGTGTAGTCTAAGTCAGTATAAGGCTGTCAGACGCTATATTTTGCAAATGGTAGCTCATCTATTTGCGCCAACTACTATGGCCTGGTGAATGCTAGTGGAGGATTTTTTTGGTTCCCTACACTCCCATGCTTTCGATACCTCGTTTGGGCGTAGTCCCTTAAGAGCCATGAGACCAAAACACGCTATATCTTTGACATGTGATTTCTCAGACTTCGTGGCACCTAGATATGTCTCGTTAAATCCAAAACCTCCATATCGCAACCCTCTATGAAATCCTCTCACGGTTTTATCCATCACCATTTGATTCTCTCTTTGTCCTATTGTTTGCAAACACGTGAAATATTGTTGTTTGAGTCAGTGTAAGGTTGCCAGCTGCAATACTTTGCAAACGTGAAGCTCTTGGTGCTAAACTGACTACGCCAACACATTGTGGTGGCCAGGTAAATGCTAGGGGAGGCTTTGTTTTTGTTCCCTACACTCCCCGTGCTTTCGGGCTACCTCGTCTGGGCGTAGTCTTTTAAGAGCCCTGAGACCAAAACATGTTATATCTTCGACAGGTGATTTCTCGAACTCTATGGCACCTAAAGACATCTCATCAGATCTAAAACCTCAATGTTGGGGCCCTCTACAAAAACCTCTCACGGTTTTATCCATCCTGATTTGGTGATTTGTCCCATTGTTTGCAAACACTCGAAATAGTGTAGTCCTAAGGCTTCAGACACTATATTTTGCAAACAGTAGCTCATGGGACCAAATACACCAAAATGTTCGGATGGCCTAGTGCAATTTGTTTTAGTTCCCTATGCTCCCCGTGTTTTCGGGCTACCTAAGGCGTAGTCCCTTAAGAGCTGAGACCAAAACATAGTGATTTCTTTGCAGAGAACATTGTTTTCCTAAGCAGTCTTGGCACTGCAAACAGAAGCTCTTGGCACAGACTATGCTTTTGGGCACCTTGTCCGGGCATAGTCCCTTAAGAGCACTGAGACAAAAACATGCTATAACGGGTGATTTCTCAGGACCTAGAGACATCGGCTTTGTGTTTTATCCATCTCCATTTTGTTCTCTCTATCCTATTTTTTGAAAATGCGCGAAATAGTGCAGTTAGTTAGTGTAAGGCTGCCAAACACTCGTTTTGGGACTAAACCATCTGGCCAACACATCCAGATCCTAGTGGAGCCTATTGTTTTGTTTCCCTATGCTTCCGTGGCTACCTCATCTGGGTGTAGTCCCTTAAGAGCCCTAAGACCAAAAAATGCTATATCTTCGACATGTGATTTCTTGGACTTCATGGCACCTAGAGACATTTCATCAGATCCAAAACCTCCATGTCAGGTCCCTCTATGAAAGCATCTTGTGGTTTTATCCATCTCCATTCGGTTCTCTCGTTGTCCTATTGTTTGCAAACACACAAAATACTACAGTCTGAGTCAGTGTAAGGCTGCCAGATGCAATACTTTGCAGACATAAGCTATTGGCACGGAAACTGACTATGCCAACATGTCTGGATGGCCTGGTCGAATGCTAGTGGAGGCCTTGTTTTGGTTCCCTAAAGCTTCAGGTGCTTCCGGGCTACCTCGTCCGGGCGTAGTCCCTTAAGAGCCCTGAGACCAAAACATGTTATATCTTCGACAGGTGATTTCTCGGACTCCGTGGCACCTAGAGACGTCTCGTCAGATCTGAAACCTCCACGTTAGAACCATATACAAAAGGATCTCATGGTTTTATCCATCTCCATTTGGTTCTCTCACTGTCCTATTATTTGCAAACGCGTAAAATACTGTAGTTTAAGTTAGTGTAAGGTTGTCTGATGCAATACTTTGCAAACAGAAGCTCTTGGTGCCAAATCAACTACGCCAACACATCGGGGTGGCCATGTAAATGCTAGGTGAGGTTTTTTTGGTTCCCTAAACTCCTCGTGCTTTTGGGATACCTCGTTCGGGCGTAGTCCCTTAAGAGCCCTGAGACCAAAACATGCTATATCTTCGATAGGTGATTTCTCAGACTCCGTGGGACCTAGAAACGTCTTGTCAGATCCGACACCTCGTCCAGGAGTTCTTGTTTAATGACTAGATTGGCTTAAGAATGAATTTGATAGGGGAATGTCTAAGAACACACGAGAGTTATCAATTTCCTAGTAAATCTTTCTTGTTTAGTTCTAAATGGGAGTTAGTTGGCCTACAGCTTAGTGACCTTCCATTCATTGATAATTTATGCTATGATAAACCCATGGATGCTTTCAAAAGCACCTTCAAAAGGATAGGGGTAGTCATCAAGCCTAGTGAAGGGTGTGATGTGATTTCCAAATAACTTGAAATGCCTACAGATTTAAAGGTAATAACTGAATAGGACAACATGATTAGACAATCAAGAATCATTGAGTGTCTGAATCAGAATGTCATTGCATCTAGAGATATTCTCTAGTATTGGAGTAATGCATGTGGAGAGACATTCTCAAAATATCAACAGATGACAGGAATCAAATTGTGATGACTCTTAGGTTTTTTAACAGGGGAGAAGAATAAGAAGCATTGAAGAATGTAGTAGGTGCATGATAAGATAGGAACCGGTACAAAGAGACCATGAGCAAGAAGAAGCACAAGTAAGGTAAATACACATATACACATTGATAAATTGAATGAATAATTACTCAGATTAGGTAACTCTTTATATACATACATTATATAAATATTGATTTCCAAAGTTTGATGCATATTATACATTGAAAATGCTAGTACATGTACATCACCAATAAATGAAAAAATAATCCTTAATGTCTTAAATATTGTCAAGTGCACATCATATTAGTTTCATGCAAAAATAATCTCAGAAATGTAAGGTCTCATACAAAAATATCAAGTTCCAAATAGTATTTTAATGTGCATAATAAATATAAAAATGCCTAAATAGGTCATATACCATCAAGTTCAAATGCCATATAGGCGTACATACAATGCCATGCACATAGGCATACAAAAAAATGTCATGTAAGACATATATATTTCCTAATCATCAAAATCTATCCCTCTCTTGGCCTTACTCGAAGAAGGCCCTCCCTTAGACGAAGATGGAGATCTATGAGATGACTTTGGATCGTCCGAGCCCATGCTATGAGTCCTCTTCCGCTGAATACTTCACCTGTAGATGAACCTGTAAATGCAAACAATGTTTTTTTGTCAAAAATTAATTTATATATGTTTTCAACATGTATTTAAGACCATGCTAGAATGAAAGTATTTACATAAATACAAAAACTTACCGCAAGTTGTCGATCATGCCGAATCTGCATCTCACACTTAGATGAGTCATTGGGAGCTCCTGGAGTATGAACAGGGGTACGAAGATGATGAGATGGAGGAGTTTGTGCCCTCGAAGTCAAAATGGAGGGGGTTGAAGTTCCCTACATACACATAAGATCAAAAAATCTAACATCAGAATTAACAAAAATAGAACTAAGTACATGTATGTGTAATGACAATATTTTAACTAATTTAATCAATATAAAACTATTGTTTTTACCCCACCACGTCTGTGAATCAAATGAACAGGGTTGCTACCTATCGCAGGTAACTCCTACATATACACAATGAAGGACATTATTAACATAATTTAATAATTATACAATGAAAGACATTACTAACATGTAATTTAACATAATATGAATTACACGAGAAATTTAACAAAATTTACATGTTGTTTGAATACCTCAGTGAGTTGCTGCGCAGATGAAATCGCAGCGGCAACACCTTTCTCTACTTGTCGCAGAGATGGTGGGGTGTCTAGTGAAGTCAACATCTTTATCAAACATGTATCACGTGAGTTAGATGAACATACAAGAACATACATATATTTGACTTCAAAAGTAATATATATATATATATATATATATATATATATATATATATATATATAATATATATATTTGCATGCATGTGAAAAATTTACACAATTAACATTCTAAATTACCTTTGTGAATGTATGTGTACGCATGGTGCTTACCGCCTGTGATCAGGATGAAGATGCGCTTCCCACACGCTGTAATATCAATGCATGTACATGTACAAATACAATTATTTCAAAAATTTAACATATATAAGTAAATCAAGTACTCCAAACTTTTTGTAACACACATAATAAAACATAACAAATACCTACGAAGGTGATGCCGATGACTGTAATCCAAATGTCTCACTCAAAAAGGCATCCAACATAGTGACATTATCGTGTGCACCCCTAGCACCAACTCCACCAAAATCAGTACGTATGAAAGTATCGTCCTCCTCGGGCCCCAAACATATGCTACCACATGACGAGAAAAGATGTGGCCTCATGTTAGTACTCCCTGAGGGAATACTCTATGTACCTCCACAAGCATCTGGCTCAGAAATCTCCCTCGTATGTCGAACAAGGGTCATAGATAGCCCCTAAAGCGTGTGGAGTGTATCAATCTCTACTGTCTCCTTCACTGCTGGAGGGACAGTCTCAGGGTGAGGGGGCTTCTATGCAAGGACTCTACCCTACTGAATAGGTGCACGTTGTGCACCTAGTCGATCCTGGGCAGATCCTTTTCCTTGGCCCTGGAAATCCTAGAAATAAAAAATAATTTGGGATCTCGTTGAGGATAACTTTGCAATAGAGTTTTCTCAGAAAGTATAGTGGCACCTCGTTGTTATTACAAGGTGAAAATCAAACACCATCCACCATCGGTCCCAAAAATTATTTTTAATAAAATTATTATTACACCAATGGATGGGAAATAGTTTGCATGACAACGAAACAAACAAATTAGTGAGGGGGTCCATGAATAAGGCGCATATGAGGTCTTTTGTAATTTCTTTTTTCTTTACATCCACATATGACAATTTGTTGGAATAATAAACCCTACAACCCTCTCTGTAAGTTATCCAATGATCAATTTGCCCCATTGCCGCGTCAACTTGAACAAGTAATGCCTCCAATGTGTTTGCAAGAGAGGCATAGTGGGGGTTTGTAGATTGTGAATCCCTCATTCTTTTGATTAAATCCTCAATTTCAATTTTGTTTTCAACTATGTGGGCTGCTAAATCTTCTTGACTACCATGGGGGATGTTGAGAAACTGTGGGAGGGTTGGGAGGGATGACATGAATAACAGGGTTTGGTTGTGGTTGATTCCCTTGACCTCAAACTGTAACAATAAAAAAATGTATTCAATTAAATTCTACTCTATAATTATCATATTTCAATGCAATTTTGAGAAAATAAATTGTGTCTACCTCTTCTTTGTGATGCCATCGTCAATTTAGATCTTCCCAGTGATCCAGAAACAATCCTTTGAGCTTGAGATCCAGCTGAATGAAAAAATGTGAGGGCACGGTTACGCTCTGAAACTCGCGTTTGAGGGAGATAAAATGATAGAGGCTCGAGCCTTTTTTATAGTAGAAATAATGTGTACGCATTATGCTTTGGTAAATCCCAAACCTAAGAATTTAAAACGTGATCACGTTATAATAGAACACGTACATGTTTTTCTTTTTTCACGTTTTTGTCCACTTTTTGGCTCCCCAACTTCGTGCACTTACCCAAATATAAGTTTAGGTTGTCTTCTAATATGTCTTGTTGGAGATAAGCCAGGTACATGGGATTTTGTATTGTCATAGAAAAAAAATGAGTATAATAATTCAATTGATATAGGAATGGGGAGAACATCCTTTCAAATTGTATATAGTAAAAATCCAAGAGTCGTGCAATTGCGCAACACAAGTAATGAAGAAGAAAAGATTAGAAAAATTGAAGATTTTACAAAATATGTGTGGAGTGCACTGACATGTGAGGAAGAAATTGGAGAGATATAACACACTTTACAAGAAACATGAAAAAATGAAGAGAATAAGTTAAATTTCTAAATTCAGGCATGTTGTTAACACACTTGAGGAAACAAATATTTGTAAGAGGTACTTATGACAAGTTGAAGTGGAGGAAGATAGGGTCATGCAATACTGAGAAGGTTTGCATCCAATGCTGATGATACTGAACTACTCGAAGGTATTGACATTTCAAACATTTTGAATGTGGCATATTTATATCCTTAGTTAGAAGGACGAAGAAATTGGAGATATAAGATGATAGATAAAGTGCACAAAGAAGAAGAGACAGTGCAACATGAACTATAAGGAGTACTTGATAAAATGGAAAGAAAAATATATCGTACATATGATATGGATCAATGTAACTAAATCATCAAGGCATGGAATTCAAGAGCAAAATATTGTATGAGCAAGAGATTATAAAATATTCTTCAAGTGTAACACAAGGTATATGATGCATGAGTGTCTAGGTCCACAAGAAATCCACATCAACCAAAAACATCTATAGTAGGATTTCATGCTTTTCACAATTTTTGTAGTTTTCAATCTATCCAAAAGAGTTTAATAGATTCATTATATCTTCTTCAATTTAGGAAGGGTTCCATTTTAGGAAGGGTTCCATAATTTGACATGAGTGAGTATTTCAATGGAACAACACAAAAATGTGTTTGTCTGCAAAAAAAATACCATGTGCAAGAAAATAAAGGATTAGAATACATCACAAATATCTTCATGACATGCAAACATATTCAGCTAGGTGACACAATGCTTTGATGTATAGTGTGAGATTGGATCACTTGGCACACAAGAGAAATACTTCAAATGATTTCCTTACATTACCATTGGATTTCAAGAATCACTTCTTCTATATGTCATTATATCAATTGATTTTAGATGTTTGTGTTACCAATAAAATCCATCTCCATGGTGCACTCTTACACTCAAAACCACAAGTTCACTAGAGTGATTTGAGAAAACACGCAAGGATACACTTGGAAAAAATGCATAATAAAAATATCATGTGCACGATCTTCCACAAACTCGTTAATTACTTTAGATAGCCTTGCCTCTGCCCCTATATATTGAAATCAATCCGATCTCATCTTGACTATATGAGCCCCTATTATATATATTTATATTTATTCTCTAGGAGGCTGGGGGGTGTATCTAATTTATATGGGCCAATGCAAGAGGCCCTGTATCTCTTCTCCTAGATATAGTCTAGTAGATCCCCTCTCTTTATATGGTGATTGAAAATTCTATTCCATTTTATACGTGGTACGATGGATTACAACGCCAAGATGGAATTACAATCGAGATGGAATAGAGATATGGGATAGGAAAGCGTATATGAGATGGGCCACATTTGAGATCATATCAAATCCAGAAATATATACACCGGCTTGATTGATATGAGTTCCCATATATATGTATATGGCCTTTAGGAACTCAATTGATGAAGGAGGGGGAGTTCTACATGCAACATTGTTGTTTAATGTGTGGAAGAAGGAGCCAACAAAGATTCACGAACCCATGATTGTAATGATTGAATTGACTTGTATGCATTGAGGTGTGTTATGAATATAAATGTGTTAAGGAACCATTTTAACCGTATCTTTTATAGAGCACTATAACCCACATTTAATTGGGGAGGCTTTAGTAAATGTCATCCGGGTCACTTGTAGCCTTGAGACAAAGTTATAAGTAGGCGGGTCTTACATCTATATAAGCATGTCATATACTTATGTTGAGGAGGAAATGGAATTCACAAGCAACTTAGTACTTATAAGTTCTTTTCATATTGACCTAAGCTCAACTATAGCTTAGGGGATTGTACTTATCGATTCCATTCCAAGGATAATAGTTACTAAATCATTGAGTTGTTAGGTGTTTTCATTTGGTTTACTCATATCGATGTTGTTGTTATTGTTGTTATTATGCAAGAACTCTATATTTGGTGATCAGTTTCAAGTTGTCATTTCTTGTGGATGATCAATAAAGTGGGGCTAATTATTCTAATTAAATGTGTACGTAAAGATTGTGAGATGCCAAGAGTCATGTTTTTTAATAAGGTTGCATGGTCTATACTAGAATCCCTAACCATGACTACATCAATCGATTATAAACGATGCCTAGAAAAATTAGATTGTATAACATCTTTGATCATTTCCATTTGATGATGATCATTTTTTGTCACATAGAAATGGTCAAATATAGGTCTCTGTGTGCAAAATAAAATATGGCTTGACGATTCTTCTCAGTGTGTCATGATGTGTGAAAGTTTGTCTCATACTGTCTGAATCACTTATAAATTAACATGAAATCAATATCCTTTCTAGAAATCTTAATTCATGCTCAGTTCCTTACAAAACCCATAAACAAAGAGTATGTTAAGGGGGGTTATGTTATATGTGGATATTATTATCAAGCTCCTTATATTCAAACAAAACTTATCTTTCACACATGTGCAATAAGTAATATAGGCTAACTTGACAAAATGGGGTTAAGGGATTGAAGGGCCCAAAAGAGCGAAGGAGTCATTTTTAACTAGAAACGACCATTTTTGCATGGTGTTAAACTTCTGTGATTATCCTTTGAAAATGTTAAAGGTTTTAGACAATCCCCATGAATAAGGGAGAAAGAAAGACAAGATAAAGGGGCAAAACAAGAGTCATATGAGAAAGAAAATGAGAAGAACATTGGTAAACGAGCTCAATAAGACACAAAAGTGATAAAGGAAGTTAACAAAGGGTCAGTGACAAAAAAAGAACAATACAAAAATGATGGCACACAAGAATATGTGCCAACAAGAGCCTAACTCGAAATAAAAATCAATAAACACACATAAAAATACGAGCACCATCACAATTAAGTAGCCCCTTACCAAAATTAGGTGTCTTTACTAAAAAAACAAAACTATTTTGATATTTGTCAAACCCCTAAACAATAACAACATTTAAAACAACAAATCTCATAATTGGACTATTTCTAATAGTATACAAACCATTGTGTTATGTGATGTCTCCTTCAATTACTGCTCTAAATGGCATTCATTTACAATAATTAAGCTACAACCATAAAAAAAATGCATAAAACATCAAAAGTTCTTCTTTATTCATTATTTCAAGGAACTTCCAAGTTTCTTTTTACAGAAATTCCACATATCTTAGGACATTTCTCTAAAAAACTACACAATCCTATGCATTCTTGGGGTTTCCTCCTACCTACCTACCCCCTCTTGCTTCCTCTACCTCACTCTCTCCCTCATTCATTCAAATACTTCTCTATTTCATCATATTTCTCAGTAGTTAGAACAAATTCCATACCCTAACTAGGGAGATGACTCAACTTGCACGTGTGGGGACATAATGAAAGGTTAACAACCATTTATTCTCTTCACATTAGGTCTTCATAAGCCCTTTACAAAGTTTCATGAACTCACATAGAGTATAACATGAGAAAACACCCTTAAAACTCTTTCACAAATTCATTTTTTTAGAAAAACAATTTTGGAGGGAAAATGGAATATGAAAGATTTACAAGGAAATGGAGGGATATATGGTTTGGAACCCATTCCTAATGACCCTAAATGACATCTAGCACCTACTCAAGCCAACATTGCTAAGACAAACCACAATTTCCTTATTGATCGCGATGCTCCTACATCAAATTCCCTTTTTTCTCTAGGTGATAAAAGGACTCTAATGACAATTGAATTCAAATTAGGGCCATATTGGTACCCAAACAAACATCAAATAGTTGAAAAGTCAAATAATTAGTACAAAGAAAGTGAGTGTACAAGCTATAACCACAAATGACCAACCAAGAAGACTAAAGACTCAAAAATGTTATGAACTTTCAACTCTAAAGTATTAAAATGAGTTTAACATAAAAGTTGCTAAGTTGATGGTGTTTTTTTGGTAATCTAGAGATATTAGTGAATATCCAATGACCTAAAGCTTTGAAGAGCAAAGCTGTAATAGAAGTTGACTGCCACTGATCAACCCAATTGTAACAACACACACTGAGCCCTAAATGGATGTTGTAGGTAAATCACAAGTTTTGAACCCCCGACCTGAACCACCTAAAATGGTGGTCGAGGTCAAGTAAGCCAACCTCGCGGGCTCCAAGTTGATGGTGTTAGCACCCCCTCCGATACTACTAACCCTCAAATTTCTAGGCTAGAAAATCCTATTCTAAGAGTGCGGTCCCATGTTAAAAAATAATTGATGCTGCAAAAGTCTAACAAAAATCCCAAAAATTTCTTAGCTGCTACACTTTAGGGAGATGATTTTTAGCCCCATAAAAGACTTAGTGGTACCAAAACAATCCGCTACTTAAAAATTTTATGGAGCTTTTGTGACACTTGCATTTATATTTAAGCTTCCCTCCCAATTTTTCCTTCCAATAATTTATTCTGAATTCATAAGAGTGTAGTTCACTAGTGCTAGGGAAAATGAGCCAATGACCATGCATCGGTCAATGACCGTGAATGCATATGTGAAATAAAGTCATATTCGTTGTTTTAATTAAAGTGAGCACATGCCACTTTCAAAATTAAAAATTAAATATAAACTAGCTAATAAAGCAAGTCACATCAAGTCATATCAAGTCATATCAAGTCATTAACCACTGAAATGGTGACACATAAACAATCTATAAATGGTGACTTTAATCCCAAATAATGGGTCACCTTAAATTTCTTTAAATTCAAAAATACTTAATTTATATCCCTTAAAAATATGTTTTCCACACAATTTTAATGTTAAAAAAAAATTGTATGTTGAAAAAATCATGATCTATTATTAAAAGGTATTTTTTATAATTTTTTTAATAAAAATTAAGTGACGCTAACAACTCCTTAAATTAGGGCACACAAAGTTAAAATTAACCTAGTGGTCCTATGGGGTTGTCGCTCCTAAAATAATTAAGCTGGTGCTGTAGAGATATTTCAGGGATATTTTAGCATATTTATGGTCCCATGGGCTTTTTAATTTTTCTGAATATTAGCTGTTGAGTTGCCTCTCCCTCCATAAAAAACTCTCCCTCCAAAATTATTCCCGTCAATGAATTTTTAATGGCATGGAAATTGCCATTTGGCAAAAAAACATTTAAGCAGGTGAGGGAAAGCTCTAGCCCCCCCTTTTTTCCACCCGCTTTCTAAAAATAAGGGGCTCCAATTTTCCGGGGGCAAATTCCTTTTTATCCTACAACAGAGTTTGTAAATTCTCATAGGACCTGCTGAAGAGTGAATTTTGGAGTAGCAACCCCCTCCATGGGACCCCTCCCTAAGTGACCCCTCCCTGAAGAGTGAATTGGTATTGCTAATGGTTTTGTTGGCATACTTAAAGAATGGTGGGATGTTGTTCCTGCCCGTATGAAAGTCCAGATCATCAACGGTCAAGGTGAAGAAGGAGCTGAACGAGTTGGTGGTGGCACGGCTAGCCTAACAGCCGCGATAATTGCAGAATTCATTGGAACCATTGATGATGAGAAAAGGTTAAGTACTCTTGAATTCTTACGAGCTCAACTCTGCGATATGACTAAAGTCAAAGAGTACCAGTGCTACATGCAGAAGCTGCTTTATAATTCAGGTACTCCATTCAATTCCACCATGAAACTCTGATATGTTGAATCCTTCCCAACATATTTCTCCAATGAATACAAAAAAGCTATGCATGGGTATACTGATGCTGATTTAACTTTTGGCAAAATAAACCAAATCATTACTGACACTAATCAACGTCTGTGTCTTGAGAAAAAAGCCCGAAAAGAGGCTCTTAGAGCTAAGAAATATTTAGGAGTGAAGTTTTGTTCTGCCCAAATAGAAAATCAATTTGGTTGTCCTGCTCCTAGCTCATCCCAGCATAAAAAATACAAGAAGCATTCCAAACGCTTCAAGCATTCCAAGCTTTCTACCAAATGCACAGATTGTGCTTCTAGATCTTCTTCTTATCCACGGTTTTCAAAGAAAAGAAAAATTTTTAGAAAGAAGAAATACTTCCCCAAATCTCGCAAAATTGAATGTTTCATTTGTAAAGGGGATCATTATAGTAAAGACTGTCCTCAAAAAGGGCAGAGGGCCAAATCCAAGGCCAAGGTAAATTTTGTACAAGAACATCTACTTGATGAGGATCATTATGTCTTAATATCTGATGATGAAAGTTGTGAATCAGATATTGAATTTACAGAATTTACAATTGCTGCCAATCAGTATTCTGAATCTTCTTCTGAGAATAGTCTTTCAGATTCAAAAGCCAGGTATGATTCCTTGCCCACTTTCCACTGTAATATGATACGGAGTTCTTATGAACATCCATTCATTCCACCAAGCTCCATTGTTCTGAAGCAAAAGCTTGATCATCTCAAGCAAGAGCTTGCCACCTGTTCTCCGCATATGGTAAATCGGTATTATTCTTTGCAAGCACAAGTCTATGCGCTGAAGAATCAGTTGGATGCCAAGATCCAACAAGAAAAATTTGAAGATGCACGACTCTCCCAGCATATTGTAGACACATCTGCTCGAACCGATGCTTACCATTTTTCTCTTCCTTCTGGTAGAGGTCGAGGACGTTTTCCATCTCCACAGGCTTCTACAAGCTTTGGACAAGGCCAAGGACATGGAACTGGTTCAAGACATTTCCAATTTCTATTCCCGGAAGAAGAATAGTTGGTATCAACACCTCCTGTCACTCCTGTTACCCAAATTGCTCCTGCTCCAGGCACACCTGCAAGAAGATCGTGGAGACAGCAACGATTATCTCTTCTTGAGCGAGCCATACAAAAAGCCACTACAAAATTTCATAATCTCCTCCAAGAAGAAGAATCTGATCCTGAACCAAAACATGCTGAAGAAGAAGTCAATAGGCTCATTATGGAGAAGGCCTACGAACAATATGACGAGGAGCATAGTGCAGAGGTGAGTACAGTCAAAACCTCTTGTAATCCTTTCTGTAGGATTCAAATTTGCATTCCCAATATCAAGCCATATAATCTTGATGCTATGCTTGATACGGGAGCAGAAATCAGTCTGCTGAAATATAATGCAATACCAAAAGACTGTTGGGTTCCAGATCCCCTACAGATAAGTTTTGACTCCAAAAAGGTTTTTTCTCCTTGTTCTGCTAATATTCCTGTCCAGTTAGGTCAAATGCAGACTAATCTTATGGTTCACCAATTTGATCTGCTCCATTATGACATGCTCCTAGGTTCTGATAACCTGAACAACTACATGCCATATACTATATGCCATGATGAGATCTGTTTCCCTCAAGGATCCATTCCCAGATTACAATCATACTATTCTGTTGTGCCTTCAGCACCCAAGTCCACAAAACCTTCTAATTTAGACTGGTTACACAAATCCATATCCATGAATACCTATGTTATTGATGCCCTCATCAATAAAATCAAAGCTGACTGTACTTCTGATAATCCACATGCCTTCATCCATAGAAAAAAGCATTACTGTCAGCTAGACTTCCAAACAACCACTTCTCCAAAATTCAAGGCTCATCATATAGGTATGGCCCCTTCTGAGAAAATTGAGTGTCAAGCTGAAATTGGTAATCTCCTCAAAGGAGGTTTCATCCAAGCTTCCAAGTCTCCCTGGTCATGCCCTGCCTTCTATGTAAATAAGAGAAGTGAATAGGTCAGAGGTAAAAAGAGGTTAGTCGTAAACTACAAACCTCTCAACAAATACATACTACCTGTCCAACATCCTATTCCAAGTAAGGATGATTTATTAACCAGAATCAGTGGTAGTAAGGTTTACAGTAAATTTGATTTAAAATTTAGTTTTTGGCAGATCTTCCTGAATAAGGAAGACACTTATAAGACTGCATTCAACATTCCTAGAGGACAATACGAATGGAAGGTTCTACCCTTCGGTCTCAAAACAACACCATCCATCTTTTAGAAAAAGATGGACCAGATCTTTGGACACCTCTGTAAATTTTTGATTGTCTACATAGATGATATTCTTATTTTTTCTCAAAATACCAAAGATCATCTTCAACATCTTGAACAATTCTACCAAACAATCTATGCCAATGGACTTTGTCTTAGTCCAACCAAAATGGAAGTATTTCAAGACTCAGTTCAATTTCTTGGCATTACAATTCGAGATGGAACCATTATGCTACAAGAGCACCCTATTAATAATAAAATATCCTATTTTTATCTCCCACACCTAAACAAAAAAATTAACTCCGCTCTTTACTTACACGAGAATTTTTGCTTTTTTCAATTCATAAATAAAAGCTTGTAAGATTGAATTCTGGTCGCCTATCTTAAACGGTTATTTCAGATGGCCGTCGATCGTCTGCTTCATTCATGCTCTATAACGCCATTTGCTTTTATTTCCGCCATTTAATGTTTCCGTTTGTGAGGACTCCCCTGTATAGCTCTGTCTCTCTCTCTAATCCTCCATTTCTCGCCATGGCTCTGATCTGAGATTTTTGTTTCTTCCGTTTCTTTATTATTCAATCCGTTTCTGGCTTACAGGTTACAGGCTAGAGAGAATTCCCCTGAAGACCTCGAGTGCTCAAGAGATGAAACTCCATCCAAACTCAGAGCACATTTGTTCGACTCAAAACTCAGAGCCAGAGAGATGCAGCTTCATGTGATGAATATCACTATGGCTATCACACTCAGGGGCCCAAACTAGTTGATCTTATGCGAGGTTGAGCACTGCAATTTCTTCCAAGGTACTTCACTTCCTTTTCCACTCTCGGTAGATCATGTAATTGTCTTTTTCATAAGGAATGATGCAAGTAATATGGATTGATTCATATGATTGTCATATTGCAGGGAATACCCGCATACAATCACCGTCTCTCCACAACCAATCATGGGCGTCAAAGGCGGCTCATGGTCATTGACGTTGCGCTGGATTCTGATTAGGAAACAGGCTCCCAATTGCCTACCAAGGTATTCCGGCTTCTTTTTCCCTCTTGAACTGATTCTGTTGTTTTATAAGAAGGAACAGAGCAGATAATGATAGATTTACTATTGTTTCCGCCATTTAATTCAAGGACCCCTGTATCTCTCTTTAATCCTCCATTCTCGGCCATGGCTTTGATCGGTGCATTCATTGCAATTGCATTTGTTTCTTCCATTGCTTTATTCTTTAATCTGTGCTTATTCACATCGTTTGTGGCTTACAAGCTAGAGTTAATTTTCCCAGCGGTCCCCTGAAGACAGGGCGAATGCTCTGGAGATAAAATTCCATCTAAACTCGGCCCATTTCTTTGCTTTGAACTCAGAGCCTATTTCCTTGTATGGGTTTAACGTTTTTCCAAATGGGTACAGAGAGACAGCTCCATGGGACGAATATCACCATTGCAGACCTAAGGCTACCAGACTCGGGCCAAATTCGTTGATCTTGTGCTGGATTCGGATGGAGAAGAGGTTGAGCACTGCAATTGCTTCCGAGGTACTTCACTTTCTTTTCCCTTTTGGTAGATTATTTAATATGCAGAAAATATGGACTGATTCATACGACTGTAATACTGCAGGGATAACTCACAAACCATCCTTCTCTCCACAACTATTAGTATACTGGGCTAATGGCTACTACACTAAGGGCACAGGGGTCTCATGGTTGTTGATGTTGTGCTGGATCCGATTGGGAAACATGATGACAATTGCCTTCCTAGGTACTCCAGTTTCCTTTTTCCTGTTGAACTTATTCTGCTTTTTTTTAAGAAGGAACATGGTAGATTATCATAGATTGTCTTGTAATATTGTTGGGCAGCAAAGGGTTTCATGTACAAGGGGAGTCACAGATTCAGGTTTGGGCACATTACTTTTACAGCATAACTTAATCTCTGCAGCTACAGTAGACACATTCCCTCTTGGATTCATTCCCCTGGTCTCAGAGTTATCAAACAACAATCACATTGATTATTCTAAAGAACCTTACATGGAGTATATCACAATTTGACTTATGGCGACTTTTTTCAAAGATATTTATATGACAACTTTTCTTTGTATTTTCTGCAGTTTGTGAGTTGAATCTATTGATTTCGGTATAAATCAGGAGTAAAGTGACAGCTGCACAAGCTTCACTGGAAATCACAATTTGGATACGAGAAAGGATCTGAGAAGGGTGATTGTGAATCTGATCCCTTTCCCTATTGGGATTCGCTCCCCTGGCCTTTGATAGGCTTCTTTTTACCTGTACAGAGTCTTAAGGTATGTAACATTAAGTATTGGGAAGAATCCCTTAGGAAGACAGCAGTTGCTTTTTTTGTTTATGAAGTAGCCATTGTGATTTTCAATTGTTGAAGCTCTTTTAAATTATTTTTCAATCCGATTCCCTTCTCTCCTTAGAGTCACTCGTAGAACCAAATATAGATTAATTTTGCTGAGGTGCTTGGCATTAATATATATTAATTTGATAAATGGCAGCCTCTTTAAGGTTTTTAGAGTCTTTATGAGGAATATTGTCTTTGTTTATTTTGTATAGATGGTGGTTGGAATCTGTTTTTTTGCATCTAGAGCTTATACTTATCCATATTTTAATATTCCACAGCTTCTGTAACATGTCGTCCACGTTCAATATTCCATAATCACAGTCATCCACATTCAATGCTTAACAACCTTTGTGAAATTTCATTTTCAATGCTCCATAATCATTCAACAATCCATAACCACACTCACACATATTTCAACGCTCTATAAGTTTTGTAACATATCCTCAACATCCAATATTTCATAACCGTGGTTAAAAATAATTTTCAATGTTCCACAACCTCCGTGACAAGTCATCTAGTTTCAATACTTCACAACCTTCGTGACAAGTCCTCTAGTTTCAATACTCCATAACCACACTTACCCATATTTCTTTACTCCACAACCTCCTTGACATGTTCTCCATTTTCAATACTCAATAACTATTCAACATTCGTTAACCACAGTCAGCCATATTTCAATCTTCCAAATTTAATACTCTTTAACCGTGCTATTCATATTTAAATGCTCCAAAACCTTAATTACATGTCCTCCACTTTTAATACTCAACAACCACATTTATTCATGTTTCAATGCTCCAAAACCTCTGCGACATCCTCTAGTGACCCCTCTATCGATCTCCAAAAATACGTCTGATATTTTTTTTTTAAATTATTGTTTTCCCATTATCATCCATCAGAAGAGAAGTGCCACTTAATTTACTCGCAATTAACTTCACTTTATAACTTCATCATAGGCTGTGTTGATTAATTCTTTGAACTGATCATAAGTAATCACACTTAACTATTTGTCATTTAGTCTTTACTACGTTTGGGGTTCTGCGGGTTGGACCCACTCTACACCGCTGTGTAGTTGCTCTGCTGCTTGGCAACCTTGTGCGTTGACGAGATGATGAGTTACGGATTAATTCCTTGATCTTAATGAGTCCGCCCATAATCCTGGTTGTTATTTCTAGAATGCTTTGCCATTTGGGTGACCATTAGTTTTAGGACCATTTAAAATTGGAACCATACTGATCCCTCAAAGCTTTAAGGAGTTCTTCCATGATCATGTGATGAGTTACGGATTAATTCCTTGATCTTAACGAGTCCGCCCATAATCCTGGTTGTTATTTCTAGAATGCTTTGCCATTTGGGTGACCATTAGTTTTAGGACCATTTAAAATTGGAACCATACTGATCCCTCAAAGCTTTAAGGAGTTCTTCCATGATCATGTTGGAAGCATTCTAGAAATAACAACCAGGATTATGGGTGGACTCGTTAAGATCAAGGAATTAATGCGCAACTCATCATCTCGTCAACGCACTAGCTAGAAGACAATCACTTCTTTAAGATCCTCATATTAACTGCGGAAGGAACTCAATTACTGGTTGGACTGGTACAAATTTCAAGAGTAAAGTTGAATCAAATGTAGCACATGATCCCAAAACACATACCAAACAATTTATCTTGATGCAAGAGCATCCTGATTCACATGCAATCTTGCATCACAAAAAAAGAAAAAAAATACGTATAGCTGTCAAACCAAATAGCTGAGAGTTTTAAAGTGCCCGTTCTCCTAAAATTCGAATTTGTAACTGCCCTGTTTTATTGGAGCAGTTGTAGCTCGTTAGCTATATTTAGAATTAGAAAGTCAAATTAGGAGTCTTTCTTGTTTGTTGGTTAGTATAATTGTATGTTAGTGTAGATCTATGGAGAGATAGAGAAGCTGCAAGGGAGATTCGCGAGTTGGAGAAGAGGGCATAAAAATATAACCAAAATTTCAAAATGCTCCGATTGAAATTCTGAGAGGTCTTTGTTTATCTTGATCTGATGACGAAGAACCTTTCTCTGTTTTTGTACAACTGTAACGGTTAAAGAGTTATGTGTGCCTAAAGATTTCAGTTGTATGTGTATAGAAACAAAGTCTACATGTGTTTGTATAGCCCTTTGAGGCTTAGAGTTGTATGTGTGATCAGAGAGTCCATTGAGACAGTGTGCTGAATGTCGTAATGCCCATTCAGGCTTGAAACAATAAAAAGAATGTTGTTCTACATTAGAAACTGCTGTGTTACTCTATAGCTGTAAGGTTTGGCTCTTATTCAATTTGGACCCCATACCTGGACTGCATCAATTGGTATCAGAGCTAGGTCTTTCCCTGCCGGTTTGAGTGTACGAGCCTCTTGTATGAGTCCATTGCAGGCTGTGAAAAATAACGTTGGAGATAGTTGCAAGTTGTGAAAAATCAGTTTGCATGGAAAAAGGGATAGGTTTGTTTTAGGTGTGTCAGAAGTCATACAAGTATTGAGAGTGAAAGAGAGGCTCTTGTTTGAGTCTATTGCAGGTTGTGAAAGAGAAGCCTACTTGTTGAAGATATGGCACACAAGAAGGGAGAATCACCACAAGTAAAAGACTTGGTCAAGATGTTGAAGGAAGTCCAAGCAAGATTGGACATGGTGGAAGATGCACAAAGTGAAGATGTTGCAGAAGCAAGTGAAGAAGAAGAGATGATGGAGATGCTGTTATCCCTACAAGAAATGTCAGATGGCTTGGAGAGAGGAGAAACTAGCAAAGCAAAGAGACTAACAAAGGTCAAGGTGAAGGAAATAGGTAAAGCCACTTGCAATGTTGTTTTGTTTAGTGGTAAAGAGAGCCCAAATGAGCTCATGAAATGGATAGCTGTTTATTGGAGAGATCTCCAAGAGAGGAGACGAAGGAAGGGAAAGAAGAAGGTGAAAAGTTGGGAACATATGGTTTCCAAGTTGATGGGGGTAGTTTTGCACCCAAGAATGCAAGGAGAGTGGTTGAAGAAGCTTCATGTCTTGAGACCTGAGAGAGGAAAGAAGAAGATTGCTGCGAAGGTAATAGGAGAGAGTTGTTGTCATGCGAGCAGCTCAAAGCTATTCCAAGAAATAGCAAGGAGAAGGACATGAGCGAGGAGAAGAAGGCTGACTTGAAAGACAACAAGAGAGCGAGGTTTCTATGTGAGGAGCCCAAATTTGATTTTCAGAAAAGCAAAGAGAAAGAGGTTTGTGAGCAGCTCATAGAAGAAGAGATCTTCATGAATAAGGATGTAGAGGTGATAGATTGTGAAAGCGTTTGTGGAATCCCATAAGTGGGAAGAGGTTGAGTTTTCATTGAAAGATAAAGACAAAGAATTTCATATTTCTCTAGGTATTTGTATGACAACTTTTTTCAAGTTTTCTAGGTATTTATATGACAACTTTTCTTTGTATTTTCTGCAGTTCGTGAGTTGAATCCATTGATTTCGGTATAAATCAGGAGTAAAGTGACAGCTGCACAAGCTTCACTGGAAATCACAATTTGGATACAAGATAAGATCTGAGAAGGGTGATTGTGAATCTGATCCCTTTCCCTATTGGGATTCGCTCCCCTGGCCTTTGATAGGCTTCTTTCTACCTGTACAGAGTCTTAAGGTATGTATCATTAAGTATTGGGAAGCATCCCTTAGGAAGACAGCAGTTGCTTTTTTTGTTTATGAAGTAGCCATTGTGATTTTCAATTGTTGAAGCTCTTTTAAATTATTTTTCAATCTGATTCCCTTCCCTCCTCAGAGTCACTCTCGTAGAACCAAATATACATTAATTTTTCTGAGGTGCTTGGAATTAGTATATATTAATTTGATAAATGGCAGCCTCTTTAAGGTTTTTAGAGTCTTTATGAGAAATATTTTCTTTGCTATTTTTGTATAGATGGTGGTTGGAATCTGCTTTTTTGCATCTAGAGCCTTATTCACATTTTAATATTCCACATCTTCTGTAACATGTCGTCCACTTTCAATATTCCATAATCACACTCATCCATATTCAATGCTCAACAACCTTTGTGAAATTTAATTTTCAATGCTCCATAATCATTCAACAATCCATAACCACACTCACCCCATATTTCAATGCTCTATAAGTTTTGTAACATATCCTCAACATCCAATATTTCATAACCACTGTTAATAATAATTTTCAATGTTCCACAACCTCCGTGACAAGTCCTCTAGTTTCAATACTCCATAACTACACTTACCCATATTTCTTTACTCCACAACCTCCTTGACATGTTGTCCATTTTCAATTCTCAATAACTATTCAACATTCCTTAACCACAGTCGGCCATATTTCGATCTGTCAAATTTAATACTCTTTAACCATGCTATTCATATTTAAATGCTCCAAAACCTTAATTACATGTCCTCCACTTTTTATACTCAACAACGACCGTTATTCATGTTTCAATGCTCCGCAACCTCTGCGACATCCTCTAGTGACCCCTCTGTCGATCTCTGAATTTTTTTTCAAATTATTATTTTTCCATTATAATCCATCAGAAGAGAAGTGCGACTTAATTTACTCGCAAGTAACTTCACCTTATAGCTTCATTATAGGTTGTGTTGATTAATTCTTGGAACTGCTCATAAGTAATCACACTTAACTATTTGTCATATAGTCTTTACTACGTTTGGGGTTCTGCGTGTTGGACCAACTTTACACCGCTGTGTAGTTGTTTTGCTGCTTGGCGACCTTGTGCGTTGAAGAGATGACGAGTTAAGGATTAATTCCTTGATCTTAACGAGTCTGCTCATAATCCTGGTTGTTATTTCTAGAATGCTTTGCCATTTGGGTGACCATTAGTTTGAGGACCATTTAAACTTGGAGCCATACTGATCCCTCAAAGCTTTAAGGAGTTCTTCCATGATCATGTCATCTAGAAAAAAACAATGGATTAGTTGGCATGCACCGCCTATTCCGAGGTTTACCTACTGTTGGTATCCAAATTCGTTCTCCTTTTCAGGCCGAGCAACAACACAGATTCGACAGGGAGCTTAGAGGCAGATAGATCATAAATGTGTATCGTTTTGTAGCCGGGGATGAAATCTAACTAACCCTTTGTTACTCGGGTTTGTGGAGAGATGGATAACACCTTAAGAGGATGTGATCTTATCCTAACTATTTTAGGTTGTGCCTTTCAACCAAGGTAAGAGAACCTATTTTGTAACCTCTGATTATTGAAGGAGATGCATATACCTTTCTTTTGCACAAATTTTATAAAGAAAACCCTGGGAAAATATGATCAACACACCAAATATGACTCTCACGAGTTGTCACTTCCAGATTATGGAGATATTTTCAGCACAGGGCTAAGGTTACTGAAGACATTTGGAATCCTGATCTGTTCTGCATACTTTAGCAAATGGATTTTGTTCTTCTATGGATATACAGAGCAAAACAGGGGTAGTTCGGGGTAGGATTGGTTATTTTGAATAAATTTTTGGTGGGAGATCAACAAGATAGATTGGACTTTGCCAGATCCTTGAGAAACTTCACAACAAATGGAGAACTCAATAACAGAAAGCTTCAAAATAGTTAAAACATTCCTTCAACCAGAAGGTGTGCATCAATGGAGGCCCAGACATGCACTTTTTCACACAATCTTTGAGATTCTAGCATGAAGGCTCGAGTTAGAAGACCCAATAAAACATCAAAATCTAAGATCAGTCATGCCCGAGGTACACCCAGAGGCTTACAAACAATCTCTGTCAAACAGATGAAAGAAAAGTGATTTTAAATCGTTTATTTCATTCCCAGATGAAAGCTCTTCTGAAAAATGAAATTGCAGATGCCACTAAACTATCACAAGGATTGAGATCTGTGTGATTCAAAGAGATTTTGATACAAGATTGCAATAGGAACAGGAAAAACTACTTGCAGACATTCTGAAAGTGAAATAAACACAAAATTTGCCAGAGATTTAACACGAATTAACTCAAAGTTTATCAGATTTCATCAGCAGGGGAGAGTTATTTAAACAATCTCAGAGCTTGTTGATGGCTATACACTCGTAACCAACTCAACATGAATGAAAAATCTAACACACAGGAAGTTAACCTGGTTTCTCAGAAAGTTTTCTCAGAAGATGAGCTTCTCTCAAAATTTTCTCGTGAAAATGAACTCCCGACCATTTGCATGACAAATTCATGCAATATATAACTTTCACTCACTCACTCACTTTGCCCCTCAAATCTTCCCTCCAAAAGTGGAATATTCGAAGCACCTTTGCTTTGCAATATTTCTAGAAAATGACATTTAACAAACTCGCAAAAAGTTGCCAGTTGTTCTTTCAAAAGGTGAATCATTACAAAACTTTCATCATTCTTCAAAGTGGAAGCATGTTTTTCATTTCCCACGCATGTAGATCCCTTTCATTTCATCATTTCAACTTTTCCCTTCCCAATTTTTACTCTGCAACTTTGGATCTGGTAATTCACGTTTTTCACGAACCAGAGTAAAAATTCATTTGAAAAATGCCTTGGATTCACAAATTGCACCCCCAAATTGATTAATCCAGACCCTGCAGGCCAAAACGACATGAATTGGCAAAAAATTCAATGAAGATTGATGCAAAAAACGCATCTCCAAACTTCCTGGAGCTCAAATGGCGGCCAAACTGGTGAAATGCATAGCTACCATCGATCTGTTCCTCAACTTCAAATTTGAGCCCTCCACGTGGCAGATCTGGGCCTCGGGACGTCTTTTTACCTTTTTACTACTTTTGGAAAATTTGCACAATTTCTTGATTTCCTCCGCCGCTCCGCCGATGAGATTTGGGCCTGACACGTGGCGCAATATGACTGGATACGGAGTCATGGCTCAATTTTACACATTTTGCATCTTTCTAGAAAAAAGGAAAAAAATTCATTTTTCCTCTGCGGCTCCGCCCTTCCACTTCAAGTTTCTAAAGTGGGTCCCAGTGGAACCCGGGTCCCTTTATGCCTTTAACTCCCTTTTCCCTCAAAGGGAAAATTTTTCACTTTTCCTCCGCCAGCCCACACCTCTGCTATTGACTTCTCAGATGAATTTTGACTTTTTACCCTCGGGCTTGCGGGTTAGTTTGATACTTTGAGTCATTTGAATACAAGAGGAAAAATTTCCAAGTTGCCCCCGATGGTCTGCCTCCCCGCCTCTTTGACTTTTCAAACTGCCACGTGTCACCATGACGCACCTTGAGGTGGTCCCAAAAATTTGATACCTTGAACGAGCGCGGGCTCGCCACGTGTCCTGTTCTGACAAGATTTGTCTGAATGCTTGAAACCCAGCGGAAGGCACCACGTGTCATGCTCCGAGGCAGTCTCCTTTTGGCCGTTGAAAAGTCTAAGTAAAATGCAAAGCAAGCAGAGGCCTCCACGTGTCCCCATCTCGCCAAGCCTCCACGTGTCCTCCCCACGCTATTTCAAAGCTAGACCAAAAAGTTGATTCTCAAATGAGCCGTTCACCCACGTGGACATATTTCTGAGTTGAGGCTTTTTATAGAATTTTTGAAGTATTTAGCTGAGCCGTGTCCAACCAAAAGGTGCCACATCCCCTGTAGATGCAAGGATGCAAATTTGACCGGGAGAAAATGCCCGTCAAACCGTAAAATATAGAAACACGAGCATTTGAGCCTGAAAATGAAGTTTTCTTCAATGACAGAGAGTTTAGACTGTTGCAAGGCTCAAACACAATCCTTAGGGACACATCAACTCATTCTTCTTCAAGTATTTCAAGGCAGAAATGTCAAGAACACAAATTCTGACTGTGGCAATAGAGGGAACGGGAAAACATGAGTTTTTTGAAAGGACAGAGCCCGGGGAACTCAAAATACAGACCTTTCCAGAGGAACAAAGAAACTAGGAGACAAATATGGACCCATACATGATCTTTGACCCAGAGGTAGACTAAAAATGGCAACAAAGACCAGCCAAGCACAACATGGGGAAGGATAGAATGACAGAGGTCGTAAATCAATAAATTTCCAAGGGCACAAATGGGGTGAGACAATTTTGAGCACCAACACAGGCTTCCGACTCAGGGATGGGCACTCCCTGCGAGTGCCACAAGAACAAAAGTAGACCAAGTGCCAAAATATCCATTGGGAAAATGGAGTCACAAGCCAAAACACCCAAAAACCAGCTGATAAACTGACCAAAACAACAAAAAAACAGAGCAGAAAACAAACAATTGTACACTGTACAAGTGATATGCAAACCTCAGTTTTGGGGATCAATCCAAAAAATGCTTCAAATGTCTACCATTAACAGGTAGCTCAAACAATTCCCCATCCAGGTCCTTGAGGAAAAAGGTATTCTCACCAATTCTTATGTCAATGGAATATGGGCCCATCCACAAAGCATCAAATTTACCATGCTTGCCCTTATCTTCATGCCTGTTATCCCACAATAGCACAAGATCTCCAATACTGAAAGCTCTTGGGGTTACCTTCTTATCAAACAACTTCTTCATCCTCTCTCTGAATTTTACATGCCTCTGATGGGATGCTCTTCTTGCTTCATCAAGCTCGACAATCTGATTAATCCTTGCTTCATATGGACTGATTTCTTGGTCTTCAAGTTGTTGAACAAACTGAAATGAAGACAATTGCAGATGTAAGGGCAGCAAAGCTTGTGTTCCATATACCAATTCAAATGGGATTTTACCAGTAGCTCTTTTGGCAGTGATCCTGTCAGCCCAAACAAAAAATTTTAGTTGCTCACCCCACTTCTTCTTGTTCAATTCCAAAGTCCTTTTAATGATCTTCAACAGGTTTTTATTGCTGGACTCAGCCTGTCCATTTCCTTGTGGATTGTAGTTAGAAGCATATGTCAACTTTATCCCATACTCTTTGCACATTGCCACTAAAGGTCCAGCTCTGAAACTCATGGCATTATCAGCAATAATCTTGACTGGCACTCCAAATCTGCAGATGATATGATTCAATATGAAGTCCATTACAACTTGGTGCGTTGCCTTCCTAGTGGGGATTGCTTCCACCCATTTTGTGAAAAAATCAGTAGCTACCAAAATCCATTTGTGTCCAGCACTTGATGAATCAGAGATTTCACCAATGAAGTCCAGCCCCCATTGTTTGAAAGGAGCTTCAATTGATACAGGCTGCAAAGGAAGGGATCCTGAAGCTTTCAATCTTCTGGAGAAACACTGACAACTCTCACATCTTCTAACCAACTGAGTTGCATCCTTGAAAAGAGTTGGCCACCAATAACCAGCCCTCAGAATTTTGTGTGCAGTAACTCTTCCAGCAAAATTTCCTCCACAAACTCCCCCATGGAAATCAGTAATTATTTTGGGAGCTTCATCTTCAGTCACACATCTCAAGAGGATTCCTTCAGGGTTCTTCCAAGCCAACCCAAAGTTTGTAATGATATATTTTTGAGAAGCCAGCTTGAGGGCTCTTTTCTGATTTTTATTCAAATGCCCAGGGCAGCATAAGTGTCTGAGATAAAATATTACATCCTTGTACCATTCAGAACTCAAAAATTTCTCAAGAACACCTGCCCTTTCTTCCTCTACCTCATTTACTTCAGCATTCTGCAGATTGCTTTCAGCCATGAGCTTGGCAAGACCCAAACCTCTTACTAGCTTTGTGGTCTAGATGTCCATATCATACTCCTGCAATTTTTTGACCCATCTACACCTTTTTCTTGAGATCTCCATCTCTGATAAGATGTCTTTCACCATTGTGTGAGGAACATAAGCAACAATTTTGGAACTCAAAATATAAGGCCTAAAAACTTTTGCTGCTTTTACCAAGGCAAATGCCTGTTTCTCCATGATTGTGTATTTCAACTCAGCTACTTGCAATGCCTTACTAAAGAAGGCAATAGGTCTTTCAGCTCCATCATCATCCTTTTGCAACAAAACAGATGCAATGGTGTGCTTAGAAGCAAAGGAGAAGATTTGGAAAGGTTTCTTGTAATTTGGGGCTGCTAGAACAGGAGCATGCTTCAATGCTTCCTTGATTCCATCAAAAGCTTTAAGGGCAACCTCTTCCCACTTGATATTCTGGTCCTTCTTCAACATGCAAGTAATGGGGAGAGTCAACTCAACAAAATTAGACACAAACCTTCTAATGAAATTGATTTGACCAAAGAAGGATTGGATTCCTTTCTTAGTTTTTGGAATTGGGATCTTGCTGATAGCTTCTATCCTTTGTGGATCAATCATAACTCCTTCTTTAGACACAATGTGACCAAGTAGTTTTTCTCTTTGCACTCCAAAATGGAACTTCTTTGGATTGAGTGAAATGCCATATTCTCTACATCTGATCAGCATTCTTTCCAAATGTTGCAAGTGGTCAATTCTTTTGCTAGAAAAAATAGTAATATCATCTTGATAAACAACAATAAAATCATTGATATAGCCAATGAAAGCAACGTCCATGGCCCTTTGAAAAGTAGCTCCAGCATTCATTAAACCAAAGGGCATCCTGACAAAAACATATGTTCCCCACGGAGTAGTAAAGGCAGTTTTAATCCTCTCTGATTCTTTGACAACAACTTGGTTATAACCAGAGAAACCATCCAAAGTAGAAAGCATTTCAGAACCAGTCACTAATTGCAACATGTTTTCCATGTTTGGTAGAGGATAGTTGTCTTTCATTGATGCTCTATTTAGATTTCTGAAATCCACACAAAGTTTGATATCTCCATTTTTCTTTCTGACCGGCACCAAGTTTGCAACCCAAGAAGAATACCTTGTGGGTTGAATGATTCCTCCATCTCTCAACTTTTTCAATTCCTCTTGCATTTTGAGAGAAAGGAGTGGGTTAATTGGCCTTTTCTTCTGTCTGAATGGTTTGGCATCTTTCTCAAGAGGGATTTCATGTTGGAACAAGTCTTCTCTATATGCTTTCAGCTCGGAATAAGACCAAGCCAAACAGTCCTGATATTGTTTCAACAATTGGATATAGGACTGTTTTTCTTCCTTGTTTAAACCACTCCCTAACCAAATCTTCCTTGGTTTCTCCTTTGTTCCCAAGTCATGCTCTTCAACATCTCTAGATGCAAACATGTTTCTATTGATTATACAATCAACATTGTTAAAATTTGACTCAAGAGCAACCAACCCTCTAGGGATGGTGTTAGTCTTCAATTGAATGATATCCCTGCCAAACAAGGTTTCTTTTCCATCAACATTATAGACCAATGTTTCCAAATCAATAAGCTGATCCACAAACTCACCTTGGTTCTACAAAAACCTCTGAACCTGAGCATCATCATCAAATACTTGCCAATGTTTGATGTTATCAGGGACTGCAGGCCTAGTGAGTATTTCAACATCATATTCACAATATGGAGAAACGGTACAATTGTCAAATCTTGACCCCAACACTGCTAGCCTATCTGCAATCATATTTAAACTTCTGTCATGATGAACAATGTTGAAGGAATCAAACATCTCAATCAGATCCCAAACTACGTGTTTGTATTGTTTCATTCGCTGATTTTTTGTTGCATACAGTTTTCTAACTTGTTTGACAACCAACTCAGAATCTCCCTTTACAATGACATCCTTTACGCCATACTTCCAAGCAATCCTCAGCCCTAACAATAATGCCTCATACTCAGCTATGTTATTGGTGCATTCAAAGTTAAGTTTGAAAGAAAAAACAAATTCCTCTTTGCTTGGAGAGATCAAAACAACACCAACACCATTACCAAATTTGGAGCAAGCTCCATCAAATAACAAATTCCATGGAGAGCCTACTTCTTCAAGACACTTAGAATGATCCATCTTGTGCTCCTTACCATCAGCAAACCCAATAAAATTATCAACATCAACATCAACAAATAATACTTCATAAGAAGCATTGTTTGGATCCTCAATTAGATGCAACATCTTCTTCTCTCCATATAATTTTACAAGGCTACCTTCAATGGGAATGGTGGCAAAAGACATATCCATTTGGACACTCCCTCCAACACTTGTAGCCCACTTTCTTGACAATAACATACCCCATTTGGCAGGGCAATCAACAATTACAACATCAAGTTTCAAATTCTTACCCGGATAGGCTGCAAGTTACACCACCAAACCTTTGACACATCCAACAACTGGCACTTCCCTGGAATCCATGGCAGTACACTTGCCATACGCTGTTGTTACTTTGATATCTAACTCATTCATAACTTCCAAAGGCATGACATTGCATGATGCCCCAGAGTCAAACATACAATTATGTAGCAACCTGTCCTTGATGATCAAAGTTGTGAAGAAAGGGTCAACACTCAGCTGAGATTCAACCAAGGATGTTCCCAAATATACCTCTGGTGGTTCACCAAATTCTTCCAATGCTGATGTCTTTCCTACCTCTGCAATAGCAAGTGGAGCTTCTACAACATTCACATTCCTTTTCATGGAAAGCCTTCTCCTCCTTCAATCCCAAATACTCAAGTGCTCTCTTCTTGTGCTCAGGATTCTAAGCAGCTCAACAATTGGAACATTGACCTTGATTTGGCTCAAAACTTGAGTGATGTCATAGGGAATGTATTTAGGAAAAACAGTAGTGAAAGGAGGGCTGAAAATTTCATCAGAAGGCACAAGGTTTTTAACAATTTGAGAATGGTGTGAAGCATAACTTTTTCTTGGGACAACAGGGCTCTTAGCAGATGTTTCTTTCTTAGGAACCTCTTTTGGGATATTAGAAAGCAATGGGGTTTTATTTTTGGCCTGAGGCCCAGCTCCCTTGATAGCCTTACTTCTTGTGTTATACTCCTTCTCTTGGGCCACCACAACATTCATAAGCAACTGCCTATCCTCTTCCGAGGGTATACCTCCATCATACTTCTTGATCATCAACGCCCTCAAGTATTCAAAATCATTATTGGGCAGCTCAAAGGCTTGTACATTATCAATTTCTAAAACATGAGAAGGAGGAAAAAGATGTACCCATTGGATGCAATCCCAAAAGCTAGCAGCAGTCCTTGCACTTATCACTTCGGTGGATGTTGCTCCTTGACATGAGTTTGTAGGGCAGTCCATCATGCAAGCATCATCATCCGTATTACAATCATCATCTTCCTCTTCAATTTGTTGACCTGTTCCACATGGAGGATGGGGTAATAAACATCTGTCACACCAGTCAATCTGATTTGCATCATCAACAACAGCCACTCTAGCATTTAATGGATCAGGCACTACCTTACTTTCCTTGGCCTGAGATTGCCTATTTCCAAATCCAATAGGCCCTTTACCTTTGTCATCAAATCTCTACTCATTCCTATGGTGATTTCTGAATCTATCTTGTGCTTGCTGCCTAGGTTGACCTTGTGAAGTTTGTCCAATTCCCTTCTCAGCTCTTGCCAACTTGTAGGAAATCTCTTTGATAGCCCCTGCCAAAGTTTTCACCACTTCCTCTAAGTCTACACTCTTGCTTGCTTGAGGCTTCTCAGGGTTTACCAATTTAACTCCCTCCCTCTTAGGAGGTTTCCAATGGCCTTGATATTGTTATCAGTTTGAAGTGCCATGGTGAAGGCCTGCCTTAAATTGCCAGGGTTTTTGTCCCTCAAGTAATATGCAGCTTTCTTGTCAAATGCATCAGAATATTTTATCAAAAAAGATTCATCACATGGTCTCAAATTCACAGGAAATCTCCTCAATGTTTTATTGAACCTCGTGTTAAATTCATGCACTGAATTCATTAGGATTCTTCTTAATATTCTCAAACTCTGATAAAAGGAACCTAGGGATCTAGTTTTGTCACCATATTGCAGCCTGAATGCATTTTTCATTTCAGTCCAAGAATCAATAGAGTTATCAGGCAAGGCCTTTATACCAATCCCTAGCATCCTCTTCTAATGTGTGAATAAACAATTTAATGTATACATCCTCAAATCTCTATTTCAAAATCCTCCATCATATTAACAAAGAGTTTCAAATGTTGATCACCAGTTATAGCATTATTCCCTTGAAACTTAGGCAATCTACTTCTTACATCCTGAGGCACAACATTAGGATAGCCAGCCATTCCCCTAAAATTTATTGGGACCAAAAGTATTAACCAAAAATGGAGGTCTAGGTGGAGGTTGAGCCATATTATTCTAAGGAGGTGACCTTACAGGAGAAACAAAGTGATGAGGAGTGAGGGGTCTGTGTGGTACAGGGAACAATTTTCAGAATGACTATCCCCTAAGGCTGCTGATTCTCTTGAAAACTTTATTAGAATTGAAAACACAAGGGTAGATCGAAGAAGCAACTGTTTCAAATACATTATGATAGACCCTCTCCAGTTGGATAATTCAATTTACAGAGATATTAAACTTGAATTAGAATCAGTTTCAGAATTAGTGATAATCCTGTATCAAATGTTTATCAATTTCACCAATGGATATTCTCTTTTTTGATGCTTGATCTCCCACAACCTTCCAAATTTTTCTCTCCTTAAAATTAGTCTTTTCAAACTCTGGAAATAACCTTCTACTAGGGTCCGTATTGAAGAAATATCTTCTTCCTTCTAGCTTTGCAAAGATTAGTGACAAATTCACTTAATTGTAAGAGGTTAAGGTACTGGTATTTATCAAAATCAAAACAACCCGGTGTTGCCACTAAGGATTTTCACCCTTTGTAAAATGCACTAAAGGATAATCTACCTCAAATGTTTGTCAGCACTAAACTTCATGCAAAGCTTTACAACTTCAGACCCTCCTTCACCCAAATTCATCAATGGTTTGGCAAACATTGGGTACAAATAACTGCTGAAAAAATTGACATACAACACAAAGAAATATAACAAGATTGTTCAATTCTTGGAAATTCCTACATCCCCGGGTCTGGATTAAACTGAGCCATATTATTCTAAGGAGGTGACCTTACAGGAGAAACAAAGTGATGAGGAGTGAGGGGTCTATGTGGTACAGGGATACAATTTTCAGAATGACTATCCCCTAATGGCTCTGTCTCTCGGAAAACTTTGTTAGATTTTGAAAACACAAGGACAGATTGAGAAGCAAATGTTTCAAATACAGATGATAGACCCTCTCCAGATGGAGAATTCGCTCCATTTATCAGAGATGCTAACTAAATTCAGAAGCAGTTGAGGAAGAATTGCAATTCAAATGCCGATACATTTCACCAATGGAGATCTCTTTTCTTGATGCTTGATTAACAACCTTCCAAATTTTTCCTCCTTGTGAATTAGACTTTTCAAACTCTGGAAACAAACATAAAATAGGGTACAGCGAAGAAAGATCTTCTTCCTTTCAGCTTTGCAAAGATTAGTAACAAATTCATAATCTAACAGAGGTTAAAACACTGGTATTTATATCAAAACAACCCTCCTTAAGGATTTTCACACTAGTTGTGTAAGTACACTAAAATAATCTGTCAAATGTTTCATCAGCACTTAAAAATCATGCAAAGCTTTACAAATCAGACCCTCCTTCACCCAAATTTGGTGCATGGTGAGGCAAACATTTATTACAATAACTGCTGGCAAATTGGACAGTCCATACAGAAATATAATTTGTTCAACTTCCTGCATCTTACAGATTTGATCAAGAATGGAGGTCCTGGGTGGAGGCTGAGCCATATTTTTAGTGGAGGTGACCTCCTATTTTTTGGGAATGACTACTCCTAGCAGTGATGAGGAGTGCGAGGTCTATGTGCTCAAAGGATTGATTCCAATGTAGTTCATGAATGATTGGTATCACCTAATGGCTCTGTCTCTCGGAAAACTTTTTTAGATTTTGAAAACACAAGGACAGATTGAGAAGCAAATGTTTCACCAATACAGATGAAGGACCCTCTCTAGATGGAGTAAATTCGGAAATTTACAGAGATGGTAACTGATTCAGAATCAGTTGAGGAAGTATTCCTCTATCTTCAACCGCATGTTGCTGATACTTTCACCAATGGAGATCTCTTTTCTTGATGCTCTGACCTCACAACCTTCCAAATTTTTCCTCCTTGTGAATTAGACTTTTCAAACTCTGGAAACAACTTTCTACTAGGGTCCGCAGCGAAGAAAGATCTTCTTCCTTCCAGTTTGCAAATTTAGTAACAAATTCACTTAATTGACAGAGGTTAAGACACTGGTATTTATCAAAATCAAAACAACCTGGTTGTCGCCACTAAGGACTTTCACCCTAGTTTGTGCAAATGCACTATGAAGATCTATCAAATGACTGTCAAATATCAGCACTATGCAAAGCTTTAACAAATCTGATCTTCTTTCATTCAAATTTATCAACTGGTGAGTGCAAAGTTTGAAACAATAAATTGGAAAATTGGACATACAGCACGCAAAACATATACTTTATTCAATTCTTACAGATCTGATCAGAGAATGATGTTTACAACAATGTATTTGCACACAAACTGCAAGAAACATTACCAGGGTTTGAAAAATTTAAATTCTGAAAGAAGTCCCCGGTAACGGCGCCAGAAACGTGTTGGTATCCAAATTCGTTATCCTTTTCAGGCCAAGCAGCAACACAGATTCGACAGGGACACTTAGAGGCAGATAGATCATAAATGTGTATCTTTTTGTAGCTGGGGATGAAATCTAAATGACCCTTTATTACTCGAGTTTGTGGAGAGATGGATAGCACCTTGAAAGGATGTGATCTTATCCTAACTATTTTAGGTTGTGCCTTTCAACCAAGGTAAGAGAACCTATTTTGTAACCTTTGATTATTGAAGGAGGTGCAGATACCTTTCTTTTGCACAAATTTTATAAAGAATGGCCTTGAGAAAACATGATCAATTTCACCATTATCTGAAACTCAACAGAGTTGTCACTTCCAGATGATGGAAATATTTTCAAGACAAGGCTGAGGCTACTAGAGACATGATGTGATCCTGACTGCTGTTGTGCATTTTTGTAAATGGATTATGTTCTCTCTGTTGACACACAATGCAACACAGGGGTAGTTATAGGTGGGATTGGTTATTTTGAATAAATTTTTGGTGGGAGATCAACAAGATAGATTGGACTTTGCCAGATCCTTGAGAAACTTCACAACAAATGGAGAACTCAATAACAGAAAGCTTCAAAATAGTTAAAACATTCCTTCAACTAGAAGGTGTGCATCAATGGAGGCCCAAACATGCACTTTTTCACACAATCTCTGAATTCTAGCACAAAGGCTCGAGTTAGAAGATCCAATAAAACATAAAAATCTAAGATCAGTCGCCCGAGGTACACCCAGAGGCTTACAAACAATCTCTGTCAAACAGATGAAAGAAAAGTGATTTTAAATCGTTTATTTCATTCCCAGATGAAAGCTCTTCTGAAAAATGAAATTGCAGATGCCACTAAACTATCACAAGGATTGAGATCTGTGTGATTCAAAGAGATTTTGATACAAGATTGCAATAGGAACAGGAAAAACTACTTGCAGACATTCTGAAAGTGAAATAAACACAAAATTTGCCAGAGATTAAACACGGACTAACTCAAAGTTTATCAGATTTCATCAGCAGGAGAGAGTTATTTAAACAATCTCAGAGCTTGTTGATGGCTATACACTCGTAACCAACTCAACATGAATGAAAAATCTAACACACAGGAAGTTAACCTGGTTTCTCAGAAGATGAGCTTCTCTCAAAATTTTCTCGTGAAAATGAACTCCCGACCATTTGCATGACAAATTCATGCAATATATAACTTTCACTCACTCACTCACTTTGCCCCTCAAATCTTCCCTCCAAAAGTGGAATATTCGAAGCACCTTTGCTTTGCAATATTTCTGGAAAATGACATTTAACAAACTCGCAAAAAGTTGTCAGTTGTTCTTTCAAAAGGTGAATCATTACAAAACTTTCATCATTCTTCAAAATGCAAGCACGTTTTTCACTTCACACGCATGTAGATCCCTTTCATTACATCATTTCAACTTTTCCCTTCCCAATTTTTACTCTGCAACTTTGGATCTGGTAATTCACGTTTTTCACGAACCAGAGTAGAAATTCATTTGAAAAATGCCTTGGATTCACAAATTGCACCCCCAAATTGATTAATCCGGACCCTGTAGGCCAAAATGACATGAATTGGCAAAAAATTCGATGAATATTGATGCAAAGAACGCATCTCCAAACTTCCTGGAGCTCAAATGGTGACCAAACTAGTGAAATGCACAACTACCGTCGATCTGTTCCTCAACTTCAAATTTGAGCCCTCCACGTGGCAGATCGGGCCTCGGGACGTCTTTTTACCTTTTTACTACTTTTGGAAAATTTGCACAATTTCTTGATTTCCTCCGCCGTTCCGCCGATGAGATTTGGGCCTGACACGTGGCACAATATGACTGGATACGGAGTCGCGGCTCAATTTTACACATTTTGCATCTTTCTGGAAAAAAGGAAAAATTTTCATTTTTCCTCCACAGCTCCGCCCTTCCGCTTCAAGTTTCTAAAGTGGGTCCTAGTGGAAACCCGGGTCCCTTTATGCCTTTAACTCCCTTTTCCCTCAAAGGGAAAAATTTTCACTTTTCCTCCGCCAGCCCGCACCTCCGCTATTGACTTCTCAGATGAATTTTGACTTTTTACCCTCAGGCTTGTGGGTTAGTTTGATACTTTGAGTCATTTGAATACAAGAGGCAAAATTTCCAAGTTGCCCCCGATGGTTTGCCTCCCCGCCTCTTTGACTTTTCAAACTGCCACGTGTTACCATGGCGCACCTTGAGGCGGTCCCAAAAATTTGATACCTTGAACGAGCACAGGCTCGCCACGTGTCCTGTTCCGGCGAGATTTGTCTGAATGCTTGAAACCCAGCGGAAGGCACCATGTGTCATGCTCCGAGGCAGTCTCCTTTTGGCCGTTGAAAAGTCTAAGTAAAATGCAAAGCAAGCGGAGGCCTCCACGTGTCCTCTCGGCGCTACTTCAAAGCCAGACCAAAAAGTTGATTCTCAAACGAGCGTCATTCACCCACGTGGACATATTTCTAAGTTGAGGCTTTTTTTTTATAGAATTTTTTGAAGTATTTAGCTGAGCCGCGTCCAACCAAAAGGTGCCACGTCCCCTGTAGATGCAAGGATGCAAATTTGACCAGGAGAAAATGCCCGTCAAACCATAAAATACAGAAACACAAGCATTTGAGCCTGAAAATGAAGTTTTCTTCAATGACAGAGAGTTTAGACTTTTGTAAGGCTCAAACACGATCCTTAGGGACACATCAACTCATTCTTCTTCAAGTATTTCAAGGCAGAAATGTCAAGAACACAAATTCCGACTGTGGCAATAGAGGGAACGGGAAAACGCGAGTTTTTGAAAGGACAGAGCCCGGGGAACTCAAAATACAGACCTTTCCAGAGGAACAAAGAAACTAGGAGACCAATATGGACCCATACATGATCTTTGACCCAGGGCAGACTAAAAATGGCAACAAAGACTAGCCAAGCACAACACGAGGAAGGATAAGATGACAGAGGCCGTAAATCAATAAATTTCCAAGGGCACAAATGGGGCGAGACAATTTTGAGCACCAACAACACGATCATGGTCATAGTTGACAAATTGACCAAGGTCGCTCACTTCTCTCCAGTGAAGACCACCTACTGCTAGGGCTATTGCATGAGTATACTTGGATGAGATTGTGAGATTGCACGAAGTTCCTAAGAAGATCATTTCAGACCGTGACCCTTTGTACACTTCTAATTTCTAGACCACCTTACAGAAGGCTTTGGGTACTCAACTCAATTTCAGCACAGCATATCACCCTGAGACAAATGGTCAGACTGAGAGGTGAACCAGGTATTGGAGAACACTCTTCACATGTACATGATGGATCAATAGTCCAAATGGGAGGAATACCTCTACTTGGTGAGTTTTCTTACAATAACAGCTACCATAGTTCTATCGGTATGGTACCATTCCAGGCTCTATATGGCAGAGAATGTAGGACTCCACTTAGTTGGGATAAACTTGAGGATCGGGTTGTGATTGGACCAACTTTGGTACAAGAGATGGAGCAACAGATAACTCTCATTTGTGAGAGGCCTCTTGAGGCACAAGATAGACAATAGAAGTATGCAGATAATAAGAGGATTAATGGGAACTTCGAGGTTGGTTCGAAAGTGTTCTTGAGAGTCAGGCCTCACAAGAGCCCTATCCGTTATGGAAAAGACTCTAAGCTATCTCTGCGGTTTGTTGGACCATTTGATTTTCTTGAGCGGATTAGACTCGTAGCTTATTGTCTTGCATTGCCACCTAGCTTATCATGTATCCATGATGTTTTTCATGTATTTGTATTGAGGAGATATGTCTCAGATCCATCTCATGTACTGGATTGGACTGCATTGCAGGTACAAGAGGGAGGACAGGTGATGGTAGAGCCTGTACGTATCTTAGAGCGCATGACCCTGGGCCTTCCAGGACGCAAGATTGATCAGGTCAGAGTATAATGGGATAGATACGATGAGCAAACAACTACATGGGAGGATGCACCCACTCCCCGAGTGCAATACCCACAACTATTTGAGTGACTTCCAGGAGGAAGTCATGTTTAAGGGGAGGGGAATGTAATGCCTGCTTCCCTTAGACCCTATTTATGATATAAGTCTAGCTAATTTAGTTGGTTATCTATTTTATTTTGGACACACTGTTAGGGTACCTTGATATTGATTCCTTGATATTCAAACATATTTATATCAACATTACATGACATACTTATTTAGATTGAGTGATGGTTATATATGTGTTTATATTATATTTATCGATGACGCTAATATTGTGATGCAGGATTACAGTATTATTGTGTTATCTTGATCATGTGATTACTTGATTATTATGAAAATGTTGATTATTATGAAAACATTAAATGATGAAATGCTTTGTTAACACCATTGCGCTTGAATTCTTATATTACAAGTAATTGTTCTAATATCGATTATTTACGATTAATATTCATGTATTTTGATTTCAATTATATTACTATAAGAAATGTATGTTTGGAAATATCTTGGACATATTTGATGTGTGCATGTGTAGCGTTGTACATATTATGTATATACAACACACTTGGGAACCAAGGGACCAACAGACGAAGAATATTCGGGCTAAGACCCCTTAGCCACCTTGAGCAACAATGTTTTTGGGTTTAGAAAAGTGGCTAGATCTTTTATTTTCTTATGGTTTAATTTAATTTTGATTATCCTATGTTGATGGCTCTTTTGATTATTTACCCTTGCACTTTTATAATTTGTAATTTTATGAAATTTCTTCCCCTCCCATGTGATGATATGACATGTTGTCATGACTTTTGGTACTGAAAAATTAATTATTGGGACCCTAAACCCAATTAAGATTATGGAAGGGCGGATTTTGACTTTGCATGTATTTTTAGCCAACCCTGCATGTACCTACCCTTGTCCTTTATACATAAAATAGTCTCATATCCTTAACCCATCATGGGTGGAATATTTTTGAGGGCCCATTTTAAATTTTGAACAATTTTTGTCTCATTTATCATTGATTTTACTGCACTTGTTTTGACTTGTTGAAATTGATTTACTTTGATGAACGGTATATACCTTGGGTGAGTTGGAGAAGGTACTCTAGTTGGCACCCATGTGGAGCCAACTCACCTTTTCCCATTGTTTATTCTATAAATAAGATTTGTGCTTAGAATTTTGGGAGAGTTGATCCTTGTTTTATTTTTGGTTTGGAGATTGTTTGTGCTTGGAAAACTTTCAAAGAGACAAGTTTGGAGTAAAGGAAGGATAGAACTATGGATTTGAGGTAGGGTTTAAATCTTATTTTACCTTGTTGTTATTATTTTGCATGGTGAATTGCTGAGTTTTATTGATTGCATTATTTTGATTCTTTTGATCATTTTTTTTATATTGTCTTCTTGTTGCATTTGAATAATCTGGATGGGTAGAGAGCCTATAGCTTTGGGTTTTTGGAGGGGAGTATGTGGGGGTTAGTTTGGTGGAGGGAAAAGAGTTATTTTAGGCTTGTTAATGTAATATTTTGGTACTTCATTTGGAGGGAGTTTGGAGTAGATAAGTGTTGGCTTTGGTGGAGAGAAAAAAAGATTTTTGAGGAGGCATAAGGTGTAGTGGAGGTATACGTAGGTTTTGGTATCTTGGAAGCAATCCCCCCTACCCATTTGGAGATAAAAGGAGACTAACCCACATTCCTCCCTCTCCCGCTTGGTTTGTCTGTCAAACATTTGTTCTTGATGTAGTTGCTTGCATTTATGTGTGTGTTGTGCTAAAATAACCCTTTCCCTCCACCAAACTAACCCCCACATACTCCCCTCCAAAAACCCAAAGCTATAGGCTCTCTAACCATCCAGATTATTCAAGAACAAATGTTTGACAAACAAACCAAGTGGGAGAGGGAGGAATGTGGGTTAGTATCCTTTTATCTCCAAATGGGCAGGGGGATTGGCTTTAAACCTCCAAGATACCAAAACCTTCTTATACCTCCACTACACCTTATGCATCCTCAAAATTTCTCTTTTCTCTCCACCAAAGTCAATCCCTATCTACCCCAAACTCCCTTCAAATTAAGTACCAAAATACTATATTAACAAATCTAAAATAACCCTTTTACCTCCACCAAACTAACCCCCACATACTCCCCTCCAACACCCCAAAGCTATAAACTCTCTACCCATCCAGATTATTCAAATGCAACAAAAAGACAATCTAAAAAAAAAATCAAAAGAATCAAGATAATGCAATCAATAAAACTCACAAATTCACTATGCAAGATAATAACAAGGTAAAATAAGATTTAAAGCCTAACTCAAATCCATAGCTCTATCCTTCCTTTGCTCCAAACTTCTCTCTTTGAAAACTTCTCAAGCACAAACAATTTCCAAACCAAAAATAGAACAAAGATCAACTGCCCCAAATTCTAAGCACAAATCTTATTTATAGAATAAACAAGGGGGAAAGGTGAGTTGGCTCCACATGGGTGCCAACTAGGAGTACTATATCATTCATCAAAGTAAATCAATTTCAACAAGTCAAAACAAGTGCAATAAAATCAATGATAAATGAGACAAAAATGTTCAAAATCTAAAATGGGCCCTCAAAAGTACTCCACCCATGATGGGTTAAGGATATGAGACCATTTTAGGTATAAAGGACAAGGTTAGGTGCATGCAGGGTTGGCTAAAAACATATGCAAAGTCAAAATCCATCTTTCTATTAATCTTCATTGGGTTTAGAGTCCCAATAATTAATTTTCCACTACCAAAAGTCATGACAACAAATCACATCATCACATGGGAGGGAAAGAAATTTCATAAAATTACAAATTATAAAAATGTAAGGGTATATAATTAAAAAGGGCCATCAACATTGGATAATCAAAATTAAATCAATTTCAACAAGTCAAAACAAGTGCAATAAAATCAATGATAAATGAGACAAAAATGTTCAAAATCTAAAATGGGCCCTCAAAAGTACTCCACCCATGATGGGTTAAGGATATGAGACCATTTTAGGTATAAAAGACAAGGTTAAGTGCATGCAGGGTTGGCTAAAAACATATGCAAAGTCAAAATCCGTCCTTCTATAATCTTCATTGGGTTTAGGGTCCCAATAATTAATTTTCCACTACCAAAAGTCATGACAACAGGTCACATCATCACATGGGAGGGGAAGAAATTTCATAAAATTACAAATTATAAAAATGTAAGGGTAAATAATCAAAAGAGCCATCAACATAGGATAATCAAAATTAAATTAAACCATAAGAAAATAAAAAATCTAGCCACTTTTCTTAACCCAGAAACATTGTTGCTCCCTTGGTCCCAAAAAGGTCTTAGCCCAAATATTCTTCGTTTGTTGGTTCCCAAGTGTGTTGTATATACATAATATGTACAACGCTACACACTACACACACACATCAAATCTGTCCAAGATATTTCCAAACATACATTTCTTATAGTAATATAATTGAAATCAAAATACATGAATATTAATCGTAAATAATCGATATTAGAACAATTACTTGTAATACAAGAATTTCAAGCACAATGGTGTTAACAAAGCATTCCATCATTTAATGTTTTCATAATAATCAAGTAATCACATGATCAAGATAACACAATAATACTGTAATCCTGCATCACAATATTAGCGTCGTCGATGCATATAATATATACACATATATAACTATCACTCCAACTAATTAAGTATGTCATGTAATGCTGATATAGATATGTTCGAATATCAAGGTACCCTAACAGTGTGTCCAAAATGAAATAATAACCAACTAAATCAGCTAGACTTATATCATAAATAGGGTCTAAGGGAAGCGGGCATTACATATAGCTTCGAGAATGTGTGCCCACCAAGATCGTCTTGTAGTTGGGATCAAAGCTAGGGCCCGATTTGTGAATTAGGTGAATAGTGTGATGTGACCAAGTCGGTGGTAAGCCTGTACAAACCACATAGTTGAAGAGATAAGCCAAATAACTATGCAGACCAGGAAACCTGTGCTTGAAGAATTCTGTTTAGAAACTGTCCTCATTCACTTCCCTACTATTGTTCATCACCCTAATAGCCTCTTTGATGTTTTTGTAAGTGAATAAGTGACAAGAAGATGGCGGGGAAGGAACCTGGATATGGGGCTACCTAGGGTTATCATAGAGAGTGGAAGTGTGGGAGAACGTGGATCAGGACTAAGTTTCGAAGGGAGGGGAGAGAGGCGAGGAAGGATGGTGCGCCAAAAATGTTTGAGAGAGTGGATGAGGGAAGCACATAAGATTTGTCTCCTTTGAAAAATGAAGAGGCATTTCTATGGGAGGGGGTAGGAAGAGTGAGCATGGGTGAAAGCGTGTCAAAGCTGGCGGTGAAGAACCTTTCATTCCTCATCATACCACTTATTCATGGGACAAGATTTGGTAATATTAGGTTGATGAGAAGTGGGATTGGGTCGGGTACAACTAAGAAAGGACTTGAGGATTGTTTCCCAAGTGATGAAAGAGAGGTGGGTGTACTTGGTGGCAACACAATCAAGAGAGAAGAACTGGGCCTCGGATGGGAGTAATTGCAAATACGGGAAGAAAAGGTGTTGAGGTCCCTAGTACGAGATGGGTTCTGAATGGGAACAACAACGGAAGGGGGGATATCGGCCCTGAGAGAAAAGGAAAGAGAGTACGGTCTGCAAGGGGAATAGGGGAAATAAAGAGGTGATGAATGAAAGACAATAGGTTTTGGCTAGACATGACATACTCCACCACACTCATGCCCCCTCTATTAGGTCTGCACGAGAAAAAGTAAGAATTAAGGAAGTAGGCGAGCCTGTTAAGAATCAACAACTCATGGGACTCTCCTAACTGTAAAAGGTGCCGACCATAAGCCATGGAAGGCCCCAAATCATCATCTGACATCCTATGAAGCCCCACTGATTTTGGATCTATCTCCTAGGTGCAAAACCACCCTGTAAATGGTCATGGAGAGGGATCTGGAGGGCTTTGGTATGGGCATTGAAGTCGCCTAGAAGAATAACTTCCCCAACTGCTAAATACTGGGTGATACCGGTGTACAAATCAATAAAAGGGTCACCATCCAAGCCATTATGGATAGCATATGGTGAGGAAGCAGGAGGGAAGTAGCAATTTGCAATGTAGATGTCATTAGGGAGGGGGGCATCACCTCTAATCCGAATCCACATAAACCAAGTGAACTCATCCGTGGCCACCACCGAAATCCTGGTTTGGAGAAAATCTCTAATTAGACAAACCACACCACCTGAACCCCTGACACATCTAGAACTCCTCATCTCCTGTCTACAAGCTGAAAACCATTGATACCCTGTGAAATATGGGAGCGGCCACATGGGGCTAGTTTGAGTCTCATTAACGAGGAGGATGTTCGAAGGCCCAAGAGCATCATACATTAGACCAAGAGATGACCAGAATGAGCCATTCCCATTCGAATAGCTAATGCAGATCCTTGTGCCCTATCACCTCTCCCCACAAGCCCGTCATTTAGAAATCTTGGGTCAAGATTCCCAACCTGGTGGAAAGGAGTCCCTAATTACTGCTATGAAGTCTTGGATAACTACCATTTCCCTGTCTATTGTGCTGCCATAACTAACTCTCTTGACCATTTGAGCTCCACCACCTGTGATTTGGTGAGATCTTCATCAAGAGATCATACATGGAAGAGAGAACCCCTGACACATCTAGAACTCCTCATCTCCTGTCTACAAGCTGAAAACCATTGATACCCTGTGAAATATGGGAGCGGCCACATGGGGCTAGTTTGAGTCTCATTAACGAGGAGGATGTTCGAAGGCCCAAGAGCATCATACATTAGACCAAGAGATGACCAGAACAAGCCATTCCCATTCCAACAGTTGATGGAGATCCTTGTGCCCTATCACCTCTCCCCACAAGCCCGTCATTTAGAAATCTTGGGTCAAGATTCCCAACCTGGTGGAAAGGAGTCCCTAATTACTGCTATGAAGTCTTGGATAACTACCCATTTCCCTGCCTGTTGTGCTGCCATAACCAACTCTCTTGACCATTTGAGCTCCACCACCTGTGATTTGGTGAGATCTTCATCAAGAAAGATCGTACATGGAAGAGAGAACAATAACCATCTAGCTCTAAGGGCCCTAAGCTGATCAGCTGCCAACCTGAAACGAAGATAAAAGGTGGAGTTGGATCCTAGCCAAGTCCTGCCAAGAGTCATGTCGGGGATTCCCAGGTTATCCTTGAGGAATTGGTCCCAACAACCATGGGGTCCGGGGAGGAAAGAGGGAGGGGGAGTCCCCTCACTCTGAGGTTCAACTCCCTAGCACTCTTGTACACTTTTAAATGAATTTAGCCTTGACAACCTCCTCATCTACTGCTCTAGGAGGGAGTTCTATCCCTGCTTAAATGAGGCATACTGGGGTCTGATCTCTTCTGGTTTATTTTTGAGTTCGAGAAATTCAGCGTGTAATGTGGTGTTGGGAGGATTGAGAACATCTTGCTCCTTGTTAGTGTTGATCAATTCCTCCAGTAGAAATTCTTTGATTTGATTGTGGCTATCCTATTTGTGAGGTCACCAACTTCTGTCCGGAGTGCCAGGTTAGTGGATTCCACGCTTTGAATTCTATTAATTAGTTCCTGAAGAATGTTATGCTCACTATCATTGGAATTCTGTGCATCTGATTTCAAGAACCCTGTAATAATCTTGGCATTGTTGTCAAAGTTGCAGCAAAGATGACATTGGCTTGATTTTCATGATACTATGTATTTTGAGTTTGTTACAACAGTTGAGGAATGGAGAGAGATTGAGAGTGTGAAAAAGACAAGTTGCAGTTGAAGAGGAGTTGGAGCATGATGTTGTAGAAGTGGGAGTGTCGAACATGCAAGACCATATGAGAATTTGTTGATTCTCTAAATGCTTGGGTTATTAATTTTGTTGTAGGTATTATTGAATGCATGGAAGAAGATGAGAATGCTGAGAAGAAGATTTCATTTGAATTGGCCTTTGGAGATCAAGTATGTAATATGGTTGCGTATATGATGAAGAGTGTATGTGATGGATTCTTTGACAAGAAATCCACGAGGGAAGTGAAGAGGAGATGGTTTGAGATAGAGCATGAGTTGCATGCTTTTATTGGAGGATGAGGCAGTTGATTCAAAGCTCATGAAAGATAGAGAAACAATGGTGATGAATACAGTTGGTGGTGCTGGTCAACTAGTGGTGGGTCAAATCCAACAAGAGAATTGAAGATGAGAAACAAAGCATCTTGGAGAAGGTAGATGGATAACTATGCCCAAGAAATGGTTAAGGTTCAAAGTTATGTTGATGAAAATAGTTTATGGGGCGACATGTTGCTGGAAATGGAGAAAGAAACAAAAGAACAAACTTCAGTGGTACCTAACAAGGTGGAAGGGGATGCCTTGGCAATTACTCTTCATGACCAAAAGAGTGGTTCTACCACTTATTCCATTTGAGCAGGAATTTAAATTCTCTTACCATGGGTGTTTGATGGAAGAGCATTCTGATTCATATGCAATCTTACATCACAAAAAAAGAAAAAAAATGTATAGCTATCAATCCAAACAATTGAGAGTTTTAAGTAGCTTGTTCTCCTAAAATTAGAACTTCTTGTAACTGCCCTGTTTTATAGGAGCCTACGGCTGTATCTTGTCAGCTATGTTTAGAATTAGAAAGTCAAATTAGGTGTCTTTCTTGTTAGTTGGTTAAATATAATTGCACATTAGTCTAGTTTTAGGGAGAGATAGAGGGGCTGCACGGATGATTCGCGAATTGGAGAAGAAGGCATAAAATATACAAAATTCCAAAATGCTCTGATTGAAATTCTGATAGAGGTATTTGTTCATCTTGATCTGAGGACAAACAACCTCTCTCTGATTTTGTAGAGCTGCACGAGTTAAAGAGTTGTGTGTCTAAGGTTTCAGTTGTGTGTGAAGGTGTATAGACGCAAAGTCTACACATATGTTTGTATAGCCCTTTGAGGCTCAGAGCTGTTGTATGTGTGATTAGACAGTCCATTGATACTGTGTGCTGAATGTTGTTATGCCCATTGAGGTTTGAATCAATAAAAAAATGTTGTTCTACATTAGAAACCATTGTGTTACTCTATAGCTGCAAGGTTGGGCTCTTATTCAATTATGACCCCATACCCTGACTGCATCAATCCTTCTATGATAACACAAAGGTCTTACTCAGTTCCATGACAATTTCTACCTAGGGTCATTGAAACCCAATGGATCAATGTCCATATTTAGATTTTATTCATTAGTAGCCCAATTCTAGGCAGAACTTAACAATCACAAGATAGGTTATGAGTCAATCCTTCTATGATAACACAAAGGTCTTACTCAGTTCCATGACAATTTCTACCTAGGGTCATTGAAACCCAATGGATCAATGTCCATATTTAGATTTTATTCATTAGTAGCCCAATTCTAGGCAGAACTTAACAATCACGAGATAGGTTATGAGTCAATCCTTATACCTTCAGTATGTGCCCACTCACTTAACGTCGCATACCTACCTAGGGTTCATATATTCAAAATTGTATATCAGTCAAAATGCAGACGTGTTAGTGGCAGGTGCCTTACAGCCTACAGGTCTCCTACTCTGTATTTGTTGCACTTAACTTATTTGCTAACTAACTTGTTTTCCAGTGGATTATGATTCCATGAGTTTTTTTTACTATGCAGCTTATACAGATGAGTATCTAACTCTTATGCAGTTCAGTTTTTCCAGAATTCATGGTTCGATCTCAAGGGTTATTTACATGGTAAATATAGACATGTCTTATGATTAGTCAACAAGCATATTTCCCTCCTTTCTTAATAATCACCTAACTAATATCCCCTAACTTACAGTCTTTAAGTAAGACCCTCGCTAGATTATTGCATTTAGTCATGCTCGAGGCCTTATGAGGGACTACAAGCATTTGTTTACTCTTATATTATGGTTCCGAATTTCAAAGTATCCCTAACATTCCATATCCAGGATTTATACTAGTCAAGAATGCAGAGCATACAAACCTTCTAATCATTGAGATTATTTCTTTCCAAAAATCCATGTTATGTCCTCTATTAGGTCTTATTTCAAGTCCTAAAACAAATTGGGTTCTTACTACATAACCATTCTCAAGTAAAGGTGAGTAAGCATCTAATCTCAGATATTGAGTTTCTTCATATAAGTAATAGGCCTCATAACTCTCCATCCTGAATACAATGGGGTATTATAACCTCCCCCTAGAGAGGACATTGGTGTTTTTCCACATTTAATCAACCTCTATATGGGAATATAGATCTTAACCATTTAGAAGATGCAGTTAGGATCACACAAACGCTGCTAGTAATATCCATATCGAATCATAACAGAAGTCTATGAAGGTATTACATCTAAAAGTATTTTTTCATTAGTGGTCCCATATCCAGACTGATACTTAATTCTTTTATACAATATAGGATTCATAATTAGACAAGTTTGGAGAGTGTTACAGTGAATTTCAGGGATAGTTAAGGATACCAAAAGCCAAATGACTGTGTAACGAACCGTTACACCAAAACCTCGAGGCGTTAGTGAAATCTGCACATGAGGATCATAACATCCCACCACGCTTCCATATCCCAGACCCCGGGCTAGATTTGTGCCCGTATAGCGGGACCCCGCCCTGCCCTATACGAGCCCCGGGCGAACACTGCAATGCCGGCGTAGCTACCCGTGCCGGGACTTGAACCTGGGTGGTCGCTCTGATACCAAATGTAACGAACTGTTACACCAAAACCTCGAGGCGTTAGTGAAATCCACACATGAGGATCATAACAGACTGATATTCCAAGCACAAGATAACAACCCAGGTAAAGTATAAGCTCAAAAACACATTAGTCATAACCACAACTTCCAGGCTCAAGCTAATACAAAGTACTCATAACATTTCAGGTAGAAGCTCATATCCAAGTGATTAACATTAGTAACTACTGTTCAGTCTCATACATTTCCAATATATCACTTTAAAATACAAACAGCTGAAGTCAAGACCTCAATACACAGTCCAACGAGCTCAAGCTACTCTTATGCTTTCACAACCACGTAGAAAACAGAACTTCATCAAGGAGGGTACAGAAATTGTTTTATTTACATAATGTTATCAAGTAGTAACATCCTGAGAGGGTCACAATATTATCTTGAGGGTAAGTTCAGCATTCAAATGCTCAGTGAGAGGAGAGAATCCACACAATTACTCTATACACCATTTACATATGATAAGAAAGCTCAAAATAGACAATTTTTTTTCTCTTTCAACGTGAATCAAATCATTACATTTTCTTCTACGGATAGCAAGTGTTACATTCTGCCCCTTTCAATTCAAGTTAATCAATAAAATATTCATTTCTTGAGTACACCAAGGGAACCTTCAAAACAAACAGACAATAGAATTTCTTTCCTTTTCTATTTCCTGCCAGACCCTGCAAAATACCTGTAAAACATGGGCCAGCTCAATTCAAGCTGACATGGAGTCTATCCCCATATGATAAAATCCACATATATTTATGCATTTATCAGAGGGTAAGAGAGCAAAGCACTGAGGGAGAGAAGAAACACACTTTCTTTTAGTTCAGAATAAAGCAATGCCCTCGAGGCCAACCAAGTCATAAAAGACATATGCAGCCTTTTTCCATTCATATAAATATGGTGCCATAACAGAGAAACAGATTTTCTGGAGGTTAGAAAACACAACAATTCCATTTTGAAATCTTCAACACAATGCACCATCTGAAAGAAAGAAGCATATTCACACCATATCATATACAGCCATAAACAACCAGCAGAGCAGGTGTATCACAGACTCGTCAAATGAATACTGATGAGTATTGACATATATCTGTGTTCATGCAAAAACATGTACACTGTAATGTATACCGTATACATCCATATTTATACCTCAAAAGAAACTATTTCATTCACTCCCAATAATATGCCAAATTTAAGACTATATCAAGTCTCAATCAAAAGCACAGACATGTAATAGGAAAAGGGTGAGAACCCATATTCTTGAATCCATTTTCAATATTAAAACTCAATAAATGCATCTCTACATGTAAGTTTTATCAAAGGGAAAAGAACTCCATGCCTTTTGTGATATGAGGGCGATGCCCTCGGCTGAGATAAAAACACTGCCTTGCAGTCTATCTCCAAATCAAATAAAAACTCAGTGCCATACCTCGTGAAGGATTTTTATACAATAATGAAACCGTTTAGGCTAACCTCAAGTTGCATTGTATGCCATCTCGCCCTGAAACTTGGGCTCCCAATTAATTATATTTGTAATTGCCAAATATCTAGAATTTCACGGAAGTCATATGCTGAAAGCTCATGACCAGATAAAAACAAATTATTGTTATCACTTATCCATAAAGATATCACTGTACATGACTATCAAATAAGATTGGATAATTTCACCAAACAGAGTTGTTGTGTGAACTGAAATGACTTAAACAGACTGCCAATACTCTGCAACAAACCCATCGGATGACTAGATCAATAACATATTTCCAGCTTGTAAGAGTAAGCCTTCTTGGGCAATCTATAAGCAATACTAAATAATATTCAGTTCATGTAAGACGTGTGGATGTGATCAAAGAAAATAGCTGTGCGACATCCTTGAGCTGTTCTGCCAAAGAGAGTAGTGCAATATTCTGAATATTTTGTTTATTATTCATCCATTTGATGACCAAAAATGAGTCACCAAAAACCTGTAAACGGCGCAGACCTTTGCTGGAAGCCACCTTTAATAGAGCTCTTAGAGCCATAAGTTCGCCATAATTGTTAGTTCCCCCAAAACTGCAGGTTTGTTTAGAGCCCTGGCATGCTCCATCAAAGAAACCCTGGGGGCAAGTTTCATCAATCAATAATTCTGCGATCTGCCTAGGAACACTATCTTTCTGAGTCACTTTAATAGTATTGAAAAATGGCACAGACTTGTGCAAATACTCGAAACATAGAAACAGCTCTATCATCAAATATGAGGGCATTGTGTGCCAACCAGGAAAGGAATGGCTCTAAAGGCTTTCATCTCTTTCTTGTGAAACCAGACCCTGAGGCAATCCTCAACAGAGTTAACTCTCTAAATATTATCATGTCCATTCCAATCACCAATATCCCTCCAAATCTGCTGAGGATAGGGGCACAGAATTAAAAAATGAGTAACAGTTTCTTCACCCTGCTTACATAGCAAACAAATGTTAGGACCCTGTTTATTTCGCTTTTGCAACATCTCCCAAGTTAACACTGTTTTTTAAAGGCAGCCACATAAAAACAATGGTCTTCCTGGGAACTTTTACCCTCCAAATTTTAGTCCACCACCAAAGGGCTTCCGACTGATCATTTGACTGTACCCAAGCCCTAACATCAGGATTCTCCCTCAATCTTACATGGGCTCTACTTAACTCAGCTACATAACAAAGTATGTTCACCTTCCAGCCCTAACATCTGTGTAGTCAACCAGCCCTGATGCCAAATGTCTGTGGAGGCATGGCCTCCAACTAGATGTAACAAAACCCATCATTGCTATAACCCGTAATTATATCTTATAATTTAATGATCATATCAGCTGGAACACAGCATTGCTATAACCCATAATTGCATCCACTCCAATTCTAACGTGAGTGCTGCTGCCTACTCTCCAAAGCTAGATAAGTTCCAATTACAGGAAAGGCTGAAACCAGAGCTTTCCATTGGTTCAAAACATTTTGAATTCTTATCCTTTCACATCTAATCCAATCCAACAAAGTGCTCAGAGCAATATATTTCTGAATAATCATCCTTTTCCACAGACTATCCTTAGTGATCAAAATCCAAAGAGATTTAGCGGCCAAGGAAGTGCCAAAGGTATAAATATGCTTTAATCTCCAACCTCCTTTATCCTAAGGCTTGGCAAGAGACTGTCACTTTTCCTGATGTGTGCCCACCTTGTCCTTACTACCTCGCCACAAGAAATTAAAACAAGATTTCCTTACCTTATCAAGGACACCTTTTGGGACGTGTACCAAAATATGCAAGTAAAACAGATTTGACCAGTATTAATCTTCTCCCCTGGAGAGCTATTTGTTGCACCAAAAATTGATTCTCTCAATCTCTTCCAAAAAACCAACTCCAATCTCTTTTACCATATCCATTGGATTTGAGTATGAAGCCCAGATACTTAAGCCTGTCCTGCATATCCTGAGCCCTATAGGGAAATAGCTGGCTCAAACTCTGTATCTCTTCCTCTCAAATCTTGTTAAAACATAATGCAGACTTATGGACGTTAACATCCATGCCAGTGGCTTTACCATAAAGTAGCAAAATCTCCTGGAGCTTCCTCCCCTCAGCTTCAGTGCCATTAGAGAATAAGATGACATCATCAACAAACAGGTGTGTAAGAAATTCACTACCTTGTATGCTTCTAGTTCTTTTAGCTTCCTGAATTAATCTGCTTAAGCCCTCAACAACTAAAAGAAACAAGGGAACAACGGACACCCTTGTCTCAAGCCCTTTGATGGCTTGAAAAATGGGGAGGCAGCCCCATTTATCAAGATAGCATAGGAGACGATGATTGAACTGATTCTTCCTCTAACTGGTGAATAGCAAAAGAGGTAGGGAGGATACAACAATTGAAACAGCAGTTTCAGGAAGTTCAGATGTACAACATTCCCCCTGCTTGGAATAAAGTGGCTGATGGATTAGCAAATTGGGCCTTAGATCATAGAGATCTCTTTGCTATGGCATGTCGCCTGCATGGTGGTCCAATAAGCTCCAACTAGATATTCGACATATTCTAAGTCTGGACTCCTCACCATGATTATGTTCTTAGTTTGTCCTTTGTATCATGCTCAAGCCTGCGCAAATAGTTTTCAGAATACAACAATTGAAACAACAGTTTCAGGAAGTTCAGATGTACAACATTCCCTGTGCTTGGAATAAAGTGGCTGATGGATTAGCAAATTGGGCCTTAGATCAAAGAGATCTCTTTTGCTATGGCATGCCGCTTGCATGGTGGTCCAATAAGCTCCAACTAGATATTCGACATATTCTAAGCCTGGACTCCTCACCATGATTATGTTCTTAGTTTGTCCTTTGTATCATGCTCAAGCTTACGCAAATAGTTTTCAGGATACAACAATTGAAACAACAGTTTCAGGAAGTTCAGATATACAACATTCCCTGTGCTCAGAATATAGTGGCTGAGGGATTAGCAAATTGGGCCTTAGATCATAGAGATCTCTTTTGCTATGGCATGCCGCCTGCATGGTGGTCCAATAAGCTCCAACTAGATATTCGACATATTCTAAGCTTGGACTCCTCACCATACTTATGTTCTTAGTTTGTCCTTTGTATCATGCTCAAGCCTGCGCAAATAGTTTTCAGGCTTGGCATAGTCATATATGTATTTTTCACTTCTATCTAATATAGAATTTTGGTGGTGGTTTTGTTTAAAAAAAAAGATAGCATAGGAGACAGATGTAACACACCCCACCATCCAATGGACAATAGACAGATTGAAACCAATATGTATTAATAAAAGCCTCAAATATAGCCAGTTTGTCCTGTCCTAAGCTTTTGACAAGTCTAATTTGATCACCATAGCAGGAAGCTTTTTGACCTTAACAGTATGTGATACCTCCTGTGCCTAGCCTATAGCTTCATTAATCTGTTCAACTTCAAGGAAACCAAATTGCTCTGGAGAGATGATAGAGGAAAAAAGTGTTTTTAATCTCACAGCCAGAACCTTTGAGATGATCTTGTAAATGCAATTACAAAGTGCAATAGGCCTGGAGGTGTCAAATGACTTGGGCCTATCAACCTTTGGAATGACAGCAATACATGTAGAATTGAAAGAGCCATGTACTTTCCTAGTAACTAGGATTCAAAATTGGAGGCTTGTGGAACAGACTGCCCATCAACCCCTTCCGACACCTATGCATGCTGGCTAGACTGTGACCTGAATAATTACCTCACCTTCTATAATGATATTGAGCACAACGACAAGGGTATACTGTATTTACAATCACAACCAATCACTAAAATCTATCAAAATTTGGAGAATTTGTTTAAAATTGGACGCCCATAGGAACAAGCATCTAAGCAAGTAAACACGATTTGATATGTCCTATAGGCTATAGGTCAATTTAGCCTAAAGGGAAAAAAGTTATCTTATATTGAATTATATTCTTGTTGCATTTTCATGCTCGTGTTCGTTTTTTGCCGCAGGTAAAGTTATTATAATTACCGTCTTGTTTGAGTTAATAGCTGGATAAAGTCAAACTACCATGATAAAGGGAAAATTAAATTATTGAAAAATGCCAATCTGTGTCAATTTGAAGAAAACTGCATGAGTTCTGGTCCTCTTTTATTTGTTTATTTTTCTTGTTATTGTGGTGTGGGCGTGAGGTTGTGGGCTGCCTTACTGCGGTGTGGGTTTGAACCTGGGCTACACACTATTGAGGGCTGGGGATTTGAGTGCACAGCCCTTTCAAATTACACCAGAATGCTTCGGACGTCTTTTGCATAGGCTTTGAAGTCCAAAATACCTTTTTTTAATTGATTTATTTGAGATTAAATTACATAAATTCTTTGGACGGCTTTTGCATAAACTTTGAAGTTTGAAAGACCTTTTTTTATTTGTTGTTTTTGTAGATTTGGGAGGTGCTATGTTTTTTTCTTTCTTCTAGCTAAAGAAGTTTTTAGATACAAGAAGATTGATTATGTAGTAACAAAAGTTCATCTTATCTTGGTAGGGAACATGTTCACAAGATTGTTAATTGGGCCTCGTCGTAGTAAGCACCCGCTACTTACTGTTCAACTGCAGGCCGTGGAAGTTGAGAGATTCAAAATTAGTTTAATTTAGGGAGTGATATTGTAAGAATGCTTCCATTGTATAAAGGAAACAAGTGAAACATACATTCAAGAGCTAACCCTTCTCTCGAAGGTAGTTTAAACTAGCTGTAGCTGGTCGAGTGTGTCAGAGTTGGGCATCAAGTGTTGGATATGTATACGAGGTTGCACTTGTGGTCTGGAAGGTGATTGACTGCTGCTTACCATGCTTATGAGGCTAATTTCTGAATTGAAAACAACTTGGCTTGCATGCGGTTACACAAGGAAACTTATTTACTACTTGCAACTTTTGAATAGATAATAGAAAGCTACATAGTCTACTTGGTGTCACCCAGATTTCACCCTGAAATCTGCGACTACCCTATCCGAATTTTTTTCATACTTTTAAAATAATGGGTCGTTTTGTGTTTTTATTGCCTGAAAGTTCTTGTATTGCGTCAAGATAATCCCAAAGAGCCATATTAGCCTTTTTCGCCAAATACCCAAATGCCCAAAGTTGTTATATTCTGTCGTCGGGATTTGTCTGCGGGAAATTTGTATTTAATTATTTTGAGCCCCGTATGAGGCTATTTGCGCCCCATTTTAACTCTGTTATGATCGAATATGTCATTACTCTTATGTACCAGAAGGGTTTTAACTTGGAATAAGTTTTGGGCTTTATTTGTGACTTTTGGCAATTTTTCGTGTTTTTGTGTTGTCCCGTTTCGTTTTCTGTGAAATTTCTCTAGAACAATTCCTTTGCCGGGTAAGCCCGATTTTTGGCCTGGAGCAGTTGGAGAACATATACGCACATTATGCTCAGAGGAAGTCGCCATCGGAGGTCTGGATCACTGGGAAAAAGCGAAGTCGTGCACAGAAAAGCCCCTGCGAGGATGGGCGCATTTTTGGAAAACAAAGGATTTAAGCTGCAATGGGAAAAATAGAAGCCGCAGGCAGGGTGGGAATTTTATACCTGCCTAGCAGGGTACTTTTTCCCGTGTTATAAAATTCACTTAAGCTACAGTGGGAAAGTTAGAGGCCGCAGGCAGACATAAATTTATTATCTGCCTTGCAGGGTGAAAATTCCCATGATAAAATAAAAGGAAAGTGACTTAAGTGAAATCATGGGATTTTAGTGCCTGCCTTGCAGGGTAAATAATCCCATTGTCAAAGTCAAATCACTTAAGTGGATCATGGGATTTTGGTGCCTGCCTTGCAGGGTAAAGAATCCCATTGTGGAAAAATTCTTAAAAATAGAATTATATGTGCAAAAAAGTGCGCCCCTTTGGTGAGATGATGGCAGCCTTAAAGTGATTATTTTAATTAATCTATTCTTCAAAAAAGTGCGCCCAAGCTTGGAGGAAGTCAACAAGTCAAAATTGGAATAAAAGAAATGGATTAAAACATTAAATTTAATTTATTTAATGGCTGCCCCCTTCCTCTCAAAAAGTGCGCCCCATTTGGGTAGTTATTTAATGTTTTTTAAGGCATTAAAACATTAAATTAATTTCTATTTTCAGTGGCTATGGTCAAAGCACACTGTGAAGCTTAAGTGAAGTGATGTGTGAAGGATTAAATTGGATTAATTTAATTTATTGGATGGCTGTCCTTAAACATGCTATTTTTAAAAGAGAAAAGCATGATTTTTAATTAATTAATTGCCTTTAATTGTTAGGGCAATTATTAATTATAGAATTGTGAAGGTTATATAAGCATGGGCAGCCATATGGGTGAATTATTTGATTCACAGGTAAAGAATTGCAGCCAAGAGGAAAAGTGCGCCCCCATTTGAAGAAGGATTTTGCTCAGGCAAGGTGGCAACAAGGCTAAAAGCTTCCAGATTTGGCGCATGCTTTGAAGGAGGTTGATCTTTGTTTGCATAATTGTTTGCACAGGTGTTACAGGAGCTCAGGTGTTGTTGAAAGGATTCATGCTCTCTTTATGTGCAAATTAAACACCAATTTTTGGGGCAGCAGGCTTGAAAAGTGCAGATTTTTACAATTAAAATTCACTATTCATGCTTTGGTGGCCATTTTTGTCTGAATAAATTGCAGGAATTCATTACAGGTGCTTTACAAAGGAAAATGAGCTTTTATCAATGTCCAATACATTGCATATATCCTCCGAATCTGAAGAATTGTCCAGATCTACACCAGTATTGAAGAAATCTGGCCAAGTAAGAAGAAAAAGAATTATTCAGACGAAGATAGACAAAGCCATGGCGAAGGGAGATGAAAAAGAAAGCATGATGGAGTCATGCATTGCTTCCAAACTTGCAGACATAGGAGACACAGATCTAGGCCCAGAACCTCTTGCCGATTTGATTGATAGATCCAGAGCGGGAAAGACTTCACTCATGCGTGCGGTTAAAAGCAGTGGAATTATCCGAGCTGCAGCTTTTCCATGTACAGCCCAGTTGCCAGAATTTGTTATGGAGTGCGCTAGATCTTACCATCCTTCATCCAAATCAGTGCGTGATGCTTCGGGAAAGACAATAATTCGTTTGGACGCAGAGTTCATCAATTATTGTTTGAAGATTCCAGTGCGAAAGGTGGTGACTTCCATTAGCATTCAAGATGCTGACAGTAGGTGGGAGAAGCATAGAGCTGATTGCGTGAGCATAATGAATAGCCAATACATGAAGAAGCCTAGATCTCCTTCAAAGTTCTCGAGAACTCTTCCACGGTCCAATTTGGTGCAGGAGGTAGATGATGTCGTCAAATTGCTATGCAGGATGAATGGCGAAGTGAATGCCTACACTTTCCGTACATGGATGTATGCTTTCATCAGGACCATTGAAATCAACAAGGTTGATTCTATAATCAATTGGTCGGAAATTATTAGCAACAACATTGGTGAGCAACTCCGGAACGTGAAGCGTACTTTCAGCTTCAAGATGACTTCATACTTGGTGTATGCTGCAGCTTCACAAGGCATCTTTTCCAAGCTGGATAGATGTGGTGTTCTTTCTAAGGACCCCATTTTCGAGTGCTAAGCTTACTACACCTGCATGCGAGAAAGAATTCAAAGTGATCAACGATGACTTCTTCTACGATTTCATCTGCAGGCTAGACAGAGACTTGAAGGCCAACATTTTCGAGTAAGCTACTCGCAGCTTACTGCACCTGTGCGAGAAAGACTTCAAATGTGATCAACGATGACTTCTTCTTCTACGCATTCTCATCTGCAGGCTAGACAAAGACTTGAAGGCCAACAGGGTAAGCAAGGAAGCGTGGGAAGCTGTGTCCAAGATTGGCAGTCTATTCATTCAATTTGCAGATTTCACATACCTCAGGGTTACAGGCTTTTCTGGAGAACCAATAAAGATGCCCAGGTATCCGAATGATAGATTGATCGCCATGGAGCTGAGCAGGCAACTTGTGGAGTTACACGACCTTCAGTCAAAGCGGCACAAGTCTCCAAGCTTCTTCCCAATCACTATGGGATATTACAGCTGCATTAGCATTCATAGAGCTCGAGGATGGAGTCGCAAATGTTATCCGAGTATGAGCAAGAGTTCTTCCCTGCACGGCTGAACTTCGATCCATTTGGAGTAGCCAGGAAGACAATCTCCCAGGAGTACGCACATGTGCCTTCATTAGAAGATTTCTGGATGAAGTGCAAAAGTGAGTACGAGGTTAGAAAGAGAGATTTCAGCAGGCTATCAGCAAAGCAAGTGTTTGAATTTGGACTAGCGCGGATACCTGCGGATCTTAAAGATGATGGGAATGTGGTACTTGACACTTACCATCAAATGGGAGGAGATAAAGCCATACTACAGAATAACATAGGAGGCTGCAACACAATTGAAGAAAGGTCGAGAGCTGTGTTGGTGAATACTTCAAACTGGTTGCTGACGAAGGGATATTGCCTTGATGAAGCATTGATGAATCAAGTCACGGGAAACTTCGGCGCAGGAGATTCCCTCAAGCGAAAGCACGGAGGAGAAAGCAGCAGGAAAGTTGAGAAGTTGAAAGTGCATAGAAGATCTCAATCCAAGGAGAGGATCACTTCTACGACCATGACTTTAACTCCAGTTTCTCCAGTACCCAGTACTTCACCAACTATTGCACCGCAGCAGCAGGACGCTTCCATGCCTCCACTAAATCCAGCGACATTCATCTTCTCCCCTCAGCCACTTCGTTCAGCGCCTGTTCCAGAGGATACGTTGAAGCTGCAGATGGCAGAATTCGAAAGGGCTTTGTCCTTGGATGATTCAGAAGATGGCAGCCATAACACTGTGGCACTTTCTGACGGAGAGGATGCTGAGTAGAAGATGGTAGTACACTCAGCAACTTCAGTGACTTCTCATTCTCCGAGAAGTAACTTCTCGGAATGGTTGGCTTTGCAGTTGGTTCCAGAAGCGAGAATGGAGATGAACTTAGAGGAGCACGACTTGCAGCTACTCCAGAATCCTGAGCGGAAGAGACAGAAGGCCTAAAGTTGCCAAAGCAACTTCTAGGTTGATCATCGAGGATTCGGGAGAGAAGTTTGCTGAGATATCAATTCCGGCAGAAGGAAAGATAAAAGAGGAGCTCACGGCAGAGGATGTGATAGTAACCAAAGTACCCCTCGGTCAAGCCACCACTGAAGGATTGAAGCAGGACACGCAGACATTGATGGATGCTTTATTCCTTAGGCTTGACAGTGAAAAGGCGGAGAAAGAAGAGTTGCAGAAGCAAGTATCTCAATTATGTGAGATCATAGCCAAGGTTGCTAAACCTTCCATTCAGCCCATTTCAGAGCAGGTGAGTGATCATCTTATGCAGGAAATGGAGGACGCAAGCAATCAAGCAAAGGCTATTGACGAGTGGAAGAATTTGATTATTTGTCAAGCTTCTGTATAACTTGGGGAAGTGCCAGCCCGCCTAAAGGTTATGAATGATGCAGCAAATCAACTAAAGCAACTGATGGCAAACATAGAAGGCATGAATACAGTTGCAGAGAGTAACCTGAGTATTTTGGCCGAGATTAACAAGCTGTCGGGAGATGTATTGATTGCGGAACAGATTGTACCAGACAGATCAGTCGAGAAGGGGAAGCAGCTAGAGTTTGCAGTATCTTTCCGTTTGGAAATCTGCAGAGTTTTGCTGAAGAGGATGCAGGCACTTGAGAGTAGGACATCAGATTTACCAGACAGTGTCATTTCTTTCACTAAGGAGAGAGTGGACGGGAATGTCACTTCATACGTGCGGATCGTCTCAACTAAGGTGCCTAATTCCCTGGAAGGATCTCTTCTGATGATACAAAAGAGAATTGATAAAGCTACCAAGCCTTTCACGATGAATTCTATCAGTAGACTGGTGGCGCTGCAGGCAAACATTGCGAGGTTTGGGCCGAGTTTGGAAGATGTGGAAGCGTGCATCAAAGTGTTGAATGAAGGGTTGCTGCAGTTTAGGACAGAGAAAGAAGCAGTGGCTAAAACAAATGGAAGGATGCTGAATTACATGTTCGACAAGTATATCCGATATTAGAACAAGAAAAAGACATAAACATTACAGCTGGCATGACTTCTTCTATTCTTTCTTCTTCTATTTTCTATGTTCCCGGATGAAATTGTAAAACTTCTAAGTTATTGGTTTTGCAACCATTACTTAAAGTCATGTGGAACCATTCTATTAGTTAAGTGATACATGTGTCACTTAAGGAGAAGATAGTTGAGGATGATTGCCAAATGTCATCTTTACTTGTTGTTTATGTTTCAGTTCAGTTTGATTTTTCCATTTGTACTTTCCCTCCTACATTCTATAAGTAGGAGAAGAACCTCCGAGTTAATATAAAAATCAGAATTTGTAAGCAGCAATCTTGTGTTCTAGACTTTGTGCTGAACCCTTGAGAGCAACTTGGAGCAAAGGAATACAAAGGAGCAGGTTTCCGGAGAACTTTGTGTCACGGTGTACTATGTTTCTTACTTTTAAATCTTAGATCTCTTAATAAACTTTGTGTTATTTTAGATCTGGATCTAGAGCTTGCCTTGTTTTATAATTTTGTGTGTTCATATCTATTAAGTTTCTTCTATGTGCATGCAATTAGCTCTGCTATCTACTAATTGGGATGCACATCTTCCCCATTTCTTCTCTGTATTTCCTTTACTTCCTTCTATAAAATACTTCCTTTCTTGAACAGCTGCTTACTTGCTGCAGAACTTCTTAGTTATGGTTCATGAACTAAGTGGTTAAAGTAAAACCCCCTGATAGATAATAGCACATTTTTATTGACAAATCTGACACGGGAGCCTCACCGGTTAAATGAGGGAGATTTATCTCATGACTGCCTAGGTTTGATGCTATGCAGAAAATCTAGCCAACATTACTTCATTTTTATGAGTAAAGTTATCAAGAAAAAATTATGTTAGCTTGGAAGAAAATGCAGCTAGTGATTAGTGACATTCTAGAAAATGGTGTGGCTTGCTTGTGGATGATAAGGGTTATCAATAACAGGATGCCATTGCTTGACTAGTCAACCAATGTTATTCAAAACGCATTTTACTGTTTCCTGAGCAAACTAGGAGAACGTGGCACAAATCAATTAATGTTATCATGTTTTATTTTCTAAGCAAAAATCGGTTAACCAGCTGAGGTCCAGACCGGAACCGAACCGGAACCGTACCTGTTCAAACTTAATAAACCAAGGTTTGACTAAAAAATATATTAAATTTTAGATTTTTAATGAAAATAATATATTTGAGGCAGTTAAAAACCATGATTCCAACAATTACACACAAAATATGCAAAGTTTGCTCTTATATATATGCAAGAAAGGTGTTTATAGCAAAATGGCACGAACTCCAAGTTCATGCTTATGAGGCTAATTTCTGAATTGAAAACAACTTGGCCTGCATGCGGTTACACAAGGAAGCTTATTTACTACTTGCAACTTTTGAATAGATAATAGAAAGTTACACAGTCTACTTCATTTTTATGAGTAAATTTATCAAGAAAAAATTATGTCAGCTTGGAAGAAAATGGTGTGGCTTGCTTGTGGATGTAAGGGTTATCAATAACAGTGCTTGAAACCAATGTTTTAAAAATCGGAACCAGACTCGGAACCAGCCAAGGTCCGGACCGGAACCGAACCAAAACCAGACCGGTTCAAACTTAATGAACTGGTTTTCTAAAAAATACATAAAATTTTAGATTTTTAATGAAAATAATACATTTGAAAGGTTAAAAACCATGATTCCAACAATTACACACAAAATATGCAAATTTTCCTCTTATATATATGCAAGAAAGGTGTTTATAGCAAAATGGCACAAACTCCAAGTCCTGGAGGCTTTACACTTGATGGCGGAAAATACACAATACATATATCATCTTGTGACATAGATGAGATTCTAAAGCAAAATACATAAACAAGGAATTGCCAAAACCGATGATCTTTCCCATAACGGAAAAAGTCATGAGGTCTGGCAACAAGTGAATGGCCGTGAACCATAGCTCATTGATTTCTGAGACTGTCATAAAACATTTACATGCTAATTTGTTTTATCAATCAGAATGATAGATATCCATTATAATGCTCAAAAATTTAGTGCTTAGGGAAGAAAAATCAATTAACAAAAAATCCCAACATTTTTCTAAATTTCTCTTCACACCTCCATTTTTCTTCAGGGGGTAATTTCTCCTCACACCTCCATTTCTTCTTCAGATTGGAAAATGGTGTGGCTTGCTTGTGGATGTAAGGGTTATCAATAACAGTGCTTGAAACCAATGTTTTAAAAATCGGAACCAGCCGAGGTCCGGACTGGAACCGGACCGGTTCAAACTTAATAAACCGGTTTACTAAAAAATACATTAAATTTTAGATTTTTAATGAAAATAATATATTTGAAAGGTTAAAAACCATGATTCCAACAATTACACACAAAATATGCAAAGTTTGCTCTTATATATATATGCAAGAAAGGTGTTTATAGCAAAATGGCACGAACTCCAAGTCCAATACACAATACATATATCATAGATGAGATTCTAAAGCAAAATACATAAACAATGAGGCTCTAAATGGCCTCCATAGTTCGAGACTCCAAAAAAACAACATGCTATGATCATTGATACATTACAAATACTACAAGTTACAAAACTGTAGAATAAACTAGATGACATCAATGATCAATCATCAAACTTTGCACCGCTGCTGGAAATGGGATCCTCAAGGTCATCCTCATCAATATCATCACCGACCTCTGGCCCTGACTCGGACTCATCCAAATCCTCAAGTACACCTGCAACAATTGTATTGGCATGGGGTCGGGGAGTAGCACGAGTGCAACTAGTGCCTGCTGTGTCTCGTGACAATGGCGACGGTGCTGTTAATGGCTCATCAGATCCCTGATCCAAACCCATCCACCCCAAGTCATCAGGATTAAACTCTGTTGGCTGACTCTCCTCTACCCATTCTGAGGTTGGATCTATATCATCCAAGACAAGGGGATCAATATTAGGTCTTCGCTTCAACAACTGGTTGTGCCTTAACCGAAGGTTGTACTGCACAAAGATAAGATCATTCAATCGTTGTTGTTCCAAACGGTTTCTCTTCTTCGTGTGAATCCGCTCAAAGACGGACCAATTGCACTCACACCGAGAAGCACTGCAAGTTTGGCTCAGGATCTCCTAATTGCAAACTTTTGTAATTGAGGACACTGACTACCAAACGAATCCCACCAATGTGCTGCGATAAAAAGTGTAAATGTTTAATTAGTAAACAATGACGATAAAAAGTTAAAAACATAGTTAAAAATTAAAAGTAAAACAAAAACTTATAACTTAAATGTTAAAGCATAATTCAACAAATTAGATAAAGATTGTCTTATGCTAAAAATGTATGATTATTCATTAAAAAATTTAATCAAATGAACTTAAAAAAACTTAGAATTTCTTATCTGGTTGGTCCACATCCCTTGCAATCTTTGCAAAGTTTTTCCCAAAGGTGCCGGTTGCTCTGTTGAAGAAACTGATTTGTCGGTGAACCTTAAGTTGTTGCATCTCATCAGGGCCATGCGCTTTAGGCACTCGTACAGACCATATTTTACTTCTCTTGTTTGATCTTCTCCAAGCCGAGCTCTGTAATGATATTTCAGGTTCAAGAAATACCCAGCTGCATGTATAGGCCGATAGAGTTGATTGTTCCATCTATTATCTATGATCTCCCATATCGGCCCATACTTAGTTACCCTGTCTTTGTATGGTGCCCTTATCTGCTCCTTTTCTTGATCCATAGCCTCATAAATATAGCCCATGGCTAATTTTTCCCTATCCACCAACCGCAACACCTTAACAAGAGGCTCGACAACTTTCACAATCTCTGTTGTTTTTTTCCAAAATAAATTATCAAAAAGTTTCTTCTTTGTGTCTTTCCCATCCTGTTTCTGGCTCCACTTTGATGCATTTCATTCATCACTTGAAAACATCTTTTTCAAGTTCTATTGTTGGGAAATAAGAGATTGCAACGTGAGGAAGTTTGTTGCAAATCCCATGATGGTTGGGCTAACAAGTTCTTTGCCCTCAGTGTTCTTCCTCATTAGGTTCAATACCAATGAGTGATTGTAGATGTATTTGGTGATGCTTTTGCCATGCTCTACAGTGTTCTTGATCCATTTTTTTCCCTATATCCTCAAGCATGAGGATCTATGCAATGTGCAACACATGAAGTCCAAAATATTGTTTTGTGTTTAGCCTCTAACATCTTACTAGCAAGAACATAGAGGCATTATTTGTTATGATTTGTACAACATTTTCCACCCCCACCTCTAAAACAATCTCATCCAAAAGCTCAAACAATAAATTTGCATCTTTCACCCTATCATATGCATCTACTGATTTCAAAAACATTGTACCTTGTGGACAAGAGGCAAGAAAATTTATTATTGTACGGTTCTTGTCATCACTCCACCCATCTGACATGATAGTGCATTATGTTTTGGCCCATCACTCCACCCATCTGGACGCAACTTCTTTCTTCAAAAGTGACCCTCTCAAGTCATGCATATTAGGGCCTTTGAAGTACTTACTACCAGAAACAATGGAATCGAACATCAGCTGGTAATAAGGTGAGCGGGCAGCATTGAAAGGGATATCTGCATCATACCACCATCTAGCAATGTACTCAAAAGTTGCTTCTTTGTATTGCTTCTTCCAATGGTTATCCAAGGTAGGCTGATTTTGTGTTGGCATGGAGGCACTAGCAGTAGCAGGTGTGGAAGATGGAAAAAAACTTTGAATGGTCTTTCTTTTTTGAGGCCAGTTTTCTTGACTATGAGTGGATGGGGGAGGCATATACCGAAAGGGGTCTCTAACAGTCACAGAAGGGTCAGAGCAAGATCCTTCAACACTCAAGGCATGTTCTCTAAATCCAAGATAATGATGTATAAACCAACATTAAGCTTCCAAGTTCTTAATAGGATCATCCTAACCTTATTACATATAAAATTGCTCTAAGAAAACACATTACACACAAAAACAAGCCAAATTGCCTTTCAAATTCATTTTTTCTCTTTTTGGAGGGAAAATAGATAATTCAAATTTGAGAATGACGTAAGCTAACCTGAAAAACTAAACATGAACCTATAAGACTTCCTAGACTTCAAACCAAAATTTGATGATGAAAGCCAAAAATGAGGTGATATGCCAAATTTTCTAGAATGGAAAAGAAGCTCCCGCATCAAGAACATTAGGTTGAATATGATAAAGGAGCGCAATTCTAGTTGGGCAAGGAACACATGGAATTATATGAAGAAGTTGGAAAAATTCACAAGCTTGAAATTGACGTGCACGAAGGAAGGAGGGAAATAATATCTCTGTGCATGAGATTACAAAGGTTGCAAGTATTTGTCGTAAAGTTGACATGTAGTAGTGGCTGAAGTTATCACCCAAGCATGCAACTCATGGTATTTAAGAGTAAGCAAATAAAGCAATATGCAAAAGAGAAGTAAATAGAGAGGAAAAAGAAAAGAAGAGAGACGAAGAGAAGAAAAGGAGCAGTGAAAGTACCACATAGAGGTGTCTCATAGAAGGCATACTAGTGGAAGAAGAATGTATAATGACTGCATAAGGATATCTCGTGTAAGACAAAGCAAAAGAATAAGGAGATGAAAAAATGAATGTACATAGAAAATCATTGAATGGAGTGCACAAGTGTTTGAAATTAATAAAAACTTGGTCAAGGAAGCCTAATATAGGTGGATGTAGATCCACTCACGAAAAGAGGAAAAGGACGAGAACAAATAGGAGGTGTTTGGACTATGTAGGATGAAGCCCGCAAGAGAGAGGTGTGTTTAAGTAGAGGGCAAAGTGTGAAGTAATTTTTTCAGAGCTAGATGGAGGATGGCAGTTTATGACCCAAGAGAGGCGAAGAGGAAGAAAGGAAGGGTAAACCTGTTGTGGACAAACATGTGATAGGGAAAGTTGTAGTTATTATGTCCTGTTAGGTTGTGGAGCCTGTTTTCATGTGTGAAAGTGTTGAACACTGTACACTAAGAGTACTGTACACTTTTCATGTATCCTCGCCGGGGTTTGGGGCCGGGCCGGGCCCTGAGCGGGGGTCCGGGGGCGGCAGCCCCCGGTAGCAAGGGTTCGGGGGTGCAGCCCCCGAAAAAAAAAAATTTAGGCGTAAATTTTTTTGGCCTCGAAAAATGCACCCGACATATCGGGAAACGTGCTCTTCTCATATGGGCGAGTTTTTTGACCCATAGGTTTATGGGACAGGTTTTGCCCATGGTTTTGATACCCACAGTTTTGTAAAACTGCTTAAGCAGTTGTCTATTTATATGGTCTTATGCATATGATAGATGTACAAGTAAATGTATTGCAGATGCGTTTTGAATTCGGCTGTGAATTTTGTAGAGTTTGTTGAGCATAGCTCCAAACGGATTTGGGTATTGTATTGAGAGAGTGATGGCTTGTAATAAAATCTGAGCAAGTGATTCTTGGTGGACGTAGCCCAAATTGGGTGAACCAAGTTAAATACTGTCTCTTTGTGTTGTGTTATTTTATTCTGTAATTTTATTTGAGATCTGTAATAATTTCTGCATATTAGTTTTCTACTGTTGCGATTCTATGAGGGATTATTCCGCATATTTTATCTCTTATTTCCTAACATGTCCCATGACCAAAAAAATGATTTAACCATTTCAACACCACTTGTAAGCAAGGGGCATTTATGGGGCTATCATGGCCAGATTATTGACATGACAAACACCCAAAACTGTCATAGCACTGAACGCTTGTTTTAAGTTTTTAAGGCTAAGAAATACACTGCTCAAGCCAAGTGGTATAAACTTCAACAACTTCAGGTAAATTGCCTTGTTAACCTCCAATGTAATGGAGACCATTGCTTCTCAAGAAATGGAAAATGATCCATGTGAAGCCATGTAGCTTAGCTCACAACAATTCTCCCAGTTGTTTGTGACATCCCTAGTGGCTTAATTTATTTGTGTGGGTACCCCTTACTTTTAAAAAACATGTCATTTGAAGTCCTCAACCTTGCAGCTTCATGCAAATGCATTTTCACCATCTTGTAGAGTTTGTCACCCTTCCAGAACTTGCCCAATTATTAACTTTATTCCTTGCATCTTGTGGTACCTTGGCATTTTTCTCCGCACTATCACTTGATACTTGCACACATAATTCATTGTTCACACAAGACAAACAATCCCTCTTGGTGGTCGTGTGTGCTTTAAAACTCGTGTAGTTCTTGTAGTCTTGTACTAACACCTTGTAACCTTCACAACTTGTACTCAACTTGCATTTACTAGATACACACCAAATAAATTTGCTCAAACATTGATCTTCTTGTAACTCTTTCAGAGTATTGAGACAATGTGTAAGCGTGAAAATCCTAAGGGATACATAGGAAGTATGGAAAGGGAATGAAGAACTGAGGAAGGAGAGTGGTTTACGCAAGTATGAGAGCGTGAAGGAGTTACACGAGACCAAATGCATAAGGATTGGATGACTATCAAGGCGAGTGTGTAATAGTCAAAGGGTTCGTATGAACTATAAAAATAACATAGGTCGTAATACCATTGGAACTCCAAAATAATTTAGAACCAACCAAGATGCGGAGGATAGTTTCCAGTGACGCGTGTTTGACATGGATTGAATGCATGGCAATATTATTATGACATGGCACAAAAAAACAAATTCCTAATGATTAGATTTATGATAAAAGAGGTATTATTAGAGAGATGTGGGTAAGGATTCAATCAATAAATAAGAGGATCCCAATGATTCATGGATATTGGGAGATCTGCATAGGGATAAGTCCACGGCTGATAAAGGGAAAGTCACCAACGAGTCAGAAAAGAAATAGCTCAGGTAGATTGAGTGGACAAGAAAGGGACGAAACCAAAAGAGTTGAGAGCTCAAGAGACAGATATACAGATGTGAGGACCATATAGAGAGATCCAAACAACCTCCATTGTAATAGCTCACATATCTTATTCTGGGAAAACAATAAGATAGGGAAGGATCTGCACAATGAATATGTAACCAAATATTGTAGTTATTTGATATTGAGTAAAATGTATTGCTTCTCATTTCATAGCCCACTGTGCAACTCTGATGATTTATGTGGTAAGGACATCAAGTGTAGCCCAAAGGGAAACTACGTCTCCAAAAATCAATTCTTCCTCTCACTTGCTTGTGTTACTCCTTAGGCTTGTAGGCTTACTACTGCTCTGCACTGTATATTTCTAATTGCAAGATGAATTTTAACCACAGTAGGGTTGATTCTAGTACCCAATAGGTTCTTTGTCATCCCCTGAAAGTTTCAGGATCTAATACCACTGTTGACCTCTCAATTCCTTAACAGTCCCTTTAAAACTCAGTTTAACACAGTCTTGTCCAACTCTGTTAGTCTAAAACCATATTGTACGGTCTTGAAATGGGCTAAAAAACTTGAAAATCAGGTAGAGCACCTTCAACTCTCTATTCCCACCAAATTTTGTGATTTTTCACCTGTCGAAACAATTTTTATAACAAGTTTTCTCCTTGATGCCCTAAATCAGGGTTTGACAATATTAGTCTTGCCCAAGAGGACAAAATTGGTTCTTTCTTGAGTTTTCAAACGTTGTAAAGGATGCTGCTAGATTCAAAGGCTATGTCTAGTCTTCCTCCAACCTTCCAAATGTTTAAATCTTGATAAAAAACCTTCCTTTGATCGTTGCAGCTGGAAACACAGTCAACCCTGGCTTCCAAGAACTGTAAATGGAAGATAAAACCCTAGGTTCTTATTTGGGTCCAAATTCGTATTGTTGGGGGGGTCTCAAAAATGTTTATTCAAATTCTAATACGAGTGGAAACACTATATTTATCACCTTTCAACTGCCACAGGCTTCTAAATCTGATCCAAGACACAACTCATAACTTTTAGTCAAAAAATAGGGGTTTTTGCAACCCGACAGTCAATACAAAGAAGAATTCAACATAAACTTTGTTTCCTTTAAATGCATTATACCCTATCGCATTAATATCATAGATGCAATAGTAATATGGCTTTCATTAATCTCACATAATAGTTTACAGTGTTCTTGCATAGTTCTTTCACCAATAACCAGTTACAAATGCTTAAAGCCAATACATAGTTCTTTGAGACCCTGCACTTACTCTTGCATTCGATGAAGAGATTATAAGAAAATAGTTACATTTTAGTTTTATATCTTCTTGTGACAGTTTTCATTGAACTGGTCACCCCACAACTGATTCCTAACAACAGTTAAGCCCACTTGATCAAGAATTACTATGCCTCTTAAGCATACATCACATGAATACAAGAGTTGAGTACCATTTATCCATTTAGGACCTCCCTAAGCATGATATGCCTAGAACCAACATGAAAACAACATTACAACTTCAAAACCACCCTTTTACATTTAATTTGGCACTAAATTGCTCTCAAGAATTCAAATTTTGATTTTGGAGGGAAAATAAAATTTTGAATTTTGAAAGGATTTAGGTTACATTCAAAGCTTCCAAAGTTGTGTTAAGACATCCCTAAGACTATTAGACACCCTATATACAAAAGCAAGTCAAAATTAAACAATTCAAGCCAAAATTGTGTTTCTACCTATTGGAGAGCTAGATGCTTCTACATCATACTCCCCGAGGGAGAAGAAAAGACTTAAGGCCTGTTGCCCATGAGGTCTTCCCATACTTTTTGATCTCATTCTCAGACATCCAAGTTGCATCTTCAAGTGGTTTTCCCTTCCACTTGACCAAATACTGAAGATATTGCTTCCCTCTGGTCCTTTTAAGCTCCTTGTGAAGGATGCATTCAATCTCTTCATGTTTGACATATTGTAACTGCTTTATCCATTCTTCCACTGCTGTAGATGAATTTCCAGATATGTCATCACTTCTTTCACCCTCTTTAAAGAGGTACAAGTTAGCAACATTAGAGATAGGTGATATTCCTACTCCATTAGGTAGCTCTAATTCATAGGCATTGTTTGCAAACTTTCTTATCACCTTACAAGGACCGATTTTCTTCATTTTCAATTTATTATACTCAACTTTTGGAAACATTTTCTTCCTCGGATGACCCATAATTAGATCTCCAACCTCATAACCTACCTCTCTTCTTTTCAAATAAGCTTTTTGCTTGTACTTTTCCACACTGTTCTGCAAATGCTTTCTTACCTATTCATGGACCTCCTACGTGGCTGTAGAAAACTCTTCTCCTTTTGCATTTCGTTTCTCCATTGATATGATATCTCTCAATTCGAATACCCCTCTTGGTTACATGCCATAAACCACCTGGAAAGGAATTGTTCCTATGCTCATGTTCACTAAATCATTATAGGCAAATTCTGCTTGTGGTAGCACCAGGTCCCACTGTTTTGGATGGTCCTTAGATATGCACCTCAACACGTTCCCTAAGATTCTATTCACCACTTCAGTTTGGCCATCAGTTTGAGGGTGATAGGCGGAACTGAAACTCAAGTTAGTTCCTAGCTTCTTCCACAAGGTCCTCCAGAAACGACAAAGAAATTTAGTATCTCTATTGGACGCTATACTCACTAGTAAGCCATGAAGTCTAACTACTTCCTTGAATAACAAATCAGTAACATGTGTAACATCATTTGTGGTTTTACATGGTATTAAATGATCCATTTTTGAGAACCCATCAACCACTACAAAAATTGAATCATATCCCTTTCGAGTCCTAGGCAATCCCATTACAAAATCCATGGTAATAGAATCCCATGGCCTATGTGGTACTGGTAAAGGCTGATATAACACTGCATTTGTACTCCTTTTTCTCATTGACAAGCACTGCACCTTTCCACAAACCTTCTTACATTTGCTTGCATTATAGGCCAAAATAGTGTCTTGTAAGCTACTTTAATGTTTTATCCTTGGCAAAATGTCCAACCATGTTGCCACTATGCTTTTCTTTGATCAATTTCTCCCTTTTTAAGCTTTTAGGAACACATAGCTGCACTCCCTTGAAAAGTAGACCATCCTAAATGAGATAGTCTAGCCATAATTCTTTGTTTACTCTTGTGGGCTGCTTACATGCTTCATATGCTTCTTTAAAATCCTCATATTCTTCATATAATTCGTTCAATGAATCAATTCCTACACTTTCCAATTGAACTTCATTCACTATCAATACCCTTCTACTTAGAGCGTCAACCACTTTATTACTCTATCCCTTCTTATGCTTGATGGTAAAAGTGAAATTTTGTAAATACTCCACCCATTTTACATGCCTCTGATTCAATTTGGGCTGATTAGTGATGAACTGCAAAGCATGATTGTCAATATAAATCACAAATTCTTTTGGTAATAAATAGTGTCTCCACTTCTTTAGTGCTTGTACCATAGCATAGAATTCCAAGTTATAAGAATACTTCTTTTTGGCATCATTGAGTTTCTCACTGAAGTATGCTATAGGCTTATTATCTTGACTTAGAACAACTCTTAAAACACTTCTAGTGGCATCACAATTAGGATATTTAATTAGTTTTGAGGGCCACATTAATTAAATATATGTTTTATATTTATTCTTAATTGAAGACATTTCCTCACCATGATGATGACTTTGGTATCGGGGCCTTTTATTCCATTATCTTGAATTGGTGAACTTTCAATATCAACTTCAAACTCAAACCCAGATGGAGAACTTATAGCAAATAAGAAATGTACCTAAAACAATATCCATTGAAATGTGGATATGGCGGAGGCCGGGAGAATTCAAGGAACTCATTATTTCTTTGTATTGCGGAAGCAGAAGAGTTGCAGGGAACTAGGTATTGGACAAGACAAGGTTCACGAGTACTAAGTACACCCGAAATACCTACAACACAAATATTTAACCCAAAAATTTTAATTTTTTTTAAAAATTGCACCATTCTGGAATGGGTGACAACAAATGGCTCTTTTTGGGGACATGGCTTGGGTTGAGCACATCGCAAACAAGGCATAACTTGAACTCCAGAATCTCAAGGTTTGAAATAGACCAGTGTCTTATCCAGTGGGCCAAGGTTCAATAGAGGGAGACACTCTCTCAATACACAGCTGCACCAATGCACAGACACACAAACAGGAACAAAAAGGGAAACAAGCCAAAATTGGGAAAGTATGTACAAAGAAGAAAGAGGATATTTACATGGGAAAGGAAAGAGAACGTGCAAAATCTACACAATTCCAGAGACACGATGAGAGAAACAGGTACCTTTGTGAAGCAACACACTGAAAGTATGAGGCACCCAGGAATTGAAAATGATCTGTTGATTATAACAAAATATCATAGGAGCATTGTGTGGCTTGAAAAGGAAAATTGAAGCAAGTAGACCATCCACATAGTGATACTCCGCACTAAAGTTATCCAGTTCCTGTGAAGAGCTGAATGTCTACCTGAAACTTCTATTCTTCTGCTAATGAGGTGTAGGAATAACGCCATACAAAATCCTGTATGACCCTTGGCTGTTTCCATACTGATTTCTACACACCGCTGAACTTTGACAACTGGATCCATAAGAAAATCCAATCCTTATAACACCATATTCTTGTTTCAATGAAGTGCTAATAACATTTGTGTGAAGATTTTGGCAATTATCATGACATAGATCTTGAAACCCATGCAGTTCCACAAAACTTTCCTTGTAATCACTCTCAAGAGGAAAAGTACTAAATGATTTATCATTATCATGTTCTTCAATCTATGTAATTTCTACCCTGTTCATGGAAAATACACCTGCTATTTTTACAAAATCAACACCCCTGCTTTCTAGTCCTGGAGGATCTTGTTTATCAAGTACAAAAGATGTAATTGATTTATCTTCGTAGATAACACAAAATTTAAAGGTTATGAGAGTAAGTAAAAATTGATCAACAAAATCATCTTTTTCCTCTTGCTTATATTCTGAAGACTAGCTATGAACAGGACTGTCGTAATCATAGTTGTGAAGAAAAGATTCCAGGCAAGGATTTCCATTTTCTGTTTGTTTTAAGGGGCCACAAAAAGGCTCTATTGTATTGATTTCATCAGCAAATATAATAGGTGGACTGTTGAGTTCTTTAACTTGCTTTTCTTCAAGTTCAAACATTTGTTTGTTGTTGAAAGAACTCAAAACAAGAGGATTATCGTCAGTGACTCTTGAAATTCTTCCAACATAAGAGAAAAATCAGCTTTGTCCCTTTTTTCATGATGAACTTCAACTTCCACCATCATAGGATCACTTCTTTCAAACCAAGGACATTCAACCCGAGTGCATGACATATCTTCTAAGAATTGTATTTCAGATTGAAATGGAGCCTCAAGTTGTTTGTCTTCTTCATCATTTGAGGAAATATCAAATTGACATGCACTAGGCGGAGCAATAAGAAGACATTCATTGGTGGGATTGAGATAGTGTTGAGGAATAAATACCTTGTAATGTGGAAAATCATAATGAATAACTTTTAGAACTTGAATGTTTTCCTCTTCATTATAAAGTGTCTCAAATTCATCAATTGATTGTTCTTCAATTTGTTTTGCCTCCTCACGTGCCTGCAGTTGCCTGTATTGTCTTTGTACTTCTCTCATCAAAAGTATGGAGTTTTTAGCATCTGCAAGTGCTATTTTCATCTTCCTGCCTTTTGTAGCACTTTCTTGATACTTAAGCCACAAATACTTAATCACTAGATCATCACATGCAACAATTTGTTTCAATCTATTTTTCCTTTCTTGCATTGTTGGTTTCTTTTTCGGAGATGACACGGGTGCAATAGTGGCTTTCCTTTTTGCACATGGAACATTAGCACATTCTGTAAATGTTTTCCTTACTTTCCTATCTTCAACAAGTTGCGACAACATTTGTGAAATCATTTTTGGATTTATACCTCCGAAGAAGTTCTATAGAAACTGGGCCTGTTCTAGATTGACTGGAGCTTGAAAATTTTGAATAGGGAGATCTCCATCTTCGTCCCCATCACTGTCAATGTCACTCATTGGTGTGGATCAATAAGTGTTTTTCATCTTGCCTTCATTCCTGGGAAGGTTCCTATATCAAGAGAACAAACGTAACAAAAGTTCGATTCCCAACAAAGTCGCCAAACACCGTTGGTTGGATTTTTGCCACAGAATATGCCCAATGGAAGTACACAAAAATCAACAATAGTTAGGGAAATTCACCTTTGGACAAGGTGAAATTTCCTCTGCTTTGTGGGAGGGGCAGTTCCCTCGTATGATGTTATTTTTTGTATTTTTGCTGCTTTTAACCAGAAAGCACAAAAGGGCAACAAAATTGAGAAATGGGAAATACAGAGAGAAAGGAAGAATGAAATAGGACAAGAACACAACCCCATAGGTGTTAGGCAAGACAGACAAATCTGAGACACAAAGTTCTACAAATCTATCTTATCAAGGACACACCAGTCCTTTTTGGTCGTACAAGATTGCTTTACAAGGTTGGTTGGATGAGAAATAGGAGAACACTTCTATTTGACAAAATACATACAACGAGCATGAAGGAAGCACAAAGTCTTCTTCTCCTTTAGAACATACAGATATGGCACAAAGTCCACATACTCTGACATCCATCACAAAGTCTAGTTACCTAAGCATCAATCATACTATGAAGGAACAACAATATCAATAATTCAATTACAAGCAGACTAGCAGATTTTGCAATTGAAACCATTAACGCAGTAGCATAAAAAACATTGTATTCTTGAGAAAAAATTCTGTGCACACAAAGTTACAACAGCCTATCCAATAGGATAGAAGAACTCCTCCTAAGAGTTTTTGGAATGAGAAAAACGAGAGAGAAACCCCCTTTTACAATTACAATCATAGCCTTATATAGGCATTCTTCTCTAAGAAGTAGTTATAAAACTACTCTCTAAGCTGGTACAACTCTAATCTACCCCAAACCTCAAGTTGACTCAACTTGAGTTATGAATTACATTACAATTGTAGTATTTAATTAATTAAATATGTTTTACATTATAGCTTATATATTTAATTAATTCAAATTTGAATTAAGTAATTATATTTCATGGGCCTAAGAATAATTCTGTGACAAGAAGCCATAAGATCTGCAGAGTATCCATATTTTGCCAATCTTCCCTTAGATGAGATTTAGATAGTGTAGCTTTCACCTTAACCTTAGTGTTGACTTCTCCAAGATCATTAATATATTTTCACAGCAGAGTAGTTAGCTAAAAAATAAACAAACCCAAAGTCTCTCTGCTTAGTAGTTGGCATGTTCGATGTAAGCTGAATTTTCAATTTCATCAAACTTTCAAACTGCTCTCCATCCAGTGTTTAACGGTTCTCCTTGTTTAGTCGGTCTTTGACAACATTCCAAGAAGTTAAAACTCGGTCGCTTCTCTGGTAGTTCGAATGAAAATATTACCCACAGGAATACATCAACTTTTTGGTCAAGTTTTTTAAATAATATGAGGTTCCTTTGAAGTTAACAAGATAGACAAAACCAAGGCATATGCCTTTCTACGAACAACAGTTACATTGTCTACCTTATCAAGCCAAACATCAATCATACAAAGGAGGAGATTTTGATCTAAATTCATCTCTGCTTGTTGAAGCATCGTTTAAAGGGAAGGCTCTGTAATCAAGTGTGCAAAATAGTTAATGTTTTGCACAAGCATACCTGCTAAAATTGCCCCTGTAGATGCCTTAATTCATATTCCTGTTTCAGAATTAATAGCATGAATATACTCTGCTCAAACATCCTGTATCCTATCTGACATTTCACTACCTAGTGTCATTGATATCACCGCTGCCACTCACCTGCTCGCAAAGGCGTCTGGATGGAAACCCGTGTCAAGAATATATTGAAAACTTTGTAAAAAAATTATTCTCCCTAGTTTGTTTCTCCCAATTTACTAATGGTTTGGTCTTTAACAAATGGCAAATCATTACCAACATATAGATTTGCATCATTACTCCTTCTGACCGGAGTCACCTAACCAACACTGCAGCGTGATCAATTTTATTTAGACATTCTGTCAAACAGTTCATATGAATCTAAGTGCACTATTTTAATATTTTGCAAACTGCCACCGTGAGATTTTATTTCCTCTCGTCCACTGCCATCACATACTGAGATACACTCCTTATACTGCTAGGGACTATTACCGCAAAGAGGTTCCCAAAACTCGACTTTTTTCTGAATTTTATAATGAATGTTGTAATGTCCCCTTCTCAGACCTGATCTTTCCAGTGACCGTTGGCCTTTTTCTGGAAACCCGAAGGCTAGTCGGAAGGTAAATTAGGGTTTCCTATTTTTGAGGATGTCTTTGCTCGGAGTTGGTGAATTCAAAGGCGGATTCTTTCTGGGTTTTCCGAAAGCTTCGCAGTGGTATGTTCATTTCGGCATTCCTGAGTATTTTTTGGAATTTACTATTTTTAGTAAATTCTATTTTTGGCAGTTTCCAGTTGGGTTCAACTTGGTTGACTTCCTACTTCAGTTGGTCTGTTGACTGGTCATTATTGGCTTCATAGCATGATTGAAGAGTTAAGTTAATATATTTAATTAAAGGTCACGTTTTAATATTATATTCGAACGTTGACCCCTTGGCCTAGTCTATTGACTTTAAGTTGTTTTGAAAAGTGGGTTTCTTGAGGGAGGCGCCTTCATTAAGATTATTTTATTAATTTCCAAAGTCAAAGCAAGCTTAAGGTGGGCGCATTTATCAAGGTATTGAATTTAATTAAAATATCAATATTAAGCTTGAAAAGAAAAGGGCGCCATCTTGGAGAAAGGATTAGGGTTTGGATGTTGAAGTGTTTTTTAGGGTTTGGTGAAGTCAACAAGAAGTTATAAAAGGAAGACTTTGAGCATCATTCATGATCTTTTGGGACTGCAATATTGTTATGCTGCCGGTTTGGCTCTGGGTTTGCTTCGAGGAATGAAGGCCTCCTAGCTCGGGCATCGCTTCTTGTTTGTAAGACAACAACTAGTGGTGATTTTACTCTAGATTGTGAGTTCAGTGGATTTAGTGCTGTGTAATCTGCATTTGTCTAATTAGGTTCAGATTTTACATATTAGAGTTTTCTGGGTTCTGCACTTTTGCTTCAGCAGATTCGATGTTTTATTCATAAATCCAAAAAGACAAAAAAATTCATGGTGGGTATTGTTTCTTTCCTTCCTTCTTGGCTAGGCGCCCATGTATGCAAGGCTGTAGATTTTTGGAAGACAATCTGATTTTTAAAAGCTAAATCGCCCCTGTGCTGGGCCGTACCATTCATGGTGTCTTGAAATTCGTGAATTTAATATACCCTGCATTTTGAGTCTGTTTTTGGGGGTTAGTCTGAGCGCCCTCTTGCTAATAGTGCTTTGTAATCAGTATCAAGGTATTTGAATAAGTTTTACGGAATTTCTGAGCTATTCCGGAAATCTGTGTGCTGCTGGTTATATTCTGAGCTATTCCAGAAATCTGTGTGCTGCTGGTTATATGAAAAAATACAGAACTATCATAACAGCTCGGAGAAAACTGCATCTTAATCTGATTCGTATTGTTAGCAAGATCTCACCATTTATATTGTAAGCTGGCAGTAGTACTGGCAGCAACTTAGATTCTTGCTTATCATACTGTAATGCCCTTCTTACTTTCAGCAGTTGATTTTGTTTTAATTTGACCTCCGCCCTATGGTAGCTACTATCCCATTCTGGGTTAGCAAGCACATTCTGGGTGTTGAGTATTTCCAGCTTTCCGCATTTCTTTTCAAGCATAGTTTTCTGTAACACTCCGTCATATGGTCGCCCCTCACTCCATACTAGATTGGGTAGCACATACTTGGCGTTGAGTTCCCATTCAGCATTTAGGTAGAAGATTAGTATTCTGTAACACTCCGTCAGATGGTCGCCCCTCACTCCATACTGGATTGGGTAGCACATACTTGACGTTGAGTTCCCATTCAGCATCTAGCGTAGAAGATCCTCTGACCATATGCTCGCCATCATCGGTGCCATTCTTGGTTAGAGTTGCTTTCGTACGTTTTGGTTTACCTTCTAACCTTAACGGGTACTTTGATTGTAATGTTGTAATATGTTAAAAAAAAAAAGGAAAACGAAAAATTGGCCCGGAATATTTTAGTGGTATCAGAGCGAGGTTCTTCCCATCCTGTGAATAATCTGTCTATGAGTGACAGAGAAAAGAGGTACATTGCAAGGGAAGACAAGAAGGTTGGAAAACAGTTCCAGCCTTACCAAGCTCCAGAAGGTCAGACAGCTTCAAAGATCTTGAGGGCTCATTGGGAGTCTTCTCAGGAATCAGATATGGCAGAGGGTGAGAGATCAGTTGGGGGTAACGATAGAGTTACCAACAACAGAGATGACAATGGGAAAGGAAGAGAAAGGTCTATGAGTCCCGGAATGAAATTTGGAAGAAAGATGGATGCCTTGATGGACATGGTATCTCTCATGATGGGGAAAGTGGGTCAGAATACCATTCCACAGAACAACTTAGAGCACAGAGGAGAGCATAGTGCCTCCAACCAGCATGAGGGATATGCAGCCCGGACTGTGTCAAACAACACTTATATTTCTTCCAGGCCTTTCAAACCCCCCTTTTTGGCACCTGTAAACACTCAGCCAGATCCTGAAGAGAATGTTTCATTCGTGGAGCAGTTGAGACTTGGTCGTGCAGAGTATGACTCTCTACCTGACGACATCAAGATGGATATGTCCTATAACGATTTCATGGATCATAAAAGGAAAAACAAAGGACACGGGAGACACTATGATCAAAGAAGACCATCAAATCAAGGAGACTTGTACCAAGTTGTCAACAAGGTGTCACTTCCACACTTTGACGAGAATGATACTAGTTCAGCCCGAGCTTGGATTCAGAAGCCGGATAACTATCTAGCTCTCAGACCTATGGCAGAAGAGGAGGCGATCAAGTTCGCTACACTACACCTTGATGGGGTGGCACATGAATGGTGGTACCATGGCCTAGTTACCTTGGGTCATCGATCTATCACAACGTATGATGAGTTCACTACTAGGCTCATCGAGAGGTTTGAAAAAAAGGATCCTGAAATTCATTTCAGGGAACTGGCACAATTGAGACAATATGGCACAGTTGATGCCTACATTATGGAGTTTCAGAGACTATCAGTCATGGTGACTGGAATCACGGAGAGGAGATTGGTGATCCTTTTCAGTGAAGGGTTGACAGAACCACTCAAAGGTTGGGTTAAGGCCTTTGATCCACCAACCCTGCAGGAAGCCATGAAGAAAGCAAGAAACATGGAGTGGGCTGCTCCTAAGGCAAAATTTCAGTCAAATTCCCCCTTTCAGAAAAGGGATAAAGGGAAAAGACCTCAGCATAGACCTCCCTTGAGACCACAGCACAAGGAGTTCAAACATCACAATCCCCATGTCACCAGGTTGGATCCTGAAACCTTGAATGAACTCAGAAGAAAAGGGTTGTGTTTCCGGTGTCGGGACAAGTGGTCTCAAGATCATGTTTGCCCTAAGGGAGTTAAATTCAATCAGATTGAGTACTATTCTGCTGGTGAAAGTAGTTCTGATTTTTCTGACCAGCAATCTGATTTTGAAGAAAGTGAGGTGGATAGAGCTCCAGAAGAGTCCGGAGATGAGAAAGAAAGTGTTGGAGTCTTAGCTCAACTTTCTAGCTTCCAAAGAAACGAATCATTCAAGGTTCGAGGGATGATCAAAGGGCAGCGAATCGTTGCCTTGATCGACACTGGAGCAACACATAACTTCATTGATGAAGTTGTGGTGGCAAAGAAGGGGCTGCAAACAGAGGAGTTTGAAGGGTTCAAGGTCATGGTTGCCGATGGATTCCATATTTCATGTACTAAGAAAATCTCAAACCTGACCATGCAATTGGGGAATTACGAAGTCAAGGATGACTTCTATGTAGTCCACATTGGGGATACTTATGCCGTCCTAGGCATTCAATGGCTGCATTCTCTTGGGGAGATCTCCTTGAATCTGCAGACTATGGAGCTGAAGTTTCAATCTGATGGTAAGAAGATAGTCCTAAGAGGAATGTCCAATGGGGGCCCTCGGGTAGTGTCATTCAAAAGTATGGCAAGGCTGATCCGTCACGATCAAGCCGAGTGGGTTGCAGAGTGCATGATCCTTCCTGCTAGTCCGGTTGAGACTAAACGAGACCATCCTCCTGATGTTCAGTCTCTACTCACGAAGAAGAGCAAGGTCTTTGCAGAGTTGCCTCCTGGACCACCACCTGAAAGGGGTTCAGAACATATCATAGAGCTCAAGGAAGGAGCTAAACCGGTGATTACAACTCCATATCGGTACCCGAAGAGGCAAAAGGATGAGATTGAGAAGAATATTCAAGAACTCTTGGAGATGGGCTTCATTCGCCCAAGCAAGAGCCCCTTTGCATCTGCCATAGTTCTTGTGAAGAAGAAGGATGGTACCATGCGCATGTGTGTGGACTATCGTGCTTTGAATCAAAGCACCATAAAAAACAGATACCCCATTCCCAGGATAGATGAGCTCATTGATGAGCTACATGGGGCCAAGTTCTTCTCGAAGATCGATTTGAGATCGGGTTACCATCAGATTCGAATGAGAGGATCGGATGTGGAGAAGATAGCTTTCAGATGTCACTATGGCCATTTCGAATTCTTAGTCATGCCATTTGGGTTGACTAACGCTCCGGCTACCTTTCAGTCTTGCATGAACAGTGTTTTTCAAAATCAATTAAGGAGGTTTGTGTTGATTTTTTTTGATGACATTCTGATTTACAGCAAGACTTGGGAGGATCATCTCAAGCACTTGGAGGAAGTGCTTAGTATTCTCGAATCTGAGAGTTTGTTCGCAAAAGCATCCAAATGTGAATTTGGAATGGAGGAGTTACTGTACCTTGGCCACATAATCAGTGCTGAGGGAGTGAAGGTGGATCCGGAAAAGATCAAAGCAGTAGTTGATTGGCCACCTCCTGAGAGCTTGACTCAGTTGAAAGGTTTTTTGGGTCTTTGTGGTTTTTATCGGAGATTCGTAAAGGGGTATTCACAGAATGCTGCTCCCCTTACTGATCTCACCAAAAAAGGAGCCTTTTGTTGGTCAGAAAAGGCTCAAATTGTTTTTGACAAGTTCAAGAAGATCATGAGCTCGTGTCCGGTTCTGGCTATTCCATATTTCTCCAAGCCATTCGAGCTGCAGTGTGATGCATCAGGTGAAGGAGTTGGGGCTGTCCTGATGCAAGACAAACACCCTATTGTGTATGAGAGCCGAAAATTAAGGGGTGTGGAAAGAACATACTCAATTTATGACAAAGAAATGCTTGCCATTATGCATGCATTAGCCAAGTTCAGGCAGTACTTGGTGGGGAACAAGTTTGTGGTTAAGACTGATCACAATAGCCTCAAGCATTTCATGCACCAGAAGGACCTGAATGAGAGGCAACAGAAGTGGGTGAGTAAGCTTCAAGCTTACAACTTTGACATTGAATATGTCAAAGGGAAAAATAATATTGTGGCTGATGCTTTATCCTGGAGACCTCATCTTAGCTCATTATGTGAGCTTACTGCAGATTGGAGAGACATGTTGCTTGCTGATTATGCCAAAAATCAGTTTGCAACCAGCATAATTGAGGGTACTTTTCATGATGAAAGGTACAAGGTGACTGAGGGATTGATACACTATAAGGAAAGAATCTTTCTGGTGGCTGATTCAAAGCTTAAGAAGAAGATTCTTTTGACTTTTCATGATATTCCAATTGCTGGTCACCAAGGGTTTTTCAAGACATATAGGCAGATCCGAGAAAGGTTTTCTTGGAAAGGATTGAAAGGAGAAGTACAACGCTACATTCAGGAGTGTCCTGTTTGTCAAATGAATAAGAATGAGCATACATTACCAGCCGGTTTGCTGCAACCACTCCCTATTCCCAATCAAAAATGGGAAAGCATTTCGATGGATTTCATCACAGGGTTGCCCAAGGCCCAAGGGAAGGATTGTATTTATGTAGTGGTGGATAGGCTAACCAAATTTGCTCATTTCTTTGCCATTACCAGCACTTTTTCTGCAGCCCAAGTTGCAGATCTGTTTTTTCGAGAGGTGTTTAGGCTGCATGGGTTGCCAAAGAACATTGTGAGTGATAGGGACAGCAAGTTCCTAAGTACTTTCTGGCAAGAAGTCTTCAGAATGAGTGGTACTGTGCTCACTCCAAGCACTAGTTACCATCCCCAAACAGATGGACAAACGGAAGTAGTGAAGAAGTGGTTGGAAGGCTACTTGAGAAACTATGTTTCAGAACAGCAGAGAGCTTGGGTTAAGTGGTTGCATATAGGCGAGTATTGCTACAATTCTTCTTTTCATATGTCGATTAAGATGTCTCCTTTCTTGGCTCTTTATGGGTGTGAAGCACCTAGCTTTGCCGATTTGGTGTTTGGTGAGAGCAGAGCACCCCAAGCCAAGGACTTGTTGCAGCAAAGTCAAGACATCATGAAATCCTTGAAGGATAATCTACAGATTGCACAGAATCAGCAGAAGATGTATGCTGATCAGAGACGTGTTGAGCGTTCTTTTGAGGTTGGGGATATGGTTTATCTCCGATTGCAGCCTTACAGACAGTCTACTCTTAAGAAGAGTGGAGCTGAGAAGCTCAAACCTCGTTTCTATGGGCCATTCAAGGTCATCAGGAAAAGTTGGGGCAGTAGCTTATGAGTTAGAGCTACCTTCTGATAGCAGAGTGCATAATGTTTTCCACGTATCTCGCCTCAAAAAGGCACTTGGACATAATGTGGTTGCTTCATCACAGTTACCGCCTTTGGACGAGGAGGGACAGTTGGTTCTAATTCCAGAGGGGATACTTGATTTCAAAGAGCGTACTTTGAGGAAAAAAACTATCAGAGAATACCTGGTGAAGTGGAAGAACCAGCCGATGGAGGATGCGACTTGGGAAAGTGATGAGATTCTGCAGCATCCTGGTTTACGATTGCTTGAGGACAAGCAATCTTGGGGAGGGCGAACTATAATGTCCACTTCTCAGACCTGATCTTTCCAGTGACCATTGGCCTTTTTCTGGAAACCCGAAGGCTAGTCGGAAGGTAAATTAGGGTTTCCTATTTTTGAGGATGTCTTTGCTCGGAGTTGGTGAATTCAAAGGCGGATTCTTTCTGGGTTTTCCGAAAGCTTCGCAGTGGTATGTTCATTTCGGCATTCTGAGTATTTTTTGGAATTTACTATTTTTAGTAAATTCTATTTTTGGCAGTTTCCAGTTGGGTTCAACTTGGTTGACTTCCTACTTCAATTGGTCTGTTGGCTGGTCATTATTGGCTTCAGAGCATGATTGAAGAGTTAAGTTGATATATTTAATTAAAGGTCACGTTTTAATATTATATTCGAACGTTGACCCCTTGGCCTAGTCTATTGACTTTAAGTTGTTTTGAAAAGTGGGTTTCTTGAGGGAGGCGCCTTCATTAAGATTATTTTATTAATTTCCAAAGTCAAAGCAAGCTTAAGGTGGGCGCATTTATCAAGGTATTGAATTTAATTAAAATATCAATATTAAGCTTGAAAGGAAAAGGGCGCCATCTTGGAGAAAGGATTAGGGTTTGGATGTTGAAGTGTTTTTTAGGGTTTGGTGAAGTCAACAGGAAGTTATAAAAGGAAGACTTTGAGCATCATTCATGATCTTTTGGGACTGCAATATTGTTATGCTGCCGGTTTGGCTCTGGGTTTGCTTCGAGGAATGAAGGCCTCCTAGCTCGGGCATCGCTTCTTGTTTGTAAGACAACAACTAGTGGTGATTTTACTCTAGATTGTGAGTTCAGTGGATTTAGTGCTGTGTAATCTGCATTTGTCTAATTAGGTTCAGATTTTACATATTAGAGTTTTCTGGGTTCTGCACTTTTGCTTCAGCAGATTCGATGTTTTATTCATAAATCCGAAAAGACAAAAAAATTCATGGTGGGTATTGTTTCTTTCCTTCCTTCTTGGCTAGGCGCCCATGTATGCAAGGCTGTAGAATTTTTGGAAGACAATCTGATTTTTAAAAGCTAAATCGCCCCTGTGTTGGGCCGTACCATTCATGGTGTCTTGAAATTCGTGCATTTAATATAGCCTGCATTTTGAGTCTGTTTTTGGGGGTTAGTCTGAGTGTGCTCTTGCTAATAGTGCTTTGTAATCAGTATCAGGTTATTTGAATAAGTTTTACGGAATTTCTGAGCTATTCCGGAAATTTGTGTGCTGCTGGTTATATTCTGAGCTATTCCAAAAATCTGTGTGCTGCTGGTTATATGAAAAAATACAGAACTGTCATAACAGCTCGGAGAAAACTGCATCTTAATCTAATTCGTATTGTTAGCAAGATCTCACCATTTATATTGTAAGCTGGCAGTAGTACTGGCAGCAACTTAGATTCTTGCTTATCATACTGTAATGCCCTTCTTACTTTCAGCAGTTGATATTGTTTTAATTTGACCTCCGCCCTATGGTAGCTACTATCCCATTCTGGGTTAGCAAGCACATTCTGGGTGTTGAGTATTTCCAGCTTTCCGCATTTCTTTTCAAGCATAGTTTTTTGTAACACTCCGTCATATGGCCGCCCCTCACTCCATACTGGATTGGGTAGCACATACTTGGCGTTGAGTTCCCATTCAGCATTTAGGTAGAAGATTAGTATTCTGTAACACTCCGTCAGATGGTCGCCCCTCACTCCATACTGGATTGGGTAGCACATACTTGACGTTGAGTTCCCATTCAGCATCTAGCGTAGAAGATCCTCTGACCATATGCTCGCCATCATCGGCGCCATTCTTGGTTAGAGTTGCTTTCGTACGTTTTGGTTTACCTTCTAACCTTAACGGGTACTTTGATTGTAATGTTGTAATCTGTTAAAAAAAAAAAGGAAAACGAAAAATTGGCCCGGAATATTTCAAATGTTCAGAGGAAAATGTATTATCAACATTTGCAAAGTGAAAAACTCAACACAATTGGAGTCGTTCCTGAGCATTTTGATCACAAAAGCAAAGCTTCCAACCTTTTGAGGTTTGATTGCTCGGCAAGAACCCTGAAAACGACAATTGGGTTCGGAAAATGGCCGAATTTTTATTTGGGATTGCCATCAACTAGTGAACGAAATGAAGAAATTGTTTATGATTCCAGTAACCTCAAAGAGCTGGAGACGATACCCAATTTCTTGTTCTCCCTGATCGGGGTATGCTTTGACAACTCTATTTGACTGCTGATCCAGGGACACTCCAACACTTGAACAGAAGTGAGCTTCTTCTTTGGGTTTCTGTGGAGTATTTTGGAGATCGAATCCACTGTAGAAACCGATATACTCCTCCATGTATCCTTTGTGAATTCCAACTTGGTTTGTCTGACTGAATAAAACATCCTTGAATTAGTCTGGCCCCAGAAGGGTGGAACCCCACTTAGAAGAATATAGAGAAATACACCAACACTCGAAACATATGCTCCTTGATTGTATCCTCCTTATAAAACTGTGAGGCTTGGATTCGGTTTTAATCATGCGGCCACAAACTCTTCGTCCCTTGATTAGATTTTAGCGTAACATGGTCTACAGGGAAGAATCCCACAGTTGCTCTATGCTCTGGAGAACTCTAAAGAACTTCATTCAATGCGGAAAGGATGTAGCTGCGGGGAATACGGGTTTTTCGGGGAACAACGAGCATTAAGGAACTCGTTCCCTTTGATCCAAAATCTTCTGCAATAGCCGCAAAGGATGGGGAAGACAATGTATTGCGGAGCAAAGGAGCATGCAGAGAACAATGGTTTCGAAGGAATGTGCCCCGAGTTCATCAAAGTGCTGAAGCGGCCGCATCAAGAGCGAAAGAAACACGTAGGGAAGTGAGCCTAGAGCCTTTCCACAAAATCCAAGTCTTTACCCGAACTGGGCCTAGCCTATGTGTGGAATTTTGAGAATAGTATATCATTCATCTAATCACAATTAGGATATTTAATTAATTTGAGCGGCACATTAATTAAATATATGTTTTATATTTATTCTTAATTGTGAAGACATTTCCTCACCATGATGACTTTGGTATCGGGGCCTTCTATTCCATTATCGTGAATTGGTGAACTCTCAATATCAACTTCAAACTCAAACCCAGATGGAGAACTTATAGCAAATAGGAAATGTAACCGAACAATATCCTTTGAAATGCGGATATGACTAAGGCTAGGAGAATTCGAGGAACTCATATTTCTTTGTATTGCGGAAGAGGAAGAGTTGTGGGGAACTAGGTATTGGACGAGACAAGGTTCATGAGTACCGAGTACACCCGAAATACTCCCAACACAAATATTTAACCCAATTTTTTTTATTTTTTTCTAAAATTGCACCATTCTAGAATGGGTGACAACAACTCCAATGCTAAAGAAAATTGACCTAGATGAGAAGATGAGGAGACCATGGCCAACACTAGCAAAGATGATGACTCAAGTGTGTACTTTACATAAGGAAGAAGAAGAGAAATCCTAAACTAATTTGTCAAGAAAAATAAAGATGCTCTCTTGCTCCAAGTATGTCACATGGGGGCAAAACTTCCTTCTAATTACACCCATGACAAACTCCAAAGTCTCCTCCAAGATGAAAATGATAACATTGGCCAACGATCACCATCCACACACCGCCATAATCCAAATAACCATCACGTTGTATATGGACATGATGGCAAAGAGAATAACCATAACATATCCAAAGAAGTTGTACTATCCCAACTACCACAAATGAGTAATCAAATCGATCAGTTAGCCTCTCAAATCTGCCCGTAACCATCCAATGATCACGAATCCCATCATTTTCAACCCAACTTTAATCCACCAATTACCAATCCTCCAAAACCAACCTTGGAGCAAGGAGTGAAATTTATGTAGGAAACACTTCAAGGGTTGCAACGTGACACACAGGGATGACAATATAAATTTGAGGAACTTTGTCCTTGTCCTTTTGACCGCGACATCTTATGGGTCCCTTTTCCACCATATTTTGAACCACCCAAATTAAAAAAACACAAGGGAAAAGGTGATCCTGTGAACACGTTAAGGAGTTCTATATGTTGTGTCAAGAAGTAGCCTACAACTGATCCTATTTGCTAAGACTCTTCTCTAGAAGTCTAGGCGGTCTCACTTTAGAATGGTTCCTCTGACTAGACAAAGGCTCTGTTATAACGTTCGCCGACTTGTCAGAAAAATTTGTAAAGCACTTTTCATATAATGTGTAACATGGCGTCTCACATACCCCCCGTAATGGTAATAAATGTGCTAACAAGTTGCCTAACCTGGGGGTGCATAACAATGATTTAAAAGTGTGGGTTAAGGGCGATGTAATCCCCTTAGCTATTAATAATATGATTCACTATGATAGATCATAATATTATGATCTCTTGTCACACGAGGGACAAAACCTTTTGTGCTTGCCAAGGCAAGGTGCTTAAGTGTTGCGAAATAAACAAGGGGATTGTCGTTTATCCTGATCCTTACAATTTTTTGTGAGAACTGGTCTGGTGTTGGAAAGCTAACAGAGAAGTCATGGGAGGTGATAGAATTCAGATTGAACCTTCAAGCCATGGAGCCATCGTTAACAATCCTTCGATGTGGTATATGCTTAGAATTGGGGGCTTCAGAGAGTATGTTTCTAGACTTCAGGGACATGACCCCTCTCTTACCATGGAGTTCGGCAGGGCTTGGGAGGATGGTAAGGTTGCTGTCAGGGGCATGGAAATGTAGATTTTTGAGCAGTTTATAGCTGAGGTCATGGGAATGGACAAAGAGGGCCTTAAAATCTTCAAAGACCGGACCCGCAGAGAGCATGAAATCAACACTTTCTTTATAGGTAAGGAAAGAGTTTATTTTCTTATCGATGGCAATGTTAGGTCTTGCATTTCGGGGGTGTGGAAAGAGGTATGCTATCACATTATGTGGTATATCACCCTCGAAGGGAAATTCAAGAAGATATACACGCACCACCTATCTCTTTTGAACGTGTATAGACAACGCATTATGATGAGCATTCCCTTCTTTAAATTCATGTCTCTTTTGGCTTCTGTGAGGGATTTTCAAAGAGGGAAACTAGAGGCTCCCATTCATGGTGGGATGATTCTTCTTCTATATCAAAATGACAATCCCATGGTGCCTAAGGAGGTTGTGGCTAAAGGGGTGTCTGATGATGACATTACCTTGTTGGAGTGCCTTGCCAAGATGCGTACGGGTAAGAGTCCCCAAATCAGGGATGAAGGGGAAGCGAGCTTGCAGACAAGGACTTTAGAGGATAGCAGAAATGAAGGGCCTTCTAAGGGGAAAAGTAAAGTCTGCGAAAAAGAGAGCTTCTTAACAACAGAGTTTACCATTTGGAGATGGTTGTGCAGGTGTTGGCAGAAGCTAACTCAAACATGAGAGAGGGGATGATGGATGGTAACAATGCGTCCAAAAAGATCTGCATGTTACAAAATAACATAAGAGGGGATGTCTTGGAGCTGGAGAATCAGGTCAAGGACATAAATGAGAGACTAGCTATAGTGGAATCAAGCCAAAGGAAAAGAAAATTCTAACTTAGCACTAGCGAACCTGAGGAGGATGAGGGCGGGTGTGGGTCAAAGAAAGATCAGGAGTGTGAGTGGTAGTAGGAGGACCCCACTAGTAATCTCGACAACCCTCCTAATTGTCACAAGTTTTTTTATAATTTATGTTTCTCTTGGTCTGGTCATTTAGTAGCCTTTTTGCAAACTGTGTCTACACTTTTGTGTAGATTGTTTGTTTTTTGATCCCTCTTGTTGTTAGTTTGTGTTTGGACCGCCAATTTGTGGAGTTAAGCATGTTTAACTCTTTTTGGTCGTGTCTCATCTTTAGCTTGTACTTGGATATTTTCAAGTTGTATCTTTTCTTGTGAGGCCTCTAGGAACCGATCCATATTCTTACCTAATCTAATAAAAAACATGATGTCAAAATGATTGCCTTATGCAATACTAAACAACACAATGGTGAAAGTTTCTCATCCTTCCTACAATGATGGCGTGCCCTTGCCAGCCGCATTCCATGGCCCATCCCTGAAAAATAACTAGTTGCCATTTTTGTCTCTAATCTCAATCAGGAATTAGCTTTCCATTTACAAGTCCATTGCGCAAATGCTTTTGATGTCATCATTGAAAAAGGAATGCAAATTGAAAAAGCCCTTGTCGCCAAAGATTTTATTAGGTTTTATTATTTCCGTGATAATCATAGTCAATCCAATTAACCCTCTACGTCTGAGAAGCCTAAGTACATTAACTAGAATAAAAATGTTGTCGGCGATGGAGTAACAGAGCTAAGAATATCCAACATGTCCACACAACAACCGCTATCTCTGTCTCTAAAGAACAATCTCGGTCCACTCTAGACTCCAAACGAAGAACTTACACTTGGCGAGTCTATTGAGGCAATCCTTGATAAACTAATTGCTGCCCATATGGTTGTCTTTTCTCAAACTCAACCAATTGATGAGTCTCACCCTAAACCTTTGTGGTTTAAGGAGAATGAATATTGCAAATTCCATAAAATCAAGGGTCATGCCACGCATAGGTGTATGAAATTAAAAAATTATATTCAAGATCTCGTTTACCGAGGTGAAATTGAAATTGAGGACAATGCTTTTACCTCCTCTCAAAATCAAAAAATTGGGATCTATCAAAATCACCTTCCTAATCACGGTCAGACCAATGCTTCTAACTAAGGACAACAGATGTCTGGAAATAAACCAGAATCATCTAATCATTGTTCCAACCATATTACTTATCATCACGTACCATTCCAATATGAGTCACTCGTTGGTCACATTCGTTATTCTCCACACCAAGTAGCCACCATTAAATTTAACCATCACAAAACCCTCAGTGTGTTGTCACTACTCAAAGGAGCCGTGTGGTAGTCCAAGGAGCCACCCCATCTTTTTCTAATCCCACACCACAACCTTAATAGAGCATCATTGAACAACTAGAGAAAACCCCCACACAAATATCTATCATGGACCTTCTTAAAACATCCTCCATCCATAAAGATATCCTTTACCGCCCCCTTCAAGAAACACATGTTTTAAATGACATAGACCCCACACAATTCCAAGCCCTCGTTGCTCACCTTTATTCCTATCCAACGCTTCCACTTACCTTCACCCAACAAGACCTGCCATCACACGGTACCACACATAATCTTCCTCTTTATGTCTAAGTTCATATTAAACATATCCGTGTTAAACATGTGGTAATAGACAACGGATCTGCTCTTAATCTTCGTACCTCAACTCTTATCCAACGGTTAGGGTACAATGAATCAAATCTCCAACAAGATATTATTACTATTAAAGCTTATGATAATACCACGTGCAAATCAGTTGGCACTATATATTTGCCCATCAATGTTGGGCATGTCATGCCTCTGACCCTCATCCATGTTATAGACATCCAGTTCTTGCATAATTTATTGCTTGGCCGACCATGGATTCATGAGATGCATGTCGTACCCTCTACACTACATCAATGTCTCAAATTTGAGCATGCTGGTACAAAAATCACCATCTACGGCAATTCTCAACCTTTTCAATATTGCCAAGTGCTTGAAGCATAAGGTTATCGAGAATCGTATTGTCCTATTACCGAACCTGCATGATCGTCACCACCATCATCATCCACCTCTTCATATGTCTCGCCGCACAGTCTTCTATCCACATCACATAACACCTCATCATCATTCGCTCCTCTTTTACCCACTCCATCCATATCTACTCCACTTTTACCCACTCACCCATTAAGCTGAAATTGACAGGGTGTGGAGAATATTAGACTTTCAACATCGACCAGCTGCCATTATCACCCAAACATCGTGGCAAGCCCAGTATACGTCAAAATAAAAGGCAAACATATTTATTGGGCTCATCCACTTTTGTTCATTTTGGGTACCTTACGGATGAGTACCTTGAACCATCTGATACTACATGGCTTATTGACGATTATGTACCATCTTGTTGTTCTGATGACACATATTTGATTCCTAAAAGGATGATGACCCATATATGATCCATAGGGATCCAGAAAAACACACCACTTCATCAGTTCCATCAACACTAAGAAGGAGAAACAAGAAAAATGAGGTAAACAGAGGTTCTGGAAGGAACTGCCGCCCAGCCAAGGTGGCAGTCTTGAGACCGCCGGTCTACTCAGGGCAGCAGTCCTGTCACTTTTGAACAGAAAAGAAGAATGGAACACGAATGGATGCGAATTTGAAGCGCCCAGCTATGTCTCTTCCCCTTCTATGTCCTTTCACATCCTCCAGTGCATGGGAGGACATGGGAAGGCCTATAAATGCATGAAGGGAGCAAGGGAATGGACATTTAAAGATCTAGAGAGATCGAGAAGTAGAGTTTAATGAGAGCATGGAGCAAGATCTCCAGTGTTGGAATGAAATTGTAGGAGCAAGGTGTAGAAACAAAGCAAGCAAGTAATTGGAGAGAAGGCTTACATCGTTGCTTCTATTCATACTTATTATAATATGTAATTGTCTATATTAGACCAATAGAAGTGGGAAGAAAGAGCAATTACCCTTCTCGATTGGTTTTCCTCCTTGGAGGTTTAAAGGATAAAAATTGTTGGTGTTGAAGTTTTGTATTCTTTCCTTCTTTGCAATTTCCTTTCTATAACACTAGATAATCAATCACAAAGCTCTAATTTTTCAAGCAAATCTGTCATTTTCCAAAGTTGAAAGTAGAACAACATAATTGTGTGATTCATAGAGTTCCAAAGTAGAATTTTACGGATCAATATTGGTTATTCCGGAAGAGGCCTAGGTAACAATAACCGAGGCATCCCCGAACCTTTAGATGTTATCCGCAACCTTGATGGCCACAGACTTGGGTATCAACCTCCCGGTGAAAGCACCCACGATGACCTTAGTGATACTTCCAACTTAGCTGAGGAGGTCATTGATAACATCGACACAAGTTTCGTCTTTAGCCAATACGAAAGCCTCTCCACCACTAATATTTTCCACGATACCGTAAGTTCTCACCATCAATATCTCCCTCACATATCCACAACTCATTCAATGGGACCAACGATCAAAGCATGCCCCTCTCGACTCATTTAAAAATGATGAAGCAATTCTTGAGTTCATGGGAACTCGCAACGATATACCTGCTAGGGATCATAAAAAAAGGTTTCCAACTATGCCTAAACGTGGACACCTACTTCAGTGCACAAGAGCTTCCCCTTTCCCTTCAATTCCAATCTAATATCCCTCATCCCAATGTCTCTTGTCACCTTGACGAGAAAGATCCCTTCAGTGAATTCTTCCAAGAATCCAGAAATGTCAAACATGATCTAGTTATCGATCAACTCCTTCCAGCTCCTAAAACACTGCAAGATGCCTTGATTTCATTAATTGAGGAAACCATTGACATCAACATCGACACAGAAGAAGAACCAAAGATTCTCAAATTGGGGGCATCTTTGTCTATAAAGGCACATAACACCTTTTCCACACTCCTAAAAGAATTTTTAGATAGATTCACATGGTCCTATGTAGATATGCTTGGTTTACATCCTTCTCTCATGGTCCACAATATTGTAGTGCGTAAAGATGCAAAACCAGTCAAACAAAAGCTTCACAAAATGCATCCCAAGGTTGCATTTCTTATCAATGAAGAATTACATGGGCTACTTGACATCAGTTTCATTTGACCTATCGACTATTCTGACTGGATTTCCAATATTGTCCCAGTAGGCAAGAAAACTGGGGGCATTCGCATCTATACAAACTTCTGCGACATTAACAAAGCTTGCTCGAAAGATGATTTCTCGCTTCCAAACATAGCTATGATCGTCAACTCTATAGCTGGGCACAAGATGTTATCTCTCATGGATGGTTTATCTGGCTATAATCAGATCAAAATTTCTGAATAAGATCGACATAAAACAACTTTTACTACACCTTGGGGTACGTTTTTCTATCAAGTCATGCCCTTTGGACACAAGAGTGCTGGAGCCACCTACTAACGTGCCATGATTGTCATTTTTCATGATATGATGCATGATATAGTTGAGTACTACGTCGACGATATTCTGGGAAAATCTAAAACTTGAGAGGAACATCCAATGGTCCTTCGTCAAATCTTTGAACGACTCTGAGAATATAAAGTTCATCTTAATCCACAGAAATGTGTTTTCGAGGTCACATCTGGAAAGTTGCTAGGCTTTGTTGTCTTTAGGCGCATAATTGAAATCGATCCAGATAAAGTTCAAACCGTAGTTAAAATGCCTCCACCTAAAAATATCAAACAACTACGAAGCCTACAAGGAAAAGTACAAGGAAAATCTAAAACTTGAGAGGAACATCCAATGGTCCTTCGTCAAATCTTTGAACGACTCTGAGAATATAAAGTTCATCTTAATCCACAGAAATGTGTTTTCGAGGTCACATCTGGAAAGTTGCTAGGCTTTATTGTCTCCAGATGTAGAATTGAAATCGATCTAGATAAAGTTCAAACCATAGTTAAAATGCCTCCACCTAAAAATAACAAACAACTACGAAACCTACAAGGAAAAGTACAAGCCATCAGAAGATTTATATCACAGTTAGCAGACAAATGCCATCCATTCCACCATTTGCTAAAAAAGAGAACTGAATTTCATCAGAATGAGGAATGTCAGACATCATTTGATAAACTAAAGGAATATCTGATGAATCCACCTGTCTTGGTACCTCCTACTCTTGGAATGCCTCTTCTTCTTTACATATCAGCTACACAACATGCCTTAGGAGCTCTCCTAGCACAACATGACATCTACGGAGAGGAACAAGCCATCTATTATTTAAGCCGAACATTAATTGCATATGAGCTCAATTACACTCCTATGGAAAAAGCATGTCTCGTCGTAGTCTGTGCCTCTCAAAAACTACGACATTACATGCTCAATAATACCATTAAGCTCATAGCTAAAGTTGATCCACTCAAATATCTACGTTCTAAATCAGAATCTCATAGGACAAATGGCTAAATGGATCATGCTTTTCAGCGAGTTTGACATTGAATATGGTAATCAGAAAGCTATCAAAGAAAAAGTTCTAGTTGACTAGTTGGCAAAATCTCCAGTCTCTGATTCTACACCACTCACCACTTGGTTCCCAGACGAATCCATATGTACGAGTTGCATAGTCAAGATACATGGACATTATACTTTGATGGCTCCTTCACACATCATGGCTCAGGGGAAGGTATCCTTTTTATCACTCCTCAAGGTGACTTAATTCCTAAAGCTTTCCGGCTTGCCTTCCCTTGTACCAACAATATAGTTGAATATGAAACACTCATTGCCGGTTTAAAGATGGCCATTCAATGGAATATCAAACATATCAATATCTTTGGTGATTCACAGTTAATCATTAAGCATGTTAATAATGAATATGCCACCAATGATGACAAATTAATTCCTTATAAATGAATGGTCAAAAGTTTTAAGGCATATTTCCAGCATATTCAGTTTGAACGAGTCCCTCATACAAGCAACAAATCAAAAGATGTTATGGCTACCTATCGCCTCCCTTCTAGACATTCCCTCGGATGCATCTAATTCACATAGTTTTTGGTTAAACATTCATTGGTCCCAGCCTACAAAGTTCTTGAATCTGAGATGGTATGTGAGATTGGTGGTCCCAATTCCCCTTGGTACCACGACATTTATACCTATCTCCATGATTATACTCTCCTACCAAATCTTCCTCATAGCCATTATAAATCATTCATCCAACGAACCTCTTGCTTCACTATCCTTGGTGACACCCTTTATCGTAGAAGTTTTCATGGAACTCTGCTACGATGCTTAGATTCCCAAGAGGATGAATCAACACTTCAGGAAGTTCATGCAGGAATTTATGGTGCTCACACCAGTGGTATGGCCCTAGCCAAAAAGCTTCTACATACTGGTTATTATTGGCCAAGCATGGAAAAAGATGCATGTTCATATGTCCGCAAATGTGTCCCATGCCAAAAACATGTTGACCTCATCCACGCATCATCCCAAGCTTTACAACCCATCACTACCCCATGGCCCTTTTCTACCTAGGGTCTCGATCTCATGGGAAAATTAAATCCCACTTCATCTGATGGTCACAAGTTCATTATCACTTGCCACAGAATACTTCACTAAGTGGGTCGAAGCCATGCCACTCACCTATGTTAGCGGCAAACAAATATCCAAATTTATCCTTAACCACATTATCTGCCACTATGGTATTCTATCCACTATCATCATGGACAATGGTAAATCATTCAAAAACCAAGACATCTAGGATACTATTGTGACCAATTCCATATCAAGCTCAAGATTTCCACTCCTTACTATCCATAAGGCAGTGGCCAATCATAAGCATCTAACAAGACATTATAGCGCATTCTTGGAAAAATTGTGAATCAAGCAGGATGAGATTGGCATACACAAATATATCTCGCCTTGTGGGCCTATTGAACCTCCATCTGCACTCCCACCGGTGCCACCCCATACTCTCTTGTTTTTGGTACTGAAGCAATTTTTCCTATTGAGATCGAACTCCCATCCTTACGCATTTCCCTCCAACATGTTATTGATGACAAAGACTATCATTTCCATCACCTTTAAGAACTCAAACTTCTTGATGAGAAATGCCTTCAAGCCCTGGAACATCTTAAATCCTACCAAAATCGCCTTCGTCATCATTATAGCAAGTGTGCATCAAAGACCGTGAGTTTGAAGTTGGTGACCTAGTCCTCAAAGAAAATCAGAGCAACACTAACACCAATCAAGAAAAGAAAACGCAAGTTTGAACTTAATTGGCTTGGACTGTATGTCATCATAGCCAAATTCAGTTGTGGTGCTTATAAGCTTACTACTCCGGACGTACATGAGCTAGATGAGCCCATGAATATCATGCATCTCCGACGCTTCTATGCCTAACTGTTCATTGCCCAAAGTCCAAATAAAAAAAAAAAAAATACAAATAATTCGTCCAACGATGAAAACCACTTCGGTGGCGCCTTGAGCAAGTACCATGGTGAAAACCGGTTTCCGGCGTTATGGCAAATCATATCCTTCATCTACTAGCACTCTATAACACACAAATAAGCGCACTGGGGGAAAGATACCCCTTCATCCCTACATCCCTTATATCCCTATTCATATTTTTCACCCCAATCCACCTTATCCATTCTCTAAATCCAAAATTCTTTTGATTCAACCTACACCACATAGGATCTGTCATGATTAGGAATATCTATCCCGATCCGAACTAAGATCACATTGTCCATAATTATATAATGGGAAATAAAGTTTGAGGAGTCTAAGTGAAATGTTGAGACATACAACCCTTGTAAGATCCCGAGGCCTTTATTTCTCTCCAACCCCCCATTTACGCCTTATCTTTGCTTAACACTTTCCTTTCTCTGTTATCCTGTCATGGCTATATTGTAAATATTTATACAAATTTGAGAACATTTTGACACCCATTTTATTTGTAAATACCATATATAACATAAACAAATAAACCACCATATGACTATCATTATACATCCATTTATCCATGCATCAAGATCCATGACCTAAATCCTAATCTACATCTATCACATAGTCACTATCTCATCCATCATCCGTAATCAATACTAAACCCTCAGCTCATCAATCATAAATACCACCCATACCAACATCCGTCTCTAACATAAGCTAACATCTTACACATCACATCATAAATAAACAATCTACATATTATATGCCATCACAATAACAATATGTAATAATTATAATCCCATTCACATTTTATCATCATCAAGGCAATCATCTAATAATATTCATTACAAATTAATACCATCCATCATGAAACTACATCCCCATCACTATATTAACCACAATTTAATAAAATTTCATCAAATATAAACATATGAAAATCACCATCATAACTAATATCCTACATATCATATACACACTTTAAATCAACACCATCACATCTATATACCAATAAAAATAACATTCTTATCAAATCCATCATGTACCAAATCATATTGTCATAACACAACCTCATCTCAATAACCATTAAATCACTAAACATTATCAACATCACAATAAAAGAAAATACTCAATTATCATTACACTACATCATCAACATCAAATAAAATCACATCATCTCATCAAAACAAACATCATATCATCATATACCATATAACCATCATCACAAAATGTCCCATAATATACACCTCATCCAAAAATGGTAATCATTCATATACATATCTGTCAAAAATACGACCATGTTGGTCATCATGAAATATCCTGTACCATATACATAACATCATACATCATCATCATGCACAACATGTACATCTAATAAAAATACATCTCAAATCATCTATATATATACATCACATATATGTGACCATCCCTGGTCATCATATATATATATCATATATCTATATATATACATAAAAAATGTGTGACCATGATGGTCATCAAAATAATCACCAAAATACATATAATACAATACAATGGAACTCAGCAAGGTGCCGAACTCCCAATATCATCTCCCGCTGGTGGAAACTGCGCCACACTCCTAGTGCTCCCAAAAGCCATGGATCATCCACGTCTCTGACCTAACCTCTGTCTCATTGCCTCTCCTGCCCTCTGCCGCGACACATGATTTGTGTAACGCATCGTGTCTGGCCACTCCTGTGTCACAATACCCTCATAATAACGTAACTCCTCCATCATTATCCGATACTGATGCAATGGTATTGTGGCTGGAGGACACATCTAACCTGATTTCTAAGAGGTGTTAGGGGATAAAGCTGCTCCTATTGACTGTGATCCACCCTGTGTCTCACTACCCCCTGCAACTGTATCCATAATAACATATCTCACTCTATAAGCCTCCATACCCCCATAATATCTATCTTGGCTACGTATAGTACGGTCCCGCTCTTGCTTTATTCAAGATAACTCTCTAAGAAATCATGAAATCTCTACCTGCCTTTGCCCCACTACCACTACCAACACATGTACATCCCTTATATAAGATGCCTCTCTAGCTTGTAATCCTGCTATCTCTATCGTACGGTCCCGCTCTTGCTTTATTCAAGATAACTCTCTAGGAAATCATGAAATCTCTACCTGCCTTTGCCCCACTACCACTACCAACACATGTACATCCCTTATATAGGATGCCTCTCTAGCTTATAATCCTACTATCTCTATCGTTCACGCACGAGCCTCCCTCTCCGGCATATCTATCCGTGCCTGCAAATCGGCCCCCATCACCTTATCCCCTTGCTCCACCATCACCCGACCCCCCTACTACCACAACTCCTACATCAGCTCTCCCCTATCCTGATTCTCCTATACCATATGGTTCTGTTATACCTGTCTGTGATGGAAAAACCATTTACAAAGGCCCTGTATCATCATCTATCTCCATCACATCTACATCTTTCCTCTCTAGGCTATGCACCAGTGACTGCACTACTGGTTGCTGACCTAACACTCCGCCCAATATAATAACAAATGGCGCCCTTTATGCCTCCCCTTAAGATCTATGTACCACCAATGCATGTCCCCGTGACATTCCCCTGTATACCTGACGGTGACCATGCACAAATCTCATGTCTCCTAGTGGTCATGTCAACCACACTAGTAATCTTGGCCCACCACTCCTCATACCCTTGTATTGTCCCCACATCGTCTATCACTGGTAATGGTTCCCATTTAATAACCGGTACATCATCCAAACTAGCTCTAGCTATTGCCACCAGAATCACTTCACCCTAGGCCTCTATCTCATGTGTATTTTGGGAAAACAAGTGGTGACCTGCAAGAATACCCTGCACTATCCCAAACTATCGTAAAACCCAATTCGACTAGTATCGCTCTACTATGTAAGGTCGACCCCCAACCAAATAATATGGAGTCCGGATCCTCCCCAAATGCCTATAATCTCCCTCCCACACCTCATATCGATGATAAGGCCGCCAAGTAATATCTCTGCTTGCAACTCATCCACACGTCGCCAATACCAATCCACCTCACCTAAATGCTCCTGCCTCCCTCTTGTCATCCACCAACCATATATTGACAACTCCCCTACCTAACGTTGCTCTCTAATTCCAATAGGTTTGTCTATAACAATATGATCATAACTCCATATCTGCAACAATATCCCTACTCCAATACTCCCACCCTCTCAATACACCACTCTGTGGAGATCACGATATAATTGTGCCAAAACTGTTGGGGCCCATGTAAATATTGTCTCCTCCTACCACATCGCATGTACCACATCTAAAAATTTGATGCTAAAATAACGACCTCCACCGTTTGGGAATAACACACATCTAATCAAGGAACACAATAAAATGGGGCTCATTCCATGTATCCCTCTCTGAAGCACACCCCAAGATTTATCTGCATCCCGTCTCAAGGGGTATATGCTACATTAGTAAGCAATGGTAACCTCTACCACGACCTCTCTCTATGCCACACCACAGGCTCTCCCTCTAGCGGTAAACGATAGATACTATACACATCATCCAATGTCACCGTCATCTCCCCCGTCGGAAACCAGAAGGTGCTCATCTTCGAATGCCATCACTATGCCAATGCTTTCAACAAGCCACGATTTGCCCACATCACGTGCATCCTCGCTATATTTTGCAAACCTAGCATGTGCAATAGGGATGCCTCATCCTCCTCTACATCGATATCCTCCCCTCCTAATAAATGTTGTAGAGCCGCTGATCGCCAATGTCTAACCTGAATAGGATCCAATAGCTCCTACACATATTCACATAAAACATGTCAATTCCTACATCTAATCACCAACACCCCCTTACCCCCCTTGTTTTCTTCCTTTCACTTCTTTTGAACAATCCATTCTGGCTATCATAAAAGCACTATTCTATGCTCCAAATGCGCTACTTCCACCATATACACCCTAATTCATAATAAATATGCTATAATAAGCAAACCACACCCCCATCCCCATTCACGCTACTTTACCACCCATACGCGCCAAACCTAAACAAACGAGCCAAAAAACATCCCCACTCACCCCCAAATGTGCTACAACAAATTAAACATGCTATTTCATATGCTCTCCACCCCATATCCACAAATACGCTACTTTTTATTATATGTGCGCTGCTATACTACCTTCCCAAAATATGATTTTTCTCTACTAATATTCATCTATATCCAATCATTAGACACCAAAAATTCATCATTAAACAATAAAATATTTTTACCTTGGGTTGGATGCTCCTTAAAATCCTTCTCAGTCGGTTGTATCAAAGATCTCCATAAAGAGACACGTTGTCAAAACCTATGCTCATATTAGATCTGGTCTTCAACATTTGCTAGTTTCCGCTTTTCCTTCAAACCTCCCAATAATTTATCCAAAATGACCGATGTTTTCCAATGTGTTTTGTTTTAGTTTATTGTTTAATATTTCATATTAAGTCTTTGTTGTTAAAGTCCACATTTTGTTAAGAGGTCAATTTATAGTTATAGGTTATGAGTTGTTTAAATCAACGTTTTAATAGTTTAAGAGTCTAAATATCAATATCTTACCTTTTAGGAGCCATTTGTGTGTATTATTATCAAGTTTTCGTCTTTGTTATTTTATAGTCGATAAGAGTCTAAATATCAATATCTTACCTTTTAGGAGCCATTTGTGTGTATTATTATCAAGTTTTCGTCTTTGTTATTTTATAGTCGATTTTTTCTTTGGTAGTCAAGTATTGTGTTATTAGTGTCAAAAGTGTCATCAAAAGTTGTAAAAATAAAAGAAATAAAAAATATCCCTCACATTTAGTCGGACACACTATTGGTGGAATACAAAGTTCGAGCCAAATTTGAGGGTGGCATTTCAAAGTGAGCCTCATGTTCACATTTTGCTAAGCTAGCAATATTACAATAGAGGATGGAGGCAACAAAGGATGGAGGGAGATCAACGCCTCTTATCGATCACTAACGACGGGGCCACATTTTGGTATGGTTGCGTCTCTTTTTCAATTGTGCATTGTGTGCAGAATAAAATGGTGTGTGGTTTCGTTCCCCTGTTATGATTGAAATGAGGAGAAAGTGCATTTTGGAATCTGAAAACAATTGTATATGAGGGTAGTTAAACTGAAGTGATCCTCTTACTACTAAGATTCTTCTTCTGTCAGGCTTATCCATCGATTGGTTGGTGAAAGATAATTCACTGGAAGTGAAAGAGGGAACTGTTGAGTTCACATATGTAGGTGTACTGGTGGATGTGTGATCATCCGGTAAGGGATTCACTGTGGTGAAGCAGATTGGTCATGTGTAGCAAAATCCAGATAACAAGATCCAAGCCGGCAGTATATAGAGGCATACGATTTTGTTTCCAATTCTTAAGATGTGCTTTCTTCCCATGTTCACAAAAAGGGGGGAATGTTAGGAAATGAATTATTTATTGTAAACATTAGGTGATAAAATATTTGTGAGTATGCATATATATGTGTGTTTGTTAGATGAGTAAAAAATGTATTAGATTAACATAATATTGTTATAAAAAATATTACATAAATATGATCCTTAAACAATACAATCCTTAAAACGAAAAACGAATCAATTTTTCATGTGTTAATTTTTTTTCTCTTTCAATCAAATAATCTAGTTCTCTTTGGCCACTGGGAAGATGACTCAGGCACATCAATGGAACATCCCTTATTCTGATTAGACCTCTTATGCTCAAATGATGCTTGTGGCTCCATTTATTAATACAAATAAATAACATACCCATTAGTATACAACTAGTGACATATATAAAATGACACTATTTAAAAATAAATACTTATTGCAATCTAATGATCACTAGAAAGAATCATCTGCCTCTCAAGATCATCAACATCAGTACGAGGTACATGAACTGGAGAAGTCAACTCCTCCTGTGGAAACCATGATGAAGAAAAATATAATATGCATGAATGTCATTTAATTATACTACATGATGTTATTTAATACAATCAATTCATTATGAAAATAACTTTACTAACGCATACTTGTGTAAGAGGTGCAGAATAAGCTATTCCCATAGCAAATCCAATTTATAATGATCATCGAATCGTTGTAGGAGACTGTGATGATGTCATCAACTAAAATAAATAAGAAAACTCACATTAGTAGATTCATTTGTTAACTATAGTTCATTCTCTTCATGTATATGAAGAATAAAAATAATAAAACCCACATTAATAAATTTGCCAACATGTGAAATCGTACCGACATTCACCTGTTCAACATCAAATTGTAATTTTAGGATAACTTATCTATATGGAAAAGAAAATAACACAATATATTTACTAATTTATACCCGAGGGGATGATGTTCCCACAAATAACTACGAAGAAGGGGAATGTGGCACTAGATGTATAGTTTGACCCTATAATTTTATAAAAACGCACATGACTCATTGATTTTCATTCACAATTGATTAACATTGTTAATTATAAGATTGTGTACCATATATATATAATTGCAACTAATTTCATGTAAAATTACATGTTGGTGAATACCAAAGGTCGAATCTGGTAGAACATTTGTGATGATGGTATTCTCCAACATAGTATCACAATGTGCCTCCTCCAATCGGACACCCTCCTCAGCTTGTGGAGCATCTTGACTAGGTTATGGAGCTGCCTCGTGAGACTGTGGAGTTGTCTCGCTAGGATGTGAAACTGCCATGTCAACCACATAGGTTCTTATACTCCCACAAGTATGACACTCCATGGTATATGATGTTTGTTACCTAGAAGGACCAACCTCATTACCGTGGGAGAGACGAGTGCCATACTGAAGCTATGAATGTGTTAATGGCCTGATAGAATCAAGAGTCTAAACCTCCATTGTCTCCTTCACAACAGAAGGGACTGAAGCCTAATAAATAGATGGATGAGCAATGGGTCTAGCTAGACAGTTCTACAAACATTGTGCCCCCACTCTATCCTATGCAGATCCTTTTCCTCTTTCTTGAAAATATCAAATATCAAAATAGTTAGGTATTTCATTGAGGAAGAAGTCACAATAGATTTTCCTCAAGAAATATTGTGGCACCTCAAAATTGTTATAAGGTGGTTGGTTAAAAACCATCCACAACCTATCCCAAAAAACTTGTATCCCCTCATGATTAGACCAATGGATGGGGAATCTTATCGAACCCAATAGTAACGGTGCATTAGTTTTAGGATCAGTAAACAATGCACACAAGTTGTCTTTTATGTTCTTTTTCTTCTTCACTGCATCATAAGACAACTTACTTTTATATTTTTGTCCTCTTTTGGCCCCCTAATTTAGTACACTTACCCTAGGCATGCCCTTGCAGTTTGGATATTTCCTTTAGAGTCAATGGTAGATCACAAGCTTGAATTCAAGTAGCTAAATATTGCTTTGGTATTTCCTTAAATGTGTGACACTATCTTGAATATGTTGTTCAATAATAGGAGTGTCTCTATGTACCATTATTATTTTATAGTCGTGTTAAAAATTGAGACAAAAATGAAAAATGGATGGTATTGTTTCCATTTAATAGATCCAAACATGTCTAATCAATGAATCTTGTGACCCATTATCATGAACTACATGGAACCTTACGAAGACAACCTTTCAACACATTACGAAAAGTAAGCATATACCATTGAGTACATTTTGAGTACTTCATTCATTTACCATGATGATTGTAGTAGTTACATTCAGATGTTTCTTTTGGTATGTGAGGTTATTGATAAAGTTTTGTATACATATGTCAACACTTGACCCATTATGGATAACGAACTGGGTAACGAAGTTTAGAGCTTTGTTATGAAAGAGGGAATGTCTTTGAAGGGAATATATTACCATCAATAAGCTTCTAGGTATGACCATAGATGAAAGCGACTGAAAATGGAAAAGTATGATGCTCACAAACTTAATAGGATTTATATTAGCACTTGTCTCATGATAAATATGAAGATGTGAGTTTGATAAATAAAATATCTGCCAATGGAAATGAATAAATTTAAATTATTCGGAGATAAGCAAAACAAAAGGAACAATGTACACGTTGTTTCCCGAAATAGTGAACATCTCAAGGATAAAATTTCTTTAAATGAACTGCATTCATTGGTTTATCAAGATCTTGACCATCTTCAGTGGCCAATTTATAGGCTCCAGAGCCAAATTTAGCTATGATTACATAGGGTCCTAACCATTTAGGCTCAAATTTTCCTTGTTTTTCTCATTCTTTAGTGGTATTCTTTTGATTTTCTTTTAAAACGAGGTCACCAATTTTGAATTCTCTGGGTCTTACCTTTTTATGATAACTGCGTTGCAGTCAGTTTTGATAGACTTGAAGATGATTGAAAGCATTAAGTCATTTTTCATTGAGAAGCTCAAGCTCTTGAAGTCGTGACTGTCAGTATTCATCCTCATTAATTACATCTTTAAGGGAAATCCTCAAGGATGAGAGTTATATCTCAATAGGTAAAATGACTTCACAACCATAAACAAGGGAAAATGGGGTGGCTTCGGTAGGCGTGCGGTAAGATGTACGGTAAGCCCAAAGAGCGGGGTAAATTTGAGTATGCCAATTACGTCCATGTGTGTTAACAATCTTTTCCATGATGGATTTTAAGGTCTTATTGGTTGCTTCCACTTGACCGCTGCCCTGAGGGTAGTATGGAGTGGACCATTTAATTTTGATGTGAAAATGTTTGGCTAGGTCTTTTACATCCTGGTTTTTAAATGATTTTCTATTATCTGCAACCGGAGCGGATGGAATACAAAATCGACAGATGAGATTATTAAAAATGAATTTTGATATTTGGCTACCGGTAACATAAGTGAGTGGGATAGCCTCTACCCATTTAGTGAAGTAATCGGTAGCGGTAATGATGAACTTATGTCCATCGGAAGATGTTGGTCTGATTTTACCAATGAGGTCAAGTCCCCATTAAGAGAAGGGCCATGGTGTGGTTATCAATTGTAATGCTTGGGAAGGTGCGTGGATAAGATTTCTAAGATTTTGACATGCTTGATAACGTTTGACAAAATGACATGCATCACTTCCCATGGTGGGCCAATAATATCCAACTTGCAGGATTTTCTTGGCTAAGGCGATACCATTCGTGTGTGGTCCACATAGATACCAAAATGGACTTTAACTAAGACACTCGAGGATTCTTCCCGATTAAGACATCAGAGAAGGTTGCCATCATATCCTTGTTTATAAAGAGTTTATGCTAAAATGGTGTAATGAGAAGCATGTTGTGCTAAAGCACGTTTATGCATTGGTTTCACGTCGGCAGGAAATATTTTATCATGAATGAAGGTATAAAGATCATGGTACCAAGGGTTATTTGCACCCATGATATCACATACCATAGTGTTTTCAGGAAGATCATAGGCAAGAATTAAGATATGTTTGAAAATAAAATGTTCCTGGGGTTAACTAGATGTGATTTCTAATAGGGATCTGATGGTTGTCATAGCATCGGCAGATTTATTACGAATGTTGGGAATTTGATCAAAGCTAATTAATCAAAAATAGATTTGAAGACTATCCACCATGTGTTTATATAGGATAAGTTTTTCGTCCTTGACCTGGTATTCATCGGTAACTTGCCTGATGATAAGTAAAGAATCACCAAATATAACGAATTCTATAAGATTCCAAGATATAGCCATTTTTAATCCTGTGATGAGAGTTTCATATTCTGCAATATTTTTGGTACATGGGAATGCTAAGCGAAATGATTTGGGGATAACATGTCCGTTGGGTGTGATAAGCAAAATACCAGCCCCTGAGCCATGGAGATTACAAGATCCATAAAAAATAGAGTCCAAGCTGGCACGATGTCTATGTGTAGAATATATTCATCTGGAAAAGAGAACTAAAGTGGTTCTATGCTAGGAAGGGGTGCCTCGGCAAGTTGGTCGGCAAGGGCTTGTCCTTTAATTGCTTTCTGCAAAAAAAATTCGACATCAAATTCACTAAGTAATACGACCCAACTAGACATTCTTCCTCGTGAGAATGGGTTTAGACAACAAATACTTGAGAGGATCAATTTTGGTAATCAACTTAGTTGTGTGATTGAGCAAGTAATGACGCAACTTATGGAATGCAAAGGTGATCTGCTAATCATACTTTTTTGATTTGGGAATAACGTACTTCGTGCTCAATAAGTGTTTGACTAAGGTAATATACAGCCTGTTCTTTTGTTTGATCATTATGTTGTGCTAGTAGAGCTCCTATGGCATGTTTAGTGGCAGATGTATAAAGCAACATGGGTTTATCGAAAATTGGTGACATAAGAATAAGTGGACTAAAGAGGTGTTCTTTTAACTTAGAAAAAGAGTCTTGGCAATAATGGTTCTAGTGAAAGTGTGCATCTTTCTTGAGCAACTGATTAAAGTGATGGCACTTGTTAGCCAACTGTGATATGAAACACCGAATAGATTGTATCTTTCCCTGAAGACTACATAATTCTTTTAGGTTTTGAGGAGGAGGCATTTCCATAATGGCTTTGACTTTGGCATGATCCACTTCTATGCCTCTCAAATTGTGTAGACAATAAACCCTATCTAAGTTTACCAGAGGTTACTCATAAAATGAAAGTCATTTCTTGAAACTGGTTAAGATGAACCTTATATTTGAAGTAATCTAGTCGACAATGCATCTCTAACAGGGACTTGGATGCCCTATTATTTGTCTCTAGATTCATTATCTACCTCCTATCGTCCAGCATGAATCTTCCATGATGAGCCCACGCATCTAACTAGTTGTCATGGAGTCAAGAATGATAGTTGGATTTCTCGTTGATCAGGTGGCATCACAACCATATCCTTTCAATGCCGAAAAGAATTTGACCTTATTCTGAGCATAAAAGGTGCCCCATGGTGTACGGTAAATTATGGATTTTATGTTGGATTATCACCTCTCAATAACTACGTATTTACACTCTGGTAACCAGAGAATTACCAATCACAGTGTAAAGGAGATCCACAAACATGGCCTGAAAATCGTCAAGAATCTAACAATCAGTGTAAAAATCCATATTTGCCAAGGGAAAGTCATCTTGAAAATCGTCAACAATCTAAAAACATTGATGTCACGGAAGTCTGTGCATATTCTAATGCAAAAAAATTAGAATTGGTCAAAATGGGAACTATGTTAGATATCACATGCCGAATAATCTAATAGGTTTGATAAAGTCATCTTCCAAGAGTTTCTCGAGTTCGGCTTTGACAAGCAATCGTAAAAACTTCGGGATGCATTTTGCGTAGTTTTTTCTTTACAGGTGTCACATCCAGATTTACCACAAGATGGTCAAAAATCCACAAGAGATGGGTCCAGAATATATATATATATATATATATATATATATATATATATATATATATATATATATATATATATATATATATATATGACATGTCCTATATAATAAACTATAGTACCCACCTATTGTTCACACCACAAAATCGTAACAACAGTAAAATAACTAGGATATTTTTTTTTTTGAACTTATATATGCTCACTGACATGATCCAATCGCAGTAAGGGCTACCAAGTCCAGACCACTTCGGTACACGCGTGAATCCTCACATCGAAGTCAAATCCGACTCACATAGTTTCACGTGTTTAACGACAATCACCCAATACTTGACTATGCTACACGTATTCCCTGCTTGGAAGGTTACTAGTAAAGACCCAATCCACAAGAAATGTGGAACACGTTAAGGACACGTTTATTGGAACCCACGTTGCATATCATTACTTATAAATGTATTAATTAGCTTATGGCTAACTTTCCAAGGTCATTATTACAGGTAAGCATCTTGATTTTATGTATCTTGGTGTTTTCTCTCATATTCTTATGTTATCTGATTGCATGTCGTACTGGGGCATCAGTTCACTTGTTGTTCATGGCCATCTGTACTTTGCTCTCTTACCCTTATGACAAATCTTCATAACTGGGGCATCAAGCATATTTGATGGCCCCTATCTATGCTATCACGCATATTACAGTCTAGTCATCATGAAATTCTATACTCTCGATGCATCATCTTATGTGCTATATTGAAATTAAGATGTTTTTCGTCACGTGAATATCTTCCTTCAAAGTTTAGACATATTAACCTTGCTACCCCATCAAGTGAACCTATACGTGATACATTCCCCAGTTTGGAAATCTTGGGACTTGATCAAAGTTGCAGTTTGTGAATCCTACTTGACGCTTTTTCCCTAAGTAACATCCATCGATCTACGGAGTAGCTTATTCTCTCCTACCATTATTATTATAGTATTAGTAATTTTTTGAATTCCTCGCTCCTGATTTTTACTCCACCATTTATCCCCATATTTGTTTTCTCGACCGTTCATGTCCCCTCGCACCCATTTGCAATTCTATCCATTCCCCCTTTTGCTTAACACATGACAGATGTTACTAAATTAACCCCTTCTATATGGGACTCCTCAGTGGAGGTTTATTCTCTAACCTTAAGATCTTCCCGTTGTAGAAGCTCTCCTCATGACCTTACTTTTGCGTTGCAAACAATAGGATCACCATTATTACACATCGTTCCCATTAAACATCTTCTACTTACAGAAGTCAGTTGTCTGACATAATAAAGAAGCACCATGCGTTAAGCTTAATTCCATGTTTCTCCTCAGGGCTCTCCAATCTCTATTATAGGTGTGATTAAGGTTCATCCAGGTCATGTTACCCTCCTATGTATCTTTTCGTGAAAGATCAAGGCATCTCAAATCATTTCCCAAGCCTCATGCATACATGACTCACTCTGATTCTCATGAGGGACAAAAAGGGTTCATCTAATGAGGGTGCCAAGACGAAGAACCTATATCACGATCTTCATTTAGGTCATGACGGATCCAACTTGAGGGATTTCATTCCCTGATGAAGTCAATATCTAGATCATACCCTTTTGTAAGGCCAACTCTATCATCATCCAATAGGATACTTCAGCTTGGAGATAATATCTTAACCTACTCCGGCAGCATGGTAGGGTTACGCTGCTAAGTCATTACACTTCTAACAGATTAATCTGCCATAAGGTGACTTCCCCAAGGCGGGCTTCATATTTCACTCAGCGTATTTGTCCCAACCCTCGAAGATGAGGATCATCTTCAACATACCATTCCACCCTCTGTCCCCAATATCATCTTGTCTTTCTCCTTGCATATCATCCATGTTAGTTGGGTGATCCTATGAAACCTCTCTAGCAGCATGACGATCTTACTTAAGAGATTCTCTTAAGCATGACAAGTCATATTACACTCGCTCATCACTCTACAATCTCACCATCTATCTTTCCTCTTCATTCCCCACCATCACATCTATTTACTACCACTATCACCCTCCTCTGCTGGGACAATCTTACTTAACCACTCACCCAACATGGCGATCTCACTTAAGAGTCCCTCTTAAGGATGATCTGTCTCCTTGCCTTTCCCCATCACTACACACCCTTCACCATTCACTTTTTCTCAGAATTCCCCATTATCACATCCTTTCACCTCCTTTTCGATTCTCACAAACACCACTTCTTGCTTGAACACTTGTCATATCTAGTTTTGCTCGCTTGGAAATCTTACTTAACCACTTCCGTCACATGACAATATTATGTCAAGGTCCTCCATACACTTAACTTTTCATCATAAATTTCTTCCCCACCTCATTCTTCATTCACTTTGTTGATCGCTTCTTCCACCTAGTATCTCCTACTACCCACTTTTTTCTCCTACTATTATCCTTTCTCCACATATCCTCTCACAACATACATCTAATCTCTTCCGCCTATAATCACGTTCTTTCCCCCCATTTTCCCCTTCTTGATCCATCATCCTTCATATTGTTTCTTCTCATTCTTTTCATTTCTTGGTTTTTCATCCTCACTTCATTCATCCTCATCACCCACATTTTCTCCTCACTTTCATCTAGTCCCAACTCATCACTCCCATTTTCGTTACTCTTTCCTCTTCATCTTCGCAAATCCCCCCCACATTTCTACCCACACATGCATTCACCATTATTATTAACACTCCTATATCATTCTTTCATCGTCATCTTCTCTTCCCGTGCACTAATAATTGTAAACGGGTTTTCCCTAAAAATCATCAATCCTCATTCCACATGATCTCATTCACTCCCTTGGACCTTATAGAGTTTTCCTTCATTCCTTCCCTCCTCTAAGCTCACCACTCATTGTAAAAGGGCTTTCCCTAACGTCCCTTTGTTGGCGTTACCCTTTCCAATCCTCGTTAGCTTTCTCCTTTTCTTCATGTTTTCTCTCACCCTTCCCCACCACTCATTGTAAGGGGGGTTTCCCTAACGTCCCCTCATTGGCATTACCTCTTCTATCCCCCATTCTCTTTTCTCTCCTGTTCTTTTCCCTCAATCCCACCCTTTCTTGTCGCTTCTTACCCATCTCCCCATCTTCTCTTTGCCCGCTTCAATATATTTACTGTCTTCATCATACATCCTTTTTCTATTTTCTCATCATCCCAATATCCTCATTCCATGTATCTCCGCATCTTTTCCAATCGATGTCATTCATCTCCTCTTTCTTCTTTGAACATTCCTTATAATGTTCCTTTTCCACATATTACCCCCTTTATGTATTCCCTTCTTTTTACACCATTTTCTTTGTTATCCTCTTCTCTCTCCCACCCCCTGTCTTATTTCCCTTCCCCTGTATCATCTTCTTCCCCTTTTTCCATCACGTTTCCTCCTTACTTCCCCATCGATAACCTGGCTCTTCAACGTTGTCCTATCTTTTTTATCATACCACCCTCCACATGCATCTCCATACGGTTTGTTCCATATTCTTTGCCTTGGTCTTCCTCGCAATGACACAATTCCTTCAATCTTCTCCTTGTATTCGTTCTATCTTCCTTTCCTCTCCCCTAATTTTCACATTTCTTCTAACCACTTCTCCTTTTCTCTACCACACCTACCTTTTCGTTCATTGTATATATGTTTCTCTTCTTTTCTCTCCTCTTTTTCACACTTTCCTCGCCCCTCATAGTTTCTTTTTTTCTTTGTTTTACTTCTTCTTTCGTCCTCTTTCCATTTTCATCCATTTCACCCCCTACTCCCACCTCGTTTTCTCCTTCTTATTTATCCTTTCCCATTTCCTTCTTTTCTCAACTCTATCATTTATTTCACTTTCACGCATCCTTTTTTACTATCTCTATTACTTCCTTCATTTTGCACATCTCGCTATTTCATCCCTTCATCCTCTCCTCTGTCATTTTCCTGTTTTTACCTTGTTTTTCCTTCATCATTCCCTTCTTTCCCTATCATCTCTCTCTCTCTTATTTATACCTCTTTCATTCCTTTTTTTTCCCCTCCCCTATCTCCCTTACTCTTCTCGTAATCAACCCCCAATCCTATCCATTCCCTTTTCTCTTTCCCACACACCTTCACACCTAGCATTCAAAGCCGATTGAATCCTTTCTCCATTTACGTCGTGTAGTCCTTCCAGTCTCTTCCACTCCATTATCGTCCTCTTCTCCGCATAATTCATTTCTCTTCTTTTCGAGAGTTCTGTCGTATATTCCATTCTCGTCAGTCCTCTCGAGGGGGCATCATCACATCTATCCATAGTCACATCTTCTCATGACATTTTTGTCTTGGAGGATACTATAACATCCGTCACTCACCACTTTCCATTCTCCCCAACAAACATTCGCTCTACCTTTTGCTTAAGAAAAGTAGATTGAATTCTTCCCCCATCCTGTGTATTTTCTTTGAAAGGACACTACTTTCATAATACCCTTCTAAAGAGGGGCAAATGTAGACACCCTAATTTCACATCTGTCCTAAATCAATTAATTCCCCTTTCTCATTTCTCACAAAAATACACTTCGAATTAATCAAATATAATTTGATTAATTATCCATTTCAAAATCTAAAATATAACCCAATCCTCACCACATGTCATTATTCTCCATGTTTTTCTACTATTGAATTAAAAATTCAAATTCAAATCCTCACCCACCCTTTGTGGTCCCCACTCACCTAAAATCCTCCACTTATGAATTAAAAATATAATTCAAATCCTCACCCATTCTTCGTGGCCCCCACTCATCTAATCTTGCTCACATTTTCAAACCACTCACCTAATCGTGCCCACATTTTCAAACCACTCACTTAATCTTGCCCACATTTTCAAACCATGATTACTTAAATTACTCTAAGTTAATCACTCCCTCAGGCTATAAATACAACCTTACCCCTCCCCTCTAAGGACACGGAGAATAAGCTTGAATGCCATATCTAAGTTCTTGCATCCTTTGAGCAAAGAACATCATTTTGCCTCGTCCTAATGCTCAAATAGCCTCATAATCATTTTTTCCATCTGGTGCAAAGTAAGAGGATCATTGTTGCAGGAAGGTCTTGCTCTGTCTTGAAGAAAAGCACCTACATATCACACAATCAGGGCTCAATCCAAATTTCCTAGCCCATTCTGAGGTTTGCTATGAAACGCAAAAGAGGAGGTAATATTGTTTGTGTTTTACTTCCTTGTTAGTAGTGTATTTTTCCTAGCTTACATACCATGATGATTGTAGTAGTTCCATTCAGATGTTTCTTTTGGTATGTGAGGTTATTGATAAAGTTTTGTATACATATGTCAACACTTGACCCATTATGGATAGGTTCAAATAAGGGTTTTTATGAATAGTGGGATACTCGAAGATTTATCAGTTGGTATTTCATTATTATAAAATATAATAGGAGGAGAATCACTCTTTTTTGTTGCAACAATAACTACATCAATAAATCCATCTAAAGGATGATCATTGAATTCAATGGCTATCTTTAATTACTCCAATCTTGAGATGGCAAATTGTGGTTGGAAAGAGGATTTGTAAATATTATCTAGTGTTTTCTATGTTGGGATACATATTCATTCAATGTATTATTGATACCTTATATTAAATGTGATTATTCACAATTAGGTCATAGATCTTAAGTTGTAAGGTGACACATCTACTAGAAGATATGTTTCCATGGACTTTGTAATAATTTCAATATACACTTGTTTTAGAGTTCTTAGGTAATGACCTTAATTATGTAATTTTGAAATAACATTTAGTGTAATAAAGTTACATTCAAGTGTAGTCATTGGAGTATTTTATGGGGACACTCACTTAGGCTTGCAAAATTATTGTGTCATGGTTACTGGGAAAATACTATTATGTTGATTTTTGGTTGTATTGAGTTGATCATACCTCTAGATTAATGCTTAAGTTGGAAATAATTATCACAAGTTTTATCCTTGAATTTTCCTTTAGTTTCAAATTTTACTCTACTACAGACAAGGGCACTCATCATTGATGTAAATGTGTTGACATTTATAAGTTTTACCTTTACATTTTTGGTTGTGTGTCAAAGATCTTCTAATGATTAATACATGTTGAACATGAGTTTGTCCTTGATAAGTGATAGTAATATTTATTCAAATATAACTATGAGTGAGGTTTAATTAATTTTATGAGTCATTTTGGTTGCGATGTTTTAGAATGTAGGAATAATAACAATATCTTTAGCATTTTTTCTAAGTTAGGTAATCTTTGTAATTTGACCATCATGCTTATTTATACTTATAAAAGTGTAAGAAAATCATAACTAGAGAGATGAAATTATCGATGGAACCTTGAGGTAATACATAGAACTAATCAAGTGGATAGTCTTTTAGCTCCTGGGAAATAACTTGGTTTGTAACCAATCATAATTTGTGTAAAATCTAGACATGAAGCATAAAATGACTTAAGACGATGAGATGGATCTCCCTTAATTAAAATTTTGGAGCTTTGGAAAATATTGGGAGGAGGTACCCTGCAAGGTACCTTATTATGTGGCTTGTGAGATCCTAAGGACAATTTCTTAATCTTATCTTACAGTTCAAACAAGATGTTCATCATAGTGATATCAAGAGGTATAGTGGCAATATTGAAAAATTCAACATATGTATTATGAAGAGTTAGGAGCATGAAAGGTATGAATATTAAATGGAGAAATAATAGAAGGCATATAAATGAAGGAAACTGAAATGCCTCATCTTGGACCACGATCCAACCAATACATAACACAATGAAATTTTTTGGAAATTTTTTGTGTAACTACATTTATTATTAATATAAACCCATAACTATGTCCGAAATTATAGCCAACAAATAATTTTCTTCACCCTTTACATATATATAAAACCTAAAAAAATGTGACTATTATTTATATTTAAGAGCAATGTATATTAAAATAAACAAATACAATTTTTATTAAATTAAAAACCAGCCCATCTAGGATCGCGTAGGGTGAGGTTTATTTTGGATTCTAATTAAATAACTAGGTTGAAGGTTTATTTTTTTTATTAAAAAAAACAATGCCAAAATAAACCCTAACATAAAAGCACTTCAGAAATAATAAAAGCACTTTAGAAATAATATTACTCTCACATTACATGACGAGAGAAGCGGAGAAAATAACTAGCAATTGCAAATGAGTTGCAAGTTACGCCGGAGAGGGATTGAGTTTTTTGTATACAATATAGTTTGGATACAAAGTGAAGGTGAATTGTATTTGTATTGCATTACAAGTGGGGTTTGCGTATATATATGTACAACACTTAACTTATTTTATGTCGGAGGATAAGCACGTAAAGATATGTACAGTGGGGAAGATGTTCATAGAATACAACAATTTTCATGCTTATTCAAAGTACGAAACATATGTACATCAACTATTATGTATTTCTCGTGATAGGCAGTATACAAAACTTCTGACGGTGGTATTAAAATGGAACAAGTACAACATATTTATACAAGTATAGGTTTATTGAGGCAGCCCTTCAAAAAGAGGTTACTGTGGGTTAGAATAGAAGAGGTGGGCATATGTATGAGTAATGCAAAGTCGTAGTAGGGGTGAGGTATGGGCTAAAATTATAGGGACGCAAGATAAGCATTGAATGCAACTCTAATGGAGTGTTCCTTGCAGCCAAAGTAGTACTGATCATAGCTTAGCAAATGAAGGAAAGTGTACAACACGTCAAGCCTAAGGTACGTTGCATCTACCTTGTGCATCATGTCTAAGACAGTGGTTAAATCACTATCGAGAATCATTGCTGATGGGATGACAGACTCTGATATCCTACCAGAAATGGTTGAGCATGTAGTTGCAACAGAAGTAGCCAAAGAGTGGACAGAAGTTGCAAGCGGTGGTTGGACACTTTGTATTGAGCTTTCGTTGGTGGCTGTCTGGGTTGCATATGACTGAGGGGACCCATTTGAAGCTACCAATTCAATCAAAGGGCTCCCGACAATGGCACTAGAGGTATCATCAGATATTGTGATAATGGATGGACTTCCATTTGCAATGTCCATAATACCTGAAAAAAGCAACCAACTTTGTTTAGTATAAATTTTTCTTCTACTCACAAATACAGAAATACATATACATATATATGTCATGGATTTCAATCATTTATGTAGCATTGAAGGTGGGAAAAAGAGATATTGCAGAATAATTTATGTTGGACGTAATAACAAGACATCTTGAGCCTGCATCTGGAGGAGAAATTTGTACTAAGGGCACAACCTCAGCAGAACTTTTTAATATCCAGTACAAATCAAAACAAATGTCCAGAACTTGGTACAAATAGCTGAACCTCAGTATAGGAGAATCCAAGAATATGAAAAAATTGTTATGGAAAACCAGAATTTCTGAATTCATAACAAGCTAGAACCCAAATATCGCTAAGAAATCGAGAATTTTATGACAAACAATTAATTAGATTTCTCCTTCAAGAACAAGAACAAGTTACATACATAAAAATCAAAATATAATTCAACACACAAGAAAAAGGCTACGAGAAAGGCATAACAGACCAGTGTTGATGCTAAATATTGCAAATTTAAATGTAAATTATACATATAAAAACGAAAATATAAATACAAAGATTTAAAGAAATGGTGAAATTTCAGAAAACAAGAAAAAGCCATGGAGAAATAAATAATTGCACAGTCTATCATGCCATGAGAAGATGTCGCTTCCTTCAGGAGGGAGCTGCTGAGGGGTCCTTGTGGGTGGAAGGAAATGTAAAGACTGTCTGATATTTGCTTCTCTGTGCCAAACTCATAGTCGACCACCACATGGAACTGACAATTTCTAGCGCTGTCAAATATCTGGATATAATGGATCTGAAAACACATACGTTGCATGTTTGTCAAGAATACAGGCAGAGCTTAAGCATCCCTCAACCAAATAGATCTCCATCAGACGCCCAGGTCCTCGATCGAGTGACTCTTACTAATACATGAATGACTAAATAAGATCAACTAAGATCAACTACAGTGAATATTGAGGAAAGGTGGAGCCTCTCGAATGTAATGTTGAATCTAGTGCTCAAAAGATAGAGACTTCGATGTAAAAAGAGTGATCTAACAAGAGTAGATGGATACGCCTAGTCACAAATCGGGACTGGCTAAAGGAACTATTGCCATTGCGGGAACTTCAATGTTATTTCCAATACAGGGATACAGATAAATGCATTACCAGGGAAGATACAATACGTCTAATGCAAACTTTAACATCAAATTACTTAATAAATAAATTTAAAATTAGAAATAAAAATAAATACATTCACACGACATTACAGTGCACCAGCCCACCCGACTGCCATTGTAGAATGCCTGTAAACTTAATAATCTAGTAAGGAGGATTTTGGCCTGTAATGGCCCTCGCAATAAAATTAGAGTTTCCATTAAGATTTCTAGGATAGGTTTTATTGGAACAATAGATTTCATCAAGGAGAAATGCAACATCTATTCAATTTGAGTTTATTGAAGAGGATCTACCATATGGTAGTTTATATAATAGATTGTTATTTATGCAATAATTTATCGAAGGCACAAGAAAAAGATGGCATAATAGTGGCAATAGCTCACACTTGAATATATGCACAAAGAAATTCATTCTACAACTTTGGACTTAGGTTGGATGATTTAGCCTATACTTCTACAATTATCATATGATATGATGCTATTGGAGTACCACCTCTTAGTTGAGTTATATTGCATGTAAGATGTGGGGCCAAAATGAAAGCAATCCCACCTACTATGCATTAATGAATAAAATTTGGACATCAAGGTCAAGTGGCCACAATTCAAAGAGACATTAAAGTTTAAAAGATCAAACCAACGATGAAGTGGTATACACAAAAATGCCGAAACAATTATTACAACTACCAAAAGAAAGGGAACATAAATAAAAAAACATAAATCAATTCAAATAAGAATGCAATCATCACTTAGTACGTCTCTAAGACGAAAGCAAAAACATATCACGAATATCAATGTATGAGAAACATTAGTTTCGCAGCTAACAGTATAACAAGGAATATGATGGTGACGATTTATTATCCTTGGACTGATGCGGTCCACCACGCCCTATACATATTGCTAATGGTCTTAGTGCTTCACCATTATCATGGCAACTATCATGGACCTCGTAGGTTTATTAGTTAGCTCTTCTAAACAACATTTTTCACACACTCAATTTGTATAATTTCATACATTACTTTGTTTTGTTTAGAGTACATGTTATATGTTCATATTATATATATGTTGCTCTAAGCGGGGGGCATGACCCTAGTGGAGATCTCCTTGGCTAGGTCTATCAAGATTAGAGGAGCTTCTTCCTTGACTAGAGATTTCCGGATTCGTGCACAGCCAAGAGCCCCCTCTTTTAGACGACAGACCACTAGGTCCTCCCAGAGAGCTCGACATTCCACGGAACATGGGTGTCTCCAATTCCACGGAACATGGGGTGTCTCCAACAGTTTCCAATCCCTGATACCAGACAACAGCACATCACCAATTTCTTTACAGGCTGACCTTGGGGAGACAGTCGTGAGGGTTTGGTGGTCGAGGCCTTTCCCTCCACCTTCCTCTCATCCCTTGTGCTCTCTTCTTCTTTCTTCTTCTTTTGTTGTTTTCGGAGACCCTTGGGGTTTTTCCCTGTTGTTTCTACTTTGCTTTGTATTGTACAGTCCCATTGACCTATCTTTGTGGTCACTTGTTGGACATTTAATATAATTATCTTATCTTATCTTATCTATTATAAATTTATATGCATGCTACTGGTGAAAAAAACATTGACACAAATGAATCTAGAAGAATATTCATCAAGTTCCCCTATGTCCTTCTATCCTCTCATGTTCTCTCTCATCCCATGTTTCCTTGTTATTCTAATTTTTCCCCATAACCATACAGTTACAGTTCTGGCCCACCAAAACCGTATTTGTACAATTCTAGTTCACTAGAACCATAAATGTACAGTTTTTGGGGCTCTTCTTTGAAAAGTCCTTCCCTTCCAACCCTTCCTTGGGTCCCTAGGAATGTTTGGACCTGATTTGTCAATTTCCCACCAACTGTGTGTCGGCATGCACACTAATAGAGTTGTATTTTGAATTCAAGAAGTCTATAAATACATGGGTGCATTGATGCATTTAGAAACTTATAAACAGATTGATAGCAGAGCATCCCCATGCCAAAATCAATTACAAGCATTTAGAGTAGATATTTAAGTATTTGAGAAAATCTAAAGATCACCTAGCATTTATTTGAGCATTGAAAGTGACAAGGGTCGGGTACTTGCATGGCAATAGACTGCATGTTGAACTTGCATTATACTTGTTGGCATGTGTGTCCAGCGCTCCCCGTGAGTTTCGTGACATGGACTAACTGCCTCTCGTAAATCCTAACTCTGGCGATTGTAGCGGAGACTAACACCTGTGGGTTTTGGTCTAACGGCAATCGTGGTCCAACAAATGGTAATCAAAGCGACAGGGTCTCGAGTTCCAAACTCACTCAGGTAATGCTAAGGGGGGAGATTGTTGGCATGTGTGTCCAGCGCTCCTCGTGAGTTTCGTGACATGGACTAACCACCTCTCGTAGATCCTAACTCTGGCGATTGTAGCGGAGACTAACACCTGTGGGTTTTGGTCTAACGGCAATCGTGGTCCAACAATACTTAGCATGTTGGCTTCAAAGAATTGTTCAAATCAAGGAACCGGATAATAATGAAGGGATAACATGGGCACCTCAAAATATACCCTATTTTTATTGTGTTCTTGCAAGGTGTTGCGGCTCTATTAAGATTCTAAAGAAGGAGATATACATGGAATTTTAGAAAAACAAGCAGACAGCAGAATTATGCACTAATGCTATTGGGAAAGTACTATAACACTTCTGGTGAAAGTTCTCTATTTGCACCAAGTATTCCTTTGTGAAATTAGGTTTGATTTTTCTGTTTTAAATCTGTTTAGACCAGATTGCAATGTTTATGGGTAAAAGTATTGGCTTTTTTAACGTAAAACCACTTTCCCATGAAACAAACAACTGTGTAAAGATAACTGAAAAATGTGAATATTTTGCGCCACATTCTGTTAATGTTTTCAAACACCTTTACACATTATTTATTAAAAAAATCTCTCTAATTACAACACTGTTTAAATTTTCCAACCCCAGGCTCAAAGTTAATAAAGATAAAATATGAACTGCAAGTAGTTATTAAATTTTACCAATAATGCAGTCCTAGTAAATACTATAAGCTTAGGCAGTCCATTAAGACTGAACCAAATAAATACTATAAGCTTAGGCAGTCCATAAAGACCGAACCAAATAAATAGTACACTAAAACAATCAAATAGTACAGCAATATTAAATACTTCAAGCTTCCGCAGTAAATAAATTCTCAGCTAAATAAATATCTGCATAAAGACAGCCAAGAAAGTTTATATGCATAAAACAGCCGAATAAATACTTCACTAAAATAGCCAAATAGTACAAGTTTATTAAAGACTTCAAGCAAATACAGATACTACACAAAAATAACCAAATCGTACAAGCATATTAAAGACTTCTAGTTTCCACAGTACATAAATACTGGGCCCAAATAAATTTCTGTAAAAAAACAGCGTAAAGATACTTTCTAGCAAAATTTAATTCATATTTTTCAATCATCCTTACACAGTTTTATCCAGTAATTTCGGTTTTAAAGGTTTAAATACAGTCCTACCTAACTTTTCCATGGTCCCCAATCTAAAATTCTACAACAACAAACTTACAAAGACTCCACAATCCATAAATATTGATTCATAGAAATTTCAGTGTGAAAAAAACTGCATGAGCGCACTTGAAAAACATCAACAATTCGGCCCAAACTTTGTTGATGTCTGCAATCATTATCCACAAATTTCTCTCTAATTACAGACCTATTTAACATTTTGCTGGGGGCCAAGTTAAAATTCTACATCACTGAGTCAACATTGCGATTTAAAAATTAACCAAACCTAGCAATATTGAAACAAATTTTACCAAGATAATACCCCGAACTGGCCTTATAGGATGGATTTGCATTTAAGAGTAAAATGAAGAGTTGTGGGCATGTACTACACTCAAATAGAAAAAATAATACTGAACCAACGAAATTTCTGTATAAAGATACTTTAAGAACACTTGAATAACATAATAATACTCAAAATCTGAATATAAAACCAGAACCAAAAAATAATGCACTATGATACTCAAATAGTACAGCCATATTAAAGACCTCATGCGTCTGCAGTAAGTAAATACTGGTCTAGAGACTCGAAGTACCAAATTCAAGCCTCCAAATTAGTCAATTTACAAAAAAAGGAAATCTTAGGATATCACAGGGATAGAAAGATCAGAATCATCAAATCCTACTTTCGACTTTAACACCAGTTGCCAAAAGTATTTCACACTGTGATTGCCAAAAAGGAAAAGAATCGAAAGAAAGAACCCGAAGAATCATCAAAATTAAGCTCGAAAATCAAAGACCAAGAGGAACTGTACAAATTTAATCTTCATGTATGACGAAGGGAAATGATAGGAGGCCCTATCGTGTTTATAAATAAATTAATTTGCACTCCATCAATTTAATTTAGAGATCATAAATGGTATCGCTGCATTACCGAAAAGAGCCCATATATTAAAATTTATTTGGTAAAATATAAAACAGGCTAAATCTGTAGGAGAATAAATTATGTTTCTGTTTCCCATATGACCGTGCCTATTACGAGGGGATCACCTGGTGAGAAAAAGAGTTCGCAGAACCAAACAGGCAAGAAACGGATATTACCAGGGGAGGGATTTAGACAGCCGACCTGGACAGTCTGAGAAAAAATCTATTCCAAACTACAATAACTCAAAATCAACATTTACCTGCAAAGATTTTGACGAAGTATGTAGGCAACTACAAAAACTAAAAACTCTTTCTAGAATTATAAGTCAGTAAAATAAGAAGCAGAAGCAGCTAATCTAATTGTGGAGATGGTGCAGGATGAAAACTAAAAAAGCAGGGGTGTATTTATAGACAGAACAGCTACAACACATCCACTACTGTTGCAACAACCACAGTTATGAGAGGAGAGTTTTACAGGAAAAATCCAGGAAGAATCCAAATGTATTTATTGCATACTTAGCATGGGAGACAGATGGGACTATGAAGCAGGCCGCTGGGAGGGTCGGTGGAGTCTGGTGCAATTGCCTGTCTGTGATTTCTTTTATGTTTCTTCAAACAGCTATGCATACGTTGGTAATGGCAAACTTTAATGTTTTAATGTTTGGGCATGAAGATATTTTAGATCTTTTTAACAAAATATGTGGAGTTTGCCATATGTGTGTCACAAAAAGTCATTTCATAAACAGTATGCAGCTGTAAGGAAGTCAAGTCATTGTTTGTTGTTACTTTTACATATTGGACGACCTGTCATTAAATATAAAATAAAATAAAATGGCGGCCAGAAAAGTGTAGCTGGAAATAGAGTCACCGGAATTTGACAGTTTCCAGCAGGAGCTTCTTCAAAGTGGACGCCTCCAGCGAATAACTTAATAATCTAAGTTAAAAAAAAAAAGTCAAAAGGGATTATAATGAAATAAAGATTAATTTTGGGCCCTCGGATTGATTGCATCAATGCCCTAGATTTTTACGGCTTCCTACAAGCCTAATTTCTTATCCCTATGCTTTTTTTTCTCTTTCTTTTTCATTGTTTTGTTTTCTTTTGGCTCCCATTTGCACGTGAATTCCAAGGAGGATGAAGAAGGTGTTGAAGGAAGGTTTGGAAGGAATCATATGCTCCATTTCATGGAGAAATTATTTCTCATTTTATCAACAAATTTGGGGATTATTTTCCCCCTTACCAGGGTTTTCTTATTCTCAAAATTTCTTTTAAAACCAACTCGAATTATTGTTTGGGTATGGAGGGGAATATATATTTATATTCATTTTAATATTTTATTATGCCCCCAAAGGTTTGCGTAGGGGGTTTTGCCCCGAGTATGGAAAGGGGGGCAACTATCCACGCAGAGCATAGGGGGTGGACAATCACGGTGGCTGCGGGGTTAGGGAGATGTGGTGGGCACGTGGGAGGTGAGTGGGATGTATACATGGCGGCTGTGGTGTGGGTAGGGGGTTTTCTTCCCCCCTTCACCATACAAATCTCCGTTTTGTTACAGTCAGCGAATTGTTGCTAAAGTTATTCATTTTTTCCTGTGTGTGTGTGTGTGTGTGTGTGTGTGTGTGTGTGTGTGTGTATTCATTAGAAATACACACACACACACACACACACACACACACACACACACACACACACATACACTTTATATTTTATTTCCTGATTGCCACGGTATAAGGCAATAGGTCCAACATGTTTAAAATGCAAAAGTCTCTAATTTTATTTTATTAGATATATATCTCGCCCACAATTTATTGGTACTATCATTGTGCGAACATAAAAAAATAATTATCAAATCAAGTCATCTCCCCTTTGATTATGCTTGGTATCAAGGGAATCTTCATCTTTGATTCCTTAATGAATAATGTACATGTTAGGACCAATTTGGAAAGGCTTGTAAACCACTTTCCAAATTTTAAAGTTAATGGTGAGCTAGAAGGTGAATCCACACATAAAGTTGGAAACTTTTTCTCTGTTCTTGTGTGGTATGTGTGGCACCTTGGATGGTTTCAATGAGTAGGCTCGTACATATCATGTATATATAATTTGTTAACCCTATTTGAAACTACCAGTATGTTCCTTTGGCTCACCCATCATTAGTTTCCTTTACTTGTGGGCCCTATGATCCACTTGTGTGGACCCTTGTGGGAAAAGAATATGATGATGCAAATGAATCCTTTGAAAGCTATAATTTTCCATGATTAATATTCTCCTATTTGAAATAAACTTGACTTTGAACCATGATATATCTGGTGAGCCATGTTTGTAAGACAAAAAATATAGTTCCATTAAAAAGACCTTAATGTTGAACCTCCTCTTACATGTGACCATGTAGAGGATTTAGACAATGATGTAATAACTATTTCCTTGTAAGCTACAACTTTCTTTAATTAAATTACTCTAAATGAGAAAAACACTTAGTACATGACCAAGTGTGAATTGGTGGGACATTCTTGTCGTGACTAACAACCACATGATACAACCCAATACCTCGTGAGGCCATATCCCTATCTCTTCTAATGATTTCCAAGAGGAAGTTTAATTTTTGGAGAGGGGGATGTAGTGCCCACCTCTTCCCGCCATAGTTATTTTGCCGACTCATGACTTTTACTTAATGATGGACATGGACTTTAACATCAATTGACTTCTAGATGTTCTTATTATGGTTCGTTTGATGAAACTTGTGGTGATTTCGGTGCATAGCGCCAAACTAGTATTGTGGTTATTTTTTACTTTTGGCATGAGATGATTTTGGGATATCGGTATATTATGTTATTATTTTCTTCATTACACATGTGATTGATTTACTTATGGCTTTGTTATATACTTGGTTATCATTTGGAACTATAATGACTAATGGGATGTTGCTACTTAGATAGTTAATTTATTTTGAGATAGTATGGATATATATGTTAGCGTTAGTCATTTCATAGTGACATGGTTTGATATAGTTAGCGTGAATTATCCATGTATGAATTATTTAGATTGTTTAAACTATATATTTTATTAGGCAGATATGTTCAATGTTTGTAATGAGTGTGCAAATTTTGGGGCACATGAGAATGTGGGTTTCAGGGCTGCACCTTGGGTTTGCACAAGTAGATGACTGGGCCGAGTCTTAGCCATGTTTATTGTGTAAATCCTTATATGTTGTTGCATGTCATGCTTGGGAACCATGGGTGACTCCCCCTTTTTGTAATTTTATTATTAGTTATTTATCTTTTTTATCTTACTTTCTTAACAACTTTGTATTGTCTCTGTCCTCTTAGCATAGTCACTATTATCAATTACTCATACAAATACCCTTTCAATCATTCAATTCGTGCTTTTTAAATGATTTCAAAACACTCCTTATGAATTCCAAACTTCATCTTCTTTATAAGACCCTTTGTATATTCTCAACCACTTCACTCTTGTATCCCAACACAATCACATACAAGTTACTTTTCCTATTGTCACATTTTTCTTCTAATTATGATAGTTTCAAAGCCTCTATTCACTTCATTTATTCAATTTAGGACCTCACATGACTAGCTATAAGATTTCAGGGGTTGTCACACTCTCCAACTCTCTCAAAACATCTTCCCTCTCAAAACCCTAGTGAGGGTTTATCAATGAACTATTGATGGTATATTTGGTTGTAGAAACCTCTAAACTCAGTTTTAAAGCTTAATGTTCTTCCTTCGGGTCTGCATGGAGATTATAAATAATCAAAAATTGCTAGTCAGTCATAATATACCTCTCAAATCCATGAACAACCTCAAAAATCTCCCTCTCTTCCCCTTGAGAACAAGGGTGTTTAGCAAATAACAATTTGGTCAAACAAGAAAACCCTTTTCTCGCCTTATAGAGAATGGTTAACATAAAATAGACTTAAGCACTTCACTAATACTCTTCTGATTGCAAACACCAATATTCATATAAGACAATTCCTCAACTATAATGGCAAGTTTAGTCTTGTAAGTTTTGACTCTTGACTGCTACAGGGTTGTAAACTGTATTCAAGATTTATAGTCACACATACCTTTTTGCATTCCCTACTGTAAACTAAAACCATGTTTTTCCTACTGTTAACTTTTACCTTACTGTTGTGTCTGGTTTTGCATATACAACAATCATAGTTTCAGTGGTTTTGTTGTTCATAGATGTCCATTTTTTTTTCTCTAAATTGGATTTATGATTAACAAGGTTGGTTTTATTGTGTGCAATATTGACATTCAGCAGTAGCAGCTAATTCATATTTATCATTCATATGTATGTACATTAAATTTATGAGTAATGCATGTATCTTATGTTTATTATCAGAATAGTTTTAGTGTTTTCGTTGTTCATAGATGATCTAAATTGAATTTATGATTACTGAGGTTGGATGTTGTTTAAGTAAAATCATAGCACACCCCCCGCCCCCGCGAATGGTTTGACCATGAATGGGGCATTCGACGTGTTTGCACAACATGGGGTTATCCCTCAAGCTTTAGGACCTACGAAACTTTAGATAACCCTCTCGAGAAGATTGGTTCTTGCTCCTAATCCTACCTTCCACAACTACTCCAAAGTGAAAATAATGGCTAATATGACCATACTTTAATGTTTTCTAAAGGTACAAGGAGAGAGATTGCATGAATAGAACCTACACTAATAGCGGTGATACACCAAGAAAAGGAGATATTAGAAACTTTCCCAACCTGCAAAACAATGAAGGAATGAATCTAGAGAGGGTGGCCTTGCACCACAGACTAGATCAAACTCAATGTATTGTGGGGAGGATAGACAACAATATCACAAACCATGATGCAAACATTCACCATTCTATGAATAAACACAACCCAAAAACATGCAATGAACATGAAATGTACACAACCACCTATTTAACAATGAGAGGTAAGTAGAAACAAAAAACCATGAAAGGCTAGAGAATTAACAAAAGCATGATTTTATTTCTCCATTAAAATTTACACACTACATTGTTCAATAAGGGAAGGCATGAAGCCATTACAGTGTTTTGAAGGAAGGCTTGAAGCGCAAGATCTGAGAAGAATAGGGGTGCATGGGGAAGAAAATGACTAACTCCTTGTTTGTTGCAACCCCTTTACATTTTATAGAAGAAATTTTAGAGGAGGGAGAGAGAAGAAACCCGAAATCTTCCTCAACCACCCCCAAAAATCATCATTACCCCTACAACAAGGATGGGCAAACCTGTAAAACACATATCTTCTTGTATCATACCTTGTTGAAGAAGAAAGCATGCCCATACCTTCATTAACGAAACCTCCACCTACCCTTCACTGTTCACTGTTCCTAAATTTTGGAAATCGAGAACCTCCGAAATTCACTCGGTAATGATCCCATGTTGTAGATAATCTCTCCATGATTTCAAGGACTAGTTTTTTGTGAAAAGTGGGCAATCAACGCACAAGATATGTCATTTCAGGTTTTTGGGTAGTTTGTAAATTTCAGGGTTTCAAAAACTCTGAAATATCCATTTTTCTTGTCTTCATTATGCATATTTTGTTCCCAATTTTCCGTTGACTTTGTTTGCGTGAGGAGCAGATAGCCTGAGCTCAAGTTATAGGTCCCTGAGTAAAAGGGGTTTTTATGCATATGGGTCTGTGCAATGTCTTCATTGATGAGCCAGCTCGGCGAGCTCTACATTCGACCTCTTCTGATTATCATGGCGGATTGCACATTTTCACCACTTCGAGCTTATTCATCCTCAAAAAATGGTACATGCTTCACTTACCTGGCGAGTTAGTACCCACTTTTACACATCTCCATTTTGCATTGGCGGGCTACTATGTACGCTAACGGAGTCATTTGTCGTCTCCATCCTGTGTTGGCTTGTCGAACCCTGAATGGTTTTTCCTACTTCTAAAAACGTCTCCCCAAATCCTTGACACATGTCCAAGATTGACTTCTAAGCTACCGCCTTGTAATTAACTTGGGCTTCACACTGAGTCCATCCACGTGTCTCGGCAACCACCCCGCCAACCTCCTTAACATTTCCAACAATGTGTTCCACCAACCCCGCCACATTAACTTGGTCTCTAAGCTCCCACTGGTTCAGTCATCCGCCCACCTTTAGAGATTTAAGATTTTCCCTTTCGGTTATGGTGACACTATTCACACCACCAAGCTCCAGAATTATCCAAACCTCCGAAACTCTGAACTCCGAAATTCGTAGCTCAGGTTTTGCAATTTTCTCACTACTTCGAGTGCGCTATTCACCATTTTCATGAAAACATCCAAATTTCTGAACTCTAAAATTTAGAGTTTGAAATTTGGATTCCAACCACCACCTCGAGTCTAGTTCATTCGCATTTCCCGAACTTCGAAACAATCCTCTAAAAATGCCTCTGACTCAACTCCCCCCACAATGAGATACTCTGCCTAGAAATCCAGGTTCCTGCTTCGTTCATCCATCCCGCCAGCGTGTGTGTGATTTCCATAGCTCGATTTCATGAGTTCTTCATTAACCCTGTGATGGTGTTATATGCTTAGCTCACCCATTGAGCTGTCCCAATTCTTTTCCACCATGTGCATTTGTTGCTGACCTAGCTCGGCTTCCACATGAACTACCTCAGTAACCTATTCTCCTTTCTGATTTAGCTCGGATCTTCATTTACTCCTACCAATCCTTTGATCCACCCATCTTCGCAGGCTTAGTTATAGCTCACCGAGTCGTCCACGAGCCTTCATCTGTGTTTATCTTAGTTGTCGAGCTCCATGGGCTCGCATTCAATTCATGATCTCTCACCTTGGCTCCCTGAGTTGTCTCACTGTTGCACTGAGCCCATATTAACTCGGCTCTCCTCGTCCTTTCCTTTTGCAACTTGGCCCATCATGCCCTTAGCCTTTTAATACCACCCCATTACGGGTTTCTTTGCATTTCTCCACCTGCAATGTCGGCTCACTCATTTTTTATTGTGACACTACTCAAACCCTTAGTGAGCTTCGAAGTCACCCAAAGTTGTGGGCCTCCACTCAACACCTCACTCCCACAACTCGGGCCTTTTATGGTGAGCCACTTTTATACTATGAGCTCAACTCACTTGGCCCAAGACCTTCGTCGAGCTTTTCGAACTCAAACCACTTGTCGCTAGTGTTGTCAATCCTCCTACCATTCAACCTCGTCATCCTTGCCATCAAGTTCGACATGCCTTCGACTCGAGCCACTTAGGTTCTGCTCAAAATGAGTTGATGAGTCTCCTTTGCAACTCGGCTCACCAAGTATCTGTACGACGAAAAAGTGACAAGTGAGCTTGGGAATCTACAAGTAACTCTTCCTCGCACCCGACCTCCCGAGGTCGTGCCGAGACAGCCGGTGGGGATGGAATATGCGTGGGATACAGAAAAACTAGTTAGGCAATCTGATGTCTTCGACGCGCACTAGTGGAAACTGTGAATCTAAGGCAAAGAAGGCCCTCCTAACCTGAACTGGTGTGATAGATCGATCAGCAAGGATGACTGCTCGAAGGCTCCAATCAATATCGAGCTCTGGCATGATTCGGTCTATAGGTTGTGGAATACGTGGAAAATGTCCTGGGATAGTTTCGTGTATGTCCCCGATAAGGTCATAGGATGGATGATAAATATAATTGACTCTATGGGCAATTCTCTGGCCTAGTCCAGAACTCCTTAGCTTTGTTAGCTGCTATGTCTAATAAGGATAACTGTTCGATGATGATAGGTGGAAGTGGAGTAGATCTGAATACTAGTGTACGTAGGCCAGCATCTATGTCTGATTCACCTATAGGCTCGTTGGGCTGTGGGATTTGTGGGTCACACCCGTAGATTCGTATTTGTTGTGGTCCTGCTATGGTCATGCGCAGAATCAATCCCTAATCCCTAGTATCCAATAGTCATATGCCTTTTCAGCTTCTATATTCAGAATCAATAATTGTGCGATCTTCTCAGAATATCTTACAGGCATTTGTGCAACCTGAATTCTCAAGCTGGTATCTATATCTATGAGAGTATCTCCTGCGTCTGGCTGTGGGACCAAAGGATCACAACCGAATGTCCACTCTCTCTCAAACCCTTCTACAGTCATGCAGATATGAATCTAGGGTAATTTGTAGTTTGGTTGATTTGACCAAAATGTGTGTGCTTGGTCATCTTCTATGTTTAACCCATGCAGTTAGAAACTGATTTGTTGTAAGTTTACCGTTGTTTGGAAGACTTGGATCCTGAGATTCTGATCTATATCAGTTATGGCTGTGATGAGATTGGGTTGGGGCACGATTGGCTCGAATATGTATTCCCTGGGCTCTCTAGGTCCCGTGATTGTCATACAAAAGCAATTTAAATGAAAATTAACTGCAGCAAAGTGAAATTTAACTACGTTAAGTATGTCTATAGCATATATGATTTCTCTATTTTTGTATTTTTTGATGAACTATTCGAATGAATTTAAAGAGTAACTATTTAATATATCTAGAAATTCACAATTTAGAATAATAAATTAAAACAAACAAGATAACTGAGTATAGCTATTTGTCTGTGCAACTGTGAATCTATTCTAAATAATGAAATACTTGATCTAGTCTATTTGCAAGACTCTCGATCCTACCTCAGAAGTGAGGAATGAATCATAGTCTCTCAGAAACTATCAATCCCCACAGCTTCCCCGACAATATCGAAAGTAAAATTGATTGAAATAAAGTGATTGGCTACTCTATTTGATATGCTTCTAATTAGAACTTTGAAAGCTAGAACCTGGATTCTGCAGAATAGTGGCGAATCCGATGGTGTGTGTGGCTATGTCCCCTCAGTGTGATCTCCTCGTTCCTTCGTGTTCACGTGGATCTAGAAAAGCGTGTAATGCTAGCATCAACAGAAGTAGATATTGGGACAAAGGCAGCTCAAGATACAGACTGAATACAATGTGAGTAGGAGAGGGATAGTGCAAGAGTACAGAGCTTGGCTTATGCAATTCCTAGTGGGATTTATTGTGAGTCATGCAACATAAAACATCCAGAACCTGAAACTATCCTGTTTGAAGAGAAAAACCTGCAACTTTAATGGCTTCCTATTGAAAACAAACTATTTTACTCCAATGGATTGGATAAAATATCAATAGCATTTGCACAAGATGGATATGTGGCTTACTAACAGCAAAACAACACTAACTAAGCATACAATGAAAGAAACTAAGAATTCTAAGCAAAATGAAAGACTAATCTATTGCAATGAGAAATTCAGAGGCAAATTTGAGGGGCCATTTGCTTGAGCACAAGCCAACTATTTATAGCATTTGGATTTACCCAAGGTAAAAACCAAATAGAACTCTTAAAATATAAACAATGGCAAAACACTATTTCAGGGAACCAGAATCATTAATGCAAGCTTATGGCAGTGAAAAAATCTGGTGAATCATTGAAATTTACGTGAGTTGCATTAAAAGAGCATTCTGGAAAACACGTAAAGGACCGCCGCCCTGAGCAGGGCAGCGGTTACAGGATCGCCGCCCTGCTTAGGGTGGCGGTCACGAGACCGCTGCCCAGGTGGGGTGGTGGTTTCGTAACTGAAGAGAAAAAGGCCAAGAAAAGAGGGAAAAGAGAAAAATAAAGCACGCAGCGGCTAAGCGGGGCATGCGGGATGTTAACGCACACTTGGAGAGCTTTTCTGGATCCTGAACACCTTGCGAGGAGACCTGTATCATCATTGGGGTAGGCGTTACATTGTTCCGATAGTGCAGCACCCTAAAATTTTGGGTACGTACATATTGCCCCCTCGGAAGAAGCGTTTTAGCCATGAAGAGACGTAAAACGGTGGGTCTGAGTATGGCGGTCCTGAAATGGGAAGTTGGAAGTTATACTTGATACGTCTGTGTGTTGAAATGACGCCATCCAAAATTCCCGCTCCCTGCAAAATGAAAAGAGAACTCAAGTGCAGATAGACAAGATAGATCAGAAAATAAACGCTAAAATAATGGGAAATGAGGACGTACCATTTGTGCGGGGGTAAGAACTTACCTCCGTCGGTGCTCCAAACCTGCGAAAAAAAACATTTTTTAAAACAAGTCAGGCTGCTATATATATGAAAGTGGGCCCATTTTCCTATTCATTTGTGCGTGTTGATTTGATTGATTCTGAGCTCTGGGACCCACGGCGACAGTTTCTTGTGTGAGTAGAGTCAAAAAGTTCGTGACAGGATAGTGATCATGCCTCCGCGAGCGGAACATCGACCCACAAGATCATAGGTTAGTTTTCTTCAATTTATCCTTTTTACCTCCTTAATTTTAAAATGCTAAAATATTTGTCATGGGGGGGTAATTTTTGAAAATGTTAGGTTCAAAAGGTCCATCTAGGGGGGGCACCTACTGGGTAGGCTTTGTTTTTAGTTAAAATGGTCTTTTTTGCATTTTTAGGCTTTTTAAGTTTAAAAACCCGCGTGGGTTTTCGGGCCACAACCGCCGCCCTGCCCAGGGCGGCGGTTACACGACCGCCACCCTGTTCAGGGTGGCGGTTACATGACCACCGCCCTTAAGGCGGCGGTTACAAAACTGCCTCCCTGCTCAGGGCGGCGGTTTTGCACAGAATGCCAAAAGAACATCTGTTTGAGATTGTTTTTGCATTTTTAGCATTTCTATGTGTTTTCATGATTTTTCCAGTATCACTCGGATGCTAACTTGCTCTGTTTTGTGTGTTTTTGGGTGTATGCAGGTGAGAGAGGAGTATATTCGGTGGAGCCGAGAGAGGGAGTGTGACTGGCTCCCAGCAGTACTAGATGCACTTTCTCAGGATGAGGAGGACACTCTTTAGAGGGCTGAGATACTACGTATCTCACGTGTTCCGCATGTTGCACCATCCAGTCACATTCTTTGTGACTTATTTTCCTATTGGGATGCTAATCGAAACACCTTCCGATTTCTAGGGGTCCGCGGTGAGTGGACCATCACTTTGGAGAATGTTTATCACATTCTTGGGGGTCCCGATTATTGGGAGACATCTGACCCTTGAGATAGCAGGTTCGCGGGCCCCGATAGCACAATGGGCTTCCTATATAGGAGATGCAGTCATCTCCACGGGGTCGAAGAAGGGGGTTAGAGTTCGATCCATTCCTAGTTTGCCCATCCCCTTGCTTCGTCAGGCTATTATGGGGATCCTTGCCTCGAGACTAATCGGGGACAAGGGAGGAGACACACTTCTATACTGCTGGTCCCCCATCATTGCACAAATAGAGGGACATGGCCAGATATATGCCTGGGGAGCAGACATACTTGGGACTACCTACCATGACTTATACAGGGTAGTCCGTTTACAGGGGCAGTCCTTGAGCCACCCGACCCTGGTCATGAGTTGGGTCTACGAGCACTTCATCCCCTATGGTAGAGGTGTAGAGGTGACAGATCCCGAAGCTGTGAGGGTAGCTAGATGGACAGATATGTCGGTGCTCAGAGCACCTCATCAGCCAGTTGCTTCTCTGACCACTGACGACATGGAGGCCACACCATATCAGACCATGGCAGGCATATGGGGCGAGGAGGCTCTTACTTTGATCTCCTGCTCCACCACAGGGAAGCTTATTGACAGAGTGGGGTGAGTGGAGATACACCCCTTTGGCTGAGTTCCTCAGCAGTTTGGCCTACCTTACATGGGCATGCTTCCCCCGGTAGTGCCAGTATACAGGTCAGTTCGAGAGGCTAGAGGGGGTCCTAGAGGCCGGGGTTGGACAGTTGTTACTCCTGGTGTCCCTATTGCGGCTAGGAGGGTAGTACATGCTCGAGGGAGAGCCGGTGCACCTCAGGAACCTTTTCTTCGGATTGTTGCGGGTCTTGCCCATAGTAGTGATGACCCCATTGACATAGACTCTGAGTCTGAGGAGTTTACAGGGGGAGAGATAGAGGAGGACAGCGATCCTGAGTGGCATGACACTTAGGATATCATGCAGGCAGCGAGGGCCGAGCAGAGTGCAGAGAGAGTTACTCTGGTTTCAGAGGAGCCACTCTCCCAGGGCCATGGTGGGGAGGATGAGTCCGTTGTAGGGATGCTACGTTGCTCCAGCCATGGGGGGAGCACCTCAGTCAGCGGTGGCATCCGTGGCAGGTGCTGACCCTAGCGATCCATCCTGGAGGCCTGGTGATCCGAGTAAGTTACCATCCTTCCTTTTAATGTTTGTTTTTAGTTAGGATTTCCTTAGTTGCTATCTCTCCTTTTGTTTTATCTTGTATTTATAATCTCTTGTTTTGTTTCTAATTTATTTTCTCCTTTGTTTGCAGAGACCACCGATGAGTGGCGAGATTTGATTCGCAGGGTATGTACCTATACCCTGATGATCCCCATGGAGAGGACCCGTGCAAAGTTGTCTGTGGATGCTAGGGGAGCCCTCAGCAGCTGGTAGACACACTGATGTCTTTGCCCCAGTCTGGCACATGGCCAAGATGGTATCGACTCTCCACACGGAGCTAGTGGGGGTATAGGATAGCCGAGCACCTGATGAGGAGTCATTCTCGTGGTGAGACTGCGGCTGCCCCTCGGGATCCTGAGCCCTCTATGCACTCAGAGTGCCGGCATATCCAGAGTCCTAGGCGCAGGCATGCACCTTCAGAGGGGTCTCATAGGGGATTGAGAAGCCACTTGGCTCTCCTAGATTTTGTATGATATATTCTTTTGTATATCCCGGGCTCTTTGAGCGTTTTGACCATGCTTGGTGCATGATGGCATTGTACAGAAACATTTGATATACATATATGATATATATATATATATTCTTTTTGGATCAGACTTTTGGCATTCACCCTGACTTTGTTTCCTTTCCAGTTTCCTCATGTAGATTATGATGTTATGCTTGTATGCTCTTTAGAATGTATGCAATGGAGAACAAATGATGTAAGTGTTTTACTTTCTTTTTGTATTTCATGATGCTGATATATGATAATGTAGATATAATGTGATTTTGAATCTTAGTTTTTGTAAGTAATTTTGGATGCCTCATATTTGTTTTGGCAAAGTGGTGAAGACAAAACCGGTACGATGAGCAGATAGACTTGCCCCTACTCCTAACTTCACACAACTAGTAAGATGTGAGGGCTCATCACCGAGAGCTAGAAAGGGCGCAAGTTATGAAATGTGTTGAAATGGTAGTGATGAGAGATAGACAAAGCTCTGGTGGAACCAAATTAGGATGCTACAAGATTACTCCACTCGAGTGACTTCATAGTTTTGGGATGCAACTTGCTTTGTGGTTTATCCAGACTTAGATCCTTAGATGGCCACTTGTCATGGTAGACAAAATCTAAGAGGATTTTTAGGATTTTTAATTCTCTTGGAATTTTGAGACATCTGATTCATTTGTTTTTGACTCAATATTTTAAGATTTGAATTGTTTGTCTATCGACCTTTTGCATTTGTTTGTCAGGAGGCCCCCCTACACTTTGCCCCATGCTACTAGTAAGAAGCGTGGGTTTATCACCATAGGCAAGGCATAGGCGAGTAAGGTCATTTCCATCCTTTCCCAACCCTACGTCACTAGTAAGAGACGCAAGCTCATCACCAAAGGTTGGTGGGGCAAGGAAATGTGATATTTTCTGTTTGATCTATATTTGACTTGTTTATTTTAAAAAAATGTCAATATGTTTCTTATTTCCAAAGAGATATTCATATGGGATAGATGTGACACCGTGAAGCTTCTAGAATAGACAATAGGAAAGACACCTATCCTAAGAAGAAACTAAAAGTGAGAATACACCTGTAGATCTTGGCATGGTTACCGTTAAGACTTTGTCATATCTAGCTTTATTTGATGAAATGATTCCGAAATAAGTTTGATGATATCATGGAAATGGAGAAGTATGATTAGAGTGTTTATGCCAACAACATCATGAGTTTGTAATGAATTGCTTTGAGAACAAATTCCTTGATCACAATTTTTGTATGAAACAAGCAGACAAAATGATCCTAATCTATATGAAGATGCAATGTAGATATAATTATAAGTAGTGCTAGTTGCTTACGCGTAGAATCATTTGAGGTGTAGGGAATTGACTGTTTCGCCAAATTCCTCACCTTCTAGCGTACATAAGAGGTATGCACCATTTCCATAGTCCTTCATGACTCGGTATGGGCCCAACCATTTGGGCCGGAACTTCCTTCCTTCGCCGGTCTTTTTGTCAATCCGGTTGTCTAGCCTTAGAACTAGATCACCTTCATATATGTCGTTCATAGACCTTATTGTTATACTGTCGGCACATTCAGTCAGGATAGACTCTGTGCCACTGTTCAACATCTAACCTAGCTTCATCTAGGATTTTCTAGTTGGGAGAGATGTGCTTCTCTATAAGCGTCTTCATCTAGAATCCCTTGTAATGAAATGCGGAGACTGGGTATTTCAACCTCAAGCGGGAGACTGCTTCTGCTCCCGAATACTAGCGAGATTAAGGAGCGGTCTCCTTTGGTGGCTTATTGAGGTTAGGTGGTGCCCATAAGGCCGGATATAACTTCAAATGTCAATCTCGTTTGTTTTCATTCACCGTTTTAAGGAGAATCAATGCTTTAATGTTTTGTTTGTCGCCTCAGCCTGTTGATTGGCTTGAAGGGTAATACTAAGGAAGTATGATGGCTTATTTTAAATCTTATTGCACCAATTTTTCCGAGAACTGACCTCATTCTTAGAAGAATCCAAAGGTGAGACCATGATTTGCGGGACACCATACCTACAAATGATTTGGCTAGGTCAACAATGAATTGGTGATGATATGGAATGTACACCTAGTAAGAGGCATAGCCTCTTGTTACACCACTTGGTACGCAATATTCAGGATTTGGCCGTGACTTATAAAATTATATCAGACGTGATAGAATGACGGGAGAGAATTTCCCTAGTCAAACACTTCTAGGCCCCACGTGGCCAACAAGGGCCATCTAGTAGGATTGGTTGTAGAGCTTGTTATGGCATGTGAGATCTCATGGAGATATATCTTGTCATTTATGACATGCTGCGTACAAACTCTAGCGCCAGTGTTCTTGAGACCAGAAATGGCATAACAACATAGCAATAAGTTCCCCATCCCACTGGAGTTCGTAAATGTGGTTTTAGCTTGATCTTGTTGGGATCGACACATTTTGATTTGATTGTATCCCGAGAATCCATCCATGAGAGACAAAAGTGTCAAACCTTCTTAGTTGTTGCGTCAACAATGACATCAATAGATATCAGTGTACCAAGGAACTCAGAGGAAGGTTCGTATTTAGTAGGACATTGCTTCTGTTAATGTCTCTAGATTTCTACATCAGATGCGTAACCAATTCACGATGATTCTTCCTTGAGAACTGGAATGATATTAGATACCCATTGAGAGTAATCGACTGGACCCTTTGATGAATCCTACTTGGAGGAGTTTCATTACCTCCTCTGTTCACTCATGAGAGCTACCTTGGGTTTCATTGGTTTCAATTGTAAAGTTTAATGGCGAGGCAATTGCATCTGATTTAGTGATGAAGTTATGCACCACAATGTAGATGCAACCCTATTGTCATTTCTTTATCAATTAAATGCAAATTCCTTCTGATGTTCCTTAAGGATCGTGAGTACAAATGTATTTCTATTAGGTCCCATCTAACGGGTTATAAAAGGATCCTAACTTCAATATCCTTGGTTCATCTCAATGTTCCGATATTTAATGATCAATTGTTTCTTGATTAGAGATGGCGTTACCTTCTTCAAACTCATGAATCTCCGGATTGCACCAAGAGGTATGTTCCACAATCATTCCATTGTTCTGACTTGTGTATATGCTCGAGTTCCATTTCTGGTTGGGAAGATCCCGCGTGATGATATAATGGGATTCCCGAAGTAGGAAGATGAATGTGGGATTAAAGAAAAATCTACATGTGATAGGTGAGATGTAGTGCCGCATAGGCGTTTAAGTAATTCAAGAGTGGTTGTATCACTATCAATGTGGTTTAGGATAGTAGATTAGTTTTCATTTCTGTTTAAAAGAGAATTTGACATTGTTTTTATCAATGGTTCATCATGAAGGGATACCATGAAACAAGTATCCTATAACTTACTGTTTAGAGTAAAGTGTGATGCTGAGGTTGCTATTGAATCGGCAAGAAGATTTTGTTCTCGTGGGATTGCTTCAATTGATATGAAGTCAAACTCCTTGCTTAAATTCAATACAACTGTTTTGTAGAGCTGTAAGTGCTCGGCTTTGGTTTCATATACCTCAGAGACTTGGTTTGCTACCAATTGTGAGTCTCCTAACACCCTGATATTATTAACACCGATCCTCTTGGCTAAGATGAGGCCAAGGAGGAGGGCTTCGTACTCGGCACCATTGTTTGTGCATTCAAAATTTAGTTTGAAGGAAAATGGTAGGACTTTTCCCTCGGGAGAAGTAAGGATTACACCTGCCCCAGCTCCGTAACGACATCTAGCTCCATCGAAATGGAGAGTCCAATACTTAGCTTGGAACATGGATGCTGGGATATTTGTTGTGTTAACATCCTCTACCTCTACCATGCAGAGATCTACTGCTGGAAGAGAACCAACACCTAGGGTGCATCCCATGCCTACAGAATCAAATGGTAGGAACATTGGTAGATCCTGTTCTAGTAATTCAACAATTTTTGCAGTAGTTCCTAATGATACTATTTCTACAGTGTTAGCCTCATCTTTGGGGGCTGGGATTGTCTTGGCTAGGCTCATAGTTTCAAGATCTGTTGTAGGTACCAACTTTTCTTCTGGTTTCACGTCGGTAGGTTTATTAAGTTGGTTTGTTGGGAGTTCAAACTCCGAGTGTATGCCTGGTATTTTCTTTAGGTCAGCCAGGTGTACATCGAATGGTTTTGGATCACCTTTGGCTATAAATGTCTTTCCTAAATGTAAGAATCTTACTTCTTGAAATAGCGTAGAAGGGATTGCCTTCATACGGTGTATCCATGGTCGGCCGAGGATCATATTATAGTTAGTTTCCCGATCTATAATATAAAACTCAGTCAAGATTGTTTTGGGTCCTAAGGTGACCGGTAGTATTATAGTTCCAATTGAAGTGGCTTTAAGGCTATCATAGCCTCTTAGCGTATTTCGAGTTGTGGAACAATTGGTTTCTCCATACCCTAGCTTTTGAAGGAAAGAAAAAGGGACTATGTTAACTGCTGCCCCATCATCAACCATCACGTTTTTACATAATTGTTATAGACCCACACTTGCAAGTGTAAGGCCGGATCACCTTGGCGTGCAATCTCAGCATCTGTTGGCATTTTGTTTATTTCGAATATGAATTCGGTGTCCCTATCCGCGCTGCCCCAGAGGATGGATATCAAAGTCTATATGATTTACCTGTGTTTCAGGAGGTGGAGTGATGTTAATTAGATGACCTAAACCCAATGCTTCTAAAAGAGCAGCCCTGTGAGCAGGGGAGTTCTTTAATAAGTCCAAAAAGGAGATGTGTGAGAAGGTTTTTGTTAGATCATTAATTAAATCATAAGCACCTACGGGTTTTATCAATACTTGTTGGATATTGTCTGTTTCTAGTGGGTAGCTTGGACTTAGCTGAGAGGAATACTCTCGTGTCCTTGTTACAGCTTCTACGAGTAGTTCGGCATCTAACTCCACTAAACCGACTATCTTAGGTCGTGGCTGACTTCCTAATTGTGGCACAACTAATGGATTTAGTGAAGTTGAGGCTTCATGATCATTGTTTCCTGTAATTACACCCTTGTTTGTCCCATTTGGATTTAACTTGTTATTGTTGTGATTTGGGAGTGGATCATTAAAGATCTAGAGGGGTGCATTTTGAGGGGAAACTGCCCCTGTAAAAGTATTTGGTGCTGGTGACGTAGGATCTGCCAAGAACATATCTATGAAAAGTTGTCTTTGTTCATCTGGAAAACGTTGCATGAATTTATTGTAGTCACGGCATGTTCTAGTGTCATGGCCCTGGATTTTGTGAAAACCACAATATGAGTTAGGATTGTAATTCCTAGTTTGTTGGTTTGGTGTATATTGTGGCCTAAAACTTTAATCAAACCGTTGCCTATTAAAGTTTTGTGTTTGTTGTTTTTGGTTTGAATTTTGGTTTTGATACCTAGTTGAATTTTGGCTTGGACCCTGTGTAGGGTTTTGCCATTGTTGTTGTTGTTGTGGATGATTAAAATCCACTGTATTGATTGTTGGAGTAAAGTTGTTATTTCGTTGGTTGTTTATTTGTGGTGGAGTATTCACAACATTTACCTTTCTAGCCTGATTAGTTACTCCATCTGTTGTTCACTCCGTGATTTTTGTTAAGGATTTTAGGTCCTTGATTGACATTCGTGATAGTAGGATAAGTTGTAGTGTTCTGGTTGGAGGTGATTAACCTCCCATTTGCTCCATATGTTTTGCGACCACTATCAATTTCCACTTGATCTATTCGGAGAGCACTCTCAAGTACTTCATCGTAAGTTCTTAGTGGGAACTTTTGGACTTCTTCCTTCACTTCTATGCTAAGAGAATGAAGGACTAAATCACATAGTTCCATCTGATCCATGTTTGGAGCACTTGCCAAAGAATAAAGAACTGTATGCCACCTTTGGATGAAATGGGTGACAGATTCATTGTGTTCTTGCTTGATGTGTAAGAATTCCCTGATTCCTGTTCTTAATAGTTTGTTCATGTCAAAGGCCTTGATGAACTCTGACACGAGTTGTTTGAATGAATGGATGGAAGCCTCAGGTATTCTATAATACCAATCGAGAGCGATACCTTCCAAGGTTTTGGGAAATATTTTAGCAACAACCCCATCCCATGGGAGTAGTTCTCGAATGGCCGTAGCGTAAGCTTTGATATGTGCGTTTGGATCTCCCTCACCTTTGTATTTGGGAAAATCGGGAAGAGGTCTTGGAAGCATGACGCTTTGTATGGTGAAATCTAAGGGCTCTTTCAAGTATTCTGAATATGTCCCTATCACATAGGTTTCGACCATTGATGGTGCCTATTGAGGGAGTGGAGGTGGAATGGGTTGTTGATATGGCGTTGCATATGCATTGGTAGGAGCATAAGGGAACCCTTGTGTTTGAGAAAAATACCGGGAGAGGAGAACATATCCCCTTGTGGTGATTTGGAGTACATGTTTAAGTATGAAGGGGGATTGTCCAAGAATGGATTATTTTGTACTAGACCGGGAGGTATTGGAATGGTGTTAGAAATGGTGGTTCTAATTGGCGTTTGTTGTGAATACTGAGGAGTCATGCCTAACGTGCCTATTCCTGTGAGGAGGTCTACTTGGCTAGGATGGTGTGTAGGATTGGAATTTCCTACCTGCATGAATTGAGAATGGTGATTTGCCTGAGCAAGTTCTAACCCTCTACACTTTTTCTACTAACGTTGAAATGACTTCATTTGGTGAAGTCACGGTGTTTTTCCTTAGTGGCATCTCTTGTATATCATGGTGTTGTATAGGCATGTGATATCCTGCTATGAATTGATCGCTGCCCTGCCAAGTTTCCTTGAGGGTATTTCCTATATGTAGTGGCATGGAGGTATTTTCTTGAAAAGAGACCTCGGGTTGTGTTTGTAAACCTCCTATAGGTGGGTACATACTTCGAGAACGTTGTTCATTCCTGGCATAATGTACCAAATGTTCATCATCTAAACCTAGGTATGAGTCTGATTGTCTACTAATTTGTGGTCTAAGTAGTATTTGAGGAGATGAACCAGATTCTCCTGTGAGCGTCATGTTATTCGAGCCTGAAGGCTCTGTTTGTTGTGTTTGAGCGAGCTGATCCAACTCCTCTGTTTGGAAAGATGAGTTATATCTGATCCTTGGAGATGGAGTTTGTGTTGATAATTGGTTAGTCTGAATAGTTGTCACCCCATACCGAGAGCGAGGGCGATGATTGTCTATTCAGTTGAGCGTAGTATGCCTCAAGACCTAAGAGAGGCCTACCATATGCATCGAATCCCGACATATTCGAGGGGTATATGAATACCTGCAGAATAATGGGAAGGAGCGAAGGTGATGGTGAAAGCGGAAGAGATGAGGTAGTAAAGATGAAAGGATTTGTTTTAATTTGAAAGAACCAGTAGAAATCTGACTCCAGACCAGAAAGTAGAAAATTTCACGTCGGGTTCACCAATTTTGTATGATGGAAAAGTGACAAGCGAGCATGGGAATCTACAAGTAACTCTTCCTCACACCCGACCTCCCGAGGTCGTGCCGAGATAGCCGGTGGGGATTGAATATATGTGGGATGCAGACAAACTAGTTAGGCAATCTAATGTCTTCGACGCGCACTAGTGGAAATTGTGAATCTAAGGCAAAGAAGGCCCTCCTAACCTGAACTGGTGTGATAGATCAATCAGCAAGGATGACTGCTTGAAGGCTCTAATCAATATCGAGCTCTGGCGTGATTCGGTCTATGGGTTGTGGAATACGTGGAAAATGACCTGGGATAGTTTCATGTATGTCTCCAGATAAGGTCATAGGGTGGATGGTAAATATAATTGACTCTATGGGTGATTCTCTGGCCTAGTCCAGAACTCCTTAGCTTTGTTAGCTGCTATGTCTAACAAGGATAACTGTTCGATGATGATAGGTGGAAGTGGAGTAGATCTGAATACTAGTGTACGTAGGCCAACATCTATGTCTGATTCACCTATAGATTCGTTGGGCTGTGGGATTTGTGGGTCACAACCGTAGATTCGTGGTTGTTGTGGTCCTGTTATGGTCATGTGTGAATTCAGTCCCTAATCCCTAGTATCCAGTAATCATATGCTTTCTCAGCTTCTATATTTAGAATTAATAATTGTGTGATCTTCTTAGAATATCTTACAGGTGTTCGTGCAACCTGAATTCTTAAGCCGGTATCTATATCTGTGAGAGTGTCTCCTGCATCCTGGCTGTGGGACCAAAGGATCACAACCAAATGTTTTCTCTCTTTCAAACCCTTCTACAGTCATGCGGATATGTATCTAGGGTAATCTGTAGTTTGGTTGATTTGACCAAAATGTGTGTGCTTGGTCGTCTTCTATGTTTAACCCGCTGCAGCTGGAAGTTGATTTGTTGTAAGTTTACCATTGTTCGGAAGACTTGGATCCTAAGATTTTGATCTATATCAGTTATCGCTATGAAGAGATTGGGTTGGGGCACGATTGGCTTGAATACGTATTCCCTAGGCTCTCTAGGTCCCGTACAAAAGCAATTGTCATACAAAAGCAACATATATGATTCCCCTATTTTTTGTGTTTTCTGATGAACTTTACGAATTTAAGAAAGCAACTATTTAAACTATCTAGAATTGACAACTAAAATAACAATTTAAAACAAACAAAATAACCGAGTGTAGCTATTTGTCTATGTAATTTGTAGATCTATTCTAAACAATGAAACAACTTATCTAATCTATTTGCAAGACTCTCGATCCTACCTCAGAAGTGAGGAGTGGTTTCTCAGAAATTATCAATCCCCACAACTTCCCTGGTAATATTGTTGGTATTCAAATAGGACTTTACGAAGAGCAACAGTCAGGGGACAAGAAGTCCCTCCTCTTTAATGGGAGAGGTTCCCTTATTCAGAAACGAACCTATTTACAAATATACAAAACATGATTTTCTGGTTGAACTTGGATATTACATGAAAGTGTTTTCTATAAAGATCATCAATTACAAAAGGACTGAGGAATGAGAATATGAGAATGAGCAGAAAGGCAACATGTCAGAATTATAGATAACAGAGTAATTCTTTATGTATGCGAAGTTATAGTGAATTGAAACAAGATCATTTGTATCATATAAATAAGATGGAATTTAAAGACACAAAGTTCTGTAAATAACATCTCAGAACAAGATTCATTAACACAAAGTTTCTTGCAACATAACACAGACAAATGATCTTCACAAAATTAAATGAAAGCTTAGGGATAAAAGAGATCAGATAGACAAAGAATGGAAATCCCTTCTGTATTGATTTCTTTATGATCTATTTACACTTTCAGAAAATAAACCAAGTTCTTCCTCCTTTCAAAATGGTGTGGAGAGGCCATTATATAGCTTACAAATCAGTTACTCTTCGTAACTACTTCTTTTAACTAAAGATTAGTTAAGGACTGCCAATCGCAATACCTCAACTTATTACAATGAATCTCGAGAAAAAGAATTAGAAGAAGAAGAGAAGAATAAGGAGAAGAAGACAGGTGGTTATGACTGGGAGGGACCCACTGACTTCAAAATCTCGCTGCCTGAATCTCTTCAATGCCTCAGCTATGTCTCTGCCACGAGGGACTGACGTGTTGGCTGTAGACTGACCCCCAAAATCTGAGACACTTCTCCATTTCTTTATCAAACTCGACATGAGTATTATAATCTTTATTTGCTTCTTCAATGGTAGATTGAAGAGAGCATATCTCCTTCATTTTCTCTTTGGAGATGGAGCTTTCCTTGAATAGATTATCTTTGACAAAAGCTCTGAATTGAGCTTTGATTTCTTGCAAGGAAAGGGGCACACCAGAAGTTTCATCCTGAAGATGACAATGTATATCTTTGAAAGCAGAGACAACCAACGTCTTGAAAGCCTCACCTTTCTGCCAGCTATTCTTCAGTTCTCCCAAAGCCTCCTCCAAGACTTTGATCTTCCACTCCACGCTGTAAACCCAAGACTTTGACAGATTATCCTTTGCATCATCAAAAACCTTATTCGCCAATAAAATGTTCTCATCTGTCTGTCCCATGAGACGGAGGTCTACTATGCAACTGCTCCAGAGTTTGAGCTCTTTATCTATGACCCCGATAGTGGAGGAGAGCTTATGTTGCAAACTGTTCACCTTTCTGTGGAGTTTGAAAGCTTCATCAATGAAGTTCAATCCTGCAACAAGCATATCTTCCACCATGGCCTCCATAGCTCTGCCATATATGGAATACTTGTGCATGTCTTTGATACTTTGTACTTCATCTTGGCTCAAAATTACAGGTGGTGGAAGAGTAGTCAATGGGGTAGGGTCCAAAACTTTGTCCTTAGACAAAAGAGATTTGATGAAACGTGTGAGAATCTGGGCCTGTTCCTCCAACTGTTCAATAGTTTGCTGCCCTTTCTCTACCCTCCCAATGACTCTTGTGACTGTTTCCTGGAGGTTGTGGATCTCACCTTCAGGGGTAGACTCTCCCATAGGAATTCTTGAGAGTTCTAAGTCAGATGCCTGCAAGTCCTGCTCTGATTTATCTACTGTAGGCTTACAATCTCCAGGAATTGTTGACCCTGAGCATCGGACACTATCCTAGAAGTAATTCTGGCTTTCTTGGCACGAGAAGGAGTAGTGCCTAACAAGGCTACGACAGCATCAAAATTTGACCCTGAGCTCCGAGAGGAAGATTTCCTCTTCCTACTGTCAACAAAAGGTTGCACCCACACAAAAGAGGAAGAGGAATCAGCAGGAGGGGCAAGAGGACCAAGAGACAGAGAGCTCATGACGCTCAAGGTTTGCACAGCTGTTGATTCAAGTTGAGATGTGAGCAGGGCGCTTGAGACAATTGTGGCAGAAGAATCAATAGCACTTGGAAGTTCAGTGCTCTGGACTTCCTTATCTTTATCTGTTGGATCTTCAGGAGCATTTGCAGGGGTTGGCATTTCACTCTCCTCACTTTCACTGAGAACAATAATGTTCTCTAGTCCCATAGGAAACTCTACCTGCCTTCTTTGAGGATCATTTTCCACAGGCTCCTTCTTAACCTCCATGAGTTTCTTCTGTTACACTTGAGTGGATGAAGAAGGATTGGAAGCTGCAGGTCCTTGTGTTAATGAGGCAGGAGGGGTTTTCACAGGTGTGTCTGATATGGGAGTCGATGCTTCCCTCCTGGGTGTTGAAACATCCTTGGAGGAGGGTTCTCCTGAGTGCCTTCTGAGCTCTCGAACTTTCCTGTCAAACCAGACCTTAGTCCTGACTAAGACTGGAGCAAGGATCTCAGCCAAATCATCTTTCTCCTTCCTGTTCCAATCCAAGTCCTCCAAGGGAGTGTGCTTAACCACATTGTCATACTCATATGAGTATAGATCAGAGTTGTCATCCTGGATCCCTTCAGGAACTTGATACAAACCGAGTTCTTGGATCAATTGACAGAGAGAACCTGCCATAATGCCTTCCTTCTGGCCTCAAAATCATCAACACAGTCAGCCCAATAGTCTTCTGTATCTGCCCTATGATGATAGATTATCTTGATATTCTGCTCGATGAACTTCTTCAAGTCAAAGCAAGTTCTTGGCTTGAAGAAATGAATAGTGATGGGAACCAGGGCTCTTTCAATATTCTGAGCATCTAGGGTTGTTTTACAAGTGTAATTTCCCAAAGATATGGGAAAGTGCAAACCAGAAAATCTTCTTGTCTCTGCAAGTTCTATGTAATTTGTTCTAACTGTCTGCATACTTCTATCAAGGCCATCTTATCACTGCAGAACATGGGAAGCCTCAAAGGGGTGCTCTCATAGCCAGCAAGCCTGATATAAGAGAATTTCCTGAATTTTATGAAATAGGCACCGTAGTGCGATATCAGGTTCATGGCTTCATCAGAAAATCTTCTAGCAGTATCACCCTCGAGCAGCCTGACCACGTACATGGTGAAAGCATCATTGACCCTTCGGAAATTGCGATTGCTGGTTTCCAGAGTGAACTGCGGGTAGTAAGCATACACAGGGTCATCCTTGTGGGCATCAATGTAAGAAAAACCAAACCATTTCCTTGATGCCGCCAGAGTATACATCAGGTACGAAGTCATGTATAACTTCTTTGTTTGATGTACATTGGACAACTTCTCTGCCAAATTCATGCTGATGATCTCCGCCCAGTTGATATTTTGAGTTCCCTCACAGACCATGCTGATGAGCAGGCACATCCAGAAATGGAATTCGTTGGCAGAGGGCAAGCCCATAACCCGAGCCAGTAGGATTATAAAATATGACAATTCTTCATTGAAATCAGCCTGGAAAAGAGTTTTGGACAAACGAGATGCTCCCTTCTTAGGGTTCTTTAGCCAAGACTTCGCCACCTGCGCCTTGTATTTGTCACTGTCTTGATTGAACAGGGCCTGTGCTTGATCCCGGGAAACAACTATGGCATTATCCATCTCTGGGATCCTCAGAGCAGTGCTAATGGTGACAACATCCAGCTTGGCGATGAGTTCCCCGTGTACATTGGTGAATTCACTCGAATCAGGGTCGAAGTGAGCTCCGCACGAAAGTACTGTATCAGCACACTGCACCGAGATTGGAAAACCTCCAGCAAAAGCCAAACCGCTATCGTGAATCATCTGCGCCATTGGTGTAGGGTTTGCATCTGTCATCCTTGCCCCAAAAATCGCTGAAATCAAGATGACGAGCTTCACTGTCCCCAATATTGGGAACGGCAGATTCTAGTGGTGAGATTTGCTCTTGTCCCTGAAATTTGATCTTCATATTGATAGTAACTTGGAGGAGCAGAGACGCAAACCAGACTCGGGAAGGAAATACAGAGGAAAAGGATACACGCGCAGGTTTTTAAATTACAAGGGTTCAAGCAAAGGATAGCATGGAAGCAGTGTGAAAAATGCAAAGGGGGTTCGCTCATTATATAGCCGATTAGAAGAGAGAAAAATAATGAATGCGCATTTAATACCTACCTACCAATTTGAATAAGCATGATATTCGGGTAGAGCGGGAAAAATAAGCACGAATGGCACTTGGTTCATTTGGGACATGTGAGACGCGAATGCGTGAACCACACGGCTCGGCCGATTCGGGCGACGCGAGGAAAAGATGCACAAATTCCTTTTGGGACATGCGGGACAAAAGTGCACGAAACACGCGACTCGGCCGGATCGGGCAAAAAGGCGACAACAGGCCCGGAAGAGTTTGGGACATTTGGGACGAAAAAGTGAAGTACGCGGTTCGAGTGAATCGGCCGAAAATGGAACAACCTGCACAATTTTGAAAACTTGGGACATTTGGGACAAAAAAGTGCGAAGTACGCGGTTCGGGTGTTTCGGCCGAAAATTGAACAACTTGTCCGATTGAACTTTGGGACATTTGGGACGAAAAAAGTTGTGAAGTACGCGGTTCGGGTAATTTTGGAACAACCTGCACAATTTTACTTGGGACATTTGGGACAAAAAAATGCGAAGTGCGCGGTTCGGGGTGTTTCGGCCGAAAATTGAACAACTTGTCCGATTGAACTTTGGGACATTTGGGGACGAAAAGTTCCAACGGGCCTGAAAAAGACAAACTTCGGGGAAATTCGATCGGGGAAAATCGGGGAACGGAGCGCCCTTTTGAACTTGGGACACACGGGACAAAAATGTCCGACAGGCCCGAAAAACACACAAAATGACCCAAAAACGCAGATTTTCTCAATTCCTCGACCTTTAAACATTTTCAGTACATCAGAGAAGAAACTTAAACTCAAAATTTTGAATTTTCACTTTCTTAAGAGCGGGGAATTTTGAGTGGACAACAGCTGGCTCCTTCTGGGGATGACTTGGCATAAATTTAAGGAATGAGACAAGGCAAGAACTTAGACAAACTCGGGGAAGCAAACCAGTACCTTATCCATTGGGCAACGGAGTCAAAAAGCAAACCAATACAGAGGACAACACACCAAAACAAAAGGAAAGAAAAACAAAAACGCTGTACAGAATATACAAAGGACTCCCTAATCACCTATGACTTGAACAACTTGAGGTACTGCCCACTATAAGGAAGTGGGAGAGGAGAACCATCCATGTAATCAAGATAAAAGGAATTCTTACCAGCAAAGTGTCTGATCTTGAAAGGTCTGAGCCAAAGGGAATCGAACTTGCCATGGCTGCCACGAGGTTCATGCCTTTTATCCCATAACAACATAGTGTCTCCAACTTGGAAATCTCTGAACCTAGCTTTCTTATCAAACAAGACCTTTACCTTCTACTGGTGAACAGATATCCTATCAGCAACCTCCAATCTTTCCTCATTCAGTTTGTGAAGGTACATAATTCTCTTATCCAAAGCATCACTGAAACTAGTATCTTCAATGGCCTTCATTAGATGCAAGGCTGGCAGCTCCACTGTTACTGGCAATTGAGCTTCTACTCCATATACCACTTGAAAAGGAGACATTCCAATAGCTCTCTTTGGTGTGATCCTGTCTGCCCAAAGAGCATCATAGAGCTTCTTGTGCCAGTTTCGTTGAGACTCATTGACTAATTTCCTTATAATGGTCACCAAATTTTTATTAGTGGATTCTGCTTGCCCATTTCCCTGAGGATAGTAATCTGAAGAGTGAGCCAAAGAAATGCCATACCCATAGAAAAAATCCATTATCTCAGTTGAAGAGAAATTCGAAGCATTATCTGTTACAATCTTGTTAGGTACACCATACCTTACCAAGATGTTCTCTTTGATGAAGTTGCACACCACTTCAGAAGTAGTACTCTTTACTGGAATAGCTTCTACCCATTTGGTGAAATAATCCGTGGCAGTTAATACATGAGTATGACCAGCACTAGAAGCAGGATTAAGTGTTCCAATGAAGTCCAAACCCCACTGTTGAAAAGGCTCTTCAATCACAACTGGCTTGAGAGGCAAAGAGGCCAATTTGGGTCTTCCCACGAAAGTCTGACAAGCCTCACATTTATCAACCCACTTGGATGCATCTCTGAACAAGGTAGGCCAGTAATATCCTCCACGAAGTATCTTATGAGCAGTGACCATTGATGAATAGTGCCCTCCACATGCCTGATCATGAAAAGCTGAGAGCAACTTTCTTCTGCTGTTCCTTGTCCACACATTTCAAAAATCTCCCATCTAACCCACGTTTGAACAAGGCGTTTTCCCACAACACATATTGCACTGACCTCAAATTTAACAGTCCTCTTTTCTTTGGCAGTTAAATGAGAGGGGCATTCTCCATAGGTGAGAAAATGAGCGATATCAGCATACCATTCATCAACTGAGCTAAGAAACAGAACGGTAGGAAGATCAACTTTGTTCTCCAGTAATTCATGTTTAGCTCCTTCAGCAATGAGCTCACAAAGACCTTTTCCACGAACCAGCTTGGTCGGTTTTGATGTCAATGTCATATTCTTGGACCTTAGCAACCCAGTTCCCTCTCTTGGATCCAAATTCTTGTTGTGTGAGAATTGACTTAATAGTTGTATCTGGAACCAACACCATGGAATGAGAATTGAGGATGTAAAAATGAAACTGCTTAACAGCTTTGACCACTGCAAAAGCATGTTTTTCCATCATGGTGTATTTTAACTCATGATCTTTTAGAATATAGCTCATGAACACAATTGGGAGTTCATGCTCATTAGAATCTTCTTGAGTCAAAACAGCAGCCAAGGTATTATCTGTGGCATAGCAATAGATAATAAAATCTTTGCTGAAATCAGGACAGGCTAAAACAGGAGTTTTAGCAATAGCTCTTTTAATACCTTCAAAGGATTCCTTTCCTTCAGAAGACCAACCAAACGTTTGTTTCCCTTTCATCATCTGAGAAATATTCAAAGTTAACTCTGCAAAATCAGGGATGAACCTTCTTAAAAAATTGATCTTACCAAAGAAAGAGTGCACGCCCTTTTTGCTGGTTGGGAGAGGAATTTGCTGGATAGCTTGTACTCGCTCAGGATCAATCTTAATACCATCTTTGGAGACAATGTGCCCTAATAATTTTCCCTCTGTGACACAAAAGACAGATTTTTTAGGATTCAAAGAAATCCCATGTTCTCTGCATCTCAGCAGAACTGTCTCCAGGTGGTCAAAATGATCCGCCCTTGTTTTAGAAAACACTGTCAAGTCATCAAGGTATATGACAATACACTTCCCTTTCAAACTTCCAAAAGCCAGATCCATAGCTCTTTGAAAAGTGGCACCAAGCATTAATGAGCCCAAAAGGCATTCTCTTGTAAGCAAAGGTACCCCAAGGAGTAGTGAAAGTTGTTTTGTGTTGATCTGCAGTATCAACCTCTACCTGATTATATCCCGAGAATCCATCAAGCATAGATAACATTTCAGATCTTGTTACTGCTTGCAAGACCTGATCCATCACAGGCAAAGGATAATTATCTTTCAAGGGAAGCCTGATTCAGATTCCTGAAATCAACACAGATGCGGATCTCACCATTTTTCTTCCTAACATGCACAATATTTGCAATCCATGTTGAATGGTGAATGGGAAAAATGATTTTAGCCTTCAACAACTTCTGTATTTCCTGAAAGATGGTGTCAGCTATTTTGGGGTTGTATTGCCTCTGTTTCTGCTTAAAAGGCTTAATTCTAGGCTTGAGTGGAATAAAATGTTACATATCTTTTGGTTTGAAAGCTTTTAAATCTTCATAAGAGTAAGCAAGAACATCCTTATACCTCTTTAAAAGATCAATTGCTTTCTTCCTTTCATTTGCTGTACAACATTTTCCAATGTTCACGAGCTTAGGGTCAGTAGAACTCCCAATATTAATTTTTTCATGCTCAGCTAATTGCTGAGGTCCAGTGGAAGCTCTAGATTTCACATACCTGTCATGTTTATCAAATAGTTCCTCCAAACTCACCAATCCTTTAGGAATCTTGTTTCCTTTGAGTTTGATGCACCCATCTTGATCCTTTTCTTCTCCTTCGGGTGACTGCTTCATCAAAGGACACACTTTCACGAGGCAGGTTATCACTTCCTTCAAAATACAGTTGTTCAAAATTACCCTTGAGTTCAAGGAAAGAAAGCAAGTGTTGATCATCATTGAAAACTTGCCAGTTATTGGTATTACCAGGTACACTAGGTCGATGGACCATCTCAATGGTGAAATTATCCTGAGAGAATTCAGGATGAGGAATCAATAGTGACCCTGAGACTGCTAGTGAATCAGCCCTGCTGTTCTTCTCTTTAGGAATTGCTTCGATGGAGAAAGCATCAAGAAATTCAATGGAATCCCAAACCTGATTCCGGTAATGTTTCAACCTTCCATTTTTTACCTGAAAAAGGCTTCTAACTTGCTTTACAATCAATTCTGCATCACCACGAGCCAGAAGATTCTTTACACCTTGTTCTTTGGCCACTTGCAGTCCAAGAATGAGAGCCTCATACTCTGTTGTATTATTAGTATTTTCGAACTGCAACTTGAATGAAAAAGGATGTAGGCTTCCTTCAGGTGACACCAGTAGGACACCAGCTCCAGAACCAGCTGAGGAAGCAACTTCCATCAAACTCTAAAATCCAAACACCATTAGGATCTTTAGGTGACACTTTGGGGAGTTGAATTTCATCAAGAGACATAATCATGTAGTTACCATGCCCCATATGCTCATAGAGTATTTGTGCTTTAGGATCATCCGTTTTGTGTATAATATACTCAGACTGCTTCTTAGGTAGCAACTTCTTCATTTGTCCATTAACAAGTACGAGTGCATGTGACCAATCCATTTGAATTTCTCCACCCACATCCTTACAGAAATTCCTACTTAGCAACATCCCGTATGAAGGAGGAATATCTGCTACTAAGATGGTGGCCAAAACTTTCTTCTCAGGTAAAGCAGCAAAAGCCACTTGTGCATCTTTAATTCTTCCAACCAGGGGTACTTCTTTACTCTCCATAGAGTAACAAGATCCATAAGTGCGTGTGAGGGTCAAGCCTAAGGCATGAGCTACTTTAGCAGGCATCACATTGTCTGAGGCTCCTGAGTCAATGACACAATTACTGAGCCTATGGCCAGCTATAAGAAGTGTTACATAAAATGGTTTAATTTTGTCATTGGGCGAGGTGACAGCAGCTACCAGACTAGGCTGTGGTGTAGAAGAAGGAGTGGGTAAAAGGCCTTTAGATGTGGTTTTAGAATCGGAATTAACAAATTGAATCATCTTAGCAAAAGCTTTGGGATGGGTTTGATAATACACAGCTTCTGATATTTGAACCTTAGTCTTTTTCAGATGATCAATAATATCAAAAGACCCTGAAGTGGACGGGCCATCATCATTTGAGATCCTAGGTCTATCAACTTTAGGGGAAAAATAAGTAACCTTAATAGCAGGATTGACAGGACTCACCTTTGGTGTAGATGAAGTGGGGATAGGAGATCCTCTTTTTGTAATTATGGGGATAGTTGTCGGCTGCTCCTTAGATTTCTTGGGGGGATGCGTCACTTTCTCCCTCTGATTTGTCTACTCTCGAGTCATGACAACGAATGATTCACTATTCATGTCTGCTACTACTTCATCATAATCATCTCCATCATCAATGCCCTCAGTGGTGAAGAAATTAACTCGAGATTCTTCAAGTTCATCTGTTTCATCATCAACTTCTTCCACAAACTCCTCGTAAGCTTCATTATCCTCATCATCATCTGGCTCTTCAACTTCACAGGTAGCATTGACAGGAATTTTAACAGGAGGTCCTTCAAGTGCCAATCTTGTTTGGGAAGCAAGCAAACGATTTCTAGGCTGAAAATTTCTCCTTGGAACGTCTACATAGGGAGCATGCTGAGCCAATTGTTTCTTTATAGCAATGAGATCATTTGCAAGTTTTTGAACTAATGGATCAATATTAGGTCCAGGAGTGGAAGAGGAGGAAGCAGCAGACTTAGATTTGGAAGGGTCTCTTCTCAACTTCCCTGACATGATCAAATCATCCTCAACACTAACAGCAAGAGTTTGATCCTCAACCAATGTTGCGAGATTAGCCCTTCTCATCGCATAACTAAGTTCAAGAGATTGAGCATTTAGGAAGAAACATTTTTGGATTTGATCAACAGGTCAAGTATTTACCGGAATTTTATTAATTAGCTTGTTGAATCGGGCCACAAATTCTCTCATGGGCTCTGGTGAATCTTTCTTTATCTGAGAGATTTGAGCTAGTAAAGCATGCACATCTTCTGCTGGCTTGAAACAGCTTTCAAACTTAGTTCTCATTGTGTCCCAGTCGGTGATAGTGCCAGCCAGAAGGTGATAGAACCAATTAGCAGCATTATCTTGTAAAGTCTTAACGAACAGTCTCACGGAGACGTCTTCATGTTCAAATCCCAGAACTCCACATGCAACTATGAAGGCTGCGATGTGTTCATCAAGATGCACTTTGCCATCACCTTTGAATTTAGGAAAGTTCTTCCGGTTACCTCTGGGTAACTCATGCAAAGGTTGAGGAAGAGCAAGGGGCCTGACACGATGACCCCAGGGCAATGGTGCAGCCATCCTTGGAAAAATGGCTTGGAGAGGAACTGCAACACCAGCAAGAATCAAAGCTCAAAGATTAGGACTAGCTGGCTCTGAAGGAATACCACCCGTAGGAATTCTATCTTGAACAGGTGGAGTGCTTATTGAACGTGTCCTTCTGTTTCTTGTTAAAGGGGAAGGAAAACCCTGTTGCTCCAAAAGTTGAAACTGAGAATCTTTAATACCAAGGGCCCTTCTCCCTCGAGTAAAACGTGGAGTCGCCAGATCAAAGGATGATCAAAAATTACAGAAATGGAATATGATTTTCCCCAGCGGAGTCGCCAAAAACTGTTGGTCGTCAAATAGGACTTTACGAAGAGCAACAGTCAGGGGACAAGAAGTTCCTCCTCTTTAATGGGAGAGGTTCCCTTATTCAGAAACGAACCTATTTACAAATACACAAAACATGATTTTCTGGTTAAACTTGGATATTACGAAAGTGTTTTCTATAAAGATCATCAATTACAAAAGGACTGAGGAATGAGAATACAGAAATGAGCAGAAAGGCAACATGCAGAATTATAGATAACAGAGTAATTCTTTATGTATGCGAAGTTACAGTGAATTGAAACAAGATCATTTGTATCAGTATAAATAAGATGGAATTTAAAGACACAAAGTTCCGTAAATAACATCTGCCAGAACACAAAGTTTTACAGATTCATTACTCAAGGAAGTTCCTTCTTGGTTATACAAGATCACCATGCTTGCAAAGTTGGAGAGTATGCAATCAGAAAGACTAACAAACTAGAGACAAATGATCTTTACAAAAATTAAATGAAAGCTTGGGGATAACAAGAGATCAGATAGACAAAGAATGGAAAGCCCTTCTGTATTGATTTCTTTATGATCTATTTGCACTTTCTGAAAATAAACCAAGTTCTTCCTCCCTTGAAAATGGCGTAGAGAGGCCATTATATAGCTTACAAATCAGTTACTCTTCGTAACCGCTTCTTTTAACTAAAGATTAGTTAAGGACTGCCAATTGCAATACCTCAACTTATTAAAAAGAAAACGGAAAAAGAATGGGAAGAAGAAGAAAAGAATAAGGAGAAGAAGACAGGTGGTCAGTTACTGGGAGGGACTCACTGACTTCAAAATCCACTGCCTGAATCTCTTCAATGCCTCAGCTATGTCTCTGCCATGAGGGAATGATGTGTTGGCTGTAGAATGACCCCAAAATCTGAGACACTTCTCCATTTCTTTATCAAACTCGACATGAGTATGATAATCTTTATTTGCTTCTTCAATGGCAAATTGAAGAGAGCAGATCTCTTTCATTTTCTCTTTGGAGATGGAGCTTTCCTTGAATAGATTATCTTTGACAAAAGCTCTGAATTGAGCTTTGATTTCTTGCAAGGAAATGGGCACACCAGAAATTTCATCCTGAAGATGACAATGTATATCTTTGAAAGCAGAGACAACCAACGTCTTGAAAGCCTCACCTTTCTACCAGCTATTCTTCAGTTCTCCCAAAGCCTCCTCCAAGACTTTGATCTTCCACCCCACGCTGTAAACCCAGGACTTTGACAGATTATCCTTTGCATCATCAAAAACCTTACTCACCAGTAAAATGTTCTCATCTGTCTGTCCCATAAGACGGAGGTCTACTATGCAACTGCTCCAAAGTTTGAGCTCTTTATCCATGACTCCGATAGTGGAGGAGAGCTTCTGTTGCAAATTGTTCACCTTCCCGTGGAGTTTGAAAGCTTCATCAATGAAGTTCAATCCATGCAACAAGCATATCATCCACCATGGCCTCCATAGCTCTACCATAGATGGAATACTTGTGCATGTCTTTGATACTCTGTACTTCATCTTGGTTCAAAATTACAAGTGTTGGAAGAGTAGTCAATGGGGTAGGGTCCAAAACTTTGTCCCTAGACAAAAGAGACTTGATGAAACGTGTGAGAATCTGGACCTGTTCCTCCAACTGTTCAATAGTTTGCTGCCCTTTCTCTACCCTCCCAATGACTCTTGTGACTGTTTCCTGGAGGTTATGTATCTCTCATTCAGGGGTAGACTCTCCCATAGGAATTCTTGAGAGTTCTAGAGTCAGCTGCTTGCAAATCCTGTTCTAGATTTATCTACTGTAGGCTTTGCAATCTCTAGGAATTGCTGACCCTGAGCATCAGACACTATCCTGGAAGTAATTCTGGCTTTCTTGGCACGAGAAGGAGTAGTGCCTAACAAGGCTGCGACAGCATCAAATTTTGACCCTGAGCTCCGAGAGGAAGATTTCCTCTTCCTACTGTCAACAAAAGGTTGAACCCACGCAAAAGAGGAAGAGGAATCAGCAGCAGGGGCAAGAGGCAAGAGACAGAGAGCTCATGACACTCAAGGTTTGCGCAGCTGTTGATTCAAGTTGAGATGTGAGCGGGGCGCTTGAGACAATTGTGGCAGAAGAATCAATAGCACTTGGAAGTTCAGTGCTCTGGGCTTCCTTATCTTTATCCGCTGGATCTTCAGGAGCATTTGCAGGGGTTGGCATTTCACTCTCCTCACTTTCACTGAGAATAATAATGTTCTTTGGTCCCATAGGCAACTTCTACCTGCCTTCTTTGAGGATCATTTTCCACAGGATCCTTCTTAACCTCCATGAGTTTCTTCTGGTACACTTGAGTGGATGAAGAAGGATTGGAAGCTCCAGGTCCTTGTGTTAATGAGGCAGGAGGGGTTTTCATAGGTGTGTCTGATATGGGAGTCGATGCTTCCCTCCTGGGTGTTGAAACATCCTTGGAGGAGGGTTCTCCTAAGTTCCTTCTGAGCTCTCGAACTTTCCTGTCAAACCAGACCTTAGTTCTGACTAAGACTGGAGCAAGGATCTCAGCCAAATCATCTTTCTCCTTCCTGTTCCAATCCAAGTCCTCCAAGGGAGTGTGCTTAACCACATTGTCATACTCATATGAGTATAGATCAGAGTTGTCATCCTGGAGCCCTTCAGGAACTTGATACAAACCGAGTTCTTGGATCAATTACAGAGAGAACCTACCATAATGCCTTCTTCTGGCCTCAAAATCATCAACACAGTCAGCCCAATAGTATTCGGTATCTTCCCTATGATGATAGATTATCTTGATATTCTGCTCGATGAACTTCTTCAAGTCAAAGCAAGTTCTTGGCTTGAAGAAGTGAACAGTGATGGGAACTAGGGCTCTTTCAATATTCTGAGTGTCCAGGGCTGTTTTACAAGTGTAATTTCCCAAAGAGTTGGGAAAGTGCAAACCAGTAATCTTCTTATCTCTGCAAGTTCTGTGCAATTTGTCTAACTATCTGCATACTTCAATCAAGGCCATCTTATCACTGCAGAACATGGGAAGCCTCAAAGGGGTGCTCTCATAGCCAGCAAGCCTGATATAAGAGAATTTCCTGAATTGGATAAAATAAGCACCGTAGTGCGATATCAAATTCATGGCTTCATCAGAAAACCTTCTAGCAGTGTCACCTTCAAGCAGCCTGACCACGTACATGGTGAAAGCATCATTGACCCTTCGGAAGTTGCGATTGCTGGTTTCCAGAGTGAACTGTGGGCAGTAAGCGTATACAAGATCATCCTTGTGAGCATCAATGTAAGAAAAACCAAACCATTGCCTTGATGCTGCCAGAGTATACATCAGGTAAGAAGTCATGTATAACTTCTTTGTTTGCTGTACATTGGACAACTTCTCTGCCAAATTCATGCTGATGATCTCCCCCCAGTTGATATTTTGAGTTCCCTCACAGACCATGCTGATGAGCGGGGCACATCCAGAAGTGGAATTCGTTGGTAGAGGGAAAACCCATAACTCGAGCCAGTAGGATTATAAAATCTGACAATTCTTCATTGAAATCAGCCTGGAAAAGAGTTTTGGACAAACGAGATGCTCCCTTCTTAGGGTTCTTTAGCCAAGACTTCGCCGCCTGTGCCTTGTATTTGTCGTTGTCTTGATTGAACAGGGCCTGTGCTTGATCCCGAGAAACAACTATGGCATTATCCATCTCTAAGATCCTTAGAGCAGTGCTAATGGTGGCAGCATCCAGCTTGGCGATGAGTTCCCCGTGTACATTGGTTAATTCACTCGAATCAGGGTCGAAGTGAGCTCCGCATGAAAGTACTGTATCAGCACATTGCACCGAGATTGGGAAACCTCCAGCAAAAGCCAAACCGCTGTCATGAATCATCTGCGCCATTGGTGTAGGGTTTGCATCTGCCATCCTTGCCCAAAAATCACCGAAGTCAAGATGACGAGCTTCACTGTCCCCAATATTGGGAACGGCAGATTCAAGTGGCGAGATTTGCTCCTGTCCCTGAAATTTGATCTTCATATTGATAGTAACTCAGAGGACAGACACGCAAACCAGACTTGGGAAGGAAATACAGAGGAAAAGGATACACGCGCAGGTTTTTAAATTGTAAGGATTCGAGCAAAGGTTAGCATGGAAGCAGTGTGAAAAATGCAAACGGGGTTCGCTCATTATATAGCTGATTAGGAGAGAGAAAGACAATGAATGTGCATTTAATACGTACCTACCAATTTGAATAAGCATGATATTCGGGTAGAGCGAGAAAAATAAGCACGAATGGCACTTGGTTCATTTGGGACATGTGAGACGCGAATGCGCGAAACACGCGACTCCGACCGATTCGGGCGATGCGAGGAAAAGATGCACAAATTCCTTTTGGGACATGCGGGACAAAAGGGCGCGAAACATGCGATCGGCCGGATCGGACGAAAATGTGACAACAGGGAATATTTTAGGACATTTCGGACGAAAAAGTGTGAAGACAGGTTCAGGTGAATCGACCGAAAATGGAACAACCTGCACAATTTGACTTGGGACATTTGGGACAAAAAAATGCGAAGTGCGCGGTCCGGTATTTGGGTCGAAAATTGGTCCAATTGAACTTTGGGACATTTGGGACGTAAAAGCGTGAAGTACGCGGTTCAGGCAATTCGGCTAAAAACGGAACAACTTGCCCGATTGAACTGAAAATTGGGACACTTTGGGACATTTGGGAAGTTCCGACTGGCCCGAAAGAGACAAACTTCGGGGAAACCGGCCGATCGGGGAACAGAGCGCACTTTTGAACTTGGGACACGCAGGACAAAAATGTCTGACAGGCCCGAAAAACACACAAAATGACCCAAAAACGCAGATTTTCTCAATTTCTCGACCTTTAACATTTTCAGAACAACAGAGAAGACACTTAAAACTCAAAATTTTGAATTTTCACTTTCTTAAGAGCAGGGAATTTTGAGTGGACAACATGTATATCTATAGCATATATGATTTCTCTATTTTTGTATTTTCTGATGAACTATTCGAACGAATTTAAAGAGTAACTGTTTAATGTATCTAGAAATTGACAATTTAGAATAACAAATTAAAACAAACAAGATAACCGAGTATAGCTATTTGTCTGTGCAACTGTGAATTTATTCTAAATAATGAAATACTTGATCTAGTCTATTTGCAAGACTCTAGATCCTACCTCAGAAGTGAGGAATGAATCATAGTCTCTCAGAAACTATCAATCCCCATAACTTCCCCGGTAATATCGAAAGTAAAATTGATTGAAATAAAGTAATTGACTACTCTATTTGATATGTTTCTAATTAGAAATTTGAAAGCTAGAACCTGGATTTTGCAGAACAGTGGCGAATCCGATGGTGTGTGTGGCTATGTCCCCTAAGTGTGATCTCCTCGTTCCTTCGTGTTCACGTGGATCCAGAAAAGCGTGTAATGCTAGCATCAACAGAAGTAGATATTGGGACAAAGGCAGCTCAAGATACAGATTGAATACAATGCGAGTAGGAGAGTGATAGCGCAAGAGTACAGAGCTTGGCTTATGGAATTCCTAGCGGGATTTATTGCGACTCATGCAACATAAAACGTCCAGAACCTGAAACTATCCTGTTTGAAGAGCAAAACCTACAACTTTAATGGCTTCCTATTGAAAACAAACTATTTTACTCCAATGGATTGGATAAACTATCAATAGCATTTGCACAAGATGGATATGTGGCTTACTAACAGCAAAACAACACTAACTAAGCATGAAATGAAAGAAACTAAGAATTCTAAGTAAAATGAAAGACTAATCTATTGCAATGAGAAATTCAAAGGCAAATTTGAGGGGCATGTTGCTTGAGCACAAGCCATCTATTTATAGCATTTGGATTTACCCAAGGTAAAAACCAAATAGAACTCTTAAACTATAAACAATGGCAAAACACTATTCCATGGAACCAGAATCATTAATGCAAGCTTATGGCAGTGAGAAAAGCTGGTGAATCGTTGATTTTTACGTGAGTCGTGTTAAAAGAGCATTCTGGAAAATGCATAAAGGACCGCCGCCCTGAGCAGGGCAGCGGTTATAGGACCGTCGCCCTGCTTAGGGCGGCGGTCACGAGACCGCCGCAAAGGCGGGGCGGCGGTTTCGTAATTGAAGAGCAAAAGGCCAAGAAAAGAGGGAAAAGAGAAAAACAAAGCACGTGGGGGCTAAGCGAGACATGCGGGATGTTAACGCACACTTGGAGAGATTTTATGGATCCCGAACATCTTGCGAGGAGACCTTTATCATCATTGGGGTACGTGTTACATTGTTCCGACAGTGCAATACCCTACAATTTTGGGTACGTACAGTATCTTCTCGAGCTACTCGATGAGCTAAAATTTAGCTCGTCTTCGCCTTCAACTACCTACCAAATTTTTTCCCGAACCTTAGGATATTTAAATTTCTTATAATTTCTCAAATTAAAGGACTAAGAGGAAACGTGAAAAATATCAAGGAGTCTGTGATTGAAATTTGGGTCGCTTTTTCTCATTTCCGCAAATGTGTGAATGCAGGGCCCACTTTTCTTCCCTTTTAAGTTGACTTTAAGGGTCAATACCCAGATGGCGAAAAAAATTCCTCAATTGATTTTGAACTCCCGAGATGTTCCCGAATGCTCCTGAAATCCTTTTTTTTCATTGTAACCAAAATATGTCTATGTGGGCCCCATCTGGTGCTCGGGTTGAGTACTCCAGGTTTTCCATTTAACCCAGAGGGGGGCAAAATGGATAACAATTTTTGCAAATCACAGGGACATCTACCTTCTAAATGTTCATGGATTAGTAGACTGATGCCTCCATTGGGCACGGGGTCACAACTGATAGCCTGCAATTGATCCAATCGTCTGAATTTTCCTCTAAAAAACCGCTCAAAACACTACTGAACCCAAAGCTTAACCACTGATCGCACTCCTAATTTTTATAAGAAAATTTTGGAGTTAAAATTTTGAGAGTGGAAAAAAATTCGAACCTAGAAGTTTCACCCTTTTCCTTTTATGACCCTGATCTAATGATTGCTCATTGTGCATGACACATTGCAAAGTTTAGATTAAAACTTTTACTGAGTTGGGACATCATGGAACTCTATTAAATTTGATTGTCTCTTCTCCTGAATAACTGCTCTCGACACTATTTAAGATTGAAGCTTGTCTACAAATCCTCAAGATATTTAACTAGAATACACTCAAAAAGGATTTGGGGATGATCTTCTTCTTCCAATCACGGGGAAACTTTGAATGATTAGGGGCTGCTCTTGAAACTTAGACTTGTTTTTGTTATGAAACCCACTACTTGTAATGCAACAACTACCATTAGGGCTGATTTTATGAGCTTACAAGGGTGCTAGAAGCTCAACTGTGATAATCTAAAGGACCAAGAGAATGAAAACTATTAAAACATTTCCCTTATCAAATTTAGTTGCTCTGCATTTGAAATGATTTGAATATTACAATTGTTTCCTATAGCTATGAGATTCTTCTTTGTATCATTGCTTGTGGGAGGAGTGTTGAAACATGGTGCACTGTGTTGGAGAAAACACGAACACAACTATGTACAAAATGACAAATCATGCATGCTCAAATGATACATGCAGAGTGTGCATAACACTTGTTAGGCAAAAATAAAACCTACTCCTACCCTATGTTAACCAGAGAAAGAGGAGACTTCAAACAAAACCTGACACCAGTAGGGAAAAGTAGCTTCTGCTTCTCAAAATTTGTAGCCATGCAGATGATTTAAAACTATACATGGCTATGTATATGAGTCAAAAACTGTCATAGCAGCAATTTCCCACCCACATCATCAAGGTACCAACCCGAAAGAAGACAAATACCTCCTCGGAATGATGTACATGGGGCTCTTGGAGGTTTTGCAGCTGATGTGGCTGATCCTTGGTACTATGAGAGTCATCCTCATGTTCAGAGATGAACATGGATGGTTGTGGCTCCTCTTATTTTAGCTCCAACAAAGCTAGATATCTGATGGGGCATGGTCTAGTCTATCTTATATGCCTGCTATTATGAGCTCTTATCTCAATAAGAAAGTCTTGATGCAAACTTTCCTGGAAAAGGTGACTGTGTGTAAGTGAATTTTCTTCTTTTTACACATTTAAAGACAACCAATGTGCCACCTTAGTGAATGGTATAAATATGGTAATGAAGTCTCCATGTTTTTTCCCTTCTTCGGAAACATGGGACCCCTCCTCAACATGCAATGTATTGTGATTGCTTGAAGCATCTAAAGGGAACTATTGATGACTCGCTACAAGTAGTTGAATGTTGCTGCCCACTTGGGAATTCCTCCTCCTTGTCCATCATGGAGCTTGGAAGATTCAATTCCTCCAATCTTGGATCAAGATGACTCTTGTGAGAGATAGGTTTTTCTTGCGTAATCTCCTCTTTGGCAGTAGGCTCCTAGTGTTGGAAAGTGAATGATGGGGGAGAAAAATTAACGAGTTCCATAGGTTCTTCCCCTTTAAAACATTCCTCCAAATCTAAAAAATAATTATCTTCTTCATTATCCTCATATGCCAAGAGTTCAATCTCCTCCATGATGTCTTCTGAATTTGCAATTTGCTCATTATGGCATTCTTCATCTTGAAACTTGAAATTTGACAGTTTAAATTCCTCTCCGAAACTAAAATTTAGAGAGGTTGAAATCGGAGAAGGGTTGGAAACCTCCTATGTAGCCTACTCTACATTTGAGACCTTTGAAACTGCTTCGTTCTCCTCTTTATCATGGATCTCCTCTTCTTTCAGATTCGGAGCTACTTTTCTCTCTTCCTCTGCTGATTTTGCAGCTTTCAGTTGATCAACAATCTCCAAAAATAGAGTGCCCTCATGGAAACTGCACTCGTAACACACAGAGTGTTGATCATCATCCTCATGTTTTTATGCTTCGGTTGCAACCTCCACTTTCACTAATTTCTATTTCTTTGTTATTGTTGCAGACTCGGTTTTCACCACCTGTTCTCCAACGTTGACCTCCTCCAAAGGTTTAACCAACAATGGGATATTATTAATCCTGAATCTTAGGGCCAAGCTCACCAATTTTTTCATCATTTCTTCTTTTCTTGCCTCTGCTTCTTGCTGCTCCCCTTAACTAGTTTTTTGAGTTTCTTCCGGACATGGACTTGGGAATGCAAGAGGAGGGGTAGGTTGGGATTCGATAGATTTTTCCATTGCTTGTGGGGGTAGAGGGGAAGTTTTGCATTGTGTCCTCATGGAGGATTTTTGGGATCAGAGTGGGAAAAGGTGGAAAATTCCAGATGGGTGGGAAGAGTGAAAGATAAAGAAGTGGGTTCTACAATGGGGGCAGCAAATGTGAAACATGGGAACTGATTTTGGGGTTGAAATGGCATTGATTGGGGAATGGGGAAAGGACTATAAGATGGCAATGCTAAATTTTCCCATTGAATTGCATCATATTAAATGTCGTTAATCCATTCTTCAAGTCGGGGAAACATTTCAATCATGTAGCCAAGTTTCTCTCGCATGATAAAATGTCTTTGACTAGGGTCTTCTGATGGACAAGGGATCATGAATCCAATCCTGAATGATTTCTCTTGATGTGTAGCCTGGGCCTGCATCATACATGCCTCCAATATGTTGATCTTTAGCTATAACTCAATATCTCCCGGTAAAGGATGACCTCCATAATCTGCATAGTTTGGTGAATAGCCAAACCGATCTGTGTCCTACTCATAGGAGTAGGCATACTTCTGATTTTCGTCATAGTGGTGATATAGAGGGGTTGTGTAGTAACCAGGCAATGAACCTTACAAATATAGAGGAGGGTTAAATTTATGGAGTTGTTGCCTAAGATGTGAATCCCACGATGTAAATGAAGCCATGATTGCACGACTTAATGGGATGGAAGAAAATAAAAGAGATGGAAAGGAAAAATGGTTGGAAATGGGTGGAAAGAGATGATCTACAACTCAGGGAAGATGGGTTTTTTTCTAGATGGATTCGTCATTTGTGCTTTGCATGTGCCTCCAAAGGTTGTGATTCCACCAAGAGTATAACGAAACTTGGTGGAATGAAATGAACACCTGTATTCACACCTTAAAGGGATAAAAAATGGTTGTGGAAGTTGAATTGGGTAAGCTGCAATTGATCTTTGAAATATGAAATTTTGGAACCTGGATCCTGCACAAAACCTCTGAAATTCCGAAGTAGGAAAACCCTGAAATTCTGAAACGCTTACAATCTATGAAATCCAAAGAGTCTAAAGTCTGAAACTTGAAAACCTACAAAGTTCCAAAATTCTGAAATTCAAAATTCCAAAAACCTAAAATTTGACAAAGTCCAAAATATTATCCAAAATTCTGAAACCCCAAAATTATGAAATGTAAGAAATTCCAAAATGTCAAATTTTGAAAAAGTCTGAAATTATGAAATTTCAAATTTTTGATTTTTTAAGAAGACCCTTTTGATCTTCAACCCTCGATGTGTCATCTATGAAATTTTGAGCCCATTTTGCACATGTGAAACCCTTAAAAATGATTTCAAAACTTTAACACTGCAGTGAAAACCCTGAAATTTGAAATATGTAGCTTTCAAAATCCGAAGTGTGATGGAACCTCCGAAATTGACTAGTTCTTGAACTTGGCTTCAATGTGACTCAAATCTACAATGGAACAACTAAAATTGAAACCTTGACTTCAATGTTCTCCCACTAGGTGTGCCAAAACTGCTTATGCAGAATAACAACACCCCTCGAAAGGCTTGATTATGAATGGGGCATTTAGCGTGATTGCACAACATGGGGTTATCCCTCAAGCTGTGGGACTTATGAAACTAGAGATAACCCTCCGGAGAAGTCCGGTTCCTGCTCTTAAACCTACTTTCCACAACTACTCCAAAGTGTAGAGAATGGATAATTTAACCCTACTCTAATGATTTTCCAAGGGGACAAGGAGAGAGATTGCATGAAATAGACCCTACACTAAGAGTGGTGATACACCAAGAAAAGGAGATGTTAGAAAATTTCCCAACCTACAAAATAATGAAGGAATGAATCTAGAGAGGGTGGCCTTGCACCACAGACTAGATCACGCTCAATGTATTATGGGGAGGATAGACAACAATATCACAAACCATGATGCAAACATTCACCATTCCAAGAATAAACACAACCAAAAAACCTACAATGAACATGAAATATACACAACCACCTATTTAATAATGAGAGGTAAGAAGAAACAACAAACCATGAAAGGATAGAGAATTAACAAAAGCATGATTTTATTGCTCCATTAAATTTTACAAAGTACATTGTCCAGTAGGGGAAGGCATGAAGCCATTACAGTGTTTTGGAGGAAGGATTGAAGCCCCATATCTGAAAATACTAGGGGTGCATGGGGAAGAAAATGACTAACTCATTGTTTGTTGCAATCCGTTTAAATTTTATAGAAGAAATTTTAGAGGAGGGAGAGAGAAGAAACCCGAAATCTTCCTCAACCACCCCCAAAATTCATCATTGCCCTTGCAACAAGGATGGGAAAACCTGTAAAACCCATATCTTCCTATATCATACCTTGTTGGAGAAGAAAGCATGCCCATACCCTCATTAACAAAACCTCCACCTACCCTTCACTTTTAACTGTTCCAAAATTTTGGAAATCCAGAACCTCTGAAATTCACCATGTAATGATACCATGTTGTAGATCATCTCTCCATGATTCCAAGGACTGGTTTTTTGTGAACAATTTACCCAAATGTAACATGAATTTTGAAGTATGTCTATTAATTTAGCATGTGAAAAATAACATAAATTAATCTATTCAACACAAAGAAATATAATTCCTTAAAGTGGATCCACTTTAGTCATGTATCTCAATATTCAAAAATGTTATTCAAATTAATAATACCACTAAATACATATTCTATCTAATTCCACCTTACTATTATACTTCTACTCCATCATACACATATTCTATTCTACATTCTCTACTCACACTAGCGTATACACACACTCATAATTTCTCCTTATTATGTCCTATTTACTCTATCTTCTCTCATATTTTAACAAAATATGAACCCATTATAGAGAGTTACAAGTGGTGTCCACATATAATACATACAAATTAATATTCATCTCAAGCCAAAAAGCATTATCTAGAGTTCAATGGGTTCATCCAATGTTGTATGGATTTCCCCAACCCATGATATATTTGAAGCTTCTATGGACAATATCTTTAGATTTAGCTCAATGAAGATCCCTTCCAACAACATATCCCAACAACATTCTTATATATTTATATGTTTTCAGTGAGGGTAGTGTCACAAGAATGGAGGTTTTTAGTAGATATATCAATAATCCTTCTTTTTATATAATGTGGCCTATTAATGTTCCAAATTGTGTAAGAAATAACATTTCTTAATATTTAGTGTAATATGCAGCATGTGGCATCTTTCAAACATCAATATTCATACTTACATGTGGTATTTCAACAATCCAAATGCCATCTAGTCATCTATGTATACTTCTATAAAACCATGAATAAAATATTTGAATGTATTCACCATAATCATACTAAAAAATTAGAGCATTCTTCAATCTAACGTACATTACTGTATACATTAAAAAACCCCACTCAGTTGTAAATTATTATTTAGGATGATATTATGAGGCAATCCTTTCTTTGTGGTAACATGAGAATTCATAATTAAATGAATAAGCCTCCCTCCTAGCCACAGTCTTCAAGAATTCTTCTATGAAAAGAGTGAGAAAGGTGTCACATGCATATGCTTTATATAATTCCCTATAGTCAACACCTATCTTGATTTCACCACTTTTATTATTTTGTATTACCATTGGAATAATCCACTCTGATTCCTCCATAGGATGAAATATACCACTACTTTTGATTTTATCTAGTCCAACCTTTACTTTTAATTTCACATTCGGGTTAAGTAGACATGGTATTTTCTTGACTAGTTTTATTTTGTCATCAATATGTATTTTTTAGTTCTTATTTCTTCCTTTATTATGAGGAGGCCATAAAACCTTTTTGGAGACAAATCTCCATACTCTTTCAACAGTTCTACAATTTTGAGGACCTTAAGTTCCCCCTAATAAAATACAATATTTGCAAATTACCGCTCCCCTCATTTTATAATGTTTTCTTACGTTATCTTAAGTGGTTCATAAAAATATTTAATTTAATTTGTATTTATTTCTATTAAATTATCTACCTGAAATTTTATGTTTTGTGGATGGAGCTCTTTTTTTAAGTCATGTGGTATTTTGTCATCGCTACATAAGTACATCGGCTCCTTCTCTCTATGTATACATCATATTACTTCCCAATTAGATGTGGTGAAAGTATCTTTCCTTTTTCAATATTTGGGAAAAAAATCAATGACATCAACAACCACCATTAAAAGGAACATTTTCATCTTATAAGATCATGAAAATTTCTCTTATCAAGGCCCCAAAATTACCTCCAAAATTCACCCTATGATGATCCCATGTTGTAGATCATCTCTCCATGATTCCAAGGACTAGTTTTTTGTGAAAAGTGGGCAATCGATGCCCAAGATATGTCATTTCAGGTTTTTGGGTAGTTTGCAAATTTCAGGATTTCAAAACCTTTGAAAAAAAAAATTTCTTTTCTTCATTATGCAGGTTTCATTCTCGTCTTTCCATTTACTATATTTGCGTGAGGAATGGATAGCCTGAGCTCAAGTTATAGCTCCCTGAGTAAAAGGGGTTTTTGTGCATATGGGTCTGTGTAATGTCTTCATTGACGAGCCAGCTAACTGAGCTGCTCAGTGAACTCTACATTTGATCTCCCATTGTTATCATGGTGGGTTACACATTTTCACTGCTTCGACCTTCTTAACCCCCGAAAAATGGCACATGCTTCACTGACTTGGCGAGTTGGTACCCACTTTTACCCATCTCCATTTTGCATTGGCAGGCTTATTATTTACGCTAACTGAGTCATCCTCCATCTCCATCCTACGTTGGCTTTTCGAGTCTTGAATGGTTCATCATACTTTCGAAAATGTCTCCCTAACTCCTTGACTAGCGCCCAAAGTCAACTCCCAAGATACCGCCTTGCATTGAACGCGGGCTTCACACTGAGTACATCCACGTGTCTCAGTAGCCACCCCACCAACCTCCTTAACGTTTCCAATGAATTCTTCCACCAACCCCACCACATTGACTTGGTCTTCGAGCTCCCACCGGTTAAGACATCTACCCACCTTTGAAGATTCAGGATTTCCCTTTCGGAGTCAGTGACACTATTCACCCCACCAAGCTCCAGAATTATCTGAACCTCCGAAACTCTGAACTCTAAAATTCAGAGTTCGGGTTTTATAATTTTATAAATGTTTCAAGTGCATTGTTCACCATTTTCGTGAAAATATCTGAATTTCTGAAATTCTAAACTCTAAAATTCAGAGTTTGGAATTCGGATTCCAACCACTACCTCGAGCCTAATTCATTCACAATTCTCAAACTTTGAAACACTCCTCCAAAAATTCCTTGGACTTGGCTCACCCCACAACGAGATACTTCACCTAGTAATCTAGACTCCTTCATTCTTCCATCCTGCCGGTGTGAGTGAGTTCCCCATCTTGATCCCATGAGTTCCCCATTTACCATGTGACAGTGTTATATGCTTAGCTCGCCCATCAAGTTGTCCCAATTCTTCACCACCACGTTCATTCATTGCCGACCCAACTCGGCTTCCACGTGACCTGCCTTGGTGACCTACTCTCCTTGCCAAGTTGGCTCAACTTTTCATTTTCTCCCATCGGTCCTTTGATCTACCCATCTACGTGGGCTTAGTCATAGCTCACCAAGCCATCCAAGAGCCTTCACTTGCATTTATCTTAGCCATCGAGCTTCTCGGTCTCGTCTCCAACTCTTGAGCTCTCACATGGGCTCCCCAAGCCGTCTTGTTGCTACACTGAGCCCATATTAACTCAAATCGCCTCCACCTTTCCTTTTGCAACTTGACCCATTGTGCCATTGGCCTTTTGATCTCATTCCATTATGGAATTCTCTGCATTGCTCCACCCACGAGGTCGTCTCGCTCATTCTTTATTGTGTCGTCACTCAAGCCCTTAGTGAGATCTGAACTTACCCAACGTCATGGGCCTCCACATAACACCTCACTGCCACAACTCGAGCCTACCATGGTGAGCCAATTTTGTATTGTGAGCTCGGCTCGCTTGGCCTAGGACCTCCGTCGAGCCTTCCAAACTCAAACCACATGTTTCCAATTCCGTCAATTCTCCTACCCATCTATTCAACCTCTCCATCCATGTCATCGAGTTTGACATGCCTCTAACTCAAGCCTCGCGGGTTACTTTCAAAATAGCTCAATGAGCCTCCTTTGCAACTTAGCAAGCTAAAATTTAGCTTGTCTCCACCCTTCAGCTACCTATCATTTTTTTGCTCGAACCTTAAGATCTTTGAATTTGTTCAAATTTATCAAATTAAAGGACCAAGAGGAAACATGCAAAACATCAAGGAGTCTGTGATTGCAAATCGGGTCATTTTTGTTCATTTCCCTGAACGTGGGCTTGCGGGGCCCAATATTCTTCCCTTTTAAGTTGACCTTAAGGGTCAAAACCCAGAAGAGGAAAAAATTCCACAATTGATTTTCAACTACTGAGATTCTCCCAAATGCTCCTGAAATGCTTGATTTTTCCTTGTAACCCATATTTTTCTATGGGCCCCTTCTGGTGCTTAGGTCCAGTACTCCATGTTGTCCATTTTTCCCAGGGGGAATGGATAAGAGATGTATTACACCATCTTTGATTACATTTTTTACTAATGCAATGATACTTTTTTCTAGCAGGTACGAGTAAGCATGTGGGATATCATTTTACATCTCCCAATTGAGAATCCAACCAAGGGTCTATTTATATGCAATGATTTACATTGGAAAAATTTTCCTGACATCACTGGAGATGATATATGGGTTGTTTGGATTGAGATTGATAGAGTGGATGACTTCATGAAAGGAGAATCAAATAGAAAGTTGTACCCAACCAAATTTCATATTTCCCATCTGAAAAAAATTCCATCACCTATTCTCAGAAAGAAGAAAAGAATCAATAGCAGTTTGGAATATGTGATGTGTGTGGGCTCTCATTTTCAATATTTTGTATATGGATGCTTTTTTATTTTTTGTTTTAGTGTGAATGTGCTAATAAGTTTCATATTAATGTGTAGATATTGGTGTTCATATGGGCTCGAGGACAACCAAAAAATTTATGCCTTGCCACAAGACAAGTCCTTATTTCCGAAGAAGGTAAAAGGCAGCCGACCAGGCTGAAATCATATTAGATGTGGTTATCAATGTAATTTACCCACTCATCGAATGGTAAATAGACCTAATCAAATATTTCTCACCTACAATCATGTAGAACATGTTGATATTGAAGGAAATCATTGCCATGGTCAGGAATATGAAATGTTAAAAGGGAAAAAATGTTTTTTCACCCATTTTATTAGCCCACAGCTTAATGAGTGGATTCATAAGTTTCTTTTGTTAGGAATGTCTTCTGATGCTACCACCTTAAGCACCATGATATGGTGGATGAGAAGCCGACAATGTTGAATGATGAAACAATACGGGATGATTACCTAAGCATGGATGCCATATTTAATAGAGAACGTCGAATTAAGGAGTTGAAATATGTGTTTAACCTCAATGATGTAGAAGTAGTTTTTCTATCAGGAATATAATAATGAAGGTATTGATGAGGATTGGAAAATATCATTCATATTAGGCATCCAACTCCCACTTCAATTGGATTGGTTGTTGAGATATGGAAATTATAATTTAGTGGCCATGGATTCAACATTTGGAACAAATGGAATGAAGGTACGATTTGAATACTAGTAATACGACTAGTTGTTACTTCATTTATTTAACATAGAATTTAAATTTTGTGATATATTTTCATGGAGTTTTAATTATACATGTTGATGGTGTTTGATTCCAAACACCAAGGGCTTCTCGTCACATGGGTAATTATGTCTAGGTCGTGTGCTAGTGACATCACCCAATGGATGTAGTTACTTTGGCAAAGAGTACACATGAAAAATATTGAATGGAAAATAAATGCCTCATGGTAGATGAAGTAGGCTTGAAGATCAAAGAAATAAGGTAGGTGTTGATTACGTTGCATATGTACAACGTAATCATGTCTAGGTCGTGTGCTAGTGACATCACCCAATAGATGCGGTTACTTCGGCAAAGAGTACACATCAAAAATATTGAATGGAAAATAAATGCCTCATGGTAGATGAAGTAGGCGCGAAGATCAAAGAAATAAGGTAGGTGTTGATTACGTTGCATATGCACAACACAATTATAATGATTATGTTGCAAAGTCGTACTAGTTTGTCCTATACATGGAAACATTTGACTGTGAGGTGTACTTATGTAGCTGGCATGTACGGTGTGCATGGTTGAAGAATTTGATAGCCAAAGTAAGAGAAGATGATGTGAGGTGAGAGATGTTCATTGAACTAGGATACATTATGCATAGATGTATTGATGAAGAGATGGCTAATAGGGAGGCCATAAAGTTCATAGATAAGTATCATTACATGCAGCCCAATTTTTTCGAATATTGGGAGGAGCGTTGGCTCCACAAGATTGCAATGTGGTCGAGGTGTTTTCATACCCTCAAACATGCCGAGAAAGAAAGCAACACAACCATAGAATCCTAACATTCACATCTAAAAAACCGTTTCTTGCATACAATTCACATTTTTGCACATCGAACGGTGAATTGGTTAGTACACCAACTAACCACAAGTGTTTACATATACTACTAGTGGCTACAAATGAGCAAAGACAACAATTTTTATAGGAAATTTAAAGTTGAAAAAATTGAAAATATATCATGGGTTAAGGCTTTGCAAATTCCAGACTATCATGTCACCTTTCACACAACGGACAACCGTATTGCATGGGTGCAAAACCAAAAAGATGGTACATTTCATTATCAAGTGTATAGTGTAACACCACTGATGTCAATGTGTTGTACATTTTTATTCCAAGCCTACACATGTAAACATGTAATTAAGGTGGGGATGATGCGAGAGAGACAAGGAGTAAATGACATTCACGAAACAGGGGATGGTGTTAACTACTCCATCGACGACGACAATTTAGATGTGAATGTATACTTTTTTCACTCTTTAATTTTCTTCGTGTTTTTTTTGTAAATTCCCAATCTCAAATGGGGTATTTGTTTTCAATACACATGATTTGTATAGTGGTTAGACAAATGAAAATGAATTTGATGATCGTATGGACAACGGAGGCTCACCGGATGCTAATAATGCAAGGCATAATTCTAGTCACAAGCAGTTTCATTTATACGTTGACCATTGTTGTTGGAATATGACATCCTTTATTTTAATAACGCATGGCATTGAAAATGGACCGGAAAATGCAAATGAAAGTGAAGCTTGAATGGATATTAGAGACTCATCGGATGCTAATATAGATGATAATGTAAGTGATCATTCTTCTTGTAATCATTTTTCATTTTACTTGAGGGCATTTGAAACACGATGTTTGTCTTGTATTAATAGATCATGCTTGATTGGATAGAGGATGAACTAGAAGCGTGTAGAAGGAGATCTCATGAAGTCTTTGAGAATTTCCTCACAACAACAAACAACAGCAGGACACTATATTTCTTGGATAAGTGTATGGAAGATGTTTGCAACAAGTTCAAGAGTAGGGAATTATCAAATACACTTGGGTTACAACACCCAACGGCTCAAAATTTCCAACAAATGCAAGATGTGAACGAAAACACCCTTCGTAGAGAACAGGACTTCATAGAACTAATGAATCGAAGAAGACAATGTACCATGTCACAAGAGAAATCCTTGTTTCCAAATCCTCCTAAGAATTACAAACGGCAAATGTGAAATGAGGATCTAAATAGGGCAGCCAAACGTGACAGAGACAAAAATAATGGATATAATGCATTTTAAATGTGTCATTATAGGTTAGATATATAAATAATGAAGTTTATCACGATTCATAAGGTGTATTTGAGTGTCATTATAGGTTAGATAGTAGTTGGATATTGTAAATCTTTCCATAGCAACAAGTCCCAACGTTCTTGTTTACACAATGGAATTTGAACTAATCACAAACAACTCCATTTTCTTCCATACCCAAGTTTGAAATAATTTTATTCTTCAATGAAATATGCACAGTTCTGATCTTTTTTTTCTATTGAAATATGCACATTTTTTAATATCTTTTTTTCATTTGAATTTTCTATGTGTGGGAGTTATAGTTATTTAATGAATGTGTAGTGCCCACATTTTACACACCCAAATACAACAGTAAAATACTAGGATAAAATTTTTTTTTTGACTTACATTGCTCACTACACACAACACAGTAAGGGCTCCAAGTACAGAACTCGACTCAAATGCGACAATCACATAAGTCATCGACTCACATAGACACATGAAAACAACATAGGCATGTCGATTGCCACACTTTTTCCCAACGTGAACGAATACTAGCAATGACCCAAACACAAGAAACCTGACTTCAGGAATGGCGAACCCATAACACATCATTACCTTAAATGGTTATTTTAGTTATGAGTTAAACATTCCAAGAACATTATTATGTAAGCATAATTTTCTCCCTTTTTCCACCTACATGTTCTGAAAATTCGTTTCACATTTCACTTATTGTTCAACCATTTAATTTTTCTCTTTACCCTTATGCCAATCTTCATAACTTACATAAGTATTTTCCATATTTCAAATTTCATACAAAATTCTAATTCTCTCATTCTTATGTTAAGATTATGCTTCCCAAAATGTTTATTCAATGTTTAAAATTTAACCTTACTACACAAGTGAACCTAACGTGGTGTCAAGATGAAATCTTGGGATTGAGGGAGACATAGATTTGAGATATATTTTTCCCCAAGAACATCCATCAATCACAGAATAGTTATTTCACTACCATGGTTGTTAAAGTTCAATAACTTATGGAATTCCAAATTTGATTTTTATATGTATATCTTTTGTTTTCTCGACGTTTGGTCACACCAAGGCAATTTATATTCTTTGTAACACATGAAGATGTTTAAATTAAGTCATAAGGACTCCCAGTGACATTATTCCTAACCTCAAATTTTGGTTTTACTCTCATATGATTTACTTTTGCGTCGCACTAGGGTCTCATTATTACTATCATTTTAAACATAAGAGTTACGAAAGTACTTGTCTGACATATTAAAGAAGCACATGGTTAAGCTTAATTCCAGTTTCACCCAGGGCTTCAATCTCTATTATAGGTGTGATTAAGGTTAAAATGTATTTACCCTATAATCCTTTCATGAAAGATCAAGGCACTAAATTTTCACAAGCCCAAGACAAGACATTTATCTACGAGGGACAAAAAGGGTTCACTAACGAGAATGCAAGACATAGAACAACTATATCGCGATCTTCATTTAGGTCGTTTGGATCCAACAGGGATTTCATTCACTGATGAAGTTAATTTCTAGATCTAATTTTGTAAGGCCCGGAAATCCAATAGGATACAAGGGAGTAATATCTCTACCTACTCCATAGATGGGAAGGTTACACCGCTTAGTCATTCCTTCTAACAAGGACTCATAAGGTGACTTCCAAGGTGGTCTTCACCACTCAGCCTAGTGTCGGACCTGAAGAGAGGACATTCTTCTCGCGATTACCAAAACTAGAAGGAAACCACATACTCTGGATAAGGTTGGACCATGTCATTCCTAAAATATGGGTTCACGACAATGTCGCTAAACATAATGACTATGATGGTAAACTCCAACTAGGGGTTTTATTTACCTAACCTAGGAGGTCCCATCGAGTGCAAAGTTTAAGTTCGTTCTATTGGTTTAAATTTCTTATATGGTAAAAAGGATCACACATGCAGGCAAGTTATACACGAATATTTTATTAAGGTTGAGTGTTCCCACTAAAACTCTTTATTATTTTTGCAAGGTAAGAAGATAACCCAGTAATTAATTTAATCGTTTATTGAATACTGAAAAGGTACTACAATATATTAACTTCAATTTCAATTTACTATGTATAAATCAAACCCTTTTTGCCATACACAACTAAGAATCAAATTGAACCGGTGATTAGATGCACATTTCCTAAGTTATCCCTAAAACTAGCATCTCATGCATATTAACAAATTTCAATTATAACTTTTCTGTAACAAGAGACTACATTAGATAGTTATTCATTTTACAATGACCTATAAAAATTACAATAATAATAATTAAATTACACATCACCTTTTTTCGTCGTCATTCTTCCATCCTGCAAAACCCACGTGAGCATGATATCAGTGATAATTTTTTGGCATGGCATCCACCCTAATCAATCATAATTATCATTTTTCAGTTTCCCATTTACATAAGATAAAAAATTACAATTAGCAATCAAAACAAAAAAAATTCGAGACATGTATTCATTACATTTCATTTTGCTTCTTTTATAACCCAGGGGAGAGAAAGAGAAGGGAAGAAAGAGAAAACACCACTTTTTGTCAAAAGTTCTAATACACACAAAAAGTTTCATTATAGTGTTTTAAACAGTTATTTACATGTGTTAAATGTTTTCAGGGTGATTTGGCAACCCTACGAGGGGTCCCGCAGCTTTCTATTCTTACATTTTCTCACTAGCTGCAAAACATTCAAAACAGGCTCAGAGGCTAAGAAACTACTTCCAAAGGTTATCTTCTGATGAGCACGCACACCACGATTAACTTTCTACGTGTCCCCAGATATACCAAGAGTTCATAGCAACTGACGGAATTGAAAAAGAGCGAATGGTTTTGCGTTTGGCGGCTAGTTCTCTGGGGCCACTGGTCGTAGTTCACCCAGTTGTAAAATGACAAAAGTTAGCTCGAGGGCCCAGAAAACCGCGTCCAAAACTGACGTTCGATGGAGAAGCATGCAACGAAACATCTCCTACTAGTTCCCCTATATAAGGAGAATTCATCAGAGTTGACGGGACTGAGAACTAGAAAACCATTTTCAAACGGCGACAAGTTTTCTGGAGCGACAAGATGAAATTGGTCCAGTTTGACCTCGTCAAACTGTGACCGGAGGCCTACAAAATGGCTTCACCAAACTATCCCAAAAAGTGATCTTTCCTATACTGAATGTTCCATGCATTTGTCTAGTATAAACGCTAGAGGTTTGCGAAGACGGGACGTGATTTCTCTTTCCAGGTTTCAAATGGCGGTCCAAAATGAAAGCCAACTTTCTAGTTTTAACAACTTTCTACTATTGTAAACCAGTGTAACAGGGCTCCTATAAGAGTGTCAAAAGGATGTCATATGTTTCATTTCAGGTCAAACCAAAGGTCAAGGTGACTCCTTGTATACCAAGGTACACGAATGAAACTTCACATCTCGTTTCCAGAGTTACGAAGGGTACTTAGTGAGTCTCCGAAAAATGCAAAATTTAACTATTTTAAACAGGAAGAAGGTCAACTTTATCAATGGGGAGTCAAATTTGTCTGGTCGATAAAACGATATTGGAGCGATCAAGAAGGGTAAGAGTTTTCTAAATCATCTCGAAGTGAGGGTGATAGTTCATGGTTCATTTTTTAAAGTAGACGAGTTATAATGACTTCGTGAGTTACGACACGACAATTTATGTTTTGCAATGAGTTGAAGGGACATTTAACTGTATTAAAAATCCTAATAATTTAAAATTCTATTTAGTTGCAAAAGAGAACTAAAACACGAGAATTATGAGAGGTAAGGGAAGAAGAACCATGCCTGGAGAATGAAGTTGGTCGAAGCTGTAGGATTTGGTTCAGCATCTTGCTCGGGCACTTCGCCAACCAGTTCATGAGCCTAGATCTAACAGCTCCACCATTTGTCACACCAACTTCCTGATCACTTGAAGTTTTCCAACAGACTTAAGAAGTTGCTTGTGTGTTTCTAAAACCTTTCCTACCTTCTGGAGATCCATTATGTGCATATCCTTGCATGAAATTTCAGCTATCCATGTGGGCTTATCTGTTGTTTATTTCTTGGAGGAACTTTGTCAAACACTTCATGTGCTTTGTCTCTAAGTCAGGCTTTGCATTCAGGTCTAACCAAGAATTTACAACTACATGAATGGCCATATCCATACGACTTGATTCAAAGCACCCATTTTAACATAGTCTGGGATATACTAGCAACAAATATGTCCATGAAGACACTAGGTGTTTACATTTGAAGGCACTCAACCACCGAGTATTTACAAGGTGATTATGTGGTCTTCTGAACTATCATGGACGTCCATAACCTGAAGCCTACGTTGCCATTTTGGCACAAACACTAAGGATGTTGGAATTACCACATCATATTGTCAAACAGTTTTGTGCCTTTTGTACACATCCATTTTGTGCATATGCTGCCATCATGGCATTCCATGAGACAACATTTCTTTGAGGCATTCTATCAAACAGTTTATGTGTCCACACATCCTTTTTAACAGACCCATTTTTTGCATATCCTGTTATCATTGTAGTCCCTGGAACTGCATTTCTTCCATGATGTTTAGTCAAACAGTTCGCATGCTTCCACATTTTACATATGATATCTACTAGGGCACTTGTGACTGCAACATCTGACAAAAGTTTCAATCAGTTCAAAAAAACCTTTTTTTCCAAAATTTGTCCATGAAAGGAGCCCACGCATTTAGGTCTGGGTGTGGCTTTTACCATACGATGCTGGGTAATGTGAGCAAACTAAACAGAATGAAAAATCCTCTGTCCATTTCCTTTGATGAGCACCCATACTCTATCCCCAAAGCATTTGGCGACTGCAACAACATCTGGCAAAAAATCCCTCTCTCTAATGTGCTTGATTTTCCCACGCATGTGTGTGGCGCGGCCTGGGAGGATGCTGAAAATGGTTGTGGAGTCTGGCTTTACATGAATCAAATGCATTTTCTTGAAAGCTTCCAAGGCCTCTTCAACAAACTCATTCTGTGCAGATCCCTGCACGCCCCCAAACCAGCTACCACATGCCCAAAACTAACGCATTCCAAAAACCAAAATAAAGACAAAACCCTAACTGCGTTTTTTGAACATTTTCACCTTCTTCCACTTTGCCCTAATCCACCCAACAGAGATTCACGGGCTTTCATTTTATTTTATTTTTTAATTCCTTTTAAATTTATTTATTTATTATTTATTTTTGTTTGTTTTAATCTAAAAACATCATAAAACCCTAAAATGAAGTAGACAAATAAATAAAATATAACGTCATAAAGTCAATCCATTTACCAGATAGGTAAAATTTTGACACAAAAGTGACTGATCGACAACAAAGTAATGGCGATATGAGTTATAATAGTATTATAAACATTATTTTAATGATTTTACGGGCTTAATAATGATAATAATTATTAATCCTATTAATGTCGATGACCCGACAAAACTCGAAGAGCCGAGAACCAAAATTTTCCTTTAACCGTATAACCGTCCATGACTCTACGGGGTCCACAGTTTGGAGTGTCGACAACGACCCAAAAGGCAAGAAGGAGAGGGAAGGTGAAAAATCCTCACTGCGACCTGGACACGGTCAACAACGGTCAACAAAAGCACACGCACACCAGTCTCCCAGGCTTAGCAACAAGGTTTTCATGTCAGGGACTAGGGGAACATCAAACGGGGCATTACAGAATGAGATGGATCGGGAGCTCTTGGAAAAGCATGTCCATGATGTGGGTTGTGTTCTCAGTTTTGGTTTCAATATATGTTGTAGCGTATGAAATCATGTTGAGGAGCATTTTTCTGATTCTGGCTTGGATAAGAATTATCAGTCTTATCCTTGTTCCAAAAGAAAAATATATTAACAGTTAACTTTATCAGCATTATCAAGATTAATGTGACGATGTGACAATGTTTAATTAACACAAATTTTATTGAAGTGTTGTGTTTACTTGTTTCCATTATGGAATGGAAAATTATATTTTGTTTAACAGAGGGCATTTATATATGAGATGACTAGTTCACCTTTAAATTCAATTTTTTATTTCTTGGCCAAAATTGTATGTCATTATTACTCTAGAGTTTCGGGGTTGTTGGACAACATTTGGGCCATACACTCGTATGCATGAACTTATATTAATGTAATGAATTCATAAATACAAATAGTTGACCAAAAATTTATATTAACAAGGTTAATGATGACAATTGTATGTATGCAAAAGTTCACATTTAATGAATTCAAGAGCATATCTACATAAAAGTGCCTATACTTTCAAGAACAAAAATTGATATGCATAAGTTATTGTAAATGAATTGTTTCCATGATAGGTCAACATTTCATCATGTAAAATATAAAAGAAGTTAGATGTGAGATCCTCTATGAGATCCAATTTATAAACATGATGTTTGAGACGTGTTATGGGCTATGACCTACTTTAATGTTAAACATTAAATTTAGAATTAGTCAAGTTAAACCAGTGGTTCCACTCTTGATTTTGTAGTTAATTTCAAGTAGATTTTTTTTGTTTCGATAGATCCTTAAGGGTATGATAAATAAAATAAAAATTTCAGCCAATTTCATTATAATATCGATCAAATGCTTGGTGTAAATAAAAAAATATGTTTTGCATTGAACAATTTAACATTTTCATGCATGTATATACACCGAATCTAAGACATATGCCATAATCCACTACAGGGAACATTTTGATGCAAGACAAAACAACCTGTCAACCATATAATTGCTTATGAAGAGTGTAATGTCCCCATTTTTGAAGACCCTTAGACTATCAGTCCCCGTGGGCTTTAGGGATGTTGCAAGGGGAAAATTATATTAAATAATTTTATAATATTGCCTGGAGAGTGATTTTAATCATTTGACATTATATAGCAATATTTATTTAATTATTTTATATTTATGGAGCAAGTAATTATTTAATTAAATTCCCAAAATGCAAATTAAAAAGGGGAAATAATTAAATAATATTTAAGTGGCTTTTAAATATTAAAATCACCTTTTTAAAAAGGGGACGCCACACCTAGGGGAAATAAACTTCATTTATTTAATAAGTTCCTTCTCCTAGGGATTTCGAATTTTGTGCCTCCTTGCTTATAAAAGGAGTGTTGGGATCATTTTTAGACTTATGTTATGATTATATCTATTTGATACTCCATGTTGGAGTTAGGATGCATGCCCATTAACTCTCTCTCTCTCTCTCTCTCTCTCTCTCTCTCTCTCTCTCTCTCTCTCTCTCTCTCTCTCTCTCTCTTGCGTGGGAGTTTTTGTGTTGGTTGATATTCAATTGAAGTATCTTCATGAGATTTGTAAATCTACTTGTTGGCTATACCCTTTCTAGCTTTGGTGACTTATCTAGAGTATTGGCACATTTTATTGAGAGTGAAATCTACATATTATTGAATATTGTGAAGGGTTTCATGGTGTTTTATAATCTGTTGGTTATTGTTGGTTTTGTTCTAATTAAGGCGACTTGATTTGAGCATCTTTTGGCATGTTTTAAGAGTGAATAAACTATATTTGTAATCTGATCTGAGTTGGCTTAATTTTTTGAATGTGGGCAGCCATTGTGGGATGTTTTTTTAGGTTTCTAAGAGCTAGAAATAATTTACATGTTTTATACTAACCCTAGCGACTGGGTTTAAGATTTTGAGGGTTGTTTTGGAGGGTTTTTGGTGGTCATAAAATTTAGATCTTTTGTTCTTTGGAAAGGTCTTAATTTATAAAATTATCTACATTTTATTTGAGGGGAAAATATGGGATATTGAAGGAGTTATGCATTTTTGAATATTTTGGCTGTCTGTAGGCTTTTCTGGGTATGGAAAATTGATATTTATATTAGATCTGTAGTTTGGGGTTGATTTAATATTGTATATGATTGTAAAAACCTGGAGAAATAAGGAGAAGATGTTTTCATAATTTTTGGTGTGGATTTGATGCTCTAAATGTGTTGAGCGACCTACTTTTTAGGTCAAAATTAAGGTTTCAGCTAGCTGTGCAAAATCTGATTTTTGCATATTGTTCTTCATATTTTTGTGGTCCATTATCCAAAATTTCAGCTCATTTGGACTTCTCTAGCCAAAGCTATGAATTTTTAAAAATTGCAGCAGTTCGGGTTTGAAAATTAATTATGTATAGTTGTGTGTGATCAGATTTTTATGAATTCCTAACTTGTCCTAGAAGGAAACATTACAAAGAGAATCTTCTATCAACCTCTATTTTTGCATTAGAGGATCTTTTATAAGCCTCTAAGGGATACAACTTGTCAAATTATCTCAAAAACTCTTCAAAGAACACTACCAAACCTTTAATGATTTCATAGGCATCTTATCCTTCTCTGAACCTCCTTAAAAACATCATCTCATTTAGGAAATAACATCTTCATAATCTAAAATAACCTTTCTCCAAATGGTTTTCACTTGGCCTTGTTTCCACTTCACTAGTCATCTAGTTCAACCATAAAATTTTGACTTCTTAACTCCTCCCGATCCTTCCTCCATGTACACACACTTATTCCAGTGTTAGAAATAATAGATAAATGCATTCAAACCATGAATATATAGGCTTCAATCTTAGTTATTCAAAAATTTCCTTTCAATGTTCTCAAGAATATATCCTCTCCTCATACTTAGATGATGGGCTTCTACAACTACCCACCATGGGTCATCACCTCCTTTAGTTACTTTTCAATATTGTTAGTGTGCTTGCAAAACGTTAGAGTTTGATGGATTCTTCATTGTATGTGTATGTGTATGAGTACCCATTTTGGTTGTATTGTGCAACATATGACAATAAGGTTGAGAGCTTTATAGAGTAATTTTGTAATATTCGTGTAAGAGTTTTGTACAAGGATGAAAGAATCTTAGTGAGAAAGACTTAAGTGAAGTTTCATAAGTGTGTTACATTCAAACAAGACTCTATAAGAAGGAATAATGTCACTTTATTTGTGCAAGTTGTAACAGAACAAAGAATTTGGTATCTTAAGCAGGGAAGTGAGGGTTAGGTCCACTTTTCGAGCTTTGTGAATTACTAACCCCGACTAGCAAGGAACATATGTTGTGAAGGTTGAAACAAGTTTGTAGAAGAAATATCGAGCCTTCAAGAAGGAATTCATACATTTGATAGGGAAATACTCCTACTTGGGTTTAGTGGAACCCTTATTAAGGTTTGGAAGGATTTGATTGTTCCTTAATTTCTAAACAAATTCAAACTCTCAATTTTTCAAGATAGCATTAGGAAGATAATACAAAGGAGGTCCCAAAATATTAAGTTGTGAAAATATTTCCTTTTCAATATATTTGTATCAGTCACACAGAGTCTGTGACAATATTGAAGGAACACATGGTTTGTAGGTATGAAAGTATTGAAGGAGTTTGAGTGAGATATAAGTATTGAGCTTTTCAAGAAAGTCTTAGAAAAAATCAAATTAAAGTAATTAATTGATTAAGATCTTTAAAAACCCTTGGGTGAACAAGAAATTGTGATAGTCTTAAGAGCAAACTGTAGGTGCTCATTTTTTGTTCCAAATAAAAATAAGGTGGATAGATCTTTTAAGGCTATAATGTTTGATTCTTGGTAAAAAAAACCATCTATGATCTTAAGAAATTTGGTTGACATGCTATTGTAGTCTTAAACCATGAATCTTTAAAACTAAGAGCATTTGCAAACTATGGTATATTGTGATAGCGAGGACAAGGGGTAAGATTGAAGGTTGAAGGACATTAGAGGAAGAACTAAGCCTTCAAAACTTATACAAAGAATCTAAGGAGGAAGGATAATAATAATTAGAAGAAATTCTTGCTAACTAAAGTCACAGCTGAGAGGAAGAAGTGAAATTTACTTCTATAACCTAGTAATGAACTGAAAGACCAAATTTTCAAGCTAGAAGAGTGATTTAGAGGAAATTTTTACAAAGTAACTAAATAAAAATTTGCATGAAGGTAGTATAGAAAAAATGGAATATGTGGAAGTAGTTTGATTTTCAGTTATACCTTAAAACTTAAAATATGCATAAGAAACCACCTTACCAAGGCTGGTAAGGAGTTGAGAAATCAAAAAAAAGGATTTTGAAGGAAATAAACCTCACTTAGACAACTGAAATATAAAAATTGACACCCACCTCTACAAGATAGTGGGTATTGAAGAAATTTCTTGGTTTACCTTGGATCATTCCATTCCTGAGCTTAACAAGAATCTTTTACGAACAAGGTACTTGAGGAAAAAAATTGTAGAGAGGTAAGTTCTTTGATCTTCTTGGCTTATTAATCCAATTTTTGGGTGGAATAACATTGTATGACATGTAGAGATAAGGTATAAGTTTTGGACAAGTGTAATTAGCCCCAAATTCCTAACATTGCATGTTTAAAGGTACTTGAAAGCTTGTCAAAAAAGATACTCTAGAAGGTCCAAAAGGCAAGGTTTGATTTTTAATCAATAGTAATATAGTGAAATTACCTAGTAAAAGGGAAGGTCCTACATCAATCTCCTTCTACCAAGGGTACCAACACACAATTTATATGTTTTAGAGCACCTTTTGAGCTCCGTGTTCCTCCTTATAAGTTTCAACTCTTGTCTCAAAGTATAATACCAAGTTCCTTTGTAGATTGATCTCCTAGATTAGGTCTTACATTGTGTAAGTTTATCTTTTTTGAGACTGCCATGCAAAGATCCAAATTTAACCCATGAAAAGTAAAAATTTCTTCTTTAACATTCATCGATTTGGTGATTCAAAACCCAAACCCTCTAAAACCCTAATTTTTAAGAATGTGACTGACCCGAGAAGCTCTAAAAGCATACAACTTTCTAGTTATTTGGAATTAAGGCTTCAATTTTCTTATGGTGGATTATTTTATCAACATTCTCATGATTATTTTGATAGAGGATCTCAAATATTTTTTAAATTTTCAAACTCACCCCTTTTCTTTTCAAGCTTGTATTGTGCATGTGAGGTTTTATGGATACCAAACAGGTTTTCGAATGAAGAACAATTTTTAACCTCTACAAATGACCTTACCTTATTTTCTCAACCTTTCAATCAATATTGAGCTCCAAATTGATCATACACCAAACTACCATTACTAATTTTCTCATATATGATATCCCATTGTACAGACTAGCCAAATTAGGGTATACATTTCAAATCAAGGTATAAAGCAAAGATCACATAACCACTTAACATATAGAATTTATGTCTTCCAATCCTAGTCTAGATATTCACCCTTGATTTAGTTTAATACGCGTATACATGCAAAGTTACAAGCAAATCTCATCATCAATTGTGTCTTCCTGAGTCTTTTTCAAGATTTTTTGCATGCACTTATAAGGATTCAAGAAGTCTTTTTTCCAAGTGCTAAGTGCAATTCCTAACATTCATAACACTTAGAAATTTGACAAGCTAATGCTCTACCTAATATTTTCAAGAGTCCTTTACAAGATTAGACATAGTCTCAATTGAAACCTAAGCCTTCTTCCTTTTACAATGGAACTTGAATGCAAAATCTTCATACCAATTATCACCCTTACACACATTGAATATAAAATAATTAAAGTATAAACATTATCAATCACAGTAAGGAGAAGTCATATCACAAGGAAATGCAAATATGTTCTAAAACAACAAAGTCCATGCTTTATTTTTAATTTAAAATAGAAGCAAACACATATAACTATAGAAAATTTTGTTACGTTTTATATTACATGCTTTCATAAAATCATATATACTTTATTATGATCCAGCAATATAAACATGGTGTGTCTTATCAAAAACACAACATCCACCCATAGTCAACCGTCAAACTTGCCCACTCAACTTCTCAAACTCTATCTTCCAGTGCTACATCTCTTCTTCATAGACATCACTCATGCCATTGTACCTAACATTTAGGTCCTTCACTATGTCTACCATGTAGTCACTGAGTGCTTTTGTGTACATATTTGAAATTTGTAGGGAAGCATACTTCTTTTCAAGTTCTAATTTCTCACCCCTAATTACGTAAATTGTATTTTGTAACTCATTGCTCTCCACAGTGAGATTCTCCGAGACATTTTTCTTCTCAACTAGGACACTTTCCAATCTATCATTGGTTTTCCTTGTAATTTCAACAATGTTGGAAAAAAAATCCTCCCTAGTGAGTGACGCAATTTGTACATGTGCCACTGAGAGTCTGTGATGTGCCAAAATCCCCGATATTGTATTTGTTAAATAATAATAATAATAATAATAAATCACTAAGTAAATTATTGTGAGCACTTTGGAATTTTATTATGTAGTTCAAAAATTAAAAGTGAAAAAGGTTTAATTGGAGAGGAACTTTTCAGGACACTATTATTTAAATTAAACTAATTGTAAATTTGTAATTGGAAATTTACCATTGTAACCTTTGGTAATGCAACCGAATTGGGGAAATTATTATTTAAATGGCTTGTAAGACTTGTTGAGGATCCTGAAGGAGAAAAAATATTATTTGAAATTTCCAAAAATCTTTTTCTCCTCCTAGATCCTCAACAAGTCTTACAAGCCATTTAAATAATACTTTTCCCAATTCGGTTGCATTACCAAAGGTTACAATGGTAAATTTCCAATTACAAATTTACAATTAGCTTAAAATAAATAATAGTGTCCCAAAAATTTCCTCTCCAATTAAACCTTTTTCACTTTTAATTTTGGAACTACATAATAATATTCTAAAGTGCTCACAATAATTTACTTATTGATTTATTATTATTATTATTTAACAAATACAATATCGGGGATTTTGGCACATCACAATCCTCCCCTCCGTGAATCAACTATTGTCCTCAGTAGATCCAAAGCTACTCTGAAAATCACAACATGAAAAACACAAGTGATTAGTCAAATAGATCAGGATTTTGCTCTTTTAAGATAACCTTCTCTTTCCCAAGTAGCACTATCAACATCACAAGAAGACCATTTTAGTTTAATTTATTTGATTTCTTTGTTTCTAAGTTTCCTAGTTCTAGTTTCAAAAATCATTTCTACTTCAATTTGAAACCAAAATGTAACACCACTTTTCCCCATATTAGGAAAAAGGGCCGACAACTCCATTTAACATAACTAAAAACAATCATATGCAAAACGACCAGAATGTTAGGGAAAAGTAGCGGTTACTATATTAGGAATATATTTCCTCTTTTGAGCTTTAACCTATTACCTTTATATTTTCCGATGATAACAATCATTTTAAATATAATTTTTAATTTTTAATTTGATTATAATAGAAAATGGTTACTATTGCAATTGTCACTAGTATATTAGCATTTTTATACTTTTTAAAACTATATTGTATTAATAACCCTATAAAGGGATTACATAATATTATATTACGATATAATATTAAACTTTTGGAATAATATTAAATATTTTAATCTAATAATAATAAACTATTACAAATGTTTAGTTGTTTTCTATTTTAACTTAAGTGCTAGTTTTTTTAGTTTAAATATACAACTTACCTCTTATAGTTTAATCATAGATTAGGAATATACAACTTAGGGAGGGCTAGTTTGTAAACAAGTTCTCCTATTCGTTCCAATAACTCAAAAAGACCTCAAAATGAGGAACTAATTTAGCTTATTTACCAAGTATTTGTGAACTATGCTTAGGTTCAACTCTAAGGAAAACATTGATTACCAATTTTAAATTATTTATAAAACCATTTGAAAATAGTCTAACTCTTATACCTATCTTGGGAAGCTTTCATCTTTTGTCTTACTTTATTTATAACTTCTTCCAATATAATAATATTAAAGTTTTAACCATAAACAAATTTAGAAGGTCGCATCTTAGAAATAGAGGTGCATCCTTAGTTATAAGAATATTTTATTGATTGATATAGTCTCCTCAAGACTTAGTATTTCATGTATACATCCAATCAAGTAGAAACTTGTAATTTATTTTGGGGTCCACATATTGTCATGACACCTAACTACCACATGGAGAAACTTGGAGGAGTCCTCTACAACCTCCAATCATCATATTATCCATTTGAATCCATTTTGGACATTCATGAGCAAGTTATTCTCCATCTCTACTTTGGGTTTAAGAAGGGTTTTAGACCTCCTTACCTTCTTAATAATTGTTCATAAAGCTTATAACCTTAATCTTTGAACTAATGCTTGAATATCCTTCTTAGGATCCTTCCCCAACTTCCCTGAAGAGATCAAACTCCCATGAAGACTTCACACGTGCCAATGAGCAACAAACAATCCTTCTCGAGCTCTAATTCTCACTTTTGTGAACTCAGGAGAAATAAAAATCTAAATTTTGAAAACTAACATGATGCAGAGCATCCTAAATTTCTCCTTATAAAACACCAATTTTCTTCAAAAAACACAAAGTTAGAATGGTCAACTTGCCAAAACCCACAAGATTATCCCAAATTTCTTATTTATATCAGAAACTTTTCTCATGCTTAACTTTTTGTAAAATTGTCAAATCCAAATATGCTTACAAATCCAATTGCAAAATGTTTTCAATATTATATCCTCAAAATTTCATATCCTATCTCTTCAAAACACGTTATTTATACTCATTTTACCAGGTCTTAGCCTGATTTTGTGTTCTCATAACATGGTCTGGTATGAGTTTTCATCACAACTCCGGATAAACAGAAAATACATAAAAATGATTAAAAACCCATTTGCATAAGGTCACCATCCTTCTACTCTCCAAATTTCAGATCATTTGGAAGTGGAAATAAAACTTTATGATGATTTTACTGAATCATTGTTTTAAGGGTTTTAAAGGCATACACTTATTAATGACTATGTCCTTTATTCAACATCTCTTCTTCTGTTATTCAATCCAAGCCCTCATAATGGTTGTACCTTCATTTTTTACCTGTATACAACCTTCCAAAAAACCCCTAGACATCATAAATAATTTGAATATTCACAAACAAGAATGTGATCCACACACACAAGTACACAAATATGCATTCAAACACAATTTTACACAAAAATGAAGCTTTTATTATATACAATCATGAAATTTGCATAGCTTCAAGAGAAATTTGACTCAATTACACAATTCTTCTCCCTCTCTACTTCCTCCACCAATTTTTTAACAACCTCTCATTCCCCTTTTTCATTCGAATACATTTGTCTTTTATGAGAAGAGTAGGTAGTTAGATTGAGAAACCAGCTAACCTAACCATGCTTAGCCCAACCAAGTAAGGTACATGGTCTAGTTAAGACATGGATTAGGTGTACACACATTTTATGTCTCTCATGCATCATTTATTACCCTTAAACTAACAACTAAACCTACTAACCTACTAACATGACTCAAATACTATTTAAATATTCAAATGAACCATTTTGGGAGGAAAACTCCTTGTGTGCTCTCATTACAACTTCATGAGTCCAAGTGGACTAAAAATACCTTCTAAACATCCTATGACACCCTACTAATCCTATTCAATCCAAAAATTAAATATATATAAGATGCTCCCGCATCATACTCCCCACGTGGAGAGAATGATGCAACATACCAAAAGACTTCTTTCTTCCTTCTTTTCCAATTATTCTCCACTTGTAAAAGTTCTTTTATTTATTGCTACATTTTCTTCATCTTTATCAGCTTCATGATTATGTTTGTCTTCCGCATATGTCTTTATCATCTTCATCATTCCTTGATCTTCAAAAATGATGTCTTCATGTATTTTTCTCTTCATTTGAGCTCTTTCTAGTGCTGCCTTCTCAATGTTTTTCACCTCTTCTTCTAGTGTACCTGCAATCAAAGATGAACACAAAACCTTAAATGTAAAAGCAAGATACTTTTGTGTCTCTTCACCTGCTTCCTCTTTATTTTCTCTTTCATTTTTCCAATCTCTTTCTTCATCTTCTCAAATTTCTCTTCCTCACACTTCATTCCTTCACCATTCAAAGCACTTTCTAGTGCTTGTATTTCAACATCTAACTACTCTTTGCTCACATACACAAACTAAAATTCATATTTCACACATTATTCATCAAGTTTCTCTTCACAAATTTATTCTTCTTCATTTATCATTTTTTTTTTTTCTTTCTTGTTTTCCTTTTTTTTCCATCATCCTTAGCTTTCTTTCTTCCTTTCTTATCCTCTTCCTCAGTTGTATTTTATTTATTTTCTCCATGAGTGACTTTATGGGCCACTTCACTACCTTTTTCATCACTATTTATATGCCTTGTCTTTGGTTCATCATCAATACTTCCAGCTACTCCACATCTTCTCTCAATTTTCTTATCTCTTCCTCCATCCACACTCTTCTCTTTTCCTCTTTCTCTCTTTTTCTCTCTTCTTTCCTCTTTATCTCTCTCATCTCTTTTTCATTCCTCTCATTGCTCATATACTTAAGCAATTATTTCACTAAATTCACTATATCTTCATCCATTTTCACTAGACAAGTATCTTTCCACCTTGCCCAAGTCTCACCTAGGTTTCTCTCTTACCTAGTCTTTTGACTTCTTCTTTTCTTCACTTTTTTCTTGCTTTCTCAAAGGAGCAATCTATATCTTCACACACAAAACTCTCACAAGAAGTAAATTTATCATATCAACAATTTCAAATCATTTCCATCAACTCTTCCACTTTCACCAAAACATCTATATACAAGTGCATATACTAAAAGACTTCTTTTCTTACCAACTTCTTTCAAATGCCTTGATCTTCACGCTCTGATACCAAAATGATGCAGAGCACCCACCCTAAAATTATCCTTATTAAATACCAAATTTTATCAACAAACACAAATTTATAATGGCCGACTTGCCAAAATGCACCAAAACCCACAAAACTGTCCCAAATTTCTTATTTATATCAAAAAAAATTCTATCATGAATAACTTATTTTACAAGTTGTCAAATCTAAAAATCCTTTAGAAACCCACTTTAAAAATTTTACAATATTCTTCCGATCCTCCAAATTTCATAATCCAACTCTTCAAAAAAACACAAGTTATTGATACTCATTTTACCAGGTATAGACATGATTTTGGTATTCTCATAACATGGTCTATGGTCTGAGTTTTCATCACAACTATGGATAAACATAAAACACAGAAAAATGATTCAAAAACCCATTTTCAAAAGGTCTATTATATTTCTACAATCCCAAATTTCAAATCATTTTGAGATAGAAATAAAAAAATTATCATGACTGTACCGAATCATTGGTTTAAGGGTTTTAAAGACATACACTTGTTTATGGACTGTTCTTTCTTCAACATATTTTCTTCTTGATTAAATCCAAGTCCTCATAATGGTTGTATCTTCTTTTTTTACCTATATACACCCTTCCAAAAACTCCTAGACATCATAAATAATTCAAATATTCACAAACAATAATGTGATCCACACACACAAATACTAAAATATGCATTCAAACACAATTTTACACAAATATGAATATTTTGTTAGATACAATCATGAAATTTATATAGCTTCAAGAGTCATTTGGTTCAATTATAGATTTTTTTCTCCCTCTCTACTTCCTCCACCAACTTTTTAACAATCTCTCATTCCCCATTTTCATTCTAATACATTTATCTTTTATGAGAAGAGTAGGTAGTTAGATTGTGAAACCAACTAACCTAACAATGCTTAGCACAACCAAGTATAGGTATAGAGTATAGTTAAGACATGGATTAAGTGTACACACATTTTATGTCTCTCATACATCATTTATTCCCCTTAAACTAAACAACTAAACTTACTAACCTACTAACATGACTCAAATACCATTTAAATATTCAAATGAGTCATTTTAGAGGGAAAAATCCATATGAGCTCTTATTACAAATTCATGGGTCCAAATAGACTAAAATACCATATAAACATCCTAATACACCCTAATAATCCTATTCAAGCAGAAAAATGAATATATAAAAGATGTTCCTACATCATACTCCCCACGTGTGGAGAGAATTATATCTACACACCAAAAGGCCTCTTTCTTCCTTCTTTTCCAATTATGATCCACTTGTAAAATTCTCTTCTTTATTGCTACATTTTCTTCGTATTTAGCATATTCATGATTATGTTTGTCTTCCGCATATGTCTTTATCATCTTCATCATTCCTTGATCTTCAAAAATGATCTCTTCATGGATTTTTATCTTCATTTGAGTTCTTTCTAGAGTCTGGAGTTCTCAATGTTCTTCACCTCTTCTTTTCGTGTACCTACAATCAAAGATGAACACAAAACCTTAGATGTAAAAACAAGAGACTTTTGTGTCTCTTCACCTACTTCTTCTTTAATTTCTTTTTCAATTTCAATCTATTCTTTCATATTCCTCAACTATCTCTTCCTCACACTTCATTCCTTTCACCATTCAAAGCACTTTCTAGTGCTTGTATTTAAGTCTCTAACTGCTCTTTACACACATACACAAAATGAAATTAAGATTTCACACATTCTTCATCAATTTTCTCTTCACAAATGTATTCTTCCTTTATCATTTTTCTGAATTTCTTTTTCTTCTTTCTTGTTTTCCTTCTTTTCCCTCATCCTTAACTTTCTTTCTTCCTCTTCTTATCTTCCTTCCTTAGCTGCATTTTCTTTCTTTTCTCCATTAGTGACTTTATGGGCCAATTCACTACCTTCTTCATCACTATTTATATGCATTGTCTTTGCTTCATCATCAATACTTCCAATGTCTCCTATCTTCTCTTAACTTTCTTATCTCTTCATCCATCCACATCTCTCTCTCTCTCTCTCTCTCTCTCTCTCTCTCTCTCTCTCTCTCTCTCTCTCTCTCTCTCTCTCTCATCTCTTTTTCATTCCTCTTATTGCTCATATACTTAATAAATTATTTCATTAACTCCATTCTATATTCATCTATTTCCACTAAACAAGTTTGTTTCACCTTGCCCAAGTATCACCTAGGTTTCTCTCTTACCTAGTCTTTTGACTTCTTTTCTTCACTTTTTTCTTGTGTGTCCAAAGGAGCAACCTGTATCTTCACACACACAACTCTCACAAGAATTAAATTTATCAAATCAACAATTTTAAATCATTTCCATCAACTCTTCCACTTTCACCAAAACATCTATATACTAAAAGACTTCTTTTCTTACCAACTTTTTTCAAATGCCTTGATCTTCACGCTCTGATACCAAAATGATGCAGAGCACCCTAAAATTCTCCTTATAAAACACCAAATTTTATCAACAAACACAAATTTAGAATGATCGACTTGCCAAAATGCACCAAAACTCACAAGATTGTCCCAAATTTCTTATTTATATTAGAAACTTTTGTCATTTATAACTTATTGTAAATATTTAAAATCCAAATATCCTTAAAAACCCACTTGAAAAAGGTTTTCAATATTCTAGCCTCAAAATTTTAGAACCTATCTCCTCAAAACACGTTATTTATACTCATTTTACAAGGTTTGAGCCTGATTTTGTTTTCTCATAACATGGTCTGGTCTGATTTTTCATTACAACTCCGGACAAACATAAAACATAGAAAACTAGTTAAAACCCCATTTCCACAAGGTCTTCATACTTCTAGTTCCCAAATTTCAAATCATTTGGTGGCAATAAAAAGTTATCATGACTTTACTGAATCACTATTTTAAGGGTTTTAAAGACATACGCTTGTTTATGACTGTCCTTTCTTCAACATCTCTTCTTCTTGCTTCAATCCAAGCCCTCATAATGGTTGTACCTTCATTTTTTACATGTATACAACCTTCCAAAAACCCTAGACATCATAAATAATTCAAATATTCACAAACAAGAATGTGATCCACACACACAAGTACACAAATATGCATTCAAACACAATTTTACACAAAAATGAAGCTTTAATTAGACACAATCATGAAATTTGCATAGCTTCAAGATCCATTTGGCTCAATTAAAGAGTTCTTCTCCCTCTCTCCTTCCTCCACCAACTTCTTAACAACCTCTCATTTCCCTTTTTCATTCGAATGCATTAGTCTTTTATGAGAAGAGTAGGTAGTTAGATTGAGAAACCAACTAATATAACCATGCTTAGCCCAACCAAGTAAGGTATAGGGTCTAGTTAAGACATGGATTAGGTGTACACACATTTTATGTCTCTCCTACATCACTTATTCCCTTAAAATAACAATTAAACCTACTAACATGACTCAAATACCATTTAAATATTCAAATGATCCATTTTGGAGGGAAAACTCCATATGAGCTCTTATTACAAATTCATGGGTCCAAATAGACTAAAATACCTTCTAAACATCCTAAGACACCCTACGAAATCTATTCAAGCAAAAAATTGAATATATATAAGATCTTCCTGCATCATAACACCTAAAAATTTGCCAATGTCACTGGAACAACCTACTACACCTTTTCCCATGCTCATATTTCCATTTCTATGTTGAAATCAGTTCAACCTTCCTCATTAGGCTACCCAAGGCTTAAGAATAGGTCTAGGTACAAAATTAGAAAGTATTTTTATCCCTATACCTGCACTCTGAGACACGTGTGAGTATCTCTACATGTCATCCTCATGTTTTCCATGTCCTTACCATGCATAATCAGCCACTAAATACCAGAGAACCACCATGAAATACCTCATCTTATCGATTAGGCCACCTAACTAAGCATCTTGAACCTGCTTACATCTTCAATGTTGACCTCCTCATGACTCCATCACTCTTTCCCACCTACAAGAGCCTTCAACACACTTCATGACATCACTACAACATCCTTTTATCGATGCAACACCTCTACATGCCACCATACCTACCCAAGACATCATGCCACATCAACAATGAGACCAAACAACTCATCTTGCCATGGCAAAAACACAATATGTGACATCAATGCATGACACTAACAATCAACCTTCATGTTCCTTGCTTCTTTTTACATCAATGACACCTATTAACTGTTGGTGTAAATAATTTAATTACACCGAATAAGCTCATTATAGCAAATTGTTATATTTGTTTTTAATTAGTTCTAACTCTCGGAGCTTGTTGAGATTCTCTCCACTCCTTGTGTGGAATTAGTTATCTCCTAATTACCTTGACATTCCTATTATTTAGGAATGTCAAACTATCTATTCTCCCTATTTAATGAATCTCCCGGATGGTGGAGATATCACAGATTATTATTATTTCTCTGTTCCTCTTTTTTGTGCTTTTATTTTCTTCTTTGAGTAATTCTATGTGCTAACACTTCCTATGCTAGATCCTACTGATAGATTTTTCATGGTATAAGAGCTGATCGTTGTAGGGGAGTTGAAGTCGACCTCTATTTTCTCATAATTGATATTCTCTAGTTTTCTTATTTGTTGGATGTTTTTACTAGGCTGGACAGGTTTTGTGCAGTTTTGGATCTGTGAGGACGTTTTTTTGAGGTGGCGGCTCCCTTCCATTCGCCCTGGCGTCTACAATTCGTTGCAGGGTTTGGTAATTTTTGGCCTAGGTTTGGTGACCCGTGTTTGGGTGTTGTTTCTGCGGCTACTAGCAATGTGTTCTGCACACTTCTTTACAGCGCCTTAGACTTCACCTCTGATCAATGTGCTTAGGGCTTCGTTTTCTATTTGGCCTGGCATGATTACTCATGGTTTTGCAGTCCTGTTTGTGGATGTTTTCCATTGCCTGGGTCTATGTTTGTGATAGCCTGCACTCTGTGCTGCCCCTCTGACGTATGCACCTGGAGAGACTTAATTGCATATCTTCAGCATGGGCATGATTACTTAGGGTTTTACATCCATTCAGGACTCTCTTGGCGACGATTTTTTGCATTCCTGGCATAGTTCTTGTGCATTGGTCTGGTATTCTTATTGCTAGGCCTATGGCTTCACAGTTGATTTGGCTGTGCAATCCTTTCTATAACTCCATAGAGACATGCACAGCCGTGAATAAACATTAGTAAGTCAATATATAATTTTTTCTGTAAATACATGCACATCCATTTCTAATTGGTACATTTAAAGCATTTAAAAAAACTATAGTAATAAACTTTTAAATTTTTCTATAGTTTGTTATTAAAAATTGCATTATGGGGGAAATTAATGCTTTTGAGGCCAATTAATACTTTGTTGGGGGGCTGTTTGTAAACCGAGGACAAATTTGTATTCCTTGTTTCCTCCCGAGTCCAACGAGTGGTCATACGACCATCTTTGTCTTCCTTTTGGTCAGCATTATAATCAGTGAGCAATTTTTTATTAAAAATTGACTTATTTTACGGGAAATTGAAAGTTTAATAACTTTTGCACAGTAACTCGAAATTGAGTGCCGTTTTTTGCAAAAGTTGATTATTTTTCATTCCCGTCGCATTGAAGCAAATTTCATTAAAAAAGGGAAACTTTGGAAAATAACCTCATTGAAACCATGTCAAGAGCTTTTTTATCATCCTCGTCTTCTGGCCATATCGGGGATCTACGGTTGTTCGAGCCTCTAAACTCGACGAATTACCATGCCTGGAAACCGAAGATGCAACAAATCTTACAGTCTCGTGGATTATGGCATGTGTTCGATGATATAGTTCCCACTTTCACCACAGAGAAGGACAAGTACCTGTATGCATGCAAGCAAGATGAAGCTCTCGGATTGATCGCGTTGAATGTAGCGGATAACCTCCAGTTTCATATTTCTGCGGCCACAGCTCCGAAAGAGGTATGGGAAAAATTTGAATCTTTGTTTGGCAAGATAAACGAGTTCAAATTAATTCAACTGGATCATGAATTAAAATCTTTATCTCCTTCAGATTTTCCTTCCATAGAAGAATTTCTGTCAAAATTTAAAGAGATTCGTAGTCAGTTGAAAGCAGGTGGTAGAACTAAAAAGGATGACGAATGCATATACACGATCCTAACTAAACTAAAGGGTCCATTTTCTGTATTTACGTCAACCTTCTTTTCTACTATGGATGCACTAGACACTCAGTTTAAAATGCCTTCATTTGAACAGTTTTGTGAACGTCTCTCACGAGAACAAGCAAAATTAATCTCTCTAGATGTTATGCCTACATCGAATCATGCTCTTGTGGCCAGTTCTCCTAAGAAAAATTGGAAAAAACAAACCCAAGCAAAGCTATGATAAGCCTGTACCCTCTCACAATATGGTTTCTAATCCTTCTGTTGACACTTCTAAACCACAGAATAATGGTAAAAATAAGAGACCATTTCAGAAGAGGGTGTTTGATCCTTGTTCCTTTTGTGGGGGGAAAAATCATCCTGAATCCAGATGTTTTTTGAAGTTGGAAGCATTAGAAAAGGCTTTAAAACAACACAAGATCACTGTTCCATCACCTTCATCTGCTTCCAATGCTGGCAAGGGTAAGGCTCTTTCTGCTAGAGCTTCTTCTCCTTTGCAAGATCAGGTGGATTTTTGACTCAGGGGCTTCTCATCATATTACACATTGTAGGGATTTGTTGATCTTCTATTTCTGCTTGCAGAACTTCACATATTTCAGTGGGCAATTCTGCTTCTATAGATGTATTGGGTTCTGGTATTGTAAATATGCCAAATGGGCATCTAAATAATGTTCTTTATGTTCCCCATATGTCTAACAATTTGCTTTCCATATATCAAATCTGTAACTCTGGTGATGGTAGAACTGTTGAATTCTCACCAGATAAGGTTGTCATCAGGGAACTTCATGATCATGATGATATTGTAGCTATAGGATTTGTGGATCCATGTTCACGTTTGTATGTTTTTGAGAGCTTTGATAACTCTGCAAGATCTTCACTTATTGCTCATGTTGATTCTTTGAGCAAACTGTGGCACGAGAGGTTTGGTCACCTCAATTACAGATATCTACAGCAGCTCTCTTCGCAGAATATGGTCACAGGACTTCCGAAGGTAAAATCACATGATGGTGTCTGCCCCAGTTGTATGTTGGGTAAGCAACACTTGGATCCTTTTCCAAAAGGTCAAGCAAAAAGAGCTACGGCTCGTCTTGAGTTGGTACATAGTGATCTAACTTCTTTTCCTCATAGATCATTTTCTGGTGCTAAGTATGTACTCACATTCATAGATGATTTTACTAGGAAAACTTGGGTGTACTTTCTAAAATACAAAAGTGATGTCCTAGAGCATTTCAAAGTTTTTAAAGCTATTGTAGAGAAACAATCTGGACATTGTATTAAAATACTCTACACGGATAATGGGGGGGGAATATGAGAGTAATGCATTTACTGCTTTTTGTGCTAATCATGGAATTGTGCACCAGTATATTGTTCCTCACACCCCTCAGCAAAATGGAGTTACTGAACGAAAGAACCAAACACTTCAAGGAAATGGAAAATTGCATGGTTCAGTCCAAGAACATGGCACCTCAGTTCTGGGTGGAAGCAGTCAACTGTGTAAATCATATTCAAAACAGAATGCCACATAAAGCAGTGCAAGGGGTTACTCCTGAGGAGGCATGGTCGGGTGAAAAACCTGACGTATCAAAATTTCGGGTCTTTGGTTGTAAGGCTTGGGCCTTTGTTCCTGATGACACTCAGAAAACCATGGAGAAGAAAAGCAAAGAACTCATTTTTGTTGGTCATTGTGAGCATGTGAAGGCATATCGCCTCTTCGATCCCACTACCAAAGATGTTGTGTTTTGGCGGGATGTTCGAGTTGATGAGACCGAGGCTCCTTTAGATCATACAGTAGTTCTTCCATCTCCATTATTACCTCCTGCTCCTGTCACTGATGATGATTTTGATGGGCCCCCTGATCCTGATCCTGTTGCTCCTGCTCCGAAATGGCTAAGATCTACATTGGCTGCAGCAGGTGATTTGGCGGGTGATTCACGAGATCTACGACGTACTAGAGCTGAGACTTCTGGTGTTGTTGATCATCGGCCCTATTCTGGTATGGCTCTTATGAGCCAAGCTATTTCTAATGATCATGTTCTTTTTTCATAGGCATCTGGAAACCCAGAATGGGATTTAGCAATGCAGGATGAATATTCTTCGCTTATGAAGAATAATACTTGGGATTTGGTTCCTCTTCCGAAGGGAAGAAAGCTTGTACGATGTAAATGGGTCTATAAGACCAAATATGCAGCTGATGGATCGGTTGAAAAATACAAGGCACGTCTTATCGCCAAGGGGTATTCTCAAGTTGAAGGAGTAGATTACTCTGAAACTTTTGCTCCTATCGCAAAGATGGATTCTGTTCGCCTTGTTCTCTCTCTTGCTGCTTCTCATCGATGGTCAGTACATCAGATGGACGTGAAGAGTGCATTTTTGCATGGTGATCTCCATGAGGAGATTTATATGGAGCAACCTCAGGGGTTCATACATGACTCTTCACTGGTTTGTAGACTTCGGCGTTCACTCTATGGTCTCAAACAAGCCCCTCGGGCTTGGTATGAGAAGATGGATGCTTTCTTGTTGTCTATTGGCTTTCATCGTTGTAAGACCGATCATACAGTTTATGTCCTGAAGACTGATGATGACTTGCTTCTATTGGTATTATATGTTGATGATCTCCTCATTACTAGTAGTTCAAATTCTCTAACACAGGACATTAAACGAGAAATTGAAAGCAGAATTTGATATGACAGATATGGGATTGTTGCACTACTTTCTTGGCCTACATGTTCACCAGTCTGCTGAGGGCATCTCTATTTGTCAGAAGAAGTATGCTACAGATCTGCTTCAGAGATTTCATATGGCTAATTGCAAGCCATCTCCCACACCTTATCAGTCAAGTATTGAATTGACTGTTGCATGTAAGTCTAACTTAGTAGATGCCACTTTGTATAGACAGTTGGTTGGGAGCCTTTTGTATCTCACTCATACTCGTCCCGATATCACCTTTGTTGTTAATCTTGTCTCTCGTTTTTCACATGAGCCTCATGAGAGTCATTGGCAAGTAGCCAAGCGTATCTTGAGATATCTTCAGGGGAATTTGAGTTATGGTATTCATTACACGCCTCAGAATGTTTCCAGTATTGAGGGCTTTACAGATTCTGATTGGGGAGGATGTTGCGATACTCATAAATCCACCTCTGGCCTTCTTTTTTCATCTTGGTTCTGGTCCAGTTGCATGGACTTGTAAAAAATAGAATACAATTTCATTATCATCCATTGAGGTCGAATATCGAGGTGCTGTGATAGTAGGGCAGGAGGTTCTTTGGCTTCGTCAGATTCTTGGTGAGTTTGGTTTTTCACAGGAGTCTCCTTCCATTCTTTGGTGTGATAACCAAAGTGCTATTCACATTGCACGTAATCCTGTTGAGCATCAACGCACAAAACACATAGAGATCCACATGCACTTCATTCGACAGTTGATTCAGGATGGGGTCGTTCAGATGGAGTTTGTTCCTACAGCTGATCAGCTTGCAGATATCTTCACTAAACCCTTGGCTTCTCCTCGCTATTTGGAGTTGCGAGACAAGCTTGGGGTGAAGGAAGTTGTCCTTGGGGGGGATCTTGTATAGTCCTTCCTTCCTTCTTTTCTAGTATTGTATCGGGTACCTTATCAGGCCTAGTAGCCGGGACCCTTCTTTCTTTTTACTCCCTAGCATTCACTTATGAGAGGGTGTTGGTGTAAATAATTTAATTACACTGAATAAGCTCATTATAGAAAATTGTTATAGTTTTATTTTTTAATTAGTTCTAACTCTCGGAGCTTGTTGAGATTCTCTCCACTCCTTAGTGTGGAATTAGTTATCTCCTAATTAGCTTGACATTCCTATTATTTAGGAATGTCAAACTATCTATTCTCCCTATTTAATGAATCTCCCGGATGGTGGAGATATCAGAGATAATTATTATTTCTCTGTTCCTCTTTATTATGCTCTTATTTTCTTCTCTGAGTAATTCTCTATGCTCACTCTTCCTGTGCTAGATCCTGCTGCTAGATTTTTCATTAACATCAATGACAACACTAATTGCAAACAATCTCCCCCTTTGTCATTGATGGCAAATAAATTAATGGCAAACACATATAGCTCATTTTCTCAAGCCATCAAATCATTCTCCCCCTTTTGACGTTAATGAAAAAGTATCATGCATGTAATAACTTAGTCCTCTTCTTCTGACATCACACTAGGGCTCACCATTTGGTTAGAAACATCAACCAAACAAAACTAAGACCATTTGGCATCTTCTTCTCTGTTTTAAATCATTAAAGCAAGCATAGCTCCCCCTTAGTAGATGCATGCCTTCAAATCTGACTCAAAACTTGAACAAGCACTTCTCAACACATCGCTGATACCAATAGCTAAATAACACACTTTGGGCTCATACCTTGTTTATGTAGACACCTTGAACTCATCATGCATCCGATGATTGTCTTGACTACTATCTTGACTCTTTACCATCATAGGGCTACAAATCTCCCCCTAGGTAGATTCATATGGAAACATTACAAAAAAATGCTCCCCCTCACTCATGCATATCTTCTTCAATTGATACTAACTGCTATAAATAATCAACTATCATATAGTTGTTCAGCTTACCTTATATACCAACAGCAATGTATGCAACTTCCATCCTTGAGCTTTAAATTTTTTTTCACTTCATACTTAAGAACATTCATGATTGAATCCTCGTGATTCATTAACACCAATATCATGCTTGTGAGATACCAAATGCTTTTAATTTCAAGAGGAAACAACAAACCATTTTTATACCTTGAACCAGATCATAGGACCAACAAATTCCCCCTCAGTCTTAGCACATCTGCATACGTTATTGATACTTCATACCTTATTAGATGAACTTACCTACTCATAGAGATACAATACAAACTTCTCAGATCTTCCTAACTTCTATACACCTCAAAGATAACTATATACCAATGTAAATCTTCACAAACTTTCCCACTTGTTGCACTAGATACAAATATTCTCAAAACAATGCTCAATGAAAGTGTTGAAATGCAACCAAAACTAGAAATAGCATGCTTAACATTCAGCAACCCTCCTTAGCTTGTCAACATGCTTCAACATGTTCTCATCACCATCATATATTCTTAGCACAACATACATTCTCATGGAGCTTTGCTTAGCTCCTCCTCAAACCTAGACACCTTCTGATTGATTCTAAATGTGATCTCATGCAAAATCATACTCACATGCTCTTGACACAGCTGACAGACACTTCCTTCTTGACTTCATCAACTACGATCCAAATGTATAAACTCATACATATGCATGAATAAAAGAATCCAAACATCACAAGCATACCTTGATCCTCCACAATGCAAACATACTCCCTCTGAGACCAAGTATTCTTCTTTAAGAGACATAAGGATAACAAGTTCTTCAAATATTTGCAACCAAGAATAACACTCCAAACAATCATGATAGAAAAAGACTAGTCATGCTCTTCCCAGGTCAATCATCCTTATCATGACCCTCAACATACTTCAATGATCATAACCTTAAGCATACCATATCCTTCAAATTGTCAAACTATCTACAGAGTTCTTCCAAGCATTCTTGAAGCACATAGAACCATTTTAAATCATTGCGACATAGTGTACATTGATCATAAAAATACACAAACATACTTATAGATGCATCAGATCATCATAAACCTTTTTGAAGGATGAATCCATGACTGTATTTGATTCCATGATCTTAGAGTGCATACAACAAGCTAAGAACACTCAACCTAGATTTCTGACTTTCAATCTTACTATTTCACTTTCTCAAGATATACATCCTACTTCTCAAGACTGTCAAACCATCTTGGAAAACATATTTTGAAATACCATGACATTTTTCTTTACATCAAGCTCTTTCAACTAAATCTTATCAACTTCCTTGCATTATTCTGATAACTAGGCATTCACATATAAGCTTAACAAAAACAGAGTATTGTCATACCAAGAAACCTCTTTCATTTCTATACCAAGTCATGATTCATGAATAAACATCTCTCCATGATGTTAAACTATTGATCAAGCCTTCAAAAACATTTTTAAATCATCACAACATATGGAGTGGACTAAATCAAGTCACCAAACATACCTCAATCATATTCACTTTACCTACTTGCACAATTTTCACAAGACTCGTGATGATTCCAACTCAGCAACAAACCTTCATTGCTTTGCATGGATGAAAAATGTCTTTATGAAGAAAAATAGAGATACCTCAACTACTTAGATCACTTAGAACACCATAAATTCAAGATATTCCCATATCTCCTTGCCTTTATCAAGTAACTTGTAGTCTTGAGGTTGATAGATAGGCTTTAGTAACCTCCTGGTCTTCTTAGGTATTTCAGGTTTGATGTCCACCTTATCCTTTTTCTCCTTTGTCTGTATTGTTTTCAAACACGCATGTCTTTCTTGGAACACTTCATCTTCTGATTTTTACACTACCATGACAAGCAATCCTCCTTGACTTGAAGATTGATTAGGCGTGATTTTCTTTTGTTCCTTTTCCGTCTACAGTATCTATGGTATCTGCATGATCTGACTTCTTAGCATATACCTTCTTGACTTTAGGAGCATAAAAAAATATTCTTTTCCTAGATGACTCGTGAAGACAGAACCTAGCAATATGACCCTTCTTATGAAATTTATAACAGATAATATCATACAAACCTCTTGATTGATGGCTCCATCCATAGTTCCATGTATACCAATTCTTGTAGGACCTCATGTAATCCTTTGGTGTATGACCATATTGATTGCATGCATAACAATAACCATGAAAAGAACTTGCATACCTCACAGCATTAGGCTACCTTACTGAATCAAACTCCTTGATATTGAACTTGTTTGCACTAGCATCCTTATTTTTATCTTCAAGACTTGAATTGTTACTTGCATAGCTCTTCTTGATGTCCCTAATGAATCCAAGACCTGTCATGTCACCAACAGACTTCTGACTATCCAAGAGATCATCTAGATCCCTGGAACTTTTCTCAAACCTTTCATAGGAGGACTTCAACTTGTAGGATACCTACTCCAACTTTTCCTTCAAAGACCTCATTTTCGATGCATTCATCCTCTTTAGCCTTTAGGCTTGTTATCATAGCCTCAACTTGAGATTCCAACTCTTCAAGGATCTAATTATGCTCAACACTAATGCTACTAACCTATTTTTCATAATCCTTGATATCTGACTCCACTTTGTAGTTCTTCTTTCTATGTAGCACCAATTATGCTCTTAAGTCTACCTCAACCTCTTCATCAACACAAACATCATCATCATAAACATCATTATTACTAACCTTTGTTAACTTCTCATGATCAACCTTTAAGGAACGGAGATTAGTCCTCAATCGGTCACACTCAACTTCCTTTGATCTCAAATGTGTACTTGTAACCTCTAACTAGTTCTTGAGGACCTTTATGGTCTCTTTATCTTTCTTGACCACAGATCTTAACTCTTGACACTCTCTCCTCAACTATTTACCCATCTTGTTCTTTAAAGGATCGCCTCAAGATTGTTGAGCTTGATTCAAAGGTCCTGATCTGATACCAATTATTGGACCATAATTTTCATTCGACCAAAACATGCAGGCGTTAATCTCCGCTACAATCGCCAGAGTTAGGATCCATGAGAGAGGGTTAACCCATGTTATGAAACACACATGGAGCATTGGATGCATATGCCAACAAGAAATGCAATGTCATTTCGTTTCGTTTCCAAAGCCAACAAGAGAGATAGAGACATGAGAGAAAACACCATTTTTCACAATCAATTCCTTTACAAGAAAGCATCAAAAAAGAGTTTCCTACAGTCATGTATTCATTTTTACAAGGTTTTTCTATCATTATTTTTCTTGGATAAATTCATATGACATTTTTCTTCATTTAGTCACAAGTTTCCAAAAATGTCAAATTTATACAAGTTACTCAAAAATCAATGTTCAAAAACCATCTTCAAGACTCAAACACACAAGGGGAAAAAATTCCTACCTATTCCCCTATATACAGGGAAACACTCGGAGCTGACAGAAGCCTTAATTTGCAAACATGATTAAAATGGTGCTCTTCCTTTTGGAGCTACAGATCATAAATGCACCCAAGCAGCCTCATCACCCAAGGACCGAAGGCCTGCAAAACCTATCAAGAAAAATAGCTTGCATGATTTTTTTCTCCAAACTGTGGGTTTGAATTGATTTTTCCATAGAAATATTAGAGGTAAACAGAAGCCAAAATCCATTTCTACACCCAAAGCCCAAACAAAACCAAACTACATTTTTAGCTTTCAACAGTTGTTTAAAGCTGCGAACTAGCTCGTTGGCCTCCTAAACACATTACGAAACAAATTCAAACGAACATCCAAGGAAAAACTCAGGGTTCAGTTGAACACTCCACATGGAAATGTACCCAGCTAAAGCTTTCTTTTCTCATTTAAGGTTTTATAGGGATGTTTTGCACCTCCATGAAAACAAGTTTCATTAACATTACACGAATTCATCAAGAAGTAGTTTTACTAAGTTTTTTATTTACCCTGCCAACCGCATGGTTTCCAAATCCAAAACTAGTATCATAGATTATTTATCCATCTTACGAGGTAAAAGAGAGTAATTTTTTCATTCCTGGTTATTGGTTTAGTTACGTATAAAAAGAGGTACAATTTGCTATAGGAAACAAGTTTTATTTATTTCACCCAAAAATTACTCTTCTTTAGTTTGATTTACAATTCCATTCAATTTTATAAAACTAGAACATTTAAATTATGCAAGGCTAAAGTGATATGACCATGCCTGATAATTGAATTGGTGAAGTATAAGGATTACACAAAGCTCGGTCTGCGGTCGTCCCAACGCCTAACATTTATCAATAGCTCATGTGTCATACTACAAGTAGTTCATAAAGCCAACAAAATCGGGATAACACTCAAATTGAGAGTAGATCTCAAGAGGTCAAGCTCCACAAAGGACCAACTCATATTCCCAACAATCAACAAAATCCAAATGAGCCCACTGTTGTGTTGGTAAGTCATGTAGCCCACAAAAATCAAATGTATTGGGTCACAATGCACGTAGCCCACCTTTTTAAGCAAACCATTTTGTGTGCTTCCAACATTCCATGATCCCCAATTTTGCACAGGCTACAAAAATACAGACAAAGGAAGGTGCGTCTGACTTTACACCTAGAAATTTCATTTGCTTTGGAGTTTCTAAAGTCGATTAAACAAATCGGTTTTGTGCTTAACCTATAATACATTCTTATTTCCTAAACCACGATAATTAGCCAACCATTCTCTATTTCTATAACAATTTCCATCCCTTATATATAAACAATAGGGTCCACTTAAGATGAAAACAAGTAACCCAATTTCAGTGCCAAGAAACAAAAGGTCATGTTGGTGCAGAGATTCACAAAACCCATATAAAAGGGATGATAACTTACCAGTCACCAATAAGAGAGTGTCTGCTCATTGACGACACATTATGAGAGGGGGCCAAATCCATGCCTTTATACTCTTGAAGCTTCTCTTCCATGCAACTCAATAGTCTTGTTATGGGACCTAGGTGTCCACTCTTCCTAAAGCTATGGACAAGGCCCATTGTCTGCCAGTCAAAGTAATTTCCACATTCCATAGAAAATAATGTATGCATTCTCCAAGGGGTTTCTTGGGTCTTGTTATTTACAACCTCCAATGCTTCTCCAAGGTTAATAGAGAAAAACCAAATTTCCATAATCAAAATAAAATGTGTTTGCAACAGAATCATATACGCCCTTAAGACCCCCATATGTGTGCAACTCTATTAAAGCCATGAAATTTGCAAAATATATTCTCTGACCAAGAATTTCTAACATTCCTCATGCAAGCAAACTCACAAACCTCACAAAAAAATCTAAAAATCTTCTCACGGAAAACGAAATTACAATACCCAAGGAGAATTTCATCAATTCTTCCTTGAAAAAGGTTGACCCAAGTTCCTAAAATTTTGAGAGATTTTAAAATATTTATGAATTATTTATTTTTATATGAAAACTCTTTTATTATATGAATTTCATGATTTATTTTACAATTTTACAATTTATTACTAGTCGAACCTCAACAACGCCCTAATAAGACAATTAATATCATCTCGTAAATATTTTCATTAAATTTAATGACGGTAATTATGATACAATTATAACAACCTTATTATTTATGGACACACCTCGCGTTAAAGGTCGTAAGAATCCTCCTAACCACCATGGAGGTGGTAATAACCCATAAACCATGGAGACTTGACTCCCATCAAGATAAATCGTCTCAAAAACTTGAATTTTAGATATTTCTTAATTACGATAATCGTGCTCTTGACCTTAGGAAAGACAACCACCAGAGATAAAATATCCATACAATTACTTTTATCTTTTAACAATATCTAATACTTCAATTTTAGGAAGGTGATACTATTTTTCCTATACCGTAATTAATTGTTTCAATCTCTAAATCATCCCAATCATAAACATGACGCTTAAAACAATGAACTCAATCAAACCAAGGCCAACGTGAGATCACACAATAAGATTCAAAAGGTTGGTAATGGACAGGGCATTACAATACCACCCTTGTAACCTATCTTATCATCCTAATGAATGCAATGTCGACACCAAATAGTCTTTGTTAATTCATTGCAACAAAAATTCCCCGTCGTGTCTAATCTAAATAGAGCCCTAGTCCTCATTTAGAACAACAAATCTACCCATGGGGTTCTATATGTGTGATTTAAACAACTGTGACTATGGAAATATAAGCCAAGTGTTGATTGTACAAAGCTTTGTGGCACTTTAGATCTAACAAGTTGAGCCAACTCAACTGCAATGTCATCACCTAAAGAAAATCTAGCCAATTTGTTAGAAATTGAATTATGTGTAGTAAATAATAGTGTAACTAGCACATCGTAGCCTCAAGTTCATCCATACTACAATATGCAAGGAAAGAAAAAATGTTGGAACCTGGATCATCTTATTTCATGCACGTTGCCTCCTATCTTTTTCCCTATCCATTAAGGTCTACTGCAAGAAAATTAATTCCAAATAATAAGATTTCATAGTTAACCAAGATAAGCCTTGCAAAAACATAGACATCGAAAGTTTCCTATCTCATTATAGAGAAGCCTAAGAATGGCAGAGCCTCGTACAACCAAAAATATTCTCATCTTGACCCTTAAATGTTGTGGATCAAATGAAGAAGATAAATGTAAATGTCACAATGTGGGATGTCTTTGCCATTCCCGAATAGATGGATCTCCTACCAGAAGCTTTAAAGGAAATGGATTGTGTCTTCAAGCTAAAAATAAAGCAACTCTAGAAGTTACTAATCTATATCAATAAAAACCTATGAAATAGGGTATCTAATAAAAACCTATATTTCATTTTTCTCTCATTTTTGGAAAATGCTCCGTCCATAATTCCATGATTGACTCTAGTGCAAGTACCTTTGTGATGCCCAAAAAATATCCCATGATATAGAAATTAGCTACACCCTTATGAAGAAAGGAGTTGTTCAACTTGATGGCACCACTATCAAGACAGTGGGGTCATCAAGGATTTGAGCATGTCACTACATGTTTATCCAAGTATAATGGTACCACAAGAAATAATAGTCATCGACCTTCCTCCCATGTTTGCCATCTACTTGGCAAAAGGATTTTACTATTAAAACAAGGTGATCTTTGCCTTTGGAGTGGTATCACACACTCTTAAGAATAAAATGCAAAACTAAGGAGACTATAAAGAGTGAGCCTATTGCCTAATTTCATGTAGAAGTCTTTGTATTGGTCTCGCATACTCTTAAGGACAAGATACAACACTAGGGTGACAATAAAGAATGTTTTTTTCCCAATTCCACACAAAATTATTTAATCTCGATCCTATAGAAGAAAACTTTACCATTCAATATGAAGAGACAAAAGAATGTGTTGTTGGTAATTGACCCTGTGAAGGAATCCCTCATGAGAAGTTAGATTAGTGGGCCTGGGATAAGTGGGACTTTGATCCCTATAATGTTGATGAAGAATGTGGTATGGTTATATACTATATGGAGAGGAAAGTCATAAAATTCCACATGTGCTAAAATAAATTACAAACTCAAGACTTGGTGTATGGGAAATATTATTTGATGGTTCCAAATTCAAGATCACTTTTTACATATAAGTGGTCTTGATCTCTACAAGTAGAAGGAAAACCATCTACTCGCAAAGGGTATAGTTTAATTGCACAAACAGTGCCACAAATTATGAAGCTCTAATTCAAGGTCTCCAAATTGTTTAAAAGAAATATATCATGGTATTGTAAGTGTGTTGAGACATCAAATTAATTATTAAGCAAGGTATATCACAATGTCTCACCAAATCCTTTTCTAAAGGATTACAAACACAAAGTATGGGATCATGATGAAGGTTTTGACACCTTCAACAGTCAAGGATTCCCAAGAGGAAGAAATATAGAGGGAAATAGGAGGGAAATTATTTTCTCAATTCATCTAATAAGGACGTCCTAAAAGACACAAATCAACAAGTAAAGCTCTTGGTAATAGCTTTTGTGCCTGAAAAAAAAATGCCTCTGGATTATTTTTTAGAATGACAATCAAAATGTCACTTTTATCTAACAAAAAGTTGAATCCTCAAAAGAGTTGAAACCCATAATGCAACAAACTTATGACAACTAGATAATTCAACTAAAGACCAATAAGCTACATAAGGGAATAGACCCTTGAAATAATGTTTATCCCTCATGATAAATATAAAGGAGAGAAAAAAATGGAGATCAAATATGAGTATTATTAAGAGATAAAAATAGACCTTGATAATCTCTCAAACTAGGAAAGGTATGTAGTCTAGAATAATGATATAGCCTAGAATTTATTGTGAATAACCCAAGCACGTTGGCACATCACTCAGCCTAAGCTGAGTGCGCAAAGGCACCAGGTCCCTCTTTAGAGTCACTTGTATAGAATGTTAGCATGATGATGTTTAAACATATTCATATCCATAACTAGTCATAAACATTCCACAGTGCATAAACCATATCTAGATCTTAGATTATATGAAATATGAACTAAATAATAACTATGATAAGATTAACCATACAAGAACAAGATTCAGTTATGTTTCATACCATTATCCAACCAATATACTCCATTACATTAAATAATGTAAAACACAGAAGCTTCTTACACTATATCAGTATCTCCATGAGTTATGTGTGTGTCAAAACCAGTAGCACAACTCTATAATAATTCACCACACTAAACTATGTAAATCAATACATATTTATAGGGGTGGGGACTTTCCCTTCACCACCCATGCACTTCTCAAAATAGGTCACATGTTGATAATAGTCATGCGCCTTTACAATAGTATGCACAACATGCAAGTGTTCTAACAATAGATGTCCTATAGTTAACTCCAAGTAGAAATCATGTTATTAGATTAAACTATGCATGGCACTTATCTGCCACTTGTTCCCAAATTACCATTGTGTGGAGTGCAAGTCTTCTTCTCTATGTGTGCTCCTCATGTTATCTCAAAAAATAGTCCTTATCCACAAAAATAGATAAGTGCTGACCCAAAGTGCTCTGACGCGTGTTTTCTTTTCTATCTTCTTGTGCCTTCAAATGCTCCTTGTTCCCGAGCACACATCCTTCATGTGTCTTCTCCTTAGAGGAACATTTTGTCTGCTCAATAAACAAGAAAATTTTGTCAAGAAATGCTAAGAGTATGATGATATTATTTTCATAGACTTATAATAACCTTAAAGGTTATGATCAAAATATCATCCATCATACCATATATTTTGCACCTAATTCCAAGCCAGTAATATTGAAACAAAGGCCCATAAATCCCAAAATTGATCCTATGACAAAGAAGGAACTAAGTTGATTAAAGACAACATTGTCTTTCCTATGAATAATTCTAGTTGGGTGAGAAAGAAGAATGTGAAGATATGCTTATGGATGGATTTCAAAAACCCCAATAGAGCCTCCCTCAAGGATCACTACCCCCTACCCTCCATGGATCAAATACTTTAGAGAGTGTTTGGAGCCAAAAGGTTCCCACTTCTATATGGTTTCTCAACCTACAACTAGGTTATGATCTAATAAGAATATCAATACAATATTACCTTCACCATCAAGTGGGGAACATTCAAATAGAAAAGGATGATGCCCTTTGGTTTATCCAATATTAGAGCTAAATTGTAGAGGGAAGTGGACATGGTCTTTACGATCCTTATTAATGACATCATCCTAGTTTACTTGGATTATATCACGTTTTTATAAAAGAAATGGGAAGACCATTTGGATCATTTAGATAATATTTTCAAAAGACGTAGAGAACCTGGGATTTCCATTAACCCTAATAATTCTATCTTTGTTGTCCATGAAGGAAAGCTCTTAGGTCACATTGTGTCAAAGAGGATCTAGGATAGAGTATTCACCATCCTTTTAATGTCTATATTGCCTAAAAAAAAATCTAGTCTTTCCAAGGAAATATCAATTTTATGAGGAAGTTTATAAAAAAAATTGTAGTCATAGTTAATTCAATCATGGTCATGCTAAAGGACGCAATCTTCAAATGGATGTGGTAATAAAATGATATTTTTGAACATACTAAGCAAACTATTTCTCAAGCCTTAATGTTATCAAACTCAAAATTTGAGAAGAATCTAATTCTCTATGCCATCGATGTCCAATAAAAAATAATTATGGTTCTCACCCAAAATAATCAACAATAACTTGAGCAGTCAATTGTTTTTGCAAGTCAAATGCTCAAGGATTATGAAATTAATTATATCTCAAGATTTTTTAGCACCTCTTATCAAATAATAAAGTAATGGTGTTTTTCATTCATCCGAGATTTAGAAACTACATAATTGGAGGAGGGATAAGTGAAAAAAGATTTGTTAGATCACTAAAATCATGGAGATAAATGTTGAAATTTAGTCTACCAAACATGTAAGAGGTAAGGTTTTTTTCCAACACTTATATGAAGACTTGGATAGTTCACAGGAAGTTGAATATGTCCTTGTTGACTAAGCATCAAATAAGGTAAATAAAGTTCCCAGCTAGATTCAAAATATGACAAGATATCTAGACATTGGGGTAGTATTTAACTGGCCTAGACAAAACTAAAAGAAGACATTTCATACTTTGGGCCATTCCATATGAGTTGATTTGGAGTCTTGTTCAAAGGAAACTTGTATGACATCCTGTTAATATGTATTGAACCTAAAGATACAAAAAATGTTTCTCTAAAGTTTTATCAAGCATTCTCTAGTGGTCTTTTCGCATTGAAGAAAAAAAATATAAATATCATGAGGGTTAGTTATTACTAGCCTACATTATTTTTAGATGCCTTAAAATGGGTAAGGTAATGTTGTGAATGTTTATTCTTCACTGAAAAAATTTAGAGAACTCTCCTACCTTTGGAACCAATCACGGTTGATCAACCTTTCTCGCGATGGGGATTATATTTTATCGAAATGATCAAACCTCATTCCATTGCTAGCCATATATATATCCTAATTTTCATTAACTACTTCATAAGGTGGATTGAAATTGGACCACTAAATGAAGCTACTAAAGAAGTCTTTGTTGACTTCCTTGAGAGAATCATCACAAGGTTTGGTGTCCCACCCACAACGATCTCTAATAATGCTAAGGAATTCATGGGAACTAAGATAGTTGATTTTATTATGAGATGTGATATATACCTAAAGACTTCCTCTAATTGTTATCCTCAAGGGAATGGACTTGCAAAGTTCACTTACAAACACCTTATCAAAATAATGAATTGTATAATTGAGAGGATCCAATGGCAACAACATACCAAGGCAAATCAAGCCTTATCAGATTATAGAATCATTTTGAGGTGTTGAGTTGGAAATTCTCTATTCGTGTTGGTGTACAAAATAGAGGCCAGGCTTCTAATTTCATTAGAGCTTCTAACCTCAGAGTTTTCTCATTAGTTAGAATTAGAACGTCACAATGCAAGAATAATTAGAATAACATAGATGAATAACCTCAAATAAATAAGGGAGAAATATAAATATAAATTCTATGACCGTCAAAAGGTAATAAATAATATTTTAATAAGTGGGTTGTCATTCATTGGATTGAATTTGACAACCTAGTATTCAAATGAGATGCAAATTGAAATAAGCCTAAAAGATATTTATAGTTCAACACCATTTAGAATAGATCCTACCGTATTATTAAACGCAAAGAAAGGAATGCATTCGAGCTCTTAAAGCTCGATTGATAACTTGATGTAGGAGAATTTAGGTTTATAAGTAATCATACATCATTGTAGACACAAAATCATGCACTTTAGACATTATTTATTTTGGTTTCATACTACTATTTAGAAGGTTCTTGAATGAAGAAATAATTAATTAACCCCCGTCTTTTGGCCATCTTGTTTTATTTTATTTCGTCATTACCGAACTTTTACATCCACATGCCCAGTCATCTTTTGTCATCTCACGTTATTTTAACCTTAACTGGGGCGCCCAGATTAGTACCGAGGCTCCCGTGGATGCCCTAGTCCCACCAAGGGCACCCCGGTCCCTTTTGCACTTTCCCACCATTTTTAGGCTCTTTCTAGTCGTTTCTCCTTCTTATATTCTTAGTGGTCAGCCATTTCAGGGTTAATTATGAAATTAGACCAAGATAACCCTATAAATATAAATTTATGAGACCATAATGAGGGACCAAGCACTAGTCACTACTATCATTCATTTAGAGTTGCATCCATTTGGAGATCATTTGCATCCATTAGCTCTATCACAAGGCACAAGGATAGGACATATGCATCACACAAGCATAATGGGAGGATTATATTTTATTCCATGCACACACATTATTACATGTTCTACATTTAGCTATTGCTCACTACTTCACAAAGTGTGACAGGCAGGAGAGAACCTAGGGAACATTATACACACTTTCACTAGAACTACATGTGGGTCTGAAATGTAGTGCAGTGCTCAGTTAGTAAGCCCATTGTTGTGGCAGCTGAGGTCGGTATGACCCATTCAATTGCATTCTTCATTTTTAGGGTTTTGATACTCGGTATTTTACAGGTCTTTACATCATCTTGGATTATTGGTGAAACTCAGTAAAGGACATTGAATATGATGCTACAAATAGCGAGGGTTTTAGACCATCTGTCGAACCAGTGAAGATTAGTTTCAGAGCTTTTACATAGACTTGGGCACCCAGTTTGTAGACCAGAGCACTCACAAGCACCTTAGTCCCTCTCCAGGTGCTCTAGTCCAGCTAGATACTCCATATCCATCCTTTTCGGGGTTTCTGCACAGTCGTTCCTGCTTCCAGATTTTCCAATCAGCTTTGCGACACAGTCCTGCGAGCATCTTCTATTCAGCTGAGTTCTTTCCTCTTCTCTCATACACATTAGGGTTAGAATTTACTTTTACATAGTTGTTTGGTCACTTATACACATATTTACTACATTTATTTACTTTATTTACAGTTGTTCATAGCTTAGATTAACTATCCCCACAAACTACACACACTAGTTAATTTTAGTTAATCATTTTGGTGAACCCGACTCGATCATTCACACTTTTAAATTCTTTATTCATTACTTGTTACCCTAGTGTTTGATCATCATGATTATCTCAATCAACGATTATTTGTTTACCAATCCTGATTTACTACATAGACTACAACATTTTCTTGTTACTACTCCTATTCATGTTGACATGCATCCAAACTCGGTTTATCAAGCCTTTGTCAATGCCTTTTCTTCACATATCATATTCAAGTCTAACCTTCCCTCTGATGTTCACACTTTGTATAATGACCCATCTCTACATATCATCTCTCGTATTTATAATGTCGTTGTTAAGTGTACTATGAATGATAATGGGTCTGAACTTAACTTGTGTCATATGTCATTGCTCAAAGTTTTAAGCCTTTCACCTCATGATGTTAGTCCATCTAGGATTTCACTACGTGCTTATGATGGTTTTTTCCATCCTTGTCTCGGTCACATTACATTGCTTATTACTGTTGTTCCAAAGATTTTCCACGTTGTCTTTTTCGTTGTTGATTTCCCAGTCTCCTACAACTGTCTTTTGGGTAGGCCATGGCTTCATGCCATGCAAGTTGCCACCTCTACTATAAATAATTGTGTTAAATTCTTACATGAGAGCATGGAGTATACCATTTTTCGTAATCACAATCCATTTCTGTATTGTGACTGAGATCCTAATACTAATCTTCCTATCCCACGCATAGATATTACAAATGAGCCCCAACCTAGGGAAGAACCACCTAACTTACCACCACTTGACGGCACCATTTGTGTGATAGATGCAATTTCTTGTGTGCCACTTGCTACTACTATTGTTATGATTCCTTATCAGGGGCATGTCCTGTCTATGGACATCATTCTATCTCCTGCACCTTCAGATGTACCACCTGCACTAACACACCTTCCCCCTTCATTATATTATATTTACATCACACGCTTAGCATTCACGCATCACATCATCTCATCTTACATAGTCTTACATATGTTATAGTGTCATCATTTCCTGATGACATGCTCTTATGCTTCGGTTCACACTTGAATGTTGAGGGATTACTACACATGAACCCCACAGACTACACCATAGGCATTACACAACGCACATTACGCGTCATACACCATATATTCTACCTTTAATCTACAACACTTTGATATTTGTGTATCATACTAGGCTAGCATTACGTCCTACTTCTAATACATATTATACCATACACATTTCTCTCATGACACATCTTCCACATCATTCTAGTTTACATCTTTCATCTAGCATTATACGCTACTCATCTTACATGTCACTCTATACATCATACTTTACACTTCCTACACATCTAGCGTTGTATTCTACATATTATACGCTCTTCGACACAATACACATATTGCACTCTACATTATACATTGCATTGTTATACATACTAGACTTACTTTACATCACGCATATTACACTTGTTAATTTACATCATACATTACATATTCTACTCATCACATGGTCATCTCTTACTATCACGTCTATCGCATTATCTTCTACGTGTTGCACTCACTACCCGATGATGCACTTTAGTTCCTCATTCCATACTCGAGTGCCGAGGGTTTAGAAATCAAATGGACCTTACACTCATCACACATTTACTATTCCACCTTTCTTCATGTAACATTCCTAGGCTCGCAACATACGCTTTAGGCTAAATTGTAACTTATTCTATCATTTTGTAGTGGTATACACCTTAGGTTACATCACCACTCCCTCTTTTCATCTTGTAGTGATATACGCTTAGGGCTAAATCATCACTCATCCATTCATCTTATAGTGATATACGCTTAGGATAAATCATCACTTATATGTTTAATTTAGTCGTGATATATGCTTTAGCTATAGGGTTCATGCATACTTCATCGCTAGGTTGCATATCATCAACACACATACACATCCATCACAACACATTAGACACACAACACATATTTCAGCCATTTCCTAATGACGCACTCTCGTTTACGGTTCATTCTTAACTACTAAGGGGGAAAACAAAATGAACCTCACTGCATACACTTCCATTCACTTGGGGGGCACACGGCTCCTATCACTCCATTTTACATTCCATTCCATCCATCCCCAGCATGCTACATATTATAGTTTCTTTACTCTTGCTTACTTTTGCTTCTTCATAGTCACTTTATTACACATGCTAGTTCAATTACTTGTATGTCATTTATCTATATCATCCACACATGCGCATTCATGTCTTTCTCGAATTTTGATCACAGATACAAGTCTCTTACACCCAGCACAGATGTTCACCTTCTACCCTTCCTACATTGGTTGTTGGGGGCATCCACATTCTTCTCTTACAGGGGTTATTGTTTCATAGTGTACTTATCACTTTACATTACTTGGGTATACATGCCTTTGACATACTAGTTATTTTTTCTAACATGCTAATGGGTGCTTCATGTGTAGCATTTTCTATGCAGTGATATTTGCTTCCATACTTGTTTGTTTCATTGTTTGTATATTATTTGTTTTTGTTTGTGGGTCTTGCCCTATGTTTGGTGTGCACACTTGTTTCTTGTTTGCGGCCATGATGGCCTTGCGTGTCTTGCGACATCGTGAGTGATTTCCCATGTTTACAACCTGTTTTGTGTGGTTTACTTGTCTCCTTGCGTTTTTACACTACTTTTCTTGGTAGCTTACACATTTTTTATGTACTTTACATGTATTTTCTACATGCATGCTTTTTCATACTAACATTTTTTCGACTATCCATCCTTACTTGTGTGCACCTTGGTTTCTACCAAGCGCATTCCCTTACCCCTACAGGGTAGAGTTTTATATTACATGTAGTTGGTCCTCTTTTGGGGCCGCATTCTCCTATCAACAATGTCGCATGTGCCCCTAAAGAGGGGGGCATCATTTGGGGTTTTTTCACACACTACACATCACATTTACATTGGTTTAGTTCAATGAACTTTTTGCCCTTGGCATTGTGGGTTACATACAGTAAGTGGGTCCCCATTCTACGAACCCCGTACACTGCGGCTTTTACAAGACATGGTGTCCTTAGTATTCTAGTAAGAAGTTATAGGCTTAGAGGTTATAGTGGGTATGCCTCCCTACACTACTTCGTCCAATGGCGTCAGATCACCCATAAAATAAGGACATATAAAGATCCCTTCACACACATTCAGGGAAGCAGTTACATGAAGGATAATAATGCACCTTTCTCCCTACACTTCTTCGGCCAGGGTGGTGTTAGATTGCCCAAAAAACCCCAATAGTACAGGATATCCTTCTACACTCTTTCTCTTGACATGAATCAGGTGCACATGGTCCATTTACACTCTTTCATTTTTGTATTTTGCATTTACATACTTTTACATGTGTCTTTTACATTGTGTCTTTACACACATATTTGACTACTTGATAATTTTTTCCTTGCAAGTTCGGCCGTATGAGAAATAAGCAGTCAAATGGGAGTAACAACAAGCAACAAAAATGACATCAACAATGACACTTCGTGATAGCACACACTATGCTAACCATGCAGGTACACTACACACATTAGCATCAGCACACGCTTTCGACCCTAGGTTCACTCTCATCACTTTTTTGCACATTTACATCTTTAGTTTCCACACTCTCTCATCTTTTTTTCATTCCACGCTTTGTCTAGTCCTTCAGCACATTTCTACTACACTCTTTGTGGACATCAAGTACGCATCTTTATTTAATTTATGTTACCGAGCTTTCCGATCACCAACATAAAGTGGGGGCAAATGTACACAAAAAATCATGCACTTTAGACATTATTTATCTCAGTTTCATACTACTATTTATAAGGTTCTTGAGTGAAGAAATTACTAATTAACCCTCGTCTTTTGGCCATCTTGTTTTATTTTATTTCGTCATTACCAACCTTTACATCCACATGCCCAGTCATATCTGTCATCTCATGTTATTTTAGCCTCAATAGGGGCACCCAGATTAGTACTAGGGTGCCCATGGGCGCTCTGGTCCCACCATGGGCGCCCGGGTCCCTGTTACACTTTCCCGCCTTCTTTTGGGATCTTTCTAGCCATTTCTCCTTCTTATCTTCTTGGTGGTCGATCATTTCGAGGTTAATTACAAAATTAGACCAAGAAAACCCTATAAATATAAAGTTATGAGACCATAATGAGGGACCAAGCACTAATCACTATTATCATCCATCTAGAGTTGCATCCATTTAGAGATCATTTACATCCATTAGCTCCATCACAAGGCACAAGGCTATCACATCTACATCATGCAAGCATAGGGGGAGGATTTTATTCTATTTCATGCACACATACTATTACATTTTCTACATTTAGTTATTACTCGTTACTTCAAAAAGTGTGACTGACACGAGAGCACCTAGAGCACATTATCACACACTCAATAGAACTACATTTGGGTCTAAAATGTAGTGCAGCGCTTAGTTAGTAAGCCCATTGTTGTGGCAGTTGAGGTCAGTCTGACCCATTCATTTGCATTCTTCTTTTTTAGGGTTTTGATTCTCCTTCTTGGTCTTTTGCAGGTCTTTACATCATCTTGGATTATTGGCGACACTCAGTACAAGACAACGAATTTTATGTGACAAATAACGAGGGTTTTAGACCATCTACCGAACCAGTGAAGATCAGTTTCAGAGCTTTTCAACAGACTAGGGTGCCCAATTTACAGACCAGAGTGCCCACATGCACCCCAGTCCCTCTCCAAGTGCTCCAGTCTAACTAGATACTCTAGATCCATCATTTTTGAGGTTTCTACACAATCGTTCCTACTTCCATATTTTTCAACCAGCTCTGCGACACAGTCCCGCGAGCATCTTCTATTCATTTGAGTTATTTCCTCTTCTATCTTACACATTAGGGTTAGCATTTACTTTTCCATAGTATGTTGGTCACTTATACACTTATTTATTGCATTTATTTACTTTATTTACAGTTGTTCATAGTTTAGATTAGTTATCCCCACAAACTACACATACTAGTTAATTTTAGTTAATCAATCACCCAAAAATATTTAGAGTAGCAAATAAATATTTGCACAATGTTGTGTCACTCCTAAGCAAGCCACGCAAAATCCCATTTTGAGAAAACTATCCAAAGCCACACAAAACTACAAATGTTGTGCAAACTCATCGCAAGCCATGCAACATTGCGGATGTTGTGCAAGTTTACCCAAGTTGCGCAACATGAAGGATGTTGTGAAATATTACCCATTTTCACGATAAACTAAGGAAACCACCAAACACTAAATAATTTGTGGAATACTATATTCCTACAAGACCGTTTCCTTGAGTTTCAATAATGAGATTTATGTTTGACATAGTCACTTATCAGTTTTAATATAATTAGCAAAGAGCACATGTGATACTTGATCTATCTATTTTGACCAAGGACCAATAGAATGATTTGTTTTAGCTTGATCTAAGGGAAGATAGCTTCTAGAAGTTGATCAATGGCTTTGAGAGGTAATCTAAATAATATTTTGTGGGGAACATTTTCTTACTAAAGGAGTATTATTCTCCCACTAGATCTCTACAAATTCTATAAATGGTAGGGATTTGTACACTTGTAAACTACTGCGATCATAGGCTTTGAGATCCAAATCTTAGCATTAAATTCAATTTACAAACTTGGGATAGGTCTAGGATTAGAATCTTTAATAGGGTTTTTACAAACTCATTTTATAAAATTGTAGTTAGAGCATTGATTATAGTGTCTGATTGTGTAATTTATCTTTACATTTAATAAAGAAATATTGCTTTGGTGAGGTCTAACTATAACAAGTGGTTTCATAATGTAAGACATCCCTTCACTTGGGAACCCTAACCCCTAGTGCATTAGTTTGGTATCAAAGCAAGGATTTGGAAATCTTACCAAAGAGATCGGTATAAATATTCATTTGGGTTGTGCAAGTGACGTAAGTATTTATTGCTTTCCATTTTAGCAGTGTGGGTAGAATGTAGTTGTAGACAACTCTAACATTTGTAGTGTTGAGTATAGGGTGTGAGGTTGTATAATCTTGTGATCGAGAGTTTATAAAGAAAGGATGGCACATAGAGTAAATAGAGCATCAAGACTAGTAGACTTAGATGATGTAATTCAAAGAATGCAAGCCCATTTAGAGGCCATGGAAACCACACAATGTAAAGGAATCATGGATGAAGATGTGAGTGAGGATGTACAAGAAGTGAGAGCATCTAAAAATCAAGAAACTATAACAATGCATGTAGACAAGAAATATGATTGATTCTTGTGTGCAATCACAAGGATTGGAACTAAACCGCGAATTGAAGTTCGTGCTACTTGGGAACTTAGATCAAGAATTTATAATAGAGTAGATCGCAAAAATGGAGAAATAATTTGAATATGATGGTATTGAAGATTAACAACTTGAGATTTTTGAGTACCAAGTTGAAATTATATGCATCCTTGTGGTGGGATTAGGTGCAGCATGAGAGAGTTCAAAGAGGAAAAGAAAAGCCTAAGAAGTAGGATCAAATGGTGAAATATTCGAACACTAATTTCATGCATGTGGATTACTAGTTCCATTTGTTTAAACAGTTGTAAAATTTTCATCAGAAGGAATTGAGTATGAATAAATACATCAATGAGTTCTATTGGCTCAACATCATATTTGAACATGTAGAGGATGACACAAAACATGTCTCAATGTATGTGAATAGTCTACAAATTTATATTCAAGATGAACTTAGTGTGCTCAAGATGAGATTTGTGGAGGAATCATATCATTTTTATTCTCAAGACAAAAGAATTTTTTTCCAAAATAAAAGAGGGAAACCCATGAGAAGAAGGAAAATTCTCACATAGAGGTGGGAATTTTGTATAGTGATGCATAAATCATTATGCATGAAGGAGAGAAAAACATCTTGTATGAGCAGATTCATGCACAAAGAGGTGGAGGTTGGTGTGATGGATTTCATTTTCCTATTATTAGATTGTCCCCTCACACATAGTAATTCATCTCACCTTAGGTGAGGTCATGTATCTTAGGTGTCATTAGGAGTTTTATGACGTATGAAATTTTTTGTCATAAAATATGTCATTCATGTCAATGTGTGTCACTACATCATATAAGAGTTACATTCCATTTATGGATCATAACTCCTTTCTCCCTTATGGAGGTATGATGGGTTTTGCATTGGGAGTTACATATCACTCCTATTTATACTTCTTTTTATCTATGAGAATGATAAGACCTGTTTATTGCATGCATAATTTCATGGTGGTTATTGTTTGCTTAGTACTTGGAGCTATGTCACAGTTCCCTTCAGGTGCAACTTGGTTGATGTGTGCGTATTCTGGCTTGATCCTTTACCCATTTTCTCTCATATGGTATTAGAGTGTGTTGTTGGGAATAATGTCACTCACCGTATTTTTTGCCTACTACTCTCAGTTTTTTCGTTTTCACTAGTTTCTTGTGGATGTTTTTTACCCGCATTTGATTTGTGCTCTACTTTCATTAATATAGTTTTATCTTGGTTTTCGTGAAGTTTTTTGGTTTTGTGTTGTTTCTGGTGCATGTATAGGTTACATTTGGAGTTTTAAGGGTTTCTTCGCCAAATCTAGTTGTCTACAACTAAATTGGTGGAAAATTATTTTTTGGAGGTATTTCTTTCTAGTTTTGGTGGTTGATTTTTTAAGTTCTGTTAAAACTTTAGTATCCTCCAAGCCTTTCTTCCTCCTCATTATTCTTCTCCCTTCACTGATATGTCACTGGTCCTCCATCTCCTCTCTTGGAACCTTGTTCCATCCCAATGTGCTCCCATCGATCTCTTCCTTCTCGGTTACTCCTACCTCCTCATCTAATCTCTCGTCTTCTTACCAGCTCTGCCTTAGTTTCTTGTTCAACTAGGCTCTCTAACAGCTGAGATCCTCCTTGGGTTTCCCATTCTTGTTTTAGGCTCATTGTGTTGGTTTGCTCACCTTATCTTGTTCATATTTTATAGCTCACCTTGCATCTTTTCCTTACTCACCTTTCCGAGTTCAGGTTCTCCTCGCACTAGCTGTTGCGAGGTTTTTTTGATCAACATGTTGGTTGTGGTTACCACTCAGATCCCCTGTGCTTTCTCCTGTTGAGCTCGGCCTTGTTTCGTGTTCTTACCCAACATGACCTCATATTCATGCTACTTTTTCTTCCTTGGAATTGATCGTATGTACTCATTCTTGTTGTCTCGAATCTCGTCATCGTGAGCCTTAGTTACTCCACCCCCTGACCTCATCTTAGTTTTTTCATCGACCCTTGTATCAAGCGTTGACCTCATTGCGAGCTTTCCAACATCTCCTTGTCATCGATCTTATGGTTGACCTCCTTGTAAAACATGTCCCTAGAAACCTACATGCATCTAACCTGAGCCCTAACTCGGCTCCATAAGTCCTTCCACTATTACAACCCTGTGCACTTTGTCACCGAGTCTGTTTTCCACCACCATTGTAATGCTTTCAACCAACTCTATCGACCTTCCTCCATGCCAAAACAACCACTCTCATTGATCCTCTCCATCATGCCACGTGGCATCTTTTACCCTTTCATTGACTCTTTGACCAATCTTAAAAAAAAATTTCCTTTCCTTTATACTTAATTCGAAGCCCATATTTGTGTTTTTAAATTTTAGGTTATATTTCTTTTATATATAGCTTAGCCTATATTAAGTTAACTATTTTTTTTGTCTTAGCTTATATTTTAATTAATCCTACATTAGGGCTCTCTTTTTTAAAAGAAGGAAATTATTCTTAATCATGTTATATTAATCTCTTAGGGAAAACTATTTATTTTAATTATCCCTCTTAATTTTTTAAATTTTCCTTTCGAAAATTAAAATTGATTGGGAAAAATATAGTTTAAAAACTAGTATTATTGGATTTTTTTTGGATAACCAAGTGTTTTGGAGGTGTATTTTGATGTGTTTTCCGGATGCCCCTTCTTGTAATTTTTTTTTCTAACATGCCTTTTGAGAACATTGTGGAGGTTTTGTAGGACTTTTGGGAGGTTTTTTAGGCCTTTTTAGGAGGTTATTCCACATTTAAAGATCTCCTTTGACTTTTTTGGAGTCATTTTTCATTGTAGTGATCTTGTTATTTCTTAGGGGCTAGTGAGCACGTCCACCACAACCTTGCGGAAAAGGAGCCCCCATCTATGACATGAGATATCATTTATCACACAAGACTTAGTTTATTTTCCCTTTTTTCTTGCTTTCTCATTTATTGTTCTTGTTACTCTATTGTTTTACTGCTTTCGACTAAAACTTATTGTGACCTCCACACTTGCACAATTTTTTACCCACTGTAAAGTGATTGGCTAATTATTTCACATCACACAATCACAAGCACAGTCCTTATTGTAACCAACATATTTTTTATAAAGTGCCACAAATAGGGGGTTAAATATTTTTATGGGGTGTTGTAATCACATGCAGACGTATTTTTGGCTGAGTCCAACGTCTTGTAGCATTGTGTGTGTTCTCACCCTTTCCTTATTTTCTTGCATTCTAGGACACTTTTCATTTGATTCCAACATCCATTTGAGTGTGCTTTGTCGTTCATGACTTTTCTATACATTGATTTCTCTTTGTTTGGATGTACCATGGAGGATGTTCTTTCCAAACTTACACTTCATAGGACCGATACTACATCATAGCCTCCATCTTCTTCTAAGGTAGGGATAACTATGCACTTTGGCATTCTAAGCATAAAAATTTTCACTCATTCACGATGACCTTTATCCATATTTATATGGAAAAGTACCTTCCCCCAGTGATCCAATTCATCTTGAAGACTGGATTAACACTTGTAACATGATCGTTGGTCATTTGTTGACATACATTTCTAGGCCTCTCCACCATCATGTGGCACACACGAAGTGTCCTCAAACTATTTAGGAGAATTCTTTAGTCTTGATTTGTAGACCCTTCAGAGATTTCCATTGTTACTCCTTCTGATACAATTGGTTCCTCACCTACTTCATGTGATGATAGTTTTGCTAACACATATTTTCCTGTTCATATTCTGATGATGAGGTTTGTTCTTCTAGTTATGATGATGAGAGTACTACTAAGGATACCTCTCCTCCCTCTCCTAGCCATCCCTCAGAGAATTTTGAACCTCCTCTTTACCCATCAGACATTAGGAATACATATTCTCAACTTCATACCTTCATTGAATTTTCCTCCGTTCCACAGTCATTGTATGAGGCTTCTTCCACTCCCCATACTTCCTATGTTGATGATTCATACCTGTCAGACATTGCTCATTTGTTTGTCGAGCAACACTTTTGGGATGAGTTTTCTGGCAGACCTCAACTATATTTTTTCAAAGCCTATTTGTGTTGTAGTACAGGGAGTTTCTCTTCCATTCTGTAAATCCTTCACACATTTGTACTTCAGAGGGTTCCTTCATCTCCATTGATAGGATTTCCCCCTTTAGGACATTCATCACTTCCACTATTTCGGAGACTATCACTTATCGACCTCTATTTTGTAGATCCTCTTTTTATGGTTGTGGGGGTTGTTCCTTCACTTTATATGGACATGTTTTCGATGAATGATCCATATCGATACTCTGGAAGTTCTAATTCAGTGACATCATCTTCTATTCTTGAGCACCTATTTTCCATAGATCTATGTGATGCTTTCAGTTGTGGACCAAGCTTCAGAGATATTCATACTGTTGCCTTCGGTTTCCTTCGTGGAGTGGGAAGGAATTTCAGTACACCATTTTGTTCTCTCCTTAAGGGATATTTTTTTTGTTCAATGTAGATGGACCTTGTTCAATCTATAAGCGGAAGACCACATCATCGAAACTCTTCTTGGAGACTTCATAGAGTTGTAGACTTTAGATTAGAATGCATACTTCTTTACTGAACCCTTTTCTAAAGACAAGTATGCTTACTCATGCTCTCATCTTGGGTGAGCTCCACTACAACTTCATGTCATCTTGAGTCTTTCTAGTCTCCTCCTTCTTCCTCTTCTTCTTCTAGAAATATTGTTTTTGTACATGGGTACCTCATCAGGTCTTTAGTTGTCGAGACCCATACGATGAATCTTTCTTAGGTTGTTTAGGGGTGTCTTCTATCTCTTGTAAGTGGATGTTTTTCCCATTGGGGTTTCTTCCATTACTTGAGATACTTATGGTATACATGGCTACCTCATCAGGCATAACTGTCGGGATGCATTTCTCTTTTTGTCTTTCCACGCCTCATCCTAAGCTATGATGAAGGGGTTGTTGGTGTGAGGTATTACATTTGCCTCTTATTAGGTTTTTACCTCACACATGGTGAGTCATATCACCTTGATGTAATAGGTCATAGGTTATCATTAGGACATGCATGAAAATTCTATCAAAAAATATGTCATTCGTGTCAGTGTGTGTTAGTGCAGTCATAAAAGAGTTATATTCCATTTCTTTATCATAACTCATTTCTCCCTTGTGGAGGTATGATGGGTGTTGCATTGGGATTTACACAAAACTTCTATTTATACTTAGTTTTTGATATATGAGAATGAGAAGACCTTTAAAGGGTGTTATTCAAACCCATGAAGGAAGAGAATGTGCCCACACAAAGAAAGAATATGTTCAAACCCCTTTTTAAGTTTTGAGGTGAGAATTATAAGGTCATTGTTGATAGTAGTAACACAGATAATCTTATTTCTGATGAGATGATTAAGAAGATTGGTCTAAAGAGAATTTTACACCTAAAACCCATATAAGGTGTCATGGTTATTAAAGGGGAATCATTTTCTTGTGAATGATAAATGTAGAGTGCATATCAAGATTGGCGCAAATGAAGAGAAGTCTTGTGTGACATAATTCCCAAAGACATATGCCATGTTTTGTTGGGGAGACCTCAAAAGTATGACATACAATCAGCTCACGATGTTCATGCGAATACCTAAACAGTAGTGAAATATTTATGCAAGTACACTTTGAATCCCTTAATGGATTCAAGTGTAGATATCAAAAGGAGTTCACAAATTTTACTAGTTTTGGTAAAAAAGTTCATAAACATTGTGAAAGGGAAATGTTTTATGTTCGTACCGAGGCTCGTGCAAAATATATGGGAAGGTGAAGCCACACAAATAGAGAAGATCCAACAAAAGGAAAGAGAGGTCTTAGGTGAGTACATGGATATCATGAAGGGGGCTATTCTAGAAGGTTTACCACCTATGCACAATATCAATCATCAGATGGGCTTGATACTAGGGGCTAGTCCACCATACAAAACCGCATATAGGTTCACACCTATGCATATTGAAGATAAGAGGAATTAATGGCACAAGTTGTTTAATAAGGGGTTGATTAGAGAGTATTTGAGCTCATGTGAAGTACCCACATTATTGACACCAAAGAAAGGAGGAGATTGAAAGATGTGCACTAAATATAAATCCATCAATAAAATTTCCATCATGTATATATTTTTGTTTCCGTGTATGGATGATTTGACAGATAGTTTGAGTGATGTGAAGTACTTAGAAAATATTGATAGAAAGAATGGATATCGCCAATTAAAAATCAAACAGGGAGATGAGTGGAAGCTTGCTTTCAAAATGTGGGATGGATTGTATGAGTGGTTATAGTTGTGCCCTTTGGGCCATCCAACGCACTAAACATGTTCATGTGATTGATGAACATCATATTTAAGCCTTTTCAAGGTAGGATTTTCATTGATTATTTGAATGACATTTTGATTTTCACCAAAATGTAGGAAGAGCACTTAGTCCATTTGTGGAGAGTGTCAAAGCATTTGTGATAGGAGAAGCTATCAATGAATTTGAATAAATGCAATTTCATGCAAAACGAGTTAGTATACTTAGGATTTGTGATATCTCAAGTAAGGTTGAAAATGGATCCTAAGAAGGTACATGTTATAATGGATTATTCATCACCCAAAAGTGTCACGGAGGCCCAAAGCTTTCATTGACTTACGAGATTGTATAGGAATTTCATTAGAAGATTCTGTAAGATTTATAGACCTATCATAGAAGTGAAACAAATGGATAAGAAAGAGATTTTGTGGACCATGAATGTAGTGTATGCATTCCAAAAGATGAAGAAGAAGGTTAAAGAGTAGTCAATATTGGCCTCTCTTAATCTCAACAAATTATTTTAGGTTGATTGTGATGTTAGTTGATTAGAATTTGGTGATATGAGTCGAGAGGGGAGACCCATCACTTATTTTAGTATAGAACTAATGACTCAAAAGAAGATGCTCATTTTATGACCAATATTTTTAAGCCATTGTGCAAGCTCTGAAGAAGTGGAGGAATTATGTGTTTCCAAAGGAGTTCATGTTGTGTACAAACCACCAAGCACTACAATTCATCAATAGCATGGGGAAGCTAAATCAGAGACACATTAAATGGGTTGAATTATTTCAGAGTTACTCATTTATCTTAAAGCACATAAGTGGAAAATCAAATAGAGTTGTAGATGCACTGAGTAGGAGATGTGTATTATTGATTGAGATGCAATTGCAGGTAGTAGGGTTCGAAACAATGAAGAAGCTCTACACAAAATACAGATGTTTTATAAAAGCATGGAGAGCATGTGTAGAACCAGTGAGCATCGACTACACACAATGGTTAGAATATGTTTTTAAAAAAATATCCCATCGAAAAAAAAACCCATATTCCAAAAAATTAAACCTTTTGTTTCATTACTAAGCCATCTCATATTTGTGGCAGGGGCCACTCTTGTTTATTTTTAAATGTTTTCATCATTTATATGTTTGCATAATTAAGTTTCTTGCAGTTATTGATCTAATTGATGATTGCATGATTTAAATTTTTAATGGGATCATGATAATCACATTTGTTCTTCATGTAATACAGTTTTTATTGGCCATAACATTGATCTCCACAAGCTCCAATGAGAATAAGAAGGTATGGTGATATAGTTTTCATTAGTCGAGAAGGTAAACTAGAATACACGCAAGTTAAAATGAGTTTATTGATAGTGATATAATGTTTATTTTGGTTTTCTCCGTGAAGTTTTCTCTTGAGGATTTCTTAATCTACAAATGAATCTTGATACATATGTTTGAGCTTGTTATGGTTTGGATGACGATAAAAAATGTCATTGGGCGCGATCTAAGGCATGGTTTTGCATTACTTGTTGATGCAGGAGCATCACTCCTAGCTTGTAAATATGACTTACAACATCAAAATTTTGGCTTGAAAGTGTGTGTGTGGGTTCTAGGGATCATTGAAAGTCATTAAGAGATGCTAGTTTTTTTCAAGTCCTTCCCAATTTTAACTTTTGCATTTTACCTCCAAAACATGCAATTTTGAATTGTGAGGCCATTTTGGCTTGGTCTAGTAAATTTAATGTACCTTATGGGTCATTCATGGAATGTTAAGCATGTATTGGGACCTATAAAGGTCTATAAGTTTTATTGAGTGTTTAAAAAGGTTAATACTTGGGGTTCTAGTTAAGCACTCTAATGATTAGTGAAGTGCAATCATGTGAGCAAGAGGTCTAAAGGTGTGTATTCAATTGGGAACTGATTGAGAGACCATAAATTGCAAAATATAATTGATTTTCCGATCAAAGAAGAACTTAAAGAAATTTTTTGGTGTGATTTTTGTTTGCAAACAAACTAGGTGTGAGAGTTTCAAAATCTGTGTAAGTATTGGAGATCATATATTTTTATGTATTCTTGTGGTAAGATATGTGCATGTTGATAGGGGAGTGACTTCTTTGTTTTTTTCTTGAAAGGATTATTTTTATATATCTTGAGAGTCTTATTGTTGTGATAATTAGTGGAATTCTAAGAATAACTATGAAATCTAGGTAACTAAGGCAAGTTTAATGTTTGGCAACTAAAATTAATCACGAAAGAGAAGATTCTAATTGAAAAGGGTTTACATGGTGTGAATATACCTACTCAGACCTTTGTAAGCAAGAGTTAGGGTTACTTATTTGGAAAAGCCGTGTAGGCAAAAACATCTAAAACAATTAATTCAAGATTGTTAAATTGATGAGAGTGATTGATAAGGGGATAGATATATATGTTTGAGCTTGTTATGGTTTGGATGACAATAGAAAATGTCATAGGGCAAGATCTAAGGCATCGTTTTGCATAACTTGTTGATGCAGGAACGTCACTCCTAGCTTGTAAATAGGACTTACAACATCAAAAATTTGTCTTGAAAGTGTTTATGTAGGTTTTAGGGGTCATTCAAAGTCATTAAGAGATGTTAGTTTTGTTTGAGTCCTTCACAATTTTAAATTTTGCATTTTCCCTCCAAAACATGCAAATTTGAATTGTGAGGCCATTTTAGCTTGGTCTAGGAAATTTAATCTACCTTATGGGTCATTCATGGAATGTTAAGCATATATTAGGACCTATAAAGGTCTAGAAGTCTTAATGAGTGTTTAAAAAGGTTATGACTTGGGGTTTCCATTACAGATCACTTGATTAGTAGTATTTTTCCAGCGGTTGAAGTGGGTAAAAGTACATATTTGGTCCAAGGGTTTGAAGAGGAAAGTGGTGGTTGAGTTTTCTCCTTGTTTCCAGCTGGTGTGACTTACATAGTGGACTATTTTGAGGTATTTTGGGGATGCTACAAACCAGATTTGACTGTTGTTATGATTGTTGATTTTCCAGTAGTTTTCCAAAGTATCAGATCTGAATATATCTATATGTTTCTGTTGTAATTTCTATCCCTAAACCCTAAGGGTGAATTGTTGTTTTGCTTGATTATGGCACTTGTGGTGGTCATTTGTATGAATGGGTAACATCATTTCATTCTCCCTATTTTATGAGTCAGTGCATAGTTTATTTGTGTGTGTCGAAGCATTTTTGAGTGAGTTATGAATTTTTTAAGTTGTCATAATTTTCTGCAACTAGGGTTTCAACATAAATTCATTCTAGCTTTATATGGGCTATAAAAATTTAGATCTTTGCACAAATATATTGAGGGTGAAATATTATAAGTTTCATCTCAGTTTATGGTTTAAAATATCATGATTTATTTCTATTTTTCATAAGTTTCATAATCAGCCCTAGTTGCATTTTCCCTATATAAATCAGATTTGCATCCTAAATATTCCCTATATCTTTATAATTTGCTTTTGGTGTGTGGGATTTGGCTAAAATCCCTTTGGGGTTGCAAAGTGTCCATTTAAAGACATTACATTTATCTTTCTCTTGTGTATTTGAGCTTATATTCCACTAGTTGCAAGTATTAATGCCTAATTTTGATATTGTATAATTAATATTAGAAGTTAATTAGTTAGAATAATACCCTATATCAAACCTTACATTCCTTTTATTGTTGTGCATTCCATAACAATCTAAAAATTTAAAAAAAAGGGTATAAACAGTTACTAGTAATAGAAGCTTGCTAAATTTAGATCGAATATCATTATATCTTTCTTTTTTTTATTTGGCTAGTGGGTTGGCAACCAATACATAGCTCGGTCATGCAATTACTCTCAGTATTTTTTAGTTGTATTTGGAGTAGCTAGAGGCATGCAAAGAAATATGTTGGTCATTGACCTTCATTTACTTGTTTAGGAGGTTGCTAGAATTGTTTCTCTTTTTCCTTAAAGTTTTGAGCTTTATTTTGATAGTTACTTTTGAGATGTGTTGTACTTTATATTCCAGAGCTACTCTCGACATTGCAAGAGAATCGTTGTTTTGGTTGTGAAGAAAATTCAAATTTGTTTTCAAGCTCGAGGTTTTTTCATCTCATGAGATTATTTCTTGAACTCTGATTTTGTGCTCCATTTGGCTCGAAGATCTTGAGTTATGAGGTATGGGTATTTTGTTTTTGAAACTATGGCCTTTTATGGAGAATACTATGACAACAATATAGTGTTTTGGAAGGAAAGTATGTTATAAATGGCTCTTGATTGTACCTTAATCAAGTTGTACATCCTTGCATACAAAGCTAGTTTATTATTGGGTTTATGAGTGGTTGTTTTAATTGGGTAAAGATTTGTTTTTACTATTTATATCTATAAGTTTGTTGGAATGAAATCTTGTCAAGGTTTTGAATATAGAATGATATGCACAATTGTGTGTTGAAATATTTTAGTTTCATCTTAAGTGTGCAAGTTATTGTGGATGGTTATTTCAACTTTCATTCAAAGCATTAGTTGATTTGGACTATTTTCTTAGAAAATTGATGGTTTTTTTCAAATGGAGCTTTACACAAAGTAAAAACCATCCATTTTAACCCTAAAATATGTAATTTTGACATACACATAATTTTTTATTGTGTCAAATTTGGTATTCAAATGGTTATCACTACAAACCAAAAAATAAAGAATGACAACCATATGGAAATCAAATTTAAGCTCAAAAAATGATTATTTAAAATGTTGAATTTTAAAACATTAATGGTGTCATACATTTATGATGGTTTCATCTTTTAATATTTTAGCTAGATTTTGTTGTGATAAGGGTGTAGACACAAAATCACACACTTGGGTACATTTCTACGTCTAAAAAGCATATCAATGTATATATGATTCCTAAGCAAGAAAACTAGTGATTGACGACTATCTTTGGCCTCTTTTCTTTGTTTCTTGCTTTCTCTTTGGTCTTACACACCCTACAACCCTAACGGAACTTGACTGATTTATCCTTTATGGCCTCAAACACTGGCGCCCAGTTAGGACATCAACGCCCAGGCGCTTCTATCCATATTGGGTGCTCCTGACCCTTTCTTACCTTTACTCACTCTTTTTGGGTCTCTTTTATCTTTTGGGCATCTTTTTCACTTATGGTTGGCCTTCCAGTTGTCAATTACAAAATTTAAACAAGGGAATCATATATATACTTAGTTACTTCTCAAAAATAAGGACCAAGCACTAAGCATTACTATCATCACCTAAGCTTGCATTCCAAAGGCACTAAAGCACTTCAAAGGCATCCATCTAGCATCCATACAAGGGACAAGGGTTGCATCACTTCTACATACACTACATAGGAGGGGAAGTCTATTCTATTCCATCCACACATACTATACATTTCTACATTCTAGATCTATCCCTCTATCACTGTGCAACTTGCACAAGGGCATCCTAGGGCATCATTTCTACACACACACACACACACAAGAACTACATGGGGTCTGAGATGTAGTGCAACACTCGGTAGTAAGTTCACTCTTCGGGTGACCGTCAGGGTCAGTCTGAATCCACATTCTGCATCTTTTTTTATTAGATTTGATGTGGTTTGTGGACATGTGCAGGTAGTCATTTTGTTTTGCAGGTTACAGGTACCCTCGACAATCATAGTGTGAATATCAAGTGACAAACATGAATCAACAATGAAACCCTTGTGACATATAAGAAATAGTTTATGAGCATTTACAGAGTCACCACGCCCAAATCCAGTCGCCAGTGTTTAGGCGCCTATGCCCTCCTGTGGGTGCCCCTGTCTGGATCTGTTCTTGAGTTCTAGAATTTACAGTGAGCAGTGACGACATTGTTTACATATTTGTTCAACACTTTCACCTACCCAGATCACTTCTTGTTAATTCAGAAATCAACTAAGTCTTCCTATCTCTCCTTCTTGCTTAGGGTTTTACATTTTACATGTTTATTTGCTTGTCATCTTACTGTATTTTAGCATTCATACATCATTTATTACAATAGTTACTCTAAAATATAGATTTAATTCAAATTAAATTAAATCATTTGGTGAACCCATCGCTCGAATCCAACCTTCCCTCTAGGGTTTTCCTTTTATGCTCATCACCCATAGTGGTCGTTTTGGTTCCTTTGAGTACATTGAGCTTCCTCCCTCTATTAGTAAGTTCTATAAATCAATGGTTGAATCTTCTAACCCTTTTCTTAATTCCAACAATGTTCCTCTTGAAAACATTGAAACTTCTGATAGTGAATAATCATATGATGAGGACACCAACGTTGATCAAGAGAAACTAGATAAGCTTACTAATTTTCACTCTACCTTACGTGATCACCATACACACATCCCACATGTCCTAAATGCTTTACTTGTTGCTAAACATGCTCGAGATGTTTCCTCTCACCCTCTTGTGGGTTCCTCCTCAAATGTCATGGCCTCCACACAACCCCTTAACATTCCTACTTCCATTCCTACCACTACCCCTCCCCTCATTACTCCCAATACTTCCAACACACAACTTGGTTCCTCTTCAGGCACTCATGACCTAGCTTCTTTATACCAGGATCTGTACAAATTCAAATCCGTCAACTACAACAAGCTACTTCACGTTCCTCTCCATCTCTTGATTCCTCATTACTCCTTCACACCCCTTTTACACCCGCCATATCTACTTATCCCCTTCCTCCCAACTTCATTACACCTAAGTTGCCCACCTTCAATGGCCATGGTGACCCTTAGGAGCATCTTCGATCTTTCCATGTGGCATGTCTTGACTATGTAGATGATCATACATTACTAGCTAAGTTATTTCCTAGAAGTTTGCAAGATTATGCCATGTGTTGGTTCTATGATCTACATGTTCACTCGGTAACTTCTTTTACACACTTAGTTGATGCTTTCCTTGCTCACTTTTCCATCAATATCAGCACCAAGATATCTTATGCATAACTTGCTCAAATCAAACAAGGATCTAATGAGCATCTAGCTGACAATATGTTTTGTTACAAGAACAACCTAGCTAAGATGACTAATGTACTCATTGATTCTGAATTGCAAGATCTTTTTATTCAAAGTCTCTTACCTCCACTACAAGAGAGTGTTATCTTTGAGACCTCTCCATCCTTTGATCAATTATGCCATACACTTAAAATGCGTGAAGGAAAACTCTTATCTATGGGAAAATTGAAATACTATGACAATGCTTCATCCTCATCCTCTAATCAGTTTCAAGCTAAATCTACTTTCAAGCCATCTCCTAAGCCCACTGAAGTAAAGGCCACTATTAATGTTGTTTCTACACCTGACAAACTTCAATTGCAACCTCCAAAGTGTACTTTTACCAAGTTACCCTACGCACCTCAATTTCTATTACCACAACTTATTGAAAGCAATCTTATACTCTTCCACCACCACTCAATCTTGACCCCTCTCGCCCCTGTGGCCGCAATTATGATGAAAATGCATGATGTGATTATCACCAATGTGTTGGGAATTCTACTGATCATTGTTTCAAACTCAAACATATTATTCAAGATCTCATTGAAAATAATGCACTCGAGCTCCCTGAGCCATCTACTTCTAAGACGGTCAATGCTGATAAAAATCTAAAAATATTTAATGACCCTTTTCCCAAGCATGACAAGCAAGCTACCAATTCTTCTGCCAATCATACATATCGAGTTATGCCTCCTCCTTCATCGGGGCCTCTTGATTTCCTTGTTTCTTTTGTTGATGCATCACCACCAGTCATTACATTCTCAGATCATGATTATCATGCTACATTTACTTTTGATTCCTTGCATATCAATGCTTCTATTGGTTCCTATACCGTCAATAATACTATGATCTATCCATCGGCTCCTACCAATGTATGCTTCATTGTATTCCTCCTAGCTATAAATTATCCATTGTCTAATGTCACATTTCCAGTCCCCCATTCTTTTGGCTATATCAATATTCCCATTACATTTGGGCCGCTCACCATGCTTATACCATTCGGTGTTACATCTTCAATCAAAGGTTGTGACATGCTCTTAGGTCTCTCTTGGCTCCGCTACCCAAGCCATCCCTTCCATGAATAATTTGTGTCTCAAGTTCATCCACAATAAACAACTTGTTACTATCAAAGGCATTCCACCATGCACACCATTGCCTCAACCCACTTTTGTTGATAACTATGCACCAATCATGACATCTAGGCTTCCTATGCCTCTCAAATCTAAAGCAACCTCTACACCTAGCTCTCCTATTCACACATGACCTACATCACGACCTTATCATCCTCATTAGTCTATTATCCCACATTGTTGGCCTAAGTCCCCTACTTGGGAAATCCCTTCACATAGGTGTTCACCGCCTCCTTCACCACATAGGTCTCCTTCATGTGTATATTGTTACTCTCCTACACCACCAATCTTAGAGCATCATCACATGCCTTTGTCTCCTTAGATATCAAGTGGAGGGCCCTTCACCCTTCACTATCATTCATATAGCCTTACTACCCCTTACACCCTTGGGGGGCATCACGCTTTCTTCCCCCCTCCAATCACTATCAATTCTCTCTAGTGTCTACTACTACACTTTCACTTTATGCATCATAACTAATCTTTCTACGCACTCTCACACCCTTTGATATACACATTGTATCATCATTACCCTATGACGCACTCTAGTTCCATGGTTCATACTCGACTGTTGAGGGTCTAATTCTGAAATGAACCTCACATCCACTACACATTTCATGCTCTGTGCTTATGGTGCATCTTTCTATTATCTATTCAGATAACATGCACATTACTTGATGACACACTCTTGTTCTATGGTTCATTCTTGACTGTTGAGGGTTCTTATAAATGAACCTCATATCATACACATCCACTAGGGGGCATGTTGCTCCTATCATCTTCACATTTTTGCATACCACACCATCACAGTCATACACAACATTTGTATATCTTGGTTGCATTTACTATTGTTAGCTTATTCTATTTACATGTTTCACTTGTTTTCCATGTTAGATGAATTCTTAGTATTTCATTATCTTTATCATATACACACACACACATGCGTGTTCACTTGGTCTTTTAAGGTGAATGCAGATCTCTTACAGGTTTTTACATGCTATAATGATGCTTGGCACTGTACCTTTTACCAGTCCCACCGAGGCTCCTATGGACATCTATTTCCACTACTATCACATACTACATAGGTTCTATTGTTACATTTCATTACAGTTACTTTACTTTTCGTTGCTATATACATGCTTTGACATACTATTTATCTTTCTAACATGCTAACAGGTGCTTCATGTGTAGCATTTGCTTTGCAGGACTATATGCCACCATGGTTATCTGATACATTTTGCTTGATCTTGTTTGCTATTGTATGTTATTGTTTGCGGGCTATGCCCTATGTCTTGTATGATCATTGTATGTTTTTGGTCGCTTCGGCCCTGATTGTCTTGTGACATTGTGAGTGATGTCCCATGTTTGAAACCCACTTTTCACGGTCTATCTTGTTTTCACACTTGATTGTTACATTGTCTTCTTTTACATGCTAGTTACTTTTACTACTAACACATGTTACTAGCCTCTCTTGTTTGCATGTGCCTTGGTTTCTACCATGCACATCCCCTACCCCCTGAAGGTATCCACTTCAAATCAACATCAGGTCCTCTCCTTTGGGCTACATTCTCCTAATATCGTCGCATGTACCCCAAACGAGGGGGGCATACATTGGGTGAAAAAATCACCCCTACAACAACTCAGAGCTACAATTCAGATCAACACAATACAGAAACAACACAGGAACACAGTCACAGAATAGTCCAAAATAAGACTTGGACCTCAAAACACAGAGCAGACACTAGATGCCCAAAACAGACACTAGCCTGGGAACTGTATCCTCCCTTGGGCACTAATGTCCTAGGGGAAGAAATAAGTCAATTTCTCAGTACAACACAATCTACAGTAGTTTATGGAGCAGTTCTACAGTAACAGGCATTGGCCTTTAGTCATAGAATGCATTTCTCCTACAATCAGAGTTACAATCAGAACAATTTGAAAACTAATCGGACAAAGGAACAAATTAGGGACATACCATCTACAGTGGTGCTTATTGGGCAGAGTCATGGAAGGAGAGTAAAACTAGACCTCTCTCCCCAACACTTGATCTCTTGGCATGAGATTTCCCAAAAAACTCGTATTTGGTGTGAGATCGCCCAAAAAACTCGCACTTGGCATGAGATCACCCAAAAAACTCACTCTTGGCATGAGATCACCCAAAAACCTCACCTTCAACATTCAAATCAGCAACTTCAAGCAACATGACACTTTTCTATCTTTTACTCTTTACATATCAGGTGCACACTTTCCTTTTTACACACTTTTACACTCTTTACATACTTATACACATGTTTCTCTGATCTATCATATACATAACTTTGACTACTTTCTTTCTCTTCTTTTGTAGGTTTTTCCTTACAAGAAGCAACTCACACAAGCTACAGCAACATGCTACAACGCATACGCTTCACCCCTAGGGTCCACTTCCCTTTTCCTAGTCTCCACACTTCACTTTGCAATCTTTCCATGCTTCACTTGTCCACTTGGCACGCTATTCACAACACTCTCTCTACAGGATCATAAGGTACACATCTTCTATCTACTTTATGTTATCGAGTATTCACTCAACAACATAAAGTGGGGGAAAATGTAGACACAAAATCACGGACTTGGGTACATTTCTAGGTCTAAAAAGCATACCAATATATATGATTCCTAAGCAAAAAAACTAGTGGTTGAAACCAATCTTTGGCCTATTTTCTTTGTTTCTTGATTATTTTTTTTGGTCTTACACACCCCACAACCCTGATAGAACTTGACTTATTTATCTTTTATGGCCTCATACACTGGCACCCAGTTAGGACACCAACGCCTAGGCACTTTTGTCCATATTGGGCATTCCTGACCCTTTTTTACCTTTACTCGCTCTTTTTGGGTCTCTTTTATCTTTTGGGAATCTTTTTCACTTATGGTTCGGCCTTCCAGTTGTCAATTATGAAATTCAAACAAGGGAATCATATAAATACATAGTTATGCTTCTCAAATAATAAGGACCAAGCACTAAGCATTACTATCATCACCTAAGCTTGCATTCCAAAGGCACTAAAGCACTTCAAAGGCATCCATCTAGCATCCATACAAGGGACAAGGGTTGCATCACTTCTACATACACTGCATAGGAGGGGAAGTTTATTCTATTCCATCCACACATACTATACATTGCTACATTCTAGATCTAGTCTGTTATCATTTGTGCAACTTGCACAAGGGCATCCTAGGGCATCATTTCTACACACACACAGAGACAATAACTACATGGGGTCTGAGATGTAGTGCAGCACTCAGAAATAAGTTCACTCTTTGGGTGACCGTTGGGGTCAGTCCGACTCCACATTATGCATCTTTTTTATTAGATTTGATGTGGTTTGTGGACATGTGCAGGTAGTTATTTTGTTTTGCAGGTTACAAGTACCCTCGGCGATCAAGTAACAAATATCAAGCGACAAACAGAGATCAACAACGGAACCCTTGTAACATAGAAGAAAGCAGATCCTTAGCATCTGTACACTTGCCAACACCCAGACGTCTTTGCCCTCCCATGGGTGCCCCTTTCTTGTTCTGTTCCTAATTTCAAGAATTTACAGTGAGCAATAACAACGTTGTCTACAACCCGTTCAACACTTTCACCTACCCAGATCACTTCTTGTTCATTTGGAAATCAGTTAAGTCCTCATATCTCTCCATCTTGCTTAGGGTTTTACATTTTACATGTTTTATTTATTGTGTCTTATTGTTTATTTAGCATTTGTACGTCATACATTACAGTAGTTACTCTGAAATATATATTTAATTTGAATTAAATTAAATCAAAGGGTTATACTATAGTGGTAAATGTCAATTTTGACATATTCATACCCATTTAGGAGTTAATAATATGATTTCTAACAAAAACTTTGGCAAAGAATTAGCATGAAAGAAGACCATGTTTAAAATGTTTCAAAATAGTTAAACTATACGTAAATGAATTATTTTGAAATAGTGATAGGAGTATTTTTTTACAATTGTCATATCCTTCATATGTATATTAACATTATCATTGTTGTTTGTAAGGAATTGTCTTCCTGGGAAGTATGCATTATACATTTTGTTTTTAAGATGATGACCTCATATGGGAATGTGAACCATTTTTTTGACATTGCATACATTTTATTTTGATGACTGATCATCGAGAGTTTGAAGCATGGATGCCATATATAATGGAAGGTTTTAATAAATATGACTCTCATTTTATTTGTCTCATCACTATCATTTAAAATTGCATTGTTCATTCATGATTCTTTTTTATGTTGTTTGTCAACTTAGAAACCAAGAGTTCTATCTTTCTTGAATGGATGTAATTGAAAAGTGAGTAACAACTCGAACTTATGGTATATTAAGCGATAGTTTCTTTATAGATTTCTAGAACATATTTTTTTATTTGGCATGGATCACGTCGTTTTCTAATATGATGTGAGTTTTCATGGGTATGATGAGATAGCTTCTAATTTGATTTCTAACATGTTTAGATAATATTTTCAAATGCACATTGAAATATTCGATTGTTGAAATAGTACACAATCTATTACACATCAGTAATGCAGGGCAAGGCAATGTTACTCAACAAGAAAAGGAGAATCTTCTCCACATAATGGAAATATTGGAAAATGAGGTGGAAAGTATCAAAAAAGATCTGCATTAGTTAAATAAGCAAAAGGGGAAAAGAAAGATGAATGAGGATGTTGGTATTCGGATAGATCAAACTGATGAAATATACAAGAAATTGAATTCCCTGGATAATAGAGTTGGGAAATCTAAGGATAGACACGATCACAATATGGCCATTCAAAGCTATATGTGATTTTCTTGATCAACAGGTCAAAAGCATCATTATGTTGAGTGGAGTCCTGAGGACATTTGGGGTACAGAAAAGGAAAGAAACCAGGTCATCTCACAGCTGAATGTAAATGACCCCACACATGTCACCACTCTGGTGCTTTTTACCTCTCTGCAAATGATCAAATCAAGAATAGATAGGGCTTCGAAGAAATAACATCTTCTGGGCAGGTTGGATGTGATCAAGTTGTTTTGTTGCTGATAGTATGTTGTTTTCATGTTGTTTAGTTACAGTTTATCCATGTCTTGCTTTTTCTTAGTAGTTTCTCTTTTGACTACTATTGGACATATTGTAATATTTGGATTCAAATCATTTTTTGCTACTTTTTCATGTTTATCTGGTTGTTGAGCCTCTTTTGTAACAGGGTATAGTCCCTTCAAAACTATTTGCCATTAATAAAAAAAAATTGATTGTTGAGACAAACTTAATATGGACTAAGACAAGTGACAACTACTTATTATTTTACCTTTGCAATGTTCTTTTATTACTTTGATGAGATATATAGTGTAAAGTACATTAATTGTTTATGATGTTAGATGTGTTTATGGTTTGATGTGTTTCAATTAGACATGTTGTGCCACCGCCATTCACATTTGATCATTTTAATTAAAAGTGTCATATAAAATTATTTTTATTCCCTAAACTCTTTTTTAAAAATGCTCTTATTTATTATTATTTCTTACTTTTATTTATTTTAACCCAGACACTCATGACTTTATTTTATAAAAAGATTTATTCTTGAAAGTAAATTGGTTACAAACTAATTTCTAGAGTTAAAGAATATAAAAGGACTTAGATGGCATGGAATACAGAGAAAACAACACATTTACCTTATTGTTAATTTCCATATGATTCAAACTCGTTGTTATATATATTTTTAGATTGATTTTGTATGCAAACCTCTTTGGTGACACTTTAGGTGACTAAAAAGCATGATTTTAAAGAAAGAGCAAGTATATCCAATATATGCAATTTAATATTTCTGATTATTGAGGAATAATTTTATCTTCTAATATGAATCGAATGTAGTATATTTGCATCTTGGGATTCTCACTACTATTGGATTACTAAGTATGTTTATTGAGACTTACATGATTGTTTGGTTTTCACTTATGCATTGTAATTGTGTATAGATTTCTTTTTCCTTAATCTAATTTTTCATTTGTAAAATATTTTGTTCTCATTAATACAATTTATTTTATTTGACTACAAAGTCATGGTGTTTGGTAAAAACAATCATTTGTATAGTGTTCATACTTTTCAGTCTTAATTTGTACATTATTGTTGTATTTTTTTATATTTCAATAAAAACTAACTTTTTAATTAAAATAATGGAGTAAAATATGGAATAATCGAATACTCATTATTATTGTTTTATTCAAGTTAATCATAAATATATCTTGAGTATTTATGATATTTAGAATGGATAAAATTTAGTTTTATTTTAAAAGAGCATTTATTAGCACTAATTTTATATACAAAATATAAAACTCCTTATTTAATTTAAGGTCATCTGATGACATCCATCTTTCAACACCCTTAATCAATCATAGTGTACTCTAGATATATTCTCTCTTTTTCCCCTCAAGAAGTCACCTCTTCAATCGACTTCATTATGTTGAAGAGGTTCGATAACATTTTAGATTAATGTTATTTGTTTTCCATTTGTTTGTTTGTTTGTTTTCATGTATTTCTCTTGTTTCTGTGCTTGTATTTTTCTTTCTTACCAACCGGTTCATTTGATTATAATCCCCTAAATTTTGTTAGGTTTTTTTGGTTTGGAATTTGATGGTACCCTGAAATTTAAACTACATGTCACATGTTAAGCTCATATTAAGTCCCTACAATTAAATTGGCAAGATTCCAACTCAACCTCAGTAATATGATTGAAGGGTTGATTCGTTGATGACTCAATTTTCATCATCAACAAATTTTGGCAACTCCCTTGGGGATTTTTTTTCAAGTTTGAATCTTTCATAATTCATGAGAAGACTTACCTCACTATCTACTCATATAAAATCATTGTTCTTACTTGTGATCATAATTGGTTGTCAATTATTACTCCCATGGTTGCCCCAAAATTTATTGGTCACACGCATGTTGATTCATTTTTCGGTGATTTGCTACGTGTTGTATCTTTGCCTAGTTATTGTCCAAAAGACATCTGACAAGAATGGAATCACTTATGTGAGCTAGTACAAAATAAATCGCATCCCAATCTCAAAACCTAGCTTAAATTCATTTGGCAAGAAGATAGACTTGTTGAGGATTTCTCGCATCATTTCTTCTTTAAATACTTTGAAATTCCATTTTTTTGTAAGCCAAATGAAGATTTAGCTTTGATTGCATCAATGCGAATCCTACCTGATTCCCACAAGTTTACTATCTTAGAAGAGAAATTTGGATATTTTGTGTCGAAATTTCTAGGAAGCAAGTGGCTAAACCCACATTACTTTTGTCATGTTTTCCTTCAAGAGAATAGCCTATACACATGTGGTTGGTTCGGTAAATTTACGTTAAATAATCAAAATCACTTTTCAGATGTGAAATTTGTTTCTCTCAGAGAAATTACAAATTACTTGTCTTTTTTTAATCCCACATCCAAAAATAAATCAATGCAAAATAATTTCACCTTATCAAAGTTTGAGAAATGTAGAATTCAATCAAGGTCTTGATTCATTCATCAGTGATAACACATTTTTAGATGAAGAGACCCTCATTTTTCATTTCATTGAGGATGCTCCAAATGTTCTTAGGGAACCTGAACTCAAAACCTTTGACTCAATCATCAAAAATTCCTTGTTAACTTGGATTTAAAACTTTCTTGTTTTGATAATGAAGATTTCACTTCTCATTGTGATGGTGTTGTAATTGACATTTTTTAATTTATTTTTGATTCTCCAATGGTATCTAAATTGAAATAGGATTTTGAATGTGTTGTAATTGACACAAACATTGAAATTACAAATTTGGTTTTAAGAAATCTAATTTCATTGATGTTGAGATAAATGTTAAAATGCTAGAAATCAATAACGAGAAATTCAGGTCTTCCGTCATCCTAATGGAAATTTAGTGGATGATGTTACACTAAAAGATGAATATGAATCATTCTATTTTACAATGTGTGCTAAAATCATGTAGGAGAATTATTGATTTGGCCAAGTTGATGAAAACATTGCAAGCTTGTTTGGAGGCCATGGAGATTGTGCAACACACAAGCATTGTGGCAAACGATGCAAGTGATGGTGATGTAGCACCTACAAAGCCAAAGGTGCAAGATGCAAAAGAATAGCAAGCGCAAGCTGAAGGATCGATGTAAAGGCTAGTATGCACTATTGGGGGAATGGGGAGTAAACCTATACTAGATACCCCAAGTTATTCTAGAAGTTTGGATTTGGAAGAGTTCATTGATTGGATAATGAAACTTGAGAAGTACTTTGAGTATGAAGATATGGAGGATCCCAAATAATTCAAGTTTTTGTGCACCAAACTAAAGAGTTGTGTGTTTCTTTGGTGGGAGTATGTACAAACAAAAAGAGGGCTTAAAGAAAAACCAAAAATCAAGACTTGGGAGACACTGGTGGAAAATTTGAATCCTAGATTCTTAATGGGAGACGATCAACACAATTTGTTCAAGAGGTTGCAGAATTTATGAAAGAGGGAGCTTGGTATGAAAAAAATACAATTTTATAGACTCACCATTCGAGCAGGTCATGTGGAGGATATGTGGAGAAGATCTTGTGTTACATGAATGGGTTACATTTCTTAATCCAAGACGAGTTTGAGATGATTGAAGTGCAATCATTAGAGGAATTATGTTGGTATGTGATGAGGGCAGAGAAGAAGCTATCGCACAAGCTACATGGTGTGATGTGCGGCAAAGTAAAATTTACACAATGTTATTCACATCTAGCAATAGAGGGAGTTTTGCATGAGGAGGCAAGGTTAGTACTTCACCACATAGTGAAGATGCACTTAAAGGAAGAGGAAACACTTCTAGGGGAGGAGAATCCTTTAGACATGGAGGCAATCATGGATTTAGCAGCACATGTTTCAAGTGCAGAGAGTAGGGGCATAGAGCTTTTTAGTTCTCACAAAATGATGGTTGAAGGATATATAGTGATGTGAATGCCCACATTACATAAGCAAAGGAGAGTGGCGCATCAATAGCTTATGGAGAAGAACCAAAGACAAAAGAATCAATGATGATGAAATACATTTTCTTAAAGTCATCAATGGAGTAAGAAGATCCAATTGTGATATAATTGTCATGCATGCTTTCCATGTGGTGATAAACATGGAGGGGAAGTTTGATCGAAAAACACTACATGATGGTCACACACACACATACAAGGTGGTGAAGCACAAAAAGGAGTACTCTTTGAATCCTATGCGAGACGAGTGAAGAGGTAAATCCAAGCCTGAAGATTTTGATGATGTCAAGAAATAAGTTCATGAGGTAAAGAGGTTATCTGTGTTTTGCACTAATGGTAAGACCCGCACAAAGAGAGAATACAGGCATTATTGTATAATGAGTTGAATCACTTCATTATGACGTGAAGGGGGTGTTGGAAGAACTCGTAGAGGTAGTTTCAGATGATTTACCAGGGGGACTACCACCCATGAGAAACATAAGTCACCACATGGATATAATTCTGGGATTGAGCTTGACAAACAAGGCAGCATACAAAATGACACTGCAAGAGAATAAAAGAATACACAAATAGGATTAACAATTGTTAGATATGGGATTGATATGGAAGAGCCTAAGTTTGTGCATTGTACCTACAGTTTTGACGCTAAAGAAAGATGGAGAGTGATGCATGTGCACATACGCGTGGGTAATCAATAAGATCACTTAGAAGTATAGGTTTTCGTTGACATGCATGACCTCGTGGATTGTTTAAGTGGAGAGTGGAGGTAGATACTTCATCGAGATTAATTTGAAGAACATGTAGCACTATATCCATATAAGAGAAGGGGACAAGTGGAAGACTACATTCAAAATGTAGGAAAGACTCTATGAATGTCGTTTTGATTAAGCAATGCACCAAGTACTTTCATGAGATTGATGAATGAAGTCCCAAGGCCATTTCTAAGAAAGTTTGTTGTTGTATACCTAGATGGCATTTTGATATTCAACACAATGCAGGAAAACATTTGATGCACATAAAACAAGTATTGCTACAGTTGTGGGAAGAGAAACTATTGATCAACTTGAAGAAGTGTAATTTTATGCAAGAGGAACTTATATATTTAGGTTTTGTGATTTCTCATGTAGCCTTGAAGATGAAACACGAAAAGGTGCAAGTGATACTAGAGTAGTTATCACAATAGAGTGCCTTTGAGTGGCTATTATACACATTCAAGGAAGGTTGAATAAGAGTCGTATGTATTGGGTGGAGTACTTATAGGGCTATGTATTTATGTTATGTGGTGAAACCCTAATTTTGCATGAGGTTGTTATCTTGGCATGCTTCAACAAAAGCAATTAAATGAACCAAATTGTATAAGTTCGTCTTTTTGCAATCTTAGGCATGCCTTTATTTGAATTGCTATATTGCAATGCTTAGCAAGTTTTATCAATAACTTCCAGTGATACATTGAAAGTATTTAACTTACCTTTGTCTATGGTCTTTTTGTGAACCTAGTGATGAAATATCAACTAGTTGAAAGTTATATATCCTCATATTGGGTGTGGAAATCTTGGGATATCATGTTTGGGTGTTCCTTCTAGGGATATTGGAGTCGCGAGTTTTTCTCCAAGTTGATTTTCCTCTAGGAGATCATGCAGTCAACATTCCTCTCATTACTTGTCCGGCTTTTCAATTATTCATTAGATCCTACTTGTAATAATTGTCATGGCCTTGTCAACATAAATCTTCCATGTACTCGAGGAGTTTCTAGAATTGGAAGGCGTAGCCATGACAAGCCTTGAGGTGTTTAGCCTACACTCCTGTGAAAGGGGAAAGAAAATTCCACATGAATTGGAGCGATTGAAAAGACTTAACGAGTTCAGGTATTGGGACACAGGCATAGATACATTACGGAAGAGGCCAAAGGAAGGGGGGCAAGACTGGGAAAAAATCAAAGGTCATAATCCGCAGCTGATCGTTACTAATAATCCCTTTTCCTTTCCGATGTACTGACTGAAATATATGATTTGTAGAGATGGTTCTAATTCGAATAAATGTGTCACTTCTCATTAACAAACTATCAAACTTTTTATTTCATATGGAAACACATAGCAGAAGGGAAAGATATTATCATTCTTATGGAAACACATGAGCACGAAGGTTGAAAGGTTCCAGAATTTGAAGGCTACAAAAAAATTTCAGTTTGGAATGAAAAGAATGAAACAGGGAAAGGCCACGACGGAATCACAGTGTTAATCAAGGAAATATGGCTCGAAAATGTCAAAGTTGAAAAAGAAGATCCAAATAAGCAATACATTTCGCTGAAAATAACAAATGGCAAAACAACAATCAGATTAGCTGCCTGTTACTTTGCACCGAAAGGTTCAAAGACATATAAGAGAAGAAAGCTAGATAGTGAAGATTCATACGCTTCAATAAAAAAAGACATTTCTGTTTTCAGTACATCTGGAGAAATAATTCTATTGGGTGATTTCAATGCAAGGACTACCAATAATCAATCCCTTCAGTTGACCAAATTAGAAGGAGGTGAAGACAATCCGTTGTGGCTTAAAGAAGAGGAGGACAAGCTTTGGGAAAGATTATCTCAGGACAGTAGTGGAGGGGTGTCACATTTTGGAGTTGAGCTTTTAGGCCTATGTAGCTTATACAACATGGTCATTTGCAATGGCATGAGAGCTTGGCCCAAATCAATGCAACATCACTTGTAAAACATACTATGGGCAAAGTGTAGTAGACTATGTAATTTGTTCTCAAAGTTTTATCCCCACGCTTCTTGAGTTTGAAATTGGAGATTGTCGTATTGAATTAAATTCAAATCATAGTCCGCTCTTGGTAAAGCTTGGGACCGTCTTCAATCAGCAACAAAGGAATCAGGGTCATCACATGCAAAAGGCATCTCAAAAGCAGGGAAAAATCATTCTCAATAAAGAAAATCAGGGAATATTTGTTGCAACCCTTAAGCAGCAATTTCAAATAATGATGATAGATATCGAGAACACGACGTCCAAGGGATCGAGTGGTTATATACGTAGTAATCTGCTGATATCCTTAATCCAAAAGGCTCTAACTATTTGTGAGAGATCTAAGCCTAGAAAGAGAGCAACAAATACTTTCCCGACAAACCTGTGGTATGACAAATAGTGTAAAGTTGCCAAGAGAACTTTGAAAGAAAATGGGATGAACAAAGAAAATAAAAAGATCTATGAGAGATTGGTACAACACAAAAAAGAAAGATATGTGTGCAAGAGAAGGACATAATTAATTTCTCTTGGAAAACACAACCCCAAAGGTTTTTAGAAGGAGCTATAGCAAAAGAAAAAATACATAGAAAATAATATCACAGGTGCACATTGGTTAGAATATGCAAGAACCCTTTATGAACATCCTCAACAAAAAGATATTCCTCCCATAATCGAGACTTCGATTGAGCTTTTTTCGACAGAAGACATCAAGCAAGGCATAAAGAATCTAGCAAGTGGTAAAGCTCAAGACATCGATGGTCTGCATGCTGAATTTTTAAAATGGGGGGTTGAGGTCCTCATGCCACACATCAAAAAAATATTCAATGATGTTAATCAGAATGGCTTTCCGACAGAGTGGACGACTAGCGTTGTTATTCCGCTATTTAAAAGTGGTGACATTAGTAATCCATCCAATTATCGCACCATTATAATCAACCCTCTTCTTGGTAAACTCTTTGGAGGCATGATAGAACGGAGAATCAGTAGTTGGGCCAAAAGAGAGGGTAAAAGAGCAAAAGCGCAAGCGGGTTTTCAACCTAAACACTCAACAATTGATCATTGTATCACTCTTAAGCATTTGATTGAGAAGGTTTGGGACACCCAAGAAGAAGAAGCTTTTTGTTGTTTTGTTGATTTTAAGAAGACTTTTGACACAGTACCCAGAAAGAAACTTTGGGATAGGATGGAGGAGCTTCGGATTCTAGATGAGTTTAGAGCAGCAGTTCATAAATTGTATGAGCAGGTCAGAGCTAAAATTAGAACCAAAGAAGTTATGTCCGAATGTTTCGACAACAACATCGGTGTCAAACACGGTTGCCCTCTTTCTCCCACATTATTTGGGTTATACATTGACAAGCTTGAAGATTGGTTAAACAAAACTGAGGGAGGAGGTATTCAATTAGCAAGTTACGTGGTGAAGTTACTTCTATATGCTGACGACCTTATTCTAATTTCAAAAACAAGCACAAGGTTTGAGGGAACAGTTAAAAGCGCTAGAGCTTTTCTGTCAAGAAGTCGGAATGCAAGTAAACACCAGCAAAACAAAAATCATGATTTTCACCTTGAAAAGGAAAGAGAGACAAAGCATCTTCCTTTTTTAGGGGAGCCCTTTAGAAATAGTCACTGAATACAAATATCTTGGGATTGACTTTCACCACAAACTTAGCTGAGAGACTTGTAAAACAAAAAGGATACAGGGAGGTTAGAAAGCATCTTACATACTTCAACATAGGTGCAAGAAAGCTGAGCTACGGGATTGGAAAACTAAGAAAAACCTTTTTGGATTGTTGGTCACTCCGGTTGTTCTATATCGCTACGAAGTTTGGGGAAGTAGCATGTCAAATCACGGGTGGAGATAGATTGAAAGAATCTAGAAACATCTAATCACAAGCTCCCTTAAAGTCAAATCAACTGTTCCTTATGAGATCTTGTTCGCTGAAGTGGGTTCTTTCTCGTTGGAAGCTTCAGCAATATCTCGGATGATAAGCTATCTGAAAAAAGTTGAAAACATAGATAACCTTCGCTGGCCCAAAATAGTTGTAGACGACACTTTGGAACGCAGAAAGAAAACTTGGATGAATCAGAGTACTAAATGGATGAACAAATGGGGCATCAACATGAATGAGTGTCCTAACAGCAACAAGGAAATAAAAAATTATGTGATAGAAAAGTTCAGGGCTGCCATGTTGACGGGTCAGATTGGTTGAAAGAAAGCACATTATATCAGAGAATTCAATCCCACTGGGGAACATGATGAAAAAGCTTATCTAGGGGTAGCTATCAAAGGTAAAGCAAGGATTCTAGTGGCGCAGTTAAGAACAGGATCGCATCATCTACGATGTGAAACTGGTAGATGGACTATCCCAAAGGAAGATTGGGAAAGGACAATTTGTCTCTTCTGCGACAAAGGGGTCATCGAGACAGAATGACATTTTGTCATGGAGTGTTCAACGTATGATGATATCCGTATTCCGTACGAAAAAACCTTGAGGGTGGACAAACTAGAGGAACTCTTCGAAGGAACAAAGATTCAAGCGACAACAAGGCTTCATCCTCAAGATTCACAGCCGAAGAGTGGATATTGAAAGGAGTCTGAAATCTGATTAAAATAATTGTTTTTGTGGTCCCATAGACTCTTTAGTCTCGTGGACGTCATTAAAATCTTTCATTTCATTTCATACCAATAAAAAATTATTAATTTTTTTAATGTCGGGATGAATTTAATTTTTTAGAATGTGAATTTGCTTATATTTTAACTACTAAATAGAAAGTGATTTCTTTGAGATTTTATTGGTTAATATGTTTAACGTCTTATTGTCTTTTTCAACAATTTCAATAATATGACTCAAGTGCACCATCAATTTACATGATGTCATGCTTATTAATTATTTTATGTAGATACTCAGCTGCAAGAATTACAGATACTGATCAATACAGAATCACAATTAAAAAGCATAGAAGGAGAGATACTTGGGCAGTTGGTGAAGATGCAGAATTTCTCAATTCCCAATAATAAATATTACTGTAAGGTGGAGTATAGATTCAGGTCTAGCATTTTCTCCAAAGAAATGTAAGGCTATGGCAGATCTTGAAACGCTAAGATTAGAAAAGTTTGCAGTGACAAGTTGTTTATGTAGTTATGCAAACCTCGCGGAACTCAAGTTATAGGGATGCCATTACGGTAATTATCTGGACTTTAGAAAATACCCAGCTTAGTGAGTTTGTGCTTGGATAGGAATTTTCGCAGCACAGTTTTGCCTAGGGCAATTGAAAATTCGTGTGGGTTTCCAAATCTCCGCCTTTTTGGTGATTCAATTGTTCACTCTGCTGGAGGAGTTTCCTGAATTGGGAGATGTGGCCATTGGCCTTGAAACATTGTAGCTGTTCTATTGACATAAAGTGAAGAAAGTTGGAGAGGGATTGGAGTGGTTAAAAAGACTGAAAGAATTCAGTTACTTCGAGACATGGACAGATGAATTAAGGGAGAGGATAATAGAAAGGGACCAAGACTGGGGAAAAATCAAAACTGGGTAATCCGCATGTGATTATCATCAATTGTAACCCTTGCCCTTAGCAACTTTTTTTCTGAACAGCTAATGGGGCTAGATCAAGTGGACCAAGAATGCCTATTGTAGAGTGAATGTTTCCACCATTTGGCCATATAAAATTGAATTTCGATGGTGCTACCAGAGGAAATCCAGACCTGGCAGAGGTGGCAGCGTCTTTTGAGATTATTAGGATCAACCATTCCTAATCCATGTCTTTCATCTCGAGCATTCTGCAAAAAGTATTGTGGAAGGGCCTCCCACTTGCTCTCAATTGTGGATGGTCATCCTCAATTCCAGAGCAAGCGGAAATATCATTCAAGCTCTCAAATGCAAACCTTGTTTAACATGGAAACTCAATTCAATCATTCAAGATGCACTGGCACTTGTGTCCCACTTTGCGAAGTTCTGCTTCACTCATATTCAGTGATCAGGAATTGAGGTCACAGATTTAGCAGCCAAGTGGGACATTAATTATCTGGATACTCGTGGATGCCTTGAAAGAGGCTTCCCAACACTCCTTTATGATAAAATGTTGAAAGTACTAGTACAGGACTTCACCTGGGGCATAACTCCCACTGTATAATAAAACCCTTAGCCTTAGTTGGGAATGAAACATCTAGAAAAAATTACTCTACTCTCCCCATAATACAACTCCTATATGCTGCATCCAGATGTCATTACCTGTGATTAAAACTCAGAAACCGATCAATGTGTAGATTCGTGGGATCCTATCAAAGGTTCGAAACCGGTTGCGTGGGACACGTTTGGTTCAGGTTGCCATGGATCAAATATTGGGTATGTTCTTTCCCCTGTAATGGTTTTTGCTCCTGCTCCACCAAGTGTTGCCATTTCCAATGGAAAGTAAGCTGCCTGATGCTAATGATGCGGCTGTGAAAAATTCTGAGGGGAATTGCCATGAGAGTTCATGGACATAATTGAAGTATCCTCCAAATTTTCCTCCTTCACGGTAATGACAATAATTTTTTGACAACCATGCAATTCTGGAAGGAATGCTATTGAAGATTAGTTCCATGCATGAATGACTTGGAAGAGATAAATGACTGCCCACAATTCTTCAGCCAGTTATTCATGTCCCCAGCCTTTTTCTGTTCTTGATGTATAGTCTTCAACTCGGGATCTTTGTACTTAACCAAGTTTTTGACAAAAGGTTGCTATTAGTGTCCTGCCAAATATGCATTGTGACTATGTAGGGATATTTATTTGAAGAAATTGTAGCTGAGAAGAATTGTAATGAAGAATCTATTCCCAGTACACATGATGTAGTATCCCTTGGATATCACCTCATTGCTGATGAAAGATTGTTGAATAGAAGAATGCAAGAAGATATTTAAAATGACAGAATTCAAGTATCCTATAAATTCTTCTCTGCAGATTTGAATACGATTCCATTCGCTAAATGTATCCTCCTTCGCAGATTTGGCATAGGTTGAGGAATCTTCATATGTTTCAAAAAACCTATTTTGTGCTTATCCAGAAGTGTTTGCAGCCCATGAGATATTTTACATGAGGCATTTGCTTGAAAAACCTTTAAACCTTGTCCAGAACAACATTTTGTGTATTTCCTGTGATCATCACAGTCCACAAAGCTACTTTTGGGGTCTGCATTTCGTCAAACAAACTCACGGGCCTTGTGCTTGACTCAACATTTTGTATGTTTAAATGTCAGGCAAAGAATGATGGAGAATGGGTACCGATAAGTTCCATCACCTAAGTCTTGTGGTTGGTGGATCATTCACTTGGTTTTAGTCTTTCTTGAATATTAAGAGCATGATTTGGTGATGATTTGGTTAAGAAGCTGTTGTATTTCACGAAAACCATGCTTCTTGTCTTGCTTTCCATGTTGTGCCAAAAAGAAAAGTACTGGATTTAATGAGTTCCATTGGCAGTGTGTGCTAGCAATCTTTAAATAGATAGGGAATGCATTTTGGGAGAAGAGTGGTAAATGCTCAATTTCCTGGGACTGGAGCCCTGTTATGCTCCAGTAAACTTCAAAAAAATGGGCACAAAATCAAATCATTACCAAATTCAAGAATTCTTTATTGTTTAACAAAACACTAGAAATGTTCAGAGAGAAACAAAATCAATTCAAAATTTTGGGCGTATACTTGAATCATTGTAGTTAGAAAGCTAGAAAAAAAATTGGGCTTATACTTGAATCATTGTAGTTAGAAAGCTACAAAATTATGCATTTTGTAACAAAAAATGGTAATGTTCAGAAATTAACAAAAACAATTCAAGCTCCTTTTCAAACTCAAAATTGGACACAAATTTGAATTATTTGGATGACCAAATTGAAAAATCTGCAATTTTAAACAAAATTTGGAAATGTTTCTAACTAAATGTTGTGAACTCAAACTTTCTTAAAAGCTGAAATCGAGCACAAGTTGAATTATTCCCACAACAAAAGGTGAAGCATTCTGCATTTTTCAACAAAAATTGGGAATATTCAGAAAGAAACATGATCAATTCAAATTATTTGAAAAGCTTAGAATTGGTTACAGATTTGATTTATTCCAACCACCAAAGTGAAGAATTCTGCATTTTGTAACAAAAACTGGGAATGTTCAAAAATTATTATAATAAATTCAATCTCTTTTGAAAACTCAATTGGGCAAAATTCATATTATTCTGAATGCCAAATTGAAGTATTCTTAATTGTTTACAAAAAGTTTGGAATGTGCTAACAGAGCTAGATCAAATAGACCAAGACTGTCTACTGCCACTGGGATGTTGCCACCTATTGTATACATACAATTAAACTTCAATGATGCTGCCAGAAGAAATCTAGGCCTAGCAGAGGGCAGCATCATCTTGCGGGATCATTTGGATATCTGCTCTGAAAAGATGTCGTTCATCTTGAGCATGCTATAAACAATATTATAGAAGGGCTCACTCTTCAACCAGTCCTTTTGCTCGATCTCAATTGTGGATGCTCATCCTTGATCCAAGCACGAGGCTCTAACATTATCATTCAACCTCTCAAAAAGATATCTTGTTGCACAGGGCAACTAGATTCAATCATTCTAGATGAACTGTCACTTCTATCACACTTTGCAAAGGACAAATTCACTCACATTTGAGCCAACAGATTTAGCAGCTAAATAGGATTTGATCTTTCCAATACTTATGGATGCCTTGAAAAGTTTTTTTTTCCAGCCCTTATGAATGAGATGTTAAAAGTCCTAGTTGAGGACTGCAACGGGACAATATTCACACCGTATGACATAACCTTTGGCCTTAGTTGGGAAGGAAACATTTTTAAAAAAATCCCTTCCCTCTCCCCGTGGTATAAGTCTTAGAAGTTACCCAGGATAAAAACTCTGAAATCAACCATGGGTCACCCACGGGATGTTGATTCATGAATGAGGTTCAAAACAGGTTGTGCACGACACATTGGCTTCAGGTTACCATGGCTGGAAACTTGGGTATGTTTCTTTCTGCTTGCATGCTTTACCCTCCTAATTCACCAGGTGCTGAAAATGTTGATTATTACAGAACATGATGAATAGAAGGGCACCAAGACTGATGTTAAGGGTGGGGCTCTGCAGGATTGTGTTTTATTAAGGGAAATTTCCATGAGGATTCTTAAATATAATTGAGATGTACTCCAAACCCTCCTTCTTTGTTGGGAAAAATACTTTTTTTTGACAACCATGCAGCTCTGGAAGGCATTCAATTAAAGGTTAAATTAATGCGTGAATGTCATAGAAGAGATGAATAATTGAGTTATTGTTCAGCTAGTTATTCATGTCCCTCAGCGTTTTTCTGTTCTTTACATGTACATTCTTTAACTTAGAATTTTGGTTAACAAGCTTTTGCCAGATGGTTGCATTCAAAGTCCCTCCACACATGTAATCCGGCATTGTTCAAATGTAGTAATTTTGTCTTCTCAAAATTAGTAAATGAGGGAAATCGTAAGGACAATTATTGTTCCTAGTACGTACGGTAAGGAGGTTGTTCTGTGTTTTGCATCAGTGCTCGAGTTATTTTCACACAAAAATTGAAAAAATAGATTCAGCAATTGAGAAATTTTCACAAAAAAAATTGACAAGTTTTCAAGTGGGATGATTAGAATCACCAAAATATATAGTAATAATACTAACACCTCTGTTTCTCATTAAATTAGTGTAAAAAATAGATTCATTTGGACAAGCAAGATTGAGCAACCATTCTATTCTTGCGACATATTTTCTATTCCCTAAAAATTTCCCTAGCAGACTTAATTTTCACTGCCTTAAATACTGTCGATAGCTGCACTCATGATTCATGTAGAAAAGAAAAAGTCACACCAGGAAACGGTACATTTTGATATATATACATCAGAAAGTCGAAAGGCTGCCAAGAAGGCATTCAATCTGATTTACTGAGTAGGTTTCAGGTCAAAGGTTTGGCCCACAGCTTCCTGAGTAGGGTTAATGTCAACCCCAGTTACAACTGCTGCAGGCGGTCCTCGTTTGCACCTAGATAAAATAAGATAAAAATTGATCACTTTCAACATCCTTTAGGCAAAAATGGTCTGTAGAACCTGTCAAAGAATTTTAATTTTGAATATTGTTTCTCTAAGTGTTTTAGTTTTGCAATAAATCCCCCAAATGTTTGTTAAAGAACAAACCAAACCATCGGTAGCAGGTGCATGAATAATCTGTCTCCTTCGCCATAATGCCAAAGGTACTGAGAAGCAACTAGTCATCTGAGGCTTCCACCCCAAATTTGTTCCATCATCTTCATTAAAAATAATGAAACAAATATTTATGATTTCCCCCTTAAAATTGGTCCATGTGAAAATTTATATTCTTACATGTCCATACTAAAAAATATTTAATCAAATAAAACCCCTTTAATTCATTTGAATTCGGAAAAAAAAAAGTCCTCGACATACCTTTGCAGCATATCATCTACAGATTTGGGGTCCCCAGAAATAACTGCCTCAACTGTTCCGTCTCTTCTGTTACGAACCCAACCCTTTAATCCCAGTTGCTGGGCATTTTCCGCCGTCCATTTCCTGTAAAACACGCCCTGCACAACGCCCTTCACGCGCACATTCACCTGCAAAAAAAATAACAGGTAATCAGGAAAACTTACCATGATTTTAATTGAACCATAAATTATTGCAAGAGGGTTCTGGATAACAACAGGGTAGAACACTTCTTGAAACAATCTATGTCGTCTTTGACAAATCCAAAACTATTTCTCAAAAAAAATTACGCAATTTGTATCATAAAAACCCTTTTCCTCGTTTTTTTTGTCCCCCGTGCCAGAATTTGAAACTGCTTTCAAAATATATTCTCTTATTATATTGAAACCCTCTTGCAACACTCCATTGTTTAATGTACTTGAACTTACAGTTTTGGCTGAGGTTGAGGATGATCCAGAGCTCATTTTGAGAGTGGACAGAAAATTGGATGAGAGAGAAATTTTGCAGACACTGTTGTGGGCAAAGGGGCCTGTCATCTTTTCAAAAATGGTCAGCCTGCTCCACAAATAATGATCATCCTTGTTGATTGCTGAAGATGTGGTGGTTAGGGAATTAGTGGTCTAATTTTGCTACAGGGCTTGTTAATTGTATCTTTGTGTTTATAGATAATTGGTTCATATTAACTCTGTATTGGTGTGGACACATTTGGTTCATGTTAGATCTTCATTGGAGTGTATTCTAGTATTCGTTGGTTTTAGGTTTGTTTTTTTTCATTTTTATTTATCAATTTGTTATTTTTTCTTGTATGGATTATGTTTCTCTATTCTTTTATGTTTTTTTTGTTATCTTGTGTTTCTTTCTCTCCCTTAATTTGTATTGATTTTTGGTTATTTTTTGTATTTATGGTTTAATTGGTGACCATTTTTATATTATGTAAAAATGGTTGGTTTATGGTGGAAGTAGTTGTGTATATTCTTGTAAGTTATTTTTGCTCGCGTTTGTTTTTGTCGAGTTGTGTTCGTTTATGTATTGATACTACTCAAATTTGAATTTGAAAGTCATCTACGAATACAGAGATGTACTAGTGCATTTAAGGACATCTAAAGATAAAATAGCAATATGCAAGTTACATGAAAGTGCATTGAAGTTGTATGAAAGAAACATTATATTTATGAAGCATGCATGCCAAAATTCTTATTTCAAATATGTGGAAGATCCTAATAGTTTTCATGCATTTGAAAGATAAATGTTAGAATAAATTCAACTACACATGACTAGTTGTTGAATTTCACCAATTGTTGTTTTTCATTTTGTTACACAGTTGAGGGAACTGGGAAATATCAAGGAAGTTCAACCTTTCTCTAGTTTAAAATGGGCCACAAAACACTCTTGTTTTCTTTACACAATTTGTAGTCTTAGATGTAAGACAAGGATATTAGTAAAGAATGTTGGTTTCCAATTGATTTGCAAGTGATCTAGATATTTTGAGACAACCTTTTACATTAGGAATATTGAATGCAATTGTAAAGTCAAATTCATTTTTTCATGCTTAGATCAATTTATGGCAGAAGATGATTGTTTGTGTGTGGTGAAGTGGTCATGGGCACTATTAGAACTTGATTTTTCCAAAATGTATTTGCGTTGACAAATGGCCATGTTTTCCTCTATTTGTTTATGATAGTCACTTACAAAATTGTGTGAAATCTGGCATTATCCTTCGAAAGTTTGATTCCCTTAGTCGTTTTAATCTTTTTAATTATTTCATATACTTTTGATGATCTAGTAGCCTCTTTTTTGTAATTAGGCATATTTTATTGATTCATCTCTGATTATGACTTAATTTCATCTTAATAGTGGTTTTTTAATACATTGTTAATGTAAACTCTACTTCTCATACCTACATTTTGGTAAACATGCATTTATTGAACATCCAAACTAGGGTTAATTTTGACAAACCCTACCTAACTCATACCAACCTAGGTTTTCACATTACGTAAACCCTCACTACCTTGTTGCCTTCCAAAGGCTAGATTCCTTATTCCTAGGGTTTGTTCGTGTATTGTTCATATATTGATTGAAATCTAGTTTATTATTATTTTCAAAATGTCTTCTATTATTACTGCTGATATGCAAGATGTATATGATTGTGACTATGAAGTTGAATTATACATGCAAGCTAGAAATAATCACTGGATGATATACTCAAAAATGTGAAAAATATGTCGCGAAGAATACCTTGGAAAATATTAGGTTTATGAATGTATTAAAAGTTTTTACTTGTTAATTGATTCTAATGTTTTAGTGGAAAAAAATGTTTTAGTTACAAATATCAAGCATGTTTTAAAAGTTTCTCCATTTGTAATTTCTCATAATAGTGTAAATAATTGTATGATATCCCAACCCCCATAATTTTATGACATACCATCCCCCCTACCCTACATAAGACTCGTGTGATTCGTGTCCTTATGTACTGATATGATCTAAATTTGAATTTGAAAGTCATCTACGAATACAGAGATATACTAGTGCATTTAAGGACATCTAAAGATAAAAATAGCAATATGCAAATTACATGAAAGTGCATTGAAGTTGTATGAAAGAAACATTATATTTATGAAGCATGCATGCCAAAAAATTTATTTCAAATATGTGGAAGATCCTAATAGTTTTCATGCATTTGAAAGATAAATGTTAGAATAAATTCAACTACACATGACTAGTTGTTGAATTTCACCAATTGTTGTTTTTCATTTTGTTACACAGTTGAGGGAACTAGAAAATATCAAGGAAGTTCAACCTTTCTCTAGTTTAAAATGGGCCACAAAACACTCTTGTTTTCTTTACACAATTTGTAGTCTTAGATGTAAGACAAGGATATTAGTAAAGAATGTTGCTTTCCAATTGATTTGCAATTGATCTAGATATTTTGAGACAACCTTTTACATATTAGGAATATTGAATGCAATTGTAAAGTTGAATTCATTTTTTCATGCTTAGATCAATTTATGGTAGAACATGATTGTTTGTGTGTGGTGAAGTGGTCATGGGCGCTATTAGAACTTGATTTTTCTAAAATGTATTTGCGTTGACAAATGGCCCTGTTTTCCTCTATTTGTTTATGATAGTCACTTACAAAATTGTGTGAAATCTGGCATTATCCTTCGAAAGTTTGATTCCCTTAGGCGTTTTAATCTTTTTAATTATTTCATATGCTTTTGATGATCTAGTAGCCTCTTTTTTGTAATTAGGTATATTTTATTGATTCATCTCTAATTATGACTTAATTCCATCTTAATTGTGGTTTTTTAATACATTGTTAATGTAAACTCTACTTTTCATACCACATGCATTTATTGAACATCCAAACTAGGGTTAATTTTGACAAACCCTACCTAACTCATACCAACCTAGGTTTTCACATTACGTAAACCCTCACTACCTTGTTGCCTTCCAAAGGCTATATTCCTTATTCCTAGGGTTTGTTCGTGTATTGTTCATATATTGATTGAAATCTAGTTTATTATTATTTTCAAAATGTCTTCTATTATTGCTGCGAATATGCAAGATGTATATGATTGTGACTATGAAGTTGAATTATACATGCAAGCTAGAAATAATCACTGGATGATATACTCAAAAATGTGAAAAATATGTCGCGAAGAATACCTTGGAAAATATTAGGTTTATGAATGTATTAAAAGTTTTTACTTGTTAATTGATTCTAATGTTTTAGTGGAAAAAAATGTTTTAGTTACAAATATCGAGCATGTTTTAAAAGTTTCTCCATTTGTAATTTCTCATAATAGTGTAAATAATTGTATGATATCCCAACCCCCATAATTTTATGACATACCATCCCCCCTACCCTACATAAGACTCATGTGATTCGTGTCCAACCTTAAAGGGTTCCAATAGTCCTTGTGTTGTAAAACCTTCTTTAACTTTGAGATTCTATTACAATCAGTGCTCCCTCCCAAACTATACCTACAACTAATTTTGAAATGAAAATCATCCAATATGAATTGAGTGAATGACAAAAGTAAGTCAAAAGACTATCTAGAGGGTCTCATAAGACACGTACACATGGTGTTTTCACTTGTCCTTTTCTAGTTGGATTTATCACTCGAAAATTCACATTATTTGATGGAAAAGAAGTCCCTTCACACCATATACAATAATTTTATATCTCTTTCTTTGATTATGTACACGATGACAAGGTATTTCTTAAGTTGTCTCCATGAAGTCTACAAGACTATATGCTCAATTGGTTCTACACATTACCATTTGGGTCCATTAAATCCTTCTCTACTTTATTGGTTTACTTATTGGCTCATTTTTTATTAATAATGGTCTTGAGGTTATCTCTGCACAATTATCTCAAATGAAACAAGCCTCGAATGAAACAATTACTGATTGTGTTTAGGTTTAAAACCTTGACAACTAAGATGACTTATCAACTAGGTCAGAGAATGAGAATGAAAGCATTTTTATTAATAGTCTGATGCCCATTTTAAAGGACATAGTGATCTTTGATACTTATTTATCTTTTAAAATGAACTTTTTCATGTAATTAAAATCATCAAAATATGCAAGTACATTTGAGGTGTGTGTTCCGCTTAGTTCAAAAGCATGAAAACCAAGTGTTTGAGTTGCAACAATTAACCATAAACCACGACCAATGAATAATATTTAAGAAAAATGTAATGTCATAGATCCATCACCAACAAAGATTGTGATTAGTTAGAAGAAGAGTAGGCAATTTTACAAGACTTCGTGAGAGTCCACAACAAGTCTTGAAGAAGCTACTAGAATGTAATATGATTAACTTACCACCAATAGAGTAATATCACAATTCAATACCATTAACTAGATATTTTCACCTAAACACACATTGTAATTACCATTAAACCAAGGGACATTCAACTAATTATTGCATTACTTTAAAACATAAGATTCAAGATTTCATTAATAGTGGCTACATTCAGGTAGATGAGATGACTCTACATGCCACAACTAAATCAACTAAGCAATTGAAAAATACTAGTATTGTATGCATGGTAGACAAACCTCGATAAGGTTGTGAGTCATTTCAATATGATATGCATGCATCGTGATGGCTTATAAGAGAAACTAATAATGTCAAGATAAAATCCAAACCATTCCAATTACATTCATTACTAAATATTTACCTAACAACAATTTATATTTTGGGCCTTTAGTTATTTAAGCATTTATTGAAGGTAAGGAGCAAGATGGAATATTAATAGACACTAGTTCTCAATTGAATTTATGCACAGAACAACTTTTACCTGACATTAGATATAATATCAAAGATTTGGTTTCTTTCCTCTCATGATGTGTCATGATACAAACTCATTGGAGAAAAAACCTTAAGGTGGATTGCATTGCCTATTTGAGTGGTACCAAAAACTAATCCATTTTTATTTCATGTGGTTACCACCATGGGAATATATACAACATTACTTGGATGAGTATGTATATATCAAATGAAAGCAATACATTTAGTGATATATCAATGTATAAAATTCGAACATGAAGGTTAGGTCATTTCAATAGAAGCAAAATGTCAATGTGCATACTAAAGTGTAAGAATGAAATACAACAATGAGTCAGTTTGAAACATTTAACATTGAATTGGGAGCCTGACATTAAATTCCAACCAATGCAAACATGTAAATTTTAGTCCAACTAAGATACAAATACATAGATCAAATCCAACTATTATATAAAATGTGCAAGATGTGCTTCCATAACAAAAGCAACATAGTAACAATGTATATCAATGCTCAAATTATGCATATTATGACTTTGAAAAGGACATCTTCTTATCATCAAAGCCTTCTCATATTCAAAGTCCCAATAGACCACGTGTTTGAAACATTATCTCATTTGATGATTCTTCTAATTTTTCTATAATTGGTTACCTATTGTAGACACCTAAAAAGCATACTTGTCAAAGATCACACACGGAGTCCAGGTTGGATAGAAGTCCCAGAACCAAGGGCACAGAAGGACAAGAAGGTACCACGTGTGGAAGGCAAGTTTAATTTTCAAGACTTAGCTGATTTTGAGCATGAAGACCTATTTTTAGAAGATGGCATGCGGAACACATCAACGATGCAGAGATGTGCGCGCCATGCATTGTCTATCTTTGGAGAAGTAGTTTGAAGCATTTATGCATGGAGACAAGATGAGAATAGAATTGACACTTCAGTTAACTGCAAGAGGACTATAGATAGCACACTTGCATGTGTGGCTATGCTTGTAAATGGCGTGTGGCTATCAATAGCATGTGGCCTATTTCTGGAATAGATAAGCGGTGAAGGGAAAGTCCCCACCCTATATATATGATGTTAGGTACATAGTAGAGAGATGTATGTATGTATGAGCTAGAATGTGAGAGGTATGTATGTGTGAACAGAGAATATACGCATATGACTGAATCATTGTATCAGTTCCATACGTGCATTGGTATAGATTGACAATACTGTAAGGAGCTTCTGTATTTATTAATAGATGGAAGATATTGGCTGAATCTAAGTGTCATTCTGTGTGTAGTTGAATAGTGCATGTTATTAATTCAATCATGATTACTGTTTAAGCTTGTTCTTTCATAGATCTGAGGGTAGCATGCATTGTAGAATGATGGATTAGTTATGAATCTATATGTTTCTTCCTTCATCATGTTAACATCATGTTACAACAACCCTAAAGAGGGACCTGGTACCTTTGCGTGCTTCGGGTGAGTGCTCAGTCTAGGCTGAGTGATGTGCCAGCATGACTAGGGTGTTATCTGGTAAATTCTAGGCTGCATCATTGGTTCTGTTGCTCGGGACCTCTTTTTTAGTTGTTTTCAGGATGGTTCGTGATGAAGACGTACCAGTTAACTCTAGCAAGTATTGAGGAATGGATACATGATCTGGAGGAAGAATATGCACGACGGTTCAGTAGTGGATCTGAGTTTAACGCACGCACTTGGGTAGAACAGAACCTGTATGACAGCTTATATGAGATATTTTTCACTATCTTTCTAGTAGAACTATACGAGTGGCTTACTGCTTATGCATCTCAGTGGAATTGGAGGTATCACGCACTTGTCTGGACACAGGAAGAATTTCAGGCCCTCTATGATGCTGATCTGATCTGGACTCGCATGGTGGATACGTGGTTTCGTGGTGTTCTAAATAGTTATATTCTGGAATATTCAATTTTGACGTACTCTTTCCCAGAGGTAGCTGAATTCCAGTTTTTGTGGTATCCAAGAGGAACATATTTGCAAGGTATTCCACTGGCGATCAAGATCTTAATGGTAACTTTGAACCTGGAGAGTAAACCGATGGCTAACTAAACTTCACCATGCGTGAGGGCAGGAACAGGTTTGGTTTAAGATGGAAGACCTAGCGGCAGAGAAATAGAGAGAGGAAAGGTGGCTTAAGTATAATGAGGCATGTGAGAGGGAGATAGAGAAGCAGTGTTCCATTGCAGAGAGTATGGCATGGAGGAGAGAGATGGCTCATGAAGGATTTACAGCTCACGTAGAAGACGTGGAGCCAAAGCATCAGGAACTCCCCCATCTTGGAAAGCATGATAGAGATCCCCCCTCGGCCTCACACAGAAGTGTGCCAGCAGAGACTACCTGGACCATGGGTGCGCATCTTAATCCACCTGGTGACCTAGCCCTTGTGCTTGGTTTTTCAGTATCTAGTATGACAAGTAACCAACAAACTAACTTGGGAAGTAGGAGAGCAGGAGTAAGTCAGGGATCAAGTACATCAATGGTAGGATAGACGACTTCAATGTCATTTAGAGGAGCATTCTTAGGTGCATCATCCACAGAATGTGAGCACGCAGAATGTTGGATTCACCTCTGGAAGTGGAACTACCTCACAGACTGTAGGGGTTCAGTATAGTACTACTGTCAGAGCACAGGGGAGTACATCTATAGGCCCTATTCCAACTACAGGTGGCGGATCAGGAGGTATAGGTGGTTCTAGTTCCAGTGGATCTGGTGGTTCTAGAGGCAGAGGGAACATAGGAGGTTCCAGATCAGGTGGTCAAGGTCTGTAACAACCACAGAATATCTATATGGAGATGTCTCTTCATCTCCCAAAGTATAGAGGTATAGAGGATGTTGTCGAACATGTGCATATGTGTGAAATCTTGTGGCATGCTAAAGGGATCATAGCTGCTGAGTGAAAGGAAAGTCAATTCACCACTACATTACAGGGGCGTGCACACAGCTGGTATAGGAAGTTTGACCCTGATCAAACTTGCGTGGATTATGCAGCATTGAGAGATGCTTTCTTAAAAGAGTTCCATATCCCTGAGTTTGAGCAGAAGAGTATAAGTGCACTCAAGGATATCAAGCAAGGCACTACTGAGAGTGTACGTGAGTATGATGCTCATTTTAAGACACTTCTATCTAAGCTATCTTATGATATTCATGCTAGCCAACATGCACAGTGGTTCGTTGGAGGATTGATTACACCTTTTAGAAGGGCGTTGTCACATAAGACATACACTGATCCGTGTGAAGCACTGGAAGCAGCTTTATGTGTTGAGGTAGTTGGGAGCATTGACACTGGAGTTAGTCCATTCCTAGAGGCACAGATTGTAGCTATGGAAAAGTAGTTAGAGAAGCTATCAGCAAATTCAGCCCATGAAACGTGCTCAGGAATTTGGTGTACAGATTGTGAAGTGGAAGGTCACACCAAGGATAGTTTCCCTCGCAGATCTGTACGCTCATTACTGTTGGACTGTGAAATTTATCATTTGAATCATGATGCTAGTCATTGTCCTTTGTTACAGTGCATGATAAGGAAGAATGTATCTTGCTTTTGCAAAATTTATAGGTCCACGACCCATGATACTAAGGATTGTCGGCTGATTGGTCAGATCCAGGATGCTATAGACCTTGGGGTATGACAGACAAGTATAACAGATAATTCTAAGGGTAAGAATGAGCACCAGGATCGGGATCATAATCAAATGTGCTATGACAAGAATGAGGGGAATTTTGAAGGAGGTCGTGGAAGGGGACGTGGATATCATGGTGGATATGGAGGATGAGGCCATGGTGGAGGAAGAGGAGAGTTCCCTCATGGAACATGTTATACGTGTGGATCTCCTGACCACTATAGGCGTGAATGTCCTCAGAATATTGCATGTTCTTTCTGTGGAAAGAACCATAGCTATGAAGAGTGCCCAGACTTATATGAGCATCTGAGTAAGTAGCATAAGCAAGAAAACAAAGGCACCAGGATGGTTAGAATCCAGCGTGTGGTAGAAGATCAGTGGATGCCCAAGATAACAGAAGGACCTGAGGCATTGACAGTGAAGATTACTACACGCGCTGAAGTAGCACGCACGAGAGAGGCATTGCACCAGAAGCCTATGATCACCAAGGAGGAGGTTTTGCATGCAAGGTACCCAGATCCTGCTCATCAGAAGGAAGTTTACCAGGATACCATGGAAGTGCTAAGGAATCTTCAGGGTGAGATACAATACCTAAAGGAGCAAAAGAAAGCATCAGAGATAGTCCAAACTGATATTGATGATCTGTGAGAGGTGTGCAAGATGTTGCGCCAGGAGAACATTATTCCACTATTAGGAAGTTGGTTAAAAGGGAACACTCTGCGTGTAAGTCTTGAGACTGGACGACAGATTCTGCATGCAAATCTTCCCCCTGATAGCATTGACTATGACAGAAATTACTCTGAATGTTGTTGTGGATGGGTGGCTGTTGAGCAACATATTGATCGATACAGGTGTGGAAGTAAATGTGCTTACATTAGATGCATGGGTACAAATGGGGAGGCCTCCATTGCAGCCATCATCTAATGTGTTATTTATGGCAAACCGGACTAAGGCCACTCCCATAGGAGTTTTGAAAGATGCATCTATAACTATACAAGGGGCCAAGTTCACTGGGGATTTTGAGGTATTAGCACTTGCAGAAGCAGACAATTTTCCAGCCCTGCTTGGACGCCCTTGGTGTTATGTGAATAATGCTGACTTGAGATTCAATAAGGGGTATATCAGCTTTGAAAACAAGGAGGAAAGGGTTGTGATACCTTTGACAGATGGGAATTCTACACCATATGTTGAGCCTCTAAGTGAGGAGGATTTAAACAGAGTCTATGTACGTGCTATTCAGGACCCAGAGGTCAATGAGCCATCAAAAGAAGGCATCCTACAGTGGGAGGATTCTCATTCTATTAGTGATACTATGAGTATTGCTTGCGACAATTGGGCTCATGGTACATATGAATTAGTAGGGCGCGAGGTGAAAAGTGTGGTTGCACGCAAGAATGGACTTCGTTCAATTCGATGGATAGGTAGCACAGTACCTTGGTATACAGGGACAGAAGATCTTCCTGCCTTTCTGAAGGCCATGGAAACATAGTGGACAGATCAAGTTAAAAGGAGAGATATGTTAGTATATACACTACATGGGACAACAAAGTGCTGGTGGGTAGTCCACAGAGATAATCTTATAAACTGGGAAGAGATTGGAATAGCTTTGTCTACTAGGTTTATAAGGAACAATGCACCTACACAAATCTGCACTTATCATGGTGATCAACCTGTTCAACATCACATTCAGCAGTGTGAGAGACTCTGGACAACAGGACAGGAAGCATTACCACCTTCACTCTGGGTGCATAGATTGTATTCTATGCTACAAGGATGTGCACGCTTGGTATGTATATGCAGAACTACATCAAGAAACTAGAAACTGGCAAGATTTGACTGCAGGTATGATCCAGACTTTTGACTACTTCTCGACTAAACCTCCTATAGCAGAGGCATTAAAATTTGTCAAGCGCTTAACTATGGGAGATAGTGCAAAATCAGAAGAGCATATTCAGGAATTATTCGGTGAGGTAGAGTTCGGAGCATGTTTTGAAAAGGAAGAAGAAATGGACTCCATACTACTTGAATGCGCTTGCCTTGAGAAAGAGAAAGGAAAGATGGTTTATGTCGTGGATGATGAGGAAGTTGAGAACCTAGATATTGAACATTCACACAGGGTGCGTGAGGTCTTGGATAGTGCAGACAAGGATATGCACGCCTACCACGAACCCATGAAGACAAAGAAGGTGAATATAGGTTCGGATGTTGAGCCTAAGGAGGCCATAATTGGAGACTACTGGTAAGACTCGGAGCTAACAAAGATCATCGAGTTACTCAGGGATTATCAGGACTTATTCCCTCGAGGATATCATGAACTTAAAGGCATGCATGAATAACTTGCAGAAATGAAGATCAAACTTAAGGATGGTGCACGAGCCAGTTAGAAAGAGACCTTACAGAATGAATCCTAATTACGTGAAAAGGTAAAAGAAGAAATTGATAAAATGTTGAAATCTGGAATTATCAAGCCCCTTGATGAGTCAGAATGGGTTAGCCCAATGGTGATCAGTATCAAGAAGGACGGATGGATTAGGATATGTGTGGACTACAGGGAGCTGAATGTTGCATGTGTCACAGATCCATTCCCTACGCCATTCACTGAGGAAATACTAGGAGTTACAGGGCATGAAATATATTCCTTCACAAATGGATTTTCTGGGTATCATCAGGTTAGGATTGCTCAGGAGGATCAAGAAAAGACAACATTTACTATTGAATGGGGTAGTTTTTCCTATACTGTGATGCCCTTTGGATTGAAAAATGTGCCTGTTGTATTCTCGCGCATAGTTGTTCAGGCATTTAAATATTTTATTCACAACTTCTTACAGGTCTACCTAGATGATTGGACAGTATATGGGCTTGTGAAAGATCATTGTGACAATTTGTGCTTAATGTTTGAACGATGCAGACAATTGAGTATCTCTTTGAACATCAAGAAGTGCATATTTGCTATGCCATTTGGGATACTATTAGGACATATAATCTGCAAGGAAGGTTTGCTAGTTGATCCAACCAAGGTTGCAGTCATTTTAGGCCTAGAAGCGCCTACCAGTCAAAGTGAGGTGTGCAGATTTTTAGGTCATACAGGATATTATAGAAAATTCATAAAAGGGTATGCCAAAATTGTTGCACCCTTGGAAGAATTACTGAAGGGGAAAGGTACATTTTATTGGGGAGAACCGCAACAGTGCGTGTTTGAGATATTAAAAGAGAGACTTACTACCGCGACCATTATGTGCTTTCCCTCATGGGATAAACCATTTCATGTGCATGTGGACGCTTCTGGCATGGCCATTGGCATTGTGTTAGCTCAACCTGGTGAAGGTATTATAGATCATCCAATCTGTTTTGCTAGTAGGAAGTTGACTCCTGCTGAATGGAATTATATAACTACAGAGTGCGAAGCTTTGTCAATGATCTATGCATTGTACAAGTTTCGACAGTACTTGTTAGCAACACCATTTGTGTTTTATATAGATCACATGGCATTGAAGTACTTGGTAAACAAGCCCGTCTTACAGGGGTGCATATGCAGATGGGTGCTCCTATTTCAAGAGTTTGACTTCACAGTTGTGGTGAAGCTAGGGAAAAGTAATTCTGGACCAGATCATTTATCTAGAATCAATTCAGGAGAGGATGCATAGACAATTGAAGAAACAATGTCAGATGCACAGTTATATAGGTTACAATGCACACCCATGGAATTAGAAGACATTGTTGTCTTTCTACGAACAAGTATGGCACCAGAAGGAATGAAAGCATTAGAAAAGAAGCAGCTTGCTATACGCGCAACACCGTTTATGTTAATCAGTGGTGACCTCTACAAGCTAGGCAGAGATGAAGTATTACATCGTTGTGTATTAGAGCATGAGCGTAAGGATATCATGGAAGAAGCTCATGGTGGTATTGCAGGAGGCCATTATGTAGGTGATGTGACTGCCTGGAAGATCCTACTTGTTGGATTATGGTGGGAGACATTGTATAAGGACTGTAAAGAATATTGTAAGGCGTGTGATCATTGTCAGCGCCTAGGAAAACTAGGGCAAAGAGATGAGATGCCTTTGAGAGTGATTACTAGTGCCGAACTATTTGAGAAATGGGCCATTGATTTTGTAGGACCTATTTCACCAGCCGCGCGCAGGACTGGATCACACTATATCATTACTTGCACAGATTATCTCACGTGGTGGGTAGAAGTAACACCTACCAAGGACTGTACGGCAGCTACAATAGCTAGGTTTCTGTGGGAGAATGTTCTTACAAGATATGGATGTCCCTTAAGCTTGACAAGTGATAGAGGTACACACTTTTTGAATGAGACAATCAGGATCCTATTAGATGAGTTTATGGTTGCACACCATAAAACTACACCTTATCATCCTCAGGAAAACGGAACTGCTGAGGCCTTCAACAAGATTTTGAGCCAGACTTTGACAAAAAATTGTGATGTTGGAAGAAAGGATTGGGATGACAAAGTATCAGCTGTTCTTTGGGCATATAGAACAACTTAAAAGAGATTAAACAAAGGCACACCGTTTCAGTTGGTGTTTGGCACAGAAGTTGTTCTCCCTATAGAATTTATGTTACCTTCTTTGCGCATTGCACGCGCTGGAGGTCTAGCTGATGAACAGGCTTTAGAAGAGTGTATCGAAAAGATGATTCAACTGGATGAGCGCCGAGCCATAGCACGATGGAGTCAGAAGCAGGAAAAGGCCAGGCAGAAGGCATGGCATGACAGAAACATAAGGGATAAGAAGTTTGAGATTGGACAAATGGTACTTCTTTATGACTCAAAGTTCTTGCGCCATCTAGGCAAGCTCAAAGTACATTGGTTGGGGCCGTATGTTATCACTTCTATACTTGAATCAGGTGCTTGTCAGTTAGAAGCACTTGATGGAACATGGCTACCTAGTTACTTTAACGGGAGTAGGCTGAAGCCCTACTATAAATAAGTCTTCTTGGTGTTTGTAATAAGGTAGTATTGCCATTTAGTTTAGGTTTTCAATTCTGTATTTCCTTAATGTATTTCCTTCATTGTCACTATGCTTTGTCAATTTAGTTGTTTTTGTGTAATAAGCGCGCTTGCGCGCATGAAGCTAATTACTGTATGAAGAATGTTTATGTGCAGAGGACTGCACATACTTTTAGTGTGGGGTGGTTGTAGTTATCCAAGAAAAAGACTGTGGGAATTGAAAGGTGAAAGGAATAAGCTGCTACGGGTGTGCTTTAAGTCAAAAGAAGATTGCTTCTCAAAAGTGACCAAGGATGGAGATGAATGAAAGAACAGTATAACGTGAGGTAAGTGGAGGCCATGATAGCTACCAAGAGAAGGTACAGTGATGAGGTACTCAGGTGCAAGAGCACGTGCTGAAGAGAAGTATGTGACCAGAGGGTAGGAAGGCACGCTAGAAGGTTATAGATTGGTGTGAAGATGTACCACGTGGAATGAATGGATTTGGTCAATGAATGAGGGGATATTTGGTAGGTGAAGGAGCAATAAATGCATCAAAATTTGAAAAAATTATATAAGGATGGGATGCGGATTCATTTTTACCGTTGCAACTAAGAGTATTTGAGAAAAGAGCCAAGTGTGAAGAGCCGAGTGATTGAGTTAAGTGCGAAGGGTGTGAAACCAAGCATGACAACCAAATCAGTGTGACAAGAAGCTTGTGTCCCTTATGGTGAAGGGTTTGAGAGAAGCAGGGAGACAAAAAAGAGTTAGGTTACGAAGTGTCCACCTAGGGCATGATTGAATCGAGCTAGGGTTGATTCGTAAAGTTGCAAAGTTGAAGAGGAGACATTTACAAGGTAAAAATGGCACCGAAGAAGGCATCTACATGAACAGTAAAAGGAAAGAAGGAGGTCATCGCCGAGGAAGAGATAACACCCAAAATCCATTTTTTAGAGATGAAATATCCAAAAGGAGTCATCATCGGCCAAGAATGGGATTCACCCATCAGAAAGAGCAAAGTAAGTGAATATAATCATAGGACTTTGGAGAACAAGAAGGAGCTCGATTCCTTGCTCACTGCTAGAATGAACAAGCGCACGGCGGATGACATGCCAGTATATGAAAATGCAGGTGAGAAGATTTTGAAGAGAATTGGGGTCTACCAGTTGTATGAGCTTCCATATTTCGGGAAGTTGAGCCCTTGTATCAATGGCTCATGAGTAGGGTGCACGAAGACTTCTTCTACTTTACAGGACGCAGAGTTAGAATCTCATAAGCGCTTGTCTCATCAGTTACAGGTCTGAAGGCTACATGAGAAGATATAAAAGGTGATCTTGTAGATAAATCCATGGTTATAAAGACCAAACAGGAGTTGGGATACCTGAAGGGTCCATGTGGAATGGACATAAACAAATTAAAGAACTGTCCAGTTGTACAAGCTGCAACACACCTTGTTACTAAGTTAAATGATCAAGAGCGATGGTCATAGGTAAATACTATGTGGTTACATGTGGCACGTAAGATGTCAGAAGGGACAATCTATAACATTTCAAGCTATATTACAGATAAAATAGATGAAGAAGCACGCACAGGAGGGAAGATCAGCTTTGGGGTTGTTCTACTATCACTGGTATTCATGGACATCGAAGTACCAAATGGACCGAAGGAGAAAGTATGGGAATGCCCCATGGAGAACAAGTCCATAGTTGAAAGATTCAGCAAGTACATATGCAAGGGGCCTATGACAAATGACGTAAAGCAAAGGGCAGAGAAATGGTATGACAAACTCTGCGTGACATTTGGGGAAGAGTGACACATCCCAAAGGACCTACCAGTAATGGTAGGGAAATAAGTTTAGTTTGTTGTATATCAGCATTTTTGCATAGCATGCTTCCCAATGAAAGATTGAGTCTTGAGCCCTTGGTGCAAATTTCCTTACGCATTAACTGCAAGGTATTTCCAAGCATCTGTTCATAGATTTATAGACATGAGACGACTGGTTTTCAATGTATACAAGGTAGACTACGACTACCATACATTGAGGAAGAAGTATGTGTATCCTGGCAGAAGTGCTTATACACAGAGGATCATTTCAGAGGTATTAAATATCAAGCCAATAAGTTTTCCTGTAGCAGATGTGGGGGCAGCATTGGTGTATCTCTGGCTGAGGCCGCAGATGGAGAATAACAAATATGTGGAAGGTGACTTCGCACTTCCAACACCACTAAAGGGAAAGCATACAATGGAGAACATCCTAGCACCTAAGCCCATAGAGCCAATTGAAGTGCAGGATGAAGGGGAGGAGCGCAAAGATAGTGGTGGTTTGGAGCATAGGGGTAGGAGACATCCTACAAATAAGGGTGAAGATGAGTGTGTCGTTACACCACCTCAGCCACAACAGGGGGATGATGAGGACTTGAATACAGTCCAAGGGGAGCACATGTTTACGAGGGTATTTAGGAGAACAAGGACCCAAGGTGCTACTCCAACCACTGTGCGTAAATCACCCAAAATCTCTCCACAAAAGGAGGTGACCGCGCAAAGAAGGAGGAAACTAAAGTTGAATGAGGAGGCGGAAGAGTCAGAGGAAAGTGCACCTAATTCTCCTACACTTCCAGAGAACACATAAGAACAGGGTGAGGAATCAAAGGGAAAAGAAGAGGATGAGAAAAGACTAGAGGAGATAGCTGTAAAAAATGTTCAGGACATGGAGACACAAGTCCCAAATTTGGAGGCAAAAGTTACTAAGCAGCAAAGGTCTAGAAGAATAAGTGGAGAGCACATTCCACCAGCCATGGGGTATGCAGAGGATGCAAGAAAATTTGTCTACGCCCGCTTCCAAAGCACGATAGCGTAGAAGGATTTATTCAGCTAGGAGTTAATGAATAAGGATATGATGGCTGTGCACACTTGAAAGCAACTATCGTGGTCAATGCACACCCACATGGTTGAGCCTGACTTTGATGTGTGCAAAGAGTCATGCATTTTGAGACGACTGAAGAAAGCACCTAAAGCTAGAATCATGAAAGTCAAGTCTACTTTCATGTTAGATGAGCAGGTCAGCAATGCATTGGTGAAGGTATCTGCTGAGGTAGCTAGAAGGAACATGGACAAAGTTGCCACAATCAGAGCGTTGCGTGAGGAGTTAAAGACAAAGGATGTAGACATAGTGCACATAACACAGGAGAGGGATTTCACGCAAAATAAGAACGAGGTGTTTATCAGCATCGCAGAGGAGATTGGGAACAATGTCATCAGAGAAAGGCCACACTTAAAGGCCAAGGTACCACAGACATTTCCTTCAGTGATACACTATGTGGGAAAGTTGGTGGACTCGGTACTTGAAGATGAAACTTTACGTATGCAAGCACTAGAAATCTCAGAACAAGATGCCGAATAGGAGAAAGCATCAGTGATGAGAAAAATTACATCTTATGAAAGGTTTTTGCAAGCATTACATGAAGTATTGAAGAAAGCAGACCATGCTTTAAATTTATGCACAGCTCCAGAGGTACTTATCAACATCAAGACCCTCGAAGAGAACAACGAGGTCCAGAAAGTGATGAAAGATGAGACATTGGGCCATGTAGAAAGATTGTCAATGGTTAAACAGAAGCACGAGGCCCTGACAGCAGCACAAGAGCTGCACAAGACTCGACTATAAGAGCTTGGAAAGCTAATTACACAGAATATGGACCTTTTAGAAGGAAGAATTACATCAATGTCCAGTGTTGTGTTGGTTCTGCAAAATGAGAAAGGAGAGATTGCGAGGGATGAGTTGGAATCCATTGTTGTGGACGTCCTGAAAAAAGTAGAGAAAGCACTCACTAAATGACAGGTATTGGAGGCTGAAATAAAGGAGGAGTATCCAGAGTTGATACTGCAAACTGATACAGAGGAGGTTGCTTCATAACCTCATAATTTTTTTTATTTATCTGCGTTCTTTTATTCTTATTCTTTCCATTCTTCTATTCTTTCCTTCAATTTTTGGAGATACCCTTGACAGGATGACAATGGGATTAGTGTGGGGTAATGTTAATCAAAGAATACTTGTCAAAGATCACACAAGGAGTCCGCGCGGGATAGAAGGCCCGGAACCAAGGGCGTGGAAGGATAGGAAGGACTCGCACATGGAAGGCAAGTTCAAATTTCAGGACTTAGCTGATTTGGAGCATAAAGACCTGTTTTTAGAAGATGGCATGCAGAGCACACCAACGATGTAGAGGCATGCGCGCCATGCATTGTCTATCTTTGGAGAAGTAGATCGAAGTGTTTTTACATGGAGATGAGCTGAGAATAGAATTAACACTTTAGTTAACTGCAAGAGGACTATATATAGCACACTTGCATATGTGGCTATGCTTGTAAACGGTGTGTGGCTATCAATAGCATGCGGCCTATTTCTGGAATATATAAGCGGTGAATGGCAAGTCCCCACCCTATATATATGATGTTTGGTACATGGTAGAAAGAGAGATGTATGTATGAATGTATGTGTGATAGAGAATATACAGAGCATGAGTGTGTATACGCATATGACTGAATTATTATATCAGTTCCATACGCGCATTGGTATAGATTGACAAAACTATAAGGAGCTTTTATATTTATTAATAGATGGAAGATATTGGTTGAATCTAAGAGTCATTCTGTGTAAAGTTGAGTAGTGCATGTTATTAATTCAATCATGATTATTGTTTAAGCTTGTTCTTTCATAGATATGAGGATAGCATGCGTTGTAGAATGATGGATTAGTTATGAATCTATATGTTTCTTCCTTCATCATGTCAACATCTTGTCACAACAACCCTAAAGAGGGACCTGGTACCTTTACGTGCTTCGGGTGAGTACTCAGTCTAGGCTGAGTGATGTGCCAGCGCGACTAGGATGTTATCTGGTAAATTCTAGGCTGCATCATTGCATAACCCCTTTCGCATTCAGGATGCCACTTTACGATGAATCGTAAGTCAAAATCCTCTTCAAAACAGACAATTAACGATTATAAGCTAATTAAGCCTATTTTGCCCTTGATTTGGTCAATATGCCCTAGTATTGACTCAAACCCCTCTTCCATCCACTCAAAATCACCCCATTCACCTCCATAATGTCTCAACAAGCTTTAAAATATTATCTTAGCCTCCTAATTGACCCTAAGTGGTTGACTAAGGCTTTATACCTCTTAATCACTTGGTAATTCACTAATTGTGATTAACAAGGCCTAATCATGATTAGTAATTCTAATCTAATTTGGGGCTTTTAGTCCCACGTGCACAAAAATACAAGTTTCTCCCAAAAGGAAAACTATAAAAAGAGTGCACCTCATTCCTTTATACTTTACACCATGTTTTGATTTGCATCTCATATAGTAAATATGATATATAGCCAAGTTCAATCCTTGCCTATAGCCTTCAACAAGGTTAGTAGATGAATAATCTAAAGTGACTTAACAAGTCATTTGGAGAGGTCATTTCACCATTGTTCGGAGTAGCAACCATAACCATTTGATTGCCCTCTTAGGTCTATTTAGGCCCATGTTAGGTAATTCTGAAAGGAACGATAACCAGATCGTACCAAGCCACGAACACAGATGCTAATCAAACACCACGATCAATAAGATGAAAGCAATTCGCCAGAATAACTTCACATAAAACCTTTGCAAACAAATGAGAAACAATATCATATATTATTATGGAACTCAATGCAATACATTGAGAATCGGCCTTGCTTAAATAGGCAAGGAATAACAATCTAAGAACCAGTCAAGGTCCTAGATCAAGCCATGAATCAAGGAAATAACTAGTCATCAAAGAACTAGTCAAGACCATAGATTTAGGAGAGAACTAGACATCAAGGATCTAGTCAATACCATAGATCAAGGAAAGAACTATACCTAACAACTAGATAATGTCTCCTAATATCTAAATAAGATAAAAGAAATATCCACACACATAAGTGGGTGAGGATAGATACAACAAAGGTACATAAAGTACCTAGGTGAACATGAGCTAAGGTAAATACCTACTCTAACAAATTCAAGCATATTAGTAGGCATGTTTAATTAGACCTTGTATTGTTTTCATACTAGTTAAGCATTCCTTTTAGCTTTTATCTTAATGTTACATTTTCATACTTAGAACCTTGGCTAGAGGTGGCAATGGTGTTAGCCTTCCTTAGTTAGTCATGTAATTTGCTTTGTAAAGTTTAGGGTGCTTTCATTTGGCATGCACCCTAAACTTAGAATCATTGTGATTAGAATCTTTGGAACAATCAGAATAATTGGACTCAGATCAATAATTCCAAGAGCTTCAAAGCTCACAATAATTTAAAGAATCTTGATTGGTAGGAGGAACGATGAAGGGGAAGTGGCAGCGAAATGGCACAGAACGATCATTTTTTTCAAAATTCAAAATGCGCAACGATCAGTCGGCCTCCCCCCCAAAAGTTTCAAGCAAAGTGCTTGATGCGGGCCATAGTCTATTGGTTACGCTATAGAATTGACTTGTCCCCAGATTAACAGAGGATCTTCATGTTCCCAATGCTAACCCCTTGTGCGATTCGGCCAGTCGAGATTCGATTCAGACAGATTTTGTCTGTCTCTTTGGTGGATTCGACCGACTTGGCTGTCCAACTTACTCTTCTCGGCAATAGAGCTATTTTTGCTAAATTTGTGGGCCGTTGTCTCTCGGTTGAAGGTATCCGTAGCTGGTGTGACACCCAGTGGGGCAATGGTCTCCGCATTTGTTTCCTCGAGAAGGGTTTTTTTTTTCGTTATCTTTTTTAGTTCGGCGCAGAGGGACGACACATTCGAGAGGAAAGGCTCTCTATTCTCTGAATCAGGTTTGCATATTCGTCAGTGGTCTGCTCACTTCGATCTAGATCAAGTGGAAATGGATAGCCTTCACGTTTGGATCAGACTGTATTCTCTACCCTATGAATTTTGGTCCTCCTCCATTCTCTCCAAAATATGCTCTAGCTTAGGCCGTGTTGTGCGCATAGACCCTGTTACTTTGGAAGGTACTCTGTCCTCCTTTGCGAGGATATTCATCTATATTGATCCCTTAATTAAAATAAAAGGAATTCATAGTCATTTCCACTCCCATGGTTCAATGGGTTTAGAAATTGGACTATGCGGTCGTTTCAAACAGTTGCTTCAAATGCAAACAGTCTAGGCATTTGCATAAATCCTATAAAAATCCTCTCGTTTCCAGTGTTGTTGCCTGGAGGAAGAATATTTCTCCATCTTCGGCCTCCATCTCAGCGGGTCCTCCTTCTTCCGGGTCTGATCCTATTACGGTAGCTGACCCCCCCGGTCCTACTCCTGTGTCTGAGTCTCTTATGCTCAACCTGAGCACTATCTCCTTGGTCAAAGAAATAATGTTTGTAGTTCAAGATTCTACTATAATTTTGTCTCTTTTCCAGGAAGGTATCACGTTGGGCCTCGGTGTTGATGCTACCTCCCTAGAAAAAGGGGTAAATGAGAAGGATGAGGTGCTTCTTTCTATCAACGGTTCTTCTGAGGATTTCTCTTCTAGCCCGGACAATGCTCTCATCAATCCCTCTCTAGCTAACTTGCAGCAGAGTTCTAGCCTGCCGACTCCAGCCATTCTAAATTTCGACAGGGGACCAAAAGCTCATCTTGGTCGACCCTCCAAAAACACCCTTTCTCTCAAAGACATTGCAACAAGTAAGCAACTCCAGCTTTGTTCCTTTTTTCCATCCTCAACTAGGAGAGGCAGGTCTTCTCTGAAGATCCAATGATCCTTTTCTCTTGGAATGTTAAGGGCCTAAATGCCCCTAACAAACAGCATCTATTGAGACATTATGCTCTTGATTTTAAACATTTCTTATGTCTTATTCAAGAAACTAAGATGTCCTCTAAGGATTGTATGTCAGGTTGGTTTCGTAAGTGGAAAGATTGGGAAGGTTGCTTCTCAGACTCTCTTGGTGCCTCTAGCAGCCTGGGAGTTCTCTGGAATTCCAATTTTTTCCGTCTTGAGCCTTTATTGGTCAACCCCAATTTCATTCGGTGTAAAGTTTTCATCAAACATTCTGATGTGTCTTTCTTTCTTTGTAATCTCTATGGTCCTAACACTCTGTTAAAAAAAGGGAGCTTTGGTGGAAGATTCAGACAATTCTTGATCCTGTACAAAATTTCAAGACTATAGTGGTTAGGGATTTCAATGCTACCCTCTCCGATAAAGATAAAAGAGGAGGAATTCACTAGCAACCTTTTTCTAGAGTGGACTTCACATCCTTTGTTACCGCCGCCAAGTTAATCGATTTGGAACCCAGCTCAGGGTGATTTACATGGAACAATCGGCGTATTGGGTTTAGCTCTATGGCGGTTCGTTTGGATCATTTTCTGGTCTTTGAAGATTGGCTTCAACACAACTTTCTCATCAAATGCCATGTTCTTTCCCTCTCAGGATCCGATCACTTTTCGGTCTCTTTCAACATTTCTTTTGACATCCTACTGTGTCGTTCCCCTTTCAAATTTGAGTCCATGTGGTTGCAAGACCCTTCTCTTAAGCCTCTTATTCGCTCTTGGTGGGATTCCTTCGAGGTGGAAGGGACGTGGATGTTCAAAATTTCTAAGAAACTTTCTCTGTTAAAAGATAAATTAAAGGAATGGAATGTTTCCTGTTTCAAAAACATTTTTCAAGAAAAAAAAGAGTAGAGAAAGCCTTGTGCTTTCTAAATGAATCAGTCTTCTCCAGAGGTATGTTTCAGGAAGATTTCATCAACAAAAAATCACTTCTCAGCGAGCTTGGCAATCTTCTGCTTAAAGAAGAAATTCATTGGAGATAGAAATCTCACGAAATCTGGCTGGCTGATGGGGACAAGAACACCAAATTCTTCCACACTTCTATCAAAGCTAGAAGAAATGTCAATTACATCTCCTCACTGAAGTTATCTGATGATTCGATGTTGTCCTCTTAATCGTTGATTAAATCAAAGACAGTTTCATTTTTTCATAAGCTTATAAATGGTGATGAGGCCTTTCCTTTGGCAGAACAACGTATTTTCCTTAATCAGATTCCTAGTTTAATAGATGATAGTGATAACATTAAACTTCTCTCTCCTTTTTCTAAGGATGAGGTTTGTAGGATCGTTTTCTCTATGCAAAGGGATAAAGTGCCCGGTCCAGATGATTTTCCTGCCTCATTTTTTCAAGACTTCTGGGACGTCATTAGGGACATCGTTTGGCATTCCGTGGAGGAATCTAGATGATCAGGCAAACTCCTTGGTGCTCTCAATCACACTTTCATTTGCTTGTTCCCTAAAAAGGTACAAGTTGTCTCTCTCGATGATTTTAGGACAATCCCCCTTTGTAATACTTCCTATAAAATTATTTCAAAGGTAATAGCGTCAAGGTTGAGTGTTCTTTTGCATAAGCTCGTTGCATAGGAACAAAGCGGTTTCATCCCAGGAAGATCTATTGCTGAAGGTATAATCATTTCCCATGAAATGGTTCACACTCTTCACTCCTCCAACCGCTCTGGTATGATGATCAAATTAGATTTCAACAAAGCCTATGATTGTATTAATTAGAGAGTCCTTTGTAAATCCCTTAAAGCTATGGGCTTTGACAATCACTTTTGTAATTGGATCTTCCACTGTATTTCATCTCCATGGTTTTTAGTTCTAGTTAATGGTTCTGCTGAATGTTTCTTCAGTATTTGTAGAGGTCTGAGGTAAGGTGATCCTCTGTCCTCCTTCCTTTTCATCTTGCTCGCCGAGGCTCTTATTCGAAGTATTAAAGATGCTCTTCAGGTCGGGGAGCTCAAGGAATTTAAGCTGACCACCAACCTTCCCCCCCTTTCACACCAACAGTTCACTGATGATACTTTTCTTTTCGGTCAAGAATCCATTTTGGAAGCTCATTTCCTTTCCTTCTTACTGGAATCCTATGCGATAGCCACTGGTCAGGTAATCAACTATCACAAATCTATTATTTTCTTCTTTAATGTCACTCCCAGGCTGCAGGGTAGGATTAAGGAAATTTTAGGATTTGCCGTGGGTTCCCTTCCCCATAAATATTTGGGGATCCCTCTCTTTTCTAGTAACGGTAAAGTGAATCTTTGGGACAGGATTCTCAACTCTTTGTCGACAAGACTACTTTCATGGAAAGGCAAATGGTTCATGGAAAGGAAAATGGTTATCCTTGGCTGGTCATGCTCTCCTGATCAACTCTATCATCCTAGCCCTTCCGATTTATATGTTGTCAGTTTTGATGATACCCAAGTCTGTTTTGCATAAAATTGAGAAATTAGTCAGAACCTTCCTTTGGCAAGGGAATAATGAAGAGAGAAAATTTCATTTGGTGAAGTGGGAGACTGTCAAGCTCCCCAAATCTCTAGGCAACCTGGGCATTCTAGATTTGGCTCTTCAGAATTTGGCCCTCGATGCCAAACTTGTTTGGAATTTTATCACAGATTCAAAACGGTTGGCTTTTTAGGTTCTTTCACATAAATATCTCGAGGCGGGTCACACTAAGCTCCTACTCTCCAGCATCGAGCTTCCCAAAGGTTCTCATATTTGGAACTTTTTATGCAAGTGCAAATCCTTGATTGCAGACTCAGTCTCGTGGTAAATCAACAATGGTCAATTAGCCACCTTTTGGCAGGACACCTGGAATGGGTTTCACCTGCTTAACCTTATTTCCAATCTCAACAGAGTTATGAATGTTACCAGTGTCACTTGGGGCACTAAAGTAGCTGATTTGGTTTGTCAGCATCAAAATGGCTCTCCATCCTGGGAATGGAAAAATCTTTCATCGATCGGGGCTTCCCTTCAAGAATCTAATACTCTTTCTGAAGCCCTTAGGGCTAGGCATGTTCATTTCAACACAAGTGAGGACAATCTGATTTGGCTCAGTGATAACTTAGGAAATTATAAGGTGAAATCTGGTTATTCTCATCTCATTTCTCAATCGAGTTTTGGTTCTCCTAGCCCCTTGGGTTGTTGGCACCCTAGTATTTTTCCCAAGGTGGCCATCTTCAGCTGGTTGGTTCTTAAAAAGAAAGTTCTTACTCAAGTGAGGAGAAGAAATTGGGGCTATTTCAGTCCCTCTAAATGTGTGCTTTGTGGTGAAGCCGAGGAAGACTAGGACCATTTGTTCCTCTTTTGCTCTTTCACCTCCAATTGTTGGCACTGGCTTCTCTCCAAATTGAATCTTGTCTGGGATCCATGCAATAATATTGTTGACATGCTCCTTTCCTAGCCCAGGTGTGGTAAAGACAGTTCTCTCAGCTCCATTTGGCTCATAGCTCCTTTCTTCCTCATTTGGCACATTTGGTGGGAGTGAAATATTTTTTTTTTTAGAGAGCAGTCTGCTAAGTGCCCTTCTTTTCCAAATAAGCTAGAAGTCGCCATCTCTAAGAATGTCAGCAAAAACAGCCTCTCGAACCCCACTTTCTCTTCTAGTGATGCGACTATCAGAAAATCTTGGCCTCTCATCAAACTCCCCAGTCCTGGTTCAATCATCAAGAAAGGTCTTTCCCAAGTTGAGAAAATAATCAGAAGAAATAGGGTCAAATGGCACCCTCCCCCTATGGGCATGTGGAAACTGAACTTTGATGGGGCTTTTAGGGGTAACCCCAATAAATCAGGTGTTGGTTGCATTATCAGGTGTGATTCAGGTACTCCCATCTCCGCTGGTTCCTTCCCTGTCTTGGATCGTTCCTACAATTTAGCCGAAGCACAAGCTCTTTTAGAAGGTGTCAAACTGGCTGTCAATCTTCGGTGTGAAACTCTTTTCATTGAAGGTGATTCCAAAATCATTATCCACACAATCTCTCATGGGTCTTCCCCCTTGTGGAAATTAAATCCCTTCATCTCCAATATTCTTTTTTGGCTTGGCAAATTACGCACATGGCACATCAGTCACATTTTTCATGAAGCTAACCAAACAGCTAATCTTCTTGCCAATTACGCCATCGATTACCCTACCGCCACCATCATTTCAGGACACACAGCAACCTAGCTAGGTCTCTCCAACATCTTGTCACATGAACTGCAGGGTACTCGGTCTCACCATGGATTTGCTCTTCCGCGTGTGTAATACCTTTTTTAAGCGTGGGTGCAGGATGGTGGTGGTTTATCGCCCCACTTTTTGTATTTTCGTGCTACCTGTTAGTCTACTTACTTTGGTCATGGTGTTTTTAGGTTTTTTGTTTGTTTTCCTACGGAGCTCTGTTCTGGATGAAGCTTCTACCCTTGATATTGATAGGGACCATCTCTTAGAAATCTTTCGTTATTCCTCTCACGAGGAAGCAAAAGCTATCAAAACTATCTTGGGTGATGCATACCGCTTCAGGTCTAGGCACATCTGCTCCAATACGGAGATTACTTCGGTATTTATATCTTTTTGCTTGTTGTTGCATTGGGACACTGTTGTGGTCGAGTTCGTTGCAAACGATGAGATTTATCCTGCGTACAACGTTGGTCTACATGATGAACTAACTGATTTCTCCCTCCCCAACCCTCTCCTGTGGGTTGATGAAATGGACAAGCTCGCTATTGGATCTGGGCACATCGTTTAATGTATATATGGTCAATATAGAGACCTCCTCCACTATGATCAACATGCTCAATCACTATTTTTGGTGGGTCGTCTCGACCACAGGCTCCTCCCCGAAGTGCATATCGATGAAGCTCGGTATCATGTTCAATCCGCGACTGAAAAATGGGGGGAACTTAAAGATAGGGCTACTGGAGCTTTTCACCTCCTTCTGTGGGAGACCAAAAGGCATGCAGGCACACAAATTGGTTGATTTCTCGGCTTTGGCCTTATTTCCTGGTTCACAGTGTTTGCCTATGTTCTTGTTTTATGGTGCTTCCTTTCTTCTCTTCCTCCTATTTCTTTCAATGTTTCTCTTCCTGCTTTCCCCCTCCCTTCTCCTTCTGCTCCCTGTCTTCCTTCCCTTCTTTGTATGGTTGGGGCCTAACCCCCCAGTTCATAGCTCCAGTCAAAAGTGTTTATTAAATAAAAAAACAATTTAAACAATCTAAAAGCTCATAATAAAACATGATTCAAAAATGTACACCAACACACCCATCAAGTATGGCGCAAAGTGCAAAAACCATTAGATAGGGACCTCAAGCTCCCACATGCAGCATCCATGTTTCATGATAAAACACAGTCATCTATTGAGTATGAGCTCACCACAATCATTGAGATCGGGGATAACATGACTATTGATAAGCAAACACAACTAGTCTTCCTTATCAAGTAAATTGCTAACATTGTTGTTGGATCTTATCATGCCAAGTGACCTTGTCAGTCTCACCTTTCAAAAAAGACAAAATACAAAAAATGAGAAAACATTTCAAAAAAATCAAAGGTAAACGAACACACATTGCAATCAGGTATTATATACACATGGATGTTCTTTCTTCCCTTCCTTGATTTTCTTGTGCAATTCTTCCTACCATTTTCATCCCTTTCGGTGATATTTTGGTTAGCCTATTTGCACACATTTTACAACATTTATCTCTATGGTATCCGTTTGGCCTTGGTCTTTTATCACCTTGGTAAATTAAAGAACGAGTGACCTCTTAGAGATCCTATCACAATCAACATCTAAAAAACTTGCTGCGAAGAAATTTTGGATATATTTGTTGACACTAGCCAATGTCATCATCGCAATCACTTCCACCTCCTTCCATCAAGCCATCAGTTGTTCTTAACCCCTTGTGAAATAAGAGAGCTGAAATAAGTTTTCAGAAATCAAAAGAATCAATCAAATCAAAAATCACAAAGTTGAAAGAAAACGCTAAAAGCAAAATCAAATTGATATATAACTCTCTCTTGGGGTATTTCCAATAATCTCTACCATGGCTATGGACGCCTGACTAGTAGTAGAGAAATGTTCCTATTAGATTCAAATGCATCTCTGTCGAGGCTATAGACGTCTGCCTGGCAGCGGAGCAATGTATGGCTCTCCTTCTGTAGTCCATTCATAAAAATCAACTTTGAAAAATAAACCATTCTTACACATTGGCTAGGGTGTCTTCATTTGTTGTCTATCAAATCTTCCCTCCAAGAGGTAATAACTTTCCACGTATACACATTGGATCTTTATGAGCAAAACAAGATTAGTATGTTACCGAGTGTCTTTTTTTTGGACTTTGTTCAGACTCTTACTCTAGTTTGTATCTTGTCTCATGATTTGTGCCTTTGGCTAACCACTTCTTCATTTTGAGGCTTCTAAGCTACATTCATTCAACATTCATATTGTTCTTATACTTCATTCAGAACATCCATGTGTGTAAAATTTACTTTTTTCCATGTGTCGCGGGCACCTTTGTCCCCTTCGCAAAAATAATATTCCACTTCATTTTATCATGTGCTTCTTGGCCAGCTTACACTTGGGGCATCCTTGCTCCTTCCTAGCGAGTCATTGGGTTACGTTCATCATTGTGTTGAACTTATCCATATTGGCTTTGATCCATTTTCTACGTGTGAAGAGTTTTCCTTTGAATATTCCCATCTAATGTTGGGGGCAATTTCACATCTTCACTTTCTTGCACATATGTGTGACATTCTACCCTTTTACATCCCATCTGTCACTGGGGCATCCACGTTTCTTTGTTTCCTATACATAGCTTCAAAAAATTTCTAGAAAAGTCAAAAACATTCATAATACGTTATTTCAAAAACTCTCAAAACATACAAATATGTTAGTCATAAAAGTCAAAACATCCAAGTAAATTAGTAAAAAGCAAACTCAAAAGTGCAAAAAAATAGTAAGACAAATTCAAAAACCCAAATTTATCTTACCATTGTGTAGTTCGCTTTCATATGCCTTTCCAACGCAAAAACAACAGAGTTATTTTGAGGTCGGGAGCAAAATGTTATGACCTTCAGAAGATAGGCAGTGCATCTAAATGTTGCACAGGCGCCCATGCTACACACTAGGCAACACAGGAGCTCAAGCACCCACGCTGCATGTCAAAAATTCAAAAAATGTAAAATAGGATGCCAACACAAGCATTCAGGCACCCATACTACATGCAAAAATCCAAAAAACTGCAAAAAGGAAGCCAACACAGGTGCTCATGCACCCATGCATGCAGTCAAAAATTAAAAAAAATGCAAAACAATGCCAAAACAGACACCTAGGATGCCCATGCATGCAGTTCTACCAAATCCAAAAAATCTCAAAAAGTAGGTCGAGTACAGGCACCCATTTCCTCCTGCGATATTATCTCGCCCCCAAAATGCCAAAAAATCAAAAGTATTTTTTCTAAAAATCTTCTAGACACTTACCAGTGATGCCCATGTTTACCTCACAATAATTATTTTTGCACCACAAATAGGTACGCTAGCACATGTTTTTGCTTCCCAGCAGCCTTTTCTACTACCTGGGGAATATTTTTTCCTTACAGTTACTTTTAGCGTTCTCTCGTGACTTTGCATAGGTGCCTCTATAATATTTTTTTTGCGTTGGAATTTTTATTGAAACAAGCAAAACAATAATGGTAACATTCAATTTTGGATTAATGATTTACCAAAAAATGTAAAAATTTTTCATTTTACAGAAAAATGGCTTGCAACATATACGCAGCTGAAGCCTGCATCACCTGCATTATCCTTCAACATCAAAATTTGTCCTCCAAAACCATCTTGTCTACGGTTCTTGCTTGTTCTTGTCTCAAACAACATGTACAGATCATCGTGATCTACCTCCATTAACAAAAGTTGGGTCTGCTTATGCTATGTCGGTACTCTCGTGCAACAATGAGTTGTCCAAGGTTTTGTGTCATAATGCATGAAATGCTTTCCATGGGACTACTTGTGTCCTTTATTATTCCCCTCACATGTGTTATTTCTTGTTTAGGGCATTATTTTTAACCATTTTCATTACAACACAAACATTCGGGAATTGTAGCTTGATAACAAAAACATTGGTACAACTGTCTTGAATGATTGTTTATTTGAGTATATGTGATTGTGTTTGTTTCTCTGTTAGGTTAGCTAGTTTAATTTCTAGTATTGCATTGCATTTTGTATGTTGCATGGAGTTAAGCGTCATTTTACTTTCTCGTATTACAGTGCATAATGTATGTTGCATGAGTTAACGTATTTTTAGCAGTAAATAATTGTTAGTAATTTAGTTTTTCATGTTATCTTACACTTTTGTTTATTTTTAATAAAGTCTGATGATGTAAACGTAGAGGAAAAATGATATAACCGGTTGCTTATTAAAAGGTTGGATGCAAAGATTGGGTTTGTCCTATATTCTCCGTTAATCATTTCTTAGACCATTATCATTTATTATAATTACTAATTTTTCTTCCAAATCACTTGGGGAAATAAACAACCATGTTTATCCCTATCCTTTTTTCTTCTAAAATAACCAAGGGTTTCACGTTCGTTATATCCTATTTTCTTCTCTCCATTTCAATCATATTTTCGATCGTTGATTGACTTCTTCCATCACCCCATCGACGCTCGAGGGGGCATCCCTCATTCTACTATTTTTTCTTCAAAACTTTACTTGCTTATGCTTATCTACTATATTTGAAGTGAAGTCACCTTTTTATTATTATTATTGGCAAATAGTTTTTTGAAAGGGACTATACCCTTGTTTACAAAAAAAGGCCTAGAAGCCAGAATAAGCAAGAGAACCAGAGAGAAAAGGATCAGAATCCAAATGAGACAATGAAGTTCAAAGTAGCCAAAAAATAGCTACCAAGATGAGACAAAACAACAAAATTACTGTAAAAAAGCAGTAAAGGGTCCGCAAAAAAATAGCAAAAAAACATACAAGGACAGCAGAAGCATCTACAACTACTTTTTAGTAGCTTTGTCAATGATGGTTTTGATATTCTTCCAGGATTTGAACATACCCAAAGTTGTTATGTGGGCAGCGTCATTATAATCCAGCTGCTCCAAGGTCTTCTTACTTTCCTTATCATTACCCCAAAGTGTTGCCGGAACTCCGCTTAGGTTGGAGACACTTTTGACGTGTTGCTCAATGAACTCCTCAATCATCCTAAAGATGGCTATGTTGTAATCATGTCGAGTTTTGGCCTTCCCTAAACAGGAGTCTAAGGAGTGCAGTTTCTTGTAGATATCATCAATTTGGCTGCTGTCAACATCCTCCTCCTCCTCCTTCCTCTTTCCTTTCTGTTTTGCCAAGTTTTTAACTTCATCCTTCAACAATTTCATATCAGCCTCTAAGGCTTCCAGCCTTCTTGAAGAGATTTCCAAGTGCACTTCCCGGGGGCTGGCACTGCTGATATTCAGGAGGTCATGAGCAATTTCAAATTCATGAGAACCCTTCTCCGCAGCAAGAGTCTCAAGGTTAAGCTTCCTAGAAGCCCTGGTAACCAGTCTCCGCGAGGTAGAGGCTAAGTGGGGGGTGGGAGCATCAGAAGGGGGAATGGGAGAAGAAGCCTGAACGGCCGGCAGGGGGGTGACAACAGCGGTGGCGGGGGCAGAGAAAGGAGAAACAGGGCTGACAGCAGCAGAGCCCGGTAGAGGGGGAATCAAGCTAGGGGAGGATGGGAGACCAGGAAACTTGAGGAGACAGCATTTGTGCAACAACAAAATGAGCACTTGGTGTAAAGGAACCGCCCGGGAATGCTTTTGAAACTCTAGAATGGATCGTTCAAGAGAGTTCAGCAAGTAATGGGGGAAACAAACCAAAAGATCCCTACAAAAGTGATTAAGAAAAATAAGGTGTTTCGCAAGAACAGTGACAAACCTTCCTTCCAAGGAGATGAACTGTATCATCATGCGGGTTACTTCATCATATGGTGGAGGGATCGAGCTAACAAGCAGGCCTGCTGTTATGTAGGTCAACTTCTCCTCTCCCTCTACAAATCTCCTCTCTTCAACATCTCTATCGACCCTTTTGTTGAAGAATCGGAAGCCCTCCAAGCCAAGGCCGGTCACTTCAGCAATAAGTTCTTCATTGACTAAGACCTTCTGCCCCCCATATTCCACTGTCCTCTCCTTCCAATCCTTTGCAAAACGCACAGAGATGCTCTGATCATACCCCTGAACCTTTTCCATGAAGTTTGTTATGCCACCCTTGCTAAGAATGCTCCACAGCTCAATATTATCTTTCTAGTCTGGGTCCACACTAGGCTCAATTTGACAAGGAGGACCAACCATCTTCTCTGCTCTAAACTGATTGCAACAAATTCCTAACTGATCGCTAAAGCCAGTCCACTTTTTGCTATAGTAATCCACACAATATTGGAAATGAAAGCCGTTGCTTTTCCCACGATCGGCTGCGTGTCTACTGATCTAAGCCTGCTGAAAAATGCATGTGAGAATAGCTGGCTCCCTATCATCAATCACTTTATCACCGCCTTTGGTTTCCGTGGAGGTTTGAATCCGCCTTTTAACAGTCGCAATGCAGCCCACATGCGTGATTTTCAAAACCGTGTATCTCCACTTGAAATTCCCCATATGATTCACACTATCTTGATTATTAGACTTGATTTGCAGTCACTTACTTCACCTCAAACAGGGGCAAATGTAGACACATAAATTCTGCTTTTTCAATCTTATTGCAAAACACACACAAATCACTCTCATTTTTACCAAATTCGTTATAATTAGTGGTTTTCACTAATTAACTAATGTTCCTTACCAAATTAGCCAATTAACACCACACTGTTGATTGTGTAACCCCTTTTTCATTTAGGATGCCACCCTACGACGAATCGTAAGTCAAAATCCTCTTCAAAACAGGTAATTAGTGATTATAAGCTAATTAAGCCTATTTTGCCCTTGATTTGGTGAATATGCCCTAGTATTGACTCAAACCCCTCTTCCAGCCACTCAAAATCACTCCATTCACCTCCACAACGTCTCAACAAGCTTCAAAAGCTTATCTTAGCCTCTTAGTTGACCCTAAGCAGTTGACTAAGGTTGAATACCTCTTAATCACTTGGTAATTCACTAATTGTGATTAGCAAGGCCTAATAATGATTAGTAATTCTAATCTAATTTGGGGCTTTTAGTCCCACATACACCACAATAAAATTTTCTCCCAAAAGGAAAACTATAAAAAGAGTGCACCTCATTCCTTTATACTTTACACCATGCTTTGATTTGCATCTCATATAATAAATACAATATATAGCCAAGTTAAATCCTTGCCTAAAGCCTTCAACAAGGTTAGTAGATGAATAATCTAAAGTGACTTAACAAGTCATTTAGAGAGGTCATTTCGCCATTGTTTGGAGTAGCAACCGTAACCATTTGATTGCCCTCTTAGGTCTATTTAGGCCCATGTTAGGTAATTCAAGCATATTAGTAGGCATGTTTAATTAAATCTTGCATTGTTTTCATAGTAGTTAAGCATTCCTTTTAGCTTCTATCTTAATGTTACATTCCTAGACTTAGAACCTTGACTAGCGCTAGCAATGGTGTTAGCCTTCCTTAGTTAGTCATGCAATTTTCTTTGTAAAGTTTAGGGTGCTTTCACCTATGCTAACAAATCCATGCTACATATATAATGACTTTTAAGTTTTAATTAAAATTAGTTCCAAGTCTAAATTTTCATAAATATAACATGTGAAAATATAAGTTAAAACCATTCATCATCCATAAATGAATAAATATAATCATTAAGTACAGTTTCCAACAAATATCAATTAAATGGGCACACAGCCTTATCCATAATTGTATGCAAGGGTTTGAAAGAGTGTTGATCTAACTAGAAATGAAATTTACACCTAGAAGTTTCTAAAATGAACCATTCTTAACTCTATACATCAAGATGAAGCTTAAAGAGAGAAAACCATTAATGAAACATGCATAAACAAAAATTAAATTTCAAACCTCCCTTTGACATTATGGACGTGCTTCTGATTGTGGATGTTCATTGAACTATGTGCAAGATGAAGGAAGTGAGGCTGCTAGGAGGGATTTGAAGATGTAAATAGTCTTCACAAATCGGAGTTACAAGGATTTGGTAGCCTTTTACATCAACAAAAGGGGGTTTCTCAATTTGGAAAGTTTTTTTAGTATTACCTGGTGTTCATATGAGAATTTGGTGTGTAAATGTATGAATTGGTGTTAGGTTGGGGGTTTCTTATATAACTTTCTATTTTAGGAAATGAGTCGACCTTGATGAATGTGGGATAATGAAGATGTAGGATTAGGCTTAGTTATGTTAGCATAGGTGGGGTCAAGTAATAGTAAATATTAAATTTAATAAATAACAATTAAATTACTTGATTAATTAAATCAACCACAATATTATATGAGGCGAATGCACAAATATATCTAAGAGCAATTAATATGAAATTTAATAAACTTAAAAAAGTAAAAACACATTGAAAATGACATGCAAGTGGGGAAAACCCAAGGGTAAAAAACCCCACTGTAAAAAAACACTTGTCTTTTATTAAATGAAGAAAATACACGATTACCCAGCAAAGTAAATCTTCACTTCTTCAAATTTACATTCAAGGTCTCAAATCCACAATAATCTCGTAATTGATCAAAATATTTCACATTTGATTATTTTTCCCAATCTCAAGGAGATCCCTATATTATATAGGGTGGGTGATTTGTTGCACCATAACACTCATTAAATTAATTCAATGAGTGAATTAATAAACTCTTTCACACTATAGTGGAATGGACCCGAGAATAGGATATATTTATAATTTAAAATAATAACATGGATGTGTATATGTGGTGGCCCACCAAAGGTGACCCCGCCTAATATTATACATTCCAACACTCCCCCTTAATTTTAAGTGGGGACACATGCCAAAGTTTCCTTTTTATACGTAATGATTTATTATCCATAAATCATCCACAATGATTTAGGCTAGCATACCAACAGGGACAATCTAACAAAAACATCCCACATTCCTCAAGGATAAGTGTATATATGAAGTCTTATATGAGTTCATTGAGTGTTTTATAAAACAAAGATATTCCATAACCATTGCTTCATTGGGTTTTAAAAGTAAACCCAATCAATGTAATCATTTACATAAGTTTGACTTATAGTGAACTCTTACAATACTTTTACTTTAGAATAAGTATATAGAAGATTTACAACAAGGTCGTTAGGAGGTGGAATTGCCATGCAGACTCCCCCTCAATGGTAGATCTAAAAGGCATAGCATTGCAAACAAATTACAGAATTTTACAACACAAAACATCTTCGTGAAAATATTTGCAACTTGATCACTTGTAGGACAAAATTGAATATCAATATCACCATTGAGGACTTTCTCACGAATAAATTGTATATGAATCTTGATATACTTTGTCCATTAATATTGAAGTGGATTGTTCGCAAGAGCTATACAAACTTGGATGTCACATAGAAGAGGTGTACTTCCTTTAACACCCATATGAAGTTCTTCCAACAGTCTTTTCAGCCACATAACTTATGTAATTGTTTTCATAACACTTTTATATTCAACTTCTACAGAAGAAATAAACATTATTGGTTGTTTCTTGCTACTCCAAGGGATGACACTTGCACCAAACTTGAAAACATATCCATAAGTAGACTTTATATCTAAAATATCACCAACATGGTCAGAATCACAATAACCATGCAAATTTTGTATCATTATTACAAATATATTACAAATCATAATTCATTGTATCTTTAATATATTTCAAAATCCTTATAGTCATTTTCCAATGATCGTTGTATAGAACCTGCATAAATCTAGAACCAACACCTACTACATAGGAAATATAAAGTCTAGTAATAGTTAAATAGATCAACCTACCAAAAAGATGCCCATATAAAGAAGGATTTGTTTTCGCGCATATAAGTTTAGGATAACGTTTAATACCAACTTCTATAGGAATGGTCGTAGGTTTATAATCAATTAGATTAATTAATTTAACAAATTATTAACATATTGAGATTGAGACATAACAATATAATTTTGATCTTGTAATAAAGTAATGCATATGAAATGATGCAAAAGGCCTTTATCAGACTTTTCAAATATTGTTTCAACTTAGATTTAATTTTGAAAATTAAACTATTATCATTGTTGGTAATAAGAAAGTCATCGACATATAAAACAATCATTATAATATGATTTTTTTAAATTTTAATAAATAAGTCATTATCTGAAAAATAATTACTAAAATCATGGTCTTTGAAAAAATTGTTAATCTTAGCCTGTCAAACTCTAGGAGCTTTTATTAATCTATACAAATATTTCTTTATTCAACATACATAAAGTTCTTTGTCATGTTCTTCAAAACATTTAGGTTGAGTCATATAAATTACTTCTTTGACATCGCCTTTTATGAATGCATTTTTCACACTTATTTGATGAATCTCCTAACCATACCAAACAACTAATGTTAAGAGGATCCTAACTATGCTCAGTTTTAGTACAAGAGAAAAGGTGTCAAAATAGTCAATACCTGGGTTTCTGAGTAAAGCCTCAAGGAACTAACATTACCTTAAACTTATCAATTTCTCCTAGAGAGTTATATTTGATTTTGTAGAACCACCAAGAACATATAATGATTTTCTTAGAAGGAGAAAGGACTAGTTCCCACATATTGTTTTTAGTGAGAGCATTATATTCAGATTTCATAGAATCTCTCCATAGTTCATCACGATTAGCCTCTTCGAATGATTGTGGTTCATGTTCATAAATAATCATTAAGGAATGATAAGTGTGTTGACTACGAGTCATTTTTATAAGGTTACAAGGATGATAATATTTTATCAAAGTTTCAGCCCATTTAGTTCTTTTAGATAATAACACATTTTTTGAGAGCTCCTCCTCAACCCATGTATCCATGTTGTATGGAGAAGGATCTTCATCATCTAGGAATTTTGTTTCTTCCTCGAGAGAAACATAGGAGCGTTCGGTAGAAGTTTCACAAGATCACTTGTTAAGGACATGGAAATTTTTTATTTTGTATGATATAATGTTTAGATGGATCATATAATCTTAATCCTTTAGTTCAACCTCCATAACCAACAAATATACATGAGTAAGAGGTAAGATCAATTTTCTTTCATTTAAAATTTGGAATGAAAATAGAGGAGGGACTACCAAATATTCTCAAGTGAGAGATATTTGGTTTCTTGTTCGCTCACACTTTAAGAGGTGTAATTTAATGTAGGGATTTTGTAAGAAATCTATTTAGAATATGGACTTCAGTATCCATCGATTCTACCCATATGAACTTAGGAACATTCAAATCATGAATCATTATCCTAGCCATTTCTACGAAAGTTCTAGTTTTCCTTTATGTGACGTCATTCTGTTGTGGGGAGTAAGGAGTGGTTAGCTCTCCCCAAATCCCACAAGACGCAAAAAAAATCAAAGGTTTTACTAATATATTCACTATCATTATTTGTTCTAATTTTTTTAATGTTTTGATTATAATATTTTTCAACTAAGACTTTAAATTATTAAAATTTAGATAGGACTTCAGATTTTTTCTCGATGAAATATTACCTAGTCATCCTAGAGAAAACATCAATAAAACTAACAAATAGAGCACCACCGAGAGAAGAAACCTCAAGTGGACCTCTAACATCACTATGAATTAACACTAAAAGATGACAAGAGTTAGGATCATGATTTTTCTTACCATATAAGCAACCTTCACAAGTTTCATGATTGGATTTTAATTTAGGAATGCCTACCATAAGATTAAAATGATACATATCAGACATACTTTTGAAGTTTGAATGTCATAATATTTCATGCCATAGTTGCACTTCATGTTTAGTGTTAGTAGAAAAACTTGATTCAGAAGCAAAATCATTAAAGATGTACAATCCATTCTTCTGAATACTAGTTGCAATAGTTTTATTAAGTTGATATTTAACACGCCACTTATCTCGTAACAAAAACAAATATATATTTTTCTTGAGTTAATTGAGATAAAGATAAGAGATTCTTTTTCAATTTTGGCAACAAAAAACATTTTTAATCATACCCTTAGCAAGTTTAACATTTCCACAATGTTCAAATTAAATGACAAAGTAATCTCCTAGATAGATGTTTTCATGACGTGCATGAGGATATTACATATGTAAGTCATGTTTCTAGAGGCACCATCATCTATGATACACTCAATGTCATTGGTGTTAGGAAACACGAGGATAAATAATAACACATAGTTATATATCCACAAAAAAATAGGCCAAGGATTATAGTTTATGATTGAACAAAAAATTATAGTAAATTATATCTCAGAATTAAGTAGATATTATATTGCATACATAAACATGAAAGTAAATGAACACAAGACACAAGATTTAAGTGGGAAAATCTTTCGGTAAAAAACCCACTAAAAAATCACTTATCTTTATTGAGAATATGTATTTCACCCAACACTCCCGCTATTTCCATGAATCAACTCAATTACAATCACTCATAAGCTCGCATCTAGCTCGTATGATAGTTTACCCTTCTTGGTTGATGATCAGTCGCCAATATATGTGTGATTCATAATATGTTACATTCGTCTTTCGGTGTGTCCAATCTCAAATGAGACCACCTTGTTACATATAAGGCAGATGGTTTGGATCCACTCATATATTTTAAATTTAAATATGAGCTAACCCAATATGGGGATCCACCATGTTATATATGCCAAAGTTCTTAGTCTTTGGCGGGTTATTAATTAAGTAGTTTCCTACTTAATATTACAACCCCGACACTCCCCCTCCATGTTAAGTAGGGAAACATGCAAAAGTGCCTTTATATACAAAAGGACTTACAATCCATAAATCATCACATGAAGATTTGAGCTAGCACGCAAATATATAAAGCTTGTTCCAAATAACATATGCCAAGTCACATTTTTGTACAAAAGGAATTACAATCAATAAATAATCTAGGTGATTTAGGCTAACATGCAATAAAACATTTGTTCTATGGACTTTGTAACTCTATGGTATACTACTTCTATGTTCTATCAGTTTTGCAACTTCGCAATACACTACTGGAGACTCTATTAGACTTTAAAAAGTCGCAAACCAATGCAGGTGTTCTACAGGTTTTAGAAAATCTGAGATACACTGCTTTAGTGTTTTGTGGACTTCGAGAAGTCATGGCACAAAGCAAGTGTTCCACAAATTTTATAAAAACCGCACTACACAGGTGCAGGTGTTCTGTAGGTTTTAGAAATGTCGTGGTACACTGCTTTAGTGTTTTGCAGACTTCAAGAAGCCGTAACACAAAGCAAGTGTTTCATGGATTTTATAAAAAATACAATACATAGGAACAACAATAATTCTCAAGATAAAGTGATTACATATGAGTTCTTACATAAGATTATGGAGTCTTTTATAAAACAAGAATCTCTTATATCTAATGCTCCGCAAGGTATTACAAGTAAACTCACATAAAGTGATAATTTAATTAAACAAAATGAAAATAGTATAAGGAGTTTACACTTGGCTCAATCAGGTTGTTAAGAGGTGGCATTACAAAAAACATGAAAAACATGCTCATTCTTCCTTATTTCCCCCTTAAGGGAAACTCTGGAAAGCCATATATCATTTGATTCAGAGGTGAAAATCAAGGTCGTTCACATGATCATTCGAGTCAAATTCTACCACACGATCATTAGATTTAGAGGTGGAGATCAAGGTCTCCCATATGATCATTAGATTTAGAGGTGGAGAAAAAATTCACCATTTGAACTCCATACCAACTTGATATGCTCCATTCTTTAATGTTGATCTAGATTGTTTGCAAGAGCAATGCAACGCTGGCTATCACTCAAAAGAAGAATTCTTCCTTTAAATCCTATATGAAATCCATCAATATTCTTTTTAGCCACATAGCTTCCTTTGTTGCTTCAATAGTACTTCATATTGATTGCTTCTTACTACTCTAAGCGATTACACTTTCATTCAACTTGAAACAAGCATATCCTAGAGTAGATATTCTATCTATAATATCAACAACATGATTAGAATTAAAAAACCAAATAGTTTTGTATTATCAATAACAAAATAATACAACACATAATTGATTATACCTCAAAATCCTTTTTTCATTTTCTAATGGTCCTCATAAGGATCTTGCTTGAATCTTAGGAGCAACTCCTAGTTCATAGGATATTAGTGATAGTTAAATAAATTTATCACATGCAAGTTTATAATTAATGATTCTAACTTCTTTAAATTGATTTAGTGGCATATAACTAAGGAGATGTAATAACATGTTTGTGATCTTGACATATAACCATGCTTAAAGGAATGATTTAGCAAACTTAAATCAATACATTTTAAAAACATTGTTTTAATCTCTTTTTGATTTTAAGAATTAGATTCTTATCGCTACAAACAATTAAGAGATCATATATAAGACAATAATAAAAAATACGATTGTTTTTAAATTGTACAAATCATAATCAATAAGACATTTTTCTGTAAAGCAAGATCTTGAAAGAAGCAAAAGGTCTTAGTATACAAAGTTGTAAAGAATTCTCCATTTCTAATTACATTTGCATGGTGAGGTGATCTTCAATGCCTAAGAACATGTAAACAACTATGGAATGGAAGAAAATGCATATTTCGAATAAATCATAACATGATCACAATTAAATGTGTTTTGTTTTGGTAAAAACTTGTTGTTTAGAGCATCTGGTGCATTTACAACATAATGTCTCAAAAAGGAAAGATACATAACTTTTCTCTCTCGAGCGCCTAGAAAACCCTCAACCAAGATTATAAGAGGAGAAACATATATTTTGCACAAGACTTGATGCAAAGTTCTCAAATTTGGTTTGGAGAGAGTGATTGGGATTACCATCGAGATGCAAAAAGGTTTTAAACCATTTCAAAAAAACATGCTTTTTCAAAAAAATATACAACCTCAAACAAGCATGTTAAGAAGGTTACTTGTGGGTTATCTTCATTACGTTATTAGGAAGAGGAATAAAACCCATATTTGAGCCCATTTACGAATTCTAGGCAAAGACACATTTTAAGATGACTCCCCTTCAATATCCAAATCCATCAAAACTGAAGAAGGATGACCGTCCTCTTGGACATCTGTTTCCAAATTGTCCAAAGAAGGATTAAGAAACTCTAGGATTTCTATTTTAGGAGAAAATAGAGGAGAGTTAAGAGGTCAATACACAAAATGGTTTTTGTATAGCATATAAATTCCTTAAAAAATTGTGCCAAAGTTGTAGAAAATTATGATAAGAAGAAGAAACCAAGTTTCAGATGTGCATCCATTAAACATGCAATCACAAATACATTAAAATGTATAAATAACATTGCCAAGAACATTTTCATAAAGCAAAAGGTTGCTCAACAATATTTGCTTGGTTCTTGTTCTTATTCTTCTTTCTATTGTTCTTACTTTGAGAATTTTTATGTGATTTAGAATAACATTTAGATTCTTTATGACCAAGTTTTCCACAAAAAGTACGAGTACCATAAAACTTAACCTTGAAATTCTTATTATTCTTTACAGAATTTTTAGAACTTGTTTTGAACTTAGATTTAAAGTTTGATTTTTTATTAGAATTTTTGTTTCTCTGATTAATAAAATTATAGTTTTGGTAGAACAATGCTTGAGAGGCATTCTCTTTGAATCAAAGTTCTCCATTACTCTTTCAACTTGAACTAGGAGAGCATACAAAGTATCCAAACTAGGTATATCATATTCATTTTGATATTTAGAATTCAAAATAGAGATATCATTTTTAAATTTCTCGTGAATATTAATTTGAATGATAAAATATAACAATTTATCTTGAAATAATTCACAGTTGCTATCATCTAAATGAGCATTAATGTTCTTAATCTTAGCTAGATAATTGACCATATTTTCATCTCATTTCATTGGAGTTGTAAACAGTTCCATGATTAGTTTTATTGCCTTAGAAAGGTTACTACCTTCATGCATAATTTGCAATTGAATCCATTTATTAGATGGAGTCTTTGTGTGCCCTATGTGCAACAAGAATTCATCTTTGATGTTACATGTCCTCCTGAGATTTTTGAGATAAGACACTCAAGCTTTCAGGGTTACCCTGTCTCCCAGTGGGTCTCTTTTCAACACCACTAACTAGATCCCAAATATTTATTACCATAAAGATGGCTTTAAGCTTAACTCTGCAAATACTATAGTTTGTACGATTTAAAAATGAGATTTATCCATGGAGAAATTAGATGAACTAGCCATATTTTAAAAGAACTTAGTAAATTTTGAAAAAATAGAGTTATGCGGGTTTTAACAGTTACAGATATCCAAGGTTAGAGGAAAATATTTTATGCGGATTTGAAACAAAGGGAAATGCTTACAACTTATTAAACACACTCAAACAAGGTATGATAACCAAGAAGGGAGGCCACAGAACACAAAGAACAAGTCGCGAGAGGTTGCAAGGCAATATATAAGAAGATATAGCTTTTTCAAATTTTCAAATTTGCGAAACAAGACAACAACGTTCTGTGGTTTTTTTAAACTTTTAATGTTTCACGGAACAAGGTAAAAGTTGTTGAACAAAGGAACATTGTTTCATGGGGTTTTGAGGATTTTAGTGTTCCACGAGAAAAATAAGGAAAAATTTGTGTAACAAAGGAACGTGAAAAAAAATTGCAGAACAAGTTGCTAAACAAAGAGAGTTTGCGGAATAAAGGTTATTTGCAAAAATCGGAGGAAAAAAAAAGTTCTGCATAATAAGCAAAAAGTCGCGCACCAAACAAGGTACCGCAAAATAAAGGAAAATGTCACGGAGCAAATAAAATGAAATGAAATTAAAGATTGTAATGACGTCCACAAGACTAAAGAGTCTATAGGACCAAAAGTTGAGACTTTAAGATGTTTTTAGACTATTTTCAATATCAAATCTTCTATTGTGAATTTTGAGCACAAAACATGTTATCTTTTCAAGTCTTGTTTCTTCGAATAACTCATTTAATACATCCACCTTCAATTCATTTTCATACTAGATACAAATATCATCATAAGATGAACACTCCGCAATGAAGTGGCATTCCGTCTCTACCACCTGTTTACTGTAGAAAAGAGAAGTTCTCCTTTCCCAATCCTCCTTAGGTATAATCTATGTACCGGTTTCACATCTAAGATGATGCGATCCAGTCCTCAGTTGAGCCACTAAAATCCTTGCTTTACCATTGATAAATTCCCTTATATAAGCTTTTTCATCATGCTCCCAAGTGGGTTTAAATTCTTCGATGTAGTATGGTTTCTTTTGATCAATTTGCTCTGTCCACATGACAATCCTAATTTTTTCTATCACATAGTTTTTATTTCCTTGTTGTTGTTAGGACACTCCTGAAAGTTAATGCCCCATTTGTTCATCCATTTTGGGCTAGCGATGACTATTCATGCTTTCAACCTTTTTCAAATAACTTAGGAACCAAGTTATTGTTTATGCTTCCTTCAGGAAAGTACCCGCTTCAGCCAACAATATCTCAAATGGGACTGTTGATTTGACTTTAAGAGTGCTTGTGATTAGATGTTTATGGATTCTTTCTAATTGTCACCACCCATGATTTGACATGTTACTCCCCCATACTTTGCAACCATAAAGGGCAACTGGTGTGACCAACAATCCAAAAAAAGTTTTATTAGTTTTCTAGTCCCAAATTTCAGTTTTCCTACACCTATTTTGAAGTAGGTAAGATGATTTGCAACCCCCCATATATCCTTTTTGCTCTACAAGTCTCCCTACTAAGCTTGTTGTGCAAATCAATCCCAAGATATTTGTATTATGTTGTTATTTCCAACGAGATCCCCTAAAAAAGAAAGTTAATTTGTTTCTTTTTCCTTTTAAAAGAAAAAATCATGAATTTGGTTTTGTTAATGTTCACTTGCATCCCAACTTCTTGGAAAATATTCTTAAGGCTTTCAAATAACATATTGAGGGGGAGTCATTTTGAGAAAAGTTTGTGCAACAAGCAAATAAGTCGTGCAACATGAAAATAAGCCATACGAGACTTAGATAAGCCACATAGTGAAGGAAAAACCACTCAAAATGCACAAATGCCATGCAACATACAAGAAATCTGTAAAACACAACATAAAACTGTGAAAAACTGGAAAACACTAAGAATGGTCGTGGATGACCAAAAAACACAATTCCAAACACTTAGAAGGTTGTAGTAGAAAGGAACACAAGTACACACTTGATTTTGATCTTTCACACTTAATTTGAACTTTCAAAACTTCCAGCTTCAATTAAGTTGACAGGTAATTAGATTTTTGCACATGTAGTCTTTAAAAAAAACTGTGAATGCTCAAAATTAAGGTTTCGCAAGTTTTAAAAACTTAAAGCTATCTTCTTCAAACCAATCTATAGCTTATCTTGCATCTACAAAACAAATTTATCCTACACAACCACAAACATTTTGCTCTGATACCATGTTAGGAAATGCGGGGATAAATAATAACAAGTATTTATATATCCACTAAAATAAACAAGCCAATGATTATTATTTATGATTGAACAACAAATTATAATAAATTATATCACAAAATGAATTAGTATTAGATTGCAAGCATAAACATGAAAGTAAATGAAAAAAATACGTGAAATTTGAGTGGGAAAATATTTAAGTAAAAAACCCTCTGAAAAGTCACTTATCTTTATTGAGAATATGTATTTCAACCAACACTCCCAATATTTCCATGAGTCAACACAATTACATTCACACATCAACTTGCATCTAGCTCGCATGAGAGTTCACCCTTCTTGGTTGATGATTAGTCGTCAATATATGTATGATTCATAATATATTACATTCATCTTTCAATGTGTCCAATCTCAAATGTGATCACCTTGTTATAGACAAGGCAGGTGAACTGGATCCACTCTTATATTTTAAATTCAAAGATGTGTCGAACCGATATGGGGATTCGCCACGTTATAAGCCAAATTTCTTAGTCTTTGGTGGGTTTTTAATTAAGTAGTTTCCTGCTAAATATTACAACCCCAACAATTGAATGTTGTAAGTATGATATATAAAGAAATAATTTTGTTCATGTTATTGTCTTGGTTTTGGTTTTGGTTTTGATTTTTTCTTCTAATTGTTAAATTTTTTACCTATGAAAATTTTATTGAACTTTTTCTTGTTTTGAAGACAATCGTCTTATTTATGTCTAAATTTCTCACATTTGTGACATATACCATTGAATTTCACTTTGAAATTTAGGTTAGATTTGAATTTTGATTTAAAATTAGGTCTAGAATTAGGGTTTCCATTGTTTTGATACAAAAATGATTGTTGATTCCGTGAGAATAATGATTGAGATGCATTTTCTTTTGAATAAAAAATTGTCATTGCTCATTCTTTCTAAATTAGGAGATTAGATGATGTATCCAAATCAAGTAAGTCCATTTCATTTTTATATTTAGAATTCAAAATGGAAATAAAGTTTCTATATTTTCATGTATATTCATCTAAATTATAAAATGGAGTAATTTCTCATGAAATAAAATTGATAGTCACAACCATCTAATTAAGCTTTAATATATTAGTTTTGGTAAGATAATTAACAAATTTTTCAACTCCTTTCATCGAAGAGGTGAAAATTTTTAGAATCTATTTAATAATTTTCGAGACACGATTGCCTTCAAGCATCAACTCCAGTTGTTTCTAAGCTTCACGTGGAGAGTCTTGATGCCTGTTATGGAGCAAGAATTCATCATTTATGCTCCTAAGTATAATGGATATGTCTGCATATGATTTATGTTGGAACACACTCAAGTTTTCAGAAGTTTCATGTCTCCCAGTGGGATTCTTCTCAACACCTTGACGAGATCCCAAAACTTCCTAAACATAAATTATGCTTTTAACCTAATTTTTCAAATGCTGTAATTCAATCCATTTAAAAATTGTGATTTATCCATTGAAAATTTTCTAAAATACGCTATATTCTTCACAAAATAGTAATCTGCCTACTTTTTAAAAATAGACAATTCACTAAACAAAAAGTTTTTAAAAATGTCCGTTTGTATATTTGGAAGAACACTAATTTTTATGATTTTTTTTGCGATTAAGCTACTTTTTTCTCAGTAAATAATAACAATTTTTATATTTTATAGTAAAAATATGATTAAAAAAGTTGAAATGAAATTATCTTTAAAAATCTCAAAAATCATTTACACTAATTTTTCCATTTTAAAAAAATACTAGATTTTAAAGTAGACTAATTTTAATAAAAGGATTATTATTTTATTTTATTTGCATAAATAAAATAAGAAAAAGGTTGGGGAGGGGTTTGAACCTGTCAGAGTGGTCCACAATCGAGGATTGAGATTGGATAGGATCGAATGAACAAACCAGAAATACGTGTGGAGTAGTTGAGATCCAAAAACACTCAAGGGAAGAAAAAAATCTTCACTCATTCATGCATAAACCATTGACCAAAATATGCATAGGAGGTTACATTATCTAATGAGAAATTAGGTCACTTAAAAAGGTAACCAACTCAACTCACAATTATAAAATGACTTACAATACATTCCCCTGATAACCTATGATTAACTTAAGCAAGCTAATTAGATCATGTAGGTAAAATCACGTAATAGAAAAAAACCTACACCAACACCACCCCTTAAGTGTAGCTTAGGTGGGTACTGACAACAAGGCCTGAGGAGGTACCCACATAAAAAGCAAATCTCTCATAAAATGGAGAACATGAGAAAACCTAGTGGGGAAAACTCCTCCCCAAAAGAGAAAGGAAAAGACAGTAGGACTAGAAATCCCCACTTGAAGCTACAAATTCTTGTAGTCACCCTGTATCTAGAAAAGGTGCCTCCTAGAACGGTTGTGAATCAAAAGGATAATCAATAAAGAGTGTGCCAGATTTCCCAAAGCTTGGAATTATGATCCAAGACACAACAACATTGTTTTCTGGATCACATGGCCTTTCGAGACAACATTGATATATTTGTTGAGAGGTGCAAGGATAAGAATTAGATGTGATGAAGAGTGGATCAGTATGGAAAAGTGATTCAATCCGCCAGGTTTTTGATGGATCTCCAGCCAAGTTGTAGTTCCTGTAAAAGGAACTATTATCCTCATGTAAATTAAAAGAGCTAACTTCCCCATGAAGGGATGGTTTATCTGAAGCAACAATAAAGAAGGAATGTGGAAGGCCCTGCAACTGTGTACTAGATTTCCCAATGTCTGATAAGTCTTTAATCAGAGGTGAGTCCTCATTGCCACTGTAGTCATTTGTGCTAGATGGGAAGTCCTCATCATCAGAAATGTGATCAGGATAAAAAAATAACATCAAGTATATGTGAATCCGATGAAGAATCTGAAGGAGATGGCGGAGGTGAGTCCCCATAACTACTATAGTAATTTGTCCTACAAGGGAAGTCCTCATCATCAAAAATGTACTCAAGATCAAAAATAACATAAAACACATGTGAATTCAATGAATAATCTAAAGAAGGGACAAAGTGAGAGAGGGAATATAGCCGACTCTGATGATCGATTACACCTACTAAAATGATAGTGTCATTATGTAACTCTCTAACATACACTGAATATGGAGTGAAATCAACACACAAGCCTTGACCAATGTGAGTAATCTTATATAGTGATATAAGATTATTTGACAATGAAGGAATATTAAGAACATTGTTTGATGTTCCTTCACTCACTTTAACAGACCCTCTCCTAAAAACCTGTGCAGAAGAGTTATCACCGAATCGTATAAAGAACATGTCACATGGTTATAAGGAAGTGAAATTTGTGTGTGAAGAGGCCATATGATGTGATGCACTAGAATCAATTACCCATGTAGGAGTTGGTTTGTATAATTGTGTAATGTCCCCTTTCCTACACCAAAGGCCTAAGGGCCAAGTTGAGTCAAAGTTGTGGTCATACCCAAGGGGTTGTGGACGTTGGGAGCTATTGGGAAGGGGCCACGTTGTTCTAATATTCAAGTTTTACGTTTGGGGGTCACTTTTAGATCGTGACGACTTAAAAAGGAAAAAGTAACTTTAGTTACTTTTATTTTATTGGCCCCTCCATGGAATGAAATGCGTCTAGGGTTATTGGGGATCTTTTGCCATGGAGAAGTATATAAGGAGTTGGGAGAGGAAGGAAAAGGAATTTTGCATCATTAATTATTTTCCTTCCCATGCAACTACTGTTTGCAAATCTACAGCTTGTGGAGTGAAATCCCACAGGAACCTTAGCTTTGGTGGTGAGAGACCCGTCCCTAGCTAGTAGAGCATTCTTCGGTAGTGAGAGATCTACCCTAGTTTGTCATTTTGGAGCCACTTTCAAGGCTGTGTTACAAAGATATTATCAGAGGTTTCAGAGGAAGGATTTTGAGGGTTTTGGGGGCATTTGGGGAAGATAATCAGAGGGTTTTCAGATCAGATTTACGGAATCCATTTGGGTAGGGCTCAACATCACTTTGAAGGCATCTTCATCAATTCCCAACCCTTTTCCAAGCTAGGTGACTTGTAGCCTTTATTTGGAGGGTTTCCGGTTGGCAATTTTCAAATTTGAAGGTTGAAATATAATTTCCTATATTTGTTTATGTTATTTCCAACGTCTCATAATTTTCGCTCTTGTATTTGGAGAGTTATGAATTTTAGAAGTTTTCCAACTGTCTAGGGCATGCTATAATTTTATGGCAGCATTTTAATTTCTGTAAAATCCAAAAAATAGTTTTCTAATGTTCTTTATAATAATATCAAGCTCTCTTTAAATTTTCAAGTAATTCAGGTGGATATTTTGGGAGATATTAAGTTTCTTTAGTTTGCTACCCTAACTGTAAAAGAAATATGCAAAAATCAATATTTTATTTGGCTGCAAATTTTCAATATTTCATGCATTTTTAAGTGGTATCCCACAAGGGATATTTTAGTGGTATCATAGCAGTTGTTTCTCTATCCTGTGGGGATTGAAATATGGGGGACAAAGACAGTGAGGATATAGGTGTAGATCTGATGAAATAGTTGTTCACCAACATGGTAAAGCAACAGAAGACTACCAATCTCTATTTGAGCCAGCTCACTGAGAGATTATCCCAGGACATGATTGATACTCATGTGGAAGGAGGAGAAAATAGCAATAGGGGACAACATGGTAAAAGAGTTAAGGGTGGACATTTAGGGCAGCGGTCTCGCCATTCTTCTACCAGGCCTTTGGGGTTTCACGAACCTTCTTTCTTGAAGGATCCGGAAGTTTCACAAGTACGTCAAGCAGTGGATATTGTAGATGAGAAGTCTTGTTGGGAAAGCTACCAGACCTTAAGTGATGGCTTTCATGACAACATGCCATTCCAAGAATATTGCAAAATGAAGATTGGTAGCATGCCTAGGAGAGATCACCAGGTACATGTACCAGAGATGCAAAGGAGGTTGAGACAAATTTTTGTTCTACACTTCAACGGTTCTAAGAACTTAGAAGTGTACTGCAAAGTCTTAGGTGCAGAAGTTAAAGCCATACTTAGACTTGAATCCTATGCCTGAGGAAGATGCAATCAAGTTTGCAATCTTACATCTAGAGGGAGACACTCATGATTGGCGGCATCATGGGTTGATTACACAGGGACACATATACATCACGACTTATGCAGAGTTCACAAAGAGGCTAGTGAGCAGATTTGATAGGAGGGACCCAGACAAGTATTTTAGAGAGTTGACTCATTTGAGGCAGACCGGTTCCTTGGACCAATATATCGCATATTTTCAGAGACTATTGATCATGGTACCTGATGTTACAGAGATGAGGTTGATTTCCCTATTCATAGCAGGTTTGACAAACACTCTCGCTGGATTTGTGAAGGCATTTGAGCCTTCTTCTTTTCACGAGGCTATTAGGAGAGCTCGTGACTTGGAGTTATCCACTCCTAAGTTGAGGTTTCCACCTCGTGTGTAGCCTAAGGGTTTCCCTTATAGAACTAAGGGTGCACAACCGAAGGTACCTCCACCTAGGAAAGATACAGCCTAGAGACCATTCGAATCTAGAGAGGACAGAGAGGAATTGAGGTGAAAGAAACTATGTTTCGATTTTCGCACACCTTGGGTTCTAGGACATGATTGCAAGGGTAGAGGGAGGGCCCAATTCATAAAGGTCTTTGAGGAGAGTGATGGTGACGGAGGTGAGTTGAGATAGAGACTCGCGAGATTAGAAGATGATGGATGATGGAGTTGCGTTGGATAGTGTTGATGCGGTGCAGGATAAGGAGACATTTCCTCGGGAGATTATAGCCACATTGTCTAGTACACTGATGTACAAGGCATTTAGGACTTAGAGGAATTATGTGCAGGGTCAGTGAGTAGTGGTCCTCATTGATAGTGGGGCCACCCACAACTTTATTGATGCCTCATTGGTTGAGAGGCGAGTGTTACAGACAGAGGACTTTGAGGGCTTACAATGTGGTTGTAGCTAATGGAGAGTCTATGAGGTGTACACATGGCGGGTACCCCAATTGAGCATCACGATGGGTAACTATACAGTTACCAATGATTTCTATATTGTCGGTATTGGAGAGACCAACATAGTGCTTGGAGTACAGTGGCTCCATTCCCTTGGTGAGTTTCAGACTAACTTCCAGACGATGGAGCTAAAGTTTAAGTCGGAAGGGAGGAATGTGATCTTGAGGGGCTTATCTTTAGAGGTACCTCGATTTGTTATGGCCAAGAGGATAGAGAGGATCTATAGACACAACGAGGTGGATTGGGCAGTACATTGTTTGGTTTCGACTAGGAAATCAGAGGATGGACAACAAGAGTATCATGTGGATATATTGGGCTTATTGGACAGACAATGTAGTTTTTGGTGACATACCTCTAGGCATACCTCCAGATAGGGTATTTGAGCATGTGATTGAGCTCGAGGATGCTAGACTGGTGGTAATTTCTCCTTACTGTCACCCCAAATGGTTTAAGGATGAGATTGAGATGACTATACACGAGCTCATTGACATGGGGCATATTAGACCGAGTTCCAGCCCTTTTGCTTCTTTTGTGGTATTGGTGGAGAAGAAGGATGAGACCTTGTGGATGTGTATGGACTACTGTGCCTTGAATAAGAAGATAATACAGAACGAGTATCCCATACCATGCATTGATGAGTTGTTGGACGAGTTACATGGTGCAATCTATTTTTTGAAAATAGATTTGCATTCTGGATATCATCATATCAAAGTCAGGGAGCACGATGTGCATAAGACAACTTTTAGATGCCATTACGGTCACTTCGAGTTCTTGGTGATGCCTTTCGGATTGTCTAATGCTCCAGCTACATTCTAGTCTTGTATGAATCGTGTGTTCAACCGCCACTTGCGGAAGTTTGTATTGGTTTTTGTTGATGATATTTTAGTCTACAACAGGACTTGGGAGGACCATATCAAGCACCTTGGTGAGGTATTGGGGATATTAGAAGCTAATTCGTTATATCTAAATGTGAGTTCGGTATGACCGAACTTCTATACTTGGCATATGTGATTGGTGGGGGTATAGTGAAGGTGGATATAAACAAGATACAGGCAATTCTAGATTGGCCGCGACCTAGGACATTGACACATTTGAGAGGATTCGTGGGGTTGTGCACATACTACCGGAGATTCGTGAAGAATTTCTCTTGGTTGACTGTACCATTGACCGATTTGACCAAGAAGGGGGATTTTTCTTGGTCAGACATAGCACAACGAGTTTTTGATCACCTCAAGGAGGTAATGAGTTTGTGTCCCATCCTCACATTACCAGATTTCTCCCACCCATTCATTCTAGAGTGTGAAGCATCAGGAGAGGGTGTTGGGGCAGTTCTCATGTAGGATATACATCCCATCGCCTATGAGAGTCATAAATTGAAACCTGTGGAGAGAGGGCATTCAATTTACGACGAGGAGATGTTGGCCATTATGCATGCTTTGGCCAAATTCAGACAGTACCTTGTGGGCAACAAATTCGTGGTTCATACGGATCACAATAGTTTGAGGTTCTTCTTGGGACAAAAGGAGCTCAATGATCGCTACCAAAGATGGGTGAACAATGTACAAACATATGACTTTGACATAGAGTACACTACAGGTAAGAATAATATTGTTGTTGATGCTTTATCTAGGAGGCCTTACCTCATTTTTATGCTTAGTTATATGTCTAAGATTTCAGCGGATTAGAAGGCTCGTATACTTGTTGAGTATTCCAAAAATCAGTTTGCATGCGAGATCGTGGATGGTATTATACAGGATGACCGATACAGAGTAGTGGATGATCTCATTTTCTATAAGGATAGGATTTTCCTTGTACCAGGATCCAAAATTAAGGAGAAAATCCTTCGAGCAGTACATGATACACCATTAGCTGGACATCCTGGGTATTTCAAACCATACAGGTTTATCAGGGAGAGATTTGCATGGAAAGGGATGAAGGACAATGTCCTTAATCATGTCAGAGAGTGTATGGTTTGCTAACAAACCGAATTTGAGTAGTTTTTTCCAACAGGATCACTTCAGCGTCTCCCCATTCCCGAACAGAAATGGGAACACATATCTATGGACTTTATCACAAGGATTCCCTTGGGGCATGGGAATAGGTGCATTTATGTTGTAGTTAATTGGTTAACTAAGTATTCTCATTTCTTTTCCCTACCCAAGGGGCACGAGGCAGTGGTTGTGGCCCAAATCTTCTATACCGGTATTTTTAGGCTACATGGGTTGCCTAAAAATATTGTCAGTGACAGGGACAAGATCTTCATGAGCACCTTTTGGCAGGAGATCTTCATACTAGCAAGTACGGAGTTGACTCTTAGCACTAGCTACCACCCACAGACAGATGGGCAGACGAAGATAGTCAATAAGTGGATAGAGGGCTACTTGCGTAGTTATGTGACAGGACATCAGGGGGCATGGATTAAATGGTTACACATTGGCGAGTATTGCTACAATACCACCTACCAGATGAGCATAAGTAGGACTCCTTTTCGAGCCTTGTATGGTTATGACGCTAAGACATTTGTGGATTTGATATTACTCGATAGTCAATCTCCCAAAGCTTGAGATTAGTTACAGGAGAACTAGGATATTCTGAAGGCTCTCAGAAAAAATCTTTAGAAGGCACAAAATCAACATAAGGTATATGCAAATCGACACATGATAGAGAGGTCTTTTGAGGTTGGGGATCTAGTATTGCTATGTTTACAGCCATATAGGCAGTCCTCATTGAAGCATAAGGGTGCAGAGAAATTGAAACCACGGTTTTATGGTCCATACCGGGTAGTTCGTTGAGTTGGGGCAGTTGCATATGAGCTAGAGCTATCAGAGCACAGTAAGATACATAATGTATTCCATGTTTCATGCCTCAAAAAGGCACTCAGACAACATATTGTACCATCTATAGAGTTACCGTCACTAGATGAGGAGGGGAAGTTGGTGTTAGAACCAGAATCTATTATTGAAGAGAGACAGAGGAGGCTCAGGAGCAGAGTAATCACCGAGTATTTGGTGCAATGAAAGGGACTGCCACTTGAGGATGCTACTTGGGAGGGAGAGTAGATTTTGTAGCATCCTAATTTGTATTTGCTTGAGGACAAGCAAAATTTGGGAAGGGAGAACTGTAATGTCCCCTTTCCTACGCCAAATGCCTAAGGGCCAAGTCGTGTCCAAGCCGTGGTCATACCCAAGGAGCTGTGGACGTTAAGAGCTATTGGGAAGGAGCCATGTGGTTCTAATATTCAAGTTTTGCGTTTGGAGGCCACTTTTGGACCAGGACGACTTAAAAAGGAAAAAATAACTTTAGTTACTTTTATTTTATTGGCCCCTCCATGGAATGAAATGCATTTAGAGTTATTGGGGCTCGTTTACCATGGAGAAGTATATAAGGAGCTAAGAGAGAAAGGAAAAGGACTTTTGCATACATAATTATTTTCCTTCCTGTGCAACTGCTATTTGTAAATCTATAGCTTTTGGGGTGAAATCCCACAGGAACCCTAGCTTCGGTGGTGAGAGACCCGTCCCTAGCTAGCAGGGCATTCTTCGGTAGTGAGAGATCTACCCTAGTTTGTCATTATGGAGCCACTTTCAGGGTTGTGTTACAAAGATATTATCAAAGGAAGGATTTTGAGGGTTTTGGGGGCATTTGGGGAAGATAATCAGAGGGTTTTCAGATCAGATTTCCGGCAACCATTTGGGCAGGGCTAAATATCACTTTGAAGGCATCTTCATCAATTCCCAACCCTTTTCCAAGCTAGGTGACTTGCAACCTTTATTTGGAGGGTTTCCAGTTGGCCATTTTCAGATCTGAAGATTGAAATATCTTTTCCTCGATTTGTTTATGTTATTTCCAAAGTCTCAGAATTTTCGCTCTTGTATTTTGAGAGTTACAAATTTTAGAAGTTTTCTAGCTATCAAGGGTACACTATAATTTTATGGCTACATTTTAATTTATGAAAAATCCCAAAAACTATTTTCTGATGTCCTTTATAATATTATCAAGCTCTCTTTAAATTTTCAAGTAATTCGGGTGGATATTTTGGGAGATATTAAGTTTCTTTAGTTTGCTGTTGCAAAAATCAATATTTTATTTGGCTGCAAATTTTCAATATTTTGTGCATTTTAAAGTGGTATCCCACAAGGGATATTTCAAATTATAACTAGGGATATCCCCTTTGTTTTCTCCTTTATTGATTCTTTCTCTTTCTCTTTTACATGGTCATTTACCTTGGAGGATTCGTGGGTCGATGAAAACGATTTGATAGACTCAGGGACACCTATGTTGTTCTTCTCGAGAATACTCATGTGGTGATCAATTTACTTCTTCATATATTTGTCCTCATCATGTTTGTTGTGCAATACCCACATTTGATCTTCTCTTTCTTGGAATTAACATTAGAAGAGGAAGTTTCGGAGTTTGATTTGGTGGTGGGATCATTTTGATCCTTCTTGTTCTCATGATCCTTATTATTTTGTTTTTTCTCTTTGTTTGAAGCCTTTTATTCCTCATATCCACCGAGTAGAGCATGGGGTTTATAGGACTTCAATGTTCCCATTTGCATAAGCTTATCTTTCTCCCGAGTTAAGTTAGCAACAAAATTGTCCAAGGACGAAATGGTCCCTATAGCTCCCATGATGCTCCTGGTGGTGTGAAAGGTACAAACGAATATAAAATAGTTGGAACCCAATTTGACAAGGATGTAAAGAATCAATTGTTTATTAGTTTTGTCTATGCCACACAGTTTCAACTGCAACTTGAGTGAGTTAAATTTGGTGAAAAAGTCTTGTATTGTGTCAAAGTAATTTGGGCTCGAAATGACGAGCTCATGCTTCACCTCGTGACCTCTCATTATGTACTATTTCCCAAAGATTCCTTCCAAAATGGTCCACACATCATTAAGAGTATCTGCAATTTCAATATGAAAGAGTAAGTCGAGAGATATGGACATGCATAATAAACCTTAGACTTCGTCATTTTTGTTGTACCACTTCACCTTCTTTTCATTTGGTGTTGGTTTTGTTTTTGTACCCATGATGATCCGATGTAAGCCTTTACTCCTCAAGAGGATTTGTATTTTGACTCTCTACTCGTGATAGTTGAATGGTGTAAGAAGTAGAACATGAGATGGATCCATTATAACAGGTGGTTGTATGTTTAACCGAGTGTGGTGGAAAAACTTGGATATACAACCACCTTGAAACTATAGAGGTAAAAAGGTATAAGCCATGAGAATATCACCAATTCAAAGAGATAAATAAACTCGCACTTTAAGAAAAAACAATGCCTGAAATGGAGCTGTCAGTTGAAATTTATGGAAGTTTGAAGTTTACTGCTCACAAAAAAATCTCTGCTTTCCATGAAAAATTTAGGATGCAAAAAAATCCCAACCTTTATGAAGAAAAGTTAAGCCCCCTTGGGCAAGGAAAGACCAGGGGATTAACTCCCATATGACCAGGAGCTAAGGGCTAGGAATACTACCCCTCCCCTTTGATGATGTCACTTTACACTGTGATGTGACCACAGAGTGGTATCACTCCCCAAAACCCTCTTTTTCCAATGAATAATGTCACTTGCTTCATGTCTAAATTTGACATGCACACACACACAATTGGACTATTTGCCTTGTTTTTACCTTGAAAAGCCCAAAAAACACTAGTCAAGATTATGGACTTGTCAAACACCTTTGCAAAACCGAAATACGTTATCGGGGTTTTGACCTTGCTCGACACCTTCAAAAATTTGACAAACTACACCAGAGTTTAGAGCTTACTGAACACCACCTAGACCCTGACACATTGTGTCGAAGTTATCACCTTGCTCAACACCTTCAAAAACTTGATAAATAAGGTGTGGGACCCGAAACATGTTTAACAAGGGTCAAAACCTGAAAGATGTCAAACAATTGTTGGAACCCAAAACATGTTAGACAAGGGGCGGAACCCAAAATGTGTTGAACATGGGGTGAAACCTGAAGTGTTTCAAAGAAGTGTCAGAACCTAACACTTGAAAAATATGTTGAAAAACTCAAAACACCGAGTGTTGATTGGGGGTCGAGAGTTTGACCACAATTATGCAAGTTATGTTGAAAAGCTAAGATGTCCCGAAGTCTCGAAAACATGAAACATTGGGTGTTGACTGGGGTTCAAAGTTTTGACTGCATATTGGAAGTTTGTGTCAAAATGCAGAGATGTTCTGAAGTCCTTAAAACTTGAAACATTGGCTGTTGACTGAGTTAGGAGGTTTCATCGCATATTGCAAGTTCGTGTCAAAATGCAAAGATGTTCCGAAGTCTCGAAAAACTGAAACACTCAACTAGCAAGAAAAATGCAAGGAAAAACCCCCGTATCTTTAAAAATTTATGTCTTCCACACAAAATGTCGAATACCCACTAAATGTTTTGAGAAACCCAAAAAAACTAGAAATATTTTTGGTTTTATTTCTAAACCCGAGACAATGTGATTTGTGTAGATTTCAAAAAAACCCCTTTTAACCCTCTAAAAATAGTTGGAATCGCCTGCCACATAACTAAGTCATGTGTACAACTGATTATAAGGTTTTGGGAGCTTCTAAATTCAACAACGCTGTCCGTTTTTCTTATAAAGACCCTAGAGGAACAAATTTACACAATTTTTCTAGAAACCCACCAAACTGTTGAAAATCGAAATCAATGAATAAACAAACACTACATTAGCTAGAATGCTAGATCTTACAACAAGGCAATGCCATATGGCTACTATATCAATTCTTATACCATGTCAGAGTGGTCCATAATTGAGGATTGAGACTAGATAGGATCAAATGCACAAAGCATAAATATGTGTGGATTAGTGAGATCCATAAACACTCGAGGGATGAAAAAAGGTTTCATTCATTCATGCATAAGTTTATTAGTCAAAATATGCATAGGTGGTTACATTATATAGTGAGAAATTAGGTCACCCAAAAGGGTAACTAACTCAACTCATAATTAGAAAATGATTTAAAGTACATTCCCATATGATTAACCTAAGTAGGATAATTAGATCGTGTAGGTAAAACCACTTAATGGGAAAAAGCCTACACGAATAGAACCCCTACCCCCTTAGAGTACGTGAAGTTTACAATAAAAAGTATAAACTGATTGGTCTATATATAGCCTTAAGCTTATATGCTAAGCCATATATATTTAAGGCTAATACTTGAGGAGAAACAAAGCAAAAGCTCTTAAGCCTATTTATCGCCAAATCAATAGAAGTTTGTAAGGAAGAGGGTTGGCCGGTTTTGAAATGTCGACCTCTCTTTGGAAGGACTTAACTCACACCACCCTAGCCGGTTGGCGGACTAGTGGCTAGTGGAGATTAGTTAACAAAAACTAGATTTAACTAAGTTTTAAGTTAAAAACTGATTAAAAACAAAGTTGACTCAACTCTATTGAGTTGGAAATTCTTCTGATTTTTAGGTTCTAATATTAGGGTTTCCACATCAACATTTATAAAATATATGGGAAGGAAAATTAATTTATTATTTTTGTGTTTTGCAAGGATTGACAACAGAGAAAATATATGCTTTCCAAAATAAAAAATACAAAAATTTAAACTATGTAATGTATTTAAGTAAAATTCATGAAATCCTGTGGAAAGGCCATAAGTGAGTTGGTACTCCAACTTGTAGTAACAATATTGAAAACTCTCCACATGTGGTACCTTGCCTCTTGAAATATAGACCGAAGCCTCATTTTTGCCCCAAATAAGCTTCCGGTACAAGCCTATTGGATTGCAGATTGAAGCCCCACTTCCACTCTAAGTATGTTTCTAATACCCGCTTCTTGAAACACAAATTGAAGCTCCACTTCCACCCCAAGTAGGTTTCTAATACATGCTTCTTGAAACACAAATTGAAGCCCCAGTTACACCCCAAGTAGGTTTCTAATACCTGCTTCTTGAAACACAAATTGAAGCCCCACTTCTACCCCAATTAGACTTCTAGTACCTACCTCTCAAAACACAAATCTAAGCCCTCTTCCCCAATTAATTTTCAACACAATACAAATAAAAAAAGCACAACTTTATATATATATATATATATTCTCACTATCCATTTTCATTTTTTTTTTGACAATTTTAATTGTCAAATTAAATGTTTTAAAATGAAATAGATTTAATTAAGTTTGGTATAAGGACTACCAAGAACTCTCGTAGTTTACGAATTTGTAGATTTAACGGGGTATCTTTTAGTATGTAGTTCGTCTTTTTTTTTTTTTGATTCGAGAGTAACTCAACTGGGCACTGGATTACATAGTTTACTGGCATCTCTGCCTAAGTTCTAGATTCCGGAGGGAACATATATATTCAGCGATACAAAGTATGCGAAAAAACTAAACCACTGAGCACCTTCAGCTAAGATAATTGGCATCCACGCCGTCAAAATCTCCACACCTTCGAGGAAGACTTGATCCCATTTTTACTTATACCTAAAAATACCTTAATATTTACAAATGAAATACTCCCTATATTGCATAAAACAATTATAAGAATTTCGCATTCTCCCGCGCATACAAACGAAAAACGGGTTTAAAACAAAACACACCCCTTTCTACAGTAACGTCCGGGGTTCGAATCTTATTGGTTTTATCTCACACCAAGGAAAAGGAAAACCTGAAAAATGCAGAAATGCATCAGTTCGTACGAGACGATCCAATTGCTTTCTATATCCCTTTCAAGGTGCCAACGCTTGCTTTGTTTATCTTCTGTTTTGTTCTTCTGATCTTCCTAAACCCCGACATTAGACTTAAACCCTGATATTGAAATGCATTACAAATCACCAAGAATTTTTGGCGTACACGGAGCATTTTGTGCATAATTTGATTCTCGTGGCATCGCCGTTTTGACTTTATAATAATGCCAATGTGAAGGGTTAGATGTTAAAAGCAGTATAACCCCGTCCGAACTTTTTTGGGTATCTTCTCTGTAGTTTTAACAGGCAAGTTTTGTTTGTCATTTATCTCTTTTGTCATTTTCTTCCTAGTGCGGCATATGCAAGAAAGGGTTTCATTTAATAGCTAAAAATTAACATATTGGTAAAAAACTCGTTTGCCTCGATGTTTCGAATTTTAAAGACTGCAGCTGCCGGAGTCAATTTTAAGTATTTGGCAAACACAATAGTTTTCATATTTTCAAAAACCGTTCGTTTTGTTTATGTCGAGGGGTTTGAGGGTAGAATGCCTGTGCTTAAGGTTTGCTGTGGTTTGGATTTCTGGCTTTATTTGTTATCTATAGTGCTAGTGGTGCTTTTTGCTGGTTTGATGTCTGGACTGACGCTGGGCTCATGTCTCTAAGTTTGGTCGATTTGGAAGTTATTTCCAAATCAGGAACCCCAAAAGACAGAGAGAACGCAGGTTTCAATATCCTATTTTTCCTATTTATTTTGGCTTTTGTAAATCTTAAGTGTAGCCACGAGTTGCCTTTAATGCACTGTAAACACTGGTCATGTTCAAATGTATGCTGTATTTTTTATACTACAACGTCGCCACATGTTTGCTGGAGTTATATGTAACCTTTTTGTGACGGGGAGATTTGAAATTTTAGGTGTTATGTATTTAAGTTTCATAGAGCTGGCTTTTAACTTCCTTTAGGCCAAATTGGCGGGTAGGCTCCTTAAAAGTGTATTTACTAGTCTACATTATAGTTGCTATTGGTGTCTTCTTGTTCAGTTTCAAAGCGAATTCTCCAAGTTTTGTTTGATTGTGTTGATTTAAGGCTTTATGTACCAAGTTTATAAGCATGTGTGTAATTTGTTCTTAATTTCATCACAGATTGTGATGGTAAATATGCATAGTTGTTTCTATTAGTATTATATAGTGGACAAGTTAAAAGGAAGTGTGTTTCATTCTCTACTTTAGTTAAGTTACATCCATTACAAATTCTCTTTTCCTAAGGTGGGTGTTTATGGGTGGTTCTATCTATGGTTTGGATTAATTATGTAGTTAGTTTTCCGACTGGCTGTATGGTAGTTTTAGTTGGTTTGTCATAGTTTAGCTTTGAAAATTTATCGAGTTTACATTCTGGCTGAATCTAACCATCCTCAGATGGAATAAGGAAGAAAATGGCGATGTCACATCATGTTGAGAGAAAACGGCTGAAGGGAAGTTTTGGGAATTTACCAATAGCCACCTGATTATATCCTCTCCGTTCCCTTTAAACCTTGAAAGCAAAGAAAAGTCCATACGGAAATATGACTGCAACATTTCCCAGCCATGCTTAGTATATGCGTGTCAGCTAAATCAATAACCTGAATACCTTGCTTTATGCTCTAAAGACGCGGGGGCGAGGATACAAATTCATGAAAGACATTTCCTTGGAGAATAGTCTGGGGTCTGCCTGCCCCAATAGCCTTGCCACAGACCCAAACATTGCATACACGGGTTTATACAGATCAAGAGAAGAGGTATCCACTTTCAACAACTTTATTTGGCCTATTTCTTAATGAGTTGGAAGAATGGAATTGGATTAGGTCTTAGATATGCATTGCTGTGACCAACCTATCAGATGGTAAGGATATGCTAGCAAGTAGTATAGTTAGTCTGCAAAGACAGCTTTATGTCTTTAGCATTCTTCAGCCACGTAGAAATGAAAATGAATATAAGTAAGACAAAGGTAATGCTTGCAGTCACTTTGGGATAAGGGTATAACCATCTAGTTCAATGGTCAAAAATTGGATGTGGTTTCTTCCTGTGAGTATTTGGGCCTTGAATTTGATGCCGGCTATACCTAGATCTGACGTGTTGAAAAGAGGGTTGTAGGTGACATAAAACCTCCTTAGGCTATAAAACTCTACAAATATAGTTGTAGAGTTAGAAAGTGATAAAGTTCCGATATAAAACTCTGGTACCAACAATTGTTTTGTATGCCTATTCTATGTGGGATTAGGTATTTTAAAAGACACTGGGAAAAAGTTGATAAGAGTGCAGAAATGTTTGTTTAGAAGAATGATTAACAAAGGTACAAATAAGAATAAGTACGAACAAAGTTGTAAACTCTTTATGCCGAGATGCCAGCTTAAACAATTATATCACTCTTGAAGGTAGAAGTGTGTTAGGTCAAATTTTGAATTGCAGTTTGGTCAACTTTAGACACTCATGATTTTATTAGGTCCTATAGGTTTAGATTAGTTGTTTATAGTTTTACTTGTTTGGATTATACAGATGTTGCCTTAAGTTGTTTGTTGGGTAGTCTGGACTCTGTATATATGGACATTCGCTGAATTAACATGGCAATTTCTGAATAATCTTTGACACATTGTCGATTCTATTCAATATATGCTCCATTGGAGCATTAGGCCATTTTTTGATATTTTTAGTCAAGATAAGGTAAACGAACATTAAAAAAATGCCACGCCAAGCAGTGATCATCAAGAGAAGGGTTGGCAGTACAACTTGTTGAGGCGGATAACAAAATAGACGATCAAAGAGTTTTTTCTGCTCAAAGAACCACTGTTCTAGTACAAGTTAAATCCAATGGTCACATACTTAGAGCATTAGTACTTTTTAATTGAAAATCTCTCTATAGAATGAAGCATTCAACATGTTGCTTAGGATAAGATCACATCATCTGATGGTTGAAACAAAGATGGAAAAACATAGACCAAGAATCATGTTTGGCCATGCGATTACACGATAAAATTGTGGATGAAAAACTCGTAATGCCTATTGTCCTATGTATAAGAAAGTAAGACTGAGACTAAATTTTCAATTAAGCAAGAAAGTTGAGTAGTTTACACACCTTCTAAAAAAATAGGTACTTACATTAAGGGCATAATAGAATTCATAAGTCTAGATAGCCTTGCGATAAATCTCAACTAAGTTAGAAGAAAGTTTTGTATAAATTTTATCTCTATCTTTTTGCTTTATCCCATTAATCATATAAGATCTTCCATGGGTGTTAGTAAACATTTTATTTTATTAAACTTTCATATCAGCTTCCATATTGCGTTTTATCTTTTTTGTTCTAAAATGAATATTGTTGTCCAACTATTGTTTTCCACACTAAAAAAATGTAGATTAAAACAATAATACAATGCATCATATTTTCTAATGTTCTTATTTTTTATATAGGTAGATATAAAAAAGTTTATTTTGCCATTGTTTGTATTTAATTTCTATATAAAGCTGTGTAAGACTTATACATTTTGATGTTATTTTTCCTTGGTTGTTAAAGGATTTTCCTTTTGTAGTCTTCGTTTCCTTTTTATGTCAAAACTGCTCACTAAACAATAAAGAAAATGATTCATATACTCCATTATGACTGAACTCAAATTTGACATAAATGAAGAATTGAATACAATGTCTTTCTTTTTTGTACCTCTGATTTGCATGCTATTTAAATATGGGTTGCCTCTTTTTGTTGAAGACACCACTCTATGTTAAAGAAGAAACTTAAAGTTTCTTCTTTGATGCTGACTAGTGTTAAATTTTGTTAAGTTCTTGAATGGTCTAATGAAATGCATTTCCTTGACCTTTGATTTTAGATAATTACCACTACTTGTATAATTGATAGAATATTAAGCGTTTGGTTGTAACAACAATTGAAAGTATGATACTCCATAGTATCTTTAACTATATATGCATTTAAGTGAGCAAATGCATTGAAGTGAATGATTTGCTCATAAATCTTCAAAGACTAAGGTAGATACAACATTACAAACTTTCTTATATTGTTTCATAGTTTGAATGGTATTTTTCCAATTCCTAGGAGAATTGAACCCTGATTAGCTATTAATTTTGGCTACCGTGCTTGCTTTCGTTGTAAAGCAGGAAAAAGCCAAGACTTGATCCTACAAGCTCTCATGAGCATATTGGCTGCTCTACAACTAAGTCACTATCCATGCGTTCGAGCTTTGCCCGACCCTGCATTGAACTTCCAACTCCCCCCTCAAGCCACACAACTTTAGTATGACGATCCCACCTGGCTCTCATACCATGCTGTAAAGCATGGACTAACCAAGATTTGACCTCAATACCTCCCATGAGCATGTTGGGCACTCTAACATTGAAATACCAATCCTCAACACGTTTGTGCTTCACCATGTGTGGAATCTTCAAACATGTCCCCTCAAACTAGGATTCAATCATAGTACCTCCCATGAGCATGTTCGGCATTCTAACATTGAACTACCTACCCTTCACTTGTTTGGGATTCACTTAAGAAGTTTGGATTCATTAAAGTGTGGAATAAACTTTGGGATTCACTGAAGACGTTTGGATTCATTGAATGTGGAATAAACTCAATACATTTCCCCTCAAGCCACACAACCCGAGTGCGACAATCCAACATGGCTCTAATACCATGGTTGTAAGACATGGGCCAAATATGATTTAAACCTAAGACCTCCCCCAAGCATGTTGGGTGGTCTACCATTGAGCCATTGGCCTTTCACAGGTTTGGGTTTTGCTCAGATGTAGATTGAACTTCCAATGTTCCCTCTCAAGCCACATGAGCTATGCGCGCTAATCCATCTCGACTTTGGTACCATAATGTAAGGTAGGAACTAGCCAAGTTTCAAGCCTAGGACCTCCCACAAGCATGCCCTTTACCATTGAGCCAATGACCTCTTATATGTCTAGATTGAACTTATATTGCTCCCCCTCAAATGACTTAAGTTCACCAAGCCGAGTTAGTTAGGATTTCAACCTAGGACCTCTTATGAGCAGGGTAAACACTTTACCACTAGCCCACGAATCCTTCATAGGTTTGGGCTTCACTCATGTGGATTGATGCTCCAAAACTCCCCCTCAATCCATAGATTGAGTGCATAGCATGTTGTAAGATATGTTAACCAAGATTCCAATATAGAGCCTTAAGTGAGCATGCTAGGTGCTCTACCACCAAGCCACCAACCCTTCACACGCTTGGGCTTTGCCCAATCATGGATTGAACTTCCGACACTCCCCATCAAGCCACATATGTGTGCCAAGCCAAGATTGCTTTGATACCAATGTTGTAAAACATGGACCACTAGGATTCAAACTTGGGGTCTACCATAATGGTGCTCTACCTCTAAGCCACTGAGCCTTTACAAGTTTGCAATGCATATATGCGTGGATTGAACTTCTAGGATTCCCCTTCAGCCACACATGACCGAAGTACACCAAGGAAACTTGGCTCTAATACCATGATGTAAGATTCAAATTAATTGAGATTCAAACCAAGGGCCTCCCATTAGCATTTTGGGTGCTCTATCATGGACCCAATGCAGATCAAAATCACAAAATCAAGTTTATCAATATTGACAAATATGCGGTTGAATATTTTCGTGTTAACTTTTCTTTGATGTAATGTTGGTCTTTAAATGAATAATCAAATGGAAGGGAAATTTTTGTTATTCTTTTTCTCACGAGTCGCACAAATTATCCCTTTATCTTCAAGCCCAAATAATAAAATATATACAAAGTTAAATGTAATATGGACAAAAATCAGAATTTTAACCAGCTCATAAATCATAATAGATTATTTGCATTGACGATACAGACATAGAATAAATAATTAAATATAGACAAATTATCAGCCATTTGTAGTACATATATATTCCACAATGATTTAATAACGTGACATTATTCACATGACCACTTACAATACTTCCAACCTATAAAGGCTGTGTGCAGCAGTTTATAACAGTATCAAAGTTGATCAAACCTCTTCAATGGTAGCAAATGTAGGCCCTTTCGGGTGTATAGGCCTTCTATTTGGATGATCGAAGGAAGCATCACACGATGCTTGTAACAATTCTCTGAAAATTCAAAAGAAAAAGTTATAACAGTAGCAGGTGGTCATATCAATGGCTGATTGCTTTTCCAGAAGAAGCCACAATTTGGTCTGTAATGTCTTCTGTAGTCATTAGTTAATTGGGAATGGTTTGTCCAATTTTCAGAATAAAATATGTTGCTACATTGCATATTATTGTTAGAGTCTGGGGATGAATGATGGAGAGCATACAGTCTTTTGTTGTCTTTTCAATCCAAATTGTCCCTTGGACTCTTGGGGAGGCATTGTGACCACTTGTCTTTGAGCGTTTTGGAGCCTACTTGGCATTAGGATGGACTTATGTAGGGGCCCTCTCATGTTTCATTAAAAAACATGAGCCTTAAGCATTTGTATTTGTTGTCAGTATGCTTGTTAAAGGTGCAGTTTGATTATTAGGATCACAAATGGTGGCTTCTCTTGTCCTGGGTCCCTAAGGTGGGCTCCTTGTTAGGACTACTTGGATTGGTTTTTTGAAATTTTCAAGTTCAGATTCTTATCAATGGTCTTAAGCACCATCTTGCATCATGTGAGGGCTCGAAGAGAATATCTTCTTAGCATTTGCAATTATCATTCTCAGTTGCTCATGGAAACTATTTTCCTGGAACAAGCCCAACTTCTCTTACATATGAAATTGATTCTAGCGGCTTTCCAAGTGGCCTTCTAGATCAGTTGATCAAATATTATTTTATTTCTTTGCTTTAGAGATTCTTCATTTTTTCATCCATAGTTGAAATTGGATCATGCATAACAACTTCAGAAAGCGAGTGATTAGTTGAGGGAGTGCCTTTTTCAAAAGAAATTACACGCAAGGCAATCAAATAAGAGAACCCAGTTGCACTTTGCAACCCACTTCATGAATCTTACAAATTTGCCAAATATTATGACAAAGTATTGCATATGAAGCTTTCAAAATACATGGAGGGGTAATCTTAGAGTGAGGGGAAAAACAAGTTTTTTGACAACATTATTAAATTTTTTGCCCATAGTGGTGATGCATATTAGCAATTTTCTGAAGTTTTTATTGTTTCATAGACATTAGGGAGGCCTCTGGCTCTATTATGAGACATGCATTTTCCAAAGTTGTGGCTGTTGGTATTTCAAATTCTTTGATTACTGCCATCATGGGTCTTTATGAGACAATTGTTGGCTAATTTCGGACTTCCATGGTCTCTCTGACTTTATTTAGGGTACCATTATAGTGAAACAAGGATGTCGTCTGTCGCTGACATTCTTTGGTATTTATGTAGACAAGCTTGAAGAATTTCTTTGAAAACATACGTATGTTGTTGATTGTTATTTACTAGACCATGTTAGGGACTTTATATTGCTTTTTGTTGATTATGCGGTGCTCCTCACTCTGTCTTTCAGCTCTTCTACAAGGAAAGCTTTTAGAGATGGCATCTTATACTTGGGAATCTAGTTTATTGGTTCGCCTTTTAGTTTGAATCCTGCCTCTCAACAACATCTTTTCAAAACATATATTTCACTTTTTCTTTTAGAGTGCTAGTGATTTTAAATACGTTTTTAGAATACGCTTTTGAAAATGTGCCTCTCTACGTAATTCTTTATTGATTGGTAATACAAGTCACTCGTGAATTTCAAGAAAGTACGTGCTGTAGGAGCATCCCAGCTTCAAGAAAATCCAAAACTAGTTTTGGCTAAGTGTTGGTGTGCGTGAGGATGAAAGGTGCAAGGAGTAAACAGAGAAGGAGCAATAGAGTGAAGGAGCGATTGTGCGGAAGAAGCAAAGACTTTGTGTAATAGATAAGGGAGAGCAAAGTGCGTGGGAATGTCGGCGTCTGGTAGAGCGCAAAAGTTTAAAAGGAGCGTGGGGTAGAATGAGGCACACAAGAGTTTGAAGAAGAAAAGAGGAAATGTGGCGCATGAGGAAAACAAATGCACAATAATGCGCGGAAGTAATTTTGGTGCAAGGTGAAGGTTGCAAAGGATGCACGAAAGGATAAACGAAGAGAAGGCGTTGAAGTGAGGAGGATGCACAAGGGGTGTGCGGATGTTTGAGAAGGCCCGAAAAGCTAGTACGCAAGAAAAGAGGCATAGGTGTAGCCCAAGACCATGGATGTACGCGACAATTTGGGAAGTAGCTTGGCTAAGAAAAGGAAAACTAGAAGTGCACAACAAAGTAGGTGATTGACAGAAAGCGACAAAAGCAGTTTGAATTGTTTGATCAAGGTGGCTGACAATGACTTAACTGTTAGAGGAGTCTAGTGAATAGGTTGACATGGCACGACAAGGATGTTTGGATGGCACAAAAGTAGCTTAGAGTATTAATGGGAAATTTGGGACCATGTAGAAGAAGCCAACTAAGAGAGAGAGATAGGAAGGCGCGATTATAAAAGGGGGTTGAGTTCACCATTCAAGAGTCGACAAAAAAAGTGGAAGAGTCAAGTCTGGAAAGGCCGAAGAAGGGCCGAAAGCCGAGGTTGTAAAATGTGCTTAGACACACAAAGTAACTAGTCTGTATTAGGTCCGTAGGGAAACACCACCTAAGGATTGGGGTGTTGGATCCGGCCATTAGTTCTTTGTGCCCGTTGTGTGGGGGTGAAGGAGGGGACTCCCTTTTACATCTCCTTGTCGAGTGCCCGCATTTTAGGCTGCGAGAAGCCAGATCGCAGGCTGGTTTTCAAGAAGTACTGCAGGAACTTTGTTACGTTGCCCCATCTGTTGCTGATGAGAAGGACTTGCTCTTGACACTCCTTGGTGGGGAGTCTTGCGGTCGGTGTCTATCGTATTGGTTAGGCGATCGTTCGCATCGGACGGGAACTGCGAGCTTCGTGCTTGTGGCGAACCTCCTGGCTGTGGCACTACCCCTTTATCAGAAGGCCTTGCAGGGCTGGACGAGGGAGGGGGAAATGGCGCAGTCCTCCCCTTTAGGGGTTCGGGGATACCTAACCACTAGTGAGCCAACGCACAATTGTGTAGGGCAAGGCCTTCCCGTCAGGCACACAGCTGGGAGAGTTTCTCTTTCACCTGGCCCTTGTTCTTTGGAATTGGGGAGATAACCGTGAGGCCTCCTTAAGGCTGGGTGGAAGGACAAACAGTTTTCACTAGGAGCGTTCCCTGGAGACTCCCATCTTCATGGTGGGGTCGGTATCACTAATTGTAGACAGCAGACGATGTATGTTACTCAGCAGGGAGGTAACAGAGATCAGGTTTCCTAGCAAAAGGAACAGAGGGCGCAGATGATTGTGCAGAGGAAAATGATCCGGAGGAAGGACATAGGGGACATGTAGTGAGGTGCGCAATAAATGAGGCCCTAATGGAAAGGTTGGAGGGTGAAGAGGAGCGCACAAAAGAAGAGATTTCGTGAGGAGTTGAGGACTACACAAATGATGGTGCATGCTGCAATGGGAGCACCATTGTAGGGGAAACGAAGGAGAGGAAGAGGTTGTATTGAAGACAACTGAAGCAAACTAGCCTGAAGGAGAGATTGTGAGAGTGCGCATGAAAAGGAGCGCACCAAAGACAAAAGAGATCGGCGAAGATCTCAAGGGGGAGCATACAAAGGAGTGTGTCAGAGGACAAGAGCGTAGATGGAAAGAGGAACTGCACGAAAAAACTGAAGTTGCCCCAAAGGCAACCAAGGAAGAGCGGTCTGAGGAAGAGGTTGCAAAATTGCGCGATGTGAAAGGCGTACAAATGAAAGAACGTGCAGACATAGGATAGTGCGATAGTAGTTTGGTGAAACTACGAGGAGATATGAAGGTTGCCTCAGAGGCAACAAAATAAAGAAAGGAACATTGCGAAGAAGGGGAAAAGATGTGGCGGGCAACTATCACGACCCAACACTTGGAGAAGAAGTAAGAGTGATGTCGATTGCACGGAAGAAATGTGCAAAAGAGAATGGCTCCCGATAGAGAAGGGAGAAGGTAGAGGAGGCCAAGGAGATGGTCTGTAATGGTTCCAAACCTACAAATGCGTGAAGAGATGACCTCGTGGAGGAAAAGAAGGCAATAAACAATTCTGTAGTTGATGGCATAGGAAAGAGGGGGCACGCAAAGGATAACATAGCCGACAATGGCGCAAGGGATAAATGCGCTAGGAGGAAGGGTCTCAACAGGAAAGTGACAAAAGGAGGACAAGGAACGAAATGTGCGAGGACCAAGTGTGCAGTGGAAGCTTGCGAAATTAAGAAGGGCATAAAGGGGAGTGTTAAGGAAGAGAGGCGTGTGACGTGGAGGAGTGCCAAAGAAAGGAGCCACGATAGAAGGGCAACCAAAAGACAAAAGGAGAAGGGAGAAAAGACGTGCGTGTGGGATGAACATGTAGACTTAGGAAGAACCCCAAAGATAAAATACCTAAATGCTTTATGTGGAGGTGGACGGATATGGGCGAGCATGAACTCGCAAAAGAAGGAGATGTGGGCGAGCATAGACTTGCAAAGCAAAAGGCTTAAAAGCAAAGCCTTAAGAGGAGGATGGTTCAAGGCCAACAAAAATTTGCAATGGGGAAGAACAGGCAGAGGATTGCATCAGAGAAGAAGGATCGCGACAAGCAGAAGGTCGTAAAGTATCTAGAGAAAAGATCCATTGAGAGTAGGTGGGGTTACGGTGGGTTGAAGCTCACTAAGGTGTGCAATATAGCACGAAAGGTTCACAAAAGGGTGATAAAGGACTGGAAGAGGCACAAGAAGAAGTGCGGAGGCCGGAAACATGCTTTTTGGATGAAGAATCCAGGACTTTCTGTTCCAATAGTTCAAACGGTGGTCCTACAACTTGCTAAGTCTACTTGGGGTGGAACTCAAGTTTTAAGTTTCTTAGGTGTTTGATGCAGGAGCATCCCAGGTTCAAGAAAATCTTGCACCAGTTTTGGCTAAGTATTGGTGCGCATAAGGATGAAAAACAAAGGAGGAAAGAGAGTAGGCGCAACAGAGTGAAGGAGCGATTGCACTAAATAAGCAGAGACTTTATGCAAAAGATAAGGGAAAGCAAAGTATGCAGTAGCATCGGTGTGTGGTAGAGCACGAAAGTTTGGAAGGAGTGCGGAGTAGAATGAGGCGTTAGAGGACAAATGAAGAGATGACATAGAAGTGAGGAGGATGTGCAAGGGGTGTAAGGATGTTTGAGACGACCCAGAAGGCTAGTATGCGAGAAAAGAGGCACAAGTGTGGCCGAAGACCATGGATGTGCACGATGATTTGTTAAGTAGCTTGGCCAAGAAAAGGAAAGCTAGAAGTGCATGGTAGAGTAGGTGACTGGTGGAAAGTGACAAAAGCGGTTAGAATTGTCTGATCAAGAAGGATGACAGTGACTTAACAGTTAGAGGAGTCTAGTGAATGGGTTGACGTGGCACGACAAGGATGTTTGGATGGCGCAAAAGTAGGCTAGATAGTTTATGAGCTCAAAGAGCAACTTCGAGTTTGAGGGGGAAATGAAATGTGGAGTGTGTAGAAGAAGCCAACTAGGAGAGAGACATGAAGGCGCCACTATAAAAGAGCGTTGAATTCACCATTCAAGTGTCGGCAAAAAAAGTGGAAGAGTCAAGAGTGAAAAGGCCAAAGAAGGGCTGAAAGCTGAGAAACACCAAATAGTCTATAAACCCTCCACGAGTGAGTTTTAAGTTTGTAGTGAGTAGCTGCTTGTAGATGTTGTAAAGGATTTTGAAATGAATAACAAATTTGTAACTTTTATAGTGCAATCCGTTGTATGACTCCGAAGTGGGGGAGTTCCCCTTCGTCAGTACATCATTCTGTAAGCTTAACATGAAGAAATGAAAAGGGGACTCTTCATTAGGGACAATTACAAGTCAAAATACCCAGGGGAGAGGGGCTACTAGTGGTGCACCCTAAGTTCAAGGGTCCATAGCGCCAATTGTATGCCATGTAAGATCACAAATTTTGCACCAACATGTAGCTAGAGTTGTTCTTAGCTTGCATTTTTTTGTTGGAGTGTTTAATTGGAGGGAAAGTCATATTTTGAATTGAGTTAAAGTAACAAATTTCATATATAAACCATGGTCGAGTCCAATGCTCATAGATGAGTGATAATTGGTGTATATTGGGTATTTAATAACTGTAAGTCCTACATGTCATGATGTGGTTGGCTATTCTACACCATTATTTGTCAAAATTAAATAACCACGTACTATGACAACTATTAGGTGATACTATGACAACTATATTTTTTCAACAAAACATACATGCTATGCCTTAGGGCCTAGTGTTTAACCATTGTTTTCTCCCCTTATGGTGTTGGTTTTTAAACTTGTAGGTGCAACTAAAGAGAATAGTACTATAATAGCAACAAGTTCTACATCCTCTGGCCAATCCTGGTTCAAATTTGATCCGAATTCACTGTTATAGATGCATGTCACAATGCTAAAGCAACTTCCAGGTGGCGGGTGTTTTCTTTGGCAATTCCAAGATTGTGATGGCGAATATTCAAAGGTTCATATAGTTGGGTGAAAACCCACTTGTGTGCAATTCCAGGTCACAACCTTAAAACTTACAAGGGGAGGCCCAATGTAGGGGTGCTAACAACAAAAGTTTTGGAGTATATCAAAGAACAAGAAGTTGCGGAAGCAACCTATGCCATAAAAGTTGGTCATTCATGGTAAAAAAAGAACATCTTGCTCAATGGGGCCACCTATTGCCCCATCTTGTTATACTAGCTCTTCAATTGTGGCCCCAATACATCCATTTGTGATGACGCCCTCTATGCAAGGTGAGGATTCACCTCTTTTATGAACGAGGACAAAAGGACCATTGGAAAGATCCTTTCAAAATGATAGCAGGGATATCATGGATGAGCACACCGCGCGATTTGTATGCAAATGATTCGTCTTTTTATGTTGTTAGGTCACCATATTGGCAAGATATGGTGAAAGTGATCAATGAGGCCCCAAAAGGGTACAAAGAGCTTGATTATAAGAAGCTCCGCACCACCCTATTGGCAAAGGAAAAAAACACGTGAAAACCTCATTGTAGCCAATTAGAGATTCGTGGTCCAAAACAAAAGTGTCTGTCATTTCTAATGGATGGAAAGATGCAAGAAATTGGCCTTTGATCAATGTGGTTGCAATATACCCTTAAGGGGCAATGTTATCTAAAGTAGTTGATTGTGAGGGGCATGTGAAGGATGCTCGATTCATTACCATCATCCTCATTGAATCCATTGAGGTAGTGGGATCTTAGAATGTTGTCAAAGTTATATAGTAGACAACACTAAGAATTGCAAAACCGCTAGGATGTTAGTGGAGGTGAGGTATGGGCACACTTTTTGGACACCTTGTGTTGTCTATTCAATGCAGAACAATTGAATGGATTAAGCAAGTGTATATTGAGGGTGAAGAGATCTGGATGTTTGTGATTGACCATCACCAGTCACAAGACATCTTCAGATCCTACTCACATTTGGAGCTGTTAAAGATAAGGGAAACTGTATTTGTTTTAATTATGATGTAAGTTTTTAAAAATATAGTAGTCAAAAGTTTTTAAATTTTGTTTTTCATTTCTTACTAAGTTGCTAAAACTCGATTTGCATCACACATGATTGTTTTGAGATGACTTGTGAAGTGTCACTTAGCAGGATGGTCACTTCCAACCTATGGGTTGTATGGAGGCAGTCAAACATTGAACTAGCCCAAAAAGTGAAGGCATTGATTTTAGATGACGATCACATAAAATACTTGCTGAGTTTCACTGAGCCCATTATGAGTTTGATCCATTTTACTAACATTGATTAGCCATGTCTAGAAGAGATATGTGATAACATCTACTTAATGATTGAGGAGATGAAGACCATCATAAATGCAAAAGAGCAAGATTAACTTTTTTCAAAGAAGTAAAATCATACCTCATTGGGTAGTGGACCAAAATGACCATCCCACTACATATCCTTGTGTTTGCATCGACTCCTACACGAAGATCCTTTCTTTGCCTGGGAGGGTGGCATCATATAGGGATGCTGAAGTTAGTGAGGGGTATATGTTGGTGTTCTCTTGGCTTTTCCTTTATCCTGAAGATTTGGTTATGACCAAATTTGGAAATTTCACAGCCTCCATAGGTCATAGCCTTCATGCTCTTTGGAATATTACAAGGATTCTCGTACGTGGTGCTATCTCCATATCAATCATCCATGTACTTACAACCTCTTGCGATCAAGGGCTTATCATAGGTAAGATTTTTATTTTTTTAATTCTCTATCCTTTTTGTTTTAACTATTTTAAAATTTAAGGTTGAGTGTTTACTTTTGTTAATTTTAATTTTACATTGAATTTGCCTCAATAAGTTACAAGTTCATCTTTTGCTGAGTGCAATTAGAGTACATATAACATCATCCACTCACTGAAGTGCAACAAGTTGGGGGCAAAAAAGACTGAAGAGTTGGTGTATATACATTCTGACTTGCACCTTCTATCCCACAAGCAACCGGAGTATAAGGAAGGGCTGACAAAGCATTGAGATGTTGACCCGGATGCTTTCGTTTCCCACTTGTCATTACATGACATGGAAACTTCTTGGGCACCATGAGACCTTCATGCACAAGGGGGTGCTAGTGGTAATGGGAGTGCTTCGAGTCCATGCGGTTCTAATGAACCACATCATGATGTTGATGATGAAGAGCGATATGATGAATATTGAATACTAGTTTGATCATCGATGGAATAATTAAATTTTATATATCATGACATTGTGACTTGTAGTTTTTGTTTGGCATTTGGTTGGTTTTAACAAATTATGAATAGCTTTTTGTGGTTATTTATCTTATTTTGTTTTTCATATGCATAATATATGGTTAATTCTTATTTATTAGGCTGAAATATATATATATATATATATATATATATAATTTTTAATTTATCTTTTGTACAGCAGTATCCAAAGCTGTATTTCGGGCCAATTTTTTTGCTGTATTCTTGTATCAGATACTTCGTAGCAGTATCCATATCCAAAATGTATGGGCAACTTAGGAAATTGGAACTAGGAGCTTATTGTTTCTCAAGGAAGGGTGAATGATCCAAATGGCAGTTTGGGGCAGTTTTTGGGCATATTATTGATGAACTAGTACGTCACTTTGCTGAGGTCATAACTCCTTGATTGTAGCTCAAAACAGCTCCATTCAAAGTGGGCTAGAAGTCTGGAAAGATTTGAATGTGTACAACATGGTAAAGGGTACAAGACTCTGTTTTGCATAGTTTGACCCCCAAAATCCACTTTGAAGAGGCTCCAAAATTACAAATTACTAAAATGTAGAAAATACTCAATTTTTCAGGAATCTAATATTTTGCTTTCTTTATGAGTTTCGAGTCATAAAAAAAGCTCTCAAATTCTTGGGGTAACACTTGCCATATGACTTTTCTCATTTCAAGTCCAATTGCTTCATATTCTATTTTTAGATTGTTCATTTACTATTATAATAGATATAAAAGAATTATCATCCAAATGTAAAAGTTAGTTTGTTGTAGCTTCATGTCTCTTCTCAAAGATTGCTACATTCTTACTCTTGGCTTCAATAATGCTTCTTTACATTGCGGTATTATCCACTCACTTTGATTATAGCGTATTAAGTTTCAACAATTTAGTGTCCTGTCCACTGGATTTAAAATTAAATCCAAACTAGTTGTGAGATTGGCCATGACTTGAGCATACATGTGTATTGGCTACTCATAGCCACTGAGAGCCATTTCTCCATTATATGTAGCCACCTTCATTGAAGCATAAATACATAGAAATTTAAATATATACATAGTTGTCGAGTGATATATATTTGCAACAAATGGCTACCTCGATCCAATGTGCTTTATGATTGCTAGATAACTTTAATGTTTCTTTTTTTATTTTGAGTCATTTATATATATTTAAACAAGCCAACTGGTGGTTTCAAAGAGAAAGGGCACGAGTTCAAAATTTGGAAGTCCAAAAAACTCTTAGAACAAAGTAACAAAAGCCATAATGCTAGAGAAAATGATAGTAATTACAGTAAACGTGAGAAGGGAACTCTGACATGAAGGAGGAAAACCAGTGAAACACACGAACACAAGTCCCAGAAAGACTTGAAATGGGACAAAGAGATGCTTGAGGAGTCATGAATAAAGCATCAGATGGCTGGTTTTCATCTTTTTAGTTTAGTATTATTCTTGAAAGCTTTCAGTTGTTCCAGTTTGAAGTACGAGGACATCTGTCCCAAATACATCACTTACAACTTAGCCTCAGGTCTAGAATTTGCAACTACAATTTGAAATTGTACGTTTATTTCGATTTCATTATAATGTTCAGAAATTGGGATCTTCTATAGATTTGATTAAGTGTATGCGGGTTTGGAATTTTCCCTTGAGCTCTTGAAAGTTTAGGTCAGAGACCATCCTCACTAAGGCCCTTGCCTACAATTCATTTACCCTTACCCATGAGCATTAAAAAACAAAACTGCACAAATCTCAAAAACTTGGAGAACATATGAAAGGAGACCTACAACAAGGGAGAAATATGAAACCTTCAAACTAAAGGTTCAATTTATAGAAAGTAGAGCAGATAAGATAATTATATTAATGTCCAACGAATGACCATAAAAGTAGGTCAAAGGGACTGCAAAGTACAAATGTGTCCATACAAAGTGGGAAACCAAATGGTTTCCGAAAGAAGCGCAAAGCAAGAAAAGAGGCCAAAGACCAAAAACGAAGTGAAGCGGGAAACGCTAAGGTTTCCAAAGAAGTACAAAACATGAGAAGGGAAGAAGAAGATAAGGAAGAAGACCCAGAAGAAGCAATGGAATGCCTATCTGGGAATGGTGGATGCATCTCTCCTAACATCCGAGGCCAACTAGAAGAAACTTAGAATAGTTTGATAATCCGAAGACAAGGAAAAGGAGGTGAAATGACGAGATCTCCCCCTGTGCTGCTGTCTTGCGAAACTAGTATGCCTCAAGGGCCTAGTCCGCTCTCCGGTACTGGGATTGGTATAATAGTGCCTGGGAGATATCGGGGGGTTAAATATGGACCCCTTGAATCGAATTGATTTGGAGTGTGATGCTGGGCTGGTATCGATCTGGCGCTTAGTGCCTCTTTCTGAGGGTAAAGTTGAAAAGAAGGAAGTGATCCTCTGGGGAGAGTTAGTGTCAGAATAGTGTGATCTCGAAGCCTAAGAGCCTCCTACATGTATAAAGCCAGGCACTTCTGATCAACATATCTGAAAAATTTAGTAAGTGCACGGGTCCCTCTGAAAAGACAATGAAACCTCTCCCTAATCTTTTAATAGATGGGACAAAGATTTCAAATTTGCCTGCTGGCTGTGAATGAGCAGTTTCCCATTCTGCAACTAAGGACAGGTACCACCATTAATGTTTGAAGAGGAGAGTCTTCAAAGGATGGTGCAGAGAGACCAATCTCAGGATTCAACAATAGATCATTAGGGAATGAAGAGGACAAACCTATACCTGGAATACATTGAAAATAATTTAAGTATTTCACATGGAAGATGTCTTGGTAGCTGTCATGCTACCACATTAGATAGGTTAGAATTCAAAAATCACCTTTTCATCATTTCTAAGCCGGTAGCTTTCTTGGCCTTATAATCCACCATCTCATTGTACCCAAGAGTACATAAAAGAATTCAAAATTTTGAAAAAAACCTTTCAGTCTTCTCATGCTGCTCAAAATTAAATTGGATTTGGCATGTTGTGGTTTGCAAATCCCTTTAGAGAAAGTGACTAGGTGCGAGTGCCATTTGACAAAATTTTGCTTCCTCATCCCCTTGCCCAAAGTGTTCTCTTCCAGTACATCATGTAGTAACACGCAAACTTACTTTCATTGTGAAGTGCTCCTCATGTGCCCATGATCCAACATTGGATCTAGAAAATGCCGAATTCTCACTTGTAGCACTCGTAGAAGGCGGATCTTGTAGAAACACATAAGATCAGATGGCTTCCAAGGCTTTTTATCATGTATGGACTTTATCATATGTATAATTTGATGACATATTTGGGCTCCTTTTGAAAAAATACACACTTTCACATAAAATGGCACTCAATTTAGAGTTCGTATGCAAAAGTGATGGCCTCAGGAAGTTAAAAGAATTTTCTTGGTTACAAAACCGCCCATGGAAGTAGAGTGGTGGTTATGCAAGTGTCAGTGGCGGTTGTGTAACCGCCTTGACAGTTACGTAGTTGTCGATGGTGGTTTCGTACCCCGCCCTGGTGGTTATGCAAGTGTCAATGGCAGTTGCGTAACTGCCTCCTGCAAAGAATGGCGATTTCATTACGTGTCCTAGAAACATGTAGATTTGAAACAGCTGCAAACGTTTCAACTTCCACAATCTATTTTTGGACTTCTTGGCAGTTTTCTGATGCAGAGGGAATAAGTACATGTCTGATGGATGTTAGGAAGGAAGCAAAAATCATGGAGAAGTTAAGGAATTGGATTTCCATTGCAAATTTTTATCAAGCTGAAGTCTTTGTCCATGACACAATTACGAGTTTCCTAGTTGTGATTGATTGGTATTCATTATTGATGTTAGAGAAATGTCTAGAAGTGCTAAACAATTTATGTGCAAGCTTTGAACAAAGAGAGAGTGAAGCTCTATTGATAAAGGCCATTAATGGCAATAACTTGTACAATTTTGTGAATTACGTGGTGAAAGGGGGGTGCAGCTGCTTTACCCACTAAAGTTTTTTCCCAACTTGGGTTTCTCCAGGATAAATCTTGTTTTCACATGTTTGGTGCTTTCTTCCTTCTCATGTGTATGTTTTAATTATGCTGCAAATTTATTTCAGTACTTCATGGCTCTTTTTTGCATGCAACTGAAGCTATTTTGCAGTCACCTTATAGCTAGGATTCATAGGGTTCGTGTGGGTGAAGTCTAGTGTGGAATATCCACTTGGCTTACGGATCAGCCCATTACACTTGGGTTTCCCTTAGAAGCCTCTTCAAACATAAGAAAGAATTTGAATCTTTGTTTTCTTGCTTATAAAGAATTAACAATTGTTGTTGGAAGGAGCTTAAAACATGAAAATAAATGAGGTTCTAATTCCTTTTGGTGTTGAAAGAAAATTTCATTCAAAATTAACAACGCTTTGTTTGGAACTAGCTTATATTTTTTTAAAAGACACTACGCTTACATTAAACACAATACAAGGGGACCTATATAGCACATAAACATCTCTAAGAAATGTTGGGACTAGAGAAGAGGATGCTAACACATCAAAAAGGGGACTTGCACTCCAAAGTTTGCTTCTGGATCGACAAAGCTTTTAGTGCAAGTTGTGCTAGAAAACCTTCCTTGTAGATCACAATTATTATCCATGAGGGATAACCACACCCAACAATTTTCTCCCTTTTTTTGGACATGTTTTTTTGTGTGTAGATATTAGAAATTATAGTCTTAGTTATCGGTACAGGCTCCGGAATAGGTCCAGGTAAGTGTATGAGGGTTTGATTTTCTTTGGACCTTGTGTATTGTACAAAAAATAAATAAAAATATTAAAATTAGAAAATATATAGGAAAATAAACAAAATTAACAATAATATCAATGATATATTATTATATGTAAAATAAAATAAAATAACTAAACCATAATAATAATAGATAATTCAAAATATTAAATGAGTCATGACATATGATATATCTCATAGGTTTATATTATTTATTTAAAATAGGAAAATAGTTAGTGGTCATTGTCAAACTTGAACTACGCGAACAAATCATCATATTGCTCTTCATCAGGAGCATCTAAATCAGCAATTGATTCATTAGAATCAGATGCAGTAAGAGTAGCACTGCAATTTAGTTAGTTTTGTGTTTTATAAAAGTTTTTTATCGTTGGTTCGTGGTTTTTATTATTATTGTCAGATGAGTTTCCGGATCATCATTTTTTTACTATGACTTTTATACGAGGACCGACATAATTGTTTTTATGTTTTTTATGATGACGGTCGGGTACCTGGGATGGTAGAAGAACCCCATGGGCTAGTACCAAAACCATACGAGCACAGGCATGGGGGCTTCTTTGGCAGTCCCTAGTAATATAGATTATATTGGAACTTATTACTCAACTAATTGGATATGCCACTTTAATTGGAAAGAAACCTATTATTTATAAAACTCTTACATTAGGTTTTAAACTTGTGGACTTTGACCCATGTGTTTTTGAGTCATATCAAGATGACCCCCATTAAAATTCATTATATTAACGGCATTTTTCTTCATGTATGTTTGTAATAATCATAGAGCATGGGGATCCACTTAGCACACAAGCACCTTAAAGTATTTAGTAGCAGGGGGAGGATTGGTGATTGGAATCCACCACTTTGGGTTTTTCACTCTCTAGTGACTTTCTCCATTGGAAATGCTTTTGTAGCATGTAAAGCCTTACAAGTCACCCTTGTCTCACGATTCTTACCAGCATGAGATTAACTCAATTACAACCCACTCCTATATTTGTGTTAAGTAATTGAAGGCTTGTGAATGTAACACCCATGGAAGCCTTCAATTACTTACTGCAAATATATGATTGCGGTATAATTGTATTAATCTGACATCGGTAAGAATTGTGAGACAAAGGTGATTTATAAGGCATTACATGCTCCAAAAGATTTTGCAATGGGGAAAGAGGCTAGAGGGTGAGAAGCCCAAAGTGGTGGATTAAATTTACCATTCCTCTTCACTATTAACAAATTCTTTGAGGTGTTTGTGTAATAAGTGGGCCTCCTTACCTTGTGATTATTACCAACATAGATAAGTGGTGTCCCCAGATTTCACCCTGAAATCTAAGATTACCCCATGTTAAAAAATTTCGCACTTTTAAAATAATGGGTCGTTTTGTGTTTTTATTGCTAGAAAGTTCCTGTAATGTGTCAAGATATTCCCAAGGAGACATATAAGCCATTTTCGACAAATAACCAGATGCCCAAAATTGTTTTCTTCTGTCGCTGGGGTTTACCTGCGGGAAATCCGTATTTAATTATTTTGAGCCCCGTTTGAGGCAATTTGTGCTCCGGTTTAACCCTGTTGTGATCGTACATGTCAATATTCCCATATACCAGTAGGGTTTTAACTAGGAAGGAATCTTGGGCTTTATTTGTGACTTTTGGCAACGTTTTGTGTTTTCGGTGTTTTCCCGTTTCATTTTCTGTGAAATTTCTCTGGATCAATTCCTTTGCCGGTTTGGCCTGATTCTTGGCCTGGAGTATCTGGAGATCACCTATTTACGTTGTGCCAGAAGGAATTCGCCATCGGAGCTCTGGTTCTCTCAGAAAAGACGAAGTCGTGTTCAAAAAAGCTTCTTCTGGGCAGGCCGCATTTTTGGAAAAAGAGGGTTTGAAGTGGATTATGGGATTTTTGGAAGCAGTAGGCAAGTGGAAATTTTGTACCTGTCTAGCAGGGTACTTTTTCTCATGGAAGCAACGCCACTTAAGTCACAATGGAAAAATCAGAGGCAGCAGACAGGTAAGAATTTCTTACCTGCCTTGCAGGGTGAAAATTCCCATTGTGAAATAAAAGAAAAATCACTTAAGGCATTAATGGCATTTTATTACCTGCCTTGCAGGGTAAATAATCCCATTATGAAAGTCAAACAACTTAAGTGGATTATGGGATTTTTGGAGCTGCGGTGCAGGGTGAATAATCCCATTGTTAATTGGCTTTTAAAAATAGAATTCACCCTTGCCAAAAAGTGTGACCCACCTTGGGTGAATAATAATGCATTTAATAATATTTATTCACCCAATTTTGGTGCCCAAGCATGAGGAAAAGTTAACAAGGGAAAAGTGGATAAAGGAAATTAGAATTATAAATTCTAAAATTAAATAAATATTATTTATTTAATGCAGCCCCTTCATGACAAAAAAGTGTGCCCCATTTTGGAGAAGAATAATACTTTCTAAAGTATTAATTGATATAATTAATTTCTATTTTCAGTGGATGAGGTCAAAGCATATTGTGTAGCTTAAGTGAACTGGAAGTAGAGGGCTAAAATTAAATAAATTTAATTTATTTAATGGCAGCCATGAGCATGCACAAAATAGGCGCTCCATTTGAAGAGAAAAACTTATTAATTAATTAATTAATTGCCAGGAATAGGAGGGGCAATAATGAATTATAGAATGATGAGAATTATATAAGCATGGGCTGCCATAAGGATGAATTAATTAATTCAATAGCAAAGAAGTGCAGCTCGGACAGTTTTGGTGCCTAAGGAAGGAGGATTTTTGCATTGAAGTTTATTTTCCACTGTTGGGAAGCTTCAAAATTTGGTGCCTAGGTTTGAAGGAGCTTGATTTGTGTCTGAATAATTGTCTGCATAGTGGTACAGGTGCTCAGGTGAAGTTGGTAAAATTCATGCTTGCTTTGCATGCAAATAAAACATTAAATTTTGGGGCAGCAGGCTTGATATATGCAGATTTTTATAATTAAAATCCAGTGTTCATGTTCCGGTTGCCATCTTTGTCTGAATTAATTGCAGGAATTCATTACAGGTGCTTTTATAAGAAAAAGAGAGCTTAAATCAATGTCCAATACATTGAATATATCTTCCGAATCTGAAGAAATATCCAGATCTGCACCGGTTGTGAAGAATTCCGGCTGAATAAAGAGAAAAAGAATTGCTCAGACAAAGACAGATTCAACCATGATAAAGCGAGATGAAAAAGAAAGCACAACAGAGTCATGTATCACTTCTAAGTTTGCTGACACCGGAGACACAGATCCAGATTGAGATCTCGTAATTGCCAAAGCTTCTAACACAAATTCATTCTCTTATTTCTGACGTAGCCTGTGTAGAAGTCAACGCATGGAGAATTCCTTCCAGGATCTTGTGCATGTGCTTCCAATCTTCCAGTTGAAGCCTTCATAGAATTTGCATTTGCCCGGAGTGCTTTCCAGAATTTTTAATTGCTCATATGCAATTAAAAATAAAAATGATGAGTTATTTACGGCAAACATTGCATGGAGAAGAACTGTAAAAGCTTCAAGGATAAAAGGGAAGACAAGGCAAAGACAACACTCGTAAGCAAATCCTAGTCACTCGCTTCCAGATCCAGCCGCTTCCAGATTCAAGTGCTTCCAGATCTAGCTTCTTCCAGATCTAGTTTGGTGAGAATCAAAGGCAAAAAAATTAGCTGCATGCAGAATATGAAAAAGGACAAGACTGCAACTTTCCTCTTTCTTCCTCTTTCTCTTATTTTCTGCGACAAAGTAATTGAACAATCAATTAAATTATACAACTTAAGTGATTGGTTTAAAAACTATTACTTGAAGAAGTCAACTACTTGGAGATAAGTGGTAGACGTGCAAAATAGAAGGTTCTATTTTCAGTTGCAAATCATGCATGTCATGCAAAGAGGAATTCCAGGAGGGAGATTGCCAGCTGTTTCCTTTTCGACTTCCACATGTGCCAGTTCACTAAAAGCTTCCAACTTGTAGTTGCCCCTCTACATTCTATAAGTAGAGGAAGAACCTTCGGGTTATGGATCAAAATTTGTAAGCAACATTCTTGTGTTCTAGACTTTGTGCTGAAACCCCTGATAGCCACTTGAAGCAAAGGAATATAAAGGAGCAGATTTCTGGAGAACTTTGTGTCACGGTGCATTGTGTTTCTAGCTTTTAATCTCAGATCTACTTATAAACTTCGTGTTATTTTAGATCTAGATCTGAAGTTGCCTTTGCTTATAGTTCTGTGTGTTGATATCTATTGGTTTCTTCTATGTGCATGCAATTAACTTTGTTATCTATTGATTGGGTTGCACATCTTCCCTATTTCTTCCCTGTGTGTTATTTTTTCCTTCTTCTATAAATATTTCCTTTCTTAAATAGCTGCTTACTTGTTGCAGAGCTATATAACTATGGTTCATGAGCTGCATAGTTAAAGTAAAACCCCCATATAGATACTAGCATATTTTATTGACAAATTTGACACGGGAGCCTCAACGGTAAATGAGGGAGATTTATCTCATGACTGCCTAGGTTTTTAGCTATGTAGAAAATCTAGCCAACAATAAGGTAAAATGTCATTGGTGTAATAGCTACCCATGAAGGTCATCTTGAGATGACTTAAACACACGATTCAAATCCCACAAAAATTAAATATTCAAGAAGGTCATCTTGAGATGACTTCAACACCTGGTTTAAATCCCACAAAAATTAAAACTCTTAACTAAAAATGCCTATGGAAGCCTTTAATTACTTGAAACAAATACATGATTGAGTTAATCACACTTTAGTAAGAATTGTGAGAATGGTCACCTATATGGAATTACATTCTCTAGAAGCTTTTCCAATGGGGTTAGAGGCTATCGGATGAGAAGAGGTCGAGGTGGTGGGTTACATTCATGCATAGTTTTAAAATTTGGACCCAACAATAATTTGGCAGCCCAAAATTCTGGATTCTACTTGGGACTTGGTAACAACTTGAAAAATTAGATTTTTTTCTTAAAGTCATAAAATAAACTTAAATAACATGTAAAATACTGTTAAACGCATAAGAAATGAATGTAGAGAATGCATAGATATATTTTCTATCAGTTTTAGGCAAAAAAAGAGTACAATGCACATCAACGCATCATAATATTATAAATTATTATTGGTCATGATTGTAGAAAATTACAAATCCTTAAAATATTTTACAAATTTCTTTTCTCACTCCAACTCCTCAAAGTCATCGACTATGCCTTGAAAGTGAAAGGTAAACATTCCTTCTTATAAAAAAAATCATTCTCAACCATGTCACCATCTTGACCAACCCCTCTCAATGCTTTTGCCATCCCTTTCTCTTGCGTTTGCGCCTCTGTTGCTGTTGCTCCTTTCCTTGCTTCCCTCTTAAAATATGTGATATCCTCCTAGGAAAACATGGGTTCCACATCCTCAGCAATCCAATATGAGTATGGATCAATGTCATCCAAGTCAATCACATCACAACTCTCCTTTCCCTTCAACAATTTGACGCAAAACGAAGATTGTATTGCACAAATGCAAGGTCATTGAGGTGTTGTGTTGTCAACTTGTCATGTTTCTTCATGTCAATGGCCTCAAATATGCTCCAATTGCCTTCACCTCTAAAAGAGCTATAGGGCTGACACAAAATACGAACGACCAGCCTATGAATATTTGGTGTTTTTGCAACATAATCCTCCCACTAAATTTGCAAATAGGACATCCAAACTTTGTAAGCAAACCAGAGTTGAATTTATTAAAGAAGTCTAGTATCTATGAGATTGCAGTCAAAAGACTCAAATTTTCTTAACTAGTTGCTAGATCATTCTCCTTCGAATGTATAAAGCTGAAGAAAAAAGGCTCCTTTGTGCACTTTTGTAAATCTGCAACTTATAAAAAATTATCTGTAAGGGTTTTGTTGGGCATCATCCTCTCTATCCATGTGTTGAGGCCATTGATAACTTGCTCATTGGCCTTAAAAGAATCAGATAACTTGCTCTAATGTGATTGTAAAAGTTGTAGATTGTTGCATGTATGTGTTGGTGGAGCTGTTTGTTCCATCTCTGATCAATCATGTGCCAAATTGATTCATGTTTTTTTTTATAATATTTTTTCAATAATAATGCACTACAGCGTCCTTCACCTTGCCTATGGCTTCATATTGATAACCCTTTTGGTGTTGTTTTGCCACTCCAAGCGTAGAAGCCTTACCAAAGGTTTCGTCACCTAAAACAAAATAGTACGGAATTTTAAAATTAAGAGAAATTTGAACCAAAAATTAATAAGAAGTAAATGGTAATAAAAAATATAACTTATATGAATAAAATTTAATAATTTTTACAAACGTACAAAGTAATGGATTTTAATACTTTGTGAGTTCGTAATCATTAACTTTAAAGTTACCTTAAGGATTTCATCTTTGCTTTTCACAAACACAACATTAAAAATAGTCTTCACGACTCTTTTTCGTTCTTCCTTTCTAGAATATGGAGACTCTAACTATTGGGTGCTCACAAACATTTGCTTAAGATTCGTTAGTGAGCCTGCAATTCAGTGAAGTTTTTGGTGAATCTTGTGATTCTCGATAGCAAATGCTCCTATCCGTTGGTATGCTCTCTTATCGAGATGAGCACCCAAAGGTGATTATAGATGTCTTTGGTAACAGTTTTGGCTTCTTCATCAACAAATTTCACCCATTTGATTTTTCCAGTGTCCTCAAGTAGGAGATCAATGCAATGGGCTGTGCAAGGTCTCCAAAAAAGGGTAGGGTCCTACATAAGTCTTCTTGCTGCTACGTATGTGTTGTATTGTTAGCCAAAACTTTGGACAACGTTTTCTATGCCCACTTCTAGGACCTCCACCTTCAACATATCACACGATCTCTTTATTTTTCACTTCGTGGGAGGCATTGGTGAACTTCAAAAACACCAACTACCAACTTGAACCCATTAGAAAGTTTATCATAGTGTGATTGCTTCCTTCCGTCCACCCATTAGACAAAGTACTGCAACCTTTTTTGTGCCAAAGTCTTTTCAGTATATTCTAGTCTCACCTCTGTAATTTTATTGGCTTTTTCCAACAAGGGACCACTTAAATCATGAGCACTAGGTGCCTTGAATCCTTTTCCGAAAATAGTCAATGCAGTTACCAATGTCTTCAAGTATGGGCTGCTAACCACATTGCATGGTAATGATTTTATAATACCAAAAATTTGCAGCACCTATTTTTGCTTCATAGTGTTTCTCCTGGTTCGAAGAAATACCTTTGAGCGAAAGTTATGCACTAGGAATATTGCCAAGAACAAAGAAACCTTGCAAAGTTGAAGGCATTTGGATTGAATTGTCTTGAGTGGATGAGCTTTGAATTCATGGGCCAAGATAAGGGCCTATTAATTTATCTAAATCAGGGTGAATTCATCACGAATGCAACTGCTGCAGCTGTCCTCTTTTCTATTATTTTCTTCGCAAAGGAAGAAAGGATAGCATTTGTATCTTTTCTAATTCCAGGCTCCACTTTGAGGCACAATTGCAGATAAACTTTCAAATCCTGCAGCAGATTTATAATAGAAGATAAACTCCAAAAGCCTAAAACAAAAAACAAAAAAACTGAGCTTTTACCTCTCAAAGCAAACTCCACCTATCAAAAGCCCCTTCAAATCTTATTAAAATTACTTCATGGCAACTAAAAAATGATCAAATGTAATTTAGCATGAAAGAGCAGAGCACTGCACAACCGAAAAGTAAATGAAAAGTGAAAAAGATGCTTTTTTGAGCGGCTGTTATTAGATAGCAATTGGTAAGTTTCCTGCACAGATTCACAAGTACTCACGAGTCCGTGTAAGAAACTCAGCAAGCAAGTTACTTGCCCTGAACAATGACTTGCAAGTTTGGCGAGTTTTCAGTGGTTTTTCATGGGTTTTGTAGCTATGTATTCACCATTTCTCCCCCTTACTAACAAGCACTTTAAGTTGCTTGTGTGTCAAGTGAGTCCCCTTGCCCTGTGATTATTACCAACAACCATGAGGAAAAATGTCATTAGTGTAATGACTACTCATGGAGGTCATCTTGAGATGACTTAAAACACATGAATCAAATTCAACAAAAAATATAACTCTAACTAAAATTGGTTGTGGAAGGCTTTAATTACTTAACACACACATTATTGGGTTGTAATTGGATTAATCCCATGTTGGTAAGAATTGTGAGAAAATGTGAGTTTAAGGCATTTCATGCTCCAAAAGCTTTGTAAATGGAAAATGAGGCTAGAGGGTGAGAAGCCCAAAGTGGTGGATTACATTTGCATTTCCTCTTTCTACTAACAAATGTTTTAAGATGCTTGTGTGTTAAGTGGGTCGCCTTGCTTTGTGAAATAAATATTACCAACATACCTGATAAAAAATGTCATAAGTGTAATGACTACTCATTGAGGTCATCTTGAGTTGACTTAAACACACAGGTCAAATCCTAGAAAATAAAAATTTAACAAAAAATGCATGTTGAGGCCTTCAATTACATTGGGCATAGTCGCAAGGAAATGAGACCCACAAAGTACACAAGCACCTCTGAGCAATGTTAAATAGTACATGTTTAATTCTGAGATTAGTTTCTTCCAATTGTGAAGATGAGTATGATTCTTCTGGATCAAATTATGTAACAATGTTTGTGTCCAATGTTTCGGATCTCACTACTAGATTCCTTTAGGGAAATGAAGAAATAAGGACACGTTAGTTTCAAATTATCCAGTGCTGCTTTCACATTGGAAACACGTAAACCAGCTTGGAAAAATCCAAATTAAACTTTTTTTAGTTGAATCCAGCTGATTTGAGGTCACAGTAAATGCTGTAATGCGCCCAAGTAGTGGAAAAACCACCGAGAGGACAAATATAATGATTTGAGGTGCCTGAACCTCTATCTGTACATCTATTTGAGAGGGAAAATATTACTACAGATTCCATTTGACCCGAATCATCATGGCCTTTGTGGCTTGCTTCACAAGCTAGCTGCTGAGGAGAGCTTCTCCTGCAAGCTAAGCGGGATCCATTCTCATAAACTGGAACACTCTGGCCCTTTCATTACTTTGACTTGGCTTTTCTCTTAATTTCAAATTAACCTTCCTATGTTTCCTGTAACATTTTTTCTTCCTTTGCATGTAAATTGGCAGCTGTTGTCTTCAAGCCTGAAATGAACTGTTTTCCTTTTTTTGCATGAAAAGAGTTTGCTGCCTATCACAATTCCAAAGTAGTTTATCTAGATGTGGAGAGCCGTAGATTGTACAGTGTAGCCATCCTATGCAAACTCCCCGGTGTGAAATAAGGATTTTATAAACGTATAAATGATTGTTGGTAGTTTCTTGATGGTCGTTGAGAGCTAGGAGTTACTTGTAAATACTCATTCTACTTACATTGACATGGAGACAATAAACCTAGTTGGCTCTCTTTGGATTAGTACCTTTTCCCGTTATTTGTCATGGGTTCTTTGTATCGTGACTATCATTGACGCATGAAGCACTGCATATGAATGCACAATTGTTCTAGGTATGGCGTTTAAAGAAATTATTTCTATGCAAATAAAATATCTTCTGTAAACTCCCTCTTCATTTAATGTTTGGTTATAAAAGCGACAAATTATTTTATATGCGACAGTGATATATATAACAAGCTCTTTTCCCTTGTGCTTGGAGAGATTCCTTGTAATCATATCATTTACATATTTTTTACAAGTGCTTGCTTAAATCTTAAGCTTTAAACTATCATTATCTAGCCTTTTAACATGTTAATACTTGGAGCATGTTACATTATGGCAGCCGTACCACTAGTAGTGATTTGTACTGCTTGACAGTTTAGTGCAGCGTATTGTACAGTGTACATTTTTAAAATTTCATTCTCTTCTACTTCTGGCAGCTAAAATCTTGCCTGTGGTAAGAAAACAACATTTATTGCTGTGCACTCTTCTCATATGCAATGCCCTTGCCATGGAAGTATGTAACTCTTTCTTGTACCTTTGGTGTTTTAGCATGTCACTGAGCAACATGCAATTACAGTCAAGTGTTACAGAACCTATGAAAACTTATTTCAATAAAGTAAATATTACTTCTTATTTTATCGCACTTACCTTATGCTTCCAGGCACTTCCTATATTTTTAAATTCACTCAGGTCAGATTGGGGTTCTATTCTCGTATCTGTGAGTCTTATACTTCTGTTCGGAGAAGTAAGTTAAGGCTTTGCTGCTTCTGCTTTTGTTTATACTGTCAACCCTAAACTATCTTTGTTATGTTTAACTTCATGCATTGCTGTTTTATTTCTTTTCTTTGTGATGTCGTTAGAATGGGATGGTCAAGTTTTACTGTCAATCAATAATCTACTGTCTTTTGGGGAAATCAGATTGTCCCACAATCTATTTGTACACATTATGGTTTAGCAGTTGGGGCAACAATGGCCCCCATGGTTTGTGGACTTGTTTGGATTTTCTTTCCAATTGCCTTTCCAATAAGCAAGGTATGATTTCTTTGTCATCTATCTATCTTATAGGCAAAGCTTCAATTCTGTGTTATTTTTTTATTTCTTATTGGCTTATCTTTAATCAACACACTAGACTGCATGTAATAGGCCAGTGATTTCAACTCTCGTTGAGTCACACTATCACACCATAGTATTATAGGTGCTTGACATTTGTAATTGTGATCCTTGGCTCTTATAAAATCCAATTTCCCAAGTTTATTATGGTTTCCACCTACATAAATACTCGTGTTTATTTACAGTCAGATATGAATATAAAGATAGATACTAGAATAAAATAGATAACTGGAAACTTATAGAAAATTTTTCTGTCCAAGCTAATGGACCTATATATTGATTCTGGATTATTTATTGGGGGATAGTCATGTTGTTCTTTTTCGCAGAGCTGAGTTGCAGGCTCGTGTGATGATGCATGGGAATGAGGTAGGCAATGTTTAGAGGTCATTGATCAGTATACTTGTGATCCCATCTTGTAGACTTACTCAGGTTGATGCTAATTTGGAGTTCTATAATTTTTATGCAAACGAAGGGAATAAAATGCAATTTAACCAAGTGATCTACTCATGCAATTTGTGGTTGATATCAGTAGTTTCTGGTGCAACAGATTGCATCTGTTCCTAAAGTCTGATCAAGTAGATGAGATTATGGTTTCATGACTTGGGCAAAAAATCAAGTTTCAAGGCTATATATTGCAATATTTGACTCAAAACAGAAAGGAGCCTAGAAACAACTATATTGTAATTTAAGGCTGTAAATGAAACAAATTTAATAAATAGTTGCAGGCTTGCAGCTGTTGCTGTAAGCTATGAATCAGTGGCTTATATGTATGTGCCGTTTAAAAATCAGTTCAGGAATTGAATTTGCCAGATACAGTTACACCTTTCCACCTTTTCTTCATAGTTATTTCATACACCATTCGGTAGGTCTACTATAAAGTTTGTGAGAATTGTTTTGCATTACTTGTATTGATTTGTTTTTGGGTGGTTTGAAAATTGTTTGCCATTATAAAACAATAATATTTTGGTTGGGAAGACAATAAATTTTATCTCCTGTTGTTCACATTCCAGGCTGGAAAAGGTGGAGAATTATTGCGTCATGAAACTTCAATTATTTCTGGAGCATTGAAGTTGGCTGAAAAAACAGCAGTGATTGCAATGACTCCAATTTCAAAAACATTCTCTCTTGATATTGATGAAACTCTTGATAGGTATGGCATTCCTTCCAAATATTTTTTATGGATTTATTTATAAGGATTTTTACCACGGACATTTATTTTCTTTCTCATTTGGACTGTTTTTCTGTTTAGATATTCTCTGATTCAGGAAAAAGATTACTATGATACTAGAGAAAGGACACAGCAGAGTGCCTGTGTTTCTTGGACAACCAACAAATATCATTGGACTAATTTTAGTAAGCATGCCCTATCTGCTATCCATTGTGTTTGATTAAATTTTTTTTTTTATCTTGGAACACTAGAATTAGCAGACATGGAATCTTTTTCAGTTGTTCCCTTGTCTTCAGTCTGAAGTGAAAAAGAAAAAGAAAGTAGCTTTATCGTAAATTTGATTTATATGTTCTAAAATCCTCATTATATTCAACACAAACTTTTTGTTCATTAGAAGACTCGCAAAATTTAGATCAATGCTTGTTTGATGAAAAATAGAGGTATACCATTTTTTTTTGTATGGATTGTATTCCTTTATCTCTTTGATGTAGTTGACAGAAAACAATATTTCAATTCAAACAAATCTTCCCTCTTATAAGTGGCTTTCGTTACAAGTCACTTCTCTAGACCTGGTAAAATATGCAGGGAAGAATTATTTTGTTAGCATGCAATAGAAACCTGCTGTCAACTCCATTGATCCAATGATTAAGCACTAAGTTGCTTATGGTCTTAGTGCTCTTCTCAAATTTCTTGAGCTCCTCGGTGTAATGCCCCCTTCTCGAGATTAATTTTGGAGAAGACCCTTAGCCTATCCAATATTTTCCTGTGGGCTAAGGGGGTGGAAAAAAGGGAAATAAATTAATAATTTAAACTAAGTGCAAAGGTAACTTTAATTATAAGCACTTATGTTTTATTACTAATTAAACAAATGACTTTATAAGATAAAATTAAAATAAAAGCACTACTTTATTGAAATAAAATAAAGTATTATTTTATTTTAAATAAATTAAAACGCCAAAGTGGTGCGTCCCATTTGGGGACTTTGTAGTGAGATATGAGCCATGAAAAAAACATAAAACGAGGTTGCTTGGGGTCATTTGGGATATCTTTTTGGCCGTTATCATAATTTTTATGAAGGTTTTGAGCTGCTGCTTGGACTCTTGCATTAGAGGATGGAAAACCTCGTGTATTCAACTATTGAAGACGGAAACCCTCCAATCTGCCAGGGCATCTCCATTCAGGGGTTACAATCGAGCTTCACATCAGTTTGACGGAGCCATTTTAGCTAGGGCAAGGTTGGGATTCAAATCTACATCAACATTAACTTTTAGAATGACAGAATAATCAGGGCATCATTCAAAAATTCACATCTTCATCAAAATCAGTCAAGGAAATATCAGATTTTCAGCTGTCACAGTGTCGCTACAGTAAATTAGGGAAGATTGAAGTCATTTTCAGCTTGTTACAGTGTTGCTACAGTAAACTATGGAAGATTTCAACTTGCTACAGTAAACTATGGAAGATTTCAGCTTGCTACAATGTTGCTACAATAAACTATGGAAGATTTCAGCTTGGAGAGGATTAAATTCCAGTTTCAGTGCTGCTGAAGCTTGCTATCAAATCTGGCAAAAATCTCATCAACACTGTCAGGTGTATTTTCTGATTTTCAGTGTTGAAAAATAAATAAAAAAAATCTGATTTCAGTGTTTATGTGATTGTATTTGATTCCAACATTTTTTATATGATATATTTGAGGGTTTTCAGTGATTTCCAGTCTTTGGTGCTTTACTATTGAAGAGTTGCTGTAATAAATGTAAAAAAAATCAGCTTGCTGTCTTTTTGCATAAGTGTTTGTGGGAAAACCCAAATTTCTTTAATTTATTGCCCTAAGGGGCCATTTCAATTTGCCACGCAACACCTCGCCCCACTTGCACATCCTTGTAGTTTGCCTGCGCACATGTGCGCTGCCTTGTGGCATACCACACGACACTCTACCGCCTCGTAGAACTCTCGAACTCCGTAGCCCTGTGACAGCTCTGCATTGCTCCGTGGCATGACAAGTGAGACTTTCTAGGCTCATGCCATGGCATAGTACATGTCAGCATACCACGATGCCAGAAGTCCAACCTACACACTTGTAAGAAGAAGAACCGTCAATCATGCAAAAGACATTGTTTTGTAACCGTCCTCTTCTATAACTGTCATTTGTTATCACTGTCTTGTGTGTGTGTGTGTGTGTGTGTGTGTGTATGCAAGTCGTTTGACCCTAAAGGGCAATGACCATAGACCATATAGTATGCGCTAGTGTGTCCTGTGAATCGAGAGGCAAATAAGTAGGAAGTGTCTTGCCTCTTTTGATCACGAGGATCTTCAGAATGTAGCCTCGTTGAACATTGTACACCATGATACTTTACACTATTCTTTCTCATTGAATAGAAATTGCACTATTATGCAAATACTTCCACATTCAAATGTGTTTTGGTTTGCTTTTGTAATAGTTCTCTGTTGCATGTTTTATAACTTGTAGTTTTTTAGCCAAGTTATAGGATTGTCCCCCACACCAACATTGTGGGCCCCCTCATGCGGATAATTGGTATCAAAGCAATTGCTTTCATATGCATGCAAAAATGCGTGCACAACAACAAAATTGACACTTAAATCTGTTTCAGTGTATCCAAAAGAATGTCAGAATAAGATGGCTAACACCCAAAAGCGATTCTTTGAGGCATTCCCAGATGTCCAAAAACTCATTCAGGACACCCTTAAGAAGTGGATCAAACTTCGGTCATTTCTACAAACTCATGATGTAACTTGATCCAACAACGTTTCATTCCTTTGCATAACCTATGCATCAACAGATCCAACATCAAAGCGCTTTCAAGTTCCAAGTCAATCTCGACATTCGAATGTTCGAAGGAAAAATCGATGCCCCAACACTAGATAGTTGAATTTGACACCTTGAGGCTTGCTTCTCGGTCAATCACTTCAGCGACTTGGAGAAGATCACCTTCCCAATGTTGAAGATGTCAATTTCAGTTTCCCACCAGTGGAAAACCTATAGTGTGCAGTGTGAGAAACACTTTCAGCCTTTTGAGACTTGGAGTTCATTTTTTAATGCTATGCAAAAATAGTATTACTTGCCTAAACACTATGAGAACGAGTATACAAAGTTCTAGCATTTGCTTTTGCATAAGGATTAGTCAGTTGAAAACTATACCAATGAATTCCATGCCTACACTGCAATTCTGCGCTAAGACTTGCTGAAGCAATGTAAGTTGATGAAGCACATCAGTGAACTCTCACCTTATATTCACATGAAGATGGAGTTCTTGACTCTTGACACATTGGGAAAGCATACCGTGACACTGCCAAGATCGAAGCCAAGGAAAGGATGAAGCAAAAGTTTTCTTCATCCAGTCCCGCACTCAAGAGCCAACCCATGCAAAGTACACCATCTCACCTTCCTACGGTAAAACAAAACATGCTGCAAAAGGGAGAGCTTCCTAAGAAGGCTGCACAATAGTAGAAGGTGCCACTGAGACTACACAAGCTCACACATCAGTTCCATATGTCGCACACAGCAATCCTTGATTGTGCAATCTACATCCTTGCTCAAGTAGATGACACTGATCCATATACAACCTGTCTGAGTGCCTACACCTTACTGCCAACACTTTGGAGGAACGAGAATGTGTCTTTCACACCAAGTGTTGGGTAAAGGTTCAGCCCTCTCATGTCATCATTGACAGTGGAAGTCACAAGAACATCATTGCACAAGAGGTTGTCAACGGACGTGTCTTACCATTGACGCACATCCTTGATCTTTCTCTCTTGAATAGCTCCAACAAGGGAAAGATATTCAAATTTGACAATAGGCACTTTCAAGTATGCAATCGAACCTATGGAGGACATAGTCACTTGTGATGCCATGACACTAGAAGTTTGTGACATCGTACTTGGAAGATTGTATGTGAATGATTGTGATGCTACATATCACGCTAAGCTGCAATGAAAGATTGTCCATGTTAAAGATCATTTCTTCAACCTTTGGGAGTTACCTCCAACGAGCAAAATCACTTTGGTGTCAACCAAACAATATTGCAAGATCATTTCACACACAATGTTCGTGTTACTCATGGTCCATCTAGATGCACTTGTGCAACTGAGTAAGCAAGCATTGGAAGCACGCCAAGCCTTGCCATTAGTGTCGCAACAACAATAACTGTCAAGTTATTGCAATAATATAAATATGTCTTTGAAGATCTAGAAGGCCTCTCGACACATTGTGTAGTAAGACATTAGATAGCTTTGGTCCTTGGATCCCCTCTTCCAAATAATCTATTGTAGTGTAGGTTCATTTGAGAGAATGATGAAGCTTAGCACCAGATAAAAGAGTTTCTTGATGAAGGCAAGATCAGGGCAAACTCTTCCTCTTGTGGTAACTCAATAGTACTTGTGCATAAGAACAATGACACGTGGCGCTTGTGCATTGAATTTGCACACTCAACAAGATAATGATGAAGAATCGATATCCATTGATGCTCATTGACGATCTTTTGTACAAGCTCTGAGGTGCACAATGCTTCTCCAAGTTTTACGTGAAGTTAGGTTACAATCATGTACTAGTCCATTCTTAAGACATCTAGGAGACAAATTTCAAGAGAAAGAAAGGATTATGTGAATGGTTGGTTATGCCCTTCGACTTGACCAATGCACAACAATATTCATGTTCTTGATGAACGGCATACTTTTGTCATTGCCGACTCTGTCGTTATTGTCTGCTTGGATGGCATGCTCATCTACAACAAGACTTGGGAGTAGCATGTCTTGTGTGTCTTAAACACATTTCAAAAACACAAGTTGCAAGCCAAGAGTACAATCGACATGGCGTATATTCAATATCTTTCCCATATCATTGATTGTGCAAATTCAAGATTGGCCAACCCCATGCAATCTCATCAAGTTTAGTAGTTGTCTTGGCATTGGAAACTTCTATTGCAAGTTTGTCATTGGTTTCTTGCACATATCATAGCCCCTCTGCGAGATCATGCATGCCAAAACAACCTTCTACTAGACACCTTTGCAATAATGTGGCTTAGAGGAGCTCAAACAATGCCTATGCGCGACATCTGTTTTGGTGATGCTCGACATTGTCCAACCCTTTGAGTTTTAAAGTGGTGCATCTTATTATGCACTTAATAGTATTCATACAACATGGACATTTTTTCGTATACCACTATGAGACAACGCTACCCCACCTATGAGAAAGAGTTGTACATGATCTTGCAAGTACTTAAGCAATGATGCCACTACATCTTGCATAAGGAGACAATCGTTGATTTTGATCATAAGTCGCTTCAGTTCTTGCATAGAAAAAGCAATGCAAATAATGCACGCCACATGAAGTGGATCACTTATATGTAATAGTTCCATCTCATGATCAAGCATAAGAAATGTAGACAATAAGGTACAATATTTGCCTCAACCGCCCTCCAATGCAAGTGCTCATTACAGTGCATGGACACAACTTTTCTAATTGGGTATTTCTATAATCACTAGACTGTGATTTTCCATAAGTATATATTGCCCTTGTGTAGGGTGAACATGCTTGCGAATTCCACATGTTTGGAAAGCTTCTTGACAAGCTTGAACATCTATGTGTTCTTGATGGTGCATCTCGCCAAAGAGTCATTTGGGAGACACACTATGCCATGACAACAAGACACTTCGGCATTACCAAGGCACTTTGATGTTACAGACACACTAGCAACACTTCAACAAAATTTTTATCGGCCTCACATGTGCACAAACATTGAGGGCGTCATCAAGTCTTGCATTCCATGTTTCATCTTACGGAAACGCATGAGCATGAAGGTTGCAAGGTTCCAGAATTTGAAGGCTACAAAAAAATTTCAGTTTGGAATGAAGGGAGTGAAACAGGGAAAGGCCACGGCGGAATCACAGTTTTAATCAAGGAAATATGGCTCGAAAATGTCAAAGTTGAAAAAGAAGACCCAAATAAACAATACATATGGCTGAAAATAACAGATGGCAAGACGACAATCAGATTAGCTGCCTGTTATTTTGCGCCGAAAGGATCAAAGACATATAAGAGAAGAAAGCTAGATAGTGAAGATCCATACGCTTCAATAAAAAAAGACATTTCTGTTTTCAGTACATCTGGAGAAATAATTCTATTGGGTGATTTCAATGCAAGGACTGCCAATAATCAATCTCTTCAGTTGACCAGTTTAGAAGGAAGTGAAGACAATCCGTTGTGGCTTAAAGAAGAAGAGAACAAGCTTTGGGAAAGACTATCTCAGGATGACAGTGGAGGGGTGTCGCATTTTGGAGTTGAGCTTCTAGGCCTATGTAGCTTATACAACATGGTCATTTGCAATGGCATGAGAGCTTGGCCCAGGTTAGGCAACATCACTTGTAAAACTTACAATGGGCAAAGTGTAGTAGACTATGTAATTTGTTCTCAAAGTTTTATCTCCACGCTTCTTGAGTTTGAAATTGGAGATTGTCCTATCGAATTAAAGTCTGATCATAGGCCTCTCTTGGTAAAGCTTGGGACCGCCTTCAATCAGCAACAAAGGAATCAGAGTCATCACATGCAAAAGGCATCTCAAAAACAGGGAAAAATCATTCTCAATAAAGAAAATCAGGGAAGATTTGTTGCAGCCCTTAAGCAACAATTGCAGATAATGAGGAAAGTTATAGAGAACACGGCGTCCAAGGGATCGAGTGATTATATTCCTAGTAATCTGCTGATATCTTTAATCCAAAAGGCTCTAACTGTCTGTGAGAGATCTAAGCCTAGAAAGAGAGGGGCAAATACTTTTCCGACAAACCCGTGGTATGATGAAGAGTGTAAAGCTGCCAAGAGAGCTTTGAAAGAAAATGGGATGAACAAAGAAAATAAAAAGATCTATGAGAGATTGGTACAACACAAAAAAGAGAGCTATGTGTGCAAGAGAAGGACGGAATTAATTTTTTCTTGGAAAACACAATCCCAAAGGTTTTTGGAAGGAGTTACAACAGAAGAAAAAATGCATAGAGAATAATATCACAGGTGCACATTGGTTAGAGTATGCAAGGACCCTTTATGAGCGTCCTCAACAAAAAGATGTCCCTCCCATAATTGAGACTTCAACTGAGCTTTTTTTCGACAGAAGATATCAAGCAGGGCATAAAGATTCTAGCAAATGGTAAAGCCCAAGACATCGATGGTCTGCAAGCCGAATTTTTAAAATGGGGGGTTGAGGTCCTCACACCACACATCAGAAAAATATTCAATGATGTCAATCAGAATGGCTTTCCAACGGAGTGGACGACTAGTGTTGTTATTCCTCTATTTAAAAGCGGTGACATTAATAATCCGTCCAATTACCGCACCATAATGATCAACCCTCTTCTTGGTAAACTCTTTGGAGGTATGATAGAGCGGAGAATCAGCAGCTGGGCCGAAAGAGAGGGTAAAAGAGCAAAAGGGCAAGCGGGTTTTCGACCTAAACACTCAACAATTGATCATTGTATCACTCTTAGGCATCTGATTGAGAAGGTTTGGGACACCCAAGGAGAAGAAGCTTTTTGTTGTTTTGTTGATTTCAAGAAGGCTTTTGACACAGTGCCTAGAAAGAAACTTTGGGATAGGATGGAGGAGCTTGGGATTCCAGATGAGTTTAGAGCAGCAGTTCATAAATTGTATGAGCAGGTCAGAGCTAAAATTAGAACCAGAGAAGGTATGTCCGAATGTTTCGGTAGCAACATCGGTGTCAAGCAAGGATGTCCTCTTTCTCCCACATTATTCGGGTTATACATTGACAAGCTTGAAGATTGGTTAAACAAAAATGAGGGAGGAGGTATTCAGTTAGCAAGTTACGTGGTGAAGTTACTTCTATATGCTGACGACCTTATCCTAATTTCAAAAACAGCCCAAGGTTTGAGGGAACAGTTAAAAGCGCTAGAGCTCTTTTGTCAAGAAGTCGGGATGCAAGTGAACACCAGCAAAACAAAAATCATGATTTTCACCTTGAAAAGGAAAGAGAGACAAAACATCTTCCTTTTTGAGTGGAGCCCTTTAGAAATAGTCACTGAATACAAATATCTTGGGATTGACTTTCACCACAAACTTAGCTTGGAGACTTGTAAAGCAAAAAGGATTCAGGGAGGTTGGAAAGCATCTTTCCTACTTCAAAACAGGTGCAGGAAAGCTGAACTTTGGGACTGGAAAACTAAAAAAACCCTTTTTGGATTGTTGGTCACGCCGGTTGTTCTATATGGCTGCGAAGTTTGGGGAAGTAGCATGTCAAATCACGGGTGGAGACAGATTGAGAGAATCCAGAAACATTTAATCACAAGCTCCCTTAAAGTCAAATCAACTGTTCCTTATGAGATCTTGTTGGCTGAAGCGGGTTCTTTCTCGTTGGAAGCTTCGGCAATGTCTCGGATGATAAGCTATCTAAAAAAAGCTGAAAACATGGACAACCTTCACTGGCCCAAAATAGTTATGAACGACACTTTAGAACGCAGAAAGAAAACCTGGATGAATCAGAATACTAAATGGATGTACAAATGGGGCATCAACATGCAGGAGTGTCCTAACAGAAACAGGGAAATAAAAAATTATGTGATAGAAAAGTTCAGGACTGCCATGTGGACGGGTCAGATTGGTCGAAAGAAAGCACATTATATTAGAGAATTCAACTACACTGGGGAATATGATGAAAAAGCTTATCTAGGGGCAACTATCAAGGGTAAAGCAAAGATTCTAGTGGCACAGTTAAGAACTGGATCGCATCATCTTCGATGTGAAACTGGTAGATGGACTATTCCAAAGGAAGATTGGGAAAGGAGAATTTGTCTCTTCTGTAGCAAAGGGGTCGTCGAGACAGAATGGCATTTTGTCATGGAGTGTTCAGCATATGAGGATATCCGTATTCAATACAAAAACAACCTAAAGGTGGACAGACTAGAGGAAATCTTCGAAGGAACAAAGCTCCCAGCGACGGCGGGCTTCATCCTCAAGATTCACAGCCGAAGAGCGGATATTGAGAGGAGACTGAAATCTGATTAAAATAATTGTTTCTTGTGGTCCCATAGACTCTTTAGTCTCGTGGACGTCATTAAAATCTTTCATTTCATTTCATTTCATCACCAAGGGCATAGACATGAAGCTAGAACTTTACACACTTTTCTGATGCCACCCAAGCCTTGAAAAGCTATAAACATGGATTTCATGATTGGATTACTGATGAGGAAGCAACATAATGACTCTAATTTTGTTGTAGTGGATAAGTTTCCAAAGATGGCCATCACGATTGCTTGCAAGAAGAGCATCACTGCACAACACATTGCATACTTAATTTCAGCCATGTTTGGGTCCATTTTGGACTACCAACATCCATTGTGTTTGTTCACAATCTACTATTTGTTAGTCATTTTTGGCATGCCTAGTGGGAAATAATGGATACACAAGTATAATGTCCACAAAAGTTAATCCTTAGGTTGTTGGACAAACAAAATTTGTCAATCACACACTTGCTCATTTGTTGTGTATGTACAGTAGTGCACAACCATGCATTTGGGACGGGAATTTCCTCTACATCCAACATGCCTATAAAAGAGCTCTGCATAGTTCTATGAGATATAGTGCATTCGAAACATGCCTTGGGTTCCCACCAAGGACACTCCTAGATATATTGTATTGTGCACCATCCGGAATAGAGTTGTGTACATAGGGAAAGGAAGTGGACAAGGCTAAAAAGTTTTTAGAACACATCCATGTTGTTCACCAATATGTTTTATAAATACCGCTGCCTTCGCATTATATGCACAAAGAGTGCCATGACACGCATCGCACACCTCATGTGTTCAATGTTGGCGGTAAAATCTAGTTACATTTAGAAGGAAGGCTTCAAGGGTTTCCATTGAAAGATCAAATCTTTATGCTATGGTCCTTACACCATACTGTGTACAACTGGAGAGAACGCATTCATCCTTGATTTGCCATGCTACTTGGGTCTACATCTTTTATTCAATGTGGAGTCCCTAAAGTCATTTTTTTCACCTTTGCTTGAGCCATCAATTCAACATCCTTCGAAATTGGAACTTAAAACATTCACAGGCAACATCGAAGGAGTGAACCATAAAAGTCACCACAACATGCACTCACTAGGGCACACACTAGCTGTTCCATGTGGTCTAGGCAAGGCAATATGCTGATCAAGCTAAGTCGTATAACCTTCAACAACTATACATATTGTTCCACAACTGACCAAATATGCAATGAGGACTATTGCTCCTTAAGGAGGGTGAATGATTTGAGTGCAATTACACCCACTTTGTGCTCTTTTTGTAAACCTTAGCTCATTGGTTGTGGGACACCTTGTGCCACTTACACAACCCTGCGGTATCCCTTGTGCTTACTCGCAACGCCTTGTGGCATGTTGTGCAACACTCTACCTTTGTGCAAGACTCGCAAAGCTCTATGGTCTTGTGGTACCTTTGTGCTGTTTTCTGGCACACCAAACGATACTTTCCAGTCCCGCGCTATGCTGGATCACCTATCAACATACTACAACACCATGAAGTCTAATTGCTACATGTGTAGAAAGACAAACCATCACTTGTGTAGAAGATACATGGTTTCTTAACCCTCATATGTAGCCATTGCTTGTTGTAATTGACTTCTGGTAATGATGTATATATATATATATATATTTAAGTTATTCAACCCCAAGGGACGACCATAGATCAGATAGTAGTGTGTTAGCATGCTCTAAGTATCTAGCATTACATTTGCATTGTATCTACTATCCACATTCGAGTCCAGAAAAATCAGTAGGAAGTGTTTTCCCCAATTTGATGACGAGAATATCTATTCCTAGCCTTCCTAAACATTGTACAACATTGTTCAGGACCTTATTCTTTCTCATTGAATAGAACTTGTACTATTTTGTAAAAACCATAATTACCAAGTCTGGAAATCTGAAATCCAGATCTGTTTGCAAGGGAAAATAATATGGAAATCCAGAATTCTTGAAAATGTTCTAAAAAGGATGGGGTGAAATACGAGGACAATTTTATATATATGCAAAAATTGACCAATACAATGAAAATAATTAATATCATAATATAAAATGGTAATATATTTAATATTGAATGACATATAAGGTAGTCGGGTGCTTTTTTCCCAAAAGAATTTAAGAAATTTCTTTGTAAGAAAAAGGGCTGACCCAGACCAAACTTATTTGAGCTTGCTAAAAAATCTCGACCTGGCCAAATTTTGTGCAGATCCGGTCGGATTTGGTAACTATGGCAAATACTTCCGTATTCATACGTGCTTTTGTTTGCTGCTGTAATAGTTCTCCATTGCATGTTCTATAACCCATAGTTTGCTAGCCAAGTAACGGGGTTGTTCTTTGTACCAACATACTGGCCCCTTGGTGCAGATCTTAAGTTATAACATTTGGCGTTATGTACTCTTTTGTGATTGCTTAATTTGGTGATGAGAAGAATAGATGCGTTATATGTAACAAGTATTGGACCCCTTGAAGAAGAGAAAATTACTTTTGAATATGAACAAATACGATTTCGCACATCAATATCTGTTATAACTTGGATTTGTGGTTGGTGGAGAGCTGAGAAGTGATGTACCCAAGATAAAAGCCTTGTTGAAGTAGCCAAAACCCACTAATGTAATTGTAGTGGCCAAGATTGTGCACTTATTTTGTTCTTTAGGTTGGAGAAGAAGAGCGGCTAGCATCCATGATGATTGTTGGATTCTAATGATATATTGATTTTGGATTTATGTTTGTTTAATAAGGGTGATAATTGAAATATTGTATTGAATTTGTGTGCTTCTAGTGTTGCTATTGGGCATTTACTTAGAAAATTCAATTAGAAGGCAAAATCTTGAATTCAAATATTATTTGAGTGTTTATCCTCTGCAACATTATACCTGACCCGATGGTGATGATCATAAGTTACAACATTTTCCACTATTTAGACTCTTTTATGATTGCTTACTTTTGATGTACTCATCTTTAGCAGTAGATGAGAAGAATAGATGTGTCATTTGTAACAAGTGTTGGAACCCTCGAGGAAGAGCAAACTACTTTCAAACCCGAACAAATATGAATTTTTCCAGCAGTACGTGGTTGGTGGGGGAGAGTTGAGAATTGATGTAGCCAAGATAAAAGCCATATGGAAGTGGCCAAAACTGTTAGAGTAGGTATTTACCTTAGCTCATGTTCATCTAGGTACTTTATTTACCTTTATTGTATTTATCCTCACCCACTTATGTGTGTGGATATTTCTTTTATATTATTTAGATATTATGAGATATTATCTAGTTGTTAGGTATAGTTTTTTCCTTGATCTATGGTATTGACTAGCTCTTTCCTTGATCTATGATATTAACTATATCCTTGATGTCTAGTTCTCTCTTAAATCTATGGTCTTGACTAGTTCTTTGATGACTAGTTATTTCCTTGATTTATGGCTTGATCTACGACCTTGACTGGTTCTTAGATTGTTATTCCTTGCCTATTTAAGCAAGGCCCATTCTCAATGTATTGCATCGAGTTCCATAATAATATATGATATTGCTGCTCATTTGTTTGCAAAGGTTTTATGTAAAGTTATTCTCATCTTATTGATTGTGGTGTTTGATTAACATCTGTGTTCTTGGCTTGGTACGATCTGACTATCAGAATGGTATTAGAGCTGGAGATTGCTGTTGACATCCATCTGTAAGTTTTATTTTACAAATAAATTGTGTATTCATATATTTGGGATTTGGTCGTATTTTGTCGCTACGTGCATAAAATCCTTAACCCTTAGTCATATGAGGGCTTAAAGATTGTGATTCCTACTAGTAGGTGCTTAATTTCAGCCTCCTTTAATTTTATTTGTGTGGTGAAGGCAACAACAATTTATTTTGTTTCAGTGGCAACTAAAATAAATAACAGAGCAAAATATTAAAAAACTTGTATCTCTTGATCGGTAACTTGGTTTTGAATGCCGTTTTTTGCAAAAGTTTTTATTTTTTCGTGCTTTTTCCATTGGAGTTATTTATTTTGAGACTTGCACTATAATTATAAAGTGCCAAACATGGAGGAGTGTTGTAATCAATTGTGGATGCAATTTCGGCTGAGCTCGACGCCCTAAATTTTTGGGAGTTGCAATTTGTACCTATCATGGATTCTGAGAATGATATGCTTTTCTCTGAAGTATGTGGATTTCAAGAGGATATTGTAAAATTTGTGGAAGAAAATAGATCTCTCAAGAAGCGAAATTCTCTTCTACAATCACTCATTTACAATAAAGATACAATAATACACTTCCCGCAGAACAAACTTGCTAGCCTACAACATCACCATCATATTGTGGACAACCATATCCATGCTTCTAGCCCACTTGCAGCTGTTGCTTTTGTACCCACTGACATTGATCTGCTAGTCTTTGAGCCTGAACCTGCTTTTGATGCTTCTAAATTTGCGAGGCTTGTTATTGCATGCTCTTCCACGTCTGTGCCTATTACAGTACCACATGTTGTGTATCCTGCTTTTGCTCGGCTGCATGGCTTTTTTAAGAAACATACCATTGCATTCAGTTCTTGCATGCTCCGTTCTATGTGTCTCACTAGAGGAGTCATTAGTAGACATTCACAGGGTATTGTTTCCTCTATTCCACATGTTAAGTGGAATTCTCATCATGACATTGGTTTTTGAGCAGATACTTCATTGGGATCACTCATTGACAGAGCTCTTTTTTTTGTTCGCTTGACTTTTTCTAAGGATCATGAGCAACACATGAGTTCTGCATTTTCACTCAGGCTTGAGAAACCTGAGATTTCAGTTGTCAGACATGATCAACCTGAGACACATTCTGATTTTCTTTTGCATGCACCCATTGTGCATTTTGCACCAAGTCATATAAATGCATCTTCTTCATCCATCCGTGTTGATTTGGGGTGGATATCTGATCACTCGTGGAGGCAACATAGGCATTCATTGAGAGGATTCTACAGGCGTGGCTCCTCCACCATTTGGCCTCTTGCTCCACTTTCTATACCTTATGCATTGTGATGCTTCTTGTTTTGAGCTTTTTTCTTTAGCAGGTGTAGTATATCTCTCTTGTTTGTTGAGAGATTTTGTATCTGTATTTTCAACACTTTTGGCATGTTGACAGTCTCTCTTGTGGGGGAGCTATTTTGGTGGAGCCTAGTGTTAGTTTGTCAGTGTTCGAGTAGTTGTTTTGCCAACTCATACAGATTTGTAGCGTCACTACACGCATTCAGCAATATGGGAGGGTGTTGTGTTGATCCTGCTTCTTCGGGTTTCGTGTCCTTACCTTGGTACCTTGGCTTTTCTTGGATCATGACACTCTGGAGTTTGTGTCCTTGCCTTGTTGCTTTGGTTATTGTTCTTGGATCGTGGCACACCTATTTGCAGCAGTTGGTCGAATTATGTTTGGTGTGTTTTTGCACTTTCGATATCACTCCATTGACAGTCTCCTTGTATGGAGCTATTCTGGTGAAGCCCAGTGTCAGTTGTTTTTGAGTTCTATGATCGAGCAGTGGATTCAGACCAAACTTCTTCAGCATTGTACGAGTTTTTTGAGCCGAGCTTCTTGGGATGCCTTGGAGCGGGTTTTTACTCTCTTTACTTTGTTGTTACTAGTTTAGGGTACCTTGCGGTGTCCCTTTTTCCCAATTATTGTACATGAGTACCTTATCAGGCCTAGTTGTCGGGACTCATACTGTGGACATGCCACTTCTATTTTGGCCTCTAGCTTCACTTGAGGGGGGGTGTTAGAGTAGGCATTTACCTTAGTTCATGTTCACCTAGGTACTTTATTTACCTTTATTGTATTTATCCTCACCCACTTATGTGTGTGGATATTTCTTTTATATTATTTAAATATTAGAAGATATTATCTAATTGTTAGGTATAGTTCTTTCCTTGATCTATGGTTTTTACTAGTTTTTTCCTTGATTTATGGTATTGACTATATCTTTGATGTTTAGTTCTCTCCTAAATCTATGGTCTTGACTAGTTCTTTGATGAGTAGTTATTTCCTTGATTTATGGTTTGATCTACGACCTTGACTGGTTCTTAGATTGTTATTCCTTGCCTATTTAAGCAAGGTCCATTCTCAATGTATTGCATTGAGTTCCATAATAATATATGATATTGCTACTCATTTGTTTGTAAATGTTTTATGTAAAGTTATTCTGGTGAATTACTTTCATCTTATTGATCGTGGTGTTTGATTATCTGTGTTTTTGGTTTGGTACGATCTGGTTATTGTTCCTTTCAAAAACTCACTAATGTAATGGTAGTGGCCATGACCGTGCATGCATTTTGGTTTTTGGGTTAAAGAAGAGGAGCGGCTAGCATTGATGATGATTGTTAGATGTTAATGATACATTTATTTTGGTTTTGATTTTGTTTGAGAAGGTTGAAAAGTGAAATATTATATTGAATGTGTGCTTCTACTTTTGCTTGTTAGTATTTAATGAGAAAATTCCATTAGAGGGAAAAAGCTTGAATTGAAATTATCAATTGAGTGGTTGTCCTAATTCATTACCTAGTTTGGTCAGCAATATGCGCTTGCTACCCAAATTGGGATTTTGGCCTATATTTTTGTATTTTTTTTTGGTTTCAGAAATTAAATTGGATGCAACAATGAATTTTAATTGTTGGAATCAGGCCACGACGTTGGATATTGTCCTCTTATTTGTTCAACCACTGATTTTATTGGACTTGTTAGGCTGATCTTTGCATTTTTAATGCAAATTTAGGCAATTGACTAGACAAGTTGTAATTGAAGTTTGATAGCATGCCACCAAATATTTTCAACTTGAGACAAATGGTATGATTGTTTACTTAAGAGTCCTTTTGATCAACTTACATCCCATATTTTTTCATCTTGCAACCAAACCCTTTTTGATAAATTCCATTTTCATTAATATATGAAGCCCTAGTACATAAAACATATACAGCATCAGATTCCAAAAAGGGCCTCAAATGGCCAGCCATATGGGAAAAAATTACCTGGATGATACTGGATATGCTTGTAATTAGCTGGTCAGACATAGGCCAGGAAACTTGTTGCATGGCACAGAATAAATAGTTTAAAACAAAATCAAAACTAGATATATGTCTAGGCTATAGAAGCTACCTTTGGAAAAGGATGATGCAAAGGCAAAACAATTTGCAGTATTCATATCATTCTGCTTCATTTTCTATGTTGTTGAGCTTGAGCAGATTCTCTTTGAAGGCTTAGGTTCCTTAATAGAGTATATATAAGCTATGGGTTATAATGATGATAACTCTTTATTTTGATTTTTTTAGTATTACAAAATTATATTTCAAATCGCTTAGCGCCAAATTTATAAATCACTTACATATCCAATGACAATTTTTTTAAAGCTCCTTGTACATATATTTCTTTTCTAAATTGAAAATATTGCATAAAGATGATATTTTCGTATCCATGCACTCTGATCAGGTACATTTGCAGTAATGGCTTTTATCTATATGGTAAAATGAAAATGTTTTGTCACCTCTAAACTTTCAAGGAAAGTAATATTTCTTAATAGCACTGAAGCATAACATTTTAAGCTATTTGAATGATCTTATTAATCCCAACGAAAGGGATTAATAAGCTCTCAAATCATACAATCCTATCTTTCTTTTATGATTTCAAACGTTCATCTTTATACCTCCAACTAGCACCTATTTTTGTGCTAGCGCTGACTCTTATAGTACATGCTCTTTGCTTTGGATTAGTTTTGTTTCAAAAAATTGTTTTAATATTGATTTGTTTGTTCTAATACACTTAATAATCGTGCCCCTATTGAAAATTTTAGGTAAAAAACTTGTTGGCACTGGATCCTACAAAGGAAGTATATATCCGGAATGTGACTATTCGAAAAATTCCTAGGTATGTTTATCTTGTTCACTGTAATTTCTATTCACTTCTATATCAAAGTATCTTTATGATAAATTGAATCTAGATGCAAGTCCTTGGTTGAATTGGTTAGCAATAGTGCCATGTTTTTGTTCATGACAAAATAAGCCATTAATTAGTAGTGTTGATGCACATGGTTGATAAAAACAAAACTATCATTCTATTATGTTGATATTCTGTTAAAAAATCTCATTAGTCTTTTCATGTTTATTGTAGAGCATGTTTTTGGTCATCGTTGTATGTACCATGGTAAGACAAAATACAAGAATGGCATAATCTTTCTATGAGATGATGCACCTAAGTAAATTATTTTTTGAGTTCTGAGGTGATTAGAAGCCAGAAGGATTCAGGGACATGCTTTGCACAGCTTTATGGAAAAAATAAAACATCTAAAAGAAAAATTGAAATGTAAGAGCAAACCAGTTTTTGGAAACCTTTTTCAGAAAATAACAGCAAACAAGCAGAAAATTGTGCACGTCCAAAAACATATTCATTAAGAAGGATTTGCCTGAGTCTTGGCAACTTAAGAACAAGGTCTCATCCATAGCCCTAACATTTCCCAGCAGCAGAAGGAACAATGCTGGTGGTAACGTTCAAGAGAACAATGGGTCAAGTATGGTGACTAAAATACAAACATTTTCCACAAATCATCCTAAAACAGGAAACATATTAATGTTGTCCAGATTAAAAAAGATGATGGGTCCTTTATCATGCACCACAAGCTCATTTTGAGTCATGCCACAGCTCATTTTTAGTAGCTCCTTAGAGATGATGTAAATTGTGTGCAGAAGAATCAAGCCCAGAGTGCTCTAACTCAACAGATCTCACAATTCATCAACGACGAGGACAATAGGATTATTGTGAGGCCACTTATAGAAGAGGGATTAAAATCTATTGTTTTCTCTTTTCAAAAATATAAAGCACCTGGGTCAGATGGTTTTTTGATTTTCTTGTATCAAAATTTATTGATATCATAAAAATTTATATGCCAATTCTTGTGGAAGAATCATGGGAAAAAGGACTTTATTTAGAAATTTAAATTACACAAAGCTCCCTTGTATAATTCTGTCGTTGGCTATGCCCAGTAGATTGGCACCCAAACAATTAACTATGCTGAACTTCATGCGCTACACACAGGATTTCATTTGGCTATTGAAAATTGTATTAACAGTATCATGACTGAAAGAGATTATCAGGTGGTTATCCAAAATATAAAAGAGGTTTGGCTCCGCAACACAGTTGAGGCGTTCAAAGAAAACATCATTGGCGGATGAAAAATTTGATTTCATAAATTGTATCCAAATTGCATTGAATCAAGGATGTCATCCATTAGTGTTAGAAGATAAATTATAATGGAGTGGACAAGAGACGTACAAATTATGCTTAGAGCAATTAAGTGACTAGAAATTCCACTCTTTCTCAGGTACTTCAAATTTACTTACTCAATCCAAAACTAGCGGCTTTAGAGAAACCACACCCCAGTACTAGAAATTCCACTCTTTCTCAGGTACTTCAAATTTACTTACTCAATCCAAAACTAGTGGCCTTAGAGAAATCACACCCCAGTAGTAGCACCCATGGTTAAATACATGCATAAGCACATAGGTGCCGTGTATTCTTTTTGTGAAAACTGGTCAAAATTGCCACATATATTAACTTCCCACATACAAAGAATAGACTATCCCCTTGGACACCCGGCAGTCACATCATCACCTTTAAAATTAAAAAAAAAAACAAGTAAAACTTTATATAATTGTGCCTAAAAAGATACAACAAAGGACACCTTTAGAGATCAGGTCATCCAACTTCAAACCAAACAAAAGCGAGACAAAAACATGGAGATCATAGAAAGAATGGAAATTAAGAACAAGAACAAAAGAAAGTACTCACACTACAGTGCTTCATTGCACAATGTATTTGCATCGCCCAAGTGAAATAGGCAGCTTCAAAGTAATTAGAGAGTTCAGTTATCATGTGTTATTGTAAACAGGAAGCCTTCCTTGTGGGGGAAGTGAGCAGCCCACATTTGGTTGAGGACAAGGCCAGATTTGTGCGATTTGCTGGTCTCCATTCATTATCCTTGTTCTTATTTTCGGTATGGACCTCTGTAGATGTGGCTTGCCTCTTTGTTTGACTGATTCGGTGAGGATTATGGCATTTACAATATCCATTGTTTTTTTGTACTTGACCACAATTTTATTCAAATTCTCAGCACACTGGAGGGTTTCAATTATGTCATTCTGAGTCACTGTGGTTTCAATAATGTCATTCTGAGTCACTGTGGTTTCAATAATGTCATTCTGAGTCACTGCGAATTGAAGCAGCGTGACAAGGGAAATCTCCATGTAGGGGTTATGGATGCCTTTTTACTCTATGATTTTCCCAAGATTTTTTTATCATAGCAGAAATAATTGTCATGGCCTGTAGAAGGTCCTCATTCTTGGATGGTCTTAGAGGATGAAGGATAGCTGAGATTTTCCATGATGCGACTGAAATGTAGTGATAATGTAATGGTTTAATTTTGACATGGTAAAAGAACGGGCTTGAAAGTTCCTCCTTCAAGGGCAATTTGGGGAATTTTAGCATGAGGGAGACTCTGAGAGGGAACAGTCAAGCATATTGGCCTGTGAATGTTGGTCATGTCTGGGTTGAGGCCAAGTCTTTTGAAGGATGGGTTAAAAGCTGATGGGATTTTATTCGTTTTTGGCTGTAAACTTCTCCTGAAAGAACCTGCACTATCTGAGGAGTATTAGGAGGAATAAGAGATTTATTTATATTAGAGAACTGTGCATAGGTAGGGGTGGAGTCCATTACTTTGGTCAGTCCATTGACTGAGGCTAGTTATGCCAAGTATATGGATGAAAACCCTGTTTGGTGTTATCTTTGTTAAAGTTGTCACCCTGTGTGTTGGTTACTTCATAATCATCAACATGGATTGACATTTACTAATTGTTCTTCATTCTTTGATTCTGCTGCTGTGTAATGATCACTGGATTTGCCGAAAATGATTTCTCCTTCTTTCTCTTTTGAATACTTTGAGCACTTTGCTGTTTTTGCTTTCCCCAATATTTGCACAATGCTTTCTCTATTTATAATTCTAGAGGGTCACCTTTTTCTGGTTCCTAGCTTGCTGACACCCGTGAGGTTGAGATGAATTTTGCAAGAATGGTCTTACTTGGATTGCATAAGGCCATATAAATTTGGCATATCGCAGACACTGGCCTATCCAAATTTATTGCTGTAGTGAGAATAACTTAATAGAGAGGTTGTTTAGCAATTTTGCTTACGAGATTGCTCGAGTGGCATACAGTTAATGGCCTGATATCCAAACATTTACCTTTTCTGTCACTATTATACTTCTCACCAACTCCTCTGAGAATAAACAGGTAGTCCTGCTCTGTTTCCCACACCTCCTAATGGGCTGTATCTGTTGTATGAAGAAACTTCAATTGGGACTGAATGAAATCCTTGGTAGGTGGTTGGTGATCAAAAGACAATAATAAACATTCTTATAAGCAGAGAAATTGCAGCTCGCAATTGTGCCTTGTGAGATGTCCCTGGGAGAGCACCAGGTATAGGTAGACAATATTTTGGAGGAAATTGGCTGTGCCATGCGTAATTTTGACTGCTGTGAGCGGGTTTTGACATTTATAAAGGTCTGGGATATCTTAGAATTGATGCAATAATGAAAACTAAAAGCCTTGGAGGACATCGAATGACAAGACCGGTGATGTAGGCCCGACCCATGGCAATGTCAATGGGCATGGGGATTTGAGACAGAGCTCCAGGGGAGGAGGACAACAAAATTGTATAAAAAGAACTTCTTTATCTTTTGACGTTAGGGAAGTAGGGGACAAAAGGAATATGGGTCCATAATATGGGTTGTGGGAGTGAAGAAAGTAAGAGGGGGCATAACAAGTAAAAACAAAAGGATTTGAGGAGTGTGGTATATGTTTAAAAAATTATAATTCCAAGTCAGACCTTTACACATATGATCTGTTTCCACATCAGGATTCACTGAGAGAGCTTAAAGAAAGCAGTCAGCACTGATATCCATTTTTGTTATGCATCTGATTGAGTGCCCTTGTTAGTTTGCTCTAAGTCTACCAGTTGCATTATATGTTTAGAAAAAGGGTCCGGAGCAATGAAGAGTTGGGGTTTCTTTGTTATTGATGTGATGCAATAGCCAAATTTTCCATTTTTCTGCCCCTGTTGCCTTTCGTTGTCCAATGTTGAAAAATTGTTTTATCAAATGTCTGAATTTTGTCCTGTATGTTTTGGATAATACTCGACATCTTCCAGTTGATAAAGGTATTGAGTGTGCCCTGTTGGTTTGGGTGGGATTGAAATGCCCTGGAAAGCATATTAAGTATGATTTTTGAATCTCCCTGTATAATTAGATTTTGAACGGGAGACAAGCTCACTATCTGGATTCCATACTGACATGCGAGGAGTTCAGTATGGTTGTTAGTTTGAGACTCCATGTGTTTTGCATAAGCTTGACAGTAATATCCCTATCCATCTCTGACGATTCCTCCAATCCCTGCATGACCACAAATTGTTTTGGTTGTTCCATCAATGTTAAGTTTGTGTCAACCTGTTGGCAGATGTTCCCAATTGACTTTAGCATTTATTGTAATCCATTTCATTTTGAAGTGATACAAATATTCCATTTCTTGGCTGTCAACAACCTTCCATACATGAAGAAATCACATTGCCATCTTTTTCCTTTCGATAACATAGAACAGTACTACGAATGTTAGCTTTCAGTGTTCTGAGAATGAGCGTAATAGTTCTCTTTTTTTAAGCAACGACACAGGAGTTTCTTTCATTCCATAACTGCCAGGGAATATGACTTAGAGCTATTTGTGTCAGGTATCTGATCATAAGCATATCCAGGGGCAATTGTGACCATTTGTGCTGTGCTTGTTAGATAGTATTGATTGGCTTTCCCTGCTGATGAAAACAAGAATCCGCCTAGCCCCTAATTGCTACAGCCATTTTGCATGGAATGAAGAGATGCTGGATTGTTTTGGCAGCTTGATTACAATTGGGACATTTGGAGGGGTCAAAAAATCACCATTACTGAAGGTTTTTTGTCGCGATTTTGTTTTAATGTTTGACAAGCCATAAGAATGATTTTATTTTTGGCCAATTCCTTATGTCCCTGAGGGGGTTTTTGTTTTGTGCTATAATTATTATTGTGTTGATTCAACACCTGGTAGGCTGAGGCCATTGTTACCTCTCATGTTGGTGTATGGCCATATTCATTTGTCTGGTTTGTCTGTAGGAATGGTTGAGTGTTGAAGAAGTTCCTCAAGTAGCTGTGCACTCTGCCTTTGATATTTCTTGTAGCAATTGCTGTTAGGAATGAAATGCTCCATTCTCTATTCTGATATACAGTAGTTTACCACAGTTATATACACTTTGACTTGAAGAATATCTAGAAAAGTGTGAGCATTGTTGATGGAGAGGGGAGGCAATCCATTCCAACTAGAATTCCAAAATAGGGTAGTTGTCCCATTTTCTATTGGCCAACTGAGGAGTGATTGAGCTTTTTGAATTTTCTTATAGATATGTTTAAATGTTTTAGCCATTCTCTTAGGTGGCTATATTTACGGTAAAAGGGGTGTTGCATGCACATTCTGATTTTCTTTCCAGATTTTTGGGAATTTGTTGGACCACCTTGTGTAACAAGATGGTACCAAACTCCTATGATGCACAATTTTCCATCCTTAAACTGATGGACAAACAGAAGTTGTAAATAGGACTTTGGTATAGATGATAAGAGGTTACAATAGCAATTATCAAAGACTTTGGATAAGTCTTTGGCATATACCAAGTACTCATACAACGGGATAGTACATACATTCACACATAAGTCAGTCACCTTTCAAAGCATGTTTGGGTTACTTGTGTACTAACCCACTTGATGTTGCAATGCAATAGCGAATAAAAGTGGAAGAACAAGATTCAGGGTTGACAAGAGCAGTAAAGTTCATCAAGAGGATTAGGAAAATCCATCTGAAAGTAAATGAATAGTTTGAGAAGTCTCAAGCCAAGTTACAAGGCCCGACATCGCCAACACCAAAAGGAGCATACACTCAAAATGGAAGTAAGATATGGTTGTACTTGAGTGAGGAGATACTTTAGGGGCAACGAAGGAAGCTCAAACCTCCAAGGGATGGGCCATTCACCAGCTTAGATAAGGTTGGAGAAAATGCTTGCAGGCTTGATCTTCCCCCATTCATGGCGATGCACTTGGTAGTGAATGTGATAACGTGCACCTATATGAGCCATCCATGTTGGATGAAGAGGAAGATGGACAATTGCTACTCTCTATAGCTGACTTTGTCATTGATGCACAAAGGAGAGTTGGAGGAGGATGTAGTGTTGCGGCAGAAAGGCAAAGAGACTCGAAGGTGGTCACATGAATCTTGGCAAGTTGGCATCAAAGCAAGACACCAACACAAGCAAGATGATGCCTTAAGGAGAAAGAGAATTGTTCCCACATCTCTTTTCCCACTAATATTTTGTGAAACAAAATCCCTCAAGAAGGAAGGTATATCCATAGGGATTAGGAAAATCAATCCACTTCATCCAACCAGATAAACCCAATTTCAGTCAGCAATACGGCTTCAATTGAAGCCTTTTTTTGTATGGTGGTGAAACTATTACTTCTAGCAAAGCAGTGACTAGGGAACAACTGCGGTAATGTCACATCCCACAAGGATTCCCTAGCTTTGATGGTCAAGTAATTGTCAAGAAGTGGGTTTGCCCATCAAAAAATAACACTAGGAAAAAATTGAATATCTTGTGCTTTCGAGCTAGCTGAGTTACAATGAATGAAAGCTTGATTTTAATATTACCCAGTGGGTGGTTAAGCATAGGAAGGTAACATTATTACCACATCAAGTGAGAACACTTTGCAACTGTATAACACATTATACTTGATTATTACTAATCCTCGTGTACGGATTTTGCTTGTAAAGAGTGACATGCAATTGTATGGTATTATTATTTATTTAAATTGTTATGAGCATTAGGCTACACGAGAGTTAATGACTTGGAGATGTTAGTCTCGCTCGTCACTTAAAAAGGAAAATTGTCACTATTGCATCCTTTCAACAAGTTATGTTTCACGAATGTCGGCTTAGGGAGGTAATATTGCATACCTCAATTCTACTTATCCAATACTTGGCATCTTAATGGACCGTTCTACTATGATATCCCTTTAGTGAACGATAGCTTATAAATGATTGTAATTAATTTTCCTAATGAGCCTAACACTAGGTACTGTTGTGATATCATTTGGGCCACAATTATAGATTTTGATTGTTGTGTGATCAACTTGTGGGAATTAGAAGATTCTTTTGTCTTGGATGTAATTGGTGACTACTTAACAATTAGTTATGAATACTTGTTTTTAACTGATATTCACAATGTTTTAATAGTTTCCATCTTGGACCCCACTTTTTGAGTATTATGGCTTTAGAGAACTCTAGATCCTCGATATTAATATTACCTCGAAATTCTAGAAAATGATGAAAAAATCCTTTAGGGTAGTATCATTATTTACTCACATAATGTTAATAATTCATTTTGAGAGGATATAAGATTAATTTCATTAAAATGTTTTTGAGAATGTAAATCGTGGTTTTGACCCTCAAGGAGGGCAAGCTTAATGATTTCTTGGACTCATTATGTCTTCACAAGATGGTCTAGTCAGGTTGGGGGTGATCTGGACACCTCTGAATGACATTTTGGGCAATTTATGTTTTGTCTGAGGGGATTTTCTACTGTCGGTTACACGACTGCAACGGCAGTTACGCAACCATTGGTTTGCATTAAGTGGCGGTCCTATAACTTACGGTCCAGAAACACGGGATCTCAACAATTGCAAATGTTTGAGCTTCCCAATCAGTTCGTTTCGCCTTTCCACTCCTCCCTAAGTGGAGCATCTATAAATACAAGCGTTTCCAAGGATTCAAGCAAGTGTTTTGGGTGAAATCTAGGTGTGAAAAAAGTTGGATTCTTGTTTGTTCATTTGAAGAGTTCTTGTTTGAGAGAATTGAGAGCAAATAGATATAATTAGGAGTTCATCTTTCTTGAAGGCCAACTAACAGTAAGTTGTATCATTTTGAGATTACATAGTGAAAGGGAGCTAATTTGCTCACCCATTGGTGTTTTTCCCAACTCACGTTTCTCCAGTAGAAATCTTGTCTCGTTCTTGTCTCTTCTCCTTTCAATTTGCAGTTTTAATTGTGGTTAATATTGCACAATAATTGGTTTAATAAAGAACTTATATATTTCATTCATATTCACGAGCATAGTGATCTGTTAATTGTTAAAGTTAGGCAGTTTACGGATCAGATTGGTATCAGAGCAGTTAAAATTTAAGTCTTTTGTGTGGTTAACTTGTGTTGAGATTGCAATTAGATGCCCCTTACCCAAAAGGGAAAAGAAAGTGGTGAAGGTAGCCTTATTCCTTTTGAAGCAAAAATTTCTACAAGGAAGTGGAAGCAAGGAATTCGAGAGATGGCTCGAAGAGATGATGCAGAGGATAACGGTGAAGAGCATTTTCTACAAGTTGGAGGCTAATGTGGAAATTTTGTCCAAAGATGTGGGCACTATTTCCTTGTCCATCGGGAAATTGGAGTCCATCATGGGACTACTCATGGAGAAACTTGGTGTTTCACATGAGACACAGGAAGAACGTGAAGAAGAACCGTCCCATGCCATTTCCATACCTCCTCCATTCAAAATGGAGGCCAAAATTGAAATTGAGCCATATGATGGAGACGTGAATGTTGAGAAGCTAGACCATTCGCTAGCTCAACTGAAGGTATATTTCAGTTTGCATCAAAATAATGAAAGTAAGGAGATTTCCTTTGCTCGGTTAAAATTAACCAAATATGCTTTAACTTGGTTTGAAAGTTATGTTCATACCTTGGTTGTTAAGAAGTTTCCTCCGATTACTAAATGGGATGTTTTTAAGAAGCTAATCCAAAAGCATTTTTATCATATTTTTTATGAGGAAGAGAGTTCCACGTATTAGCAATATCTCAAGTAGAAATAAGTCCAAACTATGCAGGAGTATACCTGTCGAATTCCAAAATAAGGCTATTTAGATGGGAAAAGATGTAGAAAATTGGGACATGTTGATGAAGTATATTGGTAGAACTCATAACCAATTGAGGAGGCTTGTCCTCTTAGCCAATCCTATAGATGTAGATGAATCTTGTATGCAAGATCACTAATTAGAGATGGACAAGAAAAAGATTTCATCTACCTCTCAACATGTTTCAAACAAACAAGGTGACACTAAGTAGAATGACAAAGGAAAAGGAAAGGGTAAGAAAAATGCTACTTCTATTTCTAAAAAGGATACTAAAATTCATTGTGGGCACTGTGATGTTGACACTCATTCCAAGGAGAAATGTTGGAAGCTCCACCCGGAATTACATCCCTTCAAGAACAAGAAGAATAAGAAGAAGGCTATGGTTGCCCTCCAGGGAGAGGAAGTATTTTGTAGAAAAGAGGTGGATGAGACTATGTTTTGTGTCTCCATTTCCAAGAGAGGTATGTTTGGGTAGTAATAGTATTGCTAAGGAAAATTAACTAACAAAGATTTTTCATTTAAAGATTCACATAAATAAAACTAAGGTGGATGCTCTTTTTGATACATGTTCTCAAGCTAATTTAATCAGTAAAGAGCTAGTGGACAGGTTGAAGTTGGAAACTTACAGTCACCCAAGCCCGTATTATTTGGGTTGGGTAAAGAAAGGTGTAGACATCAAGGTAACAAAGCAGTGTAAGATCACATTTGGTATTGACCAAACTTTTATTAATGAGTTTACTGTGGATTTTGTTCCCCTTTATGTGTTTGGTGTAGTTTTTAGAAGCTCATATTTGTATGTTAGGGATGCTATCTTTGTAAGGAGAGCCAATCAGTACAACTTGGTAAAGGATGGTAAGAGCTACATCATTTCAGCTTATTTAGGAGATTCGAAGATATCTTTGGTAAGTTCCAATGAAGCCTAGAAGATCATTAATGCTAGTGGTAAATTTTCATTACTTATGTTGTGGGATATGCTAGATGATGAGGTTGTTACATCTAAAACCACTGGTAGCATGTTTTTTAACAAAGAGCAGGCACATATAGCAGAGTTGGTTCAGCACTTCAAGGAGGTCTTACAAGAACCTACAAGGCTGCCCCCAGTAAGGGCAACTGAGCACGAGATCCACTTGTTACCCGATAGTCTGCTTCCAAACTTGGGATTGTACAGGCAATCTTTGAAAGATGCCAATGAGGCAAAACAACAGTTATAGTCTTTTGATTGAACAAGGTATAATCCATCCTATCACTTCTCCATGTGGTTCTATTGTTGTAGTACCTAAGAAAGATGGTTCATGGAGAATGTGTGTTGATCATAGGGCTTTAAAAAAAATAACCATTAAGAATCGGTACCCTCTCCCTCGCATTGACGATTTATTAAATCAGTTACAACATGCTAAATATTTTACTTAAGCTCGTTTGAAGTTTGGATATCATCAAGTGCGGATTAAGGAAGAGGACATCTGGAAGCCATCGTTCAAGACCAGGCAAGGGTTATATGAAATGGTTGGTATTACCATTCGGGCTATGTAATGCACCAACTACCTTCATGAGGTTGATGAATGAGGTAATGAGGCCGTTTATTGATTCCTTTGTTATTGTGTACTTAGATGACATTCTGGTTTTTAGTAGAACTTATAAAGAGTATATTGATCATTTGCGTCAAGTTTTGCAAGTACTTAAGGAGAGCCGGCTTGTGTTAAATGAAAAGAAATGCGAGTTTGCACAATAGTCGCTTGTCTTTTTGGGACATGTGATTGGAGATGGGGAGTTAAGGATTGATCCAGAAAAGATAGAGGCCATTCAGAATTGGCCTACACTATCAAGTTTGACAGAGACCAGGAGTTTTGTTGGAGCAGTTCAGTATTTATGGAATTTCATTAAGAACTTCTCTTCCATAGCAGCGCCACTACACTTCAGTGATAATAGGGGTAAGACATTTGATTAGGGTAAGGAACAACAGTAGAGTGCATTTCGATTCATGTAAATATAAAATTAGTCATGCTCTAATTTTGGCCTTACCTTAATTACAACTTCCTTTTGAAGTGGAAATTGATGTCCAGTGACTATGCTATGGGGGTTTTCCTACTTCAGGGAGGTAGGCCAGTATGTTATCACTCTGAATTGTTTCACAGTGCAATTATGAATTATTGTACTTATGATAAGGAATTGTATGCTCTTGTTCAAGAAGTCAAGAAATGGAAACATTATTTGATGGGTAAGGAAACTATCATTCATACGGATCATCAACCTCTTCAATATCTATAGGCTCAAAGTAAACTTCAGCAAACTAGGCACTATAAATGGATGGGTTTCTTACAACAATTTCATTTGATTATTAAATATAAGAAAGGTGTGACTAACAAATTAGTTGACATGTTATCTAAACCTCCTTTGATTTTAGTTGTGGGCATGTTAACTCTTCTTGAGCCTTTTTGTGTGAAGCATATTAGGAAGGCTATGAGAAGGATCCAAACTTTGCAGAGATATTTTAGCAGAAACCTCCAAATCAAGGGATTTGCACCTACAGGGGAATACCATTTCCAGGATGGTTTGCTCTACAAGAATGGGAAACTTTGTGTGCCTAGGAGGGAAAGAGTGTAGTTGATGAGAGAAACACACACTTCCATGGTAGCTGGTCAATTTGGTGTGACAAAGACTATAGTGCACTTACAGAGAAATGTGTATTGGCCAAACATGTAACAAAAAGTTGTTAAATTCATCAGGGGTTATGTTTTATGTAGTACAAACAAGCCTAATAATAGGAAGTTGGGGTTATATATGCCGTTGCCAGTTCCTTCCCGACCATGGGAAAGTATCTCCATGGATTTTTTGGGTGGTTTTCCTACCACCAAAAAGGGTCATAATTATATATTTGTTATTGTAGACCGATTTAGTAAAATGTGTATTTCTTATTCCTTGCAAAAATACCATTAAAGCCAATGATATAGCTGAGTTATTTTTTGCTAATGTGTGGGTTCACTTTGGTTTGCCTAGTTCTATTGTGTCAGACAGGGACTCATGGTTCGTGGAAATTTTGGTCTACTTTGTAGGAAAAGTGGATACGAAGCTGAAGAGGTCTACTGCCTTTCATCCATAGACAAATGGGCAAACAAAGGTGGTGAACCGTACCTTGGTCCAGCGCTTGAGAGGATGTAACAAGAAACATCCGAGGACCTAGGATGAGAACTTGGTGTATATCCAACATTCTTATAATAGGGAAGTTCATGCTTCGACTAATAAAACTCCTTTTGAAACATGTTTTGGTTATTTTCCTAAGAGTTTTTTTTTATGTTGTTTTAAGATTACCATGCAGAGACAACAGGAAAGTGGAACTGGAGGTCCATAAAGCTGAGAGGTTTATTGAAAAGATTCAGCAAATACACCTTTAGGTACAAAAGAGGTTGACAGAGTCACATGCTAAGTACAAAACACGACATGATCAACATAGGACTGAGCATTCCTTTCTTGTGGGAGATAGGGTATGGTTGTATTTGAGCCGGGATAGACTACAGGGAAAAGCTAAGAAACTCAAACCTCTTTGTTATGGCCCATTTGAAATTTTAGAACAAGTGGGTAAGAATGCATTTCGCTTGGATTTTCCTCCTTATATGAAGATTTATTCAGTTGTAAATGTTGAAAACTTACGTCTTTTTGAGCCCTCCATGTTGGATGATGAAGGAGGAGTATTGCTTCTGTCTATTGAGGATCTTGCTCCGGACAGTCAACTAGAATTGGAGGAAGATGTGGTTTTGTAGTGGAAAGAAAGAACAACATAGAGAGGAGTGCAAGACAGGTGGTTGATTGGGTTGAAAGGATAGTTGCCTACCAAAGCCAAGTGGTATTCCAGAGAAGATGTGGGTAACAAATTTCCTCACCTCATCAGTCCTTGAAGCTTTTAGGGAATTAAAAGCATCAAATTGGGGAGGTATGATCCAAAAATGGATCAAGAATAGCCCAATTCTATGTATTCTCTATATTTGATACTTACTCTACAGGATCTCAACTCATTATGTCTTCACAAGATGGTCTAGTCAGGCTGGGGGTGATCCAGACACCTGTGAATGACATTTTGGGCCATTTATGTTCTGTCTTAGGGGATTTTCTATTGTTGGTTACATGACCGCCCCGATAGTTATGTAACCACTTCTGTGCAGAGTAGAGGTTGAGAAACTTATCATAGTATTTATGCAACCTCTAGTTTACATTAACAATGGTCTTGTAACTAACAGATCCAGAAATGCGGGATCTCAACAGTTGCAACTATTTGAGCTTCCCAATCGGTTCGTTTTTCCTTTCCACGCCTCCCTAAGATGAGCATCTATAAATACAAGCCTTTCCAAGGATTCAAGCACATGTTTTGGGTGAAATCTAAATGTGAGCAAACTTGGAGAGTTGGATTCTTGTTTGTTCATTTGAAAAGTTCTTGTTGTTTGAGAGAATTGAGAGCAAGTAGATACAATTAGAAGGAGTTCATATTTCTTGAAGGCCAATTGGTAGTAAGTTGTATTATTTTGAGATTACATAGTGAAGGTGGGCTAATTTGCTCACACACTAGAGTTTTTCCGACCTTGGGTTTCTCCAGGATAATTCTTGTCTCATTCTTTTCTCTTATCCTTTTAATTTGTAGTTTTAATTGTGGTTAATATTGCACAATAACTGGTTTAAGAAAGAACTTATATGTTTCATTCATATTCACGAGCATAGTGATCTGTTCATTGTTAAAGTTAGGCAGTTTACGGATCATTTTACCATTGTGGGAACCATACATAGGTTCAGGAAAGAGGTTAGTAATCATTTCGAAAATGTCGTTCATGATTGGGTTTTAATTAACATCCAATTGTAATAAGTAAGGCTAATTAATGCTGAAAACTCACTCTAAAAATGTGTTGATCATTGCAAAAACTGCTCATTACTTGAAAATAATCTCTGAATACAATTTTTGGGTTTAGTTCACCACAAACTCATCTTTCTGAAACATTATAGAATTCTATAATTTTGTTTTAAAATGCAAAAGTTATTGCTTTTTCACTACTGTTGTAGTATTAAGGGCAAAACTGGTAACGTAAGGAATTTAACAACACCATCATAACTATACTTGCAGTTGTTCAGTAGATTTATGCCTGAGATGGACCTAAATCATTTTTATTAAATCTTTCTAACTGACTTGATTAGTTCTCACTTGATCACCTTCGAGTCTTATAGGTTTAAGATTTGATTGTTTGGTCGGAACATCGTTAGCAAGGTTTGAACCTAGTTCCTAATAGGAAGAGTGTGCCTTATTCGAGTTGATATTTGATATATTATTTCAATAATACAGGGACCTCTTCCCTGAATATATGGCTTGCATCAAGAGCTGAGGTAAGTGTTTTAATTCGTATGGTAGAGTATTCCGATATGAGGAGAGTAACATCTCAAATTCATCATCATGTAGGTTTCATGATTGTCCACTTGGTTTCTCCTTCTGCATTTTCTCCTTCAAGGATCCTTGTACTTTTTTTAACCATCCTGAGGCCTAATTGGGCATATAGGATAAAGAAGCTTGAATAAATTAAAGTAGAAGATTGGATGTTTTTAGATTGTGACTATCACTGGTTACATGAGGAAAGGTTACCTTGAATTATCTTGAACCTATTTGCTTGATAATGATTTCCCAAGATATTGACTTTAATATTAAAGTTTACTTACTGGATCGAATGCTAATAGGGAAAAGAGTATCCTCAATACCAGTTATATATTTGATGGACTCCTTGTTTGAGTAGGATTATTGCGGGAGGATAACAAAAGTGTGTAACTTCTAAGAAAACTATTTTCATCGTATTTGGGTGCGAATACAATGGAACGTCCTTAGCCTCTTGATCAGTAATTAGTTATTTCTTCTTAACGACGTATTAGTGGTCACTCATTGATACTGTTATATGCCTATAATCAAACAATTATGGAGTGACATGTATAATGGTTCTCGAAATGTTTATTATAATCCATTTACCCCGTAACTACACCTAATATGGAGTTCCGTGGTGAAGCGAATACAATGTTAACTATAGTGAGTAAATTTATTTAGTATTGTGAAGTAAGTCTAAGCTATTGTTTTCCTTGGTTAGGGTAAAATGCTAAATAAAAGCATTAGACCTGTGACTTCATGTACTTTTGGATATATTTTCTCAAACCCCAAAGTTAAGAAACTTTAGTTGTTTAAGTGCGGAATTCAATTCATTATGACGACTTCTTTCTAATAACGGATTTTAGATTAGAGAACCTAACCCGAGCTAAGGATGAAAGGAAGCATTTTTAAGGGCCTAAGAGTGGGTTCTTAACTTTTGATATTTGCTACCCACCTTCATCTGTGGTGTAATTCAAGCACCATATTAGGAGTTATTTCTCTCTTGGTTCACACAGTATTACTGTAAATGAAGAGCTGGAAATGAGCATTACTAATATGAATCATATGGTATCTACTATCTACTACTTTATCTAATTCTTATCATTGAATATGTGTTAATATTAATGTTTATGAACTTTCTAGAACAGGCAATCTTAACCAGTATAGTTTCCCTTTTAAGGAAAATCGGCATACACAAGTAGTTAATCAGAAGAGTTATTTCCAACTATGTGCATGTGTATGTAATTGAATCTTTGAGGTTCATACACCTTAATTGCATGGTTGTGGAAAACGTAATGAAAGAAAAGAGCATGTGATTAAGATAAGCCTAAATGCAGATCCTGAAGTCAATGTAGTATATTGATGTTTTAACAATGAAGTATGATAAGGATTTGAGACCACAAATTGGAAGGGATTCTTGTAACAAAAATATGGTAGGAAAAGTTAAAAAACCTATTGGTGGATAATTATAATTTGAGTATCTAGAAAAAAAAAATCATTTTCAGGTGTTTTCCGAAGGGGTTCTTACAGGTAATTCCAAAATTCCTGTTTGTAATTACTGAAAGTTTTGCTTGAATTGTTTGCTCGCGTACAGTAATGGTAGAGGATATTGTCTATTTGATTCCCAAGATAGCTGGGAGTCCTTAAGTGGATGAGAGGACATTCCTGAGCATGTAATGTAGTAGACACGCATTCAATAGAGGGGATTGGAGCATGAGAGTGACATGGTTGGTGTTTAGGTGGTTGTAGAAGAAGGAAAAAGGAGAAGAGGAACTGGGTGAGCAAGATAACATGATTCTGCTGTACTTGTAGTATTGATCTTTTTGTAATCCGTCTTTGGCCATACGAAGATTGGGAAGCTGGGAAGTGCCACTTCCAACTAGTTTTTCCCATCTGGGGCTTTTCTAGATCAATATCCTGTCCTTTATTGTTCATGGTTAATTACATTCATGTTTCAGTTCTGCAAGTTGTTTTTATGTTTTCCACATCACCCTACACGAATTTTTTAAGTTCCCAAAACATTCCAAACTATTAATTTGAAGCAATTTCAAGGTAGGAAAGCGTATTGTGAATCTATAAGTTTTATCAAGAAATCTTTCTTAGGAGTTCGTAGATCAGCTGAACCCTATGACATAAGGTGATTAGGTTATTTGCTTCTTGTTTTCAAAGTGAAATGGAACAGTATGCTTTAAATGGCCTGAGCACAGCATCAGATTGTTTTGGAAACACAAACTACATTTTTGGACTGTTTCCGAGCAGGACCTAGAAAAATTGACAATTCCAATATGTGCCCAGATAGAGATCCCACCCAAATTGTATTTGTACTTGTACAAGGTGGCCAGTAACACATGTTATATGTCATGGGATTTGTAGGTGTTGATTCTCTTCTCATCAAAATCTGTATTTAAGTTTTTGGTGCCTTGTTTTTGTGCCGCGCAAGCATGGGGAGATTGAAGATCATTTCAAACCACATATGAACTACTACTCAATTCAATATATGTATTATTTTCATGGATTATTCTCTGAGGTATATCCAGATCAATGTTGGCATTGTTATAAAGAGTCTTTCATAAAGTTTGGTAAGACTTGTAGTCAAATCTCCAACAAAGTTTCGTACCATAAGCTCTCTATTGATGTAGGAACCGTCCAATGTAAAATAAAATGAATGTCAATATCTTCGTAGGTTTGTATTGGCAATCATTGTACAATGTTAATCACGAGGATCCTTCAACCTTGAGGATTTTCATTCTAGCTGAAAGTCAAATGTTTTGATTAACTCTTCTAATCCTTAAACATTGTGGACCAACCATGACCAAAATTTCATTTATAATCATTTGAATTTCTTGGTCCAACATGTGATGTTTACATTTGACTTTTTGCTCATATTCACCCTTATTGTTTAGAAGCCTTCTCTTTGATCATCTTTAATTTCCTTCAATCTAATTTCACCCTTGATTTCTTCCCATCTCAACTATGGCAAGCTATGGAGTGGTTTATTTATAGTTCGTGCAATTGGCTTTCCCCATTTTTTGCCCATAAATAGTCTTTATTATTGAGCAGGCTACTTGTTCATTGTTGTCAATACTAAGAAAATACCATTTTGCGGATCCCATAGTTGCTAGTTTCACTATGGATCAATATTATGTGGGCATGCGTCTCTGAGATTTTGGTGATGTCCTGGATGTCTTGAATGTTTTGGGGACTTGTGGACTTGGATGGGACTTCCCTATTTTTTTATTTTTATTTTTGTAACATTTTTAGTATTTACTTTTAAAAATATGCTATTTAACCAAAATCATTGAAACCTAATACCAAAAATGCCCAAAAAATTAAATAAAGTTTAAACCCCTAAATTTCATTGAAAAAAGTTAAATATTTAAATATTAACTTTTATATCTTATTTTAATAGATGTCTCCCCATCGTTCCCAAAATTTGGGGATTTTTGTTGTCCCAGAAACTCTATCCCTCTGCCCCCTTGTCTCTCTGTCCCTGAGACTTAGGTAACTATGCTATGGATTGAGCCCAAAAATGAAATTACCAAGCCATGAACTTGGAGTTGGAAACTATGAGTAGAAGCCTAGTAGAGTTCCCTTAAAATTTATAGCGGAGGAAGAAATGCTAACTTTATCACCAATCATGATTTCTAATAAACTTGATCTTAGTTTCATGCTTGTATGCATATCAGAATTGTCATTTATTTTTTAAATTGTTGGCTATTTTCGTCATCTATATGATGCATATTATTGCGATCCCAACATACTGGAAGTATGCTTCAATCTATAGGATTGTTTCAGTTCCAGGTGTTAAACATGTTGGCTTTGTAACATTATAAATTTCTGAATACCTTATTACACTTTTGAATGATATATTACATTTTGTGGTTGATTGAGGTATCCCAAGTTCTGATATCCATTTCAATTTTCATTTTCCTTTTTGCTTCTACTTTTTACTAAAATTCTTGAAATAAGTTTTGTAGGTTTGGTATTTAAGGAATGTGTTCTATATGATTGGTATTTGAGAATCTAGTCATAGCAAGGTCCATCTTGTTGCTTGAAAACTCGTTAGTTTGAAAATAGTTATCGCATATCTTGTGTAGGTTGGAAATACAAGATTTTGATATTATATTGTGAAATCATGGAATTGTGTTTCAGAGTTTCCTCAGATATTCCTTTGTATGATATTTTGAACGAGTTTCGGAAAGGTCATAGCCACATGGCCGTGGTTGTGAATTTTCCTGGAATAAAGGGGCAAACATTGGAAAACGCCATTGATGTAAATGCCAAGATAAACGGAAGCCCAAGCAAAGAACAAAAAGTGTTACCAAAAGGTAGAATTTATTTCTTGGTTTGTAAACCTTATATGGGATATTTGATAATTTTAATTGTGACAGATTTTAGATCAATTCATGTTGGTAGTTATAAACAAACATATAATGGAGAATGCTGTTATTTTACTGCATCTTCAACATTTGTGATTTGTGACATCATTTCTTGTTTTATGAAGTTTTTTCCTTATGCATATGCAATTGTTGGGGAATTTTGTTGGCTTTTATCTGCATATCCAGACACGTAACTAGTGAGTTTAGAGTTTAGAAGAGCACAATATTGGTTGTAATTATTCATTATGATATCTAACTTACTTTATTATTCTCAAGAACATGTGAACCTCCATGTTGTCAATAGTGACTCATCACAAGACGTTCATGACATTAAAAACCAAAACACCACATTTTACGTGCGAAAATTCATCCAATGCTTCTCTATCAGCTAAAACAATACAAAGATCAAAGAGATGGTCAGAAACTGTATCAGAGGACAGTCTTCAAATTACCGATGAACCACTTCAAACATTTGCAGAAGATGAAAAGGTTGTGGGCATAATAACTATGGAGGATGTCATTGAGGAGATTTTACAGGTCCATACTATTCTCTTTCTTTGCATGATATTCTTTTTTCAACATGGTTAGTTGAACTTTCTTCATCATAATTGTCCATTCCCCAATTTTAATCATATTAAAATCAAATATAGACAATAAGACTACCTAACCAGTGATTGGGATCTTTGTATGTACTAGTACTACTATGAGCATTGTTTACAGGACCTACAAATGCTTTACCTGGACCCTATGAATTTCATGCTAGAGCTTCTGTTCAAATGACTTTTTATGCATATAAGTATTAAAAAGTAACATTTGCATATAGAAATGCATTGATGATACATCATAATCTTAGATGCAGACTTTAAGTTGAGACTTTATAACGCCATTATCTTTGAACATAAGAGGATATGTCATGCACGCCATAAATTCCTTCACATATTCCATATATGCAATTTTAAATTCAAAATTTTAATTATAATATTGTAAGACACAAGGTTGGGGTTTTACAAATAATAGAAGCAATAATCTGAAAGGATGATCTTGATGTTTGATCCTTGTCACCTTGTGTGTGGCATTTAATGAATAGAAGAATATCAACAAATATCGGTTTAAACCATTGAAATCAATAGCATGTGTAACTCAGGTCTTTATTAGGATAGTCATTAGGGATATACATTACGATAAATGCGATTTGAAACTTTTTCATAAGCAATTTGTTTATCTTAAAGGGATTGTAAACAAATTATTCATCCTTGGAGTAGATTGATCCTCTCTAGAGTCACAAACACAACAAATGTTCCTCATTGCAAATGCATGTTTCATGATAGTAACATAACTAAATTTAGAGAGGAGTATTTATAGGTCATTTCCTAATAATCTGATTGTTAACTTGACATTTATTCTATTTGCTATTCCCAATGGCCGCTAGTGGAAAAAGAGGACCTGTCATGTCCCTTTTTGGAGACTAGCGGATTTGAAGACCTTAACCCATTTATCCTCCCCGTGGGTTTAAGGAAGGAAGCAAGGGGAAGACTTGGATGACATTTTCTAAGTAGATATTTTCATTATTATCATGAATTCCTATTGGGAAGCCAAGTGCTCCAATAAAACTTATTTAGTTAGAAAATAAAGTATTTTGAGCATTTAGGCTCCAAATACAAATTAAATAATTAAAATGTACTTTTTATTTGGGTTGGCCATCATTTGAAATGTAGCACCCCTTATTGTTATAAAAGGAGGTTGCTTGGCCAATTGATAAATATGTGAAATTTATTATTTTAGAAAGATTGCTTGTGAAACGTCTCTCTCCCTCTCCCAAGGACGAAAACCCTTGGAGAGCCTTGTGTGAGGACGAAAGCCTTCACCAAGACCAAGGAAGACTTCAACACGAGAGTCTCCACCCCGTTGAGGGATGTCTTTGCTTTTATCTTAATTCTAGCCCTAGGCGAGTTGCCCTAAGGAGCTCTTTGGGTCAAATATTGAAGATATTGCTTTCCTTTTTGTTATTGATACAAAATTGGCTCCCTTCAAAGTGGAGTGACGCATTTGTGGAGTGATTTGGTACATTATTTGGCTATTCTAAAAAGAACGACCAACATTGAATGATGTTTTGAAGTACTCAAGGGTCTTCTATGTTTGGATTACATCATCTCATTGCACATAATTTATAAGGGTGAAATATGGTTTTACATTGAAATTAGGAGGGTTTTGGCATGCATAATCAGATCTGAAAATATTTATTTATTTCTGCAGCAACTAGGGTTTGAAGGAAATTCATTCCAGCATCTCTAGGCTTCCAAAAATTATAATTCCTTCACCAATTGATTGCCGAGTTTAAATAATATTTTCTGAATATATTTGGAGTGATCTCGCATGGATACTAGGGCATTTCTAAGAGGGGTGAGTTGCTTGTAGGGCAGATCTGGCATGTTTGGGTGGATGTTTGATATTTACATTCTTAATATTTTTAAACCCCAAGATCCCAAGTTTTGTGAACTTTGGAGCTTCCTAGGCAAAACTATGAATTTTTGAAGTGATACATAAATTTTGCAGATAGAGGGTTTATAGAAAATTCATATCTTCAATTCTAGGGCACTAAAAATCAGTTTTCCTTCATATTTTGATTGCTGGTAATTTATCAGAATTTTTGAGTTTGATTGGGTGTATAGTCAGCAAATATTTGGTATACAAAGGTGAGTGGGAGCTCCCAAAACAGGTCGCTGCCCTATGAAGGGAAAATTCCAGGTTTCAGTATGCAGTTTCTGTCATTTCCAGCCCTTTGAAATCTGATTACAGCCATCTGAAAATTGATTTCAGTTATCTCACTTACAGCCCTAGCTATTTCCGGAAGTCCCCCCAAAAGGGACATTACAGTACCTGTCTAGATTTAGATGGCCATGTTATAAACTAAATTCTGGTTTCCAATTTGATCCTAACCACAACATTAAAATGCACAGAAGTTGAAACACCACAAAAGTTATACAAGTATTAATTGTTTGTTTCTTGTAGTATTTTCCTCTAAATCTCAAAATAGGTTTAGGGATTATTTTGATAGGTAGGGTTTGGGCCTCTACTCAGGGGGTCAATAATTGTAAACTATTCAAAATACTTGCATTGAATGGCTTCTGAAAAGTCTACTTTTTTGAAAATGTACCAGCCTGTCCTCTTAGCCTCCGACCCTGTATGGTAAAGTACCCTAGTTAACTAATTAAATCTTTTTTATAACAGTCTTCATAATGAAAATCGTTAATTTTAGTTATTTTACCTCTTGATTGTTAAATTCAGAAAAGAGCTGTGTGCCCTTTAAATGTATTAACAAATAATTTATGTGAGTATTTATTTACCCCACTGCCTTTATAACGTATTTTCTGCTGGTCTACTAAGTTTGCCTTGAAATAATTTTATTTCCTACCTTCATCCTTATTAGAAGATGATGCAAATTAATGGGGAAAATCTCCCCACATCACTAAAATTAGAGCTCAACATATTGCGCTTCTCTCGTCCCCTTTTGTAACATTCACCATGATAAAAATAATTAATGTTAGTTATTTTTCCCGTCGATTACTAGATTAAGAAAAGAGCTGTCTGCCCTTTAAATCTATTAACACAATCTGCATGGATTTAATTACCCCTCCAATCTGTGTAGATTTAGTCACCAGAGAGAGAGGGAGAGGGAGAGGTAGAGGGAGAGAGGATTGAAGAATCAGAGGAAGGGGATTAATAATACTATCTTTCGGAAGGGGGATGCTAAAAAATATCGTATGTCATGGAGGCCGATCCATGTTTTTCTTTGTATGATTAGGTGAAGAAGTGCGCTTATGAAGTTGTGTCACACATGCATAGGTGCACTATTAGTTTGAGCACTTGAGCGGCCATTCTGGAGACTAAATAAAGTTATAGTTCTATTTTCTTATACATAATGGCCCTCTCTTGTCTGTGGTTGCTGTCAATTGGGAGGGAGGAGCGAGGGACAGTGGGGGTGGGGAAGAGACAGAGGGCGAGAGAGAGAGTTGACCAGAGTTATTATGTATTCATTCGACCTGTAACCCATATGTCTTTTGTCAAGTTCGTGTTTCCTTTGCTGTGTCAAGAAGCTGCAGTTTATAGCTTGCAATCTTCTACTTCTTACACTAGATGGTTTATCCTATGAACCAAGCTATTCTATATTCTTACTTCCTCTAGTTTGTGTTAAGTTATTTGCAAATGCTTTGGCTTGATTTTATTGCATGTACCATTGTATACGTCTTGATGTAAAGTGCTAAAAGTGTAAATTTGATCAGCATCCTTCATGTTTCCTTTTGTGTCATGAAGCTGCGATCTTCTACTTTGCAGGCCAACTGGTTTATTCTACGAACCATATGCATTCTATATCCTGAGTTCCTGTAGTTTGTGTTAAGTTATTTGCAAATGCTTTGGCTTGCTTTTATTGCATGTACCACTGTATTTTATGTTAATTTCACAACTTCTTTTGAGTTGATTGAAACATTATGTATAAGATAAGATAAGATAAATATATTAATGTCCAACGAATGACCACAAAAGTAGGTCAATGGGACTGCAGCCCAAACAATATACAAAGTGTGAGCGGGGACAACTCAAAATGAGTTCCCAAAAACAGAAAAAATGAGAAAAGACAAAGCAGAAAGGAAACCTGAGGCCAATACCCCCACAGGCGGGGGCAATGGAGCAAGCGGGGGAGAAAGATGAGAGAAGTAAAGAAGGGAATGAGGGGGGGGGGGAATAAGGACCAATGGTCTACTTAGGAATGGTAGCCACATCCCTCCTATCATTAAAGGCCGACGAGAAGAAGCTCCTGATAGACTGGCAACCCGAAGAGGGGGGCAAGAGCCTCCTCCCCTGCTGAGATCTGAGACTGACATGACTGCCGGGGGGGACGAATGGAGCTAGACTGTCCTCTGGTACGTGTGTGCATCCGATTCTGCTAGCGGTGATCGAGGGAAGTGTGAAGGTCCAACCGGGAACGAACTGATCTATGCACTGTAGCTGGGTTAGAAAGGCTCTGTCGTTTAGTTCCTCCACCTGTGGGTAGAATCGGAAAGAAGGTTGTAATTCGTCCTGTGGGGATGACTCTCGGAGGGGGATGAAGAATCTGGTCTCGGAACAACAAAGACTCACGGATGTAGAGGGCAAGACAACGTTGGTCAATATATCTGAAGAAGATTGGGAGAGTCTGAACCCCTCTTAAAAGACAGTGAAAACGTCCTCTGATCTCATAGTATATGGGGTAGCGGAAGATGAAATGAGTCTTAGTTTCCATCTCTTGAAGGCTACAGAGCCTACAAAGTTTGTCCTCCCGATCAATGTGGTGATCAGTCTCGCATCGAAGTCTGTGGGAGCCGACTTGAAATTGACCCAGAGGTATACGAAGGGCATGCACCCAGTGACGAGAGGTGTACTGAGGGCAGATGATGAGTCCATCTCTGATTTCAAGAAAGTGCTCTGCATAAAGGGACATCTTAGGGCGCAAACCACCAGGAGGGTTCACCCAAGTAGTCTGAATGAAGCTCCTGTAGATATCCTGCCGGATGGACCTGTTCAACACTTGCTTGGTGGGCAAGAGATGACTAGGAGCATTCAGGGAATACTGGAAAGGGGGGAGACGATCAATCTGGATACCAACTGAGTCCAACAAGGTAGAGGTCTCGGCAAACCAACAATGACCCACAGCTTGGGCAATACTCACAAAGGAACAGTAAGTGAGATACGAATACCTGTCCTGCTCACCGGAGAGATCACCAAACCTCCTGATATGGTAAAGAAAGGTTGACATGTCAAATATAGTCTCCAGAAGGAAAGGTCGGGCTCTGAACTCTGCCAAAATAATATGTTGGGGGTCCGTCTGTTTGCATCTGAGGAAGCAGCGAAGGAGGAGAGTCTGAATCCTCTCAGTAGAAGCCCAATCTGTGTCCAAAAGGGAGGGCCCCCAGACAACAGACCCATAGAGAATAGTGGGGCGGATGAGGGAATTCATAAGAAACATCTTGGAGGAGATGTCCTGGAAGTGGTGCCGAAAACACTGTCTCTCGAGAATGGCAAGAGACCCATACCCTTTATTCACCCTCGGCTGAAGAGCATGCCTCATATTGAATCTAGGCCCTGAGAACTGGACTCCCAGGTAGGTGTATGTATTAGTAATTTCAACCTCCTGCCCCTTGAAGAAGAAATGGAGGTGTGATATCCTCAACGTGTTGAAGACCATGACCTTGGTCTTACCCAGATTGACCGTCAAATGTCGAAAATCATAGAATAAAGCAAGTGCATCAAGCTGTCTCTAAAGCCCCTCAGGAGAAGAGGCGAGTAAAACAATATCGTCGGCAAATAGGAGAATAGAAATCAAGACGTGGTGAAGAAGGCAACCATCCCCTTCCTGAATGTGATCCCGAAGAAAAGATTCTAGCTCATCAATGTAAATGCCAAAGAGGGTAGGAGACAGGGGGCACCCCTGTTTAACCCCAATGGTGCTCCTGATGAGATCAGACAATCCGTGTGCCGTACGAAGACAACCAAGGATGGACTCATAGAGGCGCCTGATGGCGATAATAAGAATCTCAAAAATACCAATGTCTCAAAGTTGCTGGAAGAGGGCATGCGAGGTACGGACTCAAGCTTTTTGAAAGTCTACAAAACAACAATAGACTTTCGAAGAGCGGTGATGAGCCTCCTCAATAATAGCCCGAAGGGTGAAGATGTGGTCGATGGTGTGGTAGCCGGGGCGAAAACTAGCTTGACCTCTGGCTCTGAGCTGCTTCTGCTCCAAAATCTCGGACAACCTGTGGAGGACAGTAGCATAGAGTTTGGAGAATGTATGTCCCACCATGATAGTCCTGTAGTTGTTCGGATCAAAAATGGACCCAACTTTATGGATCGGGTGAATGATATGATGAGACCAGGTAGGAGGGAAGCCCACGCTAACCACCTGATTGAAAAGATCTGTCAAATAGTTACCAAAAACCTCAAAATCCTGCTTGAAGAACTCGGCTTGGAAACCGTCCACATTAGCTGCCTTGCTACAGTTCAAAGTCCTTATTGCCTCTTTCATATTACGGTAAGTGAAGGGATTACCAGGTGGTGGGATGCCAATCTGAGTAGACTGCTGCCCTAGAACATCGTAAAGGGCAGAGGTGTGGGAAAAAATGGAGAAAGGATCAATTGTTGTGGAGGAGGGGGAGTGGCGGGGGAAGACAGTATGCCAGAAGGACCGGGGGTTAGTCCTAAGGGAGGTGGAAAGCAGCTCGTCTGTTAGGACATTATAAAATTCTATTCCTTTTATGCATTGACTTTTAAGTATAGAGGTTAGGGTGGATTAATGAGATCAAAATGATTGAGTTTGGCTAGTTTACACAGAAGTAGCTCGTCTGTTAGGACAGAGTGCATAGAGGACTTGAGGAAGACATGGAAATGAGAGACAAACAAGGGTGGATAAATAGATTAAAGGCAAAATAAATGGAAAAGTGAGATGCTTCAGAGTGTTGTGAGCAATGATCAATAAGATTGCAATGAACATAACTAATGATTATCAGTTATGTGATTTTTAAAAGGTTACACAAGGACACATATACCCCATGTCTCGTGTGTCTTGGATATGAGGGAACAAGCTAGAAATGTCCTCACTCGTTGTACCTGAAATGCAAAGGACACGTCTACCCCAAACCGTTGACATGTGAGGGATGTTTTCCTAGTGAACTACATATTGGGTGATGCCTAGGTGTACCTTTGCCCATAGGGACTCTTCCAGTCATCTCTCAGCCCGTCCCTTCCAGAAAAAAAAAAACAACTGTTTCAAAAGTCGAACCCAAATAATGCATTTTGGAAATAATGAAAATAAGTCTAAAAATTATTGAAATTAATTTATTGGTGATTGTGAATACTTACATTAGAGCCAAGCTTCAGGGAATTTATTGTTTGTGTTAACGGAGATGATATTTGTTCTTTAGGCATAGAGACCACAATGGCAGATATAGGACACTTCACTGTGTGTCAATTTGTGTTTGTCAAAGATATAACCTTGAAAGTTCTAGTTAAAAAGTCAGCACCTTACCTTTGGTGTAAAAATAAGTTGTTGGAAATTTAACCATGGCATTTTTATGCTTTGGTACACATTGCTTTTGTAGGATTTGTTGGCCCTTGTTTGATTTTATGCGCAAGGGTTCCCTGTATGCACTTGTGTATTTGGTTCAAATTGCTTTTGTAGGAGATTTCACATCCCTTGTGTTACCCCCTAGAATTTGGCGGGTGTCTAGCTGTCGTGAAATCTGTTCATGTACCAAAAAGTTGGTGTAACATTAAATTTTGTCAATTGAAATGACTAACTAGTGATGAGGGGACACAACAAAAGATTATATTTCTTATTTTAAAAAATTGGGAAAAAAAGAATAAAATTGGGAACAATATTGATTCTTGGCGAATTGGTTCTATTACGAGCATAATTCATTTATATACAAATTCTGGCTGGACAACTTTAATTCAGTATAATATATACAAACTTTAGGATTAAAAATGCACATAGAAACTCGACATATTTGCAATATTTATGTTGTATTGGTTTTGCAAAAAAATGGCCATTTGATTCAGGTCACAGTTTGGGACAATGTTTTTGCTAAAATGCCGAATAACTACCAGGTCATCTTTTTTTGGGTGTTGTTTTTTCACCCACGCTTGGAATTTAAGATCATAAACTGCTATGGGAAATCTTATGCTGTGCTCTTGATATTGTTGCGCAAAATGGTTGCCAAAGGCTTGCATTTTGGTCATTGACATTTCAATCACATATATTGCTTTGAGGAGCCTGAGAGTCGTGAAATAAGAAAATGCTGAAATTTTTGAAAATTTCAGTTTTGCAATTTTTTGTGCTTTGATGAGTTTCTTGTCATGATAGGTCATCTACTCATTTCTCGAGGGGACACTTGCCACATAAATTTTCAGATTTGAGGAGAAACACATCATAATCTAGAATCTAGATAGTCTCTTCATTTCTTGCTGAATAGTTATCTCCGATGAAAGGAATATCCATCATTAGAGATTAAATATTAATCAATTTTTCCACTTGGCTTTTGAACAAGGATTAGCAATTACAATCCCTTATCCTCTTTGCTAGGAATTACTTCCCATGGTATATTGTACTTTTTGAGGGTTTCTTCTGCACATATCTCTAAACATAGATGTTAGAAGAGGCTTGTCCAATATGCTTCGAAGAATTGATCCATTAATGCTCTGGATCCAAGGAGGTCCGGAGGACAATCCTTTAAATGAGGATTTAGATGTGTTATATGCTTATATAAAAGCAATATTAGCAAGATTCAGAGATACAAAAAACAATAGAACTGGAACAATTTTTTTATTAATTTGTGTTTTGTATGTGGCATGCTCTGGACGGAGTTGTGTGTTTTCTCATCTTCTCCTTCTTGATTACTATCTATTGCTACAACACTCTATATGAGGATTTAGAAGTGTTATATGCTTATATAAAAGCAATATGAGCAAGATTCAGAGATATAGAAAACAATAGAACTGGACAATTGTTTTATTAATCTGTATTTTGTACATGGCATACTCTGGAGGGAGTTGTATGTTTTCTTATCTTCTCCTTCTTGTTAACTATCTATTGCTACAAATAATTATATACAAATCTGCGAAGGCATAAAAAGCTGTTATGGAAGTTGAATCGCTTGGGCTTCCTTGTTGGGCTCTTCACCTTTTGATCGTAACATGGTTTGACTATTGGGTACACGGTATGCCGACAAATGCTCTAGCTTAACAAGATCCTTGGAATTGGCACTTGGCATGGCACAACATGGCACGAAGTGTTCTCATTTATTCTATTTTTCTTCCTTTCAAGTATAAATGTACATCTCTTTATAATTTCGGTGATTTAATTTCTTTTGGCTTTCTAAGCCAAAGAGAAATGACCATTTGATGTTTTACCAATTTCGTTTGCTTCTTATATTGCTTGTTCCTTGTGCTTTCTTTGTTTATAGCTTGAACCCTTAGAGTGAAGGAGGAGTTTACATTTGTTGCTTCCTCATTCTCAGTTTGTTGCTTCCTCATTCTCAATTTAGTCTAGGGTCTTTCATTTCTCGTGGAATCCTTGTTTTTATGGTTCTGAGATTGAATGAGAAACATATACTTGCCCACTTCTTGTTTTACTGTCTATGTTTGAATATTTCTTTCTTTGGGTTGCTTAGATGTAGAACTTCTCTCCCTCTCGCTCTTAATTTTCCTTGGAGTATCCAAGTTCCCTTTTAATGCCTTGGCCTTTCACCAACTGACCTTACCTTTAAAGGGAGCGAGAAGCCACCACGTGGCACTGCCTTGATACCTTATTTGCTAAGAGTGTTTTGATTGTACTATCTCTGTTGTGTTTATGTATACCTTAGAGTGAGCGAGATGGTGACATGTGTTACCTATTTGTTGAGTCTCACACTTTCTCACAATGGAACATTTGCCTGGATCTCATTCTCTTCAAGTGAACGAGAGGTTGACACATGTTGATCTCTTGCTCGATATTTGGCTCAGATGGTTTTTGAAAAGGCTATAGCGCCTCAAGATTTCTTTCCTTCATGGTAGCCGAGATCTTGACACTTGTCATGATCGCATCCTACCTTTGTGTTAACCTTGCATGCTTAATGTTTATTCCATGTTTTTGAATTTGATTGTGGGTATTTTCGAGGTGTTCCTCCTTGTTGATTTGCAATGATCCTCTGGCTCATTTTTGAACTCTTAGGGTTGCTCACTTTGATTTAATACTTGGATCACTTGATTGTGTATGGAAATCTTTTCATTGTTTAAAATCGCCGAGTTTTGATTTAAAGGCTTGACATGTTAAAGTATTTTCACTAGTGTTTAATGTTTTCCGTGGGTTGTTTTATTCAATCTTAAAGTTTGTTTGCCTTTGATTTAAGGTACTTGATGGTGTAAAGTGAATGTTGAACTCTATGAGGGGATTGAATGTGATTTCATTTTTCCTTTTTCTAAATATTTGTTCGTAAAAAGAAGGGAATAAGATTTTTTCGGCCAAACAAATATTTATTTTATTTGAGTGAAGTGTTATGGCCAATTTGAGAGATCAAAGATGAAAATGAGAAAGAGAAAATACAGGGAAGAAATCTAGCAAAAACTATAACCATATAAGTTTTAATTAATTTGTTGAATTTTAATACAAAAGGAAAAAATGACCTAGAAAGGAAGTGGATGTTAAAGAGACAGTCCAAACCTATGTCACAAGGTTCCCAATTTTTTGACTTAGAACTCAAAATTTGCCGTATCTTTTAGGTGTTAGAAAAGTTCGGCTAATTTTGCTAAGTTCACCCAAGAAAACAAAGCTAAAACATGCCCCCTACAGTAGAAGTGAACATACTTGGGCAATGGTGGGAGGATGTCCTAACAAAGTTCTAGGAAGTGCAAGGACATGCAACAACGATCCTTTGATACAAGGGGTAGGTAGCATCACATCGTTTCAATCAAGAAAGGAAAGTGGCTGGCATTTGATTGAGCGTCTAAAGATTCTCCCTCCATTCTCAATTGTGATGGCAACATGCATGAAATGGAACTTGCATAAATGAAACGAATCATGTGTTCGATGTTTGACTCGATGAACTGTATGCATTGGGGGCCACCCTTAGATGAACTAGGCAGGTTTTAATTTTTATGTTGTGTTTGATTTGTATTTGTTTTGTTTTTTAAATTTATTTTAATTTGTTTTGTTTGTTAAAGTTAGTTTTTTAATTTTTTGAGTTTACTTATATACATTTTAAATTTGTAGTTTATATTTTATTTTGAATGTATATTTTAATATTTTTGTGTTTACTTTTTATCTTTTTTAATTATAATTTTTAAATTTATAGCTTATATTTTAATTTTGAATGTATATTTTAATAATAAAAAGATTCTATTGGTCAAATTTAATGGCGATTTTTTTTTCTTGAACTTCATTCGTCAATGAACTTGAACCTTGTGACGTAGGTCAAAACCATTCGATTCACACTATTTATTCCACTTTGTGCGTGAACCTATAAATATGTAATATAAATTCAAATATGAATATAAAATACACAACAAAATGTGATGTACACTAATAGATTATTCCTATTTAGCACACGTTTTTTCTCAAAATCAAGGAAAATTTAGCTTGGTGTTTTTTGGGAAAAATGTGTGGAGCATGCTTTGGTATGGTTCAATTTGTGTCAAATTGATTGACCCTGTTTTTGAGCGACAAAAATTCGGAGAACTTGGTATTTTGGTCCAACACAAATTGCATCAGAGAACTTTCATTGGCTTTTTAAGTTTTTGGATATGTCAAATTTGACATTTAATGGGATTTTCTTTCCATCGGCGTTTGAGTCAAATTAAATAATTTTTTTGAACTTTAAATTGCAACTTTCATTTGAAATTAATTCAAATTTGATACCCTAATAATCGTAAGAAAATAGAATTTTTTTCTGAAATTAGGATAATTAATTACATTATTTTTATAGTTGTCATTTACAAAGCAATGGATGATGGGAGTTGGTTGCGATGACTGTTGAATCTTTAATTGGGTGGGGAGGGTGCATCTGATGAAGTCACCTCTTTTTTCCTGATTCAAACATATGGTTTAGACTCAATTTGGAGAATCTTTGGAAGGAGAAAGGAGGAAATATACAAATGTTGTGAAGGTTACAAATTGTAGAGATAGTTGTGAAAGTAAGCCCTTGTCATTTAGTCCCCCTGATATCAATAGTTGTTTTGTGCAGCATAAGACCTTGCACTTTGTGGATTGAAAGAGCTGAAGCCATTTTGAGGGGAAGCTTTGTGCGGTTCCCTCAAGAGACAAGGGAGACATGCACATGATTTTTTAGACTAAAACCATATGCTTGTAATTTCAATAACAACAATGATTTGTCAGCTTCTTTAGTTATGAGAGAACACAAAAGGTTGTGGGACTCATCTTCGATCTTGCATAATTTCTATGAATTTAGTGAAGAAAGAAGTGACAACTCATCAGGGTTGTAATATCCCCTTTTTGGTCGAAGGCCCTTAGCCCATTCATTGTTTCCTGATGGCTAAGGATAATGAATTAATTATAAAGTGCATCATAAAATATTATTATAAGCACTTTTATTAATTTATTAATGGCAAAGTTAAGAAAAGAAAAGAAAAGTGACAAAATGAAATTAGAAAAAGAAAGCGTCACTTTATTTTATTTCCCTCAAGGAAAAATGTGACCCATGTGTAGGAGAAAAAAGGTAAAGAAATATATTAAATGCGGGGAAAGAAATTTGATTAGTGGTTGTGGGTGGCTAAAAGGCCAAAACTTGTTATAAAAACAAGTCGACTTGCAAGGGAAGGATATCTTTTTTACATCATATCAATTCATAATTTTGGTCTAAGCTTGTATGCTTTCCAATTCAACTCCAAAGGACGAAAACCCCTTGAGAGGACAAAAACCCTCTTTAAGCTCAGGGAGAAGAAGAAGAGTGTAGCTGATTTTTGGCATGTATTTCCAGCTAGATCTAGGGTTATCTACACCCTTGTGAGTGGAGTTTGACACATTCTAGGGCACAACTGATCCGGATCTCATCTCCATCTTCATTGCCATATATTTAGAGGTCATTTCCAACTTGTATGCATCTGATTTGGACTTTGGAAACATTTTTTCTAGTCTTGTCTATAAGCTGATTTTTTACGGACTTTGAATAAAATTACAACTCTTCTTCTTGGGTCTGAAAATTATATTTTTGGTTTTTTTGCATCTATAATAAATTCTGAATTGTTTGGTTAAAGATCTGGATGATTTTCAATCAGTTTTGAGTATCAATCATCTTCAAGACAAGTTGCATTTCCTTGTAGAAATTCAGATCTGCATTATTTTTGTCAAGTGTACCTTGTATAAATTGTTGTTATAGATCGGATTTGCAACTGTTCAGTTTGGGGGCATAATTTGTTCAATTGGGGACATTTCACAAGGGAGACATACACATGATTTTTCAGACTAAAACCTTATGCTTGTAATTTCGATAACAATGTTTTGTCGGCTTCTTTGGTTATGCAAGAACACAAAAGGTTGTGGAACTCATCTTCGGCCTCACATAATGTAATGTCCCTCTTTCTTGAATAGTTCGGTCAAAGACCTTTGGTCTATTTTGTCTACCCGATGGCCAAAGGGGTGTTTTAAAGGGTGACTTCGGTTTATTAATTTTAATATATGGTGCTCAAAATAAAGTAAAATATCATTAAAGCACATATAATGAATTAATAGACTGTTTGAGTGACTTTGACTTAGGAAAGTGCATTTAAATAAATTAATAAATTATTTAAATTGCCTTCCTAGCCAAAAATACAACTTGTTTGGGTAATGATCAAATAAACCCCAAAAATGTGACTTGCTTAGTGAAGCAAAATAATTAATTAAATATTAATTATATGGTTTTAGCCAAAAAGTACGACTTGCTCTTTGGAAGGGTTTTTGGCTATATGGGGAAAAATGCGACTTGGGGGAAAGGCATTCAGAACATTATTATTTTCACACAGCAGTTAGCACAGAGCTTTTGCAGACAGAATCCAAGGACGGAAACCCTCTAGATTATTCCTTTTGCGGACGGAAACCCCAGGAGCAGTGAGAGAAGCTTCCACCCAGGAATTTTCATTGTTTACACTAGTTATTCAACATTCCAGCAGTTTTAGAGAAAAGAATAAATTGCAGCAGTGGGCATTTGCACATCTATCTGAGTGGGGCGGCTTCTTCTACAGTTATTTATTGCTGTAACAGAGGTATTTTTCATGAAAGATATTTATTGTAATTCCCAGCAGCAAATATATCAAATTGACTAGGGTTTTGATTCATTTACCGTGGGTTTTTGGACAAACTCTGTTATTAAATCCAGTTTTATATTTGTATTGCTTTAATATTTAGCTTCATAAATCATTATTAAATACATAGCTGAAATATTTATAAAGAAATCTGCCAGTTAAACCCTAAGCGCCTATTTTGTATTCGCCCGGTTTGCGGGGTTTGCTGTATTTAAGTTATCTATGTAGTTTCAGTGTGATGTTTCATGAATTCCGTTGATATTATCAGTTCAGATTTGAGTTAGAGCATTATATATATATATAAATTCAGACAAAAACGGGTTTGGGATATTTCACATAATTTCTATGAATCTAGTGAAGAAAGAAGTGACAACTTATTAGGGCCTTTGCCATCACATAGTGACAAATTCGTTGGCTAAAAATTTGAGAATTTGCGTCTTGGATTAACTTTCCAATGAAGTCTCATGCATGGCACGAGGTGTGCACAATGTGAGTGGATGTGAATGGTATCTAACAAGAGAAACAAAGGGAGATGGTTAGCCCAGTTGACAACCACCAGTAGCTCAAATCCCTCTTCCATTTCTCAAAGACCATGTAAACACATAATCCTCAAGAGAATGCATAACGTGCAAACATATAAATGGGAGTTGTGCATGTACACTTAACAATTAAAAATAAATCTTCAAAGTTCGTAAGAAAAACAATTTTAGCTTATTTAGTTTTAAAATCTTTCAAACTTTACGAATAAAATATAAGTTTAAAAACACAAAAGATGAAGACACAAACATATCAAATCAAAAGAGGTATATCAATAATAAATTAATGCGTGTCAACAAACCAATAATAAAAAATAAATCAAATCGTAAACTGGACAAAAAATTGAATTAATCATGACCATCGCTCTATTGTCTTAGTCATCTTATAATAAAATTGAATATAAATTTTGTTTTAATCACCACTCAACCGTATGCACGAGTTTTAAAAATAAAAAACATCCAATATTGCTGGAAAAATGCATAAAAAGCAACAAAAACGTAAACACAACCTTGAAATAAAAAAAAAAAAGAAAAAAAAAAAATGCAAAAAAATTCACATTTACATTGTAATAGACTTAGAAAACTTCACGTCTTTATTTCCATTCCAGTTGGCCATTCTTGGCCTCATGTGGAAACTAATTTGTAGATTGAGATTATATCGTATTTACGCCGTTACAAGCTTACATATTAATAATTAATATAAATGATTGTCCTATTTAATGCAATGTTTGGTAAGTATTAAATCTGTCTCAGTAAACGACAACCTAAAATGCCCTACTTTTTAATGGGTTTATTAAGTTTTATGATTAGCGCAATTACATTATTATGTGTTTTAATAACATTAACATTGAACTAATTCAAAATTTGTAAACGTAATGAAAATAGATGATACTTCAGAACATAAAAAACATGGTGTATTAAGAATAAGTTTCAACACATATTATAAGAGTCGCAACGAATTTTGACACATGTTGACCATGATGGTGGTGCCTGTCGGAACAACAAACATTCCATCAACCAAGTTGGTGTCCACGATAGGAGGGGGTCATGTGGATGCATTTGCAGAGTCTTCTTCACCACCACTTGTAGATAGGGAAGCTTGCATATTTCCGAATCCCTCATGCTTGTCGTTGCCCACCACACCCTCCAACATGTCTCGCACCTTCATCTTGTAAAGCCATGCACATGAATGAATTCCCAACCAAGAACAATGAAAGTAGCAAATTTATGAGAAAAATAAAGAATATGTTGTGTTGTACCCAGATAACAATGATCATCCCCTCGTCCTCTAGCTTACCCTCTCCGTTAAGTTTATTTAATTTTGGGTGAAAATTGTGAACGAAACAAGGAATTCTTGCAAAAGAGAACTAGATAATGCACAGCATAGAGGTCATTGTTGTAAAAAGATGCATACTTTTGACACTTCAATTACAGTCATACAATACTTGTGACAATCAACCAATTCAACAATCAATGGAGTGAACATTGTTGTGACAATCCGATGAGGAGAGTGGAGAGTCCCAAACTCCAATGCTTAGTATTACAGTTCCATAATATTCCAAATCTCCAGTTATAATCATATAGTGCCCACGTAACACCAATAATACAAGTGCTAATGCATACGGATTGGATGCCACTTGACTGGATGAGAGGATCAACCAGTGCAGGAGATAGCGATGACAACTCGGCAGTGGCTGGAGAGTAGCATCAGACTATAGCATGGTGGCCAATGAAAATCACTTGAATCCAAATATTAGTTGCCCTAACCCCACGACTGAAAGGTAAATAAGATTGAAATTTCACAAATTGAGTCTAAAAGCATCAAAATATGGACACATGGGACATGGTCCCTCAATCTAGATATTCTACAACATGCTTCATTTATGATAGTTTAAATGTATTAATGGCATTTGATTCATTGAGAAGGTGAAAGGTCAGTCCTGGTCATTTTCAAGGCACACATTCAAAACATTAAAACAAATGCTTGTTTCACTATCTTTGCATTTAACCTCTTTGTTTTCTTTTCTCCTTTCATCCTACTTTATGTAAAAAAATGGAATGCCATGCTTTTCCTTCATTTAATAAAGCGTAAAGGTAAGGAATTACGATTCTTCCTCTATGTCTCCTTTCGGTATAACAATGCCCCCTTATTTGGTTGTCATCCCTCTACTGTGGGTCCTGTGGCCGTCCATCATTTGGAGTTTTGTGTCCTTTGCCCCTCTCCACCACCTTAAATTCAAACTCTCTCCTCATTACAACTTCCCCAATCTTTCTCAAATCTAGGCCTGCATTATTGTCCCTCTAGTATTTCTGTCCCGAAACCCCCTTTTCTCTTTCAAGAGAATAGGAAAAGATTGTGGGCATCCTGCTCTAGCTTAGGAAACCTATTTTCTTGGTTCCTGCTCAATAATGATCTTCTTATCATTATTAACCAAATTGCTTGTATCTATATAATTGGTTGTTTCATCTTGGTTAGAATCTAATTGCTTGTAAGAGAGAATACAATCAGATCAAGTGTTGTTGCCCATGATGCCGATTACCTATTATATCCATATGGATATGGGTGTTGTTATGGGCATGGGTATCTTGGGGACCAAAACCTTGTTCATGAAGAGATGTTCCATAGAGAATTTTATAGTGATGACTCCATCTTTAGCAACAATAATAATACTAGTTGTTTCATATTCTATCTGCTTCTTTCAACCCCTTAGAATATTCCCGTGTAGGAAGTCGAGCAGGGGCAGGGGTAGATAAAAGTTTTGGCGAGTAAGTGTTGGACAATTGTAGGTGTCGTCGAGTGTTGGACAATTGTAGGTGTCGTCGAGCAGACATTCCCAGTCAGAGGAGCAGCAAAATCAGAACCAAAATGAGAATCCAATAATTGATGAAAGGAAGGACAGACAGATGTTCTCCAACAAAGAATTGGCATGATGATCTTGAATGAGGAAGAAGAAAAACCTGGACAAGCTCTGTGCTGAGGTGGCACACATGTGAGTGAGAACAAGAAGAAGAAAAACCTGGACAAGCTCTGTGCTGAGGTGGCAGATTTGAGATTGTATCGCGCAGAGACATCTGAATTTTAGAAGAAAATCGCATCCTGAAATCCGATGCTTCCATTTAAACTCCCAATGCTTTGATTTAAAAAGTTGAGGTCTGAAGATTCATATACATGCTGTTGTGAGGTCTGATTGATAGGATTTATTTCATCAACGCTTTAATGTACAAAGTTAATGATCGTCGTTGATTTTGATTGATAGATTGACCCATCTGTAATAGGGAATGCATATTGGGATAGAATCAAAGTGCATAACAAATATTTTCAACATACGCAAGACACCAACAATATGATAAAACAAATTTCCTTAATAAATAATTATTTCAACACATAATATTGACATTCCACTAAAATAATAAACAAAATCATCGAAGTGTTATATTGTAGAGTGGTAATGATAACATGTACTTGAATGAACGAGTAGTCAAATGGAGTCACCATATCAAACTTTTGTAATTATTGTGATAAAGGGTTTATAAGCATTATCATTGTTAATAAAGTTTCGAGGGTAGCCATCATTATTATCAAATAGTATTAATTACAGAACCCATCAAAGTAATTTTTAATTTTTAGAAAAAGCATTGTCATTGTCATCATCATCATCATCGTAGACATTGTCGTCATCATTGTCACTGCGATCATCTTTCTCGCGTGATCCTCTTCCTCATCTTTCTCATCGTAACTCATTGCCTACAAAATATACAGATCATAAATCAAGTTTTGAACCAAAAACAATTAATTGAAACATAATAATAATATTTTTCGTATCCCTTGGGTTGTATTGTCAAAGCAAAACATTTGTATATGTGCAACGCAAGTTCAAATCCCACTTGCGGCTAGGTGACCTACAACAAGTGGCACCTAATATCTGCAAGATGTATAGATTGCTGGTGAACATGTGTACTAGAACAGGGACTAGTGCCCCTTGTTAGTCAATCGAAAATAATCCTTCTAATCATAAATGAAACTATTAACTACAATTGAACATCAAACCTAACCTCACATATGTATTGAATTTGAGTAACAACCTTGTTGGTTACAAGAAGTTGATTAAAAAAAGGCTCCAAAAATTTAAAAACTACCCTTTTTAAATAAAACTAGTTTTAAAGGAATTTACAATTAAAAAATGATTTGATAAGATTCAAAATATCTAAATACTTACTAAATAATAGAACTAAAATTACCTAAAAGAATAAAGTAGTATAAATAACAGATTATTTATTTACAGTCCTACAATATCAATGCCTTACAGGAATGTTGTTCAACCTTCTATCTTTACTGCCTCTTTATTTTATGGTTGCGGTTCTTCAAAGGCTGTTTGCTGAAAACAAAACAGGGTATTACATTTAGAAAAAGTTAAGAATGAACCAGAAAAGGTGTAAACTATGACTCAACAAGTTTTTTTTGTAAGAAGTGGCCTTATCTTGGAGAAAAACATGATATATATTTAGACAAAATAACATAAATAAAAACATGAAAACAGATGAAAAGGGAATACCAGGGCTTTATTTTTTTTAAAATCTTGGGTTGAATGTTAAAAAATGCGGACATAAGTTTTGATGAATGGATTGTCCAATTTTTTTAATGAAAGCCCCCGTTTCATTTGATAGAAAGCAAAACAAAGAATGAGATAAGAAACTTGAAATGTTTGTCTTCCTCTTCTTCTCGTGTCTTTTGGATTTTCTTTTCAAATCAATCATCTTTGTATTTTGGTTTTTGTCTTTGTCTTTTCACTTTCCTCCTTTTAGTTTTTGTTTGCTTTCCATTTAAACACACAAATCAAACAAACATAAATAAATCTCATAGTATGAGATAAAATTCAAACAAATTTTAAACAAAAAAAACAATTGGGCCCTATTGTTTATTTTTCTCTCTACTATCAATATGCATTTAAGAGTTGTTTTTCCAACCTATAGCATTGTTTAGCGCACTTGCATTAGAATATGTAATTAAATTTTCCAACTTTTTGAATGGGTTAAATTTGCATTGTTGGAGGGAGTTTTTTTGGAAACTTTGTATGAAATATTTGTGTTAAACCCTAATTTTTGGGAATTTGAGATTGTCTAACACCTTAGTCAAAGTATTAGTGTTACTTGTTGACATAAACCATGATGCTTTTTGCACCAGATTTTTTAGAAACCACCAAATTGCTAGGATTGTCACTGTTATGAGGGGTGCTTGCTAGTTATTTGACATATTTGTGTAATTAAAATTCTTTTATGCTAATAGTATCAAAATTTGTGAAATTTACAAAGAAGTGACTTTCTTTGATGTATTTTGCGGAAAAGGAGTCTCTTTTGTGAAAAGAGAGTGAAGAAAGAGAGTGAAGTTGATTCAAATTTTAATGGAAGGAACTTTATTACTCTACAATTGATGGTAGTAATTTCTCTATGTATATCTTTTTTTATTAGCATAGACTTGGGCATTTGTTGTTTCCATGTAGTAAGTACATGGTATTACATTATTTTGAGCATTTCATGTTATTCTTGATTATTAGAATAAGGTTTGTGTCCTTGTCGTTTTTGTGTTTCCATAATTAAGGGTTACATTGAAATTGTTCACTGTCTATTATTTCCATAGTTACCTAAGTCTCGGGACGGGGGGACAGGGATACAGAGGGACGGGGTTTCCAGGACGACAAAAAATTTCCCAAATTTTGGGAATGGCAGGGGGATGACTTTTAAAATAATGCATAAAAATTAATATTTCAATATTTTAACTTTTTTCAATGACATTTGGGAATTTAAATTGTATTTAATGTATTTTAGGTACTTCCAAGATTATAATTTGATGTTCTTGGTAAAAATAACATCGTTTTAAAAGTAAAAACATCAGAAAACTTTTGAAAGACTCTAAAAAAATTGGGGACGTCTCCTCCAAGTCCCCAAGTCCCCGAAACGTTTGGGACGTCCAGGACATCACCAAAATTTAGGGGACGCGTCCCCGCGTAACATTGATTATTCCCTTAATTTTGAACCTTTGCTGTTGACAAGGAATTCCATTGAGTCAATATCTTTGGTCAGTAATGTTGTTTTGTTTTGGCTTCTACTATTTATGCCCTCAGGGTGATAATGTAAATCAATTTTAATTTGGGTTGGGATCATAATATGTTTGAACCTTTAGTTACTTGTCTTATGCAATGTTCTAGGAAATGTTTTCATTGGCTCTTGGGTGTTAATGAATTTGATTCATGTTTTGTCTCGAAAAACATAGTTTTCTATAATTTTTTTTTGAATTCACACAGCATTTTGTATATTTTTCAAAATTTTTATTTAGAATAGTATTCTATTCCTAGTTTGTCAGTAAGTCCTCTGCATATGTAGGTAACTTGTACCCAATGGATAAGTCATTAGAACCATAGGGTTCTTAAAATCCATTAATTGTACCCGTAGTAAAACACGTATTGACACACCTCATTAAGATCTTCAAAACATTGTGACAGACAATGAAGTTGGCATGAAGTGCACTTGTGATACTTTCCATGTCTCAGTCGTTTGTAGTTCATTATCCAAGTAGATAGTTGTATCATATGAAGTAATGGTCATATAATTACGTAATGCATATTCATTAGTCTTTTTCAATCCTTTGAAACACACACACACACACACACACACTTACATTTTCAAAAGTATATATCAACTTTTTAAACCTTGACTTTATTTTGATATTACTATTTTCTTGTTATAATACTATAATTGCATAACAAATTAGATACCATAGATTATGGTTGTAATGAACAATTTTTCTCTAGAGATGTTGCTAATGATATACATGTAATGCTCTGGTAAAGCAGGGGGAGATTTTGGACGAGACTGATATTCATGATGATATCATCTCATAATAATAGTTGCACGCCTTCTTACAAAAACAAAATTATAATGAAAGAATTGTGTTTGGTTCATTGAGTATTTCGTTCTTCGAACAAATGGAGGAACATCGTTTTGTTCGAAGAATGAAATATAAGGAACACAAAGGTTCCAAATAAAATCACTCAAAGGTTCCAAATTAATTCACCATATGCTCCTCATTTATCTTATGGTCCTTCCAATATTGTACAATTTAGCAGCATTTTTTCATAATTTTTTTTGTACTATTTGAAACTTGCTAGTGCCTCTCTTTCATGTTGGATGGCCATACCCATAATGTGGATTCATAAGAACTCTGGTATTTTTAAGAATTACACATCAAGGTCAAATGACCTTTGGACTGACTATCCGAACAAATTTTATCTTTTGTAATTGATTAAAGAGGCAATAGCTATTATCCTTTGTAATTGATTTAAAAAGTGTTCTTATGTTTTCAAACTTGTACATTAATTCAATTTATAAGTGTAACATTTGTTTCATTCAAACCACTCTAAAGCATGTGTTGAATTTGTAAATAATGAATATTTTCAAAACCTGTAATGGGTTGTGGAGAGCATCAGTATTTGTTTTGGGAGATGCTTTAATAGTGTACTCATAAACATGTACTTGAATTAAATATAATGAATGAAAAAGGGGATGGACATTAGTAAAACAATTTATAATGTCAACAATATATATATATATCGAAAGATCACTTTGACCATCAAAATAAAAATCCAAGAACAATACATTGAGTAGAGATAAAGTCACTACTAACCAAACAAGTCATGAAACATTGAAAAACCATACTGGTGCATGGCATGGCTCCAACAGTTGGCACAGGGAATAACTTGGATACTACATACTCCCCTGCACAAAGTTAAATCAAGGTCCAGCAAGAACAATGAGCTTGTAACCCATTCACATTGAATCTGATTCATAGCTATAGCCACAAACAATAAAACCTTTTAAAGAGTCCAATCCAAAGTAGGGGCAAAAAGGCGTACAAAAGCAATGAGAACTATGAATATCCAATTTCGGGTAGATGCGAACTCAAAGATCAGACAAGCCATGAGATCTCCATGTACAGTTGCCACTAAAGGTTGAGAATAAGAGAAATCGTGTTAAACCCCAAGATGGTTCAAGTACTACAAGATCTTTTTAATTAGATGTAGTGGAGGGAAAAGAAAGAAAATGGCACACATTTTTCCAAACAAGTACATCGTCAACTTTCCTCCAGTATATAGTTAATTCCATTAGCCTTTTCTTCTTTACAGGTGAAAACACTATTGATATTGCACTTAATTGCTTTAAGAAAAATGAGTTGCTCATGCTATTATGGCATGTCCTCTCTACACGAGATATGTATGTTTGAATGTATACTAGAAAGATTTTATGTTAACATACAAATCCAGATTCAATATTTAATGTGATTTAATTAAAAAGGCATAAGTTAAGACGAGTGATGTTTTATTCTACTGTTAAATTAAAAAATTAACAAAAAATAATTATAATTCTTAGAATTCTAAAAAGTTCAAGAACTTAACTTTTGTGAGAAATGCAGCTTTCATTGGGTGCCTCATCTCAGCACCTTTTGCAACATTCTTTTACTCTTCTCATGCAAATGTGAAAAAAATCAAGGGTTATGTGATCTTATGACCAAATTTCTAGCCTATTTATATGAATTTCCAGCTATTAAAAAGCTATAGCTAAATTACCACTTAAATGACAATCTAATATTATTTTTAAAAAGTGGATAGCTATATTTTCGAAACACGTATCATAAATTCCTGTGTTCTGTAAATGTTTGTTTACTCACCATTTGGTTCTAACTTCTAGACCTCTAGACCTCTCTTTAAGGACAAATTGAAATATAATTTGTATGTAGTATATAACTATTATTTTATTTCAAGCTGCATCAAAACTTTTAATAGTTTCAGTGAGATATCAGTTGTAATTTATTTCTCCAAGTATCTAATATTTTAATCAAGTTTAAATTATTTTTATAAATAATATAAAATCATAGTTTTTGCATTCACATTGTTTTTGAATTATCTGGTGCAAATTAATTGGAATTGTCTTCATAAAAAAGTAAAGAAAAAAAGTAAGGGAAATGCAATGTCGACAACAAACAAATATGATAAAAAGAAATAACTCTCATGTACTTGCCACCAAAATATCAATGTTGTTTTCATTAAAATCCATAGTCATATAGAGATGTGGGATATGGAGACCCGGATGCCATTTTGAAATACGGTATACCCGAGCTTCCTAATAACTATCATATATATATATATGACAATCATAATTGGAAATTCTAGTGTTTCTACACTCATTACTTGAATGAAGATTGTATTTCTTCTAGAGTTCTTCCCTTTGTCTCTGGTACGAGCTTTGCCACGAAGACCACAGTAAAGGCACACACGCCACAGAATATGAAGAATGAAGCTGCAATTGACATATGAGTAGCCTCGGTTAAAACATCTTTTAAAAAGATTCATTGACATGTTTTCCAAATCAAAATAGAAAAAATTAGGGAGGAATTCCTTTTATCTCACCTGTTGCACTCCAAGACAAAAGAAAATTAAAAGTGACTGTGACAACCAAGCCACCAAGCCAAGCAGTAAGAGACACCAAGCTACCAGCAATACCCTTCATATTTATAGGAAATATCTGCGCCAAAACAAACACAAATAAATCACCAGATTCTGAAATATCTATAATTGATTGTTGATTTAAAGAAGCCATAAATATGGATTCTTAATGCATGTGATTAGCCTGATTTCATCCTGCATTGGCATGGAGCTCTGCCTTGTTTACAAGAGTGGAAGGTGGATATTGGATGAAATGGCAGGGTTTATACTTTGTAGCAGATGTAATTATTGTTTTATTTTTTCGTCAGATTTGATCTTGAGTTGATGAGACTTAGGGCTCAAATGATAACATTCACATATTATTATCCCCAAGTTCAAAGCTCAGTTATGGAGAGATTCTCTAGCAGGGACTATTTACATATTGCCGGAGGCAGGCAATGCCAATGAGCTGGAGATTACACCTAATGGCAAAAGGAATCACCCCAGCACTGCAAATGGTACATGTTCAATAGTATCATCTTTGTGTACCAGGTCAGTAAAGCTATCAGCATTATCACAAAGCTCTTGTCAGCTTTGAGTGAGCAGGTAGCGACTGAGCTGGCAGGTTGGCAGGTTGACCCGAGCATACGAAGTTCCTTTGAATCTCATGCGCTGGTTTGTACTATGAGTTCTTTTTATAAAAGGAACCCATGGATTGTAAAGTTGTACAATTGTAAAGGATTGTAATCATTAGAGTTAGTGCGTGGTGACCGCCATTGATGTAACAATGGATTTATTCTTGAGTAATAAAATACTGAGAGACCTTTGCCGGTGATTTTTTCCTGGTACATTACCAGGTTTTCCACATAATATCTGTGTATGTGTTTTAGATCTGTTTATTCCTTATTGCTTTCATTGTGTTTGTTTCTCTCTACACTGTCTATTTTTCTAACAGCTCTAGATTGACAGATGGGTTCAACCCGTTAGAATAAGCACGAGTGAATACTGTAGTTTAGGTAAAGACTTCTTGCACTGCCTCTAGAATGCAGGCACCAATCAGCTTTTGAATAAATCGAGGACACCCTTGGGTCCTGTCCTTTCTAAATTTTGAAATGTAGCACAATTTCATCAATGCTAGAGTAAGATTACATGAAGTAGATATTCATCAAACATAAGGCCTACTACCCGTTGGGGTTTGGACCTCATCACTGTAAGAATAATAATATGTATTGGATCTTGTCTGTTGGCTTGCCACCTTAACAAGCGTACGATTATGTTACTCTTAGTTGTGCTAGAATTTGTGTTGATCTTGGTTCAGGTAAGAACCTAGCCCACTTCAATCAACCTATTGCTGCTAGACCACACATAGGAGAAATGGGTAGATTATAACAGCATCCCTTTAAAATGTAATGTTCTTTGAATTAGAGCATTTGGATGTTTGTGCCATGCCCCAATCAACATTCAGTTTCTGCTGCTGAACCACATCTAGGGGCAATAGGTGGACAATGACTAGTATAGATATCTAATATACATCTATCTAAAATATGCCGAGAGATATCAATAACGAGACACCTATCTAACTATGCAAGTGTAGTATAAGTATACCAAAAAAAGTAACAATTAAAAATAAATATAATATAGTAAGTATATTATAATAAATGTATCTATATGAATACATCAATAGATATCAATTTCAAGGTTCTTTGGTTTGATTTTTTACATACCTCTTTAATCAACAACTTCATTAAATTCTCTATCAATTTCCTATTGATTTGTGGCAAATGGAATCATTTAGCTACACGATTGTGTCGGTCTCAAAAATATCTATTCAAGAAAAAAGACCCAAACATTACTATGTGCCCGAGATATTACTATTTTTTTTATTGACTTCTCCAAGAAAAACGAAACAAATTTATTTAATTGACAGTCCAATAGAAGTCAAATTTATGAATGAACTTTCACATGATGGTCAAATGAATGTCAAATTTAATGTTGAGAATAAAAGTGAACAATGCACTCCATTACAGCCTTGCCTGCCATTGTAGAATGCCTCTTGGCATAACAACATCTATGGATCTTTATATTGTAAAATTTGTTTTGGAAAAATGGGCACTTCGATGTGTATTAAAAAAATCGGTAGGTGGAATCCACATTACCAAAGACGAATTAAAATGTTGAAATCAAAGATCAATGGGTGAGAAAGATGACAAAAGAGCAGCTGATCTGAAGGCTATTTCAATTGCCGATGTGAATCAGAAATGGAAAACTGGTGTGAGAAAGGGAGCTACAAAAGGCACTAGGGTTTTGCAAAACCATCTTAGGAGGTGCTTGCCCTGAGTACCTAATTTAGTTTCAACTCATTTCAGGCCTTGGAGACTTGAGAGTCTGAATGCGAGAGTAATTTAGAAGAATAGCTTCCTATGGTTATTTTAAAAATCAGGATGAGGAATTGATCCCTCAGGATTAAGGCCTTCTCAAGTGGAGTAGATTCAGAAGCTTCTTTAGAATGATCGTGAGGCCTGTTCTCTGCAAGAAAAATGAGGAGCCTTTGGGAATCCAAATTGTTCAGATCACAAAAATAGAAAACCAAAAATTGTTGCCTTGAAGGAGCATGGGAAGTGTTTGGTTGTCATTCAACCTCTAATTAGTGAAAAATTTGGAATATAATGCTATGTTTCATGGCTCTATCTCCTGTTTCTTCTAAAGGATAAGACAGTCTTTAGGTAGAGTTTGATGCTTAAGCATAGAACCGCTTGAGGTGCATGGCATTCATAGGTTTTGGAAGTTCTTCACCATCTGAGTATGCCAGTTTATAAGCTCATGATCCATATTTAACAACCACCACATAAGGCCCTAACCAATTAGCCTCAAATTTACCTTTTTTTTCTCTGTCCTTGACAGTATTCTTCTGATTTTCTTTTAGAACAAGATCTCCTATAGCGAATTCACGATGAATGATCCGTTTATTATATCCTCTTGATACTCTGTTTTGGTAAAACCTTTGGGTGATTAAGCGCTCTCATACGCTTTTCATCCAACAGCTCTAGCTCTGCTAGCCGAGCAACTCTATAGTCTTCGTCCTTATCAAGATAGTCTCAGAGAGATATTCTCAGGGAGGGAAGTCCCACTTCTTGCAGTACCAACTACACTCTCTACCTTGTTGCTGCAAGCTTCAAATCTTTTTTAGTTCAGAGGTTGTCAGTTCCTATTGTATTTCTATTGGAATATAGCTATTTTTTAATTTTTCCTCAGAAAATGCAGTATTGGAGGGAACACATTAGTTTTTACTTAATCGCCCGATCTTTACATTTTGTTCTAGAAAGTTAGTTATCACTAACTCATTACTGTCAATCCATTTTCACAACTTGTATCGACAACTAACCTCAGACATTATAATCCATGGAATTCCACCCATGCCTAGTGAAAATGTTCCGATATAAGCCTGTACAGAAAAGCCAAAAAGAAGCCATTATACATCTGTTTTTTCTCTAGTGGATATTCTACACTACATGAATGAAATTTGAGTAAAAATGTACAAGCATTATATACGAAAAATGCCCAGTGAAACCATTGAGGCACAACACTCACCAATAGACCAATTAGAGCTAGCCTGCTTCCAAGCAATTTCAGAGCAGATTGATGGGAATGCCCCTGTATAACAGAAAATGAGTCGAGATAATCCACAATAAACATGAATGATTGTGATTTTAGCTCTAATTTCTGTTTTGCAGTTTATACTTTTATGTACTTAGTAATTGTCTGAAGTGATTGATCCTTGTGGACATATGTAACATCAGAGCTCCATTGTCAATAAAAATTATATTCTTTTCAACTACAGTTTTTGTTGTGTCTTTAGGTTAGTTTCTTTGCAGGTTAGTTTTTTGTTGGATTTTCCTGGAGTCAGCTGCATGAAGCCTGACATTTTGGATCCCACTTCTAGATCCATCTTTGGATGATAATGGCATCTCCATACCAATATTATCCATGATTAAAAAGAGAATGACTACTTCCTTTGCACAAACATCAACTATGCTAGTTGCAGTGAACAACTTAAATAAATGAAAATAAATCTCAACAGTAGAAATGAGTGGAGATAATGATGTGAAAAGTGTAATTACCAGTATGTAGAAGGACAATCCAACCACAAAGCAACTGACACTCATTCCTCCAGCAGCAATCTAAAGACAATTTTCTCTTAATGTCCAAGTAAATAAGCAATGAAAATCCTTATAAGAGCCTTTTGTCAGAGCCTAAGTTCATACCATAAGAAGTGGTCGTCTACCAGATTTGTCCATCAGCAATGCACCCACTGCTGTCATTGGCACCTGCCAAGCAATATATACATATTGACAAACACAGAAAATGTGCTTGATCATGGAGACAAGCCAAATGGGGTGTTATTATGTAAGGAATTAGACATATTTGGCACCTGCAGTATAGCGATTCCAACTGATGCCATCTGACCTGAAGAATAGCCTACAACATGCTCCAAAACAATCATATTCCACCCGAAAGGAAAGGAATACATTTATATTACCAGAAAAAAAAAGAGAAATTCTGGTGTACAAACATAGCCTCTCACCAGCAGCCTTGAAGATTGCACTAGCATAAAATATAATACCATTGATTCCACCAAGTTGTTGTAATACCATTAACCCGACTCCAACCTAATATGGAGGAATTACAACTGGTCAAAGTGTAAAGGATGAATGGTTTTAATGAAAGGAATTACCGATGAATGGATGAAGGTTGGAGATCAACAAATAAAGTTTAATCAAACATATTACTCACAATGACAGCAGGAGCATGGCTTCTTTGAAATAAATCAGATATTCTGGCCTTGGGAAGACTTTCCAACTCCTCAACGTAAACCTGTGTAGCATATTCAACATATTAACAAGCATTGCCAGCATCAATCAACTCTTTTGTTTAAATCACTGTTATGAAACTAATTACCTCACAAGTTATACTTTCAAATTGCAACCTGAGTTTGAAATTAGAATAAAAGTTGATGTATCTAATACCAGCAGCTAGTATAATAAAATATACATTTCAAATACAACCAAATATAAGCACCATGATTTCAGTTGCTTCATGTGTCACATCGTATTGTTTTCCTCTAAGAGCTTGTAACGCTTCTTTAAAATCTTTGTCACGACCAACCTTTGCCTGAAACGCACCAAACCACAAAAATATTAGATAAAATGCCACATTTTCCTAAGGTGTCGGTACAGAAATCTAGAATTCATGAGCATGTGGTTTTTGTATGGGAGTGGCAGAGTAGCTTAGATGCTACAAAGTCAACCAAGGCTTGCACCTAGTCTCATCTATTGAGACTGTGCAAGCTTGAGTAGTCAAGGTTGTTAAAACCTGCACCTGGACTTGGCTGCAGATAAAACTTGGACGTTGTCTGTCCTGATTTGAAAATAGGCCATTCACAAAAGAAAGCACTCCAACTTGCCACTAAACCACATGCACAACGATTCAGCCTGGAGAAAATAATAATATTACTAACTAGTGGAGATAAATTAATGGCTGGGGTAGTTGTAATTCAAATAGGCTCCCACGTTCGAAAAGTTCAGATAGTTCGAAAGGGGGAAAAAAGCTTGGAGTTTTGGATTTTTGTAAAAGGTTCGGTTTGGTTTAGAAAATTTACAAATATAAAATATATATAAATAATAAATACCATACATATATGATGATATTTGAAAAGAAAAACCAATTACACATAATAATAAATAAATACATTATCTATTCTGTTTTTCCTTTACGTGCTTAGGTATTAGTGTTTCTTGTTTCATTTTTATTTTGTGTTGAAGTTATTTTAATTTAAATGCTCCAAGTTTTTAATTTAAAAAAAAAATGTTCGACCAAACTTGTTCGGTTAAGTTCGGTCAGACCAAAAAGTATGGTTCCAACCGATTTTTCACAAAGTTCATTAGAACAAGGTAAACTATGCTCAATAGCAAGGAACTTGCAATGAGTTCTAGCCTTATACTCTTCTTGATGGCACGGGGTGTGAAAGCCACCATGAGTTATAGTTATGATGGATTACCTTATTTATATGAATACTCACCAGCCATCTTGGAGACTCTGGAATAAGGAAAAGGCCCATAGCTAATATTATGGACGGTATAATTCCTGCCAAAACAGAACACCATGAAATTGATTAATTCCACTGTACAGTGACATACATTAATTGCATATCATATTGGAGTTCATAAATAATGGATGGCACTAATATGCTAGCCTTGGACTAGGAATCGTGGCACAAGATCCTCAAATCTGTAATATTAACTGTACTGTGATCTACTTTTGGAAGGATACAAGAAATTATAAAATTGGGTTTGAATCTGATAGCCAACATACCAATCAGAGCAACAATCCGCCAGTTGAGGAGCATCCCCAGAAGATAAACTGTTAGTGTTCCTATTGTAACGAAGAGCTTTCATACGGAGGACAAACATTCCATTATATGTCAGCCTTAAAATAAGAATTTTATGATGATCCCCACTATTTTATCTTTTCTCTTTAAAAAACAGAGTTGTCAATGTTCCTAATCATAACGGAATGATGTGATTACCTGTGAAATTGTGATGCATAAATTTGAATCTCTAATAGCTTTAAAGTAATGTTGGATTTGATTAGGACCTGGTTTGTTGTTGTAAGTCCTCCTCTCAAGTTTGTGGGAGATATTTCGGCTATGTATACAGGCACCTATTGAACATTTCCAAAATTCACACAGAATTTAACTTAATAGAATCCTAAAATTTATGAAACATAAGTCACACGATTCCTTATTCAATATCTGATAGTCCCCAGACTGTAAACATGGCATCAGAAAACACCATGTCTGGACATTGATCTTACTGTATAAGAAGTAAGCCCAGCTCCAAATCCAACCATCAACCTTGCAATATCCAATGGTATAACATCCTGCACAAAAAGTTCAAAAGTTATTTCAATCATTGAAATCATGAAATAAAGGTGATCAGTTTCATAACCCCGTGAATTGACCCAGCAGAAAACCTTTGACAAAGCTGTGGTAAGCCATCCAACTAGATAGAACAATGAACACACTTTCAAAGCCTGCATTCAATACAGTCTATAGTCAGGACTCTATAGACCTCACATCAAGCAAATAAGTACAATTCTCTAGAACACTAAAACAAGAGAATTAGAATCCTACCCCTTTCCTACCAAGGTAGTCTGCAATATAGCCACTCATAAGTGCACCAATCATGGCACCAACTGTCAATAGCGATCCGAAAACAGAGTACTGCAAAAATCCAATGCATTGAGGGTGGCAAAAATGTCATGCTTAAGATATGAATGCAGAACAAGAAGAACAAAGTTACACACAAACCAAAATATGCAGATGACAGAAACTCAAGCCTCGGGACTAAATCCTAGCGGTTAAATAAAGAGAAGGCCAAGAACAACAAGATAGGGTTCCATAACACTAGCAACAAATACTACGAAAGCCTGTTCTATACCTCTTTAAGGTAAACATTATATAACGAATAAGTATAAATTTATTCAAATTCTAATCCATACCAATGATTTATTCTGAATACTTATATATTCCTAGTGAATCAGGTAACATACAAATTCACAGCGATGAATTCTTCTGTAAACTTGTATAAACCAATTGAACCTCCTAATATATATCAATGCCAGTGACTTCTTAAAACTTATCACAGACAATCCAATACCAAGTGTTCCTGGAGATTGAATTTGTCCTTTTTCTGACTACCAATTTCTCACATCTAAATTTCAACACCTAGTCAGATTTTTTAATCTCTAATTCTCCAAAGAGAATTGATTTCCTGATCTCCCAGTGTTTATCCCGTTTTCCATTTTCAAGGAACATACAAATCAACCAACCTGCTATTTTCAGTTAATCTCACGCTAAATAGAGTATCTCGACCGACCTGAATAATATCTATATATATTACGTTTTTGGATTTAAATTTTCATTAAAGTACCTGAGCTATGCTGAGGCCAAGCTCCTCAATGATTCCTGACTCTGATGGAGAAGAGAATCCTACCTGGAATAAACCATTCCTATTTGTTCATTTTGAACTTCCAGTGAACTCTCTAATTCAATCCTATCAAAATAACATTCTTTGTTCTTGAATAAAACAACTACGAAAGATTAAGGATACTGACACCAAAGCCAAAATTCAGTGAACCCATCACAACAACAGAGGTACTGATAACAACCACCAATACAGAGCCCTCATGTCTGCTTGTTTCAGTAATGAGAGGGCAACTGATATTCAATATTTCGCCATCTTCTCCTCTCTCCATGTCCATTATGGTTTAAGGAGCTCTCTCAACAGGATCCAGAAAACTCAAGTCACTCTTATCAACAAATGCAGCATAAATCTCTATATTCCTCGATGTCTTTTAAGTTCTCAAATCCAAAAGAAAAATGCTTCGCCTTTCACTAGAAAATTGGTGGGGAAGAGTCGAACCAAGCAATAAATCTTTTTCCCAAGGTGATGTACCATTCATTCCATGATGGCAAGTTGGCCATCTATGCTGCTTGATTGGATGCTTCGGTCAATATAGATTGTGGGTCGCCCCATAAATCTAGTGCAAGCCAGTAAGTGGGCATTTATACATATAATGGACTTCATTTATAGTTCTGGTTCTACACTATCCGAATCAATAATTTTCACCCAACTACTCGTCTAACCAAACTAGATGGTTTGGTTAAATAGACAAATCTTGCTTCAGTGCAACTTGGCTAATTCAGTGTAAAAATGGGGTTTGAAAATTGTTTGTATGAACAGGGAATGCATCTCATACGGGCCATAATTGGTGGCAATCTGTCTCCACCATATCATTGATTAGCATTATTACTTGAAAATATCTCGCAGTAAAATTTCTAGTTTGGAAACACTTCTTTTTTGCTTCTCCGCCACCCTGAGAAAGCTTAAAAGTAAAATATTCGCTCTCGACTTTGAAGATTGGAAAGAGACTGAGAATGAAACTTTTGTTGGTGGGGTTTGGCTGGCAAGTGAACCTATTTGTAAGTCACTTGTAACTTTTCTTCGGATATAAATCACTTGAGTTCATTAATAATTTTTGAAATTAACAAAAGGTATATCATGTAAGTATTATCAAATTATAAGTTAATATTTTGTTAGGTCTAAGATTTTTACAAATAATTACATTATATTATTATTTTTTGTGGGATTTTTATTCGTGTGTTAAAGTCATCTCAAGATAACCAATATAAATAGTCATTAGCACAATGTTAATGTGGTTATTGAGTGCAAGCACAATAATGACATGAAATTGGTAGTTGTTCAAATAGATCTAAGATCTTTGCAACATAGGTATGGCAAGCTGAATCTCCTTTAAGAGGGTTACATGGATGTCTACATCACTAGGGTTGTTCCCTATTGGGTTGTAAAATTCTCCTTGACCAATGGTTGTGGTAATGTTAGGAAGAGCCATCTGGTTGTTGGCTTAATGATCTAGTGTCATGGGGGTGACAATGTTAGCCAAATGTTTCACAAAATGTTTGGATGCAAACTACTTGATGAATTTACAAGTGATAAGTCCCCTACCGAGCAAAAGACTGAGTTCTAGATTATGGTCTGTCTCCCTTATGGAAATACCATTTGCCTCAAGATTCATACAACATATCAGGTGGTTGATCACAAGTGGAAAATGGAGCAGAAACTTGGGATCCCATCTGACCTTCAACATTTCCTTTATGTGGGCAAACTACTGGAGGATCCTATTGCTCTAACATTGTACAATATTGGCAAGGATTCCATCATCATCATGGTGATGCGATTGCTTGGAGAAGCCTTGTGACCCGAGATGCCCTACTCCCTAAAATTTAGATCCTTTAAAGTAGTGGAAAAAATTCATATTTCATTCCAAATGTTTAGAAGCCATCTTCAACATACATTGTGGAGTATGAGGAATGGACTTGGTGGAATTTCCTGAGGAGCTGGTGGAGAATGACCATGAGTATTTAGAAAAATTAGCGGTTATATGTAGATTTAATCCGCTATGGCCATCCACATAGGCCCCACATCAATGGATACATTCAACATGGACAAAAAAATGTGAGATTTATCTATGGTCAAAAGGTTTTTTTGTTTCTCTATTCGGGGATCAAGGGGATTTTCAAAGATCCCTGATCGATGGTTCCTAGTTTTGGGCTAATACGGGGTTGTTCATCACTCCATGGTTTCCAGACTTTGACCCAAATTCTCTCTTAGTGACTAAAATACATGTATGGGTTCGAATTCCCAACTTGCCTCTCTATCCCGCTCACAACATGATAGGTGATGCTTTGGGTACTTTCATCAAGCATGATGAGAAGAGATTTAAAGTAAGCTTATGTACTTTTTCTCGCATTTGTGTGGAGGTAGATCTTAGTAGGTGCCTACCAGATAAACAAATACTTAAATGGGGTAGATCTTAACATATTCAAGCATTGGATTATGAAAATACAACTTTCTGATGCAACACATGTAGACTTCCAAGATATCCACAAGCTACCTGTCCCATAATAGAGTTCATCCACTTAGGAAAAAGGGACAAAACAAAAGCCCATAAGATAGATATTTCTGGAACAAGAAGATGATTTTGAAGTTGATGATCCGGATGTAGGCAACCAACATCCCACAAAACCATAAGAGACTAATCGAAGTGAACCTAGTCGTTAGGAAGAGGCTAGTGGGCCTAAAAAATTGGACAAAGGAGTGGAGTAGATTGTTCATTGGTGATGACTATGAAGGAGTCACAATTAGGAGGGTTGAAGAGGGGCCACAAAGCAAAGATTTCAGTCTCAAATAAGAAGTTATTGGCTCAATCGAATCTTGAATACTTGATTTCATACTTTCCTCGTAATAATTTTTCAAATTTGCAAATATTTACGAAGGAACCCTCTCATGTGGGGTGACATTAAATTAAAAGAAAAAAGGGTAAAAAGGGAAAGATTAACATTGATTTGGGGAATTAACCCATATTCTTATGGGTCTTCTGCTATTTTTTGCGGTATATTATCTATTTCTAGTTGGATCAAGTTGTTTTAATCCTGATCAGTGCCTATTGTTAGTGATCTTTCTTGTTTTATCTTTTTGCTATGTACAAGGCTTTGGGAGCCTTTCAAAATCCTAACCATTTTCCTAATAAAAAACCAATGATATTAACTTACTAGAACACATCATATATTAACCAATTAAATATCAAAAAGTACAATATGGTTACTATAAAAAGGGCGAGTAGTAGGTATTGAGGCCCTGATCTTTATGTTGGTAAATGCATGGCTTAAAAAAATGTTGAGAATAATGGCTACATATCAACAAAATTTATAAAAAACTTCAAAACACTAACTATGTGAAGACTAGACACATGTAGAAGTGACACTAAGGTGGGGTGGCAAATCATCACGGAAGGGCACTCCAAGTAGAAGGTTCTCTCAAGGGAGGATCTCGAGTAATCTACTTGTCGTGATCTTGAGTATTGTCCTATAGAGTCGAAGACACCTTGATTCCCCATTAAACGACAAAAGCCCAACCATGGTCACTCCTCCTTACGTAGGCGATGGCTATGTAGAATGTCTAGTAGTGGTTTTGCCACAAGGTGATGGGATTCAATCCCTTTGCTAAGGTGTGCAAAAACGACCACAGACAAGTGAAGATAACTTGTTGTGAGAGTGGTTCTGCTTATGATGCTTGTTGATGGAGGGTAGAGAGCCCAACTGCGAAGGCTTTGGTGGAACTCTGCTCATGGTGCACAAAGTACTCTCCCTAATGATTAAGAACCACTTGCAAGCGTTGGAAGTCAAGAACCATTTTCTAGGCATGTTCTTAAATTAAAGACATCTTGAGGATATCTCTCCTTTATCATTAGTAGAAAACTATATAGAAATAAAATCATTATTAAAAGAACATTTATAGCTTTCCAGAGTCGAAATAGAATAATAACCCTAACAAAATTCATTAAAAAGTTATGTATGCCGACCACTATGAGTAATCTCCAAACATTAGCCATTTTTACCAATTTATGGGTTCGGGGTGGAAACAGATCCAATTCTAAGTATCTCTAGCACGGGAGTAAATTTAGAAAATATGTTTGAAGGATTCAGAATAATCACAAGCCAAACACTTGGGGTTAAAGACTTTGATATGCTTAAGCCAATCCTTGAGTGGAAAACCTTGGTGCATGGGTACTAAAGAAAATGGGCAACTTTCGGTTTGAATTTAGAATTTTGAATCTGATCGAGGTCTTTAATCCATGTTTCTAGGAGAGAATTCAATCTCAACTGAGTGTTAAGGTTACCAAGGGCTAGGGGAAAATGACTCTTTATTTGATATAACAATTTAAGAGAGTACTTTTTAAATGTAGTATTTGAATTCCACCAACAATCCTACCAAAAAATAACAAGAGGTTGTAATGCCATCTTATGTAGCATAACATCTAGAAATAGCTCTTGAATTCATATAAGTGAAGGGAAGCTTATATGCAATTAAATTGATTTTCCTTTGGATATCAGGCCATGTGATTTAATCTCTTGAAGAGATAAGATCTTTAATGGCTAAGGAGTCAAAGGGCTTTGATGTAGGTGTTTTGACCAATGGAATGCAATTACCAAACATGTTAGGAGATCACCATATATTGTGGTTGTTGAAAGACATACTGAATCCAAACCCATCACCAACCCATTTCATATAAGGTTTCACAACTTCAAAGGACTTCTAAATACTCTTGGAAACAAAAGAGCCTTTAATTTCGACCGGAGCTCAAGTGGTTAGTAGGGTACGAAACCAAATGTTTGACCATCGAGTGCCCAAACTATCCATTCAGCACATAAAGCTATACTTTTCCTGTAGACATCGATGATGCTTGTGCCACATTGACTTGACGAAGGCAACAAACATCCCATGCAACTCTATGATAGCTCCTCCTTGCTTAGTGTTGCCTAAATAAAATCTCTGAGAAGCTAAGCAAGTTTTTCACAGTGCCTTGGAAGTTGGCCCAAGAAGAGTAGTAAATGTGGGTAGCAACAAGAATTGTGGTACAAACCTAAAATTTCCAAGCGAATAGAGATGTCTACTAATCAATAACACAATTTTCTTCTCAACCCTTTCAAGCATATATTGCAATAGGTCATAAGACCTACTATCAAAAGCAAAGGAATGCCAAAAAAATTGAACAAATCCTCGTGTTGAATCCATTTCCAAGGATAATATTTCTACCAATATTGCAAGGGTATCATACATTGCTTGAAGCAATGAGTCTTGGCCCAATGTAGAATGGATCCAATTTTTTTATAAAAAATTATGACTATGACGAAGCCATAGTGCTAGAGCCTTGACTATGATATTATAGGAGATATTCAACAGAGTGATTGGAACACTAGTTTGTAGTGGTCCATGAAGGCTAATGAGATTTCAAGCACACCAGTGAATCGACTATGCATGGTGTGAATAGATTTGCTTTTCTTGGCTTGTGTGGTATGTAAAGATGTGAAAAAATATTTGGAAGTTCAATCTCCAACTTCAAGCCAATGTAGATGAACTCAAATTTGGGCACATCTACAAACATGACTTTTCATCGGCTTAAGCTTGTGTTTGATTTTGGTAGCCATGGATTGCAATTGAGGATCAATACGGTTGCATTAAGCTGAACTAAGATTCTTTGAATTTATTTATGTAATGCATAATTGGCTCCCTTGTGAACTTTCACTACTTGTTTGCTTAAATGGCAGAGGAAGGCAATATTGCAGACATGACGAAAAATTCCAAATGCACACAATGATTTTGATGTTTCCCTTTTGGTCCAAAAGAGATGAGTTAAGGAAGAGTATGTGGTAGTTTGAGTCGACCATATCCCCAATACAATTGGAAAGTGATGACGCTATGGTAAAAAGTACAATGTCTTAATGGACAATGATACCTTGCTTGTAGAAATGTGAAAAGTGAACATGTGTTGCTCGAAAAACATAACACAAATAAGTCTTTTGAGAACCCGTTCAACTTCTGCCTAGAAATTGGACTAAGTAAACCAATACCAAGAAGTAAATGTATGCTAATAAAAGAAAGGGCATGTCAAACCCAAGAGTTCTAAAAATAAAACCACGCTTCACATTCCCCCACATGCCACGACATTGATAAAGATCTAAATTTGTCCTCATGGGCCCTAATCATATTAAAGTGGCCATAAATGAGCCAATATGCTAAAGGTAAATTATCAACTAACAATTTCCATAATATCGATCTTTCGGTTTATCATTAGGGACATAGAAATTAACGCATCCAAAGGAGTTGTTCATTAATAATTAGAATGACTTAGCTTGATGTGACACATCTTTGCTCAATGTAATTTTAAAAAGGACCCAAATTTTCTAGAGAGTTGAAATACTAGTGCCACTTAGGCCATCTAGATGACAAGTGTAAAAGAGTGTGGTATCTAAAATACTCTTCAAGGAATATACTAACAAAAATCTTGAAACCTTAACTTCCTGTAAACGAACAAAGTCTACAACTCTTGTTTGCTAACATGAAGAATGCACAATTTTTTTTTGAGAGGACTTTGGGAGACCTCTTACATTCCAAGATATAAAATTCGTTAAAGAAATTCCTCCATATACAGTTTCCCATGTGCAGCTTTGAACCTTGTGCTAATGCATAGAGCAATAAAAATGTTATTCTAAAGTGGGTATTGGTTTAGTGAAATATAATCTTCAAAGGAAATCCAGTGACATTTCGCCCCATTTTCTCCTTGAGTGCCCCCACCCCAACAAAGTGCATTGCACAATCATTTAAAGGGTGGAACAACTATGGAAGAGGTACCAACCTTTGAAACAATCATTTACATAGAATTATCTTGGAAAGCTTGGCTCTAAAGGATGTTTAGAGGGTTTTGGACAAGGGGAATCAACATGACAATGATAGGAATATTCTCAATTTTAGGCATGTTTTGTTGGCGTTTTCCATTGGAAATTGTGCTAGCCGCTTTAGGATTTGTATCGCCATCAGAGGAATTTTTGTTAGCTATGGTGGTCCATCCATCATTCTTTTGTCATCGCTTGCTTTTTAGCTAGTGATTTCCTGATGAGTAGCTTAATGCAGGCCACAAGGGGACAATTACAAATCCTATGGTTGAGGACTTGATAACAAAAGTACGTGTTTGGAAAATTGATATATTGAACCTTTTGCGTAAAGTGTTTAGAGCCTATCTGGATATTGACATACTCTTTCAAGTCTCTCAAGAGGCTAACCTTGACATAGTTACCCATTTGTTTGTTTGAATTGAATACAAGAAGTCAACTTTGCTACAAATCATGGGCCCAATGGATTTGATAATCTATGCTATAAAATACTAGAGAGGAACTAAGAGGCCATGTAGCTTAACCCAAATGGATACTTTACGAAACACTTGCTTAATGGTTCTAAATTCTCAAGTCCAACAGGAAAGTATCATGAAGGTATTTCGCAAGAACCAACTCCTCAACTTGGTGAGCAAAGATTGCATATGTGAGGGCTCTTTGAAGGAAAATAAGAAAAAAATCCTTGGTGATGTTCTCGACTTCGTTGATGTGGATCTCATTGGGCTACCAATGATGTTTAATCCATGCCCAGAGAGAGCCCTCAAAGGGAATACGACCAACATAATAATCAATAAATAAATTATTTTCGTACCATTTAAAAATTGGTTCAACATAAGCAACATTCAACAAAGCATCAATAAAACAAGGAGTTATTTACTCACAACCTTGTCTTAGACTTTTGGGACAAAATTTTGAGCTTGCTTGGGGGCCGTTCTTGGTGCCTTCTGTAACCAAAGTAGAGCAAGTTTCTAAATAAAAATCATAATGACATTATTTCTTCATGTATTTTTGGTAAATAATCACAATGTATGGGACCCACTTGGCACACAAACACGATAAACAATTATTAGTGGGGGGAATGATGAATGGATTTGGGCTTCTCACTCTCTAACTTCTTTCCATGTTGGCAAAGATTTTGGAGAGTGAAGGGCTTTATAAATCGCCCTTGTCTCATTATTATTATTGACATAGAATTAACTCAATCATAAGCCAATTGTAGTGCCCACCCATGTGGGACCCAAACACAAGTCCAAATATAGCAGGATATATTTTTTGCTCTCACTTTACCGATACAAATGTGCGACACCATAAAGACTCACAAGATATTACACAACACCACAAGCAACATTTACACCAACATGAAGAACACACAATTATCAAAATGATACAATATGTAACCAATGTCACACCTAGATAAATGAGCAAGTATGAAACCACGACACAATCACAACATGTACATCATGAATTGACACCTTCCACAATATCACATTTTCATGGTTAAATCTTTGTCATATTTAAATTCCAATTTTAGCCTTAAAGGTTTGCATAGCATATAACATGAAAACATACAATTTCTTTTTTCTAGGTTGCATTGCTTTTATTTCGTATTACACTTAACTTAAGCTAGTGCCACCTTAATGACATTTAAAACTCTCTTATATAACCTTATAGGTCTTGATATCATTTACCACGTAAGAATATATTCTAAGCATGTGAGTTGTGACGTAAGGTAGAGCTCATTCTTCTAATTCGGTTCTGTTGGCTTTATGCACTGCTTGTAGTATGACACATGAGCTATTGATAAAAGCTAGGCGTTCGAACGGCTGTAGACTGGGCTTCGTGTGATCCCTGTCCTTCGCCAATTTGATTATCAAGCATGGTCATCTAACTCTCTTCTAGTAGGTTTTAACGATTCTAATTTTCTTATTTTAACGTAGTAGAAAATCAAACTAAAGAAGAATAACTTATCGGTGGATTTTAATGAAACGTACTAGCTTATAGAAAAATTGCTTCTGTTTTGTACGCAATAGAAAAGTAACTTGAATGTAAACACTTCTTCTGATCTACCTCGAGTGATGTTTGGAAAACTCTGTTATTGGAGTAGGATACCGAAGCCACGTGGTTGGTGAATCAAACTTGAAACTTAGTAAAAACTACTCCTTGTAGACTTTATGAAATCTTAATAAAACTTGTTTTTAATGTGGCGCATAACATCTCTATAAACCCCGAAATGAAAAAAATTGGCTTTGACCTTGTTCCTTGTCATGTGGAGTGTTACTCCGAACCATGGTTTGCCCTCGAATATTTCGTTTTAACCCCTTTTTCATCATGCGGTAGGAGGCGAGTGGACCATTTCACAGCTTTGGACAACTGCTGACACCAATCATATATTTATGATGATTAGAATTTCACAAGCAAATTAATTAAATTATTAACTTTTGTAGATAATAATCATTTGGAAAAATAATGTCATTATGTTAATAACTATTCATGAATCTCACAAAAGTTAATAACTTAAGTGATTATTTCCGTTGAAGTTGTATAATACTCATGTTAAATGTTTTTATATACGATTTGGTAAGCTTGGAGTCCCTACATTTTGTAAAAGAAAGTTCTAAAATCAATAAGAAAAATATATCAATAATTTAATATTTAGTACAAATATGCTATATACATTTATCTAAAAAACATCGATATATATCAGTTCAAAGTCTCTTATTATGAATTTTCTGAATATCATGTTATGATCAATTTTATGGTATATACATTTATCTGAAAAACATCGATAGATATCACTTTGACTTGTGTTTTATTTTGAATTTTTTGAATACCATGTCAATTAACAATTTTATTCTAAGTTTATATGAAAACATTGGAATATATCAATTTTAATGCTTTATCTTGGATTTTTCGCATGTCATGTTGATCAACAACTCCATTTTTTCTTTACAAATTCCCAATTGACTAGTGATAAATGGTGTCAAACTAGTTGCCTTTAAATGCACTTCTAAACACATCTATTAGAAAAATGCCACACACACACACACACACGACATTAGTTTTCATTGTGAAATGCCTTTAAATATATCTCTTTGTAAAACGATGAGAGATATCAAGTTTGAGGTGTATATTTTAAATTTTACACATACCACTTTGATTAACGATTTTGTCACCTTCTTTCTAAATTTTTAATTAATTGGGGAGAGATGACCACAATATCATTTAACTACTATGTTGTGTTTGGAAAAAATCTTAACTTTTTCAAGAAAAATAGAAAATTTAAAACTAAAATTAAAAATGAACACACTTACAAACATTATAATCCACCACACCTTATCATTGTAGAATACATTTTAACTTAAATAGTTTTTTTCTTTAATTAAAATAATTTATAACTTTGTAGAAAATATCTATTTTACCATATTTTAAACCAACTCAATTATTTTTGAATAATAACATATTTAAACAATTAGGAATAAAATGTTAAAGAAATAATAAGAAAAAAATTAATTAAATTAACTAAATATAACAAATCCAACTTTATTAAATAAAAATGACAAGTTCAGTTCAATTTAGCAATATAAATAGTAAGACGAGCTAATTATATAGTGTATTTGGTTTTGATTTTTATAATTATTGAGGGTCCTTTTTATTTTGTTATATATAATTAATAAAATAAGGGGTTGCTTGCATCCTATAAAGTTCCACTTTTACAAAACTTTCATTTTCCTTGTTGTCAGTTTGAAGAAATATATTATTCAAATTTTAAATAATTACGATCTGTAGGTTGTAATATTATTTTATCATTATTTGTTTTAAATAATTAATCACTATATATTAAGTGTATTTCACACAAAGTTATTTTTATTTCACTTAACACTTTTACTAATGAAATATATTTAATTGTTTCAAACATTTATGGTCAACTTAAATATTAAAATACATGTTCTAATACTCAATAATTGTTTTTATGTCACATGTTTGTAATTATTAGATAGTTGTATCATATTACATTATAATTGAACTTTATAAAGTATGTTTGCTGAATTTAAATATTATTGATATATTTATTTTGGTGAACCCAAAACCTTTCTTTCTCACATGGGCTAGTAGCTATACTGTCAAGTTCTACTTGCCTATCATGCCAACTAAGATAATCATTAAAGTGAAAATAAATCAATAGAGGGCAAACATTTTCGTTCAAAGTCAAACTCATCATTAAAAGCAAAAAGACAGCAACACACGGTTTAATCGTGGGTGGAAAAATCTTAGAAAAAAATGATAGCAATGCTCTTCTTTTAATAATGAAATTATTAGGGGAGAGGAGCCACTGATGGTGCATTACCCAATAGTGGTGAGGGTAGTTGACATATTTGACTCCAGTTTTTACACAGTAAAATATTAATAATTGAATGAATACTATCCTATAAATGTACAAACACTCTTCAAAACTAATGTGTCTGTCACTTTTCATGTACAGCCATGAATCTATCAACAATAGAATAGTCAATATCATTTTTAAACATAAAATAACATATATTATACTTCCATGTTTGCCAAATTTAAAGTCAACATGTATTTAATACAAGGATATATAATTGTATTTCATCCCTATACAAAATTGATACCACATCATCATATCAATTTGATGTCACTTTTCATATAATTTGAGTTCCCATTTTACAGTTAAAAGGTCTTGTCATACACACACTTTGGGGTAGGTTCTCACAAGCAGAAGTCCAAAGTGCACCATTTTCAAATACAAGTTGTCTTTTAAGCATTAACTTTCTCACCATTTTCTATACTAGCTACTCCCATAAATGATGTACCTGCATATTTTCAACAAATGTGAGGCTCAAGAAACAAAGATTGAATTGAAATGAGAAATCAAATCAAATTGAACTTCAAATATGAGTATTGAAATAAAATATCATAAATCTTGATCCACCCCTATCAGTTTCACCCAATCAAAAACAAGCACAAGGATCAACCAATTTTACCCAATCAAAAAAAAGCACAAGGATCAATCAACTACAACACTTTTCATATCTCCTATAAATCCAGTTCCTCAACTGCTCTGAAATTTTATTCAGTTAGTGTTATTTTGCTAGTGCATGACAATTACAGTTCCAAGCTGTCGTAATCAACTGTTATTCCACATCATAGTGCCACATAGTAAGTTCTTAACTCTGTTGTTATATTGATGCACATTCATTTAATTTTTTATTTTTTTTGTCAATCTATATATGGGAGGGGAGCCTGTAAAAAACCTGGTAATCCCAAAAATCTGTCAAAAGAAGCGCTTGAGAATTCTCTACAGCCCAATCTACTTTGCAAACAAATCTGACATGTAACCCACCATGCATACTTGCTGGTGCATACTTTATGCTTCCTTTTCATGTAGATGTATATTAACAAGTAATTCCAGACTAAATTAATGAAATCTGTATTTCATATTTACAAGTAGATGTATGTTCTACAGACGTATATTTACAATAAATTCCAGGCTAAATTAATGAAAGGCTCTATATTTACAAATAGATATATACTAAATATACATCTACTTGTAAAAATACATTTACAGAATACACATATGAATGTAAATATACATCTACAAAATATACAACGACAAGAAAAGGCAACATAAAATATACAGTTACATGAATACAATGAAGCATAAAATATACAACTACATGAAAAGGCAGCATAAAATATGCATCTAACATGTAATTACTTGTAAATATACATATACATATTTCTTCAATTTATCCTGGAATTACTTGTAAATATAAATCTACATGTACACATACATCTACATGTTTCATTAATTTAGCTCAGAATTACTTGTGAATATTCATCTACATTAAAAGGAAGCATACAACTATATTGCATGTTGCCTTTTTCATGTAGATGTATATTTGGTCATAAATTCAAATTTGTATTTGTTTCAATAACATTGCCTTCCTATGTACTAGACCCATTTTCACCTTTGATTTTTGAAGTATCCATGGCTCAGAACATAGGCACTCACATCAAATAGTTGCACTTCCTTTTACGTTTCTTGATTCAATATTCTAAAAATATCATTGTTGTAAGTTACATCGGTTTGGTAAATTTATCTATCTTAGCAGGTTTTTATTGACATCATGAGGAGAAGGCAACTTCCAAAAAGAGTAAGACATGCATGTGCCAAAATTAGGGGAGCAATATTTCCGCCAAGTGAATAACATGAAGAAGAGGTTATCAATACCCCACTTCAAGATGCCAATGACACACCACATGAAGAAGTAAATGTCCAAGCAATAAGAGTGAGCCCTTCAACACAAAAAGTGTCAAAGCCAAGATCTGATTGGAACAAGTCTGATATGAATAATGCCATGAAAGATGTTGAAGATTATGGATACTCTACATGTGCTGCTGCAAAAAAATGGGGTATACCAGCGACCACCCTTACTTCTTGGCTAATGGGCATTACCACCACTAAAAGAAAGGGTCCACCAACAATTCAAATAGATGAAGAAGAGATGGAGATAGTGAGTTGGTGCCATGAAATGGCTGACATGGGACATGGGTTAGAAATTATACAACTTAAGACATGTGTGGCACAAATATGCGAAACAAGGTCTAACCCATTCATGGATGGTTTTCTGGGTAAGTCATGGTGAGAAGGTTTAAAAAAAATACACCTGGATCTAACATTAAGGATAGTTGAAGGCCTTGATAAGGATCGAGCAGTGTGTTTGAGGCCATCAATTGTAAGTTCCCTCTACATTAATTTGTCTAAAGCTTATGAGGCCAAACCATATGGACCAAACCGAATATGGAATTGTGATGAAACTGGATTACAAGCTGGAAGGAACTACGGTATGAGAGTGCTTGCTAAAAGGGGTAGTAGGAGTGTGCCATATATCATCCCAAAACACAGAGAATGGCTTACCATATTGTGTTGTGTAAATGTTTCTGGACAAAGCATTCCAGGATTCTATCTTTTTAAGGGGAAGAGCCATTTAGAAAATTATATTGTAGGTTGTGAGCCTGGAGCTTGCATGGCAACACAATCACATGCATGGATGACAAAATATTTATTCATTAACTGGCTACATCACTTTGCATCATCTATACCTGGTGGAGTGTCTCGTACCAATATGCATTTACTAATTTTTCATGGTCATGGTTCACATGTTGCTTTGGGGACAATTCAAGAAGCCAGGAGTTTGGGGATTGATTTTTTAACATTGTCTGCACACACCTCTCATAAATTACAGCCATTGGATGTGAGTGTCTTTGCTCCATTCAAAACATACTTCAAGGAGGAGAGATGCAAATGGATAGTTGCAAAACATGGGATAGATGTGAAAAGGGTTGAATTAGCTGAGTTAGGGAGCAAAGCATTTAGAATGGCTCTTACACCTAGCAACATTAAATTAGGATTCAAAAGAGCAGGGATATGGCCTCTTAATCCCAATGCCTTGGATGAAGACATGGGACCAAGAAGAACATTCGACACATCTTTTCAAGATGATGTTGGTGCAGAAGAAAATATGCTTCATCTATCTAGGGTTGATTTAGAGAAAAGTGAAGATGCTCAAATGGTGCCTAACACACAATTGGAGAAAGAATCAGAACCTCAGCAAATGGAGATAAATATAAATGAATGTGTTTCTCAACAATTGGAAACTCCAAACAGAATTAATCAAATCGATGAATCAATATATTTTCCCACAAAAGATAGCCCTCCCAATTAGATGAAAGAAGTAGCTCTTAATCTTGGTGTCAACTTGAACTTCAATAATGAAGAGGTCAGCCTCTCTTTACCCTCTCATCCAACACTACTTCATGACTCAGATTTGGTGCACTACTATGTTGGCATTCAACCTGAAGAAAATGATGTAGATTCACAGTTAGATGTAGCAGGGGTATTAGGGGCAGATTCAAACCAAACTTGTGAGGCAAACCAAGGACAAAAAACTCTTGGTAGATTCTTGAAACTCCCTGTGGAAAAGGTTAGAGAATCATCAAGTTTAAGTAGTGCTTCTGGTATAATATTGAGTATGGAATCTCTACTAATTACCATAGATCAATATATGGAGCTTCTGGTTGAGAAAGAGAACAGAAAAAAAGAAATAAATGAATTGAAGCAAAGAAAAAAGGAACAAATCCAGGAGAAGAAGGCTGAACGAATTGTTGAAAGGGAAAGGAAGGAGCAGGAAAATATTGAAAGAGAATATAGAAGGAAAACAAAGGAGCACCGAAATTTGATTCAAAGGCAAGAAAGGGAACAGAGAAAGGAACAAGAAAGGATTCAAAGGGATCAAGAGATAAAGGAGAAGAAGTTTGAGAAGGCAAGAAGATAGTTAGAAAGGAAAAGGAGATTGAGTATTTCAATTAATCCTTTTCCTTATCAACACCCAATGTTAAGAGAATTAATGGGCATACATTGCCCTTTATCAGTTTCAACACATAATTTTGTAGTTGGAGTGAATGCTTCTCCAAGTTCTGATCCATTCCCAACTACGCATGTGAGGGATGTCAACATGGGGAGGCAATTGCAAAGTAACACCCCAGCTTCAACCTCAACTGCAGAAGCCAATAACACAATCTACCAGTAGAAAAGAGAAATATGCAATAGTTTCTATCACTACCTTCATGAGGGTAAAAACCTCACCTATTAGAACGGTATGGACTGTAGATATTCAAAGAGAATCAAACAATTTCCAAACTAAAAAATGTGTTGATATCAACAAGCATCTAAACTTCCATTCTGAGTCACTCCAACAAGCATAACAACACCACTACAAGACATGTACAAATTATACTATCAATTTTTAATATGTAAAATCACCAAATTATACAAATCAGTTATTAATAATAGGGGTTACCATTTCTTTTGAAAAATCAGCCTCTTGGACTTTCTTGTAACATACGAAAGCTTTCATCAACTATGATTGAAATATATTCATTTATAAATCCTATCTGATTATAAATCGATCTCATACTAGTGTTGTTTGAATCAATCACCTCCATTTCATGTATTGCTCAAGGAGCCTAAACCCTTGATTAGCTTCAAATATGAACAATTTTCCAAACTTCACATTTAAACGACTAAGTTTTCGTTACCATAAAAGAACTAAATGACTAAGAACAGAACAGTGTACAGAATGAAAACTCTTTTGAAGCATCCACGGAAAGATTCAAATGATTCTTTCTAGTTTAGAAGGAAGCAATGTTAAAATATCACTTAAACTAGATATTATTGCTAAAGAAAGAAATCAGAAGTACCTTCCACTCTCTGCATCTATTGTTATAACGAATAGCCAGGGAATACACTGAGAAGTATGACTAGCTCCCAACGTAGAGGTGGTCAATATAAACAACTGAGAACAAAATTATGAGGCCAAAATAGTAAGAAACTCTATTGTTAAATTTTCCAATGAAAACAGTAAGCATTCCCCTCCTGATCCATTTTGTTCCACAAATTCGTTGCATTCTGCGGAGGTTCAAGCGGTAAACATTTCCCCAGAGCTGGATGGCGGTTTGGGAGTGTTTGGTGCAATGAATATCAGTAAATAAATTCACGTGCCAAACATTAAGAACTCTTTTGATTCCCTGACACGGCATAGAGGATGTTTATTACTACCATATCCCTATGCTTGGATTTCACAGTCGTCAAAAATAGCAAAGGAGATGGGGCTGTAGAGAATTCTCTAGCACTTCTTTTGACATATTTTTGTGATTACCTGGTTTTTTTTAATGTTCAGTATAGTGTCCCAAATTTTGGGTGCACCTTGACTAGCTCCCCTCCCATATAATGGACACTAACCTTATTCTCTGGGAAATAAATAGAAATATATATAAATACTTATGTGGTTGGGCTAACGTTACGTTGGATCTCAGTACGTCCTTAACCTTACATAGATACAAGAATGGAAACGTCCATGTATAAGGAAATATTATAAAGTAGGACGTTTGGTCCTTTCAATTATTTGGGGGATTTTATTGTTTCTCATGTAAGTATCCCCATATGAGAGTAAAAATCACACTTTGAGCACGCTCACTTGAGCACAATCAAATGCACCCTTCAATAGAAAGTATTGTTGCCCAGGTGTTTTTAGTGTGTTTGACAGTGTTTACTAATTTTTTGTATTTTCCTTTTATGAATGAGATCTTATATTAACTCAACAAGTAAAATGATACAATTCTCACGCACTTCTTTTGACAGATTTTTGGGATTACCTGGTTTTTTTTAATGTTCAATATAATGTAATTTTCAGAAATAATAGGAGTTTAAATCTTTACAAAAATGAATCACATAACTTGGAAGACATATAACACAATCTACTAGTAGAAAATAAAAATATGTAATAGTTTCTATCACTGCCTCAGTGAGGGTAAAAACCTCACCTATTAGAACCGTATGGACTGTAAATATTCAAAGAGAATCAAACAATTTCCAAACTTATTTGATGTGTTGATAAATACAATTGAAATCATGCTCTACATCTGCACTTCCATTCTGAGTCAATCCAACAAGCTCCTCCCCACCACTGCAAGACATGTACAAAAAATATTATCATTTTTTAATATGTAAAAGCACCAAATTATACAAATCAGTTTTTAAACCCTTGATTAGCTTCAATTATGAACAATTTTCCAAACTTCACATTTAAACGACTAAGTTTTCGTTACCATAAAAGAACTAAATGACTAAGAACAGAATAGTGTACAGAACGAAAAATCTTTTGAAGCATCCACGGCAAGATTCAAATGATTCTTTCTAGTTTAGAAGGAAGCAATGTTAAAATATCACTTAAACTAGATATTATTGTTGAAGAAAGAAATCAGAAGTACCTTCCACTCTCTGCATATGTTGTTATAACGAATAGCCAGGCAATACACTGAGAAGTAGGACTAGCTCCCAACACATAGGTGGTCAGTATAAACAACTGAGAACAAAATTATCAGGCCAAAACCGTAAGCAATGTTGTTGTTAAATTTTCCAGTGAAAAGAGTAAGCATTCCCCTCCTAATCCATTCTGTTCCACGAATTTGTTGCATTCCGCGGAGGTTCGAGCGGTAAACATTTACCCAGCTGGATGGCGGTTTGGGAGTAGTTGGTGTAATGAATATCAGTAAATAAATCCACATGCCAAACATTAAGAAATATTTTGCTTCCCTGACACGGCATAGAGGTTGTTTATTACTACCATATCCCTATGTGTGGATTTCGCAGTCCTCGAAAATAGTGAATTTTTTAGTAATATGTGGCAGCAAAAATAGTAATAGGTGGGGTGTTCTACTAATAGCTATTGGTCTACACCATGAAAACTCAGAAATTATGACACCTCACACTCCAACAAGTTTGTATGGTGGGCTACATGTCAAATTTGTTGGCAAAGGAGATGGGGCTGTAGAGAATTCTCACGCGCTTCTTTTGACAGATTTTTGTGATTACGATGTTTTTTTTAATGTTCAATATAGTGTCCCAAAGTTTGGGTGCACCACGACTGGCTCCCCTCCCATTGAAGTAATTAATAGTTACACTGTAAAAGGAATGATAACCGGATCGTACCAAGCCAAGAACACAGATGCTAATCAAACACCACGATCTATAAGATGAAAACAATTTTTCAGAATAACTTTACATAAAACCTTTGCAAAACAAATGACCAGCAATATCATATATTATTATGGAACTCAATGAAATACAATGAGAATGGACCTTGCTTATATAGGCAAGGAATAACAATCTAAGAACCAGTCAAAGTCGTAGATCAAACCATAAATCATGGAAAGAACTAGTTAAGTCCATAGATTTAAGAGAGAACTAGACATCAAGGATCTAGTCAATACCATAGATCAAGGAAAAAACTATACCTAACAACTAGATAATATCCCCCTAATATCTAAATAAATAAAAAGAAATATACACACACATAAGTGGGTGAGGATAAATACAATAAAGGTAAATAAAGTACCTAGGTGAACATGAGCTAAGGTAAGTACCTACTATAACACACTGTGCCCAAATGAGGATAATCAAATATTCAAGTTCATAAATATGTATAATGAGATCCATTTATCGTGCACAAAAGTTTCATTATGTTCATTGATACTTATGTGTGAGTTGTTACCAATAGTGTTCTTGATGCAATGTAATCATCCTTTTCTTTAAGAATCTGGAAAAAAATGAATTCTTAAGACATTATAAATGTTAACGGATCTTATGTCAGTTTGGCTTTGGCTCCCAAATTTGCTTATTCCTTTTTGGCATCTTGTCATGCAGGATATTGAAAACACTTTGAGTAAAAAAATTAAGTCAGATGATGAGTTGGTCACGCAATGTATTTTCACCTATGCTCGAATTAATGTGGAGATTGACCTCAGTAAAGATCTAAAGTTCAACTGTTCCAAGATCTTGGTTTATGAAACTACAACATTTAGGTGTCAATGTTATCATCAAACAAGTCATCTTCGTGGAACATGTTCTCAAACACAAGGGTAGACTAAAAGGAAAAAGGGGCATTCTATCAAACCTAAAATTTGGTAGCCCTGTGAATTTCCTCCTTTGAAAGACAAAGCTAACAAAAATATATAAGATGTACACATATCAAAGGTGGAGAAAAAGAAAGATAAATGCATAGAAATCCAGAATGAGGATTTAAATCAATCATTGGAGACTCTAGTAGAAGTGATGTCTATGAAGGATATTTGCTCAAGATATTTATCTGTAAAAGAAATTTCAACATGAGGAATGAAGAGATCCCACAAATCTGAAAATTCTGAGTCTAATAAAGAGCAATTTTTTATTAAAATTCACAAGTCAGATTTACAAGTGATAGTTGCAAGTCCTCCTCCTTGGGTTGTTTCCTCATGATGGTTTTGTTGTTTTGCTTCAGCTTTTATGTTATTTCTTTGAGGTGAGTTGGCTTCTTTCTCAAGGCCTTTAATTGACATTTTCAAGTGTGACTCTTTCCACCCATTTTTTTATAAGATTAATGTTGTCTTATTTTAATTTTTATTAATAAAAGTGTATTTTTCAATCCAAAAAAAATGTTTATTGCTCTTCAATATGCAACAAAAAGTACCACATTTAAAAGTGAGCATTGGACTCAAATTTAACCTATGAATTAAATTCATAAGACCATATGACATTATGTTTGACGGATAATTTAACGACTAGAATGTGTCTCTGAAAGATAATCGTGGACATATGAAAAAAACATGTCTATGAGTGATATTAAAGTTAAGCTCGCAAGCATATATTAGAGGAAGAAAATATCTAATAAAATTTATTGAGCTTTGATCTGGAAACAAATTGCTCGAAAGTGCTTTAGGATCACTAACTGAGCTTGACATTAGGGAAAAGAAATTGAAAGATTAAATGAATGAATTTGTAATTACCTTCACCGTATGCATATAATATTGGTGTGTTTTCATTTTCCTAATAAGAGGTTTGAGAAAAATGTAAGGAATACTTTTTGATGCCAAGATTGTTCCAAATACTAATATCCAACCATTGGTTTACCAAGATGTAAATAAAATACTCCAAGAGTTCGAACATATTTGTTTGAAAGATATAATACAATAATTGTTGCAAACCAGCCAATAAGTCTGAAATTAACAATATAATTCTATTTAAAACAAGATTTTAAGAACTAAGGTTTGGCATTACTCGTCCGTTAAATTTGCATGGCTACATGATAGTAAAACACACAATAACAAAAACAAATTATATGAAGGTAGAGTAAGGAAATATGAATTAAATGCCTTGTGTGGTTCCACATGTTGCATACATATCTACCATGGCATTCATTGTGGAGTCTGACTTTAAACTTTCCAAATGCATTCACTTACAAGTTTCTAAAATCTTTTCAACAATCCCATTTTGTGAATGTCCTGAAATCATTACATTCCATGAGACGACATCTTTGAGGTATTTTTTCAAACATTTCTTAGGCCTCATCTCCACTTATATGTTTGACATACATATCAAATAGGGCAGTGATAGACACCTTAAATCCGCCACACTAGATTTGCTCTAAGGGCGCATAAATCATACTAACATCCTTATTCATTTATTAATCAATGAACCTTCATTAATTAATTAATTTACTCCCTCTGATACAAATTAGTGACCTTTTATTAGTTAAAATTCATTTCGCTTATTAATTAATAACACATTATTAATTACTTAAGTTTTCCCTTTCATTCATTTAATTAATGACCCTTCATTTATCAAATCTTGCTCTCAAGCATATCTAAATCTCACTAAATTCCTCTAAATTCATCACCAAATAACTTACACAAACTAATCTACCCATATTAATTAATCTCCAATAGATTAATTAAGCCCTGTTTCTTCCCATCTAATTCTCATGGAGTATTACTCCTAATCCTACTTAACTAATACTAATCCTATATCTCCATTAACCCACATTCACTAAAGTGAACCAAATGTCCAAACATGAAAGCTATAAGAGTAACCCTCTACCCCTCCTAAAACAAGCTTAATTTTCATGCTAAGAATTTTTACTTATTGAAAACTTAAAGCAAAAGTGAGAAGAAACCCCCTTTATTGAAGAACAAAGAGAAGATCCAAATATGGCCCAAGAAAATTTGGATGGGCCTCTTGCTTCATCAAAATCCACCTCCTAAGAAACCGACATTACTCTTACCTTACACAATGGGTCAACAAGGATACCCACATATTGAAAGCAAGTTTGCAAATCAAGGAAGGGTTACATTTTCATGTTTTGTTTATAAAACTTATGTTTTCTTTCCTTTTAGATTTATCTTGATGCTTTTGTTTTAGTTGTAGATTAGGATGTACTTAGTGTTAAGTCCCAAGCTTATTTCTACTTCTAACTCAAGCATACATATGGCATGCACAGAGGGGCACCCATTTGTCTCACATCCATTGTTTTCAAGTTTCATGTATATTATGCAATTTGCTTTAAATTTTATGTTTTTTGACCTTTTATTGTGTTTAGAAGTGTTAAGTTGGTCTTGTAGGTAGTAAAGATTCCAAGTGTTGTCAAAATCTGGACTTGAAAGAAAAATTCTACATTTTTGGACTTCTGTGTTACTTTTGGTTTGGCGAACTTGATCTTTGTTTCACCAAACTCGCCATGGTAAACGAAAAAAATTCAACGGCCCATGGTGATCTCACTCTAGTATATTTTATTACACAATCAAATCAATTTTTGGAAAACTTGACATACCTCATGGTGGATTCATTACCTTTGGTGAAGTAGCTACACCATGTGGCAAACTTGACATATTTGGTGAACTAGTTACTGGTTTAATAAAATTTGAATTAAAGCTAATTGCAGAGTAGCCTATATGACAAAATACAATAGATATACAAATGTTAAGCACCAAACAATGCAACACTATAAGAAAATGGGAGAGAGAGATGACTTAGTTGAATCATGTGCAATATGGAACCAATTTGGGTGGTGTAAAGTGTTGAGTAGAGTTGGAACTGTGTTACTTTTGGTTTGGCGAACTCGATCTTTGTTTCACCAATCTCACCATGGCAAACAAAAAAATTTCAATGCCCCATGGTGATCTCACTCTAGTCTATTTTATTACACAATCAAATCAAATTTTGGAAAACTTGACATACCTCATGGTGGATTCATTACCTTTGGTGAACTAGCTACACCATGTGGCAAACTTGACATGTTTGGTGAACTAGTTGCTGATTTAATAAAATATGAATTAAATCTAATTGCAGAGTAGCATATATGACAAAATACAATAGATATACAAATGTTAAGCACCTAAACAATGCAACACTATAATAAAATGGGAGAGAGAGATGACTTAGTTGAATCATGCGCAATATGGAACCGATTTGGGTGGTGTTAAGTGTTGAACAGAGCTGGAACTATGTCACAACTAATCTTTGTAAATTATGGATTTGAGAAATAATTTCAAACACGGGCTCCTAGTGCTAGACAGGGGCACTTGGGCGTTGGTGACTGCGTAGAAAGTCAGAATCTACTTTCTTCTATGTCGCTAGGTTTTTGCTATCACTTCTTGTTGATCGACAGGTATTCACTATTTGATCACCGAGGGTATATGTAACCTACAAAAAAAACCCTAGCTACCTGCAAACGCTCACAAACACATCAAATTGGAATGAAAAATGCAATATGTGAAGTCATATTGACCTCAATGGTCACTCGATGAGTGACCTTATGACCGAGCGTTACAATACATTTTAAACTCCATGTAGTTCTTTATGCTTGTGTGTGTAATAATGTCCTTAGGTTTCCCTCGCACCAATGACACCAAGATAACGAGCTTGTAGCTAGATAAGATGCACATGTGTGATATGAAATTGAGCACTTCCCCTTCCTATGCAGTTCATGCACCCCAAAAATGTAGTTGCTTTGATGTTAGTGATAGTATGTAGATGTGATTGTCCCTTAGCATTGCCAACTAGAATAATAGAGTGTATATTGTGTATATATATGGATTTCTTGTTTGAATTTCGAAATGAGTGACACAAAACGATGACTATGATATCAGGATAAAGATAAGGAAACTAGAAAGGACAACCAAAAACATGAAAATAAGTAAAAGTAATAAACAGGATAGGAGCACCCAAAATGGACACAGGAACCTAGGAGCTAGTGTCTAGAATGGGCACTAGTGTCCTAGGATAAATGATGACAAATTTGAAAATACAGACAGATAGGGATCCTTATGACCTAACTAGAAATGGGTACCAAAATGACAGATGTGTGAGAGAAGGACAATAGAAACAATCAAAACAAGTGGATGGACAAAGGATTGTGTCACCAATGAATACTTTTCTTACTTAAGATCCATGCATATAACAACATACTTGATGACATAGTAAAATAGTAATATGTGCGTGATTTTGTGTCTACAATCCCGTCCCCCCTGTATGATATTTGAATTAAATTCAAGTAGTGTAAAGGAAGTAAGGAACATACCTACAAAAAGTCTGAAAAATCCATATTGCAAAGTGCACGTAGAATATAAGAACTTGTAGCGTGGCAAACCATGGATCAGCATTTTGACCCATGTGGAATAAGTGGAGATAGATAAATCATGATGTAAGGAGAATTTTAGAGTTAATAGTTGAAATGATTTGGAGATTTTGGATATTGAATTGTTGAAGGAGATTGAAGAGGTAGGGATGGAGTGATCAATTCCCAACCCGGTTTTTTTGTAAATGGGAGGATTTGAGAATACTATCATGCTTAGAGGAAGACTGTTAGGGAGAGAGGTCTAGTTTTAGTCTTCATCTTGCACTCAACTTCTTCCTCAAAAGGTCCAACCCTATAGATGGATAATTCTAGACCAAATTTAGTTCAAGATTATCAAAGGATCCTTAAATTTGAAAAACTTGTTTCATCCGGTTAAAGTGACCCAAATAAGAGTAGTATATGAAAGGAAATGACGTCTCATTGTCACCCACTCCTATGGTAAGTGGGTGTTCCAATTTGAATAATGCTATTGATGGCTTACCATTAAGTTAGGCCATTTGGAAGTGATAATAATGTAATGCATCTCCCAAATTAGGTCATCTGAGAGATAGTATAGTAATAGCCTAGCTTCCAATATTAGGTCATCTGAGACGTAAGATTATGTAAAAGGTAAGTTGTTTTATTAAGTACATTGATTGATTATCCACTTGATTTAAATATTACTTTGGGATCCTCCACTAATTAGATATTACTCATGGAGAGGTTTTTTGCATTCCCCTAAATTATGTCATTTAGGGGGGAATAGATTTGAAATATTTCTCCTTTAGAAAGTAATGATCCATTATATAGGATGATTTGTCACTTTTGCTCGAATGAGATCAGAGAAAGTTGTGATAGTAATATGCTAGGAAGCATTTCAATTGATTTGTAATTGTAATCTCCAAAGGGATTATAAGCTGGTCTCGATCAAATATTTACCTCCATGTTTGGAGCGAAAGGGTGAAGGGTGGAGAAATGAGCATTGATCCGAAAGCAAGGCGTAAAAGATGTTGTAATAGTAAATGATAAATAGTATTGGACAGTATAGTAGCAGTGTGAATAGATATTGAATAGTACATGTGCCAGATGTGAATATGAGATGTTGAAATGTGTATGGTACAACACTGGAGGAAATTATGATCCATATGGCGCAAACTGCGAGACAAACGAAGTTACGAGGATCAGGATATGAACGAAACAATGCAACGTGTATTAGTTGTAAAAATGATTGTAAATAGTGACTATAGTATAAGAATAATTGGAATTACTATATATAGTAATAGCGAAAAGTGAATAGTATTTCATGTGTACTGAGATCGATTGAGATTTGGAGCTCTGAGCTATGAGGATGCCACGTGTTAGAGCAACGAGTTAGACTAGATTCGAGAGAGTAGCAGTGGCCGTGGATTTGCAGATGACCGATGAGATGGTAAGTGTGATGATTTTTTGAATTTTTTTTGTCAAAGATGTATGTTTTTGTCAATTTTAGAAAATTTTACGTTTGTGTATTTTTCAACATTTTTGACCTGGGTGGAAGCGGCCAGGGCATTTTTGTCTGTTCGGAAACTAGTACCTAGTTCTAGGTGCTAGTGACCTCCCTCTGGGTGCTCTTGACCTGCTTAAGAGATGAGGACCTTTTCTTCGCCATGAGGGTTTTGGGGATCCTAGTGCAAGAAGTTCAAAGAAAAGCGGGTTCACCAAATGATTTAATAAAGTTTGAATTAAATATAATTACAGAGTAACATATATGACAAAATACAATATATATACAAATGTTAAGAACCCAAATAATGTTACACTATAAGAAAATGGGAGAGAGAGATGACTTAGCTAAATCCTGCACAATCTGGAACCAATCTGGGTGGTGTAAAGTGTTGAACACGGTTGGAACTATGTCGCAACTACTCTCTATAAAATTTAGATTCTGAGAATAATGTCAGACATGGGCGCCTGGTGCTGGACAAGGGTGCCTAAGCATTGGTGACAGTTCCTAAGCGTTGGTGACTACACATAAGGCCAAAATAAGCTTTTTTCTATGTCGCTAGGGTTTCACTATCACTTACTATTTATTGTCTGGTATTTGTTCCTTGATCACCGAGGGTATCTATAACCTACAACACAAACCCTAGCTACCTACACAAGCTCACAAACACATAAAATTGGAATGAAAAATGTAATATGTGAAGTCAGACTGACCTCGGCAGTCACCTGATGAGTGAACTTATGACGGGGCCTTGCACTACATTCCAGACTTGATGTAGTTCTTTATGTTTGTGTGTGTAATAATGTCCTTAGGTTGCCCTCGCACCAATGACGCCAAGATAGCGGGATTGTAGCTATATAAGATGCAAATGTGTGATATGGAATTGAGCACTTCCCCTTCATATGCAGTGTATGCAGCCCAAAAATACAGTCCCTTGTAATGGTAGTGATAGTATGTAGATGAGATTGCCCCTTAGAATTTCCAACCAGAATAATAAAGTGTATGTTGTGTATATATATGGATCTCTTGTTTGAATTTTGACACTAGTGACACAAAAGGCGATTATGAGCTCAGGATAAGGACAAGAAAACTAGAAAGGATGACCAAAAATGTCAAAAGTGTAAAACTAAAAAAGAGGATAGAAGCCCCCAAAATGGATAGAAGTGCTTGGGCGCTAGTGTCTAGGTAAATGAAGACATGTTTGAAAAGACTGAGAGAAAGGGATCCTTGTGCCCTAGCTAGAACTGGGTACAAAAATGATAGATGTGAGATAGAAAGACAATAGAAACAATCAAAACAAGTGGATGGACAAAGGATTGTGTCACCAGTGAATACTTTTCTTACTTAAGATCCATGCATAGAAACAACATACTTGACGAGATAGTAAAATAATAGTATGTGCATTATTTTGTGTCTACATTTTCCCCCCCTTATGGTATTTGAATGAAATTCAAGTAGTGTAAAGGAAGTAAGGAACGTATCTATATAAAATTCGGAGAAGTCATATCGCAAAGTGTGTGTAGAGTGTTGAAAATTATAGCATGGCAAACCATGGATCAACATTTTGACCCATGTGGCATAAGTGGAGATAACTAACAGTTGTAAGGAGAACTTGGAGAAATAGTTGAAATGATTTGGAGATTTTGGATATTTTGAATTGTTGTCAAAGGAGATTGAAGAAGTAACGAGTGATCAATTCCAAACCCAATTTATTTGTAAATAGGAGGATTTAGGCATCCTGTCATCAGAGGAAGAGTGTTGGGGGGAGATTTCTAGTTTTACTCTCCATCCATGACTGCATCCCAAAGGTACAATCACTTCAGATGGATAGAGACCAAATTTTGTTCCGATTAGTTTCATTTGAACAAGTGTTTGTTCCAATTTAATAACCCATGTAGGCGCAATATAGGAAAGGTAATGACATGTCATTTCCCACACTCGTACAATAACGGGTGTTCCGATTTGAATAATGATAGATGGCTTCCAAGTTAGATCATATGGAAGCGATAGTAATGTAATGTAACTCCCAAGTTAGGTCATATGGGAGAGATAGTAAAGTAATGTAGCTCCCAAGTTAGGTCATGTGGGAGAGATAGTAAGGTATGCTTATTGAACTGATTGATCAATTTGGTTTGAATGATAGAAGTTTGCTTTAAAATTGTGTTCTTAGTAAATTACTCACGGAGTGGTTTTTGTGTGTTACCCATAGATTAGGTCATTTGGGGGGAATAGATTTGAAATAGTAGAAACTAATTATTGTAATATAGAATGATTGTACCTTTTTTCGTATGAAATAAGAGAAGTTGTGATAGTAATATGATAGAAGTGTCGATTGATTGTATTGTAACCTGAGAGGGATTATGGGATGATCCCAATTGTATGCCCCCCTTTTGGTGAAAAGGTGAAGGGCGGAGAAACGAGCACTAAGCCGAAAGCAAGGCATATAAGATGTTGTAATAGTAAATGAGAAATAATATTGGATAGTGTAGTCGTAGTCTGAATAGATATTGAATAGTACATGTTCCAGATGTGACTATGAGATGTTGAAATGTGTATGGTACGATGCTAGATGAAATTATGATCCGTATGACACAAATGACAAGAAAAAAAAAGTTACGAGGCTCATAATATGAACGAAATAGTGCAATGTGTAATAGTTGTAAGAGTGATTGTAAATAGTAACTATAGTATAGGAAGATTTGGAATTACTATACATAGTAATAACGAAAAGTGAATAGTATTTCATTTGTATCAAGATCGATTGAGATTTGGAGCTCTGAGTTGTGAGGATGCCATGTGTTAGAGAAATGAGTTTGACTAGATTCAAGAGAGTAGCGGTGGTCATGGCTTTGCAGACAACTGATGAGATGGTAAGTGTGATGATTTTTTGAAAAATTTCATCAATTATGTCTGTTTTTGTCAATTTTAGAAAATTTTGCATTTCTGTATTTTTTGACATGTCTAACATGGGAAGAAGTGGTCAGGGTGTTTCTGTCTGTTGGGACACCAGCGCCCAGTTCTAGGCACTAGTGACGTCCTTCTGTACACCCCTAACCTGCTTAGGCGATGAGCACCTCTTCTTAGCCATGAGGGTTCTGGGGATCTTAGGGAAATAAGTTCAAAGAAAAGCAGGTTCACCAAATGATTTAATAAATTCTAACTAAAATCTAATTGTAGTGTAACATATGACAAAATACAATATATATACAAATGTTCAACACCCAAATAATGTTGCATTATAATAAAATATGATAGAGAGATGACTTAATTGAATCCTGCACAATCTAGAACCAATATGGGTGGTGTAAAGTGCTAAATAGGGCTGGAAATGTGTCATAAGTACTCTCTATAAAATTTGGATTCTGAGAATAATGTTGAACATAGGTGCCTGGCGTTGTACAAGGGCACTGGTGATAGTTCCTAGGCGTTGGTGATTGCGTAGAAGGTTAGAATCTGATTTCTTATGAGTTGCTAGGGTTTTTATATCACTTCCTGTTGATCACCTAGTATTCTCTCTTTGATCACCAAGGGTATCTGTAACTTGCAACACAAACCCTAGCTACCTGCACAAGCTCACAAACTCATCAAATTGGGATGAAAAATACAATATGTGAAGTTAGACTGACCCTGGTGGTCACTCGATCAATGAACTTATGACTGAGCGATGGACTACATTCCAGACTCAATGTAGTTCTTTGTTCTTGAGTGTGTAATAATGTCTTTAGGTTGCCCTTGCGTTAATGATGCCAAGATAGCGGGCTTGTAGCTAGATAAGATGCAAATGTGTGATATGGAATTGAGCACTTCCCCTTCCTATGCAGTGTATGTAGCCCAAAAATGCATTCCCTTTGATGGTAGTGATAATATGTAGATGTGATTTCCCCTTAGAATTTCCAACCAGAATAATAGAGTGTATGTTGTGTATATATATGGATTTCTTGTTTGAATTTCGACACTAGTGACACAAAAGGCCGATTATGAGATCAAGATAAGGATAAGAAAAATAGAAAGGTCGACCACAAATGTCAAAAAAGTGTAAAAAGAAAAAAAGAGATTAGGAGCACCCAAAATGGACAGAAGTGCCTGGGCGCTATTGTCCAAAATGGGCGCTATTGTCCTGGGATAAATGACGACATATGTGAAAAGACTGAGAGACATGGATCCATGTGACCTGACCAGAACTGGGTACAAAAATGACAGATGTGAGAGAGCAAGACAATAGAAACAATCAAATCAAGTGGATAGACAAAGGATTGTGTCACCAGTGAATAATTTTCTTACTTAAGATCCATGCATATAACACCATACTTGACGTCATAGTAAAATAGCAGTATGTGTGTGATTTTGTGTCTACAGTTGCATTATGTGGCGAACTTTCTATGTTAAACTTGGCTGTATGATTTTTATTGCCTTATCTACTATTTTTTTGTCTTTTCTTTCATTTTTTAAAGTTTAACAAGTGTTGGTTTCTTATGTTGATATTACGTTATCATTCACTGGATTAACTGTCTATTTAACATGATGCTTATTTTTATTTTTTATGCCTTGTAGGTACATTTTTATTATGTTTAACAAGATAATAGCACTCTGTTGCGGACTAGACCAAATCTTCGGGAAAGCAAACACAATTAAGTCCACTTTGGTGAACTCATTCCATCTTGCAACCACATTGTTAATTTTGGAAAACTTTCTTCATCTCATGGATAACTCGCATGTTTTGGAGAATTCATTGCATTTCGTAGTGAAAAATCCCTAGCCTTTTAGGGGTCTTGTGACACCTTGTGGTGGATTCTCCTTATCAATGAACTTGTTTTGGTAAACAATGAACTCAATTTGTGTTTTAGTGACTTCATGACAAAAAACTTGGGTTTGCCCTTGTCTCTAATTTTATCACTCCATTTTTAACATTGAGTTGATTCTTGTTGTTGAAACTACTATTTTTTTGCGTAAGTTTTCTTATCACTATTCAAAGATAATATTTCCAAACAAACCAAATTTACATGCTTATGTCTTGAATTGTTTGCTTTGCATTTTGGTTTATCATGTCTCTTTGATTTAGAAATTGTACTTCATTCATTTAAGTGTTTTGAGTAGCATATTGGACTTGTCATTGGCTTAATCACGTATTTTATTTTGTGCCTTCATTTTTAATTTCTCAATATTGGATTAGCCATTGTTTTAAACACATTTAATCAGTGTTTGTATACTTTCCATGCTTTGTGTGTTTATTTGTACCTCATATTAACTGTTTATGTTTTTTTCTCGTGTCGCAAGGTGGCCTTGGAAATGGAAAACAATTTGATGGATTTTATCTTCGTAGGGATCGATGTTTTAGAGTTCACTACCAAGTCATTTAGGAAAATTCCATGTTCTGGTGGATTATATAAATTTTTGGGAATACTTGTCATTTTTGGCTAACCATTGACCTATTTTATTGACAACGTGAAGTCAGGGGTTTTCAAGTTTCAATACAGAAGTCGTAGATAGGATCTCACAGGAAGTAGTAATCATTTTTGGTCAAGCTTCACTAAAAATGGTTGGAGCAAAAATAAGGAAAATTTGATCCTTTATACCACACCACTAGACAACACTCTCTAATTTCATGGACTTGGGCCTTGTGTACCGAAAGGTATCTTGAAGAATCCCATAAAAAACTTGTTTATCTTAGTTATGTGGCCAAAAATGGATTAGGTTGTGCTTGTTTCAATCTACCCCACATCTTGTTTAAAAATTTGAAAACACAATACTATGTTCAAGTCAAACTTTGATTTCCAAAGCCATCAAGGCGAAACTTTGTTTAAGTAAAACATTGTTTTAGAAATAAATAAAGGTGAAAATTTGTCTAATTCAAACCTTGTTTTAGTAATAAAATAAGGAGAAACTTTGTATGATTGAAACCATGTTGACATCACACATCACAACCTAAAACTCTTCCGAAATCAAAGTAACCCTTTTTGACATAAAAGCTTAAAATTTAAACCTAGTTTATTATCGCAAACACATGATTACACTATCAAAATTTTCCGTAAAATCCTTAAACAACATCACTCAACTCAAAATATAGGTTAAATCTCATACTTTACAACCGTTATGTTGTCAAAATTTTCATGGAGTTCCTTCGTATAACAACAATCAAAATGAAATAATTAGGTCAAAATTTCAATTCTTAATAACAATGGCATCCAAATTTCAATAGAAAATCAAACAAAGAAAATACTTAGCAAATCCTTTTGTTAAAAAAACATTCATTGGTCAATGTGAAAACAATGAAATCCAAAGCAAACATGATTGACAATAGATCAATTTTTTCGATACCAATACATTCATTGAATCAACAAGAAATCCTTTCATAAACATTTTGTTCACCCATCCAAATGATAATGGAAAATACCACGCTCACATCGAACAAATCAAATCTCAACCAATCCTTTCACATCCATTTCATTTCTCCATCCAAAAAAGGATGATCATGACTGTATAACAATCAAATATATCCAACAAACATTAAAAGCTTCAATGTAAAATACAAAATCCAATAACATGGCCCCTTATTCAACCAAATCCTATTTCAACTGCCTCACATCAATATCCCTTGTTGATAGCCTAAGAAAGAAAAAAAACAATTATGATATACCCCTTTAGGCAGATCTTTGACCACCATCTTCCATCATCTACAAACGGTGAACATGGTGTTGTATCAAAACACAAAACCATTTAATGAAAACATCCATAAACCATCTTGGTATTAGGAAAACAAGTATTGTGAGTACCATCAAATCTAAGGCATTTGAATAATTGATGCATGAAGCTCAAAAAATTCATCCAAAATCTCATCAAGAAAGGGGACCTTCAACTTGAGGACATTTCCTCCAAATCACACAATCAACCATGGGATCCTATCCCCAACCCCAAATAACAAAACATGTCATCTAATTGAAATCAATAACATAATTAACAATGAAATCCTATCCCCAAACCAAATCCAAATCAATCAAAAATTCCACAGTGGGAGACATGTTGCAGTTTCTCCCCAAGCATAATTCAACAAGTTTGTCATACAATCAAATCACACAAAGAATATCCATCACGATGCACTTATTGGCCTCGAAAATTTCACCAACAATCCAAAATCAACCATCAAAACCAATGCCCTATATTGTGCCACCAAAACTAGGCAAATTGAAATCATTTACCATGTAATATCCCCTTCTCGGTCGAAGATCCTTAGCCAATTTTGTCTCCCTGACAGTTAAGGAATGTGCACAAGGGGAACTTAAGTTATAATAATTTATTATAAAATGCAAATAAAAAATAAAATATTATAAAATCACTTATAATAAAATATTATAGAATTAATATTAAAATAAAAGTTGAAGAGCTAGAGTCACCTTATAATTATATTTTTCCCTAGAAAATGCAACTTGCTTAGGGAGGGATCTAGGGGGAAAAACATTAAATGAGGGACTAAAATCTGGTGTGATGTCAAGGGTGGCTATTTGGCCCATAAAATCTATAAAAGTAAGTCGACTTGCTTAAAGGGGGCATCACTTGTCTATTTTCTAAAATCATATTTGTATGATGAGCTTTAAGCTTACATCTTTAATCTTCTAAGGACGAAAACCCTGAGAGATTCACTTTTGAGGATGAGAACCCTCCAAGGGTCTATTATAAGGATGAAAACCCTTCTCCTAGTTGAAAGGATTCTCCACCCTATGGTTTCCATTGCAGATCACTTGATTAGTATTATTTTTCAGTATTTTTTCCAGCAGTTGAAGTGGGTAAAAGTGCAGATTTGGTCCAAGGGTTTGAAGAGGAAAGTGGTGGCTGAGTTTCTGTTGTAATTTCTAGCCCCAAACCCTAAGGGTGAATTGGTATTTTGGATTTTTAGGGCACTTGTGGTGGTCATATGTATGAATGGGTAACATCATTACATTCTCCCTATTTTTGTGAGTCCGTGCATATTTCATTTGTGTGGATCTAAGCATTTGTGAGTAAGTTATGAATTTTTGAAGTTTCCATAATTTTTTGTAAAATGGGGTTTCAAAATAAATTCATTTTAGCTGTATATGGGCTCTAAAAATTCAGATCTTTGCATAAGTAGATTGAGGGTGAAATATTATAAGTTTTAGCTAAGTTTATGGTGGAAAATATCATGATTTAATCTTGATTTTTATAAGTTTCATAATCAACCCTACTTGTATTTTCTATAAGTAAATCATATCTGCATTCTAAAAATTTGATATCATTTTTATAAATTGCATTAGGTGTGTGGGAATTGCCTCAAATACATTTAGGGGTTCAAAAATTTCCATTTGGGGACATTACATCCCAATGACATCCTTTGCCTACTTGTTAGAGCCCATACAAACCTAGCCAACAACTTGAGAAAACTCCCATATAGATTTCAATATGGGATCTTCTCAAAACATTTGTTGTTCATAGGGGCATCCTCTATAAGGCCTTCACGAGTCAAGAGTTCCTTGTGACATTGACCCATGCACATTTCACACTTTGATTAGACACTTGTCCACAACTGAGCTCCCATCTACATCTAGTGAGATCCCATCCCAAACCGATGAATTCCCATATGCATCCAAAAATCGATCATCGAAATCCCATTTCACAATCATTGCCAAAGAATAAGGAGAATGTGAAATTTAAAGTTACATTTATGTCACCAAGCTTCTCTTACCTCATCAAACCCATGACAATATTGACATGCACAAACACAAGGATCAAATTGTTGGAAGCACAACCAATAGGGGGGTGAATCAGTGTGTATTAACTCTTTTTCACGTATCTTTTAACAATTCATTAATCATTAATCAACATTAGAATAAACAATGATTAACCAACTAAATGAGCATGCACCATGAGAACACAAGAACACAAGAACACCATATATAAGTGGGAAACCCTTAAAGGGGAGAAAAATCACTGAAAAAAACTTTATTATAACATGTATCAAATTTAGTTGAGCACCAATCCAACAAAGAGCACTAACCCCTAAGCTTAGTGAGGCACCAACCGCACAAGGAGCATTAACCCTTAGATTTAGTAGAGCACCAAATCTACATGGAAGCACCAACACCTAGATGAATCAACACCAACTTAACCACCAATTTTTTTATTACCTATATAATGTTGCGCAATTGATGATGACACATGTTAAGCTCTTTTTCTTCTATCTTCTTCAAAACTGCCTTCTAGGCTTCTTCGCTAAAGAACTATTCACCAAGTTGATTAGGTCATATGACCTTAAACACCATAGCTTTCCACCTATTATCTCTTCATAACAAGATATATGCTTCCTCTTGATGGTCACAATTACCTATTATACCTCTTCAAACTTCTCTCGTACTCGCACTTTCTCATACTCACCCAACTACAACAAATAGGCCTAAGAACATGATTATATACATGAATTAAGCATCATACAAATCTAGGTCATCCATCATAGAGAATATATCATAAAACCAACTTAAACACATCATGAAACACTATAAAATAGCCTCCTTAGGTCCAAAATGGCACCTCATGCCCACATTTCTTCATTAGGACCTAGTTGGGCCTAAATGCACTCAAACAACTCCTTCACCAAAACTGAGTCTACTTGGCTCACATGGCCTTCACTAAGCATGAATAACCTCTTAGACATTTTTTATAACTATACTCCATGCCTCCTAAAATATTTTATAACTCTTCTCGACCAAATCATATCATGAAACCACCCATTTGGACATCTATCATCATTAGGTCTGTGACCTACAAAACTAGTCTTTAAAGACGAAGCTCAAAAACTCATCAAATCACCTATTCATGCCACTAAAACAAGTAGGAATCTACTACATGACCTCACGGTCATCAGCAATTTCTTATAACACCTTCACTTGGATTGTAGGAGCCCAAAAACACCTCTGCAACCAAGCCACCAAAAACTACCAAAACTGCCCCAAAACTAGTCTTGCAAGATTGAATTGCACAGACCTCCAAAGAGATAAACCTTGTTCTGAAACCACCACATACATGTATTATGGATTCCATACTTCCTCAAACATCCATTTATTCATTTGGTCCAATGCGAAACTTGAGAGAAAACACAAATTCTTCATAAACTTACCTTTTTATGTGGGTTCGACATGCTGTTATGACACACCAATGCCACATGGAGAAATATGGAATCCTCTACAACCTAAAATCATCATACTAGCTAATCCAATAAATTATGGGCATGTTTGAACAAGTTCTTCTCCATCACTACCTTATTAGGGTTTAAGGAGGGTTTTAGACGACCTTACCTTCTTAACGATTGTTCATAAAGTTCTGCCCTTTAATCCACATAATTCTAAGAAAATTGAGCTAGGACCCTTCCCCATATACCATAAATAGATTATCCTCCCATAAAAACTTCACGTGTCAATGAGCATCAAAAACTCCTTTTCAAGCTGGGTTTATCACTTTCTAGGAGCTCGGTATAGACAAAAATCACGTTCCTTGCTTTGTCCTGCAAACCAACACTTGAAAGTTTATTCACTCCTCTAGAACAACTTGATACACCTTTTCCCATTCTCATATTTCCATATCCACGCTAAAATCAGTCTAACCTACTTCATTAGGCCACCTAGGATCAAAAATAGGTCTAGGTGTAGACCTAAAAAACATGACTTATCCTCATTCCTGCATTATGAGACACTTGTGAGTTTCTCTACACCTCATCCTCATGATCTTCATGCTCTCACAAAGCTTAATCAACTTCAACCACCCATGTCAATCCATCTCTCATGTCTTTAGGCTCATTAGCCCTTGACTAGGATTTTTGAGCACTTGACTTGTCTTCATGTTCTTCAGTGCACACCTAGACCTACCACATGTTAACCATGCTCAAACAAAAATTGATATTACAAACTTCCTCTTGCACTCATGACAACCCTTGTAGACCTACTATTCACCATATCATCTCAAGATACCTATGCATGTATTTGACACCTCCTTGACACCACCTTTTTCATTAATGGCCTATGACACATGACAACATGCCAATGACCATTCTACTCAACACCTTCATCATTACCCACTTTGACATCATTAAAAACACCATGCCAACACAAACATCCTCTAAATTGAGCACTCCATCCTTCATTAGGGCAATCCTCTAGATAGAGAAGGAAACAATACGCTCATACACCCATCAACTTGGTGATGATAACCTTTCTTCAAGTTTCCAACTGTCTGACTACCTTATCACCCATAATATGGTTAAAAACATGAACTAGACAAGCTAGGTCTATGCATCCATGAACAAGGCATCTACGAGCATATCTTTTTTGTAAGCATTAATTCCATCTTGAAATAGGTTACAAACCTTTTGGAAACATGTGCAACAAATAAAAATTCATCTCCATCATTAGTGAATAAGGATCTTTTGACACCGACACATAATCCACTAGTAGTCTATCCTAAGAGCTTGCTTCATCCAACCCATTTCATGAAATTTTCAACCAAACTGTCCACATCAACCACAAATTCCCTAACCGCCTCATATGTAACCATCAAAATCAAATGGATATCTTCCATAATGACAAAGTTATCACCACACTTCTTGGAGTCAACAATGATATCTCACCAAGAGTCCATGCAAAGGGATTTCAAATCAACTTGGACATAGAAAATTACTTGGAATCCATGTCCTTATCATCAAAACATATCCAAAATTAAAACCAATCCATTAAATCATACAAAATTCAAAAAATCCAAAATATCCAAAATAAAATAAATTAGAACATCGACAATCACAATAAGGCTCTGCTTGCGCACGAATGTTATTCTTCTCATCCATAATTCTATACATCACCCATCATGGTCGTACTTTTGGTGCATTGTTGATTAACCTACATGTATTCATCATGAGGTAACAATCTTTGTTTCATCTGTTGACCCTATTCTTTCAATGCCTTGGTAAATTAGAGAACAATTTTCCTCCTAGAGGTCCTATCACTATCATGCACTTAATAACCTTGTCGTAAAGGCTCACCAAAATATCTGTTTTTACTAGTCATTGTCATTTATGCCATCACTTATGCATCCTTCCATTAAGCCACTAGTCGCTCTTTACCCCTTATCAAAATAAACAGTACAATCAAATATATTGTCAATCAATATCATCCACCAATAAAATATCAAAATCAATCATTCCTACACATTGGCTAGTTTGTCTTCACTTGTTCCCATTAAATCTTTAGTTCAAACAATAATTCACTTTTACGTGCACACATTGAATCTCAACAAGAAATAGGGATATTATGTTACTAGGTGTTGTTTGGACCTTGTTTACACTCTTGTTTTAGTCCATCTTTACGATCTTTAAAAATGTAAGGTGCCTTGCATCCTCCTCACTTTGAAGATTATTCTAGCTACCATCATGTCCCCACTATTCACCCTAAGATTATATTGGGATCTTTAATCCATGTTATTGATACAAGGTGAGGAAGGCCACCCATTGGGGCGAATTAGTCTATTCCTCGACAACCTTCTGCTTCTATTTCTAGACCTATTACTCTATCAAAAGGTTATGATGTATTGGATTAAATGAACAATACACCCGTTAAGATATTTATTTAGGAATTACTCAAGAGATCATGTGCTTACAAGGAAATTCTATATGAATCTTTACAATCTACTACTTTCCATACCAATACACAATCATCTTCCTTTGCTTCTATTACTAGTACAAATATCTTAAATAAATCTATTTGGAAAATGTCGATACATATCAATCTCAAGGCTCCTATTTTGGATTTTATACATACAACATTGATAAATAGTTTCATTATATTTTCTTCATATTTTCCACTCATTAGTGACAAAAAAGCCTTTCTAGAAAAAAAAAAAAAAGTAACCCAAACTCTACAATAGGATAAAGATATTGTTATTTTTTATCACCTTCTCAAAGTTAGAAAAGATACTTTAGTAACACTCAAATGGATGTCAAGTTTAATGTACAAAAAAATTATATATGGTCAAACTGCTAATTCTATAAACATAAGCATACAATATATTGAGCTAATAATAAAATATATTGAGCTAATAAAAAACCAGCAATCGTATGTGAAATGCACATGGAAATGTTGAAGAAGATGGATGGTAGAAGTAAAATTGGAGGGAGTGCAAAACAGGGAAACGAAGAGGGGTGATGAATAAGTGGCTCGAGGGAGGAGAAGTGAAAGGGCATTGAAAACACAAACGAGAACCAATATGAAACTATTATTTCGTGCAATCATATGCCATGTTTGTCAATTGTTTGAGAGAGTAAGGGGGTTTGATGTGCAAGTCTTCAAGGTAATGTAATTCATATATATCACTAAAATCAAGGAGTGGTCCTACAATATTGTTAATGTCAATAGTTATTGTTTGGAGTGTTAACCAAGATGTTTTTAGGGTTTGTAGAACACATGTATATATAGGGGGAATTCACTTGCTGGCTCATGAGACATATTAGAGAAAGGTACATGTGTAGTGGACTTAGCATCCCAGGGTAGCAATTTCATACACTATTGTGATTAGGGCTTCTCTCTACATATCAGGGTGTCAATTAGGGTTTACCTCATCAAGAGTCCCAATGGCACGGTCCATAAATGACCACCGCAAGACAAATTGAAAAATGGGGAAAATACAATAGGTTCTTGGTTTGAAACCCATTAACAATGGTTTATCCTTGTTTTCCCAAAGGTTTATCCAATCTATGGTATTGTAGATGGTAATTTTTTGCAGTGGCTCTATTTTTTCTTCGAATTACTGTGTTTTTTTACATCGTTGACCATATATGCCACCATCGTGTGCATGTGAACTATTAGACAAAATGCCAAAATATGCACAAAAAAGGGTGACATATTTGATTGATTCTTATTAGTCAGTGAAAAATCGTGTTAGGAATATTTAGACATGGTCATCTTCAAGAGCCATTGGGACTATTTCACCAAAAGCAACAAACAGATATTCAACCCACCAACTCACCTTTGCCAGCATACTCATAGGGCATGGTAAAATAAGAGCTTTGCAGTAGGGTATGAACATTCATCATGAAAAAATCTGGACAATATCAAGGCATAATAGGAACTATTTTTTGTCTGACGTTACAATTGTACTATATCGGTTGCTCCTCCCTATCACACAAACTAAAAACAAATTAAGATAACATAAATTTCATGACAAATTACAAATCCAAAAAACTTTACATCATCCTCTCCAATGTAGTTTGCAACTCATGTGCAATTGCAAGTCTACTTATGGATGACAAGGGAGGCGAGCAATAAATTTTCTGAAGCGCGCTTTTAAGAAAGACGCCATTCTTTTGTGCCCGGTCTCTGCAACACAACGCGGTGGGCTAAATCTAGATATGTTACGTCCACACAGATATCACAAGTGCCAGTTTTGGAAAATACTTCCAGAAATACGAATGACCCACTATCCGCTATGTGCCATTGTTGCAACATTAGTGAAATAGGTTTCCCGACTGTGCACTGTTCAAGCAATGGGGTTGCTCGGCAAGGTGAAGCACACTATGCATACACCCATCAAAGAATTCCTGCAACTCGGCGCCGATGCAACAAACAGTTAGGCAAGAAATCATGGCGTCATTCAGTTCTGTGGGAGTGATGCAAGAAGAGGTGGGCATTCTGCCGCTAAATAGCCTATTGGCTAAACATATGGGATTGAAGATTCTCTATTTCAAACAGGTCCATTTTATAAATTAATCTTTCTCGTTACCCACTTTCAATTACACATTCTAAAACATGTAACCAATAGTAGTAATATATAATTAAATTTGTTCATTTAAATTTTAGGTGGGAGTAATTTAGGAGAAAGTTCCGTTTTTAATTCTAAGGAGCCTTTGAAAAGAAATAAATGATAAATTTTTTAAAAGAAACATACTTATGAAGCCTAGTCACGAGGTATAAATAACTGATATTTTTGAATATATTTATTAAGTCGAAGGCGTTCTTGAGTTTTGCAGACATTCACGGGACCATGTTAAATTTGACAACCGTTTTGATGGTTTAGACGGGCGTTTTGACGTTTTAAGTTGTTTTTGTTGTTTCTAGCAAACTGAACTCCAATTGCATGCCTGCTTTTGAGGAGCAATTTGTGTAATTTAGGAAATGGAAGCAAAAAGGATTGACCCATCTATCCAAGGTGCGTTGTGTGTCAATTTTGGATAGATTGACTCATATATCCAGGGTGAGATTGATTTCAAGATTTATATAACAAGCGGGGCATAAGATAGGGCAGAGAGCAAGCATTCATCGTTGCGGGGGGTGAATTGTGAGCACATGTTGAAATCTTGTCTCGTTTCTTCCTCGTTGGAACCGATTTTCCTTGGTTTATGCTTTTTAGAACATGTTAATGGTTGTTTTTGGATAATTTGTGGACAGGAAAAGGTGATGGAAAATCCAAGGGTTTTCTTGGACATGTCAGTGGGCAACGCACCGTCCGGAAGAATCATGATGGATTTGTTTGCCGATGTGACACCGAAGATGCCTGAGAACTTCAGGGCACTATGCATGGGTGAGAAGGAAACAGGCAAGTCCGAAAAAGCCCCTGCACTTCAAGGGCTCCACTTTCCATCGCATCCGAGCCCTAGAAGAATATGAGTCGTTTACAATAGTTTTTATCTAATTTCTCATACTAAGTAGTGCATGCTCCATAGCTATAGGAGTTTTTTATTGTCACATATCTATGTTTTTTTCCTATAACAGGACAATGGCCTCGTGCCCATTGTTGAGCCAGAGATTCTTCTGGACGGTGATCACTCCATTGATAGAACCCTTCAAGTAGCAGAGAAAGTATGGGTAGAGGTTTTCTTCTACTTGGCTCAAAACAATGTGTTGTTTGAGGGTTTTTTGTTAAAGCCCAATATGGTAACTCCTGAAGTTGAATATAAGGAGAAAACAACCCCACAGAAGGTTGTAGAATACACTCTTAAGATGCTTAAGAGAAGAGTGCCACTAATTATTACTGAAATAATGGTGAGTAATTTAAGTGTTTTCATTTTGGTGCCATCACTTAAAACTTTATACCTTGTAGGATATCATGATTTTTTTTGTTTGTGATTGCAACTGGTTTCATATGTTTGCATGGGACATAGTTCTTGTAAGGAGGACAGTATGAGGTAGAGGCAACCTTGAAATTGATTGCAATGAACCAAAGTCCAAACCCATGACATGTCTTCTTTTCTTATGCTTGAGCTTTACAAGACCTAAAAGGGTCTTCCAGAGAATGTTGAAGCAACCCATTCAGAACTTCTTATTCGAGCTACGGATAATTTTCTTTCACCTATGTGGACTGAGATTAATTAGAAATGCATGTAGGGTTAATGTAACACGGGATGTGGTGCAGTCAAGATTAGAGAGCACTAAAGACAATCCTACCATAAACATGAAAACACTCTTACATATGATTGTTTAAACTAATTAGGACACAAATTCAACCAAAATCAAATACTCATGAGAAATGAATGTGCTTTACAGGTTTTCGAAGAGCCTATCAATGAATAAAACAACATTAAAACATTGCTAGAGTCCCCATACATTCTAGACAATATCGATATTAAATTCTGGCATTTTGTCAAACAATTAGTTGATTTCTTCAATAGATTAAAACAACATTCACAATATGATACAAGTGATTCAAAAGGAACTTCAACTATGCGCTTTTGATATGTAGATCTCTTTATACCCAAAGAATACGTTTCTAATGGAAGGTGGGTGCTTATTCAAAACTTACTTTCAGATCATTGTCAATTTATGCTCATACTCTTGTATTTATAGAGAAATTCTAAAATCTAGTACTATTTTGTTATGGAAGATACAATGTTACATTTGGCATATTGTAGAAATGGGTTTTCTAAATATATACTTTTTGGTTCATTATTTGTAACCCTTCTCATGGAGAATTATAATTGCAGCTTATAAAAGACATGAACATCCTCATGAACCATTGACTCTGTTTCGCCAAATGCAACCAGCAGGTAGCCAACCTAAATATTAATTCCCCTTTGCCAACCGCCTCCATATAGAGATATGTCCCCTCGATTGGTTTCTTAATTTCATTATAGCCGGATAGTGATATTGGAGCCTTAGCACAAGGCATGAACATCCATCAAAGTATAATGGAAAGTGTATTTTTGTTTGCAAAATGCCTCAAAGAGATGTGGTCTCGTGGAATGCTATGATTGTAAGATATGCACAAACTAGCTCTGACAATGATGCTCTCAAACTCTTTGAGGTAATAAAGTAATTTGGAATGTACCATAACCATTTAAGCTTTGTTTATATATGCTTGCATATTTTGTCTCATTTGTGTTTCATGGAGAGCTAATATGTTAAAGCACTTAGTCATTCTTTCAATCTACTTTGACAACAACACTTCACATTTACTACATTCTTGAGAGTGAGTGTTAGCAAACTTGCATGTCTCACTTGCATTTGTTTTCAATTATTACACAAGTAACTTTTATTTGACATCCCTTCTAATGTAGTTTGCAACATTTGTTTTGGCTTTAATAGAAAATCGGAATTATCAATCACACCCCTTATCAACATAAACTACAAAAGTAATAACTATCCTTCTAAATCTAATAACATATACCATTCGGCGTTCACATTGCATTGTACGCATGTCATTGCTAGTTCATAAACCTCGTATCCCCCTATCCAGAGATGGCTCTAGTTGTGAGGGAGGAGTATAGCCATATATGGGGACCCCAGATAAGATATAGATAGGGGGGCCATCTCATGATCAGTTGTTGTGGCGCAACACTACCACTACACTAAGTTATTGATTATCTCTTATCCTCATATTTGATGGGGTGTTTAAAATAAATCATTGATATAAGGAATTGGGTATAGGGTCATCGCATCCCACTTTTTTTCCTTTAGAATACACTAAAATAATATTTGGCCACCAACAAAACTTTAAATTAGAAGTCTAAAATGAACAAATACATAATTTTTTTAGCTTACTGATGTAGGAGCATCCAAGAAAACATAGTAATCTTGCATCACCCAAAAAATACCAACCCTTGAGAATAAGCTAGCTCTTGATTCATGCATAGGTAGTTTTGTTTGGTGGCACAAGAGTTATATTGCACATAAATGTAGTAGAGTGATGTTTGGAGATGTGACTTGGGAGTACAATTTTGAATAAGGCATGGAGCACCTATAAAGATGGATGATGTAGAAATGAAGCATGCACATGGTGTAAGAAGTAAAAGCTCGAAGGTAAATATTTGTGTGGAGAGCACAAAGAGACAAGGAATTGTAATGGATAAAAATGCATGAGGTGCACAAGAAGTTAAGGTTGTACACAAGTGCAAGAACATAGACGGATGTATAAGCAACATGAAAGTTGAAAAAGGAAGCTAAGGGCGAAAGATGAGCCTAAGTAAGGTTTGTATAGGAATAGAAACCTGAGGCATTTGTGCAAAGAATAGGTGCATAAGAAAACCAATGGAAGAAGTGAACCAAAAAAAACAAAGCAAAAGTTTGCATAGTGGGCACGGATATAAGGATCTAGTTGAGACATAAGAAATAAACATGAGGCTTGGAGGTTACAATAAAACCCAAGTGCACAAGAATCAGTTGTTTGCGAATTCAAGTGCACAATGAACAAGGATTTGTATAAGAACAATATGTAGAGCACAAGACTTGAGTTGATTGTTAGCCTTGTAATCAACTAGGATGTAGAGGATAGGCTACTAGGGGCGTGGACATGTGTCATGTGAGGATTGAATGCCTAGATGTTTATTTGATAGAGAATGGCATGCAAGTCACTAGATGATCATATTTAAGAGAATCAAATATTTGAAAAAAGATTCACTAAGAGGGAGACATGAATAAGTCGTCAACTAATTAATGTAGGGAGTATCCCAAGGATTTGTTATGTTTATGGAGCCTATTTTCATGTTAGAGTTTGGTACACCTTCCATGTTTTACACTCGGATATTTTTACGGCGGTCCCTCTCACCGGTGAGCGGGTCAAGGGGATTCGGGGGGGTGAAGCCCCCGAAGCAAATTTTCATGGGTGGTTTATTAACCCATGGGTAATGGGTAACCGTTATGGGCTGTTTTTGGGCCCATGGTTTTTCGGTACCCATTGTTTTGTAAAACCACCTCTTCGGTTACCTATTGATGTACTTATAAATAGATGGACATACAATAGGATTTACATGAGTGTGTTTTGTGAAGGTGAATAGTGTGTGCGAATTCAATTGTGAATTCGGGAGGGTTTGTTGAGCGCAACTCTAAACAATATCTGATTATTGTAATTGTGAAGACTGTTGGCTTGTAATAAAATCTGAGCAAGTGTTCTTGGTGAATGTAGCACACATTGGGTGAACCACGTTAAATATTGTCTTCGTGTTGTGCATTTTTCATTTATGTAATTCTATTCATACTTCTTATTATTGTGATTCTAAGGAATTATTCCGCATTAGATATTATTAATTCCTAACAGGATTAAGGATATAATTATATATTTGCAAGAATGAGTTAGTCGTTGAGGGAAAAGAGAAGTAAGTTGAGGGACAAATGAGATATCAAAGAGTTGAGAGATCAATAATTTCAAATTTTATGCATGGATGAAGAGAGAACCATAGAGATCCATTTTAGTAGTTAGGATATCTTAGAACGAGAAGCCATAAGATAATAACACCTTACATGATGAATATGTAACCATATCTAATGTTATTTTGGTAATGAACAGAGAATGTTGCATTTTATTGTAATTTTGTTATATAACTCTGATGAGTTGTGTGGCTTAGGAATCCATTCATTACGACCCCTAGCCACAACTATACCAAATTAGGTTGTCTCTGGGAGAAAATAATTCAAAGAAATGAGCTATGTAGGATTGTGGGATGAGATCCCACGACAATAGTCTCTATATGTTGATAGTGCCTATGTAGGATTATGATTGAGAATCAAAATAATAGGCAGCAAGGAGAAGAGTTGATGGTCTAATAAGAACCTATAAGTGGTCAAGTTATGAGAAAGAAGGCCTAAGTGAGGATAGGTGAAAGGATATAGTATGATTTAGCATAAGATGTGTGGAAAGTAGTAGGTATGGTAGAGGGTAGGGGAGAGAGTTCAAATATGTGGTATATTTTAAGAAAGGAACACAATAGTGAAGTGTGTGGAGGAAGAGAATGCAAGAAGGAACATTGATTCTAAGCTATGGGTGAAGATTGTAGATCTAGGAGTACCATGTGAGAAAGAATGAGATCTTGCATTGGATCTACAAAGGGGGAGTTACAGAGGAAAAGATGCTAGAAGATCACAAAAGGGAGGCAATTAATGTGCAAGAAAAATTACTAGAAGATAAGTAATGTTATTCGAATGTTGAATGGAGGCAATTAATATATAGGAAAGAAAGTGCAATGACAAATCGTCATAGGAGTAACTTCGAGTGTAGAAATGAGAAGAGAAGAGCACAAAAGAAATTCCAAAAAGCTGTTGTTAGTGCATGAATAGAGATACTACAAAGAGAAAGCTCGATAGATCATCGAGAGGAGGAAATTTGAATGCATAAAAAAGATAAAAGACACATGTTTCAACATATGTGTTGGGTAGAAGGTGAGTAGGAAAGAAGTTGTCCTCCACCACAAGAAAAGTGGGTAGAGGGAAAAAAATTAAGGAAAAGAGAGTAATGTTATTCGAATGTTGAATGGAGGCAATTAATATATAGGAAAGAAAGTGCAATGACAAATCGTCATATGAGTAACTTTGAGTGTAGAAATGAGAAGAGAAGAGTGGATAATTGTATGCATTGCACTATCAATGGTAAATTATGTTCGGACATTATAAGTTTGATTAATATTGTGATGTATAGATGATGTTTATTATATTGGACAGGTGCGGTTAATGTTTGCAATGAGTGTGCAGGTGACAGGTATAGGAGAGCATGGGTTTCAGGGCAGCTACGCAATCATGCACAAGCGGCCTAAGGGCTGAGTCCTAACCATGCTAAATGTTTGAGGCCTTAGATTAGATGTATTTTATTGGGCACCATGGGTGAACCCCTCAATTGTAATGTAATTATGTCTTGTAAAATTAATTAGGTTTAGGATGTGTTTGTATTAAGTAAACTAGCTTAGGGGTTAATAATCTTATCTTAAGTTAAGTGTTAGTTTTGGGAAGTGTGTGTGTGTTGGTAGAAGGGATTGGGGACCACATGTGAACCTTGGGTGAACCCCACACCCTCTACCCTTGTGCCCAAGCATGCCAAACCCGAAATTGGGTTATTTTGGGTAATTTTAGGGACCCCCTTTTGAGTTTGGGGGTTCCCTTAGCATGAAAATGGGCCCTTGGACCCTACCTAATAGGTAGGGGGACCTATTTCCAAGGTTTGGAGGGAGTTTCCCTCCCATTTAGCCCTCTTTAGTCACCATCCATGTAAGATGGTTGGATTGTGTGAAATTGTTAAAAGTTGCTCCACTTTGTTTTATTTTAGTTTTTAGTATTTTGGGTGAAAAGGGATAAAAGGTGAGTTTACTCTTTCTTATTTTGTTTTTGGAATCTTTGACTCTTGTGAGGAGAGGGGGTGACACGTGTCACTTTCCCATTGGTGAGGAAACTTTTGGGCTCCTCTTTTTATTCTTCCTCATGTGGGAAGAATGGGGCTTCTTGGTTCATTTTTTTTGGAGCACTTGGAGAATTTTGGAGCTTGGGAGGGAAGCTTGGACAAAAGGGAAAGGCTTAGAGTTTTGGAAAGCATATTAGAGGTAGGATTCTTATCTTTTTTCTTCTTAGTTTTGTTATCTTGTATGTATGCTTGTTCAATGAGATAATGTGTGTGAAATATGTGTTGAGAAGTGTTTGATGAATGTAGTTGTTGTTTGTCCTTGTGGTTTTCTTGTTTTCTCTCCACCATCATTTGGAGTGATGGTTTTTGGAGAATGTAGGGGAAGAGAGAGGGATTTCCCTCTCAAACCTCATGGTTGTTGGTCAAGCCATGAAGGTCCCTTCTCATCCCCTCATATGGTTTGAGGTGGGAGAAAGGTTCATATGGCTTGAACCTTTCCTCATTCTTGGTGAGGAAACCCTCTTGGGTTTGAAAATCCTCCCAAGAAGGATTTCTATTGCATAAAGGAGGAATAAGGATGTTGTATGATTAGGAGGAATAAGGAGTATTGAATATATGTATTTGTTGGTGCTCCTATGGTTGGACACCTTGATTTGGGCATCCTACTTCCTCTCTTCCCCCTTGTGAGGTTGACCTTATTCTCCTCATGTTGTGGTTTTCATTGTGTAGTAGGTCTAAGTGGTTGATTGATCTTATGTTTTTCTTGTTGTGTGTGTGTAAATCCCCTTTATACTTGTGCACATTGTGGAAGCTAGTTCCTCTCTCCCATGGGCTTGGGGGAGGCTAGCATGACTTCCAACCATGGAAAGGCATGTGATGATGCCTATTGGTTGGGTGGTAAACAAGCCATATCTCTCTTGGAGTTGGAGCTCAAGTTAGAGATAGTAGAGCCTCTTGTCATATTGAACTTACTCATCCTTTGTGGACATTACCTTCATTTTGTAAATAAATGTAGCTTTGTAAAGATTTATACTCTTGTAAAGACCCATTTTGTACTTATTGTTTCTTGAAAACATCGGTCCTTATGAAGAAAGTTGTTATTTTTTTATTGTTGCTAGAATCTTGTATATTATCATTTGAGATCATAATGAAAACTATGAACTTTTTACTTCATTGTCTCTTGTTGGAAAGTGTTGATTTGTTAGAAATCTACTCATTATATAGTTATTCAATAGACACTTGAAAACTTGGAAACATTTAGTTGTGCATTGCATATGAGAATATGAAAACTTAGTGTGCTTTTTATTTTAAAAAAAATATGGCATTACACATAAGCACTAGCAAACACCAAATAGAAGGTAGTTAGGAGATAAGATTTATACTCCATCGCAAATACATGGATAAAGAACTAGGCGTTGTAGACACCTAAATTTGGTAATTTATCACTTAATAATTTTAGTATTAGTGCAATTCATCGAATAATGACTTGCTCGTATATTCTAAGATCAATTCTATATCCTAATTTATCTTTAGCACAATTACAATACTTTCTCTCCTCATTACATTACTCATCCACTCACATAAATGTTTGCATTAATAACAGGGAGTCCATTACTCATAAAAATCATGCACAAAGCTTCAGAATACCAAGTTTCCCGCATTAACCAAAAAATTTAGTAAGACCAAACCATCCAATGGTTTGGTATGAAAATAATGGTTTCATTTAAGGCTTCCCAACAAACACTTTCTTGATTTGGTATCTTTCTATGGGTTAGTACTTTCACCATTTGTCGGTCTTGGTACAAAATTATATCCATGAAACCCTATATAAGAAAATCTAATGCATTGATTTCAGTTCAACCTGAGCTGGCCTGAATTACAAGACTCTTCCAGTTCAGGAAATTCAAGAAATCATCCACTCACCAAGCATTCACCTTGCACTATTAAGTACAAATCACTCAAATTGCATACAAAAATCTCCTAAATTTCCTAAAGTAGAAACAAACATTAGAAGAAGCCCATACACAAGTTTGAACGACTTCAAACTAATTTCAAGATTCAAACTTCCCAAATTATGAGCCTTCAAAGCCAAGTCAAACACAAACAAGTAAGCCATTCCAAAGCATTACCAAGTGATAGGGTTATCAAATATAGTTTCATTTATTTAGTATTATATCTAATATATCTAGGCGGAGCACTACATGGAGTTTGATGCCTCTTCATAGTAGTGACAACATAGAGAGTGTATGGATTTCACTTCGACCCAAACACTAACCTTTTTGTAGGGGTTTTACCCTAGCTTAGGGTTTTGGGTAAATTCAGTTGATTATAGAGGGTTTCACACATTTGCAAGACCTCATACTTTATATCGAAACATGTTATAGTCATTCAATGAGGTTCCATAAGTTGTAAACTGCCATTAACATCCCAGACCAAACCGTCAAGCATGAAGAAACCGCCAAACAATTGGTCTGAAAGTAATTATTTCATCCTAGCAGACATTGCAAATCCAGAACAAAGATGAAGCATTTGTAATACATTTCCATCTTGTTCATCACTTTGTCACACCCAAACCATTCAAGAGCTAAACACACTCGCATTCTCATGTCCTATCTTATTTGGCACATGTTTTAATTTATTTATCTTGCAATTGCTCTATATGTATGTTCAAACCTAAATGTTAATGTTTAATTAATAAATCTTAATATACATCATGTATCTCACCCTAATCTAGAATATAAATAAGTAAGAAGGAACCATCAACATTTCCCTTTTATCCCAAACTTATTTATTTTTTCTGGTGAATAATTTTGTGAACCCACTTATTAATTGAATCCTTAACCTAGTTTTTCACATGTTTCTTACCCAAACCAATTATTTTGTTACCCTAATATTGGGGTTTGTTCTCATTTTTGCTTTCATAGATTACCCATCTCCTACACAAATCTTTGATGAATTACATAAGGTCGAGGGCTATTTTACCTCAAGATGGTTGGGCTAGCATCCCTTAACCCAAATTTTGTCTCTCCTCAGCTTAAAGGAAAGATTCAAGCATTTGTTAATGCATGTTTTTATACTCATTTTGTGTTGCATTATCTTCTCTTGCTTGTATCAATGTTCACTTTGAGGTCATCCCTCTTGCTACTCGATGCCAAAGAGTTTGCATCCATCCTTTTCTCTTGCCTCCCCCTCACTTTGAAGATTGTTCTAGCTACCATCCTTGCCCCACTATTTGCCCTAAGATTATATTGGGATCATCAATCCATGCTATCAATATAAGGTGAGGAAGGCCACCCATTGGGGTAAATCGGTCTATTCCTCCACAACCTTCTGCTCCTATTTCTAGACCTACTGCTCTATCAAAAGGTTATGACCTATTGAATTAAATGAACAATACACCTGCTAAGATATCTATTTCAGATTTACTCAAGAGATCACGTCCTTACAAGGACATTCTATATGATTTTTTACAATCTACTACTCTCCCTACTAATACACAACCGTCTTCCTTTGCTTCTATCACTATTACAACTACCTTAAATACATCTATTTGGAACATGTCGATACATATCAATCTCAAGGCTCCTTTTTTGGATTTTATACATATGATATTGAAAAATAGTTTCATTATATTTTCTTCATGTTTTCCACTCATTAGTGACAAATAATTCTTTCTAGAAAAAAAGTAACCCAAGCTCTATTGTAGGATAAAGATATTATTATTTTGTGATCACCTTCTCAAAGTTAGAAAAGAAACTTTAGTGATGCTCAAATGGATGTCAAATTTAATTCACAAAATAAAATTATATATGGTCAAACCACTAATTCTATAAATATAAGCATACAATATATTGAGCTAATAATACAAAATATTTGATAATATACAATAATATTTTGTAAAAAAAATAAAAGATCAATGTATGCATATACCATATTGTTTAATAATTTTATTGCATTTTCTTCATATTTTCCGTTGTTGTGTGACAAACGAAAAAATCCCCAAATACAAGGGCCCAAAACTCTACCATATGGTTGAGATATTACTATTATTTGGCTTGACTTATCAAAGTTTTAAAAGTAAAAATGATGATCAAATGAATGTCAAATTTAATGTTATAAATAAAACTTTCACGGTCACACCATTGGATCCCACTCCTTGCTACTATTGTAGAATGCTTATAGACATAATGAATACATTTAAAAACATGCATAACAAATCAACAACCCCCAAATCTCTTCTATTCATATAATTAAAAGTAAATTTATTATAATATCATTTTATGTTATATTATTATGCATTAATGTGTAAAATATTTAAGATAGTAAATTCCAAATGTTTATATTAAAAAATAAAATATATAGTTTCAAAATAAAATGAATCCTTCAAAAAAATATCACCAACATCATACAAGAGCCTTTACACATGGCTTGTTTGTTATGTGGATAAGGATCTTACTTTTAGTCCTACATATTTATGTCTTAAGTGTATAATGGATCAAAGTCAACCCCTCGTTGTTACCAAACAAATCTATATGCTTATAATTAAAAGGGTGTTAATTCATAATGGATCCACCTTGAATGTTTTCCCTAGTTCCTTGCTCCAAAAAATGGGTATATTTATGAGTGGTATTGATAAGACCACTATTGTTATTAACACAGACAGGGAAAGGGAATCCAGCAAAAGACAACCTACAACGTCATAGCCTTCAAAATGTTACTTAACAGAAAGGATACATACATTGACAAAAATATCAAATGAACACAAATTGAAATGGAAACAAAGCTTTGGGATATCTTACTCAAAGAAATAACAACATCAGACTGATCACCGGTGATATAACCTCATACAACACAACTCATATAATTATCTCCTCTCATGTCATAGCTCTTCTATGTCACCAACCTTTCTATTTACAATAAACATTAAGCTCGTATCCCACCTTGCCCTTACACAAAGAGTTCTTTCTCAAACTTGAACTACTCTCCCAAAGGAATTGTCTTTGCTTAGAGTTGTTCATGTCACCTCCTAAGACTCCTAATTCTACGGAATTCAAATTAAAGGACAATGCTCAAATAAGATTGCATGAACAATGCTCTGCACATGATGACTACACAATAGATCAAACATTGCGCAAAGGAATTGTGTAATCTACAAACATTGTACAAAGGACCTGCACACTCCATATAATGCAACATAAGCCTCCATGACTCTTCAGATATGTATCTTTTCACATTGCGACTCAAGAACAACGCAAAAGACTCTACAGAATGCAAACATTGACTGACTCCACTCTGCAACTATTTTTGGTTGACACGGGATTATCTATGAATCAGGATGCTCCTACGTCATACACCTTAGGTAATTTTGAAAACTTGAGCTCTTGCTCAAGGAACCAGTATACCACATTGCATGGGATCTATAACACCTAGCCAAGTCGCCTCTTCTATCTTCTTTCCTTTACATTTGACCAAATACTCAATATACTCCTTGTTGCATGTCTTCTTGGTTCTGATATCTATTATTCCTTCTATATCATAACGCTCCTTTGGAATTTGTTTCCTCCGACCTACTTTGTTACCCTATGATTCAGGCTCATCTTCATCTTCTTGTACTATACAATATGGATACAAATTCATATCATTAAAGATATTAGAGATATAAATTCCTTCAGGCAACTCAATAGCATAAGTGTTATGTGCAAACTTCTTGATGATATTGCATGGTCCTATCTTCTTCTACTTGAGATTATTGTAATTTTCTTTTAAAAACCTTTGCTTATGTAAATATGACAAGACCATGTCTTGAATCGGATATTCAACTTCTCTTTGCTTCTTATATTTTCGTTGTTTGTATTATACATTCATCTTTTGTAACTGATTACACACTTGATGGTGTACTTTCTTCATATGTTTCGCAAAGTCTCTCGATTCAACACTCATATCTTTATTGTGTGGTAAGTCTCTCAACTCTGAAACTCCTCTTGGGTTGTTTCCATATATGATTTGGAATGGTGTTTTCCATGTGCCCGTGTTTACTAAATTGTTATAAGTAAATTTTATTTGCGCCAAATCCAAATCCCAAGTTCCTAGCTCATCTCTGACCAAACATCTAAGAAAATATCTAGGGTTTTTGTTCACAACGTATTTTTGTCCATCAATTTTTGGATTGTATGTTGAATTGAATTGTAAATTTTCATCCATCTTCTTCCACAATGTTTTCTATAAATGACCATAACAATTGCATTTCTGATAAACACTATACTATGTGGTGATCCATGCAGTCTCACAACCTCCCTGAAGAAATTATTTGCAATGTGCATATTATCATTGGTCTTCCTACAAGTAATGAAATGTGTCATCTTTGAAAATTTATCCACGACTATAAAAATGGAAACAACCCCCTCTGTGTTATGAGAAAACCCATAACAAAATCCATTCTTATGCCTTCCCAAGGCATCTCTGGAATGGGCAAAGGTTGATAAAACCACGTGTTCTCAAATCTTCCTTTAGCTGCCAATTGACAAACACGACATTACTGCACAAATTTGCACACATGTGTACTCATTTCTGGCCAAATGTAACTCTACCCTAGCTACACTAAGGTTGTATCCAAGCCAAATTTTCAAGTTAATCCTCCACAATGCATGTCTCTACTAAATTTTCTCGCATTGATCCTCTCAAAATGCATAACTGCCTCTCCATGAATAACAATCCTTCCTACAAAAAATATTCCAACTAAGGTGTCCTATTCACACTTGCAAGTATTATGTCATGCCTCCAATGCCTCCCTAAAATCCTCAACCTACACATACATCTCCTTCATGGATTCAAACCCCACAACTTATCCTTATCTTTGTCAAGAGACAATTACGCCTACTGAGCGAATCAACAACCTTTTTAGATTCTCGCTTATGTGCTTCAACACAAATATGTATCCTTGTAGGCATTCCACCCATCTCATATTCCTTTGGTTCAACTTTCCCGAGCTATGAATGAACGATAATGTTTGGTGGTTCATGTACAACATAAACTTTGAGCATCATTGTTTGCAAAAAGTAATTTAGAACAAAAAATGGGGGCCACCAATCCTTGTGCCTAGTCCATATTGATTATAAACCAAGTCACATTGGTGCACATTCCAATAAAAGTAAATGAGAGCACAAGGTTACAAACTCTTACGAAAATAGTTAAATTTGAATGTTTGTCCCACACTCTACTCACTAGGAGGCAGATTCTGGTCAGTTGAACATAAAGTTACATTAAATCTATTAAAGAATGTTGGTCATGCATAAAAAACTATTGTCAAAGTGAACTCTAGTAAGTTATTATGCTTAACAATATTACGTGGCACATAATTCATATCAATAAGTTCATATCTAACCATAAAGCTTTCACTTGAACAAGGTAGTTTCCACATAAGTTTCACTAAGAATCATGTTGCGGCAACTAATGTAATTGAAAACTTTCTTTGATATAAGGTGAATATTGTGACAATGCACTTGATGTGGTTTTAAAATAATTCATGTATGTTGTAATGCATTATGTATATGGTATTCTATAGAGGCAAATAATATAGTAGTGTCAACTTCATCATCACCTTTCATTGCTACTGTAGATAAATTATGTGATTTTCATCAATCGTAGTGATAAAGCATAAAAGAATGACTCCACATTCCAACTGGTTGGGGATCACTTTCTAGTAGAACTAATAGTTAAAATACATCAACGAAACCTAAACCAACAAGCAATGCACATAGTATTAAACATTTAATTGATATGAATATTATAAAATTCTGAATTACAAAACAACAAATATTTTAAAAATACAATAGTGTATCATCAATGATTGCGGTCATTATCATTAACCCTTGTTTTTTGTAGAATACCTCTTGTGGATGTAAACAAAAACCCTCAGGAAGTTTGTGATCTATACTAATAATAACCTCTTTGACTCCCAAAAATTATTACCCATCAAAGACTCCCAAATATTCTTACTCGACAAAATGTTTGTCCAATAAAAACATGTGTTAAACACTACAAAACTTCTACGATATATGGAATGCTCAATGACTCTTCATTAGATATACCAAGGAAATTTTTCTTCATAACTGTAGACATACATCCCTAACTTGATGGTAAAATCAATTAGATTTGTGGTTAGTATTAGAATCTCATTTAAGTGAATGAATTTATTCTTATCAATTCTGTAAAAACAACCTCATCTCTCTAGAGTGAAAACATGTAAATTGAATCCCATGTGATATTCGTTCTTAATTACTCCAACATTCTTATATGTTTTATCATCAAATTCTTCTAAGTCAATTGAATTCAAAAGAGATTCAATTTCACAAAATTAGGGGTGGTGTAGCATAAGCATTCCCTTTTCATTTGCATAAATCATATGCATGGGAAAATCAATGTGCATACTCTCTATGAATTATTGATACCGAGAGTGTAAAGGTTAAGATCATCGTCACTAGAATCCAATCACTTCAACACAAGGTTTCTTGTGTGAGACTCATGAATGACTATGCAAATAGCTATATCTTGTGAATCATGTTTGTCATAAAGATCAACAATATCAAATGTTGGTACAACACCCTTAACATAAGGATTGGTGAAATAAGTACAAAAAGGGTACATCAAAGGTGTCTCATTACCTTCAATTTTAAAATCATCACCACATGATACAATGTAATTGCCAAAAAAAACACTTCACAAGTTAATAATGAGAATTTTACTTATATTTTGCAAATATTTCAAAAGTAGCATCGTCTTTAATCTCACTAGTAGAAAATATTCAAATGAAATGATGAATATTTGACTATGGTAGATTCAACAATAATTTCAAGTTTTTTTTTTTTTTTCATTATTGATGAAACTTCCAAACAATGGAATTGACTGGAATCTAACGTCTATTATATCACAATTATTTACATCATAACACTTTGTGCCGACTCGTAGTGTTTTCTCAACTTCCTATGACAATAGATTGCTTGATACGAGCAACAATGAATGCTGTTCAAAATTATTGCATGACTAATCATAAAGACTTTTGAAGTATTACATTAAAACTTAGGTTGGAAATACATGCAGTATTAATTTTTTCCCCAAATGAAAAAATTATGGAAATGAACATGACACTAAAGAAATTTCCTCAAAATGGTGATAAATGAATGGTGAATGTTTCTATTTTCAAAATTGAGTATTTCATTAAAATTTTCGTAACTAGAAAATATTATAATATCGTTAGATTTTTATCTACATATCCACTCTAAGTAGGTTTTTCACTGCAAATCTACTTTGACAAGTTTCTTTATGCATATTTGTAATGTAATGACTGGGTTTTATAAATTTCAGTTTTTTTTATTGAAACATGCATTGGTTTTTTTTTGTTTTTTACTTTACATTGTTTAAATATAGGGGAAGAGTTATTTAAAACATATGGATAGCTTATCATTGTAATTTTTAGTTATTAGTAATAACAACTTAATATATAATGCTCGAGTTAGGATATGTTAAATGGAATTATTTTCTGGTATAAAGGGATTAGAAAACATTACTTGCAAAATAAAATAATGAAAAATAATAATATAATTCATTTGACTTCATTTTCTTATTTATGATATATTTGGGGATGGCTAATTTTTTATTTCAAAAAGGAAATACTAATAAAAAATGCAGAATACAAAGGTTACACGTTAATCTAGTGATGAAAACACTCAAAGGAAACTCCTTATCATCAAAACCAAGGTATGGAAGCACAACACAAATCTGTCCAAAATTTGTAAAGCCTCTTCATACCCTTCTGTTAGAGTTTTTAAAACATGTGTGTAATCCCACACCTATGCCTCAATGCCCTTGTCCAACCTTTTCACCCCTCACCTTGTCAAATACCCACAAGAAGATATGTCAAAGTCCTATAATCCTCTTTATGCCCGTGCCCAGCAGAACTCCTCCACCAACAAGATCTTTCTTAGCATGGATAAAAGCCCACTTACTCTCGAGGAGAATATTAGCATATATGGTATATAAAACCCTTAGCATTAAAATACCAATGTCATCATGAACAATTCCGTCATGATTCTAACAAATTTAAATCATCAACATAAAATACTTGAAACCATTGAGGAGCTTCCCTTGGGGATTTAATGAATTGAAGATGTAAATGCTCTTCAACAGTAATTCCAACCTATCCCCAAAAGCCCTATGAAGAAATGAATAACCATTTTCAGCCCATTCAAATTCATCCACAACAACCTCAAGGAACTCATCAATTGCCATCCTAGCTGGACGCAATGCACAAAGGGGTAACGTGGAACATCCTAAAAACCCTCTAAGCTAATTGTAGATAGATTGCATGTGACCATGAATGCAAAGCTTGTAAGTACTAATTCTAAAATTTCATGACTCCCTTTTCCTGGCAAATGTGCAGTCGTGTGGTCAAAGCACCCAAATGCAAATCTTTCTACCTTGTGGCCCTCAAGCATCTACGCATCATTTGTTTTGCCTTCGATGGTCCTATTTCTACTAAAGTTTTGTCTTATGTTTTACTTTCTCTACCATCTTTCTTTCTTTCATGCTGCTATCTTTGTCTACTTTTATTACGATTGAACATAACCCAAATTTTGCAGTCACATAAAGTCTCCGATATGTCATTTCTCCGGTCTTCTTTCGTCCTTCCAAGAGTTGACACAGTCGTAATTCCCTCCATTACATTAAACCTTTTTTCCAAAATATGTAGATATCAGACTCTCTTGTACATTCCATTGGGTTGAATGGTAGAGACAAAGCATCGAGACTCATCTTTCTCTTAAGCTGCATACACTATAAACTATATTTTGGTTTATAGTCTATCGGCGTGCAAAGGCCAACTCATAAACAATCAAATAACCCAATAATTATTTGGAGGTAGCACATCTACCGGGCTCCGTAGTAGTTCTTTGGGCTAGTTCCTCATAGCTTGGCCGGCCTATGAGAACACTTTACTGCACAGGATGCACATATACATTTTACTATAAGTTGACGTAACATTTTTGTTCCTTCTGATATTTTTAAATTTGCAGTTAATATTTTATGATTGGTTATAAACAGAGTCATACAGTGAGGCAAGTTGTATGGGGTCCGTGGCATTTTGCTCAACAGAAAACACAATCATAGATGTATCTTATAAGATGGGTTTAGATTTTTTAGCAGACTTTAGACATACAATATTCTAACATCAGATTGTTTGGCTTTGGAAAATATGACATAGCTATCAGATATCAAATATGTAGTACTTGAGGTAAGGTGCAAATTGATATAATATTTTTTTTTTAATATGACAATTTCCCCTTATGTGAAAACCTTCTGCTTAGTTGCCACAACCAAGAGAGATTTCTTCCGTCAAATTCACCCAAGACTTGCACCCGGCCTTGTATGTTGGGGGTAAGCTACACCAGCGAGTTAGATGATATATTTTACCCAATTTTAACAATTTATTAATTATTAGGTTTCTAGGAGGTTTGAACCTGGGGTTCCGCTTAAAGAACCTCATACTTACACCACTTTGAGCTCATCCCACTCCATGATATAATTTCCTTTTTTACTTGTGTAAAAGAGGATTCATCAAAGTAACCTCTGAAATCTAGAAAACATTGGAATTTCAATGCCATATAGAGGAGAGATCCCATGTGTGGTGATAATTAATAGTAATAGCCGTCTTCTCACTTACAAAAGAGAACCAATGGACTGCGGGCTCTTTTGAGAAAATTGCAGATTGCCTTTGCAAGAGAACCAGATGATCATGATGGACTTTTCTAGACTGAAATTTCAACACAATCACAATGTATGTTTTTGATGTACAATATACATTGAGTATACAACTTGAGAACCTAACTAGACTGAAACAAGAGATCGCCATTCTTCTTGCTTGTACATCAAGACCTTAAAAATGCAAGTACAACAGATACATATCTGCAAACACAAGCAACGCTACATAAAGCATATGACATTCTGAATAATAGGATTCCTATTCCAATCAAAAGCATATTATATCGAGCTGAAGCATATTATACCGAGCTGAGTCAGAAGCTTCCACTTGAGTAATAGGATTCCTATTCCAATCAAAAGCATATTATATCGAGCTGAGTCGCAAGCTTCCACTTGGACACACCAGAAACTATTCACAGATGGAAAATTTCCTCCCTTACACCATAAACTATTTACAAGAGCAATATTTTCTCCCAGGTGTAAGATGTAAACTACAAGTCTATACCGCTATTCATCTGAATCGAAAATGAAACTCTGCCCACATTATCAAGTGGGCTTTCCACTTGCAAAACTAATCCAGAGCTCCCAGAATCCCCATTGCTTTTAGACCTACCAACCTGTACAAGAAAAGTCATATAAATGCAACGTATTAGCCTGTCTACAAACATGCAACTTCATTGCTTCAAAACAAATTCTTATATAGTATTTCAGGATTGTGTTTGGTGATTTATTTATAATTTCAAAAGATACATTACACATGCAACAGCAAGAGAGAATGTAAAGCCAAAGTAGCCAAACCTGATCTTTAATCTCTTACAAATCACAAAAGAGTGACAGAAATGGTAATGAATTGCAGAAACCAAGAAAATGAAACTTAACTTGCAAAGTAAGCATTTCTGCTTAACACAAAAAAGGGACTTGCAAAGCTTCCTAAACAAGGATGGTTTCCGAAATTGACATTTTCAACATTTTCTCAAGGAAGAAACACGAGATTCCAGGTGTCTTTATAACAGAAAACTATGGTATCATTAGAATAGAGTGCCCATTACATCAAGCCCATGTTAATGCATTAGGTTTTCTGTGTATTTTAAGCAATGAGCAGTTTTGACATTTATGTGTTGTCTGCAGTTTTATGCATGTTAAGTATTGCAACAATCGACATGTCACATAACCTTAAAGCACAAGGTCTTGCATGTAGCACAAGTCTTAAGTATTGGTCGTTGGTTTCACTAAAGTGCCATGTCAGTGAGTGCAAACCCATACAAAAATTTAGTACATGTCAGGTTCCACAGAGGTCGTATGAGGTGCATCAGTTGAGTAACAAGACTGCAATCTGATGATTCTTATCTGGCAATGTGTTAAGATAGCAATGCTGAGAATGTAATCTCTGAGTCGCTTGCATGCACAGAAAATGCAATAAGGTGCGGAGATAAATTTGTGGACTATGTTCACCAATCGGCTAATTTTCGATGTTTTAAAATCTAGATTTGTCATACAGTGAATTTCAGAAAAAACATAAACTGTATTTTTCTATAAGATGCCCATAATGTTAGAAGATTCGCCACAATTTATAAGGATTAAAGGTTTTCCTCAAACATTAGCCTATAAAACTTATATTTCTTATATTTCAAAGTATATTTCTTAGATTTGCCAACTAATTCTATATGCAAAGAAAGAGTCCATTGCCAAAAAATCCCAAATATGGTGTAAAATACATCCTTTTGAAATATATTCTGAAAATGTCTTGCGGGTACTTAGAAGCTAAGTCAACAAAATACAGATTCAACTGTTGTACTGATGTATGCATGTCTTATGTTGTACCATAAAAAAATTAATACAAAAAAGACTTGGAAAAAAACCTTTTACTTGAACATATTATGTATATGCATTTGCTTCTTATGGTATCAAATGTCATCAACAAACTTGCCCACAATGCACTTTAAGTCCAGTATGAAGATAGAAAAAATGCCTCAAATTTAAAACGTATTGCCTTTGAGGAAGACAGTTGGACCCGAGTATGAGGAAATCATATGCAATGCCTTGGGCAATTCAAAGTCCCGTATTCCCAACCTCACATAAACTGGATGGCAAGAACTATGTGCCTTGGCATTTTTTTATAAAACCAGTTAAGAGAATATATTGTTGGAAAAGATAAATTACAAAAGTATAAACCTACACAGAAAAAAAGGGAATCTGGCAACAAAAATACATCTTGGAAGTAATACAGTCTTACCATCAGTTGCAAAAATACATGAGTACATGAGAAACAGGATTAATTTATTGAACATTCATTGCAGATCATATATGAACGAAAATTTTAAATTGCATAGTCATTCTTAAACTAAAACTGTCTGAAAGTAGAATTTTTTTAACATTCAGGCAATTCAAGTTTTTGTCTTAAAACCACCATAAAATCTTTCTTCCTAAATAATTGTTTGCTTTGCATCTGAGTTAGCATCACGCAACCAGAAACCCTCAACCCAAAGAACCCAGCAAAGGCCCTCAGCAGAATTTGGGAGAGGCATTCCAAAAAGTGGGATTCGCTGCCTCTTCCATTGTGTCCCGGGCCCATATTGGGCCTGGTTACAAGGCTAGGGTAGGAAAATAGGAACATTGTGCAAAGAGATCGGAAAGGATCAAGGGGAAAGCAATTCCAATTGAAGACTTAGAATGGAGTAGCAAGGGAGAGAGAAAGTAGAGAGAGAGTGTGTGTTTAGCTAGGAACTTGCATCTACATGTTGTTTTCCAATAAAGCAAAGTCACATTATGTGTGAGTAATATCTGTATTTAAGCCATAATTCATTGAACAAGTTAATTTCTGTTCAGAATCTAAATATGTATGTTCAAGAGTGTGTCCATTTGTGATAGAGTGTCTAGGCTAGGGGAAACATTGTCATTCATATCTCCAGATTTAGAGCATTTTAAATCAGTTTTCTTCGTAGTTACCTAAAGTCTCGGGGACGGGGGGACGGGGGTATGGAGGGACGGGGTTTCTGGGATGGAAAAAAAATTCCCAAATTTTGGGGACAGCAGGGGGGACGGCTTTTAAAATAATACATAAAAATTAATATGTCAATATTTTGACTTTTGCCAATGACAGTTAGGGATTTAAACTGTATATGATGTATTTTAGGTACTGTCAAGATTATAGTATGATGTTCTTGGTAAATATAACATCTTTTTAAAAGTAAAAACATCATAAAACTTTTGAAAGATTTAAAAAAAATTGGGGACCTCCCCTCCAAGTCCCCAAGTCCCCGAAACGTTCGGGACGTCTGGGACCTCACCAAAATCTAGGGGACGCGTCCCCGCGTAACACTAATTTTCTTACATGAGATAATTGATGGTGATATATAATAATTTTAGAGAATTAAGTGGAGCTAATTCGAAGGGTTTTGAAGGCATTAAAGTGGGTTTGAAACCCCAAATCAGGTCGCTGCCCTAGGAAGGGTTTGGAAATCAGTTTTGCAGGGTTTATAACAGCAGTCCTATAAGTCTGATTTGAGAGTTTTTAGCCATCCCCTGAGGTACCCCAAAGAGGGACGTTACATGATTGAGGTAAGAAGTATTTTTTGTTATGTGGATTCTTGGGCTCAATTTCAAGATAGCTTCCACATGTGGAATACAGGTGCACTGTTGGGAGGATATCTATGTTTGAGGCATCAAGGGCATGTTGGTAAGTCTGATTTTCCATTCCATGATTCCATGAACATGGAAGAGCTAGAGAGAATATGGCGGAAGCACAACACCCTTACTCTAAAGTGTGGCACACATACTTATCATCCCTTCCGGGTGAAGGGTCTTCTTCATAACCAAGGGGCCACTATGCTTGTAGAGAATGACACCATCATACCTTGCACAACAAAAATAGTACAGCCGTCAATTCTCTTGGGAGATCATGAGGTATGTGATTGAACTAGCTAATGAGGAAATTGTTTTTGGGGTTCAATGGTTGCAAACATTGAGGGAGTTCACCCTAAAAAATCATGATAAAGAACTAAAAATTGGTGACAAAGTTGGAGAAATCAGGATTCATGGCACGAGGAAGAAGTGAATGCTGAAGCAAATCTTTGGGAATCACATTGTGGGCTGCTCTCATGCATAGCAGCTGACTGGAAAATTATTATCACTATTGGAAATGTCAAAAATCAGTTTGCTAATGACATCATGGAAGGAGTTTGCAAGAAGGAACAACATAGGACATCTGCTTTGGGGCAACAAATAAGGCACTTGCAATCAGAAAATTCGCCACAACAAAGGTTGCTCACACTTGGTCAGAATGTTTATTATTATAAAGTGAATTCCATGGAGCATATTGGGGTGAAAAACACCACTTTCAGTCATAGATATAGAGCTGGTTTGAGTCAAGTCCAAGCTGACTATGGCATGAAGAATCCGGATAGTCTTTGGAGATGCAAGGCGGGTCAATTTTTGGAACCAAGTTTCACACTTGGAAACAGAGGTATAAAGATAGTCACCATTACCGGGGCAGTGCAATATTTGATATGGAAAGTGGGTAAGCCATATGATCTTTTTATATTTGTTTTCATACAAATAGTTTCAATCATTGGAGTTAGTAAATTGTTGTTCTTGGACATTGTTGGGACATATTCCATCCATGTTGGGTTGTTTCCAGTGCCCATGTCATTGATAGTATGGAATTGTTTGGAGAAAGGTCATGCTTACAGCTGTTGTACTTTCTTTTCAACTGTTCACAACTTTTCCAGCTACTTTCCTACTTGTAAGACACTTGAAAAAGAGTTTCCAATCATATGGTTGAAAGAATTCCAAGCTATTACTAACATTGGCATATTTGTGACTGATTTAAAGTGGTTTCCAGCCACTAACTTTCCGATTTGTGAGAGAAAAATGCAAGGTTACAGCTGTGTTTGGGACAACATAGCTAAAGTTTTGGGAATCCATCATTTGAATGGAAATTATGAGATGGTGGCAAGCAAATGAAGAGAGCTAGCTATCTCATAAGGCAGGATGAAGAGATTGTAAAAGTGTTGTTAAACACTCTTATTTTCCTTGATATGTTTACTTCATGTGCAGGAACATCAAAGAAGGAGCAGCTGAGATTCATTTGGGATCTAGGAAAGAGCATTTGCCCGAGGACAAGCAAATTTGGGAAGGGAGGATTGTAATGTCCCCTTTTCCGTGCTAGTCACTATTAGGGCCTTGGGCCCATTCCACCTTTTGTGAGCTTCAAGGAAGGAAAGCAAGGGAGGTGAACATTGCCATAATTGTAAAGTAATTTCCTTATTTATTTAATTACTAATTATGGCTTGGAGTGATTCAATTACATGAATGGTAAAACAAAAAAAAAGGAACTTTTGTCTTCACCTTCATTAAGGACGCTCTTCTTGAGAGCTACAAGGGAGATAAAAAAAATATTCTTTTATGAGGTCAGTTTTCTTAAGTGAAATGAAGATTAAAAAGCGCATTTCCCCCTTCATTAAGAGGTTGGCAATGGAGATTGGACTTCTAATTCACCCTTGGCGCCAAGAAGGGATACTTAAGGAGGTTCGACTAGGAGAGGACATCATCATCATTCATCTATTTTGACATTTACTTGGAGTATAGCTAGTGTAGCTTTTCTTCTCGCCATTAAAGGACAAAAACCCTTCCTTGGTCACCCTTTGAGGACAAAAAACCCTCATTGGATCCAATTGCAGACGAAAACCCTCAATAGTCAACACACTTGGGGACGAAAACCCTCATTTGTTGCATTGGTGGCTTCATACGAGAGTCACAAGTGGACTTAATTGGCAGATTTCTGGAACAGCAAGGCATTTATCCATGCATAGGGCACTTCTACTTCAGCTAGGGCATTTTCTGCAGGGAAATGTGAAAACGCAAAGCACAGGATTATGCAAGATGGTGTGAACATTGACCGTGGTGCAAACCGACAACATGATGAGATCTCATGAAGAGCGAGCATCAACCATAGGTGCATGTAAAGATTCGAAAAAGGGGCAGAACCTCGTTAAGCTCAAAATCTCTACTCTGCATCTCATAGATCGGAAGCGGTGTACATATAGAGGGTGTTGAGTAACCCCCAGTGTTGTAATGATGACCTCTCAAGTGGAGAGGGGGAGTTACATTCCCAGAATAAGAAGTAACTCCCAATGACACATGACGCATTGACGCGTAAGGGAATCTCATGATGACCCTAAAATGACACCTAGACCTATGACCTCACCTAAGTGAGATGACCTACCTAGTGATGTGGAATGTGACTCACACCAACACCCCCCCCCTTCATCTTAACTTAGGATGAGGCGGCAAGTCAAAAAAGAGAAGGATGGGTCCCGACACTAAAACCTGATGAGGTACCCATGAACAAGGAATCCCAAGCAATGGAGGAAAACCCAGTGGGAAAAACATCCACCACAAGAGAAAAACACACTCTCTAATCTAAGAAAGATGCCAAAGATGGGTCCCAGCCATTGACAAGCCTGATAAGGTACCCATGTACAAAAGGGCAATCTCTCGGAAAGAAGAAGATGAAAGAAGAAGAGGGAGACGAGATACACGCAAAAGATACCATGGACGGATCTGAACTCTGCAACTCTAGGAAGTCTCCCAGAAGAGTGTCGATGACGTGGTCCTCTGCCTCTGGACTGAAGAAGAACCACCCACACTGAACTATGTGTGCCTGCCCTTAGGAAGGACAAAAATAGAGTGTTGAATGTCCACCTACTCCACGAAGGAAACCAAAGGCAGCAACATGAACTCTGAGTTTGGTCCACGGAAATGTGACATAGGTCTAACAAGAGAGCGCCAAGGAACCGAAGCTAATGCCACGTGTGTAGAATTGTCAGAGTGAAGAAGAGGAACATCCGTTGAAAGGATGTCCAAGTGATGTGAAGGCAACACAACAACCCCCACAATAAAAAGAGGATCCACAAGCAAGGGTGGATCAATGAAGATCTCTTGAAAAGTGGAAGTGATAAGAGTCCCAGAAGGGGCACTCCCAACAAAGGAGATGATGGACTCCTCAGAAACACCTATAGAAGGATGAGGAACCTGTACTACATCACAAGTGGACTGTGAAAAGACGACAAAGGTTAGGCAGATACTCATCCCAATGAGGGGGCTCGACAAACAAAAGAGCGATGTTGGACATGTATAATTCATCCATGCATGAAGGAAGAGGAGTGGAAAGGGCCTCACACACTGGAAGTGGAAAGGAGGCTGGTGCAATGACTGTATGAGGTTGAGAAGGAGACTGCTCAATGTTTGATGAGATGTGGGGAGTGTCAACACTCTCTGGAATAGGGAGAGGAGGAGAGGAGTCCTTGGTGGTACTCTCGGCATCAGAACTGGGAGCACAATCCTCGTCATCAGAAGTAAAATCAAATGAGTCTGTGTTAACGGAACTGCCATCACATGAAGAAGAAGAGGAGACAACTGGATCAACAGTAACAAGAACAACAATATGTGAAGGGTCTCCAAACAAAGACTGAAAGATGCTCCAGATGTGGTGGGGAGGATCTGAGTCTGCCATGTGAATGCGGAGAGGTTTGGTGACAGACAACATCAAGTGACCAACAACATGGTCGCAAGTGTCAAGAAAGTCCTCAAGACGACTGGAATCAGTGGGTGCAGGAACTGGACCCAATCAAGAAGTGTGTAAGACCCTCGTAGGAAAAGTAGTGTTCCATAGAAGCACGTCATGATGTGTAGTTTTCTCTCCCAAGAAGAAGTGGCGGAGGCTGTAAGGCGATCCTGCGACGCTCAAGTCTGGAAAGAGCATCCTCCATGATGTGAAAGCGGAAGCAAGAAGTGCAAGGTGCACAAGAAGAAGGGTGCAAGAATGCAAGATGTCGGACTCAGCCGATAATGCATTTGCAGACAATACGACACCCGAGAAGAATAGTGATAACCCCCTATGTGCAGCACTTTATAAGTAGTGCATGATTATAATAGGGTGTGTTCATGTGATGTCAGACAGTTGACCACTCACCTCACAGTAGGCGACGAGTTGCGCGAGAGTGGAGGCCACAATGAAGTCCTAGTCGGAAGTAGAGGAACACATGCAATCAAGCACAAAAGGAAAATGCAAAAAACAAGGGTACACTGCTCCATGTGAGAGAAAAGGCGTCTCATGGAGCAAAAAAGAAGGCTCTCTTGCCACAAGGCTGTGGCGGACGCGTCCACTAGCCGCAGGCAAAGAAGAGCAGTACAATGCAGCGAGCCAGAAAAAGTGGTCCGGATAGCCCAATAACCCTATACAAGGAGCCCGGAAAAAATACTCCCCCCCTAAAATGATGATTTTTTTCAATTTTCCCCTTTACATTAGCTGAGCAATGTGAGAAAAGGGCGAAAAAACGAGAAAAAATCAAAGGAGGGGGTCTTTATAAAAGTCCGATGCATTGGGATCAAGAGGGTGGTTGCAGTGAGCAACTTGGGAGTAGGCAGCTCGGTGAGTTAGGTTGGAAGCTTACCGATTCTAGGTGACAATGCAGAACTCGGCTATGAGTCGTGAACTATAGGAGATCTGGTGGTTGCTCATCGATGTGGTTGTCAAAGCCGAGTTGGTCAAAGAAGGTCAACACGGAGAGGTCAAGTAGGTATGTTGAGAAGAGTCAAGACCGGGGCCACGAGTTGTGTAGCCTAAGGAGACAGCCACATGTGGAGGGTTTGTGGAGTGACCGTGTTGAGCATGGCAAGGTGTCAAACTACGGAGGGCTTGGTGAAACGATTTCGGCAAGGATGCATGGAGTGTCACAAGGAAGCCTCAGAGGAGGCTGGAGACGCAGCGATAACGGGGAGAATAGGCGACAAAGTCGCCAGAAGATGATGAGGCAACTCGGACTTGGAGAAAACTCGAGCACACGCTGTGTAACAGATGAACGCAGTCCAAGATGATCAACTGAAGCATGAAGTCAAAATATAGCAACAATGCAACGCCAAGTTGCCACAAAATCAGCGGACGAGGGGTCGCAGACAAGGTCTTGATACGAGCAACGAGCAATGCAATTAGAAGCAACACATGAGGTCGAGTTGGATGTAGTCGAACAAGGGCAAGCCAAGGTCGAGCAGATGCATGTGAAGAGGCAAGCACATAAAAGCACTTGAACCAAGGTAGAAAAAACAACCGAGCAAAGCCACCAAATGGCAGAGTCAAAGACCAATCAAAAACCTAAACAATGAAGAACGAGTGCACAACCGAGTTAGAAGAAGCAGCGAGCGGTGGTAGCGAAGAGTTAGAGGGTGAGCTAGAGGAGCCAGCTCGGTTCCTAGCTCGGCGAGATGGGGCCGAGTTGGGCCAAAAAACAACTATCCTACAACTTCCAAAAAAACCAGCACGGTATTGAAAACCAGATCTGTAACCTAAACTGCAATAAACACCTCACAACTGCATACAAAACCTGGACAAACCATGAAAACCACGAAAACCCGAACACAAAAAATGAACCACGAACACACGAACAAGATTTGAACCCCGAATCAATGCAAGTAGAGCATGAATGGAATATCCATTATGACGAACACATGTGAGACATGTATATCACTAACAGAAAGTCGAAAAACACGAAAACCGGAAGAGTTGCACGGATCCACACAATGTGCGCTCTGATACCATGAGGGAGAATGTGAAAACACAAAGCATGAGGATCATGCGGGATGGCGTGAACATCGATCATGGTGCAAACCGACAGCGTGACAAGATCTCATGAAGAGCGAGCATCAACCATAGGTGCATGCAAAGATTCAAAAAAGGGGCAAAACCTCGTTAAGCTCAAAAATCTCCACTAATCTTATAGATCAAAAGCAGTGTACATACAGAGGGTGTTGAGTAACCCCCAGTGCATGCAATGATGACCTCTCAAGTGGAGAGGGGGAGTTACATTCCCGGAATAGGAAGTAACTCCCAATGACACATATGACGCACTGACACGTAAGGGAATCTCATGATGACCCTAAAATGACACCTAGACCTATGACCTCACCTAAGTGAGATGACCTGCCTAGTGATGTGGAAAATGACTCACACCAACATGGTTGGAAAATTGTGATTTCACTTTCATTAGATAGTTGGTCTCTTCAAGATCATTTTTAGCATTGGTTTGTGTTGAAACTCCAAGTATCGATGGAGTTAGGAATTTTAGAAGTTTCAGTTGTATTTGCACTTGAAATAAATTTATAAAATACATATTTGTTCCAAATTTCATCTTGCTGGATTTATTGAGTATTTGGGATATTTCTATGTTAATTTCCAGCCTATATTGCATGAAATGGGTGTCATTAAGTGCTGCTACAGTTCACTGCATTAGGAAGACTTGTTTATTTACTTTCAATTTTTTTTAATGATGTATGATGCCCTAAAAGTATAAATTTCAGTTCGCTGCTAGAGTTTATAATATTGTTGGATCCGCTGTTATAAAGGTCAGATTATTTTCAGCTGGCGTTTGTGTCAATTCCTTGTTGGTGTGGTTCAGCCCTAGAAAGGCACATTACAACTAAATACTTCCTTCACACATTATTCAATTTCTCGCTGAAATAGGCAATGGGCCTACCATTTTGACTCATCACAACTCCAACGGTTGCTCCACTTGCATCACAATCAACCTAAAATACCTTATTGAAATCAGGTAAAGCCAACATTGGCTGCTCCATGACTTTCTTATTCAACTTTTGAAAGCCATATTTTGTGTTTGTTGTTCACACAAACTCCTTATCTCCCTACATCACTTTTGTGATCGGTGCACAAATCCCATTTAAATCTCATATGAACTCTTTGTAAAAACTCGCCAAACCATGGAAACTTCACACTTCAAATGTACTCTTGGGTGACAGCCATTAAACTATAGCTTGCACCTTCTCAGGATCCATCCTTGATCCTCCTTGTGATATCACAAATCATAAGAATACCAACTCTTCTTCATGAAACTACACTTCTTCAAGTTTACCAACAGCTTCTCTTCGCACAAACACTATAACACTCTCCGCACATGACCCAAGTGCTCTTCTTGCATCTTGCTAAAAGTCAATATGCCATCCAAGTACATGATGACAAATTTTCCTAAATAAGGCTTCCACACTCTGTTCATGAGCATCATGAACAAACTTTGTGTGTTAGTTTAACCCAAACGACATGACCAACCACTCGTACAATACATCCTATCTTAAAAGCAATTTTCCATTCATCACCCTCTCTTATCTTGATTTGGTGATACCCACCCTTCAAATCAACCTTTCTGAAGTATTGCATTGCACATAAAAAATTCATCAAATCATCCATATGTGACAATGGAAACCTATACTTGATGGTAATCTTGTTGATAGCTCTGGAATCAATACACATCCTCCACTCACCTCCTTCCTTTGGAATTCTTGTTGATAGCTCTGGAATTCTCAAAGAAAGACCTAACACAAGCAAGATCCTTATTCAACTTATAAGAAACAATAACAGCTTCTTCTAGTAATCGACGAGGAAAAGATTACATACTCAAGCACAAAACATTCCCATTTTGCTACAATCTTACAATACACTCTGCAACATCCACTAAGGGACACAATTCCTAGGACTCTAGCCTAATTATACTCGCAATAGGCGATGTTTCAACTGAACCAAACTCGGATCCAAGAAATGGAGCTTTAATACAAATTTACGCAGCTCCCAATTCTACGCTTCATGTTGATCTTTAGCTGCTTGACACGTTCATCACTCCCTCTATTTATAGAATTTCGTGGGAGAAATAAAGATACCCTTGCAAATAAAGATACCATTGTAAAGATTTCTTAACTTGATATGTCCATTGTGCTCATACAATCAACAAGTAATCACTCATCGGGGCGTTTTCATCCGATCAAAACATACCAAGTTGCTTGTTCACCAAATTAACAGAGAAAAAGGATCAAGGCCCACGTGTTCGGGAGATGACTTGCTCGATGTTGATGGGCGCACAAGAACACAGTATCCACAGAGCGCAAATGTTAAAAAAGTGAAGGCACACTTTGAGCACGCTCCATCGCAAAATCTCCTTCCTAAGGCACAATTCAACAGGTTGCACAAAACTTCCAATCCTTCAAGTCAAGCCTTCTTTATTCCGAGTTACACGGTGCACAAGGTCTAGCAAAACCATGCAAAAATTGCGCAAGCTTTTATTCTTCCAACTCTTAACTCTTTTTGGCGATACAAGATTGCAAGTGAGGTCGAATGCTCCTGCATCACCACGGATAGATTCAATGCTCCTAAAAATGCCAAATTATAATTCCAAAACATTTTTAAGCTACATGATATCCTTGAGGCTCAATGCATCATCTGCAATAGGGACTGCATATTTCAAAGTATTTTCAGCCAAAAATTGTTCAGGCTAATAGGGGTGACATTTCGTATGAATGAGACCTACCACCCTCAAATTGATGGTTAGAAAAAGGTACTAAACAGATGCCTAGAAGACTACCTAAGGATGTACAATAGTGACGATCAGAGAAAATAGGTGAAATGGATGTATCTCGCAAAATAATAGTACAATACATACAACCCAGCTATCAACATGATCACTTTTAAGGCAATGTATTGTTACAAACACCCATCACCCATGGGCTGGGTAGTCCAAAGGGGCAGAGTTCCATCAACTCTTGGACACACATGATGAGATACAGAATATCTCAGCCCTGTTAAGGAACAATTTGAGCATGTATGCAAACAGCATGAAGTAGCAAGCAAACAAGTAAATGATGGAGAGGGAATTGGAAGAAGGGCACATGATATGTTCCATGTGTCGTGCCTAAAGAAAAAGGCATAGGTGCACATAGTACTACAGTCAAAGCTGCCTGTGACAGACAAGGAGGGCAAGCTTGCCGAAGAAATTTTGGCCTTAGAGGTGAATATGTTATGGAATAGGAATGTGATTCTTCAACGTGAAGTGGACGGGTCTGCTGGAAGAGAATGTAACACTGAAGAACAAGAATTCCTAGGGAAGCATCCAAACCTTCTGAAATTTGGTGCAAGTGCAACACATGTAGGGGCTTGAGCAAAAGACATGCTCCCATTTTCGATCATGGTTGATGTAGGGGCATCTCAAGAAGGACATCAAATTTTTGAAATTCTCGTATCATGAGGCCATGAAAGAAAGTTTGGGTTCATTGTACAGGTACTATATGGAGTCAAGACATTCAAAAATTCAAAATTCATGTTTCCCTCCAAAATGTAGTTCAAATCCAAAGAGCATGTAAAAGAGAATGTAATGGGGTTTTAGAGAGTCTAGGTGATTTAAAAGTGTGTATGTGAGTCATAAAATGTTTAAACTAATGTGAAATGCCTCATAATGTGAATGGGCATGTAAATTTCCTGATTTACCTGAACTAGAAGAGCTCCTTGCCTTAGGACGGTCAGGGGCAAGTGCAGTCTTTGGGAATCACCCCTCGACTTCAGTTTACGACTCTGATCTTGCACACAACAGTGAAACCTGATCTATGTTACCTCCCTGTTGAGTAACATACATCATCTGTTGTATGCAATTAGCGATACCGACCCCACCATGCCGGTGGGAGTCTCCAAGGAATGCTCCTGGTGAACACTGTATTGCTTCCACCCAGCCTTAAGGAGGCCTCGCGGCTAATCTCCCCAGTCCCGAAGGACAGGGGCCAAGTGAAAGAGAAACTCTTCCAGCTGTGTGCCTGACGGGAAGGCATTGCCCTACACAATCGTGCGTTGGCTCATTAAAAAGAGAGGAAATGTAAAGAGTCACCATGAGTCATCAAAGTTAGTTGGAATTCAAGAAGAAGTTACATTAAAAAGAGAGGAAATTCGAATAAAAGGGAGTTAGTAGGAGGAGAGTGGAAAAAAAAAACCTTCTGAGGAAGGTGACAGAGGGAATAGGAAGAGATTTCCTCAAGGAAGATGGATAAAAGTGAGATGGGGTGAAGAAAGAATCAAGAGTTTTGTATGAAATATATATAAATAAGAAAGACTATGTTTTTGCACAATGAGGACTGTGTGAACACCATTATTGTCTGAGTTTGATACATCCATTTGTTGTTATTGAGGCTTTGCATGTGTTGACTCTAGATTGGTGTATTCAAAGGTATGATACAACAATACCCTGTTCTGATCTTTTAGGAAGTCTTTTGAATGTATAATGGTATGGCATGACTGTAATAAGGATTTTAACAAGGTACACTGATGAGTTTGTTGGTGGATTCTCGTGGAAAAGGGCAGTGAGATGTTATTCACATGTTCTAAGCTTGATTCAACTAGTATTCTCCATTGCATGTATAAGTAAACTTCAAGCAAAACAGTGTTGTGACTGTGTGTTACAATTGGAACAAGTCTGAGATTTATAGCTAATGGAAAAGCATTGTGCATGTGCATATGAGCTGAGGAGAGGAGTTGAATAAGATAAGATTTGATCATGAATTGAGGTTATAAAACGAGCTAATGTCTTTATTCATTAAATTTGAAGGACTGAGGGTTTGCATACCCTTTTAGCAAACATGTGTGCATGACAGCTCTTGATTGGAAATGGTTGTTATTTGCATTGTCAAGCCCTACTGTCAACTCGGGATTGTGAAGGAGAATGGGGCAGACCAAAATGGTAAGGTTTCAAGCGTTGTTCACATGTATTTGAGAAGATATAGAGATTTTATGTCTCTCGGGCCTGTACAGTTGACCATTAGGGTTTTTAGAAAAGAATGAGATTTAAAGCACCAAATCAACAAATATTGGTCTAATTTTTGAAAGAAATGAGGTTGACATTGTCCTTTAGCTGATAATGAAGGAATCAGGGTTGTCTATTAAAGGAATAGAGAGTTATTTCTGACAGTATGCTGTCCCAGCTGGCTAACACAGTCCAAGACCTAATTGTGAGGGTCATCTTGAAAAGGAGGTAGGTCTTAGAGGTGACAACTAAATTGGAAACTTGATACACAGAAAAGGCTTAAATGGGTATTAGAATATGGTTCTAAAATGTCTTGAAGCTCAATATACTAAAAGATGTGCATGAAAATGGTCTTAGGCAGGGCTAGAAAGAGTTATCAAGCAAGAAAAGCAAGATTGAGGCTTGAGGAAGAAGATGAATGAGATAGGTGATGAAATTTGGCATACTCCACATTAGGGATAAAGGGTCCTTAAATATGTTTCCACCCTGTTTTGGGTCACCCTAGATCAGTCTAACCATAAACCAAGCAAAATACTTAAGGGCACAAGAATGGCAGATTGAGCAAGATAAGAATATAGTAATGAATTTGATAGTTGTGAATCAAGTGGATGGTTTGTTTGACTCTTGTTTGAGATGATGATACAAGGTAAAGGAGGAGGAAGCTCTGGTGAAGGCTAAAAAGCCAAAGTAGCTATTTGAGCACAAGAGATGATGAGGAAGGGTGAAGGTCGTGATGAAGAAATGTAACAAAAGATGAAGTGGTATGAATTGGGACCAGTTTTATAGTTGAATTAGCATTGAAAGAAGCATATGAAACAGGGTATTGGGTTAAAGGAAGCTTCTTAAGGTAATTTGATCAATTTTTGCAAGATTTGAGCCATTTAGAATTCTTGGAGATCCTCAGTTTGCAGAGCTCAAGAGTAAGTTGTTGTTTGAGTCTTCTTCATTGATTGAATGTATGAAAAATGTGTTTACCTCTCTACATTAATGGTTTTTGTTTTGTAGCATTACAGTGTATTAGTTGGAACTATATTTGTGGCGTATAGATGTTGTGTTCCATCCTCACTACATTCCTCCATTGTACTAGAATTAATAGCTTAAAATTATATATTTTTGTAGGACTGGGATATTATGAAGTCACCCATCCTTGTACTACTCTAGGTTGAGCAAGCTTAACTATAGAGTGCTTTTGGTGGTGGTGGTGGGGGGAGGGGGTGTGGTGGGGGGTGGCAGGAGGAGGAATGCGGGCATGTTGTGTGCTTAGGCATAATATGATACTAGGAGTATGTTATGGCCTATTTTTCCCTTAGGCCCATGGCCTATGTATTAGGTAAGTGGGATTAACCATTAATATGATGTTAAGTTATGCTCAGATTAGTGAAGGATTATGTCAATATAATCAAAGTTTTCATCTCGCTTGAATATAAATTGAGGGTAACCCCTACGAAACGCTAATTTAACCATTTTGATATCAATCTAATATAGAGATCTGTTTTTCTGACCCCTTATGTGCTCTCAACCAAATTTGCATGTGTAAATTCTCGTTGGGTGTGCGGGTGCCCCCATTTTTACAATTAAGCATTTGTTTCCAAGTTACTTACTTATCATCATTCTCCATTCTCTTAAAGAATGCCACATATCGGTGGTGGCATACTCATAAAAATCTCACTTGGAGATACATTGATTAAGGTACAAGTGGCCCATGCCATTCCTATTGCAATGACAAACAAAAATAAGGCTAGGTGTTTTAAGGTGTCCACAATCTATAAATATGAAAGAAGCTTCGAAAATAATATAGGTATTTTATAGAAGCTTCTTTCCTGAGAATAATGTTTAACAAGGAGGTAATCGTTGAATCAGTCAAGAAATACAAGCACAAGTCCAAGTCATCTCTTTTCCATACACAGAGGGCACAGTATCATGCTCGAGAGATCAATTTATTCAGCAAATATGACCCCAAGTCCAAGAGGTATGTTTTTCCATACATGGAGGTGTCCTCTCAGCCAGATGATATACGTAGGGTAATGGGATTACCCAAGACATAGAATAAGGAAGAATTGTTCTAGTTAACCCAAGAGTTGTATGCATTTGGGTAACAAAAGAGGGATGAGTATATCAATTAAAATTTAATTAAGAAACAGTTTATTGGCATGAGACCCTAGTGAAGTAGTTGCAAGCAGATAACATTATAAGAGAGGATGTATAGGATGACGTTAAGGAAAGGGGTATTGATCAGCAAGCCTTCACAAATAGACTCAAATTGGTTTTTACTAGAATTTGACCAAACAAGAATGTAGAGAATCACGTCAAGAAGTTTTAGGACATGCAGAACAGAAAAGTGACTGAATCCTTATTGTACCAAAAGGCCAAGTCAAAGGCACTGGAATTGATCGGGGATGTGACAAACTTAAACACTTATTAAGACATAAGACTTGAGGGTGCCTCAATTAGAAGCCAAGCCACCCAAGAGAAATAACACGATGTTTCCTTGAATGATTGTAAATCCAAGGCCATGTCATTTGAGATGGAGGCAGCACACCCAAGAAATAAAGAAGCAAAATGACAACAGCAGAAATGTATTTTGAGCAACAATAATAAGGTTTCAAGAAGATGATGATAGAAGAACAGATTGAAGCAGTATTGAAAAAAATGCATTAGGAACATTAGATTATGACCAACTGTTGGGTAGAACTTCCACTATAGAAAATATCCTCCATTTCGGCCTCAGTTTAATTTCAAGCAGTGACTTTGACTTCTGCCATCCGAGTCAATTATACCATCCACTCCCAAGACTTCCACTTATATAAGTCGACCTCTTTTCTTCTTACTTTCTTCTCAAAATGGCATTGTTATCAAGCCACCATTTGTTCCTTCTGAGATTGATCCAAAATAATCAGAATAGGGATGATAGCCTGACCCTAAAGCAAACCTATTTTGTCATCATCCGTTAACTTCGTAATGAGATTGACCATTGACACTAAAAACATTTTCTTATGAAAGGCCAGTTCAGTATCTTGTCCTCATAAAGATATACTAATAAACTTTCACCCTATTACCAATCCATAATTACCAAGTCCTAATGAAGAGTGCAGTAGAATCATTGATGCATTGATATAAAACAATTAGATGATGATATGTAATGTCCCCTTTCCTGTGCCTAAGGCCTAAGGGCCAATTCGAGTCCAAGCCTTGGTCATACCCAAGGGGCTATGGACGCTGGGAGCTAATGGGTATGAATATCTAGTCCATTTTGTTATAATTTTTCGTTGACATGAGCGTAAAGTGTTTTGGAGGGACTAGATATTATGTCTTGTCGTTAGGAAGGTGCCACATGACACTCAATGTTTTAATTTTGCGTTGGGGATCACTTATGGACCATGACGACTTAAAAGGGGAAAAGTAACTTAAGTTACTTTTATTTTATTGGTCCTTCCTAAGGAAAAATGCGACTTAGGCTATTTCGGGGCTCCTTTGCCTTGGGGAAAAATATATAAGGAGTTGGGAGGAAAAAGTTAAGGTCATTCTTGCATACACTTATATTTTCTCTATGTGCAACTATTGTTTGCAAATTTCCAGCTTATGGAGTAAGATCCCACAAGGACTCTAACTTCGGTGGTGAGAGATCCATCCCTAGCTAGCAGGGCATTCTTTGGTGGTGAAAGATCCATTCTAGTTTGTCATTTGGAGCTGTCTTTAGGGCTGTTTTGCAGAGATATTTTCAGAGGTTTAGGGATATTTGGTGGAGAAAAGTAAAGGGTTTTCATATCAGATTTACGGCAGCAATAAAAACAGGTTTTGGCATCATTCCTAGAGATTTTTCAGAGGGTTTTGATCATTTTCCAAGGGGGGTGACTTTGGAAATTTGCAGCAATTTTTGGAGGGTTTCCAGGTTGCCATTTTCAAATCTGAAGGTTGGGGTTTCATTCTCCATATTAGTATACGTAATTTCCAGAATTTCATAATTTTATCTTGCTTATTGGAGAAGTTAAGAATTTTTTAAGTTTTACCACTATTTAGGGCTTTCTGTAATTTTCTGACAGCATTTTATTATTCAAAAAAATCCCAAATCAATTTTCTTATGTTGTTTATAATATTAGCAAGCTCTCCTAAAAATTTCAAGTGATTTGAGTGAGTATTTTGAGAGATGTCAATTTTCTTCAATTCACTGCCCTAGCTGTTAAAAATCTGCAAAAACCAATACTTCATTTGCTGCAATTTTTTCTATATTTTGTATATCATTTTGTGGTATCCCACTGGGGATATTTCATGATATTCCAAAAGATTCCCTAGAGCTTGCCTTACAGATGCTTAAATCTTTAATAATAAATGGCTATTTAAGTCACCCAAAGATCTACTTTAATAACTTGACAACCTATGTCTGCATCATTATATTACCTAAGATATGCATAACAGAGTTGGTTGTAGATATGGATTAGTGAGGTGAAGGTTAGTAAATGACAAGTGGTCAAGAAGGAAAGTCAAGTGGCATATCCCATCAGTTGAGGATTTCGTTCCACTATAATAATAATTATCCACACATTAAAAATCTTCTAAATGAAAAGAAGTGTGTGTGTGTTTATCCCACATTGACAATATCAGTGAGACAACAAAGGCTTGTTAGGCACTACATGCACTAAAAGCTTTGCCAATCCAGAAGCAGATTTTGGGTTTTAAGCACCCAAGCTGATGTGTTAGCATCCTTCTCTTCACTACTAAAACTGCTTCGAGGTGTTTGGTGGGTCCCTTCATGTTGTGATTATTGCCGATGTAAATGTTGGCGTATCCCACAGTTGAGAACTTTGTACTACTATAATATTTAGCCATCTAGGAATCCCATATAGCTCTTGAGTTGGTTTAGGAAACATACTAACCGTATGTATTGAAGTCTCTTGCTTTTGTATGCATATACGAGACATGATGGGTGAAACACACCATTGGGAGCATAATTGTAGGTTCATAAGTCAGATGACAAAACAAATGGAGGATGGGCATAGGGTACTGTTAACTGTGATTTGTAGAATGAAATACAACAGATTACACAAAGGCCACAATATGAAGATGGCAACAACAGGACCGGACAAAGCAAATAAATTAATAATGCTTTATTTACAGATAGGACAAACCAGAACCACTGATAGTAACGAATAGCTTTGAGGTTTCAGTAGAAATAGTGTATGTATATGCGTAGAAATAGTTGTCCATGGAAAGAAGCATAAACTCTGTGATGAGAAAATGCAGACATATCATGTACTCACCAGCACTAAGAATGCAAAATGACCACAAACAGAGGTGATGAGATATTGTTTAACTATATTGTTCTTGTGCATTTTTTTTGTGTCTATCTACCATCAATGAAGAAGTATAATGAAAGGAAGGACAAATGAAGAATACTGAACAGGGATGATTAGTTCATTCTAATAACAGCAGGAATGATCCAAAGGGCTGAGTCAATAAGAATGTGCATGGATGACTTACAAGAATCTGCCATTCAATCTGTATTAATATTGTTACAGTACAATCAAATGTTTATGTCTCTTGACATTTAAACTCTAGCACTCCACATATAGCTATTTGCAATCAAGCATTCATCCCATCTCTTTTTACTCGGACAGTGAATTCAGTAATTTTTGCCACAACAAACTGCTCAAGAAGATAAAAGAGATTGGCTATAAGAAAAACCATCCCTATGGACACTACAATGATACTTGAACTTCTTTTACTTAATACTCTTTTTGATTTAAGATAACATAATTATATGCAAGATCCTGATTGAATCTATAATATCAATGACTGAGCCTTCCATCCATGGGAATTCAATCACATTTTAGCATTAAAATGCCTTCTTTGGGAAATCAGTCAGATTACATCTACATTCCTTGTTCATGTGGTATAACACAGACATTTTGCACCAAGTAGCTATCGCTTTTCCTAGGCACCAAACTACCACTCAAAATGGTAACCAACCACCTTCGGCCACAAGCTCTTTACTTTTAATATTTATTATTTTTGCCAAATCAAGCATAGATCATGTTCATGTGTTAGGACATATGGCATCCATTGCGAAATGTTATAAACATTCAAATACATAACCCCTTTATCTGCATTGAGGGAAACTTTCAAGGAGGGAAATACCCCTACTAATGATGGATGCCAATTTAAGTATGGCGGCCAAGAAATTCAAATCATTTACGACAAATAAAGGAGGTCTTTGTGTTAATACTTAAATAATAGATTTCGCAACTCGCAGCTTGCAACAATCTATGAAAAGAAACCCGGTGGCTTATTGGTGAAATTTGCTGTCAAACATAAACTCATTTTTTATTACTTCCTAATATGAACATTTCGGCCAAACGTTTGACTATAGTTGCACCAGAAACACCATCGGAGTATCAATCTCCCTCATGGTAAAACTTTAGCGAAACCAAATAACATTTTGAGTATCTAGCTCCCCTCAAAATGACACTATAGAAAAAAAAATCAATGGATAATCCTGTTTTCCATATCAGTAATTTGGTCATTGACATTGATCCACGTGTCAACGCCATTAACAAAACCAAATAACATTTTGAGTGTCAAGCTCCCCTCAAAATGAAACTATAGAAAAAGGCTTTGATGGAAAATCCTGCTTTCCATATTATTAATTTGGTCATCGACATTGATCCACTTGTCAACACCTTACTCAGTTGAGAATTCCAAAAGACACTTTATGCTCCAAAATTAGATCATGAAAAATCATTTAAATTCAGTAAGTTGAGTTGATCAATTGTGAAACAAGAGAGATGTTTTTTAACCTCACTAAGACAGAATTGGGCAAGGCAAAGAGCAGGGTAAGATACGAGAACTAAACAGAGGCAGAAAAATCAAGTTGATGAGTGCATTGATACAACATTGTGACAGTCTCATTTGTATCGGAGGGGGTTACGTATATGTCATGGCACTTTCAGGTATCATGGCAATTTTGTATGTGTCATGGCAGTTTCGCCCGTTTCAAATGGAAAAGTGTATCAGCAGAAATGTTAAATTCCCTGTATCTTGGGTTCCCCTATACTGCTCATATGCTCATCCCTTAGCCAAAAAAATCCCAAGGGATCATGGAAGAAGCAATCAATTCATTGATCTGAGGGAGTTAGAGGGGGAAGAAGACTGCACAACTGATACGGTTGAGGATGGCAATCAAACATGTTACAGAAGCAAGCATTCCATGGAAAGTTGCAAAGCATTTGAGAGTGTTACAATACAGTTGATATGTTCTCGGCATCCTTGAAGGCCACCCCAAGAAGGCAGAATGATTGTAAATTTGTAAGAAGATAGTTGAGATGAGGAAGCATAGCTTCACTCTTCTGGAGTTTCCCACATCAAGTTTCTACATGGTAAATCCATATGTCTATGTCTCTTGTCATGTCTGATTGACTCGTTCACTTGCTTATTTTCAATCCTTGCAATTCCTTTATTATCGCAACCACCTAAGAAAGCACAAGAATCAGATGAACACATGAAAACAAGCATAGTACTAGTTCAAAACAGTGATATAGGAATTGATGCAATCTCACATAAAGTAAAAGGAATGACATATTCTATGCTACACTATTGCTCTTGTGGAATAGTCGATGTTCATAGTAGCACAGAAGGGGCACGAAACACAATATGCAATGAATGTAAGTGTCTATGTGAGCATGTGCACAAATGTACAATGAATGTATGATGAGACAACAGCCATAGCACTGTAGGAAATATCAATTTGCAGACTTAAATTGTTGTGCCATCGGCATATAACTTGGGAACATCACTTCAAGAAAAAGTAAATCTGTGTTTGATGAATCATGCATTGGAATATCAGTATGGATCACTTTATGGGCTTACTCACTGGTGGTAGGGAATACAAGTTCTACATGTCGTAGGGCACAATTCCATTATTATAATCGCAATCCCCTTGATTCATTTTTTCCAGAAAGTCAGAAAAGTTATTAGATTAAGAAAGGAAAATGGATACACACAGTCAACACACTGAGGTGTCTGAGATCCAAATCTGAATGAGTGTCTCAGAAGGCTGTGTAAGACTACATTAACAAAGAACTAAATTCAAATACCCTCCTTGTACAATGAACTGGTCATCTTCAACCTGGGGAAAGAAAAGCATTACAACTGCTAAGAAAACCTAATACCTACATTGTTTGAAAATTTATTTTCCTGTGCCCAAAAATCATCAGGGTGCTGTGAAAAATCCACAAGTTGATTGTAAACAGCAATCCCTTTTATTCATGCCATAACTCAATGCATCCCTATGGTACAGTGATGCCATCATGATTCCTGATATGAATACAACATAAACTAATAAAACATTTCAATGGTAGACTGCTTTCCTCAGCAGGGTTAAGGATTATTTGGGAAACAGAACAATGAAAGGTCTTGCAAATTTGCATATAAAAAGTGCATCAGATCGATCAGAATCCAGATTGTAATTCATTTAAATAGGAAAATTGTCCATATTTGGGAAACTACCAAATAAGCCTGCCAATGCCAGTAGACTGATTGGCTTGGATAGACAGAAGACAGATGATAGAGGCTCTTATATAAGTAGGAGAGCCAATAGAGGTGGCTTTTTTTGGGGAGATGACCTCAAACAAGACATCAAGAAGGAAGTAATGGTGCCACTAGTTGGTAGCCTGCTTGTACTGGATATGAATTCTTTTAAGACTTGATACAGGGTGAAATAATGTTGATAGAGCATGAATTATTGTTCCTGAGCAGCATAAACAGATTAAATATGGGGGAAATTCCTTTTTACATGCTCTATCCATCTGAATTTGATACACATCAATGCCATTCAGACAATAGACACATTAAAGATATTGTATCTCCATGTCTGGTTGATAGTGCTGAACAGCAGCACTCAAATCTGGAAGTGAAAGAGGTGTAAGGCAGAACAGTATTATTGCTCTCTGCTTTTAGTACTGACGTGCATATTTGGTCTTCCAAATTCTATTATTAAGTTTTGTCCTTCTCTTTATTTTGCAGGAAGACACATAAAATACATAAGTTGATAATGATAAGTACAGAGTTAGTTGAACAGTTGACGAGGAAAACTGGGTTTAACAAGCAGGACATAGTCCTTCACAACCTCTAATAAATAAAAAATCTGAAGCATTCACTTACTGAAACTGAGGCAAATGCTGATGGATTGATAGTACATGCACCACCACAAGCAAAACTCAACTTGTCCCTCACTGTGTGGACCACTTCTGCTTTCAAGCCACCATTGCGCCCACCAAAGGTAGGAGTTACACTGTTCAAACAAAAAAATACAGCAGTTACCTTCCTCCGGAAGATACGTAGCAGCCGAATTTAATCCAACTCCATACCGCTACAAGTGGTAATAACTTTATTGGATGTAAAAATCACAATGAGATTCACAAAATCATTATACATCATTAATCAAAAAAATATTCTGGATTGTTTCTGTATATAAAGAATATTATAAATGGCTAGAAAGTAGGCTTCATCTACCTCAATTGAGTGGTTGGCTGAAAAATAGGACCCGACGATTGCCATGGTAATGGCTGTACCATGCAAAAAGAGAGCGATTTATCTGGCCACTGTACTGCAGGTGTTACACAAGTACCCCACCTATTCTGCAAAATAAATAAAATGCATAAGCGCTTGCAAAAAGATCATTTACACACAAAACATGTTCTGAAAAAACATCTGGTCTCGTATAATATAGTGTATAATTAGTGTGTATCTCAAAAATTTGAAAACATCAAGTTCTTGGATGTTTACAAAGTCAGATTTGAGAAGATTGCTTTTATTATTTATACAAAGTATGATTAATAAAAATGTAAGAATGAAACATAGTTGCAGATCCTGAAGAATAAAGACCTGACGTGAAATTTTGAGGGCACACCTTGCAAGAAAAGCTCAGCTTTGTCTCCCCTGGATAGTGGCATTGTGCTTGAAGAAATCCACCAAAGGCCGGGACAAAAGCCTTGGTACTTAAGCCTTCTCCAGCTGCATAAGTAATTTGGCCGTTTGGAAACTGTAAATCTATAAATGGCTGTGGCATCCAAAAACAAAAACTAAGTGAGATCCAAAATACATGCAATTGTTAGACCAAAAGTTGAAGTGGAGATCAAAATGCATATAATTCAAAGAACTGCTATTCCTAGAAAGAAAATACATAAAGATAACATTTACCTACAGATTTAATGGCAGAAAATGTACTCCACAACTTCAATTCTTTCATATATTCCATTCATTTAAAAAGAATAAGAAAAAAAAATCAACCTAAAAGGCACTAATATTATTTGTTCATGAATCTTTTTTCCTAATGTAATGCTAGGGAATTAAAATTCGGTAGAATCAAGCTTCCATTTCTCCACTATACTCTATGACCTTGATTGTCAAACGAGCAACTCAAACGTGCACCCTGCTCCCTCCCAGGATTGTTCATCTGAGGCCCTCTTAGCCCAGGCCATTGTCCATAGGGTCAGCATTGGCTCTTCCATGCAGAGACTAGAACCCTGTTTAGATTAGCTCCCTTTTCTTGGCTCCGTCAGCAATCCCTTTTGACATGGGTTCTCCTTTCAAGCATTTATTGCTTATTATATGGGTTTTGTATTTATTGGCTTGTCTAGGGTTTACCTCCTTGGTCGTATCTTCCTCAACCCAGTTTCGCTAATTTTTCAGAAAAATATATAAACTTTGGGGTTGACTTCAAAGCATGCAATCTCGTTAATGTTTGTCATGGTGTGGAATGATGCAGGGAAAAAAAACTAATCAACTCAAATACCGCTTTTATGGACTCCTCGTTGGAATCATCTATTCTATGAATTTTCCTAATCCCTTAGCCTTTATCATTAGTATGCCATGATTGGAAACTAAAATTATTCTAACAAAGTCTTGAGATTCAAACATAATGACCCTGCCCATTAAACTGATCTACTTTTTCTGCAGGTCAAAATTGTTGAAGGCATCCTTAAGCATTTCTACACCTTGTAGTTGGTATAGAATATTGACGTATTCTTCCAACCCTAAATTCCCAAGCATACTTTGAGTATTATTCAGCAGACCCATTACCCTACAAAAGTTTCAAATTCTCATGCATTTACCCTATGCTACGCCATATTCTTTTTAACTATTCAGACTTCCCAGTATTCTTCATCTAATTGGTGCATGTAACCTTGGGCTAATGTTTTGAACGAGTTTGTGTAGCCCATCATCGAAAAAGCAAACAGGTTCTAAGATATTTATGGGAAGGCTTGAATAACCTCTCTTGTTGCAAAAACTAGATAATTATTTTCTTATACATATCTGATTTACCACCAATAACCTCCAAACCAAAATGTGCGAGTAGTTTTTCTGCTCAAAAAATGAGGCTTTCTATGCAAAGGTAGTTCAACAAAGCCATTGGATAGGGGGCATGTAGGGCATAGAAAACCAAGGATATAGGGTATACCTCGGACAGTTCTTACCCAAGGAAAAGAGTATCTTTCACTAATTTTCCTCTCTGTGGCCATAGCTTAGGAGCCTTTCTATTTGGTCACCAAGGAAGAGTGGGGCAAATTCAATGGAAAATAACATGTGTACTCTTTTCTTAAATTTAATAAAGTCAAATATTTGTGAAGTTTTCTCATAATTTATTTCCATTAATATTTATTATTTAATATGTTTTTGTTGATTTCAAGCATTTAAATTATTAAGGAAACATTGTTAAATCCAATTTTAAATGCAAAACAAATCTTTGGAAAATAGCCAACATCAAGGTTCAATTCTTTTTGGTGTCGCAAAAACCCAAATTTTCGTTTGTCTTCTTTGATTGGCATGCCCCTAGTATAGTTGTTGCAATTTGACAAATTGATCTTCATAATTGCAAACAGGGTATTATATTTCTTTCGAGGCATCAACAAAACCTCTCAAGAAAGTACTGATATAATACAACCATGTTTGCTTCAAAATATGGGAATAAAATTGAGTTTAAGATTCAAAAGAACATCAATAACGACTTTAAATAAAATTGGACAACATAACAAAAAATCGATCGAGTTCGTCAATTGTGTAGCAATAAACTTAAGATGTTAAGCACAAGTTGGTTATAACTATGCTTTGAACGCATTGACAGTAATCAATAGACTTAGACCAATTCATGGAACTGCACAAGGGTTGTGTTGAATGGATCGCTAGGTATAAAGGTATAAAGGACAATATCACAAAGCAGTTTACTACAAAGCATGCAAATCTCACACTAAGAATAAACAATGAGAATAATGATACAACCATAACTAGACCAAAATGCCAAAAATATGGCTGAAGTGAATTCCAAACACAAATGACTAAAGATATCCTAATAGATATATGAAAATTAAGTCAGCTTGTAACAAAACCTGTAAACACCTCAAGACCAAAATAAATTGAGGTACTAGCATGGCATAAACAGCAGTTATGAAATTTACAAAGGTGGCAAAATAGGCTTGCAAAGTAGAACTGGGCTTGCAAAGACACTATAGGTGTTATGAAGCTAGTCTTGTGTTGCGAAGCTAGTCCAAGCTTGCAAAACTCTCCCAGGCCTACAAAGTGATTTCAAGCCTACACACCTCTTTAGGCTTGCAAAGCTTTCTCAAGCTTGGCAGCTTTCTAGGCTCACGAACCTTGTACTTGCAAAGCTCATGTTAACCTGAGAAGCTCGCATCAACTCGAAAAGCTTCCTAGGTTTGCAAAGCTCCTCTAGGATTGTGCAGCTCCATAATGAACTGCAATTCTTGCAAAGCTCGGGATAGCTTTGCGAAGCTCGAATCAAGCTCTCTAAGGAATGAATTCTTGCATTTTTCTGCTAGAATATTCACCAAACAATGCTTAACCCTTTTGAAAGATGTTCACATTCAATCTCCAATGCACAATAGCGCAGGGATTCAAGGATGCAACTGCGTCACTTTCCTTCAAGAGACATTCCTAGGTTTGCAAAGCTCCTCTAGGATTGTGCAGCTCCATAATGAACTGCAATTCTTGCAAAGCTCGGGATAGCTTTGCGAAGCTCGAATCAAGCTCTCTAAGGAATGAATTCTTGCATTTTTCTGCTAGAATATTCACCAAACAATGCTTAACCCTTTTGAAAGATGTTCAATTCAATCTCCAATGCACAATAGCGCAGGGATTCAAGGATGCAACTGCGTCACTTTCCTTCAAGAGACATTCTTAACCATTGATAGAAAGAAAACAAAAATATTTTAATATCCACAAATGATCCCAAGTATTTCAATGGACTCAAAAGTACAGCAAGTTACAATAGCAAGGAGTGTATAAAAGAACTCCAATAACCTAAAAAGTATCTAAAACTAAAACGGAAAAAGAACCAAGCAACAAAGGGTTTACGCTAGAAAATTCAATGTAGACATGGCTATATAGTACAAACAGCCATATGAAAGGATCGACTATCACCGCACAGAAAGGGAGGGCGATGGAGATCAAGGTTCAAGATTGTATCATGGTCAGAAGCAAAAGGGTCACCATTCACATGAGTCGCTGTAATAGCCACAGTATGTAAGAAGTCTTGGATTTAATTTTCAACATACAAATTTATCATGCAGAAATGAGGAAGCGGTTCAAAACTGCCAGTATATGGTTAAAACTTTAACAAACTAGCAAGCTAATGTCTCCAATATTTTCATATTAAACAAGCACAATTGCAATGACCTTGACAAAGTAATATCCCAAACTGATTTCAATAAATCCATTATATTCTTGTCAATCTTTTTTAAAAAGGTAAAAATTTCAAATTCTCTCTAATAAAAAAAAGTAACCGACTTGTCAAAGAGAAAAAAAAACTCAAATTTGGGTTAAGAGGATCCTGTTAAATGTCGTATGGGACAACTTTAAAGAATCAAAGTAAAAAATAAGTAACCTGTAATTAAACATAATTGCAGCCATATTGAGAAATATACTTACACAAGATAATGAATTGGCACAGATCATTGACAGCAAACACCATCCACTTTCTTTTGACCATACAACTGGGCATAAAGAATGCAATCCATTCTGCAACCATCATATTGAAACAAAAGAATAAATTAACATTCCTCTCTCAGAAAGCTTACAAAGAATCAATATGGCAAGTTCAAACCTAGTTCTAGGAGTTTCACTCCCCCACATGTTTATTAATTTACAGAATTGACATCCAATAGCATATGAGTTGGACTGATTCCATTACTAAGAAATAATGCAATCTAAATGTACTCATAAGAAAAATTTCAAGTAACAACACGAGAATTAGAAGAATTTGACAGTCCCCAATGATGGGGCTGGTAAAAAAGTGCATAGATATGTGGTTTGGAAACCCCCAAAACATGGTACCCTGAATTTAAACTCAGGTAGAACTTCCTGCGGGAACCTAGGAGACGTGGCACTGGGGGGAATAAGCCACAATCATAAAGACACCTCAATCTCATGGAACATCTATGGGCTGGGTGAATCGACCAATAATATTGTAGAGCGCTTTGGGATACAGTACGGAATGAAGTGTACAGGCGACAATGGCATCAATTGCCTGGAGGTAGAAACCAATAAACAAATGTTGGCTACCCTTCTTTTACTCCATGAGAAAGTTCTGTTGAATTGGGAACCAAAATTCTTGGTGAAAGGACTTCATGATCCAGTGGTATTTTGGATGCTGGACAATCCAAGATCAACCTTGCAAGCAAAATAAAGCCACTGATTTCCTTGCCAAGTTGGCTTCGGCTACCCTGCCCAGCAGGTGTGGAGCAATTTTAACTGGGATGAGATAGAGAAAGAGGTGAGACCAGCCCTTAATAAAATTGTGGACCGTGAAAGGCAAAGCGTATAAGGGGAATACTAATAGTGAAATAGAGTGGCTGTATACGACCTGTCCCGATTCATATGTTTTCATGCATGTGTTCAAAGCCCTTAACTTATGTGATTTACACTCAACTTTGTCCTGCGCGCTTCAAATCCCAACTCTGGGCTAATTAAAGGAATGTCACAAATTTAAATGACACCACCTTCGCTTTCGTGTGTGAAGAAGCGACGGAAATGACAACCTTAGAAAATAGCAATGCCACTTCCACATATTCTTTCCTCCTAAATCTACCTCCCTCATTTCTTAATTGGGATGGTTATTTGAGTAAAGCTTATTTCTTTTTGTGTCTATATAATAATGGCAGACTGAAATTACTGAAATAAAAGACCATATGGTAGGAGGTTCAGCAGTTTGCAAAATGCCTGCTTGTGCCCGGCAAGGGAGCTCTCGGTAGGTCTTTAAGATTGTGAATTGTAGCAGTTTTCAGTACTGGGTATCTTCAGAGCCCCTCAAGCTCTCATTATTACAGCCCTCCATGGAAATTCCCAGGAAGTTTCTGCTGCATCCCAAGGTAAACTTTCGCACGCTCTCTTTACAGTCTCTAGGTTTAGTGCATTTTCCTATTGAGATGGACAGAAAGAAAATGGAGAAAATCCCAGCAATTGAAATCGCCTCTGTTAACAACACCCCAAAAAAAAACATGGCCCCAAACTGTGGGTGATAATGCCTTAAAGATCTCTTAAACCTCTTACCCGGTGTAGCCAGAAAAGCCTTGAATCAATTTCGTAGCACTGAGAAATGATAAAAAAAAATCTTGCAAACAATGGGTAGCCAGTTTCAATCATCTATGATCCCGGCAATTATGCTATGAAACAGATCAGTGAGAGACTGAATACAGTCCTTGGCAATAAACACAGGGACCCTCAGAATTCCACTGCCCTTGTCACCAATATTAATGAGCAAGCTGGCCGGAATTGCACATAGGAGGAGGATGCTAGCAGTGTTTGGGCTCAGAAGTTCAGAGCAGAGTTAAAAGACTTCAAGGGGAAATGCTCCTATAGGAGCTGGTCAAAAACCAGGAAATCATATTTTGTATCTGTAGAAAAGGGATGAATTGAGGACCTGAGATAGGGAAGGGAGGAGATGTTGGGACTGATGCAAGGAGTTCAATAATCTGTTCCTCAACTTTTCAGGTTCCTGGATGCCATTATTGGTTGGGGGTCTGAATCAAAGAATACAACTTTCAATTTCCACAAATGCCTCAAGGACAATCCCAATTATCAATCAATACCACACCTGTGAGAATCTGTGGCTGAATGGAATTGGAGACCCGTAATGTCCCCTTTTCGAAACTAGTTTGATTTGAAGACTTTGAGCCTAATCCAATTCCCATAGATAGGGAAGGGAGGAGATGTTGGGACGGAAACAAGGAGTTCAATAATCTGTTCCTCAACTTTTCAGGTGCCTGGATGCCATTATTGGTTGGGGGTCTGAATCAAAGAATACGACTTTCAATTTCCACAAATGCCTCAAGGACAATCCCAATTATCAATCTATACCACAATTGTGAGAATCCACAGCTGGATGGAATTGGAGACATGTAATGTCCCCTTTTCCAAACTAGTTCAATTTGAAGACTTTGAGCCCAATCCACTTCCCGTGGGCAAGAAGGAAATGAGAAAGCGGAGTAATTGTCATGTTTTTCAGTTATTTTCGTAAGCATTGCATCCTTCTTTCGTAGTTTTCTTTATATAGTCAGGTCGGCTAGGTTAAGGAAGAAAGACAAATTAATAAAATAAAATAAAAAGGCTATAAAAGTAAATGTTGGGGCTCATTGTGATCATCATCTTGTGAAATTATATACTTATCTCTTTGGAAATTGGAGCATTGAGCTCTCTTTTTCAGCCTACCCTTCCTCCCAAAAAACAATCATTGGAACCTATTGGAAATCTGTGATGAATCCTACAGCTAGAGCTTTTCAACCTACCTTCCAAGGGAAGGAGTTATTTCGGAGGTGGATACGCCTCATTTGTTGCATTGGTGGCCTCAATGAAGAGTACAGGGTTTTTTGAGGCTTCAAATTCACTTGCCAAATTCATAATAAGCAAGGGAAGGTTAAGGTCAAAGCTAGAGCATGTTTTTCTTGGGCTGCCACATTAATTTCCAAATTGACCTACCCATTTGAAGATTTCGGGATCACTTTTCAGTGGGTTTTGATGGTTAGAAAAATCTAATTCTAATTGTATTGGATACTGATCTTTTTGTGATCAATTTCCACTATCATTTGCATTTTTTCTCCAAGTATTTATGAAGGTACATGGACCTTTTAAGGGAAGATTTCAGTGCATTTTTGAGCATTAACTAATTCCATCAGTCCGCCAAATTTATGGTTGAAGCATTTATTTTGCATGATTTCATCAAGGATTTCATGTTTGTTGATTGATATTTTAAAGATTTGTGCAGTGGCGAAGCCCTAAAATCCATTGAAGGCGTACCCTAGGTGTGACTTAGCGTTTGTGGACGAAAACAGGTCATTCGCCCTATTCTTGCATAAAATCAATTGTTATCATAAACTTTCATGAATTCCCTACTTGTTGGTTGTCTTCATTTCGGAACAATGTTCCATTAAGGCAAATTTTGCGGGGAACACCAAGGTGTTTCTCAAATTTGAGCCCGAAACTAGGGCATTTCAGTGGTATCAGAGCATCCTTCTTCGGAGCAACCCATCTGGAGTTCGGTATTCATTTTGAAGAAAGGGTTAAAATGGTTGGAAAATTGTGATTTGACTGTTCAGGTTTGATAACCGGTTTCCTCAAGGGATCAAAAGAGCATTGGTTGGTGTAATGAAACGGCTAATCCATAATTGGTGCAATCCAAGACGGTTTTCAAGTTTCAATTGTACTCTTGCAACCTTGAAATGAAATCCTACAAAATAGGGATTTTCAACCTACCTTTCATCTTGCTGGAGTTATTCCAGTATTTGGGATATTTCTATGTTAATTCAGTCCATATTGCATGTGAATGATTGCGGCCAGTGTTGGTAAAGTTCGCTGCCGTAGAGGGAGCTCTTCCGAATCAGATTCTAAGTTGATGTTAATACCTTTCCAAAGTTCTTTTGGGGTATTCGATGTTAGGGTTTCTACGATATTCATAGGAGTAAGAAAGGGAAGGTCAAGGCCGGAGCCTAGATTATCATGCGCCACTTTGGTGATGGTTCAAAATTTTTAGTGACAATCCAGGGTTCGAGGGCTCCAACAACCCTTATTTTCGGCTGTAGCCCTAGAAAGTGAACATTATAAGATGCTAGGGTTAAACGCTAGACCACAAGAACACACCAAGGAGCCAAGCCCAAAGGGGTTTCTCTTGAACGTAGAACAAAAAAACAGATTTACAAGAGAATTTTGAGGAGGGAGTCCCAAGAAGACCATGTTGAAGGGCATACACATGAGAAAAGAGATTTATTGGTTGGTAATGATGATGTTCAGCTTGCCGTAATTTTCCGAACAACAATCAAAGGAAAGCAAATTGATGGTGTTCTTGACTTTGGCGAGAAACATGATGATGTTTCATACAAGTGTCCACAAAATATGGAAGGAGACAAGGCGAGAAGATCTTCACTTGTGGAAGAAGCGAAGGCAAAGGAGGATGAACTCCTTGTGGGAAGCTCAAGGTGTGACAATGTTGACCATATCTCTGATTTGTTGTTTCCTCCCATGTCGTTGCCATATTTTTGTCATTATGGAAAATATTTTAAGAAGCATGTTAGGTCCAAAAAGATGACATGCAGCTATGGGCATGTTGCACATTCTATTCAAGGCCAAAATTGTTTTAGCATGGGTGGTCTTCAGAGGATCAAGGTAAATGTCATCTCTTGCACTTGGAATGGAAGGAAAAATATGAGAATGCATATAAAGTTTGTTGTACATTCGAACCTCATTGTGAAGGATGAGATGCTACAAAATGGCTTCATCATCCCTTGCACCAAGAGGATCTAACAACTCAAGCTCACCTTGGGAAGGCACATGGTAAGTAATGATTTCTATGTTGTTGGTATTGGAGATATGGATCTGGTATTTGAGATACAATGGTCACACTCCTTGAATGAATTTAACCAAAACTACCAATCTCATGAAGTTAAGATTCAAGCTTGATGGCCAAGAGGTTGTGCTTCAAGGCATAACAAATAAAGCTCCTCAAGCTGCTACAACAAAAAGGATGAAAAGAATTTCCGCAAAAAGGCAAGACATATGGGCAGCCCATGGTAAGAAAAACTCCCCACTTTCAGTTTTAGAACAGCAGTTATATCATAGAAGTTTTTAGCTCCTAATCCATGCACATACTCTTAGAAGAAGTCTTCCAATAAAAGTGGATGTCGAGTTCATGAGTTTTGTATTTGGAAGTGAGAGAAATGGATGTTATCTTGTTGTCCAAAGCATTGTAACCCATTTGGAAATTGGTGGTATGATTGTAAGTAGTAGAAGACATGTTTTATGGGTTTTAAGACTCATAAAGAATTGTACTATTGTTCCTCTTTTTTTCAGCTTGCCCAACATTGTACTTGCAGCCATACAAGTAGTCTCAGACATACATTGGAGTAATCTTCGGTTTGTTGAGGATGTTGAAGCATTTTCAATCACTATATGGTTTATTCCAACCCCTAGATCACTATCATTACTGGGTTTTGTGAAGAATTTGAAGTATGACAGTTGTTATCCTATCCTTTTTGCTATTGTTCGCATCATAACCAGTCCCTTAACCATTTTTATGACAGTCACAAAAGTGTTTTCAGTCACAAGGTGGAAGGATTTTCTGCCTACCATCAATGAGGGATTGTTTGACTGTGTTTTAGAAGAGTTTCCGGCCACCCCAATGTTGATTCTGAGCGAGAAATTGCAATGGTACAGCTACAGCCATGCTTGGGGCAGCGTGAATGGACCTTTGAGAGTCCATCCTATGAAGGGAAATTTTGAAGAGAATGCAAGCAAAGGAAGAAAGCTAGTCCACATACCTATTGAGGCATGAAGAAGTAATGTTGAGAGCCCTTGTTTTCCTTAATAAGTTTGTTCCATGTGCAGGTACAGGTATAAAAAAGGAAGAGCAATTGAGTTTGTTTCCCACCCAAGCAAATGGTGGAGCATATGGGATTGCAGTTGAAGATGGAGAGTTTTTAGTCCTTGTATGGTTACCTACCGCTTCTACATCATTCACATTACTGAAGCTTGCATGGGTTTGTCATACTTGTATCATTTCTATATTGTTGGTCATAATATTTTCAGTCATGAACAACTGTACACTTGTGCAATTTAAGACTGGTTTCCTTGCATGGTAATGATAGTGGAGAGGCTCCACTATTGAAGACAATCCTCCCAACCATCCTAGTGCTGATTTGGATGGAATTCCAAGTGACTTGTAGCTGTTACGACTTATTTTCAGCTTACATGCAAGTTGTGTTGTGCCATGCTTTGGAGGGATCAGCCCACGGTAGCATTATGGGGCCCCTTGGAACTCATGGCTATAGTCATGGAGCAAGTGTATGGGATCCTTCATCCCAAGAGAAGAGAAAATGGGTACCTCGAGAACACAGTAGTGAGCACTTGGGGCAGCCTTTGGCCTTAAGGGAGTTTATGAAAGATATTCTCATGCTTTGGGTAAAAGGCGTCATGGAGTGAGAACATACAAATGTGGGTGATGGATGGAATAGACACCATGATCATTGTGGACAGAGATTGTTCCACTTGACAACTATGGGATTTAGTTGTTTGGGTATGATGGTACTTGGGCAAATGAGCTTGTGTTGGCACGAGCTCTTTCATCTGGCAATTACAAGATCCAGATTATTGGAGCATCCAAGCTTGTAATTGCTTGAGGGCAAGCAATTTTGGGAGGGAAGGACTGTAATGTCCCCTTTTCCAAGCTAGTATGATTTGAAGACTTTGAGCCCATTCCACTTCCCGTGGGCAAGAAGGAAATGAGCAAGGTGAGTAATTGTCATGCTTTTTCAGTTATTTTTGTGAGCATTGCATTCTTCTTTAGTAGTTTTCTTTATATAGTTAGGTCGACTAGGTTAAGGAATAAAGACAAATAAAAACAATAAAAAAAATAAACACTATAAAAACAAATGTTGGGGCTCATTTTGAGGATCATCTAGTGAAATTTATACTTCTCTTTGAAAATTGGAGCATTGAGCTCTCATTTTCAGCTTTTGAGGACCAAAACCCTCATTGGATCCTATTGGGGACGAAAACCCTCAATAGTCACAACACTTGGGGACAAAAACCCTCATTTGTTGCATTGGTGGCTTCATTTGGGAGTCACATTTGAGCTTCAAAATTAGAATTTCAGAACAATGAGTTTCCATCAATGCTAGGGCACAAATTTCAGCTAGGGCACATTTTTCTTGGGCTGCCACATTCATTTCCAACTTGATCTACCCATTTGAAGATTTCAGGATCACTTTTCAGTGGATTTTGATGGTTAGACAAATTTGATTCTAAGTTTATTGGATAGTTGATATTTTTGTGATCATTTTGAGCTATCATTTGCATTTTTTCTCCAAGTATTTATGAAGATATGGAATTTTGAAGTTTCAGCTGTTTTTGAGCATTAATTAATTCCAGCAGTCTATAATTTATGGTTGAAGCATTTATTTTGCATGATTTCATCAAGGGTTTCATGTTGTTGATGTATTTCTGAAAATTTGTGTGTGGAAAAGGCAAAAATCTGAATTTACCCTAGGTTGCTTAGGGTTTGGTGGACCTAAAACAGGTCACTGCCCTAGTTCTTGCATAAAATCAGATTGCTGTCATAAAAATCAGATTCTCTACATGTGGTTGTCATCATTTCCAGCAATGTTCCATTAGGGTTTTGGGGAAAATCCAAATTCCTCAAATTTGAGCCCGAAAGGGACATTACAAGACCAAGGTTGCTACAGGCATGTTCCAGTGAAACGGGTAGACCCGGCTACAGGCCTATTGGGCCAGACTAGGTATGTATATGCTTGGAATGCAATTGGGAAGGTAAATGATGTTGCTTCTATAGTAGTAGGTTAGTTTATTGTCGGTATTCCTGGTATCTGTTATGACGGCTTTGCACTAGTTCAATATGTTATTATTTTTTTGAATTAAACCTTTAGATAATGCTACTATTATCAATTGTGAAGTTGCGGGTCACTGCCACAACTGGAAGCAATATACTTGTAGGCATGATATTGTCTATGCTAGACTAAGTGATATTGTGATTGATGCCAGTAATCGGAGTAGTGGGCCACCCTTAGTGGCGAGTTGGCTTCGCTATTGGAAACTAGTGTTGTTTATCCAGGCCTGGAAGACAAAGATTAGTGGATTTTGCTACTGCAATATTGTAATTTGCAATTTCGTAATATAAATGTGTTCCTTAATGCCTTGATCGAAAAACATGTACGAGATGGCAAAAATTTCAGATTTCAGGTTAAGGAAAACAAAAAGTTGCTTATACATCAATGTATTTAACGGTGGATGTAGCACAATACAACCTACACATGTAAATTTCAAAAATAGAAAATGAAGTGGCATGAACAAACTATGATAGAAATGACATATCCTAAATGCCAAACATATTCAAATACTGATCAATGCAAATAGGAAATTACAATTAGATTTGATGTTTAATCATGCAGTTAAACAAGCTTCCGTAAATGTAGACTAAGCATAACTGCTCCCTTTCTAAAATTGGAAATCAATTTGACCCTTCTCATGATCATACTATCATGATTATGCTTCTTACAGCAAAGCTGCTAAAGGAGGTAAAGAGCTGGCCGATTTTCAGAATGAATACTTGAAAATTTGCCACCCCTTCAGATGTAAGGATATTTCTAAGGACTTCACAAGCAACAGATCTCATTTTCTGTTTTCTTGACTTCGAGGATACCATCCATACACCTAAACTCAAAATCTAAAGGAAACAGATATCCCTATAGAGCTTTGAGATGCCAGGCATAAACTTAATGGGAAATTGATTGCTATGATAAACTGCAATCATGAATCATTTGTAAAAAACAAAATTGCCATGAAGAGGACAAGCAAGGTTGCCCCCTTCCTAGACCTAAACTCTGGAAGAAGCTAAAGGAAATAGATATCACTCTAGAGCTTTGAGATGCCAGGCATAAACTTTATGGAAAAGTGATTGCTAAGATAACATGCAATCATGAATCATTGGAAGAAAATAAATTACAATGTCAGGGACAAGCCAGTTTGAGCCCTTTCTCATACCCTGTTCACATTGATAAAATGTAAGTGATCAGAGGAAGAGATTTGTCAAAACAACTAATTTGGCTAGGTTTTTTATCACCTTTACTCTTTATGTGAATGATATCATTCTTCTTGCAAAAATATCAGTGACCTCTACAAACATTTTATTGTTCTCCAGATATTTTGTTAAAATTCTTGAACATTAATGTTGATGAAACTAAAACAATGATGATCAAATCTTAGTAAAATCTTTTATCCTTTGATTATTTACAATAATAGCATCTACAGGTCTCATTTGTAAATTAAATTTGATTTGAACCGTAGCAATGAGATAAGGATTAATAGAATATGTAAAATTTGACCCATCCTTAAAAACAAATGTGCAGTTACCATGTAACAGGCACAGGTACAGCTATGGGTTTGAACTTGGGAACTGCCAATTTCATTGGGATCTTAAGTACCATTCGTCATTGAAATGTCCATACATCAAATATAAACAACATTAAAAAAATAGCCATAATAACAATGTCATGTGGATAATCAACATTAAAATAAACAAAACTTTTCATTTTCAAAATATTATAAGTTTATTATTTATGATTTAGATTAACTTAGTTCCGTTTTCTTTTGTGTTCTTGTTTATTTGTCGTTTTCTTTGTTTTTTTTAATTGTCAACATACCCCAGCAATGGATTTGTCCTCGAATGGCTTAGAAATTACATACCTTAGCGGAAAGGTTATGGAAATGCCAATGGCATTTCCAACATAGTTCAAAAAACTATACTCGGACATTACTCGGCAGCCCAAAATTCTGACTCATACTCAGGATCCAAACTTTATCACTACTTTAAAAACATATAAAATCATAAGATAAACTTGAATAACATGTAAAACACTATTAATTGACATGAGAAATGAGTGTAGAGAATGTGTAAGTATATCTTTTATTAATTTTCGACCAAAAAATTGTACAAAATAAAAACCGCAATGCTCATATAGTCATATCATATAGTGACATAATCATCAATGCACCAAAATATATTACTATGAAATACACAATCACCTCCAACACCTACTATAAGTTTGATGCCCCCTAAAAGAGGAAGGTAAAGATTCCTCCTCTACGACAATATCATCCACAAAGATATTTGCATCTTCACCAACCCCTCTAGCTCCTAATGCCTTTGTTGCCTCTAACACCATCGCTTCCTCTGCTTCCCTCTCCAACTCTAAGATCTCCTCCTCAGTAAACATGGGCTCCTCACCATCAGCAATCTAGTCAGCATATAGATCAAATGCCATAAGAGATAGTGGGGGCCAAGGAATTCAACTACCTGTATACTTCTATATATATATGGCACTTGATCAATACACCATTATGCCATACCATTCTAACCAAGTCAATTGTCTCGTGACTCTTTGCCCCTTCCACATATCTCACATAAAGATAAAGACTGTATCACACAAAAACAAGGTCACTAAGGCATTGTGTTACCATCCTATTGCACTTCTTTGTGTGAACAACTTCAAACATACTCCAATTTTGTTCACATCCAAAAGGACTTCACGGTTGGCACAAAATGTAGATGGCTAACCTCTGAAGATCTGGAGTTTTTGAAGCATAGTCTCTTTACTACAAATCGGAAAATTTATGATTTTGAAGTCAACTAGGCTTGAATAAATGAACGAAATCTAGTATCTACGAGTAACGAGACTAAAAACAAATAACTCACTTTGTTTTTACCTATCTAAGTGGTGTTTTTTCTTTTCACGCATAGAGCCGAAGAAAAGAAGCTCCACTCTAATGTTATAAATTTGTAACTCCTCAATAATTGCATCTCTAGGTTTTTTGTCACGGATCATCCTCTCTATGCATGAATTAAGGCCATCCATAACCTCCTCTTTAGCTTTAAATGAATCGGAACAGAAAAATGGGGTTCAAGTAGTAGACCATTGCATGTATATGTTAGTGGAGTTGTTTGTTCCATCTCCAATCAATCACACACTCAATAGGTTCATTTTTTTTTTAATTTTACCCATAATAATTTACTATGGCCTCCTTGGCCACATCCATGGCCTCATACAAATATCCCATTCGATTTTTCTCCCCATCCACCAACCATAGAACTCTAACCAAAGACTCTGACACCTAAAACAAAAGAAGCACAATTTTACATTCAAAATTAAGAGAAATTTTAAACCAAAAAAATTATAATAAATAAATGACAAATTGAAAAAATAGTTAAGGTTACCTTAAGGATTTCCTTTGTGCGTTTCGCAAACACATCATCAAAAATGGTCTTTACGACCCTTCTCTTTTGGACTTCCTAGTACAAGAAGAGTCCAACCACAATGTACTCACAAAAAATTGCTTAAGAGATGTTACTGAGGTTGTAATGCTCTGCAATGTGATGAAGGTTGTGAAAAATCGCGTGACTCACGCTCACACAAGCTCCTTCCCGTTGGTGTGTTCTCTCATCGATCTTAGCACCCAAGGGTGATTGTAGATGAACTTTGTGATATTTCTTGCCTCTTCAACCACATTTTTCAACCATGTCATACTTTTTATGTCCTCAAGTAGGAGTTCAATGCAATGGTCTACACAAGGGGTCCAAAAAAGTGTAGGGGTGCATCTTCTAAAAAAGTTTCCATGTTGTTATATATGCTTATATGTTGTATGTCACAACTTGGATGATATTCCTTGGACCAACTTTCATCACCACATCATTCAACATATTAGACAAAGTGTTTACATTTTTCACTTGGTGGGATGCATCAATCAACTTTATGAAGACCAGCTGCCCAATTGAAGCGACTAGAAAGTTGATCAATGTGCATTTTTTCCCATTAGACAATGCTACAGTCTTTTGCCATATTTTTTAATTGATTTTCTACAATAGCTTGCATACATTTGATGTCATCCTCCAACAACGGGTCACTCAAATCATGAGTAGGAGCCTTGAACCCCTTCCCAACAATAGTCAATGCAGTGACTAAATTCTCTCAGTATAATCTTTTTTCGCCACATTAAATGAAATGTTGTTGCAGTACCAAAAGTTTGTCATACCTATCCTTGCTTTATTGTGTACTTCCCGGTTCTAACTAGTACCTTCGAGTGAAGGTTGCACTATAGGGCAACTTCAAGGGACAAAAAAAGGAACCAGAATTATCTCCAGCATATGAGTTGTGTTTTTATCCTTGACCTTCAAGCGTTGGGGCGATAGAAATGGTCTTAATCTCATAAACATCTCTTGTTGCCCCCCTATTCACTAGGGCTAGAAGTGCAACGGCTTTCTTCTTTTTTATCCGCATAGCTCGCAAGGTATAAGACCATTTCTCTTTGGGCCTCAAGCGGTGCTTGTCTACACATTACTACATCTTTTCCTAATATTTGCGCAACGTGGTATTTGAGGCGATTGATACCTCCACGTATCTTCATTGCAAAATAATTGTATATCACACAATTTCCCTTTGCCGCCAATTCACAATGCTTCCATGAAGGGTCATTAGACTTATGCTTTTTACAAATGACTCAACCGGACACCGATGTCATTCTCAAACAAGTTGAAACCTTATAAAAACAAGAAAAAAATATTTTTAAGAAAAACCCTAGTTGTTAATCAAAAGAAGAAGTAAAAGATTCAAACAATTGACTATGAAACATTAAAAACTCTAACACCTCGCTGTTAGTGGCATCCTAATGATTAATTAACAAAGAAGTGAATACTAGAAAGTAAAAACTAAAAACTTAGAAAAATAGAAAATAATGTTTTCCTACCCCTATGCTCTAAATCTTTGTTTTAAAACTTGTTATTTTCACCGAATATACACTGATGTATTCCTTGATATTCTGAAAACCCTAGCTTCAATGGCATGCCAATCAATCACATTCATTGCATTCACAAAGGAAAACATAGTTGCAGCAAGATTTTTGGGATAAAAATCACTTTTTTATCTTGGGGATATAATGTTGCATTAGCCAAGCTGAAACAAGATAATGATGAAATTACTCGGTCCCCTGATAATGGGAGTAAGGAAGAATAGAAAAGTATATGGCGGCCTCCTGAGGTTGGTTGGATCAAATTAAATTTTGATGGCGCTTCAAGAGGAAATCCAGGTAGAGCAGGTTGTGGATGCATATTCAGAGATTCTAGGTGTCAACCAGTGTTGGCCTTGGCGGCAGATTGTGGTATCTCCTCCAATAATGTCGTTGAAGGTATGGACCTCCTTTTCGGTTTATTAGAGGCGAAAAATCAGAATTGGCAACAGTTGTGGATAGAGAGAGATTCTAAAATCATTATCAGAGTCGCTGAGGGTAGGCATCCTAAGGCTTGGTTGTTGAAACCAATTTATCAAAAGATTAAGACTATTCTTTCTTTGAGATTCGAATTTCCCACATTAAAAGATCTGGGAATCAAGTTGCCGATTGCTTGGCAAGTAGAGGTGTCGAGGTTGGGGAAAAATGTCATTCAAGCCGTCAAGTTTGGGAAGAGAATTTCCCTAGTGACATCATCTATCTTGCCTCGAGTGATGAAAGGATGGTCGAAGGCCTTGTGGGAGAGTAAATATTTAGGCCGCCGGGTATTTATTGCTATAATTGGAGTGATTATAGTATTGCATGGGATATATTCTCAACGATCTTCAGTACTGGACACATGTTCCTTCATGTGAGGCGTGCCCAGGGTCTTTTAAGCTCATTTCTTTGGTAGGAGATTTCAATAGCGTCTGCATTTGTGGTTTGATTATTTGCTGGGTAGGTGTTTGCATAGTTTGTGGGTTGGCCCTCTGCCTTTTCGCTATGAAGTATTCGGGGGGGCTCAGAGGCGGGACCGAGAAGGAAAAGGAAAAGGGCTCTAACTGGTGAAGAGGCAAGTGAATCCTTCGCCTTTTGGATGGATGGTAAAATAAAAAATGCGGAAATGAAAGGGTGGTTGGAGACAGCATTATCGGTGGTGGAGGAATTTGAAGAGGTCAAGGATGCTGACATTTTCAAGCGCGTGAGAAGATTGATGTTGGACCCAAACCGGTCGATTGGAAGGCATTAAGTCTTTTTTACGGCCCAGAATCTGAGCGTCGCCAACATTTTGTCGAACTCCTCTGGTCAATTTATCCTCCACAGGGAGCATGCATGTCTGGAGGAGCGTTTAATGAGCATTCAATTTCATATTCACGCTCTTACCAAAGGCCTGTAGGCGGTGGCTCGTGGTCAAGAGGCTTTGTCTGCGAATCTGGGGGTTGCTCTTCCAGCAGAAGCAAAAGTTGAAATGCCTGTTGTTGTGTGGCGCCTTCCTCTTCTTTGGCTCAGAGTTTGGACAATTCGGAGGTGGAAATCATAGCTGAAGTGTTTCCTGGTGGTCGTAAGGAGTAGAAAATCTTGCCTTGTCTTTGCCAAAGTGCTTTTTTTTTGGTTTTGGTTGTAAGTGGTGATAGGGGGGTCTACAAATATGGTATTTTTTGGCAAAGTCATGTAATGTATTGTAAATAGTAAATAGTAGATGGTTTGGGTGGTCCATGGCTGGGCTTAGCTTTTCTCCCTCCCCCTTTATAATAATGTATGTAGGATGCACGATAAGGTGTTATACACTTTTTTTCAGAGTCCGTTGATGAATGTTATTATCATGGACTAGAACTTCATGTATTTTTTTGCAAGCTAGGGCCTTCTACCTAGGTATCAATAGCAAAATAAAAGATGAAATTACTTGGCGAAACTTGCCAAGATTCTCTACAGTACTTGCCTTGCGAGTTTCAAGACGATTTCTTGTTTGGCAAGTGACTCGCAAGTAATCAACAAGTTTCGCCAAGCATTGAATCAGAGGTTTCTATTACGTTTTTGGGAAGGACCCGAAATTTTGGAAAATCCAAAATGTTTCTTAGGGGAACTAGAGCCGTTTCAAAAAGGAATTCTAGAAAATTCGATAGTGTAGAACAAATGCAAGAAAAGCTAAATTTTGAGACTTTAAATAGATAAATATTCTCTTAAATACTTTTGTTATCCTAGATATTATGTATGGTTGTGAATTTGGGCATGCAGCATTTCACATGGCACTTGGACAAATTCAAAAACAATATAAAATGTATTACTTCAAAAAAAAGATGTAGCCTAACCTAATCTAAAGAATCAAGTTGCACTTCTATTAAAACGAAAGTCATGTTTCGATTATTATGATATGAGCAAAAACTGACAACCACATTCCATTTTATTGTCAAAGAAAGCTGATGGATCCCTCACACATTAGTTATACAAGAAGAAAACACATACAATTTTGTATCTTAAGACCAGCTCACACACCATCCTCCTCAAATGATAGCTGTTTTTAATATCCTAGAAACAATATTAGTAAGGATTTCAGACAAAGAACACTTGGGTCAAGAATTTAAATACCTTTCAAAGGTCCTTAAAGTAAATGGGCACAAGGATAGGCAAAATTGTCGATTAATTAAGAAAGTAAAGGAATGGCAAACCAAAGGACAAAAGATGTTGCAGGAGATGGTGGAAGTGGAAAGAGGACCACTGGTGGTGTAAAGGATCCACATAACTCGAGACTACAAAAGTAAGGATACATGATCCCATGTTCATGCAGGAAGTAAAACATGGGGGAGACAAGTCAACCAGTGTTGGCGGAACAGCCTTCAAAATTTAAATACCATATTTACATGGAGGACATTCTATTGCTTGCAAAAGTGGAACACAGTGATGAGCGAAAAATTAGAGAAGCACTTGAAAAACTGAAATTTTGAAATAATAAAGGTTATGGTCCCATTTTGAGCAATACATGAAGACCCTCATACAAGTAATTAAAGAGAAACATAGACATAGGATTTAATTAGTAATGCCTCTATTTATAGAAGACACGGTTTTTTAGGCTTGGAAAGCCAAATGCTCGAACCTCAAGCTTGTGTGATGTATTTTTACATTGTTTATAATCTTCAACATGGAAAAACAGTTTTCAATACTCCTGATAATGGGTCCAACAGATGGACCCAAAACGAAGTTTTTGATTCATCTGTTGCAGTATCCCCAGAAAGCTCTTCCTCGATGTCTGACTAAAATGATTGGCAAAAGGATCTCTAGTGTTACTTGTTCTATAAGTAGCAATTACTATACGCTTTCTAGGAGTTGGCTTAGAGATTGTAAAGCCTAGCATAGCTACTCTGATATGAGAGAAGATGATCAGATTGAACATGTTAAGAATTTAATAACACTAAAACACTTATATATCTATAAAGTTTATAGGAAGGACCTGAAACAAAATATGAAATAAAAATTATAAGTTAAAAAACCTGAGACATTATTAGGAAGTAACTAACACCAACAATAGGTAGTAAAGGTATTATAGCTGACATCAATAATATGTAGCGTGGATAAAGGTAGATAATGGAGCAATCGTTAATTCAGTTTAAGCAGTCTTGAAGTCGTCTATTTAAAAATATACCATAGCAGACTAATAAATTGAGTTGATAGAACAATCTCAATCATTCTTGCAACTTGTAAATACTTGCAACAATCTTAGACTAGAAAGGATTTGACTCACAGCTAAACAGGTCCATTACAGCAAATATGATATACAGATTTTACAAAGGCCCAGTTGCAAAGAGAACAAGAAAGGAGTGAACAGGAGGGAAGCCAGAGAGAGAGAGAATGTTGTACATTAAGCATCTGCCTATGAAATAGAAAAACACGAAAATAGAAGTGGCTCGTATAAAATTTTAAAAGTAATGCAACATAAATGTTACCAAATGCAATACAGCTACCATCAGCGTCAGAAACCGAAAAATTAAACATCATTTGAACAATAGTTCACCCAAAAGCTGGCAAACAGTATCTACAGCTAAAATATTATCGATAACAAAAAAGCTAGTAATGTTTTGGTCCATCAGATGTTTTCCATGTCTATGACGAAGACTTTCCAGTTATCTCAAGTGAAAGACACGGCAGTGAACAAACTAGTTAGATGAGCGGTTGATGCAGGAGCATCCTTAAATATTCAAATTGATGTTTTCTAAGTGTGAGCAGGTGTAGAAGAGTGTGTGTTAGTTGGTAGAATGTGTGTGTAGTTACTAGAATTCAAATTTTGGCTTGTAGAAGTGTGTTTTCAATTTTCCAGCCAAAACTGCCACTTTGAAATTTTGAATTTGTAAAGGCATTTTAGGGGATTTTTCTCATGTTATGATGCAATGTAATGATGTAGGACCTTTGGTAGAAGTCTTAGGAAGATGATTCACGTGTCTAGAAGGACTCTCATGTCCTCATTTGTCTTGTATTGGACCATCTTTGTCAAAGTCAATGAATGAAGACAAAAATTGAGAAGGAAAAGAGATATTAGAGGCAAGAAGACCAAATGGTACGCCAAACAAGGTAGATGGAAGGTCAAGAGGCATAAGGAAGAGTCATTTGAGGAGCCACAAGCTCTACATATAGTAGTTTTATGTAGGAGATAGGTAGAGTAGCAAGAGAGTAGCATCTCATAGCAGAAAAAGGAGGAATAGGTCTATGTTTGTAAGGCATTTCATTGAAGAAAGATCAATAAAGAATACTTCTCAACATTGGCACATGTTAAGGTATCTCAAGTGTGTGTGTTTGATGAGTTCTCGTAATTGAAAAATGCTTTAAGAAGGCTCTTTTGTTAACTTTGTGTGATAGACCCTGTTCTAGGCCATGTCTGTGCATTTACAATCAAAGAAAGTTGTTTGTTATTCACTTTTAAGGAATGTTCAAGGTGTCTATGTGATTTACTGAGGAGGATAATGGTGGCACAGACCTTCTCCAAGTAACAGTTTTCAAAAATTTGTCACACAATTCAAATTATCTATTGTAGTGTACTCTCGGCCTATGTACACTTCAGCTAGGGTTTTGGACACAAAAATTGCCATAACTCAAAAACAAACCCACCAAAACTCCTAAAATTTTGAGGATAGATGTATGAAGATGTTTATGAGGGTTTGAATCTGGTTTCAAGTGTTTTGGAGGTCTGTAGAGAAAGTTATACCCAAAACACAGTCAGCAGGCCTGTAGGTAGGAATTTTAGAAAGGTTTAGAAAGACTAAAAAATGCATAACTTTGAAATGAATAATTCAAATGAGATGAAACTTTGCAGGCATGTTTAATAAGATGTTTATGACCTGTAAAAGTCGATTTCAAGGTTTGGAGGCACCTAGAGAGAGAGTTATGATCAAAAATCAGTCAAACTGTCCTGTTTGACCCCCTTGCGGAATGTCTTGAGTTAGGAACCATGATTGAGGGTGATATTTGTTGGAAAATGATCTATACTAACTCTAGATGAATAGTTGAAAGTTTGGTGAAGAGAAAAGTCAGGGAAGGCTTTCAACTGTACAAGCAAAGTCAAATGAAATTCTGAGTCATGAAACCTTTGTTCAGAATTAGGTGTTGGATGGACTGTCATAAACCCAGCCCAATATAAGGACTTGTAGAGGCTCATATTTTGTTGGAAGGGGTCTAGAAATACCCTAGATCATTAATTGGGAAGGGTGAAGTTCAAAAATCAGCAGAAGACTAGTTATTGGGGTCAAGAAAACTTGTCAAAAAAGCATAACAAATAAGCTTTTGGAAGAGTTGACATCAATCCTTCGGTATCATAACATACCCCTGAGAAGTCCTCTACATCATTTGGTATCAGAGCTGGTAAGTTCCTTGGAAGAAAGCAAGAGAGATTATATGAAAGTTCATATTAGAAGTTTGAGAGAGAAAGAAGGAAGAGTTGAGAAGTTTGAAAGCAAGTGGTGGAATGAGAAGGCCTATGGCCCATTGAGGCTTGAGAAAGTGAGAGTAGTAAAAGCTCAAAAAGTAGTTCCAAGGTGAAAAAGAGTTGGAAGTAGGTGTCAAAAGACCAAGTAGAGACTTTGGATGAGACACAAGTTGCAAGGTGAAACCGACTTTGCTTGGGAGAGTAAAGGAGAAAGTGGAGAAGGCACATTGAGGCCTTGAGAGAAAAGGTGATAAACGGAAGAGATAAGAGGTTGAGAAGAGACAAAATGAAGGGCTTGGTTGAGGGAGAATGCCACAAGAAGATGAAGGTACAAAGAAGAAAGAGTTGGTTATTGAAGAAGAGATTACAGAGTTGAAGAAAATGGAAGAGGAACTGAGGCTTATGATGGAAAGCATGAGAGAGGAAGAGAACAAAGGATATGGTTGGAGGATAAGAAAGAAGGCGAAGTGGCCTATAGAGCTACTTGTGGAAAGAAGAAGAAGAAAGAGACTAATTGTCTTGAGAAAGGAAGAAATGAGAAAGCAACGGACCTATAAAGGCAAGCAGGAAGAAGGTGATCAGCACCTTGAGGAAGATGAGATAGTGATGGAAGAGGATATGGAGACTGGCATTTGCTATCTTGAAGGAGTGATGTTAGGAGAAGAAATCCAGCAAGAAGAAAAATCAGAAGAGATATTTCAAGGAGCATATCAAGGGGCTATTTGGCCTCAAACTTTTCATTTTAATATTGCTTTTGAATGTGTGTATGCAGGTTTGCAAATTGGTGAGATGATGGCATTAGTAAGCGTCTCGAATAGAGAATCATTTGGGCACTTGTCCAGGATCATTGAAAGAAGATATGAAGCACCTAATGGAATGCTTGGGGAGACAAAGCAAAGACATAAAATCAGTGAAGAAGGAGCATCAAACATCCTCATTCTAGAGGATCAGCAGTTGAGCAAAGAAGAGAATATCTTGAAAAGGAATCTAGAGAACAACAGAACTAGTGAAGAAGAAAACAAGGAGCAGACCAAGGATGGAAGAAGATATGATAAAGACAATGACAATGCAGCTGAGGAAGAGATGATTTGGCAGAAGATCATGCAAGAGTCAGATACCTCGGATCTCTTGGGAGATGAAGAAGATATCAGGAAAGCTGAGTTTGAACTAATGGAGCTCTTAAAAGAAGATAAATAAACAAATAAAGCTGATGATCAGACTGAACCAGCAAAGAGGAAGCTATGGGAGGATGATAAGAAGATAGAATTTCATCAGAAGTTGCAGCTGCTGAGTGAAGATGAGGAGGAAGGGCAGAATAGAGAAGACAATGAAAAGAATGAAGACCAAAGAAGCATACAAGAAGCTAAGAAAGCAAAGCAGCAGTATGAAGAAGCAAGTGAAGCTATAGCTGAGCAAAAAAGATCTATAAAGAAAGGCAAACTGAAGAAAAGCAAAGATTGGAAGAAAAGGAAGAAGAAGATCATTTGAGCTGGAGCTCAAATCTTCCCACTTGGGGAGTATGATGCAGCAGCATCCTAGAAGATTCTAATCAATGTTTTCTAAGTGTGAGTAGGTGTAGAAGAGAGAGTGTTAGTCGGTAGAATGTGTGTAGTTCTAGTATTCAAATTTTGGCTTGCAGAAGTGTGTTTTCAATTTTCCAACCAAAACTGCTAAAGGCATTTTGGGGGATTATTCTCATGTTATGATGCAATGTAATGATGTAGGACCTTTGGTAGAAGTCTTAGGAAGATGATTCACATGTCTAGAATGACTTTCGTGTCCTCATTTGTCTTGTATTGGGCAATCTTGGTCAAAGTCTAGGAATGAAAACAAAATTGAGAAGTTGAAGAGTCATGAGAGGAAAGACGACCAAATGGTACGCCAAAAGAGGTAGATGGAAGGTCGGGGGGCATAAGGAAGCGTCGTTTGAGGAGCCACAAGCTCTACATATAGTAGTTTTATGTAGGAGATAGGTAGAGTAGCAAGAGAGTAGCAGGTCATCGCAGAAAAATGAGGAATAAGTCTATGTTTGTAAGGCATTTCATTGAAGAAAGATCAATAAAGAATACTTCTCAGCATTAGCACATGTTAAGGTATCTCAAGTGTATGTGTTTGATGAGTTCTTGCAATTGGAAAATGCTTTAAGAAGGCTCTTTTGTTAACTTTGTGTGACAGACCCTGTTCTAGGCCATGTCTATGCATTTACAGTCAAAGAAGGTTAGGAATGTTCAAGGTGTCTATGCAAGATAATGGTGGCATGGACATTCTCCAAGTAAAAGCTTTCAAAAATCTATCATGCAATTCAAATTATCTATTTTTGTGTAATCTTGGCCTATGTCCAGTTCAGCTAGGGTTTTGGACACAAAAAATCACCACAACTCAAAAACGAACCCACCAAAACTCTGGAAATTTTGAGGATAGATGCATGAAGAGGTTTATGAGGCTTTGAAACTGGTTTCATGTGTTTTGGAGGTCTGTAGAGAAAGTTATGCCCAAAACACAGTCAAGAGGCCTGTACGTAAGAGTTTTAGAAAGGTTTAGAAAGACTAAAAAATGCATAACTTTGAAATGAATGATTCAAATGAGATGAAAATTCGTAGGCATGTTTAATAGGATGTTTATGACCTGTAAAAGTTGTGATTTCGAGGTTTGGAGGCACCTAGAGAGAGAATTGTAATCAAAATTAAGTCAAACTGTCTTGTTTGACCCCCTTGTGGCCTGTCATGAATATCTTGAGTTAGGAGCCATGTTTGAGGGTGCTATTCGCTGGAAAATGATATATACTAACTCTAGATAAATAGTTGAAAGTTTGGTAAAGAGAAAAGTTGGGGAAGGCTTTCAACCGTACAAGCAAAGCCGGATGAAATTCTGATTCAGGAAACCTTTTTGTTTAGAATTAGGTGTTGGATGGACTGTCATAAACCCGGTCCTACAGAAGGACTTGTAGAGGCTCATATTTGGTTGAAAGGGGTCTAGTAATACCCTAGATCATTAATTGGGAAGGGTGAAGTTCAAAAATCGGCAGAAGATTAATTATTGTGGTCAAGAAAACTTATCAAGAAAGCATATCAAATTAGCCCTCCATTACGAGTTGGAAGAGTTGACATCAATCCTTTGGAATCACAGTGTACCCCTGACTAGCCCTCTGCATCAGTGGTGCTCTTGGTAAGTATCCAGTCCTGGTAAGGGGTGCATTAAGCCTCTTCCATTTACATATCTCCATGCAATGTCTAGCATTTTACGATGTGAAGAGCAATTAGGAGCCATCCCTAACAACCAAGAATGTAGAGGAGTTTGATGGAATAAAGATTTTCGGGCATTTCAGATGAACCTGAGGATCAACTCTAAGTTAAATGTGCAGAGTTAATTAACATTCAGTGACGTGTAAAATGCCTATTCAAGAGACATGAGGCATCTTATAATTATATTCAAAAAATAGTTCAATTATTGTACGGTGCACCATGTGTACCCATTCCCGCACTGCTAACATGTGGACTCAGAAAATTTATGTTCCAAGATGATAGTGAAGAAGACAGGTAGGTGTTTGCAATCACACTTCGGACATTTTGATTAATTTTGCTATTCCATTTTCTTTTCTTACCCCTTTTATTCTGATTTGTAAGATATTTTCTGCTTGTGAACAGTGATTCATGTTGATAGTTCTCAAAATCTTTCATTGCAATTTTTTTGCCGCTTTTCCCCATTACATTCCCAAGGTCAATGGGTCATAAACCTAGTTCATTACTACTGCATTGCACCTAGATAAAAAAAACCTTTTCAATTGATTTTAAATTAGCAACATTAAAAGCTCATAAAAAATAAAAGAACTGCTTACAAAAATGTCAAAATACAAATTTTGAGACAAAAGAAAATAATCAAGGTAACAGCTCTACACCATTGTATATAGAACATATTTCCTGCTCATATGCCTCTGTTTGATAGGTTGAGAATGGGTACTTGCCTTCCTGTCAAAACCATACCAAAGACTATGTTGCTCTGATGAGTGAAGATTCAGGAGAAATGTTGTATCTCGGACAACAAATAATGGGCATTGTTGAAAAATAAACAGAGGTGCAGCAGAATTCCCAGATGACGAGCCCCCAACTGAGACCTCTGCCCTCCAATTGTCTCTTGTTGCAACTACAGAACTTTCAATGTCCTGAGTGCGACTGTTATAGGTTGTGGAAACTGATACACTTACCTGCATGCCACCATAAAAACCGATTCATAAAGACACGAGTATCCTCATATTTAACAGAATGCATGATGTTGTTCAGAAGCACTTCTCTGGAAATGTTACATATACAAATATAGTCACCAAAAACATAGCTATATTCTGGTGAAATATATTATCCACGGAAACAAAAGCTTAATGACATCACCAAAGACATTTGCTCGGACCTGAGAGTGCCTAATGTTTTCAAACAAAACTATGTGCAAAAATGTTTGCTTGAACTTGAGAGCACCTAATATTTTCAAACAAAGCTAGGTGAAACTAAGATCTCTCACATGAAATTGTTTATCTCTTTGCCAGAAATTGCTTCTTGCAAACACCAAAATGAATAATTTACCATCACTGAGTAGGCATTTTTCTTCTTTTTTCATATACAATTATTATTTGTCACAACCCTATTTAATAAAGTTCCACTTATTGTCAATGTTAATACTTATTGTGGGGGCTATGGGCAATATAACCTTGGTATCTTACTAGATGTCAAGTTCTTTATCTTATGTTTTTGTAAATTTGTATCCACTGTCTCTATAACTCAGCTCAATCCCTTCCACCCTTAAATTGGTAGACAGGAGTGTAAAAATTATGTATAACAGATTTTCACGCTGACATTACAGAGGGCAAAGACAAATGTAAATATTCAAGCTAGCAATCAAAACTTGTGTAATTTTCAATATAAATTCATTTCAGAAAAGCTTATCATAATGCTCCAGATAGATGCAGTTTATTTCACAAGACATCCTATGTTTCATTATGCTCAACAAAGACATAGTTTATTTGAAAAGATTGTATGGATATAACATGGGGGAATTTTAACCTTGGCACATACATCAGATACCAAAAAAGTGGGCTATGTACTTCTCGTACCCAAAACAAGTGTAAGCACCTGTCCTGATCTTGGCAATATATTAGCTATGCTTTCAGTTCTTATTTACAAACCTTTTCAGTTCAATTATATCTCGTTGTCGATTCCACAGTCCAATGCAAATGATTAAAAGTTATCACTATAAAAACGTCTTGTGCACAAATTAAAACGACTGAGTGTTAAAAAATCATTAGAATTTCAATTTTGTAGTGCTGACATAGTCTAGTAAAAATCTTGTATACTTGAAATTAGAAATAAGATTTCTCAAGCTGTATAATAGGTAAGGGGAGAAATGCGTGAGAGCCTCAAAACCAGATAAAATCCATAACAAGTCAATGTTAAAAGACGTGAACAAAGAAAATAATGAAGAGGAATTGGAATGCACACCAAATGAATGTGTCCTTCATTTTATTATGTTGGGAGCAGTTAAACTGTAGTTGGAACAGTTACAGTTAGAAAAGTACCAACTAACATGTATGTGTATAAGTATATGCATTATATCCAATACCCCCCTTTAATGATTAAACCGGAAACAACTCCAAGTTTGTCCCAAAATTTTACAACAAGATGGGACCAAGATGTTTAGTCATTAGATCTGCAGCTGCTCCTTATACGGACAGAACTAAAGAGAGATATCACCAAAATCAACAAAGTGTAGAATATAGTGATGATGAATCTCAATTTGCTTGGTGCAGACATGATATACCGGATTCTTTACCATCTTCAATACACCTTGATTGTCACAAAAAATGGACAGTGGCGAAGGTGTAGCTTGGGAAAGTTGAAGATCAAACAAATTCCAATGTAGCCAAACTGTTTCACAACTAGCACTGACAACTGCTGTGTATTTTGCTTTAGTGGAAGACAGTTACAGTGAGTTGAAGGTTACTTTGCCATGAAACAAATCTTGAACCAGAAGAAAAGATGTATCCAGTGGTAGACCTCAAAGTATCCACTGATCTGCCCCAACCCTATAAAACAGATCAATTTGAAATCAATTACTCACCGATATAGAATGCCAAAGTTAAGAGTTCCTTTGACATATAGCAAAACTCATTTCCTTGTTGCCCAGTGAATGAGATTCGGTTTAGACAAAAACCAAGAAAGGTAGCTAACAGCAAGCATAAGTTCAGACGTGTAGTTGTAAGGTATATCAGGCTGTCCATAAACTATTTGTAGAGTGATTCATCAACCAATGATAAATCATCATGAGCTGATAATTTCAACCCAACCTCCATAGGTGTAGAAAAAGAATTACATTCTGACATCTAAAACTTCTGCAATAGATTCGTAGCATGCTTGACCTAGGTTATGAAAATCATATGGTTATGTTGCCAGAATTCTACGCCAAGGCAATATTGTAGGAGGCCTAGATCAGTCATGTCGAAAGCAGCACATAGATTTGATTTTACTCTTTAAATTGCAGTGGCCCCACTTCTTGTGATGTCAAGGTTATCAACATAAACAATAAGAATCACAATGTCATCACCATCGCTTTTGACATACATATTCGGATCAAAAGGCTCCTTTTGAATCTAGAATCTTGTAGATGTTGATCTATTTTTATATACCAAGCTCAAGGACCCAATTAAAGTCCATACAAGGACTTAATCATCTTGAATACAAATGTTCACAACCACATGCCCAAAAACCTTCAGATTGTGCCATATAGACTTCTTCCTCCAAATCTCCGTTCAGGAAAGCACTCTTTACATCTATTTGAAAAACCTTCCATCCAAACTAAGCTACAATTGAAAGAAGCTACTGAAAAATGACCATTTTGCAGTAGGAACAAAAGTCTCCTCGTAATCTATTCCCTCCTGTTGCAAGAAACCTTTCACAACAAGGCATGCTTTGTACTTATCCAAAGTACCATCAGCTTTGCATTTGACTTTGTATACCCATTTGCAGCCAATGCGTCGTTACCCTAGAGGCAACACCACCAATGTTCAGGCATTGTTCTTCATCAAGGCATCATGCTTTGTTTGCTTGGCATTTTTCTCTACGGCTTTTACTTTAAGAGTATCTCTATGGCTTAAGTATGTTGTGGAGATCAAAAGAAAGAGCAATTCGAACATGCTTTAAATATGCAACTTTCTTAGCAGCCCTCCGAGATCATGCATATGATTGAGGCATTTCATCATCTTGCACATCCTATAAAGTGGAGTAAAACCACATAGGCGTTCGTTGGACTGAAGAATTATGTTTCGGTTGAGGCTCTATCGGAGGAGGAACCAATTCAAGTTGGCATCTTCTATACACCAATGTATCAATTGTGGGTGTCACAAATTGTGGTGGAGTCCATGGAGGAGTATGAGAGGAACTCGATTCATTATCGTGTAAAGGAGTCACAATACTCTCCGATACAACTTGATGATTACAACCAAAGAATGATTCTATTTCTTTCACATCAACATCACTACTAACAATGCATCATCCGAGACGATCGAGGTTTCTTAATTCACACGGGCTCCTTCCCGTTACAAGTTGGCACTAGTAATTCTGCCGAGGCTCAGGCCCTGTTGGAAGGAGTCAAGATGGCGGTCCATCTTGGTTGCTCGGATCTTTGTATCGAAGGGGACTCACAAATTCTCATTTCAGCGGTCTCTATTGGCGCTTCTCATTCGTGGAATATGAACTTGTTCCTTCCTTCTATTCACTACTGGCTTGGCAAAATTCCTTCCTGGAACATTTCCCACAAGTACAGAGAAGCTAACAAGGCTGCCGATTTCCTGGCCAACTTCGCAATCGACAATCCTTCTGCCTCACTTTCCTCCAGTGACGGTAACTTGTGGCCAGGTCTGCCTCCCATCCTTTTCCTCGATCGGAGTTTCTGTCGCAGTTAAGTCAAACGCGCCTACAATGAGTTTTGCAGCTTACTCGTGCGTCGGTCTCATCCTTCCCTTTTCACATCTCTCATCTCTTCTTTCGGCGGCGTCCTTCCTCTCCATCGCTGTTCTCACACATGCTTCTCTGGCTCCTGTCACCTCCCGCGTCTCTTGCCTGGCTTTCCTCGGGACTGCTTCTTCTTCCCTTCCTATTTTAGCCTTCCTTGCTGTCCGCATGGCGTGTCATTACTTGCATTCGCCTGTTTCTAGCTTGCGTCATGTCCTTCTTGGGGTTTCCTTTTGTGTCTTTGCGGGGACAGTTCCGCGAAATCGCAGATACGTCGGCCATCGACAGGAGGCGGCTTGCCATGATATTCAAGTTTTCGACCAATGCCGAGGCCGAGGCCATAGCAGCAATACTTGGTGATTCGTTCTGCTATTATGCCAGTCGCCCGCGCACCGACTCTGATGTCGCGTCTGCATTCGTATCCTTTTGCACTCTGCTTCACCCCGTCATAGCGGATGTAGAACTTGTGGCTTCCGATTTCATCTATGCGGTGCATCGCGTGGGTCTTCACGACCAGCTCGCAGAGTTTTCAATTCCTGACCCACTCCTTTGGGTTGAAGAAGTGGATGAGCTTGCTATCGGTTCAGGCAGAGGCATCCGATGGCTCAGCGGACAATACCGTGTACTGGCTACGTTTGCCCAAAATTTTCACCCTTCTTTAGACCAGCGCTTCCTGCCTGCAGTTGACATCGATGCAGCCTTGTTTCCTCTTCACTCGGCTGTGGATCAGCTGAATGCACTTAAGGATCGTGCACTTCACTTCATGCCTTCAACGTTCTGCTTCAGGCGGCTTCCTCACGGGCGGACCACCCTGCGGGTCGGTAGCGACTTCTTTGGGTCCTTCGTTCATCGGAGTTTCCTTTGTCCTTGTTCGTTCTTCCTTTCTTTGCTTCTGTTCTTCTCCTTCTCTTCCCCTTGTCTCCTCTTTCTCCTTCTCCTTCCTCCGTATTTGTAGGGTTGGGGTCCCTCTCCCCACCGGTTCATAGCTCCGGTCAAAAGCGTTTACCAATCAAAAAAAAAAAAAAACATCACTACTAACAATTATCTTATGTAGTGCCCACCATTTTCTGTATTCTCATTTTGGTTGATAGCGACTCATTGTATCTGGACTATTATTATGACAGGGACATTATTGCTCATATTATTGTTTGATAGGGACATCACTACTTTAGTACATTATTTTGATGTGACATTGTTCATGATATCGTATTTGCTAGCACTAGGATGCTAACTCTTGTTGACAAGTTGCCTATGGGGTACATGATGCCACTATTCATTTATCGGATATTGTGTTATGATGATGTTATCATGATCTTGCATTGGGCATGATCTTGCATTGGTATTGGATCCAAATTTGATGTATGATGTTATATCGTCTCATTTAGTTGATGATTCATATTATGATATACTGCTAGTTTAGTATGACTTGTATGGATGTTTGATTTCGATGCATATGATATTGTACTTGCATTTTAGGTTAGTTTTCCTTCTTGTCAATCTATGTCAAACAAGATGAATTACTCTCATGGAATGGATTGTTACTTTAAATATATTGTTTTTAGAGTTCTTACTTAAGAAGTATTAGTTGTTGTTCAAATGTTGCAGCTTATTGCATGCTTTTAATGGTATTGTTCATCTGGTTTCAAAGGTTAATTTATTGTATAAATCCTTGTTTCTTCCTCTTGAAATACCTTATGGAAAAATGAAAGAAATCAGATATTTGGGTTTCAATTCTCCTTCAATTAATCATGCAATGGTTGTGTGTTTTTGATAAAAATCTCATACAGTTGTTATTACTTAAAGTAAGCTTATAAATTGAAACTATTGCATTTCAAGTTTTATCTGGCTGTTCTGAATGGTAGAAAATGAGGTTTTTGTACTATTTACAAATTGTAGTTTCTGGTTATTCTCGTCTTGGTAGCAGAAATCTGGTTGGCTTTATATAACTTTTCACTTAGTTAGATAGCAAAAAAAATATACTCTTGTAGGAACTATTGTATTTATAATTCAAGGAAATCATCTCCTTTCTATTTGATTTTTGTTTGCTTATCTGATAGCATTGATTTTGTTTAACAAACAAATATATATATATATATATATATATATATATATATATATATGCGTGTGTGTGTGTGCATGTAGTTATTTGATTTATAGATATGCCTTTTTACTAAATAAGTTAGCAAAACTTATGTTGAATCTAGGTATTACCGAAATGGATCAAACAAAAAAGCTTTATAGTAAATAAGTTAGATAACTTTTTATAAATTTGGTTCTACCAGATTGACTCTCTTTAATATATATATATATATATAAAGAATGAACTTGTTTTAGTAAGGTAATGAATTTGGCAAAGCCGTATATTCTAAGGTAGGGTTTTTGGTTTTATATTAAAAAAATGTGTGTGTGGGGGGGGGGGGGACGGTTGTCCCACCCGTCCCCACACTCCTTTGTTTAAAGTTTAAACATTGAGGGCTGTAGTGCATGCCACAACCCACGATTGTGGCATGGTGTAATATCCCCTTCCCATTCGAAGACCTTTGGCCTATTTTGTCAACCCGACGGCCAAAGGAAAAATATAAGGGTGGCTTAAGTTATATTTAATTATTATAAAGTGCCATTAATAAAAGAAAAATATATATAGAGCACTTATAATAATTTATATGACTTAATAATTATTAAATCAAGGATGGAAAAGGCCCAAATATAAATTGTTATCCATCCTAGGTGAAAAGGCGACTTGCCTTAGAAGGGGGAATGGGAACATAGAAAGGATAAATGCCCATTTTACTATGTATTTCCCCTAGAAAAATGTGACTTGCATTAGGAGGAAAAAAGTTGTTGGGAAAAGCATTTAATATGGGAAAATATTAAATGCTTGCATAGGGAAAATCCTTGGGAACTAATTGGATATTGTAGAGGTTGTTTTGGGTCTCTTCTTCCTTTATAAGGAGAAGTCGACTTGAAGGGAAAGAATATATTCCATACCATTTGATATTTTCTAATTTGTGTCTTAAGCTTGTAGCTTATTTATATTCTTTCATGTGCAAATGTTGTTTGCAAATATCCAGCTTGTGGAGTAAGATCCCACGGGAACCCTAGCTTCGATGGTGAGAGATCCATCCCTAGCTAGTAGGGCATTCTTCGGTAGTGAGAGATCTACCCTAGCTTGCCAATTTTGGAGTTGAGTAGATGCCCTAAATGTGTTGGGCGACCTACTTTTTAGGGAAAAATTAGGGTTTCGTGTTTGCTGTGCGAAAACTATTTTTGGAATATTATTCTTCATATTTTTGTGGCCCAAGATCCAAAGTTTCAGCTCATTTGGACTTCTCTAGCAAAAAATATTAATTTTAGAAGTTTTCAGTTGTTTAGGGCACGCTGTAAATTTCTGGCAGCATTCTGTTATTCAAAAAATTCCAAAAACAGTTCTATAATATTTGTTATTATATTAGCAAGCTCCATTTAAAATTTCAAGAGATTTGAGCAAGTATTTTTGGAGCTATCCATTATTTTCTGTTCGCTGCCCTGGATTTAATTTTCTACAAAAATCAAATTTCTGTTTGGCTGCAATTTATCTGTATTTTGCATATTTAAAGTTGGGATTGCCTAAAATCCGTTTAGGGGTAAAATAATGTCCATTGGAGACATTACACATGGGCCATACCCCTCCCCCTTTCCTTTTTACCACGGCCAATGGCCGCCCACAAGCCATTCGGCCTTCCTTTAACACAGTCACCCTTCTTTTGGGCTCTTTGACAATGTGGCCAACACTATTAACTCTTCAATATATATATATATATATATATATATTTGATGAAATGTATATGCAGTTTCAATATAAAATAAATAATATTGCTCTTAATCTTGCCCTGGATATGGACTCTTGATCAAAAACAATAATAGTATAAAACAAACGAATGTGCAAATCCCCTTGGGTTCAGACCCAAAAGATAGAATGAAAACCATGAAATTGAAACCCTGGATAAACCAACAGCTGTGAGAAAACCAGGTCTACATATGCAAATATCAATAGAGTGGATAATCATCCTTTTTGCTTGAGCTCTCCATGAGCTCCTCCTCATACCTGCATATAAGAAAAAAATAGAACACACACCGAATGAAAATGGGAGTGGAAATGAATAATAGACTTTAGGTTTAGAGTTTTATCCTCTCATTTGAGTTTTTAGGTTTAGCCAATCTTAAGGTGGAGATCTCTTAGATCCTAGGGCTCAGATTTGATGTGCACAATGACTTAAGTCATATGAGTGCACTTTTAAATGAATTAAATTAAATGTTTAGCTTGTTAATGGCTTAGGTTATGTTTTGGGTAACCTTTATATCGGATGAATAAATTAACTTAATCTTTTATATAATTGTGGAAAAAATTCGAAGGCATGGGTCCATTTTGGAGACGAAATGGGAACCGTGACCATTTTAGATATTTTGACTTCCCACAACCCTTTTAATAAAAAATTATAATAATAATAATTGTAATTCGTATAACTTACGGGAGTGGCGTTAAGCCGACTTCTTGTCCCGAATGGTTGTTAACGCAACGTTGTATTAATGGCACGAAAATTGTTATAATTGTCCTTGTCGTTCGCAAATGACAAACTAGGGTTTTTGAAACCCTTGGAGATCGATCTAGGGAAAACTGGATTTTATTCCAGCCAAAGCGACTAGGGTTTTTGATAAAACTCAATGCAAATGTTTCCAAAAAATTATACTTTCTATTCCACTTGATTTCTAATATTTTTAAAAGCCAAAATTCATTAAAAATCAGATTTATATGCAGATGAATAATTCAGAAAAACAGATCTGAAATCTGATTTCAAACTGGCTGGAAACCCTTCAAATATTGCTCAGAGAAATATAAATTTGCAGCCTTCTGATTTATAAAAATATAGGAATGCTTGGCAATAATTTTTCAAAGGAAAATACCTCTGGAATATGCCCCAAACAACTCCTAAACTGGATTGATTCACTGTTGCACTTTGATCACCAAAATAACACCAAATATTGTTGGAAACTTGACTGAAAAATATGAGTTAGCTTGCTGGAAATTTTTGAGTGAAATCCCCTCTCAATCCCTTGGGGGTTTTGTCTGTAAGAGATAAATCCACAATGGTTTTCGTCCTTGGAATTTCTTACAAAAGCTGGAAGCTCTTTGTAATGAAAAATTTGATAATAAAATTCTAGATATCCCTCAAGCAAGTCGACTTGCTCATATAAAAGAAAAACAGCCCAAAAGCACCTCCAAAATCAGCCAATGATATTATTTTATCCTCCCTAGGTTGGTCGCATTTTTCCTTATGGGCCAATTGTCACACTTCCCTATTTTTTATCCCCACAAGCAAGTCACATTTTTCCCCCTAATACAATTAAAATTAATTGTATTTTAACATTGGCATTTTATTTTAATAATAAGCTTTATTATTTATTATATGTGCAACTTATAATATTATTTTAAAAATATTTGCACAATATAATAAAATAATAAAACTTAGTCACCCTTGATACTTCCTTTGGCCATCGGGTAGACAAAAAGGGCCAAAGGTCTTCGTCCTAGCTCATTCGGAAAGAGGGGACATTACAGTCCTCCCTCCTTGGAGTTGCTTGCCCACAAGCAACTGTAGCAAAGTTGGGTGCTGAAGTATAGACTCACCCTCCCAAGTGGCATCCTCCAATGGTAAGTCTCTCCAACGAACCAGGTACTCTCGAATTACCTTGTTCCGCAACCTCCTCTCTCTCCAATCCAGAAGCTCCTCAGGGACCAAATCCAATCTCCCCTCATCATCCAATGGTGGTAACTCTGCCGAAGAAGTCACATGCTGCCCCAATGCCTTCTTTAAGCAAGACACATGAAAAACATTGTGTATCTTACTTTCAAAAGGTAACTCCAACTCATATGCTACTTGTCCAACTCTCGTCACCACTCTGTATGGACCATAAAATCGAGGCTTAAGCTTCTTTGTTCCACTCTTCTTAAGAGTGCTCTGTCTGTAGGGCTGAAGTCACAGAAATACCATATCCCCTACCTCAAATGACCGCTCAATCCTGTGCCTGTCCGCATACATCTTCTATTGATTTTGGGCATGCTGCATATTATCCTTAAGTGTCTTAAGGATATCCTGGCTGTCCTGTAAGCACTCCCGAGCCTTAGGGACTCTACTATCTCCAAATGCCAAATCCACAAAGGATCTCGCGTCATATCCATACAAAGCTCGAAAGGGGGTCATGCCAATGGACATATGGTACGTAGTATTGTAACAATACTCACACAAATAAAGCTGCTTCACCCATGCTCTCTGCTGTCCTGAAACATAATTGCGTAGGTACCCCTCGATCCACTTATTCACAATCTCCGTCTGTCCATATGTCTGCGGGTGATAGCTCGTGCTTGGAGTCAACTCGGTACCTGCCAATCTAAAGAGCTCCTGCCAAAATGTGCTCATAAACCTGCTATCCCGATCACTGACAATATTCTTCGGAAGCCCATGCAACCTGAATATCTCCCGAAAAAATAAATCAGCCACCTGTGGTGCCTTAAAGCTGGTGGGAATAACAAAGAAATGCCCATACTTGGTCAACCTGTCAACTACTACATAAATGCGATCATGTCCCTGCACAACTGGTAGTCCTGTAATGAAATCCATCGATATGCTCTCCCATCTCTGCTCTGGAATGGGTAAGGGCTGCAATAAACCTGCAGGGAAAGTATGCTCGGACTTGTTCTGCTGACAAGTCACACACTCACGAATATACCGTAGAACATCCTCCTTGAGACCCTTCCAAGAGAATCTCTCTCTGATTTGCCTGTATGTCTTAAAATAACCTGGATGTCCTGCTAATGGTGCATCATGGAGTGCATGTAGAATCTTGCCCTTGAGCTTAGATTCAGGTACCAAATAAATTCCACCTTTATAATAAATCAAATCAGATATTACCTGGTAACACTCATCCTGAATCTTACCATCCATGATCTCGCATGCCAATGTGTTCTTGGAGTACTCAACTAACAATTGAGATTTCCAGTCTGCAGAAATCTCACTCACGGAATATAGGAAAACAATATGTGGCTTCATCAAAAGTCCATCAGCCACTACATTCTTCTTCCCCTTGACATATTCAATGTCAAAATCATAGGCCTGGATCTTGCTGACCCATTTTTGTTCTCTCATTGAGCTCCTTCTGTTCCAAGAAATATCTCAAGTTGTTGTGGCCGGTCCTCACCACGAACTTCCCACCTACCAAATATTGTCTGAACTTTGCCAATGCATGCATGATGGTGAGCATCTCCTTGTCATAGGTGGAATACAGCCTCTCATTCTCCCTCAACTTCCTACTCTCGTAGGCAATGGGATGGCGATCCTGCATCAAAACTGCACCAATACCTGAGCCCAAAGCATCACACTCCAAAATGAAGGGCCTAGAAAAATCCGGAAGCGCTAGAACTGGACAAGTGCTCATCACCACCTTGAGCCTCTCAAATATCACTTGTGCCTCATCTGTCCATCTGAATGCTCCCTTCCGTGTGAGATCTGTCAATGGTGCTGCAATATCTGAATAGCCTCTCACAAATCTCGTGTAATATCCACATAGTCCTAGGAATCCCCGCAACTCTGATATATTCCTAGGTGGAGGCCAATCCTGCATAGCCTGTATCTTCTCCTGGTGGACCTTGACCCCATTGGCCCCAATGACATGCCCAAGATACAATATCTCAGTAAGTCCAAACTCGCATTTGGACATCTTAGCAAATAGAGACTGAGTCTCCATAATGCCAAGTACCTCATCTAAATGCCTCAAGTGGTCCTCCCATGTCCTGCTGTAGATCAAGATATCATCAAAGAAAACTAGCACGAACTTCCTCAACTGCCTGTTGAAGAGATGGTTCATGCATGACTGAAAAGTGGCAGGTGCATTAGTGAGACCAAATGGCATCACTAAGAACTCATAGTGCCCGTAGTGACATTTGAATGTTGTCTTGTGGATGTCCTCCTCCCGAACACGGATCTGATGGTTTCCCGATCAAAGATCAATCTTCAAGAAGTAAATGGCCCCATGCAACTCATCCAAAAGCTCATCAATATGAGGGATGGGATACCTGTTCTTAATTGTCTTCTTGTTGAGGGCACGGTAGTCAATACACATCCTCATCATCCTGTCCTTCTTCACCAACACCACCGAAGAAGCAAATGGGCTAGAGCTAGGACGGATATGCCCCATATCAAGAAGCTCTTTGATGGTCCTCTCTATCTCATCCTTAAATTTCTTAGGATGACGATAAGGTGTAGTGATCACTGGCTTGGCACCCTCCTCCAACTCTATGACATGCTCAAAACCCCTGTCTGGCGGTCTACCTGGAGGAATGTCACCAAAAACCTGCCCATGCCTATCCACAATGGTCTGAATATCTGTATGCAAATGCTGCCCACTATCTGAAGAAGATTTGGATGAAATAAAACATTGGGCTGCCCATGCAACCTCTCCATGTCTGATGATAGACTCCATCCTATGTGCTGAAACAACTCTAGGCCCACCATCTGAAAGAGCCCGTAGCACAATCTTCTTCCCATCTGCCATAAACTCCAACTCCATCCGTCTGAAATCTTGCACATATCTCCCAAGGGACTGAAGCCACTGAATACCCAAAACTGCATCAATCTCTCCAAGGCCAACTATGTAGAAGTCATCTGTCAACGTGTAGTCCCCTAGCTGGATACTAAGTTGCGTAATCCGCCTAGTGCAACTCAAAGCAAAGCCATCTGCCACTCGAACACTGAATCCCTCAAACTCCTCAACCTGTAATCCACGCTTCATCACAAATCCCTCATCAAGGAAATTGTGTGTAGCGCCACCATCAATCAAGCAGACAACTCGTTGACCCTTAACTAGTCCTTTCAATCAAAAGGGGTGGTACCTAGGGGCTCCAGAAAGTGAGGCAATCGTACCCGAGCCTGGTGTCTCCTCCTCGCCAAGCTCTATCTGGGGCTGCTCCTCATGTGCATCGTGATCATCATCGTTGTCCTCTGTATCTGCATCTGGTGAAGACTCCTCTACATCTGATATCACCTCAATAAGGTGCACCTTGCCTTTCCCAAGGCAGTTGTGTCCAGGCTCCCAATGGTCCTTGCAATGAAAACAAAGTTTCTTCCTCCTCAACTCATTTCGAGTCTCCTGATCCATCCTAGGAGGGGGAGCACTCTTCTGCTGGCTAGTGGAGCGCTGAAAAGGTCTGGAGCTCGTGGAAGGCTTCTTACTAGACTGGTAAGAAGTGGGGGATGTCTCCAAATCTAATGCCGTCTGAATGGCATCATGTAATGTCCTAGGCCTAAGGGCCTTAACCAATCCCCTCAACCTGTCATGAAGTCCCTCAATGAAAAGCATCACCACACGTCTCTCAGGCATCTCTGGCACCATCACTGCAATCCGCTGAAATTCGTTGATGTAAGTATCAACGTGCCCACTCAGCCGAAGTTGTGCCAAATCCCTATAATAAAGCTCCACATCTTTGCGATCAAACCTGACAATCAATCTCTCACTAAACTCCCTGTATGACCGCAGAAGATCATGCCTTTGTGTGATAAGCCCATGGTGCCACCAATCATATGCCACTCCCTCTAGTTGTAATGTAGCAAACTGAATAGCCTCTTGCTCCTGCATAGGCTTGAGAGTGAGGTATGTATCAAGCTTGTGGATCCATGCTCTAGCACTAATCTTTCCACTGCCATCAAAAGTGGAAAGGGTCACCTTGTTGGTGGCCTGCTTCAGCTCCCTGTTCTGTGCTCTGGGCCTCTACACCTGTCTAGCTCTCAAGCTTTCTCTCCTCTGAGCACAATACTGATGAAGGGGAAAGGCATTCCGTATATCCTCTGGTAAAGCTCTCCATTCATCATTGGCTGCCATAACATTATCTTGGAAAGCTCTATTCTCTAATGGGTCCTCAACCACTGGTGGCTCATCCCTAGGTAGGAAGCTAGGCTGCATAGGTCTATCTGCAGTCCTAGTAGATCATTTTCTCCTCTGTATGTGTATGTCTCCTCTCACGTGAGGGGAATCCCTCACACTACCAACCTCTGTAGGTGATCTGCTGTGTCTCCTGTGACTGCTGGCTACTGATATAGACCTATCCCTCCTATCATTCTGTCTGTTGGCCTATCTCATGGCCATCCATCCATCATGCCTCATGGTCTGTATCATCTCATGATGAGACTCAATCATACCCCTGAAAAGACGATCCGGGTCAACTCGTTCTTCCCGGTGAGGGCTAAGCGATCCACCTCTTCTGTCCATGATTTCAACACTACTACCTGCATCCAAACTTGCTATGAAGACATGCCCATCTCCTTGTATGATACCTGTGGGGCCCAACTTTTAGTTGTCTGCATCAAATCAAAACCCTCCAGTGCAGGAGGATCACTGCTTTGATACCACTGAAAGATCCCCAATAATTTCTTTTTCCCAAATCAGATTTTTATATGAAGTGCAAATGATAAACTAGGGATTTTGAAACCCTTGGAGATCAATCTAGGCCAAACTGGATTTTATTCTAGCCAAAGCGAGTAGGGTTTTTGATAAAACTCAATGCAATTGTTTCCAAAAAATTATACTTTCTATTCCACTTGATTCCTAATATTTAAAAAAGCCAAAATTCATTAAAAGTCAGATTTATATGCAGATAAATAATTCAAAAAACAGATCTGAAATCTGATTTCAAACTGGCTAGAAACCCTTCAAATATTGCTCAGAAAAATATAAATTTGCAGCCTTCTGATTTATAAAAATATAGGAATGCTTGACAATAATTTTCAAAGGAAAATACCTTTGGAATATGCCCCAAACAACACCCAAACTGGGTTGATACACTGCTGCAATTTGATCACCAAAATAACACAAAATACTGCTGGAAACTTGACTGAAAAATGAAGCTCACTGGAAATTTCTGAGTGAAATCCCCTCTCAATCCCTTAGGGTTTTCGTCCGCAATAGATAAATCAACAAGGGTTTTCGTCCTTGGAATTTCTTACAAAAGCTGGCAGCTCTTTGCAATGAAAATTTGATGATAAAATTTTGTATATCCCTCAAGCAAGTTGACTTGCTCATATAAAAGAAAAACAACCCAAAAGCACCTCCAAAATCAGCCAATGATATTATTTTATTTCCTCCCTAGGCTGGTCGCATTTTTCCTTATGGGCCAATTGTCACACTTCCCTATTTTTTATCCCCACAAGCAAGTCACATTTTTCCCCCTAATACAATTAAAATTAATTGTATTTTAACATTGACATTTTATTTTAATAATAAACTTTATTATTTATTATATGTGCAACTTATAATGTTATTTTAAAAATATTTGCACAATATAATAAAATATTAAAACTTAGTCACCCTTGATACTTCTTTTGGCCGTTGGGTAGACAAAAAGGGCCAAAAGCACCTTCAGTCAAAAAAGACTTCATCTTCTGCTTCCCAACCAAACATCATGCACACATATCTTACTTCTCTTGGATACTAGGGAATCCAAGAACCGTGTGCTCTCTACTAAGTTTGGCAAGATACTAAAGGTTGAGATGTCCACATCTCTCATGCCACTAAATGTTGGTATTACCCTCCACAACTAAGGTATGTAAGTTGACAGTGGCAAGGTCAACCAGCCTATGCAAGCCTCTTTGCCCAATACCAAGGGTGACAACTTTGTTTATTTTACATCAGACACAATGCATTTCTTGCTAGATAAGTTTACAGAAATGTTAGGGATTTCCATTAGTTGACTTATAGATAACAAATTCTTATTCATGTTAGAAACATATCTATCATTTCTACCTATGAATTTGGCATTATCATTCAATATGATTTTGATATCCCCTACCCCTTCTACTACATGAGTTCTTCTATCCCCTAATGAAACTGCATTAAAATGACTGAAATTTGCAAGAGAGTTTACGTACCAATCTTTTTGACACATGAAGTATCTTGATGCTCCAAAATCAACGAACCAACCCCTGGTAGAGTTGCCATTCGAGCATGATGCCATAAGTGCATACTCTTCTTTAAACTATCGTTCACTTGTTGCCACATTTGTTTGCCCCTTGTCCTTTTTGTTAGTAAGGGCATATTGTCTCTTTCGACAATCCTCCTTCACATGACCAAGTTTATGACAATAGTAACATTTTACTTGATATTGAGGAGATGATCCTTCAAGTCGACATTTCCACTTCCCTTTGGATTGCGCGGCAAAAGCACTCTTGGCTTGTCCAGAGCTGGACTCAAGTGTCTAAGTTTGTCTTCATTCCTTTTGCAACAAGTAGGAACTATTTTTATCAAAGTCAAAGTATAACTTTCAGCCATCAAATGGAGGGCTTCCATAAATGACTCATATAAGGATGGCAAACTGTTCAACACCAATGCCACCATATCATCATCATCCACCTTTTTGTTAATGGAGGCGAGAGGGTCTTAGAGATCTTTCATTCAAAGTATGTGCTTTAACAGCAGCCCGTCCTCTTACAACCTTGCTGAAAACAGCAAATTCTTCAAGTATAACACCTAACTCTTCACTGAACTCTTGTATTTGTTCTTCAGACTGGTTCATAGATCACCTACCAGTGTTGTTTTGGACCTTTGTTATCAAACCATCAAATACCAACCACTTCAAATGCAATAAGGCATCCTTAAGATGTTTGTCATAATCGGCAAAAAATGCAATTGGCCTACCTTCTGTGCCAAGTATTATTTTGTTATAGTCTCAAATTTCAATATTCCACAATAGTCAAAATTTTATGACTCCAGACATTATAGTTTTGACATGTCAGCTTCCGTGCCTCTGGCAAAACTAAATTTCAAATATTTGTCATTATTCACACAAAATTTGAATTCTAACCCACAAATGAATGCAACAGAAAAATACAGTGTCCACAGCAATCAAGTCGCAAAAAAGTTGTTTCGTACAGCCCCATAAAGGGATAATGAGAAATAATGATAGTTCGATTTTGTTTTTATTGTTCAATGCCTTCGAAAATCACAAAAAGACATAAAATACTAGGCAAATTTATGCAACTCGTGACTTGCAGACTCAAGCCCTAGACGACTGTGACATGAGATTAAAACACACAAATCGCGTGCCCTGTGTCTGCAAATCTCAACAATTCAAAGTCATGTTCTCTTCTCACAACTGTATTTCCTTAAACGTGACTATAAAGCAATTGCAAGATGATTTTCGTGCCCTTATTTTTGGCCTTTCAACGACATAAACTCACAACTCTTGCCCTAAACAATTGTATTCCTCCTTGATAGGTAAAATGTGATTGTTTTCTTTAAAAACACCTTTCTTCCGCCATGTTACAGTCTTTTACTCACGTTTTGACTCCTTCAATCTAATTTACAATCACAAATGACTATATTTGCATGCCATTGATTTCCCAACACTTTGCATGTCTACACAACCCTTCACAGTCTTCTTTCCAATGTTTGTACTCTAAAGAGTCTTCTTTCTGATGTTCGTACTCTACACCAAGAGCTTCCTCTAACTTCCACCTTTCAAGCACCAATAGATCTGATACCAATGTTAGAAGTTGTGAGCAAATAAAATAATGAAGAGGAATTGGACCGCACACCAAATGAATGGTTGTCCTTCATTTTATTATGTTGGGAGTAGTTATAATGTATGTGTATAAATATATGCATTATATTCAATAGTCGACAAGAATCCTGCAATATTAAGCCTGTAAAGGATAAATTGTTTTTAAGAAATGGAACAACTAATAGTGGCGATGTTTAAAAATTCAGTAACTTTAGAGCTTGGAATTACTTTTACTACAAAGGACCATATTTTGAGCAAGACCGTACATGTGTAACATATGAGACAACAAGCTAAAAGAGCTCTTCTAAATAAGAAACAGAGAAGAAGAGTGGCAATAAGATTAAATCATAGTCTAAGAGATAAACCCTGTGTAAACAGGTCTATACGGGTCATGTAACATGCCCCCTAACTCTGATTATACATCTTCTCAGTATGACCTAACCATCTGTTTGTTTCAGGCATTGTTATTGATAATCCCGATTCCCTACACCCAGACTATGAGATAAACCCTTTGTAAACAGGTCCATACAGGTGATGAAACATGCCCTCTAATTCTCTCAATCAGTCAACCTCTAACCTAACCCAGACTATGAGAAAGACCCTTTGTAAACAGGTCCAAACAGGTCATGAAACATGCCCTTTAATTCTCTCAATCAGTCAACCTCTAACCTAATCATTTGTTTGTTTCAAGCACTGTTATTGATAACACCTACACCCACAAGCAAGCCACACTACTTCCAACCATTTTCTTCCCAGATGAAATAACTTTTTCTTCATAAACTTACTTGTAAAAAGGAAGTAGACTCTGTTACTTTCTATTTTCTATTCAAAAGTTACAATTATTGAATAGGCTGCCTTGTGTAACTGTATGCAGGCCAAGTTGCTTTCAATTCAGAAAGTTGCCTCATGAGCATGGTAGGCAGCAGTCAATCACCTTCCAGACCACAAGTGCAATCTCATATACATCTCCAACTCTTGATGGCCGTCTCTGATACAACTCAACCAGCTAAAGCTAATTTAAACTATCTTTTGAAAGATGGATTATTTCTTGAAGCTGTGTTTCACTTGTTTCCTGCATACAATGGAAGCATCCTAACAATGTCAATCCATAAATTGAACTAACTTTGCAGTTTGCACCTCCAAATTTCCATAGCCTGCGGTTGACCAGTAAGGGGTGCTTCCTACGACAAGACCCAAGTAACAATCTTGTCAACATGTTGCCTGCCAAGCTACGATGAACTTCGGTTGCTACATAATCTATTATCTTGTGACTCAAAACTTCTTTAGCTAGAAAAAAGATAAAAAACATAGTGTCTCCCAAATCTCAAGAAAAAATCAAATTAAATAAGGTATTTCAAACTTCAAAGTTTATGCAAAAGACATCCCAAGAATTTTGGAGTAATTTAAACTCAAAAAAATCAAATAAAAAAAGGTATTTAAAACTTCAAAGCTTATGCCAAAAAATTCCAAAGATTTCTGGTGTAATTTTAAAGGGTTGTGCACTCAAATCTCCACACCTCAATAAGGTGGCCCTTAAACTGGGGGACTTGTCCCGAAGATTGTGGAGTATTGAGAATGGGGTACATTCATTAGTGTGTAGCCCAGGTTCAACCCCACACCTCACTAAGGCAGCCAACAACCTCATCCCCACGTCATAATAAGGCACCTCACAGTCTCAATACTGAACCCTAACAAAAATAATCAAAAAAATAGGTCCAGAACCTATACAATTTTCTTCAAACCAGCACAGATTGGCATTTTCAAATCAATTAACTTTCCCTTTACCGCGGTAGTTTGACTTTATACGGCTATCAACTCAAACAACACAGAAATTATGATAACTTAACCGCTGCACAAGATGTGTGAACAGGCAACCAGAATATAATTCAATATGACATGAGATGACTTTTATTGGCCTTCAGGCCAAATTAACCTGTAGGACATCAAATCGTATTTACTTACTTCGATGCTTGCTCCTATCGGTGTCCAATTTTTATCAAATTCTCCAAGCTTTGATAGATTTTTGTGATTGGTTGTGATTGTATGTAAAGTATACCTATGTTGAGGTGCTCAATATCGTTATAGAAGGTAGGGTAATTATTTAGGTCACAGTCTAGCCAGCCTGCATGGGCGTATGAGATTCCCTTGTGGGAACAAGAGAATTTTACATTTTACCTTATATGTGTCACTAAAATTTGTATCTCTTTAGGTTTCAACCCTCTAACAAAGCTTTTTATAAACCGCACCTTACTAATCTGTATAAGCCCCAAGGTAAATCAGATTTTATAAAAATAACAAAAAAATTATATAAATATTACATTCATTTAATATACTATCCTAATTGGTTGCCCAGGTATTGAGTTCAATCCTTGGTTTACCCGTTGCATACGGAGTGGGGCATTTACATGCCGCCTCATGGTTATAGGGACTCGCCTTGCTAAAAGCACATCGAAATGGTTGCGCCCAGTCTTTGGGTCACCAATTCAAATTTTCAAGTCAAACAAGGCATGGTCTAGTGGTAACACAGACAATGTTAATGACAAGGCTGGCTGTATGTAATGAGGCCGTGATCACATATAAAAATAAGATAGGAATAAGTTTATTCTCGGAAATGGGATGATAATTGATAATAAAGCATAAAGTTCTTCTAGGTAGCAGGCTGAGAATAAAGTATAAAATTATTCTTGGAAAAATAAAAAGAGAATAAAGTATAAAGTTATTCTAGGAAAAATAGAAAGAGAATATAGCATAGATGTATTTTAAGAAAATAGAATAATGCGACTATAGTCGTGTAAAGACCATGGATTGTTTTACAAGAATAAAGCAAAAAGATTTCTTTAGGAGGATAAAGCAAGGATAGACTCATTTTTGGAGAGCCTTCCTTTCCTATAAGTAGGGAAAGATTTATTGTAATAAAAAATTATTGTTTTAAAAACATTGCGTAATCTCAATGACCCAGCACTTTATGCTTTGAATTGGTCATCTCGACAATTGTGAGTGCCTCACCTAAGAGATTAGGTTGTTCTTACTTCTTACTATTGGTGGCAAATCAGAACACAGCTTTATTTTTTACTTTTTAATATAGTAAAAAGTTTATTTGCAAATCAGTTTTCCTTTAAGATCTCAGAAGTTAATATTCCACTCTTTTCGAAATTCTTTTATTCCAACGTTCCTAGATTTCAGATTAGAGCTCATCAAGCTATATTTTTTTTTGGAATTTCATAATTTTAAGTGCAGATTTTGTTTGCCGATTCTCGTTCATTACAATAATATCATAGCACATCAATTGAATTTTGGTTTGGAGCTTCAGATGTTTGCTTTCAGTTTCGTTCATTTCTATGTACGTCCTGACTCTTAGTTAGATTTTAGAAATGACAAAAACCTCCCAAAGATGCCTTCTATAAAAATATTTAAAACCTTGATGATTGCATCCCCAAGTTTGCTTGCTTACAAGCGATTGAATAAAAAGAAAATTATTCAATTTTTTCATTACAATAAAATATTACATTTCTTTGCTAAGATCAAAAGCTCCCTTCTATGACCAAAGGGTTGAGGTGTAATCATAAATGGATTTATTCATATGAGAGTGTGACCCAGAACCAAATCCCTGCAGTAATAAGGCAGCTCATAATGTGGAGTATTAAAACATGAATAACCGTGGTTGTTGAGTATTAAAAGTGGAGGACGTGTAATAAAGGTTTTGAAGCATTTAAATATGAATAGCATTGTTAAGGAGTATTAAATTTGGAGATTGAAATATGGTTGAATGTAGTTAAGAAGTCTTGAATACTTGTTGAGTATTGAAAATGGAGAACATGTCACAGAGGTTGTGAAGAAAATAAATATGGTTAAGTGTGGTTATGGAGAATTGAAACTAGAAGACTTGTCACAGAGGTTGCGGGGACATTGAAATTTATGTATAACGATGGTCATGAAATGTTGGAAGTTGAGGATACGTTATAGAACTTTTTTAGGGGTGAGATATGGGTGAGTGTGATTACGGAATGTTGAATGATTAAGGAGCATTGAAAATGACAATTCACAAAGGTTGTGATGTACTAAATGTGGATGAGTGTGGTTATGGAATATTGAAAGAGGATGACATGTTATAGAAGCTGTGGAGAATTGAAATATGGATAAGAATAGCAATGGAGAAAAAGGTTGTATTGAAATATCGTTAAGTGTGGTTATATAGAATTGACAATGGGGTAAATATGCAAGTGTACAAACCAGGTTTCAACTCCACATCACAGTAAGTGCCACACAGAAAATAGAATGATACAAAATCAAAAACCAAAAGATTTGACAATCATTCTATACTTCCAAAATTTGAGTGAAATTTTTTACATGCTTTGTAATATCAATTTATAATGTGTCAATGTAGATGTTTGTATCAACTCCTATGGAATTTGTATATATCCCACTGATCTTCTCTACTGCCCTGCTCTATGTCTAGAATCAAGCCTTATGTGTTAGTATCGTCCTTCTCTCCATTAATAACATCGCTTGGCAGTTCTTGTGTGTTTTGTGTCACTTTGTCTTGTAAATGTTTCCCGTGTGAATAGTGTTCTAAAAATTAAAACCTTCAATAAGATAAAGGTAGTTTTTACGTCACTGCCAAAAGAGGCACCGGTTGGTGTATGAAACCCCACAATTGAACCCCTGTTTTCCATTCAACGTATACATTGTTTAAATTCTGTAACCCTGGGTTTTGAATTCACAAATGAACTTAGCAGTAAACTTGAACTTGCTATTCCACCTACATCTGCTATCCCTCATTAAAGATTTTGTTCCACATTAATATCTATTAATCTATACCTTGTTGAGGATTTCTTTCCACAATAATATCTAATGATCTTTATCTCTTTAAGTTTATACTTACGTGTTTTACTGAAAAAAATATTTTAAATTAAAATTTTCTCCTACCTCAAAATTTTCTCTGTTTTTGATGCATAATTCGTTTGATAAATGAACATAGTATAAATCGAACCTTAATTCATTCAAAGGACTAACGTAGTATAAATCGAACCTTAATTCATTCAAAGAACTAACGTAGCATAAATTAATCCCTAATTCGTTAGAAGAACCAAAATAGTATAAATTACGCCCCAATTCGTTCAAAAAATTAACAGTACATAAATTAAGTCATAATTTGTTCCAAGAACTAACATAGCATATATTAAGCCTAAAACGTGTATCTCGATTAGAAGGCAGGAGCTAAATTATAACAGAGACCTGCAGCTCATATCCCCAAGTGTTAAAATTGGATAAAATTCAATAACAGATTCTTGCTGTCAGTGGACAAGACCGACAGAAGAGATACTCAAATCTTAAAAGAGAAATACCCAAGACAGAGCCATGCAAAGGTTGCCTCAAATAGTACTTCATAGGGAAATTGGATTAAACTCCTGACCGACGGTAGATTTAATCAACTATTAAAAGAGAAATACCCAAGCCAGAGCTGTCCAAAGATTTGCTCAAATAATACTTCATGAGAAATACCCAAACACAGCTGTCCAAAGGTTGGCTCAAATAATTCCTCACAGGAAAAATATTCAGTAATGAATACACTCCTCGGTAGTGGGGCTGAAGGCTACCTCTGGAGAGAAATTTACCAATATACACGAGATTTATGAAAAAAATACTAATAATAATAATAATCATCTTCGCCAAATAAATATTCAGTGACGAATACACTCCTCGATCATGGACATCCAAGCTGAGATTATCTTCCAGGGGAAATTTACCAATACACATGAAATTTATGAGAAAATATACATAATAATAATGATCCTCTCGGCGAAATGCCCACCTGAGGTTTACGAGACCGGCCGCGCATTCTTTGATGGAAGTCGACATCATCAATATCCTCCATATCTTCAAATTCTTCATTAAACTCCCTCTGAAAAGCCCCGACACCATAATCCATGTGAGCGGGCGCAGAACCAGAGAGCGGCTGCTTAATTAGGGTATCAGAAAGAGCATCATCCCGCTGACAAGTCCGCGGCAAAGGTAAATGCTGCACGACATCCTGCACAACCCCGCTCAAGCGGGCTCTGAAATCCGCCACAACTTGGCCCAATTTAGCCCCCATGGGATCGACCGCTACAGAGGACTTATTAAACCGAACCCTATCAGGACCTTTTCTGTGCTGTATCCCCTGCCATAGCCGCGGCCACATGAGAACACCTTTCTCCTCGTGTATATGGTCTCTCATGTGACCGTGTAGCGAAGAGCTAAGCCCCTGAACGAGGGAGCTAACATGCTCCATAATATCCTGCCCTTGCCGCTGCATACCTACCAATGCGTCCATCGTAGACTGATCTACAGAGGAATATAATGGTGCAAATTTAGCTGAAAGGTGGTCTCGGGTTCGAGTCTTCGGCACTCTGTACGCTGATTTCACTTTCCAGATAGCTACAGGATTTCATTGCATTGGGAAACAGTATACGTTCTTCGGCTGTGAAGCGGGGAAAATATCTGAGCCCGACTGTGCAGGCCTGGCCTGGGAAAATGGTGTTCACAATGGAATGAGAGTATGGTTTCAATTGAAAGGATAATGTGTGCAATCATGGTTGTTCGGTCAATTTTCAAAACACATTTTTGGAAGGTAAGGTATCTTTTAACGCATGAAAAACAACAAATATATATATAAATAAATAAAGAGTCCCTAATTTATAGGAGGTAAGTCTTAGAGGATGGCAAAATGGAGTTTTCAAAGTTTTCGAGGCTTATTTTTACGCCGAAGGCGTTTGCTACAATGGGGAAGACCCTTGGGGTCTTTGACACCGAAAATGACATCAACACGTGGGATTTAATGGTCGACGATGTACGAAAAAGCATGATCCTGCCACATGGTGAAAGAGAAATAATCAATGCCCTGACGCGAGATCACATGCATCATTTTAACCCATCCCTTCAATCCGCAACGTAGGTCTGACTTTAAATGTGGCACCAATCTTTGACAGGTAGGTCCTAGTCGTCAAGGAATTTTTTTTGCTTCGTATGCAAAACATTTTTTCTTGCAACATCTTGCACGTCACACAGAAAACTGGAGCCATCGAAGAAAGAACATTTCCTATTGTATAATTGTGTTACAAGGGTGGTTTTACCAGAGCTGCCAATGCCAATGATCCCCACAATTTGGACATGCTGCTCACTCTCAAAAATATTCAATTGTATGACATTCGAAGTCCTCTATGGTTTTGTCCATTGCAACTGGATATTTAGCTACCTCTAAAGGCACTTTTTTAATTCCATTCAAAACAGACTTCACTATGCCCTTCAACATCTTCCCTTCATTGCTAAACAATTGAAAAAAAAGGATTGAATCAGACATCTGTAGACATGAGCATTCCAGATAATATTTAATGAATGCGAGAGATTGGGTATTCAAATACTTACTCACTATTATCATTCAACATGTACCCAGAAAGATATGATACGCTCTGCAGTGTCGTTTTCCACTCCTCGAGCTTACTTGAGGATTACCTAGCCTTCTCTACATGCTAGGAAAGAGCGTGTGCATATATTCCTTTCCCTTGAGTCACCCATTGAAGATCATTAGGGTTAACATGATGGAACACAGAGAATTGGAGTTCCAGTTTTGAGCATAAAGGATAGCTCGGCCTAACACCAAGGGGATTGTGCATAGTTTTCTGAAAATATTTCCACTGTTATGGAATCACATCAAGAAAAGCCGTCAATCCAACCAAATCAAGTGTATGATAGTTAGTGTTGGCTAATTTTTGTTGAACATCACAGCCGCGATGATTAATAAACACATCATAGGGCACCATGTTTGTTAGATTTGATGATGGCAGAGATGCCTGCGGTGCAATTCCTTCGAAAACATTGTTCCCTGTCATGGTCACTGCATACCCAAAACTCATACTCAAAGAAACGTTCCTCTTCTCCATGAAAATTTATGTTGCAGTCTAGATATAATGTCGTTTGAAAACAGTGAAAAAGGAGAAGGAACCCAAAATATTGGTGCAGTAGCAAACAACAAATTTGAAGGACAAGGATTAGAAAATCAAAGAGGCAGAACAACTTGCAGAGGGGATAATTTGAGATAATTTGAGACAGAAGGGCGGAAGTGCTAAATATTTTTCACCACCCTTCTCTTGGGAGTTCATGCAACCCTACGCGTGGCAAAATAAAGTCTCTGAGCGTGTCCGTGCATCAAATATGACGTGTTGACACTAGGTGACCCGACCCTTCGCTACCTAAAGAAAGGATTTATTCCATGTTAGAGCTTATATTTGATGCATAGACTTGTGTATATTAATATTTGTACACTGAAGGCGTTGTTATAGTGGGAAACCTCTGGGGCTTTTAACAAGGAACAATGAAATCAACGGTTGGAGGTTCGGTTGTACATATGGATGTTGATGAAAGCATTTTAAATCGTTCCTCTTTTTTGTGCTCAATACAGACGCACAGTTTCTGCTTTTTCTTCTCCACGGTTTGATGACCACTTAAGAACCGAAAATCCCTCCGATTATTGTTGTCGACAAACAGAAGTGAAGCAAGCTCTTCCTTGGTGAGTCTGAGATGCATCGTCGATTCATTATCAGACGCTAAAATAATTGTCAATGATCATTTGTTGTATATAGTTTATTCGTCATTTGTTTCTTCGTTCGTTAAAGGTTGTGGGAAACTTTTTTGGCAAGCATACGTCACCGGCTCGGAGCTCTATAGTGCATGGGAGAGGTCGACTGAAGTTTCCCAAACAAGGAACAAAATATGCTTCATGATTTGGATAATAGCAGGGCACATCCTTCACATACGAACACCTCTGTAGTTTCGTCTCCCTTCCATCAACTTTCATAACCTCCCATTTCAAAGATCATCACAAAATGTTGCCCATTCTACGCATAATATATTTTAGGCTAATTATTCTTTTGCAATTAACTATAATCGTTGAGAACAAAAAAATCAGAAATTTTGAGTATTTAAAACAATTATATAAGCAACATCCCGAGCATTGGCCGCTTGTGAGGGAAGACGAGGCATTCTCATTTATTTGATTTGCAGACCATAACTGGAATTGTCCACCTATCCCTTCAAGTGGCTAGACTCGGTGCTCTCAACCTTGGAAATCTGCTCGAAGCTCGTTAGCTTCTTTCCCCAAAAAGAAACATGGGCCTAGTGGTTGTGCTGTAGAGTGACTCCGCAAGCGGTCACATTGTGGGCCCACAGTGTATTCTCTGGGGCTCAAGATAGAAGAATCTTTGCACACTAAACTGATTTTTTCCCTTTTTCTATTTATATGTATTTTGGGGGGAGCGATAGGTTGGCTTAAACCCTTTTAGGAGGAGTTAAATTTGATGTGTTTAGAGTTTTTTCATGATTTTAAAAGACTTGCAAATATTTGAAATACTCGCCACATGTGATTTACAACTTTTAAGCATAACTGCTATTTTTTATATAGATTAATAAATACATTCTACTAATATATATTAAAAATAGATTAATATATAGATAATATATATATAATATTTTGTATAATTTTGGCATAAAAAAAGCTTAACATTAGCGTCACCAAAAGTGCAAGTAAAATACATGGCAATATCTTTGATGTCAAATGAAACCCTTGAAATATTTGGTATCTCAATTTAACAACATTATCACTCGGTATAGCTAAATGTTAATCTGCAGTTAAAAGGGTACTAGTACAGCACACGACATTCTAAATCGTTCATCACACAACACCTTCATGCTCAACACCATATTCGATCACAACCTCTCACCTTCTACTTCACCACATGGTGCTCTCCACTTAGAGGAATGGCCATTATCCATGTCAAGATTTTTGTCTGCGCTAGACTTAATACTCTCCAAATCGAAAAGACACTCTTCCGAGTCATCAAAAAATATAGCTCGCGCTGGAGAAGGAACCAAGCATCGCAAAATCGCTAGCCTTTTTTCCAAAAACAAAACACAGGCCTTGTGGTTGCACTATAGAGTAACTCCGAAGGAGGTCATATGGTGGACGCTAGGGCTACGCTTGGGGGGCTCAAGACCACAAAATCTATGCACACTGCCTTGATATTTGCCATTATTTTTTGTTTATTTGGAATAGAAGGTTAGCTTAAACCCTCTCAACAAGGGTTAAATTTGACAGTCGTTTAGACTTTTTCCAAGATTTTAATAGTAAAATACTTACAAATATTTAAGCTAACCGTCACATGTGATTTGCAAATTTTAAGTATAGTTGTTATTTTTTATATAGATTAACAGGTGAATTATACTAATAGATATTAAAAATAGTTAAATATATATAGAATAATCTTTTGCATATCATAATTTTGGTGTTAAAAAAACTTGCCTTAACCGTCAACAAAACTGCAACTAAAATGTGTGGCGGTATCTTTGATCGTCAAATGAAACCCTTGAAATATTTAGTATCTCGATTTAATAACATTATCACTTGTTATAATTAAATATTAATCCAGGGTTAAAATGGTGCCAGTACAGCACACGAAATTCTCTAGCTCACAACATCCATAAATAAGACAAATGTTTGTCATCTCAAATATGAAACAACATGTCTCATTAAAGGAATAAAAAGAAAAACTTCACATTATGATAGCGCAAATACCATATGGTAGCTCTGTTTTTCTTTTGAGGTAAAAATATTTGTTTTTCCCCTTATTTGTGCCCGAAGGGTTGCTTACAATCCAGTAGTCCTCACCCCTCTCGGATCCGTAGCCCACAATCGGCACCGCGTGGTCGACGTCGATGGGGACGTATGCAACCATTTATTGATGTCATGTCAATTATTTATAGTGTAATCTCTCTGGTCAGGAGTAAACACTAATTTCTATAAAAATGGCGATATGAGGTACAATGTCTATGATTATTTATGTTGTAACAACATGTGATGGTGAATCTTACCACAAGCTGATGCAAAAAAACAAAACACTAAATGAAAATGGGACACTGACGTAGAGCCCATGTCGAAGTAAACAATAAAAGTCAACCACCACCACCTAAGTATAGTCATATGCAATGGGAAGGGAAGAGCATGATGTGTATTTCAATCTGCAGTGAATGCCCTTACCAAAACTAACACGATTTTTTTTAATTTCTCTGCACAATCATATATGTTGGTGCATATTTTTTTTGTGCTTGTGATTATGCCATGTCTTTCCCTATGTTTATTTAGTGGAGATTTGGCATCTAATGAGCAAGTTTACTCGGGTTATTATATAATTTTTCCCATACTATTTTTTTGGTCCCTATTCTTTCTATAGGGAAATCATGAACCCACATTCTTCAAGTAACTGGTGCACTATGCATTGGGAATAAGACAGTGCAAACAAATATATGAAGGAAATTTTTATGTTTTCTCACTGCAATGTATTACTAGTCATTGGAAGGCAAACAAAGAAAAATGTAAGCACAAGTGAAAACATGGTATATACTCCTCACAAGGGGACACAAATCAAGATTGCGCCATAATAGGAGTTTAGAGTGAGACATAGGAAAACATTGACGCTTAATGGAAATAATATTTTGTAGATGTAGTTGTGAGAACTATCAATAGAAACACCTTGTAGGCCAATCTTTTGTTTTGCACCATGTTTTGGCCAACTACACAACTCTCCATTTTCTCCTTTAACTATTTGACACATGTGACATATGTTTCATATGTGCATGGTGTAAGAAAGAAGATTTTTTATTTGCTACCCCCTAGAATTTTCCCCACACTTTCACGTATCCTCCCTTAATACCCTTTTTGAACAGACATCCTCCTCCCTCGATTTTTCACTCCCTCCAATTTAGCTTTTCCGATGCATCTCCTTCGGCATTTTCATCGCACACTTCGCATGCAATTGCTAGTTTTATTTATGTTGATTTATAAATATTATACGCACTTAAAATATGTTGAGAGAGACTAATTTCACGCAGGGGTTAAATTTGATGGTCACACCCACCCATCAAGGAAAATTTTTGTGACGATTTTATAACAAATATTATCTTGTGCATGACATTTGTTTTTCATTTTTGACTTTCACAATTATAATATAGATACAAAAATTTATATTTTTCATATAATAAAATCATATCATAAACCTATATTTAATTTTAAAGAGGATACGTGTTAATAAAGATGGGGCAAAAGAAAAAAACTCACCTCAATTTCTTACTGTTATAAGCTGAATAAAGACTGAAGCCAAGCTCAAGTGAAGGATTCTGTCAAATTTGTGCAGCTTTATAAATTCCTGAATTCCTTATAGGGTGCATCAGATCCCACTGTCCTATCATTGAATTTATGTGTAAAATGTAGACGATCAATAGTTGAAGTGGAGGGCAAACATGCAGCAGTTCCATTTCGTCACCAAGAATCACAAAGCTAGCAGCAACCTCAATAACTCATCTATAACAACATTGATCAATATCCTAGACACTCAGATATAAAAAAACTCTGAATATACAACTATGTGGTTGCCTTTGTGATCCTGGAGTGACTTGTAACTTTGGAAAGGTGAGTTTCACAAATTAAGCATGGCCAATAGATGACAAAAAACTAATATGAAAGTTTATGTAACAAAATTTGTCGATAGATTCCTTACTAATTGGATATGTATAATTGTTTTATTCTGAAGGAATTCCTTTTTCTAGCACTTTGTGCATTCTTTCTCAACGATTAGTTGTATACAGCCTCTTACTTGCCTACTTCTGAGTCATTACTAAGTTATATACATAACTACTGACTGCCCACATAGCCATGCCAAATGCAGCAATAGTTTAATATCGAGAGCCAGTGTTTAAGTGATAAGCTATTCACTGGTAGCTGTTGGATTCACTGAACGGGTTTATTCTTAAACTTTTACTGCTTCAAAAGTATGTCTTAATGTTGGTCGTTAGACATTGAATATGACACAACTAAATGAATTAAAGTCTCAAGGCTTTAAAATCTTTTGGAATCTTAGAAAACGGAAAAATCGGTATGTACATCCCTATTCCACTTTGTTTATATTATACAGTAAGTACTCACTTTTCCACATTTTACTAATCCTACTTTGTAGATGATCTATTGATTTCTATCATGTCAATGTGATTAGTAGTTCATTGACAATGAACCAACTCGGGACTCGAGACCAGTAAGACGGGATAACCAACTCTACCAAACAGAGACTGATGATTATAAAATTAGATATAGAAAATTTTAAATGGTTGGTTTTATTAAGTGCGTGTCAATATGACACTTTTTGAAAACATTTGCCCATTTCGTGTTACGGGGTAAAAGTTAAGATAGCGGTTTTTTACAGTTAAAAACACAAAAAAACATCTAAACAAGCGTCAAATTTAACCCCTGATTTCACGGTTTTTATCTTGATTTTTTCACATATCACATTGATTAATAAATCTATCAATTTTTATGTCAATTTTTTATTGATTGGTGAAAGATGGCATCAATTTAGTTGTATGTCTCAAACAAATCTTCTCAAGATTTCAAAAATGACCCCAAACTTTTTTGTATGGCAAAGATATTACTCTTTTTTTATTGACTTCTCAAATATTACTCTTTTTTTATTGATTTCTCGAGGTAAAACATAAAAAGTTTTAAATGACACTCAAATGGACATTAAAATTAAGGATGAAATTTTCATATGACAACCAAATGGATGTCAAAGTTAAGGTCGAAAATAATTGTAAGCATGCTCGCCCTATTACATCCTACCCCTTGTTGTCATTATAGAACTCCTATTAGCATAATCAATACAAATATCTTAAACATGTCTAATGTAGCCACGTGGACATGGTTTCCACCTAAGGAAAGTCCTAACCTAACAACTATTATGAACACACAAACACAAACATAGAATAAATCCAAGACCCACACTATATTGATGAATCCAATGGGTTACACACATAATTTGTGTTAGCTGCAAGCTACGCCTCTTGAGATACAACAACAAACTATTCTTGCTATAACAATAGAGTCTTTGACTTTCACTTCTCTCTCTTTAATCGAGCAGAATATACACCGTCGTCTTTTTAAACTTTTTCACCTCTAAACTTTAATTTGCTAGAACTTCCTCGACATCTTCTAGATTTTACAATAACTTGCTCAACACTCCTTTGTATAGGCTTTAAAGAGTGTTATATGTTGATTTAGATCCATGTAGCCACTTGCAAGTTAGCGAGTGCCTCCATCATTCAACTCCTTCGACTATGGAGTCCTATTCAGTTCAAAAGTTCTTAGGTCAATTCCATGATCTTTAGAGTTTGAATGGCTGAAACCCTAATTTCCATGAAGTCTTGTGCATTTATGTTCTTTCTCCTTGTTTCTACCTTGTGGGTTCTCATTCTCTTTTATACCTTATGTCTATATATCAAAACATTGGGCCTAGATCCATCTATAATGGTGTGGTATGTGGGGTTATAGAAAGCATCGAAGTGGCTAAGTTCTTCGTAGGTACTCTTTCTTTAAAGGGAAAAATATCAAGGCTACTAAAAACTTTGATACACGTTCTTCTACATTCATGGGGTGCATTGATACCTCTTTCTTCTTCACTCTCTACCTTTTATTCGGTGTTAGGATGCATCCACATAATACTCTAGTTTCTCCTTCAACACAATTGTAGACTGATCACCCCTAATCCTTTGGAAAAAATTTAGCAATAACACAATCCAAATATTCAATTGCAAGCAAGGAACGAGATCTCTTACCTTTACAAAACAAACAAGTGTATTATTTCCGTGCTATACATCTTTTGATTTCACTTTACGTAAGTTCAAAATTCTATATTTACAACTAAGTCACAATTCCATTTCTACTATGGAAATTGACTACACTATGTGTTGTAGGTTTCATTATGGAGCATGCCAACACCAACACATCCAAATAACAAAAACTCTTAACAAAGACAAAGTGTACTACACACTCAACAATATTTACCTTTAAACATGTAATTTTCATTCCATAGTGGGGGGCAAATGTAGACAATCAAAATTGGAAATTTACCATTTGACATTGCTATTGTGATTATCCTTCTTCGTTGAGATAGACAACCACATTCTACCCCTCAGTACATGTTTTTATCTCTTTCCTAACTTGCTTATTCCCACAACTGATATGTCGACAAATTTGGAATATATATAAGATCAATACTAAAAATTTGTTTTCCATTATGCAACTTTCATATTTAATCCACCCTTTCCCTATCCAAAACCATATAGATTGGTTAGGTTGTATAATCTGGTCCTGAATGACCTGTACGGTCCTGCACCGACACATTTTCTAACTATGCTTTCAATGCAATAATTTTTTAAGGTATTTTCTTCACCTCGGGTGTATTAGTGGAGAGAAGTGAAGAGGGAGATTTATGTTGGACTGTAATATTGTTTCTCGGTTAATGGAATATCTCATTTACCATGGTTTTTCCCCCTTGGGGGTTTTCCACATTTTTTTGTGTTCTGTGTCACTGTTATTTACTATGTTTTGTTATTTATTTTTATGTGTTGATATTCTAATGTTCACATTAAATGTTATTATAATATTATATTAATTGATTAATTTAAGTTCCTCATCCAAATAGTTTGAGGCCTCTTCAGAGTAGTGTTAACATAAGCAGTGCACAGATTGCACTTCAACCCAAACACTACCCTTCGTGCGAGATGGTTAGGGTTTTGGTGTGATTCAACTAAATATAAATGTTTTCAAGATTGTGTGACAATTAGGGTTTGACATCGAAGCACATTTCTAAACCACTGAAGGATACAGATTCTTGTTCCGAGAGGGTCCAAGACTGTACCAAAGGGTCAGGACCAGATTCTACATCCTAACCGATTTGTACAATCATGCACTAAAGGGATTTCAAGTCACGGTGTTAGAAACACATTATCTTTCATCTTTGCACTCCCAAATTCTCCAATTTGTGTATCCAAATCTCTTTTGTAAAATCCTATATAGCTAAGTATATCTTCTTGCTTATGTTTTCAAGCTTGTAGGATATTGTAATCATTAATTGAAATAACCAATGTGTTATTATGATATTTTAGAATAATGTTAGAAGTTAATTAATTAGAATAACTCTCACTTTTCAAACCTTACATTCTTTTTTAGTGTTTTGCATGTCCATAACATTTGCTCCATTTAAATTACAAAAGGATGTACCCATTTTCATTATTTTAGTACTCGTTTTTATATAAAAATCGGTTCCCTGGATGGAAAGGGCGTGTTTATGCCAAACAATATCAAACCTCTACTTAAGAGAGGTTAATATACATCAACAATTAGTAAGTCATTGATCACCCAGTTTGGTGTTTTAGTGTGGACTTATATTCACAAGTTAGTTAATTCGAGATTGAACCCTACCTAAAAAGTGTGTGTCTATGACAAGAAATCTCAAACCTCTCCTTGAGAGAGGTTAAAACATGTCAAAAATTAGTAAGTGGCCCATCGAGTACCCAGTTTGGTGTTTCGGCGTGGATATAAATTCAAAGGTTAGTTGACTCGAGATTAAACCCTACCTAGGAATGGTATGTTTGTGCTGAGAAATCTCAAACTTCACCTTGAGAAAGGTTTAAATACATCAAAAATTGGTGATGAGTTTAGCATTTTAGATCTTGTTGAACCTACTTAATACCACTCCATATTCTAGTCTTGTTGTTGATGCTCATGTTGTTTTATAATTTTCATGTTAATATTAATCCATTATTGGATATTTCCCATTTTGATCGGGAAAGTGATGATGATGATATTTTGATGAGAGTTATCAAATGTTTGTTTAGTGGCATAATTGTCTAGGATTTATTTAGCAGGGTGGATGGTTTTCAATTTATGAGGATGTTGAAGCTCCTTATTGATGTGTTCAGATTGTATGAGAACGTGAATATTTAGATACCACCTCTTGTTTATCATGTCATTGAGTTGTAAATTAAAAACTCAAAAGCATGGCTTACAAATTCTTGACATTATGTTGAAAACTTGAAAGAACATCTTAACAGAGACATGTGGCGAAAACCTGAAAGGACACAATTGAGTTTTGTGCACTCACACGCACATACATATATGTGTACACACACACATATATGTGTACACAAACACATACATATATGTGTATGTACACACACACACACATTTAGGTACTAGGATGATGTGTGTTTTTAATTCAAATTAATCAATTTTAGGGGGTTATATATAGTAGTTCTCCACTTTCATCTAACAAGGGAAAATTGTGTGTTATATTTCAAGTTTTTGACACACACACACACACACACACACACACTAGGATGATGTGTTTTTTTAATTCAAATTACATCCCTTTTAGGGGGTTATATATAGTAGTTCTCCACTTTCATCTAATAGGGGAAGTTTGTGTGTTATATTTCAAGTTGTTGACTACTAAGTTTGTTTTGATGATGTGTGTATGAAAGCTAAGAATGGTCTATAGAGTATCATCTTTCTCTTGTCAATAATATAGATTATGTTATGAACTAGACCATTTTAGGACCACACACAAGAGAGTTGTAAGGTACTGGAGACATGGATCTAAAATATGTGATTATGTGAAAATGTAAAATGATAGCCTAATCTAATGCAAGTTTGCAATAAATAAATGAATAAAGAAATACAAAAAATTAACCCAAGCAACTAAGCAAACAAAATAATGAAACCCTAAGTGCAAAGAGGGTTAGAAGAGCTTTAGATGATTCGAAGAGGTTGTGGGACTATGTTGTAGCGAGGACCGACTGAACAAGAATGGGAGAGCGTCACATAGAAGCTTGGAAAGTTGTAGATCTAGCATATTTGGTTATATTGGGGCACTTGGAGAAGGATGTGGGCACATGGGGTGCTCTAGTCTAAATCCTAGGCACCCTAGTCTGTGAAAATGGCCAAAACCTAGTTCTGATAGGGTCGTTAGGGCTTTGCACTTGTTTGTTTCCTGTCACGTGTATGTCACTGTAAGATTGTCGATGTCACTGTAAACCTGTAATGAAAAAGCACCTGCAAAACCCCAAACAAAGCATCAAACCCTAAAAATAAAGATGCAAATGAAGGGGTCATATTGTCCTCAACCACCACAATGGTGGACTTACAACTAAGTGTTGCAATACATCTCAGACCCAATGTAGTTTTGTGTGTGTGTGGAATTGTGCCCTAGGTTGCTCTTGTACGTGTCACACTTGAAGTAGTGAGCAAGTAGCTAGATATAGAATGTAAATAATGTGTTCATGGAATAGAATAAACTCCCCTCCTATGAAGTGTGATGTAGACAAAGCAGAATTTTTCCCTTGTGATGGAGCTAGATGGATGCAAATGGAGTTATGCATGTCTTGATGAATGCAATCTTAGGTGGTGATAGATAGTGTTTAGTGCTTGGTCCGTTATTATGATCACATAACTTTATATTTATATGAATATTTTGCTTGAATTTCATAATTAACATCAAAAAGGCCGACTACCAAAAAGATAAGATGCTCAAACGGATAGAAAGAACCCAAAAAGTGTGAGTAAAGTACAAAGAGGATGGGGGCAACCAGAGGGGACAAGGGCACTTGACGCTAATGTCCTAGTTGGGCGTCAAGTCAAAAAAGGGTAAAATTGATGTATGAAAAGACAGACTTGACCAATAAGTGTGTAAGATCGAAAATAGCAAAGAAAGCAACAAATGATAGCCAAAGACATGGGTTAATTATTATTTTCTTACTTAGGAACCATGTGAATAGTAGTATGCGATCGAGACTAGATAATTACCCAAAGTGCATGATTTTGTGTCTACAATATGGTATGCAGGGTTCCAAAGCCTTGGTATATGATAGAGGTGGCATATTACTAGTATCCTAATTGTAAATGAGTTGAAAGGATTGTAAGAAATATGAAGATATCTAAGCTAGGGTTTTAAACATGGGCTATAAAAATCAATAAGTTGTAATGTCCAAAGAACAAATTGTAAGACAAGATCCAATAGATAATAATGCAATAGATTGAGAATATGCTACTATATTCTAATGCATCTACATGATAAATCAAACAATCAATCAAATCTAAAATAACATAGGGGAAAAGAGAAGTTAGAGATGCTTATATTATGTTGACACCACTGGTACATTAACTTGGGTAGTGATTAACTAAAATTGGCTACACGAGGTAGTATGGGATAGTTAATCTTATCTAGGAGGACATAAATGTAGTAAAGAATTGTGCTAAGACAATATGTAAAGTAACTAAATAACTGAACTAATGTAATAAAATCCCTAATATGCAAAAAGGAGGTAAGGAAGGAACTCAATTGATAACTAATGGCTGTCGCAGAGTGTTAAAAATGTGACTAGAGAAAACAAGAGTAGTAATGACTATGCAGAGGTCCTGAAAAGACCGGACCTGGAGGATCTAAGTGGACTGGGGCGCCTGAAGGAGGAGTGGGGCGCCCACGGGCACTCTAGTATACAATCTAGGCGCCCTGGTTTGCGAAAAATCTCTGGAACTGGTTCTTATAGGATCGAAAGATGGTCTAAAACCCTCATTGTGTGTCGCATCAAATTCATTGTCCCATGTAGTATGTCGCCAATAATTCCAACTGATGTAAAGACCTACAAAAGACCAAAAGGGGTATCAAAACCCTAAAAATAAAAATGCAGAATGAATGGGTCGAACTGACCTCAGTTTCCACAACAATGGGCTTACTACTCTTAGTGTTCCACTACATTTTGGACCCAAATGTAGTTCTGGTGAGTGTGTGCATGTTGTGCCCTACGTGCTCTTGTGTCAGTCACACTTTGTGAAATAGCGAGAAATAACTAAATGTATAAAATGTAATAGCATGTGTGCATGGAATATAATATAATCCCCCCTATGAAGTGTGATGCAAACTCCCTAGCTTGTGCCTTGATGATGGAGCTATGTGGATGCAAATGCAATAGATGGATGCAACACTAGGTGAATGATAGTGGTAGATGATGTTAAGTCCCTCATTATGGTCTCATAACTTTATATTTATAGGGTTCTCTTGATATGATTTCGTAATTAACCCCGACATGGCCGACTACCAAAAAGATAAGGATGAAAAATGGCTAGAAAGAGCCCAAAAAGTGGTGGGAAAGTAGAAAAAGGACTGGAGCACTGACGAGCGCCCCAATACTACCTTGGGCACCCCAGCTGAGGCTAAAATGATGGGAAAATGCTGAAACAGATTAGGCATGTGGATAAAAATGTGTGGCAATGACAAAATAAAAGTAAAATAAGATGGCCAAAAGATGGGGGTTAATTAGTGCTTTCTTCACTCAAGAACCTTCTAAATAGTAGTATGAGACCAGGATAAATAGTGTCTAAGGTGCTTGATTTTATGACTACAGTTAGCAACACCTTCTGATATATTTGATGTGGTGAAGCAAAAGATGTATATGAAGAAGGCCTAAATAATCCACTTGTTGGGGGCTATGAATGCGTAGTAGATCCTACTTAGTGTGTCTTATAACTAATGTTCCAAGAGTATACCTCCAAAGATAAGTAAGATCAACTTCTAAACCTTTTAGAGTATCTTGGCAAGCATGAGAAGACCCAATGACCAATGGTGATGTAATGATAAATACACTCAAATTTTTCACATAAATAGGGAATATGAATAGTTATTATAGTTACTTATAGCCTACAACATTGACCATGGTCGATGCAATCAGTTGTTTGGAATGAAATCCATATGTTATGGAAGATGGTTGATGTTTTCGTATATGGGTAATAATATTTCATGGGGTATTATAAAGAAGGATCCATAAATGAAGGAAAACACTGAAGTTGATAAAAATTGATATGATATAGATATAAGTGTGTTGTAAGTGGATATACAAGTGATGGTAATAAGATATCAAGGTAATTTTATAGGGAGGTTGTAAATTGATGGTGGGGAGATGTGAAGGATATGGTATTTAAGGTATCATGTACTACACATCAAATTTGTCTTACAAGTACCGCCACTAACCAACCCACCCCATTCCAGAAATATCCTATAAAATATCGCTTAGGGGAGATTAATGTGTTATGGTGTTTACAGAGAGAAAAAATCAATAAGAGTGAAAATAATGATCTATACATATGCCCTAATGAAGATCACCATGTGTCATAAAAAGTGTATAAGAGAGGGTCTTCAAAAAAATAAACTGTAACACCAAAATAAAAATGATTGAAATAAAGGAGGAGTATAAGTGATAAAAACATGAACTCAAAGAAAACATACTTACCTCATACTCACCTTCCCGTGAGTGTGGTCGAATTGTGAATTATCGAAATGTATAAAGAGATGTTGAGTGAACCCAAGTAATACAAAATAGAAAGGAAATAGTGCTAGAACACAGCTTACAAAAATAATTAAGTAATCCTTAAGATAAGGGGAGCTCATGGAAGAATGATAGGACTGGGCCAAAGGAAAAGGTTAGAATGGGTCTAGATAGCTAACGAGAGGTGTTAGTAAAGTATGTCGTAAATAGAAATAATATGTGTAGGGAAGGTACAATGGTATCTAATAAAAATATTAGAAAATAATCATATATATCGTGTGCAATGAAAATTTTGCGAAATCTTATAAAATGGGGTAAGAACACAAAAGAGGCCCCAAAAGATTTAAACAAACAACTCAATGACCATCATATTAGAGATAAATAAGAGCTACCTATTTGCATGCATATATAAAGCTTGAAACAAACAATCAACCTCTAAACATGACTATATTAGTTCTCTACTCCATGAAAACTATCAATAAATGAACCTATTAAAGCTCTAGCAATAAGTTTTGTGATTGTTGATGTTTCAAAAGCTTAAGAATGGAAGCTTGCCATTAATGGCTTCTCCCATTTACCTAAAGCTTTGACATGGATGAGCGAATAACGAACAAATAACTCAAATAAACTATGAAAATAACTCTAAGAGACATAAAATGGCTTAAATCATAAATAAGAGAGAGAGAGAGAGAGAGAGAGAGAGAGAGAGAGAGAGAATGTTCTTAGGAAAAGGTGGGAGGGGTATCTCTCTATTTATAGTTTTTTGAGAAAAGGATGTTTTTGATGCATGTGGGACTAAAAAGGAGTCAAAAAGTTGATTTTTAGAAAAACATACTTGGAGGTGTGTACAAGATTTTAGGAAGCTAAGTGGCTATTTCGAAAGGTAAGATATTTTTTTAGAAAGTCAAATCCTTCTTAAAAAGTCAATAAGAGAGTTAATTAACTTAAACAAGGTTAATTAAAGGGAAACAAGCTTATAGAACTTGGTTAGAGAGAGATTAGCAGGGTTTAGGGGTGTAGGAGAGGTTAGAAAGGGTAATTTACTAGTGCAGTGTAGTAAATTAACACAAGACTAGAATAAGATCATGTAGACCAAATTATAGGTGTCTACATATAGGTGTGTATATATGCCCCCTATATATATGGGGTATGGAGGAACTTACATTACATGACATACATAAATGTATGTTAAATAGACAGACACACACACACACAGGGGATATATACATACATACACACACACATACATATATGTAGGTATGTATGTATGTATGTATCTATGTGTACATACATATGCTATATACATATATATACATATCATACATACATATATACATATATATATATACATCATATATACATATATATACAACACATACATATATGTATGTGTATATATAGGGTATATGTATGTATATACATATATATATGTATGTATGTATATATATATATGTAAATATGTGTATATATATATATATTATATATACATAGATACATATATACATACATACTATACATACATATATATATGTACACATACATATATGTATATATATATATGAAAATATTTATAAATATATACATAGGGCTACACATACATATATGCATTGCGGGTATATATGTGTGTATGTATGGTATATATGCATATCATACCAAGGTACATACATACTATGTATGTGATGTAGTACATGTATATACACACATACATATATGTGTTTGTGTATAGTATATATGAAGTATGTATACATACATATGATACATATGGATGTATGTATATATATATATACATACACACACAGTACATATATGTATGGTGTGTATATATATATAAGTATGTACAGTCGAGACATACATACATATAGGTGAAATATACATATATGTATGTAAAGTGTATATATATAAATAGCGGAGGTATATGGTATGACCTATGTACACACGATGGGATAGTATGTGTGTATAAATACATATATACATGTGACATACATACATACATACATACATACATGTAGTATACATGTGTACATACACATCCTTACATACATATATACACACATACAATATATGTATGTGTGTGTATATGTATATAAGTATGTGTATACATAGTCATATATGTATGATATAGCTCCTTATATGTATGTATTGTACTGTGTGTATATATGTATGTATATGCACAAAAAATTTAGTTTATATTTTTACATAAGGTTAGGTATATGAATATATATATATATATCACACACATACATATATGTATGTCATATGACAAAAATCCTATGTAAATGTACTGCCTATATATATGCCATATATTTTATGTATATATATACATAACATACATTGGAATATGTGTGTATATATATATATACATCCATACATACATGAGGAATGATGGTGTATGTGCCCAGTTGTACAATGACTTTTAGTGGTATATGATATACATATATGTGTGTAGTATATATATATAAGTATGTATACATACATAGTTATGGTATATACATATATATATATATATATATATACACACATGCACCACATATATGTATGATTTTCATTGTATATATATTCTATAAATGGTATGTATGTATATACATACATACATATATGTAGAAATATATATACATGTTATGTATGTAGTGTATATATGTAATAGTATGTATGCATATCATATATATACATACATACATATATCTCTATATACACACATATGTATATGTATGTGTGTATATATATGTATGTATGTATGCTCTTGCAAGGATTCATTATATAACATACATATATGTATGTGAATGCATATATGTATGGAGAACTGTTATCATATGTATATATATTGCTTCTACATACATATCTATATATACACACATACATATATGTATATATAGATATGGTATGTATGTATGTATATATAAGTCCCACATATGTGTGTGTATATAGTCACATCGTGAGATATACATAAGAACACACACTTGTAGAAGGGTATATATTCGTATATATACACCATACATATATATATGTACACACATGACAGTATGTATATATATATATGAAAAGCCAAATATGTATGTATGTATATATGTGTGTGTGTGAAATGGATAAACCCCATGCAACATACACAAATGCAATGCAATACGAGAAGAAATCAAACTTATGTGTGAAATGTGTGTGTGTGTCAAACAAGCAATGTGTGTGTGTGTGTAATTATGTATGAAAACCCAAGGGCATTAGGTGATGCGAGATCTCTTATCTCAATAAAAAAACTGTTAGAGTAGGTATTTACCTTAGCTCATGTTCACCTATGTACTTTATTTACCTTTATTGTATTTATCCTCACCCACTTATGTGTGTGGATATTTATTTTATCTTATTTACATATTAGGAGATATTATCTAGTTGTTAGGTATAGTTCTTTCCTTGATCTATGGTATTGACTAGTTCTTTCCTTGATCTATGATATTGACTAGATCCTTGATGTCTAGTTCTCTCCTAAATCTTTGGTCTTGACTAGTTCTTTGATGACTAGTTATTTCCTTGATTTATGGCTTGATCTATGACCTTGATCATTTCTTAGATTGTTATTCCTTGCCTATTTAAGCAAGGCCCATTCTCAATGTATTGCATTGAGTTCCATAATAATATATGATATTGCTTCTCATTTGTTTGCAAAGGTTTATGTAAAGTTATTCTGGCGAATTACTTTCATCTTATTGATCGTGGTGTTTAATTAGCATCTGTGTTCTTGGCTTGGCACGATCTGGTTATCGTTCCTTTCAAAAACAACCACACTCCAAATTACCTCAAGCTCTATAGTAAGGCCTAATGTGGAGTTTGATATTTCAAAAAGGATAGGAGGTGTGCAAAATGATTATATCACGTATTTTTTGTTTGTGAATTGATGTTTTTTCGTGTAATAATTACCTTTTTTTACCGTTCGATTATTTTTTCTTTGATAATATGTATTTTAAATTTTATTTTGGATTTTTATTGTTCTTACTCCATATGGATTCATAAGACTGATCAAATGGGTATAAAATATGACTAAGACAAGCGAGCTTACACATAGCCACTTTAAATAAGAACCTATATACCATGCTTCTTAGGAACCTCTAGACACACCCTAAAGAAAGAGAGTAATTTCATCTCCAACATACATGTGCCTCAAGTGATAAGAAGTGGTATAAGCATCCAAGAGTATCTTCGGGACGTAGCGGACGGACCCTTCGTGAGTGTTCTATCCTTGCTTTGTCATTTTCGCATTTAATTACGTTTTTAGCACTTTTTAGGCTAGTTTTAGGGCAAACCTACGTATGCGCGTGCGCGCATGTGTCAAAAACATGGGTACGCGTAGGCGTACCTGTCAAAATTTAGGTATGTGCACCGTATCTGTCGAAGGACACGTGTATGCATTGAGGGAGGGAAAACACGCACGCATGCATGTCGACTGGGAGGCGTAGGCATTATACTAAGCACGTATGCATCTTGCGTAGGTAGGGGGCTTGGTGGAGAAGGTTGGGAGTGTACACATCTGAATAGACATGTATCCATTCAAAAGGGAGTGTATATGTGCTTGGTGCATATGCGTTGAAATAGGCGCGTAAGCGTCAAAGGGGGCCTGCATGTGCCAAAAGAAAATACTTAACCAATTTTTGTAGGAAAAATAAGCTAAGTGTAGATGAATATAGACGATAATGTCGTAGAAGAAAGTGAAAATTTGTATTTTTAGAAGAATAAAAGAATAATAGATATCAAAATGTAGATAGAAGTAGATATAAATTTAGCCCTAACAAGTGTATGGTTTATTGTGCACGGAGAATACTACCTGTCCTTCACACCAGAGAGAGATATGATCGCCTGACTGCAATAGAGGCATAGTTTGATGAGGATGATCAGAGGATATTGGATATCCTTTTATATGTTCCGAGGCTAGCCTACGTGGCCGATATGCCACAGATCACACCAGACCATGACCTCCTGACAGCCGTAGCCAAGCGGTGGCATAACGAGAGTTAGTGCTTTTGACTCCCCACTAGTGAGATTACTATTACCTTGGAGGATGTATGGTGTATTATGTGAGTCCCCATTTAGGGTGAGTTGATTCAGTACATGCATCACCAACCTGCTATTGATCAATGTATTCTAGAGTTATTTGGTATTCTAGATATACCGTGCCGCGGGACGACAGTGAGATTATCGTCATGTATAGCGGGTCTTCCGCTTGATCGAGTCTTAGTATACTTGATGGCTTTTGTCAGTTGAGTTTTACTCCCTGACAAGACCGAAGCTTCATTTCCACTCAACCTCATTGGAGTGATACACAATTTTATTGATGGCGAGACATATTATTGGGGTCATTGCATACTGGTACATTTATACTGGGACCTTCACTTGATCACATACTAACATCAGAAGATGGTAGGACCTGCCAGATTGTTACAAATTTGAGCACGGGACCATATTGTTATTGGTTGTCCCACAGGTGTATTGAGAGCTCGAGCTCCAGAGGAGCCTTCTACTATGGGTTGGGTTCTGATCAGTGATGATGTGTGGCCGAACATGGGAGATACCTACCATTAGCGTTGAGAGTTAGATGACTTACAGTAGACCACAGTAGTATGGAGGCCATATAAACATTTCTAGTGGCCTGAGGATGGCTTAGAGTTGAGTATAACGACTGTGGAGCACTTTATGTTAGGCAATCATAGTTATATGCATGATTTTTACATATTTGATCGAGTTAAAGATAGTTTGTCCTTATACAAGATGTACCATGGCCGGATATGTGGTATGCTCGCAAGGCCCGAGAGTATGTCGATATGGGGCCACAAATCACCAGAGACAGAGCCTTGACCATCGTTTTACAGACGATGCTAGTTCAGCGGGTACCTTTGAGATATGTTAGGGATCCGTGTTGTACAACAAACTATGCTTTGTGGTACCACACAGTCTTACCTTGTCGATTGATGATTCCTAAAGCAGTGTGGGATGTAGGAGTGAGAGTACCTCTAGTGGGGCCTCCTAGCAGTGGCGATGAAGATGGTGGGGATGATGATGAGGATGATGATCCTTTTGATGACCAATGTCATGATGGGGGTGGGGGATAGGGTCCTCCACTACAACAACCACATGGACAGGGGCCTAGGCCTAGGCAGAGACAGGTGCCCCAGGCTCCTCATATACAATTGCCTCTAGTAGGAATTCTAGTGGGGGTATACATTCCATTACAATAGGTATTTTCGCAACAGGGTCTGCCACCTCGTGCTCTAGGTGATGACGAAGATGATGGACAATTAGTTGCGCTTCAACAGTAATTACATAGGTGGTGATAATCATTCAGTTACAGGTGGCGGTCGAGAGAGATTAGGCATAACACAACTACAGGTCGTGACAATAGAGAGAGATATTACCAGGCAAGATGCCTAGCCACTCAATGGTAGGAGATGGGGTAGCATGGCAACAGTCAGATACAGAAGCTAGTGGCGCACGGTGCTCAAGATATTGAGCCTCTTACATCATGTACACAGACACATGCACAAGGTGTCACTGCACAATGGGACCATAGACCTAGGCATCAGGTGCAAAGTATTACTATTCAGAGAGATCAGGCATGGGCCCAGGTCTAGACCATACACAAACAGATAAGATCATTATGCCACCGCTTTGGGACAAGCCCATGTTGATATTGGTAGACGGACAGGGGAGCGAGATTGTGTTGTACATGTAGCCACAACTTTCGGTGATACAAAGAGTATACATGATATCATGAGAGCTAGTGGTGAGGCCTCGTATTACAAGGTCACATACTATCACATAGTGCTAGAGGGAAAGAGAGTGACTACACTTGATCATTTGTGTGTGAGTAGGGTAGGATCTAGGTCACGGAGGTCGGGGCAGTAGGTTAGATCAGTACAATAGTCAGTTGGATAGTAGGGTGGTACACCCGGAGCCGACCCATCACATCAGTTGTCATTTCATCCTCTAGGCCACAGACCAGGCAGCCCAAGAGAGGGTGAGAGTCATGGTTGACTCTCTCTTATGGTACTAATATATGTATGTATGCATACCTCTTATGAAGGCTGATTTTGATCGATGTATGTACAAATGTGTCAATTTTTTTATCATGCCTCGTGATGAAGGCTCAAATTTTGATTCATGCCCTTTTAGAGTGAATATTTTGTATCAATGATGTATATCTTATTTTGAAACAAATAATTACATATGTATATATGGACATTTGATGGCTTATATTGTCATGTTTTTATATGCTTTATGATGATGATTCATGCTTATAGATGTATGATGAGTATATCACTAATGTTGTATGATTTCATTTCTCATGTATCTATTCATAATAGATTATGATGTTGTACTACATCATATATCATAGATTGATGATATATCCTTGGATAATATCATATGTTTTATACATGAGATACTTTGGTATATGTTTAGCATACAGGATGATATAGATGATATTGGCGCGAGGGGATAGATTTATGATTATGCACAACCCCTCTTGCCACCATTGATGATACAATATGTGATTATCAGTTTAGTATACATGCATGATGTAAGGCTTTAGCATTTTATTTGATATATATGATGTATAGATGATGTTTGTCAGACGTGACGATAAATGATAGATGATAGATGTGATTTATGTAATGATGACAACAATTTGTACAATCAATATACAAGAACAACCTATATTACAAAATAACAAATTACAAATAATCACAAGCATGCAAAGTGAAGATAATGCAACGAATTAAGTAAACACTTAACTAAAGTAATCATTTGAACTCAATCATGTAAACATGTCACACAATGCAATGGAAACAAAACAAATGAAAACAATACAATTATAAACAAGTATGCATGATAGAGTGAAGTAAATACAATAGCTAAGTACAAGACTTAACCTAAGCAAATGAATAAAATTTCATACATATACAAAATGGGAATACAAGGCTAATAAACACTCTACAAAACTGACCACTAAAGCAATCAAAATAAGAACTTTATTTTTACGAGGACAGTTTTAATATTATTTCTATTGTTATTTTTGGTGTCATCGTAAAAGACAACTTTTCAAGGCTACTGTTCACATTATTTTTCAAGGTTACCTAGAGACAATGTTATTCTGGATTGATGTAGTGCCATTGTCCCTAGAAGGGGGTATTTTTAATGTTTTATACTTTTTATATATCTTTTCTTAATGTTATTGTGTTTTCTAAGGTCTGTTTTGAAAGTGATGTACAATGAAAAAGAAGCATGGATGCCCCTCAACGTGATGTGGGAATATACAAAAGTAATAATTCCATGTGTGTATGTTCAAGAATGTGAAATTTGAATATGCCCCTAGTTTTAGATGGGAATATACAAAGGCAAACCCCTTCATGTATATATAAGCACAAACAAGACAGATCATGACTTGGCAAAGCAAATGCAAGGAAAGATTCCTAGACCTAGACAAGGGAAATGAATCCTGCACAGAAGTAATAGTTATATTGTCCATATTTAAGAATTACTTTGTGAACAATGAACCCTCCTTCAATCGTTGGAAACTGGTTTTCACCCAAGGAGCAATCCAATGTACAACAATTGTGTGGTTTTCACACTTGGACGACCTATTTTTTCTTTATTGTTTTTCTTGAATTTTCTTTAAAAAAATAAATTGTTTTTTTGCTTGTTTTTTTCTACTTTGTAGGTATTTTATGATATCGACACCATATTTATGCATAGAACCACTTGATATTCATGGCATTCATATGTTTTGTAATGTCTTCACCATCTAAATATGCAAGTTTATAAGCTCCTCATCTATAATTAGTAACCACCACATAAGGCCCTAACTAATTAGCCTCAAATTTTGATTTTTTTGTCTGTCCTTGACATTGATTTTTCTGATTTTATTTTAGAAAAATATCACCTATATAAAATTCACGATGAATGATTCTGCTTGTTATATCCTCTTGACACTCTATTATGGTAAACCCTTCAGGTGATTAAACGCTTTTATTCGCTTCTCATCCAACAACTCTAGCTCTGCTAGCCAAGCAACTCTATAGTCTTCATCCTTATCAAGATAGTCCCAGAGTGACGTTCATCAAGGAGGAAAGCTCCACTTCCAAGGGTATGATGGATTCAGTTCCATAAACTAGTGAATACGATGTCGCACCAATAGGAATGCGAATGGAATTTTGATAGGCCAAGAGGGAAGGATGTATCTGTAAGTGCCAATTACATCCAATCTTACTTACCATTTTATCCATGATCTGGATAAGAGTTTATATTGGTGGCCTTGGACTTTTTCATTACCTTGGGGGTAATATGGGTTGGAGCACTTGAGTTGAATCTAAAAGCTGTTGACATAACGTTTTGACTATTTTATTCTTGAAGTACTTACCATTATTAGTGATAATGGTGGAAGGAATGTCATAGCGACAACTGAGGGTGATTCATAATGAATTTAGAAATTTTTGCACCGAGTGACATAAGTGATAGGTACAACCTCTACCCATTTAGTAAAATATTTGATGGTAGTAATAATGTCGATATGACCATCTGATGAGGTAGGATGGAGCTTCCCTTTAAGATCTCAGTCCCCACCTAGAAAATGGCTAAGGTGTTGCAATAGGTTGAAAATCCTATGCCGATGCATGTATTTAGTTGTCTGTAGTATCGACACAACTCACATTTCTTTACAGAATTACAATAGTCTGGCTTCCATGGTGGGACAATAACAGCCCACTCTTACAGAGTTTCTTAGCCAATACTATATTGCTAGTGTGTACACTCAGCAAATACGTCAGTGCACTTCTTTAATAGTGTGGAATGATTCAGTGACATCTAAACAATGAAGTAGATTCTCTGTCATAGCCATAATGATAGAGGGCACCTCCTAGGAGGGTGTAACAAGATTTACGGCAGGATAAGAGATTTCTTTTTAGAATGGGTAATTTTTGGGGGAAACGTGCCATCCTAGTAGGTATCTCAATATAGGGTCATACCAAGGGGAGAAGGGACTAACAACTTCACATGCCAAACATGACTCTGACATGTCATATGTGGGCACTCGTAAATGCTCTACAAAGAATGAAATTTTACTCTCCTAAGGTGGAATGCGTAAAAATGATCCCATGGTAGCCATGACATCCACTGATCTATTATGTGACCTTGGTTTTTGTTCAAAGATAACTTGTACAAAATATTCTTTCAAGGTTTCAACAAATTTCTTGTATGGAATAAGATTTTCATCTTTAACCTTATACTCATCATTAACTTGTTTAATAATAAGTTGGGAGTCACCAATGACTCGTAACTGTATGATATTCCAAGCGATAGCCAAGTTAAGGTTCCCCATGTTCTGCAATGTTATTAGTTACAAAGGTTCCATTCCTGGTAGAGGAGCTTCTACTAACTGATCGACCAATACTTGTCCTTTCAAATAATTCTGGTTAACAAAATCAATATCAAATTCACTCAGGATAATGATCCAATTAGCCATTCATCCCATAAGGGCACGCTTGGATAAAAGATACTTAAGAGGGTCAACTTTGGATATTAGCTAGGTTTTATTGTTAAGGAGATAATGACGTAGTTTCTGAAAGGTAAAGACCACTACTAGGTAGGCCTTTTCAATCTACGGGCAATTCAAATGATAGGAAATCAAGGTGCGTCTAAAGTAATAAATTGATCTTTCTATGTGGTCAAGGTCATATTGGGCAAACAGTATACCAATAGAAAATTGGGTAGCTAAAATATATAATAGGAGAGGTTCACCTGGGGTAGGTGTCATGAGTACAGGTGGGTTGATAAGGTATTGTTTAAGCAATTCAAATGCCTTTTGACAATATGGTCCTCGATTAAACGTAACATATTTCTTGAGGAGATGTGTAAATGGACGACACTTATTTGCAAGCTATGAAATGAAACGACAGATTTCTTGAATATTTCCTTGTAAACTTCTTAGTTGTATGAGATTTGTAGGTGGAGGCATCTCTGTGATAGCTGTAAATTTTATAGGATCCACCTCTATTCCTCTATGTGAAATGATGAAACCTAGGAGCTTCCTTGAAAAAATGCCAAAGACACACTGCCTAGGATTCAAACACACTTTATAATCTTGGAGATAATAGAAAATACGTCTCAGCACTTTAGGGTGCCCTTCTCTGGTTTTAGATTTTGTTAAAATATCATCGACGTAATCTTCCATGATGTCATTCATCTTGTCATGGAATATGACCGTCGTTGCGCGTTGATAGGTAGCCTTGACATTATTGAGTCTGAAAGGCGTGACCTTGTAACAAAATGTATCCCAAGGGGTGATGAAAGTTGTCTTATGTTTATCCTCCTCTGTAATTCAGATCTGGTTATAACTTGAAAAACCATCCATTAAGGATAACATTTCATAACCAGTGGTAAAATCGATGATCATATCAATATTAGGCAAGGGGAAGTCATCTTTGAGACATGTTTTATTGATGTCGTGGAAGTCAGTGAAGATTCTTACACCAACCAACTTCTTCCGAACTGGGACTATGTTGGATATCTAATCCAAATAGTCAATGGGTTTAATAAAATCAGTAGTTAATAACTTTTCAAGTTCCTCTTTGACAATTGGTGCAACCTTGGGGTGCATCTTTCTCAATTGTTGCTTGATAGGTTTGGCATCTGGGTACACAACAAGGTTGTGCACGACTAAGTCCAGGTCCAAACTAGGCATATCTGTATATGACCATGCAACTATATCATTGTATTCTCACAATAGTTCTAAAAAAACCTTTTGTTCTTGTGTTGAGAGTGAAAATCCCAACTTTATCATTATAGGTTGTTCTTCTGAGCCAATATTTACATTGATTGTTTCTTCTACAAGCATTTTGGAAGCATCCTCCATCCGTGTAAGATCGGGGGGAAGAGTAAGATCAACTTTGAGAGGAGGTGTGAGATCATCTTTATAAGGATATTCAACCTTTTCTATGATTTCTCCATGTTGTTTATCTACTAGGGTCTCAAAAATTTTTTCACTATGAGACTTACGTTTGTTCATCCCACAAGGCTTCTTTGATGTATTATTATTCTTGCTTACAACCTTCTTACTCAAGTGTCCACACATCTGTACTTCTTCTTCGAAGTATGTACAAGCGTCTAGTTTGATGGAAAATTCTTTCTTGTGATGCCCATTCAGAATAGAATCCTTGAGTTCCATGAATTCTGTGAATGCCTCGTCATTTTCTAAGAAATCGAGTGACACATGAAATTTTTGATCCTAATCTAAAAGTTTTGGATATATAAGGGTTACTTGATAATTGGTTTGGGAATTTGATCTGAATAAGGTAAAAACAACTGAATCAGGGAATATGTTCATGGAGGCAAGATCCTCGTAGAGGCTGCATTGGGAATCTGTGTCGCTATCTGAATGAGATGAGCCATTCTAGCATTCAGAAGAGGTGGCATTGATCTCAAAGGGTGGATCGTCGTGAGGTCTAATTCCAAGGCCATGCTTGTTAGATTTGAAATGAGGGATAAGAATGGGTTCTAACTGTCCTTGTGCATTGATACCGCATCCAAACCCATTATAACCCATGACATACATCATGCGGTGGCCTTTGATATATTGTGGGGCTTGATGATACAATGCCATGGTACCCTTAGGTACTCTCTTGGTGGGATCTTCTAACATATTTTCCTCAGACAAGAGACCACTAGGGATGAATATTTCAAAGGGTTCAGGGCACCTATCTCTAGTTCTTTTGAATTAAAATTAAGGTTTTCCATGTGTCCTTGGTGATACTGAAAGATCTGATATCAGTAAGGCCTGTTGAAGAGTAAACTGCTCACTCGGGCCATACTTTGCAGACGTTTCCTCCCATGATGAGAATGGGTTGATCAATGAAGGAAAGTTCTGATTATAAAGAGTGAGTGTATCTAGATCCATATGTTCCTTTATATCCTCTATCTGTAAGGGAACAAAAATATTTACAGAAGGACATTAATAAGCCTCACGAGAAAAAATGTGCAATGCCCTACAATGTGTGAACGGTTCTGGATCACCCTGAATGGTGATTAGTTGTCCTCCATGGCACATCTTGATACACTGATGAAAGGTGGAGGGAATAGCCTATATGGCGTGAATCCATGGGCATCCCAAGAACATGTTATAGGGAATATCTAGGTCAAGGACATGGAAATTCGTATCATGACATGTTGGCCCCACTTCTATAGGAACTACTATAGTACCTACTGACTCACTTTTCTCATTATCATACACTATGATTGTAATAGTTTTAGCCTCTAAATCTATTTCTAAATGGCCCAAATTCTTAACAAGCTTCAAAGTGCAAATATTTAAACTGGATCCACTGTCCACAAGTACTCTCTTTATCTTACCAAGAGTAACAACTATTCTAGGTATAGGAGTAAGTTGTGCTCTGGGTCATTATGTGGGATTTTTGTGTGATCAAAAGTGATATGATCATTGCAGCTATGTCCAATTCTCCTAACACCTCCACTACTTAACATGGATCTTGATCTGAAAAGTATTCTGGGTCGCCCTATCAAGAGTAAAATCTCCCTAAATGAGGTTGCAGCTGGGAAGCAACTTCAACTTAGTTCCTTCTTTCCCTCTATGAGTAAGAGAGGTGAGTCCTCTCTGAAGATCAAATGATCCTCTATTCTTGGAATGTTAGGGGGCTTAATGCCCCTAACAAACAACGTCTGTTAAGACATTATGTTTCAGATGTTATTGTTGATATTTGCCTTCTACAGGAAACTAAGATGTCAGAGGATGGTTGCAAAAATGGTTCGTTTCGAAGATGGAAAGGTTAGGAAGGTTGCTTCTCAGATTCTTCAGGTGCCTTGGGTGGTCTTGGAATTCTTTGGAAATCCAGCTGCCGCACTCTTGAGCCTATTCTCGTTGATTCAAACTTCATTTGGTGCAAGGTTTTTATTAAACATTCTGATGAGTCCTTTTTCTTATGCAATGTTTATGGTCCTTCTAATCCGATCAGAAAAAGAGATCTTTGGTCTAAACTTCATTTGGTCCTTGATTCGACTGTCAACTTCAAGATTGTCGTCACTGGCAATTTCAATGCTACTCTTTTAGATCTTGATAAATGCAGAGGTATTCAATGGCATCCACGTTCACAAGTGGAATTTACATCTGTTGTTTCTTCTACTAATCTGGTTGATGTGGAACCTAGCCAGGGTTGGTTCACATGGAATAATAGGAGGCCCGGGTTTAGTTCCTTGGCAGTGCGTCTTGACAGATTCCTTGTTTCTAAATTTTGGTTGCAGAATAACTTCCTTCTCAAATGCTTTGTTCTTCTGCTCTCAGGCTCCGATCATTTCCCGATCTCTCTTAATATTTCCTTCGACTTGCACCCTCACCGTTCGCCCTTCAAATTCAAAAACATGTGGTTGCAGGATCTGTCACTCAGGCCTTTCATCAAAATCTGGTGGGATTCCTTCATAGTTAATGGGACCTGGATGTTCCAACTCTCCAAAAAGTTATCCTTGCTGAAAGACAAGCTTTAAAGATGGAATATTTCAAGCCTTAAAAATATTTTTTAGGAAAAACAGAGAGTTGAGAAGGAGCTCCACATTCTGAATGATTCTATACTCTCTCATGGGATGCTTCGGGCTGATTTCTTCAAAGAAAAATCACTTCTTAAGGAATTGGGAGATCTTCTTCTAAAAGAGGAAACTTACTGGCATAAAAAATCCAGGGAAGTATGGCTGGTAGACGGTGACAAAAATACTAAGTTCTTCAATGCTTCTGTTAAATCCAGAAGAAATTTCAACTACATTTCATCCCTCCAATTGGATGATGTATTTGTTGCGTCCACTCAATCTCAGATCAAGTCCGAAGTAGTGTCCTACTTCAAAAATCTCTTAAATGGTGACTCGGCAAAACCCCTTGGTGCACAGTCTTCCTTCTTCCACCAGATCCCTGCCTCAGTCACAGATGTTGATAATGAATTGCTTCTCTCTCCATTCTCCAAGGAGGAGGTTCAAAAAATTGTTTTTTCTATGAAGAGAGAAAAAGTGCCCGGTCCTGACAGTTTCCCCATCTCATTCTTCCAAGACTTTTGGGATGTCATTGGGAATTCCGTTTGGAATGTAGTTGAGGAATCATGGCAAACGAGAAAGATTTTAGGTGCTCTCAACCACACTCTCATATGCATGTTTCCTAAAAAATCTCCTGTCGAGTCTTTGGATGATTTTAGACCTTTTTCCCTTTGCAACACGACATACAAAATCATCTCCAAAGCTATTGCAAATAGATTGAGTCCACTTTTGTCAAAATTGGTTGCTCAAGAACAAAGTGGTTTCATCCTTGGTAGGTCAATAACCGATGGGATCATCATCTCTCATTAATTGATTCACACACTTCATGCCTCCTCCTGGGCTAGCATGATGTTGAAACTAGATTTTAGCAAAGCCTACAATCGTGTCAATTGGAGGTTCCTCATCAAATATCTTCAAGCCATGGGCTTCAGTAGGAAATTTTGTAATTGGATCTTCAGCTGCATAGCCACTCCCCGATTCTCTGTTCTAGTTAATGGTTCGGCTGAAGGATTCTTCCAAAGCAACAAGGGTTTGAGACAAGGCGATCCTCTCTCCTCTTTTCTTTTTATTTTGGTCACCGAGGCTCTTAGTTGAAGCATCAAATCTGCCATTCTAGATGGATCCCTCAAAGGCATTCTTATCACCTCCAATCTTCCATCCCTTTCACACCAAAAATTCGCGCATAATACTTTTCTTTATGGTCAAGGATCTATCCATGAAGCTATGTGACTATCTTCTATTCTTGATTCTTATTCTTCTGCAACAGGACATGTTATTAACTTTCATAAATCTATCATTTTCTTCTTTAATGTTGCCCCTATATTACAATGCAGGATCAAAGCAATTCTCAGCTTTACCGTGGGAGTTCTCCCACACAAATATCTAGGTATTCCACTCTTTCATGGGAATGACAGAGCGCATCTTTGGCACGGGCTCTTAAACTCCATCTCTTCTAGACTTCTCTCATGGAAAAGAAAATGGCTATCCCTGGCTGGTCAAGCCCTTTTAATTAATTCTTTTCTCCTTGCCATTCCAATCTATATGTTGTCTATCCTACAGATCCCTAAATTTGTTTTGCTCAAGATTGAAAAGATTGTGAGAACTTTCTTATGGCAAGGAAATAATGAAGAGTGCAAATTTCACCTTGCAAACTGGGAATTGGTCAAACTTCTAAAATGCCTCGGAGGGATGGGAATTTTGGACCTTGCTCTCCAGAACTCTCCCCTCAGAGCAAAGCTTGTTTGGAATTTTATTTCGAACGTCAAATAGCAGGCTTTCCAAGTTCTTTCACATAAGTATCTCGGTGGGTGTCTCCCCGAGTCATTGTTATCCAGCTCAGACCTCCCCATAGGTTCGCACATCTGGAATTTCTTTTCTAAGTCCAAATCCTTGATTGCTGAGTCGGTCTCTTAGAACATCAACAACGGATAACTCTCCACCTTCTGGTATGAAAGTTGGAACAGCTCCCCCCCTCTTAATCTCACGTCTACTCTTAACAGAGTCATGAATATGACCAAGTTGTCTTGGGGATCTTTGGTTGCTGATTATTGCCGTCAGAATCCCGATGGCTCACCGTCCTGGCTTTAGAAGGATGTCTCCTTTATCGGGGCTAATGCACAGTAGTCCAACCTCCTCAAGGATGCCATTCAAGATAGAAATGTGCACTTTCTCAATAAGGATGACTGTTTGATTTGGCTTGGGGATGCATCTGGTTCTTACTCTATGAAAGCAGGTTATAATATTCTCATCTCTCATTCAGGCAAAGGGCTTCCTTGTTCCTATGGCTGTTGACATCCCAGTATCTCTCCTAAGGTGGCTATTTTCGGTTGGTTGGTTTTGAAAAAGAAGGTCCTTACCTAAGTTAGGTGGAGATCTTGGGGTTATTCCGGTCCTTCCACATGTGTGATGTGTGGTGCCACGGAGGAAGATCTTGATCACCTCTTTTTATTTTGTCCTTTTGCCTCTAGCTGCTGGGATTAGCTCCTGAACAAATTAAATCTAGCCTGGGCTCCTTGTAATAATATTGGAGTGACTCTTCTCTCTTGGCCATCCTTTAACTTTAACAACACCCTCAGCTCTATTTGGTGCATTGCCCCATACTTCCTTCTCTAGCACATTTGGTGGGAACGCAATCTTCGTCTCTTTAGGGAACAATCGGCTGAGCTGCCAACTTTTCTTAAGAAGTTGGAAGTGGCTATTTCTGAGAGAGTTAGTGCTAATTGTTTATCACACTCAACTTTCTCCACCAGGGATTTCATTATTATACATTCTTGGCGACTCATAAAACAAATCAGACCAGGCTCAATAGTTAAAAAAGGACTTTCACAAGTTGAAAAATCAATTTGAAGGAAAAGGGCTAGGTGGCGACCCCCTCCGAAGGGCACCTGGAAACTTAATTTTGATGGCACTTCTAGAGGGAATCCAGGTAGATTTGGTGCAGGTTGTATTCTTAGGGATGAACTTAGTAATCTTATCAGAGCTGGCTCCTTCCCTCTCAGAGATGGCTCGTGCAATTCTGCCAAAGCCCAAGCACTCCTGGAAGGAGTCAAGATGGCTGCCTAGTTAGGATGTCCTCATTTATTCATCGAAGGGGATTCCCAAATTATCATATGTGCAGTTTCTAGAGGCTCATCCCCTTCGTGGAAAATCAACATATTTACCCCTCAAATTCTCTATTGGCTAGATAAAATCGGCACATGGAATATTTCTCATAACTTTAGAGAAACTAACCATGCAGCTGATTTCCTTGCAAATTTTGCTATCGATCACCCTGTCGCCAACATCACTTCAGGAACAACTCAAGATTGGATTGGGCTGTCAAACTTAATTTCCCACGAGCAAGCTAGCTCATCCTTGCTATTGGGAAGTGGCCTCTCATGTGTGTAGTGTTCCTTTTAAGTGTGGGAGCATCCATCACTTTTTTTCGGCGGCGGATCTTCTTGCCACTCTTACAATCGACTATTCACACGCTGCTTCTGTCTCCAGCGTCATTTCAGCCTGGACTGGGCTTACGACATTCCTAACCAAAGAAGTTTTCCCTAAAAAATGTGAGGCCTGGTTTCTATAAATGTCATTCGTGTTTTCTTCCTCTTCATCTTTTGTTTGGCTCATTCCCCTGGTTTGGCGCTTTTGGACTCCATGTCTTTTGTTGGCTTCCCATTTGTCGCCCTTCGTGGCCAATTCAGAGAACTGGCAGACTCCTCTGCCATCGATCACCACCACCTCTCCATAATTTTTAAATATTCCTTGCAGGAAGAGGCAGAAGCCATAGAAACCATTCTCAGCAATTCCTATTACTTCCGAACTAGTCGGCCAAGAACAAATTCAGATATTGCTTCAGCATTCATCTCATTTTGCCTCCTTCTTCACCCTGATCCAACGGTGGTAGAACTCATTGCTGTGGACGAAATCTATGTCATTCATCAGGTTGATTTGTATGATCAATTGGTGAATTTATCTCTCCTGGATCCTCTTCTGTGGGTTGAGGAAGTTGATGAGCACGCTCTTGGTTCAGGTCGTGGCATCTAGTGGCTCTGCGGGCAGTACAGAGACTTGGTTACCTTCACCCAAAACTTCCATGCTTATTTGGACCATCGTTTTCTTCCGACGGTCGACATTGATGCAAAGCTCTTTCCGGTTCACTCGGCAGTCGACCATCACAACGAACTCAAGGATCGAGTTAGTGCTACCTTTGAGCTACTGCTTAAGGCAGCCAATGAGCATGCAGGTTCTTCCTTTTGTTAGCCTGCTCGGCCTTTCTGTGCCTTTCGGTGTTTTGGTTGCAGTTCTGTCTCCCCTCGATGTTCTGTCCTGTTTTCAGCACTTCTCCTCTTTCTTCTTCCTTTCCATTTGCATGTTTCTCCCTTCCTCTCTCCTCATATCTTCTTCACTTCTTCTATGTTGTAGGGTGGGGGCCCCAATCCCTCTGGTTTATAGCTCTGGTCAAAAGTGTTTAACAATAAAAAAAAGTGATATGATCATTGGAATCAAGATGTGCAATCATCGCTTGAAGGTGCGCAAGATCTACATTTGTGGAGAATCCAGAACTTTGCAGTGTTTTATATAATATGTTTTTATGAGCAATAGAGATTTTGAGGAGATCTAAAATTGATATCTTAGCTGGTGTCTTCTCCAACTGTTCTATTAAATTGTAATGACCTTCTTGAGGAACAGGTAGGGGATCTAGTATGATCAAATGAGCACATCATGTACCTACCACACAACTCTTTTCTAAAATCCTAATAGTATTAACATGTTCATCAGATGAATGGATACAACCTATAAGTGAATCAAAGGGACTATCATTAGTTGCATAAACATATGCAACAATCCTATAGTCATTAGAAGTTTATTTGTGATTTGGATTCTTGTGTCTCTTATCTGCATGGTTAGGAAAGGTCTCTTATCTGAATATACCAATTTTCTCGTTGGGACCCTATCCTGAGTCAGGGGGTGAATCTACGTTGATTTTTCCCTCTTCGATGAGGTCTTGTATATAATGTCATAGTCTCAAGCACCTATTAGTTTTGTGTCCTTTAACACGATGGAAATCACAAGACTCACTCTCTTTGAACCAACCCGATTTCGGAGCATCTTCTAGATATGGTATTGTAATGGTTAGGTACTACACCATGTTCACCACATCTAATTGTTTAAGTATGACATATATTGATTCAATTAGTGGCATAAACATATGTTTTGTAGGTGCCTTTGGGTGAGGTCCTTGCGTAATCTTTAAAAACAAATCAATATGTATAGTTTGGACTCTTTTGGAGTCTGTAATGTCGTTGCCAACGACATGTTTGTTTTTGTTAAAGAATTTTGGTTTATCTGATGGTTTTGTTTCATGTTTGTCCTTGATGACCGGTTTAAGTGTACCCTTCGCAATGAGATCCTTTTTTATTTGACTACCTTTCTCTATAAATTCTTTGAAGTTAGAGCCATAGTACATTTGTAAATGAAAGGCCATTTCTGGGTTTAAGTTAGGGATGCATATGCTTACTAGTTGTTTTTCCGGCAGGGCACAAGGGAAACGACTTGCCAATCCATGCCATCACTGTAAGAAGCCCGCAAAGGTCTCATTAGGTTTCTATTTTTCATTGCAAATATCGTTCATAGTGATATCATTCTCCATATTGAAGGAGTAATGTCACACAAATTTTTTAGCTAGTGTGGGAAATGTCGTAATGGATCCCTTGGGTATACTAAAAAACCATTCTAATTTCAGTGCTTCTAAGCTGCGAAGAAATAACTGTATTAGAAAATTATCGTTGTATGCAACCTCTTGACAAGCCATGTAGAATTCTTTGATGTTATCACGAGGATCACCTCTACTTTTATACTTTTTGAACTTAGGGTTGGTGAAATGTTTTGGAAATGGTTGTGGCAACATATCCTTATCAAAGGGGTAAGGACATAGCTCTTCGTACAGGTTTTTCCTACTGTTCCTACGTTGCTTTCTTGTATGTAGTAAGCGTATTTTTCATCGATTGTAACTATGTTGAATGAGTTGTTCCTTTGTAGGTGATACCTGTCTATTTACCTTAGCAACTTTGAAAGTTGTGTCATCATATGGATCAAAGTGAAACTCACCAGATTTCATCTTGAGTTTATCTTTATGCACATTCCTACTTGAAGAGCCTAAGTTTGCTAACTTTTGACTGAGTTTCAATATCTGTCTTTAGAGGATCTCTTCTTCAACTAAGGGATCGTTTTCTTCGTCAAACCTAGGAGGTGGTGAGCCTTTGTGCTCATGTTCAAATTTTACTTTGTGTGAAGCCTTAGAATAAGGTCTTTGCGAATCGCCAATTGGTTTTGATGGGTCTTCTTCAATGTTTTTGTTATGTTGTCTGGAAGTGGAAGCATACCCTACGTCAAAGGGGTTATCCATGTCCAAGAGGGATGGTCGCTCTTCCATTTTACGGTTAATGGTCTTAGTCTCCACTTCACGTTCTTACAGAAGCTTGGCTCCTAACTCAAGAACTCTTGCGAGTACTTGATCTTTGTTATAATAAAGGAGCTCGTCGAAGTGAACTAGGTCTAACTTATGTTGTTCCTAAGAAGAATTAGATTCTTCTCCGCTATGATCAAGCAAAGGTTATATGTATTTGACTTGTGAAAAGAGAGGTGTTAGGTTATTACCACTAAATGGAAACAATGAAAAATGATTTTCTTCTAAGTCATGCTTGTTTGGTTTAGATGCCATTTTCACGATTCTTGGCATTACTAGTCGAAGTTATACTAGGTTTTGTCTAAATGTATTCAAAGTTGTATGAAACCTAGGTGTATGTCGTGTAAGTATGTCTGAAGTCTAAATATCCTAGTGTGTCCTAAATGTAATGTTATGCAACTGTTTACTGTTCTAGGAACAATCACATGAACACCCTAGCAAACCAAACAATCACTCAAACTATTTTTTAGAAAGACTATACCCTAAGCTATGATCTCAACGATGGGTTCAAGATAGATAGTGACAATACCCTATCAACATATAGGTTGAGTTAGAATTCCAACAAGACCTAAGTACCAAAGTGATATTGACACAATATCTCCACAAGATATACTATGACAAGTTCAAATGCTGACAAAACCTAAGTTTTTGATAATGGAAGTTGTGAATGTGGATATCATAACAACACTATTTTGATACGTTAACCAAGCAAACAAGGTGTTAGTATCAAGATGATGTCATCACAATATAAACAAATCAGTATCAACACTCTCAAAAGACTTAGATGATGTTGGAATAAAAAATAAGTACAAGTATAGCTAGAAGTTATTATCCATACAAGCATTGCAATGATACAATAAAGAAACTTATTCCAAGTTCTCAAAAAATGAAAACAAGATGTAAGTACCATAATTGTATATCTAAAATGTGAGAAAAAATAAACTCAAGGGGAAACAATGATGAAACAAAATCCTAGCTATGAAGATGATCTTGAAATCAAGATCAAAGGACTATCAAAGATGTGAAAATGTACTTACACACTTTAGATGTTTAACAACCCAACCAAAAACATGGATGGGCGTAAATGGACAAAAAATTGGTGAATATTGTCTATGATAACACTCACGTGGTATGCCTCCTTCTTGTCCTAAATAGGAAACAAGAATCCAAGGGTATAAACCAAATGAGGTGGAAATAAACTAAGCGTCACTTGGGCAGAGTTTCACCTCATCCTAAGGTGAGAAAGAAACTAAGCTAAGTGATACGTCATAAATCTCGTGATGAATGACACTTAGATCTAACTTAAGTGGAGTCTTTTCCTTGTTCGAAAAACAAGGTTTAGACTCAAAGTAAGTCATCACTTCGTGATGGTTTGACAAGACGTGATAATGTACTAGTAAAGCGGGCTCTAAGACAAAATGGCTTTCCTAAGTAGATCACTCAACTAGGTGTCAATAGTTTGTCTAAATGCAAGCTTGAATTTACCAAGGTTTCCCAAGGAGTATCTCATATTTACTTTACCCCCTTCAAATATGATGAGAAATAAATGCGTTCACGTTTGTATTCTCACTAGGGTCACGATACAGAACAACTTTGACTCTAACTCACAATGTAAAAACTAGTCAAGTGGGTAAGTGGAGTGCTTCCTGTTTCATCCACGAGTTTACTCAGTGATGGATTAATTTAGGGTTCCTAGAACCACCCTCATTTTTGTAGCTTACGGTGTTATGCCAAAGGGGTTATGTTCTAGTTGAGCGGATAGGGATGTACCCTTTTCGGAAACCTGCAATACAGTGTGATGTATGTGGTATGTTTTTTTATCTTGCTTAGCTTAATGTGGTTTTAAGTAGCACACTCTTTGGTAACCTACAATCAAACATGAATTAGTAGGTTTGTGTTTCTAAACTCCTTTCTTCGACAAATGAGTTTTGGTTCTACATGCAAGGAGTTAGTGATTTTCCAAAAGATAAAAGATAAAGTTCACGTGTTGCTTTTGATTCCCAAGATTGCCAAAAGAGGTGCAAGGGAAGAGCATACACAATGCGACAAACTCAACTATAAAATAATGGAAAATAGTTGAAGTTTTTATTGCGGATTTTTTTGTTTAAAAACCAACTTTGAACTTTAATCCATTATGAAGTAGAAATCAAGTGTTTTGAAATCAATAAGAAGATTTTGGAAGTGTTTTTGGTTCCCAAGATCACCTAAAAGGTGCGAGGGAAGAGCATACACACTTTGAAAACCTCTATCAACTAAAAAATGAAACACTTAACTAATCTAGTCAAAACAAAATTAAAAGAACCCTACAATCAGTTGTTATAACCTGCAAACAACCAGCAAAACCAGAAAATTTGATCTTACAGCTCGGGAAAAAAATTCAATTTTTAACACAGACACCTGCACGTGCCCAGACGATGCCTATGCACATCCCAACCAGTGGATACACACCCTAACCATGACGAGTATGCATGGAAACAAATATGACAGTGAGGTCCAACACCTGCATGGGTAGAACAATAGATACACTAGGGTTTTGACAGATACGCTTCCTTTCTGACGGATACACCTGTAAGCTAAAAAAAGAATTAACACAATATGTAAAAATACACCTGCGCGTCCAGAGACGCGGATACACGTGCCAGTCAATGGATATGCCGACAGTGCAATAGGTATGCGGCCCTTTGTAAATGGACTGACAGTGTAAAATATAACCAGACGGGTGCGCACGCCAGCTTAACGGGTGCACATTTGTTTCGACGAAGACGCCCAAATCTAGTACACCTATGCGTACCCCTGTAAAAACCTGAAAACTCACGGAAATGAAATTTTTTTAAAGAAGCAAACAGGTTAGTTGTTGATCATGGAAACCTATTTCTAGCTAGACCCATTAAATGCTTAGGCAAAAGGGAGATTTAGCTTGTTTAAAACATGAAATCTATTAAAAGACAAGCTTTTTAACCTTAGAAAGCTTTAAAATGATTAAAAATGGACATGTATAGCCTAGAAAAGATTTAAAAAGGACTATGGTTCAAGTCCCACCAGGCGTGCCAAATGTGTGCAATGAAAATTTTGCAAAATCTTATAAAATGGGGTAAGAACACAAAAGAGGCCCCAAAAGCTTTAAACAAACAACTCAATGACCATCAGATTAGAGATAAGTAAGAGCTACCTATTTGCATGCATATATAAATCTTGAAACAAACAATCAACCTCTAAACATGACTATATTAGTTCTCTACTCCATGAAAGCTATCAATAAATGAACCTATTAAAGCTCTAGCAATCAGTTTTGTGATTGTTGATGTTTCAAAAGCTTAAGAATGGAAGCTCACCATTAATGGCTTCTCCCATTTACCTAAAGCTTTGAAATGGATTAGCAAATAAAAAGTAAATAGCTCAAATAAACTATGAAATAACTCTAAGAGACCTAAAATGGCTTAAATCAGAAATAAGAGAGAGAGTGTGTTCTTAGGAAAAGGTGGGAGGGGTATCCCTCTATTTATAGTTTTTGGATTTGAGAAAATTATGTTTTGGATGCATGTGGGACTAAAAAGGGTTCAAAAAGTTGATTTTTAGAAAAACATATTTGGAGGTGTGAACAGGATTTTAGGAAGCTAAGTGGCTATTTGGAAAGGTAAGATATTTGTTTAGAAAGTCAAATCCTTCTTAGAAAGTCAATAAGAGGGTTAATTAACCTAAATAAGGTTAATTAAAGGGAAACAAGCTTATAGAAGTTGGTTGGAGAGGATTAGCAGGGTTTAGGGGTGTAGGAGAGGTTAGAAAGGGTAATTTACTAGTGCAGTGTAGTAAATTAACACGAGACTAGGATAGTTAGTATGATCTTAGTAATAAGATCATGTAGACCAAATTATAGGTGTCTACATATACATACATACATACATATGTGTGTGTGTGTGTGTGTGTGTGTGTGTGTGTGTGTGTGTGTGTGTGTGTGTGTGTGTGTGTGTGTGTGTGTGTGTATTATGACAAGATGATAAGACACCTGATAAAATCTAAGACAATAATAAAAATAAATAAAAAGCATGGAAAATGATTGTAAGACAACTAATAAAATCTAAAATAAATAAATAAATAAATTACAGGGCATGGAAAGGATTGTAAGACATGCAATAAAATCTATGTGAGGAATCAAAGAAATTAAAAGATGTGGAAATGATTATAAGACACCTAATACAATATAAAAAACAAACACATAAATTACAATAGGTGGTAAAAGGTTGTAATAAACATCAAATGTAACATAAAAATGGACAAAGAAAACACAAGATGTAATAAACAAGAAAACACTAAAATAAATAAGATAACAATCAATGTTTGTGTTGGATGTTCTTGGAAGATAAAACATGACCATATAATGTCACGACTAAGGTGAATGAAGATGGTGTTTGCAAATAACTAATTAAGAAGACTAACACCTAGTAGTCTATAGATAAGCTTAAGTTTATAAATGAATCATCAAGATCAAAGCTTAAGAGCATGCATAATGGAAACTAAATGAAATTAACCATTCAATCTACAAGCATCCTTACTAACTTAAATGATTGCTAATTAACATGAACCTAATTAGATCACTAACAAATCAAATTATGGTTGTTGTACTTCACAAATGGTGAGAGGATCTCTCTAACAATGGCTACAAGGCCATAGTGGATATCCCTCTACTAACCAAGCATGAAGATTGGAAGCAAAGATTGAACAAGCTAATCCAAGAAGGAAGTAAGGGTCTTACGATCACATGTATTGTAATTAATGTTAATCAAAACATGGTGTAAAGTTGGAAGGTAGTACTTAGTCATTTTTATGATTTCTATTGTTAGAAATTTTTGCATCTTGGTGCATGTGGGACTAAAGTAAAAAGTAGATTTAAGGCTTGCTAATCATGATTAATGAGATTAACAAGTGATTAGCATGTTAGGAGCCTTAATTAACCACTTAGGGTGAATTAAGAGGCTATGATAAGCTTTTGAAGCCTTCTAATATGTCTTGGAGGGAAAAGGGGTGATTTTGAATGGTTGAAAGAGGGTTATTTAACCAATAATAGGGTTTATTGATCAAATATAAGGGTAAATAGGCTTAATTAGCTAATAAACGTTAATTGTTTGCTCGGAAGAGGATAATAACTAACGATGTGTTGTGAATTGGCATCTGGAATGTGATAGAGGTTAGTTAATCAACAAAGTGTTGTTAATTAACCAAAATAGAGGGAAACATTAGTTAATTAGCGGAAATCACTAATTATAACGGAAATGGTAAGAATGAGAGCAATTAGTGCACTTTTAGCAATAAAACTACAAAAGTGGATTTTAGGTGTCTATAAATAAAACATGATTTATTTTTAAGGAAGTCTTAAAGGTCTTACAATCATACTCACAAATCTATGACAAGGGATTTGTGGTCATAAAATAGGCAGTAGTCTATAGTAAGATAATAGGATGTAAAAGGGTGTAGAATGACCATGCTCCATGCTCAATAAAAAAATGACCACGCTCCAAATGACCTCAAGCTCTATAATGAGGCCTAATGTGGAGTTTGATATTTCAAAAAGGATAGGAGGTGTGCAAAAGGATTATATCATGTATTTTTTGTTTGTGAATTGACGTTTTTTCTTGTAATAATTTTTTTTTTACCGTTTGCTTAATTTTTCTTTGATAATATGTATTTTAACTTTTATTTTTGGATTTTTATTGTTCTTACTCTATATGGATTCATAAGACTAGTCCAATGGGTATAACATATGACCAACACTAGTGACCTTACACATAACCACTATAAATAAGAACCTAGATATCATGCTTCTTAGGAACCTTAGACACACCCTAAAGAAAGAGAGAAATCTCATCTCCAACCTACATGTGCCTCAAGTGATAAGAAGTGGGATGAGTGAAATTTTAAGGATAAGAGAATGATATAATAATGGATAAAGCTAATATCTAATCATAATGAGACATAGGAGTTACTTTATATGTAATGAAGGTTAAAAGAGATGAAATAAACATTGTAGGAATTATATATCATTAGAGATGACAAGAGATAAGAGTGCAAAGTTATAATATGTCAAACACAAACATAAAGAGTGATAATATCCTAATGGAACATAATTTAATAAAAGAGATAAAAAACATACCAAAAGATAGAGGTCGAATCAAATGATAGAAATAAACCCAAAAGATATTACAAGGACGTTGTAAAATATAATTTTAAATTAAATTACCAAATTAGCTTTAACAAGAACACAATGGCCGTATAAACCTAAGTGGGATAAGATTTTACAAGGAGTATATATAAATAGAACTAGGGTGTAAGGTGTTAGTTGAGAACTGGTATCATCCCAACTAACTACCATATGTAAAAATAGGTAATAAAGAATATTTAATTATGCACGAGCATCCATGTTCATAAGTAGATAATGTGTCAACCAAAATCATATTACTAAAGGCCATGCAACATTGCAAAAGATTACTAAGTCACACAACATTGTAAATCCAAACAAGCTTACTTGAATCCGTGAAATATATTGTGGAACACTTTTCCACAATATTACATTCCACCTTATGCAGTATTTTCACCTTGCATAATAAATTGATGCATTACTTATGCAGACCATCGATGCTTGACTGACGCTACCAATGTTTTCCTTAGCTACAAATGTTAGTTTAACATTGTTAGACACCAAGAGAAGTCATCGAGTATTGCATATCAATGGGACCACATCTGGTCGATAAAATGATTAGAACTACAATTTCTTGGAGAATCTGTTAATGTTGATGTAGTTGTTGAAGAAAGACATTGGAATTGATCCATCCTTCATGTCCAGGGACCATTAGAACCATTTGGTTTGAATATTGATCCAACAAAAGGGAATATCCACTCAGGAGGTCTTTACCCACATTGGTATCTTTACTCTCCCACATGGGGAGATTTGAATTAAGGAAAATAAAAATTTGTAAATAATCTTAAAAATATTGAATCTAAGTTTGAGGCATTAAGGTCAATTATCTTTGTAAGTGTGAGCCAGAGGATGGTTTTGTAGAAGTTTATCAGAGTATGCAAGCTTAGGATTGGTAAACAATTGAAATTATGTATATAATTCTTGCAAAGTTTCATTATAGAATATAATTGGAGTGTAATAGAGATGAGCCTAAATTTTTAATCTCTTTCCTTGCATTAATATAAATACTTGCATTAATATAAATATTTGTCATTGTTTCTTATTTAGAAGTTGTGCTTGTAATATTGCATTGATGATATCTACTTTGCCAATGAATTCACTGTGTAATACGTCCCTTCATTGGAATCCCAACCATGTCTACACCAGTTTAGAATCAGAGCATAGGATTTGAAAGTCATATTAGTAAAATCCTAGAGTTTTAGAGTCTGGTTGAAGAGGTTAGTTAGAGTTTAGGATTTGGAAGTCGTGTTGGGGAGAATCATGTAAACATTGATATGGGTTCGTTGAGTAACCTTAGGATTTTTTGTTTTCCATACTTTAGGTGTGGGTAGAAGGTAATTACAAACATTTCCAACATTGTGTTGTTGGGTAGAGGGTGTGAGGTTGTAGAATCTTGTTGTGAGAGATTGTGATAAAATATGGCACACAAAGTGAATAGATTGCCAATACTTGTAAACTTGGCTGATGTGGTATGAGGAATGCGAGCCTGCTTAGAGGCCATGGAGACCGTGCAATGTAGAGGAGTTTTTTATCGATGAGGATAAGAGTGACAATGATTACAAAGTGATAGAATATTCAGATCAAGAGGTTGCAACAAACCAAGTAAATGAATAAAAGGACTAGTTTTTATAAGAAATCACTAGGATTGGAAGAAAAACGTGCATATAATTTTTGTGTTACTTTAGAAAATTAAATATAGAAGACTTGAAGACTCAATCATAAAAAAGGAGAATTTATTTGAGTATGAAGGTGCAGAAGATAACAAGAAGATTAGATTTGTGAGTATCGAGTTGAAATGCCATGCATCCTTGTGGTATGATCATGTATAGAATGAGAGAGTTTGGAGAGGAAAATATAATATGAATAAATTGGATTGAATGATGATAAAGTTGAATGCTAAGTTTATGCATGTGATTACCAGTTCCATCTATTTAAGTAATTACAATTTTTTTGTCAAAAGGAATTGAGTGTCAAGAAGTACACTAACGAGTTATGTTTTCTCAACATCATAGTTGTCCATGTGGAGGATGATGCCGAAAAAATATTAGGGTATTTCAATGGACTACATATTTATATTCTTTAGGATGGTATGTGTCGATGAATCCTATCAGTTTTTTGTGAAGGTAAAAGAGAAATTTTCACTTAGATAATAGAGCAACATGTGGGGTAAGGGAAAATTTACATGTAGAGGTGGAAGTTCGTGTAGTCGTGCACATTGTCATGTGCACAAAGGATATATGAGCACCTTGTATGAGTAGAGTCATGTGAAAATAGGTAAAGGAATAAAATTTTCCAAAGGAAGGGGATTTAGAAGAGGAAGATGATTTAATAGAACCTATTTATTCTATGGAGAGACTAGCCATCATGCAGTCAAGTGTACAAAATTTGCACAAAGTAGTGGTAGTATGAGGAATGATGCTAGCAATCATGTTTCTCAATGTATGGATATAGAGACCCATGTATCAACAAGTAATGTAGAAGAAGAAAAACATGGTGAAACATTGATGATGAAGAGGGTGTTATTGATTCACACTGAAGAAGAGAATGTGCCTATATAGAGAAATAAACTATTCATAACCATCTATAAGTAAAAAAGGTAAATTTTGTAAATTAATTGTTGATAGTGGTAGCACTGAGAATATTTTGTTGATGAGATGGTAAAAATCTTGGTCTAAAGAGGATTGTGTACCCAAAATTGTAAGAGGTTTTGTGGTTACTGAAGGGGCATAAATTGTTTATGAATGAGCAATAAAGAGTGCATTCAAAGATTAGTGCCTATGAGGATTAATTCATATGTGATCTAAGGCCTATTGACATATGCCATATGTTATTGGAGAGGCCTTTGTAGTATACGTAACAAGTGATGCATAATGGTCATACAAATACATACACCTTCGTGAAACACAAACTAAATTACACTTTGAAATGATTCAAGTGTAAAACTTGAGAGGAGTCCATGGGTATTGCTTGTTTTGAGAAAGGAATTCCTAAATGTTATGAAAGGGGATAGTAGATGTTTTGTGTTCATATCAAGGCTCATGCAGAAAATAAAAGGAAGTGAAACCACAAAAAAGGAGGAGATCGTAGAGAAAGTGAGGGGAGTTATAGGTGAGTACACATATATCATAACGAAGGACATTGTGGATGTATTGCCACCTACATGCAGTATCAATAATGAGATAGAAGTGATAATATGGGCTAGTTTACCAAATAAATTTGCATATATAGGATGATGCCTATGGAGAATGAGGAGATGCATAAGTAAGTAAAATAGATACTTGACAAAGGGTTGATTAGATAATATTAGAACCCATGTGCAACACTCATAATATTGTCACCAAAGAAAGGAGGAGAGTGAAGAATGTGCATTGATTCTAAAGATATCAACACAATTAAAATTAAGTATAGATTCTCATTACCATGCATGGATGATTTGATGGAATGTTTGTGTGAAATGAAGTAATTCACCAAGAATGATCTCAAGAGTGGATGTCACTAGATCAAAATCAAATATGGGCATAAGTATAAGACTGTGATCTCAAGAGTGGATGTAATAGTGGTTGGTCAAGAAATTTAGGTTAACCACCTTACTATACATGTTCATGTGGTCGATGAAATAAGAGTTGAAGCCTTTTATTACTAATTTTATCATTATTTATCTTAATGACATTTTGATTTTTTTAGTAAAACATAAGAAGACCACCTAGTCCATTTTTTGAGAGTGTTGGAGCATTTTCAAGAGGATAAGCTATTGGTAAACTTTAAGAAGTGTAGTTTTATGCATAAGAAGTTGGTCTACTTGGGATTTGTGATATTTCATGAAGGCTTGAAGATATATCTGGAGAAGGTTGTAGTTTAGTTTTATGTATCACCCACAAATGGATGGCCAAATAATTTTTTTCAATAAGAACCTTAGAAGTTTGTGGTGATGTTTGGTAGGGGAAAAGGGCAAGAATGTGGGATGTCGTTCTTATGTGGGTAGAGTTTTCATACAACCTTTTCAAAAAAAATCACTAGGAAGTAACTTTTCTATACCATGTATGGAACAATTCCAAGGTGAATTACAAAGCTACCAAAGTTATCGTAAGAAGAGGGGGAAAGTGTGGAATCAGAGGACTTCACACAATACATGAAGGAAGTGTACAAGAAAGTGCATAAACAACTAGATAAGATCAATGCACATTACAAGGAACACATATATTTGTGGAGGCACTTGAAATTTAAGGTTGGAGACTTTTTTTTTTGCACACCTAAGGAAAGAGACGTTCATGTGAGAAACATATAATAAAATCAAGTGGAAGAAGATTAGACCATGCAGAGTCTTGGAAAAATTGTGGAGAACACGTATGCTTTGGAATTTCCAAAAGGGATAGTCATCTCTCCTATCTTCAACATAATATATCTATACCTATATTATCAAGGGAAGTTAAGTGGAGAATATATCCATGCCTAAGTATAGTGGAGACACCAAATAACATAGTAGAAGTGCACATAAATTAAAGGCATTGTGGAAGATCATGTTGCAAGGACAACACATAGAAAGGAGAACAAAGAGAATTTGGTAAAATGGATAAGCTAAGTAGTCGAGGATGCATCTTGGTTCAAGTTTCTTCTTACATGACATGTGTTATGTAGGATCATTTAGGTTCATAAGAAATCTTGCGTCAACCAAAAACATCTTAAAGTTATGAAATAAAGATTTGTGTGATGTTATGTCACTCTTAATCAAGCTTCACAAAACTCATTTTCCTTTTTTATTTTGTGGAAGCCGAGTAAAAATATGGATTTTGTACAAGATTACACAAGCCATATGACACTGTAAAAATCCACAAAATCTTATAAAGGTCACACAAAACTTTAAAAGTTATGGAAGCTTACCAAGTCATGCAACATTATAAATTCGTGTAAGCTTTCCTGAAGCCACATAATATTATACTTTTCCTAAAACCGTTGAGCCTTGCTATAAATCACTTGCCTACAAAATTCCAAGTCAACTTACAACTATAGTTACTTTGTGCAATGAATTTGAGCACACTTTGTCAGTAAAGGTACACAATATTTATGTAAGCCTTTGATAGTTGACTAAAGACGCTAATGATTACATTAGTCGTAAACATATTTTTCACACCATTAGCCATTATGATAAGTTGTCAAGTATTGCATCTCAATGGGACCACTCCCAATTGATCATATAATTGGATCTAATGTTTCCTAGAGAACCTATTAACATCGATGCAATTATAGAAGAAATATGTGGGTCTTAATCTATCCTTCACATCCAAGGACCATTATAACCACGTGGTTCGAATTTTGATCCAATGAAGGGGAACATTATTGTGCAAATCAACCAAAAACTAGGGGCACCTAAGGGAATATCCACTTGCATTGGTATATTTACTTTCTGCCTAGGGACACATTAATTCTATAAGTAAAAAGGGGTTGTAAACTTGTAAAGAATCATGAATCTTATTTTGAGGAATTAAGGTTGACTCTCCTTGTAAGTGTGAGCCATAGGGTGGTCTTGTGATGTAAGATAGCGACCAAGTTCACCAAGCCAATCAACAAAGATAGTAATCAAGAGCATGCAAATTTTAAGAACCCAAAATTGCATACAACACCAAATTCCTCTCAAGACTGACAAGGGATATGATCACAATTCACCTGCTTAAATTCATCATACAAGCATGCTTTGCACCTTCAATAACAATCAAAACACCATTTGTTATCATTCACCTATATGATCTTATTACCTAGCTTATAGCCCTTCTGAACTGCAAATCTTATAGTCTGGAGCAATTCACAAGGAATCAAAGCTTATTGTCAACTTTTTTTGATACCCTTTAAGGGTTTATTGCTCCTCACCAAGTTTTGGCTCTCAACCCTAAGCAAAACTCAACTTATTCTCATTTTTTGTTTCCTTCTTTAACTTTCCTAGTAGCCTTGTTTTTGTACAAATCTTATTTCCCAAAACAATATACTGACTTCCCTGAAAAAATCTTTACCTTTCCTTATACCTATTATCCCCTTCTTGCTTCATGGTTAATTTCATGCTCCAACTCTTTATGCAATTCTCCCAAAACTAATCTCACCTATCTAATTAGTCATATTAGGCCTTTGTTAGGTTTTCAACTGAGTTTCTATGGTTTATTTATTTTCTTATGGTTTTAACTTCTTAATCACCTTATACTCCTTCATACAAGTCTATTTATTCATTCCCTTACTTCACTAGGTCACAAGCTATGTTTAGAACTCCATACCCACTTTTCTTATCATCTTATCCACCTATGCTTTTCCCAGTCTTGAATGAATTCACAAGATTCTTGATCTATACACTTAATGATTCTTTCTTCAACCCTTTTTTCCCTTGTGTTACCTCATTATTCATCTCTTTCCACCATTTATACAACTTTTCATTACAAGTTTCCTCATTGAGTTTACTTCATACTTTAGACTGTTCACAAGAGTTCTTGACTGTCCTTCACTAGTTCCTATAGAAAATACATTGAATTCTTCTTGTTTACAACTTCTTTAAGGTTGTGTCCACCTCTCTTCCTTGCTATAACAAGTTTCAATACTGTTTCTCAATGCTTATGACTCCCTAAGAGTCTTTCTCTTCTTCCTAACTTGACTTAATGAGACAGGGGTATTGCTTATGTTTTAAGATTTTCTCCTCCATAAGCACCTAGATTATCTCTTTAAACCTACTTACAACTTCAACATGCATTCATGCATCCATAGTACAGGTTTCAATGAACAAGAAAAACTACACTCATTCAACCAATTCCCTTCTCTCAAACCCTCAAAACAGGGTATATGACAGTTCAAACCGAGTTTTTGGATTTTACCCTATCAATTATTTTCTATTCTTCTTGAAATTTATCATACTCATTTAATACCTTTGACATCTCCTCTTCACCATTGTTTATCAAGTTTCAATAGATACATTTCAAATTATGTAATTTCCTCTTATTTCAAAGACTAGGTCTGAATACACAATCCGAGAGCACTTATCTTGTCTTAATTTTCAAATTTCTTCTTGATGAATTTTGTCAAGGCTCCAAGGGATTCTAAAGGACCTTTTCCATCTTCATCTAACTTATTCTAGTCATGAAATACCCCTGTGATCTAAATGTGACTCTAACTTTGCTTAATCAGTCATCAACAAGACCGTGGACACACAATTTACCAGTTTTAGACTCCTTTTTCATAACTCTACAGGAATTTACACTTAGGTATGGATCTTAACGTTTAGATTGCACCACCTTTTGTCATTATAGACTTAAAAACTAATATAAATGCTTTAATCATTCGTTAACTTTCTCATACAACAATAACATCTCTTACCTTTTATATTACTTTCACCTTTAATTCTTGTATGAATCCGGACTTCATTGAGGTTTTATCACCTTATCACACTTGCTCAATCTTATAAACCCTTATCTTACTTGTAATAACATTCATAAATCATATGCAAACAAGATTCATTCACAATTTCACATTCATTCATCATTACATAGAATTATGCTTAAGAAAACCTCTTCATTTATCAAATCAATGAGAAATACATGACTTCTTGAGCCGATGGCTCTGTAAAGGCTCTCTTATTTCTCTTAAAACCTTCTCTACCAACTCTATCTCTTCCTCATTTGAATGCATTCTAAAAGGATGAGAAAGAAGGTAGTTCGGTTTCAAAACCCACCTAACTCAACTATGGTAAGGATGACCATAATTAACAAAACCAAGTGAGGATCATGTAGGCTCATGATTTAAGTGTATTAATGCTCCATGGATCCATTTACAACATTTATTCATTCTAACCTAACTCCTAAAACCTTAACACAACATAGACAAATTCAAATATTTGAATTATGGTTTTGGAGGGAAACTCCAAATCCCACTTATTACAAAGCAAGGAAGGTCCAAATGGAATTGAAACCATGTCAAGAAACCCAATGTGACCTCCAACAACTAAAATACCTATAAAAACCAAAATTTACTATTTACAAGGAATGATGCTCCTACATAATTATGTAGAAACTTAGGAGAGTCTGCAAGATTAGGATAGATTCAGGATTGGAATTCTTGGTAGAATTTTTTGTAGAGTTTTGAGTATAATGATGATGTTACTGGAGTTGTAATCTCTTTCCTTGCACTAAAAAACATATTTTTCATTGTTTCGAACATGTGCATGTGATCTTTCCATGGTGAGATCTACTTTGACAAGGGTTGTGTGTTGTAAGGCATCCTTTCACTAGGAACCCTTACCGTGACTACATTATTTGAGGGTTAGCCAAAAACATTACTAATTGTATTGTATAAATAAGGTAATATAGGATGTGAAAGAAGTGAAATATTTTAGACTAATGGCTTTGAGGATTATAAATAAATAGTTTACAATTATATAGTGTTTTTAGGTAGCGAAACTATGCTAAAAAGAGGTAATAATAGGATGTCAAAGACACAAAGCATAGGTTGTGAGGTGTTAGTGGAACTAACAATTCATGTAAAAGTAACATATTTTGTGAGGTTTTAGTTGTGAAAAGTCTCAACCAAACTAAAAATCATGTAAAATAATAAATAAGGATAAAGCTAAGAACCATGAAAAACTATGTAGTGAGTGAATCTATGGGGTAAGAGGATAGTGAAAGGAGGTATTGGATTTATCAGGGTTTGTTCAAGCTAAGAACGATATATAAAATGTCCTCTTTCTCTTCTCAATATTATATATTAGGATATGAAGGGGACCATTATAAGGCCAATCATAAGAGAGTTCCAAAACTCTATCGAATACGTAGGGTTCCAAAACTTAAGTCTAGGCTAGGGTTGATGTCTTACTAGTATCCTGATTGTAAATAGGTTGTATAGATCGTAAAGCCAGGGTCATAAACATGGATTGTAGAGATCAATAAGTTTAAATTCCCAAAGTTTGGATTGTAAGGCAAGGGATCATATATAATAATGTAATAAATTAAGAATATGCTACTCCATTTTAACCTATATACATGATCAATAAAAAATCAATCAAATATTAAATAACATAAAGGAAAATAAAGGTTAGAGATACTTACCTTAATGCAAACACCATTGGTGTATTAACTTACCTCCAAGATTAGTAGCACCTTATGAGACATTTGATGCAGGGGAATATAAGATGGATATGAATAAGACCCGGGTAAACCACTTGTTGCGGGCTCCGAAGACTTGGTATACAATAGTGAATGAAATTCATATTCTTAAGTATCCTAGGTCAAATGTTCAAAGAGTAGACCTCTAAAGATAAATAAGACCAACTTATAAACCTTTAAGTGTAGATTAACAAGTGCAAAGAAACTAAATGAGTGATGATGGTGTATTGATAAATGTTCTCAAACACTAACTATAAATAGGAAACATGGTTAGCTATTATAATTCAATATAGCTGACTATATCAACCATGGTTTATGTGGTCGGATGTTGGGAATGAAAGTTATCGACCACAATTGATGCCATCGAATCTAGGTAAAAACATACAACAATGTCCTACAAATAAGGCTTAGGAGATGAAGAATGGAGCTAATAAAATTTGATTTGACAGAGGTATAAGGATGTTGTAAGTTGATATACATGTGATTGTAAGAGGATAATAAGGTAATGTAGTAAGAATGTTGTAAAATGATGAATGGGAGATGTAATGGATAAAGTTTCTAAGGTATCATTGATGACAAATCAAATCTTTCTCATAATTATGACCACTAACTAGCACATGTCATTTGATATCCTGTAAGATATCACTTAGGGAGGTTAATTCGCGAATGGTACCTGTGAAGAGAAGAAGTCAGTGAGTGTGATAAATACGGAGTATACATATGTCCCAAGCAAATATAATTACATTTCACAAAAAATCATACATGAGATGGTCTTCAGAAAATAAAATCCAATATTATAATCAAAATGATTGGAATGAATGCGCAAAATAAGTGATATAAATATGCGAACTCGAATGAAAAATACTTACCTTCCCACGAGTTTGGATGTATAATTAATCACCATATCATAGAAAGAACTACTAAATGAACCTAAGTGATATAAAACTTAAAAGAAACACTAGAAGATAAATTTTAAAAATAAGTAAACCCTAATCTAAAGAAAGCTCTTGGAAAGATGAAAGATTGGTCTAAATGAGAAGGCTAGGATGAGACATGATAGCCAAAGGGATATGATAAAACAAATCATAAGATAGATTTACAATGTGTAAAGATGATATAAGGTACACCTACAGGAGGAATCTGATCTAGAAATCTTGGTGATTTAAAAAAATGTGACTAATGATGATATAAGGCATGAAGATGAACCATGGAGGTAAAGATCACAAACTATAAAAATATTTGATTTTTTATTTTTTTGAAAAAACTATCATAGTATATGATTGGATTTGCTGTGGGAAAATGGTCTTGGCACTTCTTGTAGAATGGAAATTGGAGATACGGTTTTAATGATATCAAATTTTATGAAATATAGGTGCATTTTTTTAAAGTTTCAAATCTGGTTTGGGCCCCATAAATAGCAGGTCATCATACTCATTTTTCAAGTTGATATTTTAGAGCTCTAGGTTATCTTATTTCGATGAAAACAAAATACATGGCGATAGAAGGTTTGTAATTGAATTGATAAAAGGTAGATATGTCAAAAATTAAACATTAGGTCCTAAGTAATTCTAGATCATGGTATTTTTCCCAAGAAGTGTCAAAATATAGGTGTTAACAAACTCTAGTTGGGTTTCGAAGAATTTTTTGTTAGGAGGTCATTAGGTTACTTTTGAATGTTAAAAGATCATGCAACCTTCCACAAAATGCTATCAACCATGTTGGCTCAATAGAAATCACGGATTTTTCATTTCCATTTTTTAACCCCAGTATGGTTGATATAGTTTTGTAGGATGGTCGATGTCGTTTGGGTGGGTATGATTTTTCTATAGGGTCGATGTCATTTAGGCAAGGTGGTTGGTGTAGAAAATGAGGGGTGTTAGCTATTTATGATATTTTGATTGATTTATTAGCTTTTTCATAAGCTAAGGATGATGTGTGAATATTGTTTTCCTACTTTACATGTTCAAATACACATCCCACTATGCAGATGATGGACTCATCTTGTTTATATGACTTATTGAGGGGCTTATCTAATGAGGACATAGTGTGGTTATTTACTTCGAGGCTTGAAGGGAATATGGAGTAGTGTCATATCATATTAGATGTAGGATTACTACAAATATTTGTTATTTATTGGGAGATCAGATCAAACACCTTCATGTAGAGGGTTATGGGAGAAATTGTCAAGACCACATTCAACTTAGAAGATGGGCATGTTGTTTTAGGTATTTCGATTAGAGGGGTACATATGTTCTATGATTTCCCAAGATAAATTTTGAGAAGAGGGAGTTGGTGGAATGGGCCATAGGGTTATATTGGTGTTACTAAAGGTCCATAATAGTTCATATGAGGACAATGTATATTTATACTATTCCATATATCTAGAAGGCGATAATAGGGATGGTTGCACAGTCATATAGGGAAAATTCTTCTTTTCAGGTGCACTGTTGGAAGTGTTTCTCCTCCACTTGGCCCATATTCTCAATAATAAGGAAGTTTATCGTAAGGCCTTTGTATGGCTGAGTAGAGTCTGAAAGCCTCCACCAAGAGCATTCCCTAGAGATTTTAACCTTAACTACGATATCGGTATCACTAGAACTGTCACTTGCTAGTTTCTACTAGCATTCGTAGTGGTTAGTTTACCAAGCTTGAACCTAGATTCGAGGGGTGAACTCCAAAGATGATGCTTGCCCCTAAGCCAACTTGAGTTATGGGAATCTTCCAGTTTAGGAAAATCATGAATGATTGCAGTGACACAAATTATGTGTCAAAAATAGGACGGAGTCTAATTATTTTGCATAGTGGTGTGTTGGGTTATACTAGAGTAAGGCATAATGTATATTTGTGAGGCAAGTATTTAGGTGCAACTAGCAAAGAACTTATACCAACTTCAAGCTAGGAAGCATCTAGCCATTGGTCCAATGACATTACTCTCAACCTAGATCTATTAGTAATTCCAGATATATTGATCTAAAGAGACCCCACTATAGATAGGGGAGGTTGCACCCGGGATTCTACAGTGGGAGATAGGGTAAATTTTTAGGCTCGATTTGAAAATCCAATGTTATATACAATATAAAGGGAGAAGATAATGTAGAGACTTTATGTGGGTACTATGGATAGGTGGTGGTCATGAGAAATGACAATGGTGACACATAATGATTCAGGATCATCCAAGTTCATGATAAATCCTATGTCATCCAAAAATAATTAGAGTTAGTAAATAAATATTTGCACAACTCCACACCACTCATAAGAAAGCTAAGCAAAGAACCTTTTCCTTAGTCATTATTTCAGAATTCATTGAAGGCTATCCAAGCCACGCAAAACTTCACGACCTAAGAAAAATTTCAAGCCACACAACATTTTCAAAGCCGCGTAATCCTCCCTATTCATATAATATTTTCCTTTCTCGCGTAAAACTAGAATTAACTATACATCATTGTGCTTAGCCATGTAATAACCCCATATTTTGTGTAATACTGATTAACTAAAATATGGAATAACTAAGTAGTGTGGGGATATTTACTCTAAGCTATGAACAACTGTACTAAAGTAAATAAATGCAATAAATAAGAATGTAAATAACCTTAACCACTATGTAAAAGGAAAGGCTAACCCTAATATGCAAAGGAAAGTGAGGAAAGAACTCAGTTGATAAGAGATGTCTATCGGAGAGTGTCATAGAGGTGACTGAAAAAATCAGGAGCATGAACAACTATACAGGAGCCCCGAAAAGGGTGGATCTGGAGGATATAGCTTGACTGGGGCACATGGAATAGGATTGGGGTGCCCAAGGGTGCTTTTCTATGAAATATGGGCACCCTGGTCTATGCGTAAGCTTTGAAACTAGTTTTTACAGGGTCAAAAGGTGGTCTGAAACCCTCGCTATGTGTCGCATCAACTTCATTGTCCTGTGTTGAATGTCACCGATATTCCAAGATGAAAGAAGAACCTGCAAGACCCCAAAACAAACATCAAACCCTAAAAAATAATAATGCAAATGAAGGGGTCAGACTGACCTTAGCTGCCACAAGGGTGGACTTACTAACTAAGCATTGCACTATATCTTAGACCCGATGTAGTTCTATGTGTAAGTGTGTGTGAACATGCCCTAGGTTTCTCCTGTGTAATTCATACTTTGTGAAGTAGCGAGCAATAACTATGTGTAGAAAATGTAATATAATGTGTGCATGAAATATAATAGAATCCCTCCCTCTATGAAGTGTGATGCAGATTTTCTAGCCTTGTGCCTTGATGATGGAGCTATGTGGATGCAAGTGATCTCCAATGTAATAGATGGATGTAACTCTAGATGGAGTGATAGTAGTAAGTGATGCTAGGTCCCTCATTATGGTCTCATAACTTTATATTTATAGGGTTCTCTTGTTCTAATTTCATAATTAACCCTGAAAAGGTCGACCTCAAGAAATATAAAGATGTCAAACAGCTAAAAAGAGCCTAGAAAGTGGTGGGAAAGCTCGAGTAGGATCGGGGTGCCCCAGGTGGGATCAGGGCACCCATGGATGCCCCAGTATTGGCCTGGGTGCCTCGGTTGAGGCTAAAATAGTGGGAAATGGCCGAAATAGACCGGGCATGTGGAATAAAATAAGTAGTAATAACAAAATAAAATAAAACAAGATGGCCAAAAGACGGGGGTTAATAGTACTTTATTCACTCAAGAAACTTCTAAATAGTAGTATGAGACATGGATAAATATTGTCTAAAGTGCATGATTTTGTGACTACATTTTTCGCCCACTTTATGTTGGTGAGCTGAAAGCTGGGTAACATAAAGTAGATAGAGATGCATACCTGATGTCCATGAAGAGTGTAGTAGAAACACGCCGAAGGACTAGAAAAAAGTGTGAAATGACAAAAAAGATGGAGAAGCGTGGAAACTAAAGATGAAAAATGTGCAAAGAAAAAGTGATGAGAGTGAACCTAGGGCAGAACACATGTGTAGTTGTTGCGGTGTATAATGTACCTGCATGGTTAGTAAAGCGTGTGTTGTCACGGAGTGTTGTTTTTGACATTGTTCTTTTTGCCCCCAATTTGATTGCTTGTTTCTCATACAGTTGGACCTGTAAGGAGAAAACGATCAAGTAGTCAAATTTATATGTATTTAAGTGTAAAAACAATATGTAAAATAGACATATATGTGAAATTATGTAAATGTAAAATACACTTGTAAATGTAAAGTACGCAAAATGAAAATTGTAAATGGAACATGTGCACCTGATCCATGTCAAGAGAAAGGGTGTAGAAGGATATCCTGTACTACCAAGGTTTTTTGGGCAATCCAATGCCATAGGCCAAAGAAGTGTAGGGAGGAAATGATCTGTGTTCTCCAAGCTCTAACTGCTTCCATGAACTGTGAAGATATCTCTGTATCATCTTGGTTTTTTGGATGATCTGACGCTGAAGGTAGAATAAGTATAGGGAGGAAATGCTCTATGTCTTCCAACCTTTAACTACTCCTGTGAATGCTAAGGATACCATGTCTTGTAAAATCCATTGTGTATGGAGTTCGTAGACTGGTCTGAACTCACTCGTTGTATGTAAACCCACAATGCCAAGGGTGGAAAGTGCATTGAATTGAACTGGTATAAATGCACTGTGTTAGTATGTAAAACCCCAAATGATGCCCTCCCTCTTTGGGAGTGCATGTGACGTCACTAATAGGAGAATGCGACCCTAAAAGAGGACCAACCACATGTACTCTATAACTGTGCCCTGCAGGGGGAAGGGAATGCACTTGGTAGAAACCAAGGCGCACACAAACAAGGATGGCTAGCCAAAACAAGTGTTAGTACAAAAATGCATGCATGTAGAAAATAAGTGTAAAGTACGCAAGCCATGTGTAAACTACCAAACAAAGTAATGTAAACATGTAGGAAGGAAAGTAAGCCGCACAAAGCGGATCGAAAACATGGTACATCACTCATGATATCACAAGACACACAAGGCCATCATGGCCGCAAACAACAAACAAGTGTGCACACAAAGCATATGGAAAATCCCGCATACAAAATGCAAACAAGTATATACAAATACATACAAGTAAAAACAAACAAACAAAGAAGTAGTCATGGAAGCATGTAATCCTGCAAAACAAGTGTTGCACATGGAACACATTTTAGCATGTTAGAGAAATAACTAATATGTCAAAGCGTGAATAAAAAAGTAATGTAAAGTGCTAAGTACAAAATGAAACAATAGCACTTGAAAGAGACAAATGTGGATGCCCCCAATGACTAGTATAGGAAGGGTAGAAGGTAAGCATCCATACTACGTGTAAGAGACATGTATCTGTGATCACAACTAAACAAAGATGTGAACACGCATGTGTGTATGGTATAGATAATGACATATAAAAAATCAATCTAACATGTGTAGTAAAGTGATCATGTAAAACACTAGTAAACAAGAGTAAATTCCTCTAAGACAATGCAATATGTTATGGATGGATGGAATGATAGGAGCCGAGTACCCCCTGAGTGAATGACAATGTATGCAATAAGGTTCATTTGTTTTCTCCCTAAATAGTCAAGAATGAACCGTAAATGATGATGCGTCATCGAGAAATGGTCGAGTTGTATGTTGTGTCTAATGTGCTGTGATGAATGTGTAAGCGTAGTGATGAGATGCGACCTAGAAATGATATGTGCATGAACCCTATAGCCAAAGCATATATCACGACTAGATGAACATATAAGTGATGATTTATCCCTAAGCATATATCCTTACACGATGAATGAAGAAGTGATGATTTAGCCCTAAGCGTATATCACTATAAGATGAATGAAACAAATGATGATTTATCCCTGTGTATATCACTATATGATGAATGATAAAGAGTGGTGATGTAACCTAAGGTGTATACCACTACAAAATGATTGAATGTGAGTGACGATTCAACTTAAAGCATATGTCACTAGCCTAGGAATGTCTCATGGTGAAAGGTCGGATGGTAAAAGCGTGATAAGTGTAAGGTCCATTTGATTTGTAAACCCTCGGTAGTCATGTATGGACCGAGGAACTAAAGTACATCATAGGGTGGTGAGTGCAGTGTGTAGAAAACAATGTAGTATATGTCATGATGAAAAAACCATGTGATGAAGAGAATATGGAAAAATGCAGTGTATAAAATGCGATGGTAGGTATGTAAAATGCATAAAATGTAATGTATAATGCGTAGTGTAACACATGTAGATAGGTGAGTAATGTATTATGTAGGTATAAATGTAATGCTATACTTATATATGATGAAAACTAGTATAGTATGTAGAAAATGACATGAAGACGTGCAGTGTATGATGTATGGTATATGCCTATGTATAGGATGTGTGGTAAAATGTATAAATAGCCTAATAGTGTATTATGTAAAATGTGTAAGGTGAGAACTAGTATAATGTATAATGTATGAATTTGGAAATTGCATAATATTGTAGACAAACGTGGAGAATGTATGGTATATAGTGTATGATGCGTAATGTGTGACTAGATGCGATATGTAATGCCTAGAGTGTAGTGTGTGGGGTTCATTGTAGTTGTAATCCCTCAACAGTCAAGTGTGAACCGAAGCACAAGAGTGTGTCATCGGGTAATGACATCGCTCAAACATATGTATAACTATGCAAGATGAGATGATGCTATGCGTGAAAGCGGAGAGTGTGATGTAGTATAATATAAGAATGATAAAGCAAGAATGAGGGATATGTAGATTATGCTAATGTAATAAGGGGGGTTGTGTGTGAGCTACTATGCCCCTCAAGTGTGTATGCAATGAAAATATAGTCAAAAGACAATGAGTGGATTGATGTAAGGAGTAGTTGCTTTAACAAAAGTGATCGGACCCCGAAGTGATAGAGGAGTGTGATCATCCGATGGTTCATCACCATAGTGAGTTGTATCTATGTCCCAGTCATCAATATATGTAGAATCGATAGTAGGTGTTGGCATTACAAGGTTAACGATAGAAGATAATGGTAGAATCTTACATGGTGGTGGTGAAAGTGAAGATATATAATAAACACTAGGAGAAGGATTGGTTGTTGGGACGAAATTAATTGGTTGGAGCCTAGATTTGAGGGGAGGCCAAGTTGCATTGAGTCGCAAAGGAGATTGCTTAGGTTGACTTGGTAATGCAATAGATGACTTAGTAAGAGGGGTTTGTGAAATAATTTCAAGATGTGGTTAACTTTGTTGACTTTGTGATACTGCAGGTGATTGCTTCGGTAGTGCTTGTCCGTTAGAAGAAGGTGCAGGAGAAATGATGGCATGATGCTTAGTAAATGAAGAAGAAGAAACATCAGTAATTGGAGAATCAGGGGATGAGATTTCAATATTTTTCTGACTAGGATAATAAGCATTATGCACATGTGAGTGATTGTCAGCATCAAGCATGTAATGAATAACAAAGGCATCTAGAACTTCCATAGAAATATTAGAGGGAGATTCATTAGTAGTTGCATAACATAGTGTAGCAGTTGTAGATGGACATGCCTTGAAGGAGATAAAACCCTGACACTCAAGATGTTTGATCTTACGTTGTATAACATAACAGTCATTATCATTATGTCCATTGATTCTATGATAGTTGTAATATGGATGACCTTGATATTTTGTAATCCGATAAGGAGGATAACAATGAGTGGGCGGCAAAGTGATCAATTGATGACTAAGGAGCTGAGTAAGAATGTCATGAGGTGTAGTATTGTGCTCAAACATGAGAGGCTCAGACAATGGTGTATCTTGAGGTTCAATCATATGACATGTATTATACATAGTTTGCATATAAGATAGAGAAGGAGCACAAACATGTGATTGAGAAGCATCCTTAAGCTATTGAATTTCATATCTAAGAGATGTGATTATGGATTCTATGGCTATAAATTTATTTGAAATAAAGAATGAAGATCTTGAATGGATTTGTAAATAGCTTGTTTGGAATGGGAATCAAGGGAGTCCTGAGAAAGAAGGCCAAAAATAACATTGACTTGGGTAGGAAATATATTGATAAGCAGATGCATAGACTCTAGGGTTTTTTAAAGAGCGTCTTTACAAGATGGGTGCATTTGGATCAGTGCATAGCGAGAGTCAGTGCTTCTGACTCCCCATTGGTGAGATTACTATTACCTTGGAGGATGTATGGAGTATTATGCGAGTCCCCATCTAGGGAGAGTTGATTCAGTACACACGTCACTAGCCTAGTATTGATAAGTGTATTCTAGAGTTATTTGGTATTCCAGATATACCGCACCGCGAAATGACATTGAGATTATCGCCGTGTATAGCAGATCTTGAGCTTGATCGAGTCGTAATATACCTGATGGCTTTTGTCAATGGAGTTTTAATCCCTGACAAGACTGACGCTTCATTTCCACTCAGCCTCATTGGAGTGATACACAGTTTGATTGATGGCGAGACATACTGTTGGGGCAAGTGTGTATTGGCACATTTATATTGGGACCTTCACTTGATCACATACTACCATCAGAAGATGGTAGGACCTGCCAAATTGTTACAGATTTGGGCATGGGACCATATTGCTTCTAGTTGTCCCATAGGTGTATTGAGAGCTCGAGCTCTAGAGGATCCTTCTACTATGGGTTGGGTTCTGATCCATGATGATGTACGGACGAACATGGGAGATCCCTATCATTACCGCCGAGATTTGGATAGCTTATAATAGGTTGCGGTAGTATGGAGGCCATATAGACATTTCTAGTGGCCCGAGGATGGCTTAGAGTTGAGTATAGCGACCGTGGAGGACTTTATGTTGGGTAGTCACAACTATATGTGGGATTTTTACAGAGTTGTTCGGTGCCAAATATAGTTTGGCCTTATACAGGATGTACCAGGGCCGGATATGTGGTATGCTTGTAGAGCCCGAGAGTATGTCGATAAGGGGCCACAGATCACTAGAGACAGAACCTTGGCAAACTATTTACAGATGGTGTTAGTTCAGTGGGTACCTTTGAGATAGGTCAAAGATCTAAGTTGTACGACAAAGTCTATTCTGTGGTGCCTTACAATTTTACCTCTTCGATTGATGATTCCTATAGCAACATGGGATGCAGGAGTGAGAGCACTTCCAATAGAGCCTCCTAGAGATAGTGATGAGGGTGGTGGGGATGATGGAGATGATGATGATGATGACGATGATCCTTTCAAAGACCAGTGTCATGATGGGGTTGGCAGATAGGGTCCTCCACCACAGTAGCCACACGGACAGGGGCCTAGGCCTAGGCAGAGACAGCTGCCCCAGGTTCCTCATATACAGTTGCCTCCAGTAGGCATTCCAGTGGGGGTATACATTCCATTACAACAATTATTTCCACAGCAGGGTCCGCCACCTCGTGCTCCAATGGTGGTGGAGATGTGGACAGTTAGCTACACTTCAACAATAATTATAGGCGGTGATATCCATTCAGTTACAGGTGGCGGTCGAGAGAGATCGAGCAAGAGCACAACTACAGGTTGTGACAATAGAGAGAGACTAGATGAGAGCCCAATCCGCTCAGGGTGGAGATGAAGTAGTATGACAATAGTAGATATGATAGCTAGCGGTGCAGGGCACTCAAATATTGAGCCTCTTACATCAGGTGCAGACACATGCACAGGGTGTCACTACATAGTGGGACTAGGCCTAGGCACAAGTGCCAGTTATTACTATTCAAAGAGATCAGGCACAGGCCCAAGTACATATCATTATAATAGACAAAGCTTGGTAGGCCGTGATTTTGGGATAGGCCGATGTTGATATTGGTAGACTGACATGTGAGAGAGATTCTAATGTACAAGTAGCCACAACTTTCAGTGACACATATGTGATACATGATATCATGAGAATTAGTGGTGAGGCCTCATATTACAAGGTCACCTACTATCGTGTAGTGTCAGAGGGACAGAGAGTGACTCTAGTTGATCAGCTGGGTGGTAGCAGGATATGATCTAGGTCACAGAGGTTGGAGCGGTCGGTTAGATCAATACAATAGCTAGTTGGACAACAGGGTGGTATGCCCGTAGCTAGCCCATCACATTAGTTGTTGTTTCATCCTCTAGGCCACTGACTAGGTAGCCCAGGAGAGTGCGAGATTCATGGTTGACTCTCTCTTATGGTATTAATATATGTATGTATACATGCCTCTTATGAAGCCTAATTTTGATTGATGTATGTGCGGATGTATCATTTTTTATTATGCCTCGTGATGAAGGCTCGGGTTATATTCATGCCCTTTTGATGAAATTTTTTGTATCGATGATGTATATCTTATTTTGAGAGAGATATTTACACATGTATATATGGACATTTGATGGTGTATATTGTCATGTTTTTATATGCTTTTATGATGATGATTTATGTTTATGGATGTATGATGAGTATATCCTGATGTTGTATTATTTCATTTCTCATGTATGTATCCTGATAGATTGTGATGATGTACCACATCATATGTTGTAGATTGATGATATATCCTTAGATAATATCATATGTTTTGTACATGAGATACTTTGGTAGATGTTTTATCATACAAGATGATATAGATGATATTAGCGTAGGGGGGATAGATTTGTGATTATGCGCAACCCCTCTTGCCCCCATTGATGATACAATATGTGATTATTAGCTTAGCATACATGCTTGATGTAAGAATTTATCATTTTATTTGATATATATGATGTATATATGATGTTTGTTAGATGTGATGAGAAATGATAGATGATAGATGTGATATATGTAATGATGACAACAATTTGTACAATCAATTTACAAGCACAACCTAATTACAAACTAACATACTATAAACAATCACAAGCATGTAAATTGAATATAATGAAATGGATTAAGTAATCACTCAACTAAAGTAAGCATTTGAACTCAATCCTGTAAACATATCACACAATGCAATGGAAACAAAACGAATGAAAATAATACAATTATAAACAAGTATATATGATAGAACGAACTAAATGCAATAGCTAAGAAAGATTTAAGATAAGCAAATGAATCCAATGTAATGTATACAACGTGGAAATAAAATGTAATCAACATTCTACAAACCGACAACTAAAGTAAGCAAACTTAGACTATGTTTTTGTGGGACAATTTTGATATTCTTTCTATTGTTTTTTGGGTGTCATCATTAAAGAAATTTTTTCAAGGCTATTGTTCACATTGTTTTCAGGGTTTCCTAGAGACAATGTTATTCTAATTGATGTAGCGTCATCCCTAGAAGGGGGTATTTCAAATGTTTTAGATTTTTGTATATCTTTTCTGAATGTTTTTGTGTTTTCTAAGGTCCTTTTGAAAGTGATGTACAATGAAAAAGAAGCGTGGATGCCCCCAACGTGATGTGGGAATATAAAAAAGGTAGAATGCCACACGTGTATGTTCAAGAAGGTGAAATGTGTAGGTTGTTAGGAAATTAAATATTAATGTTTACATTATAGTTTGTTAGTTAATATTTAATATTGTTATATATTAAATATTAAGTTTATTTGTATATTGTTATAATATATTGTTTCAACAATATATTATTCTTAGATTTTTTTATACCCGTGAATAACATTCCAGGTTAATTGTTGTGACTCCTTCCTATTTTATAGGAGGTTGTTTAGCTGTTATTATGGCTATATATTAGCCTAATGTATTGCACAGAAAACATGGTAAAGAATATATAAAATATTTTTGTGTTCAACCTGTGTATTATTTTCACAGGTACCTCCAGTGTTAGATGGGAATATACAAAGGAAACTCCTTCATGCAGATATAAGAATAAACAAGCCAGATCACGGTGTGGCGAAGTAGATTTAGGGAAAGGTTCCTAGACCTAACAATGAGAACCAATCCTACACATAAGTAATAGTTATTTGTCCAAATGCAAGAATAACTTGTGAAAAGCGAACCCTCCTTGAGTGCCAAAAACCGGTTTTCACCCAAAAACCAATCCAATGCGCCACAATTGCGTGGTTTTCACACTTAGACGACCTATTTTTTCTTTACTGTTTTCTTGATATTTTTTTGCTTGTTTTTTCTTTCTTTTTCTACTTTTTAGGTATTTTCTGATATTTGCACCATGCTTAAGCATAAAACTGCTTGAGATGCATGGCGTTCATAGGTTCTGGAGGCTCTTCACCATCTGAATATGCAAGTTTATAAGCTCCTGATCCACATTTAACAACCACCACATAAGGCCCTTACTAGTTAGCCTAAAAAATTCCTTTCTTTTCTCTATCTTTGACAATGTTTTTCTGATTTTCTTTTAGAACAAGATCGCCTATATAAAATTCACGATGAATGATCCACTTGTTATATCCTCTTGACACTCTGTTATGGAAAATTTTTAGGTGATTAAGCGTTCTCATATGCTTCTCATCCAATAGCTCTAGCTCTGCTAGCCGAGCAACTCTATAGTCTCCATCCTTATCAAGATAGTCCCGGAGTGATATTCTCAAGGAGGGAAGCTCCACTTCCAAGGGTATGATGGCCTTAGTGCCAAAGACTAGTGAATATGGGGTCACACCAGTAGGAGTGTGGATGGAAGTTTGATAGGCCCAGAGGGCAGGATGTATATGTAAGTGCCAATTATGACCAATCTTACTTACCATTTTCTCCATGATCTAGACAAGATTTTTATTGGTGGCCTTAGCTTGTCCATTACTTTGAGGGTAATAGGGGGTGGACCAATTGAGTTGAATCTGAAAGCGTTGACATAATGCTTTAAACGTTTTATTTTTGAAGAACTTACCATTATTGGTGACAATGGCGGAAGGGATGTTGTAGCAGAAAATGAGGTGATTCATAATGAGCTTGGAAATTTGTACACTAGTGACATAAGTGAGAGGTACATCCTCTACCCATTTAGTGAACTACTCAGTGGCAACAATAATGTGGGTTGATATAACGCTTTGTGAAGTAGCGAGCAATAACTATGTGTATAAAATGTAATAGAATGTGTGCATGAAATATAATACAATCCCCCCTATGATGTGCGATGCATATGTCCTAGCCTTGTGTCTTGATGATGGAGCTATGTGGATGTAAGTGATCTCCAATGCAATAGATGGATGCAACTCTAGATGGAGTGATAGTAGTAAGTGATTCTAGGTCCCTCATTATGGTCTCATAACTTTATATTTATAGGGTTCTCTTGTTCTAATTTCATAATTAACCCTAAAAAGGCTAACCAAAAGAAAGATAAAGATGTCGAATGGCTAGAAAGAGCTCAAAAAGTGGTGGGAAAGGTCGAGAAGGATTGAGGCACCCCAGGTGAGACCAGGGTGCCCATGGGCACCCCAGTATTGGCCTTAGTGGGAAATGACTAAAACAAACTGGGCATATGGACGAATAAAGACGGTAATGAAGAAATAAAATAAAATAAGATGGCCTAAAGATGGGGGTTAATTAGTACTTTCTTCACTCAAGAACCTTTTAAACAGTAGTATGAGATCAGGATCAATAATGTCTAAAGTGCATGATTTTTTGACTACAAATACTTACGTGCAACCTATTAATGTCCTAAAATATTGCATTCTTGGGGGATCACTCAAATTTGTTTTAATGATGAGATATATGTTTGACATAATTTCCTATCAACTTCGAGACTATTAGTAGGGATTACACATGGTTCTTTATCCATCCTTAATGGATAGGGACCAAAAAAATGATTTGATTGAGATTGATCCAATGGTGAAGAAATGCCAATAACAATCAATGGAAGATTTAGAGGTAATCCGAGGAATATTTTGCAAGGTATATTTACTCTCAAAATGCATCTTTCTCTCCCAACTAAAGCTTTCATAAATTTAATATATAGAAGGGAGCTACAATATGCAAGGTAGATTAAATTCCAATTTAAGGAATCAAACAACTATCCTTTGAGAGTATGAACCATGTTAGATTATATATAAGCTTTGTAAAGTCTGGGAGCTTAAGATAGGTCTAGGATTATAATTCTCAGAATAATTCTTACATAGGGTTATTATAGGACTGTAATTGGAGTGTTGTACCATTGTCCACTAGTCTAGAATATTTACTTGCGTTAATAGAAGAAGATTTGAATTATTTATTATACATGTTGTGCACAAGATCTTCCTTTAGTGGATCTTGTATACACCCTTGTGTAATGTCCCCTTTCCTACGCCAAAGGCCTAAGGGCCAATTCGAGTCCAAGCCTTGGTCATACCCAAGGGGGTTTGGATGCTAGGAGCTATTGGGTATGAATATCTAGTCCATTTTGTTATAATTCTTCATTGACATATGCAAAAAGGTGTTTTGGAAGGACTAGATGTTACGTTTTTTCGTTAGGAAGGGGCCACATGGTACTAATGTTCTAATTTTACATTGGGGGGTCACTTTTGGACCATGATGACTTAAAAAGGGAAAAGTAACTTAAGTTACTTTTATTTTATTGGCCCTTCCAAGGGAAAAATGTGACTAGGGTTTATTGGGGCTCTTTTGCCTTGGAGAAGTTATATAAGGAGTTGGGGGAGAAAGGAAAGGCATTCTTGCATACCTAATTATCTCCTTTCATGTGCAACTGTTGTTTGCAAATCTATAGCTTGTGGAGTGAAATCCCACAGGAACCCTAGCTTTGGTGGTGAGAGATCCATCCCTAGCTAGCAGGGCATTCTTCGGTAGTGAAAGATCTACCCTAGCTTGTCATTTTGGAGCTGTTTTCAGGGCTGATTTATAGAGATATTTTCAGAGGTTTTAGAGATAGGGTTTTGAGGGTTTTTGAGATAATTTGTGAAGATAATCAGTGGGTTTTCAGATCAGACTTATGGCAGCAATAAAGAAAGGGTTTGGCATCATTTCCAGAGGATTTCAAAGGGGTTTTGACCATCTACCAAAAAGGGTGACTTGTTTTGGAGATTGCAGCCTTTATTTGGAGGGTTTCCAGTTGGCCATTTTCAGATCTGAGGGTTGGAATATCATCTTCTATATTTGTAAATGTTATTTCCAAAGTTTCATAGTTTTTGCACTTGTATTCGGGAAGATATGAATTTTAGAAGTTTTCCAGCTGTTTAGGGCACGCTGTAATTTTCTGGCAGCGTTATATTGTCTGAAAAATTCCAAAAATAGTTTTCTTATGTTCTTTATAATATTAGCAAGCTCTCTTTAAATTTTCAAGTGATTTGAGTGGATATTTTGGGAGTTATTAATTTTCTTCAGTTTCGCTGCCCTAACTGGTAAAAATCTACAAAAATCAGTATTTTATTTGGCTGCAAATTTTCAATATTTTGTGTTATTTAAGTGGTATCCCACAAGGGATATTTCAGTGGTATCAGAGCAGTTGTTTCTCCAGCCTGTTGGGATTGAAAGATGGGAGACAGAGACAGTGAGGATATAGGTGTAGATCTGATGAAACAATTGTTCACCAACATGGTAAAGCAGCAGGAGACTACCAATCTCTATTTGAGCCAGCTCACTGAGAGATTAGCACAGGACATGATTGATGCTCATACGGAAAGAGGAGAAAATAGCAATATGGGACAACATGGTCAAAGAGGTGAGGGTGGACATTCAGGGCAGCGGTCTCCCCATTCTTCTACCAGGCCTTTGGGGTTTCACGAACCTTCTTTCTTGAAGGATCTGGAAGTTTCACAGGTACGACAGCCAATGGATATTGTAGATGAGGAGTCTTGTTGGGAAAAGTACCAGACCTTGAGTGATGGATTTCATGACAACATGCCATTCTAGGAATATTGCAAAATGAAGATTGGCAGCAGGCCTAGGAGAGATCATCAGGTACAGGTACCAGAGTTGCAAAGGAGATTGGGACAGATTTCTATTCCACACTTCGATGGTTCTAAGAAGTGTACTACACAGTCTTGGGTTCAGAAGTTGAAGACATACTTCGACTTGAATCCTATGCGTGAGGAAGATGCAATTAAGTTTGCAATCTTACATCTTGAGGGAGATGCTCATGATTGGTGGCATCATGGGTTGATTACACAGGGACACATATACATCACGACTTATGCAGAGTTCACACAGAGGCTAGTGAGCAGATTTGATAGGAGGGACCCCGACAAGGTATTTTAGAGAGTTGACTCATTTGAGGCAGACCAGTTCCTTGGATCAGTATATCACAGATTTTCAGAGACTATCGGTCATGGTACCTGATGTTACAGAGATGAGGTTGATTTCCCTATTCACAGCAGGTTTGACAGACGCTCTCGCTGGATTTGTGAAGGCATTTGAGCCTTCTTCTTTGCATGAGGCTATTAGGAGAGCTCGTGACTTGGAGTTATCCACTCCTAAGTCGAGGTTTCCACCTCGAGTGCAGCCTAAGGGTTTCCCTTCTAGATCGATGGTTCGCAGCCGAAGGTACCTCCACCTAGGCAAGATACAACCTGGAGACCATTTGTATCTAGAGAGGACAGAGATGAATTGAGGTGAAAGAAACTATGTTTCAATTTCCGCACACCTTGGGTTCCAGGACATGATTGCAAGGGTAGAGGGAAGGCCCAATTCATAGAGGTCTTTGAGGAGAGTGATGGTGATGAGGAGTTGGACACACAGGGATTAGAGGATGATGATGATGAGGCATTAGATAGTGCGGGTGTTGAGCAGGATAGCGAGACTTTTCCCCAGGAGACTATCGCCACTTTGTCTAGTACCCTGAGGTACAAGGCATTCAGAGTTAGGGGAGTTTTGTAGGGACAACGAGTAGTGGTACTCATTGATAGTGGGGCAACCCACAACTTTATTGATGCCTCATTGGTTGAGAGGTGAGGGTTACAGACAGAGGAGTTTGAGGGCTTCAACGTGGTTGTAGCCAATGGAGATTCTATGAGATGCACACGACGGGTTCCCCAATTGAGCATCACGATGGGTAACTATACAGTTACCGATGATTTCTATATTGTTGGTATTGGAGAGACCAACATAGTGCTTGGAGTACAGTGGCTCCATTCCCTTGGTGAGTTTTGGACTAACTTCCAGACGATGGAGCTGAAGTTTAAGTCTGAAGGGAGGAATGTGATCTTGAGGGGCTTATCTTCAGAGGCACCCCGAGTTGTTATGACCAAGAGGATCGAGAGGATTTATAGGCACAATGGGGTGGATTGGGCAGTACATTGTTTGGTTTCGACCAAGAAATCAGAGGATGGACAACAGGAGTATCATGTGGATATACAAGGCTTATTGGACAGACATAGTGTAGTTTTTGGTGACATACCTCCAGGCATACCTCCAGATAGGGGATTTGAGCATGTGATTGAGCTCGAGGATGCTAGACCGGTGGTTACTTCTCCTTACCATCACCCCAAATGGTTTAAGGATGAGATCGAGAAGACTATACATGAGCTCATTGATATGGGGCATATTAGACCGAGTTCCAGCCCTTTTGCTTCTTTGGTGGTATTGGTGAAGAAGAAGGATGGGACCATGTGGATGTGTATAGACTACCGTGCCTTGAATAAGAAGACAATAAAGAACAAGTATCCCGTACCACGCATTGATGAGTTGCTTGACGAGCTACATGGTGCAATCTATTTTTTGAAAATAGATTTGCGATCTGGATATCATCAAATCAAAGTCAGGGAGCAGGATGTGCATAAGACAACTTTCAGATGCCATTACGGTCACTTTGAGTTCTTGGTGATGCCCTTTGGATTGTCTAATGCTCCAGCTACATTCCAGTCTTGCATGAATCATGTGTTCAACCGCCACTTGCGGAAGTTTGTATTGGTTTTCTTTGATGATATTTTAGTCTACAACAGGACTTGGGAGGACCATATCAGGCACCTTGGTGAGATATTGGGGATATTAGAAGCTAATTCGTTATATGCGAAAGCTTCTAAGTGTGAGTTTGGCATGACCGAACTTCTATACTTGGGATATGTGATTGGTGGGGGTACAGTGAAGGTGGATAGAGAGAAGATACGGGCAATTCTGGATTGGCCTGCCACCTAGGACATTGACACATTTGAGAGGATTCGTGGGGTTGTGCACATACTACAGGAGGTTTGTGAAGAATTTCTCTCGGTTGACTGCTCCATTGACCGATTTGACCAAGAAGGGGGCTTTTGCTTGGTCAGAGGAAACACAGGTTTTTGATCACCTCAAGGAGGTGATGAGTTCGTGTCCCGTTCTCACATTACCATATTTCTCCCGCCCATTCATTCTAGAGTGTGATGCATCAGGAGAGGGTGTTGGGGTAGTTCTCATGCAGGATAGGCATCCCATTGCCTATGAGAGTCAGAAATTGAAACCCGTGGAGAGAGGGTATTCAATTTACGACAAGGAGATGTTGGCCATTATGCATGCTTTGGCCAAATTCAGACAGTACCTTGTGGGCAAAAAATTCATGGTTCGTACGGATCACAACAGTTTGAGGTTCTTCTTGGGACAGAAGGAGCTCAACGATCACCAACAAAGATGGGTGAACAAGGTACAAACATATGACTTCGACATAGAGTACACTAGAGGTAAGAATAATATTGTTGCTGATGCTTTATCTAGGAGGCCTTACCTCACTTCTATGCTTAGTTCTATGTCTGAGATTTCAGTGGATTGGAAGGCTCATATACTTGTTGAGTATTCCAAAAATCAGTTTGCATGTGAGATCATGGATGGTATTATACAGGATGACCGATACAGAGTAGTGGATGATCTCATTTTCTACAAGGATAGGATTTTCCTTGTACCAGGATCCAAAATGAAGGAGAAGATCCTTCGAGCAGTACATGATACACCACTAGCTGGGCATCCTGGGTATTTCAAAACATACAAGTTTATCAGGGAGAGATTTGCATGGAAGGGGATGAAGGACGATGTCCTTAATCATGTCAGAGAGTGTATGGTTTGCCAGCAAACCAAATCTGAGCAGTCTTTTCCAGTAGGATTACTTCAGCCTCTCCCCATTCCCGAACAGAAATGGGAAAGCATATCTATGGACTTTATCACAGGGCTTCCCTTGGTGCATGGGCATAGCTGCATTTATGTTGTAGTTGATCGGTTAACTAAGTATGCTCATTTCTTTTCCCTACCCAAGGGGCATGAGGCAGTGGATGTGGCCCGGATCTTCTATACAGGTATTTTTAGGCTACATGGGTTGCCTAAAAATATTGTCAGTGACAGGGACAAGATCTTCATGAGCACCTTTTGGCAGGAGATCTTCAGACTAGCAGGTACAGAGTTGACTCCTAGCACTAGCTACCACCCACAGACAGATGGGCAGACGGAGATAGTCAATAAGTGGATAGAGGGCTACTTGCGGAGTTATGTGTCAGGACATCAATGGGCATGGATTAGATGGTTACACATGGGTGAGTATTGCTACAATACCACCTATCAGATGAGCATAGGTATGACTCCTTTCCGAGCCTTGTATGGGTACGACGCTATGACATTTGTGGATTTGGTATTACCAGATAGCCGAGCTCCCAAAGCTCGAGATTGGTTACAGGAGAACCAGGATATTCTGAAGGCTCTCAGAGAGAACCTTCAGAAGGCACAAAATCAACAGAAGGTATATGCAGATCGACACAGGATAGAGAGGTCTTTTGAGGTTGGGGATCTAGTATTCCTACATTTGCAACCATATAGGCAGTCCTCACTGAAGCAGAAGGGTGCAGAGAAATTGAAACCATGGTTTTATGGTCCGTACCGGGTAGTTCGTCGAGTTGGGGCAGTTGCATATGAGCTAGAGCTACCGGAGCACAGTAAGATACATAATGTCTTCCATGTTTCATGCCTTAAGAAGGCACTCAGACAACATATTGTACCATCTATAGAGTTTCTGCCACTAGATGAGGAGGGGAAGTTGGTGTTAGAACCAGAATCCATTATTGAAGAGAGACAGAGGGGGCTTAGGAGTAGAGTGATCACCGAGTATTTGGTGCGATGGAAGGGATTGCCACTTGAGGATGCTACTTGGGAGGGAGAGTAGATTTTGCAGCATCCTAATTTGCATTTGCTTGAGGACAAGAAAAATTTGGGAAGGGAGGACTGTAATGTCCCCTTTCCTATGCCAAAGGCCTAAGGGCCAATTCGAGTCCAAGCCTTGGTCATACCCAAGGGGCTTTGGATGCTGGGAGCTATTGGGTATGAATATCTAGTCCATTTTGTTATAATTCTTCATTGACATATGCAAAAAGGTGTTTTGGAAGGACTAGATGTTACGTTTTGTCGTTAGGAAGGGGCCACATGGTACTAATATTCTAATTTTGTGTTTGGGGGTCACTTTTGGACCATGGCGACTTAAAAAGGGAAAAGTAACTTAAGTTACTTTTATTTTATTGGCCCTTCCAAGGGAAAAATGTGACTAGGGTTTATTGGGGCTCTTTTGCCTTGGAGAAGTTATATAAGGAGTTGGGGGAGAAAGGAAAAGGCATTCTTGCATACCTAATTATCTCCTTTCATGTGCAACTACTGTTTGCAAATCTATAGCTTGTGGAGTGAAATCCTGCAGGAACCCTAGCTTCGGTGGTGAGAGATCCATCCCTAGCTAGCAGGGCATTCTTCGGTAGTGAAAGATCTACCCTAGCTTGTCATTTTGGAGCTGTTTTCAGGGCTGATTTACAGAGATATTTTCAGAGGTTTTAGAGATAGGGTTTTGAGGGTTTTTGAGATAATTTGTGAAGATAATCAGTGGGTTTTCATATCAGACTTACGGCAGCAATAAAGAAAGGGTTTGGCATCATTTCCAGAGGATTTCAAAGGGGTTTTGACCATCTACCAAAAAGGGTGACTTGTTTTGGAGATTGCAGCCTTTATTTGGAGGGTTTCAGTTGGCCATTTTCAGATCTGAGGGTTGGAATATCATCTTCTATATTTGTAAATGTTATTTCCAAAGTTTCATAGTTTTTGCACTTGTATTCGGGAAGATATGAATTTTAGAAGTTTTCCAGCTGTTTAGGGCACGCTGTAATTTTCTGGCAGTGTTATATTGTCTGAAAAATTCCAAAAATAGTTTTCTTATGTTCTTTATAATATTAGCAAGCTCTCTTTAAATTTTCAAGTGATTTGAGTGGATATTTTGGGAGTTATTAATTTTCTTCAGTTCGCTGCCCTAACTGGTAAAAATCTGCAAAAATTAGTATTTTATTTGGCTGCAAATTTTCAATATTTTGTGTTATTTAAGTGGTATCCCACAAGGGATATTTCATCCTTCATTTTTTCATTTTATGATCATCGTCATTCATTAATCGCTTGCACACTTCGTATTTTCACATTAGCTCACACTTATTTATTGGACTCGAGGATTTGGAGCTTACTCTCTTGAATTTTGGTCAATATACTAAGTTAGGACCAAAGGTATTATTGTTGAGATTTCCCCTTCTCCACCCATAATGATTCTCTCTTAGTGTTTTTGTCTCTAGAGAGGATCATTCACTAGCAGTCACACAACAAGTAAGTATTTTTAATCATCTTTTTCTTTTATCTTGTGTTTATTATTGTGTACATGACTAATCATTCATTGTTATAGATTATGGTCAATGTATGTTTTTCTTTATTATATTGTTTTTTCTTATTTATATTATGCTCCCTTAGCTTTAAATTCATCTCTTGAACTACCTTATCTTGAATCCTAGTAGGATACCTCTCTTTATCTTAGGTATAAGTCTTAAAAACATATGATTACCTTAGAGTTAGAAATACTATCCTCTAGAAATATAACACTTGCACTCTTTGAGCACCTTAGATATCTACATCATGCATGCATACCTGTATTTGATCCTAAGCATTTGAAAACCCAAGTGGGAATCCATCCCATTATACAAGGCTAACTCTGATATAAGATGCATGGTGTAAATCATTCTTTCATTGGGAACACTTGATCGTGAGCACATCATTTCTAGAATCAGATCAAGGATTTTGAAGTGTTGCTAAGGATATTAGAATATACATTGATTTGAGTTATGTGAGTGATCTTGATATTTTCATTTTTCCATACTAGAGGTGTGGGTAGAAAATTGTTGCAGACATCTTCCCACATTTTGGGTTGTTAGGTAGAAGGTATAGGTTACAAAATATGGCTGTTGAGAGAATGTGAGGAAGAAGAGATGACACACACAGTATATTTTCCCCCTAGAGAAAACAGAGTGCCAAGACTTACAGTCTTGGTTGATGTGATTAGAGGAATGCAATCCCATTTGGAAGTCATGAAAACCACACTACATATGGGGTTTTTTGTTGATGAAGATGAAAGTGATGATGAATGTGAAGTAAGATCAACAAGATGAAGCAAATATGTAGATGTGCAAGAGGAATGATTCTTGCATGCAATCACAAGGATTAGAAGCAAGACACAAATATAATTTGATGATATGTTGGGAACTTAGATCTAGAAGACTTTATCAAATAGATTATAGAAATAGAGAACTACTTCAAGTATGAGGGTGTAAAAGATAACAAGAGAGTAAGATTTGTAAGTGTTAAGTTGAAGGGATATGCATCCTTATGGTGGGATAATGTACAAACTGAGAGAGTTAAAAGAGACAAAGATAAACTCAAGAAGTGGGATTGAATGGTGACAAAATTGAAGGCTAAGTTCATGCTTGTGGATTACCAGTCCCATTTGTTCAAGTAGTTGTGGAATTAAGTGTGAATTACACCGAGGAGTTATATTGTCCCAACATCATAGTTGGACATGCAAATGATAATGTCAAAAATATTGCAAGGTATGCTAATGGAATGTGTATTTTCATTCAAAAAATAATCTAGTTAGAATGAAATATATGGAAATTTTTTATCATCTTGCATTGAATACAAAGGAAAATTTGTCTTGGAGGCAATAGAGAAACCCATAAGGAATAGGAAAATTCTTGGGTAGAGGTGGAATTTTACACAGTTATGCGTAAAATCATGCACATAAGGGAGAAACAAACAACCCACATGAACATTTTCATGGACATAAAGGCGGACATAGAACTTCATCCATAAGAAGAGGATACAAAAGAGGAAGAGAATTTAGTGGAACTTGTTTCCATTCTGGAGAGACCTAACATCACACATTTTAATGTCCACATGCCACACAGAACACTGGTGCTAGAAGAAACAATGCTAGATATCATGTTGTTCAACATGTGGACGTAGAAAGCCATGCATCAACTAGTAGTTTAGAATAACCATAATGTCGAGAAGCAATCATGATGAAGAGGGTGTTATTGAAACCTATTAAGGAAGGAAATGTGCCTGCACAAAAAAATAATTTGTTCAAAAGCAATTATAAATTTAGAGGTAAGTATTATAACCTCATTTTTTATAGTGGTATAACTGATAAAATCTTTTCTAATGAGATGGTTGATAAAATTGGTTTGAAGAGAATTGTGCACCCAAACCTATATAAGTATGTGGTTGTTGAAGGAGTATTAATTGCTTATAAATGATAAATGTAGAGTATGGATCGAGATTGGTGCATATGAAGATAAATTCTTGTGTGATGTAATGCACATGGATGTATGCCACATGTTTCTAGGGAGAGAGTGGAAATATGGTAAATAAGAGGTTCTTGACAACCACATAAATACCCACACATTGGTAAAAGATTGATACAAGTACACTTTGATGCCTTGAAGAAATCAAGTGTAGATGTTGAAAGGAGTTCAAAAATATTGTTGATTTCAAGAAAATATTTCATGAGTATCGTGAAATGGGACAATGAATGTTTTACGCTCATTCCAAGGCTCGTATATAAAATAGAGGACGAAGAATCCACACAAATAGAATAAATATGGTAGAAGTAAAATAGATGTTAGGTGAGTGCACAAATATCATGTTGAAGGATATTTTAGATGGTCTACCACCTACATGAAATATCATTCACCAAATGGATTAAATACTTGGGGCTAGTTTACCAAACAAGGTTGCATATATGTTAATACTTATGGAGAATGAGGAGATGAAGAAACAAGTACAAGAGTTTCTTGTCAAGGGGTTGATAAGAGAATATTTTAACTTGTGTGCAATACATGTAATATTGGCACCAAAGAAAGTAGGATAATGGAGAACATGCATTGATTAAAGATCCAACAATAAGGTTACTATCAACTATAGATTTCAATTGCCACAAATGGATGATTTGATAGATTGTTTGAGTAGATCAAAGTAATTCACAAAACTTGATTTAAATAGTGGGTATCACTATATCAAAATCAGAGAAGGAGAAGAGTGGAAGGCTTCTTTAAAAATGTAAGATGGATTGTATGAGTAGTTAATCATGTTATTTGGGTTAACCAATGCACCAAGCACATTCATGCGATTAATGAATGAAGTGTTAAATCCTATTTTAGGAAAGTTTGTCATTGTTTAGTTGGATGAATTTTTCATTTTCAATAAGACGCAAGAAAAACACTTGGTCCATTTGTAGAAAGTGTTAAAGAATTTGTGAGAAGAGAAACTAGTAGTAAATCTTAAGAAGTGCAGTTTTATACGCAAAGAGTTGGTATACTTGGGATTTGTAATATCTCAAAAGGGATTGAAGACAAATCTTGAGAAGGTATGAGACTTAGTGGATTTGTTATCACCCAAAAATGTTATAGAGGCCCAAAGCTTCCATGGATTTGGGATCTTCTATAGGAATTTTATTAGAGGATTTAGTGAGATTCATGCATTGATTACAAAGGTTATACAAATGGACAAGAATGAGTTTTTGTGGACCGTAGATGTAGAGTATGCATTTCATAAGTTGAAGGAGAAGGTCATTGAATATCCAACGTCGACCTTTCCTGATTTCAATAAAGTATTTTAGGTTGATTGCGATGTTAATGGAATGGCCATTGGAGTTGTGATAAGTTAGGAGGGAGAACCATCACATAATTTAGTGAAAACTTGAATGATGCGAGGAGAAAATATTCAGTTTATGATCAAAAGTTTTATGTCATTTTGCAAGCTTTAAATAATTTGAAGCACTTTTTTTTTCTCTCAAGGAGTTCATGTTGTATACAAACCACACAACACCAAAATTCATCAATATCTAGGGAAAGTTGAACCAACTACACGTGAAATGGGTTGAATTCATGAAAAGTTACTCATTTGTCTTCAAGAGAAGAAGTGGGAGATCCAATAGAGTTGTAGATTTATTGAGCAGAGATGTGTCTTATTAATTGAGATGCAAGTAAGTGTAGTAGGGATCAAAGCAATGAAGGAGCTCTACACAAAATATGAATATGTTGCGGAAGCATAGAGAGAATGCACATAACATATGAGTGTTGACCACATGCCATGGCCAGATTATTTCTTGCAAGAAGGTTTTTTTGTTTAGAGGCATATAATTGTGTATACTGCAAGGATTGATCAGGGGAAAATTGATATAAGAGAAATATTGTATAGAAATGTGGGTCACTCTAGGGTTGATAATTCCTTGGAATAGTTGGTAGAAGGGAAATTTTTAGCCGTAACTAGCTATGAATGATGTCAATTGGCAAAATGGAAGAGTTAGAATGTATGGTTATATCAACCACTTCCAACACCTAAGAAACCATGGGAGCTTTTCAGTGCATAATTTGTTTTAGGATTTCCTAGAACACAAAGGGGTCATGATTCTATCTTTTTTGTCATGGATAGATTCTAGAAAATGGCTCATTTTATTTCTTGTAAGAAGAAAAATGATGTTACACTTATTGCTAACTTATTTTTCAGATAAGTTGTGAGACCGTATGGATTTCCACACACCATTACAACTGAAAGGGGTACCAAATTAGTGGGCCACTTTTTGCAAAAGTTATGGAAGAATATGAACTCAAGATTGAAATTTAGTTATGCATATCACCTGCAGAAAAGTGGTCAAACAAAAATTGTCAATAGAATCCTTGAAAATTTGTTGAGATGTTGGATAGGAGAGAAGGCAAGAACATGGGATTCAGTTCTTGCACAGGAAGAGTTTGGATATAACTCTGTCAATAAAGGAAATGGGAGGTCACCTTTCCATATTATGTATGGAACAAACCCATGAGGATTTTTAGAGCTGTGAGAGTTTCTGGAGGAAGAAGGGAGAAGTGTTTAAGCTGAAGAATTTGTGCAGTACATGAAGGAACTACACGAGAAAGAGTGTAACTAGTTGAAACATAGAAATGCATAATATGAAGAACACATATTTGGGAGGAAATACTTGGAGGTTAATGTTGTTCATCTATTTCTTGTGCACCTATGCAAAGAGAGGTTTATGAGGAATGTGTGATAAAACTTAAGAGGAAGAATATTGGACAGTTCAGAGTCTTGAGAAGATTTGTGGAGAACACATATGAGTTAGATCTTCCATAAGTGATTAACATCTCACTTGTCTTTAATATAATAGATTTGTATCCATATTTTGAGGGAAAGACAAGTGGATAAGAGCACCACACAGAAGTAGATTAGTGGCGCCAACTATTATAATAGAGCAACCCATAAATTCAATACATTTTGGATGACCACATAATGAAGACAATGTGCAAAAACGAACATAAGGAATATTTAGTGAAGTGGAGACACATAATAGTCAAATATGTGTCTTGTCTTACGAAAGCAGAGATTTATAGAATTGGTCATTCCATTGCAAACCTGCAAAAACCCGCTTAGCAGGAGATCAAATTTCTTCTTACTCAAGGTATTTGATGCAAGAACATCCTAGTTCACGAGAAATCCTATGTAAGACAAAATTACTTAGAGTTAGTAAATAAATACTTGCACAATACCACACCATGCTACTCATAATAAATTTGTGCAAAGAACCATTACCTTAGTCATTCGTGTAGAAGCTATGGAATCTTGTCCAAGTCATTTAAAATTCAATACCCATACAAAACACCAATTTGCACAACATTACTAAAGCTAGACAAGCCTACCTCTATCACATAATATTTTCCTTACCCATACAAAGTTATACCTAATAGTGTATCAGTGTGCATAACCACACAACACTATCAACACCATAGAATATTGTATTCTTGCAAGAACACTCACATTCATTTTAATGATGAGATCTGTGTTTGATAAAATCTCTTGTCAACATCAATGTAGTTAGTAGAGGAACAAAAGATTCTTGATCCATTCTTAACTAACATAAACCAATAGGATGATTTGATTGATATTTATCTAATGGTGAAAAACTTCCAAAACATATCAATGGTAGATAGAGGTGACTTGAGGAATATTCTACAAGTTATCTTTACTTGTAAGAGGTATTTTTTAATCCCACCTAAAGCTTCCATGAATTCTATAAGTAGAAGGGAGTTGTGAACATATAAGGTAGATCAAATTCTAATTTAAGGAATCGAACATATTTTCTTTCAAAGTATGAACCAAGTGTTGTTTTGTAGAATTTTTACAGAGTCTACAAGCTTATGATAGGTCTAGGATTGGAATTCTTGTAGATTCTTGTCATAGTAATGTAATTGGAGTGTTGTACCATTGTGCTTAAGTCTATAATATTTCCTTGTGATAAAAGAATAATATTTGAGGTTTTCTTGTTAAAGGTTGTGTCTAATATCTTTATGTAGTGGATCTAAATTTGATATAAGTTGGGTGTTGTAAGGTGTCCCTTCAATGGAAACCATGACTGCATCTACACCACATATAATTGTAGATATTATGAGGCATTGCCTATTGTGGGTTGAATGCCACTCAATAGAGAGGGCGTCAAATCATTTTGAGTTTCCTCAACCTATAACGTCACCAAAATTACCGTCATACCAATCTCGGTATGTGAAAGATATGAGAGGTAGAGGAAGACATGGGCCAAATCTTGTGGTCATGCCAATGAGACAATAAAGGCTACTCCAATAGCCATATAGACAAGGTTATCGATAGAGGCAGAAGTTAGATAGAGAGGCAACGACGCAACCGCCGGTATAGGTGATAGAGAGAATTCTAGAGAAATATGCCCCCACTATAGCACATTGTGGGAGGTCTTGACACTAGCATCAAGATTGGTAGTTGAGAAAGTAAGGTGGATTATATGATTAACCATAGGAGTCTATGTCGTAGATGTCCTTTCGAGGGACCAAACAAGAGAGGTATTATATGCACACAGGAGGCCATCTATGGTGGTAGTAAAAAGGAAAAGATGGAAGTAATTAATTCTTATAAGGCCACCTGATGGTGACGAAGATGAAGTGTTAGGATGTAGGGTAGATGGAACGGTCATTGAGGAACATCCTTGATATCTAGGTATAAATAAGTTTTATGATTGTGTTATGTTATTTCCCTTTCCTAGAGTAGAAATACATGATTGGAAGTAGGTGATTGTCTACTAGATTTTATATGTTATAAGTGTTATGATTGTGTTAAGTTATTTCCCTTTCCTAGATTAGAAATACATGCTTGGAAGTAGGTGATTGCATGTTAGATTTTATATGTTCTAATGCCTCTTAATGTATATGTTGTAGAGAGCCTCAAGGTCGATTGGGAAACACACATTGAAGGTGCACACAACAATATCCTAAATGATGTCCTCATCCAGAGAGACGAGATTGATCTAAAATCTAGTGGCACTTATAATAGGAGTTCATGTTGGAGCCTTTAGGATCATATGAGAGGAATTCAGGGTATTGTAGGAGCATTGAGTAGTTATTGCAACAAAAGAGCGTAGTGATACATGATCCTTAATGCATATTATAGGGCGAAGAGGTCGCTAAAATCTGAGCAAGCTAGAAGATTAGCATATACTTATATAATGATTAAGAGACAGTAGGATGATGTAGAAGATATGGTTTCTCTACGAATACATGTGGTTTGAATAAAGGGAGAGGCACAAGGGTTGTAGTTTAGGGTGTACTTCTTAGCTAAATCCTTACAAACAAGTAGTCAAACCTCGTCAACTCATAACAAGAACTTCCTCCTACTGCAAGGGGCGAAGGGGAAGTTTGAGTGACGGATAATTGTATATAGATGTATGATGTACCACTTTTGAGAAACATTATATATGGATATGGATATGGATATGGATATGAAAATATTCAGACTCACCACTACTAACTTAAGGAAGTTCCATTGATTTTTTTAATAAGATTTGTATCTTTAATTTGGTTGAGAGTTTGAATAAGTGGTTGAAGGTCTAGTGATTAGAGAATTTGTAGTGATTGAGGAAGATTTATTATTAGGAGGATCCATTGGTAGAGCAGAATCGTTACTAGATTTTTTGGTAGAGGTGTCTTGGAGTAACAATTCTAATTGATATTAATTTTTATGTATGATAATGGGATCTTTATGTGTAGGCTTTCATCAATAGTTGACTTTGGTTGCATTCACATCTTGGGATTGAATATAATTTTGGTCATAATGTCCTTCAAAGTTTCCCAACAAAGTTGTTCATGGGTGCCTATTTAGGATTGTGAACCATTCTAGGATGTTGTTGGGTTTAGAGGAGAGGCTATTATTTTTTGTGGTGCTCTTTGGTGATTGATTTAATACCAAAATCAACGGATAACATGTGGTCGTAGGTGATCCTTTTGAGGTCTCAAAAATTGTCATCAGAATTGTATATAGTAGCATGCCACCAACATAATTTTTTGGGGTCATGCCATGTGGACACAAGTTTTAAAGGATCAATTCAAAATAATTTAGGTATAGGCATGTTTTTTTGGAGTTTGTGATGATTCAAGGGTGGGCAACAAGGGTTTGATTGAATGGTCAAAGTACTTGGATTTGGATTGGAAGAAGAATAAAACATGATAATTTTCCTTGATTTTGAGAGGGTTGATAGCATTAGTGTTTGGTTTGAAAGGATATTTGATTTGGTTTTGTGGTTGCTTGAATGCCCACATAAGGTAGTCATGCCTCTTAGCTTGTTCAAAGGAATCTTCTGATGTGGTGGGGGAGAGAGACTAGACGTTGTATTGGAGAGTAGGATTCAAGGTTTAAAGAAATCATTGAAAGAGATGTTGGTTATCAAGAGTATGATCAATTTTATTTTACATGATTTTCCATCATTTAATGAGGTCATGAGTTGATTCAGTAGGGGATTGCTTCATCTTGACAAACTTTTGAAAGAGATTTTCAGGAAGTTCAAGTTATTGAAATTCCTTTATTAAATGATTAACTAGATCTTCCAATTTAGTGATTAAATGTTGAGGGAGTTGATTGTACATTGAAAGCCTCACTTGTTAGGGTTTTAGCTTTAGTAGTTTGGTAGATGCACAAGTATTTGTTTGGATCCATTCCTTGTAGAGGTCAAAAGGTATTAAGATGACAAATGAGACACGTGGACCTATTATAGGAGATAGATGGTGAAATATTACTCACTCAAATGGTGGAGTAAGATTCATGTCGGGTTCATCACAGTGAATGTAAACTAATAATGGTCTACGGAACATCCTCTTTCTTTTCTCGATAATACATATTATAATAGGAAGGGGACCATTCTAGGGCCACACACAAGCAAGTTGTAAGGTGTTAGAGCCATGGATCTAGAAGATGGTAGTCCACTCTCTATCAAAGATTTAAGGTTCCAAATTATGTCTATATTAGGGGTGGCATTTTACTAGTATCATGATTGTAAACGGGTTGTAAAGATTGTAAACAAAATGAAGTCATCTAAGCTAAGGTTGTAAACATGGACTATAGAGATCAATGAGTTATAATGCTTAAAGGACGGGTTGTAAGGCAAGGGTCGATAAATAATAATACAATAGATTGAAGTTATGTTATTCTATTCTAGCCTCTATACATCATCAATGAAACAATCAATCAAATTTAAAATAACATACATGAAAAGAGAGGTTAGAACTACTTAACTTTATGTAGACATCATCGACGCATTAACTTCCACTCGAGGCTAATAATACCTTATGAGAGAGTTGATATGAGGGACTACAAGGAGGATAGGAAGAAGACCTATGTAAACCACTTGTTGGGGACTCTAAAGACTTGGTAAACCATAGTTAGTGCAACCCATATTCTTTAGTGTCTTAGGCCCAATGCTCTAAGAGTAGACCTCCAAAAATAAGTAAGGCCAACTTCTGTACCTTTAAGAACTTTAAGAGCAGATTGGCAAGTGTAAGTAGACTAAATGGTTGATGATGATGTGATGATAAATACACTCTAATACGACATAAATAAAGAATGTGGATAGCTATTAAAGTTCCCTATAGCCTATGACATCGACCATGTTGAATGCAGTTGGATGTGAGGAATCTCTAGGTAATAACATCTCATGGGGTCCTATGAAGAAGGCTTGGTAGACCATAGTTAGTGCAACCCATATTCTTGAGTGTCTAAGTCCTAATGCTTCAAGAGTAGACCTCCAAAGATAAGTAAGCCCAACTTCTAAAACTTTAAGAACTTTAAGAGAAACTTTGAAAGTGGAAGTAGACTATATGGTTGCTAATGATGTGATGATAAATACACTGAAATGTTGCATATAAATAAGGAACATGACTAGCTATTAAAGTTTCATATAGCCTATGGTATTGACCGTGGTTGATGTAGTCGGGTGTTAGGAAGCTCTAGGTACTAACATCTCATGGGGTCCCATGAAGAAGGCTCATCAGATAGAGGAAGACTTTAGATATGATTAAAAGTGATCTAACAAAGGTATAAGTGTGTAATAAGTGGATATGCAGGTGATCATAAGAAGATAGTAAGTTAATGCCATATGGAGGTTGTAAAAGGACGACTTAGAGATGTAAAGGACATGGTATCTAAGGTATCATGGACTACACCTCAAATCTCTCTCACAAGTACCGCCACTAACCAGCCCACCCTGTTCCTAATGATATCCCATAAGATATCGCTTAAGGGAGGTTAATGCACTAATGATGCATGCAAAGAGAACAAGTCATTAAGTACAAAATGTGGTATCTATAATGAGGATCATGACTTTGTGGATATTTCAGTGCCATTGTGAGTTGAGTAGATTGTGACTATATTCTAAAGATGCATACGGATGTATCATCTTACTTCTATCCATTGTAGATTGCAAGCAATGTTGATATTCATTGTTATTGCAAGTTGAGCGGATTGTGGCTATATTCTAGAAATGCATTTGGATATATTATCTTGCGGATACTTTTGTTTATTGTGGATAGCATGTGAAGCCTTGATTTGATCTGAGTTACAAACAATTGTTGATACATTGCTGAGTTTTTATATGTTGATTACCTTACTTGTGCACTTGATGATGTTTTTTCACTTACTTGTAGTTTCCAAAGCATGTGTTTGTTATGGACTAGAGCACTCGTTTAAGTACCTTATTGCTCCAAATTCGATGATTGTTAATACGATTAGATCATTGGATGTGTGATCGACGTGTTTGTCGGCTTTTGATTGTGTATTTTGGAAACTACTCAAGAGATATTCATGGGTGTACATTATTATTGATCATGTATTGGCTTGTAGATGTTCCAACTCATGTACCTAGATATATCTTGACGTACTTTTATTAAGGTAGTTTCAAATTGGTGAGTTGTCCCAAATGTGTTACTAGGAGACTACTCATATTGGCCATTGAGGATTGGTCATTGTAGAGTATTGTGAATTGCAACTTGGTAGCTTATCGTGGCATTGGACAAAGTTTACTCCTGCTTATTGCAACATTGAGGATGGGATGCGATAAGTCCCAAGATTTTGATATCCATTTTGAGTGATTGATGTTTAGAGTAGCTAACACATCAAATTTCAGAGATCGCAAATTGTAGAGTTTGGCACTACATATACGAAACTTGAGTGTGGAGTTTTTAATAACTATGCATGGAATTAGTTCATCACATCTTATGAGTTTTGACATAATTTTCTTGCAATAGGGGCATTTTTTGTGTCTGCATAACTTTATTTTTGAGATTAAGAGCTTTTTGGATTGAGATTAGCTCATATTTATCAACTTGACACGTTGAGATAGTTAGACTTTATAATACAACACGCATTTGAGGTCTTGGGTTACTTATGAGCATCATGGTGAGTTACCCAATTTTTTCTCTTTTGGCACATGGTTTATTGGGACACACCACGAATATGTGTGATTGCTTTCAAGGTTGGAGATAGATCACATGCAATGATTTCATCATGATTTGTGTTTTTCAATGTTTTTAAGTGCACCACGCAACAGTTGTAGAGACTAGCAACTTAGTAGAGTTTGTTAAGAATATATTAACATGATATTCCAAAGTAATAATTCTAAGTCTTCTAATAACTCACCCATGACATGTTATTGCTAGTGGGTTAATTGTTGATAGTTACTCGAAGTGGTTCGCATAGTTGTACACTTTTATGTACCAACGACATTACCACATTTGGTCATTTGTTTACTTATCAAGTTTGTCTATCCCACCTATAATAAATGTCTCTAAGGTCTTATGTTGTCTACATTCCAATGCTACTTGAGCTTCTTTTTGGCGAAGTAAAAATCACGACTACTTTTCTTTGAGCTTTTCAAGTTGCAATAGGTTGATCCTTGTTTTTCCATACTCCTTTTCTACTATTACCAATAAGGTAAAGAGAGAGCTTTCGTAGTCATTGTAGTCGTCCTCTAGAGTCTTCCTCTCCTAATAATTCACTTTCCTTTGGACAATGCTTTTTATCATTTATTGATTTACCATGACTGTGGTTTCTTTGTGTTTTCTCCTTTCTATTCAAAGCAATTCCTAGTTGGTACTACAAAGGTGGCCAATTCTCTTTAAATTCCCCCAATCAAGAGCTTCTCTAGCATGATGTTCAAAACCCATCTTAATTGCCTCATTAATTAGTTCTTTTGGTTGTTCCTTGAAGAAATCAATGCCAATGTCTTCTTTGATTGATTGAACCTAGCTAGGCATTCTCATCGTTTATAATTCCACTACAATTTTAGTCCCTTTCATTTCCTTCATTCTCACTTTCCATCACAAAACTTATTACAATGCCTGTTCACAAATGCCCTTTGTTAAGCTTCAATAGTTACACTTTGGTCTTCATTTTTTATTACTTTCTTAAGGGGAATGGTAGGCTTACTTTTGAGTGAGTTTGTCCCCTTATTCACGTCAATAAATAAATAGTTTCAAAGCTACATGCCTACCTCCCACTCTTTGCACTCATTTCTATTTTGTAATTCTACAACTCTCTTCGTTGTCCTATATAATTTTATCTCAGCCCTATAATTGTCAACAAATTTGTCCACTTCTATACTTTAACAAAGGCATGTACGCTTTCCTACTATCTCTTGCCCATCTCCAACCATTTGGAGATTTCGAAGGAGTCTCCCTAATAGTGGCATCCAATGTACTTGTTGATGCTTCATCATGAATGCCTATATCTTTCCGATGTTTGCATTTCTCACATTTAAGCTTTCTTACACACCACCTCTCAAACATTTGGATTATTCCTGAACTTTAAGCAGGGCCATTATATGTTTAGGCTTCTATTGAAATTTTCCATTGTCAAGCATTGTACGGTTGCAACTGTACATTACGCTCAGCATTATAAACTCCTTTTTTCTTGTTTTTCTTCATATGATCTCTCGTAATTTACTTATAAGGTTCTCGGTTAAGAAAAAACAATTGTGAATTGGTACCTATAAAATTATACCAAATATCTTTTTAGGAAACAATTTAGTCACTTCCTGCCTCCACTGTCATCATGATTTTGTCTCTATAGAGTGCATGCTAGAATTTAATACAGCTCACATGACATACATCAAAACTATAAGATGGTTGTTACAATATATGATAGTTACAAATTTGATTTCTGTATTCACAGCTCTTATTTCTTCTACTTGGGTTAAAAAAAAATTGCATTAGTAGTATACTGCCCAAAATCCAGTACACGCCTTCGGATATATAGGGTGCTGTCAGAGCTTTCATAATTCAAACGATGTCATCATCAGTCAAGATAGAAGGCCTAAAACTTAAATCACTAATTCAATGCATATCACACATGGAATATAGCTGACATGGATCTTGCTTCAATCAAAACTTACATGAGATACACTTGAGAAATAAGAACTGGCTATAGATCTTAAGGACTGTAGTGACAATCTGATGTAAGTGAGGCTCCAACTACATTCTCAACCTGTGATTGAGAAATCTCCTTCATATTTTAGGTGTTTGACACAAAACGAAATGTTAGAGTTTCACCTCATCTAAAATTATTTTTGCAACTACTTACGCGAGATTTTTTATATCAAATCATAAACAAAGACATTTAATAATAGGTTTTTATCCTCGCACTAAAAACCCCAAATCTTGATGAATTTTTTAATTTTCCACATGGTTTAAATGCAAGTGAAAATGGTTAACTACAAATGCATCGAATAACAACCAAATACACTGTATTTCATGATCACTACAAATAAACTTCTGGTTTTACCGTGAAGTCATTATCATATATGTCCAAAGAATTGACTAGATAAAAATAGAATAAAGACCACACAAACAACAAAATAATACGATAGGATCTACAAGGCACACCTACAACCATATTTTTTTTTAAGTGCAACACAAAATAATTTGAAAATAAGTGCGTGAGTTGCCATATTTTAATAAGTAATATTACTAGCAATCGTATGTTAAGTGTACAATGAAAACGCTGAAGGGATCTTTTGAGCATGTCAAAGTGAAGGGAGAGTAATAATAGGAGAGGAAGGCAGGGGAAGAAGATGGGGTTTGAGGTGGGAGAAGTGGAAATGCTGGGAAAGTGGAATGGGGAAGTAGTTTGAAAGTGAACCCTTCGATAATGACATGGACCAACGCTTGCTTCATGCAGTACTTTATAGACCCCCTTTTTTAGTTTTTATCTTGAGTAATTGCAGGGAAGAAGGAGATGAATGAATGATGATTGGTAATTGAGCTTGGCCAACAGATGGTCATATGAGAAAAAGTATTTGCCACCCCTTTTTATTTTCTAGCTTCAACGTCACTAACTGAACAACATTTAATCTGGTAGTTAAGGCAAAAATATGAATGGAATGGTGGAAATTAAATGATGGAGATTGCATACTCGCATGCCCCGAACATATTCAAAAGCTCAAATTCTTCTACCGCAAGGAGTATTTATTATCTGCACTCTACTTCATAGTCTTTATCTCCGATGTGTAGAATTTATCTTCATATCAAAATTTGCTATTTTGTAATTCATAGCAGTAAGGATTTCAAATGGACATTTTTTATTTCGATAAATAAGACACATGCATGAATGGAATGTTGGAAATTAAAAGGTTTGAATTAAATACCTACATGTCACACAATCATTCCATGGATCAAATTGTTCCCGCCCAAATAATATTTTCTATTTGCACTCCATTTAAGCATTTCAATCTCAAAAAATTTAGGTCCTTCCGAACCAGATAGTAATTTTAAAATGGAGCCAATCGGGAAAACAAGAAAACTGAAAATTAGTTCAACGGAATTCTTCTCAGCTTCTACATATATGAATTGTCTTGATTTCTTGTCAACCAGCAAAGTTCAACTCATGGATTGGACACGTTTTCCCTAAGTCTCACGCATGTTAGTATATTAAAATAAATTCAATATTTTAAAATTATTTGATGATAAATACGTGCGACCCAGTGGTAAAACGCTAGGTTTGCATCAAGCAGGTCACGGGCTCCATTTTGGTAGACCCCATTGAAACCGCGCATCGCCATTCCCATTTCACACCTAAAACAATTTCGCTTCCATTAATTTATATAAATGCTAATGCAATGTATTTATAAGCCCAGTGCATACCTGTGACACTTCAATAAATGTTGGAGATCTGATCATGTTTGTGAGTTGTGTGAATTAATTTGGTCCTTCATTAATTAATTAGATATTGAACATTTTTAATAGTAAAATGACAAATTTGATATGAATTACGGACATCATTTAAACTCTCCAAACCAGTGATTAAATTTGAACAAGTGTTTGAGCAGGTGTCAAAAGCGGTGAAAACATGTCATGTTATTTAGCCCGGGATTCAAGTTATACTTTTTAGCAATCATTTTTTCGTTCTTCTTAAAAGTGAAGCAATTCGCGATGTGCCTATGAGGCTGCCGATTGTGCTAAGAGCTATGGGCAGGAGAAGAATGGCCAAGTGCATCAACATGCCCAAGTATTACCATTCTTTAATCATCTGTATATATATATGGAGAGAGAAATTTAGGTGTGTATTTTTAATCATTGTGTGTGTGTTGTGTTTATCAGGGAGTGAAGGAGAGTGCTGAACAGAAATCTTGCGAGGCCAACAAAGCAAGCAAGGGAATGGCACAGTCAGCACAGGAGAAGGTCTCCCAGGCTTCCCAAGGTGCCATGGACAAATCTGGGCAAACTGCTGAAGGTGCCATGGACAAATCTGGGCAAACTGAGTGTCCGTAGCTTACCTGCTCTGACATTGATTTTTGGTTAAACGTTTTCTTCGCGCGAAGAGATGATAATAAGGCTCAACCTCTGCCTTTCTTTTTCAATCGTGGGTTCAGCCTGTAAAAATCGAGATGGATTTTTCTGCATGGCTTACGGAGTTTCTCAAACTGGCTCCCTCCAACATCATCTAAGTTTAACCACCCCGGCGGGCTTAGGGATGTCTATGCTTGTTAAAAAGTTTACACCTCTTAGATTATTTCCAGCTCATAATTCAGTTACCAAAAGTTGAAATGTTAAGAAATACATACAGGCCTAACTGCATGAACTTTAGTGAGATAGGTTTCTAGATCTCCAAGGCCTCTTGCAGTGAGAGTGAGAAAGTGGTAGCCTTCATTCCTCAACCTGGTTGCGTACCTCCCTGAGTAACCGCCCTCATGAGGAGGATAAATTGTGATTGCCTTGTATTTCTCCACATCCTCATACCATTGACCCAAATCAAATCCCAGCAAGTCCCCTCCAATATAGTCTTCAATTCCACACCTCACCACATAGAACTGCCTTGTGGGTGTTCTTGTAGTCCTACCAAATTTAGCATTGGATTGCCTTGAGGGCCTTTCACTACTCCTAAATGTGGGTGTTCTTGTATTCCTATTAAATTTGGCATTGAATTGCCTTGCAGGTGCTCCTGTACTTCTGCCAAATTTGAAATTGTTGTTTGCAGAGCTTTGGCATTTTAGTTCAGCCGCTACTAAGCAATTCTGATGCTTGTTAGATGTAAGTGGGTGTTGATAATTCAAGCTGGGTATTGAGAAAAATGTATTGGCTTCCACTAGACTGTAAGCCATTTATATACAAATCTTCCAAGAAGGTTATGTCAAGGAGTAGTGTGTGATTGAAATGCAGGACATTGTGGCATAGAACGTGTTATGGAAGGACGATGGACATGTTCAAGGCATTAACTGGCCACCTTTCTCTGCAATTTCCAGGGATCTCCGTCTGCGTTAAAGATTCCCGTGCCAGAAGACCTTTGCATCATCACTGGATAAATCTCGAATTGGGTCTTGAGCAAATACTCAACGTGGATTTGCGATGACGGTTGCAGAGACGGAGGCGGTTGACAAAGAGACTAAGCACCGCCTACCTGCATGTCACAGCCTGCAGTTGACTGCTGATACGGGCGCCATAATTTATCCAGCCAGAGAATCTGTCATTTATTCTGTTTTTGACATGACTGACTCCATCAACAGCCTGTAATGTTTCGTACTGTCAATGACCGGACACAGTGAAGCAGGAGTGAAGACAGCCGTGCAGATTTCAACGCATGTACCGAAGTTTTAATCTCCGCCGTCCATTTCTGACACAAGGAGGTTGAACTCCAAATAGTAATGCCTTCGGCGTTATGACAAGAATGGTAACAGGAAGCAGCAGTAGTATTAGAGGAGGCAGAGATGGCATAATCACAGGAAGAAATAGTAATGACGCGGCCAGGCAAACCAGTGAGAAAAGAGATTCAGCACTGAAATAGGTAACAATATATGACCGCTTATTTCGCCCTAATTGCCCCTCCTTCCATATGATCTTGGCACTTCCACAAATGAATCTTTCTGAGGATCATACATTATGTCTGAGAAACAAAATGTTTAAAGATTTCACCCGCGTCTTAAACTTACAAGAAAATTCGCCTGCGTGCATGAATGACTCCTAATGTTTTTTATTTTTTCAGAATCCTTCATTTCAGAAGAATAGTTTTTCAAATCTACGGCAAAACTTGTCCAATCCGCACAAAATTTGAAAGCAAAATGCGGCATGGGGTTTGACCCTGTATCCCGCTGGTGGATCTGTCTGCCGTCACTCAAACAAGCAAAAGCCTATGTGGTTTTTTTTTTTTTTAAACAATAGAAAATATATGCGCTGGAGCCTGGAGGCCTGCTGTCAATTTGGATGGTGTTGATGAAGCAGTACTTTCAACGCATGTACAAAACATAATCCTCAGAAAGGTGACAGCAGACACGGGCTTCGCATTGTGCTCGGAATTACCCCCCAATTGAAGATTGGAATTGTGAATGATTTGGCTGTATGCCCCATCGTCGTACCTCTGCAGTGCATTTTCTCTGACAAGGCAAACATTTGTCTGTGTGCAGATGGACGTAACCTGCCTGAGCAGCCCCTCGGGGCTGCACCGAGCATGTTGGGGCTGCTCGTAATCCTTCATCTCAAAACAGGCGAAATTCAGAACAATGCCATGGTTTTTAAACAAATGAGCTATGGGAAGAATACCCGGCAGTGAGCTCTGCAGCATGAGATTTTGTGACGTAGTGCCAATGGATACCTGCAACTTTACCGCAAAGTATGGCTCCGGTGCCCCTGAAGACGCCCGCTGCAGCAGACAGAAGGTGGTAGACATGGAACTTGACATGACTGACTCCATCAACAGCCTGTAATGTTTCGTACTGTCAATGACCGGACACAATGAAGCAGGAGGAGTGACGACAGCCGTCCAGATTTCAATGCATGTACCAAAGTTTTAATCTCCGCCGTCCATTTCTGACACAAGGAGGTTGGTTGAACTCCAAATAGTAACGCCTTCGGCGTAATTATGATGTGATAGAAAGACATGAACCTTGCACTTACTTGACAATGAGAGCAACATGTACAAAATTAAATAGATAGTAACATAATAATGTCAAAAACAGAGATGACTCCAAAGGGTTGTGGTGTAATGGCAATATGATGCGTTTATAAAGAGTGACAAGTTTATACTTCTACATCACAACAAAGTGACTCCAAACTCTACAGACGTGCATGTTGTTGTGGCATAATGGCAATATGATGCATTAGTAAAGAGTGACAAGTTCATATCCCTACATCGCAACAAAGTGACCCAGAACTCTACAAACATGCACATGTTGTGTCATAATGGCAACATGATGCATTTGTAAAGACTGACAAGTTCGTATAACTTTATCACAACAAACCGACCCATAGTAAAGAGTGACAAGTTCATATCCCTACATCACAACGAAGCGACACAGAACTCTACAGACATGCGCATGTTGTTGTGGCATAATGGCAACATGATGCATTTGTAAAGACAGACAAGTTCGTATGACTTTGTCACAACAAACCGACCCATAGTAAAGAGTGACAAGTTCATCTCCCTACATTGCAACAAAGCAACCCAGAACTCTACAGACATGCACAGGTTGTTGTGGCAAAATGGCAACATGATGCATTTGTAAAAACTGACAAGTTCGTATGACTATATCACAACAAATCAATCCAGAACTCAGTATCCATGCATATGTAATAACACGTCTGGAACTGGTGTTTGCTCATCCATATGTATCTTCACAGCCCAAAAAAGACAGAAAGACACAAACCTCGATAATGCCCATCCTCCCTCCAGTTTGAATATTATTGCAGTTGAATACCAACAAAAAATGTCGGAAAGACATGAACCTTGAAATCAATCATCCATGCGATCAAGTGTAATCTTGGAAATCATTAGCCCAGGAAGGCTAGTCACTAGGCAATGACTATAATCCAACTTCCCTGAATTAATATTAGGATTTTCTAATAATTTAAGTCTGTTTTTTGCAGTAATGCAGAGGAGACATGAGGCTCAAGTGACTTCTGAGCAGTTAAAACAATATCTCAATGCTATATCAGTATGTCTGTGGACATTAATATAGTTTTGATAAAACAATGCCTGCACTTGGGTTTATATATGAGTTATATCATCATATTTTAGGGAATTTTCAGTGTGTACATCCAGTGCACATACACACTCGTCACAAACACAACAAACTAAAAGCAGGCCAAAGGACCATGTGGCTTTTCAAATTCTCGGTTTCCTCTCCAAGGAACGCTGAGGGAACACAATCAGCCTAGAAATTAAATTGAAAAATTACAACTATTTATCTAATTGCACCCTATAGCATCCTGATCATAGATGATAGAACACACCTCGTTGACTGTAGCCAACAAGCAACTGTAGCACGATACAAATGGATACATGGACATACCTATATCCATAATTTCCAGTGCAAAAGCCTAATCAATCAAATGGCTCCTGGAAAATAAAATAATGAATTATGTACATTATTAACAATGATAAGCTGCACCATTCTCATTCTCATCATGTCTTATGAGATCTGAAGCTTCTCAAATAATTCTGACAAAGCATTATACAATGGAGCAGCTGCTGTAGGTCTTGGAATTGACCCAAGAAGAATATCAGAAGCTTTAATAGATGAGTTACCATAAAATTGTGCATTTGTTGAGGATCGACTTCTGACAATATTCCCTTCAAGTGAGCAACCTACAAATGCACCTGTAGAGAGGAAAATACAATCCATCACCAAAATACAAATTTATTTATCCAAATATTATAAACACTGCACAGAAAAGTCACAAAACATTACCTTTGCTGCAACTGTAGGTGTAACATGCTGCAGAACCACCATCTCCAGTGCGTAAATCCGCTTCCAGCACTCTTCCGATTGGACCTGCAGCAGCATTGAGACCAGCACCTATAGAGAAATGAAAGTTTCCAGAAAAAGTCTTTACTGCCTCTTCTGTTCGGAGCACGATTACAAAGTCTGTCACCTCTCCTCCAGCCTGAAAATATATCAACTCTCTTATATTTCTTGAGAAAGTTTCAAGTTCAGCTAAGAAAGGAGAATATTTGAATTACAACCATGGGCTTGTCCCAATGAAAAGTTGAGTACCTGAACTCCCCAGCCAACACCAATGGAAGAGATAGCAGATGGTGGAGACCATGACCCATCTTCTTTTCGAGCAATAACCAATCCCGTTCCCACCTTGTAGGTAACCATTATGCCAACTTTTGCAACAGTGAGAAGGGCCAAACCTTTAGCTCGTCGTAATATAGCATCCGGAATTGATCTTTCTGGTCTTAAAGAACCTATCTGCAGTGAAAGTTCGTCAGACTCTGCTTTCTTGATTTATCGATGATAAAATGTCCTAAGACATTATAATGGGATTTCAACAAACACTAAAATCACTAGTAATACGCAACAATTAAAGATCACAATACAAGATCAGTTTGTAAAAGAACGATAAAGAAGAAGAAACACAGCCTCTCAAGACACTGGCCAAAAGACCAAAGGCGGCTGTCAGTGAATGTTTCAGATAGAATCTAGAGTATGGACAAAAGGAAAATCTCACCTTGACAAAGTCACGGAGGGCATTAGTGGCCTTATAAATTTCATTCTCCATGGATTGTCCCCAAGGAATATTTACCCAAGATCTCAGAGTGCTCAAATCAGTCACGTCATGTATTGCCTCCTGTGCTGCATGGCTCACTTGTTTCTCCAGTAGACCTTGCACTGATTCTAACCTCACCCAACATACATCACACACTCGTTGTGGATCATTTGTACGAAATTTCACAGGTAACAACCTTTTTCCTCTAGAACAAATGCCGCAATATATTAGACCACAGAACCTGCAGTGATGCCTTGAGCGCATGATTGGATGAAATTGTGAATTACATAGCATACAAGCAGAAGCTGCACTGTCAGCTAGCCATTTTGCAGGCTCAGCTTCCAAAATATCTTTTATGTTGTTAAAAGATGTATCTGTAAGGGTTTGGGCCATCTCTCTCCAAGCCTGCTCTAAGATACGTTTGGGCATACGATTTACAAAAGGAGATATAGAAGACTGATATTTAGCACCTGCAAATAAACTAGCCTTTGAAGACATCACTGCCAGCATCTCACTGACAACAGCCCAAAGTGTCAATTCCTGATTTGCATATTTCCATCCCACATCATCCTCGGGAAGATATCCCCCAACTACACCCTGATTTCTGTACCATTCTTCATGGTCACTTTCTGACATTGGAGGAACAGACACAGGTATCCAGGCACCAGTTTCCTCCAAAAGAGGCAAGTCGTAGTAAAATCTACGACCTAAATTACCATCTCTACATGCATCACTTTCTTTTTCTTTACCTAGGTCATGATTTTGAACATTACCATCATCTTTCCTTGCAAAATACAAGTTCGTGGATGTTTCAGCATCAGATTTTGTGTCGGCATAAGATTCATTATGGGTCTGATTCGGGGGACTTGCATCTGCACCCTCCACCATCTGCAGGTTAACGTTTAGTGATCAATATTTACTAAAAAACAATTTATTAATTTATATGTCCAGACACAGGTAGTTATTAAAAAGGTAAAACAAACACAAACCAAAAAATTATCGGTATTCTGCATTAGTTTATGTAGTAGGCCATATTATTAGTATGGGAAACTGAATCCATTATTTGATTTTGAGCATTCCTAATTGCACTCCTGTGACTTTCCCTTGATGGAAAAAAATCCCTTCAAAATAATGAAACAGGTGTACAGTGATTTTAGAGTCCGCACAATCAGTTCACACAAACTCCTCATAGTAGTCTTCTCTAGTGATTATTTATTGTTAGGTTTACCATAAAAGATGAAAGTGCAAGCAGTTACCTCACATGAAGGTTCCCAGGATGCCATGCAAAGTTACTATGATATCATTGAATTTTCAATCAACCATAACTACTAGTCCTATGAATATCTTTTTGATTCATGACAGTTTGAATTTAAAATTAAAAGTAACAAATAATATGCTTTATGCTGATAATCCAGTTGCCTGTTGATGAAGATCAGTCACAACATCCATAATTTTTTGACAAGATCTATAAGCAGTTCATGAATTTCAAGAAGGTGCTAGTTAAGGAGATCAGGTAGAGATTTGCTTCTCCAAGATCATATCATGGGGCTCCATGGAGGACTACCCAGAGAAATTCTCTAGTTTTAAAACTCTTGGAGATTCATCCCAGGCATAACGTGTGTGCTTTGTAACTAGATCTCATCTTGCAGCCTTAGTTCTTCCTAGTTCTAGAGGGCCAAACCAAAGGTAAACAATTTTGATCAATTTCGCCAGTGAAGTGTCATGCAAAGGTGGTTAGTATTCAGTATTCACCATGTTCTACAAGAATTTTTTCCTTCAATTGAAAGCAGCTTCAGTCAAGCCAATTTACTGAAAAACAAATGCCCTCCTTCTCAGTCCATAGAAATGTCAGATATCTTTCACAATTTTCTGGTGGTGACTATTAAGTCCAATTTAATGGGTCACAGAACGCCCAAGACCTATCCATCCTGAGTTGCAAAACTGAAACACAGAATGATACCAAAAAATAGAAATAAAGCATTATACAATAAATCTACTGTGCTATTACCGAATAGGATACACCACTCAATATTCTCATCAATTAACATAAAGGACCTACTTATGCTATGTAATTTTGGTGGGTGTGGTACAAAACCTCAATGACAGATGAATCTTTACAAAAACTCGAGATCTGCTTCCTATATAAAGAGAAAGTCAAAAACACCAAGTTGCAAGAAAATGGTCAACCTCCTTTTATGCCGTTGCTAGTCCAAACAAGTAAACAGATAAGTAAACAAAAACTGGTTCCAAACATGATAGTGCAAGCACCGATAGTTCAAATTACTCCTAAAGAACTTATTTTAAACAATTCAGAAATATTTCAAATTTTAAGTGTGCAATTTTTGCAATTATTGCATTTTTTTCCTGTGCAATCAACAAACATTTTAATACATTTTATTGCATGCCAATTGCAATAAGAGAAAACAAGACCCAACTTAGCTCAATATTGATATAACCCTTGATTGAGTAGAAACAGGTGTTTCTTTACATCATAACGAGAAATTTAAACTGATCAGAAAAGGAAAAGAGGATATATGTTTTCAGATTCTGGTTTAAATAATCCAATCAATGGGAACGAAAAAGGCATCTCTGCAAAAAGATTCAGCACACAAAAGGTTTGGGTGCAAGCAACAAATTCTGCTTTCAAACATGAGCCTAAGGACTGACTAAGCTATTGGATATGATCTAGCCCTTTTTTAAGAATATCCCCATATCCAATAAAAGATACGGATACAATACTCTTTCGACAGCTCGGATATGCATCTATTTTGTTTAGAAAAGGCCCAAGTAAAGGCAGAAGACATGGGATTCAACAAATACAAAATCCAAGTCGTATCCAACTAGAATTAAAATGAAAAGAAAAAAACACACAATATAAAAGAAAACCAACTCGCAAAAAAATGTACCACTCCTTTCTTCTCACATAACACGAGTTTATATTCATTTGGACAGTTTTTGTCAGAGGATTTCCTATCTATCATTTTCAATGTCTTGTAGCATTTTTCGTGTATCGAAAATGTATTGTCAAATATGCCTTATCCCAGAATGTACTGCATCCAGGATTTTCTGAAAAAAATCTGTCCTCACATTGATATTCCTATCCCTCTTGAAGCAACTTAAGAACCGTTGATAACAGAAACATTGAAGATTAAAAGTTTAAAACAAAGAGTAGAAACAAAAGATTGAACTACTGGCAAGGACAATCACTAAAAGAAAAACCAACCTCTGAAATGAAGAATGAGTTTCCTTGTTCTCTGTAAGAATGAACAGAAGAACCAAAGTCATAGAATTTATCTTCCAATTCAACATCCATGTCTAGCCCAACATGTGGGTAGAGTCTGCCTCCCTCCATCAGATAACTACATAGTACACAACTCAATTGGTAAAAGATGATAAAAAAATTGTACACAACTCAATTGGTAAAAGACAATAAGAAAAATTTTACAATAAATTTCTAGCTACCATATTGTCTGAGAAAAAAAGAGGCACATGGCAATCAGCTTGAAATCAACATGCCCAACAAAAATAGCCAAAAAATAATAATACATTATTGTCTTGAAAAAGTAAGAACTAAACATGCAAAAACAAGTGTCCAGAATATCCACATTAAACATTTACTGTCCTAAAATGAAAAATGAACCAAATAAAAGAAGAAATAAAATTGTTTAGGGCAGCTGAAAATGCCTTGAAGACCCAACTTTAACCCCCCCCCCCCCCCCCCCCGGGAAAAAAAGGCAGTCAAAACTGCCTTGAAGACCGTGTTAAGTGATTAAATACAACTAAATTTAAGCCAATAGGGAAAAAATCAACCAGGGCAACTAAAAATCTACAACTGCTTTGACCAATTTTTTAAAAAGGGAAAAGGAAAACTCGAAACTGCCATGAAATCCCATATCATAAAAACAAACACCCCATGAAAAGAAAATAATAAAATATTACAAATAAGCAAATGGAATTGATATGAATACCTCCCCAAAAAAAATTGGGGAGAAAAAGTAATCACTGCTAATTGTCTGACAAAAAACTAAACTAACTAAAAGAACTGTCCTAAAGACAAGAAAATTGACAGTAAAAATCAGCAAGGTCAGGTAAAGCTGCCATAATAACCTAATAAGATTAAATGAATTGAAAAACAATAGTAGTGTAAACTAAAACAAAACAACCATGGCAGCTAAAACTGCCCTGAAGACATCAATTTGTACAATAAGAAAGCCCTGTTAAAATTGCCCTGAAGAACACAATTTGAATTTAACAAAAAAACTAAATTAACACCCATGAAGACACAAACCTGCCTTGGTGACATAGATAACCTAAGGACGACAGTAAGAGCATCTAAAATTGCCGACAAGATAATCTTAAACTTCAATTTTAACAAGGACAGCTGGGACATCCAAAGATGAAAAATCAACCAGGGCAGCTTAAAAGCCTAAAACTACCCTGTAAAAAAAAAAGCAAAAAAAAAAAACATGGCAGCTAAAACTGAAATAAACATTCCTAATAAAGGGCTTGGTCGGCCTAATAAAGGCAGAGAGAAGCTTCAGGTTTCATGGTATCCCCCAAGCCAGGGGTTCATCAAGTTCAATTATGATGGTGCATCTAGGGGAAACACGGGGCTGACAGAGTGTGGTGGAATTTTCAGGGGTACATTGGGTCAACTACTCGTGATCTTCTCATTGAATATAGGGGATGACACCAACAACATGGCAGAAGTCTCTTCTGAAAGGAGTTCAAGTTGCAGTGTTGAAAGGATGAAAGAGCGTGATCATTGAGGTGATTATCAACGCGGTCAAAGGCAACAGTAAAAAAGCATGGGGAATCAAAGGGCTGATTGAGGAGATCAAGTGATTGTGCAAGAAATTCGACAAAGTGGAACTTCTGCACATTAGGAGAGCAGGTAACCAGGCTGCAGATTGGGCGGCTAATGGTGGCATTGGCTTGGGAGGGAATACTTTTCTGGACCAAGCCATTTTTGGGAGCCACCCTTCCGCAAGGAAATTCAAAAAATCCTGGTTTGGGACGCCTCCCATATCAGGTAAGTGAGGTTGTATATTATTATAAACATATTACCAAAAACAATGATGAAGAATGGAATAAACTAGGATAAGATTGGGGCAACAAAGATGTGCCAACTTCGTATCCTAATCTCATACTCTACACCTTGAAGCATTGAGCAGATTAATTTAATGAAATTTAGCTTATTGTTGGGTGGCATGGTGATGATGTGGGGCAATCCCCTTTGATTTGCACCTTCCCTAACAATCATCTCTCGTTACCCCTCACACGCTTTTGATCCTATCACTTCCACCTCATTTAATATATGTAACTCCCAGCTTTGCATGGGGTAAAACATTGGAGGTTAAAGTGCAATCAGTTCTAGGTAGGTAGAGGAGATTTGAGAGAGTGATTTGCAGGTATATCTGCTCTATGGGTACCTTTTTTTCTTGTCAGGAAAGGATGACATAAGGGTTAATTTGGGTTTTCAAGGATGTTGGGTTCTGGGATGCCCTTTCTTTAGGTTGAGACTCGAGAGGATTGTATGGACTGCTTGGGTTGGTTTTGATGGTGTGGTACTGTGAGTGTTCTCACCAATGGTAAATTTTGGTTTGCCACTTTTGATTTTGCATTTGTCTCTCCTAATTTGTGTCTCTCTCATTACACCCGTTTCCAAGGAAAACCACCATTTCCGACATTACACCTGAAGCATGGGTATCCCATGCTAGTTCCCTCTATGATGTTCCGGCCCATCCTACTGCCATTGCCCCCACTCCACCTTCCTCCTCTATTTTCTCTACTTCTTATGTCAAGAGAGCTATTTTGAAATTATGCGCCAGCAAAGCACCTTATTGTGAAGGTCTCAAAACCGAGTTCATCAAATATGGTGTGGACTCCCTTGCCTTTCCTCTTGCCACGCTTTTTAATCAGGTGGTGTGTTCAGGCTTCCCTAAGTCTTGGTCACAGACTCACAACACATCATCCATACTATTCATAAGTCACATGATCCCTCTATCCCTGGCAGCTACAGGACCATTATGATTGGGCATACATTTGCCAAACTTTATGCCACAGTGTTAGATGTGCAGCTATCAGAACTCTTGGAGAGGAAAAATATCAGAGCTCAAGGGCAGGTGGGCTTCAGAAGGGACTACCAAACTATTGACCACATCCTTAAACTCCGAGCCATCATTGAAGAAGCTTGTCACAGGTCTTCCAAAGTCTTTTGCTGTCTTGCTGACTCGGTTCTGTGACACCTACTTTTCCAGAAGTTGAGGGATTTCGGCATCCTAAATTCTTTGATTACTGCAGCTTGGAGGCTTTATGAGACAGTCATTGGGCAGCTTTGTACTCTGCACAGTTTATCTGACTTTGTAAAGAGAACCATTGGGGTCAAACAAGGTTGTCCTCTCTCACCAACCCTTTTCAGCATCTACAGCATACTCATACAAATGATGGTTGTCTTCTACATGAGGTGCTTGTAACCGTCCTCCTTTTTGTCGATGATGTTGTCGTCTCACATTCTGCAGAGGGATTACAAAGACAACTTGATGCCCTTTCTTGCTTCTGCGAACTTCAACAGCCAGTGGTCAACCTTAGTAACACTAAGGTCACGATCTTCAATATCTCCAAGTGTTCTCTCTCCAGATTCCAGTTTTTCTACATATGGGAACTTATTGAGATCACATCAGCCTACACTTATTTGGGGGTCCAATTTTTTGGTCCATGCTTTAACATGAAGTTTTTTGCTCAACCCTGACTTTGCAAGGGGTGTGCCTCTCTTTTTGTTTCGGAACATCAGTGTTTCCAGATCCACTTTCAAGACATCCCTTCCAAGTTATGCATGTTCGATACTATCATCAAACCTACAATTTTGTATGGTTCAAAGGTTTGGAGACCTAGCTAGGGGACCGTTGACTAGGCCCATATTGAGAGGGTCCAAACTCTCATGTTGCAGTGCATAATCTGTTGCAAGCAGACAGTTCCTCAGTGCATCATCCAAGCTGAATTTTCCACCCACCTGCTACACCTTGAGACTATCTTCAAGCTTACTTTCTATATCCACAGACTCAGATCCATAGGTGACTCAGCTTCTGGGCGTGAGAGGTATCCTTAGCACTTTGTTCTTCAGAGAGGAGTGCTTCACTAGTCCACACTAGACGTCGTCATTGTTGGTACTTTGAGATTCGACTGCTCCTTTCTATCAGCATCTTTATTGATAGGCTACCCCCTTTCATGTTCTCCCTCGACGCCCCTCCCGGGCTCCTTCCCACTAAGGATGTCATCACTAGGGTTGCCAGAGAGGACATTTACAAACAGTGTATCTAGACCACTTGGATCACCCCCCGTGAGCCGCTCAACCCCAAACTTGCTTCCTAGGTTGATCATTTCTTACAGGTGGTGGACGGTATTATTTGTTGCCCACACTATCTCCAGCGCCATTGGTCTCACGGCTTGAGATTTCCCCTTGGCTAGATGAGAGGCTAGATGAGAGTTTATACACATCAATTACAAGTTGAAACAGATCATCACATTCTCTGTCAGGACCGGATCTGTCGTCTTTACTCCCTCCAAGAGGTGGAGACAGAGGACCACTTCATTTTCAGATGCCCCATTTATTATGTGATTTGAGGAAGATATCACTACCTCTACAGAAACTCAAACAACACTCTTAGCTACTTTCTTTAGATATACAGACCAGCAGTGCTTGTGACTTTATCTTTGCAAAGCTGTCACCTTTCGGCGCAAATCCCTACAGGAGGAGCCTATAGGCTCTAGAGCTCCCATTTGATCACCTCTTTCTTTCAGCCCATCCAAGTGATTGGCAACACTAGGCATCTTTTGGACACTGATACATCACACATCAGAGCTGATAGATCAGTTAAGCGGCACTTCTCTTAGCCATCATTACTACTTAGATTCCTCAGATCTCCAAACCTGCTATCTCTTGGCATCGTGGCTCTGCTCCGCCCTGTCAGTGTGGCTCTAGCCCTCTCTAGTGACATGGGTATACTACTTGCCGGCTGTCCCCCAAACCATAGGAGCAAATTAATATTACAAACTTCTTTTCTACTACAGAAGTTACTTTGGCCTTGGATGTTGGGGGGGTTCTAGAGGAAGTGTCTTGCTTCCTCCCAAGATCCCCCAACCTGGCGCCTCCGACCATGTATACTCCCCGGACAACATTATTGATCCCTCACAGTGATCGATAATGGCTCAGATGATTCCTCCACTTCACACACTGACGGGGACATTCAATGAAAATTGCCTCCAATCTTCATTGACACGTGCTCTTGGGGTTTTTTTGGCCCCGTGTTGCTATTTGTTCTGGTTTCTTTGCCACTTGTGTTAGTGGAACGCTGCTCTATTTTGTCTTTCGTACTTTATTTCTTTGGTTCACCTCTAGGATCCTCTCTTCCTAGAAATTTTATTGCTAATGGTTGTATCCTTCAGTCCCATTGACCTTCTTTTAGTCATTTGTGGACATTAATATATTTTCTTTCTTCTTTATTTCTCAAGCATATTGTGTCCCTTGCTATGTACCCATGTTGTTCTGCACTTTCCCTCTAATGCTCTCTGCAATATAGAAGTGGTTTCAGTTTCAGGCATGAAACGGAAAATGAGGATAGAGGCTTGACAGGAGCACGCTGAACACTCTTAACAGAAAGGGGAAATGAGTGCAAAGAATTTGACTGGAACTGATGAATGGGAAAGCTTTCAGCTTACGTGAGTAAGAAAAGTTGAAAAAAACATACATGAGGATATGGATTAAAAGGATGTTGAAAGTAGTGAAGGGCATCAAAGACATTGAGGGCGAAGAGATTGCGAAGATGATGAATTGTCTCGTGCTGGACCCAAAACAATCCATTGGTCACAATATATAGCACAATCATTGTGTTGAAAGCATGCTGTGGGGTTATTCTCTCTCCATGAATACCATAGAGATTTGGAATGCACCTACCACTCCACCTCTGCTGAATAATTCATCAGCAGCACCTTCAACTGGAGGGGCTGAGAGCTATTAGCAAGAGGTTGGTACAGATTGCAGATAGACTGGGTTCCAGACTTACAAGGGAGGCCATCTTTGATCCCTTGGCATGCTGCCCACCCTCAGACAATGAGAAAGAACCTATGGAACCCCATCCTGGCAATGTCATTATACTGGCTTAAGGTGTTTATTGCACCTGAAGATTCCTGCTTTGATATATGTTATGTGTGTGTGTGCGTGCTGCGCATGCACATGCCCTTGCTAGCAAATTGTCTGGACTAATGGAATACCAGGTCATGACTGTGGTAATTTTGATTTTGAGACATGCCAAGAGCACATGTCTATACATATAGAGAGACTTAAGTATATGTATAATTTATCTGTTCTCTGAGTATTTTCGTGGCTGGCTGGGAAATGATGAATTGGTAATCAAATTCGATATTACTTTGCACCCGCAGTCGCCTTCTAAGGCATTGGTATAGGTCCGAGACAAGATGGTTTTGGATGTTGCTCTATAAGTCAGTTTTGTAGGAGCAAATTTTATAAATGAAGTTGTGCCAGTTTTATCTCCCAGATTTACCTCAGTTGGTCTTGCTAAATCATGCTCTTACCCACCACATGCATACAAATTAGAATGGATGCTGTATGAATGTGGGTGAATTAACTCCTTGGAATACTCAAGATTAAAGGATACGGATTTTTGGCTTATATAGCTTGCACAGTTGTTATGACTATGATTCAGCTACGAATATTCTGTAAACTGCAGATGCTTTTAGTTTTCTGGTTGAGTATGGTTCTCTTATTTGGACCCTCATGCACTCAATCAATTGATGACATCCATGACCATGGAATTGACAATTGGATGACTCGTCTCTATAATGAGAAATATTGGCAAGATTGGTGGCACTTTGCACACACAATTGGTTTTGTGGTTGATGAAGTCCCGATGGATGTTCACCCCTCCAGTCCCATGGTACTTGGTTAAAATCTCACTATCTGGGTCATTACATGATTGCTGGAGCAGATGGTTTCTTGCACTTTGATGTGCCTCTTAACTTTTTAACCCGGTGTGCTTTATTCCCTGGGTTAGAACTTCATATTTCTGTTTTGCGGGTCTGGGGCCCTCCCTAGTCATCACTTAGCAAAAAAAATAAAAATTGACATTCACACCTATTCAAACAAAATTAAAAAAAAATCAAATTCAAAAAGAAGAAAAAGGCAGATAAAGCTGTCATACAGACCAAAATGGTTATTTTGAAGAAATTAAATTGAAAACACATAAAAAAGAAAAAGGCTAAAAATAAACAGAAAAGCTAAAAGCATATAACTTCCCTGCAAAAGGAATTAATAGAGCCAACTAGAATTTTCCCTGACAATACAAATTTCAAAGTAAAACTGCTCTCAAGAAAGCTTTAGGTGCCCTAAAGACCTAAGTTATTAAAAATGTCAAAAAATAAAACCACAAAAATGATCAAGATACCTAAAATGCACTGAATAGCTAATTTTACCCCACAAATAAAGGAAAAAAAAGTTAAACACAACTTAATAATGTCATGAAAACCAATATTACAACACAAAATGAATAGGTGACATGAAATCACCCTCACGATGACACAATTCGACTTCCAACCTTCAAATTTAATTACAATCCCATTTTAAACCCAAAACTTGATCAGTGTAGCTAAAACTAGACTGCGAACCTAGATTTAAATTTTTAAAAAGAAACAACTAAGGGCACCTTAAACTCCCATGAAGACCCCACTATTACATAAACAATACTAATAAGGGAAGCTAAATTAACCTTAAGGCACAATCCCAACCTTAAAATTCAACCACAACCCCAATTTAAACTGAAAAAGATTAATCAAGCCAGCTAAAACAGCACTGAAAACCTAAATTTACAAAAAAAACAATTAAGGAGGACTTACAATTGTCATGTAGACCCTTATTATAGAACAAAATTAACAAGAGCAGCTAAAATCACCCTAACATAAACTTTGAAATTCAATTACAGCAGCCAAATTGATTAAAACAAAAAAACATGAATTTGGAAAAACGAGAACTGGCAATCTGAAACCTGGAAACCCCAAAATTAAAAGCAGTAAAACCAAAAAACCAGAGTTTATATGAAAAATATTAAGGGAAACTTATGCTATGTCACAAAAAGAGCAGCTAAGTTCGCTCCGTCAGATAGAAATCCAACCTTAAAATTCAATTATAACCTCAATTCAAACCGAAAAATTTAATCAGTGCTGCATGAAAACCTAAGTAAAAGAAAAAGGGCATCTCAGAACTGTCACAAAAATCCAAAATACGAAAAAATTAAGAAGTATAGCACTCAGAATTTCAACCACAAATTCAATGAGGACAGCTAAAACATCAAATGAAAAGCAGAACCCTAGTAAAAACACTTCCTTTCAGAAATAACATTTTTGAGCGATACCCAAATCAAAAAATGAAAAGAAAAACTAAAATTCAGAGTACTTACAATTACCCAATTGAAAAAGGAGGGCGAATTGATAATCGAAAGTTTCAAAAAGGGCGATAAGGATTCTGTTTATTCTAAAAGCTTCAAAATAACTTCGAAAATATAGCGAAAACAGGGCAGGGCAAAAATTAAGAGGCTCTTACCATTTAGTTTTTCCCTTTCTATGCAGACATCCCGTTCCTACCGACCAGTTTGCGTTGATTGTTTGGTTTGGAAAAGATTTTGAGCTACTGAAAATACCTTAATTTCATTTGGACTTTTACTCCTTTGGGAAAAAGCTATTTTAAGATAAAATATTATTTCGCAATTATTAGGAGATGGAAAATTTAGAAAGCAAATGGATATGCCTTCACAAATTGGAGAAACTGTGATTACACGTTTCTGAGGAGTTTGCACGCATTTCTTGCCAATGTAATGCACATTTATTTAGATGTATGGTTGATTGGTCTACTTTTGGGCATTTTATCTAATGTAAAATGACCCTTACCCTAAATCAAATTAGACTAGCAATCGCATGTGTTTCATGCAATTTGAACTCCGAACTGTATATATTATTTGATTTAGAGGGATACTTGTTACTTTTGTAGTTGATGTTGATAAGGATAGATAGTTATTACTTTTGTAGTTGATGTTAATAAGGAGTGTGAATGTTAACAAACTTACACCCTCACTTATCCCATTCTATACTTTGAACTATCATCGCTATGTTTCTTATTTCATACCTATGTTTCGTTTTTTTTCCTGTTTTAAAATAAAATTGTTGTAGGGACCATAAATTGGCTTGTGATAGAGGGTGCCAGAAGGGAGTAGTCATCAGAATCTACCCAGCTATGAAGTGTATTGGTTTCTAAAATTAGACGGTTGATGTAACATTTGGTACTTGAAACAATGTCGGCTGAGCTCCCATTGAACTCGGAGACGCGAGTAGCTTTTAAGGCAAGGACCGGAAGAGGCGGTATAGAAAGCATGTCTTCAAGTTCTTTACTTATCTCATTGTTGTCCCCACAATGTGGCACTTACACTGAATCCCGACATGTCCTTTAATTGCAGAGTTCTTCTCTTTGTCTCTAACTTTTCATGCCTACGAATCATTGAGAATGGTGACATCGCAAGAACAATGCCAATCAAATCAACTTTAGAATGGTCAACACTTACAGGTATGTCCTTAATTTTTGTGAAGTGAAAGTGATGGGAAGGTATTGTATCCTCATTTGCTATGAGTGGAGTTATGGTTGAGGATGCTTGCAAGAAAATCTCCAAAGCATTGTTCAAATTGTTGTAACATAGCTTTGCATCAGGAATCCTCGCAATCCTCCCATTGGAAATTATATATAACTTCCCATTTTCAATATGCTCATAGAATGCTTCGGCGGCCTCATTGAAACAGGTGATGTGAATTTCCCCTCTTTCTTGATCTACAAAATCAAACCCAAACACGGAACCATCTCCCCTTGCATTGTGATATTCGCGAAGGGTTGTTTTTGTTAGGGCACAACCCTCTACAAACCACATGCGCATAGATGTATTCAAAGCACTTATTTTAGTTGGTGTTCTCGCAAAATATTTGTTAACCTGGTTTGCACTTGCATTTGTTCGTGCCAACTGATTGTGTTCGAGAGCATTTGTCGGTAGTTGGATTAGAGCACCGATTACCAAATGTGTTTTGACAACAACATCCATTTCAATGATAAGAATAATCTTGCACTAGAAAAGAAAATTGGGATAGAATTAGAACTGAGCAACGGATGGAAAAAACAAACAGAAAGACATTATAATTAATATAGGGAGTTTATGTACATTGACAATTCAGCAAGAGATGAAGCTTACAATTCACTTTTGATCATCCTAACGAGGGATTTGTGTAAGCACACAATGGAGCCTTCTTGTATTGATCTCCTTCTTCTGACTGTGTCCGATCTTCTCCCCCGAAACAAGTGCAAGCCAAAATCATTCCCATGTACCTACATTTCCCCCACTTGAGTGGCTGCCCACATGCCCAGGTGATGTGTAATGTTCCCTCTTGCACTTTCCCCCATCAAAAATATGTTGGAAAGGTCTGCGTGAAAATGCAACCACGAATATGCCTCGGCCAGTGCGGGAGGTTCCATAATGTTGAAGCATGTAACTGGCATTTGAATTGTTTGAATAAATCCCTTGAACATATGTGACCTCATGGAATTTATCGATTGCAAGATATCCATAAAAGGCCTTGGCACCTTCATAAAAAAATGCAATTTTCCGGTGTACAAGTGGACTCCAAAACCTTTTCCAGCATCCTCCTAGCTTCTGCCAGAATGGGAAATTTAAAACAGGGCATGTTAATGGTTTTATGAAATGCCTAGGTGAGATGTGGTTCTGCTCGGAAAGAAAAAACAAACTATTGCACACAAAGTAGATATATAAGTGAAATGTGAAATCATGCAATGTGAACACCGAACGGTATATGTTATTTGATTTAGATGGATAGTTATTACTTGTGTAGTTGATGTTGATGAGGGTTGTGATTGATAGTGTAAGTGTAGGAGTATAGATGAAGCATTACATTTAAAGGTTGTATCTGTACATTTCAAATTTGTTACAAATTCGTACATGAGTAAATCAAATAACAAGTACATCTATGGCTTGGAAAATGTCTTCTTTGTTGTTTGGTGGTAATTTTTCAGGCGCATCGTTGGCACAGAACTTAAGCTCGTAGAATTTTGGACTCACTTCTGGGAGCAGTACCACCTCGCAAATTGTAGGAGTTCATTTTAGTACCACTATTGGGACACAAGACAATACATCCATTGGTCCACTTACGGCTACAAGAGGAGGATTAGGGGGCATAAGTGGCTCTAGTTTTGGTGGATCTGGTGGATCTGGTGGTTCTGGAGGCAGAGGTAACACAAGAGGTTCTAGATCTGGTGGGCATGGTCCTCACCAACCCCAGAATATTTACATGGAGATGTCACTTCATCTCCCAGAGTATATAGGAATAGAATATGTTGTTGAGCATGTGCACATGTGTGAGATACTGTAGCGCGTAAAAGGAATCACAGCTTCCGAGCACAAGGCATGTTAGTTTGTAACTACGCTATAAGGACGCACACATAGTTGGTACAGGAAGTTTGACCCATATCAGACTTGTGTAGATTATGCAGCATTATAGGAGGCTTTCCTTAAAGAATTTTATATCCCTGAGTTCAAGCAGAAGAGTATAAGCGCACTCAAGGATATTAAGTAGGGCACCACTGAGAGTGTTCGGGAGTATGATGCTCATTTTAATACACTCTTGTCTAAACTCTTGTATGATATCCATGCAAGTCAGCATGCACAGTGGTTTGTCGAAGGTTTGATCACACTTTTTAGAAGGGTGCTGCCACATAAGACATATACGGATCTGCGCGAAGCACTTGAAGTAACGTTACGCACTGAGGCAATCGAAGTATGGTCATTAGAGTGAGCCCATTCCTGGAAGCAAAGATTGCAGTTATGGCAAAGCAGTTGGAGAAACTATCGGCCAATTCAACACACGAGACGTGCATTAGAGATTTGGTGTACAAACTATGAAGTGGAAGTTCACACTAAAGATAGTTGTCCCTGTAGGTCAGTGCATTCATTGGTGTTAGAATGTGAGATATGTCATTTAGACCATGATGCAAGTTGCTACCCATTATTACAACGCGTGATAAGAAAGAATGTATCTTATTATTGTAGGATTTTTTGGTCCACAACTCATGATACAGAAGATTTTAGGTTGATTGGCTAGATCCATGATGCTATAAATATTGGTTTACGACAGATAGGAGCATTGGATAATTCTAAAAGTAAAAGTGAGCACCATGATCATGATCACACTCAAGGGCGCTACAATTAGAATGAAGGGAACTTTGAAGAAGGTCGTGGTAGAGGTCGAGGATACTGTGGTGGTGGACTAAGTGAGTTCCTTTGTGGAACATGTTATACATGCGAATCTCCTGACCACTACAGGCATGAATGCCCTCATAATCTTACTTGTTATTTTTGTGGGAAGAATCATAGTTATGAGGAATTCCCAGACTTGTATGAGCATCTTAGCAAGCAACATAAATAGGAAAACAAGGGCGCAAGGATGGTTAGAATACAACACACCATAAAAAATCAGTGGATGCCAACCGGAACCTGAGGTAGTACCTGTGAAGATTACTACACGCGCTGAAGTTGTGTGCACCAGAGAGACATTACAACAAAATTCTACCATTACTAAGGAGGAGGTTTTACATGCAAGATATCCAGAACCTACACATCAGAAGGAGGTTTAACAGGAAACCATGGAGGTTCTCAAAAGTCTTCAGGGTGAAATACAATGTTTAAAGGAACAGTCACATGGAAATTGGAACAAAATAAGGCAACAGAGACGGTCCAATCGGATGTTGATGATTTGAAAGAGGTATGCAAGATGTTACGCCAGGAGAATATTATTCCATTACTAGGGAATTGGTTAAAGGGAAACCCTCTGCGCACATGTATTAAGAATGAACGACAGATCATGCATGCTAATATTCCCTTTCATAGCTTGGATTATAACAAGGAAATCACTCTGAATGTTGTTGGGAATGGGTGACTTTTGAGTAATATATTGATTGACACAGGCGCGAAAGTGAATGTGCTTACTTTAGATACATGGGTGCAGATGGGTAGACCTCCATTGCAGCCATACTCCAATCTGTTGTTTATGGCTAATCAAACTAAGACCACTCCAATCGGAGTTTTAAAGGATGCATCTGTTACTATACAAGGGGCCAAGTTCACTGGGGACTTTGAGGTTTTAGCACTTGTAGAAGCAGACAACTTCCCAGCTCTACTTGGGCACCCTTGGTGTTATGCAAATAATGTTGATCTACGGTTCAACAAGGGGTATATAAGTTTTGAAAACAAGGAAGAAAGAGTTATTATCCCTTTGACAGATGGGAAATCTACACCTTATGTTGAACCTTTGAGTGAGGAAGACCTAAACAAAATTTATGTGCGCGTCATTTGAGATCCGGAAGTACTTGAACCATCTAAGGAAGGAATTTTACAGTGGGAAGATGCATAGTTTATTAGTGATACTACAAGTATTGCTTGTGATAACTGGGCGCATGACACCTATGAGATGATTGGGCGCGAAGTGAGAAGCGCATCTACGCAGAGGAACAAACCTCGTTGTATTAGGAGGATAGGTAACAACTCTATACCCTAGTATACTGGAGACAAAGATCCTATGGTATTATTGGAATGACCTTTTGGGAGACATCATCAGATATTTTAATCTGAATTCTTTCAGGAGACCTTTCCCTTGTGAGTTTCTTGTGCCGCTCTTGACCATCCCAAGTCCCACCCCAAGATTCTTCTACAGTATAATGACCATGATAATCAAATTCATTATGAGAGAAGCCTATATTTGTATCATTTCTATGTCCTTTCCCAGTGCCCGATGACCTATCCCAACCACAACTACCTATTACAGATTCTTCAACATATCAATCCCATGCATTAAAAGATCCCATGAATTTGGCTGAATTTTTGGATAGATTCTGATTTAAAATCCCCTTGCTTGACATGAACACATTTAATTAAGCGTATAAATATATGCATTCAAGAGGCGGGAGTTGGTCGTGAAGTTGTCATAATGAATGTCTGCGTTGCAACACCCTTTGACCTTTTATTCACAGTTAAAAATAGTTGGTTTTTTAAATACATTTTACAAAAATAGTCGTTACAAAGTGGGGTAGGTAGACTCCATTCGGATGTTGCCACCTCCACTGCAATCAGAATTATGTCGGGACTACATTGTGCCCAAGGTTATCACTCACAATATTGAAAGTTGGTAGATCACACATTTAAGATTAGGCGAGTTATATACAAATACACAGTTATTGTGAGATCTTCAATGGTTTTCTTGGTGTGTCTTAATTTTCAAAAGTTGTAGAGCATATCGTCCATTACATTAGAGATTTTTCAAATGGAAACTTTTATTAGCGGTAACATCAAAATGGAATGTGGTTTTTTGTTTTTTGGTGTAAAATACGCACTCAAACCCATATTCTCTACACAAGGACGATAAATTGTCTTTTGACCTTTATGAGAAGACAAAAAAATATGTTAAAATATTGAAGCTTTGTGAAAAATATTTCGATTCATTTATATATCTACACTTACAAAATTAATCACACCCATTATCAACATCAACTACAAAAATAATAACTATCCCTCTAAAACAAATAACTTATATTGTTCAGCGTTCACATTGCATTGTACACATGTGATTACTAGTAATAGCTACTACCTCTTTTTCCTAAACACCCCCATAAGTCAATTATGTGCCTACAATTCCTTATACTCCATGCATCAACTTACTTATTGCATGACATATCTTCATAATAATATCGTGCAATAACATATTTTCATAATAATATCTCACTATATTATAGTTCAATGTTTTTAATTTTTTAAAGCATGTGATACAAGATTCATCCTTCATAAAAAAAATTAAAAAAATTAAAAGAAAGATTTTTTTTAAAAAGACTATTCCAAATATATTATTTTTAAACCCTCGAAGTAGCTAGCACATTTTATTTTAGACATACATAACATAAGACCCCACTTTATGTCACCACAAAACATATCCTTATATCCAACACAAATTCAAATTTTGGAAAGATATCTTTACAATTTTTAGCACAATCAGAGGTAATCATTCATTTATTTAACCCAATATCTTATCAATTTATTACTCAGAGATTCAAACACTAAAGTTTCATCATGTTTGTAGGTGATATGCTTCCATATGAACTCTCAAAAAGTATCAAAGAGAAATTGCAGCCACTCATCAATATACGCAAAACACACACAACAAAGTAAGGAAATAAATAAATACCTAATTTTAATATCGAATCAGTCTTGTAAATAATACTTTATGCATAGACACACCATACCGTATATTTTCTGAAGTGCAGAGACAAGCTTTTTTAATTGAATGTGTTAAATATTACAACAAGACTATAGTATGAGCAGATGCAGTGTCTCCACGGAGAATGTGAAAACCCGATTACTCAATTACATGTAAATATAAAGGATATACGCGATTTTGAAACCGTCTGAAAAGTTTTGGAGGAAAGGTTGCGATTGAAGAGAAAAAGGAGGCATAAACGCACCAATAACAACCCACTGAAAACCTATTAATTTGCCATTGCTCAAAACTCTTGCGATTGAGAGATAGGATCGACGTCGTCCTTAGATTTTCCAACCTTTTTGGGCAACAACACCTGATGAATATTGGGAAAAACACCCCCTGAAGAAATAGTAACGCTCCCCTACAACTTTCCCAACTTTTCATCATTCCTCACAACAAGTAGAATATGTCAGGGAATAATAAGGGATTTCTTGTTATCCCGCGCCGCGTTTCTGACCAACTCCAAAACCTACACATCATGAACCATAAAATATCAATGACCTAGTCAAAACCCCATTTCCAAGCATGACATTTGAAATAAAAACACAAATGTGCACGATCATATATTCTATTTACCTCGGTTGCAAGATATTCCATGACGACTGCAAGATAGACAAGATCCCCGCTCACCAACGCACTTGGCATACCTTCCGTTTTTCAGAAAGCGGGTGATTCTGACCACCGGAAACTGTAAACCCACCTTGTGTGACCTCGTTAAAAATAGCCAAAAAATGTGAAAATGTCTAGACGGTCGTCAAACTGTCAAATTTAACACAGTCGCAAAAACATCCGCAAGGGCCTTTCCCATAGGGGGAATGCATTGGGCGTAATAATTTAATTAATGAAGAGGTATAATAGCACTGCTTATTACAAATCGTTACAATTAGAATAGTTTTTGACATCGACATTGATATGTTGAATTTTGTTGTGCTAGAGTTTCCCCAATACATCAATGATCAATGGTTAAGATGGAATGAATGATCGTCCCATGTCTAGCTGAGTTTGTAGACATTGATCTACCTCTGACAACCAAGTTTTCCTTGTTGTATAGCACCTATTGGTGTAATAAATTATAATGGTTGAATATCTACAATCAAAACAATTTACAAGGAGTTGTGGTAGTTTTTGAATCTTAAAACCTTCTTTTGTGTATTTAGTATACCTCTCATGATATCTCTTTTGTTTTTTGATCTTGTTTTTACGATTGTTTGTATGGTTCTAGTACATCAGTTTGTACCATCTTTTTTATTGGATGGGTCTATCCAACTCTTTTTATCTTTCTCATTTTTAGTCATAAGAAGTCAGTCATGCACACAAATCTCATCAAAGTTTGAAAAAGTCACTTATACAAGTAAACAAGTGATTAGGTTCATTTGATCATTCAATATTATCGAACACTGATTTAGTCCTTAGCAAGTATTATTAGTAGAGTATTCTTTACGCATTTTATTGTTGTTATTTTTTTGTTTATCAATATATCTATTATCTTTGAGGTATGTGTGAGATGAGAAGGGACTTACACTGACAAACAACTGACCCTAATTACACATAACCCCAAGCCAAACCCTTATTCATTTCATACTTGCATATTTCTAAGGGAACGTCATTCGAAATATGCAAATTAGGACAAGAGGTGAAAGAGTAGAAGGAAACACATAAAGTCAAATGTTCATTTTGCATGTGATAATCCCTAACCAGGACTATCTATATGGTCATGAAAATTCATCAAGAGCATCCATACAACCTTGTATTCATGTTGTAATCAAATCCAGATTTAGCGACAACTTGATAGAAAGTTCAAAAATGCATTAATGGGTCAAATTGTAACTACAAATTCAACAACAACACCTTAAGACTACAATTTTTTTTAATCTTCATATATTGTTTGTTGAACAGTTAATTATGAATTGTTTATTGTGTTTTACATGTTTAGATGTTTTACTTGAGGTGGGCATATTTTTATGCATACATTTTAGTGAATCCAACTTTCTTACACCTTTTAGAGTTTTATCTTTAGATGAACATGTTTTGTGCATGTTGTTAGGTCTAAAGTTGTGAATATTTTCATGCTTGATCCCAAACACTAGGTCTTTTCCAATTTCAAAGATTTTTACGGCCATAGTGTGTTTGGATTTATGTGATACATATATTTTCATTCTTACTTTTACTTTATGTCAACAAATTTAGAGAAAAATTCCAAGAAGTGCTAGAATTATTAGAACATAACAAATATTGTCAAAAAACCTTTTTTAGCTCTAAGTTAGGGTTGGGAAAAAAACATAATTGAAGACAATGAATGTATCTTTCCAAGATGATTATGTTCTTTTGCAAGGTGATGTGCTTCCTTCTTTCAAAGTGGGCATGCCTTTGTAAAATATAGTGTCACCTTCTTTCAACACGAATGATAAAAATGCTTCTTAGAATGATTGACATGCTTCATGTTTGAGTATAAAGGTTAACAATATGTTTTTTCACAATGATTGGATGGTAGGCATGAATGTTTTGAGCTTAATGGATATGTGAATGTTCAAGCCAATGGTGATGTTGAGATTAATAACTCAAAATGATCCAAGTCTACTAGTGAGCTAAATGAAACCTCGAGTGTTCAATATAGGAAGATCCTCCTAGAAAAATCTCAAGAGGTTACAAATATGTCAAATGTATGAAAATAATTTGTATGTAAAAAATTTGTAAAATAATGTAGTCATTTTCTAACCATTTCTTACTCCTCTAATTTCTCAACAATCTCATGTAATATTCTCATTTCCCAAGTATCTTTCCAACCTCAATAAAAAATTTCATTACCACACCCCCCACATCTATCATGACCTACGCAACCCCTCCACCTATTATCTTTATGTCAATATCCTTCAAAAATCCCTTTCCACAATATTCACCCCTAATCCAGTAATCATTCCTATCTTCACGTATCCTAAAATCACTTCCTTTGTATTATTCAATCAATGTTTCTCTTTAGACACTACATGTCTAAAATCTCGAAATAGTTACCATGATGTATACTCTTCATAACAGACAAAATCAAATTAAAACCCTTTTAAGGGTTGAAAATATAAAATAGTAAGTGGGTAACTTCCAATGGTAATCTTCTTAATCCTTTGGATCATAAAATTCTTTCATACCCTTTTCCTCTTAGTTTTGTTGTCCCAAAATTTTAATTGTTAATGGAAAATGAGATCCTTCACATTATATTTGATCTTTTACGCTTTTTTATTTAGATTTTGTGCAAAATGATAAATTTCTAAATAAGATATTTTCTAGAAGCCTAGAATGAAATGCAATATTTTCCTTTGAAAAAATATCTTATTGCTGAAGATTTATACTTTTTTTATTTTAATATTATTTAATTGAGAAAGCTAAGTTAAGTTACAACTGCATTTGATTAATATAACCTAAGATGAATTTACAAATTTGAGGCTATGACTAAACATGACTACTTAAATCTTTAAAACCGATGTGAAAAGGGATATGTAGAGTCTGACACTGTGAAATCTGTATGTACGTGATGTTTTTCTATTGATTCGTACTTCACAGTGCAACATATATGACCAAAGATCATTTAATAGCAAAACAGTCCATTAAAACTGTACATAGTTGATGTCTTCTTAATGGATCGATTTTCGCACTTAGACATGGTTCTGATAAATGAAAATAACATGCGAAAAAATGTGGACAAGTCTTATTGGCTCGCATCTAGCTAATTTTGACAAATTCTGAATACAAAAACAAAGTAGCGTGGACGAAGGAATATTTCTATTGGTTAACAATCACTAAGATTAACAAAAGGCTAACATCGTGAAATGCAAAGTGACTTGGAGTTTTCTAATAGATTATGTTTCACATTGGTCAGATACAAGTTATCAAAAGTCTAATATTGCAAAGAGAGTGGAGTGTCCTCATTGGCTTGCACTTCACAATGGTCAATAGGGTCTATTAAACTTATAACATGACAAAGTTACATGGAGCTTTCTTATTGGCTAGAACTTCGCAATGTTACACTGCACCGATGGACTTAGAAACACAAAGTTAACTATATCTAAGAAAAGCTTTCGGGTCAGTGACAAAAAGATAGGAAAACACGACTGTGAAAGACAAATACAACAAATTGTATAATACTATCGGTTACATATATCAATTCTTATTATGCAATTACTTTATAAAAATCTTCTTAAAATAACAAACATACATATCTAAAATCCTGCAATTCATTGTTTTTGATAAAAATAATTACGTATTTAAAAATACACATAAAAAATAAACATAATACATCCACTTGCATGTTTATAAGAATAAATACAAGTTTTAACTTCTTTCCATTATTTGTCAACATGAATTACATAGTTTTACAAAGAGGGAACTAATCTGAGACAATGATAAGGAATTCTAATACAAAATTCCAATGCACACTCAGGTAACAGACACCATACTATGGCCACACTTTTGAGAGGAAATGTTATACACCTAGTGTATGTTCACCTTGCCCTGACTAGGAACCATCCGAGGTTGTACGTTGTACCCCTAATTAGGACACCTCTGGTGCCCCTCTCTCTCGCCCACCACCTGTATATACCTTCGTCAACTTTGGAATTACTCCTCAACTTAAATTTATAAAGCCCTCAAGACTTCCTTGTAATTATTTATCTCTCAAAATAATTCTTTCAGAATAATTCATGATCTTCCCTTTCACTTTCATATGCCTTTTATAAATTCTTCATGGGTAGTTATGAACCAACATGATGGTTCCACACCTTTTCACTTTAATTAATCCAAAGACTCGGGTTATTCATTCCCACATTAACTTAATAGTTTATTACAGTGACTTTTCTATAAATAATCTCAACTCAAAATTTTATATAATAATTTAACAATCCTTTAAGTAACTACTTCCTTGGGGATTTAGTCATATAACATCCCCCCCCCCCCCCCCCCCTTGAATCAACTATTGTACTCAGTAGTGCCAAGTCTATTATGAAAATCACACAAAAAAGAAACATAAGTTATTAGTTGAATAATTTCGGATATTGCTCTTTTAGGAAATCTTCTCTTTCCCATGTAGCACTTTCAACATCACAAAAGGTCAACTTTATTTTAATCTCTTTAATTTCTCTATTTCTAATATTTTTAGGCATTCTTTCCAAAATCAATTTAGGTTCAATTTTAAATTCGCATGTAGGTTCAATAACAATGTTTTTCCAATCTATAACATGGTTAACATCATATACATATTTCTTTAACAAACTTACATGAAACACATTATATATTCTAGATAATTCGGGAGGTAAATCAAGTTTATAAGAAAGAGTTCATATTCTTTCTAAAATTCCAAATGGTCCACAATAACGAGGAGATAATTTAGCATATTTACCCAATTTTAATGAACTTTTCTTAGGGCTAACTCTAAGAAATACTTGATCACCTATTTCAAATTCTCTAATAGATCTTTTTAAATTAGCCCAATGTTTATACCTATCTTGGGAAGCTTTCAAGTTTTGTTTTGCTTTATTTATAATATCTTCCATTTCTTTTAAGTTATCATTTGCATACCAAGATCTATGTTTAGGATTTGACCAAAAAATAGGAGTAGTACAATTCCTTCCATTAACAAATTCAAAAGGGGTCATTTTGGTTGTAGTATGATAACCTTGATTGTAAGAAAACTCAATTAAATGCAAATATTGTTCCCAATTTCCAAGGTTTTCACATGTATACATTCTAAGCATGTCCTCTAAAATTCTATTTATCCTTTCAATTTTTCCATTCGACTTTGGATGACAAGCAGTACTAAAACTCAAGCTAGTACCCAATTCATCAAACAAAGATCTTTAGAAAGAAGAAGTAAATCTAGGATCTCTATCAGTTATTAAATCTTTAGAAAGAGCATGCAAATAAAAAATTTCCTTAGTAAACAAATGAGCTATATGAGAAGCTAAGGTTTTGGTTTTGGTTGGTAGAAAATGCTCCATTTTAGTCAATCTATTAACCACCACGATGATAACATCATGACCATTCTTGGTTTTAAGTAATCCTGTAATAAAATCCACACTATCTGACTCCCATTTCCAATAAGGAATAAGAAAAGGTTGTAATTGACCAGGTTTACTACATTGTTCAGTTTTAAATTTTTGACAAGTCATACACTGTTGTACATACTTTCTAATGTCTTGCTTCATTCTAGGCCAAAAATAATTCTTTTTAACTGATATTTATAAGGGGAACATCCTTCGAAATATGCAAATTAGGAAAAGAGGTGAAAGAGTAGAAGGAAACACACAAAGTCAAATGTTAATTTTGCATGTGATAATCCCTAACTAGGATTGTCTATATGGTCATGAAAATTCACTAAGAGCATCCATATGATTTTATTTAATTTGAATTAATTAAATATATGATATTGCAAAGTTAGTTATTGAAGTAAACAATAAAATATAGAAATGACATAAACAACTAAGATAAAAAAATATGAAACCTTCAGCAAAGAAGAAGAAGAGAGGACTTAGATGATTTTCACACAATCTGGGATTGATCTAGATTGGGAAAAGTTTTGAACATACTGGGCATAGTATCGTTATTGCTCACAATAAATTATCGAATCCACAGACAGAGTCGAACATGGGTGCCCATGGAAGGATAGGGGTGTCTGGGCACTGGAGATTGCTACTCAGCGCTCGTGACTATGTAAATGCATCAAACCTAAACAAGTAAAGATTCAAAATATTGGAGTCAGACTAACCCTAAGTGGTCACCCCGAAAGTGAACTCACAACCTAAATGATGCACTACATCTCAGAATCCATGTATTTCTCTGTGAGTATGTGTGGAGAAATGATGCCCTAGGATGCCCTTGTGCAAGTTACACAAATGAATAGCGGGATATAGCTAGAATGTAGCAATGTAGTAGAATGTGTGGATGGAATATAATGAACTTCCCCTTCTCTATGTTGTGTATGTAGAGTTGATGCAGTCCCTTGTCCCTTGAATGGATGTTAGATGGATGTCTTTAGAGTGCTTTAGGTGCCTTTTGGATGCAAGCTTAGGTGATGATAGTAATGTTTAGTGATTGGTCCTTTATTTTGAACACATAATTATGTATTTATATGATTCCCTTGTTTGAATTTCGTAATTGACAACTGGAAGGCCGACCCATAAGTGAAAAAGATGCCCAAAAGATAAAAGAGACCCAAAAAGAGTGAGTAAGATGAAAAAAGGTCAGGGGTGCCCAGAGGGGACAGGAGCGCCTGAGCATTGCTATCCTGGCTGGGTAATGGTGTTTGAAGCCATAAAATATAAACAAGTAAATTTTGACTGGGCTGTAGGGTGTGTAAGACCAAATAGAAAAACAGAAAAAAATAAAAGAGGCCAAATATAGTTGTCAATTACTAGTTTTCTTGCTTAGGAATCATGTAAATGCTAGTATGCTTTTAGGACCTAGAAATGTACCCAAGTGTGATTTTGTGTCTACATTTTCCCCCACTTTATGTTTTTGAGTGAATACTCGATAACATAAAGTAGATAAGACATGCATACCTTATGATCCTGTAGAGAGTGATGGCGAATAGCATGTGAAGAGACAAGTGAAGTGGAATGAATGCAAAAGTGAAGCGTGGAGACTAAGAAAGGAACCCTAGGGGTGAAGCATACGTGTTATGCATGTTGTACTTGTTGTTGTGCTTGTTAAATTGTACTTCTTGTTAAGTATTAAGGATGGACCTGCAAAAGAAGAGCAAAATTATGTAGTCAAAGATGTGTATATGAAAAATTGAGATAAAAAGTGTGCATAAGTATGTAAAAGTAAAAATAGTAAAGGAAAGTGTGCACCTGATTTAAAAGAGTGAAAATGATAGAAAATGTCTAGAAATGCTATGAAGAGTGAGTTTTTTGGGCGATCTCATGCCAAGAGTGAGTTTTTTGGGTGATCTCACACCAAGTGCAAATTTTTTAGGATATTTCATGCCAAGAGAGAGTTTTTTGGGAGATCTCATGCCAAAGAGAAAGTGTTGGGGAGAGAGGTCTAGTGTTACTCTCCTTCCATGACTCTACCCTGATAAGCACCACTATAGATGGTGTGATCCTATGATTTGTTCCAATGTTGTCCATGATTAGTTCCAATTGTAATGTTTATTCTGATTGAAATGGAGATAGGAATGCATGCATTCTGTAACTGGAGGAACTGTGCATGTAACTGTGAAAAACTCTATGAAACTTATGTGAACTGTGTTGATCTGAGAAGATGTTGTGTGTGCCCCTAGGACATTAGTAGCCCAGGGAGGACACATTATCCCAGGTGCTACTGTCTGAGTCTTGGGTGTATGTTTGTGTTATGATTGCTAAGGACCTAAGTCTAATTCTGGGCCATTTTGTGACTGTATTGTTATGTTTTATTTTATGTCTTATATGCATTCATGTAGTTGTAGCTTTGAGTTGTTATAGGGGTGATTTGATTCACCGAATTTATGCCCCCTCATTTGGGGTGCATGCAATGTCTCTAGGAGAATGTAGCCAAAAGAGAGGACTGATGATGTGATTGAATGGTATCCCTATAGGGGGTAGGGGATGTGCATGGTAGAAACCAAGACACATGTAAATAATATGGCTAGAAACATGTGTTAGTAGAAAAAGTAGAAAACATGTCATAGAGAAAATTAATGTAAAAATCAAATGTGCATATAAGATGGAGTGTGAAAAAGTGGGTTTCAAACATGGGACATCACTCACAATGTCACAAGACAATCATGGTCGAAGCAGCCAAAGGCATACAAGCAGTGATCAAACAAGACATAGGGAAAGCCCACAAACAATGGCATACAATGGAAAATAAAAGCAAAGTGTATCAGACAACCATGGTGGAAAATATCTCCTACAAGGTAAATGTTACACATGAAGCACCCGTTAGCATGTTAGAAAGATAAAAAGTATGTTGAGGCATGTATGTATCGATAAAAAGTAGTGTGCTAAGTAGAAGTAGTAAATAATGAAATAATAGCACTTGTAATGTGTGAGAAAGTAGATGCCCCCAGGAGCCTCAGTGGGACTGGTAAGAGGTACAATGCCAAGCATCATTGCCTCGTGTAAGAACCTGTAAGATATCCACATTCACCACTAGAGACCAAGTGAATGTGCTTGTATATATGGTAAATATAATGACATACTGAGTATCCAGATAACATGGTAAGCAAATTGCAACATGTAAGTAGTATAAGCAAGCAAGAGTAAGTGCAACCAAGATATGCAAATGTGGTGTATGAGTGTGATGGAATGGTATGCAATGTGTGAATGTTATAGGATCAGCATGCACCCCCATGTGTATGAGATGTGTATGAAATGAGGTTCATTTATAAAATACCCCTCAACAATCAAGAATGAACCATAGAACAAGAGTGTGTCATCAAGAAATGGTTTGAAAATGTGTGCTAGATAGATAGATCATGAAGCATAGAGCGTAAAGAGTGAATGATGGTGAGGTTCATTTCAGATTTAGACCCTCAACAGTCGAGTATGAACCATGGAACTAGAGTGCGTCATAGGGTAATGAATGCATTTATGCATAATAGCATTTGAGATTCATCACATTGAGTGGGTTTTTAAGTGGCTTGCCAAGGAGAGTAGAAAGATGATAGACACCACCCCCAAGCTTATCAGTGATGACATAGGGTATGAGCCAATTAGGTTTGAATTTTCCTTTAAAATGAGCCTCGAATTGTTGTATTCTTCTAATTTTATTTTAATATAAGGCCACCAATATTGAATTTGCGTGGGTATTTTTCTGTTTTAAGGTTGTGCAATGCGATCTTGATATACTCAGAGATGTTCTAGAGCTTGTACATGGTGATAATCAAGCATCTCAAGCTCATGGAGCTGGTTTTCATGATATTCATTGTCTTTGAGAATTCCTTTAAGTGATACCCACAAGGAGGGTATTTCCAGCTCTAAGGGGATTACTGTTTTAGTTTCATAAACAAGAAAAAAGGGTGTAGCATTTGTGGGGGTGTGCACACTAGTGTGGTAAGCCCAAAGAGTGTATAGAATTTGATTATGCTAATCATCACCACTAGTATCAACGGTCTTGCATAAGATTTTGATGATTGTCTTATTTGTGGCTTCGGCTTGGCCATTTCCCTGTGGATAATAAGGATTGGAAAATGTTTGTTTGATCTTGAACTTTGCATAAATGTGCTTAACATCTTTATTTTTGAAAGGAGATCCATTATTGGTGATAATGGCAGAGGGAATACCAAAGTGTGTAATAATATGAGTGGTAATAAAATGAAAAATATCGAGACCGGTTGTGGTTTGTAAGGGTGTGGCTTCAACCCATTTAGTAAAGCATTCCATAGTAGTAATGATGAACTTATAACCATCAACTGACTCATGATTAATATTTCCAATGAGATCAAAACCCCATAAGGAAAAGGGCCATGATGGGGCAATGGGTTGAAGGTCATATGCAGGTGCATGATGGATATTGTTATGTTTTTGACATTTATCACAATGTTTGGCATATTCTAAGCAGTCTTGTTCCATTGTGGGCCAATAGTAGCCTTGGCGTAGAAGCTTGTGAGACATAGATTTTCCCAGAGAAGTGACCACCGCATAGACTATCATGAACTTGAGAGATAGTCGTGGGGATGTCATCGATTCCTAAGAATCATAGTAAATGACCATCGAATGATATTTTAAATAATGAAGCACCAATGATCACATATCATGTGGCCTCTCATCATAGATGATGAGCTTCATGAGGTTGAAAACCATTGGGAATGGTTTGTCGATAGAGAAAGTTATAGATTTGAGTGAACCATTTGGGATGATCATTACTACGTGTGACAACACATGTTTCAAGAAGTGGATTATCAGTAAAAGGTTGTCATAAATGTCGAATGATGAAGGTAGCCTTCTCATCAATGATATCTTGAGGAATGAGTGATGCTACACTAGCCATAGCATCGACATTATGATTGTCTTTTTGAAGGATAGTTGTGAGAGAGTAGGAATCAAATGTAGTTAAGATTGTTTTGATGAGGTTATTATATGGGACAAGTACTCTCCTCTTTAGTTTGATATGTGTCATTAACCTGGTTAATAATGAGTTGTGAGTTTCATGTATTTTGATATTTCGAATAAGAAGTTTGTGGGTGATAGTGAGGCCAAGAATGAGAGTTTCATACTCAACAATGTTGTTAGTACATGATAATCCTAAGCAATATGTAAAGGGGAGATGATCACCATGTGGAGTAATAAACATGATCCTAACCCCAACGCTTGAGAGGCAACGAGACTCGTCGAAATACATAGTCCAAGTGTCAATGTCAATGGTATAAGTAGTAAAGTCATCTCGAAAAGTATCACAGATGGGTGATGTATCAGAAAGAGGGGCATCAGCTAGCTGATTAAGAAATAAATTGACCCTTGATGGATTTTTGTGGGATGAATTTGAAATCAAAATCTATGAGTAACATGACCCATCGTGCAAGGTTCCCGAGAGATGAGTGTGAGATAAGAGATATCGTAGAGGATCTACTTTGGTAATTATGTGAACCTCATTATTGAGAAGGTAGTGTCACAACTTGTCTGTGAAAAAGATGAGGCCAAGAAATAGCTTTTCAGTGTAGCTGTAATTGTATTTATAGGATAGAAAAGTGTGACTAATGTAATAGATGGCCTTTTCATGTTGGGATTCATCATGTTGAGCAAGAATGGCCCCTAATTCATGGAATGCAGCTGAAATGTACAAGAGGAAGGGCCGATCAGCCACGGGAGGTACTAGAATAGGAGGATTTAATATATATGCTTTAATAGCCTCAAATGCACACTGGAAATGGTCATCCCAAATGAACTTAGTGTCCTTTTTCATTAGATGCATGAATGGTTGAGTTTTGTCAGCAATATGTGCAATAAAACACTGGATGGCTTGGATTTTACCTTCTAGTGAGCGTAATTGATGTAAATTGCGAGGTGGAGGCATGTCAACAATGGCGCAAATAATTTTGGGATCTATTTCAATGCCCTGTTGGGAGATGATATAGCCAAGGAGCTTGTCAGTTATGACACCAAAAACACACTTCTTTGGATTGAGGTGAAATTTGTATTGTCGTAAGCATTTGAAGAGTGTTCGGAGATCTTGAGCATGGGTGGAACGATGTCATGATTTTGTGAGTATGTCATCAACATAATCTTCAAGAATTTTGTGAATATAGTCATGGAAAATATGTGTCATTGCATGTTGGTAAGTGTCCCTAGTGTTTTTAATACCAAAGGGCATAATAGTGTAACAAAAAGTACCCCATGGAGTAGTAAATGAAGTATTTTCTTGATCTTTGAGGTTAATTTTGATTTGATTATAACGGGAAAAGCTATCCATAAAGGAAATAATGTCAAATTCATAAGTGGAATCGACGATTGCATCAATGTGTGGAAATGGGAAATTGTCTTTAGGGCAAGCCTTATTGAGATCACAAAAATCGGTGCAATAGCGTGGACTTTATCATCTGATTTCATAACGGGCACGATATTAGACACCCATTCAGGATAGTCCACAACATATATAAATCCAACATCCAAGAGTCATTGTATTTCTTCCTTGACTAATAGTGTGACTTTTGGATGCATTTTGTGAATTTTTTGTTTGATTGGTTTAGCACCAAGATTAAGGACTATATTTTGCATGGCTACCGAAGGATCTATACCAGGCATATCACTACAATCCCATGCAAATACATTAGAGAATTCATGAAGAAATTGTTTAATATCATCTTGTTTGGCAGGTGTAAGAGAAGAAGGCAGTAAAACCATTCAAGGTTTGTCAATATTACTAAGATTGTATTGAATATCTTCTTCATTTAAAAGGGTGGACCGGTCCTCTATGTACAGATGGTAGGAATGGTATTAGAAGTATAATATTAAATATTAGGTGAATCAAATTCACCAAAGTAGGAAGTAGTAACAATAATAGATGGAAAATTTTTTTTGATGAAAAGAAGGGAGATGATCGTAGGTCCCCATATATTCTAAGAGAGAATCATTGGTAGTAAAAGTGTCCAAATCAGGCCAATTAGTGGAAGTAGAATCACCAATGAGTTTCGGGTGTAAGAGAGGAAGTGTAGAATTATGTGAAATAACATAAACCTCAGGAGAGGATGCAAATGGAAGACAATAACCAAGGCCAAGCTTGGTATATTGAGTGAGAATAGACAATGGTTTCCCAACTCCTTGACCATTCCGGCCTAAACCAGTACCAGAAAATCCATAACAAAGTAGATACTGGTAACCAATACCATATTAAGAGAAATGAGGATTAGAGTAGAGGAAAATGGAGTGTCTGGTGAATGCTCAATAGTATTACAAAAGGAAAAATGGAGAAGGATCTACAAGGGCCTCATAGATAACACCTTGATAGAGAAATTTTTATCGTGCATGAAGAGTAAAAGGAACCACATGCATGGCATGGATCCAAGGCCACCCAAGAAGAATGTTATAATTAAGATTATTGGGCATCATGTCGCAGGAAATGGGTAGAGTACATGACCCAATAGTGATGGGAAGTGTAATAGTACCCAAGACACATTTAGGAATGTTATCAAAGCCACAAATAGAAATAGATGAAGGAACCAAGGAGTCCTTAGAGAGGCCAATTTGATGAAGGAATGCTAGATTGCATATATTAAGTCCATATCCATTATCGACTAAAGAACATTTAACCCCAACATTATTGATACAAACATGAATATAAAGGGGGATCATTATCTAAAATAGTTTGAGAAGGAAGCTCAGTAGATGTGAAAGTAATATGTTCTTCATTAAAAGATAAAGCAATAGTAAACTTATGATATACATATTCAGGAGAAGTATGAGGATGAATATAAGTATTATCTAAAAAGATTGATTTTATTCACACAATCAATATTAACCTACAAGAAGGATGAGATGGAGACACTCATGGTGGGAGAATCCTAGGGTATTGAAGCTAGAAAAGAAGGAAATATCCAAGAGTGTTCAGAATGTCAGGCTCACCAAATGATTTAATTTAACTTGAATTAAATATAAGTATTGAAGAGTCACTACTAAACAAATGATGTATAAATGGTGAAAATACAAAAATGACACAAGCAACCTAAGATGTAATATTTAAAACCCTAAGCAAAGAAGAGAAGAGAGAGGACTTAGATGATTTACGCTTGATCTAGAACTGATATAGACTAGGAAAATTACTAAATAGGCTAGGCAGAGTGACACACATGCTCAATATAAATTCTGAAATGTAGGAATAAGGATAGACACAGGCTCCCACGGTAGGAAAGGGGTATATGGGTGCTGAAGACCTGCTTTTGGGTGCCCATGACTATGTAAATGATCAGAAATTCTGGTTTTTAATATGTCACAAGGTCATCATTGTTACTTCATGTCAATCTCCTGAGAATCACACTATGATCGCCGAGGGTACCTGTAACCTGCAAAAAATATTTTACATACACAAGCCCACAAACCACATCAAACATAAAAAGGAAGATGCAAAATGGGGAGTCAGTCTGACTGTCCTCGGGTTACCCCAAGGTGAACTTACGACTAAGCATTACACTACATCTCAGACTCCATGTAGTTCTATATGCACGTATGTGTTATAATTGTGCCCTAGGATGGCCCTCGTGCAAGTGCACTTGATATCAAGTAAATAAGTTAGAATGTAAGCAATGTAATAGAATGTGTGGATGGAATAGAATGAACTTCCCTTTCCTATGAAGTGTATGTATAATAACCAGCCCTTGTCCCTTGAATGATGTTAGATGATGCCTTTGGAGTGCTCTTAGATGCCTTTTGGATGCAAGCTTAGGTGATAGTAGTAATGCTTAGTGCTTGGTCCTTCATTTTGATCACATAACTATATATTTATATGATTCCCTTGCTTTGAATTTCGTAATTGACCCTGGAAGGCTTACTACAAAAAATAGAAGATGCTCAAGTGGATAAAAAGGACCCAAAAAGTGTGAGTAAAGTACAAAGGGGTCAAGGGCACCCAGAGGGGATGAGGGTGCCTAGCGCTGGTGTCCTAGCTGGGTGCTAGTGTCTAGGATGATAAATGTCAAAGTATAAAAATTTAGACTAAGCAAGTAACGGTGTAAGACCAAGAGAAACAACAGAAAGCAAAGAAATGTGGCCAAAGACATGGGTTAAATAGTACTTTTCTCACTTATGGATCATATGAATAGTAGTATGTAATCAAGACTAGATAATTACCCAAAGAGCATGATTTTGTGTCTACACCATACAACCTTGACTTCATGCTTTAATCAAATCCAAATTTGCGATAGCTAGATAGAAAGTTCAAAAATGCATTAGTGGGTCAAATTGTAACCACAAATTCAACAACATCACTTTAAGACTACAATTTTTTTATCATTGTACATTGGTGTCCCCAAGATTTCAGCCTAAAATCTGGGACTAGCCCTTTTAAAATTTTCATTCTTTTCAAAGTAACGGGTCCTTTTGTGTTTGTTTTGCCTGCAGTTGCTTGCATTGCTCTAAGGTAGCCCTAGAGAGTCTTAAAAGCCAAATTTGACAAATATCCACATGTCAAAACTCACTCAATCCCTTCACCAAACTTTGTATGAAAGTGTTTTATTTATTTATTTATTAAATAAATAAAGTTCTTTTAAAAATAGATTGAGCTAAAATTGGAGAATTTAGGTTATATAAAGCACTTCACCCCATCATTACCATAGAACATTCACCCAGGGGGAAGAATTTTTGCAGATCAGCTAATTGGAGATTTTTTTCGAGCAATTGCCCGTAATTTCTTTTGTTTTGTTTTATTTCTTTTTTTCTGTATTTTGGTTTGTTTTCTCTGGCAATTCTCGTAGCCTATTCATTCTTCCTATCAGACCTTTCCCCAGAACTGAGTTTTGAAAAGCTATCCAGTATTTTTAATTAGTAATCTATCTAAAGGTGATCAAAGCTCAAGATTCTTTCAGGAGATTGCAAGAAGTCACTTGGTCCGAAAAGGTGCAAAAATGGATTTTATGAAAAATAAGAAAAATATTTCCATCAACGCATAAAGCTTGAGAAAATATGCACTTTTAGAGAAGACGACACCTAAAATGGAGCCACGGAATGAAAGTTATGGCAATTTGGAAGTTTTTACTGCTACATCTTCCTAGACCCTTTCCAAAAATGGAAAATTTTATTCTATTCTTGTGTTTTCTTCACCAAACATCCAAAAATGGAAATAAAATGCTACTGATGAGTTTTCCCGTGACTTTAGAAGAAGAAGTCATGCAAGTCACACTTTTTGGGAAGAGCAATTTCTTCATGCAAGTTGTACTTTTGGAAAGAAGCTTACTTCCATGCAAGTTACATTTTTTGGAAGGATGGTTTTTAAGTGCCAGTGGGAATTTTGGCTTTGCCTAGAAGGTGGGGATTTTATGCCTTCCTGGAAGGTGAAAAATTCCCATGATGGAAGTCTAGTCACTTAAATTGCTAATGGGAATTTTGGTAGTGACATGTAGGTGGGAATTTTATGCCTGCCTGGAAGGTGAAAAATTCCCATGATGGAAGTCTAGTCATTTAAGTTGCCAATGGGAATTTTGGTAGTGGTAGGCAAGTGGAAATTTTACGCCTGCCTGGTAGGTTGTTTTTTCCCATCATTAAAGTCAAATCACTTAAGTTGTAAATGGGAATTTTGGTAGTGGCAGGCAAGGGGGAATTTTATGCCTGCTTGGAAGGTTGTTTTTTCACATCATCACTTAAGTGAAAGATGGGATTTTTAGAGCTGCCTGTAAGGGTAAAAATTCCCATTGCTTTGCCTTCTTATTTTTAACATGACTTCTAGCCAAAAAGTGCGGCCCATTCTGACATAGCTAAATGCCTAAAAGCTGACTTTTTTTTATTAATTGCCGAGAAGCATCCAATTTTGGCGCCTATGGTTGGAGAAGATTTCTTTTTATTATTCAGAGCATTTGCATGTTGATGTGAGTGCACAAGTGAATAAAATAATATTTTTAGCTTGTTTGACATGCAAGCAAAGTCTAAAAATAGAGGGCAACATGCTTTATAATCAGATCTCAGTGAAGAAATTAGGTATTCATGCTATGGACTGCATACTTGTTTGAATTATTTGCAGGAATACTTCATTTATGCCCATATTGGTGAAGAAATCAGAAGTCAATATCTGGTACATTGAATATATCTTCAGAATCAGAGGAAGAAATAGATCCAACCCTCATAATTGCAAAGGCTTCCCGCAAAAATTCATCCTCTTGTTTCTAATGCAACCCATTTAGAAGTCATTGCATGGAAAATTCCTTTCAAGAGCTTGTGCATGTGCTCCCAATCTTCCAGTCGAAGCCTTCATTGAATTTACTTGTATTTTCCTTCAGCCGGAGTGCTTTCCAAAATTTAAAATTTCTCATATGCAATTAAAAATAAAAGGTGACGAGTTTTGTCTGAATTGTTTACGGTAAACATTTTATTAGTGCATGAACTAGAGAAGAATTACAAAATCTTCAAGGATAAGAGGAGAAGACAGGTCAGAGGCAACAACTGCAAGAAAATCACAATCAGCTGCTTCCAGATCTAGTTTGGTGAGCATAAAAGGAAAGGATTCAACAACATATGAAAAAGAAAAAACATCTCAGATTCAAGGTAGAGATATCGTTTAGATCATTCATGAGGCAAAGGTGCAATACGGGTTGGATCAACATGCAAAGTATGGAAGAAGAACAAGACTGGGGATGTTGCAACAACTTTCTTCTAATTTCTTCTCCTCTTTCTTCTTCTTTCTCTTATTTTCTCCGACAAAGTAATTGAGTAATCAATTAAATTGTAAAACTTAGGTAATTGGCTTTAAAAAAGTCGTTACTTAAAGTTACTGGAAGAAGTCAATTACTTGGAAATAGGTGGCAGACATGCAAAATAGAAGGTTCTATTTTTAGTTATAAATCATGCATGTCATGCAAAGAGGAATTGCAGGAGGAAGATTGCCACCTACTTCCCTTTTCATAACTTTCACATGTGGCAATTCATTGAAAACTTCCTATTTGTAATTGCCCTCTATACACTATAAGTAGAGGAAGAGCCTACGGGTTAAAGGATCATTATCACATTTTGTTAATCAACATTCATGAGTTTTTAGACTTTGTGCTGTAACCCTTGATGTTATTTTTGTGAAAGCTGAGGAATTGAATAAAAGGACAAATTTCCTGGAGAACTTTGAGTCTACGGTGCATTCGCTTCTTTCTTCTATTGTGGATCTTTTAGATAAGCTTTATGCTATCTAAGATTTAGATTCGAAGCTTATTCCTTTCCTTTACTTTCTGATATATTGTGAGATCTACTTGTTTATTTGATCTGTGTATATGAAACCAACACTGTAAACTATTGGTTGAATTACATATCTTCCTTTGTTCTTTCCCAAATTTCATCATTTCCCCCTTCTGCATATATTTCATAACAACTGCTTACTTGCTGCAAAATTGCTAAGCTATGGTTTATGAACTTTGTAATTAAAGTAAACCCCACCATGCAAAGAGTTATTAGGATTTATACTTACCAGATTGATAAACATCTTATACGGGAGCCTCACTGCTAAATTCAGGGAGATTTATCTCATGACTGCCTAGGTTTTATAGTTGTGCAGAAAATCTAGTCAACACCTAGAAAGAATTCTTTCAAATTAGATTCACGTCCTTATATAAATACTATTCAGTTTTGCAACAGTGTTGAGAACTTATCTCTATGAGCCTTCAATGATAGACAATGAAGATAAAGGTGTGTTGTTACCTTCAATTCAATGTGCATCACTCTTGAGAGTTAGTTGGAATTGGAGGAGGATGTTGTGTTTCAACATTCTTTCATATTGACAACACAGAGGAGTGCAAGAGCATTGGTTGGTTGAAGTAGTAAAAGGTGAGATACCTAACAAAGCTATAATGACTGTATGCCATAGAAGATGAGGGGATAGAATCTTCTTCTAATGGCTTACAATTAATAATGAAGCATTACTTAGGGATCAAAAGCCTCATAATTGAGGAGGCATGATCAAAATTTTGGATCCTATATAACGTGGCTAATTTGCAAAACCTAAGTTGTTATCCCAATACCTCTCTCATTCATGTAATTGATACTTATGAAAGAAATTTGTAAGATACATTCACTTTTGCTCTAAAATGGACAATAGTACAGAGACATATCTGCTACGACAAGGAACTAGCTCTAGGGTGCAATGGACATCAAATTGGGGGAAGTCATTCGACATCTTATTGGTTAAGCCAAAATCTTCAAAAAACATGCTATTAGGGTTCTCAAAATTGTTTTTTCTAAAAATAGGCAGCAGTTGTGTAACCACTTTTTCACACAAGTCAATGGTTGACAAAACTGCCCCAACAGTTGTGTAACTTACAGTCTACATGCAAAGCAGCGGTTTCACCACAGGTAAAAAGTGCCAAGTTTTTGAACGGTTGACAAATTCCTTTTCTCACAATTGCCTGTTCATTTCAGCTCCTTGGTGGGTCTCTGAGGGGCATGGTTATAAGTATGCAGCTGGTCCATACATTGGAATGGTAATAGGTCAGTGAGAGTGAGAGTCTGGATTCAGTTGTGCAATGCTGCTGTTTGGATATCCATGTTCAGTCCTTTCTCATTGTTATGCCAAGCATGAAAGTGAATCTGCTTCGGGACCGAGTGTCCCTTGGATGCAGCTGGTCTTACACATAGATGTTGATAGATCGGCGAATTGGCAATCTTACTCTGTGTGCAGACTATGGATAAGTGTTGATACAAGTAGCTTTCTCTCGCATGACAAGGCATGACATATTGGCAGTGACAAGCTTGTACATTTGAATCTAAATCTACTCAGCATGGGAACGCAATGGACTACCCTCTGGAGTTTTTCCCACAGGCTAGAGGTTGAGGTATGTGTTTCACACCAATTGTGTCTCTCATTGTGCTCTGTGCAATGTCTTATGACCTTCCATCTTGTTATTAGAGCAGTTCTAGATTTCAATCGCAACATGACATATCTCTGTTTAAGCATAGTCTAATATTGACATCCCAAGAGTTAGTTAATCATTTATGAGTTGGTAGTCATAATGGATATCATATCGATCATGTGCTTGTGTGGACGGTGATCCACCTAGTCCATTATAGATCACCTTGCTTTATTGTTTGGCAAATATATCATTTTCTTGACAGTGGCTTGTCATATAAGTGATATCTCCAGCTTTGGCTTGTTAATCTAGTCATTGTTTTCCTTCAAAGTTAATCATGCTTTCTAATATTGTTTATGTCTGTATTCTGTCCATTATTTGATTAACTCATGGTTTTCTTTTACCCATACTTTTAAATTTTAATATACTCTAGTTTTATGCTCTTTCATGTGGATCTATTCATTATTTCACAATACTTGAAGATAGTTCCTTATTTCACTTTTAGATAAATATTGACAAGAAAGTTACATTTTTTAAATTAGGTCAAATTAGGTAAAAGACTAATGCAAATGAGTGATTATATGTTTAGATTCAAAATAATGGTTATTAAAATTATCTATGAGCCACCAAATAGTGAACTCCCAAGCCTTTTTATTGATAGTTTGCTTCAAATTATTAAATAGAAACTTGTTTACAATTATTATCAATATTTTGATGATCTTTGAAATGTTATTTGAGAATTTTAAATAAAATTTTAGACAAAATTGTTCTTGTGTATAAATCCAATGATTCTTCTTCTAACTTTCAAAACAAGTAAAACTAATAAGTGTGAGTTTCCAACTAAGAGATAATATAAAAGCATAGTCAATGTTATATAATATCTGAAAAGGTTATTTCTCATTTCTCCAACAAAGAGAAATAAGACAGTTCACTCAGATCAATGAGACTCAACAACAAGATTTATTAAAAAAATGATTAATAATGACAAGATCACTTTACTTCAAGTGCAACAACTAGATCCTTCAAGAGGTTTTGGTTTTTAAAATATTTTTATCCAAATAATTTTTTTAACTATCATAAATTTCAAGGGAATTCATCAAACAGATATATAGTGTATACACCTTATTTTCTCTTATTGGTGACTTCTTTTGTAAATTGTTGACACATTAATCTCCTCAAGTATATGTCCTAAGGAGCTTACTTGAACTAGGGTGGTGCGAATTGAAGTGTGTTGTGAGATATTTTTTATCCTACCATCTCCTTCACACCATATTTTCATCTATTTTGATTTTCCCCACGAGTCTCTCACTCTCTCCATTCACCCTCTTCTTCCTCTCGCCCCTGCTAGTTTGTGTATAATTGATGTCATTTTCCCTACCGATGATGTTTCTCAAATCCTTGTTTCAACTAAGTTATGAATATAGGGTATAAGTTCATATATATATATATATATATATATATATATATATATTTATATATATATATATGACTTTAGGGCCTGTGTGCGAACTTGTATGTCTGGCAGGATCCAGCTCTCAATTGAATCATTTATCATGGGAATATTTCATTGATGTTCTCAATTATCATTTATCATATATTTCATCAATCAATTTGATTTACATTCATTCGTAAATCATCCTTAGAAGGAAAAAAGGTCTTACGGTCTAGTAGAGCTTTCGTTGATGAAGATAGATCTTTGAGCTTTGGATATTTGGAGATATTAATAATAGGAGTTGTACCACCAAGCTCTATTTTGGTATTTATAGTCCCCAACTTTGGTTTATTAATGTCTTCTTCCTATAAATCTTAGAATTCACCCTTTACATACCTAATTTTGGTATAAGCCTTATTATTGCAATAGTTTTAGCATGCATTTGTGCATATGGATAATTGGTTCAAGTCAGGGTCTTATTGGCACATTTTCCCCTTGTGTTGGACCCTATATTGTCTTCCCTTACTTAAAATTTACTTGTAAATTTAAATTATGTTCCATCTAAATTGATGATAATATTTCATTCAATTTGTAATGCTTGAAAAAACTACAAACTACTATTTATTTCACTTGTACAATTTTGAATGTTATTGGAATGTCTAAAACGTGTGAGATTGAACCACAATGATCAAATGGAACCTATGCACATCAAGAATGTTGCACTCCAACGGAATAAAAAAATGTGCTCCAAGTAATCAACAAGAATTAACCATACAAGATTCATGCATAAGTAAAATACGTCTACTCATTCTCATAAATAAAAAATAAAAGAGTATAAATAAGAGTGTTATGTAACTCCAAATGTAGGACTCATCATACCTCCTCAAGGGATAAAGGAGTTACGATCCGGAAATGGAAAGTAACTCTTGTATGATGCACTGACGCATATGACAAATTCTATGCCAAAATCTATCATATAACTCCTATGACACATATTGATCTATGACCTCACCTAAGTGCGATGACTCTAATTAACTAAAATGTGAATATTCTAGTGTAATCTAAATGTTATAGGAGTAGTAAATAAAAAATAAAAAATTATAGCAAATACACCCAAATAAGCCAATAAATGAAATGTAAAACCCTAATGTGTAATGAGGGTTAAGAAGGCCTTAGTTGATTCGATGATGTCGTAAGATTGTGTCGTAGTGGAGACCAGATGAACATGAGGTGGAAACCTTCGCACATGAGCCTAAAAAAGTGTAGATTTGGTTTATGTGGCTAGATTGGGGCACCTAGAGAGGGATAGGGGCACCCTGGTTTGAGATCTGGGCACACTGGTCTACAAAAATGACCAGAAAAACTCCTTTGGAGTGTCGTTGGATGTTCACTTGTGTTCGCTTCTTGTCGCGTGAATGTCATTGTATGATCACCAATGCACTAGTGACCTACAATGAAGAATCACCTGTAAAACCTGGGACAAAGCACCAAAACCCTAAAAAATAAATATGCATATGAAGGGTTCAGAATGTCCTCATCTTCCAAATTGACGGACTTATCACTGAGTGTTGCACTACATCTCAGACCCAATGTAGTTCTAGGTGTGTGTGCGTAGAATCGTGCCCCATGTGCTCTTGTGTCAGTCGCACTTTGTGAAGTAGAGAGCAAGTAACTAGATGTAGAATGTAGTAAATGTGTGCATGGAAATAATAGACCCCCTCCTATGAAGTGTGATGCAGATGAACCAACCTTATGTGCCTTGTGATGGAGTCAGATGTAAATGTAGCTATAGATGCCTTTGATTTATGCGACTATAGGTGGTGATAGTAAGTGCTTAGTGTATGGTCCCTCATTATGGTCACATAACTTTGTATTTATGTGGTTCTCTTGCTTTAATTTCGTAATTAACCCCAAAAAGGACAACCACCAAAAATATAAGAAGCTCAAATGGCTAGAAAGTGCCCAAAAAGTGAGAGGAAAGTGTAAAGAGGATTAGGGCGCCTAGGGTGCCCCAGTCCTGGTTGGGCGCCCAGTCAAAAATAGGAAAAACGTAGTATGAAAGTACATACTAGGCAAGTACATGTGTAAGATTGAAAATAATGATAGAGAGCAATGCAAAATGGCCAAAAACATGGGTTGATTATTACTCTTTTCACTTAATAACCATATGAATAGTAGTATGATACCCAAACTAAATAATGACTCAAAGTGCGTGATTTAGTGTCTACAGACTCACCACGTGTGAGGTGGAAAATTCCCCACAGATAGTAAGGCAAAAATAATACCTCACATTAACAAAACATAATTTAGGTTTTAAAAAAAAAAGAAGATTTGGATGAATGGGTCAAGTTCATCTAATGAACATATTTCCTACACATAAGAAAACAATATAAGTCGTATAGGTACATATAAATAAGTGATGTCACAATCATGTATATAAGTTTATAATATCCATGGAATAAGATCTCAAAAGGTAGTTAGAGAAAGCCATGTATAAGCAATGTAAGCGGCCTAACAAAATAAAAGGCATACTATTGAAATATAAAACCTATAATACACATAAGATGCCCCAATGTGGGCATGCCCACAATGTGGAAGGGTTTCCCTTGGGTACATGACAATGAAGTTTTGTAACATTTGTGCATCCATAATCACATGTAACACATACATCATACATCTACACTCAATAAAATGAAGAAAATCATGTTTGTGATAAATGGATATGTAAACCTCTAATAAAATGATACTAAAAAATGTATGTAAATATGTACCAATAAAGCAATAAGTCTTGATTTTTAATTCTTGGGTTAATATGTAAAGAAAAAAAGATTCAATCAAATAAAAAAGGGCCAAGAGGTTAAATGATATGAAATAAAAGAAAGGGAGAGTTATGAATGATATACAACTTCCCTAACTCAATGCACACTAGAAAACAAGGTCTCATAATAGGTATGTGATGCTATCATCGGGTCGTTTTTGTTAATGTTTGGAATTAGATAATAATCAAAGGGATAGGGTTTGTGAAACAAAGAAAATAACATAAAAAAGGGGATATAAGATTGAAAAATGAGAGAAGGAAACATAAATCCTTTAAAATGGAACAGATGGAGGGACAAAAAATAACTCAAGTGAGAGTAACTAATAAATGTAAACAAATACAACTATATATTGTAAACTACATAGTTGAGCTAGCACGAGGGTTGAGCCAGTGATTCTCGCCAGTGACACTCTCGATATCAAGATAAAATGGTCATGTATAAAAATGTAGTAATCTCATAAACCATGGATGGGAGCGGGTAGGTATGTCACTATTACAATCTAAAAAATAGCCATGATCCATTTAATAACTTAGATCATGTACACAAGAGATATCATCATGTATATGTTGAGTAGCCATGTTATTACTTTAAACCTTTTGTATCATAGCCTTAGTAGTATTTATAACATTTTCATTATAACATTTTAAATTATATTTGAACACCCACAAGAAGTTGTTGCAAGACTAACTTAAGGCATGAATGAGTAGGTGTTTTTGGTTAAACTCAAACTACTTTTGGATGAGGTCATAAGAGTTGTTTTTATAGCATGTTTAGTAATATCTTAGGCCAGAGAGGGAACTCATAAGGAATGATCTTGAATAGTGAAAACATTGTTAACATTTACATTCTTCAAGCATTTATGCAATATGAAAGGGACAACTCACATCTAATATAGCCAGGGGCGTCCAAGTACCATGTAATATGCCTCATTATTTGGAAAAACTAGGAAACATGTGAATATAATTTTAGGTGGACTATAATGTGCGTTAATGTCAAATATTTAAGAGGATATTGATGTTGACCGTCAAAACCTTATACCGTAACTATCATGCCTAGTAAATATGTGTACATGTACCCAAGGCCAATGATGAGTTTCAGTGTGAAAAAAAATTCCCTTGACCCATTTTTGATTGTGATGCTCTTTTTTAAATGTGATTTTATAAAAACATATATGAGTAAGTGGTGCATCTGTCTAATCATAATTTGGGATTTCATTGTCATAGAATGTGAGATTAGGTCATGTGATTTCTCATTAGTTAGTACACTGATGATACTATTTATTAGATTATCATCAGACATTTTGGAGCATATAAAGTTGGTGGGGGTGTTGCACGACATGTCATATGAACTTCATCATTTTTCTTTGTTTCATAACATGACTTGGAAGAGGATCTATGCATATTTTTAAACATTTTTTGCTTGGTAAGCTTATTCATCTGGTGTCATTTCCTACCTATCTAATTGAATAGTGTTGTTATCAATTAGATCCTAAATTTTATGTCTTACTCTAAAGTATTTGTTTGTTGAATGATCTAAATATATATGGTATTCATAGTATGCATTCATATAAATTTTATTTGATTGTGGTCTAGATATATCAATATTACATTGTCGAGGCAAAGTGATCATGTTGCATTTAGGGACCTTTTTCAACACTAGGCGAGGAGCTTAAGATAAACCTATAAATTTACTTTTCTCAAGAGTAGAAAGAACAAGCTTGTCACCTTGTTGTGATACCATAAAAATTATATTTTTAGCCTCATTATTAACTTGTAATGTATTTGTATATCTTTTCTTATCCTTGAACGATGTCTTCTTTTAAAATTTAGCTCTACTAGATATAAGGGCATTAGTAATGTATTTATGCACGTTAACCCCGAGAGATTAGTTGATGAGGCCATAAATTGGCCATAAATTACCATTATTTTGTCCTTCCAAGTTACCTTTGAAAGTGGTTTTAAATGTAATCTAGGAACTTATAGTTTGCTTAAGATAGAATATAGGATATATATTTTGTTCATTCTTTAGAAATGTTTTTTTATCTATTTTGTTGACTAATCCTATTGATTATTTGGGAAAAGATGCAAAGTCTTGTGTATGCAGGTCATAAAGGAAAGATAATGCTAGTATTGGGAAAAATGGAACTAATCATGAACAATACATATAAATTCAAATATAATTTCATATTCAGATTCCTCTCAGAAAATTATGAAAGTTCAAAAAAATAATCATCTCAATCTGAGATTGCATGCAAAAGTTATAGTTGTTTTAGTTAGCTCCAAAACCATTAGAGCTAGCTGCGGAACTTGCAAAGTTAGCTCTGAAACTTGCAACGTTAGCTCTAGAACCATTGGAGTTAGCTCTGGAACCATAGGATTTAGCTTCAGAACCTACATAGTCAAAGTAACGTTAGCTCCGAAACTATTGGAGTTAGCTCTGGAACTATTGGAGTTAGCTCCGGAACTTGCATCAATAGAGTAACATTAGCTCTGGAACCTACATCAATGGAATGCTAGTTTTTGAAGAATTGTGAAAAATCAGAGAATCGAATGGGAAATATGAGAGAGGTTTTTTTTATAGCAATGTGTTTAACAAAAACCTCATTCAGATTTTCTACAGGTTTTACCAATGAAGAGAAATCTAACTTTCAGTGAGCTGCAGTCCAAGGAAAAGTGTATTAGACGAGCACTAAAAGTTCCATAAACATAAACATAAAAGTAAAATGAAGAATTTGAGAGAGGTTTTTGTTCATAGTAATTTGTTTAACAAAACCTTCATTCATATTTTCTATAGGTTTTACCAATGAAGAGAGATCTAACTTTTAGTGAGCTGCAGTTTGAGGAAAAGTGTATCAGACGAGCACTAAAAGTTCCATAAATAGAAACAAAAAATTCAAACGGAAAATATGAGAGAGTTTTTTGTTCATATAAATGTGTTTAACAAAAACCTCATTCATATTTTCTACATGTTTTACCAATGAAGAGAAATATAAATTTTAGTGACCTGCAGTTTGAGGAAAAAACGTATTAGACAAGCGTTAAAAGTTCCACAATAAAAAATAACAAAGTCAAATGGAAAATCTAGGAAAGGTATTTGGTCAAAATCATTTTTTGAGGAAAAACCTCCTTCCAATAATATAGGAGAATAAAATCATTGTGATTCTTGTTACCAAAAAGCAAGGAGAAGATTTGGGAGCAAATCTTCCTAAAATAAGCAAGATAAGATTTGACTCCAATAATATATCTCTCTCCATATTTTGTAGAGATGGAGATATTAGTTGTTAGGATTGGAATAAAGATAAGATCAGATTGTATTTCCTCAAATAAGGAGTTGGTTGCATGCATGAATTATAAATGCAACCTTCCACACCGAGATATTTAATTCCTTCTCCCAAGAAAATAAAGATCTGTTCTTTCCTCTCAAATATTTTGTAGTTTTAAAATCTCGGAAGTATGATTTAAATCCTCTTCCAAGGAATGAGTTGGCCACTCATTTCAAGGAAGACGGATCTATGTATTTATGTTTATATTTATTCATTTCTTTGTAATTCATTCTGTTGTAACTTGCATGTGTTTCGTTTAATTATGTTCATTTCTAAATCAAAAATTTCAATTTATGCCAGTGTGATTTATTTCTTGCAAGTTTGGTTTGTGGTTAAAGGAGATGCTTTCGAAGATCTTCTTCTCTTAATGCATACAACCTTCGAACACCAACCTAGATTGACATTATTAATGGCGAGGATTGACGATCCTCATCATTAGTCTCGTAGTTCTCAACCATATGATAAAGTTCATCGAAGATTGATATGTTTGATACATTACTTTGTCCATGATTTTTTCAATAAAAATTGGAGTGTGAAATTCTTGTAATTCATTATCATATATATGATTTGACATCTTGGAAAGCGTTGTTTGGAACTTAAGTGCATAGTCAGTAACAAGCTCATTAGGTCCTTGTTCAAGTTATGAAATTTGAGAAAATGAGACCTTTTCCAATGTGATTGCAAAGTGAGGTATGAAACTATTAGATAAAGGATTCAAAACACATACAAAACCCACTAGTAGGTTATAAAACCAATTTAAGACATAATCCTTGGCACTTTTCTAAAATAGCTTAGTTAGCAATATACCATTATCTATTTAATGTAATGAAATATAGAAACCCATGATGTGTTAAGAAGGTTCACCCTTTCCATTATATAATGTGAACTTGGAATAATCAACGGATAGGAAAATGATAACTAAGGACATTAGGATAAAATATTTTGTGTAATATATCATGAGATTTCATCGTATATATCACTTTTTGGGAACCTTGTTTGAATTGCAAGATCTTAGCTTGAATATCTAGGACTTTTCATGAGAGTGTTTATCAAGTTGGATTTCTATTGACGCATGTAATAACATACACTCTATTGTTTCAAAGGAAACCCTGCACTAAACATGTTATATGGGTAGTAGTCCTAAGAGGCATAAAAGAAGGTGTGTACCATGCAGGAATGTTCATATTAATGTGATAAGTAGAATGTGGTGCTAACATGGTAGGTATGCTAGGTATAGGTAATGTATGCTAGCTAAGATGGCCAAAATGATTTTCCTCTTTCTCTTCTCAATAATATAGATTAGGATATAAGTGTAATACCATTTTAGGCCATACACATAAAACGAGGATATCACCCATGGGTGTAATATTCATGTATCTAAAAGACAACAAACCACACCCATACTAAAGGAATATGGTTCCAAAATATATATTTAAGATAGGGGAAAAGTCTTACTAATTTCTAAAGTTGTAAGAGTAATACTAATAAGTGTTATAGGATATCTAGGTTAAGGGTTGTTATGTCATGTGGTAGATAAAAAGCAAGGGTTATAAATAATAATGTAATAGAAAAAGATATGTTACTCTATCATAGTTTGATACATGATACATAAAACATAATCAATCATACCAACATAACAGAAATAGTATGGTTAGGAATAATTACTTTTGTGAAAACATTGTGTTTTCATTAATTACCCAAGGTTAGTAACACTTCGTGGGAGAGTTTTTATGGGTGGGTCATAAGAGGGATGGGTAGAAACCCAAGTAGACAAAAATTAGGGACTCCAAAGACTTGGTAGACCTCGTTGGTGTATTTGTTATTATTTTGGCTCCTAGTAACGTAATGCTCTAAAGTATTAGCTCCATTAAACTCTAAACCTTGTAAACCTTTAAGGGAATATTATTGAGTGAAATAAGAGTAGAATATGTGATGATAAATGTGGTAAATAACAATAATGGTGCCTATAAATAAGGAAACATCACATGAAGTCATGATCTCTCTTAGCTAACGATATAGGTCATGGTCGATACAATTGGATGGAAATAAGGTTCTAATAAATAACATTGACCATGGCCGATTTCATTGGCCACAAGTTGACATAAATGTAAAGATAAGAGAGAACCAGGGTAGATCAAACACTTGGAGTAGTTATGAAGGTAATTTGAAGGTGATATAAACATGTGTGAATGTGATAATATCAATGATATCAAGTGGGCATACAAAAATAGTCAGGATGCATACTAGGAAAAGTTAGGGTGAAACCACACACAATGACTCTCTCTCCATCTACTATCAACCAACCCAAACCTACTCCCAGTATGCCTCTTAAGGTATGCACTCAGTGAGATTAATTCACAAATAACTTGCAAAGAGAAATCAATAATAAGAGTACAAAATAAGGTGTATGTATATGTCCTAAACAAATACCATTACCTTCACAATAGTATAATGCTATATGGTTTTTAAAAAATGTGGTAAAAAGTGGGTGTTAGGATAGGTCCAGGGAAGACAACTAGGCTAGGTCCAAATGGCGTATTGAATGTCAAGAAGGTACAAGTTGGGAAATTAATCAGCTAAACTAGCATGTTTGAAAAAGAGAGTAGGATAGGTATATAAAGGTCTAGCTTAAATATTGATAGTCTTATAAGGGAAGGCTAAATTAGGTCCAGGATAACCTAAAAAGCATATAAAGGTGATAGTAAGAAAATAAATCAAATGATCTGACAGACCTGGAGAAGAGTGTAAGAAATATAAGACAGATAAGTAGGATTAGGTTAGGTCTAGATAGTTTGTAAGGATGACTAAATTAGGTTTGGAGGAACCTAGTAAAATTTCATAAGGTTTTATTTAGAATATGAAACAACTAAGCTAACAGGCTTGTAAATAGAATGTATAAAATACGTAGGTAGATAAGTCTATGTTAGTTCCAGATAGCCTTATGAAAAAATACTAAATTAGGTTCCACAACCTAGAAAAATGTCATAAGGTTCTAGTCAGAAATGAATCAATTGATCTAATATGCCTATAATAATGAATCATCAAAATGTAACACCTAGAATCCCAATAATAACTAAGAGAAAATTGAGAAATAAGATAACAATGGTCAAGAGAGCATATCAAAAGCCCAAAGATATAGAAGACACCCAAGTAGGGGTGGTTTAAGTAAATATCGTTAAACACTATTACCTATCACAATGTTAATGTGTCTGAAAAAAAATGTAGAAAAAAATGTAAAGAAGATGGGAAAGACTTATAAATTACTTTGTCCCACAAGGGGAAGTAATGTAATGAGATGGGAAATGGGCGCCACAAGACAAAAACAAGTTCCTTACTAGAATAAATACAATCTAATTAAATTGGTGAAGACTGAGAGTTTTAACATAAAAGAGTGAAGGAACCTAAATGTGAAGGCTTTGGCCTGGAATAACTAGTGAAGTAAAAATATATCCATGTTAGTATATGAGATGTAAGAAAAGTAAAGGTTCCAACCTTCCCACAATGTGTTCCCCATTCCTTAAATACTCATATAAACAATCACGAGCCTACTACAAGGATTAGGTACATGCATGAAAAGGAAATGACACTAATAATAAATATATATCCTCCTATCCTAGTGAAATTAAACCCTACTACACTACAAAGGACCTCAAGCTATGTGACGATGTCAATTGTGGTGTTTGATATTTCAACCAGGACAGGGAGTGTGCCAATTGTATTATGTATTTTTGTTTGCAATTGAATTTTGATTATATAATTTACATTTTCATAAAATATATTTTTTGAAATTTTCTATTCCTCCTCCATATAGATTCAGAAGGTTGATCAAATGTGTATGAAAGATGAGAAACACTAGATATTATACACCTAGTATTTATAAAGGAGAACATATAAACCATAACGCTTGGATACTCCTAGACTCAAACCTTTAGAAAATAATGCTACCTTGATTTAAAGAAATTTAAATATTTATCAGAGGACAGATCAAATTAATATAGCGGTGACAAACAATATCTAGCATACAAAGTACAAATAAGTGTGCAAGATAGGAGATGAGAATGACTTAGATTGTATCGACATATATGGGCTAATTCTAGCCTGAAAATTGATTAGAACAGGTTAGATCTGGATTGTGTAAGATCTATCTAGAAATTTGAGATCTGGAATCTCTTTGTATAGGACATGAGAATGACTTAGATTGTATCGACATATATGGGCTAATTCTAGCCTGAAAATTGATTAGAACAGGTTAGATCTGGATTGTGTAAGATCTATCTAGAAATTTGAGATCTGGAATCTCTTTGTATAGGACCTCCCAGATGAGGACATGACCACTCGGGCGTTGGTGTTTGAAATGGGCATTGGTGTTTGAAATGGGTGTTAGTGTCCAAATATCAACCATGCTTCCGATCTTTTCAAAGTTTGAATTTGGTTTCTTCCTTTCATTGTTTGTCACATCCACTTCAATGTAGGGTTCATGTGTTACACATATACCTACAAAACAAACCCTAGCTACCTGCACAAGGCTTAAGCAAACATTAAATGGAATAAATAATGCATATGCTTGAGTTGTACTAACCTTGGCGGTCACCTCAATGTGATTGTCACTGAGCATTGCACTACATTTCAAACTCTATATAGCTCTTATGTGTATGTGACTTGAATTGTGTCCCTTCAAGTTAATTTTCCCTTGTTCCAGTCACATGAAGATAACATGCTACAACTAATTTTTCCCCAAGATGAATGTGTGAGATGGAATTCAAAATTAACCCTCTTATACGGTGAAAGATGCAACCCAAATGCAATATTTGAATTTTTATCTTGCCCAAATAGTAGATAGTAAGTATTAGCCCAAAACTTTTCAGGCCCTAATGATAGTGAGTAAGTCATGTATATATATGATTACCTTGTTCAAGTTTCATCGTTAACAACAAGAAAAACATAACCTAAAGTAATAAGAAAGTTTTTAGAAAAGGTACCAAATGAAATGACATTTGAAAATTAGGAAAATGTGGGAAAAGGACATAAACACCCAAATGGGATAGTAATGTTTCAGTGCTCATGTATCTAATGGGCGGTATTATCCAGGATTTTCAGTGAATATAATGGTAAATACAAAGTTGGTTCATATGTTATCTAATGTCTAAGAGTAAAGTGGAAAAGAAAATAAGAAGAGTGTGTAAGAGGATAAAGAAATATAAAAGAAAAACACATGTTGTTAATGTCTAGTTTTCTCACTTAAGAATCATGCATATAACGACATACTTAGAGGCCCGATGTAAATAAAAAGTGCATGATTTCATGACTACATTTACCCATTCATTCACTAGCAAAAAGTAGATAAGAAGAGTGTACCTTATGGAGATCTAAAGGGAGTTGTAACTGATAACATGGAAAACGAGGAATGTGTTTGATACTGTGACGAATGGAGATTGTGAAGTGTGTAATGTAGAATCTAGAAGATAGAATAATGATCCTATGGGGGACCTTGCATGCGTAGAAGAACTAATGTATGTGTGTGTTCCTTGGATATTACCTTTGTCAGAGTTTCTTGTGCTTGAGAATGTTCCTTGTTCCATTTATGTGTTGCCCTTTTTCAAAGTAAGGCCAGACTTGAAAAAAGAAAACAAGTGTAGTCAATGCTCATAATATATAAAATTGAACTTTAAATTAGTACATGTCAAAATAGAAATATGTATTGAAAAACAAGTGAATCAAGGATAGAATGCACTTGTGTGTCATGAGAGAAGATATATAATTGTTCTTGCATGTTTGTTACCTTAGAGATGGTTGGAATAGTACTAAGGATTTGGGTGTCCTGATGCCAAACTACGGATTTGGGCATCATGTCACCAAATTACGGATTTGAGCATCTTGTCACTAAACTACGGATCAGAGGGTCATATCATTAAACTAAGGATTTGAGCATCCAGTCGCTAAGGGAAGAGTATTGGGAGAGTGGTCATCTTTACCCTCCAACCCTTAACACTTCCCCATAGATAAGTATTACTTTATATGGTCACAAACCCAATAGAAACTAGTCACTGATAAATATGACGTAATTAGTTTCATTACATAAAGTGTGTAATGTGTCATTGATTTTGTTCTTGTTATTCCTAATACTAACCTATAATCGAGCATGTGTTGTTGGAAATTGGAAAATATTGTCAGTGAGAACCTTCTAATTTTGTATTGTAGTTATTTATACCCCCAGGAAAGGAATTCCCAAGTGGGACACTAACGCCCATTGTTCCTATCTATGTTGGGTGCTTCTGTCCTGCACTGATTTTAGGCTCAATTCTGATTTTGAACATGTGTATTAGCTCTTGTTTATCTTGATTTTGTTGTTTACCATTCGGTGTTTGGTCTTTGAATTGTTGAGAAGGGAAATGGTCACTCGATTATTTGCCCCACTCATTTGGGGTGAGTGAGATGAAAAAGGTGACCATGGACTAAATGAGGAAAGATGAAGCTAATGTACACATCTGAAATAGAACTCCATTAGGGGGAATAGGGAATACACATGGTAATAACCATGGCATATGTAAAAAAATGGGAAAAGGCTAACCAAAATTGTTAAACAAGTATACATGATGTAATATAAACAAGTCAAAACATACAACAACATGGAAAAAGACATAACGAGTAGCTGGTTGAATACATGAGACACCACTTAGGATGTCGCAAAACACTTGAAGCATTTACGGTAATATAAACAAACAAGAAATGAACATAGGGCATAACTCACAAACAATGGCAATCAAGACAGAAGCAAAGAAGACAAGATATAATAAAATCAAAGAACCATGATTGGAAGTAGGCCTGCGATACAAATGCTACACATGAAGCACTCGTTAGCATGTTAGAAAAAATGATAGTATGCCACAATGTATACATCTAGAAATAAGAGTGAAAGTAGTAGATATTGAAATGATAAAACCTGAATATAGAGAAATAGGAAATGTAGATGCCCATAGGAGCCTCAGTGGGATTGGTATGGTACAGTTCCAAGCATCATATATCGTGTAAGAACCTCTAAGTGATTTGCATTCACCTTAAAAATTACCATGTGAATTCACATGAGTGTATGGAAAAATGATAGAGCATGTTATGAATCCAAGTAACATGATAAAAAAATGTGCAACATAGAATAATATAAGCAAGCAAGGATACATCCAATCAAGATCTAAGCTAGTATGATTGAATTTTTTCAAATATGTGAACATGAAATAGAACAACTAGGAGAGGGGAGAAAGGTTGCCTCCCAGTGTATGTGTGCATAGTGAGGTCCATATAGGTAAGTGCACCCTCAACAATCATGTATGAACCTAGAACAAGAGCGTGTCATCGGGTAGCAAGGGGGAAGTAATATACCCCCAAACGTGAATGCTATGATGATCTAAATGATATTATTGAGAGAGTCATCTAAATAAGAAATCTAGCCAATAGGAGTCGGATTAGAGGCATAGTAGGCAAAGTATTTTGGCCTATTTTGGAAGAACCCATGAGTCATAAGTGATATATTCCCATGACATATTATTCATCGGTAAAAGGTGTATCAAAGCACTTATGTGCATTCCATTGTGACAAATTAGGAGTGTTATCAAGGAATAAATCATTACGAATAATGAAGGTCATGGAGGCCATATGATAAGTTAAAATAGTATTATGCATATCAATAGTGCCACCAACGTAATTCAACCAAGATTTTTGAAGTATAAGTGGAAAAGGTTAGGGATCAAGTGCAATCCAAACCTAAATGTAAAATACCCTAGTATCATAAGCTGCTAGGAGAAATATATAGCCTTGATATTCACTATGTGGTGTGAGAAAATGTATGATATTGTTAAGGGTGAGACACAAGTGGGTTAGAGCCTCATAGGCACATACAATTTCAAATCAATGAGGATCATAAGGTATGTGTTGCCAATATTCCCGATTAATGTATAATGTGCAAGTAAATCAATCAAAAGAGGAGGGTATCCTAGAAGAAGAACCATGAATAGGAGATGGAATGGGTTCGAGGGTGTGCCCGATATTATGATAAAGAATCAAAGCAGTGTTAGTAGCCGATGGAGTTAGGGATTTAACTTGGTACTCACCAGGACCTGTAACAACTTAGTGGTTATGAAATAAGAATTCATCAAAGTCCATGGTGGTAAATTCCAAAGCACAAAGAGTGTCTCATTAGTAAGCTCAATAGTATGAACAACATCATCATCATAATCATTTGTCTCAACATAGAAGTAGTGTTCAATATTTTCTAGGGGTTTGGCAATGAATGTGGAGGGTGTATGGGAAAATATGGTAGGAGAGATGAGATCAATAATGTGAATCTGAATGGAGAAAGTGGCGGGAAGAAGTGATACATGATTATAATTGTTGGGCTCCCCAATATTATATGTATCAAGATAATGTGAGGGGGTTGGTTGAACTGGGGGAATAACCCTGGAGGTGACAGAGTCCATGCGACATAATTTGAATGGTTCAGGATCAACAACAAGAGTATATTCATAGCCATCAACGATAAACTTGACATAATGATGGACTGTAGAAGGGATAGCTTGCATGCCATAGATCCAAGTTCGATCAAGGAGGAGATTAAATTGCAATGGGTCATCCATGACATAGAAATGAGTAATGAGCTTGTGGGATCCCACTTTCCATTTCAATTTGATAATGCCTAAATATGCACGGGTGGTAGTGTCATAGCTATAGACAACAACAATATATTTTTCAATAGAACCATGAGGAATATTCAATTGAGCTAGTAAGGATAAAGGACAAATATTCAATGCAAAACTGCTATCAATGAATACATGCTTAATTTGGAAACCCTGAATCTAAGCCATGCTAAGGAGAGGAGAATACTCAACAGATGACTCATATGAAATATCTTCGTCGGAAAATGTAATAGGATTGTTAATGTGTTTACAAGATTCCATGAGATTGGAAAAGGAACCGTGAGGGTCATAATTTTTTATTTAAATAGCCCATAATTCACTTTCTAGAGTACGAAAACAGTTAATGTATTTACAAAAGATATCAAAAAGAGATATCTTAGTTGGGGTATTATTTAATTGCTTTATAATATCAAATTATTTGGATGAAGCAACATGTTGAAGAAGTGGTGCACTAAGAGGAAGAGGAAGAGAAGTAGGAAGCTGTAAAGGTTGTTTATTCTGACAAGTGGTGACGAAATTGACAATGGGGTCTGTAGAGGTATTCGTGAAGCGATGAGGATGCTGAGTAATGACAAGAATATATTCAACCTATATGGACTCTTGGGAATAGACACGGGTAGGAATGAAAGAGGAAGAATTAGCCATAACACCAAGAGAGGAAGAAGAAATGAAAGGGACCTGGTGCATGATCATGGTTTGGGTTCACCAAATGATTTAAATAAATTTAAATCTTTATCAGAGGATTGAGATCAAATGACTATAGAAGTGAAAAACAATATTTAGCATGAAAAGTACAAGAAAGATTCCAAGATAGGATATGAGAATGACTTAGCTAGTATCAACAAATCTGGGATGATTCTGGGTTGAAGTCTAGATCATGTTGCATTTGGATCTAGATTGTCTACGCTCTGTTTGGAAAGTTGAGATTTGGAACCTCTTTGGACAGAACTACCAAGATGAGGACAGGACCACTAGTGCACTGATGTTTGAAATGTGCGCTAGTGTCTAGGAACCAACTCTGATTGTAACCTTTTCAAGGTCTGAACTTGGATTCTTACTTTCATTGTTTTTTACATCCACTTCAGTGTAGGGTTCTTGTGTCACACCTATACCTGCAAAACAAAACCTATCTACCTGCACAAGGCTCAATCAAACATTATATGGAATAAATAATGCAAATGCTTTAGTTGTACTGACACTAATGGTCACCCCAATGTGATTATCACTAAGTGTTGATCTAAATTTTAGAATCTATGTAGTTCTTGTATGTGTGTGATTTGAATTGTGCCTCTTAAAGCTAGGTTTCCCTGTTTTCAGTCCCATTAAGATAACAAGCTACAACTAATTTCCCCCCAAGATGAATGTGTGAGATGTAATTCAAAATAAATCCTCATATGTAGTGAATGATGTTGCCTAGATGCAGTCTGAATGTTGCTCTTTCCTAAATAAGTAAGTATTATCCCAATGTTTTCCAGCCCCTGATGATAGTGAGTAATTCATGTCTATATATATATATATATATATATATATATATATATATATATATATATGATTCCCTTGTTTGAATTTTGTCATTCAAAACAAGAAAAGATTACCCAAAGTAATAAGAAAGATTTCAGAAAAGGTACCAAATGATATGACATTTGAAAATTAGTAAAAGGAGGGAACAACATAGAAGCACCCAAAGGGGATAGTAGCGCCTGGGCGCTTTTGTCCCTAATGGTGGTATTATTCGAGATGTTCGGTGGATATAACAGTAAATATAGAGTTGGGTCATATGTTTTGTAATGTCCAAGAGTAAAGCAATCATTCCAGAAAAGTAAATAAGAAGATTGTGTAAGAGGATAAAACAATGTAAAAGTAAAACATGTAAATAGAAATTTCGTGATTTCATGACTACATACCTCAAGACTGAAATTGGTGGGCCCAATAGGGAGTGTGTAATAAAGATATATAGCAAGATGTGATCATGCCTTTCTTGTTTGACATTGATTTTCTTGTATGCGGCCTAAATGCCTTGATTGTCTTGTGACACCATGGACGTTCGATGTTTGCAAATTTATACCTTGATATGAATCTTCTCTACATAGTATTGGTTTTGTTTACCCACTTGACTGCTGCTATGTATTTATACTTATTCTATTACATTTACATTTTTCCACTATTGGTGCTCTTGTTTCTATTACATATATTGTTTCTCTTGTTTGTTTCTTTGTGCGCCATGGTCTCCACCATTAACAACCCATTCTTTAGGTACATGTTTTCAAAAATTTCCACCACTTCAACATCCCACATCTCCTATAGAATATCATATATATAGAACACAAGTACAAATATATTCTTTTGAGCTGAATGCTCGAATGATTTATCACACACACCTTACGAGATGGGGCATTCATTGAGACATTTCTACACATAGAAGAAAAATATTAGGTTCAAGAACATTTTTTCACACGGTACAAGTCATCGGAAACATATCTAGATACAAAAAATTGGCAAAAGGTGAACAAGTTAAATTTTTTTACATAAAGGTCAAGACTGTATGACATTCCTACCCCTGTCATACATTTTTTCCCTAGGGGAAGTTACACCAGATTTTGTACAGTTTCATATTTCCACAGATGGATACATGTTTTTAGCATAATCTCATATTTCTTTGACACAATTCAGAGTAGTTTACAGGGGGCATGAATATTTCACTCCTCTACTTCAATAATCAAATTTGGTTATAAAATACATGGTTTTGGGGCATGGGTCTCCTTCTCCATCATCAATTCAACATATTACATACTTTTACTTAGTTGTGCAGAATATGGGAAGGGCATAGGCACACCCATTCTCTTTTATATTATGTCTCTATATACAAAATCGGGCCTACACCTGTCTGCAATGGTATGGTCCACGGAGTTATGGAAGTATCGAAGCAACTAAGGTCTTCGTACAAAGTCTTTATTATCCTCTTTCAAAGGGGAAGACATTAGGGTTATTAAAAAATGATATATGGACTTCTTCCTTCACGGGATGCTATGAAACCTCTATCTTATTCTTTGTCTATCCTCTATTCGATGTTGGGTTGCATGCACCCAATACTCTGGTTTTTCCTTCGACACAATTGGGGATTGATCCCCCAAATCCTACGACAAGTTTAGTAATACAATACAAATATCTAACTACAAGTAAAGAAATGGGAGCTCTTTCCTTTGTAAAAACAAAGTGTATTCCTTCCATGTTTTACATCGCTATTTCATATTCGGCAAGTTCAAATTATATATTTACATTTGAGTTATTGTTCAATTTATACTATGGACATTGACTACACTATGTGTTTCAGGTTTCATCATGGAGAATACCAACACTAACACATCTAGATGATAAAAACTGCAAGAAAAGATAAAGAGTGTCTACACACTCAGGTATCACTTTCCTTGAAGCATGTAATTTCCATTTCATAGCTAAATGGGGGAAAATGTCAAAACTAAAATTTGGCAATTTATCCTTTTGACATTGTTGGTTGTGATCGCACATGCATCTTAGCTAAGAAAAACACCCACATCCTATCCTCATTCAGTACATCTTTCTATCTCCGTCCCAAACTTGTTATCTTCCTACCAAACTTGTTTATTTTTATACGTTGATGTGTTGTCATATTCCAAATGTAAATGCATCAAATCAGTACTTAAATTCTACTTATCATGATGTAAATTCCAATTTTCACCATTTATCTCCCTGTCCAAAAGTTTACAATAGTGCTAGGATGTAATACATGGTCTAGGACCAACACATCTTCTAACTTTATTTTCAATTGCATCATCTTTATAGGGTCTTTTTATCCTCCCGGGTTGGTATTTACATGAAAAATTACCTTAAGAGCCCTATATAAGAAAGTTAATATCACCTCATTTATTAACATGGAATCACTTAACATTCTCATTATCTCTTATTGCAAATACTAGCACAAAAGGCATCCAAGGCTCCATAACTATTCCCAAAGTTGATGCACATCCACTAGGGTAGCCGCTACTACAATTATGAAGCACTCAACCATGTCAAATAGTTTACCTTCCCTCATTTCTAAGCACTTCAAAGATATAAATGTCTTAACAAGAGCACCATCATCCCAAGCATGGTGAAATCAGTTTAAATTGTAAACTAGCTACATTCATATAGATGGTACATGCTAGTTGGAGAACTATGTGTGGTTTGGGATTTCTTCAGAGTAGTGCCAATATAGGTGGTGCATGGATTGTACTTGAACACAAACACTAACCTTCTTACAGGGTCTCCCAACCATGGTTAGGGTTTGAGTCTGATTCAAATGGTTTCATATGGTTTCGAGATTGTGCGACACTTAGGGTTTGACAATGATACATACTTCCATATCATTGAAGGACTCAGGGAGTTGTAGAACCCCATTCCAAGTAGGTCCAGGACCGTACATCCATTCTTGGCAGAGTTTTATAGTTCTACACCAAGACATTTTCCAGTCACAGTCTCATGAACGAAACATCTCTAGGTTCATCACTTCTAGTTACCCGGTAAATGCACCTAGATCTCTCCTATATCACTATGTATAGCTAAGTGCATCTTCTCTCTTGTGTTTTTGAGGTTGTATCATATTTTAATCACTAGTTGCAAGTATTATTATGTTATTATGATATTACATGTTTAATGTTGGAAGTGAATTAGTTAAAATAACCCTTGTAATGAACCTTACATTCCTTTTTATTGTTTTGTATCCCCATAACAATCTATTAACACTTAAAAAGGGTGTAAACAACTACAAACTTAGTCGACCTTTCTAAGCTTCACGACTTCAAATAATGTTTCTCCTATAATTTTTGGTTTTCCAAATGCTTTATAGTATTTCACAACCATAGATAATACTTTGCGGATTCAAATTCTAGTTTGTAGTATTGCATAACTTCCATTAGTATTACACAAATCTTTTTAGTGTTCTATGGCATCCACTGACACGTCGTTGCTAGTCAGATTGAATTTCATAATTTGCACATATTGCACAAAAACTCCTTTGACTTATGTGGAGTACATAATAGGCTACACATTGCACAATAGGACTTTGTACAATGCTATCATTAGACAATAACCTCACACACTACACATAATGCAACATGGTACTTCATGGCATGTGAAAATATTCCTTCCTTCACAATGGGGCCTTCCAAAATAAAAATGTAAACAATTGACTCAAATTGTTTAAACTATTTTTAGTTGATACACTATTACATGTGAACTTGGATGTTTTTTTCATACACCTCAGGTAAATTTAAAAATTTGAACTCCTCAAATGATTTGAAAGTCATGTTTCACGACATCTGCAACACTCAACCAATTTACATCTTCAATGTTCTTCCCTTTCCACTTTTCAAAATACTCTTATTCCTTATTTTGCATTTTTTTGATTCTAGTGTCAATTATGGTTTTTGCTTCCTCACACATTATTTTTGGTATCTACTCTCTCCAATCCACCTCGACATCCTCTAGATTTGAACCTTCAACACTTCCCTATACTACATGGTATGGATATAGACCCACCACATTGAATATGTTTGAGATATAAATGTTTTCTGGAAACTCATTCTCATAAGCATTTTGTGCAAACTTCTTCAACACCTTGTATAGTCCAATTTTATTCCATTTTAGCTCATTATATGTCCCCTTAAGAAACCTTTCCTTCTGAAAAATGGGCTAAGACAAAATCTCCTATATGATGTTCTACTTCTCTTCACCTCTCATATGTGAGTTGTTTATATTGTGCTTTCATCTTCTCCAACTGACTATGCACTTGTTGGTGCACTTATGTCATTGGTTCTTCAAAATATTTTGCTTCAACACTTATTTCTTCATTGCATGGTAACTCTCTTAACGTAACCATTCCTCGTATATTACTCCCATACACACTATAAAATGGTGTTTTTCCCGTGCTTCGATTAACTAAATTGTTGTACATGAATTATGCTCATAAAATTTCCTAGTCCCGTGTTCCCGAATGATCTCCAACCAAACATCTCAATAAGTCTCCAAGACTATTTTTTACAACCTATGTTTGTCCATCAATCTGCAAGTGATATGTTGACCTGAATTGCAATTTAGTATTCATCTTCTTCCATAAATTCCACCAAACATGGCCAACAAAATTAGTGTCCTTGTTTGAAAAAAAATTGTGCAGCAAACCATACACTCTCACAATCTCTTTAAAGGAAAAAAATTTGATTTGAGTTACATCACTCGTCCTTCTACAAGCAGCAAAATGTGTCATCTTAGAGAATCTATCCACCAAAACATAAATGTAATCAAATTCCCTATACATCCTAGGAAAACCCGAAACAAAATCCATATTGATGTCCTCTTATGGATTCTTTAGAATGAGAAAAGGTTGATACAACCATTCATTATGAGAGTTTCCCTTAGCTAACTAGCATACTTTGTATTCTTGCACAAACTTGGGCACATATATAGTCATCTCTAACCAAAATTAACTTTTTTCTAGCTACACTAACTTATTATCGAAATTGAAATGCTCTCCTAATCCACCATTATGCTTTTCTTTTATCAAATCCCCCCTTGTTAATCCTATGGAAATGCACAACCAGTTACCCTTAAACAAAAAGCCTTCCTACACAAAGTAATCCAACCATGACATCCTATTAACACTCACAAATGTTGTGGACACTCTATATGCTTCACAAAAGTATTTATCTTATGCATATATCTCCATGGATTCATAACTCATTACTTTAACTCTCATCTTAGTCAACAACATACAATGCCCATTTAGTGCAACAACGACATTGTTAGACTTGTCACTTTTATGCTTCAACACAAAAGTATACCCTAGTAGGTACTCAATCCACTTCATATGCCCTTGGTTCAACTTCCTTGGCCGTTAATAAACTATAACAATTTATGATTGATAGATTGCAAAAATTCCTTTGGAAATAGATAGTGCATCCACTTCTTGAAAACTTGCACGATTATATAGAACTCATGATCATACACATTATACTTTCTCTTTACATCCAACTTCTCATTAAAATAAGTTATTGATCTCCCTTATTAACTCAACACTACACCAATGGTTAAACCACTAGCATCACAATCCACTTGGAACACCTTCGTAAAATCCAAAAATGCCAACACCAGTTGTTTTTTTACCTTGTTCTTTAGCTCTTGATAACTTTCCTCTACGCATTGGCTCCAGATTGAAACTCTTATTGTCTCCTTGCATGGCCTTTGTGATAGGTGAAATCACACCACTAAAGTTCATAATGAACTTCTGGTAAAAACCATCCAACCCATCAAAAATTATTGCTTGAAAAACACTATTTGGTGATGACCAATCCACTATTATGTGGACCTTCTTTGGATCCATGTTCAGACCTTCACCAGAAATTACGAATCCTGAATACACTGATTATTCCAACATAAAAATACATTTCTTCAAATTAATTATCAAATTATCCTCATGCAACTGCCACAACATTTTTTTGATATGCAATAAACATTCTTCTCGTGCCTTGCTAAATATCAAGATATCATCATGGTACAAAATAAAAAATTTGCCCAAAAATGATTTCAAGACTTCATTCATCAATCTCATAAAGGTACTCAATGAGTTTCTCAATCCAAATGGCATAACTAACCACTCAATCAATCCTTACTACATCTTGAATGCAGTCTTCCACTCATCCCCTTTTCTAATGTGAATTTTACGATATTTTCTCTTCATATCAATCTTACTGAAGTACTTCGTGCCACTCAGAAAATACATGATGTCATCCATGTGTGGCAACGAGGATCTATACTTGATGGTGAAATTATTTATGGAATTTGATTATGTACAAATCCATCATTCACCACCCTTCTTCAAGCCTTTACTTAGCATCTCCTCAACCTGTCACTCTATCTCTACATTCTCTTGTGGTGTCATTTTGTCAGCTTCCTTGTTTGGTAAAATTGAACCAAGATTCAAATCCATTTGGCGATGGATTTCTCTCACATGAGGTAGCATCTCACTAGAAACAACTTATGCAAAATCTTCTAACATATCCTTCACTTCTCGTGGTATTGATTCATCCTTTTCAGACACTATTGATGCACATTCTCTTTGTGCAGGCTTTATAATCATGCAAAACATGTACTGTTTTACTTCACTTCATTCATAAATTACTTTCTTGATAGAAAAATAACTACAGGTCCCTCTTATGCTCTTAAACCATTATTTCATCAAATTTAGAGTGTACTTTTTCTCATCATTTACCACTTTGTATGTGTATGCACGACCATCATGTTGCACCTTTCAATTGAATTCCCAAGGCCTTCCAAGTAGCACATGAAATGCGTCCATGGGCATGATGTTGCAAATCACTTCATCCTCATACCTTCCAATCTGGAACTTCATTAGACATTGCTTAGTCACTAACAATTGACATCCCTTCGAAAACCAAGAGACCTTATAGGTATTATGATGTTTAATCCTCTTCAATCCAAACTTGTCTACCACCTGCCCAATGAAATTGTCATTGCTACCAAAATCCACAATCAATTTTTAGACTTTACCACCTGACTTGCATGTTGTTAAAAACAAATCTTCCTTTTCTCAAGCCTAAATTCTTCTTTTAATGATTTTAAAAACACATGCTTAAACATAAATACTTCACCCATCTATGGGTCTTCTCTCTAACCTTGCACATCATAGTCATTACCCTACACAATGTGTGCACTCACATTATTCCCAAAGGAAACTATGGGTGGTCAAAAGTTACCTGATTCTCCCTAAAACATTATAGTATGGAAGAGCACTCCAATAGATTTCAAATGCCTATTGGAAAACGTGAATTAGACATCATATGGTCTCGACATCATTGGTCAAAGTTCATGGTCAAACTAGGTCAATAGGGGAAACCACGGGTCGGCAGTACCTTGGATCGTGTACATAGCCTAATTGTGTAATTCGAACTTAGTTGAGGGAAAAATGTGATCATGGACATTGTTGGTGTAAACATCTGGTATTCGACATGCCTGTAAAAAAGTTTGGTTTCAATAGTGAGGTCCACTTTTGTTTTAGAAGGGGACCCAACTATCGTGGTATATATTAGTGTAATTTTAATTTTCCCAATTACATTATAGTTTTATGCCATATTATGTTGTGTATCCTGGTGCTGACAGGTGGAAAGATGAGAACCTTGTGATGTGGATATTTTGGGGTGATCCATGTAGTGGGTCCTCAGGTCACCATGTGTCCTGCCACCTAACTCACCATCCAACTATTCATGGCTGAGTTATTTACCTAACTCGGTGAGCTATCTTATCCACTGCGGGGATCACATAACACACTCACCATTCTGCCAACACCCAACACGTCAATGCCAACTCGTCAACATGGATGATCTGCTAACCAACCTAACTCACTGGTATGGCCAAGCTAGTTCCAACCAACTCACCAACACTATACATCGAACTCACAGACGGGGTGGGTTGTTATTCCTCAAATAGGGAAAACAGTGAGTTGTGTGACCGAAGCCACAGTTGAATGGAACAATAAAAGGCCATTTTAAGCCTATTTATCCAATCTCCTGATGCATGTGATATTTATGCAAACCCATATGCCAAACAAAGTTGCCTTGGATGGAGTTAATCTTGCGACCTCGGGTAAAAATATGAGAGGCTTTACCTACCCACCACCGACTTGCAAGTGGTATAAAAGGGGGAATTGGTATTTGAAGGAAGGTGGGATTTGGACCGTTTAAATGATAAGCCATTTTTGGCTTGTTAGAGGTCATTCCAAAGGGAATATTCAAACCTGCTAATACTGTGAGCTAAAGACCATAGATGAGTTTTTTGTTCATTCCTTACAGCATTTTGTGCCAATTGAGAGTTTTTGAGCCACTTTCTTTGGAGTAGAGTTCTCAGAGGAACATGAAAACTTGTGTTGTTGGATCCATTCGTGGAAGACATTCGTAAATCAAATTTTCTAGATCCTTTAGGGTTCATTGTAGGTTCATATTCATTTTATGTTGTAATTTTTCATAATGTACTTGTAAGATATTTAAAAACGGATCAGTTCGTTGTTTAACGAATCCGGAGATGTAGCCAAATTGACGAACTCCATTATCAAGATCTTTGTCATTATTCTTTTTTGATTTGTTGTTTTAATCAGTATTTTTATTCAATTTTAGATGGATTAATGATAAGCTAAGGCAAATTACAAAAATTGTTAAATGACAATTTTGGAAGAGTTCAACTGTGGAATTGATGTTTTGAGTCTCTAATCACTTTGAATCAATTCTAAATACATTTTTAATCAGTTCCTCAATTTAGTTAAAAATTTGAGAATTTTAATTAGTATCCATTTTTAAACTATTTGATAATAGGGGGTCTACTACAATTTACAAATCAAATTTTGGTCAAAGCTAGTAGAATGTTGGATTAACTTCTAATTGCATTCGATGATATTAGTTTTTCAGTTGGTTTTATTTAGTTTTTGCAAACATTTAGGCTTGTAAATATTCCATTTGCAGTATGTAGTTGTTGGGAGTACAAGTTGTTTGCAGAAAACATGAAACCATGTGATGAGAGGGACATATGGATCTCACTTGCAAGGCATCAAAGATATGGAAATGGAATCCAGTCAGTTAGCATTGGCCACAATGTTTTGGTGATTAAACCATATTGTGAAGATTTCTTTTTTGGTGTAATAACTATATTTGTTTTTGAGCCTATGTCCTTTGATTAGGAGCAAGTGAAAAAACCATTCCATCTTGAGATATGGAGAATGGCATTAGGACATTGTTTAAGGAATTGGACATTATTTTTCACTCGTTTATATTTGGGTACTAATTGGTTATCAATTGATTTTAGATTCACAATTGTTCTTAAGCATTGTAAGTATAATCTTAAAGTTGTTTAAAATTCAACTATTTGTTAACCTTTGCTCAACAAGATGTACAGTTCTCAATTTTTGAAGGAAGGTAAAATTATTCCAACGTTTTCTTGTCTATGAGAAAATGGCTATTTTGCACAGTTTTGGTTTTGATATGTCTGGATAACCTTTGTGTGGCATGTTGGAAAGAAATATGCCTTTGTTTTGAAATTATTCAAAACTATTTGAAAACATGGGGTTTCATCACTACCTCGTTATACAAGATGTTTTCTATGGTGTAGCCTTCTATTCAAGTTGTCAAACTAGGAAGATGGATCAACCCTTGATTTGGTAAAACTAATTTCTTGGATATTTCGTAATTGCATAGCTGATATTGTTGATTAACATGCATATTTTTCAACGCATACTTTTATGGGATTCTTGTTGTATGTAGAAAGGAGATTTTACCATATGATTTTAGGAATCTAGATTTTGGGGTCACTTGTAGGGAAGAGATGAGTGACAGGTTTAACATGTTGAGATTTATCTTCTCACATTTATGGTTAGATTCCAATGTGATTTAGACAACATAATATACAGATTCAGTGGGCATATTCAATATGTCTAATTTTGGATTTACATCCGTTGTCATTTTTAGTGTGCAAAATATGGATGCTTATAAGACCCATTTGGGCACCATTTGTATTGTAATTAATTCACAAACTTTATGTATCCACACATGACAATTACACATATTTTTAAGACACTCATATTTGGGTATTTATTTATAACTATCATATGTGGTTACAATTAGGGTGTACATTACTTGCACTAACAAACTAGTTGGCAGTTACACCTGGTGATATTTTTTTTATGGTTAAACGCTTTTGACCGAAACTATCAACTGGGGGGTTCTTGGGTCCCCTCCCTTAATAGTACTGATGTCCTCAGACAAGATATTACAATTAATCCATCACAATCACAAACCGCAACCACTGAGCCCACACCGATGATGCATTTTTTCCGCCACCATCGTTTTCAAAGCCACCAACTATCGCCAATGCTAATGTTGACGATGCAAAGTCCGCCACCACCGAAAGGAACCACCAGCCACAACCACCGATGATGCAACACGTGCCACCACCAATAAAACACCTTGAAGGGATTGTGCATAATGGGGTTTGAACTTGGGTGGATCCGGACAGAACTGTCCGTCTTAACCTATCCACCCAAACCCCATTGGCCATGGTGATATTTTTTAGTGAATGACAATTTCACCAATTTGGATTGTGACATTTGCGCATGCATTTTGATTATATCCCCAATTTTACATTGGATATATATTTTTATCTTCACTGGCAGTTTTAAGGATTCAATTAACTCTCTCCTCTTTATAGGCCTTGCGTAATTTAATTTCTGAATCATTTCCATAATATTTTGCAGTGATTTTCCAGTGTCACAAGGTCAGTTGGACACTTGCTGAGAAAGTGTTTTGTTGTCTATTTCATAGTGATATACTTTGGGTGATATTTTACAGTGATATTTTGTCGTGATTAACAATTTCACAAGGTCAGTATACATTGCCTATTGTTGGCATTTGGTAGTCTATTTCATACTGGTCATTTACAGTACTTTGCAGTTTCACAATATTAATGGACACTTGCCTATGTTTGGCATTTATTCGTCTATTTCATATTGATCGGTTTCAGTGATATTTTGTAGAGTTGATACTTTTTGCAGTTTCACAGGATCAATGAACACTCGCCTTAGTCGTCTATTTTATATTAATTGATTTTAATAATATTTTGCAAAGTGGAAAGTTTTTACAGGGTCAGTAGACACCCGCCTATTATTGGCATTTGGTTTTCTATTTCATGCTAATCTAATTTTGGCATTTACAATATTGGCAGAATCACAAAGGATAAAGTTAGACACTTGTTTATGTTTGACATTTTGTTGTCGTTTCATATTAATCCATTTCTGTGATAAACATTTCAGTATTTACAATCTTAACTACTATGTTATATTTTGGTTTGTGTATATGGGTGTGATGCAGAGAGTCGTTTAGCATATTCATTGGGTGATTGGACTTTTGGGGACCAAAAGGTTTTTATTGGAGAGGTGTGATCCAAAGAACATTCTATGTGGTTAGAAGTTCCCTAATTCTCCTTAAAACATTACAGTATGGAATATCACTCTAATATCTTTCTAATGCCTATTGGAACACGTGAATCAGACATCGTATGCTCTTGGTATCGTTGGTCAAAATTTATGGTCAAATTGGATCAAAAAGGGAAAACACAAGTCAACAGTACCCTGGCTTGTGCACAGAGCCTAATTGGGTAAATCGAAGTTGATCGAGGCAACAATGTGATCATGGACATTATTGGTATAAACCTTTGGTCTTCGATAGACGTGTAAATTTTTTTGGTTTCAACAGTGAGGTCTGTCGACACTAAAATTTTCCTCCGTAATTTCTATTTCATTAATGTATGTATTAAGAATAGGATGTTGTAGTAGCGTCCGATAGAAGATAACGGCGCTGCCAGTACGACGCCGCCAATAATGTATAGTACGGTAATAGTCAAAAGTACAATAGGAATGTTGTGGTAAAAAGTAAATATTTGTCGTAAGTGGTCTGGTAATGTTAAAATGTCAAAGTTTGGGTAAGTAGAGAAGTAGGGTCTACATGATTAGGAATTAGAAATATTATATTGGTAATAAGGACAAGGAGTGAAGATATAAATATTTTGTGTATTTTATTTGTAAAAAGTCTAAAAATGTGGAACCCATGTGAAATGATAAGGTTTATCTTATCTTAAAAGATAAGCTTACATGTACAGATAAGAGTTAAGGTATGGAATATAATTCGTTAGAGTGGATTTCTTATCCTATCTTAGAGATAAGATGGATAAGCCTGGAAGTTCTATAAATAAAGAGGCCACCCCCCCTCATTTAACATAGAAGGAAGTAGTGAGAAATATTGTATGAAGTGTGTAAAGGAAGCCATCAGTTTAAAGGTGTGTTGAAGAAGCCATTAAGAGGTGTAATTGTAAAGTTTCTCCCATAGTCTTGGTGAAAGGCAAGTGAAGTCAATAACACTTGAAGTACCTCATGGGTGAGATTGTAACAATTTCATGTTAATATTATAATTTACTCTGATATTTCATATTTATCATCATTCCGTCTTATCATAGTCTATGGTATTCTTGTGTTATGTTTGTTGTTGTGTTTCCAGATTATATCCACCAAACTAAAGGCTGTGCATTAGTAAATAATCATAGCACGAGTAGTTCCCGGTGAAGAATTATCATAGTGCCGGATTGGTGATGACAGGTCCACTTTCGTTTTGGAAGGGGACCCAACCGCCATAGTATATATTATTGTAATTTTGATTTTCCCAATTACATTATAGTTTTATGCCATATTATGTCGTGTATTGTGTTGTTGACACGTGTTAGGATATGAGCCCCAGTGATGTGGAGATTTTGGAGTGATCCACGTGGTGGGTCCTCAGGCCACCACATGGCTACCACCTAACTCATCATCCAACTGTTCACAACTAAGTTGTTTACCTAAATCGACAAGCTATCTTATCCAAAATGAGGCTTGCAGAACACACTCGCTTGTATGCCAACACCCAACACATCAGTGCCAACTCATCATCTTGGTCGATCCGCTAACCAACTCAGCTCACCAGCACAATCGAGCCAGTTCCAACCAACTCACCAACACTATACATCGAGGTCGCGAATGGGGCGAGCTGTTATTCTGCAAACATGCAAAATAGTGAGTTGTGTGACTGAAGCCACTGTTGAATGGAGCAGTCAAATGCTATTTTAAGCTTGTTTACCCAATCTGCCTGACACATGTGGGATTTACCCAAACCCATATGCTAAACAAAGCCACCTTGGATGGAGTTGAACCCGTGACCTCGGGTAAAAAGATAAGGGTCTTTACCAACCTTCCACCGACTTGCAAGTGTTGTAAAAAGGGGGAATTGGTATTTGAAGGAAGGTCGGCTTTGGATTGTGTAAATGCTAAGCCATTTTCGGCATGTTAGAGGTTATTCCAAAGGGAATATTCAAACCTGTTAATATTGTCAAAGGCTAAATATGTGCTAAATACCAGAGTAGAGTTTTTGTTCATTCCTTATGGATTTTTGAGCCACTTGAGAGTTTTTGAGCCACTTTCATTGGAGTAGCATTCTCAGATGAATAGGGAAACTTGTGTTGTTGGATCCATTCGTGGAGCACGTTTGTGGATCAAATTTTCCATGTCCTTTAGGGTTCATTGCAAGTTGAGATTCATTTTATGTTGTGAGTTTTCATAATGTACTTATAGGATATTTAAAAATGGATCGGTTCGTTGTTAAAACGAACCTTGAGACATAGCCAAATTAATGAACTCCGTTATCAAGCTCTTTGTCATTATTCTTTTTTGATTTGTTGTTTTTATCAATATTTTAATTCAGTTTTGGATGAATTAACGATAAGCTAAGGCAACTTATGAAAAATTGTTAAACGACAATTTTGGAAGAGTTTAACTACATAATTGGTGTTTTGAGTTTTTAATCACTCTGAATCAGTTCTAAATCAATTTTTAATCACTATCTCAATTAAGTTAAATCAGGAATTTGAGAATTTTAATTAGTATCTATTTTTAAAGTATTTGATAGTAGGGGCCTACTATAGTTTATGAATCACTCTTCTTCCCATTATGTTGGGCATATGAACATTGAAAAGCTCTATGTCATGTTTCTCCACACCTATACCAAGTGTTGTTGAATCCACGACCGAAGGATCTTTTACCCGTAGCAACATTTCCTCCTCGTCTACATGTTCCCTCATTGTGTAATGTCAAACTCGACTCGCCTTCATGATGTACATATTATCTTTGCCATCACAATATTCATGACTTTGTGCAATTTTTCCCTTTCTACAAGTATGCTCTATTGCTTGCTAGCTAACTTATCTTTCACCTTCAATTTATACAGATATAATTCCTCAATTGACCTCACTTGGATCATTTCAAACTCATCTCGAATCAAAATACGCACTCCATTCTTATACATTAAGATCTTCTCCATGTCATCCTTCGCATGTCCTACTAGAAATTGTGAGTTAGTAAAACTCTTTAGTGTATTCCTTCACATTCTCTGTGGCAAATTTTGCAACTTCATGAAAGAACTAAACTAGTATTCTACATGGAATAATTTCTTCTTCAACTTCGCAACCAACTTATCCCATTTCTTGATCTTGTGTTTGATTTTTTGCACTCAGCTTGTCTGGATATGTTCCCACCATAAAGAAATATGACCTTTTAGTTTCATGCAAGCTAATTTGAATTTCTTGGGATCTTCGATGTCTTCGTACTCAATTTTTTTTGAGTTATGTAATCCAATTAATGAGCTCCACTAGTTCCAACTTCTACAATAATTTGGGGTGTCCAACCTAGGATTACTCCCCATTCTATCGATTACATGTAACAATGTGTCTTCTAGACCATTAGATTGCACTTCTTCTTCTTCCTCATTCACATTCGCGACCTATGCTCCTTTTCCTGTAGCTCCTCCTTTATCATCACTATGATCTTCCAGAACACAGTGACATTGTATGGCCTCCGTGGCCTCCAACAAGATTGCATACTCTTCATTAACTCAGTCAAATCCTTCACACTAGCACCCTAATTTTGGCGAGTTCCAACAACATTCCTTTTGTATGCCATTGTGTTTCCTCAAATGAATGCAAACTCTGCACTCCTTTACACCTTCTACCCATAAATTTCTTGTTCAAAGATGTCCACGACAATTTTCCACCCACGTCCAAAAAAGTGGAAAACCACTAATGCTTGTTATGTAAGCCCTCACCTTTTATCAAATAGTTACCCGCTAGAAGATGTTTGTAATGATTTCCTATCCATAGTCGCAAATGTTGAAAATCACCAATTTATATTGTGCCACTACTTGCAAGGAACACAACCTTGCTATGATACCAAATGACACAAATGTGGTTAGGGTGCTCAATGAAGAGCCATCTTATACCACACAATTCTCAGAATCACGCACAAAAAACATACAAATAATGCATGCAATAACACAAAAAAATCAACATAAAATAACATAGATCAACAAGCTTTATTTATATACTCAACGAAGAATAACACACACAGATAGACTGATCGCCAATGATACACACAATAGGTCATATAATCATTCTCCTCTTGAACACTCACTACTTTGAGGCTTAAGCTCACATCCACACTCTGCTTTAATTTGTGAATTTCACAAACTTAACTCCTACAACTAGTATAAAATTATGGTCCAAAGAACCCATTATAGACTTAGTCGACCTTTCCGAGCTTCACAACTTCAAATGATATTTCTCTAATACTTCTTGGCTTCCAAATGCTTTGTAGTCTTTCACGACTTCATATAGTACTTTGTGGATTCAAGTTCTAGTTTGTAGTATTGGGTTGCTTCCTTTGGACTTATGAAACTCCTTTTAGTGTTTTGCGACATTTGTTAACCCATCAATGCTTGTAAGATTGACTTCCACAATTCACGTGTCTTGTGCAAAGACTCCTTTTGATTTGTGGGTACTATGCAATAGACTTGACACTGCACAATAGGACTTCACACTATGCTAACATTGCACAATAAGCTCAAGAACTCAAAAAAATGTAGCATAATATTTTGTAGGCTTCACAATGTGGTCACCCAACAACACAAAATGTAAACAACTGACTCACATTGTTCAAACAATTTTTGGTTGATTTAAGATTTCTTATGAACCCAAATGCTCCTACATTAAGATCTATCTCACATTTGCCCAAAATGAATCTCTCACTGTTGTTGTCTTCATTCTCTTCACATGCTCTTGTTTGGATTCCCCCCACCGAGTCCACTCTTGCATCATTATCATAAGTTGCAAGGGATCCTACAATTGAAATAACCTATCAAACAAAATAAAGTAGGATGCACAACATGTGTCCTCAGACTCGAGGAATTCATTTTTGCTTGAAAAGGTGCAAAAGAGTGTCAATTATATGTGGTGGTTGCAGATGAATATCTGCACTTTCCTAGCCTTTATCACTACCCTTTTGAACCAATTAATTTTCTCAATGTCTTTCAGTGCATTATTTATGCCATGCACGTAACACAAAGTCCAAAATATATGCTGGTAGTGAGCCTCGACAAGTGTACATGTTGTTTTGCACACAAAAGTTGCATTTGTAACACTATATATAACAATAGTGGAGCCAACCTCCTCAATGACATCTCACAAAATAGAAATATGAAACTCGACATCCTTCCTCTTTTTTGAACAGATCATTACCCTCAATAGTATGGACCCTTTTTGCAAGAAACAATGATATTGATGGGTGGACGATGTCTAATATCTGTCCATCTATCCATGATAATGTTGCAACCATGAGAAACCCATGTCACCCTCCTCTCCTCCATCGGTAAACTAACATTGGAGTAGTTCCTATATAAAATTGTGCTCCTCAATTTTGTGTCTCTTGGGGGCACATAAACTACATGTTATTTGGCTATCTTAGCCATAACCTCCTTGTAATAAGGAGATTGGGCAACATGAAATAGGATACCAAGGGAATAGAAGAATTTTCCGATGGCATCACCAACCTCCTTCTTGGGCTTTGTATCAAACATATCCAAAATATGGATTGGGGACAATAGCCTTCCTCTTCCCCCTACTACCATACACTTAGTCACGTCATAGCTTGTTGTCGTATTCGAGAAATCACTCTTAGAAGTCCTTTGAGAATTAGAAGGGGTGTCAATGCCACGAGCTACGTGAATGTCATATATCGTGTATACATTAAACAAGCTCACAACATCTACTCTCTCATCAAGCAAGAGTTGTCCACAAAAGGCAATGCCTTTCCCTGAGATGTGCAATAAGTCTCCATTCATCTTTATATTGCACTTATATGTCTTAGTCCCCCTTTAAGTGTTTGTTTTTGAACCGTCAATGACTTAAGCAAATTGTTTCAAAGTATTTTTTTGTCAAATGGTTCCTTGGCATATTTGTTCTATATCTTGGATGAAAAGCTAAACTTATTGACACTTCCGTGTGAACTGTCAGTTTGGTGGTTGGTTCCCATTCTCCTTTCTTGCCCCCCATTTTACAATTGCCTTCATACTCACTTAGGACTATAATAATTTTAAAAACAACAAAATAACTATTATAATTTCTTGTTTCATATGAATAATTGGCCCCCTCCCATTTTTTTTAATAATAATGACAAAAAATATTAAAATAATAGCCAATGCCCCTAACCCATTTCACATTTCGAAACAAACAATTAAAAATAGCATCCAATAGCTTAACCCATCATGCATTGGGCAGTAATTAAGTGAATAAAAAATGGCCAATGCCTTTCCTTAACATGCTTTGGATTTTGGAAAAAATATAGCCCTAATTCCCTTAATCCAATTTGCATTGTGACAGGGTGAGGGGGAAAACATCCAATTCCCTTTATCCATTTTGATTTGGAGAAAAAATCAACAGTTCATTGTACATACCTTGATAATGTTTTTCTTCTTCCTCTTCTTCCTCTTTAGTGTTTGCAAGTGTGATTGGAATAAATGTGGGTTGGACATTTTATAAGTATTTTGTAATCTTTTAAGGTTAGGGTTGTAGTAAACTAGATTTGCTTTTTTAGGCCTCTTTTTTTTTTTCGAGGTGTTGCAAGATTTGGACACTACAAGGGACATCCCCGAGATGTTCCTCGAACATCTTTGGGAGGCCATCGTGTCCCCTATAGCGTTTCCAAATAGTCAACTTCCTAGGGAAGTCCCGAAATTGTTCTTAGAATTCAAGGAATGTCTTAGGGATGTCCTCATAATTTTTTGCATACAAGTGTGTTGGGGTAGGACAGAATTGGGTGCATTCTATCCCTCCCCAAGTCCTCGAAGTATCCCAAATGTCCATAACAGTTGGGAGAGGGGGAGATGCATCCCCCCCTTAACACAAGGTTTACCCATCAAGGCCCTTTTGAAGATTTGGTGTTATGCACAATGCCCAAGGATCATTAAACTATGCTCTAACCAACAAGACTATGATGCTACAATTGCCATAGATTTCATTTTTTGGGTTCTAATATTATCACTTTCGAACATGGATAGGCACTTCAAATATAAAATTATCAGAGAAATCAAAGCTATTTAAGACTCCTACACAACACACATGCAACCTCAATAGAATAAAATTCAGCACTTCAATAGGGCGTGTGTAGACCTTAAACAATAAAAACAAGCTGCATACTACTACAAATTGCCTTAAACAAGTTTGCAGCAGCCAATGTAGAAAATTAAATTAGCCCTTACAAGTAATTAATCTTTTCGAGCATAAGCAGCCCATTTCTCATTCCCAATGGTAATTTCTATTGGCACCAAAAACTTCTCAAGCATTTTTTAAGCACGGGGCTTGCTTATTAGCAAAATCAATGATTTCTCATTTTCATCATCAGACCTATGATTGCGTCAGCTTCTCCAAATGCTCTCTGTCCATCTTTCAGCATAGTGCATGAGCAGTCAACCTCCAACTTGTAATCTTTCATATACTCCTTGAATCTTAATGACATCAAAAGTTGCTCGATAGCTTCCATGGGTATTTTTCAAGTTTGCAATTTATCTTGTCAAGTTATGGGACCTCCAAAGCATTTTTAAACAATATTCATTACTATCAGATGATAAAATTGGTTACGACTCATTGAACAATACAACTTAAAATTCACAACCATCACATGTCCTAAGGCAGTGACTTATGCTTCCTAGCCAAAGTTGTTTCACTTGAATCTACGTGATGTTCCAAATCCTCAATCTTTACAATATTTTCTATATACCATACCTTGCAACAATTTATAAGTGCATGTGTATTGCAAGCATATGAAGCTAAATGGTTGCCAAGTTTGGTTCAAAGATAGTGCATGTTTTCGTCATCTCTCTTGAAATTATATGTATTTTGCATAAGGTCATGATATAACCATATGAAAGCCAGTGCACCATACCTTTATAATTTCTCACCTGTTTCATAATTATAACTTTATTAGTGGCACTCCAACAAAACAAACGATATGTTGAATCTTACCCATCCTATAAGAAACAAATAGAAAATATGGACAGGGAAAATGACATATAACAAACGAAATGAAAATTCAACCATTTATCTTATAGATTTAATCTTTCATAGAAATACTTTACTATCAGTGAGTCGAAACCATATAAATTCAATATAAAAATACTTCAACAAAAATCTATTGGCAATTATAATAATTAGGTGAATTCTTTGTCTGTACTTTCCTGTCAACTTTTTTGTTCTCAGTTCAGGAGGAAAACTTCACTGTTTTACTTGTATCATGGCTCGCAAGTAGCTGCACAGACAACATCATTTGCAACTGTAAACTATGATATTTCCAACAAACGACATCAGTAAACTTTAATGCTCTTTATATTCCTAACATTTGTTCTCATTTTCGTCATTGGTGTCTTGCATGAGAAATGCTAGAAGCAAATTCCCAACAAAGGAAACTATATCAAAACCCGTGAGACGAACTTCAGATCTATAACTAGAGCAGGTCTGCTTGCTACCAGGATCAATCAAATTTGGAAATCTCTGTGAATAAATTACTTGTGTCCTCTTAACAGAGCCTATGGAAAAGACAAGTGAATATACTTATTAATGGAGCTAGCATTGCTGAGAGACGAGTTAGATTTTCAAATGCGTGTACAAGGCAAATTAATATTTGAGTGCAAATACAATTGTTTACAGACTAGGAAACAGTACTTTGATTTCAATTAAGGAATTTCCAGCTTCCACAGTTTATCCTCCTCTCTGGCCTTAGCATCTTCATCAAGATAAGAAAAGCCCAACTATGATTGAACATCGGTAATATTTATGGGCTTTAAAATGCAACCTGTTCAATAAGACTACACAACTTGACAAATGCTATAGGATCAAGTAAAGGGTCAGAACAAATGCTTTAGAATCAAGTAATGGATCAGAACATATACATAAAAGCTGTTAGGAATAAACTACACTTGTGATGTAATCAAACTAGTAAAAAAATGCAGGGAATTGATGGGGTCATATTGATCCTTTATTAACAGGGCCCTAGCATTTCAAACACTTCGATTTAAAAACCAAGTATAATGTAGTTCATCAGGCAGTCCGGTGTAATGCAAGTGTCCTAATCCTGAAGATTTAAAGCTCTAATGAACGCAACAAGTAAATGCTATACGCTCTTATATAAATTATTGAAATCTACTTTTGGCATGAGGATGGCCTTAAAAAAAATGAATTCCTTTTCTCTTTATGACTGATTGTGTGATTTTGATTCATTGTAATAAATGCACTGACACAATTATGTATTTATAGACTTCTTGAATTAAAATTATGAAATATTGTCATGCATGGTGACACGTAAATGTCATGAACAAGGGTTAGAAGGGCCCAATAATGAAGTTACTATAAGTGTAGTGTTATGGACCTTCGAAATTAGAACCTCAAAACATTTACTTGGGTCTATGAAACAGAAAGTACTAATTGCAACTGTAGAAAGGGATAATGTCTCAGTAAAGAGAACCATCTTCACAAGTTATCTACACGAATAATAGATATTTCAGAGGTTGAAGAGGCAATGATGTGGATTATAGATGTCCATTTCCTTCTAAAAAAAATATTACAGACAACACCAAGCAATATTGAAACCATCAATCGACAGGTGAAAGGGCCAACCCAATTACCAGGCTGTTTCCACTTGTTAGAATTTGCCATAAACAAAATTTCCAATGAATGTAAAAGAATAGTATTTACATACCAAAAGAATATGTAGTTGTCAATGCAAATACAACGACATGCAAGCTTGTAATAAATAAGCTTGTGTTTAGGGTTTGGCCCACTTTACATCACCAATAGTCTCCACATGAACATTGCCCGTCCTTAAAGTGATGGAAATGGTTTAGATCCCTCACAACAATTTCTCGCACAACAATCTTTGATATGAACTTGATGGCTGAGTGGCAATCACCACACACTCGAAGGTTCTTGATAATCCGAATGGTTGTCCCTGGGGAGGTATGGATTAGTCCAAATGCAATTGCTAATTTCTCACTATGGTGACAAAGAGTTTGTTCCTTATACTCCTCCTCTACATCTTTCAGCACAAATCTTGTGTCCGGCACATACCCTGCTGATTTCATCTCTTTAGATAATTCCTCTAACTTGGCATAAATTTTCTCTGTTTGTGGATGTGAGATGTCTCCTACAAGGAAAGCATGTACCTGTTTATTCACCTCAATCCAACTGCACCCAGGTTTCTTTTTTATGCACTTATCTTTCATTATTTTACGCACCTTGTCAAGGTCATCCCACCTTCCAGCTGCAGCATATATGTTTGACAGTAGCACGTAGTGGCCAGTATGTTCAGGGTCCAGCTCAAGAAGCTGTTTTGCCACTTGCTCGCCTAATTGTATATTGCTGTGGGTTCTACAGCCGGCAAGCAAGCATCCCAACACAGTGGCGTTAGGTTTTACTGGCATTTTGTTGATAAAGTCTTGTGCCTCATACAGGCGCCCAGCCCGGCCAAGAAGGTCAACAATACAGCTATAGTGTTCCATTGTAGGTACAATACAATGATCTCTTCTCATGCAATCAAAGTATTGCATCCCCTCATCCACTAGTCCTGCATGACAGCATGCAGACAAAACACGAAGAAAGGTGACATGGTTTGGATTCATGCCTAAATTTTGCATTTGTTCAAAGAGTTTGAAAGACTCGGCAGCACAGCTGTGCATTGCATATCCACCAATCATTGCATTCCACGAGACCACATTTCGTTTAGGCATTTTGTCAAACACACAACGTGCATTCTCTATACTCCCACATTTCGAATACATATCTACGAGAGCACTCCCCACAAAGACATTAGACAGATACCCACTATCTATAATTTCCTCGTGAATCTCCTTTCCCTGTTCCAGAGCACACAAGTTTGCACATGCCGAGAAAACACTGGAAAAGGTATTTGAATTCGGCTTGACCCCTGCCTGCTTCATTTTCTGAAAAAACTTCAAAGCCTCCTCATTACTTCCATTCTGTGCAAGCCCTGCAATCATCCCAGTCCAGGAGACCACATTTCGCTCTGGCATTTCCTCAAATAGCCTCAAAGCTTCTCCCATGTGTCCATTCTGCACATATGCCACAACCATCGTTGTCCAAGACACTACATTACGCTGCGGCATCTCCTGAAAGAGCTTCAGGGCCACATCCATAGCCCCACTCTGTGCATATCCTGCCATCATGGAAATTTTTATAAGATGGAAAATTTGCTGCTGAGTGTAAATTAGTCGACAAATCTTCCCATTTCAAAAAGAAACACAAGTATTGAGACAGTTTCTGTGTAAAAACTGTATGAAAATAGTTTTGTCACACAGTTTTAACCCAAAAACTGTCTTATTATTATTGACTGTGGAAGCGTTATATCCCTCAAACATAAGTATTATATGCTTTGTTTGAGAATAGACACAAATTTTCCATTACAAACTACTCTAAGAGTCTAGAATAGCTGGCCAATCTCCCAATTTAAAAAAAAATAAAGTTAAGAAACATGATATTAGTAATACTAATACTTCTAACTTTTTTTGGAGAATCTAATGACCACAAATTCTATGCAGACAATCGAACAAAGATCAGGGAAATTATTTTCAAATTTAAAGTAAGCATCAATAAAAACAATCTTCAAAACAGGTAAACATGTTTTGATAGGTCCTACAGATCATTCAAGCATAAAGGACCTAATGTTTTTTGAAAAACTTGTCAACGGACAATCTATTTTTTGAAAAAATAGATGTGAAAATCACCCATTTGGAGAATTCAACTTTGAATATTGGTAAAAATTAGCATATTGGCCAAAAAAAGCCCATGAATTTTTTCATACCATCTTTCATTGAACTCCACGAAACAATGTTGAGGTGACTTCTAAGACACTAGAAAATTTTGTGTACTGCGATGTTTATTTCTTTCTAAAACTTCCAATTTTCCTGTCTAATATTTGAAACTTTTGTAATAAATTTAAATATAGCCCATAAAAAAATGTTCCCTGCCTGCTATTATTGAATTCCAAGAAAAAACATTTGGTTCAGACATTTTGTCAGAATGAATATAAGTATTATATACTAATATTTGAAAAGACAGATTTTACCAGCACATATTTCTTTACCAGTGTGGAATGATTGACAAATCTTTTTATTTCAAAGGAATGAAGAAACATAAGCACTATAAACTAGAATATGGGAAAAGTCGTAGAGCACTTTTATTAGTAATAATAATACTAGTAAATATTTTGTAGAATCTAATAACTCTGCAAACTCTATATGGATTGTATAAAAAACTTGGCTAATGTATTATTTGAAAAGATTAGCAATGGCCAATTCAAATTTTAATATTTTCTGAAAAAATCCAATTGGGGAAAATAAAACTTAATTTTATGTGAAAACTAGCAAAAAATAGGCCGTAAATTTTTTCATACTTGTAAATTTGTAATCATTCTTTTCCAACAAACAATGTCTTCTTGAGCTATCTTGTGATTATGCAATCAATCTTTCTCTTTCAATAAATAAGAAACCTATACATTATAATTTATAGCTAATATTTGGGAAAACAGCAGAATTTACGAGTAATATTGATACCTGCAAAAAAAATAGTCAATTTAATAGCTCGGTAGCTTAATGTACATTTTGGCTAATGATTTTTGGGAAATTTATGAATTGGATATCTAACTTTTTAATTTTTTGTTGAGAAAAATCATAGAAATTGTCAAATAATTGAAGAAAAAATTATACGTCTAAGAACTTCCTGTACTTTTATATTAGAAGCTAATTTATCAGTTGGAGAATCTAAATTCCGAAAAATTATGGAAATAAAATATAATTTATTAGTAATTACTAATAATAAGACTTGCAAAAAAATCCAAATATTATAACTTTATCATTATGTTCAATTTATATAGAAGCTTTAGCTGATGGTTATTTAAAAAAAAAATCCAATTGCAGAATCTGTTTTTCTTTTAAATGTTGAAAAGCCCATAAAATTTATCATACCTGCAATCATTGAATTCCAAGAAGCAATATTCCGTTGAGGCATTTTGTCAAACACTTGGCATGCATCCTCCATACTCCCGCATTTCCCATACATATCCACAAGTGCGTTCCCCACAAACACATCGCCCTCAAATCCTCCCCTAACCACATCCTCGTGAATCTTCTTCCCCCTTTCCACATGCCCCAAATCGCCACAGGCCGTCAGAACACTTGGCAAAGTGAACTGATTTGGCTCAATGCCTGTTCTCTGCATTAACTCATACAATTCAAGGGCCTCTTCAGCCAGGCCTTCCCTGGAATAAGCTGCAATCATTACAGTCCATGAGACCACAGTTTTCTCGGCATTTCATCCAAATCCTGTGGGCCTCTAATAGCTTAGCAAACCTTGCATACATGGTCATAACTTCATTGCAAAGATCTATTATGCTGTGGAATACAAATGCAGTCTGGATCATGTGTGTGTGTATTAATTTGCCCTCTCAAAGGTTTTTGTAGCTCAGGTAGCCCTAAATGAAAGTATCTTGAATATCACAGGCAGGGCAGTGTTCCATAGAGTAAAACAATTTAGGGCTGTTATTTTTTAGCCGGAGCCCAGCTTACACAGTAATTTAACATGGCTCTCTGAATTGTCATGGTTTGTTTTGGCATTGGCATTATTGCACTCTGTTGTTTTAAAGCAGCTAAATTGGTGATTGTTCATGGAAGGAATATAAAATTTGTAGGGTTTTTATGGTTCTACTTCATTAAAAGGCATGATATTATTTGTTGGTTGTTTGTGACTGATGCTCATGGAGGAGTGCTGTTCAGGGCCATTACAACATAAAAAGATTATTAGGTGGAAATTTGAATATTCAATAGTTTTAAAACACTTCCATTGGGGTTTGACTTGTAGTGGATAACAAGAAACAACCACGCACCATTTTATAAAAAAAAGTGTGATGAATATATGTAAGAGAAAATATTTCAAAAAAACATATGTAAGAGAAAATATCTCAAAAAACATATTTAATTTAATTTAATGTAGATATATTAATGTCCACTACTAGCAAAGAATGACCAATGGGGCTGAAGCAAGGAAAGAAAAGGTCCTTTTCAGGTCCATGATCCATCTTGCTCAGTCGTTATTAGATGGCATTTCTGCATATGAGACCACCCCACACACCTGACTCTGCTTATCAGACTAAAATGCAAATAACAATCAGAGTAATTGAGCATCTTCTATAGAGTGACACAAAACAAAAACAAAATGTAATGAAAAGCTTTGGAGCGACAAAAACTAAAGCTTTATCTTTCAGAGTTGTAATACCTAAAAACCTGAAGTTAAGTCGAGCAATCAATCACTTCACATTTTAAGCAACCATGATAGGGTTCAAATTGATATTTGTTTGAGTCCATTGAAATGTGTGTTAAATAACTCATCTTGAACATGCCATTTAGTTGGAGCATATCAAGTGGACCCACCCACCCACTACTTGGAAGTTGGAGGTGCTATGTACAAATTGCTAACATGGGACAATCTCGATTTGAGTGTCTTCTGTTTAAGTCGAAAAAGCTCACAGATAAACAATTATCAGACAGCTTTGATCTTCAGATTGAAAGAAGGCCCTTAATTATTTATGAGACCTCTAGAGTCTAAATAGACAGTGATATCTCCCGTGGATTTGATGAAACTAACATATTGCCTAGTGTCTAGAGGAATCTACATGTGTGTTCATCTTGTGGGAGGTGGTGATCTGACTCAATCAAAAGTTGTTCCCTCAAACCTGAAACTGTTCTAAAAGAAATCTTAGACAACAAGATAGCATCTTCTTGCAGTATTCTTTAACCTGGAATAATATAACATCTTGTAACTACAAATAAAGTTGAAAGGAATGGAGAAGATTTATCTAAAAGGCTCTGTCGGATCTATCTATGTCGCCTTCAAGTAAGATTTGTAAATCTCCTTGTGAATTCCTCTATTAACTTCTTGTTTGGTGGGTTGAGGAGCATCAACAGAAATCTGAAACTTCTAGAGGAGCAAGTCACTTAATGTCAAAATATAATTGCTGCAGAAGAGTGGCAACTCCAACATACCCACTAATCTACACCCTCATTTAGCAAGCTACATTGAAGATCGGAAAGCCAAATATGAATATATGTATCGTGAATCAAATGGGAATATGCCATACAGCGAACTTTAGAGCATAGAAATAAAGAAAAAAATTAATGAAATATGAAGATGACGAGCCTCATATTCTGCTAGAATATGTGCATGGGAGATGTTTTCTTTACACGTCTTTTGATCTCATAAAAATGACTCTAAATATGTTTGTCCCCCATTTGTCTTATATACAGCCCCAAACTTCAAACACACTAAGAAGTGAGGGGCTAACTAATGTCCAAAGGAGACAGGCTTTGGCTTGAATATCTTGAAATCAAAGCTTTAAACAATGTCTTTCTAGGAATGCCAATGTTGCATATCCTTTACTAACCCTTGCTTCTGTTGTAGCCTGGAGGTACACTGTACAATGCCAAAAGATGTTTAAGAAAAGACTGCACCCAAGTAAGTTTAAGAGGATACTGCCTCAACTCACTTATTACGGATGATTTAGGTGCAATAATAATCAAAATATTCATATTTTCATCACTAATAACCAAAATATACATATTTCTAGCACGCATTTAATTTATGCAAATGATGCTTTGATGATAAATGTGCCTAGTTGGAGTACAAGTGAAGTTGGATAAGAAATGCTTCCTTTTGCTCAAAATTCTTATAAGACAAGCTAAGTATGCATTAAGCATATTTCAAATATACCTACACACTAACAGAAGAGTTTTGAGATGTTTGGCACTGAAGAGAAAACCACCTCTTCTGCAAAAATCTTATCTATATTTCTGTAGCTAGAGATAAGAAACAGAAGTCTTTCTGCACTGCTGCACCTATGTTATGACGAACTATTTGCATAGATCTCAAGATGAATTCATGGAATATCATGGTTACATAATGTATATTAGATTTTGAAACCCATTCTTTCTCATGGATGGGATGTAAGAGTTGGAATAAAAAATGTTAAACCAGGTCTCAAGTGTCTCTTTGTGAAGACCCCTAAGCTGAAAATAAATGGCCACGTAACTAATAGATGATTATTTAAGAGCTAGGCATGGGAGTCGTGCAGGTTGCTAGTATGAAAGAAGAGAGAAAGTTTTGAGTGAGGGATTCTAATCCCCTTTTGGATTGTACAGGGGATTTCAGACACCTGATTATTGGGTTTGGAGGCCAGCATACTGAGAATTCATAACAAGCGACCAACCCAACAAAGATTAATAAGTCTATAAATTCTATAATTCTCCAGCTCATATCATTTCTATAGTATCCAAACATCATCTTCCAACTCCCAGTCACACTATCAACTAGCAATGCAATGATAGCTAAGCTTTGGAGTAACAAAAGATTTAAATCCTGTACATGGATAAACATCAGAATGAAGAAATTATTCGAAACTCTCTACAAATTAAAATGTTGATCATGATGCACTTGCAACCACCCACAAGCTTTGCTCGAGAAATCTCTATGAATCCATCACCGGCTTGTTGCATCATCAACACTTTGTTGTTGCTTTCTCTTATTTTGCTATGCCAAAAATCATAAAAGCTTTCATTTTCACATCCTCTCATCAAATTGTAGACAAGTTCTTTCGGAATGGCCTGCAAGGAGGTTGAGTACTGATGGCTTTAAAACAAAAATCGAACTGGTATTCCTGAGCTTCACCTGCTCCCTCTCACACCAGCAGATAGGCATATGCGGCAGTAAGGACAAGATATTGACCACTGATTCTAAGAGAAGGTTTAAAATTTTTCCATCTGTTGAAACTTGAGAGAGGCATTTGGGAAGAAGATGTTGGCAACTTGCAGGACTCTATAATCTCCAATACAAAGATATTAGAAGAGTGGATTAAAATTGCAGAGAAGAACTCTGTGAGAAATATCAAGGAATGGACAACTGACTTGATATGATACAGTCAAGAATGAGAACCGAAAACCAGTTTCTACATTGAATGCACAAGGAATTAATCCATTTCCAAATTTAATGGCTTGATGGCCAAGAGAGTCGGCCTCGATTATGTGCAGGACAGTATATTTGAAAGAATGCCATAGGTAATAACTGATCTCCAAACCTACATTGACACTGTTTACGCTCCATTTACTAGTCTGCATAAAATGCAAATGAGATGGTCTTTAAAAGTTTGTATATTCCCAAACAGACGGATCATGGTGCAAGTTATTACAGTCAACCTAGCTAATGGGGTTTGGCTTCTCGACTGATAGTTTTTGTTGTTTACTCTGATCATGTTATAGAATTTTCTTATTCACGCTAGTCATTATTCTATTAAAATGCAAGCCCTAAAGGTCAGTATTAGTGCAACTACTAGTCAAGAGATTTGCATCCTTGGAAGGCAGTTTTATGATTTGTATTCAGCTCTCTATGACCAAATCCAAATTGATGGTTTGATAGGTACAAATACAATAGTTTTTAGGAATACCATAGGGGCTGATGGTTTTTCTTCTCCATCTTCAACCTGCCCGAAGTTTTAAATATTATTCCATCAATATAATATCTTTTCTATCATTAAATAATAATGATGATAATCAGTTTTCATTTTTCTGCATATATCATATCATATGATATTACTTCCTAAGATGCCACTCCTCTTTTTAAATGCCAGCCAGCCCATAGTTCGAGATTGAGATCCATATTTTTATAAGGCAATAAGATCAAATGATAAAAAAAGATTATACTCTTGGAAGTAAGCAGAGTCCAAATTCAATAGTGAACATATAAATATTAAAATGTAAAAATTGGTGGCTCATCATTCAGAAACGTCCTTCCAATGAAAAAATGAGAAGGCTGTTTTACTTTTCACTTAGCTATCAAGATTTGACAATATTTATCACCACAATCACCTAGTTTCATTTACAATGTAGGTGGATTGGCAAGGTTGGGTTTACTACCAAGCTTGGTCAGGAGGTCAAAAGCCAGGGTTGCAAAATCTTAACAATACATAAGGTAAGTGGAAGATAATTTCTGTGTGGGCTTCCGCAACAGGTTCTCATACACCAAATTACTCTCTGGCTTGGCTGGAACATAAAACACAACCTTTGCCCCCATTTTTATAACAAAGTAGCTTATGAACTTCATCGACATATTTCAATATTGGCAAGAGTTTTTCTTTTATGAATTGCCAATCTAATTTTTTTATAATTTATGAAAGTTCGCTTGCAAAAGCAGAAATTTTAATTTTTTGTAAAGGATTATCCAAAAACTAGCCTATAAAATTTAATATACCAACAATCATTGAATTCCAAGAGAAAAGATTTCCTTGAGGCATTGCTAAAACAATTTATATGGTATGACATAGCTCAAATTTTTAATACATATGAAGAGAATACACTCAGTGGAACAACACTCATTCTTGGTAAGAAACATTTAAGATGTTCTAATTCCTTAATGACTTTTTTTTTTGAAAAACCATAATTGGGAAAAAAAACTAATTTTTCTAAAAAAACAGATTGAAATCTAGCCCATAATAATTTCCCTACCTGCAATCATGGAACTCCATGAAACAGCATTTCATTGAGTTATTTGATTTTCATCAAAAACATGGCGTACCTCTTCGTTCTCACTAAAAGATTCAAATCTTTTTGATTGCTTGATGATTTTTGTAAAATTTAAGAATTGGATTATCTAACTTTTAAATTATTGTACAATACTTGAACATAAAATTCCCAATCTGCAATCGTTGGACTTCAAGAAACAACATTTCACTGAGGCATTTTATCAAACACAATGTTCGCATCTTCATTCTCCTTACAAAAGATTTGGAACCTTTTGATTCCATACTGATATCTTGGGAAAATGGCAATTAGTGAATCTATTTTTTTTGTCCCCCAAAACAACCCATAAAACTTTGTGTATCCACAATCGTTAAATTTCAAGCATCAACATTTTGTTGAGACATTTTATCATACACATTGTAACCATGCTCAATCTCACTAAGACGATTTCAATTTTTTTTAATTTCTTAATGCTTTTTATGAAAAATCACAAACAATTAAATATAACTAAAAAAGAAAAATGTTGAAAAAGAGCCCATAAATTTATCCTATCTGCAATCATTGTAATCCAAGAAACAGCATTTCATTAAGGCATTTGCCAAAATGCACTGCATAAATCCTGAAGATGGACCACAAAGAGCGGTTTGAAGTCTTGTTTTTTTTTAATTTTCTCCCAAGTTTTCCGAAAGCTATTGTTTGTAACATTATGAATTACATAAACTTGAAAATATTTCCAGTCAAGGAATCTAGTTTTCTATTTTTATTTTCAAGAAACAGCCCATAAAACCTTTCATACCTGCAATCATCGAATTCCAAGAAACGACATTCAGTTGAGGCATTTTGTCGAACACTTGGCGCGCATCTTTCATACTGCCGCATTTACCATACATATCCACAAGGGCATTCCCCACAAACACATCGCCCTCAAATCCACCTCTAACCACATCTTCATGAATCCTCTTCCCCCTTTCCAAAGCGCACAAATCCCCACAGGCAGGAAGAACACTCGGAAACGTAAACTGATTGGGTTCAACACCCGTTTTCTGCATTGCTTCATACAACTCAAGGGCTTCTTCAGACAGGCCTTCCCTAGAATAAGCTGCAATTACTGTAGTCCATGAAACCACGTTTCCTCTGGGCATTTCGTCCAAAACCCTGCGTGCCTCCGCAAGCTTGTCACACTTTGTATAAATTGTAATAATTTTATTGCACAGAGATATTAAGCTGTGGAAGTTAAATGCAGTTTGGATCATGTGGGCATGTATTAAATGGCCCTCTGAAAAAACTTTATAGCTCAGGCAGCCCTGAAGGAGAGCATCATACGTATCATAAGATGGGCAGTACTCCATGTTATAGAAAATTTTGAGGGCCTCTGTCAATTGCCCTAGCTTACACAGTGTTTTAATATGGTCCTCTGAATTGTAAGTATTGGTATTGTCGTACTGTGTTGCATTTGAAGCACTGGTGATTGTTGTTACAAGGAAAGGAAAATTTCTTGAACATTTGTCCTTGTGTTTCTTTACAAGGCATGATATTATTTGTTGGGCATTTGCCATTGATGGTCATGGAGGAGTTCGTGTGAGTGTTGTTCAGGGCCATGAGGAGGAGGGAAAATATGATTGGGATAAATTTGAATATTCAATATTTTACCTCGCTTACATTGGAATTTGAGTTGCAGGGAATGAGAAGGATAAATAATACATTGCAATTTTTTTTATGGTATTAGATAACAAATAGTATTTTGAAATCGGTAAAGGCCAACCAATCCAATATCAACCAAAGGCATCTGCACACTGAGTGGAATCTGTGCGAGGAATGGCCTCCTCGGCTCTCGCAAGAAACTTGGAATCTTCTCCTTAGGCAAAGAATAAGTAGAGACGGAGAATTCTAACACATGGTAGCTGATAGCGCCCTTACACCATACCTTTACCGCATGTATCCACGCCTCGTCTGTCTTTTGAAAGCTTTCTATCTGCGTATCAGTCCAACATTTACGCCCACCAAATCAACATCTCCTCCTACCAGTTGCGTAAGCCACAATCCAAGCGTGTACATGCTCCCGAAAGTCCACAAAGAAGATCTCATTCAAGTCACTACTGAAATGCTCATAAATCCATGAGTAAGTGTTATTGATTTCTTCTACTCTTCGATCTCAACTCAAAGATCTGCTTCTCGTGTACTCGAGTTGCCTAATGGGGGACTCGGGAGGAACTTGTGTTCTTGAAAGAGATGTTATGAATTCCAATCTTGGAGGGGTAGGGAATGTAAGGCATATTTGAAGCATAATTAGATATTTGAAGCATAATTAGGTATCTACTCTATTACTCGGAGTATGAGGTAGTTTCATATGCTATAAGATGCTTGCAAACCCAACAATAGTTGCCTTACATTGTGGACTATAAAATCAAAGAGGGTCCACAATGTAACCAAAATATTAGTAATGCTTCTAGTATCATTCTCTTTCAAAATGCAAGTAGCCATTGAGCTTAGATTCAATTATAACAAATAGAGACAAATCACCATTTACAAAGGCATAATCGACTATGCACATGTTAATTTTAGTCAGAGATCAAATAATTAAATTCAAAATAAAACACTCAAGTCTTCTATTCTGCTTCATTACACAAACATACAATTATATAGGATTGTGTTTCCTATAAAATAGGAAACCTCCTATAACAAAATACTAAATACATGAGTTTGGTTTAACCAAACCTCATAACAACTAATTGTTATATGAGTTGTTTATTTAATAACTCATATTAACAATATTAACATTTACATGTGAATAATTACTCTCGTAATTTTCACATTACAATATTACTAACAAACCATGTGAGTACTAAACAATATTTTCCTAGCATTATGTCCTTAGTGCGAACATGGGGAAAACAACAATCTTGTACCTACACATGTGCTCATGATCTAATGGTTTTCTTGGGACAACCACAAACCTTAATGAGGGTTTTGCATATGGCTTACCAATAACCAAAAGAAGATGGTTTTGCAAATGGTTTACCAACAACAAAAAATGATGGTTTTGTAAGTAGTTTACCAACAACCAAAAATGATGGTTTTACGAGTGGTTTACCAACAACCAAAAATGATGGTTTTACGAGTGGTTTACCAATAACCAAAAATGATAGTTTTACAAGTGGTTTACCAACAACCACATCATAATGTGCAATACCTTTATCAACTCTCATCATATCTTACATCAGGGGGTTACATTAGAAAAAACTCACACAAGAACAAGGATACTTCATTTGTTCTTATTTTCTACAAAACAACATAACGGAAAGCAAAAAACACACATTGAAAAATGTAACCACAACGTCGTGTGGCCTCATCATTGGTGATTGACGAGAGAACATTGAATGTCCTATATCCTCATGTGCCTCTATCCTCCAGTTAGTAGCTACTAACTCAATTGTATTTGATCATGAAGCTCAAAAATATCCCCACAATGTAAAAACATTTCTTTCAAGATGTCGGGTTACACCGAAAATGCATCTGTGAGGTAATTTTTCTTTTTACTTTTTGACACTTTTGACGATGAATCACAATTGACACTAACAACAAAAGACATGACAATACAAAACAACTTCAATTTTTTTATAACAGAAGACTTGATTGATCATTTTGACTATGATAATACGATATGTTGTCGACTTAGGTGAACATACAATTTTTTATGGACACGAGCTAATACATTGATGACTATTTTGACAATAAACAAAACTTGAAACTTTGTAATAATATGTATTTCAACAAAAAGACTCACATGACTCTTGACAATTTTAAATGAAATACAATATTTTGACAGAAGATGATAAAACATTTATCATCGATAATAAAAAATGATATTTAATAAATAATTAAAGATTACATTTTAACACAACTATAACTTTGAACAAAAAATAAATTTAATGCTTTCAGATATTAAACTAACTTTGATACCAAATGTTGATTTTGGTTAGAGATTAAATATTAAAATTCAAATTAAAACATTCAATTCTTCTATTCGGCTTCATTACACAAACATACAATTATATAGGAGTGTGTTTCTTATAAAATAGCAAACCTCCTCTAACAAAGTACTAAATACATGAGTTTGGATTAACCAAATCTCTTAACAACTAAGTGTTATATGATTTGTTTTTTTTATAACTCATATTAACATTTACATGTGAATACTTATTCTCGTAATTTTCACATTACAATATTACTAACAAACCATGTGAGTACTAAAGAATAATTTTCTACTAACACAATTGTGTAGAAGTCTCACCAAGAGCGTAAGTGAGAGGAACCATGAACCTTGTAATGAGAAAGTGTTGTCATGACATAGAACATTAATGTGAGAAAGACAAACAAACCCTAACTCATCATATATAATAGGCAAAAAATATTACTAGTGTTTCTTATATCATTCTCTTTAAAAACACATGTAGCCCTTGAGCTTAGACTAGACTATAACAAATAGAGAAAAATCACCATTTACAATGGCATAATTGACTATACACAAATGTGCATAAGTCTCACTAGAAGCGTGAAACAGAGGAACCATGAACCTTGTAATGAAAAAGTGATACGATGATAAAGAATAATAATGTGAGAAAGATAATTAAACCCTAATTCATCATATGTAATAGACAAAACTAATAACAAATTATAATGATTTGTGTGATCACTACTAGAACATCATCGACATGTATGATGTATAGTGCATCATCCATGAATACACATAAAATGTAAGCAAACACTAAACAATTACATAATGTATGCATGTACATAAAATCACACAAAACCATACATCTTATTTATAACATCAAAGTTCACTTATAATAGTATAAAGACATGACATGTGCCACATAAAAGAGGATTACAAAGCGTGTGGCATCACTTCTATGCAAGACCATTGTGTGAAGCCAATTATTCTTTGAACATGCTCAAAACTTGCTTTGAACCTTCACTTCTTCAACCTTAATCTTGTTTTAAATGCCTCAAGTGTGAGCCCAAGGGCCGTTTATAGGGTTCCTAAGACACATTGGCCTTAGCAGTTGGTAAGAAAATATTCCTGGACACCTTCTAGATACCCTAGAGGATGTTTGGTTAGCATTGATTTGTTATACACTTCCTCGTTATTATTCTCCATTGCCTCAATCCCATGTCATACACACTACATTGGTTATCAATACATGTTTGTTTGTAAATTGTTGATTTACACGCCAGTGATCCTAGAAATACATCTTGTGATCAAGTTTTTATCTACCTGATCTCGGACCCCTATAGGCTTTAAATATTTTCCGACAAGTTGCTCCTTTTAAGTAATCAATTTAAAAATAATGCAAGAATGTAATGACAACTACGCACTGATTGATTACGGAGTTCAACAATAGCCTACGTCTCTGGGTTCTTTCGAACTGTTCCACTAGTAAAAAATTATAAGTACAATGTTATTTCTTATAATACAATCTAATGGAATTTCCACTTTCCTAGTAGTATGCCAGTCCTTCGAAGAACTTTTTATGATCAGTCGAATCATTCTCCACCTTCCTGATGCACAACCTCCTTCGGAACTCGATCAACATTCCCAACTTTCTGTGGATTCTCCGACACTCCGGTCGATACTCCAGACGTTGCAAGTGAAAATATTGTGGCTTAATGGGCCTATTGGGTAGGATAATACTCCCAATCACAAATATTTCATCTACTATTGCCTAAAAATAATAGGCCAATAAACAATATTTTTCTATAGTAATTTTAGGATTTTAATATAGTTCCCACAACTATATTAAAATTACCCTAATACTATTTCTCCCAAAACCCACAATTAAGCTTAAAAATAATAAGCTGTCCCTAGTGTGTTTTTACAATGCAAGGGGTCCCCTATTTATACCCAAATGGGGCCCTAAAATAATGCCCATAAATTTATCTATAGGATATTAAAGCCTAGCCCGTAACATGTGGATGGGTTTACATCCCATATTATTTAATTAAGTGGGTTAAATCCCACATGGGGCGGATTTAAGTTTTGATAAGGTTTTAATAAACCTTAGCCTCCCACCATTCATGTGGAACCTTCCACACATGGGCCTTTGCCCCACCTCCTTCTCCTTTCGACGTGGATGCTTGCATATAAGGGTTGGCGGATTTATGATGCTGACCGCTATGTTTAGAGTGGTGGTTTAATGGTTTAACCCATTGTGTGTTTCCAAGCTGGTTGTTGAAGTTGTTCATGCCACTACTTGGAAAGAATTGGAGGTAAATGGGATAATATAGACCCCATGCAATAAGATCAAGCCTCGATCACTATGGATAGCTCGCCGAGCTAACAATGTAACATGGTCCTTGCATGACTCAGCTAATAGCTTGATGTATAATCCTCGATAGAAAATTGAAATATGATAAGTGGTGGCAAGCCATGTGGTGGCTTGAGGACCCACCATGTTGGTGATAATACCATAGTCCTCATGGCGGCCGAGCTCCCCTCCGTAACAAAAGTTGAGCCTCTTGCTCCCATGAGCTATATCATTTTATGATCATCAAAGACTGGTGGTGAAAACCTCTCTAATTTTTCCAATGCCTTTTTGCCACGTGTCACAGTGCTATTGGTCCACTATTGACATGTTGACTAGAGTTGACTTTCCCGTTGACTGAACTTTGACTGGACATAACTAGAGCTCCCAATGTCTGTTTGTCACATTCTCATAGTCGATGGAAATCTCTCAAAAATATATTCTGCACTGACACAATTTAGGGATGTTTAGGGAACTTTTGATATAAAAAATGATCCCCTGATCACACCTCCCCAATGAGAAAGGATTTTTGTCCCAAAAATCTTATATTGGAACATTTTGCCATCCTGTCCTGAATCTGGAAACTCTGCTGCCACCTCGAAATTACTGTTGTAGTAGACCCTTTGGTCTTTTCCTCTGCAACCTTCTCACTTCGACAACTTTGTTCTGATCCTAGACTTATTATGGGCCCACGATGCTTTTGTTGCGCCACTCTGATATCCAAAGAAGACCTCCATGCCTCTGTTGTGTGGTTCTATGCTTCCAGATATCTGACAACAAGGATCTTCTTTGACTCTATAACAAATTTCCTGGCTCCAAGTTGATTCCTTAGAATCCAAATTGGTTTGAAGCAACTCGATGTTACTTAGAGCTATGATTGATCCAATGTAGGTTATGGACAATGACTTGTTAGGTATGATCCTGCTACAGGGTCATAAGAGACTCTACACAGAATGAATTTCTGACTGGATGTCACCTCCCTTTCTAGACTTCAATGCCTCCAATGCATGATGCTAAGCCTCTTTCAAGACCTCAAGCCTCCAATGCATGATGCTAGTCTGATGATCAACTACCATTCTACTGCACGGTCATAATGCCTCTACACAGAATGAAGATCTGAGATGATTTCTCACGAGCTCAAAAATGGTGACTCCATCCCCGCTGTATGAATTCTACCTCTACATGGTACAAATCCTCCTATTGACGTTGACTACAGATGTACCACTCTCTACTGCACTGTCACAATGCCTCTACACAGAATGAAGTTTCGACCTGTTGTCAGATGCCAATGGTGTTCAGCTATCATTTTGTTGCATGGTCACAATGCCTCTACACAAAATGAAATTTCGAGCTAATCCTTTGAGAGATTTTTTTGTTAACAAACTAATATCATGTACCATTCTACTAGATGCCCATGATGGCCTCTTCACAAAATGAAGTTCTGACCCGACGTCAATGCCAATGGTGATTCAGCTACCATTTGTTGCACGGTCACAATGCCTCTACACAAAATGAAGTTTTGAGCTGACACCCGTGAGCTCAAATGTCTGCACAACTGGCTGACAGATCTCCAAGCTTAATATGAGTTAAATCCTGTATCCAAGTTGTAACAGGTACTCACAAGATGATTAGGAGATATGTTTGGAGTATTAATCAAATTTTCTAAGAAAATCCACTGAGTATGGTAAACCTTTCTCTCAGCATTTTCTCACAAAATCTGATCTCCAAACAAATACTGCATACTATTCATCAATCTGAATTATGCAATATATAATTGAAAAATTGTTGACTTACCCATTTTAAAGGACTTTCACTTTCAGGTATTACCTAGTCCTGGGTTGAATTGTCAACTAGTGGTGGATTAGAAACCTCTTTTGCCTTTGCAATAGGCCTCCATTCCATCTTTGGCTTGCCATTACTCTGATGGCGAGATGGATGCAGATTCCAGTAATTGTCCACCTAGTGCCCATTCCTCTGGAAATGAGCACAAAAATTCCTCTTAATATCCTTCTTCTGGGATGAGGAACTCTTTCTGCCATTTCTCGACTTTGCATGATGAGATTGGTCTTTCTGATTTGCCTTGTTCCTGATGAATGACATCAACTTCTTCATCAGTTTCCTTCTCTTCTAGCATCTGGCCACAAAATGATTATGTAATCCACAAAAAGTACATGGAAAGGAATTTTACATTTTCTGAAAATCATAACCATACTTCTTAAGCTGAAAAAGTGGATCAAAGTTTCACTGTGCTTATGATAATGGTAAGAAACTGGAGGTGGAATCTCATTACCTCTTCGATGATTTTTCTTACCACATCCTTCCTGTGATGATGAAGCACAAGTTTCCTTCTCAGAATATTTTTGCAGGACTAGTGGGGTATTCTCTTTGCTTTCAGAAGCTTGTCTCCCATCAGCATTCTTGGAGCAATCTCCAATATCCATTCCCGCACTAGGAAAACCCAAACCTACAAAATGAGGATGATCCTTGACCTGTATTGGGTTAACAATGCCTTGGCCATTTTTACCAAGGCCTCTTCCATCAAATCCCATTTTATCTAATAATTTGGATCCAATGCCTCTAGTATGTTTTTCAAACAAACCAAAGACTTCATTACCTGAATCCGAAACCGAATGGGAGGAAGAAGAAGATTCCCGTGGTGAACAACTTACAGTGTAATCATCTGCCATGGTCTTTACATATGAAGTTGTAGGAATTTCATTATTTTGATCACCACATTGCAACCTTGCCAAGAGCTCATCCTTGGTTTGCAGTTTTGATTTCAAGCGAGCATTCTCCTCTTCCAAGGAGTAATACATTGATCACAGGAGAGAGTTCTCTTCCTAGATCTGGTGATTATAAGCTTCAATTTCCTTGAGCTTCTCCTGCTTAGACATCTTCCCATAGTGCACTTGTACATGTTCACACAAACTGAACCAACTACACCAACTTGAAGCAAACACTTTGTTAATCAGATTTACTGAAAGCAATTATGGAGCTAAACCAGCTCTGATACCAACTTGATCTAAAAATGATCAAGTTTTTATCTACCTGATCTCAGACCCTTGTAGGCTTTAAATATTTGCCGATAAGTTGCTCCTTTTAAGTAATCAATTTAAAAAATATGCAAGAATGTAATGACAATTACGCACTGATTGATTACGGAGTTCGGCAATAGCCTACGTCTCCAGGTTCTTTCGAACCCTTCCACTAGTAAAAATTGTAAGTACAATGTTATTTCTTACAATAAAACCTAATGGAATTTCCACTTGCCTAGTAGTACGCCAGTCCTTCGAAGAACTTCCGATGATCAGTCGAATCGTTCTCCACCTTCCTGATGCACAACCTCCTTCAAAACTCGATGGACCTTCCCAATGCTTCCATGCGTCTTCCGACACTCCAGTCGATACTTCAGGCTTCGCAACTGATAAATACTGTGGCTCAATGGGCCTATTGGGTAGTTTGTAATACTCCCAATCATAAATATTTCATCTACTATTGCCTAAAAAATAATAGGCCAATAAACAATATTTGTCTATAGTAATTTTAGGATTTTAATATAGTTCCCACAACTATATTAAAATTACCCTATTACTATTTCTCCCAAATCCCACAATTAAGCTTAAAAATAATAAGCTTCTCTGTCTCGGTGTGTTTTTACAATGCAAGGGGTCCCCTATTTATACCCAAATGAGGCCCTAAAATAATGCCTTCAAATTTATCTAAAGGCTATTAATATCCTATCTCATAGCATTGTGGATGGGTTTACATCCCATATTGGGTGGCTTGCATAATTGAGTGGGTTATATCCCACATGGGGCGGCATTTAAGTTTTGATAAGGTTTTAATAAACCTTAGCCTCCCACCATTCACGTGGAACTTTCCACGCATGGGCCTTTGCCCCACCTCCTTCTCCTTTCCACGTGGATGCTTGCATATAAGGGTTGGTGGATTTATATGGGCTGACCATGTTTGGAGTGGTGATGTGGCTTTAATTCACCCATTGTTAATGAGCCAAGTGGTTGCCAAGTTTGGATGCCACTGGTGATGGTCCGAGTTAAACCAATCTAATGGGATAATAATAGACCCCATAAAATATAAATGCAATTACCTTGAGATCATTGGGATAGCTCGCCGAGCTAAAATGTAACTCGGTCCTTGCATGACCGTCTAATAGCTTGATGTCGATCCTCGATAGGAAAAAAAATTGATCATGGTGGAAAGCCACGTGGTGGCTTGAGGACCCACCATGTTGCCGATAATACCATAGTCCTCATGGTGGCTTGGCTCCCCTTCGTAAAAAATTTGAGCCTCTTGCTCCCACGAGCTATATCATTTTACGATCGTCAAAGACCGGTGGTGAAAACCTCTCTAATTTTTCCAATGCCTTTTTGCCACGTGTCACAGTGCTATTGGTCCACTATTGACTTGTTGACCAGAGTTGACTTTTTGTTGACTGAACTTTGACCGGACATAACTAGAGCTCCCAATGTCCGTTTGTCGCGTTCTCATAGTCGATGGAAAGATCTCAAAAATATATTTTTCACTGACACAATTTAGGGATGTTTAGGGAAATTTTTATATCAAAAATGATCCCCTGATCAACCAATTGGAGAGAGGTAAGTTATCTACAAGAAATTCTTGTAATTTCATTCTTATGGGCCATCATTAGGCATATAACACTGAAAAATCCCAACTCACAACCATCAATATCAAGTGTAACATGCATGACATGACGCATCATATCTTCTCATGAAAAAATTACTCACCACCCAATCTTAAGGAATATCAAAATGTCACGCTCGTCCTCATGAGAGGTGATATACCATGCAACATCCTACAAAATATATGTAAATACATTTTTCATAAGAAGAAACTTTAACCTTTTATTACAGACAATATCTAAGGAATCAAACCACTTATAGGTAGGCCACATGAAGAATTCACTAGAGGACTTTCTAATACCGTACACATTCCAGTAAAGAATATTTGTAAGGAGGAATCCTCTATATATAATTACCATTGACCTTATTAATATCTTTCCTCATTAGTTAAAATAAGAAAAAATGTTACTCAAAAGAGGTTGTTGGTTTGACATAAGATAATAGCCCTGTGATATGGAGTGGCAGTTTCCCCACGAATTTCCCTCAGTGACGTGTCACCTCCATGAGTTCCTGGAAAGTGAAGGAATCAATGTGGTCCCAACACTAGAAGTAATAACTTGAGTAGAAGGAGTTGGAGAAGCTTGAATTTACACCATAGGGCAAGTTTTGGGATACGAGACTCAACTTTTTTGACATATTGTTATGGATTGATATCAAACATGATGTTTCCAATTTTAGAGTTTTTAGTAGTATTTAAGGATTTTTATGTTATTGATGATCATCCAACCCTCGTCCTTCTTAGTTGTCACTAATATTTCTATCAACAATTTAGGGTCAGGCAAACCATGAGTAGACAATTACAAAAGTTTTGGTCATGAGGTGCTTAAGAATGAAAGTCTGTGTTGAGAAAGTTTATATGTGAGCTTATACATAAAATATTTGACTCCACTTGAATGTTAAGAGACTCTTTCAAGTATCTTATCAGGTAAACCTCAACACAAATTCATTTGTTGGACTGAGTCGAATAAATCTTTTTAAACTTATGATAAATCACATGCCTTATATGTTGAATTATTCATTCAAGGAAATTCCAAAGTGGGATCATAAGTTCAAGAAACTAAACCCACATGGGAACTTAGAGTGAGGCATGTTCAATAACCTTACAATCATATTTCTAACATGACCAAATCATCAAATTATCATGCATGAACCAAGAACTATACCTAATAAACATCATTTGCACCTATTATGGGTACTTGAAGGAAAATAAAAGTAAATCGTTTGGTAAGGTTGCGGGCTCCCCATAAATTAATACTATAAGGTTCCTAAGTGACAAGTGTGTTTAACCCATGCCTAGAGGGATTTCTCATAAGGAAAATGACTGACATAGTATGCAACAAGGCTATTTTTTTCATGCAAGGTTGGTTTAGAACCATATAAATAGGCTGAAATTGCCCTTATGGGGGAGTTGATTTGAAACTTAATGCAATAAATATTCTTGAATGTCCCACAAAAGTAGTATGATGGTCGAGGAAAGAAGGACTAAAAAACCTAAAAAAATTGATCTATAAAACCCTAGAATTTTTCAAATTTTCTTCCCATCCACATTTATAAATTCTTGATATTAAGCTTAAGAAATTAAACTTTCTACAAGAAAGGATTTTTAAAAAAAATTAATTAATTTTAGCCAAGGGATTTTTGGGAATTGTCCTTGATTGGCCTCTTTGTTACTACACTATACCTCTCTTTAGATGAAAAGTAGATGTTTTCATCTATGTTGGAGTTACTCCTTACCTATTTTCCCTCTATCAAGGAAGTGATATCCTTTCTTTTAATGTATTTCTCGAGAAGAAATTTCAGTTGAATCTCTTAAAAAAATCATTTGCATGGTCATCTACATCATAGTGACTATAAAGATTTTTATCATCTTAAGATAGTGTGGTTGGGTGCATGCCTCCTCAATGGACTTAGGTTTGTCCATTAATATTGTGCCTTTTTAGATGGTTATGAATTTATCCAATATACTTCGCCATTACATCTTGACAATATGTATACAATTCCAATTGGATTCCTACCTTTGAAACTTGGTATTATACTCCTACATAATTTGTCCCTACTTTTACTTATAATATCTCCATCTAATTATATGTTCATTTTCATAATAAATGAGATAAAAAAAATTTAATTAACTTCTTAAAATATTCACATTTAACATTTGTAGTAAAGTTCTCAAAGCTAATTATATCTTTTATACCAAGTTTCAAAAGTGTAAAATATTTTTTTAACTTTTCATTGACAATAAGAAAACTTAAATAATTCTCAATATATGCAAGCCAATTGTCGAGTTTATGTGGATTTGTTTCTCCTTTGTAACCACATTTTTTGTATGTTTAGTTAAAGGAATGATTAAAATTATAGACACCCAGCTTTGGTTATTAAGCATTTGATATTAGTAATATGGATCATATCCCTTAGTTATGAATTACACACACAAACAAAACTTAAACTCATTATGTCACTCTCTCATAAGGCTTACAGACACTTCTTATTCTCTTATTTTGTTGCCCAAACACCTACAATACTAACATCATTACACATAGATGCCCTGTACATCCTATAAGGATATTCTAGTTCTCCACTTGCATTATTCTATCTAATTAGACAATATAATATGCTCTATGTAGAACCCTCATACGATTATATCCCATGTTCCACATTTATGTCCTTTATGTGCAAATGATCAAATTTTATCATGTTTATCTTTATTCCCCTCTTAGGTCAGCTTTAGTGCAAAATTATATCCCACGGAATGGTATAAATGCAAGATAAACATACTCATTTATTCACCTAACACTCACCTAACATTCTCAAGAGCCCCTCTAACAATATATATCAGATCTCAAGAAAATTTACCCTAATCTTCTCTTATTTGAGAGAATCCTTAATGCAATTCTATAACACCCAAAACTAGGTTAAGAGCAAGTCAAACTAAGAGCCTCTCAAGTCACATCAAGCTTTAACAAACATCTACATGCAAACACTTCCTTTAAAAAACACTACAAAGGGTTACTTAAGTAAATATCTATCTACAAGCATTTCTATCGAGAATTCTATTAAGCATTTTATTCAATATTCAATAGGGTAAACATGAATTATATCTAGCTAGACCATTATTGGGGTCAAAACATAAGGGTGACCATAGGAAAGGGCACTCTAGAGTTACATTCAATATTACACGTACACTAGGAGAGCTACATGGAGTTTGTGACCCTTGTTTAGGAAATGTAGCACAATATTTGGCTTGAATCAATAACGGGGTTGGCCACCAAGGTCGTCCAAATTAAGCATCAAAAAACCCTTTTTTATCTAATGGTTTTTGAGTGTTAGTATAGGAAACTATGGTTTGATCATTACATGTGTGCACACGATCATTATGAGACAAGTACAGGAGGAAACTAAAGATGAAGATGAAGCAACCCAAATCACATAATCGAGTGCACATTTACCAAATAACCACTCTTATACCATTTCAAATTATTCTATGAGGAACAAGATGGAAGCTCATGCACATCGAAGAGGTTACACTCCAACCATGACATGAATGCTAAAAGTAATGTTATGTTTGTGGAGCCTATTTTCATGTTAGAGTATGGTACACCTTCCATGTGTTACACTCGGGTATTTTTACGGTGGTCCCGCTCGCCGGTGAGCGGGTCAGGGGGGTTGAAGCCCCCCCGATGAAAGGGGGTTCGGGGGCGAAGCCCCCGAAGCAAATTTTCATGGGTGGTTCATTAACCCATGGGTAATGGGTAACCCGTTATGGGCTGTTTTTGGGCCCATGGTTTTTTTTCGGTCTTTTGCCCATTGTTTTGATACCCACGGTTTTTTGCCCTTGGTTTTGATACCCACGGTTTTGTATCAAACTGCTTAAGCAGTTGTCTATTTATATGGTCTTATGCATATGATAGACGTACAAGCAAATGTATTACAGATGTGTTTTGAATTCGAAATTCGGGTTTGATGATTCTGTAGAGTTTGTTGAGCATAGCTCCAAACGGATCTGGGTATTGTATTGAGAGAGTGAAGGCTTGTAATAAAATCTGAGCAAGTGATTCTTGGTGGACGTAGCCCAAATTGGGTGAACCACGTTAAATATTGTCTCTCTGTGTTGTGTTATTTATTCTGCACTATTTATTTGAGATCTGTAATAATTTCTGCATATTAGTTTCTACTGTTGCGATTCTGTAAGGGATTATTCCGCATATTGTATCTCTTATTTCCTAACAAGTAATCAACAAGAAATCGAACAAAAAGGAAAATGAAGCATGAAAGAATAGGTCTACTCATTCTCATAGCTCAAATAGAAAAGGTACATATATAGGAGTGTTGTGTGACTCTTGTGCATGACAAATGGACACATGAAACCTTGATTACACATAATGACCTATGATCTCGCTAGGTAAGATGACTCACCATGTGAGGTAGACAAGACGTTGAGTGACGATGAGGTAAGTCACATACAACAACAAATAGAACAAGAGCACCTAATAATGTAGAAGATACCCCTAGATGAACAAAGCCAATGGGAAACGAGCAAGTCCAACATTTGTAACCTTATAGAGTCATTTGTATCTTGCATCATGCTCATACACCGCATTGAACACATGTGTTTATAGAAAATAAAATATTATGACTATCAAATAATGTGACAAACAACATATATAAAGTAGAACTTAGTAATTGAAGCTATGCTCAATTCTTGATTTTGTGTTTTAAGAATAGTTTAATGTCTTTAAATTTTTTTAATTTTTAATTTTTTATATTTGTTTGTACATATTTAAAAGTGTGATATATGTTGACCAAGTCATATGGATGGGGAGGATCAAGGACTATACACGAGTGTGTGTGATAGTCTAAAATGGCATCATGTATCATAGTATAAAAATGTTCCAATATAGGAAATTATGTGGAATGGACCATTGGAGGAGGAAGATGTCTAGATAGAGTATTATGCAAAAGAGGATATTACATCACTTTAAGCTTAAGCTTGAGGATATGTTGATTTGATCATGATTATTGAGGAGAAACCTTTGACTTGGACTTGTGCGATTTGTATCAAGGATTATGTTGAAGAGGTGATAGTATAAGAGTGCTTATCACTTTATAAGGAAGTGTTTGAACAGATGGGGAGAGAATAGGTTGCTTGACCATTTCCACACAAGGTGTAGAATCATATGTGGTATCTAGACATTGCAAAAAAAATCACGAGGGATGCCTTGTATTTTTATAACTTCATTATAATAGATTTATTTGACATAATTATGCAAGGTAGAAGTGAAATCATGGAGTGTATGAAGCCAAATGGGTCCTAGTAACATGTCACACTACCCATTTCTTTGAAGAAACAAGAAAGGTGCATAAACGATAATTTCCCCCACTTGAAGGGTTAATGTAATATATCTAATAATTTTGGTAACATTATGAGGAGTAGGTTGTAACTTTGTCTCATTGTATCCCAAAGATTAGATTAATGTCATAGTAAACATATTATCACATCAACCATTATCAACATAAACATTGTTGATGTGTTTTTAATTAGTATAATTTTAAATAGAGAGTGCATTTATCTTTGAAACACCATTCATGATTTCATGCTCATCAAATGTGATAGTAGGTCATGTGGGTGGACTAGTAGTGATTGTTCTAATAACAACATCCAATGGATGGCTATACAAAGGAAGAGGATGTGTATTGTATGCATGATGGACCTTAAGATTGCCTTCACACTTTTTATGTTGAGGTAATGGGTCATTGGATATTTTAAGCTTTGCATTCTCATTGACTAGTGGTTTATATTCCTATTGATTGGTTTTGAATTCAATAGTGTGATTATCGATGAGGTCCTGAATAACAGGTTTGAGCTTATAGGAATGATTTTTAGAATGGAAAATACATTGGTGATAGTCACAAGATGCATTAATAATGAAGGATCTAGATTAAGGCTTGCTCATATCAACCTACATAGGTGGAGGGAGAGACATGAGGTTATACTCAAGTAGTAGTTTAAGTATAATATATGCCGATGTAGATAGCATCATAAATTATCATTGAGGAGGAGCTTATAGTTTAGGATTAATTGGGTTAAATATAAAATTGAATTTTACTTTTGCTTTCATTTTGTTATTATTAGATTTTTCTTTAAAACATTAATTTCCTTGAAAATCAGTATGAGGCATAGGTTATGTATTGGGAATATATTTAATTTTGTTCATAGCTAGAAGATTGAATTATCTGAGAGTTAGATATAATGCATGAGAGGATTGAAATTTTGAAAACATAATAGTTTCTTGAAGGGGAGAAAGAAAACTTTGTGTAGATAAACATTGAAGCTCATTATCCACAAGTGGATTTCTCATCTTAGTACAAATTGTCTTGTATCGTAACATGTAACACTAACAAAATCATTAGAGTCTTGCTTAAATATTTATATTTAAGCATAGGAGATATTATCACAAATATAGATTGAGAAGTGTGCAAATAATTTATCAGCTAATGGATTGAAGGCCCTAACATATTGAAGAGGTGAGTCATAGAACCGTTGTAGGGCATATTATTCGAGACTTCAAGGAAATAGATTAGTAAGGATATTATCATTGCATCCATAATCTAGACATGTTACATGGAAGGAGTGAATATGTTGTTCCAAATATCCTTTACCTTCATAAATATGAATCTTAGGAGTGATAAAATCCATAGGTGATGGATAAGAGGCCACCTCAGTAGTTAATTGATTATAAAGTACAACATGAGAATTCATGGCAGGACAATTCCTAAACCAACCTTACTATAATTACAACACCTTCACTTGTAGATTGTGAAAAATCTACATAAGGGAACGTCCATCAAATAAGGAATTTAGGGATCCACATGCACAAGATGTGATGTGCAAGTTATAGAAGTAGGTGGAACAAACATAGTATTGTTTTGAGTGACTAGAGATGCCCCCATATGATGCATGAGCATCGTAAAAGGAGCTTCAAAATGGAAAATACTTCTTCTTGTCATATTTATAAGGTCCAAATAGGTTTTTAAGAAGTCACGAAGTCGTGAGAGGGAGGCTAGGTTGTAAATCAAAGTGTTAGGTTGAGTTAAGCTCTTTAAATTTTCAAATTCTGTACTTTCCCGTCTTTTACAAATTTAAATCTATTAAAGCTTGTAATTGTGTAATGTTGATTAGATAAGTGTGTGTAAAAGGGTTAAGTGATTGATGAGAGTGCGTAAGGTTTCTGGAAAGGTGGCAAGTGATCCCTTAGGCAATGAAAGGTGTTAAATTTTTCTAGGAAGTCAAGAAGTATATCCTTGTCTAAGGATTTGTGTGAGAAGAGATATAAGGGGTTAGTTAGGGTTTTGGTAAAGGGAGGCTAAGGGACAAGAAACTTGTGGTAGAGAGGAGATATTATTTTCATGTAAGGAACTAAAAAGTAATGTAATATAAAAAGAAGAAAACTAAGAATAGGAGTGGTGACTCTATTTTTCTTATGAGGACCGCATGGTCCTTTTACTTCTTCTCAAGTTTTTGCAATACATCAAAAAGAATCATTTTTCATATTGATTTTCATCTTAGAACTCTGAAAGGAAGGTGGTTTTGAGTTTAGTTTGTAGGATCTTTGCAATATTAGAGAAGTTAATTTCATTTAGGGTAGCTTAAAGAAATTATAAACTTTATTTTATTAAGAAAGGGCAGTATTATTGATTGAAGTTTACAGAGATCATCTTGTGAGTAAAATGTTTGATGTAGGCTGAGTAGAGTCCTTTATAAATGCTTGGAAAATCTTCTCAATAGGTCTCCATCAAATTAGGAAGGTAATTCTCTATTTTTTTGTTGTGCGACAACTGAGAAATTGATGAAAACCATGAAATAACTGTGTTTAATAACTATCTTGCATAAAAAACCTCATGTGGCTAGTTTATTATAGTGGTATTTGGATTTATTAACTTGAATCATAGTCTTAGGAATTAAATATAGAGGAATTTGAGCATTCATAAAGCATAACTCTGTTTTGTTGTGGAAGGAGTAGATCACTGACATTTGTAGGACAATATAATGGGAGGAAATTACATACTCAAAGGTTGAAGCTTCCTTGGATCCCACTGATAAATTAAACATGACCATGGGATAAATATAGACCCTTATGTTATTTATTATGTCTTGAAGATAGGTTTAAAGCCTCTTGGATTTGAAGATTCACGAGATTTTGGGAAACCCTCACTAGGGTCTAGGAATAGTCACGTTTTGAGGGGGTTAATAATGAGATCAAAGCTTAATATTGGGAGAAAACCATCTTAATACTGAATAATCAAATATTTTGGTATTTTAGAAGAAATAATGATCCCTGAAACTTCATAGTTTGTGACATTTTGATTCCTAGAGGATAGCTATAGTCATTAGACCTAGTTGGAGGACAAAATTTGCAAAGAAAAGTGGATTTGATGCATGAAAGTTAGTATAAAATTATAACTTGATAATGGATGCCTGAATATGTCTTGATTTTGATAATAAACCCTCCATAAGCAAATTTATGCTTAAAAAACTAATATTAGAGGGCTACAAGAAGAGGAACCAGTCTTAAAGAAGAAGTTAGTGGAAAGAGGTGTTAATTTGAGAGTTGGAGAAAAATATTTGGTGTGTATATCAAATGGCCTAATGGGTGCCCAAATGTAGTTTTAGTTTGCCTTGGGGCTTTGTGAGATTTTCCCAACTAGTTTCCACCTTCAACCTTGCTCTTGAGAAGATTGTAAGGCTAGTTTTGTGGGAATAAAAATAAGTTTGTGGATTGCTCTATTGATAATAATTTGGATGGTGGATTGGGCATTGGAAAAGGGTTAGAAGCAAGATTCAATGAGAATGAAAACCAATTTAGGGTTGGATGATCAAATTTTCTATTGATTTTATCCATTTAGGCTTGCAAAGTGGATGCCTAGAATATAATTTGGAGGTGATAACAGAGTTTGGTATTTTATTTTGCTAGCTATCAATCATAAGGCTGTTTTAGCATGTATTTGAACTTATAAATTATGGTACATCAATTGTTATATCCATCTAAGACTAAAAAGGACAAAAATTAGCTTATTGGAGTAGGATAGGGTAGGTTTTGGTGATTGGTCATCATTTGCTCATTGTTTGCATTGAAATTCATGTTTTTATCTACATCATTTGGTTTTAGAGTGGAAGGAAGGGCTTTGGTATGGAGTTTTGTTAAAGCTTTGTTGAATTTTATTGATAGTTCTAGTGCGCATGTGAAGTGACAGGTACAAGGATAAAGAGAAGAAGAAAATGTTAGAAGGACTTCAAAAGCAAGGAGGTCAAGATATGAGGTTAAGAATTAGGTGAAAAATGCAAACCACAAGAAGCACAAGAACATGAAGGCAAACAAGAAGCAAGAGTCACAGTGGGATGAAGAGATAATGGAATTGAGAGGTATTGTGAGAAAAATAGAACTCCTTGAAGCATTTTGGTTAAATGTCAGTAAAAAAGCATGGAGTTGGTCAATTAAGAGGAAACTCAAGTGGCCTATAGAGTGACTAATGAGAAAGAGGAGAAGAAGGCTAGTGAATAATGCCTTTGAAAGAGAAGTAAAGAATGATGGAGTAGCCTATAAAGGCTTGATAATGAGAGATTTTCCAAGTGAGCAACCTGAAGAAGAAGTTGAGAAACGATTTCTCATTGTGGAGAATAAGAAAAGAGAATGAAAATAGGAGGAATATTAGAATTAATAATTTAATGAGATGGATAAGAGAAAGAAAAGAGGGTTCATGAAAAAGGCACTAAAAGGGACAATTTGGTCTCTTGTTTTTATTTCTAATATCATGTGTAAGTGTGTGAATGCAAGTGTGAAGAACCTCTTAAAGCATTTCAAAAACCAGACCTTGAAGAATACAAAGAATAAGGCAAGTCAAGCACCCATGCATGAAGATGAAGAAGCAAGAAAAAGAGAAGAAATGACAACTTTCCATGAAGAAGAATTGCAAGATTGTGATGAAGAGAACCATGATGTCAAAGACCTTCAAAAAGCTCAAGAAGGAGATGAAGATAAAACACAATATGAAGATGCCTTTGAGAGTGTTGAAACAAAGGAGGAAGAAATAGATAATCATGGACAAAGCTCATGTGATGAAGACATGGAAGCATGGGAGAGCAGGAAACAATATGATGATGAGGTAAACACAAGTCTAATTTGTGAATTTGATCATATATTTGAGGAAGAGGATGTTTATGTGTAGGTTGACAAAGGGAAGAATGTGATATAATTATCAAAAAAAAAATCAATATCATGGGTATAGGATGCCAAAGTGGATGAAGAAATTAGTTGTTGACGAATTCCATGCAAGGTCTTACCAATAAGATGTCTACAATGAGAGAAAAAACAAAAATCAATTTCAAAGCATGCAAGAGAAGACACTGTATGGAGTGAACCAAGAATTTAAGTCAAGTTATCAAAGAAGAAGTTATGAAATAGTTCAAGAAAGGAAGCCATCAATTTGTGGACCTACCAAAATAAGAGAAATCATGAGCGAGAATCAACCTAAGGCTATGGAGAAGAAGACAACATGGATAGCTAAAGAGAAGAGAGTTGAGATAAGGACAAAAGAACACATTGAAGGTGAAGAATTAAGTAAGATTCCTAATCAAGAACCTAAGGAGAAACCATCGAAAGAAGAGAAGATAGAGAACCAACGAGATGGAACAAGACAACAAATAAAAAATCATGAAGAAGGTATGAGTAAGCAAGGTAAGCAAAGTGAATATTTTGATTTAAATAATGAGAAGCATGAGTTAGTGAATGAAATCATGGTCAAGATAAGAAAAACATTGAGTAAGGAAGTTGAAATATATCAAGAGAAAGAGCATTAGTTTTCATATGGGCAAGTATTTGAATTAGAGAAAAACATAGCTCTTAAAGAAGACGAAAAGAGGGAAGATTTCTGTCCTAACATAGTGCAAAGTGAACAAAGAGACAAAGAAACAAATGAAAGCATGGAAAAGGTGGAAGAAGAATAGCCCTCTGAAGAAGAATGTTCTCATTTCAGTGAAGAAAAATCAATTCAAGTGCTTAAGAAGGTATAAACCAGACCTAAGGAGAGAGGTGGAGAAGAAATAGAACAAACACATCCTAAATTTGATGAAGACAATGAAGGTGTGGATGAGAAAACATTGAGTGAAGAGCTAAGAAGGATAGAGGAACTACAAAGAATGTGAACTATGAAATGAGAGCAAGAAAAGGAACAAGCATATGGGTGAAAGAAGAAACCATGAAAAGGGATGAACAACTTGAAAACATGGAGAATAGTTATGAATAACATGACCATGAAACTGAAATATGGAGACCAACAGGAGAAAACAAGCCAAATTCAATGAATGGAAGTTTTTTTTTTTGAAGCAAAATCTGGAGGGAACAAGGTTAGTGAAGGATGAAATAGAGATGCATGTATTAAATGAAGATGATATAAGCAAATCTGATTTAAAACTTACTTGTTTAATAACTGATATTGATCCTTACTTGGGTGAATTTCTTGAAATTGTAAGAAATGAATCAATTAGTGAAATTGAGGAACAAAAAGAGAATGTGGAAAGCAAGGCTAAGTTAAATGATGACACTTCAAATTTAGAGCTTGGTGGAGAATTCAAGTATGTTGGTCAGATTAAAGTAGGAGAAGTTGAAGAGTTTTGGAAACTTTTTTGGCTATGATGGAATCAAGAAAGATGAGTGAAGGTACAACTATGAGTAAAATGGTTTCCTTGACAAAATATGATCTAAAGTATATAACATTCATCCAAGAAGGTACAAGTATTATCCTAGAGCAGTTTGACATGATGATGGACATAAGAGAGAAAACATTCAAACAAGGAAAATATTATTGTGGATAGTTTTCAGTCCACCTAAGCCAAGAAAATTTTGAGAACATGATGTACAAGTGTTGTACGAAGATGAAGAATATAGTAACTCATGAAGAATAATATTTTTTTTGGTTATGTTTCTTTCTTGTGCAGGTATAGAGGACTTGAAGATGGAACACAAGAGAGAAATATACAAATTTAAAGCAAATAAAAGAATTAAGACCAAACCATGGGACCCAGGAGGAGATGAAGAAAAACAAGTCAGTTGGAATGAATAGGGAAGGAAAAAGATATACAAGAAGTTGAGGAATCATTTGGAGGCACAACCATACAAACATCAAGCACAAAGGCATATGGGTTATTTTTTGCCCCTTGGAAGTATGATGTAGGAGCATCACTAAAGGAGCTTCAAAATGGAAAATAATTCTTCTTATTATCCTTATAAGGTCTATATAGGTTTGTAAGAAGTCATGAAGTCATGAGAGGGAGCCTAGGTTGTAAATCAAAGTGTTAGGTTGAGTTAAGCTCTTCAAAATTTCAAATTCTATACGTTCCCTCCCTTTTCAAATTTAAATCTCCTAAAGCTTGTAATTGTGTAATGTTGACTAGATAAGTGTGTGTAAAAGGGTTAAGTGATTAATGAGAGTGTATAAGGTGTCTGGACAGGTGACAAGTGATCCCTTAGGCACTGAAAAATGTTAAAATGTTCTAGGAAGTCAATAAATATATCCTTGTCTAATGATTTGTGTGAGAAGAGATGTAAGGGGTTAGATAGGGTTTTGGTAAAGGGATACTAAGGGGTGATAAAATTGTGGTAGAGAGGAGAGGAGAGATTATTCTCATGTAAGGAACTGAAAAGTAATGTAATCTAAGATGAAGAAAACTAAGAATAGGACCAGAGACTCTGTTTTGTTTAAGAGAATTGGATGGTCCTTTTACTTCTTCTCAAGTTTTTGCAATACATCAAAAAGAATCATTTTGCTATATTAATTTTCATCTTATAACTTTGCAAGGAAGGTGGTTTTGAGTTTGGTTTGTAGGATCTTTACGATATTAGAGAACTTAAGTTCATTTAGGGTAACTTGAAGAAAGTATAAACTTTGTTTTATTGAGAAAGGATTGTGAGAAAAATGTTTGATGTATGTTGAGTAGATTCCTTTATAAATTTTGGGAAAAGCTTGTTAAGAGGTATCCATCAACTTAGGAAGGTAATGCTCTATGTTTTTTGTTGTGCAACAACTAAGAAATTGATGAAAACCCTGAAATGATTGTGTTTAATAACTATCTTGCATAAAAACCTCATGTGGTTAGTTTACTATAGTGGTATTTGAATTGATTCACTTGAATTATAGTCTCAGGAGTTAAATATAGAGGACTTTGAGCATTCATAAAGCATAAATATTTTGTGTGTGGAAGGAGTAGATCAATGACATCTGCAAGACAATATAATGGGTGAAAATTACATACTCAGAGGTTGAATCTTCCTTGGACCCCATTGATAAATTAAACACGTACATGGGACAAATACAAACCCTTGTGTTCTTTTTTAGGTCTTTAAGATGGGTTTTAAGCCTTGTAGAATCTTTTCAAGCTTCACAGGATTCTGGGAAACCCTCACTAGGGTTTATGCATAGTCACGTTTTGAGGGGTTAACAATGAGATAAAAGCTTAATATTGGGAGAAAATAATCTTAAGACTGAATACTCAAATAGTTTGGAAATTTAGAAGCAAGAATGAGCCCTAAAACCTCACAGTTTGTGACAATTTGATTCTTAGAGGACTATTACAGTCCTTATACCTAGTTGGAGGACATAATTTACAAGGAAAAGTGGATTTTTCTTGGAGTTGATGCATGAAAGTTAGTATACAACTATAACCTGATAATGGGTTCCTGAATATGTCTTGCTTTTGATAAGAAATCTTCCATAACCAAATTTATACTTGAAAAACTAATATTGTAGGGCTACAAGGAGAGGAACCAATCCTAGAGAAGAAGTTAGTGGAAAAAGGTGTTAATTTGAGAGTTGGAGAAAAATATTTGATGTGAATCTCAAGGGGTAATGGGTACCAAAATCTAGTTTTAGTTTGTTTTGGGGATTTGTGATATGCTCCCAACTAGTTTCCACCTTCAACCTTGCTTTTGAGAAGATTGTACGAGTAGTTTTGTGGGAATAAAAATTAGTTTGTGGATTTCTTTGTTGATAATCATTTAGATGGTGGATTGGGAAACAGACAAGGGTAAGAAACAAGATTCAATGAGAATGGAAACCAATTTAGGTCTAGATGATCAAATTTTCTATTAAATTAAGTCATTTACGCCTGCAAAGTGGATGCCTAAAATATAGTTTGGAGGTGATAACAAATTTTGGTGTTTGCTTTTTCTCTCCATCAATAGGAATTTTGTGTTAGCACGGATTTGAACTTATAAAACAAGGTACATCATTTTTATAACCATTTAAGACTAAAAAGGATAAAATTTTCTTATTGGAGTAGGATAGGGCGGGTTTTGGTGATTAGTCATCATTTTCTCATTGTTTGCATTGAAATTCATGTTGTGCTCTGCATCACCATACCAAGGGTATATGTGAACACAATAGATGTAGGACCGAGAGTTTAAAAAGGAGCTTCACATGAGATATAGGTGGAATAGATGTAGACGAAGGCTTGAGAACTTGAAAGTTAATTTTCCCTCATATCCAATTAATATTTTTATGCATTACCTGCAAGGAGGAGTTTGAGAACTTTGTCAATGTTATAAGGATTTGTTTGGATATTTTTGTGAGAATTAGACAATATTAATTTCTATAGGTCTACGTTATTCACTTCATCCAAATTTTAAATTTTCATTGTTATTATAGTGTATGAGATCATTGTTATTAGACACATCTTTAATAATAATTGCATAATTAGGATTGGATGATATATTAATAAAAAATTATAATAAGGTATTGGTTCTTTAGATATATGTATACAATCTCAAGAGATAATTATCTTTATTAAGTTGTACAAAAAGAATCTGGGAAGACAGACTAGATAATTTAGGAGTACAAAGCTTAAAAACTTCACTGTTGAAACTTTAACTTACAAATATCTTGGTCAAGAACCATACAGTCTAGTCATCATGTATAATCTAGTCCCACCCCTTATGTACAATCTTGGACACCTTCTGCATGGGGTTATATATATTTTGGGTCCTTCATAGGGTTATAAATGCACTCCACTGTCAAACCCAAGTTGTGACACAATCTCAATATCATATGTAATTAGTTAAATCACTCCAAAACCTTAACCATAGGTAGAATACCCTACATGAATGTTAGTATTTGGGTTGTGGTGTACCCTGTGTACCAGGTACGTCAGTACTTCTCTTAAGAGGTATCAAATCACATGTAGTTATCTACCTAACATATAACATTTATATGAATATATCTAGTTGGAAACTTGAACAACTTTAAATGTGTTTGATTAGATTATGCTCTTGTTAAGACATGGAAATGGGAACTTGGTGTGCTTGGATGTGAGGGAAGCTAGACTCCTTTACTTAGTCGAGTGCTTCAGGACTATAGTGGTGGCTTCCCTAATGGACATGCATTAGATTTAGGAAGATTTATGGATCCTTGAGTGCCTTTTGTGCTAGTATTGCAATGAGATCTCATGAGAGTGTTAGGTTATGAAATAAGTTGAGTTTAACTTGTTTATATAGGGTTCTGAAGGTAATTTATTATGATCAAGCCAACACATGAGAATAAAAAGACCCAAAAATGATATTGCATAAAAAAAAGTTGGAAAATGTGTGGGTTCAAGACCATACATATCATCCAGGACCAAATTATACAACCTGGCTAAACTATATAGTTGTAAACATGGATGAGATCAATGAAATCTAAAAGTTAAATCCTAGAAAGTAGATCTTGAGATTAATCTTGTGTATTGATATTTAGATTTTTTTGATACATACTTGTATGTAAATAAGCAAGTTAGACAAAATATGACAACATGCAATGAGTGGGAATATGATACGAGTGTTTGTCTTAGCCAAGACACGTAATTTCAATAAGAAGTATTAAAAGGGTAAATTGCCAAATTTGAGTATCTATAAGTAGTTTTTCATAAGACTTGATAAGTATTTTATTGAGGAGATTTTGGGAATACCACGTGAGTAAATGAGTGTATTTAATCTTCTTTTATACCATGCTATGTGATTTGATTACACATTAAGGCCGAGTATGAGGAGGAAATAAGATAAACATGAAAAACTTACCTTTCCCCCTTGAAGGACAAAACAATTCTATTTAGATATGGATTGTAGTGTCCAGGGAAGAAGGAAGTATCAAGTGAATATTTGGAGGATTATAGCAAGATATGTGGGATGTTTAAAAGGGTTAATGTTAGTCTTGTATGTGTCTAATAAGTAGAGTGAGAGAATAAGAATTATTTGCAATCCTTAGGAGGGAGTAAAATGGCGTGTTTAAGCTTCATTTGTGCACACACGTTGTAATTAATGATATAATCCAATCAATATTATCAAGCACCTAATTACCAATTTATGTGTCTATGATAGGATATGTATAATGTATATGTGCAATGAGATTAATGTAGGTGTTTAAGTAGTGAGAGAATATGAAGTATTTACAAGGCTTAGGTGGGAATAAGATAGTTTGTTTAAGCTTTATTTGCACACAAAATTTGTAATTAAGGGATATAAAAGAACTAAATATTTTTCATGCGCTTGATTACCAATTTTAGGTGTCTAAAATTTCCTTGCATTTAAGAAAATAAATGAAACTTTCTAGTGTAAAGTAAAAACATACCTAACGTGTAAACACACTTTATTTTTGTTCGATTGATTGATTTTTTGAATACTAGAATGTCCGCAAGAAACCCCAAGAGAAAAACTTGTAAAACAAGAGTGTAATCAATGTATATATAATGAAAACTAAAAAATTAACTTTGAATGATATTGAAATTGAGTTTAAAATGTGTAAAAATGAAGAGGAGCAAGGAAGGAGTACATTGTGTGTGTAGAACCTACTTTGCCTTGCAAATGTAGAAGGCCATGCCTCCTTATCAAGGCATGAGGAGAGGGGGAAGTAAAAATAAATGGAGAATTTGAATTGACCAAATCTAATTAGAATAAGGTTGGGGTGCAAATTTCCCAATTGTAAATGCCAATAAAGAGTTGGGTAACATAGAACTCTAACTCATACAACCATAAAAGTAATAATGAATTTAAATTAGAAGTCTTGTGGCATAGTAAGTCTAACACTGGCGAAAAATTAGAACCACATGGGAACATAAAATGTAATTTTTTATGAAGCTAGGTATTTATAGACCCTGATGTGAATTTTCTAAACCACATAGTTATAGAGGATCTAAGTTTATAATTCTCAAACTTATGAAAATAGAAATGATTGAAACATAAATAACATGTAACTAATAAATTTGTAGCTTATAAGTATCATAGTAATCATGCCTCCAACATTTTATCATAAAATGCAATGAATTTGTAAATTAACTAAACATACCCCTTGTATTTACCATGAAATGCAACAAATCTCTTGTGTAGTATGTATTCCTATAGGTGATTCCTTTATATTTATTTAACACCAACCTTACGATTTCAATTTATCCCATTAGGGTTTCATTTATTTCCCCTTATAGGTTTTGATTTATGAATGATTTTTAAACATCAAGATTTCATGCTAGCTTTCTTGTTAGGATTGGGACACATTGTTATATTATTTATCCTTCTATAGTATGGATTTCGGGTTTCTTGTGTAAATTTTCCAAACCCTAATTCTACCATAATGGCCTGTGAGTTAGATACATTATTTTAAGAAATTACAAATATTTCTTTTATTCATGTTATACCTTATAGTTATGATAATGAGAATGCTACACATTGTTATTGGAATGTTGAAAATCTTTTTGTATGTACTTTTAGTGAATAATTTGAGCAATATTTTGTATGTAACTTGAATGGAAGAAAATATTTTACTTTTATGGATGCTCATATTGATCATGATGCAGAGTATATACATAATGAAATAAATGAAACATTGCATGTTAAACTCATAGATATTGTTAGAAAAATGGTTGCACATGATATATGTTTTTATAAAATTAAAGAATGGATGAATGAAACTGATGATATACATGATTATTCTCATATTAAAAATGATGATCATGTGCTTTGTTATGTTGCTTCTATTCCATGTTATAATAATCACACATCTACTTCTATAAATTCTTATATACATGTGTTTGAAACCAATGGTGAAATGAGACCTTTAAATGACACTCTTCATATCAGTAACATACCTATTATTTAAATACTCTTAATGATTTATACAATAGGCGAACTACAAAAGTAAGTCAACTCTTTATCCCTAAAGTCTATTTTTCCTAATGTTTGGGTAGAACATGATGCCTCTTATGGCCAACCTATTGTTCGTATGGTTCTAAACTCTCATTATCTACATAGATTTATCATGCATAGGTTTCTTTTTTTATGTATTTAGATACCCTTACTTACATCTTACAAATTTTACTTCTTTTATTGGAAAGTATGCACATGATGGAAAACTATTTCTAAAAAATATACATGGAAGCTCAGTGGGTCATGGCTTATATTGGTTCTATTTATTCTTTAGTGCTCTGTATATTCTTATCTTATACTAGAATAAGTGTTCTTATCTCATTTTAGCACCAATATGGATCTCAAGATTACATTTGACAACTTTTAATCCTTTAATAACTTCAAGAAGGGGTAGATGAACCTATTTTTGATAGTATTCTTAGATACAAGGATGTAATGCATAGATAGATATATCATCCTACAAATCTAGAAAATCAATTCATCTTTAACATGGGTCTTTTAACTTCTCTTAAAAAGAAATAAATTTATCATGCTTACAAGTCTTTTGACCAAATTTTCTATAGCATTCTAGATTGTGAACATGCTCAAATTTACATCTAGAATGTGTGAGTAAGTTAGTCTTGAATTTTGTTTGATCAAAAATAGATCAACAATTATCATTTAATAGAGGTTTGAAAATAAACTAATTATAGCTTTTATAAGTGTCTTTTGCTGCTAAATTTAGTTTTTTTGTATTTTTTTGCAAATTTGATTGTTTAAAAAAAATTTAAAACTATTAATTTTCTTTTTTTATTTATTAATAAGGCGGGTTGAAGGGACCCGTTCCCTATTAAAAAACTAGGCCTAAAAACCCAAGAAGATAAACAAGAGTAGTCAGGAAAAATTCCTGGAATAGAAACCTACGAAACTTAACTAAGCAAAATATCAATGGCATGTTATTTCCCAACCTGGGATGGAAAGAAGTCTTCAATATTACACATTCGACCTTTTTTACTTTTCCTGATCTTTACTTCATGCCATTTTCTCGTGTCAGATGGAACAATAATCATAAGATCATTGTGATTTCCTGGGACTCCCCTTAAGTCAAGAAAAGACTCTTGATCTAGATCCGATTTGTCAGATACGTGTCCTATTTTCATTCCTCACACTATCTCCACATTCTCCTGATTTCCCACTTCTGAAACCTATTGCTTATTTTATGTTGTTTATGTTGTCTTATACGTAGAGCCCACCTTGAATGTTGAAGCATACACCAGATCCGGATTCACAGTTCCCCAACTGCCAGGAGCTGATGAGCTTCACTTTTTAGCACCATTTTTATTTAAAGGACAAGAAGCTTGCAGATGTCCTGGGTTTTTGCAAAATCTGCATCTAAAGGTGGTGTTTTCATAATCCAAAACCTGTGAATGTTGATTTTAATAATATAAGTTCTGGTAATCCTTTACTCAGATCAATTTCAACACAAATGCAAGCATACTTGCACATCCCTGAGTGATTTCTATCCAAATCTTCTTTAATAAAATTTCCCAGACAATTACCAATATTATCTAGGGCATACCATAGGTGCAGAGGGAGATTATGAAGCCTTACCCAAATAGGCATTTTGGTAACTGAATGAGAATTTAGATCAAATTCTGGAAACCAAGGAGTCAAATACAAACCGACATTACCCTAGAACAAAGGTCCGCTAGATAGGCAATGCCGATAATCCTCAGTTTCTCTGAAATGCACAATAAAGAAGCCTCTGGAACAAAGTGAAATTTCACACTTGTTGGACAAGTTTTCAAATATCCATTGATATGGTTCGGAAGAGGAAGGCCAAAGTCCATTGAAACGCCCGATCACAACATCTCAAGCCAGTGAATGATAGTATTCCTCCACCTCGGGGTTTTTAATCTATAGGGTAGGGATTTCTTTAGCCAAATCGACTAGGTAGGCTTGGTTTCCAAGAGTATATCCACCACAAGTGCACACAATATCCTAGAAAGAGGTTGACTTAGAAGCAGTAGCAAAAGACTTTGCTTTATTGTGTGGCTCATAATTTTTTCTTCCCGCCTCCGACCCATTCGCATCTCTGACTGATCTGAAAGGATACATATTAGGGTTAGAAGGGCTCCTCTCCTTCTCCCTGTTGTGGCTTCCAAAGATCCCGCAACTCGGCCCTAGTTTCATGGGACCCATGGCGACTTGTCCAAGTAGAATAGTAGATGTCCCAGCCATGGTGCCATTTCCCACACCCGATCCGATGCCATTCTCTCCAATTTTTGCAAGGTTTGTGCTCTTCACTACCATCGCCGTGAGCTCTTTCGAACTTCTTTAATATGTTGTTATTACACTTCAATAAAGCTCAATATTTTCTCTTCACATGCACAATAGATTCATTAATTTGGTATTTTTATTATAAACTCAATATGGAAAAAATTGAAAAAATAAAAAAGCAAGCTAAATGTAGAAGCATGCAAATTCTAAAATACTTTTCTTATCTTTCAAAAATATTTTATCAAAATAAAATTGGAAAACCATTTTTCTAGTTTTGGATTTGCAAGACATAATTTATTGCAGGCATCAAACACTTTTTTTAGTTTTATATAGTTTTTTGTAGATGACCCTTCAAAGTTTGCTCTATTTTTTACTTTACTTTTTCAGTGATTGTTTTTTCAATGTGCCTATTTTTTCAAGATATTTGCAGTGACATATCTAGGGTTTACATATTTGAGTTGTTTTGGTTATTCAATTTTTTCAGATTCCACCTATACAATTCATGTTTCAATCTGTGATAACTTTGGCAAACGAAATGATTTCTTCATGAATTTTCTTAAAATTGCATATTTTACTTAGAGTAATAAATTGGTGTAGTTATAATTCTAATTTTATCTCATGCACAATAATTTTTTATACTATGTTTGATTTTTGTATTTAATAAGGCTCTGTTAATCATTTTATGATAACTTACTTGTAAATGTGTACCCATGATGACATTTTCCATTACTCATATTGAGGATAGTTTAGTCTTGAGAACATTTAATGATGTTTATGCCATTATAAGAGTCTTGAAAAAACTTGGTGGGAACTTACTTAACACCTTGTGTAGTGGATTTATTCTACTCATTCCTTGATCATGTGACATATATTGTTTAATGTTTAAGTATATCCCCTTGTATATATTTTTCATCGAGTTATTTATATTAGGGATATTGTCAACATAATGAAATTAAATTCCATGATTGAATCATATAGTTTCAAATATATCCTAGTACTCAACACCATTTCTTATTGTACTTGGTGATTATAGTGGTTGGACACAAATGTATTTTGGTAAGATGGAATGTAATTGATAAGGACCTTTTTATTGTTTGAAATTATTTGATACATGATCAATTGGAATTAAGGTATGAACCATTTTGATACACTTGCATATCATGTTGGAGTTTTGTGAAGTTGATTCTCATTTTTTAGGGAAGATTTAACATGAACATAATCAATTATCTAGTGGGGGTTGAGAGCTAATGTCATGATTATTTTTATGGCCCTGATTATTTGGAAGTCATGTCTGATGTTTGCTTCAACTAGGAAGCCTTTTCTATGGGATATATCCTTTCATGGCTCTCTCAACACCAAAAGATGTTGGAAATACCTTCTAGATATCTAGAATGGTTGGATCATCTACTTGAGTGCATGTGTGATCACCACATGTAAGGTTAATATTTTGTCTTCAATATTATTTTCTTCTAGATCTCTTATGGTCCACATGGTCAACATCTTATTCAAATTCATTCTTTGAAAAACACTCACATCATATTCTATCTCACCCAATTCAACCTAGCAAGCATATGTATGTGACTATATTAATTTTTTGTTAGTATATAATGGTCATTTCTATGCCATTGTACATTTGAATTTTGATACACTAATCATTTCTATGTATTTATGCCTCTTAGATGTGGTCTAGTGATCATTTTCTTATCATTGTGCCTTTCAGTTTTGATATAGTAATTATTTTTGTGTACTTTTTCCTCTGATTTTGTATGTTATTGTGTAGTTATGCACTACTTCCAGACATCATTTCTATGCACATTTATATTGTTTCTCGGTGGTGAGGTTGTTATATGTTTTTACACAATCTCTAGTTATTATTTCATGCAGTATGTTTTTTTTACGTATTGTACATGGATACCTAAAAGGAAAATAATATATAATGATAGTTAAGATTGAAGGTTAGAGAAAGAAGAAGAGTTAATAGGATTGACAATAAGTTGGTGGCCGAGAGTGAGAGGAAGAGCAAGTAGAATCTTGAAAAGAGTGTTTCAAGGTGGAGAATACTTGGAGGTACCAAAAGACCAGACAAAAGGAAAAGAATCCTAGGTGAGGTATCAAGAGAACAAGGTGAAAAGGGCTTGTTAGGAAAGGAGAGGAAAATTGAGGCCTAAAGAGAGAAGGAAGAGGTAATATTGCATTGAGACTTAGAGGAATATATATAAGGTTGAGAGAAGATAAGGATGGCATGATGAAGGAATTAGTTGAGATAGAGTGCCATGAGAAGATGAAGAAGTATACAATCAAGAAAGAGAGAGTCCACGAGATGGAAAAAATGAAGACAAAAATAAATGGTGTAAAAGAGATTGTAAAGTTGACGAGAAAGGTAGAGTAGTTGAGGATTATTATAGAAAAAATGAAAGAGGAAGAAAACCAAGAATATGGTTGGAAGATGAGAAAGAGGGTGATGTGGCCTATAGAGTTACTAATGGAAAGAATGAGAAAATATAAAAGGATTGTCTTGAAATTGGAAGAAATAACCATTTTAAGATACATGTGTCAAATGACCAACCAAAATAGGTGGTGAATAAATTCATACTTGTATAGGACATGATAAGTGATGAAGAAGAGGTGATAGAGGAATTTTTAGCATCTCTTGAAGAAAAAGAGCCTAAGAGTGAAAAAATAATGAGTATGAGAGATCATAATGAGGATGAAGAGACATTTTATGATGTTGAAGAAGATTGTGAAGATGAGGTTGAGTTCTTTGATGCCATATAAGGCGATGAAGGGTATGAGAAAGAAGAGTTCTTAAGAACCCAAGAAAAAGAGGCGATGACACCACTGTTGCAGACATTTAGAGGGGAAGTATGGCCTAATTTTTTTAATTTAATAATATTTTTAAATGTGTGAATGCAAGTACAAAGTATGGAAAAGGAAAATCCCTGAGTCAAGAATAATATGTGGAAAATTAGGTACCCATGAGCATGAAAAAAGAAGATGAAGACACTAAGTAGCTTGTAAATACCTACAAGGTGGAAGAACATAATCAAACATGTAAAGAGAAATTTGAGTACAAACACAAAGAATGGAAGCATAAAGACAAGAAAAAGTAGCTAAAGAATGTGGAATTAAATTTAGAAGGCAAGAAGAGATGGAGAAAGAAGGATGTTAAACAAGAGACTAGAAAAGGAAACCATGCCTCTATGAGAGACAAGAACCAAGATGAGAACCCTTAGAAGATAATGAGAGAGGGTTTAACAGTGCACTAGAAATGAATATAAGTGTAGGGTTCTTTTCTATCAAGATAAGTAAAGAAAGGAGCATCTAAGACCATGAAAAATTCAAAATGCAAAGTGTGCAGCAGAGAAAACAAAGTAGAGGAAAATCATAGTCCTAGTAAGCTCGAGGGATTCATGAAGCGATGATAAATAAAATGTGGATTGTCAAGAAATTATGTTGGAAAATTAGTACATTAAGAAAAGAAAGAAAATAAGAAAAATATGAAGAAGAGTTAGTTGAGCTCATGAATTAGGTTGAAGATAATGAGAGGACCAAAATACCCCACATGATGAGAAATGTGAACGCATGAAGAAGGAAAAGAATGAAGCAAGATACAAAGTTTAGGAGTTGCTAGCATGAGATGAGAAACATGAAGAAGAAATCATAGATGAGAGATATGAAAAAGAAGCTCTCAAAGGAGCTAAAAGTTAGAATAATCAGATTATAATAGCGCCATTATAGTATGAGAAGAAGCTAACTAATAAGAGGAAATAATAGATAAGTGAAAATGAAGAGGAGGAGAGTAAAAAAGAAGATAAAAAGGATGAGAGCAAACATGTAGCTAAGAAGACAATACAAATGCATAAATATGTAAATGAATATGAAGCTAAACATGAAATATTAGGAAGAATAGACAATTATAATAAGAAGAGAAACTAGAACAAAAGGACAAAAACTTCAAAATTGCATTTGAGTTGGAGCTTGAATTCTCCCATTTTGAGAGTCTAATACAGGAACATCAAGGCCAAGAAAAGATTTTGGTATGTTTTATCAAATTTTGGTTTTTTGTAGGTGTTAGAGGTCATTTAGATTATATTGGAATGGGTTCTAATCCATATATTCTCTTCATTATGTGTAAAACTTTCAAATTATATGTTCCCTCCAAAATGCTTAGTTTGAAATTTTAAATTTTCAAGTAGTTCTTAGGGGGTGGATCTTCATTTAAGTGTCATGTTAACCCATGAAATTTCATAGAGGGTTTAAGGAGGTGAAATTTGTGCTGATCAAGTGTTTTTTAACCTCTCATAATGTTCCCACACGTGTAAGTGACTTTTCACCCTAGTTAGGGTATGAAAATTAGTTGTAGTCATTAAGAAAACATCATGAAATAGGGAAGTATTTGAATTAATGAGAGAGAATCGGGTAGAGGAAGTAAGTGGGGGTAGGTAGATAGGAGGAATCCCCAATAATGCATTGTATTCTATATTTTTTAAAGAAAGGTCATGAATTTTGTAGGTTCTCTATTGAAAGAAGATTTGTAAGTTGGGAAAATGATGAATAAAGAAAAAATTGTGTGGTATATGCATTATATTGATGTTTGAGCTTGATGGGTGAATTAATTTCTAGGTATATCAATATTATTGTGTTTATTTATTGTTTCTCATACTCATAATGATGTATGCATGCATGTAGAAGGTAGAATTTTACATGTTCTCGAGAAGTTTTAAATGTTTTCTTGTATGGAAGTCTACTTTCTTGCATAAGAAATAATTTAGAGGGTTAAAAGAGTGAACAAGGGAGGTTTTATATAATTTTAAAATCCTTGGAGTGATTAAGTTTCATTTTGTTTATTAATGATTCATAAATAGACAATAATTAATCATGTACACTGTCAAATATAGTCTTGAAAGTTAAAGTTGATGAGTTTTGTAGGTGTAATAGGTAAGAATAAACTAAGAAAGATGATGAAATATAATAATGAGTACTATCAAAAGCTTTCTAAGGTGTTAGAGAGGTCCTAAAACCAAAAACACATTAAAAAAATCTAATTCATAAGCTTGTTGTCATATACACAATCATGTACAATTAAAAAGGGTGAGTTTGATGAGTTTAAGGAGTTTTGGAAGCATATGTAGTACAAACAACTAAATTGGAGTGTTGTAAGGAAAATAGAGAGAGTGTATGATAATTTTGAGGTGGTGGTTTGGATCCTAGACCTTATTTTCAAAAATAAAGTGAAACTTGACTGCTTGTTGTTCTACTACCTTAAGCTACAATTTAATGAAGGTAAAAAGAATGTATCTTGAAAAATAACCATGGGAATTGCCCAAAATTCTAGGATAATTTTGAGGGGAATATAAGAATCCTTAAAGATAATTTTTATGAATTTTTGAAAATTTTAGGGCTTGTAAAACCTTAACTCTTAGACCATAGTTATGTTTTGACAATCATAAAACCTTGTAAAGAAGTCTTATGTTGGATGATGGTGTTGTGAAATAGTGGAAGAGGTTTGTGGAGTAGTTTGGTAGGATGGATATAAGCATGGAGAATGTAAGGAATGTATAAACTAACCTTACAATAATTGGAGATAAAAAACATAGTGTACATTCCCGTAAGAATCCTATTAGGACAATCAATACCCTGTTTTGGGTTTAATTTTGAAAAGGAACATGTTCTTGGAAAGAGAAAGATTACAGGAGTGTTTGGAGGTTTTTGGAGTGAATGTACATGAGGATAACCTATAAAAGATAATTTAGGAGTTTCTTTTCAACATTGAGGTCTATGAAAACATTTCAAGAAAGAACAAAAATGGAGTATTCAAGGAAATAGTTTAAAAGATTAGGGAAACTTAAGTTGAGAACAATTTTTATTGATGTTAGGTCATTCATCTACCTTGATAAAATAAAAATGTGTTATTTTTAAAAATAAGGTTCATTGCATTGCTAATAAGTTATTTTTAGGGCATATTAGTCCAGTCAAGAAGGTGTCTTAATAAGTTCTTTGTGAGTATCTTAAACTTTTTCTTGCAGATCAGATTAGCGCTCCATTGTGAGTATTTTCCTTTCCAAGTATCATCATTTGAGTTTTAGCACACACTTACATTCCAAGTATTTAAGTTAGTATTTTCCTTTCCAAGTATCATCATTTAACTCCAAGTATTTAATGTTCTCTAGTGATTGGCATCACTCCTCTAGAGAGAGGCTAAAATATAAAATAAATTAGTATTTTCCTTTCCAAGTATCATCATTTGAGTTTTAGCACACACTTACATTCTCAATTTATATGAATCAAGATCTCCTTAGGGCACGATGACAAAAAATTGGTAGCAAGTTTTCTCTCACAACGAAAAGGTGCTTCAGGGAGCAAACATTGCATATGAGAGGTATTAAATTTTTATTTGGGACGCCAATTCACAAATTAACATTGCAATAATATCTAAATGGGTCTTAAAAACCAAGAAACACCTTCCTCTATTCCTGTAATTCTATTGAATGACACAAATTGTGGGCACCCGAAAGTGGTTCCTAAGAAAAACCTCATGGTCCCAATACAAAAACTAGCATGAAATTCAACCTATGATTTTTCCCAAATTGGAAGCCATGGAGAAAAATATTTACATCCTAATGTTTCAAATTTGGTTAATCTAATTATCTCATGTATGAATTTCTCCATGTCATGAAAACAAGAAATTGACTGCAAGTTTAATCTCGCATGTAAAATGTTCTTCATGGAGAAAAAGTTGCTTAGTAGAGGTGGTAAATTTTGATTAGGATCACCAATCAATGAATATGAATTATAGGAAAATCTATATGGGCTAAAAAAATAATAACCACCTTCCTCTGGTCCCACAATTCCCCTGAATGACACAAACTGCAGGCATCTAAAAGTGGCTCTTAAGAGAAAACTTCTAGTCCTAAGCCAAAAATCGGCATGAATGTCGACACATGATTTTTCTCAAACCAAGAGGCACGTATACAAAAAATTAGATCCTAAAACTAAATATTTAGGTCATCTAAATGTTTCCTAAATGAATCTCTCCAATTCATGACGGTGAAAAAATGGCAACAAGTTTTCTCTTATAGCCACAATGTGCTTCAAGGAGAAAACATTGCTTAGTAAAGGTGATTTTTTATCAGGGCACCCAATAGGTGAATGGAAATCATATAAACACCTAGGTCAGCCGAAAAACCCAAGGAAATCATATGAACGCCTAGGTTAGCTGAAAAACCCAAGGAAATCATATAAACACCTAGGTCAGCCGAAAAACCCAATATCCACCTTTCTACATTCTTTAAACATTCTTGCATGACATAAATCGTGAGCATTAGGATGCAATTCTTAAAATAATTAACCCTTTGATCCAAAGCCAAAAACTATAGAAAAAACTTACAAAATTGATATTTCCCAAATTGGGAGGCATTGAAATTAAATATTAAATCCTATATTTACACATGCAGGTCATATAAGTATACCATAGGAATCTCTCAAGGGCTTGATGCTAAAAATTTAACTGTAAATTTTCTCTCACCGCTAAAACGAGCTTCAAGGAGCAAACATTGTTCATTAGAGGTGGAAAAGTTGGATCAGGGCACCCAATAAAAAATGGACATTACAAAAACATATGGATGGGATTAAAAACCTAGGAACCAACTTCCTCTAGCCCTACAATGGCCCTAAACAATGCTGAACATGGGCATCTGAAAAGTGGTTCTTAAGAGAAACCTTTTGGTCTTAAGCCAAAAACTAGTCCATGATTTGACACACAATCTTTCCTAGACCAAGAGGTGTGGAGAATTTTTTTTAGATCCTACACTTTCACATATGGTTCATATAAGTTTCCCTAAGAGGAATCTCTATAAATTGCGATGATGAAAAATCGACAATAAGTTTTCTCTCACAACCAAAACATACTTTATGGAGAAAGTTCTTCATTAGAGGTGGAAATTTTTGATTTCGGAACCCAATTGATAAATGGATGTCACAATAATTTCCATGCATGCCTAAAAACTTGAGAACCACCTTCCTCAATTCCTGTAATGCCCCCAAATGATGCATATTGTGGGAATCCATAAGTGATTCTTAAAAGAAACCTTTTGATCTTAAGACAAAGACTAGCATGAAATTTGACATGCAATTTTTCCAATACTGGGAGGCACGAATATGAAATGTTAGATCTTACAATTTAAAATTCAAGACGATAATCCCTATAGGAATATTTCCATGTCATGATGTCATAAAATCATGAACAAGTTTTCTGTTGCGGCCAAAACGTGCTTCAAGGAGCAAAAGTTGTTTAGTAGAGGTGCTTCAAGGTTCCCACTAAAAAAACATCACACACACATTTAGATGGGGCTAAAAACAAAATAACCTTCATATAGTATATAAATTCATTTGAACAATGTAAACCATGGGCATTTATAATCGGTTCTTAAGAGAAATTTTTCTGTCCTAAACCAAAAATTAGCATGAACTTTGACATGTGCTTTTTCCCAACCGAGAGGTGTGGATATAAACTATCAGATACTATAGTTGTATGTACAATAGTATAAGGGTCATATATAGGAATATCTATACCTCGTGATGAAAGAAAATCAGCAACAAGTTTTCTCTCATAGCCAAAATGTGCATCAGGGAGCAAAAGTTTCTCATTAGAGGCACAAACTTTTGATTAAGGTGCCCAATCAATGAAATAACATTAAAAGTAATTATAAATGGGTATACAAACCCAAGAACCACCTTTCTCCTACCCCATTATGTTCTTAAATGACATAAACCATTAGTGTTGGAAAGTAATTCTTAAGAGAAGCCTTTTGGTCCTAAGCCAAAAACTAGTAGAAACTTTGACATGTGATTTTTCCCAAATGATATGGTATGGAGACAAAAAAATAAAATCATTTAGTTTCGTGTGTAGGTCATATGAGCATGCCTCAATGGAATATATCTAATTCATGACAAATAAAAATTGGCAACAATTTCTCTTTTGTATCCAACACATGCTTGAATGAGAAAAATTACTCAGTAGAGGTGGAAAACTTTTGATCGAGGAACTAAATTGAAAAATGACCATCATAAGTATGTTTGGATACACCAAGAACAACCTTAATATGTTGTAAATTGTGACACTAAGAGGGGGTTGAATCATTGTAAATTCACCTTTTGAAAGACAATTCAAATTGTTTACTTGCTATGAAAAAGTAACACTATTAACAATAAGCAATCAACAGGTAAAACTCATGAGGAGACAATATTTAAAGTGGGAAACCCATGAAGGGAGAAAACCAACTGTGAAACCAATGCACTAAGTTGGAAAATATTTCCAATAGAAGTTTACAAAGGTCTCAGACTTGTTGAGCACCTACTCAACATGAAGCAAAAAATTCAATATATAATCAAACACCTACTTGACTCATTGCAAGATGCAACTTGCATGAAAGCACCTACTTTTAGATCTTGTTGAGATTCAACTTAGGCTTTACAACAAATTTTGATCACTCACTTCATAGTTGTTAAGACAATAGATAGTGATCCTAAATTATCTCATACAATTTCATACATCATCTCCTAATTACACTTGTTTGAATACATTATCAACTCTCTCACCTTTACACTCTGGTACTCAACTCTCATATGCTTCAATAACACAATACATTCACAAAATGAACTATTTAAAAACAAAGGAGACTCACATACATGACTCTTGCACTTCAACTTCAATGTCTCTTCACCTAATTTACTTGACAATATGTACAAGAAGGAAATTGGATTGTCTTTATACAAAAACTGCCTCAAAGTTGTCATTATTACATCTAACAGAGATTAGTTATAGCTTTATAATCTGCAGAATATTTTAAGGATTATTTGAATGTAAATGATGAGAAATGGATTCTCCTAAACTCCCTGACATTCTTCCATTACTGATAATACTTCTTCCATACTTCTGTGTTCAGACGTGTAACAGTTCACTAGATTTTTGGCATTTTCTTCAATGAGAAACTTTTTTCTTGTAGCACAATAATGTCACTGCCATGTGCATCTGACAAGCATGAACATTATTAGACCCTTAAAACTTTACTTAAAGTCTCTTGACATCCCTCATTTTCCATATACTTTTCAAGTCTCATTTTAGCACCTATGAGAGGACTAGGTGCTAGAAATATAGAATGCATTCCTGAACTAGAAGCATTTGAAACTAGAGCTTGTCAAAAGTTGATAAGACCCAAGGCTACATGAGTTTGTCAAAAAAGGACTTGGATTTCATCACGTGACAGTTTGAAGCCTCTTCTTCAACCATGTACCATATTGTTTGTCTACACATTCATGAGGCACTAAGTTCATAGGCTTGGAACATCTTGACCAACTATAAAGTGTATATCTTCAACAATATTCATAGCTTGGGAAGATGATTTGAGATAATTTTTTCAGCTACACCAATCAAGGAAACAGGGCACTGCTAATCTTCTTCATGAACAATGCACTGAGATGGGGTATGCATTGTTTTGCTAGAACATAGTTCCATATTCAAGGTTTTAACAAGCCCACACACTTTCTTAGACAATCATAACTTCAATAACATCTTTCAAGAGAGATAAGTACACTGCATAACTTCCCATGTCCATGTTTTATATGATATCATCCAAAATAGATAAAAATTTCTTGATCTCTAAACTTTACTCAGTTAGGGTTTTAAGATTCAAACCCTAGTCAGATATTTGAAGGCTTTCAACACTTTATTATTCAATTTTATGTCAATAAAAATGCATTATCACTTCTTTAGATGTTCTTACTACCAAATTCAAGCCTTCTTTTGCATTAATTGATAGGCTAACTTCAAGATTAAAGCCAAGGACACAGTCCTTCTTGATTGTCACAAGAAATCAGACACAGTCTTCAAGAGGGATACAAGATACTTGGGTAAAACTCTATCTATAGCTTGTAAAATATTTTTTTGAGAAGCTCATTTCTTTAGTCAACTCACCATACTAGATGTAATCAGTAACTCAAAAAATGTGGTCATGAAAACCAAACAATTATAGGATTGTGTGTGATGGTTCTTAAGGCATCAAGTGTTAGTCTTATCTTGGAGACCTCTTATCATCATACCTTCACTCACATGACCAACCATTATAGGAATCCTTCAAGAAAAACCTATACACCATCACCAACCACTTGTGTGCAGGAGTTATGAAGAATATTTCACAAGAGTATCTCTGCTTTTTAAGCTTCTTAGTTAGGAAAACAAGGAAATTGAGGACTCAAGAGATTTTAACTTCCCAAAAAATCACCAAAACAACTATGGGTTTCAACATATTATCTTGGACTTGTACGGGATAGCCATATCCATTTCTCACCTCAAACATTAGGCCTATACACAAAAACCTTCTTCAAACACCATGGCTGGTTGGGCTTAATTTTCTTTTAGTGGTAGGAGAAGAAGTTTGATTTATTTCTCACCAAAATAGCATTGAAGTTGCCCAAATATTTTCATGAACCCTAATAACACATCACATACCTTATTCCACATCAAGAGATTCATCTTGGAATCTTCAAATTAGCATTATATATCTAAAAACTTCCAAGAGATGGTTAAATATGTACGGAAAATTAAAGCTTGAAGTACAAAAATGTCATCATTTTGACTTATCTGGAGTCTTCTACAACTCTGAATGGTTGTATCAACTTGCAAAAATTATTTGGAGACAAATAACCTCATTTCATGCATATCGATTTAAGATGAGTGTTTGGTGGGGGTTTGAACAATGATAGAAAAATGAAGAGAAATTTCTTGTTCCTAAACCATTGACATCAGGTTTTTTGCAAAAGTATAGTTTTTGAATTTTCTTCAAAAAATAATCTTGTGATTTATCTGAATAAGGCTTTTCATTTTTTTCAGTGCTAAGAATATGGGTCACTGTTTTAGCCCTTCTCTCTTTACCTAGTGTTAGTAAAACTTAAATATCTTCAACAAAATTATTCAAATTTTCATGAAACTTAACTTAGAACACTACAACACCTTCCTCTAAATGCTCCATATATTTTTTACTCATAAATTATCATGTATAGTCAATACCAATCTCATTTTTCTATACTTCCACTGTTAGTTCTCAAAGGCAGTCCTATACCAAATCTCGAATTTATCTCTAAGAGATGAAGTATGACCTCTAGCTGCTCATAAATTCTCTAGATAGTGTTCCTAAGCTCCTCCCATTCTTACATAGGCTTGTCATGGCATACTTTGACTTCATACACCTCATTAGGCTCTAGAACTAGGCCTAAATGGGCTAGTTCCAACTATGAATTACAACACCTGACCTAATGATCACCCTAGAAGCCCTTGTGCATCCTTGAAACACCAATTCCGACCTGTGGGAAACCTAAGAACATATAAAGTTGTTTATCACGTTAAGAATATGCAAAGGGAACTTCAACTCGTAATTCCCCTAAATGATCCAGATCAGGTCATAAGGACTCAAGAACATCTCTTCATCATGACCACCTCAAACTGCCAGTACACCCCAAAAACCAGTCATGCAAGAATGACTTCCACAGACCTCATAAGGGCTAAACCTTATTCTAAAACCACCCCAAACATGTAAAATAATAATATACTATTATTAGATAAGTGGGTCATCTAGGAATCCCTTATGGCTTCCATAATTCCTTAAACATCCATTTATTCATTTGGTCCAATGAAAAATTTGGTAGTTATATCATCTTCTTCAAAAACTTACAATTTATTATGGCGTTCACTCACTATCATGACACCTCAATGCCACCTAGAGATACGTGAGAGAGCCCTTTACAACCTCCAATCATTATAATTGATCAACCAATCCATTTTCAGCATGCTTGGGAAAAATATTCTCCATCGCTACCTTAGTAGAGTTTTAGACCACCTTACCTTCTTAATGATTGTTCATAAAGCTCTGCCCCTTAAACCACAAACTATTTCCAAAAATTTTGATCTAGGACCATTGCCCATATACCATGAAGATCTTAGCCTCCCATGTAGAGTTCCCACGAGCCAATGAGCACAAGAAAGTTCTTATTGAGCTTTGATTCTCACTTCCAGGATCTCAATAGAGCTAAAAACAATTTTTCTTCCTTTATCCTACAAACCATGACCTATAACTCCAGTAAAATTTCTAGAAAAACCTTACATACCTTTTCCCATGCTCATATTTCCATCTCCATGTTGATATCTGTCCAACATACCTTAGTAGGTCACCTAGGGCTTAAGATAAATCTAGGTACAGACCTAGAAAGTAGGTCCAAACCTTATATACACACTCTGAGACACTTGTGAGTGTATGGCCAATATTGGTCTTGCAGACCAACCTCTTCACCTTAACTGCCAAATCCAAAACTAGGTAACATTTCATGCTCATGTTTTCCATGCTCTCTTAGTTCTCAACTAACTTCTACATGCTTGTCATCCACCATGACATACCATCCTCCTTTATGTATGGTGACTAGGCCATGACTAGGCTTCTTGACCATTTGTATCTTCAAGCACTGCCACTCTTGCACACCTACAAGAACCTTCAACAAGTTCTATGACATCAGTTCAATAATATTTGTGCACTCATTATATCATCACAACACTTTAATGTCATTGCATCACTCCTATAAGACATCACACATACTCAAGACACCTCATCAATGACAACTAGACAAAGAAACTCAACTTGACATCAACACAACACATGAATGATTTAACAAAAATAAATATTTTTTTAAAATCTAATTATAGAGTAATTGATGTAAACTATGATATAAAATTTCTAAGTACAATATGACATAAGAAAATAAGCAAGTATGTATGAAACCCTAAACAAGAGATATACAAAGAATGACTTAGTTGGTTTACACATGATCTGGAAGTTCTTTGGAATGGGAAAACTGTTGAACAGGAAATGAAAAGTGTCGTAAATACTTAGGATAAATTATAGAGCTCACGAACAATGTTAGACATGGGTTCCCACAGAAGGACAGGGGTGCCTGGGCGCTGGATACTGCTACTGGGCACTTGTGACTGCACAAATAGTCAGAATTTGATTTTTACTGTGTTGCAAAAGTATCACAAATATTCTTTGTCAATCACCTATGTGTCGCTCTTTGATCATCAAGGGCACATGTAACCTGTAAAATAGATATCACCTACAAAATCCCACAAACCACATCAAATCCAAATAATGAAATATGCAAAATGGAGTTTCAGACTGACCCTGGTGGTCACCTCAAAAGTGAAATTACAACCAAGCGTTGCACTACATCTCAAACTCCATGTAGTTCTAGTGAGTGTGCGAAGAAATGATGCCCTAGTGTAAGTTACACTTGATAGCGGGCTAGCTAAAGTGTAGCAATGTAGATAGAATGTGTGGATGGAATAATGAACTTCCCCCTTCCTATGTTGTGTATGCATAAATTGCAATCCCTTATCCCTTGAATGAATGCTAGATGGATGCTTTAAAGTGCTTTAGGTGCCTTTTGGATGCAATCTTAGGTGATGCTAGTAATGCTTAATGTTTGGTCCTTGATTTTGGTCACATAGTTATGTATTTATATGATTCCCTTGTTTGAAATTTGTAATTAGCAACTGGAAGGTTGACCCACAAGTGAAAAAGAGACCCAAAATAAGTGAGTAAAGTGGAAAAAGGTCAGGGTCACCCAGAGAGGACAAGGGCGCATGGACACTTCTGTCTTGGCCAGGCACTAGTGTCTAGAGCTATAAAAGATAAATAAGTAAAATAATGAGTGGGATGTAGGGTGAATGAGGCCAAGTAAAAAATAAGAAACACAGAAAAGAGGCCAAGGACAATCATCAATTACTAGTTTTCTTGTTGAGGAATCATATGAATGCTAGTATGTGTTTATGGACCTAGAAATGTACCCAAGTGTGTGATTTTGTGTCTACATTTTCCCCCACTTTATGTTGGTGAGTCAATAATTGATAACAAAAATTAGATAAGAGATGTGTACCTTGTTTTTTTGTAGAGCGTGCAACGAGAAGCATGCCAAGTGGACAAGTGAAGTGTAGAATGAGTGTAAAAATGAAGTGTGGAAACTATGAAGAGAAAGTGACCCTAGGGGTGTATGTGTATGTGTTGTACCATGTTGTTTTGCTTGTGATTTTTTCTTCTTATAAGGATGGACTTGTAAAAAATTGAGCAATAGAGTAGTCAAATTCATGTATATGAAAAAATTGCAAAAGTATGTAAAAGTGTGTAAAAAGGAAAGTGTGCACCTGATGTAGAAGAGTGTAAAAGGATATAAAAGTGTCCTGAACTACTATAAAGAGCAATTTTTTTGGATGATCCAAGAGTGAGTTTTTTGGGTGATCTCACACCAAGTGTGATTTTTTTGGGCGATCTCATGCCAAAGATAAAGTGTTGGGGATATGGGTCTAGTGTTACTCTCCTTCCATGACTCATCTCGGTAAACACCACTACAGATGGTGTGTCCCTACTTTGTTCCTATTATCGTGAACTAGTTCTAAATGTAACAATTGTTTCGATTGAAATGGAGATTGCATACATTCTATTGTTGGAGGTTTGTGCTTGATATTGTCAAAATGCTCTAAAGGATTATGTGAACTATGTTGATATGAGAAATTGATTGTATCTTCCCCAGGACATTAGCACTTAGGGGAGGACACAGGCACCCAAGTGCTTTTGTCTGGGTCTGGGCATTGGTGTCTGTGTTGTGTTGAGGACCCAAGTCAGGTTGTGGGTCCTTCTGTAATTGTGTTCATGTTCTGATTTTGCATTGTATTGTATTGTGTTGTAGCTATGAGTTGTTGTATGGCGTGATTCTTTCACCCAATGTATGCCCCCCTCATTTGGGGTGTATGCGACATCGATAGGAGTATGCGGCCAAAAAGAGAGGACCCAATGCTAATTTGAACTGTATCCCTACATGGGGATGGAATGTGCATGGTATAAACAAAGCACATGCAAAAAAAGTGGTTAGATATATGTGTTAGTAAAAAATATAACAAACATGGCATAGAAAAACGATGTAACAAGAAAGTGTGCATACAAGATAGACCGTGAAAAGTGGGTTTTAATCATGGGACATCGCTCACAATTTCACCATACAATCAGGACCGAAGTGACCAAAAGGAAGAAAGCAATGATCAAGAAATACATAGGGCACAACCCGCAAACAATGACATACATTGTCAAACTATAGAAAACAAAATGTAATAGACAACCACAACGACATATAATCCAGTAAGGAAAATGCTACACATGAAGCACCCGTTAGCATGTTAGAAAGATAGAAAGTATGTCAAAGCATGTATGTATCAATGGAAATTATGTGCTAGACAATAGAGGCAGTAAATAATGAAACAATAACACCTGTGATGTGTAGTAAATGTAGATGCCCCAGGAGACTCTATGGGACTGGTAAGTGGTACAGTGTAAGGCATTATTGCATCATGTAATGACCTATAATAAGTTTTCATTCACAACTAGAGACCAAGTGAACGTGTATGTGTATAGAGAAAATATATTGACATACTAAGTACCTGACTAACATAGTAAACAATGTGCATAATATAAGTATAAGCAAGCAAGAGTAAGTGCAACCAAGATATGCAATATGCCATGTATGAGTGTAATGGAATGGTATGCAATATGAATGTGATAGTATTAATGTGAGCCCAACGTATGTGTATGAGTATGAGATGGGGTTCATTTATAAAATACCCCTCAACAACCAAGAATGAACCATAGAGAAAGAGTGTATCATCAGTAAATGGTTTGAAAATGTGTGCTAGAAAGATAGATAATGAATCGTAGAGCATGAAGGGTGAATGAGTGATGTGAGGTTAATTTCAGATTTAGACCCTGTTGTCACTTAAATCACATGCCCACTGAATTTTTAGATGATCCAATGCAACATGGAAACATCCCCAAGGTGTGGGACCTTGGCTCCTTGGGATGAACCTTCGGAGAAGGCCGAATTAGTTCTAAAATATGTGCATCTGATAGAAGATCGGGATGTAAAGCCTATGACACTAAATAAATCTACATTATCAAAATTTTCGAAGAAAAAGGGAGAGAGGTAACTAAGAGTAATTGAAAATGGTGATGCACCAATAGTTTAAGGAACAAAAGATCATCCTCTACAAGCACATAATATTTAATAGAAAGATAATAACTTGCACAACTTTCTATCTTTTCTCATAATAAGATTTATTTATATGAAGGTAAAACTTAACAATAATAGAACAGATTTATTTTAATTCCACAACTCATTACTGGTAAGTTTTATGAATCACAACATGAAAACTACCATTTTTTTCTCATAGCCAAAACATGCTTTAAGAAGAAAACGTTACACACTAGAGGTGGTAAATTTTGTTCGAGGCACCTAATTTATGAAAAAACATCGCAAGATTTTCCAAATAAGCCTCAAAACCATATAACCACCTTTCTCTAATACCACAATTCTCTTGAATGAAAAATACAACAGGCTTCCAAAATTGATTCTTAAGAGAAACCTTTTGACGCTAAACCAAAAACTAACACCAAATTTGACATGCAATTCTTTCTAGACTAGAAAACATGGAGAAAATTTGTAAGATCCTTTAGTTTCAGATGTGGATTATCAAATCATTTCGCATAGGAATTTCTTTAGGTAATTATGACAGAAAACCAAAAAAAAGTTCTTGATCGCAACCAAGACATGTTATAGAGAGCAATTTTTTATCAATTGAGGTGGCAATTTTTTATCCAGCAGCCTATTGAAAAAAAGATGTCATAAGAACATAAAAATGGGACAAAAAACCAATGAAACACATTCCTCTAGTTTTTTAATTTCCCCTAGCGATACATATCATGTGCATCCAAAAGTGGTTCTTAAGATAATCCTTTTGGTCCTAATCCAAACACTAACACAAACTTCAAAACATGATTTTTCCTAAACCAAAAGGAACAAAGATGAATTCTCAGTACTAATATTGTACTTATGTATCATATAAACATCCCCTATAGGATTCTCACCAGGTCATGATGGTGGAAAGTTGATGGTAAGTTTTCTCTCGCAGCAAAAACGTGTTTCAGGGAGTAAATGTTGCTCAATAGATGTGCAACTTTTGATTGGGTCACCTAATTGACAAATGGATGTTATAAGCACATATAGATGGATCTAAAATCCTAAGAAACACTTTCCTAAAATATCATAATACTATAAATGATGTAAACCACATGTATCAAGAAGTAGTTCTTAAGAGAAACCTTCTGATCCTATACCAAAAACTAACATGAACTTAGACGCGTGATTTTTTCCCAAATACGGAGACATGGAGAAAAATAGTAAAATCTTACACTTTGATGTGTGGGTCATCTAATTTTCCTCTATACGAATCTCTCAAAAAATTTATGACGAAAACTCAGTGGAAATTTTTCTCTCACAACCAAATCATACTTTAACGAGGAGAAACTACTCATTAAAGGTTGCAACTTTTGATTAGGGTGCCCAATTGATGGGTAGACTTCACATGCACATTCATATGGGCATAGAAGCCTAAGAAACACCTTCATATATTCTCAAAATTCCCACAAATATGATGACATAAATTTGGTGGACGATATCTCTCATAGTCAAAAATGTGCTTTGGGGAGCAAAAAGTGCTCATTAGAGGTGGAAAATTTTAATCGGGCTGCCCAATTGATGGAAAAATACTGCAAACATGTCTAAATGGACCTAAAAATTAGATAAAAACATTCCTTTAGTATTGCAACACACCCAAATGACACATATTTTGGGCATCCATTTGTGGTTCTTAAGATAATTATTTTGGTCCTAGGCCAAAAACTAGCACAAATTTCAACACATAATTATTTTCAAACCAGGAGGCATGGAGATGAAGCATAAAATCCTATATATGTACATGTGTGTAATATAACCATGACTCAAAGGAATCTCTCCAAGTCATGATGATGAGAAATTGGTGGCCAATTTTCTCTCGCATCTAAAATGTGCTTTATAGAGTAAAAGTTACTTAGTAGAGGTACATTTTGATGGGGTGCCCAATAAACAAACAAATATAATAAGAATGTTCATATGAGCCTAAAAATACAAAAAACCACTTTCCTCTAGTCCCACATTTCCCTAAAATGATGTATATCAAGGGCATTCAAAAGTTTTTCTTAAGAGATTTTTTTTGTTCTCAAGCTAAAAAATAACATAAATTTTGAGACGTGATTTTTTCCCAAACCAATGGGCATGTAAATGAAATATCATATCATAAAACCAAACATGTAGGTCATTTAATTGTCACCTATAGGAATCTCTCCAAGTCGTGATGATAGAAAATTGGTGGAAAGTTTCCTCTCACAACCAAAATGTGTTTCAAGGAGAAAAGTCACTTGGTAGAGGTGGTAAATTTTGACTAGGGTTCCCAATTGATGAATGCACATCATAGGAAAATATGGATGGATGGTATAATATAATGGAGGCATCATTTTACTACCCATACATCCCAATTATTTTGGGCTACATTAGTCAAACCATGTTCCTTAAGAGCCCTAAAAGTTAAAAAATTATCACACTTTGACAGGAAAGTTATTATTCTCCATGAAAGCTATGGATGTTTTGTATGAACATTATATTCAGGAATTGGTTCAATATACAAAATCATTTCCATGTTTCTTCCAACATACCTTCAATTTTATTGCAATGGCATAGAGTGGACGATATCTCTCATAGTCAAAAATGTGCTTTGGGGAGCAAAAAGTGCTCATTAGAGGTGGAAAATTTTAATCGGGCTGCCCAATTGATGGAAAAATACTGCAAACATGTCTAAATGGACCTAAAAATTAGATAAAAACATTCCTTTAGTATTGCAACACACCCAAATGACACATATTTTGGGCATCCATTTGTGGTTCTTAAGATAATTATTTTGGTCCTAGGCCAAAAACTAGCACAAATTTCAACACATAATTATTTTCAAACCAGGAGGCATGGAGATGAAGCATAAAATCCTATATATGTACATGTGTGTAATATAACCATGACTCAAAGGAATCTCTCCAAGTCATGATGATGAGAAATTGGTGGCCAATTTTCTCTCGCATCTAAAATGTGCTTTATAGAGTAAAAGTTACTTAGTAGAGGTACACTTTGATGGGGGTGTCCAATAAACAAACAAATATCATAAGAATGTTCATATGAGCCTAAAAATACAAAAAACCACTTTCCTCTAGTCCCACATTTCCCTAAAATGATGTATATCAAGGGCATTCAAAAGTTTTTCTTAAGAGATTTTTTTTGTTCTCAAGCTAAAAAATAACATAAATTTTGAGACGTGATTTTTTTCCCAAACCAATGGGCATGTAAATGAAATATCATATCATAAAACCAAACATGTAGGTCATTTAATTGTCACCTATAGGAATCTCTCCAAGTCGTGATGATAGAAAATTGGTGGAAAGTTTCCTCTCACAACCAAAATGTGTTTCAAGGAGAAAAGTCACTTGGTAGAGGTGGTAAATTTTGACTAGGGTTCCCAATTGATGAATGCACATCATAGGAAAATATGGATGGATGGTATAATATAATGGAGGCATCATTTTACTACCCATACATCCCAATTATTTTGGGCTACATTAGTCAAACCATGTTCCTTAAGAGCCCTAAAAGTTAAAAAATTATCACACTTTGACAGGAAAGTTATTGTAATCCATGAAAGCTATGGATGTTTCGTATGAACATATATTCAAGAATTGGTTCAATATACAAAATCATTTCCATGTTTCTTCCAACAACCATCAATTTTATTACAACGGCAGAGAGTGCAATGTTGTAAAAACTGTCAATTTACTTCAATGTTAGGGTGTTGAGAGTGTTATTTTTCCATCTACACCTTATGGGACCAAGCCACTATGCCCATACATCTGGATGGGTTGGTATATGTTTTTTGGGGCACCATGTTTCTTCCCAAACATCCCAATACTTATTTTATACATTGGTGTGATGATGTCTCTTAAGAGCCCTGAGAGAAAAAAACTACAATAATTTGTGTGTGGCAAATGTAAATTCTATTTGATTCATGTGGGATTGAAATTTATTATTATTTTATTACATTTTCTTGGAAACACGTGTCTATAATAGGTGATTAGAGAAATGATTTCATAAACTACTGAAGGTGAAATTAGAATGAGTTCTTGTTGTTGGTTTTGTAGGATACATGTCAGAAAGAACACTTCCATACAATATAGAAGTTAAAATGAGACCGCGTTCTTGTTTTTGGTTTCCAAGATACATGTTCAATCATTTATTCAAGAATTTGGTGATCATCCACTAAATATTCTCACTTTTCATACATGGGTAAAAGGGTATATTGCAATTGTTTTTTTGTGGCAAAATTAAATTCCCTATGATTGATGTAGAAGTGAATCGACCATTAATATTATGTTTTCATAATTGAAATTCTTGGTTATGATAGCTATCTTGAGGAAAATCTAGAGTTTAGTATCAAAATTCCCTCATATATATGTACAACAAATGTGGAATCGTATGCAATGGAGGTGAGTTGTTTAAAAAAATTACATAAAGAGATGTGGTCCTATGGAATTCCATACTTACAGGATATGCACAAAATGGATTTTTTAAGGATGCTCGCAAACTATTTGAAGTAATGTAGCACTTTGGAACATACCCTTCTGTAAGCTTAATTTTTGTCAAATTAGCATAAAACCATGCATGTTTAGTAGATGAGGATTGTAAACACTTCAATGACATTACACCCACCAATGATCAGTATGTCTACATGGTTAATATTCTTGGTCATGTTGCCTAACTTGAGGAAACTCTAAACTTTATCATCGAAATACCAATTAAACATGTGGACGGTGCGTGGATATGTTTTCTTGGTGTGAGAGAGAAGGGCTTATAATCAATCCACTACTTAGAGAAGGTGGAGAGATCATATCTTGGTGGTTCTTTACACATTTCTTTCTCAGCATAATCCCAACATGTACAAAAATGGGAGGTCTAGACAGTGTGTGGACACCATTCAAAGCATAATGGAGAATGGGTCATTGTCAAATGTTGCAGTTAGAAATGCCTTAGTAAACATGTACACAAAAATGTGGAATCATGCACAAAGCATGTGATTTGTTAAAAAAAATGGCACGAAGAGATGTGGTCCCATAGAATGCCATACCTACAAGGTATACACAAAAAGAATTTTGCAAGGACACTCTTAAAATATTTAAAGTAATGTAGTACTCTAGAAGGTACCCTGACCTTGTAAGATATTTTTTAATCAAATTATCATGCAACCATGCATGTTTAGAGGATGAGGGCAAGACGAAATTCAATGGAATTACACCCACAAATGATCATTATGTTTGCATGGCTGACATTCTTGGCTTTGCTTTCTTTATAGAGGAAACTCTAGAATCTACTATCAAAATTGTAACTAAACATGTGGTTGTTGTATGGATGTGTTTTATTTTCATCATATTCCTGGCCTATACAAAATTTGGAGGTTTATAATAATGTATGGACATTAGTCAAAGCATAATGAAAAGTGGGTTTTTGGAAAATGTTGTAGTTGTAAATTCCCTAGTAGAATGTACACAAAAATGTGGAATCATACACAAGACACATGAGTTGTATGAAAAATGACATGAAGAGATGTGGTCCTATGGAATGTGATACTTACAGTGTATGCAGATATTGGTTTTTACAAATATGATCTCAAATTCTTTGAAGTAATGTAGCACTTTAGAATGTTCCTTGACTGTGTATGCTTCATTTTCATTTTATTAGCATGCAACCGTGCATATTTACTAGATGAGAGTTTTTACGCAACCATGTCATTTAGTATGGTCATTTTATGTAGAGTAATTGTGGTAATACTCATTTTGGTATTTGCATTGAATTACACATACAAGATTATGTATGCAAATTCATATATTCTCCTGCATTTTATCTCATTTTGTGGTTGGATAATTCTATGTTGCTTCACATTTGATTGATGGAGAGATAATATGTTTGTGAACACAATATTTATTTTCACTTTAATTTGATTTAATATGTATATTTTAAATTTTAAAATAAATCACAAACATTCATGTATCCAAAAGTAAAATTATACTTTTTTATTATATTATAATTGTAATACATATTTGTGACGTGAAAAACTTGCATATCAAGATTTACAAATCTCCCTCTTGCTACTTTGTGTATGCTTCAATATTAACATACATGTATGCCAAGGAATTCATAAATACATAATCTAACAAAAAAACACCTTTCTATTATGCTTTGCGGAAGAAAGGCATTATAGCAAAAGAGAATTGGAACTGCAAACAAGTTGTCATGAAGGCCTCTAGTTATCACCCTTCATAAATGCTCACTCATAATTACAAGAAAAAAATAATTATTTCCACCTGTAGACTCATCACTCCCCATTGTCCAACCTAAATACACCAATTAACCACCCATTGAATTAAAAGAAAAATATAAACATTCAAGGATTATGTTGAAAAGATAAAAAAATATTATCCTTAGGATCACTTGTACAAATTCTAGCCTACCGATCACTCGAATAAATATACCGCTAGCATTACCTTGTTTAGTCCCACCTCTCCTAGATCATATTGTGGATAGGTCTACTCCCATAAGTGATTATTAATGTAACATTTCTCATGAAATATCAGGGGATTAAATGCTCCCAATAAAAACCAATGTCTAACATGTATGGTAAAGACAAAACAAGTAGATATGATCCTTCTCCTATAATGTACCTCAATAAATTATAGTAAATAAATCATTTTCATGGAGTATGGGATACCAAAGAAATTCACTTCTACTCCTCTACTTGCACTCTCTTCCATTAGGACCTCTCATGGTATGCCTTTATTTCTAAAACTTCTCCCCTTCTAGTAGTTTGTTTTTTTAGTCATGAATGAAATACAATTGTTCTCATTCTCAGTGTATATATCCCTCCTTGTGGCAATAACTAGATTCCCATGGCATACATGATGAAAACTTGAGTCTCTACTCTCTATGTTTCATTCGTAAATCTGATAGGATATATCAATAACATTGGAGGTCTTCATGAAAAAAAGGTGGTACAAGTTTTAACATTAGAATAGATTTGGTTTTGTATAATTTATAAAGTGAAAATAATCTTCATAAATAAAAATACTCTCAAAGATCCTTCACATGGACCAATAGAAGAAAATGTAGAGGATTTATTGCAAAACAATGATCAAAATATCTCTGAAATCACTAAAATGTGATTGCCCTGAGGATTGAGGCCCCGATTGAGGAAACAACATTATCAGATCATTGGAAAATATTGTTTCAACTCTCTCATCAGGTTTACCCCCAAAATAAACTCAATCTTGTTTTAACTATAGATGGATGATTGCATCTTCTTTCAATAAAAAAATCATGACTGGTGGACTCAGACCCCACTATTCACCATATTTTATATGTATAAGTTTGTGAAAAAGTTGAAACATCTAAATTTTATAATAAAGCAAAAGCTAAAAGGGTGATTATGGCTCCATCATAGCTTAAGAACATACTCACTTAGAGTTGAGGAAGCATCCACCCCACAACAACTTGCAACTATTTAAAATCAAATAGGAGAACTTTGATACAAATCCCTTGAATGGATGTAAAATGGGTCATTCATGCCATTACTAAACTGAAAAAATAAGAAATATAATGGATTAAAAAATATAGAAAAACATGGATTAAATTAGGTTATATCGATGCTAAATTATTTTATGTTTTTGATAAAAACTTAAACAACCCAACACAATTCAAAAAATGTAGCAAACATATGGTTAATCGCCTCTGAATCTAATATGCTTTCTCATGATAATTCATTCTTTTATGAGTTACTCCAACTAAATAACTAATGAGTTGCTCTATGAATAAAAAATATTTTTCAAATTTGACAAGAATAATAGACAAAGTAGAATGAACTTGTTTGAATGGTGAGAAACTTCATATCCTGAGTAAGTACTAAAACATGTCCTTACCAGCATTGAGATTAAGATTGAGATATTATGTGGATGACATCGGGGGTACTTTGTGCCTAAGGAGCATCCCCACAAATTTTAAACCTTCTATGAATCCATCCTCTCTTCACACACCCCAAATTCATCTCCTCATGCATCCTTCCAAACTCCCACTTAAGTATTTCAAAGAATGAAATGAACTATTGAAAGGATGGCGATGTATTTTTCTTTTTTTAAAGATATAAGAAAGGTCTCTTGCACAAATATATTTGATACATGTATTTGGAAAAAATAGATATATATTGATTTGAAGGCTATTATCATGTATTTTAAATATATACCATATTACTTCATTATATTCTTCGACAATTTCCTACCAATTTATGATACATGACATATATCTAACTTCACCAATGTGTTAATCTCAAAAAGCCTTTATGATAAAAAAAAAAGGGGGCTCCAAACTCCATTGTATCACCAAGATATTACAATGTTTTGATTAACCTCTCAAATTAAAAAGGAAAAACTTCTATGTGATAGTAGAATGGACATCTAATCTAAGGTTGAAATCGCTTGTGATGGTTAAATGGACGTTAAATACAATGTCATAATTAAATTTTTATCCATGTACTATATATCCCCCAATCACTACTCTCATTTTCTATTGTAGAACGCCTAACGGTGTAATAATTAGTCTTATCTTTTATCAATATATTTTATTTTTATTGTAAGGATAAATCCCAATTAGTGGAATTTGTATTAAACTTGAGTTATTTATATAGGAAGCTCAAGCTTGCAATCATAATATATGTATCTTGACGATGGATAATGGAGTTTGATATGAAATGTTGATTTAAATAAAATTACACAAAATTTTCATTATAAATTCGTTCTCAATTTCAATCCTCTTAGTTGTTATGGGTGTTTGTCTTAGGATATAGTAATATGTGTAATGCTTTTCTCTAAAATACACACACACACACTCTCTATTTTCCATATTTGAGTTCTAGTATCCTATTTATCTAAAAAATGGTTTACTCATTCCCATCTCCTCATATTGTTATCAATACCCATACATGTCTCCTAGTAACTATAATTTTAACTAGTATAGGTATGTTAAATACATCTATCTAAAATACACCAAAAGATTAAAAATCTCAAATTTCTTATCTTTGATTTTTCACATACCTTATTTTCGAGGAAAATAAATGAGCTCCAAACTCCATTGTTTAGATAAGATATTAGGATTTAATGTTGAAATTACCTTGTTATTTACCTATTGTCAAATACACATAAATTTAATGGATTTTTTACATACCACATCAAATAATTATTAATTACCTTCTCTCCCAATATTCCAATGACTAGTGACAAATAACATTCGTCTATCTATGCCATTGTGTTAGCGCTAATTGATCCATAATACACATGAAACCAACACTTTGATGTTTAATAGGGCTCGATTTATGCAAACGAGGCCAATCGAGCAATAACACACATCAAAGTGTCATATTAGGGTGTATCAAGGCTCAGTTGGCCCCGTTCATGCCAACCAGCCCTAACACACCCTAATGTGACAATTTTATGTGTATTAGAGATTGATTGGCACTATTTGCACCCATCAAGCCTTGATACATGTCAAAGTGACGCTTTCATGTGTATTATGGTCTAATTAGTGAAAATGGTGCATATCAAGCCCTAATACACCCAATGCAATAATTTGATGTGTATTAGGTCTTAATTAAACCCATTCGTGTTAATTAATCCCTAATACATATCAAAGCATCACTGTGACATGTACTAACAATCAATTGGTGCAACATGGCCAATCAAGCCCTAGTACACATCAAAGTGTCACTTTGACATGTATCAGGGCTCAGATGGTGTGAACACGACCAATCAAGCCCTAATACACATCAAAATGTTGCATTAGGGTGTATTAGGGATTTGTTGGCCTCAATTACACCAACAAAATCCCAATGAACCTAGATGCAACACTTTAATGTGTGTTAGGGCTCGTTTGGCCTTGCTTATACCAATTGAAATCTAATACACATTTAACTATCCCAATTGGTGTATTAAGGTTTGTTTAGCACAAACATGGCCAACCGAGCACCAATGCACATCAAATTATCACATTTGGGTGTTGTAGGATTTTATTCATCCCATTTATGCCAAAGGATCCCTAAGACACTAAAATACAACAATTTGATGTGTATTAAAACTCAATTGGGCCCATTTACACCAATTGATCCCTAATACATGTCAAACTAACACTTCAATGTGTATTAGGGATCAATTGGCACAGATTGAGGCCAATCAAGCCGTAATACACATCAAATTGTCACATTAGTTGTACTAGGGCTTGGTATGCCCTGCTCACACTAAGGGAGACCTAATACACCAAAGTATCACACTTTTATATGTATTAGGGCTCGATTGGGCCTATTTGCACAAATCAAACCCTAATACATGTCAAATTTAAACTTTGATGTGTATTAGGGATCAATTGGCATAAATGAGGCCAACTGAGTCCTAATACATGTCAAAGTGCCACATTAGGTGTGTTATAGCTTGGATGACCCCATTCACATAAATGGAGATGTAATACACCATAATCTAAAATTTTGACATGTATTAAGTGAAAGGAACGATAACCAGATCATACTAAGCCATGCTAATCAAACACCACGATCAATAAGATGAAAGCAATTCACTAGAATAACTTTACATAAAACCTTTGCAAACAAATGAGCAGTAATATCATATATTATTATGGAACCAGTTAAGGTCTTAGATCAAGCCATGAATCAAGGAAATAACTAGTCATCAAAGAACTAGTCAAGACCATAGATTTAGGAGAGAACTAGACATCAAGGATCTAGTCAATACCATAGATAAAGGAAAGAACTAGTCAATACCATAGATCAAGGAAAGAACTATACCTAACATCTAGATAATATCTCCTGATATCTAAATAAGATAAAATAAATATCTACACACATCAGTGGGTGAGGATGAATACAATAAAGGTAAATAAAGTATGTAGGTGAACATGAGCTAAGGTAAATACCTGCTCTAACATTAAGAATCAATTAGCTTTGTTCACGCCAATCGATCCCTTATACAAATCAAATTAACACTTTAATGTGCTTTATTGTTCATTTGGCATAAACAATGACAATCAAGCCCTAACACATGTCAAATTGTCACATTAGGGTGTATTAGGGATCATTTGGCCCTGTTCACACTAACAGATCCCTTATACACCCTAATGCGACACTTTGATGTGTATTAGGGCTCAATTGTTTATGTTTGCATCAATTAAGACCTGATATACATCAAATTGATACTTTGATGTGTATTAGGAATTTATTGGTGTAAAGGGCTCCAATCAAGCCTTAATACACCCTCATGCAACAATTTAACATGTATTAAAGCTCACTTGGCCATGTTCACACCAATAAATCCCTAATACAAATCAAAGTGTTGCTTTGACGTGTATTAGGGATCAACTGGTGCGAGTGGGGTCAATCAAGCTTTTAATATATATAAAAGTGTCATTTTTTATATGTATTAGGGCTTGAATGGCATGAAAAAGGCCAATCAAGTTCTAATATACATCAGAGTGTCACATTAGGGTGTATTAAGACACTATTGACCTCATTTGCACAAAGAGATCCCTAATACACCTAAATTTGACACTTTGATTTGTATTATGGTCATTTGGCCCCGTCACCAAACAAACAATATAAAAAATTTAAGTATCACAACTAGTGTATCAGGCCTCGGTTCACACAAAAAGACCATTCAAATCTTAATACACAACAAATAGTCACATTAGGTATATTATAACTAGGTTGGTTCTGTTCATGCCAAGGGAGCCCTAAAATATCAAAATATGACATTTTGATGAGTATTAGGGCTCGATTGGCCCCATTTATGCCAATCGAACCCTAATACATGTTAAACTAACACTTTCAATTGTATTAGGGATTAATTGGTGTAAATGGGGCCAATCGATCCCTAATACACATCATATTGTCACATTAGGTATATTAGGGCTTAGTTGACCCCATTCAAGCAAATGAACCCTAATACACCAAAATGTGACACTTTGGTGTGTATTAGGTCACAATTGGCCCCATTTGCAACAACAAAGCCCTAATACATGTCAAATCGACATGTTAAAGTATAATATGGATCAATTGGTACAAACGAGAAAAATAGTGCTCTATTGGTCTTGTTTGCACCAATGAAATCCTAATACACCCTAAAGTGACACTTTTATGTTTTTTAGGGCTTGATTGTCCCCATTTGTGTCAATCGATCCCTAATACATGTCAAATCAACAATTACATGTGTATTAAGGCATAATTAGTGTAAACATCTAACACATGTCAACGTGTTGCATTAGGATGTATTAAGGGTTTTTGGCCTGGTTCATGTCAAAAAATCCCTAATACACCCTAATAAAACACATTGAGGTGTATTAAGACTCAAGTGGCCCTATTTGAGCCAAACAGTCCCTGATACATGTCAAAGTGATACTTTGATTTGTATTACGACTTAATTAGTGCAAACAGGACCAACCGAGCCATAATACACCATAATGTGACAATTTGATATTTGATTTTTATTATAGATTAATTAGGGCAAGTAGGTCCAACTGAGCCCTAATACACAATAATGTGACAATTTGATATGTATTAGGGATTAATTGGCCCTATTCAAGTCAATCGATCATTAATACACATTAAAGTGTCTCTGTATTAGTGATTGATTGGAACGAGTGAAGCCAATCACACCCAAATACACGTCAAAGTGTCACTTTTACATGTATTAGGGCGTAAAGGCATGAACAGGTCCAATTAAGTCCTGGTACATGTTAAAGTGTCACATTAGGGTGCATCAAGGCTTCGTTGGCCTTGTTTGTGCCAATAAAACCCACGTACACCTAATGCGACACTTTAATATCTATTAAGGCTTGTTTGGCATCATTTGTGGCAATTGAACCCTTTTACACATTTAATTATCACAATTGGTGTATTAGAGATCGGTTCGTAAAAACGGGGCCAATTAATCCTTAATACACATCAAATTGTCACATTGGATGTATTAGGACTCAGTTGGCCCCATTCACATAAAATGAGTGCTATGAAACCTAAATGAGACACTTTGATGTGTGTTAAGACTCAATTTGATTTATTTACACCAATCCAACCCTAATATACATCAAAATAACAATTTGATGTATGTTAGGATTGATTGGCCCAAACAAGACCAGTCGAACCCTAACACACATAAAAGTGTGAGTTTGACATATATTAGGGTTAGATTGGTGTAAATAAGGTAAATCAAGTAATAATACACATCAATTTCTCCCATTGGGTATATTAGGGCTATATTGGCATCGTTCATGCCAAGGGATTCCTAATAAACCTAAATGTAACACTTTGATGTGTATCAGTGCCCCATTTACACCAATCGATCCCAAACACACATCAAAGTGTGAGTTTAATTATGTGTATTAGGGATTGATTGGCACAAATATGACTAATTAAACCTTGATACACATAAAAGTGACATATGAGGGTGTAATATGGCTTGGTTGGCCCCATTCGCACCAATGGATTCCTATTAGATCCTAAAGCAACACTTTGGCATGTATTAGGACTTTATTGGCCACATTTGCATCAACCAAGCCCTAATACATGCCAAACTATGATCTATATTAGGGATCAATTAGCCTTGTTTGTGTCAATCAAGCCTTGACACACATCAAAGCAATTCTTTTATGAGTACGAGGACTCAATTAGCACAAATGGTGCCAACCAAGCCTTAATACGCCCTAATGTGATAGTTTGATGTACGATGGGGCTTTATTTTCCATGTTCATGCTAATTGATCCCTAATGCACAATAAATTTTTGTTTTGATGTGTATTAGGGGTCAATTGGAATGAATGGGTCCAATTGGGCCATAATACATGTCAAAGTTTCATTTTGACATTGACATGTATTAGATATTAGAGGGAAAACATTGGGTTTAATTTAGTCCTATTATATGTCAACGTGTTGCATTATAGCATATTATGGATCTATTGTCCTTGTTCATTCCAACGGAGTCCTAATACACCCAAATGTGACACTCTTATGTGTATTGGGGCTCATTCAACCCCATTTGTTCCAGTTGAACCCTAACACACATTTAAACATTTTATCCATATATCAGGGTTGGGTTGTCACAAATGGTGCTAATTAGGCCCTAATAAACATCAAATTTCCACATTAAATGTATTAGTAATTGTTTAGCCTCATTCAGTTAAAGGGTGCCATAAGACACCTAAATACAACATTTTAATGTGTATTAAGACACAATTGGCCCCATTTACACCAACTGAGCTCAAAAATATGTGAAACTGACAATGTAATGTACATTAAGTGTCGATTGGATGGGTCCAATCGAGTCCTAATACATGTTAAACTATGATATTGGGTGTATTAGGGATCGATTGGATGTGTTCATACTAAGGGATCCCAAATACAACCCAAATGTGACTCTTTGATATGTATTAGGGCTTAATAAATCCCATTTGCATCAATAAAGCTTTGATACACATTAAATGGACACTTTTATGTGTATTAGGGATCAATTAGAACAAATAGAACCACTGAAACCTTAACACACGTCCAAGTGTCACATTAGGGTGTATTGAAATTGGTAAGACAGATTAACACACAAAATAATAATACTTCACACTGTATATTGATATTCAGATACATTTACATATATATAGGACATGTAATTCCTATATTTTAGGAGGTAGCCTTAACTACTTCTCCCACGAATCTCTCCCACACTCCATATACGTGAGTGGTTAAAACTCACCAACAAATAATTGTTATATGTTGTTTTATATAACAACCATATAACTTAATATATTGACTTAAATAATGATTACACACAAATAAACTAATGAAGCACTAATAATTAGGATATTCCTAACATTCCCCCCCTTAGTGCGAACATGGGGAAAACCTGCCTTTGTACTTGCACCTGCTCATGATCAGGTGATTTTCACAGGATGATCACAAACCTCATGGATGGTTTTGCAAACGGTTGACCAAAAACCGAGAATGGTGGTTTTGCAATTGGTTTACGACAAACCACAAAGTGATGGTTTTGCGAATGAATTACCAACAACCAAGAATGGTGGTTTTGCAATTGGTTTACCACAAACCACAAATGAAGGTTTTCAAGTGGTTTACCTACAACCACATCATGATATCCCAAGTACTATTATCAGCCCTCATCAATATCTCAATGCAGGGAATGAAATAGGAAATTCTATTGACATCTGTTGCTCATACATACATAGAAAAAGCTGACATACTAGAAATGGAACATTGGAATGATGTTCCCCCCCCTCAATGTGAAATTTCCACTTATTCAATCACGAACACTGCAAACAGGGACACTGATAGAACTCTGAAAAAACATGACAAGAAGCACACGACACAAGTTGAAAGCAAATACACCACAAAAATGTCACCAAACCATCTGTGCGGCCCCGTCGTTGGCGACTGACGAGAGGTCGCTGAATGACCTCCAACCTCCGATGCCTCCTGCCTCCGGTTTCATGCTGCTAGCTCAGCAAAATGTTCTTTTGAAGCTCAAATACATACCTTGAACAGATGTCAGATACTACCGAAAAATCTGTATGTGAGGCAAAAAAAAATTATCTTACAAACTTTTTACAATGACACGACTTTTGATAACAACTCACAAATTTGATGACACTTTTTAAGACTCTGAATACCACGATATGACCATAACAAACCTAAAATCACCTATTTAAAGTTTATGATTCTTAACTTCAACAATAAAAATGACATTTACAAAGACAAAGGACTATTTAAGACATTGATATCATAATGATATAATGATTTTAATTTATAGACTGGACACCAAATGATTACAACTTACAATATTATAAAAACTCTACTTTATACTTGGTATAATAATTTGGGACCTAGACAATACACTTATTGAACATAACAAATTGACTTAATAAATGGTTCGAAAGTCTTTCTAAAGACTATTTTCACCAAATATGAGAGACATGAAAACTAAACAAATAAAATGAAATTACTATAATGACTCGACCCAAAGCTAATGGACTTACAATATGGATTTTTTTTCTTTTTATCTCTTGCATAGATGTCGATGCCTGTGCAGTTGTGAAGCTTGCAGGTTATGATGAGTGAACGTGGACCTTGAACTGATTTTAAGGTAGGAATCCACAACAGAGCTAAGAATATCAATGAAGCAAAGTCAGAGAGCTTCAATTCACAATAGATATTGCGGTACAAATCACAAGCACAACAGATTTGGTGCATGAAGGAAGCGTTGTATAAATGTATGCTTGGACATTGAATGGAAAATCATTGTCTGAGAAAGTTTACACGATTGAATAAATACACATTTGTTGGAGAAATCTGCAGTCAACGGTGTTGGATGCGTCCCATTAGGGTAGAATTAAACATTCACGTGCACACTTTACAGGCGTCTGAATCTTCTACTGACAAAGCTTTGCATTCAAGAGATCTTATGCAATTCACAGCAGTAAACGTGGATGCCCATATTTAATAGCATGCACAGAATAGAAGCTCTCTATATTCTTTTCATTGAGCTAGATCACAATGAAGTTGACGTGCTTGAGCCCAATGTGAAAGCAGTGCACAATGATGGATAAGAAAACTGACGGGCACAAAATTACGAGCTGGGAGATGAAAAAACTGCAGTCCACAAATCATTCAAGCTTCCCTTCTATTACTTAACCAGATGTATGCAGGCGAGCACGAGTCAAAGGGGATCTACAGATTTTTTGATAGCACATTAACATGGTCGTCTTCGACATAGAGGTATGACGTGCCATAAGGCTGAGCAGGTAGTAGGAAGATATTTACAAACAACACATATTGGATTTAGTCTTTATGACCATGATGTTGAATGAATTCCCACGAACAGGTCTGATATAAGCTCCAAATCACTGCATGTACATATATTTGTAACAGGAACCCAAAAACAACTTGCAATTCCATCGTTAAAATGGATCCAAACAAGATATATTAAATTATTTAAAACTACAGAACATTGAAATCATATCAAATAATGAATAACATGATTGAGGTCACGATCCCAACAAAGAGTCGTCCCTTATTATTTCATTTCTCCATTGTAGGCCCAGGATATAGGTCGCTCTGATGCCAAATGAAATTGGTAAGACAAATTAACACACAAAATAATAATACTTCACACTGTATATTGATATTCATATACATTTACATATATATAGGACATATAATTCCTATATTTTAGGAGGTAGCCTTAACTACTTCTCCCATGAATCTCTCCCACACTCCATATACATGAGTGGTTAAAACTCACCAACAAATAATTGTTATATGTTGTTTTATATAACAACCATATAACATAATATACTAACTTAAATAATGATTACACACAAATAAACTAATGAAGCACTAATAATTAGGATATTCCTAACATGTATTACAACTCGGTTGGTCCCATTCTTACCAAAAAATTTCTAATACACCTTAGTGTAATAGTTTGACATGCATTAGAACTTGATTGGCCTAGTTCATGCCAACTAAGCCTTACTACACGTCAAATTGATGGTATGCCATGTAGTCCTAATACATGTAAAAACATCACATTAAGTTGTATTAGGGCTCAGCTAGCCCCATTCCTCCCAATCGATCCCTAATATACCATAATACAACACTTTAACACGTATTGGGGCTCACATGGCCCCATTTGCTCCAATTGAATCCTGATACATGTCAAAGCAACATTTAAGTGTGTATTAGGGCTTAATTGGTGCAAACATAGCCAATCGAATCCCAATACACCATAAAATGATAATTTGACATGTATTAGGGCTTGACTGATGTCGTTCATGCCAATTAATCCCTAATGCACATCAAAGTATCAGTTTAAGATGTAATAGGGATTGTTGGTATGAATGGGGCCAATCGATCCCTAATATGTACATCAAAGTGTCACTTTGAAATGTATTAGGGTTCAAATGGCACCAATGGGGCCAATCGAGTTCTAATATACATAAAAGTGTTACATTAGTTTGTATTAGGGATTTGATGGCCTCATTTGCACCAATGAAACCCTAATACACCCAAATGCGACACTTTGATGCATATCAGGGCTTGTTTGGCCATGTTTGCGCCAATTAAACCCTGATACACATTTAACTATCGTAATTAGTGTAATAGGGCTCAATTGACATGAACAAGGCCAATTGAGCCTTAATACACATCAAAATATCACATTGAGTGTATGAGAACTCAGTTGGCCCATTCACTCTAAGGGAGCCAGAAAACACCTGAATGAGACACTTTGATGTTTATTAGGGATCGATTGGCCTATTTTTCATCCATTGATCCATAACACACACCAAAATGAAAATTTGATGTGTCTTATGGTTAATTAGCATAAACGAGGCCAATTGAGCCCCAATACACATTAAACTATCGCAATGAGTGTATTACGACTTTCTTGGCATCATTCACACCAAAGGAGCCCTAATAAACCCAAATGTGCAACTTTGATGTGTATTAGGACTTGATTGGCCCTACATGCACCAACCAAGCCTTAATACACATCAAATCGACACTTCGATGCATCTTAGGGATCAATTGGCACAGATAGGGCCAATAAATCCCTAATACATGTCTCAAAATGTCATATTAGGGTGTATTGATGTTTGGTTGATCCTATTCGTGCCAATGAGGCCCTAATACACCACAATACAACACTTTGACATGTATTAAGACTCGATTGATTTGTATTCGTGTCAACCAAGCTCTAGCACATGTCAAATTGACTCTAAGTTGTCGTGTTGTGTTTATGTTGTGTCATTTTCATTATTTAGTGTGCCAATTGGTTCAATTACGTCAAAAAATCAATTTCATTAATTAGGTTCATTTACATCATTTTAGGTCAAATTAGGGGAAATTTTATGAATTGCTTTGAATTAGGGTAGTTCATATTCAATTGGGGCAATTATGTAAAATTAGATAATTCAGGTCAAATTAGAGAAATTAGTATGAATTACATTTGTTAAGGTAAATCAAATCGAATTAGGGAAACCAAGGTCAAATTGAGTGAATTTTAGTCAAATTAGGGGAAACTAGGTTGATTTCGGTCAAATTCTTTAGTGTGTTACATTTGTGTTTAAAGTGTTGTGTTGGTGTTATCTTTGTCTTGTTCACATATAGGGGGTTTAATACAACATGTTTAAGTGTCTTATGCAACCAATCACTCGATGTTTTGTTGGATGCTCTCAAATAGGATGTGTTGAGCCCCATGGCAACAAGTGTTGTTTACCGTGTCAATTAGGTCAATTACGTCAAAATATGATTAATTTTGTCAATTAAATTTATTTAGGTCAAATTAGGGGAAATTGTATGAACTACGTCAAATTATAGCATTTTAGGTTTGATTAGATCAATATAGATAAATGTAAGTCAAATTAAATTAAATAGTCTGAATTAGGTCTATTGAGGTATGTTAGGCCAATTATGTCGAAATGGGGTAACTAAAGTCAAATTGAGTGAATTTTGGCCAAATTATGGGAAACCACACCAATTTAGGTCAAACTTCTATAATTTAGGGTACCATATTCATGTTTAGAGTGTCTCATTGGTGTTATTTTTTTTCTCGTTGGCATTTAGGGGGTTCGATACATCCTATTTATGTGCCTCATGCAACCAATCGCTCGATGTGTTGCACAAGGCACTTAAATAGGACATATCAAACCCCTTAATGACATTAGATTGTTTTGTTGTGTTTAGATTATGCCATTTGTGTTGTGAAAATAGGGTCAATTACGTCAAAACATGATCAATTTTCTCATTTAGGTTAATTTAGATAATTTTTGGTCGAATTAAGGGAAATTGTGTGAATTGTGTCAAACTAAGATAATTTAGGTTTGATTGGGTCGATTACATCAAATTAGGTCAACTAGTATTAATTAAGTTTATTTAGGCCAATTAGGTTAATTATATTTAATTAAGGAAATTGTGGTCAAATTGATTGAATTTTGATCAAATTAGGGGAAAGTAGTTCGATTTGGGGCAAACTAGGTCAAACTTATGTAATTTAGGGTGTCACATTCATGTGTAGAGTATCACATATGTGTTATTTGTTTTGTTGGCATAAAGGGGGTTCCTTACATCCTGTTTTAGTGCCCCATGAAATTAATCACTCTATGTGTTACATAACGCACTCAAATAGGACATGTGGAGCCCCCCAATGACATTAGGTTTTTGTTATCCCAAATTAACCCCCTCTCAGAATAATTTGGATAACTCTTTTTAAAATGGACTTAGCCATTTAAACAAGCATGGGATGTTCAAACACTCATCAATTTTCACCTCTACAAAGCATTGGCCATTGGCATTTAAACAACCCATGGGATCCATTAGCGGGTTATATTTAAATGGCCACGTGACATTCATATGACCGTAAATTTTGATGTCAAGCATAAAACAACAAGCCATGTGGCACTATTCCAGCTCTCCTCAAAGCATTTGGGATCCGCAAACCTCAAGTACCTGAAATTATTTGGAGCGGATAGAGTTTTAGGTCCGCACCAGGTCAAGGCAAGTCAAAGAACACACAACAGGTTTAGAGGCGGCCACATGGTGAGGATCCAACGGGTGAGGAACGAACATATATCACCATTCTGACATTCTTCAAGGCAGATGCATTTTACAGATGTAAAATCCATGGAATAGACCGAGTTTCATAAGGGCATCAGGTTCAGGCAAGTCAGGCAGGTCAATAAGGATACGTGGCAACATTCTATGGAGCCAACAATTTTAAGTCCTCCCAGATAGAAATTGTTATGTGAAGGTGCAACTAATGAAAGGTGACAACGTTCCATACGTGGACCCTTTTTATTGGCTCACCTTTCGTAGTCTGACATGGTGAGGAAAAGCTAAGTCTGACAAGAATGACACTATGAGGAGCATGGAGCTTTCTCATTGGCTTACACTTCGAAGTTGTCAGTCAAAGCTATTAAAGGACTGACATCGTAGAGGGTTGTGGAACGTTCATATTGGTATGTGCTTTGCACTCTAAAAATATTGGTATAAGAAAAGGTGAATTACAAAGTAGTGTGGGGATTTCCTATTGGCTCATGTTTCGAAGTGGTCAGAAGAGGTTATCAAACAGTTTGACACCGTGAAGGTACATGACATTTTCTTATTGGCTCACATTTTATAATGGAACATACCTACACGCAATGCACAAGAGGCAAATCCTGGCCTCGAAACCAATGAAGGATCAACACGTGGCAAATGAAAAATAATGCACATGTAGACAGAGGTAATCCCTGAGCAAATCAAAGGCCACCATGTATCACTCTCTTGTTCATCTCAACATGTAAATTTTCAAATGGCCATATCTTTTAATCCAGAGCTCCAAATCATGCAAAATCAGTTTTTTTGGAAATTTCTCCTCGAGACCTTAAATTTGGACTATCAAAAATCATATTTTGATAACATTTGATAGGCAGAAAACAAGGAAATGTCAATCGGGTCGTTAATGTGTAGATTCAGCCACCTAGATTTGATCCGATTTGGCCTCCTTTCTTTTTCTATAAGCAAGACAGACATGGGGCGACACATCTGATAGAATTGCAAGTGGATTTGCAGCCATTTAATGTTTGTTGTTGCTGATCGGAAGAAAAATCCAAGTTTCCCTCTTCTTCTCTTCTTCTTCTATAAATAGTGGAGTAATGCTCATTGTAAAGGGTTGGATACTTTTGGAATACAAGGGAATCATTGTAAAGTGTTGCACAAGTGTTTTTTGAGTTGCAGGCCTTAAATTGTGATTCTGTAATGTCTTAATACCTTCTTCCTCCATTGTAATGATATGTGCATCATCTTAAAGCAATAAAATACTTGTTTTGTGGCTATTATTCAGCCCTAGCTAGTGATTTGTTGCATTCTCTTTCCTCTTAATTTTCCTACAGGTGTGTTTCATATGTTTCTTCATATTACAAAGTTATTTTTATTGTGTATTCCAAGAAAATAGGAGTTTAAGTGTTGCTTTGGACTATGGCTTTCATTTATGCCATTTCTACCTTTATTTTTGTCCATTTTTCTCTCATTCAAAAGTGTATTTCCCCTTATTTTGGTGTCATCACCTCCCTTAGTGTAGGATTTCCCTTTTATGCATCTCCCTCTCTCCTCAGTCCCTTAGAATCATAGATTAGTGCTAGGTAGTTACATTTCCTTTCCTAGGAGTAGTTTAGCATCAAAAATAGGTACAGGAAGTCGACCTTCTCCGGAGGTCTGTCTCAGTTCGAGTCCCACAACTTGGAGACAATCCCATGTTGCCTCAAAGCCCTAGATCCATCTGATTTGGGATGGGTACAATTTTGAGCTCCAACAGTTGTCATGTTGTGTTTTTGTTTTGTTGTGTGTTATTTAGTGTCACTATGTTTTTGAAAAAAAAATTTGTTTTCCTCTCCCTATCTTTATTTAAAAAAATATTTTTAGTTTCAAAAGATGCATTGGAACTTAAATATTGATCAAAACTAAAAACTCTTGATGTTTATTAAAGATATTGTTAAATATTGCAGATGTTGGTATGATGTTACCAATGTTAGATAGCTAATAACATGGTAATGGTAGGCTAATGTCAACCCATACTCAGTAGGATAACATTAGCTTAACGAAATTTGATGATTTTTTTTGCTAGGCTATAGTTGGACTACCATCGGGCTATAGTCATTGTCTACTAATATATCTAGCTTAATGTTAGGCTATAGTGATTTGTAACTGACTATATAAGTAGAACAATGGTAAACAAATTTATTTGAAAAAAAACTTGCATGATTATAGAGTGATTATTGAGTGACTTTGGGATGTGTCACTAATCTCTCCAAATGTTATAGTGGTGGTACATTTTTCAACTTCTAATTATGGTCCTTGTCCATATTTTGAGCGACCTAAAATCATCATCTTATCTTTTCTATCTCTTACCCTTCCCTCAGATTTTTTTGTAGAAACATTTCCCATGCTTATGGCTCTATCAAGAGTGTTCCTTATGCTCCCAATCCTCTTATGTGACACTTTTTAGCTAAAGTGGATTCATCCCTCTTTTCCCACCTTTTTCACTTTCTAACCATTTGATATTGGTTTAGGAGCCATTAGGGCACCAATTTGAAATCAAGTTCTCTACAAATACATAAGTATTGTAGCTCATTTAGACATACATTGACAGCTAAACAAGTGTATTGAGTGGTACTTATAGAGGATCTATTGAGTATTCACATCAATTCTAGTGAAATAAAAAAATCATTATAGTCTTCTTATCAAACATACAAATATATGCTAGAGAAATCATTGGAAGGAGAAAGGTCACACACACTTATAAGGTTTGGTTTATCCTTATTTATCTCTAGTTATGTATGATTATTATTTTTGATGTTGTTATTGTCAAATGGCTTGATAAGTAAACAGAGCTTAAAAATCCAACTAACTTGTAACACATGCCCTAAATTATTATTTTGTTTCTTTAAGGTTTTTAGTAATGTTTCCAAACTAGGGCAGGGAGAAGAAATTTGTTACAGAGAATCAATCATCAAGCAAAAAATTAAGCAAGATTCATAGAGATCAAGAATAGATAAGTACAGTCTTAAAACCATTTTGGACTTGTATATCAACTACTAGGAGTGTCATCAACAATTTGGACATCATCTACATAAAAATCACACTTTTGAGAGACTTATATTTTCACCTTCAAGTCTCTTAGCAGGGGTCATTGCCACTTATGGACACACATTTAAAAAACTAGATCTCGACGATAGTGATAGATCTTAGGATAAACTATATATGGTTTGGGAAATAATTAATTATACTCATTTTCTATGATTATATGTTTATTAGGCTCGGTTAAATATAGTTGGATATTTAGGTCACAATTTAATTGTAATTGATTTATTTAAATTGCACTTTGATTTTTAAATTCATTATTTAAATTTGATTTCTTATTTACATGTACTTTTAAGCCTAATTAAAAATAATTGGGTAACTACATTACAATTTAATTGCAATCCATTTACTAATATTGTACAATAGGTGTATGCTAGCTTTCTAGAAAAATGTAGTTTAATCTAAAACATGAATGAAAATTAAACCTATGTAGTTCATTTTAAGTTAAACATTTTAAAAATTCTAAGCATATCTAAGATGAGGTATTTATAAGGAAAAATAAAGGAAAACATAGATTTTAAACGAAGGAACCTCAAACCTCTCCCATGGATGATTGAGATTTGTCTCAAATGTGTGGATATCCTTGTTAAACCAAACACAAGACAAGAGTGATTGCGATGAGGTTTCTTAAGGGAGGGCATATATTTTATTTGAGTCACAATAGTTCGTTACTACCATCTAGGAATCCATAGCCCCAATAGATCTATTGGAGACACCCCTAGAGAGAGTTTTGATATTGTTTTGCTTTTGATTGTTTTACTTCTAATAATATATTCAAATCTCTCAATTTTTTTTATAAGGGTTTCAAAACTATTAATGGCCTAATAGAAGGATGAGGGAGTGATTGCGTTGAAGGCATATGATAATGTCAACAAATATTCTCGGGGTCTTCATGATAAGGTTATTAAGTGCCTGATAATGATAAGATCTATAGTAGTGATTATTTGATTTACCAAGGTAATGAATGACCAAGGCCAAACAAATGTATTAAAGACCATTGCCTTATGATATGTGCAAATAGACTAATCAAAAGTGCACTGAAAGTACAACCATAATGGCTGATGTGTAAAAGGATGGACAACAAGGAAAGAACATTTGTACACAAAAGAAGCCTTATTGTCATTATTGATATTTTGATTTTGTATACCTTGATGTTTTGAATATTGTATGAGTTTATGGGATTTTTTGGATTTGTTTGACCTTTGGCTATGTTTTGATGATAGGGACTTGTATTATAAGTAATTTTTTATATCTAAGTTGTTTTGAAATCCCTATTTGTGTTGTCTTGGTGAGATATCATTGTTGAATCCAAACAATGTTGTGATAACTTTGACGTTATGAAAGATATCAATTTGACTTTGATGGGAGCATGTAAGGGGGTTAGGTGATTGGTGGTTGATGTGGATGGTTTGGGTGGTGGAAAATAAAAGGGGTTGTTGGAAGCAAGCTCCTCATATATACTACTAGTAGATTTCATATCAATGTTGGAAAATCCTACTTCGTTATTGATGGAGGTGGATGTTGATTTATTGCACTGATTTAACAAAAATAAAATTTATGCTAAACCCTAATTGCAAAGTCACATATGAAAAGTAAATATTAAAATAGATATTCGTCACAAGAAATAGGCTAATAGAATATGAAACTGTAAGTGCAAGAGAGAGAAGAATGGACTTAGCTGATTTACGTGCTATTTGGGATTGGTCTAAGATGGGAAAATTGTTGAACATGAAGTGATTTGTGTCGCTATTGCTCCAAATAAATTATGTAGGTCACGAAACAGGCCAAACATGGGTGCCCACGACAGGACAGGGGCACCTGGGTGATGACGACCTCTACTAGGCTCATATGACTGTGAAAATGGACAAAACCTTATTTCTAGCATGTCACAAGTATTCATTGTTGATTGCTTGTGTGTCGCAATATGACCACAAAGATTCATCTGCAAAACCCACAGTACCACATCAAATAAAAAAACAAAGATGCAATATGGGGAGTCGGACTAACCTCGATAGTCACCCAGTAGAGTGAGATTACAACCAAGCATTGCACTACATCTCATACTCCATGTAGTTCTTCTGTGTGTGAAAGAATTATGCCCTAAGATACCCTCGTGTAAATGCACTTGATAATGACCTAGCTAGATGTTGCAATGTAAATAGAAGTGGATGTCAAAATGAACCTCCACTTCTTATGTTGTGTATGCAGAAAATGCAGTCCCTTGTCCCTTGATTGAATGCCAAATGAATGCTTTGAAGTGCTTTAGGAACCTTTTGAGTGTAAGCTTAGGTGATAGTAGTGATGCTTAGAGCTTGGTCCCTTATTTTGGTCACATATATATGTATTTATATGATTCCCTTGTTTGAATTTTGTAATTAAAAATTGGAAGGACGACCCATAAGAAAATAAAATTCCCAAAATATAAAAGAATCCCAACAAGAGCGAGTAAGGTGGAAAGTGGTTGGGGTCACCCATAGGGGACGAGGGCGTCTGAGAGCTGGCAACCTGGTTGGGCATTGGTGTCTAAAGTCACAAAATATAAACAAGTAAAGTAATGAATTGGTTGTACGGTATGCAAGACCAGATAGAAAACAATAAACAAATACAAAAGGCCAACTACCGTTGTCAATTACTAGTTTTCTTGCTCAGGAATCATATGAATGATATTATGTGTTTATGGACCTAGAAATGTACTCGAGTGCATAATTTTGTGTCTACATGCACATGTTGCAAAAAAGGTTTATAACCTATGTTGTTATTACCTAAATATTACCAGTAAGGATATGCTCGCAAATGTCTTGTTCATGGATGCGTACACATTTTCCTGTATAGTTCATATTTTTAACACGTTATGGACAATAAGGTAGTCAAATGATTGGAAACTTGATGAAAGGATATCATCACTAGGTTGATGGGTTTATGAATGTATGATTTTCTTGTCTGTTAGGAGGCTTGTCATGACGAAGGATGAAGTTCTCAATTGACATGATGTTTGATCCTTGTGTTTGTGCATGTTAGGATTTACATGGCTTTGAGGAGGTGGGAGAAGCTTGACGACGTAATAGTCATTTTGAATTTCACATTCTACTGATTCTTTAACAATGATTATGAAATGAGATTTGGATTATTGATTTTTGGATGCATATGGGAGCTCATCGGTTTGAGATGGGATCACGCTAGATATAGATAAGAATTCAGTTGTGGAAAAATGTCCAACCAATGTGTAAAATTTAAATAGGTCAATGTTGCATGGGATTCTCGACTCTTGAAGGGCCTTATACATGATGTCCCTATAAACATTGGATGTTTTGAGAAGATCCCAAATTGAAATTTGTATGGGAGTCTTCTCAAAATATTAGCTAGAGTTGTATGGTCTCTCAAGAGTAGGAAGAGGAGGATGTTAGGCAATGATTATGATTTTACTAGTTATGGTGGTACAACCTAGGGATATGGTTTTAATGGTTACTTTTGGATTATTGATAAGATTAGTAAGGCTGATAATGGCATCAAGATTGGTGTGGTTTTTTTGCTTTGATTCTGATGGTGGATATTTTGGATGATACTTCAAGAAAAAATTGCAATATATCCCATGTTGTGTATTGTTTGATTGATTTAGATTAGGTTTCAGGAAAACCCATTGTTGATTGTGTGATTGATTTTGATTTGATGTTGCTTTTTTTATTTGGGCTTGGGGATAAGATCACATGGTTAATTATGTGATTTGGGGGAGATGACCTCAAGTTGAAGGTCTTGTTGTTTGAGGAGTTTTTCATGTTTTTTTTTATCTTCATGCATTGATTTTTCGAATTCCCTTGAATTCAATGGTAGTTGCAATACACGTATTCCTATATCAAGATGGTTTAAGGATATTTTCATCAAATGGTTTTAATTTTGGATACAAGATCATGCCTATCATTTGTAGTTGATGGAAGATGGTAGTCAAAGATCTACCCAAATGGGTATATTGTCTTATTTTGGTTTTTCTCTTGGGTTGCCCTAAAGGGAGGGTGAGGTGAGGTGGTAAGATAAAATAAAATTTGATTGACTTAGGGGTCTTATTTTTAAATTTTAGATTCACCTTTGAAATTTTTTATGTTTGTTGGATATGTTTGATTATGTTATGGTCATGATCACCCTTTTTGGATGGAGGAATGGATTTTCCATGAAAGGATCGGTTGATCATTTTTTTCGTTTGATATGAGCATGGTCATGACAATCCTCATTTGGAAAGGTGAACAATTTTTTTGAGAAAGGATTTATTGTTAATTTGATGAATGAATTGGTATCAAAAGGATTAGTCAATTGTTGACCTATTTGATTTGAATTGTGCTTTCATCATACTGATCAATGAATGGATTGTTGACACAAAGATTTTTCATTTGTTTGTTTGTTTGAATTTGGTACTAAACTTTGGATGTAAATATTTTGGATTTTGAAACTTGACCTAAGTTTTTGATTCTTTTGATGATGTTTAGAGAATTCTTGGAAATTTTTGGCAAGGTAATAGTTGTACATTTGAAAATTGACCTAAGTTTTTTATTTGATTGATGCCACTAAGAATTCTAAGTAAATTTTGGGAGAGTAACAATATGTTTGTGTTGATAAACTAGGTTGAAAAGTTTAATTTTTGATGTCAAAAGGGTTGGTTAGATTTTAACAAAGTTTCAGGTCTTATATTTTGATGTCAATGTAGTTCAACTTAGACAAAGATTCACCTTGTTCTATTTCTAAAACAAGGTTTGAATCAGACAAAGTTTCACTGCATTGGTCTTAAAAATCATAGTTTGATTCATACAAAGTAACTTGTTTTAAGTTTTTCAAACAAGATGTGGGGGAAATTCAAGCAAACAAAACCTAAGCTAGTTTTGGCCATGTAACTAGGATGAAAAACTTCTAGGAGAGTCCTCAATATACCTTTTGGTATGTGAGACACAAGTCCATGAAATTAGGATGTGTTATCTAGTGGTGTGATTTGAAGGGTCCAATCACCCCTTGCCTTCACTCCAGTCATTTCAGTGGAGCTTGACCAAAAATGAAAGGTGTTTCATGTGAGATCCTATATAAGGTTTGGTTATTAGGATGTGGAATCCACTCACTTCCCATTGCTGATAAAATAGGTCAATGCTTAGCCAAAAATGATAAATGTTTCCACAAATTTATATAGCCCGTTGGAACACAAGATTTTTCCAAATGACTTGGTAGTGAAGTCTAAGCCACTAAATCCTAAAAAGGGAAAAAAACAACTGACTATTTTTTATTTCCAAGGTCACCTTATGGCGTGAGGAAAGAGCATATGCAGTTAAGATGAGGCTCAAACAAAAAAAGAGTGAAAAGTAAATAAACACACATTAAATGTGTTTAAATAATAGTTAATCCAATATTGTGCAATTTAAAGCAAAATATGTAAATTAAACTATGTGATTAAACCAAGATAAATACAATATGCTAAGTAAAATAATGAATGAATATGTATACTTTCCAAAACAAATAGATATGATAACCAAACTGCAAAGTAAATAACACAAATAAAAAACATATAAGTTTGGTTTGTTTGTGTATTTGGTAACATTGTTTGTGACAAGTGATAAGGAACTTGTGCACAAAGTTTTAGTAGTTTAGAACAACAACAAATGACCCAATGTGCAAAAACAAAGTGATAAAAGTCGATATAAGAGAAAAACTAATGTCTTTGTCTTCAAGCCATTGAAACACAATGTGAGGCCGCTAATTATCAGAGAAATGATGCTAATTTAAACAATAAACCACTACAAAATGAAAGGTTGCCACAAAATGTCACAAGGGCACCAAAATTTAAAAAAATACAAAAACACATAGGCATAACCACCGTAGAGTGTCACAAAATCCATCAAAACTAACTGAATTGGATAAATACACAAGCAAAGTTGCCATAATGTCACAAGGCCGCCAAAATTTACTGAACTATAAAATACCACCATAGTGTGTAATAAGGCCACAAAAATTGATTGAACTACGAAAATACACAAACAAGGTCATCACAAAGTGTCACAAGGCCAACAAAATTGACTAAACTGTAAAAATACACAAGAAAGGCTGCCAGAAAGTGTCACCAGGCCAACAAAACTTATTGAACTACAAAAATACATGGGTAAGGTTGTCACAAAGTGTCATAAAACCCCCAAAATTGAACGAACTACAAAAATACCTAGGAAACGCTGCCACAAAGTATCATGAGGCCACTATAAGCGATTGAAATACAAAGATACATAGGTAAGGGTACCACAAAGTGTCACAAGGCTGCCAAAATTGAAAAAAACTATAAAAATACATAAGCAAGGGCACCACAAAGAGTCACAAGGTTGCCAAAACTAACTAAACTACAAAAATACACATGTAAAGCCACCAAAACTAACAACTATGTGCGATTTTGTTTGAGCGATGCCGCCATGGGGCACCATAAAACTTGATTACCAGTGCGAGGTTGCTAAAACATAAAACGAGGTCTTTGAATCTGAAGGTGGCATAGAAAATAAGGTAAGGGCTTAAAAAGGTTGAATTTTTTTTCTCACGCTCGAATTATTACAACACATAGCCTCTTCAATACCCGCAAGGCCAACTCAATACTTCCAAGCATAAGAAAAGGTTACCAAAATCATTAAGATTAACTCAAATTGTATTAAAAAAACATGAACCTTGAAGAAAAAAGAATGCATGTGAGACAAAGGGGGGTCCCATTGGGCTTGTCACATATATGCTAGCTTTCTAGAAAAATGTAGTTTAATCTAAAACATGAATGAAACTTACACCTACGAAGTTCATTCTAGATTACATAGTTCAAGAATGTAAAGTACATCAAAGATGAGACATTTATAAAGAAAAGAAAAGGAAACACAAAGAATTTAAGTAAATGAACCTCAAACCTCTCACATGGATGTTTGAGTTTTGTATTAGATGTGTGGATATCCTTGTTGAATCGAATGCAAGACAAAAGTTATTACGATTGGGTTTCTTAAGGGAGTGGATTCGATGAAGCAAGAGGCCCTTCCAAATTGGCATAAACCATATTTCGATCTTCTCTTTTTTCTAAAACAAACAGGGGTTTCTTCTCACTTTTTCCTTGAGCTTTCCACAAGCAGAAATGCTTATCATGAGAATTAGGTGTGTTTTGGGAAGGGGGTAGAGGCTTGCATTTACAACTTTCCTTTTTGGGAAAAGTGAAACTCTTGGAGAATGTAGGCTAATGAAGATGTGGTATTAGGATTATGACTCAACAAGTGGGATTTATACTCCATGGGAATTAGATGGGAAGAAAGGGGGCTTAATTAATTAATATGTATATATTAGCTTTTAGAAGCTAGTTGGAGGTGGATTTAGAGGAATCTGGTGAGATTAAGAGATGATTGGAAGTGGAATTTGACTACTGAAGGGGCATTAAGAAAATAGATGAAGGAGAAACCTAATGAAGCAACACCCTTAAGAAACAACCTTTAATTGTTGGGAAATCATTGGCTAACCATGGACAAAGACTCCAACTTACTTATAAGAACAACGAGATTCCAAATTCCATAATTCCTCTTATATTCTTGATGATTGTTGACATCCATCAGACTTGGAAAGATTCCTTTTGCCTTAAAAACCACCCAAAAATTCCAAAAATAGCTAGGGTAAGTTGAAACATTTGCAACTGTTACAGATTCATACTTTTTCGAGCCCAATAATGGAGCCATCACCTTCTATAGGGTGGTTACCAAATCGGTGTTGTAAAATGTAGTGACGAACATGCAACCACCACTATCAAACATGCATTCGATAGTGACGAACATGTAACTACCATTGATGAATTTGCATTCTCCACTGACGAAAACACAACCACTAGGGTGGTTTTGTGTCAAGGAAAAGTCCTCTAACTTCCAGAGGCCATAAGTCTTACATACGAACTTGAAATTAGGTCCCATTTTTTTAAGAGTGTATTTTTCAAGAGGGACCCAGACATGTCATCGAAGCATACTTTTTATTAATTCAATACATGGTAAAATCCTTGGAAGCCATATGATTTGATGTGTTTTTACAAGAACTGTCTTCGATGAGTGCTGCTAGTGAGAATTACATGAATTAGATTACTCAAGATCCTAATTTAGATAACTTTGAGTTGGGTTGACCATCTCCTTTGGATTCGCTTGTTAGAACCCCCTTTGAATCCACTCGTGTTGTGCAACACATGAGAGGCCATGTTGGAAATATAATCAAAATCACCCAAAACCTTTTGTGTTCTCGAGTACCCTAAGAATTTGACTAAACATTATTGTTATCGAAATTATGGGTAGAAAATACTTATTCAAAAAATCCTTCCTTATAATTTAAGACACTGTGTTGGAATAACAATTCCATATAATGTCAAGTCCCTTACCAAAAATAGTTGTAAATGATTTTCAAGTCCCATGTTTGAATGACACATGGTATCATGAATAAGCACAATAATAATGAATCCAAATTTGTCATTTATTGTTTGAAGAAAAATGAAAACACATAATATATGGACTGTTGATCTAAAAGTTAACAATTTTTTTGTATATCCTTCACATAATATGTATCCCCCTTTCTCCTTCAAGCAGTTTGCATAAACGACACATAGTCCATATGTGACTTACCAAAATAAAGAAGGGGATCATATATGGTAGAGGAGAGATTTGAGTTGTTGGGGGATTTTAATTGGGTTAACCATCTTGCTGGATTTGGTCATTATACCCCCTTTGAATTGACTCATGTTGTGTGTGCCTCATGTTGCACATTATATGGTTCATTTAAACTATAGTCTAAGGTGAAAAATCTTAGGCCTTTTGCCAATAAATTTATTGCTCTCTATTGTTCAATACCCCAAGAATGTGTTGCTTCTTTCTTTTATGGATTCATAGAAATAATATGGTGTTAGAAATGATTCCCAAATCTTGTTGTGTTCTCACATATTCTAGACCCATCTTCACCACACCTCTTCCTCTTACATTGTTTCACCTTCACACCTTTCACTCTAACTTCTTTGACACCTCCCTGTCGTTGGCCCTATATTGCTTTCCCTTTTTGATTTGCACCTATTATTGGATTTCCCCAATCATAAAATGTCATATTTTGGTAACATGTATATCGTTCTCATTGGTGGCCTGGTCCAATGCATCCTATAAAGGATATACCTTTCATTTGTTGGCATTTCAAATATGGCCATCCTTTGGATAAGCCTTCAAGTGTTTATCATACCATCTCCCTTAGCTGCACTGGTTGTATGCCCTTCAAATCCACTTGCGTTGTTTTGTTAGAAATATAATTGAAGGTGCAAAAATGGCTCCTAGAGCCTTTATGTTCTCACGTAACCTAAGAATTTGACCAAACATTCTTCTTATTGAAAATTTGTGTAGACAATACTTATTAGAAACATCCCACCGTATGATTTTAGGTCCCACATTGGAATGAAAACTCCATACAAATTCAAGTCCCTTATCAAAATAGCTCCAGAGGATTTGAAGTCCCATGTTTAAATGAAAACCGATGAATAACCACAATAACAACGAATCCGTTTTTGTCATTTGTTGTTGGAAGGAAGAATGACAATATATATGATATGAACTATTGAACTCAATGTCAATAACTTTTTCCATATGTTCTTCATGTTGTTTGCACCCCATTTCTCCATTGAAGAGTTGACACAAACGAGAAAGAAGATGATCATAGACGATGGAGGAGGGGTTTGAGTTTTTAAGGGATTTAAGCTATGCTAACGATCTCCATTGGCTTCGTTGGTTGTATCCCATTCAAAACCACTCATGTTGCACATTTCTCGTGTAACGTGTGATAGACATCGTTTAAAATATAGTCCATAGTGTAAAATCTCAAGCCTTTTGCCAATGAATTTGTTGTCATCTTTTGTTAAATACCTTAAAAAAATTCTCTTCTTTTATCTGTTGTGTGCATGTCATGTTGTGTGTGAGAGAGGATTTGTTTAAAATATAGTCCAAGGTTCACATTCTCAAGCCTTTCGCTAACATATATAGTCACTTTATAAAAAATGTTCGCCATGGTTCAAATATAGTCGCTTTGTGAAAATTCTTCCTCTAACAAGATTTCGACCTAACACAACAATCCACAAAGCTCAAGGTCTAACATTATACAAACCAACTATAAATAATATAAGTGTTAAAGGACCATGCATTGCTTTCATATTTGTCCCCAAAGTTTGCTCCCTCAATGACCTATGCATTTTCACCGCCTTTCTTGTTTTATCACTACTCAAAGATGGCTCTGGGTTCATATGTGATATTTAAAAAATAAGAAGAGGCGCTCGAACATTTCTTCGTGAGCTAGACATTTGCAACTCCCATCCACTCATATATAACTCCTCTGCCTCTTCAATTTTCTTTTCCACATTTTTTTTCACTTCCTAGAACTCATTGCTACCCCCGTTGACATCTCCATCATGTTGTCTACATATAATTGCTAGTTGATATACCTTTAAACTCTATCTAAGTTATTTAGACATTGTTATCTATAAACTTCACATTGTGATATTGCAATTTATTCAAAATCTACCTTTTTAACTCTACCTACATTAATTACACATTGTTATTACTACATTTGTATGTATTTGATATGCCTCTAGATTTCATATACATTAATTAGATGTTGTTATATGCATCTACTATATTTACATGAATTTGAAACACTTTACATTTATTTGATATGCCTCTTAACTATATTTAACTCATTTATTAGTATTTATTGTATCTTACATTACATAACCTTACACCTCAAATTTGAATCTATAGTCTCTGTCGAGAGCACTCCTTCAACATTGGGTTCTCAAAATTTGGGAGGCATACGCCACAAAAAGAAGTCCAACCACAAGACATTCTGTTGTATATACTTAGTAAAAAAATAGATCTTGTAATGCCTTTTTCAATTTTTTCTCATTTACCATTAACTACAACTCCTTGTGTCCATTAACTCCAACCCCTTCCGTGCCTATGTATTTGAGTAAATAACCTTTGTAGAAGACACACCTTCAATATTAAACCCTAGAATTATTTTTTAATTAGTCACCCTAAATTTTTAGGAGGTATTCACAACAATCTTTAATACACGCGAACTAGTCCCAAGGCACACCATTAAACAAGCTACTCCAAAAAATAAAACTAATTTTGAAAACATTCTATTTTGCCATTCCTTCCTATAAGAGGAAGGGATAAACAACCATTCTCCCCTGCTTGGGTTGCACATCTAAAACTGACATGATATTTTAGACTTGTTAATCAAAAAGTGAAATCCCCATCCAATAAGATTCCAAATATATGCATAAATGTAATGAAGAGATTGAAACAATTATAAACAAGAGATTCTGAAGTTGAAATGCAAAGAAAGATGATTTTTTTGGGTTGTGATTAAGAGAATTTTGCCACATACAACTCTAAAATACATTTTGGTTTCCACATAACTTCTACTTTCCTTTAAGAGTGTACTTTAAATTAAATTAGAAAAAAAATTAAAAATTCACACCCTCCTCCCATTATAAATTCAACCCCACATTTTCTCTCCCCCAACCGGGTTATAATCCCAATCTTTTCCATTTTAAAGAAAGGGACAAAGTGCACTCGAGCGCATACCTGCAATAGCGGGGCGGTAGAACCTCCTAGTCATTCATCTTCATCACCGCCTTCCTCGTGATTTTTTTCATTTTACCCCCCCATTATCTCCTTTTCCTTTCCTCTTCCCTTTTCTTTATTTTTCTTTGTCCTGTTCTCCACTCTTTTGCCTGCGCGCGGCAGCCTGTAGCCTGAACCCTGACCTTCCTTCCTGCTATTATTACTATGTGCTCTGAATCCGAACCATCCCCCCCTTTCATGTCTTCCGCTACCCAACAAAGGTAAGACCCCTATAAATATTCTTCGAGGGTTTTGTGAATTTCCAAGTTTTGTCAATGGTGATGTGATTTCTGTTAAATGGTGTCGTGATTTTTTTCTTTTTCTTTTTTGGTTTGGTTTTCTGTTTATGAGCAGGAATTTTGATCCTCCTCATCCTCCCGCCGTTCAGCCGTTTTCGTTGCGGAAAATGAGCTGCAATGGCTGCAGGGTCCTGCGCAAGGGTTGCAGTGACAATTGCATTCTTCGCCAATGTTTGCAGTGGATTGAGAATCCGCAATCGCAAGCCAATGCTACGGTTTTTGTTGCCAAGTTCTTCGGCCGCGCGGGGCTCATGACCTTCATTCAAGGGGTCAATGAGGCCGAACGTCCTGGTAAGATTACGAAAAGGCCTTTGTCTTGCATTGGCAATTTATCATTTATCTTTTAAAATTGTTGTAGAAGAATGGTCCACGCTTCAAATTACTGTAAGCAACCTGACATGGATTTGAACCGCGGACATACCAATGAAAGCTCCGTGGCAATTTACAATGTCTGTATTTTATTGTCAATCTTTCTATTTCTCTATAATGTTGCAGGTTATTTGATGTACAGTCTTGAGATATTTTGAAATTAGGGTTTTACATGAAGAAAGTGAGCTTAAGCCTTATTTCCTCTGATCTTATGCAGTCTGTAGAATTAAAGATAGATATGAGGTTTCTCTGTCCATACATTAGGAATGTATTTCTGGAACAAAATGTATAGCAGATATGTAATCGAAAATTCAGAAAGGAAAGTTGGCTCTAGCTTTATTTTCAGTGATCTTATAGTCTCTAAAACGACAGACTTAAGGTTTTCACAGTCCATAGCATTAAGGAATGCGTTTCTGGGAAAGTCTAGCTTTATTTTCACTCATTCACTGGGGTTTCCAATTTTAAAGATATAAGGTTTTCACAGTTCATACCATTAAGTATGTTTTCACAGTCCATTTTGGGAAGTTGAGCTTTGTATTCACTGATTTCACGGAGTCTCCAAATTTTAAGATAAGCAGTACATAACATTAAATGTATGATAATTTTTCGAGCAAAAATTTCAGATTACACTCCCGGATCCATCATCAAGATGTTTAGGACTGAAAACTTTGACCAGGTTTTCACAAATTCATACCATTATGGAACGAGTTTTTGTGATAAAATCTAGAGCAGATTATTTCATGATGTTTTGGACTGAAATAATAAACATCTCATAATTTAAGGTCTAAGTATTTTACAATCCATAACATTAAGGAATGGATTTTTGGAAGCAAATGTAGAGTAGATCCATTATGGAAATGTTTATGACACGAATCTTAAACATTTCATAATGTTTAGGATTGAAATCTTAAGCATCTCATAGCTAAGAATAAAGTTTTTCACAATCCATAACATGATGAATGAATTTTAGGAAGAAAAAGCAGGGCAGATCCATCATCAAGATGTTTAGGACACTAACCTTAAACATCTCATAATTAAACATAATTAAGAATATAAGGTTTCCACAGTCCATATCTATTTTTTTATAACTAAAATGTAAAACAGAATTTCAATCAAAAATCCAGATTACACTCAGTGATCTGTTATCAAGATGTTTAAAACTCGAAACTTATTCTAGTTCGATTTTCAGTGTAAATTCTCACGCATTTAACATTTTAGGGTTTTGTTTTGCAGCTCTGTTCAAATCCCTGTTATACGAAGCTTGTGGAAGAACTGTAAATCCTGTAAATGGAGCCGTGGGTTTACTGTGGACGGGAAATTGGCAAGTTTGCCAGGCGGCAGTCCAGGAGGTTCTTAACGGAGGAAACCTGGAGCGCTCCTCTGCAACCCGAAGTTCTCCGTCAATTGACGCCACCAGAGCTGTCGTTCCCACTTTCCCGTCAATGGACGCCAACGGAAATGCCGTTCCAAGTGTGCCGTCAATTGCCGCTGTCGAGTCTCGAGTGCAAGACGGCAATTCCTCGAAGAATACACTTGACATCCATAGACGGACGGGCATTCCAGAATTTTCTGTCACGGACGGCCAAGGGGGACGGAAAAGATCAAACGGAGACGACGTCGGCAAAATCTACGAGCTGGGCAATTCCGTCATGACGGAATATCGCAGAGTCCGTCAGCGAACGGACGGCGGAAATAACATCGTCGTCAACAACACCAGAGGAAATGAAAACGCCGTTCACAACATTTTGGACGGGAAGAACCAGAACGGGAATTTTATTGACGGGAATATTGACGTCGCGGAAGTCACGTCAACAGCCGGCAGCGAGGAGCGTCATAACAATGACGGCAATTTGGACGGTGACGTGAAACTGGATCTAAGCTTAAATTGCCAGTCGAAGTCCTCCAATGTAAAACACCAGAGGGTGTCGAGTCCGTCAAATACTTCCGTCAACTCTGATTGTTCCGTCAATAGACAACTTCTTGTCCCTATGCCGCATTCGCCCCAGAAACTTCTTGACCTCCTTTGAACAGAGAATTTTCCCGTTAAATAGTCCGTCACTATATCCGTGTCACTTTTGTATGGTAATGGTTTAGGCCTCTTGGGCTATCCTTTGAACTAAATGTCAGACAGGTCGTTAACTGACAGAAAAAGATTCGGCCAGTCAAATGACGGGAAGAAAAGTACACTGTAGGGCGGCGTTGTCAGGATTTAAAAAGTTATACGCGTGGGCCCCGCGCCGTCCACATAAGCTTTTCTCCTCGGCACGCGACGTCTGTATTTGCGCCGCGGCTATCGGATAGATTCTAGGGGCGCCGATTTTGTGGCCCCGGACTGCGCGACACGTGGTATAATAATTCCCTGGAATATTGGCTTTTGGTCAATGTTAAAGGCATATGGTATACCGGAATATACTCTAAATTATTAATACAAATGAGTTGGGTTTTCTCTTTGTTAACGGCTGAAAATAATTTTAGTTTTACTAAGTTGTAAGATTAGATTTTTCTTTCAAGTTGGACGATTTAACTAGCTTGTTTTTTTTTTTTTTTTTGGTTATTTTATTTTATTTTATTTTATATATATATAGTTTTGGTAAATTGTTGGTTTCATTAGTGTCTTTTAAACGATCTTGATATGATTTCTGAGGGAAAAAATTGTGGTGATTTAGTTGTCTATGCATGCGTGAATGTACGTTTAATGAATGAATTAACTAATGTTTTTAATAATATTTGGTCTATAAAGTGAAGTTATTTAAATTTATTTTGTGAAAAATATATTATATATAATTTTAGATTTCTTAAATTTTGAATCTTGATTGAAAAATAAGTTGTTTTTGTTAATATTTATCTCTAAATTAGGTATTTAAGGAGTCAATTTTCAAAAATATTGGTATATTTGATTCGAATCTTTGTAAGAGTCTTTTATAATGTAAAGTATAACAATTACATGTTCTATTTGTCTCATCTTTTTTAAGTGTGGTTCATGTTGTAGTTTCATACTCATATTGTATACAAACTTCATTTTAAAAAAAATTAGAAATAATATTTCTTAACAATAATCATAAAACAAAGAACATTATAGGAGTTTCTAACTTTCTAATTTCTTTCCCCTATGTTTATAGGTTTCTTTCCCCTAAGGATAGATGTTGAGGATAAGAAGTCAAAAGCAATGGATTCTATTTATCATTCTCCCATTATTAATAAATGTTTACAGTATTTGTGGCAAGCCCCTTACTCTAAATATTATTATGTTAATAACTATCTATGTATAATAGTATTGTACATAATATCAATTTTAAGTGTAGCCAATCAATGTGATTATAATGTTTTAATATGATTATTATCTAGATACATTAGAAGTTGAAGAGTGAGCTTAAACATGAACTCAACACTTATTTCATGTTTTTCAATGTGTACTTAGAATTAAGTTTAATTTTTTCATTTTTACAATCTCTTCCCTATTTTTACATTGGGATTAAAAAACCAAGGCAAATATCCATTCGAAGTAATTATATTTTTAGCAAAATATTTGCAATTCTTCCATTCAAAGGCAAGGGCTAATTTCGATTGACAACAAACAAATTAGCAAAAAAATTCATTTGTTGATTTTTTGTTCAAGTTTCAACATCATTTATATGAAACTTTTCCTTTCTTTGTTGATTTTTTCAAAAAAACAGTTTGAAGGTAAATGTGTTTCGGAACAATAGTTAGAAAAATGGTCAAGACCTAGCAAGGAGAAGGAATTTTGAATCAAGAAAGTAAGGCACCGAGGTTGAAGCTAAAATAAACAATACAACATTGGTTTCACAAGTACCCTTGTGGATAAGGGGGTGTAACAATATTGTACATAATCCTAAATATGGACAATAAATGTAATGATATTATTTTATACTAATATCACCTAGATACATTAAAAACCAGATAATCATTTTTTAATAGAAAATGGCTATTCAATTCATTTTCATATCTAATTTTTGGGTGAATAAAAATTAAGGTTTTCATTTTTTCCATTTCCATTTCCATTTCATGACATCACATCATAAATATTGTAATAAAATAACTAAACAAAGATCACTACAACAAAAATCTTAAAAATAAAAATAATACAATTTTCAATGTTATTAATCATATCATATAACTTTACTTTATACAAGTAAATCTTTCTTAATAGAGTACGTGGTCAATTATTGACCGAAGGAAATGATATGTGAATATAAAAGATTCGACATTCATTTCTCTCTTCAAATGGTAAATTGATAAGGTTTGGTGATGCATATGATGAAAGGTCAAGTAAAACATGATCTTATTTAAGTGAATGCTCATGCTCCCATCTCAAAAGTTGTCAATCCCTTAAAATTGAATTGTTTATTGTGAAGAGTGAATAGGAGGCAAACACATGGTAGAAATTTGGAGCCTAATGTCTTTTAATGTTCAAATGTCTTGGATACTCATTTCGTATATTGTTTTCCATTTTTGAAAAGGTAGATTCTCATTTTATAATGCTAGATATGAGGTGGCCAAATTTTTATAAATGTATTTTTCACGTTGGGCTTATTGGTTTTTATAAGCGGTCGATTAGACTATACTTGAAAAGTTGGCGGAGCGCTAAATATAAATATTTAACCGACACCAAGGAAAATCTAGTATAATACCCATCATTATGACGTTGACGTTTAAAAAAATTAACTCAAATTAAAAAAAATGGATCCTTTGCTTTTAATTGGTATTATTTTGACTAAGATGGCCGTTTGCACGTTTTTTACGTTTTTAACCTTAAAATGCTTGCAAATTTGAAATATATTTATCACTTTTAATAGATGAGGATGATGGTCAGATTAAGTGTATTTGTCAACTATCAAGTAAGGTAGAAATTTCGAGAGATATTTATTGCTAGTAATTGCACCGAAGTGGTGTAATGGAGACACCGATAGGAAGGCGTAGAAGAAGATAAAGTTGAAGGGTCACTGGGGAAACATAACAAGTGGAAGAGGAATGCAACACACAAAAAGAAAAATACACTATATTATTGTTCAAATACAGAGAGAAGACTCTAGATGGATAATGTGATAGTAAACCAAGAGGAAGTAAACTAAGAGAAATAAAGTGTTTCTCGTTATATGTATATAGGACCATTTCCATTGAATAATATGAAATGTGTCTTTTTTTGCCATTATATGCTTAGGGCATCCTCCATGCTTGGCCATTCAAAACAAGATATTAGTTGCAAGAGTTTTTCTTTTGAATAAATATTTGACACCGCCTCATTAGTATTCTAGGTTCCTAACAATCATAAAATGTGGAGGATTGTTACGCTTGTTATTATGAAAATTTGACATTGTGTGGCTTTACGGTATGAGGGGGCAGTTAAAGAAGATGAGAGGACCAAGTATATGGGTAGCCTTATAAAATTCATAAGGAGTTTACCAAAATGCAATCAAAGAATTAGATGTAAGGATTACATCTATAGTTCATGGCGTTTGGCAAAAGTTGTTGTCATTGAGATCAATGGTCCATACCCTATACATTGTCATTCTTCCTTTTAACAATAAATGACAAAAAAAGATTCATTATTATTGCTACTATTCATAAAACCAATTGTCATTTAAACATAAGACTTGAAATTGTATGAAGTTTTTGATACGAGACTTGAAATTGTATGGAGTTTTCATTCCAATGAGGAATATGTAGCTTATTAGAGATGGATGCACACAACTTGCTTGTTATAACTATATAAGCCCAATTATAATCAAATAGAATACCATGCAATTTTTGACATAGAAAGGCACACTATGAAGTTCCTTTATAATTTAATACCAACATTGTATAGTTGAAAAAATCAAAGAAAATAGTATGCTTTATTTATATATATGTACATGGATTTCACAATAAAATTTAAACCACCACTTTCATACACATAAGTCATTTCAAGCTTCTTCTTGAGGCTATTTCTAAGATATTTTTTCCCAACTTTTTTTTCTTAGACTCTTGTGGCACAATTTTTTAGCTCACCATCTCTTCAATTAAAACTGGGAGAAGAAGTTCCATTTTTAATTCATTAGGGAAAATCTATTATAGTTAAGGGTAGTTTCTTGCAAAGAACATTATAATATTGGTGCACTGTTTTCATATGCAAGGATATCGATCGAGGTTTTGTAACTTGTCTTGTGACTTTTATGCCTTGACTTGCATGAGATTCTCTTGCAAATTGATTACCTCTTTTTCTCTTTTTATACCTTAAAGAACATTTGTTTGTTTTGGAGGATGTTGATCATGAATGACACCAATCTTTTTTTTCTAAACTTCTTGGTATCTACAGCAAAAATGTTAAAACAAAATGCACGAGTCATGATACAAACGTTACATTAACCCTTGGAAGCTTGATATAATGGTGATAAAATTTGATGTTAAAATCTTGTACTAAGATAATAATATGGTAATAGTAGCCACCTAGATTGGCCTCTTCCTCATACATGAATTTTATTCATTTTATTACTTGAACTCATTCCAATAAGCATTTTAAAATTTACTTTCATAGTTGATCCAAAAGTCAGGGGTTTTGGGATTAAAGGACATAATAACAATTGTTCTAGATGTAAACAGTAAATCTATCTTTGAAAAGAGATGTATATTATTGCGAAGACTGAGATCACAATATCTATCTTTGCAAGGAGATGTGCGTCCTTCCCTTTCGAGTTACATATACTTATATACCTAATTTTGGAAATATGAAGAGACATCTAGAAGAATGTGGAAGGTCACTGATTTCGAGGGAGATGAGGAGGTTCACCTTCAATGAATTACATATGTGATTTTTTTTGCAAAATTACTACTTTTTAGAAATTACTAAATCTAGACAACACTACAAAAATTACATTTTGAGGCCTTTAGAAGAGAATTTTGAGGGTCAAAATTTTCCAAAATTTTTTTACACCCCATTCACCATATTCTATGCATTCCAAGCTTTCTGACACATTTTGAACGAAGTCAATCAGAGCTACGGTGTAGAAGTTATGACTCCAAGAAGTTGCCCCACTAGCCTTCCTCCTCGGATTGTTGTCTGGATCATTCCTCCCTCCTTCAAAAGCAATGGTCCCCATTGCGCCAAGGAGTCCCATCAAGTGTGAAAATTGTTTCTTGATCTGGTACTCGGTAAGCCACTCACCTTGATGATTGAGCTTTCCTTTCGTGATCACCCGATAGAGCTGAATAGGATGTCCTCTAGTGGTCTTAGTCCAAGTGTCCACAATATGATATTCTTCAATTGGAGAAAAGCTTTTTGGGTTAAGTTTGGATATGTCCAACTGTTTTGTTATGACCGAGGTGTCCAATAGAGGTAGCTGATATGGTTTGAGGAGGTCCACATTAAAGTATTTTCAGTGTTTTGTCCATGCCAAAGTGTCCAACTGTCTTGCTAAAGTGTGCCTCCCATATCATCTTTTATTATTCACCAGCTGGAATATAGATGTGTCCCATGTGGTAGAGGATATTATCTTGTAGATAGAAATCATGTATATGCTTTCCTCCTTAGAGGGCCTGATATGTATCAGAAAAGTTAGTATTTGTCTTATACGAAGTGCACCAACTGGAAGTCTCATGTCCGCAAAGGTCAAGGATAGTTGTGAGGGCTGCAATTAGAGGGAGGCTCATGAAATCTACTTCTAAATTGGCACTTTGTTGTTAGAAGCACAATGGACTAAGAGGGGGGGTTAATCGGTACTTTAAAACATTCATTATATTTCATTCATCATTCATTATCATACATGATTCATTCCATTAGGCATTAAACAAGTTAAGCATTGCACATTCAACCATACACAAGAGCACTCAACACAAGGATACAAGATATACGTGGGAAACCCACAAGGGGAAGAAAACCCAATGAACCTCTGCTTATATTACTCAAAACAAAGGACTCTCATGAATATTACACATCACATGGGAGCGGGAGCGGAAGGTTTTGAATTTGGCTTTGGGCGGGAAAATGAGAAAGAGCCTGGTGCAGAGGATCATAGGGCGAATCCATAGGAGGGCAGGGAGGATGCACAGTTCACCACGGAAAGGGACAAGGTGGAGCCAGTTAAGGGTCCCTCTATCACATGGGTGAGGCGAGTGGTTAGCCAACCAGTCAAACATGTACCTTCCATCAATCTTAACCCTGTCTGTAATAAAAAAGGTACTTTCTTAGAAATACCAGAATCTCTCGCTAATCAGGTTCAGTCTTCAATGTGTAACACCATTCTTGCCAAGATTCCCAGTAACAGACCTAATATTGAAGAGTTCAGGAAATGGGATAGTAGGAAATGGATGCCTAAGGGGGAAATGGAAGTTGTGGCTTATGCTAATGCATTTTTGTGATCCATCTACCCTTGGAGAAGGATTTTTTAAGGATCCTTGTAGGAGGCCCTTAGTTCATCGGGCGTGTTGTGGTTCTGGTTCAAAAATGGGTATCGGGTTTCAATCCTTTGGAGACTTTTATCGAAAAATACCATGTCCGGGTCTAGTTACTTGGGCTTCCTTTGGAATACTGGGACCTGGATATTCTTCAAGGGGTAGCTAAGGCCATTGGTGCCTTGGTCATTATTGTTTTGATCACATGTGCTAGAACGAGGATTCTTTTTGCATGTTTCTATGTTAATGTAGCCCCTGAAACACCTTTACCAAGAAGATATAAGATCAAAGCACCTTAGGGTATTCATACCCAGAAGATTGACTATGAGTTTTCTCCATTTATTTGTTTTTTCTGCTTTAAAGCAAGACATAGTATCAAACCATGTCCCAAAGCCAAAGAGGAGGCTACTCAGAAAGCCATGCTTAAGAAAACTAAGAGTGCTAGTAAGGAAGATTTGATGGGAAAGGGTCAAATGTAGCCAAATGGCAGTGGACTGACGAAGGTCAATCCTGAATGGAGATAGATAAATAAGTCCAAGGATCAAGTACTAGAAGTTCCAGAAAAGACAACTGATGAGGAAGGTCAGGATAAGGACAACTAAAGTGAGGAGACCTAAGAACCTGATAAAAATGAGGACACAATTTTTTTTAAAGGATTGTCAGGAGGATAGTATAGTGGGTTCAATAGTCCCAGACTCTATGGAAGCAAGTTTCTTTGCTCAAAGACTGGAAGAAGCTCTACTAGTAAGAAATATGTACCAAATGTTAGATGTAAATTTGGAGCACATCTCCACAGTGGCGGAGGATGCACAATGGGAACATGAGTTTGTTGAGAAATTGTCAAAAGTTGATCCTGATGGTAGTAAGAAGATGGAAGAAGTTGTAAAAGAGAGCTCACTTAAGGTGATTCCGGATTTTCTCGTCCTAAAGACTAGGCCATCCCCAAACGAGAAGCAAACACCACGAACCAGGTCAAAGGCGGATATGGGAGCAGACAAGGCTTCCCTGGGAAGACCTTCAGAAAGGGAAAAAAGGGACAAAGAGACAAAAAAAGACATCATGGAAGGTTGCCAAAAATCATTAATGTTGGGTAAGAAATCCTCTCATCACAAATGATTTGCATTTCCTAGAATATTAGGGGCTTAAATCATCCTAGTAAGCATAGGATATTGTGGGATTTAAAGGATAACGAGAAACCTAATGTGTTAATGTTACAAGAGACTAAGATGAATGAAGCAAAGATGAAGGAATTTTAGGCTTCTTTATGGAAAGATTCTGGATTTCACTGTTGGTCTTCTGTTGGAGCCTCGGAAGGATTATTGTGGTTGTGGCAAAAGGATAAAATGGAGGGCTTCCCTCTTATCAACAATCAACATCATATTGCTATTTTCTTTAACGGAGTTAGAACTAGAAATCAATTTATTCTATCTAATGTCTATGCTCCTAACACCTCTGTGGGAAGGAGGGAGCTATGGGAGCAGCTGTCCACTTTCAGAGGAATGTTTAATGACTTAAATTAGATTATTGGTGGAGACTTTAATACCCCCCTCACCCCTTTTGAGAAGAAAGGTGGTATTAATGTTTTGACGGAAAGTATGGAGGACTTGGGTAATTTTATGGGGTGGAATACCCTAATAGATATGAATCTCAGTGGTTCTAAATACACCTGGTCCAACAGGAGAGAGGGGGACAATTTAATCCAAATAAGATTGGACCGTTTTCTTGTTAATACTCATTGGGTTCAATAGAAACATTATACTCTATCCTACCTTCCTAAGATAGGGTCGGACCATAACCCTATAATCCTCAAAACAAGTGCCAGAGAACATATTGTGGGATGACCCTTCAGGTTTGAAAAGATGTGGAATAATCATCTGGAATTGGAACAAAGAATTAAGGTTTGGTGGGACATTGAAGTGAGAGGAAATAATATGTTCAAAGTGACCACCAAGCTTAAAAATATCAAACTTAATTTAAAAGTCTGGAACAAGAAATTTTTTGGAAACATTTTTCTTCAAAAAAGCAGAATAGGGGAGGATCTTAGGATCCTTGATGAAAATATGGAACAAGGAGGGTGGAGCCCTGAGGAAAAAGTTAAAGAAAATATCCTTCTTTTTGATTACCATAATATTCTGCATCGGGAAGAGGTCTACTGGAAGCAACAATCGAGAATCACGTGGCTTAAGGAGGGGGATCGAAACATAATTTTTTTCATATCTTTGCTACTATTGAATCCAATAAACTATGTATTCAAGAGATCAAGAAAGGTAATGGGGATGTGGTCATTGATGATAAAGAAATTGCTTCTACCATAGTAGCCTTCTTCAAAAACCTGTTTGCTGAGGACCTCCTCAATGATGAAGTTACTAGGGAAGAAATCCTTAACCTCTTTGAACCAGCTATCAGTCCAGAGGAAAACCAGGAACTCATAGCTATCCCTGTTGAAGAGGAGATCAAAGCTATTCTAGATGCTATGGAAGGTGATAAAATCCCTGGCCCGGATGGGTTCTTGGCCTTTTTTCTTCCAACTTTTTTGGGATACTGTTAAGACTGATGTGGTCTCTGATGTTCAAGAATTTTTCCAATCAGGATGCTTACTCAAAAAAATCAATCATACCTTTATTTCCCTCATCCCCAAAAAACTTGGAGCTAAAAAGCTGGGGGACTTCACACCAATTAGTTTGTGCAACACCATGTACAAGCTCATTTCTAAATTATTAGCTTTTAGACTCAGAGAGACACTTAGTAACTTCATTTCCCCCAACCAAGTGGCCTTTGTGCCTGGTAGACAAATTCTAGATAACATTATCACAATTCATGAAACTATTCATTTTGTGGAACTTTTAGGAAGGAAAGCTATGATTATGAAGTTGGACATGCAAAAATCCTATGACATGATATCTTGGGATTTTTTGTACTCTCTTCTCTCTAAGCTGGGTTATAAATCTCATTTTATTAAAATGATCCAAGCTTGTACTAAAGACCCGAGCTTCTCTATTATCATAAATGGGAAAGCCAATGGTTTTTACAAAGCCGAAAGGGGGCTGAGACAAGGGGATCCTTTATCCTCCTTTCTATATATAATTGTTTTTGAAACCATGTGCAAGTTATGCCTTAAATCCCAGAGAGAAGGAAACATGGTGGGGATCAAGGTGGCCAATGGAATTGAAAATCAATGTCTGCAACAATTTGTTGATGATACGGTCCTTTTGGGCCATCTTGTTGTTCAAGAAGCTAGGACTATCAAAGGAATCACCAAGAAGTATGGGAGAGCTACAGGGCAGAAAATTAACTTCAGAAAAGGATCTTGTTTCTTCATAAACGTTGAAGAGGATCAACAGAAAAGATTGGCTACCATCCTAGATTGTAACATATAAAATCTTCTGGATTCCTACTTGGGAATGCCTCTTTGTGGGAGTAAAATTGAGGAAGGAGGATGGAACAAACTCATTGAGAGATTTCATAAGAAGCTTGCCTCTTGGAAAGGTTCTTTACTATCTCAAGCCGGGAAGACTCAGCTTCTTCAAAGTAGTCTGCAAGGAATTTCGATTTATATTATGTCCATTTTTTATTCTTCCAAGTAGAGTCAAGAAGGCCATTGAAGGAATACAAAAACATTTCCTTTGGATTGGTTATGAGGATAAAAATAGATTACCTTTAGTTGTTTGGGAAAAGGTAACTCAACCCAAGGACAAGGGTGGTTTGGGTCTAAAGAACATTCAGATTATGAACCATGCCCTTAGAGCTAAGGTGGGGTGGAGGCTACAGAAAGAGGTTGGTATCTGGGTGACTATTCTGAAAGTGAAATATTTGCTACCCTTTGACGAAATGATGGATTTCTTCAGTGACATGGTGCTTCTGAGAGGCTCTATATTCTGGAACAACTTGTGCCAAACTAGAAAACTATTAATTAAGGGGTACAAATGGAACCTTAAAGATGGTTCTAAAATAAAATTCTAGGAGGACCCTTGGGTGGAGGATGTTGCCCTCAATTTGAATAGTCCATGGAGTGAGCTTTGACACTTATACTCCAATGAGAAGGAAGCTCTCATGTGCAACTACTGGGATGAGGAACTGAGATGGTCTCCTATCCTTCCCCCACCTTTCTTTCATGGGGATATTCAACCTTTTCATGAGTTAAACAAGAAACTCAGGGATCTTCATATTCTGTCGGAGATTGTCGAGGATGAGCTAATCTGGAGACTCATAGACAAAAGGGAGTATGAGGTAAAATCCAGACATTTGATTAACTTTGATCATTTGGAATCAAATACGGTTTGGAGGAAGGTTTAAAATAAGCATCTTATCGCTAAGATCAACATTTTCTTCTGGGAAGTCATCAAAGGTAAGGTCCTTAATGTGGATAGACTCAGACGGAGGGGAATGATCATTATAAATAGATGTGGGTTGTGTAAGGACAATGAAGAATCCATCAGAAACCTAGTTTTGGAATCTCCCTTCGCCTTTCAAGTCTTTGCCGAGGTCCTATGTACCTTCAATGTGTAGTGTGTCCTTTGAGATATGTGGTCCTCTTACCTGAGCAATGGAACTTCAATTTTCAGAATGACATGGTTAAAAAAATGTGGAAGTTGGCCCTGCCTCATGTTTTGTGGGGAATTTGGATTAAACACAATAATAGGATTTTTAGGAGCAAATTGGTCAGCTCGAGCAAGGTGTCTGAAAAAGTAAAACGTGCTCTTAAGGATAACTCTAGGATCCTTAAATCCAAACAGGTCAGATTTTCCCTGGAGTGCGAAAAGGACATTCTTAGAAAATTAGATGTTGAACCCACCACCACCATTAAGGAAAAAGCAAACCACAATACCAATTAGAATAAACTGCCGGATGGTAGTCACAAGCTAAACTTTGACGGATCAACCCATGTGAATGATAAAGAGGCTGGCGGAGGGGGTCTTGTTCATGATCATAACTGAAAATGCAATGGAGCCTATGCGGGGCCCATGGGAAATCAATCGAACAACGTTGCTGAGGCCAGAGCCATACCTTGGGGTGGTAGATTTTTTCATGATTTAGGGATAAAAATATGATTATTGAGGGTGATTCGTTGAATTTCATAAATTCCCTCAAGGATAGTAGAAAATGTGGCTCGAAGCTAAATCATTTGATTATGGAGGCACATGTCATTCTTGGTTCATTCGATCTAGCGGTCATTGAAGACACTTATCGGACAAGGAATAAACTGACGGATGCGCTAGCTGAAAAAGGTATTTCCATGGTGGATTTGGATTAGTGGATTGGGACACGTATGCCTTGGGGTCAAGTGAACAAACTCATTAATGATGACACAATGTAGGAGGTAGTGTTATGATGACACCCCTAGATCGCATGCTTGGGTTTTCGAAAGGACTTCCTTTTTTTTGGGAAACTAGCCCTACCAATTTCATTAGTTTTTTCCCCAATTTCACCCAGTTTATCTCTCGGGTCTTTGAAGGTATTCATATTGTAGTTTTCATGGGGGATGATAGGGTGAGAATGAAGCCTTCTACTATTCTCCACCTCAAAAATGACACGGGTCTGTGGAAATTGCTGCATAAAGGAGGTTTTACCAAGTTCATTGGCCGACTTAAAGGTAATGACCCTACCTTGTTTGTTGATTTTACTGAAGCCTGGATAGATGGTGGTTTTGTTTTTTGTGGGGTTCAAATTGATGTTTATGAGAATGCAATTTATGAGATTGCTGGGTTAAAAACTGAAGGCCTCAAAAATCTTAAAGACAAAACCAAGAAAAAACATGAAATTGCTACCTTTTTTTGAAGCTGGGGAAAAAATCATAGCTTATGACGATGGTATTGATCGTACTTGTCTGCCAGATAGGTGGGCTGATGTTTGTCTATTTATTATGAAGTATCTGACCCTCGAAGGAAAATTTTGAAAAATCTCTACTCATCATTTGTCTATCCTCATTTTTTTCCACCTGGACCAGACTATGAGTTTTGCTTATTTTCTCTATTGGTCGCTTCTCTCGACCATTGAGGATTTTAAGAACGATAAGATAGATATTCCCCTCCACCAGGGTCTCATTCTTCTCATGGTTCAAAGACGTAAACCGACCACCCCTTGTACTGTCAATGACCAAGATTCTGATTAGGAAACCCTCGCTTCCTGCCTTGAAAAAATCAGGAAACAGAAAGATATTGATTCTGATAAGGGTATCACAAATGCCTTGTGTACTCTTAAAAAAGGGATAAGGGATTTGGATGAAAATTCCACTAAAAGGGACCAGGAACTTGCTGAATGGGAGGCTAGATTGATTAGATCTGAGTCCACTACTGACGCCATTCTCACCGTCAACAAAAACCTCATTCAGGAGTTGAAAGATTGGTATCAAAGGATCGATACCTAGAATAGAACCATTACGGGTATCCAAGATGATTTTGTAATGCAAGAGCAACAAATTCATAATTCTGTAGGATCACATCGCTACTGAGGAGGGTAAAAACAAAATGAAGTTTATTATGAGTTCTTCTGATAGTGAGGAGTCAGATACTGGTGACATCTCAGGTATGGTTGCTAAGTTAAATCATAGCATGGATCATAAGGAAGAGCAGGTTAAAACCCAGACTGAGAAAGACGAAGTTAACCGACCAAAAAGGGTCATCATAAAGGTGGCTAGCAAGAGAGATGGTGGGCCGACTACCAGATCCCGTAGCAGGGCTACGAAGAACTAATTGTGTACCTATTGCTGCCCTTTTCTTTTTGTTTGCTTTAACTTGTCTCTATCCCTTTAGGACTTCAAAACAAATTGTTTAAAATTGCAAACTCTTGTAGTTTGGAATGTTTGTTTGGGGGCTTGTTTTGTCAAGCGGTTTTGACTTTGCCTCCATGGCTCTGTTATAGTTTTTGTCTTTAAAAACTTGCTTCTCTATGTATGGGGTTTTTTTGGTCCCTGGTTTAAAACCAAACCTTTTTTAATTTTATCTAAAAAAAATATTACATATCACAAGCTATTTCTTTAGTGAGACACCAATCCCACAAAGAACACCAGCCCCTATTTTAGTAGGGCATAGACCCTAGAAGGAGCACCAACCCCTAGTTTAGTAGAGCACCAAATCTAAAAGGAGGATACAACCCCCCAAGATGACCAAGCATAAACTCAACCACCTAAAGATGATGATCACTTAATGATATTGTTTCTTCTATAACTGATTGTGATCTCTTTGTCAACTCTCTTCTCTCAAAGCTTCTCAAGTTGCCCTCTCTCTTCATCTTGACTCAAACATGCACCTACAAGTGCTGATCAGGTCTAATGACCTAGCTATCCTTCTTATTTGGTCTCCTAAGCTTCTTATCATATTCTCTGACTTGCCCTTGAGACCTTACAATTCTCTTCACATTCTTCTCTAGCTCACTCAAACCCATGTGCACACACAAAGTCTTCTTTTAAAATAGGTCATGAATGAATGACCTTCTTCAGATCACCATCTTCATAACAACATCATGGTAGCATACTTCATAAATTTCAAGGTCTCATCCTCATCATTTCTTCCCTCATAACCTACTCTTTCATGCTTTCAAAAATTTCTACCCTCTCATGTCTCTAACACTCACAAAAGAGCCTTCTTAATTGAATTATATATCTGTCTCTTGAATTCATATCATGTAGGCCAACCTTCATAGAGAATAAATCATCAAAACATAATAAGAAAATAATGAGGTCATCATCTAAATGACCACATAGGTTGTTCATATCATCATCATGTTCAAAACTCTCAATTAGGTCTCCAATAGGCCCATTTACACCAAAAAGCCATCTTGCCAAAACCAAACCACTTTGAGCCTACAAGCCCATCACCAAAGCATTGAATCACTTCAAGAACATCAACAAGGACCTCATCATGCATCCACCATATGTGGAAAGCTCTACATCATCACTTCAAACAATGAAACCATTCCAAAAATGTGTTTGTTCTTGTGCACCAAACCCTTGACCTCGAAGATGAGGCTCAATACTACATTAGATGCCCTCAACCATGCAAATACTATATATCACTTGAAATATCTTGATGTCAGATACATCACCATGTTCTCATACATCCATAAATCAGACATTAGATGCCTAAAAAATCTTCTGTAAATAGACTGCTCAAAACTGTCTTTTCATCCCCAAAAACCAGTCTTCAAAGATAGGGAACACTTTGCATTTTAGGACCTCAACCATGACCTGAAACTATCATGCTTCCATAAATTGTAATTTAGTCAATAGTCTCAATGGAAGTTTTTTCCACAAATTGGAAAACTCCATAAAAAAACATTTTTAAGTGGGGCCCACACACAACCAAGACCTCTAAAATACATCAATAGAAATATGGAAGAGTCATCTACATCATCAAATCATCACATTATCAAAATGAATCATTTATGGACCTGTACAATCATTTTCTATCAAGGCGCTTTCAACCTAGGGTTTTGAATTCATTACACAGTAGTTTTGGTGTTAAATATGGTTCATAAAAATGTGACTACCAAATGAACTCATTATTTTAAATATGTCTTCTTAGTTCCATGTAAAAACATACCCCAAGAGCTCAAACTTCCATGCTCAACTCACACATGTGGGTGAGCATCTAAAGTTGACCTATTGAGCTGTATTTTTCTTTCTAAGAGCTCGGTAGAGCCAAAAATGACTTTTCTTGCATTATCTTCACTCTGCTTACCCAAAACTTTTCCCAAAATACTATAAAAAACCTCCTTTATGCATTCCAACACTCATCCATGCTTTGTAACCTCTGAAAATCTCCACATCATGGTTTACCCCTGAAAAATTGCCTTGTCTTCATAGTTCTTGCTTTAGAGGACCTTGTACCTACATTATAAACATGTTCCATGACCTTGGAATTCTTCCACACATGATATGCAATGTAAAATCACTCCTATCATGCTTGTACCCACCTGTTATGCCTCATTTTACATCTACCATCTCATCCTTCTTGCACTAGTTCAATAACAAGACCTAGAATGACTTGTTTCACCGCATGACTCAAGAGAACTGACCTTGAAAACCTCTTCCAAACTCATTAAAACTTCTGAAACATCAAACTAAACATGTTATACACCATGGAAACCTATGAAAAACTTTGGAACTCACTCTCATCACCTAGTTGCTTGACCATGCCTCAAGAACCATGCACACCAATTAGACACTATGTTACTGTTGATGTGGAATCACAACACCCCCTGAATGGCCTGAGTTTGAATGGGGCATTCGGTGTGATTGCACAACATGGAGCTATCTTGAGTGTGGGACATTGTGAAACGAGATAACCCTCTGAAGAAGGCCAGTTCTTGCTCCTAACCTACTCGCCACTAACTACTCCTAATGCAAGTGAACTACTGACTAATCCTAATCTAATGCTTCCAAGGGGACATGGATAGAAGGATTTCATGAAAGAAACCTACACTACGAGTGGTGATACACTAGAAAATGAGTGCTAATCACTTCCTCCTGCCTTTAAAACAACGAAGGAATGAAACTAGGAAGGGTAGTCTTGCACCACAAACTAGATTGCATTCAATACATCATTCCCGAATGAGCACAACACACAAAACCTATAATGAACAAGAAATATGAACATATCCTACAAGTACAAAGAGGTAAGATGGAAATAATAAAACTATGAGGGCTAGAAAAGATGCAACACAAATATAGTTTTTATTGCTCCATATAGAATTTACACAGTACAATGTTGTAGCAGGGGAGGCATGAAGCCATTACAGTGTTTGGGGGAAGGCTTAGAGACCCAAGAAGACATGGGGTACATGAGAGAAGAAGGTGATCAATAACCTTTTGCATGTGCAGAAATTTTAGGAGAGTAGAGAGAGAAAGAAAACCTGAAATTTCTCCAAAACCCATAAAAAAATCCATTGTTTATTTTGCAATGAGTGCTTGAAGATTTCCATATCTCTACTCCATTAACGATTTTTCCTTGTGTTAGAAGGAACTAGCTATGATTGCACCTCTGGTCTAGTTTGGCTCCTATAGCTTCATGATGACCATACTTTTTACCAACCTCCATTAATGACCTTTTCCTACCACTGTATTTCTCTCTTTTTTCGGAGGTGCAAAAACCCCAAAATCTAAAATTTGGTGATCCCATACTATAGATCCTGAAACCACATTTCCAGCGAGTGTAAATTTGTAAGAAATGGTTGAGTACATTGGGATATATACCATTTTCATCCTAGATGTTTGACTAGATTTTTCCTTCATTTATCCTCTTGGGAACTAGATTTGGTCATCACCATTAAAATCTACACTGAATGACCTTTTCAGAAAGTATAAATTTTCTAAAAATGGTTAAGAATTGTGAAATTTATCTCAGTTTAAAACTAGGGCTTGATTTGGGGTTTAGGCTCCACTAAGCTAGATTTTCCCACCATCAAGCTCACTTTCGCCATCACCGAGCTCCTCTCTTTGCGTTGCACACCAATCCCCAACTCATCCTCAACTTGACGGCAATTGTAACCTTACCGCCTACTTGCTCTACCCACCAATTTGGCTCGGAAACCAAGGGATAGATCGACATGTGCGTGTTTAATTGTCTGGGCGGGAATGTTATAATGCTTCGGGCTTTTGGGTCTAAGCTCTTCGGAAAACCCGCCGCGCTCATTTCAGGCCTTAACCACCCAAACCACCAAATGACATGACCCCCAAAGTCCAAAATTTGGACTTCGGGGACCTCCCATTTCAGAACTCGATCCGACCCCACTTCGGTCTTAGCTCGCCCCCCAACTCTGAAATGTCTCCTCCATTGACCTCGAAAGGGGTTTGACCCCCGAACTCGCCTTGCCATGCCACATCGTCCTCACCCTTTTAGGTTTCGAGCTTTTAGTCTTTCAGGGGTGAGCTTGTTTTTTGCGTTTTTTTCTTTGCGAGATCTCCGAAACACTGACTCCCTGAAGTCCGAAGACTTCGGGGTTCAGGCTTCCACTTTCCACCAGCTCACACATTGCACCGAGTTACCCAAATGCGTTCATTCTTCACCGCCATCGAGAGCACATCGAGCCCATCTCCCTCATGTTCCATGACTATCTACTTGGTTCGAAACCGAGTTCCTTGTTGTGTCCCTGACCATGTCGAGCTTGGCCACAGTCCCTGTGAAACCCTCGACTCCATAGCTCGTCGGGTGAGCTATTTTCCTTAGTGTCCTTGACCGAGTTGAATCGGCTTCCAACCGAGTTCATTTAACCTGACCCTATCCCTTATTCACCTTAATCGTTCCAAGCCCTGGCCGATGTAACCATCTACCTTATTTCTGCACGTCAAGCTCATGGCTCGTCCACCGCCTAGGCTGGCCTTGAACTTGTCTGATGGCTTGGTATGAGTTCCTTTTCTGGGTGTGAGTTTTCCTTATGCCAAGCTTGTCTTCATAACCTTTGAAACAACATTTGTTCCATTATGGGCTCCCAAAGCTAAGTTGGCCTTCAACACTTGTCGTCCTCCAATATTGAACCCTGTTGAGGTGAGCTGCTTGTGTTATTGCAACGAGCCCACCTTGTCATCGTGAATCCAACCCGACCATCGAGCCATTCTTTTGCGTAAGGCCAACTAAACCCATTCCTCCTTCATCACGAACCCAACTTGGCTCGCCGAACTACTTGGCGACCTTCCCTTTCAACTCGCGACCTCCAAACAGTTTCCCCGCTTGCTGAGCTACTCACCGAGTAGCTTATTGAGCTCAATTCAGTTCGATGGGTCTATATGAGGCCCAATGAAGATTTTTTGATCCCTTGAAGCTCGTTTTTGGATTTTTCTTGGAATTTCCTCGTGCCCGGGGCTATGTATGGAGAAATTTTAGGCTTCGTCATAATTTAATTCATTTTGTTCATTTTGGCTCAATTTGGGCCCAAGTTTGGCTAATTTTGCCTGGGGAAAAAATTGTTAACAATTACAACAATACTTCATGACTCCTTTTGACATCAATGTGACACTTGAAATTAATGACAACTAAGATCCTATGTCCAACATTCCCTTCTTATGTTTTATTTTCAGGTGGAACTATTGTAGGTAGTTGGCCCACTTCTAGTGTCTTTTGTTCCTTAGCTTGCTCTGTGTCTGAAGGAACTCCAATGGCTCGTGGTTTGTGTGGATGACAATCTCCTTTCCCAAAATGTAGTGCTTCCATTATTTGTAGGCTTAGACGATGGCATAAAGCTCCTTATCATATGTTGGATACTTCATGATCATGTCATTGAATGTTTCACTCTTATATACAACAAGGTGATCATGTTGCATGATAACAACTCCCATGGCATACTCAGATGCATTTGTCATCAATTCAAAATGTTGATGTAGTTCAAGTAAACAGAGAAGAAGGGTTGAGCATAGTATTTCTTTCAAACTTTCTAATGCTCTTTGTTGCACCTTTCCCCATCGGAATGTATCCTTGTTTCCTCATTTAGTCACTTGGTTCAGTGCCCAAGAAATATGTGAAAATCCCAAGAGAAACTGGTGATAGGAATTGGTAAGACCCAAGAAGCTACAAAGTTCTGTAAGAGTCTTTGGAGTAGGCCATTTCCGAATAACCTAGATCTTCTCCTAGTCAACATGGAATCCTTCATCCACAACGTATCCTAGGTATTAAATCTTCCTCATCCCAAATGTGCATTTTTCTAGATTTGCATACAACTTGTGCTTTCAAGGGGTTTGAAGTACTTCTCAAACATGCTATAGATGTTTCTCCCATGCCTGACTATAGATGAGTATATCATCTAAGTAGAAAACCACGAAGGAATTGATGGAGGGCTGTAGGATGTCATCCATCATCCTCATGAATGTTACAAGATCATTAGTTAGATGGAAAGGCATGACCAACCAATCGAATAGACCTTCATGAGACTTAAATGCAGTCTTCATACATTTGTGGGCTCAATGGGAATTTGGTGATAGCCAAATTTTAGATAAATTTTGGTGAAGAATTTTGCACCACGAGTTGGTCCAAAAAATCATCAATCCTTGGGAGGGGGTAGCGATTCTTCACAGTAATTTTGTGTAAGGCCGAAAAGTCAATGTAAAGTCTCCACATTCCATCTTTCTTTGGTGCTAATACACTTAGACTTCCATAGGGTGAAGAGCTTGGCCTAAAATTTCCCTTTTGAATCAACTCTTATAGGTACCTCTTGATCTCATCATTTTTAAGGACTGACCTACGATACACAAGACTATTGGGTAAAGGAGAGCGAAGACTAAATCAATAACATGTTTTACCTCACACTGAAGTGGCACTCCTGTGGGTGACTGGAATAGATCATCATACTCAACTATGATTTGGTTCATCTACTTCTTTTTTTGCATTAAATGTGTGGTCATGGTAGCAACAACAACTTTCTTGGTGGTTTGTGGCCTAATCATCAGGATGAAAAACCACTTTGTTTTCGCCACCTGTTTCTTATATTGTTTTGAACTGATGAGGGAAACATAGTTGGAGGGGATGACCTCAGGTATATGATATCGCCAACTCCCAATTCTAACAACGACTCTTTGAGGTCGTGACTCATAGATTCTATGTCTGCCCCACATGAATGGTTGGCCCAAGAGCACATGACAAACATCGAATGAAATAACATCCCATAGGACTTCATGATTGAAGGGTTTTATTACATATGGGAGGATACATTGTTGTGTGATACTAAGATCTCTTCTTGGGTTCAACCACTTAATACTATATGGTTGTGGATGCAACTTTACAGACATATTCAGACTTCTCACAACATCTGTAGAAATAAAATTCTTTATACTTTCACTATCAAGAATAAATGGCAGAGGCCTACCCTTTACCCAAAGCTTGGATTGAAATAACCTTTCCTTTTCATCCATATTCTTGACTTGCGAGGTGGAAATGATCACATCCGGTTCAACGTCTACGATTTCATCTTCTTCATCTTTGATCTCATGGTGCGTCATAGGAGGAGTAGTGGGTGTTGAAGATGGTGACTCTGTGAGTAAGGACTTGACAACTTGACATTCATTCCTGGAATGGCTATTAGTATTGTGGAGGTTTCACAACTTCCCTACCTTCTCCTTGTGTTGCTCATTTCTTTGTGACTCTCCCTAACCTAGGGTTTGACCTTCCTTATCATTTGCCCCCAAAGGTTGGTTCTTTGTATTTTTATTTATATGATTTTGTTCAATCTTGATCGTGAACTTATACACATTGCCAATGGTATGAAATTAAAATAGGTCCATGTCCTTCCATATGTACCATTGTAGGCCACTGCGATACTTGAGGATCTTGTGTTTCTCTGTGTCTTGAATGCCCAATCTTGCATACAGAAAATGAAATGTATCAGTATAATCTTGAACTGACTGGTCCTTACCTTGGCGGATTTGTTTCCATCGTATGTACAAATCATCATAAGATCTAATAGGGTATTATTCCTCCTTTATGGCATCCACAAAATCATCCCATGTGGGTTACTCTTCAATGCCTAGTTCGTCGTTATTGAGTCCATTCTTGTTCACGCCCACCACTTTTTTATAGAAAATGATGATTTCAGAAGAGAAAATGTTCGTTTCTCTTTGTCAGTGAACTTATTGATAGAAAAGTAGGAGGATAATTGGTCCAACCAGTTTTATACTGCAACACAATTTATTTTACCCTAAAAAATAGGAATATGAAAATTTACTTGAACCTTGAAGGGTTTCGGTGCACTGAAGGGTTGACTAACATAGGAGGTGTGATTTCCCATTTGTGGATGTTGAAGGATTTGGGTGAATTGTTGTAACATCTACTCCTTTCGCTCCACGAGAGCTTCATTCACCATTCACTTGAGAGGATCATTTACCTTGGTGTTGTCTGCCATTTAAGGTCACATATAACGAGCAATTAAGTATTTTGAAGGATCTTGCATGGACCACTCAAGCTTCTTATATCTCGACCCCGTTGTGGGAATAATACACTCTCAAGACAACTTTTCTTTGATACCACTGATCCAAAACTTAAGGTTTTTGGGATTAAAGGACACATTAACAATTATGGCAGATGTAAATAGTAAATCTATCTTTGAAAAGAGATCTATATTATTTTGAAGACTAAGATTACAATAGCTATCTCTGCAAGGAGATGTGTGTCCTTCCCTTTTGGGTTACATGTACTTATATAGCTACTTTTGGAAATATGAAGAGACATATAGAATAATGTGGAAGATCACCAATCTCGAGGGACACGAGGTGGTTCACCTTCCACGAATTACATATGCGAAAATTTCACGAAATTGCTATTTTTAGACAACATTACTAAAATTGTATTTTGAGGCCTTTAGAAGTGCATTTCGGGGGTCAAAATTTTCTGAATAATTTTTTCACCCCTTCACCATATTATACACATTCTAATCTTTCCGACGCATTTTGAACGAAATCAATTGGAGCTACAGTGCAGAAGTTATGACTCATGGAAGTTTGCTTCTTGGATTGTTGTCTGGATCAATAGTGGTCTGTTAATAAAATATTTTCCATTTATTTGTAGAGTTTTCTAATCCATTTTAATAGTGGATTGTTAATAAAATATCTATATAATTCACTCAAAGCAAGTCAATTTAGTTATGTTCTAATCCATTTTTATGGTGGCTATTGGAATCCATATATTCATTGGTATTTAGGTTAACTATTAGTATTGTATCTTTCCTTGCCTCTTGATAGAATAGTATAGGGGTATAGTAGTATCTGTGCGGATGGGTTATTAATCCATGTAATTACTCAATAAGAAACCCTATTTTCAAATGCATTACCATTTTTTTAAAGTTGTATGCCAATTTTTTTTAACTACAATAACATGATTACTCAATGTTGATAAATAGATTAAAAATTAGAGTGCTCCAACAACATCACATATTTTTACATGTGACTTAGACATTGTTATAGGAATCAAATGCCCTCTTGTTATACTCATATTTGAAAGCAACAACCAAACTGAAAGCAATATGGTTTAGAATGACATGAATATGTTTAATTTGATAATGGTGCACATATTTGGCGGCACTAATATGACAAAGTTTCTGAGTAAGTTTGTGGGATAGCTGTACATGTCCTACACATGTGACATCCTTCTTAGAATTGTGCATTGCGATGTAAAGAGAAAGAATGTGTTTGTAAGTTATGGTGGCATGGTCATGCTAGGACATCAGGAGAGGGCATACCATGGTTAATTCTTTAGTATGTAAGGGGTACACCATTATGGATGTCTCCTAAAGAAGTGAAATAGGTGGAGTAGGGGTTTCTGCGGGATTGAATTTTTAGCATTGCTCAAACATCTACATCTACATCATCAATCTAGCAATTTATAATCTGTAAATTACAAATTGAAACTCAAGTTAATGCATTGGCATGACATTCTCGTGGTCTGCTCATGTTTATGTCATGTGACTAGTCCTTATGAATCCACTATAAAGAAATCTTCTCTGCCTTCTTCATTATCAAATCCTTTTTTAGGGCTTCTTCAAACTTAGCTCTAACCTCTCCTTCTTCTCAATTCATACTCTTTTCTTAGAATTTTCCCCAACTCTAGTTTCAATATTAATATTAGTAATGGAGAAAAAAAATGAAAAGATAGGACACACATTGACATACTCACATGCATCCATCTTTTATTAAGCATAAAATAGTTATATAGTTATATATTAACTAGCAATTAATTAATTAATGTTTAATATTTTTTTCCTTAATAGAAGGGGAGGAAATCTTTTATTTATTAATGAGGTGAACCACCCCATGCACAAATTTTCCATGCAATTTCTTGGATACACGAGATGACCCTTTTTTAGTAGTAGGGGAAAATATTCAATTTTTTGCTTAGGGTTTTGAAGAGCCAACATTTGACTCAGTAAAACACTAAATAGAAAGCAATGTATTTTATAATAAAGAAATGTTGGTAAGGAAACACTTTATAATCAACACAAACAACTAAACCCTGAAATATTCTTTACTCGCATAAGCCCTCAACAAATGGTCTAGATTTTAAGGAAATGGATGCAACAAATAACAATTTATTGAAGCCAAGAATACCATACAAGAAGGATACCAATCACTATGATGGGTAGAAAGCAATGAGATGTGAGGCGACCATATTATAATTTTTACATTAGAATGTCAATTCTATATATTAATTTTTAGCAAGAAATGATAATGTCAAATAGAAAATGAAGTGATTCCAGTTGGAATCCGAAAATTCACATTACAAGTGTTTCTTTAATCAACTAAGAGTTTATTCATGACCCAAAACCCATAAAAGTGTTTGAATACAATTTTATTTTATTGGTATTGTTATACAATTTTGTATTTTGCATTTTTTAGGAAGCATTTTTTGGATCATCAATTTTATTAAGTTTCCCTAAATTGTTGTCAAACGACATTAATTTAGGATATCTAAACTAGTTCGCGTTATGAGCTTTACAATGTATATTAGAGTTTCATATTTTGATCAATGGGTAAGGTGTTACAACCCTGACAAGGTGTATCAATGATATATTAGTTTTTTCAATACTCCACACAAAATATTGTCCCAAACTACAACCTGAATCAAGAAAAGAGTAATCAACAAGTTATTAGATGAATTTGAAATTCAGTAAATGAATGGCATAAATAATGTGATAGATTATTTGTCTCAAATACCTGAGTTTGTTGGTAATATTTGTATCCAAACACAAACATAGAGGAGATATTGACTGAGTACGCCCAAGGACAAGTGAGTTGCTACTATCCTACGAGATCTAGAGGAGGACATGTAGATTATAACAATACACATTTTTCAAATGATATGGTTTTCCATTAGAACCACATATTTCTTGTACTTGATTCTATGTTCAATGAAAAATTCTTCCCTGAATCTCACCCTCCATCTACCATCGATCATACCGAGTTCTTTAAGATTTACTAAAAAATAAGTAAATTCTTTTGGAAGGAGTTAAAAAGATATGGAGAACTTTATCTCATTATGTGGGGCTTGCAAAAGGAATAAAATTGAGGTTATTAAAAGACCAAGTATGCTTCATTCATCTCCAATTCTCAATCAGACGTGGGATTCAATTAGTATAAATTTCATTTATTTTGTCTAAAGGTTATATTATATAGGAGACACCAATAATGGATCCAAAAACTGAAAACATAGAAAATATTGTAACACAGAACACTGAAAAAAATAAGAATGTTTATTATTCAACAAAATACTCCATTGTTCCTCATATGGGAATAAAAAAATAAACAGGCTTATAAAAGTTTATCCTCACCTATAAAATATATGGGACAACCTTAGAACGAATAGGAGACATCTTCACATATTATGGAGACGAGAAATAATCTCACCTAGCTCCTAAATAAAATATACACGAGTTGCAAGAACTCATGCAACAATAGTTTATTCAAAAAAACATAAATTAAGCTCCTTAAATGAAGATTACTAGTGTGAATACCATAATAAACTAGTTAGGAAATGGCTTAAACTAGGATACTTTGAACAATTCACACTAACACCCTCCCTTAAGTCAAGGATGAGGAGTAAAAAAATAGAAAGAATGGGTCTCGACCAATATGCTTGATAAGGTGCCCAATATGAATATGAAAAAAGAAGTAATAAATTCATATAGAATCCCCCAAAGTACAACCTCCTTAACCCCAATTAATGCTTGTAATTGAATTTAATGAGGAGAAGCCAAGGGATTGGTGAAGTTATCAACAACCTCCTTAGTTGTAGCTATAAACACCAAACAAACAACTCCATCCTGAATCAATTGTTCATTGAAGTGCATGTGAATATCAATATGTTTGGTTCAATAATGCTCTATAGGGTTGTGTGCAATTTCAACAACACTCTTATTATCACACAAAATCAAAGTGGGACCTTTTGTGGAAATCCAAACTCACCATGTAACTACTGAATCTAGAGCACCTCTTGTCTAGATTTAAAAGGACCTCTATACTTTGCCTCAATGGAAGAAAATACATCTATAGTCTACTTTTTACATGCCCATGCAATTGGACTTGAGCCAAGGAGAAAGAAGAAACTATAAGTATATTGAGATGTATCAAAACATCCACCCCAATACGAATACCTCAATGTCAGAAGATACCAGTGGTGTGTACTAAATTCTAAAATTCAACGTGCCCTGAATATAGTGCAAAATGTGCTAGGGTGCTAGCTAGTGGTTCTCATGAGGTTCGTTATAAAAATGAGAAATAAGCTTTACAAAAAGTTATATCAGGATGAGTATGGGTCAAATAAATAAGACTTCCTACCAACTGTCTACAAAAAGTAGTATCAACCAACTTAGATTTACAATAAGTAGTGAACTCAATACCTGATTGATATGGCATGGGAGTTGGCTTACAGTCAACCATGTAAAATCAATGTAGTAGATTCATCGCATAATTTTGTTGCCTAATGGAAATCCCATCGGGACACCAATGAACCTAAAGAACAAAAAAGTAGTGTAACAATCCTAGATCTCTCATGTCAAAATGTGCCTTCAATTTGAGTTGGATATCTTGAATCATAGGATTTGAGTCGCGTGTGAGGATGAGATCATCAAGCTCTAATATTATTAGGAAATTACTATTGTGAACATTATATAGTTTGATAATATTTATGTAGTGGTAAATATTGTTTTATATGTAAGTTTGGTTTTAGTAAACAACCTACGTAATTAGATTGAATATAATATGAGTTGTTAAAACAACTTGTACTATTTTACTGACTAGTTATAAGATCCTTAATAGGATTCCTATTTTATATGACATGTTTAGTCCTATATATGTATTATGTTGCCTGTGAATCATAATAAGAGTTTGAACGTTATCTTCTTCTTAAAAAACTCTGTACCAAACTTCAAATAACAATATTAAAATATCCTCACCTTCTTTTAGGATGTTGATGAACTAAAATTAACCTAATACTAAAGGGAAGAAGTAATGATAGTTAATCTAATCTAGGAGGACATAAAACACTATAGATAAATACTCTTCAGTAGTATGAAATGACTTAAATAATTAAAACTAATAGAAATAAACCCTAATGTGTAAGAGAAGGGTAAGGAAAGAACTCAACTGGTTGTGGATGACTGCCGCAGGGTGTCACAGGTCTGGCAGGAAATCCCAGAAGTAGGAACAATCGCACAAAGGTCCCGAAAAGGGTGGATCTAGAATATCTGAGTAGACTGAAGCGCCCAAGAGGGTACTGGGGTGCCCTGGTATGGACGAATAGGCACCCTGGTCTCTAAAAAAACTCGGAACTTGGTTCTTTTTGGGTCTGAAGATGCTTTGTAACCTTCGTTGTCTGTCACACTAGATTCACTGAACTGCACTGAATGTGACGAATATAGCAAGATGATGTTGAAGACCTGTAAGAGACAAAAGAAGTATCAAAACCCTAAAAAATAAAAGATGCAAATGAATGGGTTGGACTCACCTCAGCTAGCACAACAATGGGCTTACTAAACTGAGTGATGTACTACATTTCATACCCAAATGTAGTTCTGGTGAGTGTGTGCATGTCGTGTCCTAGGTGCTCTTGTGCCAATCACACTTTGTGAAGTAATGAGAAATAACTAAATGTAGAAAATGTAATAATATGTGTGCATGGAATATAATAGAATCCTTGCCCCTATGCAGTGCGTGTTGATGCAGATCTCCCAGCCTTGATGCATGGAGCTATGTGGATGCAAGTGATGCAATGGATGTAACTCTAGATGGAGTGATAGTAGTAGATGGTGTTAGGACCCTCATTATGGTCTCATAACTTTATATTTATAGGGTTTTTTTGCTCTAATTTCATAATTACTCCCAACATAGCTGATTAGGAAAAAGATAAGGATGAAAAACAACTAGAAAGAACCCAAAAAGTGGAGGGAAAGTAGAAAATGGATCGGGGCGCCCCAATACAGGACTAGGTGCCCTGGTTTAGGCTAAAATGATGGGAAAGTGCCGAAACAGATGGGCGTGTGTAGCTTTTGTAGTGTGTAGTGTACCTGCATGGTTAGTAAGGTGTGTGCCATAGCGGAATGTTGTTGTTATTGTTTGTTGTCCCCAATTCGACTGCTTGTTTCTCATACAACCGAACCTGCAAGGAGAAAATGATCAATTAGTCAAATATATATGTATGTAAAAATGCTATGTAAAATACACATGTGCATAGAAATGTGTAAAATACGCAAAAACAAAAGTGTAAATGGAACATGTGCACCTAATCCATGTCGAAAGAAAGGGTGTAGAAGGATATCTTGTACTGCTACGAGTTTTTTTCGGCGATCTCACGCCACCCTAGGTGAAGAAGTGCAGGGAGGAAATGCTCTGTGTCCTCCAAACTTTGACCGCTTCTGCTGAAATATGTGTGAATATATTCTGATGCCACTAGTTGAAGTAGTGTAGAGAGACACTCCCACTGTAACCTCTAATCCTATAACTGCTTCCTAGAAATGCTAAGGACACCATGTCTTGTAAAAGCCGTTGTGTATGGGGTTCATAGATAGGTCTGAACCCACTCATTATATGTAAAACCAAAATGTCAAGGGAGGAAAGTGTAGTGTATTGAACTTGTGTAAATGCTTTATGTTATTATGTAAACCCTAACATGATGCCCCCCTCTTTGGGGGCGCATGCAATGTCGTTGATAGGAGAATGCGGCCCCAAAAGAGGACCTACCACACTATGAACTCTGATGCCACTAGTTGAAGTAGTGTAGAGAGACACTCCCACTGTAACCTCTAATCCTGTAACTGCTTCCCAGAAATGCTAAGGACACCATGTCTTGTAAAATTCGTTGTGTATGGGGTTCATAGATAGGTCTGAACCCACTCATTGTATGTAAAACCAAAATGTCAAGGGAGGAAAGTGCAGTGTACTGAACTTGTGTAAATGCTTGGTGTTATTATGTAAACCCTAACATGATGCTCCCCTCTTTGGGGGAGCATGCGACGTCGCAGATAGGAGAATGCGGCCCCAAAAGAGGACCTACCACACTATGAACTCTGTAACTCTGCCCTGCAGGGGGAAAGGGAATGTGCTTGGTAGAAACTAAGGCACACACAAACAAGGATGACTAGCCAAAACAAGTGTTAGTCTGAAAACTCATGTATGTAATAAGACAAGTGTAAAATATGTAGATAATGTAGAAATTACTAAGCACAATAGTGTAAACACACAAGAAACAAGTAAGCCGCATAAAGAGGGTTGCAAACATGTGACATCACTCATGATGTCACAATACACGCAAGGCCGTGATGGCCGCAAACAACAAATGAGTGTGCACACAAAGCATAAGGTAAAGCCCACAGACAAAGAGCAGACAAGTAGAAACAAACAAACAAATAGTCATGGAAACATGTAATCCTGCAAAACAAGTGTTTCACATGGAACACCTGTTAGCATTTTAGAGCAATAACCAATATTTCAAAGCGTGTATGATCAAGTAATGTAAGATGATAAGTACAAGATGAAACAATAACACCTATATGAGACGAATGTGGATGCCCCCAATGACCAATATAGGAAGGGTAGAAGGCGAGCATCCATGCAGCATGTAAGAGTCCTGTATCTGCGATCACACTAAACAAAGGCGTGAATGCACATGTGTGGATAATATAGATAATGACATATAAGAAATCAATCTAAAATGTTTAGTAAAGTGAACATGTAAAACACTAATAAACAAGAGTAAATGCCCCCAAGACAATGAAATATGTTGTGGATGAACATAACGGAATGCAAGATGGAATGATAGGAGCCATGCTCCCCCTCGAGTGGAAGGAATTGTATGCAATGAGTTTCATTTTGTTTTCCCCATCAGTAGTCAAAAACGAACTGTAAACAAGAGTGCGTCATCGAGAAATAGTCGAGTAGTGTTTGTTGTGTCTGGCGTGTTGCGATGCATGTGTATATGTAGTGGTGATGAGATGTGACATGTGGAAAGGATGTGCATGAACTCTATATCCAAAGCGTATATCACGAATTTTTGAACGAATGAATGATGATTTAACCCTAAGTGTATATCACTATTAGATGAAAGGAATAGGTGACAATTTAGCCTAAAGTGTATGCCACTACACGATGAAAGGAGGGAGTCGTGATGTAACCTAAGGTGTATACCACTACAAGATGAGATAATGGAGGTGGTGATTTAGCCTAAAGTGTATACCACTACTAGATGAAATTAGAGTGAGAGACGATTAAGCCTAAAGCATATGTCACTAGCCTAGGAATGTCGCATGGTGATTGAAAGGTCCATTTGATTTGTAAACCCTTTGCAGTCAAGTATGGACCAAGGAGCTAAAGTGCATCATAGGGTAGTGAGTGCAGCCCGTAGAAGACAATGTAGCATGTATGATGAAACTAGATGACCATGTGATGAGTAGGATTTGTAAATGCACGGTGTGGGCAATGCAATGTAGGATGTGTAGGGTGTATACTGTATAGTATGTAAAACGCTATGTAATAGGTATAGGATGTACCATACACAATATGTAAAATGCAATAATAGGTATAGATAGAAATTGAATATGTAATGATAAAATGTAAATCTAGACTCATATATAATGTAACCTAGCGTAGTTTGTAGGATATATGTAGAAATGTGCAATGTATGATGTGACTATGTATAGATTATGCACGGAAAGCCTAATAATGTATGTAGTGTGTATGAGGAGGACTAGTCTAATATAGAATGTATGGATAAAATGTAAAACTAGAATCATATGTAATGAATACTAGTATAGTATATAGAAAATTTATGATATGAAATGTGCAACATATAATGTGACTGTATATGTAGATAGCCTAGTAATGAATAACGTATGATTCGAAATACGTAGATGATAAAAATATTGACAATCTAGTAAAAATGTGTGATGTATGAATGCATAATTGTCAAAAGGTTGTAGACAAAATTGTAGAATATATTGTGTTGGACACGCAATGTGTGATGCCTAGAGTGTGGTGTGTGGGGTTTAGTGTAATGGCAATCCTTCAACTGTCAAGTGTGAACCAAAACACAAGAGTGTGTCATCGAGTAATAACGGTGCTATGACATCTGATATGGTATGCCTATAAGAAAGGATGGTAGATGATAAGTATAAAAGGTGTGATGTGATACTATGTGACTAATCTAAAAAATTAGAGGGGTGGGTGTGTGTGTAATGTGCTATGCCCCCTCACGGTGGTTAACTAGCCAATAAGAGTGAAGGTTGAAGATCCTTCGGCTGAAGACTGCGAAGATGAAAGTGTAGGACCATGATTTAAAAGTGGTGACATGGAAGATAAACGTTGTGTTGGTGAATGAAGTCTATATAAATGTGAGGGATGAGTATAAGATAAATATCTTGGTGTAAAAAAATGTGTCGGTGATGGAGATCGACGTGATGTGGTACGCGAAGGTGATGAGAAACCACATAGAATGAATTGAGGTGGCGATCGACACCGAGACACAGTAATTGTCTGAGGAATAGGCCTATGCTGATGTGTGGGACTAGTGAAATGATTTGGTCGTGTAGATGGCACTCGAGTGGGTGAACTAAGAGTAGATTGCACTTTTAAGAACATAGAATGAGACGTGTTAGAAGAGGTGGATGACACAGTTGTACGAGGAGATGATGATAACAGAGGAGATGGAAGAACACCATTAATAGAAATGACTGGGATTTGTGAAAGAATTTAAGTCGCAAGTGATTCATAGATATGATAGATTGAGAGAGAAAAATCCAATTAAGGCCAAGAAGTAGGCCATATCCCTTAACGTGTTTTCAACAAGGAAAGGGAGAAGCATGATAAGAGGGCCAACTATGACATGTAGCTTAACAACACCAAAGGGCTTGTGAAATGGATAGTCAATTTACGATGGAGGGTAATCAATAGCTCGACGGAGCAACATAGAATAGGCATTGATGGGCCATGATGGATCAACCTTAGTATTGTTGATAGAGGTCGAGCCGATAGATGTGTGGATGTGTAAATAGTTAGATGTAAATGTAGTGTGATGATCATCATTGGAAAAAGAAATGATTGGTGGAGAAATGTTGGTGTGAGCAACTAAAAAATAGAGAGCTCCTGATTCTAGAGGTGACATCGCGTGATATGCATGATTAACGGAAGGATCCATGGTTTGTTTGTTGCATTGTTGAGATTCATTATTAAAGAGCTTGAGTTTACCTTTTTCATTAGAGGGAGTAGAGATCGTAGATTCTAGGAATTCAAGCTTATTTTTGTCAATTAGATCTTGAATAATTGTTCAGAGTTTTAGGAATTTATTTGTAGAATGTCCCACACAACGATGATAATCACAATGGAAGCTTTCATTGTAATTCCTTCCTTTGGGTCGTGATGGGTCTAACTCGAGTGGTGGAGGAAGGGTAATAAGGTTGGTGTCGAAAAGTTGCTTAAATATAAGATGTGGAGCCATCGAAAGGGTATTAAATGTGCATCTAGGTTGTTATGATTGAACTTCTTTAGAGGGAGTAACTATGTTAATGGTGATTTTGACTTTGGTTGGATTAGATGTAGATGGTTTGAATGGTGCCTTATTTTGAAAATGAGTGGAGGCTGAGGTTTTTTCTTGATACTTAATCTTTCCGATAGATAAAAGTTTATACTCATGAAGCTTAAGAGTATGGAAAAGTTGATCAAATGAAGGAGAGGCCTCAAAGAGAACACTTTCTTGGAGAGGTGGTAAAATACTCTGGATAAATAGGTCATGAAGCTTAGAATTGGCAAGTACATTTGTCATTTTAGCGAGACTGTTCTTATATCATAAAACGTAGTTAGCGAATTATTCACTAGATCCCTATTTAAGTTGTGCTAGTTGAGAATAAGAAATCTTAGAGCTGATGTTAATGGAGAAGGGTGTAAGGAAGTCATCGGCTAGATGTGTGAATGAATTAACTGAGTGGACAAGTAAGTCATGGAACCAACGCATGGCTTAGTCATGCAGACTACGAGGAAATATTTTAGCTAAGAGAATATGATCGCTAGTGAAATCTAAACAAGCAATATGAAAGGCTAGAAGATGCTCCTGTGGGTCACCATGCCCATTGTAAATGGGTAACTTAGGGGTAGCAAAAATAGGAGGAAGTGAATAAGTAGAGATGGTGGGTGCAAATGGAGTATGCAATAACAAGGTAGAATCTAAAGAGGGAGATGTAGTCGAAGTAGCTAGTTGCAACTTACAAATTTGAGCTTGAAGATCGTGATAAAGAGAGGTGATATCTTGATTACCAACAAGAGGAGAATTTCCTTTCATGAGAAACTAAAGGAGGCGTAAAATTATTGGTAGGAGTAGGGAAAGAATCCAGAACAGTAGAGATAGGTGGAAGAGCAGAAGCAGGCGGTTGAGTGGCCACAATAGTTGGTATAACCACAGAAGGATTGAGTTCTACCAAATTAGTAGCTTCCTCATGAGCCACATGTAGAAGAAAGTATAGATCTTGAGGGTGTGAAAAAAAGTGATCATTGATGGCCTTAAGGTGAGCTTCAGTAAATTCCTCATCAGATTGAGCCATAAAAATAAAAAAGAAACCCTAGCTAAGTAAGAAAGAGGAGTCTAGAACTGTATATGGTCAGGTTCACCAAAATGATTAACTAAAATTAACATAATACTAAAGGGAAGAAGTAGTGATAGTTAATCTAATCTAGGAGGACATAAAACGATGTAGATAAATACTCTAAAGTAGTATGAAATGACTTAAATAATTAAAACTAATAGAAATAAACCCTAATGTGCAAGAGAAGGGTAAGGAAAGAACTCAACTGGTTGTGGATGACTGTCGCAGGGTGTCACATGTATGGCAAGAAATTTGAGAAGTAGGAACGACCACATAGAGGTCTCGAAAAGGGTGGATCTACAAGATCTGAGCAGACTGAAGTGCCCAAGAGGGTACTAGCGTGCCCTAATATGGCATAATAGGTGATCTGGTCTTTGAAAAATCTTGAAACCTGGTTCTTTATGGGTTAGAAGATGCTCTGTAACCTTCGATGTATGTCACACTAGATTCCCTGAACTGCACCAAATGTGCCGAATATAGCAATATGATGTTGAATACCTACAAGAGATAAAGGAAGTATAAAAAAACTAAAAAAATAATAGATGCAAATGAATGGATCGGACTAACCTTAGCTGCCACAATAGTGGGATTACTAAACTGAGTGCTGCACTACATTTCAGACCCAAATGTAGTGTGTGTGTGTGTGTGTGTGCATGTCCTAGGTGCTCTTGTACCAGTCACACTTTGTGAAATAGCGAGAAATAACTAAATGTAGAAAATGTAATAGCATGTGTGCATGGAATAGAATAAAATCCCTCCCTCTATGCAATGTGTGTTGATGAAGATCTCCTAGCCTTGATGCATGTAACTATTGTGGATGGAAGTGATGTAATGGATGCAAATCTAGATGGACTGATAGTAGTAGATGATGATAGGAACCTCATTATGGTCTCATAACTTTATATTTATAGGGTTCTTTTGCTTTAATTTCGTAATTAATCCTAACATGGCCGAATAGGAAAAAAATATGGATGAAAAATTCTTAGAAAGAGCCCAAAAAGTGATGGGAAAGTAGAAAATGGATTGGGGTGCCTCGGGTAGGACCGGGGTACCCTGGTTTAGGCTAAAATGACGAGAAATTTATGAAACAGATGGGCATGCATATAAAAATGTGCAAGAAAGATGAAATAAAAGGTAAAACAAGATGGCTAAAATGTGGTATTAATTAGTACTTTCTTTACTTAAGAACCTTCTAAATAATAGTATGAGATCAGGTTAAATAATGCCTAAAGTGCATGATTTTGTGACTACAGATGTAAACATTGTGATCAGAATGAGAATGGTAGAATCTAGCCTTCAACAAAAACTATCCATCTTCCTATACCAAGTGTTAGGAGCTTGTTTGAGTCTATATAGAGAATGGTGGAGTTTACATATTGATGAACTATCCTGCACGAAGCCCTGAGGTTTATTCATGTAAATATCCTCCCAGAGATTGCTATTCAAAAAGGCAATATTTACATCCAACTAGTATACTGGCCACCAGTGTAATGCAATGAGGGAGAAAATAAGTTGAACATGATCTATCTTTTCAACATGAGAAATATAAAAGTAATCCACCCCTTCAACTTGTGAGAATTTGTTATCTACAAAACCATGTGTTGCATATTTGGTTTTATAGACCCACTTACAATGCATGAGTCTTCTTCATTTAGGAAAATACACTAGCTACCATGTGTTATTATTCACGAGTGAAGAATATTCTTCTTACATAACAAATTCCCATTGATTTATCTATCACCTCATAAAATAAAATTGGTTCATAAGAAATAGCTTCGCTTAGAAGAGCCACACCAGATGTATGAGCATGAGTGCGAGCATTCAATATTTGATCTTGCATGGTAGATTGAACTTGGTTAGGCATGGGCTGTGGATGAGGAGGAGGCTGAGTCGGATCCAAAACAAAGTCAACATCATAATCAAGAAGAAATCCCTACTGATAAGATGTAGGAGGTGGAAATGGAAAAGACTTAACAACATGTTTTAAAGGAGTATTTGTCTGAGCAACATGAACATCTCGGCAAAATAAGATATCATGCGTAACTAGACTAATGAGGTTGTAAGCCTTCACATGTTCATAGTGACAAAAAGATATGTTCTTGGATTTTCTTCTCCATAAATTTCCATTTGCCATCAAGATTAAAGGCCCGTGATTTACTTTTGAAGACATGAAAACCTAATACATTAGGTGTTTTACCTAACCATACTTCTTCAGGAGTCACACCCTACACTAATTTATGTGGAATTCGATTCTAAATATAATTTACACAATTCACCACTTCTACCTAGAACTCACATTGCTACACAAAGTGTGAATAACATCATTTTTGGCTCAATTTTGCGTTGGAAATTGACATGTTTGGGCATTTTTGGTCATGTTTATTGGATGAAATCACATCAAAAATCATGACCTGCAAATGACGTAAATAAAACATGACTAAACATTTTTATCGTCAAGTTTACACAAATTTAGCACTATATTTACGCCACCTTTATGCCTAATTTGCACTACCCTGCAATAACACAAAGATCCCAACATTATCGCAAAAGCATGGTGCAAATGTGAAGCAAAAAGTGCTTGATTTATTTTAAAAATAATATATTTACTTGTAATTGCAAATTTTATAAGTATGAATTATTATTATTATTATTATTATTATTATTATTATTATTATTTACAAAAATTAAACATTATATACTAAAATATTATTTACATTGTATTAATATTAAGAATTTATAAAATATCCAAATATTATTAATAATAAAAAGGAAAATGATTTAATTCAAAATGAGTTTTACAATAATATATACCAATGTAATTCTGAGGGAATAATAAGAGGCCCATTCAAAATTACAAAACATATAAATGTAAAACTACATCCTAAATATCCTAGAGATTCTTCCTACTCTTCTTGATTCTGATATTGATCATTATTGTCCTCATCATCCTCTTTATCATCATCATCATCATCCCTCTCTTCATCCTCCCAACTTTATTTACCACGACAAAACATAAAGATAAAATTTTAAAAGTGTTTAATTTTAATTTATGATTTGTATGTACAACAAATTCAACACTACATGTCTTACTGACAAACTAATTATCTCAAACCCACTAATTAAAGGATTTTGTGTTCCATCCCAAGTGTTTTAATGCTGCACACTCTTTCTTTGTTGTGTGCTTCTTGTATCACTCTTCATATGAACACAATTATATGATGAAATTACATATATTTATAATTTTTTATACTTTTTAAATAATTTTTTTAATAAAAAACAAAACAATAGATCTTTAAAAATAACTTATATAAAACTTAAAAATTTATTAGTGGTCTCTTCTAAGTTTTGTTGGCCCAAACAACGAGTCACCAAAAACCCTTTTCTGACTCTAGCTTCATACCCCTTAAGTGCATTACTTTTGATACCTACATCAGTTCCAATATGTATTAAATATTTAATCAATCACCATATTATATAATTACCATTGCATTGTGATCGTAGACCATATTTGTCTTTTATAAGACTTGAATGGCTATTGGAAACATAAAATATCAAATTAAAGAAAACATGTTTATCAACCAAACTACAATGTTCTACATAGTCTTCTCTATAATGCAAAGGTCAACATATATCTTACTTTTGTTAACCAACCTACAACCCATTATGTGTCCTTTGTTAGCCACTTGTCATGTAAATCGAACAAAGCATCTTTCTTTATTTGGGGAGGTCAAAGACATCTCCTCTCGTCATCTATTTCCTTGGTACTAAGCCTAAAAATTATAAATATAAATAATTATTTAAAAACAATATATTTTTTCGTAAAAACTATATTCACACAAAATTACTCTCAAATTCATCTTTATTCTCGTAAACGCTTATGATGCAAATTTTCCAATCAGCTTTGGGTCGTAGCGGGTCTTCCCAAACTCAATGATAGTTATATCAACCAATCTTCTCCATATCTCAAGTGGGATTTGCAACCACTCTAGATGATAATAGGAATGAATCAATTTCTGTGTTCGGTCAACTATCATTTTTTATATACCTACAACCAAAAAAATTTAAATCACTTAAAATGACATTTAAAATAAATTGAAAAGAACTTAAACTAATAAAATGATAAACTTAAATAAAACAATTTTTTTTTACTAAAATAAAATATGTTAAAATACTTACTTGCCATGAATATCCATTAATATCATCATGTCATCATTTACATAGAGGTCTATTTTGATGTCCCCTTGTACTCGGTGTCTATAATTATTATGAACAAAATGACAGGGTCTATCAATGTTTGTTGCCAAATGGGGCGAGAGTGCATTATCATCCCCCCTTAATTCACTTAGGAGTAGGTCATTCATTTTATTTGGGGGTAGTATCTCGACGTTCCATTTTTATTTTATTTTTATTACTAGAAGGATAAAAGGGACCTGCCTCTAACGATGATTTGCAAAAAAAATCGACTCATTATAATAGAATTTATTAAAATCACTCTAAATACTAAATGGAATATTTATACCTCTGTGGGGAATCCCTCATCTTATGACTTACCATCTTCCTCATGCCAGTCGATAAGGGATGTAGACCTCTCACAATCAAGGTGTATTATAATTGCTTTATTACAAGAAAAATCTTATGTTAAAAAATAAACTATAAATTGATACCTTCTTGGAAGGGATTCCCTGAGTGGAGACAAAGGATTTTTACTCGTTCAACCATCATCATCCTCCCATCAACATATATGGGAAGTAAACTTGTGATATATAAGTGGTATTAGAATTTTTCAATGAAATTATATAATTTTTAATTAAAAATCAATTATAAGTGTATACCTTTGTGCCTAGTCCCTAGAGGTTGAAGGACTTCCACTCATAAAAATGTGGTAGTCTTTATTAGACTGGTCCTGAAGATCTCTATAACTAGTAGACCTTTATTTATGAAGATGTATACTTATAATTATTAAATGTGAAAAAATATTTTTAAATATAAAATACACTATAAACTTAGACCTTTGTGGTGGGTGTGTAGAGGTCGATGAGCATGGAATCATTAAAGAACATTGAGGCAACACATGGGATTCATTTAATCCTCATTCGTGTTATATTGTGCCAAAGAACGATCTCTATAGCCGCTATAGGTGAAGGATTCAAACATACTTCTAAATAGACTGTCCTCTCTAATATCAAAATCAAAATCATAGAATGCATTGATTTCTAGATATGTACAAATTTTGATGCTAAAAAATAACATAAATGGATTTGATAGGAAAAACAACGATTTCAAAAATCATTATGTTACTAGGAAAATAGCTTAGAAATGATGTTGTATATAATCAAATTCGATTTAATACCGTATTCAATAAGTTTAAAATGCAATTGAAGAGCCTCTTATATATTTCCCATCCTACAATAGATTATAATAAACTAGTATACTAATTATTGTATTTTTGTTATATATCTAGGCATGGATGTTTTAGTTAAATGACACATGTTATTGAATGTTGTTATCTTCATTTATGCTTATATATAAAATATCAGGATTAGTTATTAGTTATTGATTGTACTCATGTATTGATACCTCAACTATATTAGAGATTGAAAAAAATTATGTTTACCTTGAGTGTACAGGTGATAGGTAATCCAAGAAAGGATTTGGGACTACATCAATCATGAGATTATCGAATGTAGCTGATTAAGGTTAGGAGCATGCATCTGTTGGACGTTTGAGATGTGCACCCAAGAGACTAACTCCAATTTGGAGGGATTTCAATATCTTATTATTAAAAATGGGAATACCTTCAATGTATGGGACACTTATCTGCTTGAGGTAGACCTTTGTAGAAGGCTATCTTTCTATCCTAACTACTCGATGCTAGTCACTACTCTACTCTCATATACTAGTTTAGGAGAAAATGAATGAGAAAACATGAAATAAAAAAAGTGATACTCCAAGGAGAAAGGGGATCACCATCACGATATGAGTTGGCAAGTGAAAGGAAAAAACATGAACCCAAAGGGAAGATATGAGCCACAAATAGATCATGCATCTAAATCTAACTCTCACTCTCAACCTTTAAGAGACACAATGAAAGAAAGTCACAAAAATTCCACATATAATAAATTACAAAGATAACACAGAGGTAAGTGACAATTAACACATAACAAAGATCGAGTGTGAGCCATAATCATATATGTATTAACAACTAGTATATACATATTATTATATCAACAAAATCCAAGATGTTCATTCATTCACATATATCTAAACCATAAGTCATAGGCACTCAGAAATCTTAGCACCCAAAAGAGTACAATGACCTTTATTTCAAAGAAGAGGAACTGCTGGGGCTCAAAATTGCACCCATCCTAGATTAGGATGAACTGGGGCTTTGAGGAAACATGGAATTGTCTCCAATTTGGGGGACTTGTGCTTGAGACAGACCTCCGAAGAAGGTCAGCTTCCTCTACCTATTTCTATTGCTAAGACTACTCCTAGGAAAGGAAATGTAGCTACCTATCACTACTCTATGATTCCAAGGGACCATGATGAGAAGGAGATGCATGTAAATGAATACCTAAACTAAGGGGAGGTGATAACACCAGAAAGGGGGATGAACCCTCTCAGCTGAGTGAAAATGAGGGAAAATGTGCATAAAGAGGATAGACAAATGTGGCACATACTAGAACAACACTCACACTCCCGTTTTCAAGGATCACAACAGAAAAGGAACCTGCAAGAGACATGAAATAATACACATCAAACAAACAATGCAAGGGAAGGACAAAAAGATGCAATAAAATACGAAATAGGGTAGAGAATAGCCACAAAATTAGATTTTATTACTTCCAAGAGATGCAAAGTTGATTAAAATGGTGGATTAGGTAGGTATCAAAATGTAGTTAACCAGATCTGAGGCCTACAACTCAAAATTCAAAGGAACAATACTATGAAAAATGTACTTAGCAAACTAATAGGGTCTAACCTTTTACAATGAGCAATTTTCAACAATATATAGAAGAATAAGAGAGAAGGAAGGGGAGAAAGAGAGGGAAACTTGGATTCAAATTTCCAACCACCAATAACATGTAATAAATGTCTACAAATGCACTTGTAGTAGTGTCAGATCCACTTCCCCATGTCACTCTAAATTTTGGAAGACGAAAAGAAGCAAGATCTAATGAAATTTGGGTGGTTGAGTTGACTGGTTATGAGTATTAATGGCATGTGTCACATTTCTCTATTTTCTACCCATCAAATCCTGCCAAAATCTGACTTTGATTGGTCTAGAGTGTAGCCCACTTTAGTATATTTCGAACAAGATCAAAAGCACATGAATCCGATCTCAATGGCAAATGCTATGATAATTTGAAGTTCACAGTATAAGCTAAACACACAAGACACATGTCACACACTGGTCGGCTGAAGGATTTGGCTGACTATTTGTGTTTTTTCTTTTTCTACCATGTATCATGCATTCATTTGATGCGAGGATTCACCGTACAATTGACATGCCCTGATAGGTTGCGTGTTGGGAACTTCATCTTAAAATTTAACATATGGCTCCCAATAACCAGCGCAAGAGATTACACTTGGCACGCATGCAAGGGAAATAAGTGCAAGAGGAAAGAATGCAGAGGTCTATGAGTGCACACAAGAGGGCACGCGAGGATTGACAAGAAAAGGTGCATATTTGCAAAGGTATACAAATATGCAAGCGGGCGCGAGCGCACAAGACAAAGACGTGCGAAGTTGGAAAGTGAAGGGAAAAATGAGTGCACCCGAGGGGATGTGCGGGACTAAGGAAAAATGGGCATGCACAGGAAATCCTTCTAGGGACTTAGTGGAAATGGAAGGTAAGCCCACAGATGTGCATGAGAGGGTGTAAAAAACTGTTGAAATGACAACATATGCACAAATATTGTGCACGCGGGGAAAATGGAAGGAGATAGAGGAATGGAGGAATAAAGTGGGAGTGTGCAGAAAAGCGGGGGTTAAGGAAAAGCATAAGGAAGAAATGGGAAGGGCGCGCAAGGGTGCATGCGAATAGAGGGCATGCAAGGGTGCACGTAAAGAACTGTAGCCATGCCAATGTGCCAAATTATAAGACCAAGAGCACGTGTAACTTAGAAACTTGATGTCAGAGCCAAAATGAGATTGCAAGTTGTCTAAATAACATAGGTGGTTATTTTGGACAATAGTTTAGTGACTTTTTGGGCCATCTTCTTGCTAGATGAAAGAGATCAGTGGCCTTGAAGCATCCATTTGGCATGGAGTTACCTTAAAAACATGAAATTCTAATCTCTAACTTAAAGAACACCCCTGATGTCACTTGAAGACATTGTTTGGACTTCGAAGAACTATTACTCTCATGTGAAGATTTTCTGATTAGAATTTTACAATAGTGAAAAACTATTGAATACTGCCTAACTATTGGAAATTTAACTGAACTATCATCCTGGAAGCAAAAAAAGAACGCATGTAAGGGAGTACATGAGAGGAAAGAACTATGTACAAAAAAGACAATGTGCGCAGATTGCACTTGGAGGAATTGAAACTACTCTAATATGTACATAATGCATAAGAACTCAATGGAAGTGTTTGAGATGAATCCCATTGACTAGGATAGAAAGTACATCTCCACCAAGGTGAGATAACTCAAAAGAATTAGCCTTCTTACAAAAACAAATGATATATGGGCCACTCCAAAGTGCATCAAACTTTGAATGGTGCCCTAGTTTGGCTCTATCAATGTCCCATTTTAAAACTAGATCGCCGACTTTGAAAGCCCGAGGCCTAGCCTTTTTATCAAACCACTTTTTTTTAATCTTTGATGCCATTCTAATTTGATCAATGACAACTAGTTTCTCATTGTCTTCAATGACATGCAAGTTGTCTCATTTCTTCAAGCTCAACCAACTCTGCCATTCTTATTTATCTTTGGTCTTTGTCCTCAAACTCCACTTGCTGGGATAACTCTAATGAAGGTAATTCAAGTGATAAAGGAATCGTAACCTCTTTACCATAAACAATATTGAAAGGTGAAGTACCAATTACCTTCTTCACTATGATTTTGTTTACCTAGAGCATTCGCGAGACCATTGTATGCCACTTCCTTTGGTTGATGGTCAATGTCTGCTTCATGATTCTGATTAGGTTATTATTAGTTGACTCTACCAAACCATTACCTTGAGGGTAGTAGTTGGAAGAAGTCTTCAAATAGATTCCAAGAATAAGATCCCAATCAGAAATTCTTGTACCAAGGAAGGCTTTTGCATTATTAGAGATAATGGTTTGAGGAACACAAAACCTAGTTATAATGCCTTCGAGAAAGTCAAGGATGACAGACTATTGATTCCTTGAGTGTGAAAAATTTTGTCTATTTGGTGAAATAATCCATAGTTGTCAACAAAAACTTGTGGCTAGTGCTTGAGGGTGGGTTAATCACACCTACAAAGTCAAGACCCCAATGCGCAAAAGGCTAATCCACTTGGATTGGTCGGAGGGGATGCGCTGCCAATTTATTTTTGCCAATAAATAAAGTGCATTATTTACAAATTCTGACCCATTTTTGTTCGTGTGCAAAGAGGGTAGGCCAAAAGTATCATGCCTTAATGATCTTCATTGTTGTTACTTTGGCAAAGAAGTGTCCACTAGATAACCCATCATGAAATTCTACTAACAATTTGTCAACTTGCGCACCATTAATACATCTCAACAACATGACATTAATGTTTCTCTTGAATAAAATGCCATCAATCAACACATATGGAATAGATTGCAGCCTCAGATGTCATCTATTTTCTTTGGTCAGATCATGAGGGTATGCCCCAGAAGAGCAAAATGTTACCATGTCCTCCATCCAGGTACACCCATTAGGATCTTCATTCTGCTCAGGTTCGGTGTGCGGAGGATCTTTATCTAGAAACAATGAAGTCTCATGATCATTTTGCAAATCCTCAGCAATCTTCCTACAGAGTGCATTGCCTCTAACTAGCTTAGTGGCTTTGATAGTCACATCATATTCCATGATTTTGGTCACCCGCCTTTCTCTCTTCTCATTGATTTCTTCTCCCATGATGAATTCTTCCACACCATAGTGTGAAACTATCACCTTGACTTGATTTGTGGCGAGCATACTCTTGAATTTCTTGAGAGTGCGCATGATGGAGAAGACCGTTTTTCTATGTGACTATATTTAAATTCATAATATTTTAGTGTCTGACTAAAGAAATCCACTGGCTACTCCAGTCCTTGTTTATTTTCTTGTGTCAAGACATTGGCAACACTAGCATCAGATCCATAAACATAAAGAATGAAATCATTGGAGTAATTTGGTTTGATGAGTTTTAGGGCACGAGCAATTTCCTGCTTGATCTTGTTGAAGCTTTCCTTTCCTTCTGTTATCCATTTGAAAACTATTTCCTTCTTGAGCATAAAGGTGATGGGCCTTACCAATCCTATAAAGTTAGGAATGAACCTCCTAAAAATTTGATTTTGCCTAGGAATGATTGCATGTTTGAAGAGAACTCAACTTGATTTTGGATAAAATGGACAATCTGCATGTCATTGTCAAACAATTTCTAGCTGGTTTTATTGTTTGGAATGGATGGTTTGACCACCATTATGATGTGCTATGTATTTCCCTGGAAAAAATCCTTAGCAGGTGAGAACTGTGAACCAAGGGCTACCATATGATCTGCTTCTTTGCTCAATTTTCTTGGCACCACCTACATATTAAGAGCTTCAAAGCTCTCCAAGAGGTCCCAAACTCTATGTTTATAAGCTTTTGAGGAGCTTATTATTTATTGTGCACTTGTTTGTGACTTGGTGGATAACCAACTCAGTGTTTCTAAAGATCTGCAATGCCTTGCTTTGCTCTCAGCAATAAGAATGCAATAATGCACAACAAACAAACAATGTAATGGAAGGGAAAAAATATGCAATAAAATACGAACTAATGCAGAGAATAAGCAACAAATAAGATTTTATTTCTTCCAAAAGATGCATAGTCGATTACAATGGTTGATGAGGCAGGTATACACCTGCAGTGAACTAGATCTGAGGCTTACAACTCAAAATTCCAAGGAACAATGCACCTAGCAAACTAAGAAGGTCTAACCTTTTACAATGAGCAATGTTCAACAATATGTAGAAGAATCAAATAGAAGAAAGGGGAGAAAGAGAGGGAAACTCAAATTCAAACTTCCAACCACCAAAAACAAGTAATAAATGTCCGCAAATGTGCCTACAGTAGTGTCAAATCCACCTCCCCATGCCAGTTTAACTTGTGGAAGAAGAAAAGAGGCAAGATCTAATCAAATCTCGAAGGTTGAGTCGACTGTTTATGAGCATTAATGGCCTATGTCACATTTATCTATTTTCCACCCACCAAAATTTGATTTAGAATGGCCTAGAGTATAACCCACGTTAGTAGCTTTTCAACAAGATCAAAATCACATGAATTCGATCTTTGCAGTAGAAGTTATGACTATTTGAAGTTTGCAGTACAAGCTAAACATGCAAGACACATGTCATGACATGGTTGATTGAATGATTCAACTGAGTTTTTGTGTTTTGTCTTTTTCTGCAATATATTATGCATTCATTTGATGTGAGGATTCGGTGCACAATTAAAATGTCCTGATAGGTTGCGTGTTGGGCACTTCATTTGAAAAGTTAACACGTGGCTCTCAATGACTAGTGCAAGATATTTTACTTGGCACGCACACAAGAGGAAAATGTGTGAGATGAAAGAATGTGGAGGTTTGTGAGCACGTGCAAGAGGGAGCACAAGGAGTGAGAAGAAAAGGTACATATCTGCAAAGTTATACAAGTATGCAAGTGGGTGCAGACACGCAAGACAAAGATGTGCGAAGGTGGAAAACAAAGGGGAAGTTGAGTCCACGTGAGGGCATGCATGAGAAATAATGTCAGGGACTTAGCGGAAATGGAAGGCAGGCCCACAGATGCACGTGAGAGGATGTAAAAAAATGTTGGAATGAAAGCAAATGCAAAAAGATTATGCGCACGGGGAAAATGGAAGGAGATAGAGGAATGGAGAAAGAAAGTGGGAGTGCACAGAAGAAACTAGGGGGAAGGAAAAACACAAGGAATAAATGGGAAGGGCGCGTAAGGGTGCACGCAAAGAACTGCAACCATGCAAATGTGCCAAAGTATAATACCAAGAGCGTGCGTAGCTTGGAAACTTGATGTTAGAGACAAAACGAGACTACAAGTTGTCTAAATAACTAGTGTGGTTATTTTGGACAACAGGAACCATTTTTACAATAGATTGAATTACTACTTAGAGAAAAATTAGAGAGAAGGGGGAGGGAGGATAAAGAGAGAAGAGTATGATGTGGAATGTGTTAAAGTATATCTCTCTTCTCATCCTTATCTCCTCTAAAAGGATCAAGAAGCTCTAGAAGATGCTTAACTAAGAATATCCTCCCCAAATCCACCTTTGAAGTATATTCTAGGGACTCAACTGGCATCATGATGATCCATACCCATGAATTATAGTTTATGAAATTTCTCAAACAACCTTATCTATAAACCCTCATGTGTTTGCCAACAAGTATTTGTTTTTTAGTGATTTTATGCCTTCATATGCAAGAAATAAGTAAATATTTTTTTTGGGAGTTGATCCCTAAGATATCATTGATGAATTCCCATGAGATTAAGAAGATGATTGAAGAATAAGTTTCCACTTACTCAAATATAATATTTTTCCCTTTTGGGACCAATGTGAAGGTCTATCTTTTAATCAACTTGTTTAACTCCCCTATATGCGTTTGGTGGGGCCATGAAGGTAATATTAGCTCAAAAGCATCTTCTAGAAGAAGATGAAAGAACCAGAACCATCAGAGTCTGCTTTTGTAACCATTTGATATGTTTATTGAGCCATAGACACTCAAAGATTGTCAATTTTTTCTCAAATCCTTGAACCATTCTCTTTGAAACTAGGCTCTTTGTGTAGCTCTCTCAATAACACATATAATGGTCCCATCTACTTGTGAATTAGATGTATTTAGCGTAATTTATCAATGAAAAACCAAGCCTCTGTTTGTGTCTTTTCCCCTAGTTGTGATATCCCCTAACTCTATTTTAAATTAGGAGAAACCATGAAATTTAAGCTAATGAAATGAACACTGTAAAAAATCCCATATTTCATCATTTTGTGCCATGTGTTTCAATCAGGACTTCGGTACTCTACAAGGTGAGGGAGAAAGGTCTTGAATCTTGAGATGGTGTAGGTCACCAATTTCCACTGTATCTCCTTACTTTTCCATGCATCATCTATTGGCACTATGCAAGGTTTGAAGTGAGAAACAAGGGCCCAAGACATTATTGTGTGCCAATGGATGTCATGTTTCACTTGTGTTATGTGTCATCAATCGATGCTTTGGAATTTTTTGGAATGGAGACTAATACTTGAAAGAATTTTGTTTACCAATGACTTCCACACATGTGTAGAAAATATCACATATCATCCATCGAATCTTTGCAGAGTTTGAAGTGAGAAACTTTAACCTTGAGACAATCCTAAGACAATATTGAATCCAATGTCGTTGTGCATCCTCCCTACCACTTGTCTTGCATCTAAAAACTGTAAAGTGTAGAACTTTAAGGAGAAGACTTAAGGTTTGTGGAAGTGTCGAATATCGATGCTTGACATTTTTCATGCTTCCATCATAGGCATTGAAATCAATGAAAAAAGTGATGAAGTTTGAGACTTCGTGGGATGAGGGAAGGTTGATGAGTTATATATGTTAACTTAATCCACTTGTCAAACAACCTTCACTGAAGTAGTGAAAACCACGAAAAGTGATCAAATTTGACCATATTTCAATTTATTAAACTTGACATGACTGCTTCAATGTAAAACTGAGGGATTTAAACATCATTTGAACGTTTCAAGGTTAAACTCCACTAAATTGGCATGTATGCAATTTGTAACAATTGGGAAATTTTAAGAATTTAAATTTGGCAACAACATCATAGTGATCGTTTTTCCTAGTTGTTGTTAGTAGTATTAATTATGTGTGATTTCAAAATTTAACACTCTAAATCCTTCCTTAACACTTCACCCTTCCACATAGGGCTTTTAGAATCCTATGTGTAACCTTGTAAGAGTGGAAGAAAGTGAAAATAAGTGGTACAAATGGCCAAAATTGAATAGACATGAAAAGCCTCATGAAAATATGTGCAAACCAACTCGTATAACTCAATTATGACTAAATCTAGAAGCCTTGACTATTGGTGTAAGGTTAGGAAGATATTTTGGTGTCATTTATGGCATTAAGGACCTCCATAATGACATAGAGGTTGGGAAAAATGAATAAGTGGAAAGAAATCTTTGGTGTGTCATACTTTTATAAATGCATTAAGCGCATTTGGTTGAAATTCGTGACATGGTAAGAATTTTGTGATATATAAAAGGCCATAGGGAAGCGACTAGTGTGACTTACCCATAGGGTAAAAGGATTGGAGGTTTCCTTATAAGTAAAGGAGAAACCATACACCTACCACTTTTGGTGATTCCAAAATTGGATTTTAAGAAAACTTAATGGGAAGAAAATAGGAGCTAAGGATGAGATCTTAGGATTTTGAAGTAGCAAACCTTGTATGAGTGGTTTAAGAAAACAATAACCAATTATAGGATCTCTCCTATTTCAATTTTGCATTTCCTATTTTTAGCTCTTTTGTTTCTATAAAGAGTTGCACTATTAGAAACCATTAAATATTACTACATGTGATTATTCCCTAGTATTCTTTTGATTTCATTATAGTTAGTTTGAAGAATGGCGTAGGGAGGTCCTAATCCCCATAAAGAGTTTTTTGTTTTTGTTTTAATGGTATCAAATTCTAGTGGTATTATGCCGTCATTCCTTATGTTTTGGAATTAGCTTGCCCATTCCCTATTTTTATAATTATCTAAAATATAGAGGGTTCTTTGGGTTTACAAAATTTAGCCTATAGTTTATATTTTTTTCCTATTGTTTACATACGTTATCCTAGGGTTTTTTAAATTTAATTAGGGTTTACATGATTTCCATTAAAATGCATACTAGAGTTTACACAATTTTTCCTAAGATTTGCATTTTACTTCCTAGGGTTCACATACATTATTAATCAAATTTAGATAAACAATTGCATGCATATAATATGGGATTCGTCACGTACTCTTCTACTTCCAAATAGTGGAGCATTTTCTTTCCTTGAAGGTTTTGATTTTGGCATATGTCTACATAAGTTTGTTATTTTTTCTTTGTTGTCCTCTACATTATCTTTTTTTCCTTTATCCTCTTCCTTTTTTGTCTTTTTATTTTTCCTCTCCCTTTTTGTTTTCCTTTATTTTTTATGTTGATAAACACACTTTATTTAATTTGATATTTTATGTTGTGTAGTTGTCATTCAAGTCTTATAAAATACAAATATGGTCTAGGATCACAATGCAATGGGACTCATATAACATGGTGATTGATTAGAAACTTAATACATATTGCAATTGATGTAGGTATCAAAAGTAATGTGCTTAAGGGGTATGAAGGAAGAGTCCAAAAAGGGTTGTTGGTGACTCCTCGTTTGGGACGACAAATCTATTTTTTTAGTATATGTCATTTTATCATATAATTGCATTTGTATGACAAGTGTTATAAGAAGTGCACAACAATGAAAGTGCATGCGATATTAAAAGACTTAGGATGGGCCCAAGATAATTATTTTGTACTAGTAAGACACTTGTAGTGTTGAATTTTTTGTAAAAAACAAACTATAAACTAAAATTAAATATTGTTAAAATTTTATCATTAATTTTTAGTAGGGTAAAAATTTTTGGAGGATGAAGCGGATGTTGACAAGCATGAGGATGACGAGGACATCAAAGAGGATGATGGGGTGCATGATGAAGAGGAGGAGGAGGACAAGGAGGATCGAGATCAATAAGAGCATGAAGAGTGTGAAGATTAGGGAGAGGATGATGGGACCAATCAATGGGATATTTAGGATGTAGTTTTACATCTATTTGTTTTGTAATTTGAAAAGGACATCTTAACACTCCTTCAAAATTACACTGTTATATACCACTGTAAAAGAAATTTTAGATTGAAATATTGTCTTTTTTATCAATAATAATTTTGATATTTTACAAACTCTTAGTGTAGAATGTCCTAGTGATAATACAATGTAAACATTATTTTATTATATAATATTTAATTGTTGTAAATAATTACAAATAGTATAATTATTCATAATTATATCATTTGTAATTATGATTAATTATATATCTTTTTTATTAAAAAATATCAAATGGTTTCTTGGTCACATTTGCGCCACCCCTTGTTGGTAAGGTTGCAGGCCTTGCGTTGTTATTAGGTGGTGCAAAGAAGATGCATATGCGGTGAAAATATGACACTAATGTTATGCAAAAGTGATGCCAATTCGAAACAACTAAAAATTTCTAGTGACGTATCATTTATGTCACTTTTGTGACATGATTGTATGTAAGAAACATGATGAAAAACACCCAAAAGGTTAAATTCCAATGAAAAAATGAGTCAAAATGGCATTATTTTTACATTGTGTAGTAGTGTTTCTTATTTATACAATACACATCTATTAATGATTCCTACGTCCTTCTTAACGTGTAGTGTTGAGCCCTCACATATGACTAGTGTGGGTTTAAGAATGGAGTAAGACACATTTCCTCTCTTAATTATTACCACTATCACCAAGTTTTGCAAATGGAACAAGAAGTATTAAAATTATAAAAAATGTAGTTTTCTCAACACTTGCATATATTAATATATCATTCACAACCATTTTATTCTATTTTATCATTTGCATAATTTCCATAACATTCATCCACATTTATAAAAAAGAAACATTCCTAACCATTCAAAGTGCATGAAACTATTTGTGGGAAACCATTCAAAGTGCCATGCTTAGTGGGATCCCTGCTACTATTTGGGGGAATGATAAAGAGAGAAGTCTGACCATATCACAGTTGGATGCTTCGGACTCAACACAGATAACCACACTGGTGTTGTTTACCTTGCTACAAACAATCTAGTCTAGAATTGAAAGAGCATCCAAGAAATATACTCACTTGGGTTGACGGGATTCGTTGAAGATGCTGTTCTTTTGTGATCTTTTTGCTGTGACTTTGCTACTTTTTTGCGGTTTTGTTGCAGTCTGTGTCCTTTTTTTGCTTCTAGTTGTAACTAACTCTTGGTTACTTTTGGAAATATTGTTCTATCTAGATTTTGATCCTTTTTTGTTGAATCTTCATAGTTATATCAGGATGGTGAGCCCTTTTTATAACAGGGTATATTCCCTTTAAAACTATTTACCAATAATAATAAAAAGTGCATGAAACAAAAACTATTTTTTTTAAAATCAATGAATGCTAAAGAGTGTCAAGCCAAAAAATATGCGTGTGTGTGTGTGACAAGTTTAGTACATTTCCATAACTCTAAAGGGTAGGTGTGATCTAAGAACTCCTTTATGAGTCAAAAATACAAAAAAAGATATATACAACAAAACTAATTAATAAAAGGCCTAAAAAACCCTTCGAGAACCCTAAAAGGTAGTGGATCGAGGGCTTCTATTGTGGATCCTTTGTCACTTTCTACTTTGACCAGCCTCCATGTATTGATTAATGAGAGTGAACATAACGACCCCTATTGCCGATAACCCCTCAACAACATCCCCTGATAGTTTGAAACCTATTGTCACAGAGTTTTATTATGTGTATGAAGTGTCTGTTGCATTATATGTAATAAAGATAGATTGTTTGTGTCATGCCACCCTGGGAGAAATTATTTAATTATGATGACCCAGCTATTTTAGACACCCTAGATTCACTAGAAGAGCATAGTGAGTCACACTAGAAGGAAATGTGAACAAGTCAAGGGTAATATGTTGTATAATTTGTCTCCACTCTGAAGTGGTGTGTGCGATCACAACACACACACTGAATTAGACAAATCATACTAAAAAATAACCAAGATAGATTTATTACATGGAAAAGGAAATCAAGAAAATACTCATTAAGGTCACCCTAATGTTAGTAAAGGTCGTTGTCAATGTGATCCTTTGGGTCCTCCTCACTTCCCTTTCTTTGGGACTCATATCCTCTTTCATTTCCCCTCTTAATCTAAGGGGATCCTTCCTACCCTCACCTCACTCAGGGTACCTATCTCAGGGAACATGTAGGAAAACCTATCGGTACCCCAGGAACTACATGTCTCCACAGTAGTCTCTACATGTTTCCATCCCTAACCTCCCTGGTCCCTCTATAAAATATTTACACACCGGGGAGGGGATCAACATATTGAATCCCAAACTATAATAACACTCGCGTTAATGTGTGTGACTCTCTCTATCCTCCTTTATTAGTAAATTATGTGGTACCTGAGGAATTAGCTAGGAATACCCCTCTCCTACCTAGAGACCAAGCATGTGACCATACAAATGATCCATCATGTCAATAGTAGTCAATGTGCTCACCATCCGAGGTGCGACCTTGATGGATGTTATATCTACCCACCTCACCACCCATATAATGACTAGAGATGCAACCTCTATACCCCTATGGTAGGGGATAACCCTCTCATAAACCCAAAACATAACCAAAGTGGGGTGACTAGATGAAAATGAGCTACATTTGAAAATTTGATATAACTTATGATAGGTAGTGGCCAAGGTATCTTGTACCCATGCATATACTTTTCCATAATCCTTTATGCTCTGCACAATAGGATCCAAGAAATATAAAAACATATCCTTTTCCTTATTGTCAATCAAACACGAGGCCAAAATTACCAATAATAACCTTGCACAGGTTTGGGATAGGGGCCTTCTCCACATCAACCAATCTAATACCCTACTTAGTACCCACATCGTGTGTCTCACCATAACCATAATAAGTTTCCCATCTATAGGCCTCATATAACAAGCTAAATTATAATTGTTACCCTTTACCTTGTAACTGACACTTTGAGTATCCTATAAACATTTTATGATGTGATGGTCTACTCTCTGTGGACTTGAGGGAATCAAAACTTACTCCGAGAAACATCCCAATATGTTAAGAAATCAAAAAATAGTCCGCTTGCCAGAGTGACATGCCTCCTATGTGCTACTCTCTATAGCCTTTCACTCTCTAGATGTCCATTCTATTCCCGTTTCAAAAGAGGCATAAATCAAGCTAGCATATAATACTCTCTATCCCTACTCCATCTAACGCAACCCCCCTATATCACAAATAAAGGCACAATATTAGACCCATCTATAAAAATATGCAAGAGACAATAAGTAAAATCAATCAAGTAAAGAAATTGTACTCTATAGATTTCAATCATGTAACAATCGCGATGGTTGTGTCACCATTGATAATTTGACCTTATGCGACATAAAATTCCAAAACTCAAAACAAAAATATACAAAATATAAATTTACACAACTATTCCCCGCCCCCTAACGAAAAATTCAACTACAATTTTACAAAAAACCATCCCCTAGTTCACCTTTCAAGTAAAAACCTAAAGCCTTAGGGAAAAGGGAAGAACACTAATAACTCACTAGTCCATGAGGTTCACCAACTACCACTAGATCCATTTTCATCATATGTGATCACCATTTGATTTGACTATCTCTATGTGTAGAATGATTACTAAAAATTCGGAGCCCCCGATGTAGCAAACTCCTGAATAATAAATGATTCCAAAAATAGTAATGGGTATACATTTATATTATATTTGAAATACAAATAATGTATTTTCACTATTTTAGCACTTGTGTGACTTTTGTAACACTAACAGGATATGTCAGGTGGTATTTTATCCCCTGCAAAGATGGTAGGTAATCTCGTATTTTTTTTTTAACTATTGCTGATTTTGTTATAGTATCTTCACTTTATTCTTGTCTTGATTGCAAGTGACAAAATTTCTCAACTGGATTTTCCTCACTGCAGAAGTGGTCCAGGTAATTTATAACTTTCCTTTTTTGGAATCTTCCATATTTGAAATTCATGTTATGACTGATTAATGACATAAATGCTATCCTAAGGGGGAAATATGTGTGCACCATGTTGGTGAAATAATTATTTGTAGGGAAAATTATTGGTTTCCACCAATGGTCATAGGGCTAGGCCCCTCCTTCTTGGGTATGGGGAGTTTCCCATTTATTGAATGCAAACTAAATAAAACTATAAGGTGGCTATTAGGGGTGTCCATTAGGCTAGAGATTACACAAGAATAATCCAATAAACTTTTGGAAAAGTGCTTGTACAATGCACAAGGGAGGAATTTTCTTGGTAAGAGGTTAGGGGAGTGAGAAAATAAAGAGAGGGGGTTAATATTATGAGTAGGCACTTGAAAATTCTCACCAATATTAACTAGAGTAGGTCCACATTCAATAAGAAGACACCAACCATGTAAGAAATAACAAGACTAATAAATCAGAGACACAAAGTTCTAAGGATTCATCAATCAAAGACACAAAGTTCCTTCTTGGTTGTACAAGATTAAAATGCTTGCAAAGTTATAAAGTAGAGAGAGTAAAAGAACATTGTTAGTGTAGGATATTCATTTTCCTTATATTTGTTTATTTACTTGGAGCTTTCCTACACTCATGGGATATGCTTGCTTAGTTGTACCATTTATGTTGAGTTATCTTACCAGTTGTGTTGAGTTAGCTTACTAGTTGTGTGGAGTCAACTCTACTTATAACATCAGTTAGTGAGAGTTGTTCACCACTGATATGGGAGGAGGTTACACATTCACCTCCTATATATACATGATCTTTCATTATTCTACTTATATGGAGTATTGACTTAGCACTATTTCTATGTTATTACAATTATTTCTCTTGTAATTTCGTAATTTGTAGTCTTGTATGCTTTCTTTCTTTTTGTCTTGGAATAATTCATGTCTCGACATTTTTCACCTATGTGCTTTCTTCAAACTAGTAGATCCATGTGGAGCTTCTCCGATAATATGGTATCAAAGTCAGGTTGAATACTGTAGCTTGTCTGCATGTATTAGTTCTGATAAATTTTATTTTCAAATGAAATCATTATTTACAAATGCTAACCCCTTTGGGTGTTATTTGGTGTTGGTTTTGCCTGGTTTATGGGTATATAGACTATGTCTACATGCTCTCCCCCAATGAGACTTTGTCAGGCTCACCACCACTAGTACATATACAAGTTCCTTAGGAATGAAATTAAGTCCTTTTTTGTAGGCCCTGAAATATTTGAATTGTAGGATGCAACATGGAAGGCCATTTATCTGGATAAGACAAAAGAGTGAAAAATTTCATTACGTAATGAAGGGCATAGAATCACTTAGTGAGAGAGTGGTTTGCATGAGAGAATTGAAACTCCATAGAAGGGCAGCGTATGTCTGATCAAGAGGCATGCTTTGCACCTGAATAACAATAGGATGCTCCAAGTGAAACTCTATACATGCTCTGCAAATCCTGTTGATTCAAATTATTGTTTTTACAATTTTCTGCAGCAATGTTGAAATGCGAACACACTCCAAATCTATAGCAATTTAAGGTCCGTAGTCAATATGCTTCTTAAGACCAACATGGTCGCAACCTGTGTGAACATGACCATGATTTTTCATATATTGGATTCAATAAAATTCATGATCCTTCTTTTGAACTAAAAGGTCTATATTTTAGGATATGAAGAAAATTACATTACTCTTAAGTTTAGTACAAATTCACCTCCATAACAACAGGGCTCCTATTTGATATGGAAATCAACATCAAGATGCTCCAACATACTTCTTGATCACCTAGTTCAATCATTGGAAAAGTGCCATTCTTATACATAAAGTTAATATATTTACTCATTGATCTCCACTAACATTGTGACCTATTTATTTTGCAAAACACACTAAGTCTATAAAGTGACAAAACTATGGGGGGCTTCTTGAATACAGTTTTCAGGGGGTGTATAGTGTGCTCTTGCTCATGATATGGGATAAGGTTACACATTCACCTCTTTTATGCACATTTCTTTGTTTTCTGCAACAACTACAACAAGTATTTTTTTCTGTACTAATGGATCTAAGTTATCGCAATTAACGAACTTAAAATTTTCATAATTTGCAGTCATGAATGGAAGTCAAAAATGTCCATTGCACTTAGGAACAATTAAGGTTGTACTCCCATCATTTACTTGTGGATTCTTTGAACCAAAAAAGCCTAATGAAGCTACATACAAATTAAAGTTGTTGAATATGTGTGATAGAATCCTTTGGTATCTTTTTTCTTTTAGTAGTAGTCTTGAACTCCAACAACTCACAATACAGTCAGTGAAATTCTAACCCATCGAGGTATGGAAAAAGCTTAGAAACCTTATAGATTGGAAAAAGTTGACATCTGTGAGGGGTCATGGGCTAGAAATAGAATTTATCATCTTAACTCCCAACATTTTTGACTCTTTGGAAGAATTTCTTACCAATGAAATCAAGTCCTTATGATTACAATTAAAAGAATGTGAATTTTAGAATGCAAGGATGAATAGCTAGTTTTTTCTGTGCTTTCCAAGACAAAAGATTGAATGACTACTATATACTCTATTTCTACATTTTGAATGCTACCAGAGAGGGCTCTTGGAGCCATATGAGTCTAGTGAGAATCCTTAGATGATTTTAGCCTATTGATTTGACTGAAGGAGCAAGACAAGTTAATCCAAATGGGTACCTTAAGAAGATCATCCAAACCACAAGCCATCATTGTTGGGATCTGGGAAACAAAAATCCTGTTGAATCAACCAAGATTGAAGTTAGCAAATCTTCATAAAGGATCTTCGAAAAGAAGAAAGAAAAGAAATCCACCACCTCTTCTAAGTCTACCACTGAATACTTCCCATTCAAATGGGAACCCTAAGAAGGAAAAGGTTAAATGTGCCTATTGTAAGAAACTTGGGCACGATGATTGCACAAATGTATGAAGAAGCATGATTTACCACCTCAGTCATCTCCTTGAGACAGAAGGTCGACAGTTAGGGGTCCTTGAAGATCAATCACCTTACGGTCTTCATTCAACCCAAGAATCTACCTCCAGGAAAAGGAAAAAGTCTAAATATAAACATGAGGGAAAGGCAACCTCAAGTTGCTCAGTTACATACCTCATGATAACCTATTACTCATTAGTTATCGACTTATGTTCTTCATACCAGAATGGGTCTCGTTCACAGGTTGAAAGTGTGTATCTGTGAAACCTAGAGCCCTGCAACATATCCTTCATCACTTTAGGTGTCCTGCAATACTCTCAGCCACAGTTTTAAGGAGAGGGTTCTGTTGATTAGTCGTAAGGTGGAACATATCATCAAATGTTTCATAGTGATTACCTTTCTTTCAGCTTAATCTATTGTTAGTGTATTAGCTTTGACTCGTATAGGGAAGGGCATGAGAGTCTTATTAGTTATCCAGATGCTCAATTGAGATCAAGGAGTTGCATAGTGACATTGACAGCAGCAGTGGGAAGGGCAAATCACCATGCTCAGGTTATATACCTTTTCACACTGTTTCACCTAATGTTTCCCCTAATCCATTGATTGTACAGCATTCAGGAATGGAGTTACCATAGATTATAGCAGTGAGCGACTTGGCCATAGTGTCGGAACTGGACCACTGACTATTGAGCAGCTTAAAATCAAAAAAACATGGTTCACAAGGATCGCCTAGAGTTCATTTCTCAAAGAGGAATTTGCGAGGGTTGTTCTCTTGGAACTCCATAGCCCTGAAAGATGAAATTTGACAAGTGGCAAAGCTTTGTATGAGACATTCAAAACCTTTAGATGTTGATTCATCAGTGGATGTCACATGTTGGAATCATTTCTATCCTTCTTTCATTAAGGAAAAATATGCTCTCACCTGTCATAGATGAATCTTGTCCAGGTCATACATGGGTCTACTTCCTTAGGGATATGAACATCTTAAAGCTGTTTGACTTACTTTCGAGTAGCTTCAAGGTAAGGCCTGAGAAATGAATCTGGGAGGAAGCATCAAATTATAGCTTTCAAACTTAGATAATGGGGGGAGTACGTTCGCATACAATATTTGAGAAATTTATGCACCACAAAGGGTATTCACATCTACAAAGGACAATTCCTTACACTCCTCAACAGGAATAACCAGTGGTTAGAATGTAAAAATCAGTCCTCGAAAGAGTTGGAAAACTATATGATACACTCTAGAATATTTGAATCCATAGTTTTGGGATAAGAGGGGCTCATCAATTATGCTTGTTATATATACAATCATGTCAAGTGTCCCCACAGTGCTTTCAAAAGAGTGATAACTCCCTTTGAAGCTTAGCACAAAAATAAATCTAGAGGATAAGCACTTCAGTTGTCTTTGCAAATCACTAACGATGGCACACATTCCCAAAATTAAACATAGCACAATTTAGAGCCTCAATCTAAACTTGTACATATTACACCTTGGGTATCTAGAGGGGGTCAAGGGTGATAGACTTATCTCATCCTACTACTCATGAGTTGCATTCATCGATGAGAATTGTTAATGATTTAAGGAGAGCCCCACTTACTCTTTGACTTGATGGTCTCTCTATGTACTCCAAACACTTCAACTTAATGTTTTTATGAGCATTATGAGGATTCAGAACATCCATAGCACATTCCTAAGGGGGGAATTTTTTCTCCCTTATTCTAGTTTTGACATGTGAAATGTGCCAAACTAATAACTTGAGTCATGCACTCATCTACTTCTAGTCCAATACATCAGAGAATGAGGCCTATTCAATACATGACTGCTCACCTAACTAGTCAAGGCACAAGTCTTTGGGGTGAGATAAACACTTAAGAGTGTAGGCACTTGACCACGGGATCCACTTTGGATGACAAACATGTCCCTCGAGCATACTATGGGAAAGTAGGCCAGTATGACACTTCCATGCTTCAGTGACATAGGTGCACACATATATTCGAAGAGGAATCAGGCATACTTGAGTGGGATAATGTTATACATGAAGAATAGAACATTCGGCTTAATCAGTAATCTACACTTGGGATTTGAATGTTGGACTTCCTAAGGGAAGGAATATGATTTGATGTTGACTCCAAAGGATATAATCGGATTGCAAATCTACCAACAAATGGGTCAATTCTTGATTATTCATATTCAGGATTTCAGTTATGTAGCCAAGGGTTTTTCACCCAGGTAGTCACGTAGGAGACTACAAAAATGATTTGCACCTGTCAGCCAAGACGATATTGAAGATTTAGACAAAGATTGATGTATCCATCATGTGGAGGATTCCAATAGATTTCCATTGACTATTTTTTTAGCTCCAAAATCCTCCCAAAACTCCCTGAATCTTCAGAACAAGGTGACTTTCTCCATTGGAGCCTTCATTCCTTATGCCCAAAATGACCCAGTTTTTCTTAACTTGTTCCTGACATGAATTTCCTCCACATATTTTCCCTAAAATGACTTAGGTCAGCTCATTGCTCTCCTGTACAACTCCCAGATGTCTTTAGTCGTCCCTGTTAGATTTCGGAGGATGTTCACATGCTGCAATATGGCTAAAAATAGCCAATTTAGTGCTTTAGAGAGCACTATTCCACCTTAGAGCTTAGTCTTATTATGTAATAAACTCAGATCCATTCCCCTACACATGAAACACACTTAAAAATGATGTTAGCATGTTCTTCTTATCCAGAATAAGGATGGCACATATCAGGAGGGGTTGCGTGTGTTAAACATTATATCATGGTGTTGTCATTGATGTCAAGTGGCATTGATGTCAAAGGTAGTCTTGAGTGAATATTTTTTTCTAGGTGGCATAGGTGTTTGCATGATGTGTCATTCATCAAATAAGATGAAGGTTGATTGGTAGTGTGATCAAGTGTCATGGTGTCATGGTGTATATGCATGTTCTTGGTCCATGGTCAAACAAACAGGTGTTGTGAATGGGCTTCCGGAGTTGTATGATGGTTGGTATAATATTTAATATGTTCAATATGACGTGTCAAAGGTGTTAATGAGTTTGTAAGATGTTGACAAGGTTAGTTCACTTGAGACATAAGTTGAGACTAGGCATTCTTGGCCTAATCCTAGACCTAGTGCACAATAGATGACATGGGTGCATGAATTATGATGCAAGGAAGAATTGTATGGGCATGTGAGGTGTGTTTTGAGGTTACATAGTGTAGACACATAAATTCCACTTTTGCAATCTTATTTCTAAAATGCACACAAATCACTCTTATTCTTCCCAATTCCGTTATAATTAGTTCTCTTTGCTAATTAACTAATATTTCTCACCACTTTGGCCAGTTAACAAACACTTCGTTGATCACCAAACCTCTTTTTCATTCAGGATTCCACTTTATGGCAAATCATAAGACAAAATCCTCTTAAAAAAAGACAATTAATGTTTATAGGCTAATTAAGCCTATTTTGCCCTTGATTTGGTCAATATACGCTAGTATTGAATCAAACCCCTCTTCCAACCACTCAAAATCACCCCATTCACCTCCACAACGTCTCAACAAGCTTCAAAAGCTTATCCTAGCCTCCTAGTTGACCCTAAGCAGTTGATTAAGGCTCCATACCTCTTAATCACTTGGTAATTCACTAATTGTGATTAGCAAGGCCTAATCATGATTAGCAATTCTAATCTAATTTGGGGCTTTTAGTCCCACATGCACCAAAATACAAGTTTCTCCCAAAAGGAAAACTATAAAAAGGGTGCACCTCATTCCTTTATACTTTACACCATGCTTTGATTTGCATCTCATATAATAAATATGATATATAGCCAAGTTCAATCCTTGCTTAAAGCCTTCAATGGGGTTAGTAGATGGATATCCAAAATTACCAAGTAGTCATTTGGAGAGGCCATTTCACCTTGTTTGGAGTAGCAACCATAACCATTTGATTGCCCTCTTAGGTCTATTTAGGCCCATGTTAGGTAATTCAAGCATATTAGTAGGCATGTTTAGTTAGATTTTGTATTGTTTTCATACTAGTTAAGCATTCTTTTAAGCTTCTATCTTAATGTTACATTCCTAGACTTAGAACCTTGGCTAGATGGATGGAAATGGTGTTATATTTCCTTTTTTAGTCATGTAATTTTCTTTGTAAAGTTTAGGGTGCTTTCATTTGGCATGCCTGGTGGGACAATACCCCATTGCATTCAATTTTTAAAGCTTTTTAACTTAGTTTCAAAGTTTTTCATTTCAAAGTTTTAAATTAGTTTCAAGTTTCCTAGATTAATTTGGAAAAGTTTTTTCTTAGTTTACTTTCAAGCTTTCTAGTGTACTTTTAAGCTTTTTAGATTAGTTTCTCAAGCTTTTTAGATTAATTTCAAACTTTCAGAGTAATTTTCAAAGTTTTAGATCAATTTACCATTTTTTAAAAGTTGTTTCAACTAGATTAGTGGTAGAAGTTGTGTTTTCTTGCTTTTTGTACAGGATATAATGAGGCAAAGGTCCCTGTCAAAATTTCCAAGAAATCCCAAATATTGGACCTTTTTTGTGAAAAAAAACAACTTCAAAAGCTCCATCATATTTTTGACCATCTACAATTGAAAAAGGTGTTTGTGCAATGATTTGAGAGCACATTGTGCCTCACTCAAAACAACTACTCGAACACTGACAAAAATGCACAGAATAGCTTGTGCATCATGGACTGTGTGAAAGATAGAAAATGAGGCCGAATGTGCCTGTAGAGTCCTGTCAAGTGCCTATGTGCATCATGTGCATGAATGCCTACATGAGTGCCATATATGCATGATTGTGAGCAGGTTGATCATGTCTGACCTATGTGCACTAGTAGGGGCACCTGTGCATCAAGGTAAAATTTTCTCAAAATTCAGAACTTCAATTTTATGATTCCTATCATTTTTAAGGGTTTTTATCATGTTGTTTTTGTCAAATTATTGATTTTAGAGAAATATTCCTAACAAAATTGTCTTAGGGTTTGATAAAGGATTTTTGAGTAAATTGGGTTAGGGTTTGAGGAGTGATTATGTTTTCATACTTTGATTGAGTTTGGAATAGAGTTGTGTATGCTCTTCTCTTGCACCTAGTGTGATCTTGAGAACCAAAAGCACCTCTAAACCATTTTTTTTGCTTCTTGGGAGTAAGTAGGAACAATTATCATTCATTTTTTGCTTAAGAGAATAAACCTTCATTTTTTTTGCATGTGCTTAATCTTTTAGTTTAAGAGATTTTTCACTTAATAAAGAAATCAAGGCTAAAATTTGTGTATGCTCTTCCCTTGCACCTAGTGTGATCTTGGGAATCAAAAGCAATTTTAGTCTTTCATTAAGAAGCACTTGGATTAATTGGGAATAAACCTTGTTTTTGCAAAGTTTGATGGTAGTTAGTTGATTTACAAGCATTTTTCATTGCTATTTTCTTATGATATTGTGAATCTATTTTAAAACTACTAACCATGTTGTGAAGGACCTAAATGTTAGTCAAAGAAAGGAGGACTTAAACAATTTTTCTAACTACATGTGTGATTGTAGGTTGCCAAAAGGAGTGCAAAAAAAACCACATTAAGTCTAAAAGATAAAAAATACACCACAATCATCACATTGTATTTGTAGGTTTCGGTTAAGAGCTACGACTCGTCCACTCAACTAGGACATAACCCCTTTGGCATAAGCCTTAAGCTACAACAATGGGGGTGGTCCTAGGAACCCTAAAGTAGTTCACGCAAGAGGGAACCTTGTGAACGAAACATGAAAGTGCTCCACACTATCGACTTGTCTAGTACGCCTTGGTGAGATTAGCGTCAAAGATATCCGTATCAGTGACCCCTTAGTGAAAGTATAACTGAATGCACTTTGGTTGCTCATTATACTGAAGGGGGTAAAGTAAAGCCGAGATACTCCTTGGGAAACCTTGGTAAATTGAGATCGCTCTAGATATCTTGTGACACCTAGAGAGAGAACCACCTAGGAAGCTTGTCAGCTTGGAGCCATTGTTTTTGTCTTAGATAGTATACTTGAGAGCTCTCACAAAGTGATAACTTTGTTAGATTCAAACTCTTGTTTTTCAAACAAGGGAAAGAATCTCTTAAAGTTGAAACCGTGTGATTTTCATCACAAAATCTACTTAGTGTCATTTTGTCCTAGTTTTTCACTTGTCCTAAGACAAGGCGAAACTCTGCCAAAATAACACCAAGTTTATTTCAACACCACTTGGTCTACACCCTTGTTTTCTTGTTGCCCATTTTTTGGACAAAAGGAAACAACATATACATGGATACCGATAGATATCATGTGTCCACCACTTTTGTATTCTACTTGCGTGACTAGGTTGCAATGTTGGAGTGCAAGTGTTGAAAGTGTGCATGGTACGTACTCACGATCTAGTAGGCCCCCTTGTCTCAAAAACCCATATTTGAGACTTATTATCATCGTAGTTAGGTGATTTCATCCTTGTCTTCTTTTGAGTTGTTACACTTTCCACATTGTAGCCATACAATTGAGATATTTACGTCTTATTTCCATTGTGAAATTAGGCCTAAATCTCTATATTGTAGAGTTACGTTGTTCACACATATAACAATTTCTTGTTATACTTAGACGTAGTTTTTACATCCTAACTTTGTCTTGAGTTTTGTAAGTTTTGAGGTTACATTGTTAGCATCGCTGATAACATCATTTTGACACTAGAAATATTGCTTTCTTGAAATCTTGGTTCACGTGTCCAAATAGTGTCGTTAAGCTACTCACATTGTTATCATCCATTTTACGAGACTTGGAATTTGTTAGTGTTTAGAAACTTGGTTTTTAGTATATCTTGTTAGAAGATCATGTCAACATTCTCTTATCATTTAGGCCTTGTTTGTTGCAAACTTGACCTAATTGGTGATGTTGTGTTGTCACTATTTGGTTGCAAACCTATCTAGACAAAATCTTAGAGAATAAACTATTTGGTGTAACTAAATTTTGAGCATTGTACATCATTGTATTATTCTAAGGAAAACTTGTGTCATATATTACCTTGTTAGGGTAGCTTGTTCGTTATTCTTTAATTCATACATTCATTTTGACCTATCAATTTTGTGGTTATTCTATAGTCACCTTGTTTTAACAATTTAGTGTCGTTATGCTGCAAAAATTTGACTAAGGTCCCTATTTAGGTAAACCTTAGTGGAAATTCTTTGCATCGTATTTCCTATCTTGAGTATGCCTATTATGAGGATGGGATCTCGAAGATTAGGAACCAATATATTTGGAGGTGACAACCCTCTTTTAGAGGATAATATCATGGTTGACCATAGTGGTGGAGAGGAAGAGTCTCCTCGTATGAATATAGAGTGTCCTCCCGCCAATTTTGATGATTACATTTTTCAAAACAAACATGAGGTTCTTATGCGTGTTATGGAACTAGGAGCTAGGTTACCTCCCACGGTGGACCCTTCTCTCATTTTAAAAATGGTTTGAGGGGAAGAGGAAGTCTAACATCCTCATTTCCATATAGATGACATATTAAACCCAAGTCATGCCTCTACTTATGCACAAAAAAATAATGAAGAAGTTTCTTTTGAAAATGATGGAGACTATCATTTACCTCCTATTAAAATTTGTTGTGAAGACCATGAAGAACATGTTCATCATGCACAACCTCCTCCTAATGAAGATCGTCATGAAATACCTATTAAAGAGGTTACGTTAGAACAACAGGTCCAAGCCCTCACTCGTCAATTGGCAAGTTTGGCTTCACATATACAAAAGGAACAACCAAAAGTTGTGAAACAAACTATACCAAAGGCAAAACCTAAAGCTTCGTTTCACAAGTTCCAAATAAACACTCCTCAACGGGAGATGCAAAAGGATTCTTATGAGGAATTTTTCACCAAAAATCGGGGTGGGCATATACCTAGTCTTAACCCTTTGTATAGAACTACACCGCCACCCACGCAAGATCCACTTTTTAATCAAGAGTGGTCAATAATGAAGAACGCCCTTCAAGTGTTACTAGAGGGCCAAACTGGTAACAATAACAAGAAGTATCGGTTCGATGAGTTATGTCCTTACCCATTTGACAAAGCCATGCTACAGGTACCTTTCCCAAGACATTTTGATTTTCCAAAATTTGATAAATATAAGGGAAAATGTGACCCTTGTGATCATATAAAAGACTTTTATATGGCATGTCAAGAGGTGGCATTTAGCGACAATTATCTTATGCACTTGTTTCCATGAAGTTTAGGAGACAATGACGGCACTAGAATGGTTTGTGCATATCCCTAAGGGATCCATATCAACATGGCCAGAACTAGCAGAGAGTTTCATACGACACTTCTCTTTCAATATAGAAAACAACGTTACCATGTTAGATCTCTGCAATGCCAAACAACGAAACAACAAAAACTTCACTACATTTTTACACAGATGGAAAGGGTTAGCTAGTCGCTTCCCTTTCTCCCTACCCAAAAATTAACTGATAGGCATATTTGTTCCCAACCTCCATCCAGACATTACATTCCACTTGCAAATGCATTGTGGTAACACATTTGAAGAGGTAATAAAAAAAGGGAGTCAAATTGAAAAGGCATTGTTAGCTAGGGGGACTCTAAAACCTTTCTCCCACGAACACAATGATTCTAAATCTAATGATAAAACCTAAAAGTTTGTTCCTAATAGAAACAAAATGTCCTTAATGATGGGATAGTAGACTCTAAATGGGTGCAAGCCATTCATAACCACACACCTTTGAAACTTGCAAAGGGTAATCCACCTACCGAGTATAAATGCCACACTGTTTCTCCTCTATTTGAATACATATCATATATACTAAAACTTTTAGAGGACGTAAACATGGTAAAGTACCATGAAACACAACCCTATGGGGACGATACACCTAAACCATCATGGTTTAGGGAGAATGAATTTTGTGAGTTCCACCGCGTAAAAGGTCACAAAACAGGACAAGTGTTTAATATTAAAACACTATATTCAAGACCTAGTCGACATGGTGATATTGAAGTAGATTCCGTTGCAGCTCCAAAATATCCAAATGAAAAATTAGGGATCTTCAAAAATCCTTTTCCCAATCATGAAGAAAATAAAAATTTGGATCAGGGACAATCGTCTCATAATAAGAATGCTAACTATGTGTCAAACAAAGACCATTTTGATGCCCTGATAGGTTGTGTTGACCCCCTCATTGAGAAAATCAATACAGTTAGAATCAAGACAAGAGAGTGTGTTGTGGAAACATGGCGGCCTCGCCTCGTTATAAATTCTGAACCTACTCCCCCTCCTCCTCAAGAGAGTCACTATGATGTGTTAGATCAAATAGAAAAAACTACGGCTAAGATTTCCATCTTAGACCTTCTAAGATCTCTAGTGTCCATAAGGATATACTTTACAAAACCTTACAAGGGATCAGGAGTATCCATTGATGTTGACCCAACACATTTGCAAGCCATGGTAGCACAACTTGTTCCTTTGGAACACATAACCTTCAACACTACAAAAGCCTTAGTTGAAGATCCTTCACATAACCTACCATTGCATATTGAGGTTATCATCAAACGTAAGAAGGTTAAGAGAGTGCTTGTGGATGGAGGATCGGGTCTTAACATATGTACTCTCAAACTAGTCCACCAACTAGGCTGCACAAAAGCTGATCTGGAAACAAAGGTCATCACCATTAAGGCATATGACAATGAAGAATGAAAATCAGCTGGAATGATCACTTTCTCATTAGAAGTGGGTCCCATAACACATGATACAAAGTTCCACGTCTTGGACCTGGAACTCCCTTACAATATCTTACTCGGTCGCCCATGGATTCATGCCATGCAGGCTGTGCCATCAACGTATCATCAGTGTTTAAAGTTGCAATATGAGGGACAAACACTCACCATACAGGGGGACCCTCAACGTTTTGCTCATTGTAGAGCGTTGTCGGGATTTTTTCCCTACAATCTATGAGTGTCCATCTACAGAGATTGTTATTCCTATCCATTCAGAGGCCCTTGTTTCATGAGTGGATCCAGATACCATGTCTATAAATGAAAATGGTGCTTCCACCTTAGAAACTCCTTTTTCTACATGGGAGATGAAGGTCAAACCAAGCGGTTGTGGAGAGTATAATCTACAACAAGCCCTAATGGTTCACAATGGTCCGCTATCAGCCCAAGCGCATGGTAGGCCATGTTTCAAAGTTTAGAGATCAAGAGAGACTTTCCCTTTCAATAATTTTACTCCTGGCGGCTTGCTAGAAGATGAAAAGTTTCTTATGGACATTGTTTCCATCCTGATGATGATGACATGGCTACATGCTATAAATCACCTAAGTATCCCATTCCTAATTGAATAATGCTTGCCATGAGGTATAAAGGACGTGGGTACGGACCACCAAGAACAAGGCCCATTAGAGGCTCTTGCAATACCTCGTTGTATAGTAGGTAAGTCAGGTATAGGCATCCATTTATATGAGTCTCACTCTTCAGATGATGAGTATGCCTCTTCTGAGAGTGAGGATAGTTTATCTAGAAATGAAAGCGAAATAGATTCCCGATGTATTCTTTACGAAGACCTTGCCTCTACAAACCTATTCGCCAATATGGATATCCTTACTATAACCCTTGTTATACCCACCATATCCCCTATAACTCAACCATTAACCCTCACCTACCCATCACTCATGAATTGGGATCAACAACAACACATACCTATTGACATGTTTCAGAATGATGAGGCCATTGGTGAGTTCCTAGGAATCAGAGACAACATTCCAAGAAATGATCACAAGAAGGGGTTCTCCATTCAGCTTAACGCATGCACATACTTTGGAGAGGAAGTATATTTGTGCGGGCATTTAAGTAAAAAATTGAGCAAGGGAAAAATTTCCAAACAAAATCCTTGTGGAAATAAAAAGGGGAAGTCCTGTAGTGAAAACCTCTTTGAGGCACTTATGGACAAATAGGTAGAATAAACCTATGGAAAAGATAAGATACCCACTTCAAGATGAAGAACTCCTTGAACCACCTTGTGATAGAGGAGGATCTCAATCTCCCTCCTGATCCTACATGCATGGGGGATGAATCAAAGTTATTAGTGGAAGATACAATAGATGTTAATATCGACATGGAAGGAACTGCCATGGCAGATAGTTAAGTTGGGAGCTTCCCTCTCAGCCAAAGAACAAAAAAACATTCACAGGACTCTTAAGAGAGTATGCAGACATCTTCACTTGGTCTTACGCTGACATGCCAGGACTTGATCCTACACTAGTGGTGCACAATCTTGTGGTACACCCAGATGCCAAGCCCATCAAACAAAAGCATCTGAAAGATGCATCCTTGCATCACCTTACTGGTAAAGGTAGAGCTAGAAAGGTTACTAGAAGTAGGATTTATCAGGCCTATCGACTACTCATAGTGGATCTCCAATGTGGTCCAAGTTCAAAAGAAGCCAGTTGGTATTAGAGTGTGTACTGATTTCAGGGATATAAACAAAGCTTGTCCTAAAGATGATTTTCCTCTTCCAAACATTGACATGATTATCAATTCTATATTAGGTTATGAGATGCTTTCACTCATGGATGGCTTCTCAGGTTATAATCAGATAAAGATTGTGGAAGAAGATCATCACAAGATGACTTTCACAACCCCATGGGGGATGTTCTGTTACCAAGTCATGCCTTTCGGCCTTAAAAATGCAGGTGCTACATATCAAAGGGTGATGACTGTAATCTTTCACGATATGATAAGTGACATCATGGAAGATTACGTAGATGATATACTAGCTAAATCTAGAACCCATGAGGAACACCCAGAAATTTTGTGGTGTATCTTTCAGCATCTAAGGGATTACAAAGTCTGACTTAACCCAAAGAAGTGTGTCTTCGGTGTGCTATCTAGGAAATTACTAGGATTCATTGTGTCATGGAGAGGAATAGAAGTGGACCCTGTAAAGGTCACAACTATCACAGAAATGCCTCCCCCTAAGAATATCAGAAAACTGTGTAGCTTACAAGGGAAAATTCAGGCCATCAAAAGGTTTATTTCACAACTAGTAGACAAGTGTCATACATTTACACATCTTCTTAAGAAGGATGTTAATTTCAACTAGGGACTAGAACAACAACAAGCATTTGCTTTGCTAAAATAATACTTGGCCAACCCCCTTGTTCTCATGCCACCCATGGCAGGAGAACCCTTGTTACTTTATATCTCTGCTACACATTTTGCAATTGGAGCATTGTTGGCCCAGTATGACAAAGAACAGAGAGAAAAGGTTGTATACTATTTGAGCAGGACATTGGTAGCATATGAGCTAAATTATCCACAAATCAAGAAAGCTTGCCTAGCCGTGGTGTTTGCTTTCTAGAAGCTACGTCACTATATGCTTAACAATAAAATCAAGCTTATTTCAAAGGTTGACCCTTTGAAGTATTTATTATCCAAGTCAACATTAACCGGAAAGATGGATAATTGGATCATCTTATTAAGTGAGTTTGACATTGAATATGTTCATCAAAAGTCAGTAAAAGGACAAGTGTTAGCAGATCAACTGGAAGAAGCTCCGCTACCAGGTACTGAACCCTTGAGTCTAGAACTACCAGATGCATCCATTATGTACCTCAAAGAATCTATAGTTTGGAAATGTACTTCGATGGCTCTTTTACCTTTCATGGTTTCAGGTGTCAGAGTTGTGCTAATCACTCCCATGGGAGACTTGATTCCACAGGAATTTCGAATTGGATTCCCTTGCACGAACAATATAGTGGAATATGAAGCTCTCATTGTAGGAATGAAGCTAGCCATCAAATGGGATATCAGACAAGTAAAATGCATTGGTGATTCAATGCTTATTATCAAACAGTCACAAATGAATATAAAGTTAAAGATGAAAAGTTACTTCCATATAAAAGAATGGTCGATTCCTTGAAAGAATTCTTTGAGCAGATAACATTTGAGAAAATACCAAGAGCTCAGAATAGAGTGATAGATGCCATGGCTACGGTAGGATCTATGTTGAGCATTCTCAGAGAGAAATGATATGCCATTCTTTGTTGAAAATCTAAGAACAATGACATATGACATACCAGACTCTTATTTAGTGTGTGAAGTTGTTGGTCCCTTTTCACCATGGTACGCTGAAATCTTTAATTATCTCCATGATGGAACCTTCCCTATGAACATTTCCCGTGCTGAAAAGTGTAACCTCATCTAGCGTATAGCCCATTATACCCTACTTGGGGGCACCCTCTTCCACCGAGGCTATGATGGGAATCTGTTGCACTGTTTAAATTATGACGAATCTATCCAAGAAATCAAGGAGGTGCATGAGGGAATCTGTGGAGCTCATACTAATGGGATCATCCTTGCAAAGAAGATACTTAGAGTAGGCTACTATTGGCCTACCATGGAGCATGACTGTTGTCAACATGTGAAGAAGTGTGTGGATTGTCAAAAGTATGACAATTTGATACATGCGCAGGCACAATCCTTGCAACCAATCACGACACCCTGGCCGTTCTCAAAGTGGGGTCTCGATCTAATAGGGAAACTTAATCTTGTCTCCTTAGATGGCCACAAATTCATTATAACGGCCACTGAGTACTTTACAAAATGAGTAGAGATTGTTCCTCTAACCTATACAGAAGGTCCCCAAATTTCTAAGTTTATAATGAATCATATCATTTCCAAATATGGTATCCCTTCTTCTATTATCACTGATAATGATAAGTCATTAAAAAATAAAAATGTTAAATCATTCTACAAATGCTTTCAAATTACCCTTAAGTTTTCAACCCCTTATTACCCTTAAGGTAATGGGTAGGCCAAAGCTTCCAACAAAAACTTAATTCACATTATGGAGAAAATGGTGAATACCACAGGCTGTAACTGGCATCTTTGCAAACTCACCCTGCCCTCTAAGAATTCAGAACTTCTATCTACATTGCTATAGGTGCAACTCCATATTCTTTACTATTCAGTTCCGAAGCTATCTTACATTTAGAGATCAAGATCCTTTCTTTGTGTATCGAGCTAAGGGATTACCTAAATGAAGAGGAGGACTACAGAGTAGCTTGACTGAAATAGATTTGGAGCTATTGGATGAGAAACACCTTCATGTCGCTCAATCACTTGAAATTAGTATCACAATCAAGTGTGGAGGAGCTACAAAAAGGAAGATCATACCTCATCAGTTTGAAGTAGGATACATGGTGTTCAAAGAGAATCAAAATAACACCAATAAAGATTGAGAAAAGAAAGTGAAATTTGAGCCGAACTGGCTAGAACCATACATTGTGGTTGTCATGTTTGGTTCAGGTGCATATAAGTCTGGCCTATTCAGATGGACCAAGAACTTTGAGAACCCATGAATGTAATACATCTTAAGTTCTTATATGATTAAAGTATGGGGTATCTGCAGAATACCAAGAAAATTAAAACAAAAAGTATAAAAACAGAAAAAGAAAAAGATAAATAAATAGGTACGTACAATAGTGAAAACCACATAATGGTGGCATTTTGGAAAAGTTCTTTGGTGAAAAACAGATTCCGGACACCAAGGGAGGGTCTATTATTCACAAGTAGTCTAGGTTTAGGGAGTATGCCAATTTTTTCCCTAAGTTGATCTTTACCTTTGTCTGAGTCCCTTATGATCCTATCCTTCTTTTCCCTGATCCGGCTAATCTAACCTTTTGAGTGTGGAGAAATTTTACATTTGAATGAGCCTACCTCATGCTAGGGGAAACTTCGCACCGTCACTTCTTGAATGCTATAAGCAGGTTTGAGCAATTTGAGAGAAGGGAGTGTTTCAGTGAGTTCTACCCAGAATTGGAGGATTCCATGAGTTGTGTGAATTGAATGTTGATGAGAATTTCCTGTTGATATGTCATATGTGTCTGCTATCCATATTTTTTCCCCCGAGCAAGATATTGGATCAAAGAAACCCCGCACTAAAAGAACCTGAGAAATCACGTTCGGTTCCTGCAAACAGATTACAGGGGGACTCTATAATGGAAGTGGAGGGGCCTCCAGAAGACAGCTGTGTCGAGTAGATATAGGCCTTAAATCCATTCTACAGGTTTCAGGTAGGCTCGGAAATAGAACAACAGGGTCATACGTGTCAGAGCAACGTCACAAGAGAAGTCATGAGCAAGAAAAGGAAGAAACAACGAAGACCCAAAATCTTCGGGCTCAAAAAACACTCCAGGAATGAGTCCAAAAATCAGCTAAGTATAGAGGATGTTGTGGAGAAAGGTGTTAGTGAAAAATCACATCACCCCCAAATGAGTTCTAAAAAACTACTTTTCTAAGGCAGACTCATTTGGTGTGACTGCATAACATTGAACTTCCCCAAGGTGTGGGACCTTACGAATGGGAAAGCTCTCTAGAGAAGGTTGGTTCCTCTTCCTAAACTACCTTCCACAAGCTGTTCCAGTACAGGAAAGCTAATCTAATCCTAATCTAACTTCCAAGGAGACAAGGAGAGAGAGAGAGAAAACTAAAAAAAACAAAGCCTACACTAAAACGGTGATACAACAACAAAGGAAGCGAGATATTCTGTTGAGGGAGAAAGAAATAGAGAAAATGGTGATGAGGGAGGTCAGATAGAAGTGACATAGCCCAGATCTTCAAATTCTCCATTAAACTCCATGAAACACAACATCCTGCACCTACAAATGTGAAATACATGCACAGAAAAAAAAATCTGGAAGGGAGAGGCATGAAGAAACAAAAAAATGATGTAAATGGTTGAAGAACACCATAAAAGCATGTTTTATTGCTCTAAAAGGTGCACAGACCATTACATTTATGGAATAGAGGCATAAATACATTTTCCAGGCATGGGAGAAGGTTTGCGGGTCAAAAATGGCATCGAGAAACATATTTGACAGAGTTTCTCTATGCCCAGAATGTCTCTCCTTTTCAAAATGAGAAGTGTTACAATATATAGAAAGAATAAGAGAGAGAGAGAAGAGGGAAACAAATCGAATCCTGCTTCAACCACCCTGAGATATGCATCGAATATCACTTTGAAAGCTCAACCACTGAATATCAATGCCTTCTGCAAAATTCACCCATAATATGTCGCTTCTAGTTTACCAGCGGATTGAATCGAATAAGATCTGGTAGTTGAAGAGATTGGATTATGCGTTAATGGCTTGGAAGAATTTTCTTCATTTTTTACCTACCATGTCCTGAAAAATGATTTTTGAATCCTTTCATGGCATAGAGGACGTCGAGACGCTTCCAACGGTGTCAGATTCACAATATTTGAAGCTCTGAGTCGAAAGATATGTGCCTTCAAAGTTTGTATCAGGTCTGTATAGGAAGGCGGGAAAATAGCTTGAAAAATGGGTCCCCTTTGATATGGGATACGTGGTAGTCAAATTAGAGAAAAAATCGGGCTTGCGGGTCCATAATTTATCTTTTCCCCTTTTCACGAAATGTAAAACTCAGAAAACCCCCGCAACCCCAAAACTTTGCCTTTTGACTTTGCTTGACCATTTTCCCCTGCCTCCGTTTCATCCTGAGACATGTAGAGATGCAGCGCTTGTTTGAGCTTCTCTTTTTCTCGCACAAGGTCATTTAAAATTTCGTAAGCCCCGCCATTCCATTGTAAAGTCTCCCTATAACCTTGTTTGTCGTCCTGGAATGTGAGCTCGTGGGTCTGAGTCATTTCCTTCATAATTTCCTTATGTGCAGGGGTTGTCTTAACCAAATTTGTTGAGGGAGCAAATTTGGGATAACAATTTGGTGACTCACGGGGACATTTTCCTGCTAGATGAAGAGACCAGTGGCCTTGGAGCATCCATTGGGCATGGAGTCAAGAATGATGGTCTGACATTGATCCTTCTTGTAAAATGGACTCCTCGACTCCCTGCACTTTGCTGAACTTTGAATCACTTGGAAACCCACTGAAACTTGAAGTTAAACTTCACCAAAAGCCAACTAAATGCACTTTGCAAGAGCAATACAATAGTACCAAAAAATATGTACAAATGAAAATCATACATGCTCTAAATGGAACATGCAGAGTGCAAAAGCACCTCTTCTATTGAAAAAAAAACCTACCTTCTCTACTCTAACCAAGAGCAAAGGGAACTCAAACAAAACCTGCAACTGACAGGGAGAAATAGCTCCCCTTCCTAAAAAATGGCAGCCGTGCAACTGATTTGGCACTCAATATGGCTGGTTGGATGAGTGAAAAACTAACTACAACCTGTTCTTCCACCCAAATCACCAAAGTATCAATTGAAGACAAAACCAATACCCCTTTTAGTTGATCTGCATTTGTATTGAAGAGGTATGGCAGCTGATCCTTGGTGCTTTGTAGCTCATCCTGATGCCCTGAAGTAGGCATGACTAGTTTTGGTTTCTCCTTTGGCTCCAATTAAGCCAAGTACCTGATTGGGCACGATTTGATCCTTTGGATGTTCCCATTTCTTTGAAATTCAACTCCAAAAATGGAGTCTTCTTGTTGACCTTCTTGAGTGGATATTCCTACATTTTCTCTTCCTCCTCCTTTGAAGAACATGGAAGATCAAGATCTTCCAACCTTGGTTCCAGAGGGCCGTTGTGAGATGCAAGTTGTTGTCCTTGGATGTTCTCCTTCATGGCATCAGGTTCGTGTGCTTGGAAGGTTGAAGATGGAGGGAAAAATGTTGTTATCTCCTTAGGTTCCTCTTCATTAAAGCAATCTTCCAAGTCTAACAGGCAGTCTACCTCCTTGTTGTCTTGTTGCATGTGCTCTACCTCCTCCCTAGTGCGTTCTTGATCTGCAACTTGATCACCATGGCTCCCTTCACTTTCAAACATGAAGTTTGAAAGATCAAACTCTTCTTCAACATCAGAGCTTGAAGGGGATGAAGTGGGAGGAAGAACTGAAGGTTCTTCTATAGCCTACTCCACACTTGGGGCCTCTGAAACTGTATGGTCCTCCTCTGCTGCAAATTCAAACTCAAGCACCACTAGCTCTTCAACCTTGACCTCCTCTATTGGCTTGACCATCAAGGGGATCTTTGTAAACCAAAATTTAGCAGCCCAACTCATCATATTGTCTGTTATTTATTTTCTGTTGGGCTCCAGTTCTTGTTGTTCTTGATTAGATTCTTGAGTATCTTCCCAACATGGACTTGGGAAAGTAAGAGGAGTGGGAGGTTGGGGTTCAACCAGCTTTGCAAATGTTTGTGTTGGGGAGGGAGGTGAAACTTCTTGTTTGTTCGGAGGGGATGACTGTTTGGAAGGGAAAAGGGCAGAAGAACTGAAATGGGATGGAAGACTAGGGGATGGAGAAATGGATTTCACACTTGGGGCAGCATAAAATGGGAAGCTTGGAAATTGAAGCTCAAATTGAGATGGTGCTACTTGAGAAGTGGAGAGAAAATAGATAATGGTGTAGGATTTACCCATTGACAAGGTTTCCTGACACCAAATTCATAGGCATCGATCTCCTCAATCCATTATGCAAGTTGGGGCAGCATTTCAACCATGAAGTCTAGCTTCTCCTAAGGGTTGTAATATCTTGAAAAAGGGCCTTCCCAAGGACAAGGTGCCCTACAACCAATCTCGAATGCCTTCATTCATGCTATGCCTTTTGAATGAACCATGCCAGCCTCCATTTTTTGAATCTTCTCTAGTAGACCAACATCCTCTGTATAACTATCGCCATCATATGTGTCCCCTTGTCCTTGATAAGCTTCATAGTCAAATTGGTTTTGACATTGCTCATATGGGTAAGCATAATGGTCCTGGATTTGATTATCATGTTAATATGGATGAGTTGGGAAATACATTAGAGGTGGAATGTATTTATGTAAGTGTGAGTTCCATGAAGGGAATGAAGTCATGATTGTAAAACCTTATGGAATGGGAGAAAGTGAAATATATGGAAGAAGAAAATGGATGAAATGAGTGGAAATGGATAGAAAAGGTCTGTAACTCAGAGAATGGATTTTTGACCAGATGGAGTCGCCAGATGTGCCTGAAAGTGCCTCCAAAGGTTGAAATCTTCACCAAGAGCACATCAAACCTAATGAAGTGAAGTGGTAAAGTGCTTCAGACCTGTCCCACCAAGCGCGCCAAAAATGTTAGTGCGAAATCATAGCACCCCCAAATGAGTTCCAAAAATCTGATTTTCTAAGGCAGACTCATCTGGTGTGATTGCATAACATTGATGACACCAAGAAAAGGGAGCAAGATATTCTGTTAAGGGAGAAAGAAATAAAAAAAATGGAGATGAGGGAGGTCAGACAAAAGTGGCACAACCCAGATCTACAAATCATCCATTAAACTCCATGAAACACAACATCCTGCACCTGTAAATGTGAAATACATGCAACGGAAAACCAAGATTGAAAGGGAGAGGCACGAAGAAACAACAAAACAATGCAAAGGGTTGAAGAACACCACAAAAACATGTTTTTATTCCTCTAGAAGGTGCACAGACCATTACATTTTTGGAATAGAGGCACAGATACATTTTACAGGCATGGGAGAAGGTTCGCTGCTCAAAAATGGCATCGAGAAACAAATTTGACAGAGTTTCTTTATGCCCAGAATGTCTCTCCTTTTCAAAATGAGAAGTGTTACAATAGATAGAAAGAATAAGAGAGAGAAAAGTGGGAAAAAATTGAATCCTGCTTCAACCACCCCAAGATATGCATTGAATCCCACTTTGAAATCTCAACCACTGAAAATCAATGCCTTCTGCAAATTCACCCACAATATGTCGCTTTTGGTTTCATAGCGGATTGAATCGAATCAAATCTGGTAGTTGAAGAGATTGGATTTTACGTTAATGGCCTGGAAGAATCTTGTTCATTTTTTACCTACCAGGGCATGAAAAATGATTTTAAACCTTTCATGGCATAGGGGACGTCGAGACGCTTCCAACGGTGTTAGATTTGCAATATTTCGAGCCCTGTGTTGAAAGAAATGCCCCTTCGAAGTTTGTATCAGGTTTGTACAAGAGGGTAGGAAAAAAACTTGAAAAATGGGCCCCCTTTGATATGAGACATGTGGAAGTTAGATTAGAGCAAAAATCGAGCTCGCGAGTCCATGATTTATCTTTTCCCCTTTTTGTGAAATGTAAAACTCAAAAAACCCCTGTGGTCCCGAAGCTCCGCCTTTTGACTTTGCTTGACCATTTTCCCCTGCCTCCATTTCGTCCACGTGGAGATGTAGCGCTTGTTTGAGCTTTTCTTTTTTCTCGCACAGTGTCATTTAAACTTTCGTAGGCCCCACCATTCCATTGTAGAGTCTCCCTACAACCTTGTTTGTCATCCTGAAATGTGAGCTCACAGGTCCGAGTCATTTTCTTCATAATTTCCTTATATGCAGGAGTTGTCTTGACCAAATTTTCCAAGGAGTGAATTTGGGATAACAAAAGCCACATGTTGGAACGACACTTCTCCAAGGGTGAATCCAAGAAAATAATTTCAAATGAGTGTCAGGCTTCCACGCATCCAAGGCTCCCAAAAGTTACACAACCGTTGAAAAGTCTTTGGCTAAGTAGGAAGGTGCCAGGTGTCAGCTTGGCACAAATCTGAGAAGTCCCCCCAAGGCGAAGACTCAAACTCACGCCAGCCCTCCACGTAGAAAAAGGTCAACATGGGTCAAAAGGAGGACAGGGCTGGCCTAAAAAAGGGTTAAGTATAGAAGTTTTAGCGGAGAGAGCCACGTGTCAGAGCGATGCATCTCCAAAGTTGAATCCAAATGCAGAGGCCCAAACAAGTGCCAACTCGCCACGTAGCCCAAGGTCTGAAAAGTTAGGAAGTAAATTGTTGAAAAGTCCAAAATCCTGCGGAGGCTTCCAAGTGTCAACCTGATGCTCCTTCAAAGGCAAAATCTTGATCGAGAGTTTCAGTGAGTGCAGATCCTCCATGCGTCCAGTCTCTTCAAAGGGGACAAAGTTGGGTTGAATAGTCAATGCATAGTGGCAGGCTGATAGAGAGTGCCAAGTGTCCACATGATGCTAACTCAAATTTGAATCCGAGAGAGGGTTCTTAAACAAGCGTCAGACCGCCGTGTGTCCTTGGTCTAGGAATATGACCCCACAAAGCAAAGGAATTAGCTGAGAAATATAGAAATTGGGCAAGCCAGTGGATGAAGCCACATGTCAGCCCTGTGCCATTCCAAAAGCAAGATACAAAGGCCACCCTCCGACATGCACCAGCCAACCATGTGTCCCATATTAAAGAGGGGGCCCATTTTTCAAACTGGTTTTCCCGCTCTGTTGTACGGACCCGATACAAACTTCGAAGGGGCATATCTTTCGACTCAGGGCTCGAAATATTACAAATCTGACACTGTTGGAAAGATCTCGGCCTCGCCCATGCCATGGAGATCTGAAACTTTAAGTTTGGGGAGGTTAGGTAAAGAAAAATGAGGAAAACGTCTTCAGGGCCATTAATGTGGATCTATCTGCCTCAACAGCCAGATCAGATTCGATCTGCTCCGTCGTTTCCTCCTCCTTCAAGGCGTCGAACCAGAGACTGATACAATCAAGACTGATTTGGGGGCAGATTTTGTAGGAGGCATTAATAGCAGTGGTTGAGCTTTGACCTACTTTTCCCGCTTCTCTCTCTTTCTTCTCTCTGATTGAATCTATAAATACAGGTTTGAGACTCATTGTAAAGGGTTGGACATTCTTCTGTTTTGCAGGCTCCCTTCTTCTCCTTGGCAAGTGAATTCATGGAGTTTCAGACCTCCCATATAGAGTTTAAACATAATTTTTTCATTGTTACTATTGTAAAGCATCGTATCAAGCCATGATAGAAATAATACATGTTCTGTGGGTGATCTTCATCCCTTTCTATGTTAATTGTTGTCTTCTGATCCTTCATTACAACTCTGGTTATTTGTGCGTGTTTTTGTGTTGCATTCTTCTGGATTATGTCTGCCAGCAAAACAATTGTTCATCACTCCTTTGGTGTATCACCTGGTAGCTTAAGTTTTATTTGCTTTGCATCCCTTCTTTAACTTTTCCTCCTTGGTAAATTAGAGTAGGATTTAGGATAGACCCTATGTGATTTTATGCATACACCTAAACAAAGGAGCAAAAACTAGCCTTAATATGGAAGGTTTTTTTTTACCTGCAAAGTCCCACACTTTGGGGGAAAAACTCAATGTCATTTGAATCACACCAAATGAATCTGCCTTAGAAAAGTAGATCTAATGACTCATTTGGGGGTGCTGTGATTTTACACTAATAGTGTCATTATGACATGATCTAAGGTGTAAACCAACTCACTTTTGGAGACTAGTTATTTAGGTGCTTAGACCTAGTTGATGTTTTTTTCTAATTGGTGGTGTCCATGTTGAAGATGGATGGTGTAGAATTTCTTATGCATGTAGATGGTGTTGACAAGATGTGGTTAACATGTTAAGATCTTGTGGTTTCTTGGTGAAGTTTCTATGTGCCCATATAATTCAAACTCTGACAGTTGGAGGTGAAAGATTGTGTTTTAGGCCTAGTTGAGAAGGTTTATATGTTTAGGCATATGCCGACCTATAATGTCGATGTGATTTATAAGATGGTGTAGAGTGTGTTTTGATGTTGTTCATGACCAATCTTAATAGTCTTATTTGATCCGTGGTTGTTTATGAGATGAGTCATGTATAAAAGTGAAGGTGTATTAGCTCATTTTGGTTGGTTCAGATGAGAGGGTTGTGAGTGAGCTATAAGAGAAGTATGAAGGGGTGAGAAGGCTCTAGAGTAGATATGAGAAGCGGTATGAGAAGTTGAGAAGAGTAGAGGAACATTTCTTAAAGTTAATATGACATAATTAACATATAATGTTACAAATATGAGCGAAGTAGGAGAGAGATCAGTTTGAGAGGGTTTTGAGAGGATGGAGCTAAACAAGTGATCAAAATCAGTTGTTGGAGCAATAAGTACTTCAAGTGATCTTTATTTCAGGTGTCTTAGTTGGTGTTTGGTCATATTAGGGGGTTGTATCCTACTTGTAGATTTGGTTCTCTACTAAATCATGGGTTGTTTCTCCTTGTAGGATTAGTGCCCTACTAAACTATGACTTGGTGCTCCTTGTGGGGTTGATGTCTCACTAAGAAAATCCTTTTTGTTGTGTAATATATGCAAAAGTTCGGTGGGTTATCTTCCCCTTGAGGGTTTCCCACTTTATATTTGGTGTTCATGTGTTCTCTCTAATATCATGTACTTGTGAATGGTTGTTACATACTTAATAAGCTCACATTGATTATGTATGTTGAATGGATGCTTTGAATGATGTATGCAAGTTAAGAAAACTAAAGTAAAATGTTTTAAAGGATTGAGTCAACCCTCCTCTTAGTCTTGTGCTTCCAATAATGTGAGCTGATAGGATGGCTAGAGGAGGGGTTCACAATGAATGGGAAAGAGGTTTTCAAATGGTGGGCTTAGTTTTCATGGCAACATTTTTAATTTTACATGCTACACATTTAACGTGACAACACACCCGAATTTAGTATGGTGTAACATGCAGAAAAAAAAATATTTGGTGATGATAACGTTTCTTTGAGGACATAATGGATTTGAAATACCTCCACTATCTCTCTTTGCTAAAATCCTTGTGCTTCCTTTATTTCTCTAAAAAGTCCAATTTAATGTTTTCAAAACTTTATTCTAAGTTTTTTACTATAACATGACAACGGACAGAGCTCGATAAATGGTCATTCAACTACAGGTCTAGCTTAACTAATGGTTATGTCACACATAAATGAAATTTAAAACATATAATATTGTTTCAAAGTTAGTTTCGATTTAAATTTTTACCTTCATTAATTTTTCAAATTTTCTAAGAATATGCTCGTTGAATTCATCTCCACTTACCTATTCTTATTTAATATATTTAGTCAGTGAAATTTTTCTAGATGAATTGAGTCATCATTTCTAAAGTTAGAATCCAAGCTTGATTTCTTCACTTCCAACAACTTACAAATAACTCGCTTCCAATTTATTCATGGGTTGGATTTTTTATTTTTGAGTGGGGTTATGTGGTTATTTTTTGGATAGATTTTGTTGTAAATAACTAGTTATTTGTTTAAATTATGTTCATTTACATTCTGACCATTTACTTGTTTAAACCAACCAATTATTTGTGGATCTTTGAGTGTTATTGTTACTTCTTTCACATTTTCTTTCCCAAATAATATTGAAATTTGTAAATTGGAAGGAGCACATATTATGAGGAGACAAAAAATCATCACAAGATGGAACAAACGTTCCACAAGACTACATTGAGAAAGTTGGGGATGCCTTTGATTTTTCTTTAGTTTTATCAAAATAGTTGTTAAATATATTTGAAATATTTTTCATTTGGATTCTTTTTGCATGTAAAAGTTTATTTGTATCCAGGTTAGATTGAAAAATATATGCATAGATATTTCCTTTCTTCAGTTATCTCAAATAGTTTTATTAGAAAAACCCTTGTTGTTAATAATAAATTCCAAACTTAAACTCCCATAGATTGGCTTGGGGAAAGATTGGAAGTGGGGAAAGAGGGATTTACTTTCTATTGTTTCAAATTTCAATAGGTAATTTTACCTGGGACAGTTTGTTTGAGTTGAGGAGAAAATCTTTAGAGAAGAACCCCCGCCAAAGAAATCAGAGGTAAAATCCTTCATGTAGGAAGTTTTATTTGAAAATAGAGATTGAATTTGTTTCATTAGAAGCTTCCATATTTACTTAGTTTAATATTATACAATAGAGAGGTATCTATACCCAACTACCATTTGTTTAGTTTCATTTTTTTCTTGAAAAGTGGAATAGATTAGTTTTTTTTTACTTATTTCTTCTTAGTTTGTGAATTATTTTGATTATTTCCAGACATTTGAAATTTCCAAAAAAAACATTAGTTAATTTTTATTTTTATTGTTATTTCATTTAATTTTTTTTTTGAAAATATAAGAAAAACAATTTAGAATAGTTGTCATTTGTGTCATTGAGTGAATAGTTAAATGCAATTCAACATAATCAAAAGTATATTTTTTGAATCTTTTGATTTAAATAAGTTTATTTTATGGTTCATTCATTATTAGTTAATTGAATCAATGAAAAAAACATCAAAACTTGGCTATTAGGAATGTACAATATTTAAACTTAGCCTTTGTTTTTAATCTAAATTCTTTCATTCATCCTCTTACTCGTGAGTTGGGTTATTCACACAACCAATATGGTCGCAAACCAACCTTGTAGAATAATCTTTGATCCAATTGTTAATCCACATGGTATTGACCAATACCAAATAGATATAGACGTGGGACTATGCACGTTAGTTTTTCATCTACTCCTTCACCCCATTAACCATCAACCAATTGGATACTTTAACCGAACATCTTAACACTTCAAAACAATTATGGTTTGATCAAGTGCACCCACTTAGGCATACAAATATGTAGTTAGTTGTTCCCATTCATCCGCCTAGTTGTATGATCCTTTTCAGAGAAGATCACTTTGAAATAAGTGGACATTTTCCAATAATTTTTCATCCTGGAAATATTTTATTTAGTATCACTCACATAGATTGAGAGATTTGTGTCTTTGTTATCCTTGATTGTAATATTTATCATGAAAGTTTTACAATCACAAATCCATCCGCAAGGAATCCCTTACCTGCCTCATTCCAATCATTAGTCATATTCACTTTTATGGTATTTGCTAGTACCCTTTATTTTCATCATTTTACCCAACCCCCATTTTCTCATCATCTTCCCACATTTCAGCTATCTCAGTCTAACTTTGAGAAGTTAATTACACAGGTTACTTGTGTTATTTTTCCTATGTATAATATATTTCTTCCAGATCAAACCAAAAATTTCATTAATTATAATTTTTAGAAGAATATTACTCTTTCCAAAAATGAAGCCTCCTTTAAGGAAACTATTCAATACATCTTAATATTTTCTACAAAGTTTTGGGATCCAATCTGTAATGGATAAAAACTCTTTGTTACAAGCAAAATATGTTTCCCATGTTGGATCGACCTTAAAAAATTCCTTGGAAGTTTTTGGTGGAATATTTTTCACCTTGAAAATATAATTTCTACAACAAATTAAGGGACAAAAGTCTCTCCCTTATTATATGGGGAGGTTCCATTTATTAGAATCCAAAAAAGAAGTGAAAGAAATATTTACATTATTCACACTATCTATTTGGAGGTTTATTTTTGAATTCCATTGGGTGGAATTTTCAAAATGGAATGAAGAGGAGAGGGAAAGAAAAGGTGAGAGAATGGGAAGGAATTAAACTAGAAGAAAGGGAATAAGACTATGTGTGTTCATATAAATAGAAAGCTAAATTTTAAATTACTCATGCATGTCATATATAAATGAAAAATTACCACATCACATATCAAGAAAATAAATGTCCACTATTCATATTGATCTATAGAAAATAAATATGATGCAAAGAAATTATGACACAATGTTCAACAGATCTTTCAAGAGAAAATGATTTCAAATTTTCATATAAATTTCCATTAAGGAATGCACAGTCATGAATAGAAAAATTGAAAGAAAGAGGAGTTCTCTTGAGTATTATTTTACTTTTAAAATTTTCCAACCCCTACAATGAAAAAGATTTATCCTTGAATAGGGTTGAAATCCAAAACTACCCATGACTAATCTTTTCTAACTTTTACAATATTAATTTTCCACTTCACGAGTCACTTAAACGACTTATAAATTTTTTGAATCAAGTGGAACAGAAAATACAAAAAAGTGCAATGAAGAAATAATAGGTTTCAAAATAGAAGACATCAAGGTACTTGAGAAGAGGAAGGAGCCTTGAGTTTTAGCACTTGCATTTTGAAATGTGTGACCACTCCTACAATTTCTCTCTACTTTTGGAATTATGGTGTTTGAGAGGTTAGTCAACTACCTTCCCATAATATTGTTTATTTTAATTTTGTCATTATTAAATTTGGTTAATATTTTTGAATGCCTCAGTAATCAAATTATGGATTTTTAAAAGTTCATCAATCTTGTCTTTACCAAATCCATTAGTGTCAAAAAGTTCCTCTTTGATCAATTTATGAATTTATCTTCAATGTCTATTGTTGCTTTTAGCTTAGAGGATTTTTGTTTGATGAGGTTGCAATGGAGGGATTTCATGTCTGCAAATATTTTTTCCCTTAGAGTTTCTCCAATATAAATATTGGATTCAATACTTGTCTTTATTTCCTCCAATACTTTGATTCTCCGCTCAACACTTGTTGGCCAACTCTAGAAGAGATGTCATGATAACATTCACATATTTCTTGGAGATGGTCATTACTCTTAGATATTGAATAAGATTTTGCCTTAAGATACCTCCTTACATTTTCAAATTGTCTCAACAAGGTATTTTGGGCATCTAACAATTGTCCATATGCTTTCCAACTTGTGTTGATGAAGTTGATATCATTAATTAACAGTTTTTCAACCTAGGCCTTAATGACCTTACCCTAATTATTGTGCTTCTGGATTTATGAGATAGATTTAGGATCAATCTCCTCTACCAAAGTTGAAGCAAGGAGAAATGATATTAGGGTAGGTTCTTAAGAGATAATAGCTTTGACATATGATGATACAACACAAACCTATTTATCATGTTATTCCTATGTTTGCTTTCCTTTTCCACTCTCTCAATGATTATGGATGTCATATCTTTGAAATTTGTTACGTACCAACATGGATTTATTAACTCAATGAAAATATATTCAATTCATTATCAACCATGATGATTTCAACTTCACTTTTTTTTGAAGCGGGCTTGGTAACAAAAATTAGAGACCAAAGCAATGTGACTACTTGAGATGTGATTTTATTGGTGCAAGTACAAGAGTGTTTTGTTATGAACAATCCTTATAGGTCATATTATTCTTATTGACAAGGGTTTCCTTAGTTCATGATTCATAGTTCTCTAAAATGATGCCGACTTGAGACAAAAGACAAAGAATAAAAATGTAATAAGAATAAGAGTAATGCAAGGAATATGGAATGATAGGGATGAATATCTCTTACATGAATTATTTCAAGCTGACTAGAATGCTTAATATGGTTTGAAAAAATAATGGAATACACCACAGGGGATCAACTTTTTAATTACTTGTTATATTTAATGAATGAGCCATATTTCATATCATAATCATCAAGGAATCAAAAAGGGAAAAGTGAATTAAATTATTCATGTTTTGGTTGGGTTGCTATTGGGCGCAACTCAGGATAATAAGTACCATGGAACTTTTGCTTAATAAATATTTGTTGTGTAAATGTCAAGTTACTCCAAAGTAACCATTGAGTTATATGATCCCTTTGAAATTAGATAAACACAATGACTTAGTTGGAACCAACACAAGTTAAATAATAAACGAAGCAAAATAAATATAGCCTAGAAATAATAAGGAAAGCTACAAAATTTCAATACTTCAGCAAATAATTGAAATATTTTTCCAAAAACACACAACCATTACATGATTGTAACTAATTCAAATATGAACATAAATAATTTATTGCTGTGAAAATGTGATAATGTGGAATGTGCATACTTGTGATGGTCATGTTGTGGTTGGGTAGTGATTATGTGTTTGTTGTTACGCTAGTGTGGATTTTTTGTGTATCGGGTGCCATCATTTAGTTTGCATGTTCTTCATGCGGGATGGTTGTCTTATGTGATGTGCAGCAAACTCTTGTGATCATATGTGATGTCACTTATTTGTTTCAGTAAAAGAAATCGAGAAAAAATTATCATGATATTTTGGCCTTATGTTTAGATCCCACATAGGTGGGTGTTATAGATTGTAGCAGTAGTCAAATCATTATTATTATCCCTCTCCTTTTGTGACTAGTCAATAATTAGAAGAAGGGTATGCTGAATACTATTTTCATATTCTAGATCATAAAAATAATTTGCATCATCTACCATGCCTTCAACGATTTGTTCAAGCTTAAGGGATAAAATATGTGAAAGAGACATTCTCATGAATGTTCTTCATCTAAATTTAAACTAATTTTCAAAATCCTCCCAGAAATCCTCAATGGCGGGCAGATTACAATAGATTGAAGGAAGTATGATATTGTTTCCTATGAAATTATTACCATTAAAAGAAGTCCTCTTGTGATAAGGATGCATATTGAAAGGAGAAATAATCATTTTAACATTTTGGGTATCCATCCTAAATCTACACAAGTATTGGCCCAAAGTAATAGGAAATTTGATGCCATGTACCCTTTTTTCCCTGTTCACTATGTGAATCACATTCACTTGCTTTCATAGCTCAATGAGAATGAGATTTTCATTAGAAAATATGGAAATCTTGTAATTAATGCATTCAAGGCATTTTGAAACTGGATAAAGAAACTCCAATATGTTTTGATCAACTCTTTAACTACTTTAGAGATTATTATTGTTGAGTATCCTTCCAAAAAAGTCACAATTAACATGGTGAAGGCATAATTTACCCTTCATACATGGTTTTTATTTATTTCATATGTGACTTGGGTGTAACACTCATACATAAGATTTGAAAGCAATGAAAAAAAATAGTAAATGGAAGATAAACAAAACACAGTGCAAACCTCCCTATAGCTTTCCAATGCAACCTTTATGTACGATTGTAGAAGCTTAGCTTTACGGAATCTTACGAATGAATTTGGGTGCTCTTGAATGACCTCCAAAATGGGGATGTAATTGCTACGAACACAACTTTGGGAGATTCTAATATGTAGATATTGGAAAGCAAATTGACAGAGTGATTATGTTGTGAATCCAAGAGGATTTGTAAGAGGATGAGCTTGTGTTTTATAGAGGATGAGTTGGTTGGAAGTTGGTTGAATGCACATGTTAAAAATAACATTGAGGGAAGTTGCAACAGTTCAAGGAAGTTAAATTCCATTTAGGGGAAGTAAAAGAATTTAATTAGCGAAAGTTGCATCCAAAAAGGTGGTTGTATGTGCAATTGAATTGCCCCCACCTTTTTATGATTTTAGAAGTGAAGTTGACTGGATTGGTGAAGTGGAATCCAAGTGGAGTTTATTGGGATGAGGAAATGGATTTCAAGTGGATTCCAAGTGCTTGTTATAATGTGCACACTAATTTATTAATCATTTAATTAATAAATGATAAGTAACTTAGCTAATAGGGGTACTAAGGATTAATTTAATTAATCCAAAGGGGTGCAATGTGCAGGAGTAATCAATTTAATTAATCAATCATAAAGGGGGGAATAACATGGTGTCTAGTACAGTAAGATGGAAACACATGTGTAATTTAGGGTGTCTACATTTTCCCCTCTTTAAAATGTTATTGTGAAGTAATAGTGCTTTAAAGATAGTACACATGTGCAAAGTGGTGAACAAAAAGAAGTGAAGCATTTAGATGCCCCAGCTAGTAGGATAGTAGAGGAATGCCCCCTTGAGTGGGTGTGCGATGCAACAAGGTGCTGGATGGTTGCTTGATAGGAAGAAAACAAGGGCTTTTAAGAAGGACGGGAAGGATTGTGCCCGTAGTATGAGCATCATTTAGAGAATAATATGAGAGCAACCTTATTTTTTTGTTGCACAATAGAGTTGTCACCATGATTATAAAGAATCAAGATGGGTAACCTAGATGCATGTAAACAAACACACACAACAAAGAAAATATTAAAAGGAAAATAAAACCAATATACAAAGTAGGTGCAGACATCAAGGTTATAAAGGAACCAAGATGTAATCACACTACTTGCGAGTGGTCCAAAAAGTAAATATCAACAATGCAACACAAAGTCGAAAAAGAAGACAACCATCCATGCCCCTAATGCGTGCGAAAATGAAGATTATGTAGATGCAAATGCTCGCAAGGTGGGAATATGATCATATTGGAAGAGTGGAGTAAAGTGAATCCTTATAACACTTTTATTGGATCCACTGTGCAAATGATCAAAGTTGAAATTTCCCCAGATGAAGTTATATCGCGAAGGAAAAAAAAATTATTACTTACCCCAAACAGAGTTAGCCTATCATGCAAAGGGAAGAAAGTGATAGTTGTAAGATTGGAATGATCACTAGGGTAGTAGATAAAGGTATGAATTTACCAATATATGTGTTGAAATGTTGAAAGATTCACTTCCAGGGTTTTCTAGTTGTAGGATCTTTGTGATAATTGAATATTTGTTCGAATTTTGTCTATAATTTATAATTTTTTGGATATATATTTTTGGATTTTTGAATATATGATTTTTTTGAATTTTTGTGAGTTTTTTTAAATAAAAATTCCAATAAATGTAAAAAACATGAATACACAACAAAATGGAAAACATTCCATGGCTTATTTAGTAAACCAGGAGACAAACGCAACACATACAAGTGATAACAGACACAAAATAAGAATTTAAAACAAACCCAACATGAACAGGAAGGAACCACACCAAAGTTATATGTGTACTACGATGTGAATAATTTTCCCGTAATTGATCTACAAAAAAGGTAAACAAAGTACAAAAAAATAACAAACTGAAAGAAACAAAAATCATTGTCACAATGTTGACAAACCTCAATAGTACAACACAACTTGCAATAACGAGGGCTAATAACAATCTGAATTTGTTCCACATTGAAGAAATAGATAGATTTGAATGCCCCCGAGAAATAGCTTAGAACATGAGAGGATTGGATCGGGCCAAAGAGCAAAGTGATTTTTAGATACTCCAAAAGATATTCTTGTCGATCCCATTAAATTTTGATCTATATTGGATTAAAATGTAAAATTGAAGTGTTTCCTACGCAAATTTATATTGCAAAAGGGTAAATGATTACTTGCCTAGAGTATAGATATACACCACAAGAAATAAAGATGATTATTGTAAGATGATCTAGAACAATCATGAGGAGCACCGTCAAAAGATGAAATTGTTGAACTGTGTTATCCAGATGCTGAAAGTTGGTGAAACATTATTTGAACGTTTTGGTTTGTATAAATTTATGCTATTTTTTAGCTTTCGAGGCAATTTTATATTGTTTTTGTATTTTTTGAAAAACTTTACATTGTTTTATTTGGTATTTTGTGAAACATATTTGAATGTTTTTGGTATTTTACAACTTGGTAAAAGGGGTGCACTGCTTGAAGGCAGCTACAAATAATTAGAAGCATTCCATTCCATTGGTATAAATGTAGATGGTAAAATGATCGGGTGTTTCACTCTACTCATAACCCTATGGAACTAGGAAGATGTGAGGGCTCAACACCGAGAGCCAAGAAGGACGTGAAAATGAGGTGAATATTGAAATGAAAGTTAAGATGATGGATGCAAAGACACAAGGTATAACAATGCTCCATATGAGAAAAATATAACTCATCTCCAATCAGGATTATTTGACCAATTCCAAGATGATTCCACTTTATAGGTTTTAAAAAGACTTAGATCCATTGATGGCCTACTGATCGGAAAGATCTAGTTCAAGGAATTGTTTTCTCTCCTTAACATGAGTAGCTAAATTACTTCTTGGGATGTTTTTTATTAAGCACTTTGATTCAAGTTTCATAAAGGCTTTATTGGTTAATTATTTTTATTTATTTTTGAAATAAGACCCCTACATGTTTCCTCATGCCACCAGTAAGAGGTAAGGGTTCAACACCAAAGACAAAATGTAGGTGAGTAAGGACTTCCTCCATTCCCAATCTCATACTAATAGTGAGAAGTATGGGCTTATCACCAAAGAATGTGAAGGATGAAACGTAAAGTAATTATTTTATAGCTTTTTTGTATTTTCAGATTGATTTAATTTGTCTTGTTTATTGATATTGTGCTTGTTGGGAAGAAACAGTCTGCCCCCAATTCTTAGCCCCATGCGACTAATAGGACGCAAGGGTTCAACACCATAAGTTTATGTGAGCGGTCAAAAAGGACCGGGTAAAGAAGTTTGAGCTTTCTGTTAAAGAGAGATCGTATTTGAAAGGAGGAGTTGCCATGAGTAAGCTTTGAGATAAAACCATACATAAACATATATGAAATGTTAGAAACCATAACAAAGATGAGACACACAATGCCTAAGAGGAACAAGGTTAACTTGTGTCGTGATAGGTGAAGAAGAAAAATATATGATAATGGTATGATTAATATATCTACCAATAGATGGAATGCTCAATATTATTTGTACTCACTTTTATGTTTCTAATTTACAAACAATGCTTTAAGGAACAATTTAACGCAAAGTTTTATTATCTTTTTATGCTTTTGAAGTTTTCTAAATTTTAGAGGATGAGCATTTGAAATGAACTCATCGAGAAAGAGGTCCATGTTTATTATAGTTGAATGATCCTAAAATACAAGACTTGGGCAGACGAAATCCAAGTCAAGAGAGGGAATCAAAATATTTTATAGGTCATCAAATACAAGACTTGAGCAAACAAGATGCAAGTCAAAGGAGGAAATATGAAGATTTGATAAGTCATGTAATACGAGACTTTCCCAGACAAGATCCAATTCAAAGGGGTGAATCAAAGGATTCAATGGGTCTTGAGGTATGAGACTTGGGTGGACAAGTTCCAAGTCAAAGGATGTGTGGTTAGATAACTATTCAATGATATCGAAAGACCTATGCGACATTAGAGGAGGATTATTGAGGTGGAGAATATGTTGAGATTCATATTCATCCATGAGTAGAAGAGTGCGAGGAGGGAAGTATTGATCTCTAGATGTATATCCAGGGTTCCTTAGATGTCACAGAGAAGAAATATTCAATGTTTCTCCTTTTGAACAAGGGATTAATTGATTCTTGAAATATTTGTAATTAAAGCATGAAAATGTTGTATAAGGACATTCCTAGGTATACGTACCTCATAAAGTGTTATCAAGTAGATGTATCGATAGGTAGGAATCATCATTAATGAGATGCCTGCAAGATTTCTTGTGTGAGATAGAACGGACACAAAATGTTATGTTGTTGCAAGTGTCCAAGCTTGTTGTGGTTGTGTTTCGACAACAAGACTAGAGATGTTAGGAAAAGGAACCAAAATGGAAAGAATAGAATCGAGCTTAATGGTGCTTAATGATGGACTCTCTCCTAAATTTTCTACAGTTATATCAAGGGTTGAAAGGGAGTCTTGAAGCAAGTTCAAGATATCATTTGGTTTTATAAGGTTGTTGCCCGAAACAAATTTAATGTCTATTTAGACTAAAGGAAGAAAAATTGCAGAAGAAATGGATTGGTTTAGAGGAAGAGATACTTGACCTTCATCGTGACATCATTGAATGTCAGTATGTACGTAAGTGGGGACAATGTTCAATTATTCTTTTGAAGTTTTTGAATTTGACGTGTCATTTATTGTGAGAGATTTTTCGTCGAGATCAATGGGAATGGTTCTGTTGTCAATTAATTCTTGAACATAATGATGAAGAGGTGTACAATTATCAATAGAATGGCCATCCATGCGATGGCATTCACAATATTTGGATGCATTCTATGATGTAGGATTGGGTTCCCCATAAGAAAAGTGACTTGTAGGTGGATATTGAATCATGTTATCCTTTACTAATTGCTGAAAGGCAATGGATAGACTTTCTTCGAGAGTTGTAAATTGGTGTTCAACAGTGCGTGGAGTAGTGTCAACAATACAAGATGTGATGGATTTATAATCAACATTGTTTGAGTATTCACCATGTTTGAGAGATGTGCCCTTTGTATAATGGTTAGGTGATAGGTCTCTAGCCACTATGTCTCTGTTGTCAATGAGGTCTTTGATGTAGTTGTGAAGTATTTTACATTTTTTTGTTTGATGACCATAAATGTGATGAAAATCACAATATGTGTTAGGTTGTAATCACGAGGAGGTGGAAAAGTTAATTTTTTATAATGGTGATAGATGGTTTAGACTTAATCTGTTTTAATTGTTTGTTCTGTAAGTTTTTCATGTTGCAATTATTCGTGACACCATCATTAAAAACATTACAGTTACGATTGATGTACCTAGGTTTATCATGAGAAGCACTAGGGTTTTTGTTGTTATTGTGACTATTATGTCTGTTGTCTTTATAATGAGGCTTGATCAAGCCTTTAGAAATGAGGGATTTATCAATTTGAGTTCCCTTTTTGATAATTTCCTCAAAACTATTGAGGCAGTGCATCTACATGTGAAATGATAACTCGTAGTTAAGGTTTGAGATGAAGATGTTAACCATTTTTTTTTTCAGGGATTGAACATGGGAAATGACTTGTAACTCCTCTCCATCATTGTAAAAATTGGGAAAAGCTTTCATTTGGTCATTGCTTTTCTTTGCATAAATCCATCATTGTGACCTCAGAGTCAAGGTTGAAAGTGAAATGTTTGAGGAACTTCTCTGAGAGGTCTAAAAAGGTAGAAATATATCCCTTTTGAAGGTGTAATAACATGTCCAAATATTGGGAAGGTGAGATTCGTGGTCAGGGGGGAATGTTTCAGAACGGTCATAATTTTTTGAACTTTCGTCCCGGAAATGGTCTCCTGGACTCGCCCCTCTGGGGTGCTGCAATGGCGCACCTGGCGGGCCAGGGCTTGTCAGAAGCTATGCTAAAATTCCTGGGCTCCCGTGGGCCTGAATCAGATTCGCCCTTGTCAGATAGTGACTCGCTCGCTCTGCAGGACGACATTACCTTCGTGTCCCTGATCGAGGACGCTGCTTTCGCGTTGCACATACGAAGTGTTTATATTCGAGGGGTATTTTTGCTAAGTTTATTGGGAGACATCTCTTGTTTTTGGGCATCAGAAATTGGTGCAAAACTCAGTGGGGCAGCAGCCTGAGCATTCGTTCCCTAGAAAAAGGTTTTTTCCTTGTGCTTTTTTGTAGTGCTGCTAAGAAAAAAGACACAATGGAAAGAAATTTTTTTCTCCTTTCCGACTCTGGTCTTGCGATCCGCGATTGGGAACCTCACTTTGATTGTCACAAAGCGGACGCGGATGGTCACCAAGTGTGGATCAGACTCTACTCCCTGCCTAGTGAATTTTGGTCGGCACCCATTCTTACAAAAATATGCTCTTGTCTGGGTCGTGTCATTCGCATTGATCCTGTTACTTTGAATGGTACTCTTTCTTCCTTTGCCAGAGTGTACATTTCTGTCAATCCCGCTCTTAAGCTAAAGGAAGTTATTCTTATCAACTCCCCCTCGGGTAGTTGGAAACAGAAAGTTGCTTATGAAGGTCTTTCTAATCTCTGTCTCAAATGCTTGAAGCCCGGTCATTCCCGCAAATTCTGTAAAAATTCCCCCTCTGGCGCCATGCAATGGCGGAAAGTTTCCCACACCTCCCCTGCTCCTCCCCCCCCTTCCCCCCCCCGAGCTACTCTTTCATCGCCTTTGCCCTTCGTCCCCCACGTACCCCCTCCCGTTCTTGAACCTCTTGCTTTGGATCCTAATACTCTCTCCCTCGTCAAAGAAATGGCAGCTGTTGTTAAGGACTCTTCTCGGATCCTATCTTTGTTCCACGAGGGCATCTCCATTGGTATGGGAGGTAGCTCAACCTCCCTTGAGAAATGGATCATGGATAAAGAGGATTTGCTCCAGTCAAATGATGCAAACCCTCCAGTTGACCCAAATGTAACTACAGAGATTCATTCCCCTCCCATGCAATCGTTGGGACCGCTTCTTCCCACTCCACCTCTTCTCAGCGTGGATTTCGGACCAAAAATCATTCTTGGTCGCCCTAACAAAAGTAAGCTTTCTCTCAACGAAGTTGCCCACGGGAAGGAACTTCAACTTCGTTCTTTCTTCACGTCTTCCAGTAGGAGAGGTGAGTCCTCTTGAAGCAATCATGATCCTTTTCTCCTGGAATGTTAGGGGTCTAAACGCCCCTAACAAACAACGTCTGTTAAGACGTTATGCCTTGGATGAGGATGTGGATATTTGTTTGATTTAGGAAACTAAAATGTCGGCAGACGGTTGTAAATGCAGTTGGTTCAGAAAATGGAAAGGTTGGGAAAGCTGCTTCTTGAGCTCCGTTGGGGCCTCGGGTGGTTTGGGCATTCTATGGAAAACCAGCATTTGTATGATTGAACCCCTCGTAATCGACCCTAATTTCATTTGGTGTAAAGTTTCGAATAAACACTCTGAGGATTTCTTTTTCCTCTACAATATTTATGGTCCCTCTTCTCCTATCAGCAAAAGGGCTCTCTGGAGTAGCCTCAGTCAGCTTTTGTCTTCCGTTTCTGCCGCAAAAATCATCGTCGCTGGTGACTTCAATGCCACCCTTTCTGATCGCGATAAGCGTGGAGGTCTTCTGTGGCAACCTCGCTCGCAGGTAGATTTCTCTTCTTTCGTTTCCTCTGCTCACTTGATTGATTTAGAGCCTTGCAAGGGCTGGTTTACTTGGAACAACAGGAGATCCGGGTTTAGTTCCCTTGCAGTGCGTCTTGATCGATTCCTAGTCTCCGAGCATTGGCTGCACCAAAATTTCCTTCTTAAAAGCTCGGTTCTCCCTCTTTCCGGTTCAGACCATTTTCCAATTTCCGTGGTCCTCGCTTTCGACCTCCCTCCGCGTCGCTCCCCCTTCAAATTTGAGAACATGTGGCTTCAGGACCCATCTCTTAGGTTGCTGGTCAAGGGCTGGTGGGACTCTTTTGCTGTCAAAGGGACCAAGATGTTTCAACTCTCCAAAAATTTGACTTTGCTTAAAGCTAACTTACAATGCTGGAATCATTCGAAGTTCAAAAATATTTTTCAAGAAAAAATCAGAGTAGAGAAGGATCTTCGCTCTCTCAATGAGACCATTCTGGTGCATGGGATGTCACAGGTGGATTACCTAAAAGAAAAACATCTACTCAAGGATTTGGGGAATCTCCTTCTAAAAGAGGAAACTTTTTGGCGTCAAAAATCCAGGGAAGCCTGGTTGTTGGATGGTGATAAGAACACCAAATTTTTCTTTGCTTCGGTCAGAGTCAGAAGAAACTTCAACTATATATCTTCTCTCAAACTCGAAGACTCCACCATCGCTACTTCACAAGCTCAAATCAAATCTGAAACGGTGGATTTCTTTTACAAGCTCCTGAATGATACGGCTTCCCCCCTTGGCGCTCAGTCACATCTCCTTTCACAGATCCCCCTCTCTATTTCGGAAGCTGATAATGATATGCTTCTCTCACCCTTCTCCATGGAGGAGGTTCGGAAAATTGTGTTTTCCATGAAACAGGATAAAGCCCCAGGCCCAGACGGCTTCCCTGCCTCTTTCTTCCAGGATTTTTGGGACATAGGTGGTCCCTCAGTTTGGAACGCGGTCGAGGAATCCAGGGTTTCGGGGAAGATTCTTGGGAACCTTAATCATACTTTCATATGCTTGTTCCCCAAAAAATCCCCTACAGAGAAGCTGGATGACTTCAGGCCTATTTCTTTGTGTAATACCACGTATAAAATTATCTCTAAAGCAATTGCCAATAGGCTCTGCCCCTTGATGCACAAATTGGTTGCATGGGAATAGAGTGGGTTCATTCCTGGCAGGTCTATTACCGAGGTTATTATTATCTCTCATGAACTAATTCACTCTCTCCATAATTCTAATAGAGCCAGAATGTTGTTAAAACTGGATTTCAGCAAGGCCTACGACCGCGTCAACTGAAGGTTCCTCCTCAAATCTTTGCAAGCTATGGGTTTCGGCGCTCACTTCTGTAATTGGATCTATAATTGTATTGCCTCTCCTCGCTTTTCAGTTCTTGTAAATGGTTCTGCGGAAGGCTTCTTTCAGAGTAGCAAATGCATTCGTCAAGGTGACCCGCTCTCTTCCTTCCTCTTCACCCTTGTTACGGAAGCTCTCAGTCGCAGCATCAAGGCCACTATTCATGAAGGTTCTCTGAAAGGTCTCCACATCACCTCCAATCTCCCACCTCTTTCACATCAGCAATTTGCAGATGACACCTTTCTTTTCGGTCAAGGGACTATCCCTGAAGCCAAGTGCCTCTCATCTATCTTGGATTCTTACTCTCTAGCTGCGGGACAAGTCTTAAACTTCCATAAATCTGTTATTTTCTTCTTTAACGTGGCCCCCCGGCTTCAGGGCAGAATTAAAGAGATTCTAGGCTTCTCTTTGGGCAAACTTCCTCACACGTATTTGGGAATCCCTCTTTTTCATGGTAAGGGCAAGGCTCTTCCCTGGAACGGGCTATTAAATTCTGTTTCTGCCAAACTTCTTTCTTGGAAAGGTAAATGGTTGTCCCTTGCCGGCTGTGTGCTTCTCATTAACTCGGTGCTCCTCTCTATTCCAATTTACATGCTTTCCATTTTACAGATTCCTAAATCTGTACTGCTCAAAATTGAAAAAGTGGCTCGCACCTTTCTTTAGCAAGGCCTCAGCACTGAACGCAAATTCCATCTTGCTAACTGGGATCTGGTCAAGCTTCCTAAGCAGTGGGGAGGAATGGGTATCTTGGATCTCACCATTCAAAATATGGCCCTCGGTGCTAAACTAGTGTGGAACTTCATCTCTGAAAATAGCAGACAAGCCTTCCAGGTCCTCGCTCATAAATATCTAGACGGGCACCGACATGAGCTAATTCTTTCCAGCTCCGAGTTGCCGAAGGGCTCCCATATATGGAATTTCCTGTGTAATTCCAAATATCTCATCACCGAGAAGGTCTCTTGGAAGTTAAATAATGGTCGGCTTGTGTCATTTTGGGACGAAAGCTAGAATGGTTTCCCTCCCCTCAATTTGCTTCCTTCTCTTAATGGTGTCATGAACTCCTCCAAACTGCTTTGGGGTTCTTTTGTCTCTAACTACGGTTACCAACACCCTAACGGCTCGCCCTCTTGGTGTTGGAAAGATATAATGTCTATTGGCGCCTCTGCCCAAGAAGCTGCCTACCTATTGAATTCTATTGAAGATCGTCATGCCGCGTTCCTAAACAGTGATGATTGCTTATTATGGGTTGGCGATAGAACTGGTTCATATTCAGTTAAATCAGGATACAACATTCTCGTTTCTCAAACCGGCAAGGGTTCTCCGAGTTCTTTTGGTTGCTGGCATCCTCATATCACCCCGAAAGTTGCTTTCTTCGGATGGTTAGTCTCAAACAGAAAGGTTCTCACCCATGCTAAAAGGCGTGCGTGGGGCTTCTCTGGCCCCTCTAAATTTCTTCTTTGCGGTGCGGCGGAGGAGGACCTGGACCATCTCTTCCTATTCTGTCCCTTCACCTCCAATTGCTGGGAATGGCTCCTCAATAAGTTTAATCTCTCCTGGGTCCCCTGTAACAGAATTGATGATAATCTTTCTTCCTGGCCGTCTTTTTCCCATAATAGCTTGTTCAGCTCTATCTGGCATGTCAGTCCTTATTTTTTGCTCTGGCATATATGGTGGGAACGTAACCTTCGTCTTTTCAGAGAGCAAGCGGTTGAGCTCCCTACCTTCCTTTCCAAGCTCGAGGTGGCCATTTCAGAATGTGTCAGTGCAAAGTGTCCTTCCTTTCCCTCCCTTTCCTCCAAGGATTTCTCTATTCTTCACCAGTGGTCACTAATAAAGATCCCCAAACCTGGGTCTATAATATGCCAAGGGCTCTCTCAAATTGAAAAGATGTTACTGAGGAAGAATACTAGGTGGCGTCCCCCTCCTAAGGGGCTCTGGAAATTAAACTTTGACGGAGCTTCTAGAGGCAATCCGGGTTTATCTGGGGCTGGATGCATTCTTAGAGACGATCAAGGTCTCCTCATCAAAGTTGGTTCCTTCCCTCTAAAAGACGGCACTTGTAATATCGCTGAAGCTCAGGCTCTTCTGGAAGGGGTAAAGATGGTTGTTCTTCTTGGTTGTTCAGAATTATGTATTGAAGGGGATTCTCAAATCCTTATTTTTCACTGTTTCCAATGGTGCCTCTCAGTCGTGGAAGTTGAACCTCCTCATTCCTCCTATTCTTTATTGGCTCGGTAAATTCCACTCCTGGAACATTTCTCACAATTTTCAAGAAGCAAACCGGGTTGCGGACTTCCTGGCAAACTATGCTATTGATAATCCCTCTGCTATCGTATCCTCCAACGATGTACATGTGTGCCCTGGCCTTTCCCATTTTCTCTCCCAAGATCGAAGGAACACTTGCGGGTAACTCGTCAGCGCCTCCACTGCGCCTGGCAGCTCCCTCGTGCGTGTTGTCTTTTCCCCCCTCTTTTGGTGGTGTTCTTCCCTTCTCCTACCGCACCCCCACTCGAAGCTCTGGCCTTTCCGTCACTTCCGCGCGCCCCTTGTCAGCTCTCCTCACGAGGCTACTTCTTCTTCTCCTACATATGTTCATGTCCCTTTCTGCCGCTCTCCAAGTCTGTCTCTCTTGGCTTCTGTTTGGCTTCTTCTCAGAGCCATGTCATTCGTCGGTTTCCCCTTTGTGGCCCTTCAGGGGCAGTTTCGTGAACTGGCAGATGTTTCCGCCATTGACAGGCGACGTTTAGCTATGGTCTTCAAATATTCTTCGTCTGCCGAGGCCGAAGCCATTGAAGCCATCCTTGGTGACTCCTATCGCTTCAATGCTCGACGCCCCCGGAATGATTCCGATATCGCTTCCGCCTTCGTTTCTTTCTACCTGTTGCTTCACTCCAACACGTCGGACGTGGAACAGGTCGCTTCGGACCAAATATACGTTGTCCACAGCATCATCCTTCATGAGAAACTTGCTGAATTCACACTTCCGGACCCATTGCTGTGGGTGGAAGAAGTCGATGAGCTGGCCATCGGCTCTGGGCGGGATATACGTTGGCTCAGCGGGCAGTACAGAGATCTTGTCACCTTTGCGCAGAACTTCCATCCATCTTTGGACCAGCGATTTCTTTCGGTAGTTGATGTCGAAGCGGCCCTCTTTCCTCTCCACTCCACCGTGGATCAGTTGAATGCCCTCAAGGATCGTGCTCTTCCTACCTTCAATTTCTTGTTGCGAGCGGCCTCTTCGCGGGCTGGTCATTCTTCGGGCTAACTGGCGTAGCCCTCTTTTCGTAGCGCGTTCGCCTTCTTGTCTCTGCGTTCTCCTCCTCTCTTTGTTTTTTGTTTTCCTCTTCCTCCTCCTCTCCTTCCGACTTTCTCCTTCTCCTTTCTTCTTCTTGATTGTCGGGTTGGGGTCCCTCTCCCCATCGGTTCATAGCTCCGGTTAAAAGCGTTTACCAATAAAAAAAAAAAACATGTCCAAATATTTTCCTCTTAGACTCTTAGGAAAGAGGCGGAAGAGAAATATATTGTTATAAGCAACTTCTTGGTATACCATGAAAAATTCCTTGAGATGCTCTCTAGGATCAATTTTCCCTTATATTTTTCAAATTTAGGCATCTCAAAAGAGCGTGGGAAATGTATGCATAAAAATTCCATGTCGAAAGGCTATGGACACAATTCATCAAAATTAAATTGTTTACATTTCTTTTTCATGCATGAAATTTTGTCTTTCATCATTTGCCACTCTTGAGAAAATGGTGAATTGGTTTGTGGGATGAATGGTGTTTTATTATCCGTATGTTTTTTGTTCTCGTTATTGGTCTCAAAATGATTTTTTAAGGTGTCATCACTTTTCTTTGTCTGTTCGATACCTTTGGTATCATTTTTAGTGACTAGAGAGGATATGAGAGCCAATTTTTTTCGCTATTTCATTCATTTGATCAATCAAGGATTGGTTAGATTTAGAGGATGAGGCATTAGATTTTCCTTTATCATTAGCATTTTTTACTTGGTTCTACGTCATCATGTTTGTTTGAGTCGAGTTGAAGAATCTTATGGGATTTAGGTTGTCCTTTTAAGGATTTCAATTCATCCTCATCAAATTCCAAGGGAAATATTGCTCCCATTATAAGGAGACGAAGAAAGAATTGGTCTTTGTTTTGTCACAAAGTTTCCTCTATAGAAATATTTTTAAGTTGGTCTTCATCATCTTCATCAGAGATGATATGGAAAGGATTTATTTCCTTTCATTGAAAAGGGTTATAATCATGATATCGTGTTCCCACCATGTTCGAAAGAGGGGAGAAACAAGAAGAGATGCGATGGAAAACTGAACCCTTAACAAAGTGAATGCTAAGGTGGAAGAGAGAAGAATATGAAAAAGCTCATCCCTATAAAAATGAGTGCTAAGAGGAAGGATGCGAAAAGGGTTAGTTGATAGCCAGACTCTTAACAAAACGAGAGTTAAGAGAAAATGGACTGAAAGAGGTTAGATTTTCTCTACTCCGTAACAAAAATGCATGTTAAGGGAGAAGAGACTTGACAAAGTGAACACGATCAACTCTTTACAAAATGAGTGATAAGAGTGGCGAAAAGATGCGCAAGGTTCTTAATAAGATGGGTGTTAAGAGGAACAAAAAGGGTGACTTCACAAAACTTAACAAAATGAGTGATGTAAAGGTAGAAGAAAATATTGAAATGTTAGTTTAGAGGACTCTTAGCAAAATAAATGTTAAGAAAAATGAAGAGGTTTGAAAGGCTTCGCTACCCTTTACAAAGTGGATGTAAAGAGGGAAGATGTGAAACAAAGGTTAGTTTTCTCATCTTATGAAAAAATTAGTGTGCCAAGAGGAAACTTAAAACACGATGAGAGATGATCTGCTTAACAAAAGTATGTTAAGAGAATATACTTAGGAAATGTGATGAGTTTGCTCAACTTTTAAAAATATGGGTGTTAAAAAGAGGAAACTTAGGAAGATGATGAATGATATCAACTCTTAAAAAAATGTGTTAAAAGAGGAGACACAAAAAAATAAGCACTTAAAGAACGAAAAATTGAAATTCGTCACAAAAAGTGAAGAAATGATGATGAGAAGGTCTGAATCTCAAGAAAGTGGAGATAAAAAGGGAAATAGAATGTGATTGATTAATAATCTCAAATTAAATCAAAGTGAATTTTGTAAAGAGATAAGTGAAGAAATGGTGAGCATGTAGATAATGAAACAAATTGATTGCAAAGTATGATGACATAAGATGATGGGAAAGAGATATAGAAGATGTCAACAATTCAACGAAGTGAATGTGAAATGTGAAGACAAGAGTAAAAAAATAGAATGCTTAAATTTTAAAAAGAGTAAATGTTAAACTTAACACTTATAAAAATGAATGATCAAGGTGATCACAAGGGTGTTTGACCATGATAAAGTGAGTATCACAATTTCAAGACTTAGATGAAAAGGATGAAAGTTCTCAAGTTTGGATATGGATGTCTACAAGCCAAGACTTAGACTTGTTTACAAAGTGAAAAGGTGGATGAGAGAGAAAACATGAATGACAAGAGAGAAACACAAGTTTTTAACACGTAAGAAAAATGAAAATTGATGTAGTGAAACTTTGCCTCTACCTTAAATTGGATTGGTCAAGGTGTAGCCTCCTAGGTGGTTCTCTCAACTAGGTGTCAGTAGTATACCCAAGAGAGCGTGGTGTTATTGCTAGATGCCTTATTTACTTTACACCCTTTGAAATAATGAGAAAAAATCTTGCTCAAATGAATCACATGGGGGTCGCCACTAAGGATATCTGTGACTCTAATCTCACAAGGTGCACTACTCAGTTGGGATGGGGGTGCCCGTTTCAATAGCCAGCTCCCTCAATGTGCTGACTACTTTGGGGTTTATGTGGTACTCCTCAAGTGAATTTTATGGCTTAAGCCAGAGAACTTCCCACATTTATAGCAATTAGTAAATATCCTTATCAACCGCACCTGTAAATACAATGTGTAGTTTTCATTTCATCTTGATTAAAAAGATTCCCCACACACAAAGTATTAGTATTTTTCTTATCACATGATTAAGGAAACCTACAGTTAGTAGTTTTGAAGTGGTCTTCATATTGCAGTCCTTCAAACAAGTGTTAGTAGTTTTCCCATTGTAGACAAAGAGAAAACAATGAAAAACAACACAATCATGTTTCTGATTCTCAAGATCTCTTGTAACAAGTGCGAGAGAAGAACATACACATGAAGTGTGTTGAGACTTGTTTCACAAAAATGTTAAATGAAAATAAAAAATGGAATCGAAAAACCGCCACAAAACATTTGTTGACATTGCAAAACTAGTAAACATTGAAGAAATGGATAAAATGCATCAAAAATTGGACAAAAGTGTCCAATAACCCTATATTAGCGATTTTCACGATTAGCTTATTTTAATGAAATGATGAAAAAAAGAATAGGCCTGATAAAGGTTTAAAAACTAATAATTAATGAAAATAACTAATTGATTGAAAAATAAAATTAAATAATTAACTAAAAATAACAAATTAGCTAATGATAATAAAGAGAACAGCGAACTAGAGTAATTAATTAGAATAATCTAATAAAATGAAATTATTAAGAATAATGATAAAGAATAAGAAAAGAAAATTAAAACTTAACCTAAAAAAATGAAAAGAATCAACTAAATAAAAACATAAGTATAAGATTAAAAGAAACTTTAACGTAATGTTATAAATGAAAGAAATGACCTAAACATACAACCCTAAACATATAACCTAAAATTTAACCTAATGCTTTAAAATGTAAAGGGAGGGTTGGGTTGTGGGATGCGGCGATTAAGAACTTGGCTCAGCTCTTTGTGTGTAGGCATGTGTTGTGTAGGTTACATGATAGTGGTGGCACAGAGTGGTAAGAGATAAGGTTGAGGATCGCTAGTTCAAGGGTAGGTCGAGCTATGTGGTCAGGGAAATGGTGTTATGTTAAGCGGGAGAGAGGGGGTGGAACAATGTTAGTAGTGGGGGAGCTTGTGGTGTCTAGGTGGGTTACAGGGAGAGTAGGGGGTTAGTGAGCTCATCATGTAGCTCGATGGGGGGAAAGAGGGTAGAGAGGTTTGTACGGGACATGGTAGGTTGCTAGGTTGGGTCATAGGGTAGCGAGTTAGGGGGTTGGGGTTGATCAAGTTGCTCAGGGAGTCGGGGGAAGGATCCGAGGTGAGGGAAAGGTGGGGATAGGGTAGGCTCAGGAGAGGGATGAGCGAGTGAGGTTAGTTGAGAGATTAACGGGTTGAGAGAGTGTAGATAGTGTCCTAGGGCTAGGTAGAATAGGTTGTGAGGTTATATGGCTTAACGAGGTGAGTGCGAGGGGTCGCCAAAGGGGAGTTAGATCACTGAGGTAAGGTGAGGAGTCGGGGGAAGTGTCGAGCTAAGGTGAGGGTTCGGGGGTAGGTCTTAGGTGAGTCAGGTTATGTAAGGGGTCGGATCCTGAGGGGATGTAGTTGATTAGTGAGGGGTAGACAGCTTGGCTAAGTTGGGGACTGCTCTAGAAGGGGTTAAGAGATAGTGGGGGGTTTAGCTAGGGCTATAATATTTTTTCTGATTTTTTTAATTGAATTTATTTTCTGATTTTTTTTGTCACTGGAAAAAAGGATCCTCTAAAATATATTTTGTTAATAAAAAACCAGAAATGTACCCCCACTATGAACAAGGAAACTAAAATTAGTTGTAATTGAATAACTTATTAAATTAGCTGCAAAAGTACTAAAAGAATTTTTTTTGTGTTTTTATACAAAATGTATTTATACCAAAAACACCTACAAATGTAGTCACAAAATCACGCACTTTAGACATTATTTAGTCTCAGTCTCATACTACTATTCATATGGTTTTTCAGTGAAGAAATTACTAATTAACCCCCATATTTTGGCCATTTTACTTTGATTTATGTCATCACTCCCGACCTCTGATACTCACTTGCCCCAGTCTAGTTTCTTCATTCTACGTAATTTTAGCCTTGACCGGAAGCGCTCATGCTTATACTGGGGTACTCGTAGGTTCCCTGGTCCCAGTTGGGGTGCCCTGATCCTTTTCCCACTTTCCAACCACTTTTTGGGCACTTTTTAGCTGTTTGATCATTTCATATTTCTTGTGATCAGTCTCTTTGGGGTTAATTACGAAATTAGATCAAAAGAACCATATAAATATAAAGTTATGAAACCATAATGAGGGACCAAGCACTAGTCACTACTATCATCACCTAAGGTTGCATCCATCAAAGGCTCCATTTGCATCTATCTAGCTCCATCACAAGGTACAAGGTTGGGTCATCTACATCACACTGTATAAGAGGGAAGTTAATTCTATTCCATCAACAATTCTATTACATTTTCTACACATAGTTATTACTCGCTACTTTCACAAAGTGTGACTGGCACAAGAGCACCTAGGGAATGATTACACACACTTTCACATAGAACTACATCAGGTCTGAGATCTAGTGCAACACTCAGTTAGTAAGTCCACCATTGTGACAGCTGAGATCAATCTGAACCCTTCATATGCATCTTTATTTTTTAGGGTTTTAATGTTTGTCTTGGGGTTTTGCAGGTCTTTTCTTCATTGCCGATTTCCAGTGACATACAGTGTAGTGCAGTGAAGTTAGTGTGACAGGAAACGAAGGTAGGAAACCATCAAGCGACACCTCAGAGGAAGGTTATAGAGATTTTTCACAGACCCAGGCGCCCATTTCTCAGACTAGGCTGCAGATGGTCAGGGCGCAGGGGGCACCTATCCAGGTGCCCCATTCCAGTCAAACGAATTCATATCTTTCCTTTGTAAGATTTTCTGCTAATGTTCATTCATGCTTCCATGATATTCAATTTATTTTACGACACAGTCCAGATGCAGCTGAGTTCTTTAACAAGGTAAAACTCTCATTTGCACTTTAGGGTTTTACATATCTAAACCTATAACTTATTTTCTTGGGTCAGTTTCTATATTTATTTATTACATTTATTTACTATTATTAAAATTGATTTTTGCTAGTTAAATTAACTACCATTTACCACATTTTACCTTAATCAGCAAACAACTTTAAATTGTAAAACAACTACAAGAAGAATATGTTATATTTTTTTGTTAATCTTGTAAACTACCATTGCTTCCAAATGCTTCTCTAGGAACACCTGCACAGCAACATGTACCAACACAAAAACACCAAAAACACAACAAAATTATTCAAACAAAAATGGAATAAGATGGGTGCGAGTGCCACCCGGTGTGCCAAAATGAAAGCAATGAAAAACAACAGTAAATGGAAGATAAAACAAACACAGTGTGCAAAGCTCCCTATGTAGCTTTTCAAATGTAAACCTCGATGTAAGGTTATATGAAGCTTATCTTGTGTAACCTTGTAAAATGATTGTGGGTTCTCTTAAATGACCTCCAAAGTGGGAAATAGACCAATTGCTACGAGTAGATGTCGTCTTAGGATTATTGCCTCCAAAATATCAGAAATTGGAAAGCAAATTGGACATAGTTATTGTACAGGAAATCTAAGAGGATTTGATAGGAGGATAAGCCTATCTTTTATAGAGATCCAAGTAGTGGTTAGAAGTTGGTTGAAAGTGGTTGAATACACATGGTAAAAATAGTATTTGAGGGTAGTTAAATGCCGTTCTAAGAAGATAAATGTCATTTAGGGGTAGTAAAGGAATTTAATGAGCAGAAGTTACATCCAGAAAGGTGGTTGTGCGTGTAATTTAATTGCCCCTAGCTTTCTAGGATTGTATAAGTGTAGTTGACTGGGATTGGTGAAGTGGAGTCGAAGTGGAGTTGACTAGCGATGAGGAAGTGGAGTCCAAGTGGGGTCCAAAGTGGCAATTGACTAGGAAAATAGGTGTATTTTCCTAATTAGATAACTAAATTTAATTAGCTATAATGTGCACACTAATTAATTAATCATTTATTTAATAAATGATAACTAAGTTAGATAATTAGGGGCACTTAGGATACTAATTTAATTAATCCAAAGGGGTGTAATGTCCATGACTAATCAATTGTAAAGGGGTGAATAACAGGGTGTGTACTAAGATAATATGGAAACACGTTTAGAATTTAGGGTGTCTACAGGATTTGATGAATCTTACGTGCTAGAAATACCAATCCATATCTTGTAGGTGAAAATGATAACATTAGGTATGAAGTCATGTAAAATGTCTTAGATGTTTTTAATTGAGTGATTTGTTTTTTATAGGTTCTCATTGATGGTTTCTCCCCAATTGATTGCCTATTTTCCAACAAAAATGATGTTGATGAAAGGACACATCCAATTATGGAATTATTTTGTAGTGGGCAATCCCATGACGCTAGTTAGTAGAGTGATTATGTTTGAGATTTCTTCCACAAAATATGACCTGAACAAACTCTTATGAAGCTTTGAAGGAACTTTTTTTCTTATTTATATAGGAATTGGATATCTTGGTCAAATACTTCTTAGGTATAAGATTAAATTGGACTCGAGTCGTGTCTGAAATTACTATTTTAACATTCTCCAAAGCCCCAATTCCAAGAGTAGTGCTAATGTGAGAAGCATACAATTATGTAATTAGTTGTCCATGGGGATCCTTCAATTCTTTGGTATGTGGATTGAATCATTGAGCATAAGAAATAATTATGTCTAAGTATTGAACTGAGTTTAGGAATCCTACTATGTGATTCAAACCACAATTGAAGATACATTCGACCAATGGAGTTCATTTTTCATATTGCATTCACTCCCATAATTTTTTTCAAATTCATATGCTTTGTGTCATTGTCATAAATTTCATGAATTTTGGTCTCCAATGAGGAAATGTGTCCATATTATGTGCATTAAAACTTCATGGTGGCAATTTGGAAATTCAAATTTTCAATGTGAATGAATGAGGGTCAATTGCATGGGTAGATGAAAATGGCAGGAAATTGGGACAAATATAGAAGAATTATGGGAGGAATGAAAATACCCACAAAAATGCTTGGAAAACCAGTGAAAATGGAACACAAAAAGAGATGGTTTTAATGGTGGGTTTGAATTTTCAAGACATCGAGGTAAGAATGATGATGGAGGGAAAAATACTAGGCTGATAAAATCAAGGGAAGAACTTGAAACGTGGTGGAGGATTTTCAAAATGAATTGAAAATAGGGTGAATTTGCATATTTAATGCTAATTTTTTTTATTGTACTTTGGAACTACCTTAGGAATTATTATAAAAGTTTTTGGAGTCACATTATCAATCAAATCATGGAACCAAGAAACCAAGGGAATAAATCCTTTAGTTACTCCCATGGGTGAAAAGGGAAATGCACATAGATGTGAAGTGGGTGAAAAGCACACATGGTGCCACATTTGGGAACTAAAGGAAAATTTCCTTTTTTCTATCTAAGTGCATCATAGACATTCAATGACCAAATCCCTTTAAAGTATTACATGTCACCTAATCTAGGCACATATGGAACTTGAGAATAGTTCCTCTTGTTTCACACTAATGCACCACACATGACTTAGGTGTCATTAATTTTTCTTTGCAATCCAAAATATCTTTATCATCCTTGTCACGGAGCCAAGGAAATGGTTCCTCGAGTTCTTATAAGGTGTGATTTAAGTGAATTTATTTTTTTAGATGCCAAAAATTTTGACCAAGTCCCAAAATGAAAGTTGTACAAAGGGATCATATACACTTGGTAGGACTATTTTTTTGAAAATTTAAGCCAAAATTTTATGTTTATTTCCATATGAAAAAATAAGTGGATCCAACGAGGATAATAATCCATATTTGTAAGTATTCATTTTTCTTTTGATAACACATATTTTGAGTTGTGGTAATATGTTCTTTACAAAGTTGAGAAGAAGATATCCTTTTGGCTATCTAGATCTATCTCCCTAACAATTTTTTTTCTATATTTATACCAATATTATTGTCGTTACTCATGTTTACTACTCTCTTGTTGGTATCCTTCCAAGATTTCTTATGGCAAGCTAGTTGAGCTTCTTTGTGACTTTGTTTAAGCGAGTGCCAAATAAGCCAAAGGATTCCACATAGTTACTTGGGATGTCTATTGCGTACCTTAATAAAAAAATTGGTATGGGCATCAAATATATTCATAAACAAAACATTTCAATATGTACCAAATGGATAATTAAAGAAATTGGGTGATGAGGTTTGGAAAATTCTTATAAGATATTAAATTTTTAATGGAGCACCTTATGGAAAAAATTAAAGGAAAAATATTGGCCTCCATAATTTTCTTATCACTCTTATGCAAATTAAAATTGAAGGATCCACTGTGGATAAAAGTATCTGGAAAACATATGATCTCATTAAGCCTTATTTGAGATGGATTAGTGATAATTTTAGAGTAGGGATCTCTTTTAATAGTCATAACATATGGTGGTCACCTATAAGAATGGGAAATTGCATACCTCCCATAGAAACACCTGGCATCAAATCTCTATTGTTGTTTCAAAAGGAAATTACTTATCCAAGAGTGAGTGAGGGCTTGATTTCACCCAAGGACTAGATTTTTTCACCTGAGCTCAAACAAAATTTAAAACCCCATCAATTCAAATCTCTCCTATATTATGAAGGCCAGAGAATTTTTCCAAATGTTATGCTACACAAGCTCAACCTTCATCCTCCTATAACATGGTGGTGAGATTGGTAATAAAATATTAATACTATTTTAAAAAATTATTCTCTCAGCTTGTTTTACTAGATCATAAATCTTTTCTTCCCTGCCCTTTGCAAATCAATTTCTCACTATCATATAAATACTTCTCCTAGAGTATGGCTTTTTCACCTTAAATGAGTTTTAAAATCTAAACTTGAGCCTAAACTTATGCATTTCATATGATGCTTTATTTATCAAGGTCTCCCTCTATGTTAAAGGCTTAAGCACATTGGTATTTATAATCTCAAATGTCTTGCTCATGCCAAACCTAAAATGTTTAAACAACTATTTAGATGTTCCCTTGTACTAGGGATGTTTGAATTTAGATTCATTTCCTTTTTAAGCCTTTCCATTATGAACCTTTCATGTGAAAAATAAATTTTTTAGACCACTCACACTATCATGTATATAGAATTACTTTAGCACTTCTTAGATTTATAGTTTTATTTCAATAAAGGAAAGCCAAAAATGTTTTTATTCTTAATAATGAAGTTATTTGTCAACAGTTTCCTATAAATGACATATATATTTTATTTTTTGTTTTCTTACAGATCCAGACACATGTCGAGAAGGTGGATCTCTAGTATCATCATTTGTAAGAGCTTTTAAATCACTAAGGGAGTGCCCCTTGCACCATGATTTAGGTTCCACTATATCCTTCATAGTTTGGTGCTCAAGCATTTGTAACTTGAAAGTGGCCGAGAAGCTCACAAAGTGAACTTTTCTCCCATGTTCATAAGTTTACTATGCACCTCATTTCCTTAGTAGGAACATTACAGCCTGCAAACATCTCGAGGGAAGTTTGCTATTGGTCCTTCACTTTGGCCCTCTCTAGTGCAAGTAGGCATTATTGTTATTATCTCTCCACCCCAACTTCGGGAATCTTGGCGCATTTGGTTATGCAAGATAATTACCAAACTTTGGATGAGTAGCCTTCCCTAAATCTTATGGTAGGGGAGCCTACTAGTTTTGGGGGTGAGGAGGGTCAAAGGACACCGACTTTTTACCTCTTTTCATGTATCAAAACACATGAGTTTTACATTTCTCAAATTCTAGAGGTGTTTGCTACCAAAACATACATAATATAAAAATGACGTAAACAAATGAAATGTTGCATTTTGAGTGTAGAATAAGTACATTTTTTAACAGTTTATTTTTTTATTTTATTAATTTTGTCTAGAAGTGGTTTGTTGTAGGTATACATTATGCACCCTTATTAAGCATGTCTTTTGGCTTATAAAATATATCATGTTTGTCTTCACATTCATTAGATTAGGGATTTAGTGGTTTTCGAGAAAAACTAACTCAAAATACACATATAGGTTGAATTTTATGTTTTTTCACTTATATAAGACCATAAAAAACTTTAGCATGTTTTTGTCTCCCACAATCCAAACAAATCATATTTTCTCACAGCGTTTTAAAAGAGAGGGTATATGTAGAAGTAGAATTCTCGCAATACCTTAAACAAACTATTGATATTTTCGTTAGTGAAAAAGAATCTACATAATAGGTTTTATACAAATATGAGTTTACGCAAAACACTTTTTTTTGTTTGTAATCATCTCTTAGAAAAGGATACTAGATTTCCCTTTGATTTCTCCCTCAAATCCTATTGTTAATCCGCTAGTAGAGAAAGGAAAATATACTGAATGGACTTATGTTTCATGGAAAACTATGTGAAATAAAAATGAGAAAAAGAAAAATTAAAAAAATCGATTCATTACGCCGAAGGCGTTTTCTAAGTGAGATGAAGCCTCCAGTCTCTGACACAGACAATAAAAATCAATGGACGGGGTTTTAATTTGTGCAATGAACGTTGATTAAACTTGTATGCACCGACCACCTAAGGATTCCTTGCTGTTTGCAGTCTGTAATTTTATAGTTTACTTGTAGAGAATGCTTTTGGTTTTTTGTTCTTGCTGCCTACTCCAGTTAAACCTTGACGTGCATTGTTAAGCATGGATATTTTTCTCTGCATTTGTTCTCATTAGGCGGACTGCAAATAACCTTATTCAACTCATTTAATAATTGAATTGAATTCAAGCCACCACTATGGAGTCTAAACTCTTGCTAGACTTGCTTTTCATTTTGTATTTTGTGCTTGGTTTGATGCCAAATGAAACAATGTGTCAACTGGGCTGAGATTTGCAAAACTACGCTTTGGAATTGATATTGTTGCTACGATTGGTTTGCAGGAATGCAATCGATTTTTGATCAAAATAAATTTTATTTAATATATGTGTGTATTTGTGTAATTCTATTCATATACAGGTGCTCAAGTGTTTAGGTAATGCATAGGCATAGAGTTTACCGACGTAAAATTCTCAGATGTACCCATCGATCTGGGAATGGAGGTGCACTTCATTTTATCATTCGCCATTTTATCAAGCACTTCTCCTACAATCAAGGACTTCAACATTTTATGGGACAACGACAATTTTAGCCCCTGTGCAGGCCATCAAATACAAACGAAACAATGTCAGTGTACTCCCAGCTTAGACGGGGACATCGTGGCGAACGATTTCATGCAGTTTATGCCATCTTCTGTGTCTTTGCGGATGAACAACACCATATCTTCTCTCACAAATATAATCCAACAATACCATTTTGGCGGCATAGACATCGATTACGAGCACTTTGACTACTCTGATCACAGCACAATTGCCGAATTTATTGGATATCTGATAACAGAATAATGTCATCTCTTTTGATTTTATTGTTCCCTTTGACAACAACCAAGTGCAGTCGCATTACAGTGCCTTGTAGAGAATGTACGACAGTGTCATCGACTATGTGAACTTCCAGTTCTATGACTACGACTGCAGCACCACCGTCTCGCAGTTCATCCAATACTTTAATGCCTAGTCCTCTCGTTATAATGGTGGAAAAGTGATTGCAAATTTTATTACGGAAGGTAATGGAGGGTTGTCTCCTACCAATGGCTTCTTTGAATCTTGCAACACATTAAAAGACATCAGAAATCTCACCGATATATTTGTGTGGTGTGCTAATGGCTTCCTCTCAAATGGCTTCCAATACGAAAAACAATCTCAAGCTCTATTGCAGGGATTCTGATTGAATTTTCACCGACAATGGCCTTCTGCATCTCCCAACACGTTGCCCCTAATGTGGTCTACACGGCTATTTACACGTTTTACATAAATATATATTCAAGAAGTTCAATAAACAAAACTTATTTTTTATATCTTATTAATAGTTTATATATTATAATAATATTCTATATTTTTGAAGGGAAATATTGAAATATTACACTCACATAAAAATTGGTTGATATGCATACGTGGCTGTCAAATTTAAACTGAATCTACGTACTTGTTATGATTAGCCATCATGCACAACATTTGGAGTCACCTTCCTATTTGTCCTAGTCTAACCCTCTAAAACATCCACATATGTTAAATTTTAATTTCTATAATATAGATAGAAATTGCTATTGGGAATTAAGGTGGTTGTTGTTGACACATAAGACGGTTATTGCTGATACACGCCATATATTGGGTGGAAATGATTCATTTTGGGTGGCCATTGATATGCACTTCAATATCGGTCATCCTCATTTAGGTTATTGGAAAAATATTATTGATTTATACCATAGCCGCCACATCTTAGGATTGTTTAGCTAATTTGAATTCATCGAAAATGGGAACGACCATGGTGGGATTGAACTTGTGGTATAAATTGTTGATGTCAATGTCAACATATTTTTCCATATGTCATTCACGTAGTCCATGCCTAATTTCTCCTTCCATCAGTTCACACAAATGACACATAATTCATGTCACTTACTCTAAGAAAGAAGAGGACCATATATGGTGGAGGAGGGATTTAAGTTGTTAAAGGATTTTAATGTGTAAACTTGAAGGTATAGAAGAGTACGTAAAAGTGCATTCCTGGCCAAAACCAAGTCTAGAATGGGAAGAGCCTTTCTTATTTGAATTTACACAACTGATAAATGTCCATTAGTCTAACATTTGGGAATTGCTTCCTGTATGATACTACATGATAAACTCATGAACCACTACATTATTAACTTTCTAAAATAGCACCACATTGGGTTTTTCAATTTCACACATCACATCTCATCCAAAAAATTGTAATGATTGGACTTACTATAGTATAATATTGTTGATGTTGATGTACCCACAAAAAAATCCTTCCAAGTTAAGACGTGTAAGTTTTTCTTCCAAGAATTCATCAACAACACCTTGTTTTATGAGATATGTCCAAAATGTGTTTCCTTAATGACCTACACGCCACACCCTATTTCTCTTTCAAATAGTTGAAAAATGACACACGATTTATATTTGCTTCATCTTAAGAAAGAAAGATTTGTGCAAGGGTTCTTTTCACCATCTTTGCCACATGTTTACTTCTCATCCCTCGCACCCTATATTCTTTTCCCTCTACCTCCTCCAATGATTTCGTCCATCAAATTTAACTTCTCTGTTACATCCCTTCGGTGTTTCCATTGTACATTTCACATGTGATTGCTAGTAGGTACAAAAGCTCAACATCCTATTGCACTATTGTCAAATGTTGCAAAGCTTCCATCCACCCCTATGTTTATCTAATAACTAAAAAAATACATTAGTGTCAAGTACTTGAGAAAGTACTAACATGATTTCCAATTCAAAGATTATTATTTCTTACCAAAAACATCCAACGTATGAATGACATCCATAATATCCTCTATACCATCCTCTATACCAAACAATATTCCTTTTTCTTTTCAATGACAATAAATACCCTCCCTTCTCAAAACTCTTCAAACGGGAGAAGAATAATTATGTACAAGAGAAATGATAGTATATAGCTTGGATATGTTGTGAGAAACATTTGTAAATTATAACGTTTCATGTATTATACACTATCAGAGACCTAACCTAGATATTACGTAAATTTAGGGTTCAAACCAAATAGTAGAAATTTTGGAAATTTCTTGGTTTAAAGAAAATTAGCGTTGAAGGAAAACTATCAAATAAGGAAATCCACATTTTATAATCAAATACTATATGTAGGCTCCCTAAATAAATATTTTTTTTAAAAAAGGAAAGTAGAGACAATTTGTAAAATTTCATAGTATGTAAATAATTTAAAAAATCAATGTTTGTAGAATAATTATGGGTTGAGTATTTTTTTTAGAAAATTTAGAGAGATTATGTGGATCGTGAGTTTAAATCAAATATAAAAAATTAAAGAAATTATGTGTTATAGAAAATTAAGACCTTAAACCAAAACCATAAAAAAAGAAATTAACATTTATGGTTCTAAATATGTAGCCTTAAATAATTTAGAGAATTTAGGGAAAGTAGAGGGGAAAATTGTAAATCAAGGAACTTAAGGAAAAAGAAAAATGAAAGTTTGTAGAATAATTAAGGGTCAATGGCAAAATGTAGAATATCTAAATAATTTAGATGAATATTGGGTTTAAACAAAATATCAAAATGAAGGAAAGTATGCTTTATAGAAAATGAGGACCTTAACAAAAGCCATCATAACTAAGGAAAATAACATTTATAATTCTCAATATGTAACCAAAAATAAATTAGAGAATTTAGGGAAAGTAACGAGAAAGATGTTAAATTTCTAGGTTTGTAGAATGATTAAGAGTAGATATTATTTTTAGAAAAACTAGAGAAATTAGGGTTTAAACTAATTATGTCTCTTCATTGCATTCAACACATAATTACATTAGACATAAGTCTATGGTCAAGTTTTAGTATGTTGTGTAACTTTTGGTTTTCTTTTGTTTTTGTCAAATACACATGGGTGAAAAAGATATAGAAGACCCCCCTCTCCTAAAACACATGTTAATCTCATAACAGAATTTATTGATCTGTAAACTAACACTGGCCCTGCGTATAAATAGTTTACAAAACCGGATCCTTTTCAATAATCATTTATTTTTATTTTAATGAATAGGAATTGATTAAAAATCTGATCAAAATGATTTAAATGCATTTAAAAACTCAATCCAATCCCCCTCCAAGTGCCTTGACTCCTCCCATGGTGCATTGACTTGCCATTTTAATCCCACATGCAACGTATTTTGGGGGAAATGGGCATTTAAAAAAGGTTTGTGGCATATTTGCATTGGCTTTAAGGCCTCTTTTACTGGGCATGTGTGGGGCACATAGGATTGTATGTGAAGTGCTTGGTTAAAGTGTGCATGTGAGTTGGCAATGTGGAAATGCGAGTTGGCAATGTGGATAATGTAAGTTGGCAGTGTCAATAGGGAGGTGGCAGGCTCCTTATGTGAGTTGGTAATTGTAGAGTTTAATATAATGTGGAAATTTAGTCTCACATGCATGGGGGGTTGGAAAATATAACACATAAATAATAAGTGGCCTCCAAGTAAATATGAAGTAAAGGAGACAAAGGCACCCCTCCTCAAAAAGAGTGTGTCGAACCTGGCTGAGGGCCCCCAACTAGTAAATAGTGGGGCCCATTTGTCTAAACATGAGTGTCAAAGACCAGAGGAGAAAATCAAAACCCCAAAACCTTATTTTCCACCTTATTGCCAATTATTACAAGTTGATTAGTCCACTTGGAAAACTTAGACGAGTCCACATCATCTCGAACTTGTGTGTATTTAATTTTCACCAATTGGGCTGAAATTTTAGCGTGTTATATAACTTTTGCATACGATCTTCATTTTCCATATTCCACATACCGTTGGAAAGCTTACTCTGGGATCTTCCACAAGGAACAGATATTGGGATAATTTGGGAACATCTATTCTCTTGAAATGATCTCCAAATCAATCCTCATAATTAGAAAGGTTTTTGGTCTCCAAAATTCTAATTCCCCAAAAATTGAAAATCAAATATACGAAGGTAATTAGCACCCCTCTGTAAGGTTTCCATTCTATTTCCCTACCCAAAATATATCTATGCACAACACAAACATACACGAGAAAACAATATTGAAGATAATAGTTACTGCAAGTTATCCAATGCCATGAAAATAAATGGATTAGTATACAATAGACACAAAACAAAAATGCTTCTCAGCAAGTGTCCTATTGATCCTGTGAAACTGTCAAATCACTGCAAAATATCACTGCAATAGATCATTTATGTAATAGAATAGACAATGCCTTACGAAGAGGAAATATTCAAATTGAATCCATGTAAAACTGCTAGTGAAAATAAAATATTTATCCCCACATTATGTATTGTAAATCAGATAGAAACAAATTTTTCTGCTCAATGTTACTTTTAAAATGGTGATATTATCCACCAAAGTAATTGCAAACATGTTTGTTAGTGTAAACAACATGCAATCTATGTTGTGACCATCTTTGAAAAACACTTCCCAAGTATGGGTCTTAAAAATGTGCTAAACAATTATGGTAACAATAAATAAATGAGTGATGTTTACAATTACGATTAATTTATCCCGAAAATATCCCAACATCATCCATATAATATTTAATTACAAGATTAATTGCTATTATTTAATTTGTTTTATCATATTTACCCCTTTATCATTTTATCGTCATTTATCATTTATCCCAAATCCTTTTATTTCATTATTATATCCCATCTCAAACCACAATCCTTTAATTCATTAATAATATCCTAGTATCATATTTTAATCCTTCATTAACATATTATAGGAATCTAATATTTCTACATCTACCTACCCACCTACCCTACACATCCCTACACCTAGCCTCTCCATGTAACCTCACCTCGGATCATCATTTATTAACCTAATCTAATTCTAATCCTAATCAGATCCTCACCTCTAAATCTAGAGGCTTCTATATCTAGAAGCCTCTCTAAATTTCCCTCTTTCATATTTAAAAATTTAAATATATCTCCCTCCCTCCATTTTATTTTTAATTCAATAGAGGCTTCTTCTAAATTATAGAATTATCCAACTCTAGATCTTTCTATCCTCACATGCATCCTCCACCCTTGACCCCAATCCAACTTGGCTTCATCCTAACAATTAAATCCTCCACCCACAAACTATAAATTGAGCTATTCTCCTCCATAAGATCCATATCTTAAGAATTCATAACCAAAATTTTCCATTTTTATCATCCATTCACTTTATCAATTCATCTTCAATCCACTCATTCTATCAATCATCATCTTCATCAAGTGATTGATTCCAAGCACAATCAAAGGAGAGATGTTGTCCAAGTGATCCCACAAATCTGAAGAAAAGAAATCACATCCAAAGCATGAAAGGAGGGGTTTGGAAAACTTTTAGATAAGTGCAGGTATAATCTCTCTCCCCTTTTAATCCATTGCTCTATCTAAGGTTTTGTGTGAGAAGACTAGATTTAGGAATCAATTGGTTTGTTTTTGGTTTCTAAGTTTCATCTAATATATTATTTCATTACATTTTGGCACCCATCATGGGGCTTACCCCCAATTTTTATTCATTTCCCATCTTGTTTGATCCCTTAAATAGGATGTCGAACTTTCAAGAATTTTCGTTGACATTTACCCCCCTCAAAATTTGAAATTTTGAACTCATATTTTGTTTCCAGCACGAAACAGTTCCTTTGACCTATCTTTTGGTGCCTATGTTCACATAATGGTGCTTATGTTCATAAATTGGCACCTATGACCTATTTTGGCACCTTTTTAGATGAATCAACACCTTTGTTATAGCACAAAAAACACACTTTTTTTTTTTCTGTTTTGACTAATTTTGACCCAATTTTCGTCTTTTGCGCACATAATGGAGCCTATGTGCACAAAATGGAAAAAATTTCATGAAATTAAACCATTTTCCTAAATGTGCACCTATGTAGAAACTTTGGCACCTTTGCATAAACTTCAACGCCTTTGTTCTAGCACAAAAACCATTTTTTTGCCTATTTCTGACCCTGTTTTTGTTTTTTGTCCTACATTAGCGCCTATGTTGCACATAATGGTGCCTATGTCCTAAAGAGGCACCATTTCTATACTTTGGATCCTTTGTCATAATTTGGTGCCTATTCCCTGTCAATCAGCGCCTTTGTAGAATCACAGTTTTTTCTTGCAACTAATGGTCTAATCTTGTTTTGAAACGTTTTTTGGTGGTTTTTTTAGGTCTAACATTCTATTTTTATAGATTTATTACATAAACAAGGGGATATTGCATCAATTTTTATATATATCTAACATTTTTATGATTCTATGATTAAAAACTACTAATCCTTTTGTTTTGTAGCTCGTTTAGTCTAGGAAATTGAGTTAAAAAATCAAACTACTAATCCTTGTTTTGTAGGACCTCCTCTTGAAGACCCAATCATCAAACTACTAATATTTTTCATTTCATTTTCTCATGTATCATTTAATTATCTTGCATTTATATTCCTTTACTGTGTTTTTTCCTTTTTTGCTTGTTCATCCCGAAGGTGAAACCATGTATGCTCTCCTCTCGCATCCTAAGACGATCCTGAGGATCAAAAGCAGCTAGCCTTCCCTTTTTTATTTTGTAGGGGCAACATCATGTGGAATTGAAATCCAATCACTTGTCATATTCCTAATGGTCTTGTGACTGTGGGCTTCATCTCCACGCATGTAGACACACCCTGTGTTCTAGCGGGGTATACAAATTCTTGGACAATTGCCTGTATTGGCTAAAAGTTTTCTTATTTTAAAAGCGGTGTGACGTGAGGGGCTTGTACATCCCAATACCCAGGCCTGAGACATCATCCTTACAACACATAATTGGGCCCCATGTACCATAAGATATATCAAGGACTCCCCTAGTGATCTCGTGTATCCTAGACTAGGTAATTGTAGTCACAAAATCGTGCACTTACTATTTAAATTATACCACCAAGTATGTTGTTTTATATATGGATCTTGTGTAAGAAAATTATTCTCTAATGACCCATCCCCTAGTCCTATCGTTAGTTAGTCGGTTGTTGTCATCATTTTTCTTGCACAGTTGTCAGTTGTCCATACATTTCAAATCATCTCTCAAGGAGTCTCAAGTGTCCTTATTAGGTCATTTCTCATCTATAGTACTTAACTAGGGCTCCGAGGGTACTATTGGGGTTCCTGTGGGTACCCCGATCCTTGATTTGGGTACATTGGTCCCAGTAACACTTGGTTTTAATTTAGAGTTTTGAGGTTAGTATTTATATTTTTCCCTCACATTCTCGTAGGTAGTAGTCTATATGTCAGGTAATTAGTGTCAAAATTTGAAAAAGAGATCCCTATATAAAAAAATCATACTTACTATCTTATGGAAGAACTATTTATCATCAAGGGATAGCTATATACTAAGGCAAGGGACTACATTTAGGCATCATTCCATCATAAAAATTACATAGGAAAGGGAATTTTATTATATTCCATCCACCATTTTACATTTAAATCTAGCTATTGCCCCTATTTTTGTGTCATTGACGCTAGGGAACCCTAGGCACAATTTCATACACAAATCACGTAGAACTACATTGGGTCTGAGATGTAGCACAATGTTTAGTTGTAAGTCCACCCTTGTGGACACTAAGAACAGTTTGAGCCCTTCATATGCATATTTCATTTTTTAGGGGTTTGATGTTTTGTATGGGTTTTGTAAGTAAATATTCATTGTAGGTTTATGGCATCACTAGTGAGGATACTGTGACACTCACACAACAAAGTTCAAAACATTGCGAACACCTAAAAACACTTCTGGAGCCAATTCCTAAGTTTTTTGGCAATCCAGAGCACCTATATTGTACACCAGAAAACCCATACGCACCTTAGTCTGGATAAATATCCATCTATTGTAATTTCATGGGTTGTTCAGTAGAATTTTCTACCATCTGTAAATCATCTTGTTCAGTCTCGAATCACTATGAGGTAATTTATTTTTAGGTTAGTACCTTATCCCACCTATTTCATTTCATTTCAACTATCAGATAAAATCAGTGATTAGCTTATATCTCAGTTTACATCATTTATTTATTTTGTACCTACTTAGATTAACTTAGATATAGATAAAAAATTATATTTTAGTTAATCATTTTGGTGAGCCCGTACTTTAGAATATTTTTCCCTAGGATCCACTTAAAACCCTAATGGCTAAGAATAGTTCATCTTCTTTTCCCATCATGTCTCATTTTAGTGTCAACCTTATATATGATGAGGCTACCATCGTTGAGCTCACAAATCTCTATGGTAATCATATTCCTATAGCAAATCATTCTTAACAAGAACTCTTAGATGGTACACACTATGTGCCTATTCACTTTAAGTAATCTCCCATTGGCATTGGAATTAGCATTTTTTAGGATCCTATATCCTTCACTCATTATACACCACATTATATGACTACTAGTGATCGTCCTTCTGATATCTCTAAGGAAATTTTGTATGATTCTCTTATTGATTACTTTCTTGGTACTGATCATAATTCACATGTGCATATTTATTCTTATTCTACTCAAAATAATATTTTAGTTTCATCTCATGAATCTCCTACATCTGATATTTCTTATCATGATATATCTCATACTAGTTTGCATTCTCTTTTATACTATGTTGATGATCTTATTGATATTTTCCTTAGTGATATTATAATTTCTAAGTCTTTATCTAATCATGATGAGGTCATTGATAGTCATGATTCTCTTTCTTCTCATACTACCAATTATGAATCTCCTATTCCATCACTACCTTCACCTAAGATTGCATCTAGCACTATGTAGGAGTCACCTCCATCTATCACTTCTTCTCTTCCTATTGTTTCATCTCCTCTAGTCACATCATCTAATAATTCATCGTCTCATATAGTTGTATCTCCATCATCTACTTCACCTCTGAGGGATGTTTCCAATGTTATTCATACCATCACTATGGATATTCCACATACATCATCTATTATAGATCCTTTGGAACCTACTCCCCATGTTCTCTTAGCATCGGAACCTCCTCTATCATCTCTTCATATTCCTATGATCACTCACAATAGAAAATTACAACCTCTTAATACATTGTTTCCATCTTATATTATTCCTTCATAGGATATCATCTATCTCATGCATTTTGTAGGATAACTACAATATCAGGTTCAATTTCTTACTCTAGAAAGTAGGGCTTACTATGATTCTATTGACCATAACTCATTACATGGTAACCCTATTCCCAAGTAGATTCATAATTTGGAATTTTCTAAGGACTTTATCATGCCTACATTGGATTGCATTTATTATACTCATGATCCTCATGCTCATCTCTTACAATATCAGTTGGATATGACCTCTTATTCTAATGATAGGTTATTACTTAAGGATTTTATACATAGTCTTATCAATGAGGCATTACAATGGTACACTCACCTTCACTTTGGGTCCATTAGTACTTAATTTGATATGGAGTAATCTTTCCTCCATCGTTTCATAATCAACAATGGGCCTAGGGTTACTTATGATCACATACCTACTCTACAACAAGGCTCATTAGAATCCATTAGGGATTACATCTTAATATTTAATGTTTATATACATAAATTAGTGTTCCAACCTATAGACCTTGAGAAGAAATTCATTTTTCTATCATGGGATGATGACTACACTCAAAAAAAGATTACAATATTATACACGTGAGTCATTCATTATTATATGTTACAAAGTCCTATAGCTAGAGCAAATACCTTCTTTTAGAGAATATAATTGACCCTCCACATACATCTACTTCTATTATGTCATCTATTCCTTGTCCATAAAAATTAGTTGAGCATCCTACAAAGTCTCCTACCTTTTCCTCACAAGTAAATCAAACAAGATCAACCTACTCCATCACCACAACATACTTATTCTCCTCCTTCACGATAGAATTCTCCTCCTTCTCCTACTTCACCTATGTCACATGAACCATTGCATTTCTCTCATCGCGCTAGACCACACATGATGTGCTACGTGCTTTACTAGATCAATGTCTTATTCACTTACCTTACAACCAGCATCATCCACAACATCATTTACAATAACAACATCATTAACCATACTGTAACTATTATTGCTTCAATGGCTATAGGGTTAATGATTTTATTTCCTTCATGATCGACTAAAACATTTAGAGGAAAAGGGCGTCATATTCTTTGGCTCTTGCTCATTTGTGAGTGGTCTATTTCTCCTCTATCTCAGCAGCAAGTTTCTACTCCATCTGAGTCCTCTTCTCCATCAGGTGCTCAGGTCATAGGTCATCCATCACAATCATATGTCACTCATGCATGCTCTTCCACCACATCCATCCATCACTCCATTCACATCTATCCACCATTACATCACATTCCACCACTATGTTGCTTCCAACATTGGCTTCCACATCCCTCTACATATCCCATCCCATAGCTCCATATGACATTCAGTTTGGCACATATTCGCATGTTGCTTCCATCCCACATGCTTCCACCACTTCACGCTACCTTGGTCTTTGGTAGGTGATGTTTATTACCTTATCCCCCGATGACACACTTGTGTTCTTACGGTTCTTACACGACTATTGAGGTTTTTTCTCTAAGAACCTTTCATCGCACACTTCTTTGTTTTATCTAGTGCACTCAATAATTTCCCGATGACGCACTCTTACTTACGTGGCTCATCCTTGACTGCTTAGGGGTTTTAACTAAATGATCCATTCATACATGCGGGGGGGAATCACTAATCTCCACCCTTAGTTTCATTATACTAACATTCTACAATCATATCCTATTATCATGTATTACAACATGTTACTTTATTTTGCTATTATACATCATCCATTTTACATCTATTCTACTATCATCATTACATTAACTACGGCTACAAATAAACATTTCATCAATCACATTACATTCATAATCTATTTTCATCATTCACCGTACACATTTTTTCTATCATTACCAACATTATAATGTAAATCTACCTTAATCAACACAAACAATAAACAACACATACACTACAATAATAAAAGATCGAATCATACATCATCCATTATATTGCGATACATATATACAACAAAAATCAACTCATCATATATCAATACCATGTTTCTATACATATATAAGATACAAATCATCATCACATAAAATGTCTCATCACTAGGGGGAAATGCCCCAACATCATACACAATAGTACAGGTCAAATATCATCATCATTATCGCTCTCGGGTACTGCGAGAGCCCTAGAACTAAACACTTCACCACCAATGGGACGTTGTTGTTCGTGGCCTCGATACCACTCAACCTTCCTCTGCAATAGGGTAATCTTTGTATCCTAGTCAAAACATTTCTGTTGCACCTCCACATATCGTGTAAACATATCTTGTGCCAAAGGACCACCACCTACTACCTCTCAAGCTCGTTAAGTATCCTCTCGTGCTTTGTCCCTGTCACCTAGAAATAGAGTGAATGTCGCTCCTGTTATGGCCACTGGCTCAAATAAATGCTCATGCTCACCCACTATATCATCCAATCACTCAAGTATACATCCACCAAGTACATCGGTTGGCATGTTCCACGTCGATGTGTAGATAGACGTGTCTACTATAAGGGAAAAATACACATCACCTACAAAACAAATAACACAATGCATTACACAAATCTTGCTATCACATAAGCCAATAACAAATACACAACATAACTATCTATAGATACTTACACTCAACTACATCTGTTGTTTTATTGTCGGGGGCATGGGCTTTCCCCTCTCCTCCTCCTCCATGTGGTAACCCTCTTGGGTCTAAAAATTATGGGAACAAGAATACCCATCGGTGTGTCGCCAACCATGTGTGGTACTCCTCCATATAACCCGCATCATCTGAGTCTATTGGATCTATCGCCATGTCCACCTCATCTTGCCCTGGCAGTATTAGTTTCTCTGTTGTGGGCCATGGCCTAGCTGCCACCCTCTTAGGTGGTATGATAGCTCTCAACCATATGTATGGATTTAGGGGCACGTTTTGAGCCATACCAAACTGTTATGATACTCTCTCCACTTGAAAAATCTTAGCCACGCCTGGAAATTGATCCTCCAACCACATCGTCCTCCAAATACACCGCAACTCTACAACATCCTTGAGCCATCCTCCTAAGTCACGATATGGCCTCCATGTAACTGCCTCATGCCCCATCCTATCTATAAGTGCCATGTAGGTATATGTATCCATATTATGCCCACACATATTAATCCACCTTCTTGCATATATCTTTGGCCTAGCCCACTCTCCCTATGGACCTCCAACTAATCTCAACAAGGAAATGCGCTCATAGGCCCATACATGCAATAGTGTGGTGGCTCTAATCCCACCACCATGTTCATTGTGAGTAAATAAATATAGATCTTTGTATAGGTGGGCCAACACACACTATGTTCCGATGCATATCTACCCTCCTACATCTTGACATATATCATGCATCTTATGCCTAGATGCCTACACCTCCTCCCTCCACTACAATAGATGAAGCAATCACAACACCTATGAACTTCCGTAAACGCGAAACCCAAAACCAAAAAATAACATCTAGACTGATATAGGCCTTGGTAGGTACTCAAGTCCCCAAAAAATACCATCTAGCTACTCACATCTGCCTCTTCATATCCTCCAATGGCATAACTTGTACTCTCTCTCCAATCACTAGCAATTGTAATATACGATACACCTCCTCCAAAGTAACAATCATCTCCCCTTTATGCAACTAAAATGTACATGTATTCGCACACCATCGTGCAGTCAACATAAGCATATCGTGGGGCACATCCCCCATCCGTGCTATGTGTTGCAGGTCGACACGGTCCATAACATTCTAATCATCATCTAAAAAACTTACCCCAAACAAAGTCCTGATGTGATGACCCCCACAGAACTCCTTCGAGTGAATATCCCTCTACACAACACAAAACGACAACAAACACCATGTTAGAACACTATACAAGTCTAACTCCACTCGCTCATCACATTTATATCATTCCATACCAAATACACACATTCTGGACCAGGGCGCCCAAATGCAAGACTAAGACGCCCAGGAGTAGGACACTAACACCCTCACCACTCTTGTCCAGGTCTCAAACGTCGAGAAAATATAAAATATAAAATTTGCAAAAATTCAACAAAAACGACTATTACACCATAGATTTTTCAAAAATTAACACACATATCAACTCCCCAGTTGTACGTGACGCTACGGCTATTGCCACCATCTCAAACTGACTAGGATGTGCTACTCTCGCTTACGGCATCTTCACTGACTCAGAGCTCACTATAAATATCACATAAAAGACAAATGAAGTAACTAATCACTTTTTCATCTTACTATTTATAGTTACTTTTCACCACCCACTTTACTATAGTTATTATTTCCTGCTTATTCTCACAACTAATACACACCACACGATTTTCACCATATCTTGAGTGTTTCTACTCAAATTTACATCTTGTCTATGCCATTCTTTCTAGAATTCCACCTCGCATCATACTATACACATTACACATGCATTATCTCTCCTCAAAATTGTCTTCCATCCAATTCATACACATTTTTGGTGATTTCTATTTATTTCATGCTTACTTTCGACTTAGTGTTCGTTCTTCTCATCACTTCCCCTTTTGCCGAAAGGAGGGGCATATCATTGGGGTCATCTTATAAACCACCATATATTACCATGTAACCAATCAACACTACTAAATCATCATTCTCAAACATTTACTAATTCACCGTGTGACATTTCGCCATTAATTCCCCCTAACGACCTAATCTGCGGCCAACAAACATACAAATTTTTCTATCAGTCTTTTCATCAATTCCCCTAAATGACCTAACTTGGGGGCAATAAACAATTAAAAATATTTTCCATGCGATCATTCACCAATTTCTATCAATTCTCCCTAATGACCTAACCTGGGGGCAACTAGCGTAAAATATCTCTATGAGTAACCAATCAATCAATCAATTAACGCGTTCAAATATCTAACAATTGAAATCATATCATCAACATGATTGGCCTCCCAGATGACCTAACTTGAGAAGTTTTTATACATGTTGCGCTTGCTTCCAAATGACCTAACTTGGAAGCCATCATATATCTTTGTGCTTGCTTTCAAATGACCTAACATGGAAGCCATCATACATTTCACGTTTTCTTCTAGATGACCTAACTTGGATGCTATCACATTGTGGCGACACATGTGGAGTGGGGGAAAGAGTTCCTTTCCTACACCACTCCTATAGGGGTCAATTATTTGATTGAAATTATTTGGATTCAAAAAACCAAAAATATGTGATCTAAGACCATCTGGAGCAGATAAATCTTGAGGATGTAGTTATAAATTGGAGAATAACACACTTTTCTCCCTATGCTCTTCCTTTGGTGGAGCGACGCCAAAATCCTCTGATCAATTATTCGTATACACACGTTTGGATCATTAACTGATCACTCCCTAACCCATCTCATCATCATCACTCACATTTAGTGCACTTCATCACGACATTAGTTTTCTCGCTACATTGCATGGATCAACACATTGATCCATGGTTCAGTACACTATTTGGTTCTTTCGGTACTCTTTTACTACACATCCGTGCATTCTACTATAGCATAGGATTCTCTAGACTTTTCTCGGGTACACATATCTATCTACTTTATGTTACCAATATTTCCACTCACCAACATAAAGTGGGGGAAAATGTAGTCACAAAATCACGCACTTACTATTAAAATTATACTACCAAGTATGTTGTTTTATATATGGATATCGTGTGATAAAATTATTCACTAATGACCCATCCCCTATTCCTTTCATGAGTTATTCGGTCATTGTTGTCATTTGTCTTGCATAGTCATCATTTGTATACACAGTTTTGGTCGTCTCTCAAGGAGTCTCAGGTGTCATTATTTAGTCATTAGTCATCTCTAGTATTTGACTAGGGCAACTAGGGTAGTATTGGGGCTCCCATGGGCACCCCGATCCCTATTTTAGGTGTTGTATTCCTAGCAACACTTGAGACTAATTTTTAGTTTTGAGGTCGGTCTTCACGGTTTTCCCTCTCATTCCCCTAGGTACTATTTAACATGTCAGGTCATTAGTGTCAAAATTTGAGCAATATATCCCTATATAAACATAGCATACTTGTTATTTTAAGGGTGGAATATGCATTACTAAGGGATAACTATCTACAAAGGCAAGGAACTACATTTTGGTGTCATTTCATCACACACATTGCATAGGAAAGGGGATTCTATTCTATTACATCCACCATTTTGCATTCAAATCTAGTTATTGCTCCCTACTTCTGTGTCATTGGCGCTAGGGCATCCTAGGCATAATTACACACACAAAGCACACATAAATACATTAGGTTTGGAATGTAGTGCAATGTTTAGTTGTGAGTCCACCTTAGTGGCCACTAATGTCAGTCTGACATCTTCATATTCATCTTTCATTTTTAGGGGTTTGATACTATGTATGGGGTTTCGCAAGTGAATATTCATTGCAATTTTGTGGCACCTTCAGCAAAGTTACTGCAACACTCACGCGACAGAGATCGATATATTTTGAAGCTCTAGTGACATTTCCAGATTCAGGTCCCGAGTTTTTCTATAGACCAGAGCACCCATACTACGGACCATGGCACCCATAAGCACCCCAGTCTAGGCAAATCACCATCTGCTGCAATTTTTTGGGTTTTTCTTTCATACTACCTTCCATTTGCACATCATCATGTTCAATCCTTACACTCAACGAGGTAAGTCATTTACAGGTTAGTACCTTATCCCTTCTATTTCATTTATTCCATTTCATTTAAGTATCAAAATAAAATATTTAGCATTAGTATTTCAGTTCATATTTGGTTATTGTATTTTTTTACCTACTTAGATTAACTTAGATATATATACAAATTCCAAATTTTAGTTAATCAGTAACCTCTTGGCTGCAAATTAAGTTATAGTGAAAGTAGGTTGCACTCCCCAAGATCACTCGCTAGCCGACCCCACATTGACACATAGTTTGAGAGCCAATTGTGGCACCATCATTGGTGTGTGGAATTAAAAGCGGGCTATAGCTTGATTGCAATCCCACTTGACTAGTTAGGGTGTATATTGCATGTTTTTTTTTTTTTTTTTAAACACCTTAAACCATCCCATCACTTTAAATTTTAATCAATTAAACATCATCATAATTAATCATGCTTAATCACACAATCATAATCCTATCATCATCTTTAATCCACAATCCTAATCCAAAACTAATCCCCCACACATCCTATCTAACCATGGCCTTTGATCTTCAATCCGAATCCTTTCTAAACCAACATCCAAACACCTATCTCTTTTTTAAATCCATCAACTAAGTCATCCCATCATCCCCCACCCATCATAGTCAATCATCTCACTTTTCCCATGAAGTCCCACACACTATCTAACACTTTTGTATTACAAATCCCAACACCTGGCATCCTACCTAAACCAAGGTTGTCCCCATGATGCCTTGAATCAGGCATCCCATGTTTTGATCCTGACCTCCTAAAAATTCAAGTGGAAGTGGTGGGTTTTGAATCCATCAAGGATCTGATATGCACATAGATGAATCAACCAATCAGCTCATGGGACCACCATGTGCTAACACAATGCAATCCATGCAGGAGCATCAATCATGTATATATCCAAAGTTCTCACCTCATGTACTTACACTTTGAGGAAACCAAATCATGTCAATGGGTACTAGGTTCATTTTTAAACCATTAACTACTATACCCACAAGATAACTACAGTGACGTTGACCACCTCGCTAACTCTGACCTAGACCAAGAGGACCCCCTTTATGTCCTTACTAGTCTAGCCACCAATCCCAAACACACACAATCATCCCAAACCCAAACCTGTAAATTACCTACCAATCACCATAACCAACACCTTCCTACCATCAAAACTAATGCAAATAATCCACTACCATCCAAAACTTCAATTTCTAAAAGTAGTCATCATGAAACATATCATGAAGTCCCATTCACATATGCACAACCCTCCCAACAAATTCATCCACAATTTTCATCTGCCACATCTCAACTTAGTCCTCCATCCTTGTCATCGTCATCAACCCAATCCCATCCTAAGTAATTTCTCCTAGATATTCCCACATCCCCTAATTCTACCATCAAATTCAGTTGTTTTAAGCCTAGATTCATCCCTTCGAACACCTGAGCCCAGAAACTATCTCAGAAAAAGTGACTCTTAGAGTCACCCTCATCCCGTTCTAACCCCCGAGTCCTGAAGGGCCATGTAGATATGGATCCTAAGCCACCCTCATCCTCATGAGTCCAGCACCTGAATCCCATCTTGAACCCCCTCATCACCTAAACCTAATAGTATCCTATCCTGTAATCCGATTTCATGAAGACCATGCACCAATCCTAAAACATATGAAGTGAACCCTTAAGGCAAAAATTCCTAAGCCTAAAAAATCCAATCCAAATCATCTCCTCTCACCCCATCTCCTACCCAATCTAATGAGGCTCATATTCCACCTTCATCTGCTTCATCCCCTACATTAACCATATCTAATGTGGTTCCTACACCATACCCATCTCCGATATCTCCTTCATCCCCGACAACTACCCAACTCTATTGTGACCCCCCATATCACACCCATACCCTTAACCTAAATCTACATCATCTCCTCTTCATCTACATATACTAATCCCAAACAATCTAATTCTAAACCAAAACCATTTACCTCAAAACCACATATTGAAACCAATCTAAAATCAACCAAATCTACTTTGGCCTCCAAGACCAAACCATCCACTTCAGATCCCATGCCTAATCCACTTCGCTTCACCTTCTAAGACACAACAATCTAATCCAACTCCTAACTTTAAATCAACCAAAACATCTCATAATCCACCCAATCCTAAACCTTTACTTCCTACTCCCCCCAAACCCATTTCACCCAAACTACTTCACTCCTTTAAGAGAATCCCTATGGCCACCATATTTCATCGTCTCAAAAACCTTTAACATGATCATCCATCCCCCAATCCAATTACATGCAATAAAAACCTTCCCAGACAATCTTGGTATTGGGAACGCTATTATTGTGACTTTCATCACACTCATGGACATTTGACCAATCATTGCATGTAATTTAGGTCTTATGTCCAAAACCTCATTAACCAAGGGATTCTTATCCTTTTACCTCTTCTATCCACCACCTTTCCATCCCAATCCGATCCCTAACCATCATCCACCGTTATCCAAATCACACTTGACATCCAAACATCATCATCCCTCCAAATCTCATCATACCTCTAAACATCCCTCACCAACCAAACACCGAAACCAAATATAACCTCCCATCCATTGTTAAATCTGATCCTCTTAGTGGATGAATAAAATCATAACCCCCCAGTCTAATGATGACCACATGGACCTCATCTTCCCCATAAAATTCATATCTTATTGCTAAAAATATGTTTGCCAATATGAATCATTGAGGCAAAGGATTAGACATCCATGAACAAGGTATGCATGAACCCATATCCCTTCGTCAAAATCCAGGATGTTTAGACTTAGGATATAAACCTAACACTAAAAATGTCCCTCCCACTACTCAATCACAATCCAATTTATACCACTCCTCCTTTTGATCCTAGCATCCCAACCACTCAACCCAATCACAAATCATTTAACCCCCCTTAAAAATACCAAACGCCTAAAAATGGATTGAGAACATACTTCGTCACTTGTGCACAAATGTTCTTTACTTCCCACCCATCCTCCTTCCATCTACCATCCAAATCCCTTTGCATATAATCCATTCTTATCATCACATTCATTCATATCTGTTTCTAATTCATTCATTTGAACACTTGATCAACTTGATCACACATTTTGTAAGAAAATAGTACTTACTACAATCATGTGACCTTGGTCTATCGTTACCTCCATCATAAATGCTCCATTGTCCTCCTAGAGATACACACACTTTAACATGCTTAATCAACTTGTGGTGAATACACTTGGGTGCATCTTTTGAAACTCTAGCCAATGTCATCATCACACTCATTTCCATCCCAACATCAAGCCAACTAGTGATTCTTAATCCCTTGTGAGTTCTCAAGAGAGTGGGACCTCTTTATGCCAAAAAAAAATCAACATATCAAAAAGAAAAAGATCAAAAAAATCATATCAAAATTAAAAATATCAAATAAAATCCACCTCACAACTCTCTCTAGGTGATGTTTCTAGCAACTCTATCGGGGCTATGGACACTTAGTCTGGTCAGTAGAGAAATGTTGTGACAATAATCAAATGTATATATGTCGGGGCTAAGGATGTCATGGCTAGTAACAGAGATCAATGCATGACTTAGCCTTCCATTCACCTTTCCATTAACCTACTTGACTTAATCACTCCCCATACATTGGACTAGTTTTTTTTCACATACTACCCATTAAGTCTTCATCTTCAAGCGGTAATTAACCATCACAATCACACAAACTTTGATCTCGCAGAGACATAGTGCTCGCATGTTTACAGGTATTGTTTATCCCTTGGTCACACTTTTTTTTTAGTCTAACTCTTGCCTTACAACATGTATCATTCAGGCTCATATATTTGTTCACCATTAATGTTATTTTTAATCCATCCATCACATCCACATCATTTTTCCGTTTAGGATCGAACATTCATGGATCGGCGATGACCCTTTCTTTTTCATCCAATCCTCCTCGTGTCACTTTTTCACACTCATCATCATCATGACCGAGGGCAACCTTACTACCATCCGCTAGGGGCATTATCCATTTTTTATACCCCTCACTTCCCATCCTACCCTAAATTTGGGGGGAAAATCGAACCCATCCATCCATCCACACTAGACACCTTACTTCACACTTGGGGGCACGCCCCATCTATCCCTCAATCCATCCCGCATATACTTGGAGGTAGATCTTATCATCTTACATATCCCCCATCCTATCCTATCCTATCCAACTTATTCAGTTTCCCTCAATCCTTCTGTTTCATCCTACTCAAACACACTTTGGGAATTATAGGAGAAATTCCCATCCCACCTTACATCCCTTCCCATCTCCCCTATCACCCATCCCAAATCCAAAATCTCCAACATCCAACATCCAAAATCCAAAAATCTAAACTCTAAAAATAAAAAATCCAAACATCTAAAATCCAATATCAAACAAATCAAAACATCCAACAATCCATAAATCTAAAAATCTAAACATTCAAAAAAAATCCACAAAGAAGATCACAAAAAAATACAATGTGTGTGTTTTTTCTTGTGTGTTTACTTGTTTGTATTTGCATTTTGGTCGATGATATGAGGCCCCTTTTGTTCCTTTTTCTTTTGCATGGTCCAATGATATGAGGACCATATTTTTATATTAATCTATCAAATGAGATGAGGACATAGGCATTTGGCAATTTAATCATCATGGTCTTCATACCTTGATGCATCTTGCTTTATGCCACATTCATAACACTACTAATGATGATAACTATGGGAACTTTATGGTAGCACACCCCCTTCTCTCATCATATTTTAGCCTTATCATCATCATCATATAACCAAATATCTAACCTCCTCATCCCCTATCCAATCAATCCTTTATTGATCAATCACTATGCACATCCAAATATTATCATCTCTCATCCAACATTCAAAATCCTCCCCCATGGTTGGGGCATCTTCTCATCAGTCATCATCCCATTCCTCTCCTCATTAATATACTATCATCAAAATTTATCCAATAATCAATCCTTATTCTCCCATCCCAACATCCTAAATATTTTAGTTTCCAAATCCATCATCCTCAAAATCTAACATCTTCAAATCCAATATTCTCTAATCTAAATCCAAAATCACCCCTTCACTAAGGCATCCTCTAATCCACACATCATAAATCTTTACCCTTGTCATACATCATTGATTGGGGAATCCTCTACTCCAAAATCTAATACATCATAATCCTCTAATCTCCTAATCTTATAATCATCATCCTCTAAATTCTCACATCTTCCAATCCTCTAATCCTCATCCTCTAAATATTCAAATCTTCTAATCCTCTAAATCCTCAAATATTCTCATCTTCTAATCATCTCTCATCTACTAACTTGGGCCTCTCCTTTTTTCGAGTGGTTACCTGACTCATTCCTTCCCCGTCTAACCCCTCGAGGGGGCTTCATATCACCATCATAACATATTCTTTTCTTTGAACTATCATTGCTCCACAATAACACTTCAGAGAGGGGAAAAATGTAGACATCTAAAATCTTGACGTGATTAATTATGATTAATTTATCCCGCAAATATCCCAACATCATCCATATAATTATTAATCACAAGATTAATTATTATTATTTAATTCATTTTATCATATTTACCCCTTTATCATTTTATCATCATTTATCATTTATCCCAAATCCTTTTATTTCATAATTATATCCCATCTCAAACCATAATCCTTTAATTCATTAACAATATCCTATTATCCTATTTTAATCCTTCATTAACATTTTAGAGGAATTTAATATTCCTACATCTACATACCCACCTACCCTACACATCCCTAAACCTAGCCTCTCCATGTAACCTCACCCCTAATCATCATTTATTAACCTAATTTAATTCTAATCCTAATCATATTCTCACCTCTAAATATAGAGACTTCTATTTCTATAAGCCTCTCTAAATTTCCCTCTTTCATATTTAAAAATTCAAATATATCTCCCTCCCTCCATTGAATTTTTAATTCAATGGAGGTTTCTTCTAAATTTTAGACTTATCCAATTCTAGATCTTTCTATCCTCAAATGCATCCTCACCCCTTGATCCAAATCCAACTTGACTTCATCCTAGCCATTGAATCCTCCACCCACAAACTATAAATTGAGCTCTCCTCTTCCATAAGAGCCATTTCTTAAGAATCCATAACCAAAATTTTCCATTTTTATCATCCAATCAATCCATCCACTCTATCAATTCATCTTCAATCCACTCATTCTATCAATCATCATCTTCATCAAGAAAATCTAAGCACAATCAAAGGGGAGATGTTGTCCAAGTGATCCCACAAATCTGAAGCAAAGCAAACACATTCAATCCACCATCAAGAGAACATCCAAAGAATCAAAAGAGTTTTGTAAACTTGTAGGTAAGTGCAAGTATAATATTTCTCCCCCTTTTAATCCATTTCTCTACATGAGGTTTTGTTGGAGAATACTATATTTAACAATCAATTGGTTTGTTTTTGGTTTCTAACTTTCATCTAATCTTTTCTTGCATTACACAAAAATTTCCCAGTATGGGTCTTAAAAATGCATCCAACATATATATGCTCAAAATAGATGCATCTCATAACAAAAGTTACTTTGAATGTAGGTATTAAATATTAGGAAAATTGAATCATGTCCCACCAACCTGTGTGAACTACTACGAAAATATCCAAGACTAAAACATGAGTAAAATTCCTTTACTAAATGCATCGGGAAACTCAAAAGTGTATCATGATATTTAAAATAAAGCTTAGTAATACCATAAGCGTGAGAAGAAATACTACGAATGATAAACCTACCTCGAAGTTTTTCTTGGTACATGTAGCTCAAAATATTATTCCAAAGCTTAACCATGGGTAAATTTTCCTTATTATCATACAAAATAAATCCCAAAAATGCTTTGAAACATGCATGTTAATGATCCATTTTAGATATATAAAATCTTCTATCCATAAAAACCAATGATTTTTTATCACCCAAGTCGAATATGAATAGACTCATATGTGGATTGTTTATTGATAGATCTTGGGTTGATTTAATAACAAATTCATTAATTTTAACCTTATCATTAGGTTTATAATCCATATTCTCATTACCTTTTCCAATATGGTGTGATGGATGAAGTTTCCAACATTTTTAACTTGATTCCCACTCATCTGACAATGAGTGAAAAAAATCCTTTTGTCCTTCTTCTAGGGTGAAGAATCATGTTTTCCATTTCTCGCATATGAATGTTGAGATTGATCTTTAGCACCTACCTTATTTTTCACAAAAGGATACAACTTATGTAGAAAATAGTTTTTGTTCCAACAATAAGCAATAAAAATATTACTTAATCCAGAAAAATTCAAAGGAAAATTATGCAACATTTGATATATCATAATCATATTGTTCAAACTAAAAGAAGCATAATTTTTTTTAGAATTTATCAAATTCTTAATGTTATGTGTTGTGTAAGAAAGAGGAGATGGAATCTCAATACCTCATATTTCTATTTTCTTATATTGCTCATGAACCTGTGATGTCTTATTCTTCGTCCTGGAAGAATTATGTAATGCTACTGGTGTATACACTTGGTAGTTAAAAATCTTGTCTTCCTTCAACGGATTTGGAACTTTCTCCAATTTCCATTTTCTCGCTAGCGTAACCCAAACCTGCAAATCGATGTCGATCCTCTACTTGTATTGGGTTAGCAATAACTTGGCCATTCTTACTAAGGCCTCTTCCTTTAAATCCCATTTTAAATAAAAGTGTAGATCCAATGCCCAATGTGTGATGTTTAAAATTACCAAAAACAATATCTAAAACTGAAGGGAAGGAAGTACTATATGGTGAACAATTTACAGTATGTTCCCCTATCATGGTTTTTTCATCTAATGTGGAAGGTAAATCCTTCAATTATACACCATTCTGTAGTTTTTCCAAGAGCTCCTCCTTAGTCTATGAATTAGATTTCAATATGATAATCTCCTCTTCAAAGAAGTAAAATTTTGATCTCATGAAAGATTTCTCTTCCTAGATTTGGAGATTACATACTTCAAGATCATCAAACTTCTCTTACCTTGACAACTTGCCCAGAGTTAACATGTTCTTGTATTCCACACACAATTAAACCAACTGTAATATTTGTCAACCCAAATTTTTAATCAAAGATAAACAATATTGTTAAATCACGTTGATCAACTACTCTGATACCAAAATATAATCCATAAACTAATACTAACCCCTTGTATAAATAGTTTACAAAACATAATCCTTTTCAATAATCATTTTCCCAATTTTAATGAATAAGAATTGATTAAAATATATGATCAAACCGATTGAAATGTGTATAAAAACATAATCGAAACTGATTATAAACTTAATAGTTTACAATTGTACATTCAAAAGGATCAAATATGATTTCTCGTACATGTTACGAAAGTGTTATTATTGCACCAAAATTAATTAATTACTGATTTAAATATGCACTAAAATCATAATAAAATTGATGCAATATTGAACACACAACACCAAATTGATAACGAAGTTCACCTGTTAATCAGATACGTCTCTGGGATTGCTTATAACACAATTTGATCCATTAAAAATTAATTTGCAAGTATAAATAAACATGAAACCTTAATCCTACAAATGGAGAGACAACCTACTAGGAACAACTCTAGACTAGACAACAATGCCTCAATCTACAATGTTTGCTTCTCCACAAGGCTTCCAATGAGGTTCGCCGTCAAATCGAGAGAAAAAAATCTTCAAACGAGAAAAGAACATTGAATCTTGGAATTAAAATGGGCTCAAATTGATTGTCTTGGAATTTTGAGCAACTTTCTAGACCTACCAAAATTATGAAAATTCCTCTAAATGGGCTAAAAATGGTGAAATATACAAACTACCCTTTTAAAATAATACACACTCATTAACAAAGTGCTCATCATATAGCACAAAGCATCTTATTTATTGTTTGTAAACAAGTGGTGCATTGATTAGGGTTGTTATCATTTTGCTCCAAGTCGTGGGCTCAATCCTCCTCTTAGTGCCTTGACTCCTCTCATGGTGCATCGAATTGCCATTTTAATCCCACATGTAACGTGTTATGGGGGAAATGGGTGTTTAAAAAGGTTTGTGGCATATTTTCATTGACATATAGGCCGCTTTTTTTGGGCATGTGTGGGGCACATAGGCTTGTATGTGAATTTCTTGGTTAAAGTGTGTATACAACATGGCAATAAGAGTTGGGAATATGGCAATGAGAGTTGGCAATGCGGATAATGAGGTGGTAGGCTCCTTAGGCAAGCTTGTAATTGTATAGTTTAATAAAATGTGAAAAATTAGTCCCACATTCATGGTGGGTTGGAAAATATAACACATAATTAATAAGTGGCCTCCAAGTAAATATGAGTTAAATGAGCAAAAGGCACCCCCCTCAAAAAGAGTGTGTCGAATCTGGCTGAGGGCCCCTAGCCAGTAAATAACAGGGCCCATTTGTTCAAACATGAGTGTCAAAGACCGTAGGAGAAAATAAAAACCCCAAAATATTATTTTGCACCATATTGCCACTTGTCATAAGTTGATTATTCCACTTGGAAAACTTGCACGATTCCACATCATCTCAAACCTGTGTGTATTTAATTTTTACCAGTTGGGCCAAAATTGCAGCGTGCGATAACTTTTGCATATGATCTCTGTTTTCCACATTTCACATACCGTTGGAAAGATTAATTTGGCTTCTTCCATAAGGAACATATACTAGGAAATTTTGGGAACATGTGTTCACCTGAAATGCCCTCTAGATCAGATATGAAATTGTTAGGATTTATAAGGAATATATAATAAACTAATTATAAATCCATAATATGATTGTCAAAGATTATAGATTATAAAGTGTAGTGATTAAACATAGATTAATATGTTTATATTTAAATTACATAATGTAATAACATTAATAGAAAGTAAATAAACACAAGAACACATGAACACCAAATTTATAGTGGGGAAACCCGAAGGAGAAAACCCCACTCTGAAATAAAGCACTACATGTATTAAGAATTTCACCAATACTTTTACCCAACACTTCCACTTCACTCCTCATTCTCACAGAATGATTGCAGAACAATTTATCGCATTGTACAATACAATGATCACCAATAATTTGATATTTCATGTATCAATATGGTACCAATGTATATGTTCGATCATTACTAATCCCGAGAGGGATCTTCCTTTTTATATAAGATGGGTGAATCGGTCACACCATTTCACTCTTAAATGTGGAAGACCGACATAATAAAGTTTAATAAATAAAGTTTAAAATAATATGGGGTGTAAAGTGGTGGTCCACCCAAAGAGGTATCCCCACTTGGCATTATTACATTTTCCCACAAAAGACTTTATAGATCCATAAATCATCAACAATGATTCAAGATAGCATATGAGCAAGTGAAATCATACAGATCTTCCCATAAATAAATTCTTAAGACAAGTGCTTTATTTTTTAAGACTTATATCAGATTGTGAAGTCTTTTTTAAAACAAGGAATTCCCATAGTTAATGTTTCACTTGGATTTACAAGTAAACTCACATAATGCGATTTTTTACTTATTATAAAATGGAGGAAGTATTAGAAGTTTACAACAGACCGTTTAAGAGGTGGCGTTGTCATGTACACTCCCCCTCAATAGAACCTCTGAAAGGACCAACAAGGCACAAAATTTGTAGAACTTTACATAACACATCAACTTTGTGAAAATATCTGCAACTTGATCTTCAATGGAACAAAACTTGAGATCAATATCACCATTCAGGACTTTCACTCGAATAAATTACATATGAACCTTGTTATGATTTGTCCTTTGATGCTAAAATGTATTGTTTGCAAGAGTAATGTAACTCTAATTTTCACATAGAAGAGTAGTGATTCCTTTGACACCCATATATTTTTGAGTTGTGGAGCTTACTTGATTCACAAATAGCATGTTTTACAACTTGCAGGTTTACGCAGTAACCAACATCGGTCAGCTAACCGACGTTCATCACCTAGTAGATCAATTGACATCGGTTACATGTGCATGAAAGTTTTTATTTATAATGTGGGATTAGATCTAACCTTTGATTAAATGGTGATTTAATTGTTGTAATTGCATAGCTATGATGCCCTAAAGTTTGTATATACTTTATGAGCTAGAAAAATAGGGTTATAAAGGTGTATTTGGAAGAACGAATGATTATTGTAAGAAAGAATTCTTGGTGAGAGCTTAGAGAAGCTTGTGAGAGGAAAAGTACTCTACATCCTTGAAAGGTGTGGAAGATTGCAAATGTTCATTGTATATCCTATGAAATAATACATTGGTTGTTTCCTGGTGGACGTAGCCCACACTAGGTGAACCACGTTATATCTTGTGTATTTTCTTCTAGATTATTTCTGCATTTATTTCTTATATGCTTAGCTTTGATATGTATTTGTATGACCTATCTGATCTAACCCCAACAATTGGTATCATAGCTTTGTTTGAGGGTTTTGTGTGTTGAAGGATTTATGCACAGAGGGATTTCTGATTAAGTAGGAGCACAATAATGGCAGAAGATAGTAAATACAAAGTGGAGAAATTTGACGACCGTAATTATCAATTATGGAAGATGCAGGTGGAAGATTATATGAAACAGAGATATTTATATTTACCGTTGGATGTGATTTCGAAGCCTACAAAGATGACTGATGAAGAATGGAAGATTCTTGACAAAAAAGCTCTAAGATCTATAAGATTGAGCTTGACAACATATGTAGCTTCTAATATTATTGAAGCAACAACTATAATAGATTTGATGAAATCTTTAGCTAATCTATATGAAAATACTTAGATATTTGAGAGGGACATCCAATATGAAGTTATGTTATGGAGGGTCAGATACTTCTTTATATGGCTCTATTGATTCAGATATGGTTGGAGATTTGGATGGTAGGAGGAGCACCACTTGATATGTATTCATAGTCGGTGGCATGGCAGTTAGTTGGATTTCGAGATTACAGAAGGTTATGGCCTTGTCTACTATAGAGGTTGAATATGTTGCAGCTACAAAGGCTAGAAAAGAGATTATATGAATGAAAAGGTTCATGGAAGAGTTGGAAAAGGAGCAAGAGGATTGCATATTGTACAGTAATAGTCAAAATGTAATTCATTTGGAAAAGAACTCAGCATTTCATTCAAGAACGAAACACATTCATTTGAGATATCACTTCATACGACAGGTGTTAGAGGATGGGCAACTGAAACTAGAGAAAATTCATACAAATGAGAACCCTGCGGATATGTTAATGAAGCTGTAGGCATAGGAGAAGTAAGAGATTCACTCCACTTGTATTGGTCTTTGAGTTTGAGACTTTGAGAGGAAAAAATAGGCCAAGGAAAATGACCTAAGGATGGAGTTGTACAACACAGTGCAACAATTTATCTACAAGTTGGAGATTTTTGAGTTGTGGAGCTTAATTGCTTCACAAATAGCATGTTTACATAGTAACCAACATCAATCAGTTAACGGACGTCAGTTACCTACTAGACCAATCGACATCGGTTACCTATGCATGAAAGTTTTTATTTATAATGTGGGATTATATCTAACCTTTGATAAAAGGTAATCTAATGGTTGTAATTGCACAGTTATGATGCCCTAAATTTTGTATATGCTTTATAAGCTAGAAAACTAGGGTTCGAAAGGTGTATTTTGAAGAATGGATGATTATTGTAAGAAAGAATTATTGGTGAGAGATTAGAGAAGCTTGCAAGAGGATAATTACTATACATCCATGAAAGGTGTGGAAGATTGCAAATATTCATTGTATATCCTCTGGTATAATATATTGGTTGTTTCTTGGTGGACATAGCCCACACTGGGTGAACCACCTTATATCTTGTGTATTTTCTTCTGGATTATTTCTACATTTATTTCTTATATGCTTAGAGCTGATATGTATCTGTACAACCTATCTGATCTAACCCCAACAACTTGTATCAGAGCTTTGTTTGAGAGTTTTGTGTGTTGACAGATTTACTCATAGAGAAATTTCTAATTGAGTGAGAGCACGACAATGGCAAAAGATAGTAAATACAAAGTGGAGAAATTTTATGGCCGTAATTATCAATTATGGAAGATGCACATGGAAGATTATTTGTATAAGAGATATTTATATTTACCTAATATTACTGAAGTAGAAACTACGGTAGATTTGATTAAATATTTACCTAATCTATATGAAAAACCAAGTACTTTAAATAAATTTTATTTGATGAAGAAATTATTTAATTCTAAAATGCAAGAAGGTGGATCTGTATCAAATCATTTGAATGATTTCCATTCTATTGTAAATAAATTAAAATCGGTTAATATTTTGTATTATGATGAAGTGAAAGCACTTTTATTCGTGTTCTTTGCCAGATAGTTGGGACAATTTTGTAATGGTTGTTAGTAATACAACATTTGCTTCTCATATTTTAAAGTTTGATGATGAGGTTAGTATAATCCTCAATGAAGAAATACGTAGGAAAAGTATAGGAGAATAATCATCTGTAAATGATTTGAATGTAGAAAGAAGAGGAAGGCAGAAGGAGAGATCCAAGAGCAAGAATAATGGGAAATCAAAGTCAAAGACATGCACATCTAAACCTAGAGGTAGAGGAAGTATGTTGACTATGGGTAACCGTTCTTAAGCTAACACGATGAGAGTCTTTAACAAGTTTTTTATCTCTTTAACACTTTGATATGACTCCCCCTCAATCTCCATCATATCTAGATCAAGATAATCATCCTCTTAAACTTTTGTTTCCATATTGTTAGGAGAAGGATTATTAGACTCTATTCCAGAAGAAACAAAGGGTTCATAAGAAGCATCACAAAATGTATTTTCTAAGACATGATACTTCTTATTTTCAACTATTTCATACTTGACGGGATCATGAACTCTTAAAATTTTTGCTCTACAACCATAACCAACAAAAATATAGAAACAAGAGGTTGGATCTAGTTTTTTCCTTTTAACTTTTGGAATAAAAATAGAAGCAGGACTACCGAATATTCTTAAGTGAGAGACATCTAGTTTTTGTTTTTGTTTGATGAAGAGATTTAGAAGGAAATCTATTTAGGATATAGACAACAATATTCATTGTTTTTGCCCATAAAAACATAGGCACATTTGATGCATGAATCATAGTCCTGGTCATCCCTAAAATAGTCATATTTTTCCTTTCTGCAATTCCTTTTTGCTATGGAGAATAGGGAGTTATCAACTCTCTCTAAATCCCACATGACACACAGAACCCATCAAATTGTTTACTAACATATTCACCTCCATTATCAGTTCTAAATCTTTTTATTTTCATATTAGAAGCATTTTCAATAAAGGCTTTACATTCTTGAAATTTAGACAAGACATCAAACTTTTTATTAATAAAATCAAACGAGGTCATCCTAGAGAAATCATCAATAAAGCATACAACATACAAAGCAGCATTTAGAGAAGGAACTTTAAGTGGAGCTCTCACATCACTGTGAATCAACTCTAATAGATGAGAGGAATTTGGATCATGATTTTTGAGAAATGGTACAACATGTTTTTTACCACGTAAGAAACTTTCACATGTTTCATGATCCTATTTCAATTTACGGAGACCTGTTACAAGATTTAGGTGATATATTTCATACAAACTTTTGAAATTTACATGTTCAAGCCTTTCATGCCAAAGTTGAAGATTATTTCTAGATGAAGAAGAAAAGAAAGATTCGGAAAAAAAAATCATCAAAAATATGTTAACCATTTTTCTGTATACCAAATGCAACAACATTACTAAGTTTATTTTTCACACACCATTTATCTTTCAACAATACAACTTTATAGTTTTCTTTAGTTAACTGAGAGCAAGATAAAAGGTTCCTTTTCAATTGAGGAACATATAAGACATTCCTAATTATTCCATTTTCAGTTTAACATTTCCATAACTTACATATTTAATGATAGAAATATCCCCTAGATATATATATTTTCCTCACATTCAACAACATCTAAGAGGATACCATAAATAAAAGGCATGTGCCTAGAGGCACCACTATCTAGGATCCATTCATTGTCATTTGAAGTTGAAAGGGCAGTATACAGGGCAATAGAATGTTGAACATTATTCGCATGGTTTTTATTTTGATTTTGATTCTGATCTTTCTTTTGATTGTTAAATTTACTATTTTAAGTATTTTTGATAAATTTACTTGATTTCACATGGCATTCAGACATTTTATGACCAAACATGCCACATTTGTTACATGTGCCATTGAATTTTACTTTAAAATTTTGACTGTTTCTAATAGAATTAGATTTAGGATTAGGTTTAAATTTTGATTTGATATTATATTTCTAATTATGATTGATATTATTTCTCTTATGAGAGGATTTATGATTATAAGAGAACAATGCCTAAGTAGCACTCTCTTTTGAATCAAAATTATCCATTACACACTCTTCTTAAATTAAAAGAGAAGACATAGTATCCAAATCAAGAAGATCATTTTCATTTTGGTATTTAGAGTTAAGGATGAAGATATAATTTCTGAAATTTTCATGTATATTGATCTTAATGATTAAATATAATAGTTTATCTTGAAATAGTTCATAGTTATATCCATCCAACTAAGATTTAATGTTTTTAATTTTAGGCAGATAATTAACAATTTTCTCATCCCCCTTCATGGGCGTTGTAAACAATTCCATAATTAGCTTAATTATTTTTTATAGGAGACTACCTTCATGCATGGTTTCTAATTGTTTCAATGCATCTGTAGGAGAATCCATATGACCTATATGCAGTATAAATTCATCCTTTATTGGTTGCAATAGGATTGATAGGTTTTCCTGAGATGATTGGGAGAAGGAGCTAAGGTTTTTAGGAGTTTCTTGTCTTCTGGTGGGTTCTTTATCCACACCAGTCACAAGATCCCATAATTTTCTGGCCATTAAACAAGGTTTTAACCTAACTCTCCAAATATTGTAATTTGTTCTATTTAATAACTTAGATTTATTCATTGAGAAACTAGCATTTCCGGCCATTTTTAATAATAATAGTAGGCACAAAAAACAACTATGAAACAAATATTTGACTAGAAAAAAAAACTCCTTGTAGGAGAGAAAAATGGAGTTAAGATGGAGCTATCTTATCACAAGCTATAAACCCAACTCGGCACACAATACGCATAGCTCGATAGAAATTAACTACAACTCACGAGTAAGTCAACCGATCTTGGATGAGTCGAGCTACAAAAACACGACCAAAAAATAAAGATAAAATTAATTAAATATTAAAAGACGCGTGGCCGAAGCAAACGGTGACACGTGACACAAATCGTGATAATCAAAAGGACACATGGCATATTTTTGGTAACTTTCCAAGCAGATTAGCCCAGTGAACACGAGTCCCCAAAATTAAACAAAAAAGAATTCTTTTTGGGTCCGGATATGCAAAGTAGTAGACAGAATAGAACATACGACCAAAGTAGAATAAGACACTTGGAAAATATTAAAACAAATAGATAAAATGCGAACAAAATAGGAGGCGACACGCATCGCAAATCAAAAAACACAAGAGGGCACATGTTGAACTTCCGACAACTTTACAAGTTGTTGAGCTTACCGGACGTGAGGTCCTTGGAATTTAACACAGACAATAAATTTTTAGGTCCGTGATGATCAAACAAGGTGAAACTTGTCACATATCAAGACAAAGCAACAGGACACATGTCATCTTTCTGGTGATTCCCAAAGGTGATGCACCCTATGGACGTGAAGTCCGCGGAATAAACTAAGAAGAATAGTTTATCGGGTCCATAACTAAATTTGATAAGGTCAACAAGGTACATGGAAAACAAAAATATGAACATGTGTCACATGATCGACAATGCAGAGGGAACACGTGTCTCAAGATCAACATAAGAGAAAGGACGCATGAGGTAATTTTGGCACTCTCAAACAAAGATGCACCCTATGGAACTCAAGCTCACAGAAAAAAGTAAACAAAATGTCTTTTTGGGTCCACAATGAAAGAGACATAAGAACACGCGATAAGAAAATAGTGAAACACTTTTCAAAGGATGAACCATGGAGAGAGGACACGTAACAAAATTCCATCACTCTTAAGCAGAGATGTGTTCCACAAATCTCAAGTTTGCGGAATAAGCTAAAGAAGATAGATTTTTTGGGTCCACAACAAAAACGAGATAGAAAGAGGGACCCCCTCGCAAAAAAACAAAATGGAATCATGTGTCATAGAGATAGCAACCGACAACATGGACACGCATCACTAATTCGAGAGACTTCAAAGGAAATGCTCTATGCGGAACTCAAGCCACGAAATGAGAAAAAAACACATAAACTTTGAAATCTGACCCAAGAAAAAGAAGACCATGGAATACTTAAAAGGAGGTACAAACTTATTGAAATAAGCCACACAACATTAATGGTTATAAAAAAGGTGTGAAATAATAGTCTGCAGAAGACTGCGACGAACCAGGAACAAATAAACAAAGTCACAGATAGAGAATAAACACATATATATGCACACAAATACACAAACAAGATTTATTCAACAGATTGACTAATATTCTTATAATATTTTGATGCAATTTGGAATTTTAAACTTGATTAACTTGAAGTTGACGGCAGAACAACTAGGGTTTTGCAAATCCGAAAATAATGTCAAGTTCTTTTACTCTTGCAAATAAAAAACATCCACATCTATCTTGCACAAGTATAACCACCAGTTTTGATACCATGTTAGGATTTATAAGGAATGTATAATAAACTAATTATAAATCCACAATATGATTTCCAATAATTATAGATTATGAAGTGTAGTGATTAAACACAGATAACATGTTTATATTTCAATTACAAAATGTAATAACATTAATAGAAAATAAATAAACACAAGAACACATGAATACCAGATTTATAGTGGGGAGACCTAAAAGAGAAAACATCACTCTAAAATCAAGCATTTCCTATATTAAGAATTTCACCAATACTTTTACCCAGCACTTCCACTTCACTCACCGGTCTCACAAAATAATTGCAAAACAGTTTCTCGCAATTGTAAAATATAATGATCACCAAAAATATGATCTCTCATGCATCAATATGGTACCAATGTATACATTCGTTCATTACCAATACCAAAAGGGATCACCCTGTTTAAATAGGATGGGTGAATTGGTCACATTGTTTCACTCTTAAATGTGGAAGACCGACATAATAAAGTTTAATAAATAAATTTTAAAATAATATGAGGTGTAAAGTGGTGGTCCACCCATAGAGGTATCCCCACTTGACATTATTATCCTAACAGAAACTAATTCCTAAGAAAATTGTGTACCATTTAGTGACGATGTATTTAAACAAATTAAAAGACAAGTCTAACATAAACTAATGGTGAGAAATAAAATGAGTAAAGTTGATATAATTTACAGCAAATTGGATAATTTGAACACACTTTATAGAGCTCATTTATTGTTCTCTTTCTTGAATCATACAAATATGAAAAAAAACATTACCGATATTGGGTGTGGATTTCAAATAGTGCAGAACATAAAAACTAGAACAAGAATTTGTTGTAAATGTGTCTAAATAACTAAGTTATGTGGGTATGAAAACTCATTTTGTTGATAAGAACACTTCCCATATAGTAAAATTAAATTTAACTATAAGTGAAGAGAGAACAAAGAATTGATATATCAGTGTTATTGTTAATGTATCATGTGTTTCTATAAAAACTATCAACAAATATATGAAAAGGAGAATGACCTTGGATGATATTTTTGTGGAAGGAAATTGGGCATTCATGTATAGGAATCCTAATTCTGATAAGGGTGATAAATTTTTTGTGAAGATAATTTATTATTATTGGAATAAGAAAAATCATGCTTACCTAAATACATGGGGTGTTTTTAAATGCGTGATTGTTCATAATGAACTCTATGAATAACATCCAAAGCATTGGATTGAAATAACTCTGAGATGTTTTTCTAGGTTTAAATAAGAACATCCACATATTAAGACCTGACAACACATGTTTAATATTTTGAAGCCTTGGTAGTTGAGGTGGATAAATCTCATGAGACTTATTGTTACCACTATCATGTTGATTTTGATTATCACTTTCAGTCAAAATATAATTTATAGATTGAAAATAGACTTCATTTATATCTTTTACTTTATCGTGTGTAACGTAAGTGCTCATGTGTAATCAAGATGTTTGTTTTCAAGTGTTTAGAAAGTTAAGATAAACATTTGATGGTCCAGAAAATCCCCCTCGAAGTGTGAGTGCATTCATAACCTCCATTCTCTACACCATATCTAATGATAATGTTGATGGTCCATTGAGATGCATTAAAATTGTTTTTTTTAAATGTGAAGGGAATTCGAATTTTTTTCCAAAAAGAGATGAAGACACTCATACAGTTGGTGAATTGTAGGAGTTGATTATTTCAAAAAAATAATATATATATATATATATATATAAAATTTAGAAACCGGGTGACCATGAATTTATAACATGCTAGTGTTATGTGCATGTCACACATTTTTAGGTTACATACATCAAATACTCAATTAAATAAAAAAAATACTACGGGGTTGGACTTAGTAAAGAGGAAATCATGTTGCGGCAGTCACAAATAGTTTTTGAAGTCTGATTAATCCTTATATTAAGAATTTTCACTATGTAAAGTGGTGGGAAATTCAATTTAAGACATTGAAGGACACATTCTCACTCAATTCCACATTTTAGTGGTTTATTTTGCTAAGAATCACTCATTTTCTCATCAAAAAGAGATTCAAACACAATATTATCATACTGAGCAAGTTAATTTATCATGGTGCATATATATTACAGGCATGAAAACTTATCTTTGGATGGTGTTGAAAGTAAATTTGAGAAGTGAATGGTTAATAAGTAACACCACTTCTAAATCGGTGATGATAAGAAACACGAAACACACTTCATTCAACATTGTTTTCAGTTGTTTTTCCAATATATTTCTCTATGAGGTGTATAATTGGATAAACATATTGTTTGGTCAAATGGTTGCACATCACAATTTAAATCCTCTTGCCCAATTTTTACACTTAATTGAAATTATCGTTATCTAAAAATGCCTTAGTTTTTGTACGCTAGTCATGGAAAGGGGTAACACAATGGTGCCAATTTTTAAATCAAACATGCTATAAACAAATAAAGCTTTGAGTATGAGGGGGTCCAATTGATTGATGCCCACATTTTTTTAATGGTGCAAGAATTATTTTAGAAGGGATAAATCCCCGCCTAAGAATAACCCACCTCCGCATAGAGTGTTTTGGGATATTATAGGTACACATAACATGATTTTGTACATAAGTTTTAATTATACAAACATGCACATATTTAATTTCTAACATGTTTAATGTGAAACTTATTTTCTTATACATCATCCAATAGAAGTTGATCGAATGATGAAACATGGATGTGAAAGGATGCCAAATTGTAGGTCTTTGCACTCTATGATGGCCGTAGATATTCATAACTAGACAATATGTATAAGAGATTATTATTATTTTTCGTTGTGAATGCATGTAAGCAATATATAAAAAGTGTAAAATTCAAGAACTAGGTTATGTAGGTGAGTGTAAGAAAGATTCATTAGTTGTGGATGATTCATATGGGTTTGATGAATATGATAATTTTGAAGATGTACTCTTGATTTCACCTAATTATGACCACATATATAGACTAGTAAAACAAGGCATTTTCATAATTGGATTTTCCTTGAGAATTAAATTGATAAATCTATAGAGTTGATTGAAATATTTTAATTTTATTATAAATTGATTATAAAAATTAAAATATATATATTGTATTCTAGGAGATGTCTTTGCAGCCATTGCAAAAAACAATAATCATGAACATGTAATGTACTTGGTGTCTCCAGATTTTATTCAGAAATATGAGACTACCCCATGTTTAAAATTTTTCCTTCTTTTAAAATAATGGATCTTTTCATGTTTTTATTGCCAAAAGATGTCTGTTTTATGTTAAGATATTCCCAATGAATCATATGAGCCAATTTTGACAAATACCCAAATGTCGAAACTCATTTTATCCCTCCGCCAAGTTTTGTTAGCGGGAAATTTTTATTTAATTATTTATTGAATAAATAATGCTTCGTTTGAAGTAAATTGTGCTCCGGTTGAATCTTGTTGAAGTTTTGCATGCCAGTATTCACTCATCTCAATAGGGTTTTCACTAGGAATGAAATCAGGGCATTGTCTACAACTTCTGGCAACATTTTTTGCTTTTATTTATTTCTTTTGCGTTTTTCTTCGGTTTTCTCCGCATTATCTTTGTGAAATTCCCCTAGGTCTGTTCCTTGTCTAGTATAGTCTGTTTAATTTCTTGAACCATCTGGAGATCATCTACTGACGCAACACCAGAAGGAATATGCCTCAAAATGCAAGCTTCTAACAAAAAAAGATGAAGTTATGCACAAAAAGCCTCTCCCAGGCAAGTCACACATTTTGGAATGAATGAGTGTAAGCTGCAATGAGATTTTTGGTAGTGGCAGGCAGGTGGGAATTTCTTACTTGCCTTGTAGGGTACTTTTTCCCATGAAGTCAAAGTCACTTAAGCTACGATGGGAAAATTAGAGGCAGCAGGTATTCAGGAATTTCTTACCTGCCTTGCAGGGCAAAATTTCCCATTATAAAATAAAGAAAAAATCACTTAAAGCACCGATGGGAATTTTTTGCATGCCTTGTAAGATAAATTTTCCCACCAAAGAGATTTATTCACCCATGCAAGTCACACTTTATTAAAGGAGGCTAGTTTTAATGCAAGTCACACTTTTTGGAAGGAAGACTTTAAGCTGCCAATGAGAATTTTGGCAGTGGCAGACAAGCGAGAATTTCTTACTTGCCTTGCAGGGTAATTTTTCCCATGAATTCAAAGTCACTTAAGATGCGATGGGAAAATTAGAGGTGGCAGGTGAGAATTCCTTACCTGCCTTACAGGGTAAAAATTCCCATTATAAAAGAAAAATCACTTAAAGCGTCGGCAATAATTTCTTACCTGCCTTGCAGGGTAAAAATTCCCATTATGAAAGTCAAATCACTTAAGCGGAAGAGGGATTTTTGGAGCTGCAGTGTAGGGTGGAAATTCCCATCAAGTTGACTTCTTATTTTTAGTAATTCCTCTTGCCAAAAAGGGTGACCCACCTTGGGTGAATAACAATGCATTTAATAATATTTATTAATGGTTTATTCACCCAATTTTGGTGCCATAAATAGAAGGAAAAGTCAATGCAAGTGGAAGAAACTAAGGAGAAGTCAAGGATGCATGCTAAAAATAAATTATTTAAAAAGCAACCAACAACATGCATAATTGGGCGTCCAATTTGGGTGAATAAACATAATTGTTTATTAATTAAATTGCCAAAAATAGGAAGGGCAATTATTAAAAATAGTATGATGAGGATTATATAAGCATGAGCTGTCATAATGAAGAAGCAATTAATTCTGTTTGCTAAGGATTGCATCCCATACATGTGTTGGCACTAACAGAAGGAGGTTTTTGCATTAAAGAGTGTTTTTCATTGCCAGGGAGCTTCAAGGTATTCATCATAGGTGCTCAAATCAATGTCAGGTACATTGAATATATCTTCAGAATCTGAAGAAGTTTCCAGATCTGCACAAATCGATCCAATTTCAAGGAATTCTGACAAAATTAGAAGAAAAATAACTCAGACAAATATTGTTCTAGCCATGATGAAGCATGATGAAAGAAAAGGATCAACAGAATCATGCATAGCTTCCAGATTTGCTGAAGTTAGTGCATGGAAAATTCCTTCCAGGATCTTGTGCATGTGCTCCTAATCTTCCAGATTGAAGCCTTCGTTGAATTTACTTGTATTTGCCTTCACCCGGACTGCTTTCCAGAATTTAAAATTGCTCATATGCAATTTTAAATAAAAGATGATGAGTTTTTTCTGAATTATTTACGGAAAACATTGCACTAGTGCATTTACTAAAGAAGAACTGCAAAAACTTCAAGGATAAAAGGGGAAGCCACGTCAGAGGTAGCAGCTACAGGAAAATCATAGTTAGTTACTTCTAGATCCAGTTTGGTGAGAATCAAAGGAAAGAATTCAACAGCATATGGGAGTATCTCAGATCCACGATAGAGAAGAACAATACAGGTTGGATCAGCATGTAGAGTATGGAAGGAGAACAAGACTGGGAGGGTTACAGCTTTCTTCTTATTTCTTTTCCTCTTTCTTTTATTTTCTTCGACAAAGTAATTGAGCAATCAATTAAATTATAAAACTTAAGTGATTGGTTTAAAATTTGTTACATGAAGAAGTCAATTACTTGGAAGTAGGTGGCAGACATGTAAAATAGAAGGCTCTATTTTTCAGCTATAAATCATGCATGTCATGTAAAAAGGAAGTACAGGAGGAAGATTGCCAGCAGTTTCCCTTTTCATAGATTTTGCATGCGGGAATTCATTTAATGCTTCCTATTTGTAATTTCTCTTTATACACTACAAATAGAGGAAGAACCTATGGGTTAAAGGATGAGAATTTTTTATCAACATTCTTGTGTTCCAGACTTTGAGCTGAAATCTTTGATAGCTTTCTGAAAGCTGAGGAATAGAGAGGAGGAAAATTTCCGGAGAACTTTGTGTCAATGGTGCATTTTGTTTCTTATTTCTTTCTAAATCTATACATAAACTTTGTGTTATTGTAGATCTAGATCTGAAACTTTCCTTTGCTTTGAATTATGTATTTCATGATCTATTTGTTTTAATCTATGTGCATGTGATCAACTCTGTAAACTATTGATTGGGTTGCACATCTTCTCTCTTTTCTTCCCGTTTCCTATTATTTTCCTCTTCTGCAGATATTTTCTTTCTCTTACAACTACTTACTTGTTGCAAAACTGTCTAGCTATGGTTCATGAGCTACATAGTTAAAGTAATACCAACAGATAGATACTAGAAAATATAATTGACAAAATCTTACACGAGAGCCTCACCGGTAAATGAGGGAGATTTATCTCATGACTGCCTAGGTTTTCAGCTATGCAGAAAATCTAGCCAACAATACAACTTATTGTAGTGCATGGAAGAGAAGACCAAGCTAGGAATTTGAATAACAAGTGATGACACGCTATTTTTTTTTGGTTCATTTGTCATGTAGGCAACACATTTGAGAAAAAATTAAAAAACCTCCAAAATGGTATTCATTTTGTTGATTATGAACGTGCCAATAAGGTATATCATTATAGCCATCATGTTGTTGCTACCAAGTTACATATACACCAAGTGAGTGGAACACGTGGATGCATAAAATGGAAGCTAGATATAACATATCGTGGGAATTTTTTAACATTTTATCGAACAAGTTAAACTAATTGGTATCATGTAGTTCATCAAACATGTTCATTTTTATGATTTTTAGAGAAAAGTATCTGAACTCTACATAATGAACTAAATTTGGTTGATTACTCGGTATGGTCTAGTTCATTACACTAAATTATATATTTCAACATGTTCATACACCATTTGGTTCCATAGATCTATATTAAATTTGGTTGATTACTTGGTCTAATCTGTTGACTCCATTCTATAGAAAGTATGTTTCTTCATGTGCTCATAGAATTTGGTTCCATAGATTTTTTAGATTTCATTGATTACTTTGTTTGTGTTGAATCCATCTACAAAATTAAAACATTGTAAGATTGAATCCATTCTAGACATCATTGTGAGAAAATATGGTTTATTGCAAGAAGATTGTTAAATAGATTTTATTAAATATTTTATACTTCAAAAATACTTGCTTAAATTTAGGTCTTAAATTAAAGTGAAACAATTGAGATTAATAACAATGTGTCTATACATTTTAAATTTTTATATGATTGACATCTTAAGATAATTGGTTTTTGTAGTATTCAAAAATACTCACTTAAATCTAGGTCTTAAATTAAAGTGAAACAATTGAGATTAATAACAATATGTCTAGGCATTTTAAATTCTTATAAGATTGACATGAAGTAATATAATTGGTTTTTGGGGTAATTTTTATTTGTATATTTTTAGTCGTTACTAAATGGCCTCCATGAATAATTATTAACCTAATGAAATTTTCTCCAACTTAGTCCTAAAATCCATAGCATAAAAATTAATGTGAATATTAGATATCATAGTAATGAGTGTGTGTTTATGGTTTAGAAGTGTTTTGGTATGTGATTAAATATTTTATATGGTGCAAGTGTGTTCATTGATTATAAATCTAAGATAAGCTTTAGTTGGTGCATGTCCTTTGTATTATCTGACTTTCAACTTTCCTCTATTATTATTTTATCATTTTCAATCTTCTTGTTTCTCTCAGTTCTATTTTCACTTACTTCAATTCTTCATTATTCTATATTCTTCTCCATTTGTCTCATCTCCTTCTTTCCATGTGGCTTTGAGAATGCTCCTTGTTCTATATTTATATGGAACTAGCTATTTTAGTTCTAGAATTTGTATGGGTTTGTCCCTTATTTTCAATGACCTGAAGGTTGTTTTGCCTTCTTTATACTTTATTACATGTTGTATGTTGGTTTATATGATAATAACATCCCACTTTTAATTCAAGAATTCTATAAATAGATGAATACATTCCTTCCTTTAACAAAACAAGACAATTAATATTTGATTGAAAATATAGTGACATTAAAGTTGTAAGAGAATAATTTATTTCCTGCAAGAGAATACCAAAACCGAAAGTAGAAGTTAAGCATGTAAAAGGCATTCCAACAGATCTACTAGTTGTTTGTTACCCATTTAAATATAAGGGTTAGCCACTTACAAACATCATATTTTTCTATTGAATTACATTAAATGCTTACTTCCAATTTTGAAGAGATGAGGGGCGCGTTTATAGTAATGAAGGTATAATACAAGATCTCACTGACCCCTTTATTTGTATGGTCTTATAAGGTGTCGAGGGTAAATTAGAATTTAGAGTTGGGAGAAAATTTTCATAGTGATCCGCAATGAAACTAGGTTAATTTAGAAAGGTTTTTCAAAGACCAAAACTACCTTAAAACATTCATATATAATCTAAATCTTTTTTCTCTGAAACACAATTTGGTCGCATCCGTATTGTATGGAAATGGGTATTTCATTTCCTTAATTTGGTTGGATTTGGTCTAGTGGGCTTTTGAATTTAAGAGTCTCAGTTTTGATTCACTTGGTTGATTAGATATGTTATCGACTGTTAGAAACTGACAACTTTCTTTATATTTGTATGAAATCAAGAAATCATATCATGTATTTACACATCTACAATCAAGACTTTTATTATATTAATTATTTTTACTATTTTCATTCATTTCATGATTATGATTATTCATTATCTTAATATGTGTTTAATATATTTTTGGTAATTATTTCAATATGGATCATTTCCATTCTAAACAACATTAGTAGGTTTCCTCTAAAATGAATAGATTTTCACACATTTGAAATGAATAACTTCTCTAGCCTTCCATTTCATAAACATTCCCCCCTTCAAGCTGCTATTTTTTCTTATATACTAAAAGTAGGGTGCATATATACCAGACAAAAATTGATCTATTATACATTTGAATTGCATTCTTTTATTTTTGTTAAATGTTCTTTTTATTTCTACTTAAGAATGGATGAGTATTTATATTTTTTTATTCTAAAATTAAATTCATTAATAATGAAACTAGACCATTTGACTCTTCAGGTTCTTCCTTTTTAACAATAAATATTACACCACATTAAAATTTTGTTGCGTGTATAAATACCTCTTACTATGAGGACTAATTTAGCAAGATCTAACAGGAGACTGTAGATACAAAATCTATGCACTTGGGTACATTTATAGGTCCTAAAAGCATGTTAGCATTTACATGATTCCTAAGGGAAAAAACTAGTAATTGACGACTCACTTCAACCTTTTACTTTGTCTTCTGTATTTTTATTGGCTTTATACATCTTGCACTCTCGCCAACATTTGATTGTTTTATCTTTCTATGGCCTCAGACACTAACGCCCAATTAGGGCACTAGCATCAAGTGCTCTTATCCTCTTGGGCATTCATATCCCTATTTAAGTTTTTATTATCCTTTTGGACCCCTTTCACTTCTTAATTACTTTGTACCACTTTGGGTCGGCCTTCTAGTTGTCAATTACGAAATTCAAACAAGGGAATCATATAAATACACATACATGTTTTCAAAATAAAATACCAAGCACTAATCATTACTATTACCACCTAAGCTTGCATCCAAAGGCACTAAAACACTTCAAAGGCATCCATCTAGCATCCATTAAGGGTTGCATACTTCTACATACACTGCATAGGAAGGGGAATTCTATTCTATTTCATCCACACATACTATTACAATGTTACATTCTAGCTACAACCCGCGATCATTTGTGCAAATTGCATAAGAACATCCTAGGGAATAATTTTCACATACACACTAGAACTACACAGAGTCTAATATGTAGTGTAACGCTTGGTTGTTAGTTCACTCTTTGGCGACTCCCAAGGTCAGTTCGACTCCCCATTTTGCATTTTCCTTTTTGGGTTTGATGTGGTTTGTGGGTTTGTGCAGGTTAGCTTATCTTTTGCAGGTTACAAGTACCTTCAGAAATAAATTAAAAAATATCAGGTGACCAATAGGAATTTATAGCGAAGACTTTGCGACACAAAAGAAAGCAAGTCATGAGCTCTTGCACAGTCACCAACGCCTAGACATGGTCACCAAAGCCCAGACGCCTCTATTCTGCATTGGGCACCCTTGTCTGGCTTTATTATTGAAGTCCAAAATTTACACTGGCTATTAATGACATTGTATGCATCTTGTTCAACACTTTCCCCTGCCCATATCACTTCTTTTTCACTCAGAAATCAGCTAAGTCTTCTCATATCACTCTTTTACTTAGGGTTTTACATCATTTTTTGTTTATTACTTGTGTCATTACTGTATTTCAACATTTTATCAGTCCTTATTACAATAACTTACTCTACAATATATATTTAATTCAAATTAAATTAAATCAAAGACATAAAATGGTCTTAAGCCTTTAATCTGACTGAAAAATTTAGAAACTCCCTCAACCAGACAACATGAGCTCACAACAATACACTACAAAATTATTACATTATTCACACAAAATATGAATGCATTACATTCAAGCCTATTAAATAGGATTTGTACAATAATGTTCAAACAATTTTTGTTTGAACAACCTCATATGGTACAACCAAGTTGTTGAGAAATTAACAATTCTGTAACAAAAATGTAACCAATTAATTCCCTATGACAAGCTTACCTAGTGTGAGCATAAACTAGTTTAGGATAGAAAGGAACTTGAACTATTTTCTATTATGCTAGTGTGGACACAACGCTAACAACCTCCCTTAAGCGAAGATATAGGGGGAGAAATGAAAGTGGGTCCCGGCTACTAGGCCTAATAGGGTAATCATATACAAACATGAAAATGAAAGAAGGAAGTAACGACTTAATCAAAATCCCCCCAAGTATAAATTCTTTCATGTCAAGAAACACTCGCAACTGAAAATAATAAGGAGAAGTCAATGGCTTGGTCAAGATGTCATCAACTTGATCAGCTATGGGAACAAAATCTGAGTGAAAAAATCCATCCTAGACTGCATGTCAAATGAAGTGCATGTGAATATCTATATTCTTGGTGCACTAGTGCTCAATCATGTTGTGTGTAATCTCAATAGCACTTAGGTTATCACACCATATAAAATTGGTATCCTACTATGAAAATATGAACTCACAAAGTAACTCTCGAAGCCAAAGAACCTCTAGTCTAGCCTTAAAATTACTTCTATACTATGCCTCAATAGATGAAAATGTAACCGCATTTTGTTTCTTGTATGCCCATGCAACATGACTAGAGGCTTGAGGTGAAAAAAATACAAAATTAGATTGGTGGGTATCAACACATCCACACCAATATGATTATGTGAATCCATCAATATCAAAAGATCTTTTTGGTGTGTCTTGAATACAAATATTTGATGTGTACCCAATATAGCACAAAATACACTTGGATTCCTTCTAGTGACTCTCATGAGGTTCATGAGAGAATCAAGATACGAAGTTGACAAAAAAAGTGATATCAGAGCGCGTATGTGTCAAGTATAGAAGACTGCAAACTAGTTGCCTATAAAAAATTATGATGAACCAATTTTGATTTGCAATCAACCATCAAGTAAATACCTAAGTGATATGACATGGGAGAAGGATTACAACCAACCATGCCAAAATGATAAAGACTATATGTGGTATACCTTTGTTGTCTAATTATTTTATTTAATTTGAATTAAATCTAAATATTGCAAAGTAATTGATGTACAAATGATGAAATACAACAATGACATAAGCAAACTAAGATGCAAATGTGAAACCCTAAGAAAGAGAGGGAGATAGAAGAACTTAGCTGATATATGCACAATCTGGAAGTAATCTAAGTAGGAAGAAGTGATGAATAGGATGCAAGCAACATCATTATTGATCTCTGTAAATTCTGGAGATCACAAACAAGGTTGGACAAGGGCACCCACAATAGGACAGGGGCATTTGGGCACTAATGACTGCTCTCAGGTGCTGTGATTGTGTAGGAGCTCATAATATGGTTTCTTCTATGTTGCTAGAGTGTCACAACTACTCTCTATTGATCCCTTGTTGTTCACACCATGGTCACCGAAGGTTCCTTTAGCTTGTAAAAGATATGTTCACCTGCACAAGCCCATAAACTACATCAAACCTAAAAAATAAAGATATAGAATGGGGATTCAGACTGACCCCGATGGTCACCTCGAGAGTGAAATTATGACTAAGCGTTGCACTACATCTCAGACTATATGTAGTTCTTATGATGTGCGTAGAAATTATGCTCTAGGATTCCCTTGTGCAAGTGCACTTAAAAGTGGGTTGAAGCTAGACTGTAGAAATGTATTAGAATGTTTAGATGGAATAAAATGAACTTCCGCTTCCAATGTTGTGTATGTAGAGTTGGTGCATCCATTATCCCTTGAATGGATGCTAGATGGATGCCTTGGAGTGTTTTAGGTGCATTTTGAATGCAAGCTTAGGTGATAGTATTAATATTTAGTGCTCGAACTTTTATTTTGAACACATAACTATGTATTTATATGATTCCCTTGTTTGAATTGTGTAACTAACAACTGGAAGGCTGACCCATAAGTGAAAAAGATTCCCAAAAGATAAAAGAGACCCAAAAAGAGTGAGTAAGATGAGAAAGGGTTAGGAGTGCCAAGAGTGTACTAGAGCACCTAGGCACTTATGTCCTGGAAAGGCGCTAGTGTCTGAAGAAATAAAAGATAAATGAGTTAAGTACCGACTGGGTTGTAGGGTGTGTAGGACCAAAGATAAAACAAGAGACAAAGAAAAGAGGCCAAAGATAGTTGTCAATTACAATTTTTATTGCTTAGGAATCATGTAAATGTTAGTATGATTTTAGGACCTAGAAATGTACCCAAGTACGTTATTTTGTGTCTGAATTTGCCCCCACTTTATGTTATTGAGTTAATACTCGATAACATAAAATAGATAACAGATGTGTACTTTATGATTTTGTAGAGCGTGCGAAAAAATTTCTATTGAGTGGATAAGTGAAGCATGGAGACTAGGAAAGTGAAGCGTAGAGACTAGGATAGAGGAGTGGAAGCATATGTGTTACGTTGTACTTATGTTGCTTGTGCTTGTTGTTGTGCTTATTGTAGGTTGCTTCACTGTTGCGTATTAAAGATGGACCTGCAAAAGAAGAGTGAAAAAGTAGTCAAAGTCCTATATATGATAAATAAGAGAAAAATGTGTGTAAGTATGTAAATATTGTAAAACTGTGTAAAAAGGAAAGTCTGAACTTGATATGTAAGAGTGTAAAGGATTGAAAAATGTCCTGAAATGTTGTGAAAAGCAAGTTTTTTTGGCAATCTAATGGCAATAGTGAGTTTTTTGGGTGATCTTATGCCAAGTGTGAGTTTTTTGGGTGATCTCATGAGAAGAGAGGGTTTTTTGTGAGATCTCACACCAAATGCAAGTTTTTTGGGTGATCTCATGCCAAAGAGAAAGTGTTGTGGAGAGAGTTCTAGTGTTATTCTACATCCATAACTTTTCTTGATAAGCACCATTGCATAAGGTACGTCCCTTATTTTTTCTTGTTGTCCCGAATCAATTTTGAATGTTCTAATTGTTCTGATTGAAATAGATTATAGGAGATTACATGCATGTTTTAACTGAAGGACTGTGCATGTAACTGTAGAATTGCTTTGAAGGCTTCTATGAACTGTGATGATCTGATAAGCTGACTGTGTGTGCCCCCTGGACATTAGCACCCAAGGAAGGACACATGCACCCAATGACTACTGTTTGAGTCTGAGCGATGGTGTATATGATGTGTTGAAGACCCAAGTTAAATTTTGGGCCACTATGTGGATGTATTCTGTGTTGTACATGTATTGTACAGGTCTATACTATAGCTCTGAGCTATTGTAAGGATGATTTGTTCCCCCAATGTATACCCCCTTATTTGGGGTGCATGCAACAAATGTAGGAGTATGCAGCCCAAAAGAGAGGTTCTGATGTTGTGTTTGATTATATCCCTATAGGGGGTAGGGGATGTGCATGGTAGAAACTAAGGCACATACAAACAAAGTGGCTATAAATATGTGTTAGTAGAAAAAGTAGCAAACATGTCGTAGAAAAACAATGTAACAAGAAAATGTGCATGCAAGATAGACCCTGAAAAGCAAGTTTCAAACATGGGACATCGTTCACAATGTCACAAGACAACCAGGGACAAAGCGGCCAAAAGATATACAAATAGTGATCAAACAAAACATAGGGCATAGCCCACAAACAATGGCATACATTAGAAAATAATGACAAGCCAAATGTATCAGACAACCATGGTGGCATATAGTCCTGCAAGGTAAATGTTATACATGAAGCACTTGTTAGCATGTTAGAAAGATAAATAGTATGTCAAGGCCTATATGTATTAGTGGAAAGTAATGTGCTAAAGAGTACTAAATAATGAAACAATAACACATGTGATGTGTGAAAGTAGTAAAAGTAGATGCCCCCAGGAGCCTCGTTGGAATTGGTAAAAGGTATAGTTCCAAACATCATTGCAACCTGTAAAAATATGTAAGAAGTTTGCATTCACAACTAGAGGCCAAATGAACGTGCATGTGTGTATATAAAAAATTAATGACATACTGAGTATTTGACTAGTATAGTAAGCAAAGTGCATCATGTAAGTAGTATAAGAAAACAAGAGTAAGTGCAACCAAGATATACAAATGCAGTGTTTTGAGTGTGATAGAATGGTATGCAATATGTGAAGATGGAAGGAGTAACATGTCTTCCAAGCGGATGTGTATGAGATGAGGTTCATTTATAAAAGACCCCTCAACAATCAAAGAATGAACCATAGAACAAGAGTGCATCATCGGGAAATGGTTTGATAATGTGCATTACAAAGATAGATCATGAAGCATTAAACATAAAAAGTGAATGTGGTGAGGTTCATTTTAGTTTTAGAACCTTAGCAGTCAAGTATGGACCATGGAACTAGAGTGTGTCATAGGGTAATGATGATACAATACATGTATCAAGATGTGTTAGAGTACTAAGAAAGATTAAGTGTGAAGCACGAAGCACAATAGTAGATTTGATAGGAAAATTAGGATGTTAGGAAGGGGAAGTAAGTGTGATTCCCCCCAAGTGTGTGATGTAGAGAAGGATCAAGTAAAATCATCTAGAAGATCATCCGTGTCAGGGTCGTAGCCAATAGGATTTGGATTATAGACTTGGTAAGAAATAATATGAGGTTGATCTTATAAAGAGCCTGTGCGGCGTAAATTGTACATGCCCATAACATATTCTTCATTTGTAAAAGGAGGTTGAGGACAATCATGTGTATACCATCAAGTGATATTTTGAAAATAGCCAAGACATGAATCATTACGGATAGAGATGTGGCTAAAAGACATAGGAAATGTCATATCAATATGATTAGGATCCAACGTGCCACTAATATAATCAATCCAAGACTGCCCAAGTGTGAGTGGAGACGAATGAGGAGTGCATGCAAGGAAGATTGACAAATAAAAGAAACAGAAGCCATAAATAACAATAATGAGTACACACTCGTGATAAAGGTGAGGAGAGTGAGGTGGAGGAAGGATATCAACAAGTGTGAATCCTAGCTGAGCCAAGCCATCATACATGCAAATAGTCTCAGAGAAAGTAGGGTCGAATGGAATATGAGGCCAATAAGAATTGTGAATGAAGAGAGTGCATGTGAAGGGATCAAGCATGGAGCATAAATGATCCTGGGGAGATGCAACAAGATGATAGAATGTCTAATGTATGTACAGGTCCCTTGGAAAGGTATCATGGCATTAGTGGATGGAGGAGTCTTCTTGAATTGATATTCACCGAGGCCAATAGAAATGACAGTATCCTGGAAGTAGGATTCATCTATTTCGATGGGAGTAAAGTTAAGATTGTGAAATGCATCATCGTTAATTTTAATGACGTCAGCCTCATCGTCGGAATCATCAGTGCTAGCATTATCTTGTTGTATACCATTATGAAGAAAATTTGTAGGGATGGAACCAGATGTAGAAGTGAGAGGAGCCATGATAGGTGTCGAAGTAGCCATAGGGGTGGACAAGGTGGGTGATAGGATATCAGTAGTATGAGTAGGAATGGATGGAATTGTTGCATGTAGAAGTAGCCGAAAGAGTAGGAGCGCTAGATTTACCAACATCATATATACCAATATTATTATATGGAAAAGGACGTGATGGAGAAATAGGCATGACGGTGACAGGGTATATACGGAAAAACTTGAATGGATGAGGGTCTACAGCAATCATATGCTCATAGCCATCATGTAGGAATTTAATGCACTGATGAATTGTAGAGGGAACAACATGCATTGCATGAATCTAGGGTCTACCAAGTAAGAAATTAAATTAGAATGTGGCATCAATAACAAAGAATACAGTAGGAACAATTTTAGGCCCAACTTGTAAAGGTAGGGTGATAGTGCCCATGCATGTGCGAGTAGTGGAATCATAGCCATGAATGACTTGAGAGGATTTATTTAATTAATCATCAATAATGCCAATTTTCCTTAGGAGGGATAGAGCACATGTATTTATAGGAAATCCATTGTCAATGAGTACATGCTTAATACATATGGCACCAATAGTAGCGGTGATAAGAAAAGGTGCAAATGGGTTGTCAGCAGCAGAGGGAGGGATATCCTCATCACTAAAATATATAGCATGTGGTAGATTCTTGAGGGACTTGAATGATGCGAGTAAAGGCAACATGTGTATTATTTCTTTCAATTTTAATAGAATGAAGGGCGACCTTTAATGTATGACGAAAATAGGGTGCACTACGTAAAAGATCATAAAGAGAGATTTCTGTGGTGTATTCTTAAGTTTCTCTATGATGTCATAACCCTTAGAGGTGGTGGTAGGAACTGGTAGAAGTAATAAGTGGTGGGATAGAGACATGTGGAGCCATAAGAGGATGACTGCGGTAGGTGGTGACTACATTGGTGGATGGATTAGACATTGGAGTAATGAAGCGAGGAGGATGTTGATTACGAACTTGCATAAAATTAGTAGCAGTAGTAGCCATGCCAGAAACCTTGGTTAGAGTAAAAGAAGGATAGGAAGATTGATCCATTAATTAGAAGAAGGAGATAGATTTTGATACATTTTCATAAGGTGGGGTTTGAGTGGTTGGGTTCACCACATGATTTAATTTAATTTGAATTAAATTTAAATATTTCATAGTCGTTAGTAAACCAAATGATTTATAAATGCTGAAATACAACAATGACACAAGTAAGCTAAGATGTAAAATATGAAACCCTAAACAAGAGATAAGGAGAGAGGACTTAGTTATATTTCCTTGCATAATCTGGAAGTGATCTGAGTAGGGAGAAGTGATGAACATGATGTAAGCAACATTCGTAATTAATCTCTGTAAATTATGCAACTCACGAACAAGGTCAGACAAGGGCACCCACAACTAGATGACAGGGGCATTGGTGCTGGTGACTGATTTGGGTTCCTGTGAATGGTATGCAAAAGACTCTAGATCTGGTCTTCTGATGTGTCATAAGAGTGTTTTAATTACTCTATGTTGATCGACCTAGTAGTTCACACTATGATCACCGAAGGTAGTTGTAACTTGCAAAAGAGATGTTCACCTGTACAAGCCCACAAAACACATCAAACCTAAAAATAAATATGCGTAATGGGGAGTTAGACTGACCCCTACAGTCACCCCGAGAGTGAAATTACGACCAAGCATTGCACTACATCTCAGAATCCATGTAGTTTTTACGAGTGTGTGTAGAAATTGTGCCCTAGGATTCCCTTGTACAAGTGTACTTGATAGCAGGTTATAGCTAGAATATAGCAATGTAGTAGAATGTGTGGATGGAATAAAATGAACTTCCTCTTCCTATGTTGTGTATGTAGAGTTGATGCAACCATTTTCCCTCGAATGGATGTTAGATGGATGTCTTGGAGTGCTTTAGGTACCTTTTGAATGCAATCTTAGGTGATAGTAGTAATGCTTAGTGTTTGGTCCTTGGATTTTGAACACATAACTATGTATTTATATGATTCCCTTCTTTGAATTTCGTAATTGACAACTGATAAGGCCGACCCATAAGTGAAAAGATATGTCCAAAAGATAAAAGAGACCCAAAAGAAGCGAGGAAGGTGAAAAGGGTCAGGGGACGTCCTAGAGGGGACATGGGTGCATCTAGGCCGCTTCTATCCTGACTGGGCGCTAGTGTCCATGAAGCCATAAAAGATAAATCAGTAAAATTCTCAACTGGGCTGTAGGCGTGTACAAGACCAAAGAGAAAACAAGAGACAAAGAAAAGAGGCCAAAGATAGTTGTCAACCACTAGTTTTCCCACTTATAAATTATGTAAATGCTAGCATGCTTTTAAGACCTAGAAATGTACCCAAGTGCATGATTTTTTGTCTACATCCAATAGAAATACCTTCAAGAGAATGATGATCCTTGAGGCCTAGAAAATAATGAAGAATCCCATGTCTATCATGTCACATAGTTCCATCGACTTGTGTTTTATGTCCTGGATCAAGGACTATGAACTACCTATGAGGATGAAGTCATGAATATATAACACCAATATTGAAAGATCCTCACCTTGCTTCAACATTGTAGCCAAAAACTTAGGCACTTTAGACATTATGTAGCCCAATCTTATATTACTATTTAGAAGGTTCTCATGAATAAAGTAATAATTAATCGCACCTTTTGGCCATCTTTATTTTATTTTTTATTTCATAGTTCCAGTGTATTTTTCAACACTTATCTGTCCATTTTACAACTGCCCCGTTATTCTAGCCCAAAATCAGGGCGCCCTAGCCTGTATTGGGGCACCCTTGTTCCACTTTGGGTGCCCCTATTTATGTACATTCTTTCTCGCTTCTTTGTGGGGCCTTTCTATTTGTTTTTCATCCTTATCCTTTTCACAGTCATCCTTGTTGGGATTAATTACAAAATTAAGATTGAGAGCCCTATAAATATAAAGTTATAAGACCATAATGAGGGTCCTAGCGTCACATACAATTATCACTCCATATAGAGTTACATCCATTGCATCACTTACATCCACATAGTGTCATGCATCAAGGCTACAAGATCTGCATCATGCACACTGCATAAGGGGATGGATTCTATTCTATTCCATGCACACATGTTATTTACATATAGTTACTATTGCTCGCTACTTTACAAAGTGTGATTGACACAAGATCACATAGGGTATGGCATGCACACACTCACCAGAACTAAATTCAGGTCCGAAATGTAGTCCAATGGTCAGTGATAAGACCACTAGTTTGGCCGTTGAGGTCAATCTGACCCATTCATTTATATCTTTAATTTTTCCTAGGGTTTGATACTTCCTCTTGCATTACAGGTCATTATTCAACTCACTTGACAAATCTAGTGCGACAGACAAGTAGAGTTTCAGATCAAATTGCAACCATACAAAACTTTGATCCAAAACTTTTATAGAGATCAGGGTGCCTAATTTGCAGACCAGGGTGCCCCTGGGTGCCCTAGTTACTTCCCAAGCACCCTAGTCATTTCAGACACTCCATATATGGTCTTCTCAGGGTTATTGAGTGATCATCTGCACTTCCAGATTTTATTTTCAGACCTACGACAACCTACGACAATTACCCTCAAATTAGTTGATTCATTCTCTTACTCTTCTCTTGCATATTAGCATTTGTTTCCATTAGATTTAATTTTGTAATCACTTTACATTATTTTAGCATACTTATTTACAACATTTTAGTCCTCTTAATTAGATTAATTAGGGTTACTATTTCCTAGCATATAGTTCTATTTTAGTTAATCAAGCATGTAAACATTGTGATCAGATTGACATGGATAGAAATTAGAATTCAACATAAATATATCCATCTTCTCATGTATCAAGCTTGAGGATCTGGTTTGAGCCCATAAAGTGAATGATAAAGTTTGCATGTCATGGAAGAGTCTTGCATAAATCCATGAGGCTAATGCATATAGATCTCCTCTTAGAGATCATCATGTAGGAGGGCACTCTTCACATCCATTTGATAGACTAACAACCAATATAATGCAATGATGGAGATAACAAGGTGTATTGAATCCATCTTTGTAACCAGAGAAAAAGTATCAAAGTAATCCACCCTTTCAATTTGTGAAAACCCCTTATATATAAGATGTGCCTTGTGTTTATCTTCATAACCACTTGTTGCATATTTAGTCTTATACACCCATTTACTATGCAAGAAACTTATTCCCTTAGGAAGAGGTACTAACTCCCACATGCTATTATTCATAAGTGAAGAATACTCATCATGCATAACAACTTCCCACTCAAGTTTCCACATTTCCTCAGAGAATAATATTAGATCATTAGAAATGGGTTTGCTCATAAGAATAGAACTAGAAGTCTCAAACTAAGTGAGACCAAATGTTGACAAGGTAGATAGGTCCCACTTGGGAAAGTTATGTGTATGAGGAGGGAGCAGAGTAAGATCATTAGGAATGTCATCATCAAAATTATGAAGTATACCCTCCCTATCAGAAGCAGGAGGTGAGGATTGTGATGGAAAAGGCTAAGAAGTTGGCTCCGAAGGAATGATATTCTCATCAATTATAATATCTTGTCTAAACAAGACATCATGTGTGACATGATCAAAGAGGTGGTATGCCTTCAAATATTCATAATGATCAACAACTATGAGCTCTTGGCCCTTCTTCTCCATATATTTACACTTATCATATAGAACAAACATAAATGCCTTACTTCAGAAGACATAAAATCTAAAAACATCATGTTTCTCACCTGACCAAGCTTCTTCAAGTGTGTCGTCTCACACTATGTTGTGGGGAATGCAATGTTGGATGCAATTCACACAATTCAATGCTTAAGCCTAGAACTCAGGTGCCAAGTCCTTCTATTGTACCATGTGATTCACCATCTCCTTGAGTGCTTGGTTTTTGTTTCAGCTACTCTATTCTGTTAAGGGATTTACAATACTATATATTGATGTAAAATACCATGATTAATACAAGATTCATGAAAAACATTATTTATATATCCCCCCCATTTCTAGTGCAAATGTTTTTCAGTGAAAGTCTTGATTGCTTCTCAACAAAATCCTTGAAGGCCTTGAATTTCTAAAACACTTCACTTTTATAATCTACGAAATACATGTAAGTCCTACAAGAGAAATCATCAATGGAAGTTAGTACATATTTAGCACCAAAAAATGACCTAGTCAGAAACGTCATTAAATAATAATACACTAACTCCAGTGGAGCCTTAGCTATTGAAGCTCGTCCCTTTAGAAATGGATCATGGTGTTGTTTCCCAAGCATGCATTCTTGGAAAACACTTCCACAACTTGATACCTTTGGAAGTCGTTTCACCATGTTCTGTGAGCTTAGTTGTTGCAAATACCTATAGTTCAAGTGACCAAAGTGTTTGTGCTATAGTTTGCTTATTGTATCGACATGAGAAAAAATTGATGACCCTATAGATGTGTCAAATTTATCAAATACATAATGACATGAATGATGGTCCACCACACTTGTAGTTACAACATTCTGATGATCAAATAATTCTCTAATTAAAATACTTTGTGAAGTGAACTCCACAATTTTTTCATAACCAAAATTACAAATTTGATAAAATGACAAGAAATTAGATGAAATCCCAGGTACAAAGAGTACATCATTGATGTACCCATCCTACTTTTGCACCTATCTAGAAACTAAAACATAGACCTGTGAAGCGTTTACCATGAGTATATGAGAAGTGATGCAATTAGAAAGATAACTCAAGAAACCGTGTAAGTGAGTTAGATGATGAGAAGCACCAAAATCAAAAATTCATTTATTTGATGTAGAAGAACAAGCCCTAGCATCAAGATATGTTCCTTTTCTTGTATTAGTGGAGGAGGGAACATCAATTTTATGTTACTTCAATTTTACTTCCAATGCTACTATTCTCTTATAGCATTTGTAATCGGGATGATTTGTTTCACTGATATATGGATAGGCATCACAAACCTTCTTCTGTCTAATTTTTTTTTGACTTGTCAAGATTAGAAGGTTTAGAAGTCTCAGCAGTGGTTAGAGAAGGCTTCTTTGATTCATTTAGAGGAGCTCTTGACTTAGGCTTTGATTTACATCTCCCTTGAGAGGAATCAACCACAAGTTCATGAATCGATCTAGGTAAGGCATCAAGTGCTCACAATTTTGATTGTTCACAAGTAATCCTTTCACATAATAGCTCAAAAGTAGGCATTTTGAAATTTACATCAAAGGCATCCATCATGGAGTAAAAATTGGATGCAAACACATTATATGGCCATTTAGTTTTAACTGAATCAATATTATATATTCTCCATCATTTTTTTCTTTACCACCAACCTTTAGTTGTGATCTAATAGAAAAAAAAATTAGAAGGCGAACAAGCATTTAACTTTGTATCTAACCGAAATAACTTAAATTCATTCACTTTACCAAAGAGACTTTTAAAGATATCTCGTACCTCTTTCAAAATTATGGATTCATTAATGTGAAATTGTAGACTCGCTGATACATTTAGGCCAATCAAACTAAGAGATTCATCCTACTTACACACATAAACGTACTTGTCCTTCTTTGAGGTGAACACATGGATATTTTCCTAAAATTTTCTCCATAGTCATGTAGACTGGAGAAATTGTCTTATATTTAGTTTCTAATAGCAGTAGTTAGACAAGTTTATAAGTTTGAACTATCTTACATCCATCGTTAATGTGGAAGCGGAAAAACCAAAATCAGATTGATTAGAGCTCTAAATTCCATTTTTCAAAACAAATAAGAAGTCCCACAAAAATCTCCTTTTGACTTTTTAAAAAAACATTGGCAAATAAATTCTTACATTTAATTAGGTGTTTTGCCTCTAAATTTCATTTTCCTCCAAAATCATATAAAAGGAATTACTTTGTTAAAAACATAAGGTATATTGGAGGCCTCAAACCCTCGACTTGTGTGAGGCTCAACACCTTATCAAACGATCTCCTCCATTTGCGTTATGGAGTACTTTAAACATTACAATGGGTAGTTTCCTTTATAATTTATATAAATTTGTTGTATTTTTAAAAAAATAATATCAGATTCGGACTCTTAAGGAGCGGTCTCATACTAAGGTCAATGCATAAGTTTCTAGCAGATGTTGCAGAGAAATTTATAAGAGAAATTAGCTGTGTTGGAGTCCCATGTCTTGCAATTATTTCTGCAAAGAATTTGGGAAGTATTATTTATCTAGCACTATTTGGAGGAAAACAGTTATGGAAAGAAATGAATTTGGAGGGAACACTCGCTTAAAAACATAGAATGCAGAAACAAACATTTACATCCCCCACCTATTTGAGTGGCTGAAACAAGTCCTCCTATATAACCTATGCTCCATTTTTTGAAGAAGAGATTCTAATTTTTTTAAGAGTTAATAAAAATCAAATAAACTATGAGACCACCTGCCCGCAGATTTTCCTTGCAGCTGCCCCCGCTTTACTAGTCAGATTGCAATTAGGGTTCAAGTTTAGTTTCACCATAGATATCACCCAAGAATATTTCCTTATGCAGTCACTTTGAATAGTGTTCCTTCCCATGGCTGCCGTTCCCGAGGAGGGCGTCAAAGCCGCTCTCCACGCTCTTTCAGCCGAGAATGAAGACTCCGTTTCAAGTTTATATTATCACTGAATTTTGACACAGTCTTTTCTGACGAAGTGGAAAGGATTTATGTGTTATTAGAGCTTGGATATTGACAATTCCGCCACAGGGAGAGGGCGACTCAGCCGCCAAGGAGAAATGGGTGATGTTATTTGGAACGGCCGTAAAATTCCTGTTGCAGCTATATGAAGAACTCCAGATTGAGCCACCTATTGAACACTCCTGCCGCAAGCTGAGATGAATGAGCAGATTATAAGGCTATCACGAGGAGGGAGATTGAGGTATCATGGGGAGATTGATCACTACATTTGCTCAGACAAACCCAAACCAGATCACGACTTCCTAATACATGCATATAATTTCTGCAACTCGGAGGTTAAATTTCACCTCAAAGGCTCAATACCAAGATCTTTAAGTGTAGGTTTAAGCAAGATTGGGAATTTCTGCTCTTCCAGCTTTGATATCATATGAGGATTAATGGCAGGATTTAACAAGAGACCAAAATTGTTCTTAAGCGTTCAATCTTGTAGAAAACTCCAGAAACTCCCTGAACCAGACAACGTGAGCTCACAACAATACAATACATTTGCTAAATTATTGCATTTTTATAACACACTCTAAATGCATTACATTCAAGACTATTAAGTAGGCTTGAGACAAAATGCACCTCTTAACATCGATGCACCATACATGATATGCATGTCCCTGCATAGGTGGGTTCCGCGGGTGGTCAAATCGCAGTTTTATTATTTGTTATTATATTAGTTTGAAAATAGATAGTTGCACGTGGGAAGTTCTAATTGTTGAAAGGTCTGTCACGTATGCATGTAGTGAAGGATGGAGGCATTTATGCCCATAGGTGCATTTTATCGAGAGAATAGCCTCCACCTTGTACAATTATACAGGTACAACAAAGTTGTTGAAAATTAACAACTTTAGTTACAACAATTTAACTAAGTCACTCCCTATAACAAGCTTACCTAGTGTGAGCACAATCTAGTTTAGGATTAAAAATAGCTTGAATTATTTCATAATATGCTAATGTGAACTCAATTTTAGCACTTGAATATCTCATTAGATACTTTGATGGATTTATGCATAAGGAGAACCATAAATATCATTTATTCCAATATTGGCATGTAGCGAGATAAAAATCAAATTAAACTTGTTTCCATCCAATGACTTAAGATCGTAATTTATTAGTTGTCAGATATGGACTTAAGAGCACAATCTATTTAGATGAAATTTTAGCACTATGAACACAAAGTATGGAAAGTCCACTCAATTAATTAATTTACTATTCTTAAATGGATTTTCCCATGATTTTTAAAAATATTTCTTAGAAGATAATTTTTACTATAAATATCACATATAATTTGTGTTTGAGGACATTTTTTCCATACGATGAACAACATATCTTGTATACCATAACATAAATGAACTTGAGTGGTGAGGTGAGTGGCTAATATTTGGGATCATTCTTTCTTGCCATTTCAAAAAATTTGTAGACATAATATATCATTAGTTGATTAAGTTTCCTCCTTAATTTACAACTTATTCATGAAGAATTAATTTAAAGTCTTATGTTTATGGTATATGGTTGAGAGGTTGAGGCATACATGTGGTTACCCCACGTCCCCACGCTTTGAAATTGATTTCTTTGTTCTCTTTTATAGTTGAATTCTACCTTCCTTTACATGCCTATAACATTCATCATTATATGAATATAAGGTTACAGAGGCTTATTGTGATGCTTAATAATGTTTGTGAAGGAATTAATTTTGAACATTTTACAAGGATGCTAAGGAGTTTTTATAGGGCACTTGATCTCAAATGCAATTTACCATGGTTAGTACAATAACATGTATGTAATATAAACCAAAGAGCTAGAATCTCAAATATATATACACAAATAATAAATTCATCAATTTCAAACATAGAAATGATCAATGCTTAATATCAATGGGTAATACATAAAATGTTACACAAATATATATATATACAAGACAAGCTCATGCACATCCAAATATACATAATTACACAATCTTTCATGTACCAAATATACATATATGCATGTGAAAATTGTTGATAACCATTTTCGTGTAGTAGGACGAGTATCTAATCCCTGGTTGTGGTATGAATCCTACATTTGTAAATGTGAATTAGACATTTGAAACAAAATTAAATATATTATAGTTCATATGTGATAAATATTTAATATTTTCAAATAATTGATAAACTTAACTTAAATTTCAAATTACCTATATATCTCTCCGTGGGGGACCGCAATGATGGTCTACACTACATGGACATATCTATGTCTAGTAGAACCATGTATAACAAAAACACAATTCAAACAACACATTAATACAATCTGTATATACATAAGAAGCTGATGAATAAATTTTAAAAATAAAACCTTGATTTTACAATTTTAAAGTTCTAATTTTATTTAAACTATATATATACCCTCCACAATCTCTTCATTACAAAATATAGACAATCTATGCATCGACCCAACAATGAAACTCTAGAGATCAAGTCCTGAAAGCACATGACCCAGGTTCAACATCTCTGAAAATGTAATATATGGAGGCCTAATGGGCATGGACATCAGGTCTTGCTCATGAACGTATTGTAGTGGTGGTGTAAGCTACACACACATATATACATAATATTTCATTTCAGTTAGATTTAGATTATAAATATATTTAAATGGCTAACTCGCTCATCCAAAATAGATAAATAAGTCTGGAGTATGAAATGAATCACAATATCAATTTAAATTAACTTTGATTTGTACATATCAATGTAGAAGAATGGTGAACCTCATGTGTACATGTAGCAACAACATCTACACTTGTTATAGGCACTATGATATTCTTCCCTTGAGGGACAAATGAAGTACTACCTTGACCCCTCCTCTACTCCAAATAATCTAAAACACTTGACATGGGAAGGTTGTGGTCCTTAGTGATGACCATGTATAATCGCAAGAAGTTTGCAACCATAATGCGTGCAAGTTGTCACAACCGAGTAACATCACCCATGACATCTACATCTGTAGGGATATTAAAGGTGTGTGGGCATACAAATCATTGTGTGAGTGACCTTTGCTACTTGCATCATATATGTCTCGCTCCTATAAAAATTCCCCAATTTGAGGATATGAACTACATCTGGCAAACAATGGAACCAAGAATCTCTAGTGCCCCCTCATGAGCACCCTATATCATGGGAGCAACTACATCCATAAAATAGGAAAGAAAGGCTTGTGGCCTCTCCGCAAGCTCTCTAACATTAGGAGTTGGAGTTGTTCCCTCAAGCCAATATGCAACCTTATTACCGATTTTACCCCACCCTTTCCCAAGATAATTAGAAATATCTTAGCAGTTCACCTTGAGATTTAGGTGAACCTAACCATATGACATCATAATAAAATAGAGGGGTAAATGGTCCTTATTTGGAAATTTCCCTTGAGAGGATTGATGGTTTTTATGTTGGTTAGAAATTTTTTTAAGTCACTCAAATTGTTTTCACTATGTGTTATGTATTGTCTGATAGGGGTAGGTTGTTGAAAAATTGATTATAGTTTGGTAATTTCCACTTCGGTTCTCTAATGCAGATCAGTTGGAGTAGGGAAGGGGGAAGCCATTTTAACTATTTAAAAACATGAACAATAATGTAAATTATCTTATTTTTCACTTTCACGATATTTTCAAAAAAAATTTGAAACCCCCATGCAATATTTCAATTTTTTTAAAAAGCCAAAAACTAAATGAACACCCCCCTTTTTCAATTGTAGATTTTTTTACCTTTCAATCGAAGTTGGGGCATCAATGGGCGTGTTCAGGAAAATTTGGGCTCAGGCGAAGGCTTAATGGCTTTGGCATGGCCATAAATATATAGATAAGGGATTCAAGTGAACCCCCTTTGTTGAAACCCTTCAAATGGGTTACACGACTATTTGGGTAAAGGGCGTTCAGGCGAATGGTTTGCTCACTTGAACACCTCTAAAATGGGCCACACGAATATTGGTGGGCCACATTTTGGTCTTCCTAGTGGGACACATTAACATGCTTTCACCCAATGATCTTGCAAACTGAGATGCTTTATAACACTAGATCCACAAATCTCTTCTCGCTAAGTCAAGCTCTTTGCAAGTATAACTTTCATAAACACAAAATTACCATATTTAACTAATCCAAATTATAAATTTGGCTTGTGGGGTAGTCATCCAAGACTTAACTTGGTGTAGACTATGGCATATGCCAAATTGACTAGGCTAAAACAAAAGCACAGGAGATATGTATATAGATGCAAGACCCACCTAATTACAATAGTAATTTGAAATTACAAATGGCCCCATGAAACTAAATGTGCACTTCATTCCTCAATGCAAGAAAGGGCTCAAATATTCATAACACAAGTCAATGCAACTTAGTTGGCTCGATGGTCAAAATCATGGGTTGGGTAAATTCATGTTGGAACCTTCAATAATGTAGTATTTGAAACTTCAAAAGTTATGTGCCACAATTGTGCCCCTTACACATAAGACTGCACCTAACCTCTCAAAGTAATTCTTGTGCACTTGCTCATACTTGTTCAATGACCTTATAGTTTGTAATATTTTATGTGCACCATTTAAATGAGTTCATGTTATTAATACCCTTTTGTGTTGCATTACTAAAATACCGGTTGAGCCATCTTCTAAATAATGTTCACAACTCTATAATATTTTACAAAGTTGATGAGCTTCTCTGACTATGTTGTAAAACTTAACAACTATAATCTAATATAGACACTTGCGTGCATCAACAAACTACACATAACTTTACAAATATTAGCACTCCAGGAATTAGACATTGAACAATGATGTGATACTTGTATACTCGTAAATCATTACAAGACATATGCCCACAAAAAGACTTATGCAAAAAAGATACATATAAAAGGTTATGTGCAATTAGAACTCTTGTGAACTGCTAAAATTAGCTTATTTTCCAAGACTTAAATATTTTTGGTTGATGTAGGATTGCAAGTAAACTTGAATTCACTTGCATTGATGGGTCTCAAACTAGTATAAACTCAAGATCACCATTTTTGGGGATGAAATATTGCCTTTGCTAATGAGCTTCCCTAAAAGATCCACTCACCATGATCTCAGTATAAACTCTAGGCATGTTTGGCCAAACACAATCCCATAAGACCTCATAGGGTTCACTAAGAAATACATCAACTCCTCGGGCTTTATCATGATACATACAATAAACCACATTTTAAATCTCATCCATGGTGATAGGTTCATATTCAAGAATAACTCTCGAGGTTCAAATTCTCATCATCTTGGCTCACAAGCATTGTAAAGATATTGCTTAAAAACATTTTTTGCACGTTAAACTGTGCACGTTCTATGAAAATATATTTAAGAATAACTATCGAGGTTCATATTCTCACCATCCTAGCTCACAAGCGTTGCAAAAATATTGCTTAAAAAAAGTTGTTAATTATTGGCAAGAAATTTTGAAACTTTATGGATCATTTCTCCTCCTGCATGTTAGCATCCTCTTCATTACCCAAGGAAGGGTTCTGCAAAAGTTGAGTACCGTGATGACGTGGGGAAAGATGGATCTCCCTAGGCTTGTAATGTCAAGGAAGGGATATCTTCCATCATAAAGAATGTCACAATCAATGACACATACAAAAAGAAAATTTAGTAGCTTACAAAGTGCCTGACACTATCAACTTAGGGTTAACATGAGTGGCTTGTGTTATAGAAGATGAAGCAATAGGTGATGGCTTGGCCATTGTGGTGATCATTGCTAGTTTAAGCGTAGTTGTATTGTTGGCAATAAGAGATTTATCATATTTTACTATGGTTATTTCACGGACCCACGATTTGCCAACGATCATTGGTACCTTCTTGGGGTTTGCCTTGCTCAAGTGTTAGTTTAATCAAGAGATTGGTGGCAATCAAGAGATGATAATCTTTTATCTTATGCTTCACTGACAACAAAATTGATATAAAACACTTTTTGAGTGAACCATTGTTCATCAATCTATATATCAATAGTTTCCTTAAGGTCTTATGCGAGGCCAACTTTGACACAAACTCCCTTTGAGGTCTAGCGAGATAAAACATTATTAGTCTCATAGCACACAAAATGATCCAAGTAGCCCCAAAGAGGCATCAATAAACTAGGGAATTCTACCCACACAAAGATCTTGAGATTGAATTTATTGACACAACAAAGTCTTTGAACTATAGAGGAAGCAACAACAAAGTGCTTCTAACATAAAAACCCTTGGTCGAGCTATAAACCTAGCCTAGCATTATGGATTTTATCTAATAAGATTATGGATTTTAAGCTATTGAAATACATTTTCAAAATCAAGAATCGGTAAAATAACATCAAGAGGATTTCTTCACAAGGGGCATTTCCTTGTGAAAAATTTTTGCAAGAAAGTCAAGCTTTCTTGAACAATAAGTTTCCACATCTAAATTAAGCTGCATCTAACAATAAAAACTAATAAATACTAATCAAAACAAGAAGAACACAATAACAATCCAAAAAGAACAAAACCCTAAATCATAAAAAAAAATGTGATAGGCACCAAACCAATCCAAACTTGGGTCTCTGTGTCTATAAGTCCACTCCAAAACACCAAACCGAAAACATTTCAAAATTTGAACTTCAAATAATATTTGCGTGTAAATGTTTGTCTCATTCAAACTTTCAAAAACAAAACAAAACACGTGTGTGCAAATTTAAACGGCTCTGTTTTTTAGACCGGCGCCTTGCTGATCAAGGAATTGGATCTTATAAATTGAACACATTGTGAATTATTACGAAATTAGCTCCGTAAAACAGGCAATTCATCATCTCAGCAAGTAGTAAACCTTTTCTCTCTTAATTTAATTTAATTCGTTGCAATGTGAAATGGTTCTGTCAATTTTAGTATTCTCATTTGTATTGATTTGGCATGGTTTGCAACTACCAGTAGTTTAAATTGCAGATGGTATGGCCCTGACTTACCTTAGGAATTGAATAATGTGGCAATTTATTGAATTCTACATATTAATTTGAACCTCGGGCTCTGCTACAAAAGGCCCGATTAAATTAGGTTTTGATGTAGTCCTAATTGACATATTTTGTTTTCAAATTATAGGTCATTTCAATTGTAGACGGTAAGATTGGTTGGCTCTTTGCCATTTGAGAGGAAGATCAGGGACTTACCCTCAGCTTCGTACTTGTATTTAACCTCCTCTGTTGAGGTATGTTTGGATGTTAATTTACTCATTTACAGGTCTTTTAAGGCTTTGCTATGAAAGTACCATTAATTCACTGCTTAAGCTTGTCCTAATTGATATCTCTTGATTTCAATTTTTAAATATAGGTAGAAATACCTGTGTTTTTTTTTAAGTATTCTGTTTTGGTCTCCATTTTCAACAGAACAAGGCTTTATATTGCATTAGGTGTAAATCGGTTTTATATTTCTCAATTCGAGTGTTGTTGGAACTTGGTATGTATCTATGACATTAACATGGATACTGCTTGTTTTCCATTTCCTTTCAGCAGAAGAGGGCATCCTCTATTATTTTTTATTTTTTATTTTTTTTCCTTTTATTTGAATCTTCTGAGTTGAATTCAGTCTTTAGAAGAAGATTGGGGGTTACCTTTGGCATAGGAATTGTATTGGACGTCATATCTTGAGCTAAGTTGCATCCACATTAAGATGCCCTTTAAGGATTTGAACTCGGGGCTTTGCAATAAAGTCCCATTAATTTAAAGCTTGAGGTCGTCCTAGTTGTTATCCTTTGATTGTTTTTTTTTTTGGTAGATATAAATGCTTACATTCCATTAAGTAGTGGCCAATTTACTTGTTTTTTCCATAGAAGAGGGCAACCTCTGTTTTTTTCCCCTTTGTACATAATATAAACCTTTTATTTTTTGGCCCTTTCCTTTTCTCATTTTGTGTTTGATAGGATTTTGATCAGTCTTTGTTAAATATTCTGACCGTATAAGTTGTGTATGCCTTTGGTTCAGTTGCTTGGCACCACTAGCAGGCTTTGGTGCCATCTGCAGGTATTGGTGCTAGAGTGTACTGATTTTGACACCATTTAGTGCTACCTTCGATATTTTTCTGATAAGGATGTACTGACTCTTTAAACCCATTTGATGGCGACCCCAGATGGAGAGCTTGGGCTGTCAACTCTAACAATTTCCAAAGCCTGTTGTTGGGTTTGCCGAAATGAGACTCTTGGGCTTTTCCATTTGATCTGCCCTGTTGGCTAAGTTCTTTCGTAATGTTCTCTCTGTCCTAGCAGTCTCTTTACACTTCCAATTTTGTCCCACTGATTGGACCTTTGTATAGTTCTTTCCCATCTGAGAATGCTGTATCTCCTAGATTTAACTCTTAAATTTTTTGGAAGCTTCTGCTGCATTTTTTCTGCAACGAAGTTACTAGGGTTTGAATGTGGGTTCATTACTTACTGAATCTAGAGGTGCAGGTATGAGGGTGCTTGTCATATATGTTAAAAATAATGTATACATAATAGTTAAAAATTACCATAGTAGATGTAAATAATGAAATTTAATTTAGTAAATAAAAAACTTGAAGTAGTAAACACAAGAAGAACTGAAGTCCGAGGCACGAGTGCACTGTACATGCATGGACCTTGTTGTGTGTTGGTTTGAAAACATGGATAATGTTTAGTCGGTGTAAGGTGTTCAGACCGCCCAATATGCTCTACAAAATGAGCTGTTATACAACTCTTTGGTAACAAAATCAATCTAATCTTTGAAGGCCAACTCAAAGTGTGCCATGAGTGGTTGCTACTGCAGTCTATTGGATTCATCAAATCATTTCCACTAGTATGTAAATTCCATGTCTAGCGAAAAGATTATATCTAAACCACCTCTGAAATCCAATGTTTCATGGCAAACTATGGTCCCCACTTTATGGTCATGGACAAAACTATGTCTCTGGCTTCATGGTCATGGACAAAACTCTAGAATTTAGGGCTGTTTTAGAATTTTGTGCTGTATTCGAGTCCTGCAAATGACTGGAATCTAGATGTGCATCTTGTGAATGAGACAATTGCATCTAGATATCAATATGAACTGAATAATTATGTTAGGCAATTGTGTCAAGACTAGACAAAATGTGAGCCATATGTTAAATATATCGATATTTTAGTTGCTTGCAGGGTTTTTTTCTCCATTGTATTTTTCAACCTAACTGCGTCTTTTCTTAGAATTTGGATAATATGCTAATTTTGTATGTGTTTCATTAGAACTTGTTATACAGTGCCATGTGGACCTAAGTGTTAACCTTTGATCATCTTGCAGATTTGAGTATGAAGAGGTTGAGCCTGAGAATGTACATATGGAATGGAATTTAAAACTGCCTAATGAGCAGTAACAGCTGAGTTTCTTTGTAGCAAGCAATATCACTAGCAATCGCATGTGTTTCATGAGATGAGAACGCCGAACGGTAGATGTTATTTGATTTAGAGATATAGTTATTACTTTTGTACTTGTTGTTGATAAGGGGTTCGAGTGATGTTGTAATTGTAGAAATATAGTTGATCCACTTAATTTGAAGGTTGTTTCTACATTTCAAACTTGTTATGAATTCGTACATGATTACATGTGATACCGTTTTCGATAGTTAATTAATTTTATAGTTGATGTTGTTAGTTGTGCATTAGTTGTTCAGTTGGTGCTTTGTTGGAAAAATATTTATTATACAATTGATAATGTGTGTGATTGATAGTTGTAGTGTTGAACTTAAGTTGAAACATTACATTGAAATATTGTATGTGTACATTTAATTATGTTACAGATTCGTACATTTAAAGTTGCATATCATATTTGAAAACATCAAATAAATGAAGGTATACGATACACATAATGAGACATGTATACATTTGCAGTATTTATATCATGAATGGTAGCCTTTAGTGGGCAATTTTAGTTTCAATAAACATGATTACATTTGATACCCCTTGAATGACTGTGTTGCTTTGGATAGAAGAAGTGTTGCGTATAGTAGTAGTAGAGGTGCTATCAAAGCAGAGGGTAGTATTTACAATGGGTTGAGTGATAGTAGTCTTGCTTCCTCCTTTCTTCTTACTCCGAGTGCTGGTACGTGCGCCATATTTGAGTATCTCTTGAATGAAAAAGAAGGTGAAATGCGCAGATTTGCAAGCGAGGGAACTCTGGAGAAAGCTATGAATGTCAGACCCTGCCTTTCAATGGTTCCATTGTCAACGGTTGCTTTGTGCAAAGTAAGTCCTTGTGACTTGTGGATAGTTAATCCCCAGGCCATTTTAATCGGCAACCGCCTTCAATTCCCTCTTGAAATAGGGGGTATGGGAATATGTAATGGGTTGGAGGGATCCCAACATGGGCCGTTGTATCTATCAAATTTTACAACAAATAAAGGTAATGTTGGTGGTTGCATTGATGCATCGTAGACAATGTCGGTGATTGTTCCTATGGCATCATTCATGAGGCCTGCATCAACCCATAGATTTGCAATAAGCATGATTTTTGGTTGTTTACATAGCAGAACTTTGAGTTCCAATTGATCATCATCAAAATTTCCTGGTCCAGTCTGCATGTTACTTTTAGCAATGGATTGGGCGATCGAAACGTTCAATGACTTCAACATTTGTAGGTTGTGGGAGTCCACCAGATCATTTTTTGCAAACAAATGTGGTGCGTCTTTAAAAATTTTGAGCTCCTACTGAGTTTCATGTGTGTCTGTGCGAGACATTAGGAGTTCCCAATCCTCAAGTAGAGGGGTTGAATCTCGCATGTGGAGCAGTAAATTCCGGAATGAAATATGTGCATTGGTTGTTCCTTGTTGCCGAAATATTGTTTGTAATGTAATGGAAGACTGAAATCCCTTCCAAAGGGTTGCTCAGTAGGAATTACTTGTGTAAAGAGGACTGTCCAAAACCGGCCGTAATTGCCTGAGGTCACCGAGGAGGATGATTGATCTATTCCCAAATTCAGATGTTCTTGAGTGTGGGAAAGCTTCACGGAGCCTACTGTCAATTTTGCTTAGCAACTTTGGACCGATGAAACTCATTTCATCAATAAGAACATATTCTATATGTTTCAGCGACTCTTGAAAAGACAATAATGCACTACCTTCAAGGGGTTTCAGTTCTTTGATTGGAATACGCATGGCTGCGTGGATTGTGGATGCAGAGATGTTGAATGCTGAAACACCGGTAGGGGTGGGCACAAGTAGAGGTGAGGGAGATGTGGTTGATGTTTTGAATGAATTCTAGATTTTATTTATTAGAAATGATTTTCCTGTGCCAGTCATTCCTTGAATTATCAATCTTAGTGGAGGTAGAAGGGTTTTGTTTGTTGAATGGTGTAGTATGGTATCAAGAGCTATTTGTTGTTCTAGAGACAAAGGAAGTGTGGAAGATGGTGGTGTGGCATGTATGTTGTTGTTAATTGTGTATGCCTTCTCTCTCTCGATGAATGATGAACCAATTATCTGCAAATCATGGGGAACGTCATGTATGGTCCAATTCCTGTGTATGCCGAAATATCTCGTTTCCCCAACATGTCAATGGATTGACTGAAATCCCTTCCAAAGTTGTTGCTCAGTAGGCGATTACTTGTGCGAAAGACCTGACATGTCTTAAAACCGGTTCTTGTTGAATACTGCATTTGAGGTCACCGAGTCAGGAGGACTAACATCTATTCCCAAATTCAGATGTTCTGTGGTAGTGTGTAGAACATGCCATGGTCTGTACGTTGAGCTTGTGCATGTCCCAAGTTTTGCTTGATGTCAACTTTGGACCGATGAAACTCATTTCATCAATAAGAACATATTTCTAATACGCTTGTATAATCAGCGACTCTCTGACCAATAGACAATAATGTCACTACCTTCACAGGGGTTTCAGTTCTTTGAGCAGGGACATTCACGCATGGCTCGCGTGGACCATTGTAAGGATGCAGAGATGCTTTGAATGCTGAAACACTTGTATAGGGAGGTTTGATGTTATCACAAGTAGCAGGTGAGGGAGATGTGGTTGATGTTTTGAATGAATTCAAGATCTTTATTTATACACTAGACAATGATTTTCCTGTGCCAGTCATATCCTTGAATTATCAATCTTAGCTGGAGGTAGGAAGGGTTTTGTTTGTTGAATTGGTGTAGTATGGTACCCACAGAGCTAATTTGTTGTTCTAGAGACAAAGATAATGTGGAAGATGAGCTGGTGTGGCATGTATGTTGTTGTTAATTGTGAAATGCCTTCAAACTCTCTCGATGAATGATGAAGTAAAGTAAGATCTGCAAAGTCATGTAGAAGTGAACGTCATGTAATGGTCCAATTATTGTGTATTAGAATCAAAATATCAAGTACAATTCCCCCAACATTTCAAGACTTTCTATAGAGCTCCTATGTATGTCTTCCAGGGCAATAAAGCTCATATGAAGGCGAAAACTTGCCATTCTTACGATTGGTTCTTGTTGAATACTGCAGTATTGGGCATCTGAGTCTAGAAGCATTGATACATACTGTGAGCTCAGTTACCTGTGTTGTGCAATGGTAGTGTGTCAGAACACTGCCATGAGTCTGTAAAGTAAGAACCAAAGTAGATGTCCCAAGTGAAGGCCATTGATGTCATGTGGGGTTGAGCTAGAATTCAGACATGAATATTTCTAATAACGCTTGTATAATAGGCAGTTCTGACCAACAGAGAAAGGTCTAATATGCAGATTGATTCAATGAAGACAAGAGTACAAATCCACAAATCTCGGGTGGACCATTTTTTGCCATAAACTTCTAACTTTAAAATCTGATGGAAGACTCTTGTCATCCAAGGTAAGAGCGCCTTTGACTGCTTCATCCCCATGCAGGTTAGGGAATCTAGAAATGGTTGGACTGGATGAATCTTGAAATATACACTAGACAATAAGAGCTACCTAGAAGTCTACCTTAAAAATTTCAATAAAGCTCATATGGAAGTTTGAAAACATATAATTGGCTATCATTGAAACCCACTATTAACAGTTTATGTCTAAAGCGTTAATAATACAGTGACGCTCAGTCAACAAGATTTTTGCAATGGATCCATTTCAAACAATACTTATGTGAGGAAGTAAAGTAAGAACTCAAAGTAATGTAGACTTTGAAGGCCATGTAAGTATCTTGCTGATTTGAAATTAGAATGAAATTCACGAGTACTAATAACACCATGGATATGCAAGTAGTTTCTGATATCAGAGCTCCTATATATATCTAAAAGTAACTTGTAGAAGCTCATATCGTTAAGGGGACAACACCATATTGGGAGTTGGCTACATTGACAACCCAGTATTAACATATTATAATGGTAGATTGCATTGACTATTGTACAGTGAGAAAAAGTCACATAGCATGCCCTGTGTCTCTATATGGAAATTTGACAGTAACACTTATGTGAGGAAGTAAAGTAAGAACCGATTAGTGCATGCTCAGAAGGATGAAGGCCATCTAAGAATCTTGTATTTGATTAGAATGAAAACATGAGTACAATAACACCATGGTGGCAGAATTTAAACTTCACCTGAGACATCTAATACGCAATTGCAGTTGAAGACAAGAGTACAAATACAAAATGATGGCTAATTTTTTGCCTTAAAATTCTAACTTATAAAATATTGATGGAAGATCAAAATATTCATGCCAAACATTAAGGGCGCCTAAATACTGCAAAAAGGCCCAATACAATAACTAAAGGTAGCAAATGTTGGAAGTTTGGAGAATCCTAAACACAAAAGATATAAGCTTCATTTACCATACAAAGTCCATCAGGAAAATGTCATGGAAACTCAAGATTTCCAAATATGGTTTCCTGTTTGTGATTTACCATTGTTCATCATTCTTCCTACAGCTCACAGTTATGAATGCCTCCCAACTGTGTTTGAGAAGAACGCCAACACAAAAAAACATGCTCATCTGTATCCATTCAAAGGATTTTACAAATGTGGACGAAAACTTATGACTCGTGTCATCAATTTATTTAATTTTTAAAAGTAAGATTTTGATTCTAGTATGTTTTTCTTCGGTCTAAGTAGAATAGGAAGTATAATAGTTCTTTAAAACCTTCATACAATATTGTATATATTAGTAGTAATGGTGTCTTTGAAGAGGATTTTTTTTCATAGCTGGAGTCCATAAGGGGACTTTTCTTGGATTCATCTTACATATAATTCAATATTTTGTATATACACAACAAAATAGAAATAATGACATTACCTGAACCCCAATATTTATTGCTTCTAATTGCCGTGCTATCCTCATCTCAAAGGAGGAGTCCGGGACGACATTTGCAATTCTCGTTGTGATTGTGTTAAGAAAGTGTTCAGTGATACATTTCAACATGTTGCCATAATCATTATGCTCTGAAATACAGGGGCTTGTTGAGAAAGAAATTTTTGTTAGGACTGATTAAGAAACACCAATATACAACATTGACATGACAGTCTCTGCAGAAAAGGTTATTAATTATTACAAACAAAATTCTTCTCATTTAACAGTAATAAAACAATGCATAATCTGCAAGGCCATTTACTATTTAGAATTGCTCTATGATGAAGATTCACTAGCTGTATTTCCTACCCTAATACCACAAGAACTGTTGGGAGCTGATATCCTTAAATCCAGGCATCAGACCATGTACTATTCAAAGTTAAATTGCTATTATGGCTGATGAAGAGACGTCAGTTGTATTTCTTACCGTAAAGGACCCAAAGAAAGTATTGGTATCTTTCATCTTGAGTATAAGATTATCTGGAAGCTTATATGCAGTTTAGACATCCTATTGTAATTAACCTGGCCGCAATTTACAAAAATAAAACTACATATGATAATGGTTGACTGTATTGACTATTGACATAGCCTTCTCTTGCTCCCGAACCTTCATTTTTTCACGGAAATCCTTGGCATCTTCAGAATTCACCGCGCCGTTGGGAATTATAGGCAAAGAATCGAAATCGACGTCCATATATAGGTTATCAGGAAGTTCGCAACTTTCGTTGGTATCAGACACTACATTCGACAGCTCCAACAAAAACTTATGGACAGAAAATCCAGTCGGAGCTTCAAATAATCAGAATCTTGAGATCCAGGCACTGAAAGACGCTGAACTTCCCTGCATTCTGGCAACTCCTGGAGCTCGCCAAAGATTGGATCAAAGTTTTCTTTAAAGGAAATATTGTTATTCTTCCAGCATCTTAAGGTGATGGTGCCAGAGCTCGATCTGGCATTTAATCTGCAACACTGCGCCCTTGGACTTCTCACCTTCGGCAACGCTGAAGCAGGAGCTTAACAATGCTGGAAAATATAGGGCAGAAGAGGCGGTTAAAATTGCATGCAAAAGTGAAAACGACATGCAAACAACAGTCAAATTTAATCCTTTTGGAAAAACGTCTAAAAAGACTGTCAAATTTAGCATCGCTGCAGAAACATCCGGAGGTCCTCTACCATAGGGGGGACGCCTTCGGCGTAATTAGGATTTCTATAATAGAATGTGCAATTTTTGGAGTACATCTACAGTAGTAGTTTTTCCCTAATCAATTATGTTCCTAATTTTCAATGCTGAAATTCCATCAGTTATTATTAGTTCTTTTTGTTAAACTCATTGACAAACCTAGATAATAAACCAAGCTTAGAAGATGGATTAATGTTCCAATAAATATCAGCTTATGTTAGAGTTTGCAGAAAATTTAGAGTTGATAGTAAATAATCCTTACCGATTACTAAACACAACTCCCTTGTAATCTAGCAGCATCCTATGCAAAGTTCTTATTGATATAAAACCTTCCGCGCTTCTATATAAGCAAGGAGAAATACACTGTTATTTTAATGTTTATTTACATAGTTTTTTAATGAATCTTTTTTCAAATTTCATTTATAGTTTTCTCTTTTGGATTAAAATTTATTAAGATTAGGCCTTACACTAGCTTCATTGACCTTTAACCTATAATTTAATCAGGAGTGTTGTTTAACCTGTCCCTGCTTCATTGACTGCAAATATTCAGTATGATATACCTAGTGTATTGTGGGTTTTGACCAAGGGCAAAGTTTGTTTGGGTGGCCTTTTGGACCTATATTTCAGTCAATTAATTTTAAGAATTATATGATAAATTGCTTAGTAGTATATTTGTAATTTTGGGTGGCGGTCTAGGGGAAGGCGTTATGGCTGTTAGCCATATGTCTATGTATGTGGTCAATCAGCTCAACATAAATGGCCACATTGAAAATCAAGTTCTCATTGATACCTTGCCTTTGTTTGTTCTAATCTTAATAAGTAAGAAAAGTTATTGGAGGTAGTTAGGAATGTTGTAGTATATTGTATCAGTTTGCTAGGGCTAGCTATTTTTCAATAGTACAAATATGTAATCATTTGTCACAAAGGATATCATTGTACGGGTATATGGGCTTGTATATATATGAGGAGATGACCACTTAGATGTGACTCTATTATCTAGTATAAGATCAAAAACATTTATATCTCTATTTGCTTATTTATGCTTCTATAATGTGTGCAGATACTCTACTCACATTTTCTAGGTAGTAGATTACGTCATTATTAGAATTTTATAGAATACAATGGGATGTTAAAGTTGATTGCTAAAAGGCAACATTTTCAATGTTTTTCTTGCTAGTACACAATTTTTTTTTGGGAAGTTAAAATGCCTTAAGCATGTATGGGTTAATTGTTAAGGAGCAAGGATGCTTTGGTGGCATGTGGTTAGATTGGAAAATGAGATGAGTTAAGAGGAAGATAATAATATAGAATCAAGGGTTAAAGGAGAGCATGTCTCATTTAAGACAAATTATAACAACATTTGACATCAAGACTATGAAATAGAGTATTCAATACAAATGTAAATAGGGAATGAAGCTTTTCACTTGTTGTGTAGGTTGGATGGATCAAAGTTGAGAACCGATGGGAGATTTCCTAAAGGGGAGGTGTCCATAATAGTATTATGCTTCTTGTAGGGTTTTGTAGAGTCTAAGAGATGTGGAAAAACGAAGAGGTCAACAGAATATGAAGTTGAAAATTGCACCAAGTATAAGAGAAAACAAAGAAGTTGAGAAATACTGACATGTGAGTACTGAGTTTTGAAGAAATTCTACTATAAGAGATCACAGAAGAAAAATATTGTAGAAAGATACCATGATTCATCATGACAATGATACATAATAAGTATAGTACATTGCCCCGCCTATTTTTTTGACAAAAGGTAAAGTATATATATTAAAGATAAAATATTACAACAAACGATGTCTTCCAGGAAAATAGGTCATTCAGGATTTTCCAAGAGGAGAACGTCAATCAAAGATCATAGTATCATTCAAATCTATTAGAGAAAAGAGTCCAATAGATGCAACTTAAAATGATCATCAACAAAAAGGGTTATTAGCATGGTATCATAGAAAGGTTTTAGTTGTCATGTGCAAAAATTAAACAAGATACTTTCATCATTTGGAGAATTAGAAACCCAAGCTCTATTGGAGGAGGATGCTTGTTGTTTAAGGTCTTCCTAGTCCAATTTATGTCAAAGGGAAAACAGAGAACAACACCTAAGTCAAGAAACTCTTACAACATGAGTCTATTTAGCTTCATCAATCAAGTAGATAGTTGTAGATAGTACATCTTTATCCATGTTTGATTGGAGTGTCGATCTAGCTAAGCATTGGTTACTTTGCAAAACTCTTTGGGAAACAAAGAACTCTATTACTATGGCTATATGAAGTGAAAAATTTGGAGCAACATTGAAGTAAAAAGCATTCAAGAAAAAGACACAAAAATAAAGTTTTATTTAAAATTTTGCCAAGGCATCTTACAAAACAAAGGCTTGATAATAGAAAAGTATATAGCTTGTCAATGGGGGAATATGTCTAAAATCCAATGATTTGTTGAGTCAAATCTCTATATGAACATAAGATAAATCTGTAGGGGGATGGGTTCATTTCTGGCTTAAATAACAGATTAAACTTTGTGATGCTGTGTTAAAAAAATATTTTATGCATGAAGATGACTAAAGGTTTTGCATGGTTACCTAAGACTCCGGGACGTGGGGATGGGGATGTAGGGACAGGGTTCCGGGACGGCAAACAAATCCTGTATTTTGGGGATAGCAGGGGATGGCTATTAAAAAAAAATATAAAATCATAAGTATTAAAAATATACAAATAGAGTTAAAAGAATATTACCAGCCAATTTTCTATTACCTGCTCCAAGAAATCCCGTTGACAATTTTTTTTCTGCTGCAGACCATTCTAGAAATTTTTGAAAATTTCAAGGAAACAAAAGTTAGACTATTTATCATTTTTCTCGATGTCAGTTTGCATTAACAAATTCTTTCAGGTAGGAAAGGGCAGACTGGAGCAAGCAGGTCTTATTAGATATTTGACAATTGTATCTTCGAAAAGGGGAATAACATGTTGGAGGTTCTGAAATATGAGAGCCATAGCAGTTTGTGACTGTCCACTGTCCACATTTGTGCTGGAAATTTTCTGCAATCATACGTCACTCCCAATTCTTATTATGGTGGGTTATGGGTAAATGTTTTGGTCTATGCCTTACTGCTTTTATTTTCCACACAGCCTTTCTCTTTATATAAAATTATGCATACAGGGTTAATGAAATGATTGGAGCTTCCATGGTGAATTTTAATTAGATTTATATATAAGACTTTTTTTCAAATAGAAATGAGCGACTTCCAAAAATAATCTTAAACTACAAGAGTACATCAGGGCCTTACTAAATTTATTTCATTTTCAATTTTTTTCAAACCCCATGCCATGGTGCAGCTAGATTTTGGCCATCCATTACAAGACATTGGGAAATTTGTGGAGAGGGTGACGGAGTCATTAATCAATATGGAATCCTTCAATAGGCGAACTTATGTAACAAATCCAAGATAAGCGCCTTGAGATTGATACATATTGGTGTTTTTCAAATATATATATTTAACATATCTGAACTTGTATTTAAATCTTTAAAAAAAATTGACTCTTTGTTTGGGTGGGCGGGGGGACATCAAGATGTTCCCTAAAAAATGGGATGTTTTTTAGGGGACACACCCCTTTTTTGGCATGGGAGGATGTGTCTGGGGGGTAAAGTTTTGTCTCCAAGTCCCCAAGACGTTCCGAACGTCCGGAATGGCTGGGAAATGGGGATGGCACGTTCTCATGTACACTGAGGTTTTGAGTCTTTATTTATCACAGTCCAAGGATCTGTTGTCTTTGTGTATCTTTATTTTAAAATTTATACACTTTCTTAAAAAAAAAATAGAAACAACTGTAAGCACAAATGCAAACCCTGTTTGCAAGAATTTTGGTCACATAAAAATCAAATTTCAATGACATGATATCATGGCATATAGAATTTGTGGTCTCAGAGAGTGTGTAATTGAGGGTGTACTGTGACCTTGCAATTCGTAAAGAGAAAGGGGATATTAAAAATTGTCCTATTTCTCAGTTGAATGAAAAAGGCAGTAGCATTAGGTCAGGAAAATTCTTCGGCAGAATAGTTATAGCAGTAACAAAGGGAGGGATAAAAATGTGCAAAGGAAGTAATATGAATGAAAACCAAATCAGGAAATTTCCAATAAAGGAAAACCACCCAATTATTCCATTGCAAAGTAGCAGAGGGAGTTAGGTTAAGAAGTTGTAGCCCTGTTTCTGTTGCTAGTTGAAAAGTTAAAGTCGATGAATGCACATGCTCTGGTATCCTCTCAGTTGGCAGATTGAAAGTAAAGTAAACATATCCTTGGATTCCCTTTTTATCCAGCAACAACATCTAAACATTTATAAAAATGCAGTGATATTTTCCTTTTTGATGTTTTATTTATTTATATTTTTGTTTTCAATCAGCCAAATTATATTTGGCCCTTATTTTCAGCACAAGTGAAAGATCCCCAGATATTTTCTTTTCCCCAAAGCAGTTTTTTAATTAATTGCAAATGATAAATTAGGGTTGTTGAAACCCTTGGAGATCAATCTAGGGCAAGGCTGATTTTTCTATAGCCAAAGCAACTAGGGTTTTGGATGAAACTCTATGCAAATAACACCAAAAATTTATATTTTCTTTCCCAATCGTTTTCTAATAATTTTAGAAGCCAAAATATGATAGAAATTAAGCTTATTTGCATACCAACAACTCAGAATTGCAGATCTAAAATTTGATTGTAAACTAGCTGGAAAACCCTCTAAAAATGCTCAGAAAATTATAAAATTGCAGCTCCTTTATTTATAAAAAATATGGGGATGATTGACAACAATTTTTAGAAGTAAATACCTCTAGAAAACAGGTCCAAACAGCCCAAACTGAGTCGATCCAACTGCTGCAAATAAATCACCAAAGAACACCAAAAAACTACTGGAATTTGACTGGAAAAAATCTGATTTAGCTCGCTGGAAATTTCTGAGTGAAATCCCCTCTCAATCACTTGGGGTTTTCATCTACAAGAGATAAATCCACAAGGGTTTTCGTCCTTGGAATTTCTTACAAAGTTGGAAGCTCTTGCAATGAAAAATATGATAGTAAAAATTTGGATCTGCTTCCCTCAAGTCGACCTCTCCATATAAAGGAGAAATGGCCCAAAACAACCTCCAACAATATCCTATGAGATCACTTGACTTTCCCTATGCCAGTCACATTTTTCTAAGGAGGCTTATGACACACTTTTCTATTTTTCCATTACTTGGGCAAGTCGCATTTTCCACTAGATGAATACATTTAATTTTTAATTGACTTTGCCCAAGTTCTAATTTTATATTAAGTTTTATTATTTTCTTGTATGTGCATTATAATTTTATATTTTAATATTTTGCACCATACAAATAAAATAAATAAAACTTAATTACCCTGATTTCACCCTTTGTCAGTCGGGTAAAAATGGGCCAAAGGTCTTCACTTGAACTACTCGAAAAGAGGGACATTACAGTCCTCCCTTCCCGAGATTGTTTGCCCCTAAACAATCACAAGTAGCAAATCTGCATCCTCAACAATTCTTGGATCCCAAATCAGCCTAAGCCTTTTGAATGGCTTTTCATGTACTATACAAAACTGCTCAACTACTGCAAAAAAGAGCTCATGCAACTTACTTGTGAAAAGTGTCATGATCCTTCTCATGTATGCCCCAAATTTGCCATACTCATTATCATGTGCTTGTTGTCCCATGCTGCAATGAAGTGAAAAATCCTCATATATGTCTTCCTTAGGTGATTCCTTGTCCACAACTATCATAGACATGGTTGTCATTTGATGGGGCAGCGTGTATTTGAGTGACTTCATGGTAACTTGTTTCCCTTCATGTTGGAAACTCAACTCCATAGCTTGCAAATCTTGGGTGACTCTTCCTAATGAATGAAGCCATTGCATACCAAGTACCACATTGTTATCTTTCAAATCAATAACATAGAAGTCATCATGAAGAGTGTAGTCACCAAATAGAATGTTGATTTTGCTCACTTTCTTTTTGCAAGGAATAGTGAGGCCACCTGTTGTAATTACATCAAAGCCATCAAAATGTTCATAATGCAAGCCTCTTCTATTCACCAATCCTTCAGCCACGAAGTTATGTGTGGATCCACTATCAAGAAGAGCCATTATCTTACACTCAAACATGGTACTTTCAAATATGAATGGATTGTACCTTGGTCTCCTGAAAGATAAGTGATTTTACCTCCATGTTCCATATTTGATGTCGGCTGCTCCTCTTCCTTTTCTGAATCAGTATCCACATCTGAAATAACCTTTATGAGATGTATCTTGTCTTTACCAAGACAATTATGTTCAGACTCCCAATGATCCCTACAGTGAAAGCAAAGCTTCTTCCTCCTCAACACATTACGAGTCTCCTGATCCACCTTCGGTGTCGACTCCACCTTTGAAGAAGTGGGTTGCTCACTTCCATGTTGCTCTGTCTTTATTCTTTACATTCTTCTTTTGTGGCTGAAATAGAGTAGTATCCAAGTCCATAGTTGTCTGAATAACTTCATGCAAAGTCCTAGGCTTAGGAGCCTTGACAAAACCTCTCAGTCTATCATGAAACCCCTCAATAAACAACATCACTACTCGCTTCTCAGTCATCTTTGGTACAATCACCGCGATATGTTGAAATTCGTTGATGTATGCATCAACCTACCCACTCTGTCGAAGTTGTGCCAAGTCCCTGTAATAAAGCTCCACATCCTTGCGATCAAACCTAGCAATCAACCTCTCACTAAACTCCCTGTATGATTGCAGAAGATCATGTTTCTGCGTAATAAGCCTATGGTGCCACCAATCGTATGCTACTCCCTCAAGGTGCAATGTAGCAAACTAGATAGCCTCCTGTTCCTGCATAGGCTTGAGAGTGACGTATGTATCAAGCTTGTGGATCCATGCTCTAGCACTAATCTTTCCACTGCCATCAAAAGTGGAAAGGGTCACCTAGTTGGTTGCCTGCTTCAGCTCCCTGTTATGTGCTCTAGAACTCTATACCTATCTAGTTCTCAAGATCTCTCTCCTTTGAGCACAATACTGATGAAGGGGGTAGGCATTCTGTATCTCCTCTGGTAAATCTCTCCATTCATCATTAGCTGTCATAACATTATCTTGGAAAGCTATATTTTCCAATGGATCCTCAACCACGGGTGGCTCCTCTCTAGGTAGGAAGCTAGGCTGCATAGGTCTATCTGCATTCCTAGTAGATCTCCTCTCCTCTATATGTCTTCTCTCCCATGGAGGGGAATCTCTCATGCTACCAGCCTCTGTAGGTGCCCTGTTGTACCTCCTGTGACTGTTGGTCACTGATGTGGATTCGTCCCTTCTATCCCTTCTATCACGTTGATCACTAACATCCATCCTATGCATCAACTGATGCATGGTCCGAATCATGTCCCTGAAAAGCTCACGATCCAGGTCAACACGTTCATCCCGGGTAGGGCTAAGTAATCCACCTCTTCGGTCCAGGGTCTCGGCACTACTACCTATGTATCCAAGCCTGCTATGAGACGTGCCTGTCTCCTTATATTATACCTGTGGGGCCCGACTTCTCTCAGCTGCATCAATCAAAACCCTCCAGGTGGGAGGATCGCTACTCTAATACCACTGAAAGATCCCCAAATATTTTCTTTTCCCCAAATTAGATTTTTAATTAATTACAAATGATAAATTAGGGCTTTTAAAACCCTTGGAGATCAATCTAGGGCAACGTTGATTTTTCTATAGCCAAAGCGACTAGGGTTTTGGATGAAACTCTATGCAAATAACACCAAAAATTTATATTTTCTTTTCCAATCGTTTTCTAATAATTTTAGAAGCCAAAATATGATAGAAATTAGGTTTATTTGCATACCAACAACTCATAATTGCAGATCTAAAATTTGATTGTAAACTAGCTGGAAAACCCTCTAAAAATGCTTAGTAAAATTATAAAACTCCAGCTCCTTTATTTATAAAAACATGGGGATGATTGACAACAATTTTTAGAAGTAAATACCTCTAGAAAACAGATCCAAACAGCCCAAACTGGGTCGATCCAACTGCTGCAAATAAATCACCAAAGAACACCAAAAAACTACTGGAATTTGACTGAAAAATCTGATTTAGCTCGCTGGAAATTTCTGAGTGAAATCCCCTCTCAATCCCTTGGGGTTTTCGTCTGCAAGAAATAAATCCACAGGGTTTTCGTCCTTGGAATTTCTTACAAAGTTGGAAGCTCTTGCAATGGAAAATATGATAGTAAAAATCTGGATCTGCTCCCCTCAAGTCGACCTCTCCATATAAAGGAGAAATGGCCCAAAACAACCTCCAACAATATCCAATGAGATCACTTGACTTTCCCTATGTCAGTCGCATTTTTCTAAGGAGGCTTATGACACACTTTTCTATTTTTCCATTACTTGGGCAAGTCGCATTTTCCACTAGATGAATACATTTAATTTTTAATTGACTTTGCCCAAGTTCTAATTTTATATTAAGTTTCATTATTTTATTGTATGTGCATTATAATTTTATATTTTAATATTTTGCACTATACAAATAAAATAAATAAAACTTAATTACCCTGATTTCACCCTTTGGCCGTCGGGTAAGAATGGGCCAAAGGTCTTCACTCGAACTACTCCAAAAGAGGGACATTAAGGTTGAAAGTAAAGTAAACATATCCTTGGATTCCCTTTTTATCTAGCAACAACATCTAAACATTTATAAAAATGCAGTGATATTTTCCTTTTTGATGTTTTATTTATTTATATTTTTGTTTTCAATCAGCCAAATTATATTTGGCCCATATTTTCAGCACAAGAGGGAGAACTCTCTTTTTAACTCTGATTCTTTTAAATATTCTTTATTGAATTTAGGTTTTTATTCCTCAATCCACAGATGGGGGCATTTCTGTTTTATATATCTCATTTGGAGTGCTGGTGGGTCCTGAGATGAAGCTATGAAACTTATAGTAGTTATTGTGAATTTTCCTTTTTTTTTCATTTCTTTCTTATGAATCTTTAGAGTTTGGTTTAGGCATTCTATTACTTAATCCATGATTGGATGCAAATCAGTTTTATACTTCTATGTTGGAAACATTATATGTCAAAACCTCTCTTTCCTTATCCAAATATCCAAAACACAAGGTGCAGATTTACCACCAGATTATTAAGTTCTGATTCTTTCCATCTCTTCGAGTTTTTGGGAAATGCAGGAGAGGTTGATAAATGCATCTTCAATGGTCAAATATTGAAGACCTTGGTTGACCACTTGTGGATGGGTATTTGTTTATTAAACACAATAACTAATTATTTTTCTAAGCCAAGTAGGATAAGGGAAGAAACTTGACTTTTTTCTCAGTTTATTACTTGAGTTCTTCTGATCAAGTTCTCATTAAAATTATTGCTAGATTGGTTTTTTATCTCAGTGTACCCTTACCTGAAGAAAAGTTGTTTGCAACTGCCAACTGTTGTTTCAAGACACAGATGTTATCTACTCATTGTGTATAAAGTGTCTTTGGCATTTTATCGTTTGTACCATCATCCTTTGTGTCTCATATTTGTTTTAGCCAGCTGTAAAAATTATTCACTAATTATGTGGGAGGACTACAAAATTGAGGCCCCACGTAGTAGGTCAACTAATAAAAAATTAGTCACACAATTTGTTGATGAGAATAACATGTAACGATATGTAATATTTTAGGCTTATGTCTTAGATAACAATGGGTTAAGTCTATTTCTTTAGGACTGTCTTTTGAAGTTAGAATGGCCAAGCCATGGATGCATTTTTGCTGTATTTCCTCAGGAAGAACCAAGCATGGATTTTATAGACATACAGTGTAGCTTGATGTCATGAATTAGCTATCCCCATGCCTCTCAGGGATGGGAGATGACTCAAATCAAATAAAGTAAGCTTTTGGATTGGACTTGATGTCAATTTTTCTGCTTTAATCGTTAGAGGCTAATACTAACCAAAATTATTTGATTCTCTATGATGCAAATCAATACAGGGACAAACTGTATGGTAGAAGCCTTCATATATATGTATATCATTTGTTTTAAAATTTCTGTAACAAATCTGGCATATAAACTTTGTGCAAATCCTAATAAAAAACTACTGTTTCTGACTATGGTTACTAGCATCATTATTGTTGATATGCCCTTGGAGTTGGTGCAAGCCATTGATATTAGTACCATCCTTCTAACCACGCTATGTACTCATTATACCCAGATAAACTGACTTTTGATTCACATAATACTGGACATACCGTATACATCATTGCTTTATGATATTTGTTATACCATACATGAAGTACCTCTCAGGAAGAACTGGAAGTTTCTATTCTTGAAATGATGTAATTGTTATTCTATGCTGATGTTAATTGGTTCAAATTTCAGTATGCATCAAAATCATGAGATTATGATTATCTGAATTTGTTTCATTTTGGAAGTTCTTCATTGGCTTAAGAAGACAGAGTATTGACTAAAGAGGAAAAAATCATGCAAAAAAATGTTACTTAGAAGAAGATCTTAGCATTTAGAGAGTAGGATTGTATATAACCTCACTGTGTTCCAAAACTGTGAAATATTTTTCTAGGCTAATCTACAGATAATGGGTTCACGGACAACTGCAAATTTGCAGGTTTGAGACACAAACCAAGCAGACATATCATTAGTTTTTCTCTTGCATTACATTTCTAGTTATTCATTGTTTTTTCTCATATGAATCCTTAGTGGTTCAGGCATGTGGTATGTGCATTTAATATATTTTAGCTGTTTTGTTTTTATGTTTCTCTCCATTGATTTTCATCTATTGAGCACTTATTTTTTCTAAACTTGCTAAAGCATGTCCTATCTAAGTATTTCAAGACAAATGCATGCCCTGTTTGTCGGAATTCGAACACACTTGGCAAATACAGAAATGCCAATGGCCAACTCAGACTGATATCAAAATACGCAATCATTTTGATATTGAGGACCATGCCATTGGGAATTGCATTGTGATCATGCAATTTGTAAGATAATTATGTAAAGTGCTAATACACAGTCGAGTGCCAAAGGCAATAGAATAGTTAAGTTGAATGCTTTTAAGAAAACTGTTAAGTTACAAATACAGCTAAAGATGTCTCAAGGAACTAGTCTGTCAAATGAAAATCAATTCAGAAAAATGCCAATCATGGAAAACCATTTAAGTATTCCAAATCAAAGTAACAAATGGAATTAGAAACTGAAGATGTTGCACTGTTTCAGTGAAAATTTGATAAATAATTTAGTTAACAAATTTACAGTTGGTGGGTTGGAGTAAAATCAAGGGAGGACAGATCATCGATTGGAAAAACAAGGAATTGGTAGAATTATTTTATGAATATTTCCCAAATTAATAAAATAATAAAGCATGCTAAGAATTTGGATGGATATTGGATAGCATATAGAGGTTCAGGGTAGATCTGTATATAGATACAATGTTGCCAAATTGCTTTTACCAAAGCATTATTGGGATATGATGTCCCTGATAATTTTTTTATTTTTTCTTGCAGTTTAGTGTTCTAGAGATGTCTATCTGGATTAATATGACTGGAGATTCCTTTCGAGTCTTCTACAAAAATCTGAATCAGCTAATCGATATGCTATGCTTCCCATAGATATATGTTAAAGGTATCATCTAATACATTCACTGGAGTCTATATATATGCTGACTTTGAATTCATTGAAATCGGATATGCTTCTGTCCTTGTACATTAGAGAAGATCATTGTGGAAGTTAATAAAAGAATCTTTTAATTGCATAATGATGTCTTGTAGGTAAAAAATTGATGGGAAGATATCACAATAACTAATGAATTATAATTCTAAAATTAAAATTCAATCATTTAAAGAAATCGATAATAAGCAACAAACTACTAAGAAAACTGGACACATGAAAGGAGGAGATAACTAATATATGCAACAAGAGTTTTGAGTCTTGTAGCCCAGTGTCTACTATTGCCAACTCTAATTCTCAAACCTGTAGCTGTTATCTAGAAATTTATGAAGTTGTTCACATGCAATTCCTATAGCGTGAGAGCTATATATTGGTTTTAACCTAAGTAACCAAATTCGTGTTCGTGTTCGGCAGGAATGAAATTCGAAACAAGTTCATCAACTAGTAAAATTCAGAAAAAAAAGCATCAATATGTTCAAATTATATAAATGCGCATTTTTATTATTTTATTTTCAAAATAAATAATAAATGTACAATAATGTCAAACTATATAATTTTTTTAAATAGCCTTAAAACTTAAAAATATATATTATTAAATAGCCTTAAAACTTCAAAAAAAGATGTCCAAACTGAAACATATGCATCATGATAAGTTGATCAAAATAAAACATTACAATGTGAAATCCCAATTTTAAAGAGGGTTTTTGTTTTCAAAAAGTCAATCTAGATTCTAAAGCACCTTAAGTTCTAAGACTGTTTTCAAACTTTCAGATTTCTCCTTGCTTTTTACATCATATAAGCTCAAAATCATCAAGAGCACTTGGCTGAGATGGTTCAATATCATCATCATCAGATTCACTGTTGAATTCATCTTGTGACAACAAGTCACGATCATCTGTATCTGCTATATCTTTTGAAATGAGGTTGAGTTGTGAAGGCAAAGCAGATGAGTCTTTTGTTTCCTCCTTCATACACAACTGCAAATTGCTGCGAATATAAACAAGATCTTCCAACCTCCGAGACAACTTGTTCCGCTTCTTTGACTGAATGTGGTCGAAGCAACTCCAATTTCTCTTACATGCTGATGAACTTGCTCCCTGACTCAATACTCTAATAGCAAAGCGTTGTAGCTCACAAGTACTTGCCCCAAAGCTACTCCACCACCTATATCCCTCAACATTTGGTCTGTCATACTTGGCTGCAGGTATTCCAAGCAACTTTTCTTCTAACCTGTATGCCCAACATTGATCCCTGATTTTACTTGCAACTTGTGGATCTGGTTCAAACCTTCCTATGGCTTCATGAAGCCCACTCATGATTTCACTGTCACTTTGTCGGTCTATATGGAACAGTTTTGGCTCCAAATAGCAAGCTGCTGCATGCAAGGGGGTGTGCATCATTTTCCACCTTGAGTCAATTGTTTCCCATATCTCAATATAGTCGGCCTCCACATGATTGAATGCTTTTTGAATGGTTTCCTTGCAATGGTCCATGCTTTCATAAAGCATACCAAGACAAGGTTTATCCCCGTCAACCATACGAAGCACTTCAACAATTGGTTCACACACTTTTAAAACTTTTGTTGCACTTTCCCAAAAATTGTTGTTTAGAATTATTTGCTCTATGTTCTTTCCTTTTGCACTTTTAGAAAGAACTGAATTTTCCCAATCAATTGAACAAATAATATACCTTAACGCTGCTTTCTCTTCGACCACTCTTTTCAAAGTGATATAAAATGATGCAAATCTTGTTTCACAAGGCCTCAACAACTCTCTGGATGCATGTTGCTTGTAAATATTCAATGTAAGGTGGTGTTTTCTGATGAAATTTGTAATTGTTCTCCCTTTGTGAATTGTTTCATGCACCCATGGAAATTTAGCCAAGTCACGGAGCAACAAATTAAGGCAATGCGCTGCACAAGGGCTCCAAAATATATGTGGGTATTTCTCCATAATCAACTTTCCAGCGCCCACACAATTCGCAGCACCATCAGTTACAACTTGAACCACATTCTGTATACCCACTTCAAGAATGACTTCTTCTAAGATTTTGAAAATATACTCAGAGGTATTCTTATGGTTCATGGCATCAACTGCCTTCAAGAACACTACGCCTAAAGGGCAAGCCACCAAAATATTAATCAATGGCCTCTGACACATGTTTGACCATTCACTCAATATGGTGCAACCTGTTCTATTCCAAGAGGCTTTGATTGCTGCCACTTTTTCGGTCACCCTTTCTTTTGATTTCTTCAAAAGAGTTGTTCTAAGTGCCTCTGAAGTAGGAGGCATATACCCTTTGCCAAACTCTGCAATTTTCTGAATTGCATTCTTAAAATGTGGATTTTTGGCAACATTGAATGGAATTGCACTTGAATAAAACATATCAGCCAATGCATCATGCACATGTTGTTTCTCAACTACTTTCTGAAAGCTTTTCCAATCTTCACTCTCTGATCCCCTTGTTGAACCACCAGACGAGTGAATGTTTGAAGTGGAAGACATATAATTTGTGGTGAACTTAGATATTTCTGCTTGAATCCTCTGCTTTTTTTGCGCTGATTTCTGCATTCTTGCAGATGAAGAGGCTTGATTTTTCTCCAACGGAGCTTTGATCTTTGGAGTTATATTAGGGCATGCACTAACATCCCCTCCTGCACCTGCTGAGATACCAAGTAGGTGGTGTGTTAACGGTGTGACATTCCCAACAAATGAATACCCACACAGATCACATTTGATATTATTGCCGTCACATGTTACGTATGTCCATCCCTCAGTTTTTTATTTCAGTTTTGGGAGTGCTATTGAATTTTGTTTATGAACCTACATATTTTAGAGAAAATAAGATTAATACTAATTATGTAACTTTAATGCCAAAAAAATATCCAAAAAAATAATAATCTAATTAAATTGTTGAAAACCTTCCAATAATAATAATTTAATTATAAGTCAATTGGAAAATAATAATTATGTAACTTTAATGCCAAATAAATATCCAAAAAAACAATAATCTAATTAAATTATTGAAAACCTTCTAATAATAATAATTTAACTATAAGTTAATTGGAAAATAGTAATATCCATTGATTAAATTTACAATAAGAATACTGAAATTAATGTCTATTGACGGGGTTCAAAATCTTCAAATAAATATATGTAAGATATCTCACCATATGTTAGGGTTATTTTAAACCCCAAACATATTAAAAAACCAAAAAAATAATTAATAAATATTAAATAATTTATTAAATAATAAAGTATGTTTATAAATTTCTAATTTCTTATCAATCTTAAATACTGAATTATTTATAGCTATTAAAAAATAAAAATAAAATCAACCCCAAATTAAATATAGAGATTAATTAATTTCTAATTCTACGTTTTCGATACTAAGGAATATATAAATAAACCTAAAAACAAATTAAAATGGCCGATTTTTAATCATAAATTAAAATCCTAAAAAAATGATTTAGGAAGTAGTAACACTAAATAAATGCTAAATCCTACATATGACACGGAATAAATTAAAATCTTGTTAACTTAGATAATTTATTTAATAAATATTAAACCTAATAAATTAGAGTGCAACTAAATTGTATTTGTAAATACGGCAAATACCATAAGGCGAATAATAATTAGGTAATGAGTCGTAATACTAATACACTAAATACTAAAATAATACTTTATTAATACGGAAAGGCAAATAATAATTATTTAATACTTAATCGCAACTGCTAAATTCGAGATTGCAAACCAAAACCCAGAACAGTTATAATAAAATTCGGAATTACGACTCCCAGTTTTTATTATAAGCCAAGGCAATGCTAAATTCGAAATTATAATAATTTTTTAATAATACTGGCTTAAGCTCAACTAACCTGTGCTCCGGCTGCGGGATTGGCGGCGGGATTCGCGGCGGCGGCGGCGGCGGCGGCGGCGGCAGGGTTGAAGGCAACTGCAATTACTTCGAAGGGCAACTGCCTCACTTTGACAATCTGCAACTGCAAACAGATTAGAGCTTCAAATTCGCGCTTCTTAGTTTAGGGCTTCGAATTCGCAAACAGATGCTTTGTAGTTACAATGCAACCCGAAGCTCGTTTAAATAGAAACTGAAAACAAAACCCTAACCCTAGCGTCGTATAAAGTAATAACGAAAAATAAAGACTTTTCAACGAATTTCAACGAATTTATTCGCCAAATCGGCGATTTTGTACGAGTTCGCTTTAAAATCGAGTAAAAATTCGAATATCCAATTTTCCCAGCGATTTCCAACGAGTTTTTGTTTGTTTTGTCAATTTGATTTTTTTGGCCTGCGATTTCTGTGACTATGGTTTTAACTATTCAAGCAAAGGTAATAAAGGAGATATCTTGGATCACTAAACTTATGAAGTATGTAGAAACTCTTCTCCCCTGCAGCATATTTACAAGTTTTGTAGGAAGTCATACAATCTGCTATGTTTTTGGTTTGAGATGCAAAATTTCACCTCACTGAAATATGTAGGGTGTTAATTCAATAAAAGTTTGAGGCTAAACGTTGCAGCAACATCATTTTTACAAGCTCTGCATCAGACCCAAATCTTCAGTTTGATCAGAAGAGAGATCCTACTGTGTGCATTCAACTAATGTATGGAGTTTTGAAAAACCAAGTCTATAAGGACAAAGCAGGATTACCTCACTTTTCATGCACAGATAGCAGTCCTTCTACTAATTTGCCACTGAATACAAGATATTAACTGGACATGTTCAAAAAAATCTATTGGATCATTTATATGCTGATGGGTATACAAGTGATTGGTATACTGTTCCATGTCCAGCAAAATATAGTGCCTCCTGTATGGTCCCAGAAGGTGATATGCCATCAGCTCCTTAATGGTCCATTTGCAAGATCTAAACATGCTGAGAAAAAAACAATTTTATGTGATTTTGATTGCATTGTAGAAAAGTGATTGGTCGTTCTCTTAAAATTTTGTTGGAAGAAATTCCTCCCACATATCTGGAGCCTCTTCATGCCATCAAGGTAGTTCTGCATATATGCTTCATCAGACGAAAATAGAGGAAGAAGAGAGGAAAGTCATAAACATGAAGATAGGTTGTCAGCCTTCCCATGAATACCAATGTTCAATATTAAAAAAAATATATCTGTTAAGGATGGAGAACCTTCCAATACGGATACTAGTGAAAACTTGTAGAATGTGAAGAAATTTCAAGTGCTCTTCATTGTATATCTATGAAAATGATATGCGCAATGCTAAAATAGGACAAATGATTATTGAGCTGATTCAAGGGAAAAATCTAAATATGCAGAGACAATTTAGGATGTGAAGAAATTATAGAATGATTGTCAAACAAATATTAGAGATAAAGAAAAATTCCGAGAGAATCAGAAAATGTTTTGATTGTAAAGCTCTTAATAATTCTATATCTGTGGAACCTTTCATGCCTATAGCAGACAAAAAAATTGGAATCTGTCACAGCTACTGAAATATATTCCTTAACTGACTAGTTCTTGTGTTGTCAATAAGGCTTGTGAAAACGGTTATGCAAATATAACATTTACTGTTCCAAGCAGATATGAGCATGTCTAAACGTACTTCTTTGGGTAGCTATCAAATCTTTCCAATAATGCATCTAATACTTAGGTTCCGGGGTTAAATTCGATGGCCACCTATGCCTGTCAAACAATTTTGAGATGACAGTAATTTTTCAATAATGCCCTTCAAAAATACAAAACAGTGTTATTTATGTCAATTATTATATATTTATTTAATTATTTTAAATCTATATTTATATATTTTTTAATAATTTACATATAAATTTTTATAAAAATTGACGGCCACATTTTAAATATGCAAGTTTTATGTGACGGTTATCACAGATATTTGCAAGTATTTTACAGCTAAAATCACCAAAAACATCTAAACGGCCGTCAAATTTAACCCTTGCATAGGTTGTTTTTAAAAATATTGAGGAAACTTAAGTAGGTTGTGTTAGCATATGGATTTGCACGCATGCAAATGACATGCAATAGTGTGGGAATGAAGTCCCTCCTCAATGAAGGTGAGGCTGCCTTTATTGAAAACCAAAACTGTATTTACATCTGTACATTCAAAATTGTATGTGGGGGGTGTTTTGGAACATCAATGGAAAGAAAAGTGAATGAGGGAGATGGAATGGAATGAAGGAAAGGAGTGGAATGGAATGAACTGAAAGAACATGCAAGAGTTAGGTAAACACAGAGCCTAATATTGCATGAAGAGGAAAGATGAATAACCAACACAAATAAAACGGAGTTTGAGTTAGCCAAACAAGAACGTGTAAAAGGGAACACACATGAGCAAGTAGATAATCAGAGCTTGATCACTGTGAACTAGAACAACTGATTAATAACGTTGACAATAAGATCAAAGATAATATTTGCATGCAAGATTCAAACACCTAACATCTAATGAACATAAGAACATCAAATGTTACAAGAGACAATGAATGAGACACAAAGTTCATATTTCATTAACTTCAAAATGTTTTTCACAAAAGAACACAAAGTTTCTTCCTGAAACAAAGCTTGCACAAAAGTATTTTCTTCTCCTCTCTCAAAGTCACCCTTTACAAATGAGCCCCTCACTTCCTTTTATAACCCAAAAGTTGGTTACAAAGTAGTTAGGGTTTTACATGATCATTAAATAAGGCACTTAAGTGACCTTTGACTTTTTCAACAACTTTATTAAAGACAACCCAAAAATAGAAATTACTTAAAATATCCATTGTTTCCCAAAAACAAATAACAACACCTTTTAAAATATACAATAATAACCAGTGCCTTATCCATTGAAATGGGGTCCGCCTATCTCAAGCGTATGAGAAATGGACTCTCCCACTTTGTTAGATACCAAGAAAATCAACTCTCTGAACCGCCGGTGAAATTAGGATCTGCCGCTTTTGCCAGTTGAAAGGATCTAAACCTTCCTAAAGTTTCAAACATCTTTTCTTCTTCTGGAGGTTCACTTGGTCGAAGAATAGCCTCACAAAATACCTGCAATTCAAGAATTCTACTTGGCATATCATTTAAATTAACAATTTTGGATTGAGCATTCTCAAATAAGTTCTTTAATTTGATGCACCGCTCCATGGAAACTGACGAGAAATTGTTGGCGGGAGTATACATGTCCTTAAACAATTGTGAAAATTGTTCTTCCACCTGCTCCGATGAACACCTTTGATTATGCTCATTTACGAGGTTACAAGGAATCTTAGCCATGAATTCCTTAATCAAGGAGAGTGAAGTGAAGGCTTCATTGCACATGCTTTCATAATGGATCATAGAATCCTCAAGAAGCATTTTTCTTGATTTGAGATGCAGACACCAAAGAAAACGTGTCCCTCGATGTTCAAATTTGAGAATTCCTTCAATAGCTAAAACTGAAGATTCCATACTTGTCATCTCCTGTAAACTGGGAAATATCTCATCCAAATTTGATATAGTAGAAACAAAAGTTTCTTTGAAAGAAAGAATTGGATCAAGATACGCACTGACATCTTCATGAAGCTTAACCGCGGTCTTGATCGTCCCCTGGCCTAAAACGAGAATATCTGAAAGCCAAGTTTTAGTGACATGGCCCAATGTGTTTATTTCCTTTGACAAATTGAGAGAATCTTCATCTGGGGCAGCCACTGCATCAGGTACTGGGAAGGTGGATGATATGGGATTTATCAAATGTTGAACATATTCCACCAATTGATTCTTTTTGGCCTTGAGCTGAGAGTTTTGAGACTTGTATTTCTCAAGTCTCTTTAGCACGATATCAATTGAATCTCGAGCCATCGCCATGTCACTTTCTAATGTAGATCTTCCAAGTCCAAGTCTGGAAACTTCGTAGTCGGCAGGTGTCATAGCATCGCGTTCTTTATCAACTTGTGGAATGGCAAGGTCTACAAATTTGTTTCCATCATTATCCACCATTATTCGAGAAAGTACCTTAGGCTTCTTAGGAATGACGTCATTCGAAAGTTTGAAAAGGGCATCAAAATCAATGTCAATTGGCTTGACAACTCTCTTCCTTTTCTTTACTTCGGAATCAACCCACGAAGGAGTATCATTCACTATTTCAGCATACAGAATCCTGGAGCTCAAATTAATATTCTCATTATTTCCGACATCATGAGATCCTTCTTGAATCCTATCTACGACCTCGATTTGAGGAGACACAACCTCAATATCCACTTCCTGATTATTCGGGAGATTTTGGGAAATCCCTTCATGAACTACATGCTCTGAAGTGTTTGATATTTGAATTACCTACACTTGAGTGGATGCTTGTTTGAAGCATGGCTGAGGATCATTTGCTACTAGCTTCTGAGCACTATTAACGATGTGGGTAGAAGAATCTCTACTCGAGGTAGAAAATCCAGACACACGCTCTCTTCCTTCTTCGGGGTTAGGATCTTTAGATCTTTCTCCTTGTGACATGTTACTTGGTGAAGTGGATTTCGGCAACCACTCCTTTCTTGCTTGTTGTGTATGATTGGATGGTAATGAGGTTGATCGAGAAGAGACTTTGGTCGAATGGAGGCCCTCTTGTATTGGCAATTTTTGTGATCCCGAAACATGATCTGGAATTGATTGCAATTTGGCAAGTTCTCTGTCATACCAAGATATGCTTCTTTCAATAATTGGTTGGTTCTTGCCATCAAGAGAAAATTCATCTCTTTTGGTCCAGTCGATTCGAGGCAATGGGGTAAAGGCAACTGACATCATATGAGGGATCAATGACATCCTCATCATCATTTATGAATGAATCGGGAGGACTCTTGATGTGGAAGGCCTTGATCTGAGCAAGTGTTAGGCGAGAGTACTCCCGTCTTCTTACCTCATGTTCATCCGAACAAGCAGCCCATAAATCTTCCATGGTAGGATTATGTTGGTACTTTGCTCCCAGAATCTTTTGCATATATCCATTGATATCAAACTGGGCTCTCTTCACATATGGATGGATGGTTATGAGAGTGAACTCTTTTTCCATGAGTTGTGCACTGAAAAGATTTGGACATTGGTATTCCCCGATTTGAATTGGGAAATGAATTCCTGAACGGTGCTTGTCACTAAGAAGGCAGTGAACTTGGAATAATTGTCGTGCCAGCTCCATTAATGCCCATCTGTCACTGACGTACTTAGGAAGTTTCCACGGGGTACCAGCAAAACCACTCACGCGAATGTAGGAAAAAGATGAAAATTGAATAAACCAGGTTCCCCATTGGGAAATGACACTCATGGCTTCTTTAGAAAACCTTTCCTCAGTATTCCGATTCAGGTTCCGGATCACGCGGAAGGTGAATGCATCGTTGACTCTTCTAAAATGGTGAGAACTATTTTTGAAGCTGAGCTGAGGGTAATAATGAAAAACATTGTTAGACGGCCCCATGACCCCTCTCGTTTCAAGTCCTGAAAATAGCTTTCTTCTTGCTACCGCATAAGTCAGATATGATGTCATGTAGAAGCATCCAGTCATCTTAACTTCTATCAATTGTTTGTGAAGGGTGTTACTGATGATGGTGGCCCAATCCACAAACTCTTTCTTGGCTAGGATGATACAAATAAACTGGTACATCCATGGGTGGAAAATCCTAGCAGAAGGTAGACCGAAAACTCGACTTAGGAGAGTGATCATGTCCCCGATTTCTTCCACGAACTCAATGCGGTACAGTTCTTTGGGAAGCCTGTCAATTCGAGGTCTCTTGGTTACTAACCAGTTGTTGTTAACCATCTTGCTCCATCTCAGGGGTTCTTCATCCCAGAATTCTTGTGCTGACTGGCGAGTGATATCCGCATTCTCAGGAAAGTCGGGTATGCCGAGCAATTCCTCAATGTGTTCTGGTGTGATTAAGAGGAAAGGCTCACGATTATCTTTAAAAATTCCTCGTCTCTCAGGGTCATAATGCTCCGCGCAAGCAATAACCAATTCCGGACACTGCACCGAGACAGGAAATGTTGCTGCTTGGGGTAGACCACTATGGTAAAGTCTATCTGAGAAAATGGTTTTGCCTTCAGTTTTCACCCGCTCGCAGAACTGTTGCACGTTGATGTGACCCAGATTTGTATCAGTGATGTTGTCATATGCTGACTTAATGGAACTGGGAGGAATAATTCCTTGGAATTCATACTTCAGGACGGATTTGTTAGATTTCTCCACTGGCTTCCTCGATCTTCCCGCAGATTTGGATTTTTCGGCCATTATGAATTTTACAGAAGAACGACTCAGGCACGCAAGACAATGCAAACGGGGCCGGGTCTCAGTCTCTGAAACCCCGTCGATGCAGGAAAATATGACTCGCTTTAATATTATTATTATTATTATTTTAAAAATAATAATAATAATTGATCCCGAATTACGATCTTTTTTTTTAAATACAAATATATCGAGACTAAGCTCGAGCCCCAAATCAAGCAATACAATGATAAATATATTTTAAATTAAAATCTCTCGATTTTATTTAATTTGACAGAACAAATTCTCCTTGGTATACGTGAAAAAGTGCCTTTTCAATATTTTATTCTTGGGTGAATGTATAGAGACTTCTTTGTTCGCTGCTATTCTTTTCTAACGTGATTTCTCTAGCATGGATAATGTTCTTCCTGAAAGATGCATGGGAATGGAGAAGCTTCTCTTCCTTTGGCTACATGGAGATCCTATTTTTGTTGTCCTCCTTGCAAAGGCGTTGAAATATTGTTCTTTTCTATTTTTTGTTTAAAACTTTATTCCCTCCTTTCCCACGTGGCCTATTTTCTTCCTTCAGCTGGGCAAGAAGAAATTACTGTCTTCCTTCCTCATGCGTGAAAAGAAATTTTTAAATTTTTGTTTTATTGAAACCTTCTCTCTCCTAGGTGCGTGGTGATCTCCTTTCCTGGGGCGGCCTGCTTTTAATTTTTTTAAAAACTGTTCTTCTTGCCCCCAAGGCGTGGACTCTGCTTTGCTGGCGTGGCTTCTTTCTTTCTCTCCCTGCATGGATTCTCCTTCAAGTTGGGCGTGTGGCTGCGTGCTATTTCTTCTTCCTTACAGTCGGCGTGGGATTTTCTGCTTGATCATGCGTGGGTATTTGGGTTTTTAACCTGCGTGGGAATTGCTCTGAGTGCCTGTGCATGCGTGGCTTCCTTCTTTTGGACTGTGAATGTGTTGAAACAGTGATCTTGTCTTCCTTGACTGCATGGAAAGTGCTCTTCTTTGACCGGTTTATTACCTCCTATGCGTGGACAGCTGCTATTTCTCCATGAAGGCGTTGGCAGATGCTTGGATTGGTATTTCTTTGAATGCGTGGAAAGCTGCTCAATAAAATGTGTTTTGGACTGCAAATATGACCAATGGATGCGTGTGCAGGTATAACTTCTTTATTCCTGGCGCCTCCTCCAATGCGTGGTATTCTCTTTCACAATGGTGCATGAAATTACTGTCTTCTTTCTCCTCACGCGTGGGAAATTTTTGTTTTGTCTTATGCTCACACTTCTTTCTGTCCTTCTCCCCCCAAGGCGTGGACTGTGGACAGGTGCGTGGGAGCTTGTAACATGTTCTTTAATGTTGTCTCTCTCCTCTAAGGCGTGGAAATTTTCTCTGTAATACAAAAATCCTCTTACTTGGCATGAGTTTCTCTTGTATTATGGGATGTGACAAAATATTATGTCCTTCAGAAGAAATAAGAAGCAATCGGAAAGCTTCGCACGACTTTTTCCAACGAGTTTGACGGAGGAAGTTATGAGGATTAATCCAACTTCCTCTCTTCCCGGGTAGTGGACTTAAGTGCCAGGGGGAAATGGGGAAAGCAACGGCCAATTGCCAACGGGAATGGCAAAGTGGGCTGGCAATCCCCGTTCAATTTCCCCATGTGGGAAATTGGGAGATTTCCTGCCCGTTAGCCAATCCATGATTTGGCAATTGGTGGAGAAAATCCCACAAGCGGGAAATTTGAAGAAAATTGCCAGGAAAGGGGAAATCCGGGTTCGGGAAGCCAAATTGGCATTCCCGGCAGTTGGAAGCATAAGCTTACTTCCCCGGCAATAAAAATTTGTCGAATGAACTTTTAATTTATATTTATTTAATTAAATACTCTCAAGTTATTTAAAAATTAATTTTATCAAACAAGGAGCAATTAATTAATTAAATATTAATTAATTAATTTTAATGTATTTTAATGCGTTTTAAAGCCTGGCGGGAAGAGTTCTCGCCCGAAAAGGACGAAACGAAAACCGACGATCACAAAAATGAGACGATCGCGATGAGGACAATGAACCACGCAAAGTAACACTTTTGAAAATTTTCAAAATTTTCATTTTTTTTTTAAAAATAATTTTGCAAAGTCAAAATTAGCTGATAACAGGTTGTAAATCAATATCATATGAAACTTTCATTAGTGTTGAAAAAATGCATCTGTATTGGTATTTGATAAATGCATGTTTTTCCCTCACCTTTGCCATGATATATTATTTAAACTTACGAAGAATTGTAAATTGTGAAAGCCATTCAAATGATATTGTACATATGTTTTTTTCTGTTTAGGACTCACTCAAATTGGTGTGCTTGGATTCATGTCTCGGAAATTAAAGCCATCTAAAGTTTTATTAACAACATTTTTTTCATTAACTGAAATTCAAGATCTGTGATGGTTTGATTTAAGGTAAATTTAAATGTACTCATTTTATGCTCTTTGTGGGAATCTCTTTGATGGTCTCAATTATTGACATATGCCTGAATACATCTTAATATTTATAATTAGAATCAGCTCTGTTGGGAGTTGTCTTTTGCAGCAAACTTGTTTAGATTAACTGTTTTTTAGATCAAATAGAGATATATTACTTTAATAAAATATTATAGACTATTTACAATCACTCATGTCACTGCAATTTGGTTGTTTGGTACAGGTGGTCTAACTTGCACCACGGACTTGAAAGAGATCAACAATAATTTGAGTTAAGGTAAATTTTTATTTATTAATTTTATCTATTTTTTGTAGGCATCTGTTTATTGTTGTCACTAACTGAATAATGGTTTAGCACTTTCTAAAGTTTCTAATTAAATCCTAGTGTGTTAGGATTCATGTCTTCGGAAGTACACTCAACAACAATCTTGTATTGTGATAATGAAATCCAACATACTCTAATTATGTATATTCTAATTTCCCTAGCTTAATTTTAGAATTTCCTTTTTTAATGCTTCTAATAAACTTTGGAAGACTTGTTAGCTTGAATGGTGTGTTATGATTACATTTTGATAATTATATTCAAAGTATTCCTTCCTCTAACACAATTTATTGGTGCCCTAATGGTAGTTTAAAGATTTATGTAATTTTTGATCCCTTAATTTTAAATTCTTTTTGAAAGAATTTGAAATGGTAGTTTAAAGATTTATGTAATTTTTGATCCCTTAATTTTAAATTCTTTTTGAAAGAATTTGAATTTAGTAAGTGTCAGAGGAGTAGGAGGTGGTTGTGTTGGTGACATATGCCACCCATCCCAATTTTGTATCTTTTTGTATAAGCATGGTTGGATTAGTTAATTGATTTAAAGAAATATAAATCTTTAGCGAAGGACTGAGATCAAATGAATACAATAGTGACAAGCAATATCTATCATGCAAGAATCAAGCAAGTGTAAGCAATAGTGAGATAATAATGACTTAACCTGTATCTAAAGATCTGGATTGATTCTGGGAAACAAATTGAGAAGGCTAGATCTGAATTGTGTTTGCTCTGTCTAGAAAACTGGGATCTGAGCGATTTAACAAAAATATAGAATTTAAGCTTTATATTGTTAAACCCTAAGATATTGCAGAGTCACGTGTGATAAGTAAATGCTAAAGTATAGATTTGACACAAGCAATAAGTCTAAGAAATGTAAAATGTTAAGTGCAAAAGAAGAAAGGAGTAACTTAGTTGATTCGCACTTGATCCCGAAGTATTCTGGACTGGAAAACTGATGAACAGTAAGCTCATATTGTCGCAACTATGCTCAGTAAATTATAGAACTATAGGATGAAGCCAAACTAGGGCATCTGGAACATGATTGGGGTGCCTAGGTGTCAAGGACCTCTGCTAGACGCCAGGGACTATGCAGAAGCTCAGAAACTAGTTTTTTTTGTGTTGCACAAGTGTCACTAACCTTCGTTGTTGGTCGTATGTATGTCGCTGGATGATCGTAGAATTCAGTTGTAACCTGCAAAGTGAAGATGACCTGTAAAACCCTCAAACTACATCAAATCCCAAAAAGAAAATATGTAATATGGGGAGTCGAACTAACCTCGACGGTCACCCGAATGAGTAAACTTATGACCAAGCACTGCACTACATCTCAAACTCCATGTAGTTCTTGTGTGTGTGTGATACAAGTGTGCCCTAGGAATCCCTTGTGCAAGTGCACGTGATAGTGGGCAATAGCTAGATGTACTAATGTAAATAGATGTGTGGATGAAAAAATGAACTTCCCCTTCCTATGAAGTGTATGCAGAAAATACAGTCCCTTGTCCCTTGAATGAAAGCTAGATGTATGTCTTTTATACTCTTAGATGCCTTTGGATGCAAACCTTAGGAGATGATAATAGATGCTTAGAGCTTGGTCCTTTATTTTGGTCACATAACTTTGTATTTATATGATTCCCTTGGTTGAATTTTGTAATTGATAACTAGAAGGCCAACTCATAAGAAAATAAGATGCCCAAAAGATAAAAGAGGCCCAAAAAGAGTGAGTAATGTTAAAAGAGGATAGGGGCGCCCAAAGGGGACGAGGTGTCTGGGTGTTGGCGTCCTGGTTGGGTGATGGTGTCTAGAGTCATAAAAAATAAAATAGTAAAGTATTGATTGGGTTATAGGGTGTGAAAGACCATAAAGAAGATAAGAAACAAAGCAAAGAGGCCAAAAATAGTTGTCAATTACTAGTTTTCTCACTTAGGAATCATATGAATGCAAGTATGTTGTTAGGATCTAGAAATGTACCCAAGTGCATGATTTTGTGTCTACATTTGCCCCCACTTTATGTTGTTGAGTGAATACTCGATAACATAAAGTAGTTAGAAGATGTGTACCTTTTATTCCTTGTAGATTGATGCCGAAAGCGTGCCGAGTGGACAAGTGAAAGTGTGAAGTGATAAAAATGAAGCATGGAAGCTAAGAAAGAGGAAGTGACCCTAGGGGTGAAACGTATGATGTTGTACTTGTTGTTGTGCTTGATGAAGGGTTGCTTCTGATTGCGTATTAAGGACGAACCTACAAAAGAAGAGCAAAAGAGTAGTCAAATGTATTATGAAAACTCTTGTAAAAGCCTGTAAAAACATATAAATGTGAAAAAGTATTAAAAGGAAAGTGTGCACCTGATCCGTGAAGAATAAAAAGGATAGAAAAATTCTTGAACATGTTGTAGAAGAGCGAGTTTTTCAGGTGATCTCATGCCAAGCAAGAGTTTTTTGGGCGATCTCATGCCAAGAACGAGTTTTTTGGGCGATCTCACACCAAGTGCGAGTTTTTTGGGCGATCTCATGCCGCAATAGAAGAGTGTTGGGGAGAGAAGGTCTAGTGTTATCATCCTTCCATGATTGATTCCCATTTATACACCACTACGGATAATGTGATTTTTTTGTCTCGTGTTTAGTTCTGTGTTGAAAATGTAGGAAGAATGCATTCTGATTGTTGGAGGATTGTGCATGTAGTGTGAAAACTAATCTGTGAACTATCATGAACTGTGTTGATATGAGAAAATAACTATAACTGCCCTTGGTCATAGGCACCCAAGGAAGGTAAGGAGTGCCCAAGCGCTAGTGTTTGTATTTGGGCGTTGGTGTTTGTGCTGAACAGAAGACCCAAGTCAGATTTTGGGTTGTTTCGATAATTGTAGATTGTTGTGTTCCTGTGCTGAACTATACTGTGTTGTAGCTATGAGTTGTTGTATGGAGTGACTGATTCACCTAATGTATGCCCCCCTCGTTTGGGGTGCATGCGACGCTAATCGAAGCATGCAATCCAAAGGAGAGTACCTGAATCTGATTTGAAAATGATACCCTACATGGGGAGGGAATGTGCATGGTAGAAACTAAGGCACATGTAAACAAAATGGTTGGATACATGTGTTAGTAGAAAAAAGCTAAAAATCATGTAATAGAAGACAATGTAACAAACAATAAGACAAGATAGACCACGAAAAGTGGGTTTCAAACATGGGACATCACTCATAATGTCACAAGACAATCAAAGTAACCAAAAGCATACAAGGTGCACACAAAACAAAGGGCATAGCCCACAAACAATAGCGTACAATGGAAGGCAATGGTAAGCAAAGTGTAACAAACAACCATGGTGGAAAATAGTTCCTGCAAAGTAAATGTTGCACATGAAGCACCCGTTAGCATGTTAGAAAGATAAAAAGTATGTCAAAGCATGTATAGATCAATAGAAAGTAGTGTGCTAGTAAGAATAGGAAGTAGTATATAATGAAACAATAACACTTGTGATGTGTGAGAAAGTATATGCCCCCAGGAGCCTCGGTGGGACTGGTAAAAGGTACTACGCTAAGCATCATTGTTGCATGTAAAGATTTGTAGGAAGTCTGCATTCACAAGTAGAGAACAAGTGAACATGCATGTGTATATAAAAAATATAATGACATACTATGTATATGTCTAGCATGGAAAACAAAGTGTATATGTGAGAGTGAGTAAGCAAGAATAAATGCAACCAAGATATGCAATATGATGTGAATGAGTGAGATGGAATGGTATGCAATGTGAATGTGATAGGAGTAGCGTGCCCCTCGATCAGATATGATGAGTATGAGAGGAGGTTCATTTATAAAAGACCCCTCAACAGTCAAGAATGAACCATAGAACAAGAGTGTGTCATCGAGAAATGGTTTGAATAGTGTGCGCTAGAAAGATAGATCAATGAAGCATAGAGCGTAGTGTGTGGTGAGGTTCATTTCAGATTTAGACCCTCAACAGTCGAGTATGAACCGTGGAACTAGAGTGCGTCATAGGGTAGTGAATGTGGTTTATGCATAATATCGTTTAAGATACATCACATTAAGGGGTTTCTTAGGTGGCTTACCTAAGAGAGTGGCAAGGCGATAGATGCCACCCCTAAGCTTGTTCATGATGACATAAGGACCGAGCCAGTTAGGTTTGAATTTTCCCTTTAGGGGAGCTTCGACGTTTGTATTTTTTTATTTTCTTTTAACACGAGATCACCCACATTGAATTCACAAGGGCGAGATTTATGATTATATGCTTGGGAAATGCGGGCTTGATAGACTCAAAGATGTTTGAGAGCTTGGACATGGCAAGAGTCAAGCATTTCAAGCTCATGTAGATGGTTTTTGCGATATTCATTATCTGTAAGTATGCCTTTAAGTGAGACCCGTAATGAAGGTATTTGTAGTTCTAGTGGGATGACAACCTAAGTGTCATAAACTAGTGAGAAGGGTGTAGCATTGGTGGGAGTATGCACACTAGTGTGGTAAGCCCAGAGAGCGTATAGGATCTGATTATGCCAATCTTCAACGCTAGTATCAACAGTCTTGCGTAAGATTTTGACGATGGTTTTATTGGTGGCCTCTGCTTGGTCGTTGCCCTGTGGGTAATAAGGAGTGGAGAATGATTGTTTAATCTTGAATTTCACACAAAGCCTTTTAACATCCTTATTTTTGAAAGAAGAACCATTGTCAGTGATAATAGCAGAGGGAATGCCAAAGCACATAATGATGTGAGTGGTGATGAAACGAAAGATATCAGGACCAATGATAGTTTGCAGTGGTGTGGCTTCGACCCATTTAGTAAAATACTATGTGGCGGTAATAATATACTTGTGGCCATCAGTCAATTCAGGATTTATCATGCCAATAAGATCAAAACCCCACAAGGAAAAGGGCCATGATGGAGCAATCGAATGAAGATCATAGGCAGGTGCATGATGGAGATTGCTATGTTTTTGGAATTTATCATAGTTCTTAGCGTATTATAGGCAATCTTGCTCCATGGTAGGCCAATAGTAGCCATGACGTAAGAGCTTGTGTGACATAGCTTTACCGAAGAAGTGACAATTGCATAGACTATCATGTACTTGAGATACATCATGGGGATGTCTTTGAGTCCTAAACATCACAAAAAGTGGCCATCAAATGATATTTTAAATAATTGCACCAATGATGACATATCATGTTGCTTATGTCATATACAAAAACAAGCTTCATGAGTTTGAAGGCCATCAGGAATGGTTTGTCGATAAAGAAAGTTATAGATTGGAGTGAACCATTTCAGGATGGTTGTTATTGTGTGTGATGGACACAAGCTTCAAAAGGTAAACTATCTGTAGAAGGCTATCACAAGTGTCAGATGATGAAAGTAGTCTGCTCATCAATGATATCCTGAGGGATAAGCGATGTCGCACTAGCCATAGCATCCGCATGACGATTATCTTTACAGGGGATGGCAATAAGAGAATAAGACTCAAATGTAGCTAAAAGAGTTTTAACAAGATTATTATATGACACTAGATGTTCCTCTTTAGTACAATTTGTGTCATTAACTTGATTATTAATGAGTTGTGAATCATCATGTATGTGGATATTGTGAATAAGAAGCTTGTGAGAGGTGGTGAGGTTGAGAATGAGGGATTCATACTCAGTGATGTTATTGGTGCATGAGAACCCTAAGTGATACACAAAGGGGAGATAATCACCATGTGGAGTAATAAAAACTATCCTGGCCCTAACGTCAGAGCTGCAACGAGAACCGTCAAAATACATGGTCCAAGTATAAGTGTCAATGTTGTATGTAGTAAAGTCATCTCGGAAAGTATCATAGACATGTGATACATCTAAAGAGGAGCATCGACTAACTGATCAACGATGATTTGGCCTTTGATTGCTTTTTGTGGGATAAATTTGAAATCAAACTCGATGTAACATGACCCATCGTGCAAGTCGGCCTAAAAGATGTGTGCGAGATAATAGATATGTAGAGAATAAATTTTGGTAATTATGTGCACCTCGTTATTAAGAAGGTAGTGTCGCAACTTATCTGCAATAAAGACTAATTTGAGGCATAGCTTTTCAATATAGTTGTTATTGCATTCATAGGAGAGCAAAGTATGACTGATGTAATATACAACCCTCTCATGTTGAGAATCATCATGTTGAGCAAGGAGAGCCCCCAATGCATGGAATGTGGCCAAGATGAACAATAGAAAGGAGTGGCTAGCTACGGGAGGCACAAGGACAAACAAATTTAAAAAATATGATTTGATAGCCTCAAATGCTCATTGACAATGATCATCCCAAATAGATTTTGTATCCTTTTTCATGAGACGTGTGAATGGCTGAGTTTTATCGGCAAGTTGTGCAATGAATCGTCGAATGGCCTGAATTTTTCCTTGTAATGAGCATAATTGATGCCAATTGGAGGAGGCATATCAATAATTGCTCAGATATTTTTGGGATCTACTTTGATGCCACATTGGGAGATAATGTAACCAAACAGCTTGCAAGTTATGACGCCAAAAACACACTTATTTGGATTTAGCCATACCTTGTATTGTGGCAAATGTTCAAAGAGTGTACAAAGATCTTGAGCATGGGTGGAACGATTTCATGATTTAACAAGTATATCATCGACATAATCTTCAAGGATTTTATGAATGTAATCATGAAAGATGTGTGTCATTGCTCATTGATAAGTGGTCCCGATAGTTTTAAGGTCGAACGACATAACAATGTAACAAAATGTACCCTATAGTGTTGTAAATGAAGTCTTTTCTTTGTCTTCGGGGCTGATCTTAATTTTATTGTATCTAGCGAAGCCATCCATTAAAGAGAGTATGTCATATCCTGCAGTGGAATCAATGATGGCATCAATGTGAGGTAATCGAAAATTATCCTTAAGACAAGCTTTATTGAGATCGCGAAAGTATGTGTAACAAGGGAACTTTGCTGTCCGATTTCATAACATGTACTATGTTAGAGAACCATTCAGGATAATACACAACGCGAATAAAGATGACATCCAAAATTCATTGTATTTCTTCTTTGACTAGGAGGGAAAACTTTGGATGCATTTTACGAATCTTTTGTTGAATTTATTTAGCCCCAGGGTAGAGGACAATGTTGTGCATGGCCACGAAAGGATCTATACCAGGCATATCATTATAATCCCATGAAAATATGTCAGAGAATTCTTGGAGTACTTGTTGAATGTCATGTTGCTCAACAGGGGTAAGAGAAGTGGCCAATAAAACCATGTGTGGGTTGGAATCAGTGTTGAGGTTATATTGAATGGTTTCCTCATTTAAAAGAGCCGTTTGGTCCACTATATACAGATTGATAGGGATGGTGTCAAGAGCATCAATGTTTTCATTAGCTGTATCTGACTCACCAAAGTAGACAGTAACATTGAGAATGGATGGGAGTTTTATCTTGTGATGGAAAGAAGGTAGATGATCATAAGTCCCCATGTATTCTAACAAAGACTCATCAGTAGCAAAAGTGTCCAAATTAGGCCAATCAGTAGAAGCATAATCACTAATGAGTTATGGGTGTCAGAGGGGAAGTGAAGAAGTATGTAAAACAACATAAGCCTCTAAAGAAGATGGAAGATGATATCCAAGGCTCAGTTTATTAGATTGAGTAGGGAGAGCCAATGGTTCTATGATTTTATGACCATGTTGACCTAAATCAACACCAGAGAAACCATAACGAAGCAGATATTTATAACCAAAGTTGTATTTGGTGAAATGCAGATTAAATGTAGAAGAGATGAGGGTTTCTATGGAGTGCTCAATAGAATTAAAAAATGTGAAGGGTTACAAATTTGCTAGGACTTCGTAGAAAAATATGTGATAAAGGAATTTAATCCATGTATGAAGAGTGGAAGGAACCGCATGCATGGCATGGATCTAAGGCCGCTTAAGAAGAATATTATAATTAATATTATTGGGCATCACGTGGCATGGAGTAGGTATAATATATGGTCCAACAGTAATGGGAAATGTAATAGTACCTAAGACTCGCTTGGGAATATTGTCAAAACCATGGATAGACATAGAGGAAGGAGCCAAAGAGGCCTCAGAGAGGCCAATTTGATGGAAAAATGCTAGATTACAAATGTTAAGTCCCGATCCATTATCAACTAATGCACATTTAACCCCAAAATTATTGACGCAAACATGAATATAAGGAGGGGGATCATGATCTAACATAGCTTGAGAAGGAAAATCATCTAATGTGAAAGTAATGTACTCTTCATTGAAAGATAATGCTAGAGTAAACTTATGATGCACATAGTCAAGAAAAGTAGGAGGATGAATGTAAGTATTGGCCAAATGAAATTTGATTTTATTTACATAATCATGATGATTCTGAAAAAAGGTATGAATGGAAACATCTATTATGAGAGGATCCTGGGATAATGATGTTAGGGATGAAGGAGGATCCAAGAGTGATCATGAGTTTGGGTTCACCCAATGATTTAACAAAAATGTAGAAATGAATGCTTAATATGTTAAACTATAGATATTGCAGAGTCACACATGATTAATAAATTCTAAAGTAAATTTTTGACACAAGCAATAAGATAATGAAATATGAAAGCCTAAGCACAAGAGAGAGAGTATAAGACTTAGCTGCTTTCGTACTTGAACCCGAAGTGTTATGGACAACAAAACTGATGAATAGGAAGGGAAGATTGTCGCAAAAACTCATTGTAAATTATGGAGTCATCGGATTAGGCTAGACCAGGGTGCCTAGAACAAGACTAGGGCACCTAGGTTCCTGGGACCTCTACTAGGAACCTGTGAATGTGTAGGAGCTCAGAAAATAGTTTTTGTTGTGTCGCAGAAGTGTCCCCAACCTTCAAATTTGGTCACTTGTATGTCACTGTATGATCACCGAATTTTTTTGTAACCTACAAAGAGATGAAGACCTACAAAATAATCAAACTACATCATATCCCAAAAAGAAAAGATGCAATATGGGGAGTCAGGACCCATAAAGTCACTTGACTGAGTGAATTTATGACCGAGCGTTGCACTACATCTCAGACTCCATGCAATTTTTGTGCATGTATAATAAAATCGTGCCCTAGGAAGCCTTTTTGCAAGTACACATGATAGCGTGTGAGAGCTAGATGTACCAATGTAAATATATGTGTAGATGGAAACATGAACTTCCCCTTCCTAAAGTGTATGCAAAAAATGCAGTCCCTTTTCCCTGGAATGAAATCTAGATGGATGCCTTTAGTGGTCTTAGATGCCTTTGGATGCAAGCTTAGGTGATGATAGTAGATGCTTAGAACTTGGTCCCTTATTTTGTCACATAACATTGTATTTATATGATTCCCTTGGTTTAGTTTTGTAATTGAAAACTGGAAGACCGACCCATAAAAAATAAGATGCCCACAAGATAAAAGATGCCCAAAAGAAGCAAGTAAGATAGAAAGAGGACAGGGGTACTTGGGTGCTGGCGTCTAATCTGGGCACTAGTGTCCGGAGTTATGAAAGATAAAATAGTAAAATAATGACTAGGTTGTAGGGTGTGAAAGAGCAGAAAGAAGACAAGAAACAAAGCAAAGAGGCCAAAGATAGCATGCATATGTTTGAGTTGGATTGACCTTAGTGGTCACCCCTATGTGATTGTCACTGAGATCTACACTACATTTCAAACTCTATGTAGTTATAGTGTGTGTGTGTGTGTGTGTGTGTGTGTGTGTGTGTGTGTCCTTTGAAGCTAGATTTCCCTTGTGCTGGTCACACCAAGATAACATGCTACAACTAGTTTGCCCCTAAGACGAATGTGTGAGATGAAATTCAAAAATAACCCCTCCTATGCAGTGAATAATGTATCCCAAATGCGGTCCTTGAATGTTGCTCTTCACCCAAGTTGTAGATAGTAAGTAATAGCCCAAAGTTGTCCAACCCCTAATAATAATAAGTCATGTATATGTATGATTCCTTTGTTTGGATTTCATCATTAACCAAAAAGACCGATCCAAAGTGATAAAAGAGAAGTTTGAAAAGATAGAAAAAGAGAGGGAAAATGACAGAAGCACCCAAAGGGGACAATATCACCTGGGCGCTCCTGTCGCTAATGGGTGGTATTGTCCACGATGCTTAGAGGATATAACGGAAAATACAAAGTTGGGTCATTTGTTGTTAAATGTCTAAAAGTAAAGTGATCATTCAATAAGAGAAAATTCAGAAGTATCAAAAGGATAAAGCAATGCAAAAGAAAAACAAATGTTGTTAATGTTTAGTTTTCTTACTTAGGAATAATGCATATAATGACATACTTAGAGGCGTGATGTAAGTAGTAAGTGTGTGATTTCGTGATTACATTAGTAATGTTGTATGAAGGACATAGGCCCCCTTTTGGCATATGGTTCTTGCTCTTAAGTCGCACTATGTTAGGTGGTGCATATCAATGGAGTAGGTATAGTTGTTGGGTAAGTTCACCGAACCACTCAATGATGTAGTGCACACATCTATAAAAGGGGCCTTGAGAGGGATAACGAAGAACTTATATCGATTTTTAGCATTGTATCTATCTACTAGCTAATATTATGATTGTTGTTTTGTGCAACTTTTTGATGGGTGTTGATATTAGAATTATTTACAATACATTTGTAGCAATGGTAATATGTTGATTTCATCTAATGATAATACTATCCTCACCAATAAAACTGGTTTCCTATAGTTTGGGTCCTAGTAACCTGTTGCATGTATTTGGTGAGTGGTTCCTTTGGAACTTATATGGCGAGGCAAGATGCTATTTAAATGGTTGGCCTAATCACACAGTCACAGTTGGGGGATCCAATGAAGGACAATCTTAGACCATGCAATCTAAAAATTCATACACAACAATGGACATGCAAACACAAAAGTCTATGCACATAATGAAAATAATAATAACGATCTTTATTGCTTTCATTAGGAATTAAAATACACACACTATCAACATTATTTTCAGCTTTATTTCAAACTTGCAATCTATGCAGAGTTACAATATCGGTTTATTCACGGGCATGGTTTAATCCCATAGCTCTTTGTTTGCATTTTTCTTTTTTCTAAGAGTGACTTTAAGATCCACCTTATGAAGTGTGAAGAACCCTTCCCCCGAAGGAACTCATTCCTTATCAAGGATTGATCAAGAATCATTACAAAAGTTGAAATGCTTCATCTTCCACACACAAACCATTTCAGCTTTCCTCCACTCAATACTCTTAACAGTCGATGCGTAGGTGCCCAAACTCACGTGCAACAAGAAGACTCACATGCAACAAGAAGTCTCACGTATGACATGAAGACTGAATTAGAAGATAAAGCTTGCACGTAATGGAGAGACACACAAAAAATAAATCTCACATACACAAGAGTAACTCATGTACAAGTGAACTCACACACCTGAAAACTGGTGCACTTGAGAATAACTCACGAACAAGTGGACTCATGCACAAGGGAACTCGTGCACCCAAGAATAATTCACACAGTGGAAGAATCACACACATGGTGACTTGTGCCTATGGGAATAAATCACACATAAGTACACTCACACATAAGTGAACTCATGCACAAGTGCTCATGTACAAGTTCTTCATCACACATGGCACACATTCTTTGCAAAACCCTATATCTTTTGGAGTCCATAAATTTTACACACAGACTCGAAGTGAGGTGCCCATTTTTTGAAAGTGGATATTTTTAAGGAGAATCCAAATATGCAATCACCTAATACTTTAGATTTTTCATGCACGTCCTTGTTTCCTTTGCACCAGAAACTATCATTTTGTGGTCTGCAATAGATGTAAGTACTTCGTCAATGCTAATGATAGTTGGGTGACTTGATCACTACATTTGGAACCTTGTTTACATGTAAAAATGGTATTTTCTTATGTTCTTACTTCCCATCAAGTGTTACAATTTTGATGCTTTTCAAAGATCATCTTCAACCATGCCAAAATGGTTAACACATTTCCCAATCTACATAAACACGCCCCAAATTGTTTTTGGGTGATGCAAAATTGCTTGTGAATGGGGATGATCCTACATCATACAACATGGGTAAGAGTTTTGTGAGCATAGTTCTCACAAAATTGGGATAAATGGTAAAAACATTCTTTTAGCTTGTGCATAAGGCCAAGGTATGCCCTTCCACCATGTTAGGTAGTGGAGATTTTCTATTGGTTTCATCTTCTTTTTCTAGCATTATGTTGGACCATAAACCGTCCTCACATTCTTATGATTACATTTCCTCTTACCTTGCCCATTTTTTGGGCATGGTCCATCCAACTCCTCAAATAAGTTCTCTCATGTCTTACATCCATTTATGGGTTATTACCCAACTTTGTTTGTACACCTCCGTAAAAATCCATCATGGCTTTCCTCATCACTTGTCTAACCTATTGTTGGTCATCCAAACCAATCTTGCAACATTTCTATCTTTGCTACCATCTTCATTGCTTAGGTATCAAGCTCATTACCCTTTTGGCTTCACTACCCTCAAGGATAACTCCTATATTTACTTCTCCTCCTCTTCTCTTTGTAGATCCAGAATAATTGCTACCTTTTGTCTCAAACTGTAGACTCATGCGATTCTCTCCTTTTATGTTCTATGTAGATTGCTCCTAGATCTGCAACTTAGTGCATAATACCTCACACATCCTTTGCTTCCATCTCTATGTCCTCCTAAGTACCTTCTATTGTTGTTGCAATATCCTTGCCCCTCAAGGATGTCTTCAATTTATTACAAGACATTTCTTCTTCTCTAAGCCGCACTCCCCCACAAAATGCACCTTCACCAACACCTCTTCCTCTTCATCAAATATGTGGCCTTGAATGACCACTCTCTCATCTGTTGCTATTGTCTCTTTATTCCCCAGGGAATTATCCCATAATCCATCATATGCACTCGTCAGTAGCCCTGCAACCAAATCATCACACAAAACATTATGATGATCACCAATCCACTTATTCACTAACTCTTTCCACCAACTCACTATCACAAATTCATGTGTTTACAACTCCTCTTCTGTGATAACTACTCATTGCACGCTCTTGACATCCTCCTCTTGGGAAACTGCTACGAAAAAATCATTATGCTCAGTATCATGGGAATACAATGTTTCCATCTATGCCTTCCCTAAAGGGTTCTTTGAAGCAACACTAATCTCTCCTTCCTTCAACGTTCCCCCTAAATCAACATTATGCAAATTCATTTTGATCCTCTTGCGCAACCGCTACGAAAAAGTAATTATGCTCAGTATCATGCGAATACAATGGTTCCATCTATGTCATCCCCAAAGGGTTCTTTGATGCAACACCACTCTCTCCTTCCTTCAACGTTCCCGCTAAATCAACATTATGCACCTTCATTTATACTTCATTCACCCCCACATTCATGCACTTTGAAAGACATGCATATGTTACAACATCGTCCTCTCCAACACCTACTTGGGTTGATAAAAACATCAATTGCTCAAGCTCCATCTTCTCTTTGTCTTTCTTCATCCTCTTAGGAATTGTATGTATGCCTTATGCAAAGAAACTTACACTTCATTTCCCATATGAAAATAAGGCAACCTTGAACTCATGATAGTCCCTTCTTCAATTTCCAAGTGGGTTGATCACACATCTTACACATCTCTCAATACATTTGGTAGAAACATATCTACCACCTCCATCCTATTCCTTTCCTTTGTCACGTGTACAATGTTCTCCTTTTTCCTTTGTTATCCAAATGCTCTTTGGATCAAATTTACTCAACAAATTTTGTGTTGTCATCATCACTCCACTGTTTATGCATCCCACAAGATGGAGAACAAGTTCACATTCTTCTCTAACCACAATTATTGCATGAAAATGTTCTCTTCTTCATCAAGCTTAAGCTCCTCAAAGCCTTTTGTACTCACATATTCACCTCATATAATTGTTCTCATCTACGCGTAAGGAAAATTCTCCTACAGTGTGCTCATCCTCACTTGCAACCAAGTCAAAATTAGAATAGTCATGGAATTTAGCATCTCCCATCTCTTTCATTGTTACTTCTTGCAACACTATAGTTGCAATCTCTTCTTTTGCGATCTTCTTCATGAAGAGTTCATCCTTCACAGGTTGTACATAGCCTATGTCATCCTTAGAGGGTTATTCACCAAAAAGTATCACCTTTATATTGTCTTTAAGGAAATCCTCTTCTCTTCACCTTTTACAACCTCATTTGGGAGAACCAATTTTTCTTTCTCCTCTCTCTTGTTGTTCTTCAAAATAGAATTGAGTTGTGCACATGGAAATCTCTCTTCCATTTCCACGCAAGGCAAGCTTATTTTCTACACTTTCAAGCGTCAATACTTAAATCTTCTTTAACCATTATTCTTTCGTTCATAGATTCATTGTGTGGTCCATCAACTTGGAAACCAAATGTTCCCATCTTCCCTTTTCCCTTTTCTTGTCTCCTCTCTTGGTGATCTCTTTAATACATAACTGAAAACTCATACAATCATGTGTTTGCGAACTATATTCTCTTGGGGTCTTTAGTCCCTTTGTCCTCAATGTAAGACACTAACTTCATTATCCATCTCATTAGATCTTTTTAGGCTCTCTCTACCCATGAACAAAGGGGTATTGTTACTATACTCACCTTCTTCATCCACCACAACCCTTACATGTATCTTTACTCTACTTGATGGTCTTCTTTCCAAGTCATCCAACTTGGACATTGTTGCACTACAAGAGTTGTACTCCCCTCTTAATATCGAAGATATTGGTATATGCAAGAAAAAGGGGTGGTGCACGAGCACAGGAAACAAAGGCAGGTATCCGCTCAAATGAGTGGGGTAGTGCATCTCTTGAAAGGAGGCATGCACACGATATTGTACTTAAAGGTGTTCCCCCAAGGTTAACTCTCACCAGGTCTTGGTGGCTAGGTATTATGTTGGGAATAGCTGAAGGGGACAGACAGGGTCCATTAATATTTTAAGGGTGTTTTTTGGTTAAAACCTAATCATTAAAACTATGGCTTTGGAATCGGTCACATGGGTATGAATTTGATAGATGCCACAAACAAAGAACAATTAATTAACATTCACTGATAGGTTCCACAAACAAAGAACTACTGATTAGCATTCATTCATAGCATACTCAACGCACAACTTATATTCCATAAAATGAACTTTATAAGTGGATTACAAGCTTAAAATCCTAGTCCAATATACTTCTAACATAGTTTATAAAAATGTGCAAAGAGGAGCGGGGTAGGGAGAAAAGAGAAATAAGTAGCAAATTTGTAGGTTAAGCTCCAGTTTGTTCGAATGCCAAGATCTGTTAAACCATGTCTGTGCTCTGACTAATATGCACTTGATCAAGACATAAACAAGAGCAAGAGTTAGAGGGAAAAGAATAGATGGCCAAGAGGTGAGAAAATTGTTGTTGGACACGTAAGAACTGCACTCTGAATTTCTGTAGTCAGTAAACTAGATGTTATTGTAATCGATAAATAAAGAGGATCCTTTAAAATTCCATTAAACTGAAACAAAGCATATACAATTACTCACTTAGGCCAGAAATAAGGAAAAAGTAAAAAGAGATAAGGCAAGTGTATGAAAATTCTGAGAAGCTTTTCTATTCTAAATTTTAGGATCTTTACAAAGTATTTGATTTGGGTAATTATGGGGGAAACCCTATGCAATGAACAATGCTATACAAGCATTAACGGTAGCAGGCTCTGTCATATCGCATAGATTTGATCAAATCAGTTACATGGTAGATGTATAGTTCAATTGGATTGAATGCCAGAGATGGCCTTCTAGAAGTGCTTGACATGTCAAGGATATTCTCTGCAAAGTGAAAGATCTTCATTAAATGTTGCTAAGGCTCAAAATAGGTTTGGATGATATCTAATTAGACTCTCAAATTTTAATGTAGGATGACGTGCATGGCTAGCTAGGATGCATAAGGTCAAGGTTTCACATTCAATCTCCGCCATCCTCTCTGACATGGCGTGTTTTAGAGTAGTGCATCTAGCTAAATCCTTTTGATCTTCTGACAAATAAACCGGAAATCCATGTGGTGCCGTGATTTCAGGGTGATTTGACTTGTTTTTTGGTAGACTTGACAATTTTGTCTTTTAGTGCATCTCCGGATTTGCGTACGGCATAGCGAGTTTCATGGCTTTGCACCTTGTGTGCACGCTTGATCTTGCGCTATGATGACCTCTTCTTTGTTGGAGCATCTTTTTTTCTATCCTGCGAATTTGTGTCATCCTTTTATGCATTACTTTGTGCTCATCCATCCTTGCGTCACCTAAAAAAATTGTTGTAAATGCATGTTCTTCTTCCTGTACACGCAGAATGAAAAAAACCCATAGTTAGAATCATGTGCGGTTTTATTAGGGGATGGAAGAATACTTACAAGTGCGCACATAGTATTGTACTCGGGTCGTTTTTATCTTTACGCGCGACAAGTTCCACCTTCTTTGTGCGTGAGGAACACACACGATCATTCTTTATCTACCTTGCTCAAGATGCATGTGTTGCTGTATTGTGTATGTTTAAGAGGGCATGTTCATACTTACAGAAGAAATCTTCCAACACTTCATCTTTGCACAATTTTCAGGTCTTTCGTGAATGCGTGTGCATCACTGTATGCAATCTTAAAATGTTTGAGAAGCTAAGTGTTACGTATTGGATTACCCAAATGGGCGATAGATTCACATCAAATGATATCTGTGGCATGGAAGGATTGAATTGTGCGTGAGTGTTTTATGCTTATGCTCACATTGTGAGGGGTAGGTTATGCAAGTCTTACAGATGGGATTGCTGCAATTCCTTAGGCAAGTGAGAAAGCCACAAAACATAGAGGGGGTCGCATAGGACTCTTAGTATGGCTGCACAATGAAATTGGTGCTAGGCTTGCTTGAATGTGAGAAGACCACAAAATGCTTGTAGGCTGAATGTGAATATTGTGAAGGCAAGTGGGAAAGCCAAGGAACATTGTGCAATAGTTATGCACAATGGTTTCACGTAATGCACAAAACAAAATATACGGCTCCACCGAAGTTGTTGTGTTTCACTAAGCAATGCACAACGTTCTACGAGAGGGTAATTAAAAAGGACCGATGTGCGAGACGAGAATACGTGTGAGAGCGTAATAATTTGTATGGCTTGTTGCAAGATAAACTCCTGCATGGGGCCAATGGATATATTTCCGTAAAGGAGCGCCAAAGATAGGGAAAGCGAAAAGGGAACACGTAGCAAATATAACCAAGGCATGCCAAGGTGCTTATAGGACCATAGGATTTGCTTGAGGAGATGGAGGCGAAGTTTGATCACATAATACACAATCTACCTTGAGAAAGGCTAGGGAGTTCCATGAATTCTCTCGTGGAATTAGGGGTGTGTTGTGGACACAACAAAACACTATTTCTTCTAACCTTTTCTCCATTGCTGCAATATATACGACCTTGTGTCACTTTTCCTTTCTCTCTTGATTCTTTTTAGAGCCATATCTTCCACTTATTGTTCTCTGCCCATTGAAAACAAAATCATCTTCCCGTTAACGTACAAACTGCCCCATGTATGACATTTTACTTGTAGATTCCTCTACAAATTTCTTGTCCACACTAAATTTCCCTCTTATAGTTCTTATTTTTTCCATACTTTCAACTAGCTCTTTAATTTGAACTTCGGGTGCTTCACGTTCATTATCTCACATATTTCACAGCTCCTCTACATTGTGCAATCTCCGTAACATCCAATCTTTCTTGGATTTGTATTAACATCTCTACTAGACCCGCAACTCCATGTGTGTTAATTCCTTTTGTGTGCATTTTTACAACAATATATTCTCTACCCATCATAGCAAGATGGAAAACACCCAACTTCTCTCTTGCTCTCTACCCATTATCTCATAATGGATAACACTCAAATTTAACACCTTCTACTCAACAATTAATGTGTTGGAAGATGCCTTCACAACTTTTTACAGATACTTGCAAATGTGGAAAAAACACATTCACAAGATAGAACCTGCTCGCATATCAAATGATGCATTCATAATTAGGGGGTCCTTTGAAGGACAACCTTAGACTGTACAACCTAAAAACCCACACAACAATGGACATGCACATTACAAACATAATAACCCATGTGCAACATGAAAACAACAATAAAGATCTTTATTGCTTTCAATGAGGAGCTACAAAACACAAACCAAGATGTTTTTCAAAGTTATTTAAGACTTACACAATGTGTTGAGTTACAATATTCATTCATTCATGGACACAGTTAATTCATGTAGCTCTCTATTTAAATTTCTCTTCTTTCCAAGAGTCTAAAAGTGCCACCATTCCAAGTGTGAAGAACCCCTTCCCCAATAAAACTCATTCCTCGTCAAGGAGTTCATCAAGAATCGTTACAGAAGTTAAAATGATCCATCTTCCACACATGATCCATTTCTTCTTCCATCTACTCAATACTCTAATAGTTAGTGCACAAGCGGCCAAAGTTACATGTAATAAGAAGACTCCCGACATACAAGAAAAATCACTCACTACAAGAAAATTCATGTAAAATAAAGGTCATGTATAAGAGAAATACATGAAAGAGAAAGTTTGCATGCATAAGAGTAACTCGCACACAAGAGATTTTATGCGCACAAGAATAAGTCACACACAAGTAGACTCACACACAAGTGAACTCACACAAAGGGAGCTCATGCACACATGAATAACTTGTGGACAAGTGTATTCACGTGTAAGTGACTCATGTACTGGATAATTAATGCACACAATAATAACTCCCACACAAGTTCTCACCCAAAGTTCTTCCTCATGCATTACACACATTCTTTGCAAAACCATGTATCTTTTGAAGGGCATACATTTTGCATATTATTTTGAAATGAGATTTGTTTTTGAAAGGGCATAACTTTTCAAGAAGAATTCAAATATGCAATAATCTTATAATTAATAGTTGTCATGCATGACCATTTCTCCTCTAAACAAGAAGTTATCATTTTTTTGGTATTCAATGGATGCAACTACTTCCTTAATGCTAATGACAGTTGAGTAACTTGACCACCACATTTGGAACCATGTTGATGTTTAAAATTGATCTTTTTTGATGTCGTTATTACTCTCAAAATGCTACGATTATGATTCTTCCCAAAGATCAATTTCAACCATGCAAAAATGGCTAACATATTGCCTAGTCTATATGAATGCACTTGTACTTGTTTTTGGGTGATGTAAGATTACTTATAATCCGAGATGATCATGTATCACCTAAAGGGATTATTCGCGCAACGATAACAATATGCTAACATTTTGGTTTCACTACCAATAACCGCAAATATTTGGATGATGGAAAAATACTTTGGAGGCTCTTGTGGGCTACTATTGATGTATGGATTGACTGGAGGATCCTAGAGTTTGAAAGGTAGGAGGCTAGTACAAATACAATGCCTTCCTGATGACATGATATATATTTATATGATGCCTATACAAAGTATTCTTCTGTAAGCCACCTAACCATAGATTTGAGTGGATCTCTACATTCTTGAAGAAATGATCCACAACACATCAGTTAGGTGTCGAATGAATACCATGAAACTTTATTATCGCAGAAATAGGATACTTTATGGATGTTGCACTGTTAATAATTTTGTTAAAAGAGTGGTGTAGGGTTATCTTTTGGAGTTTGCAGTGACAACCTACACATATATAGATGAATTGCTTAGAAATTTGTTCACTTCTCACACAAGAATTTCATCAAGATTTCCACATTATAGATCAAGATGATGTTAGTTTACCTGGAAGTGAAGGGAATAAGAATGGAGTATTCCCCCACCCACACAATTGGGATGAATGTCATATGAGACCATAACAACCCATATCAATATTGTGCGTATGATTTGGCTGCAAGTAGAGGAAGGGTAGTAATCCCAAGAGGTCGTGTGTGTAGGGAGAGCATCCATGAGGAAATATGTGGTTAGTAGAACTTAGAGGCAATCAGGAGGGAAGGAATACGTGGTGATGAGTGGGACTGCCAATAGTTGGTAGGGCACACAAGGAGTGGTGAAATTAGATGGGGTCCACTAGTAGAAATTTAGGAAATTAAAGAAACTAGATCTAAAGGCAAAAACTCCAATTTCTAACCTGTGTCAAAGCCATGAGTGACTAAGAAGAGTCACACCATTTATAAAACATAAAATAGAAGATGAAAAATGAGAGTCAGATAGAATAATTGTTTGGTTGCAATCCCATGCAAGGGGCAAGTTATTCTCTTTCATCATTTGCTTTAGAGAAAAATATGCTACTTATGTATTAATGCAATCTTATGAATTTTTTATTTTTCTCTACAAAGAAAAAATTGGAGACTTTATTAGTAGTAGAGGCACGGTCCCATGAATCTTTAACAAAATATTTGAGGGAAAATTTGGGAGTGAAGCTAAAATAAAGATGCCAAGTGGCAAAAAAATGAATTTTTTAAGTGGATGATTTTTTGGGTGCCCCCACTACTTTCTGTGGCTAGAAAGACTCTGCATAAACTGTTGTTGTGTTGTCATGATATTTTGTAGGGGAAAAATTCAATGTTGAAACAACTATACCCTAGTGTCAAAATTTTTGGCTTGAAATCCTTTTCAAACCACCTATCCAAATCAGTCTACCCTTAGTGTCATGCCTACCATGATCCTGAAAGTCCTCATATGTGTTGTGTATACTTGCCTTGATGTTGGAAATGTCAAAACATAGTAATTCAGTTCATTCAATACAGTGCTTCTAAGAGATAATTCTTTGGTAAGCCTAGAAAGACTATTTTTAGCCTTTCTAAGACACGTGTGTGTCCTACGGGGCAAAGTTACAACCTCAAATTCATTGGGAAGTGATATATAGGAGCTAAAAACATATTGAAATGAGTTTAAGAAGTTTTGGGAGTGTTTCAAAGGTTTAGGAAAAAGTTGTGTGATTGCAGGTTTCTAAGGTACAAGGAGTAAGCAATGGAAAAAAACACTTGAACTTCAACAGAAGATTTCAGGAGTTTTGAGATGATTCGAGAGGAAAAAAATATACCATTGGAAAGCTATTTCAAGTCCCTACATGATGGAAGCATTAGATTCTTTTCAAGGCATAGGTGTTTCTCAGGGAAGAGCAATTTATACAGACTCGCCTAGCGATCCCGAATAGAAAAGTAGCATTTTTTTGAGGAGAAAGAGTCAAGTCTTACAAAGCATCCCATTGATCTCAAAATTGTTTTTTGACTCAAATTGATATAAAATTTCATCCAAAAAGACCTATAACTCCGGGAAAGTTGGTTTCACGATTCCAACAGTTAGTTAAATTTACAATTTGGAGCCTGACGCATTTTTCGTGTTCCGAATGTCCCAAGTGGTCGGGATAGTAGGGACACAAAAACATGCCCTACCCCCAAATTGAATACCCTAGACCCTCATGTGACCTTGTTCCACTCTGACAAGATGTTAAGTGATCAAACATGCTAATTTGGCTAAGTATTGACCTTATACCCCTTGGGCGCATTTTTTTGCCCTTACTGTCTGGGACAATTGAGACAGTAAAATACACCCCACCCTCAGCTCCTTTCAAGGTTCAGCATATGATCAGAGTTTTCTCCCTTAGGTGTTAAAAGTGCTTATCTCTCATCTCCCTGAACCATTTCCCGCCACTTGTTAGGCTTAGAGAGCAGAGCTCCTTTTACTGTTCCAACTGTCCCGAGATAATGGGGACAATCGAGACACAAAAATGTGCCTCACCCTCAATTTGATTAAAAAATAAAAATAAAACTAACTATTTATACATTGATTCTCTTTCCGTCTCTCCCATGGAGTGAAAAGTACTACCAAAAATATTTCAGACACAAAGTAACTTATTCTCACCTCATTATTTCTCCATGACTCCGTGAATGCAGTTCAAGAATCTCGATTAAACCTACAAATTGTCCAGACATTGTGTTAAAACTTACTAGAGGGGCCATATGCACCAAAATTTGAAGAATTCATATCTTTCAAACCTGCGAACGAAATCGTGTGAAATTTTCTCAATTGTTTTTGGTTCAAAGAACCCTCAAGAACATCATAGCAGCATACCAAATGACGCTTTGAATAATTAATGGCAAAAAACCCTAGTTTGATGCCCCAACGTCTGTTTTTTCAGTTTTCAGGCATTCTGCGGGTAAATTGAGCTAAAATTCAAAGCATGAGATCATAACAAGGAGCCTAATCCAGTGATTCCATTGTCATTGCAACCAAAGGTGGAAAAAAACAATTTCTAAAAATAGTACGTATCTAGCATCCTCACTTACTAAAAATAATAACTTACTAAAAATAGTAAGTCGCCTCACATCAGTGCACACAGAAAACATTGAGAGTGATAAACTAGGCAACCATTCCAAAAATAACAAAAAAGCAAAAAGCAAAAAACAATTGCCTAAAAATAGAAAGTGTTTGAAAATGTTAAAGGATCATTAACAAAGTTAAATTGAATATGTTGTAGGGTCGAGAAGGTCAAATTTGAACAAAACAATGAAATATCCCAAAATAGTAGGTCTTGGTTCCCACTTTCTAAAAATAGAAAGTATCTAATTTGGATGCAGAAAGTTGCAGTAGGATTAGTTTTCATCAACCTCGCTGATTTTTGACATATTCATAGGGTTTCCAGATGGTTTCCTAGCCGAAACAAGTCAATTCATCCTTCGCAGAGATCTTAAGGCATCATTTTAATCACACTTTGAAAGCAAAACACCATAGGGCGCAACATGTGAAATCCAAGGGTATTGTGCAGCTAGAAGATATTCAAAAGGAATCAAGATCCCAAATGAAATTCAAGCCAAGGAATTCATCATAACTCATCAATCATATTAGAGCCACCCACACCTCCCTAGTGGTTGGCTGAGTGACCTCAAAGAACTAAGTAATCCAAGGTGAGTTGGGAGAGTTGGACAAAGTGATTTGAGCCATGTGAGTGAGCTCAGTGTGTTATTCAAGGTGAGTTGGCATTGCAAGATTTATTTGTTGTAACACCGTTTTCTCCAAATGCATCCCAAGTATGTCTTCCCTAATGGAAAATCTTCCTCCTAATGATCAAGAATTAGTTCCACAATAAGCTTTTGAAAGTGCTTTGGTGACAGAAATCGTGTCAACTCCTGAAGAGCCATTTCCATGGATTCAAGAAATGCTCAAAAGTGAGCCAAGGACAACACAACTTTCTATTATGCCCAACCTCAAAATAATCTTAGGAATGTAGAAGTCCAAGCAAAGAAAGAAAGCTCAAACAACATCTCGCTTCTTCAGTGGCACTTTGGGTAATCATCATGTTAAAATTGCCAGGCCTAGGATTGAAAAGCCTATTGAGAACATGACTCTGACATACTATGAGTTGACCCACATCTCATTGGGTCAACCTTCGCACGAGGGTGGCTATCATCTGTTCAAGAAATCCTCTTCCCGCCTCCTCGCTCGAAATGAAGAATACAAGCAAACAATTGTGCAATTGGAGGAACATGTAAAATCTCTCAGTACCTACATCTAACCCTTCTTGGAATCTGAGTCTGCATCTTCTCTTCCAATAGAAGAGATCCCTCATATTAGTAGTGTTGATCCTGAGGTGGTCAAGAAAGCACAATGATACATAGTGCAGGAGAAGGATAACACAAAGTGGATTGAGAAGATCATTGAACAAAGTGAGGCATTGTTTCCAAATATCATGGCTCTCATCGAGTACATTCTTGCAACCTTGTCAGAAGTAAAGAAAGCAAAGGAATAGTTTCCAAAAGAGGTAAATCATTTGGATGAGATGTTCCCACTGGTATTTGAGATGCGTTCTTTTGACTCTCGCTCCCTTGTGAGTAAGAACGTCTTCGCATCTGCTGCAAAAAAAATTGTCTCAAGTTTGGATGCACATCATGGTTATGAAATATGCAATGCTTAAAAATGTAATGTCCGAGTTGGAATCTTGTGGAAAGCATGCTTTCGAGATATTGAACGATGTCTACAGTTGTGTTCAGAGACTTGAGTTCCCTCCGCTCACTAAAGATTCATCACCAGAAGAACTCATTGTTTCTTTCCAGGAGCTAGTCAAGAAAGAGGTAGGTGATTCTCTCTCCTTCAATGAAGATAACTTCGAATCATTGGCCAATAACAGAAGTTGTATTTCTGTAATTACAATGGATCATGAAGAATGGCTCAGTCAATACAAGAAGATCAGTGACATCCCTTGGACGTGGACCAAGGTGTTGGGTTGCATTTGTACCCCAGAGGCAGATAAGTTGACATCTACAATAGCTCAATTTTGCAAGGAATTCAAGGAACAGGAGCTCGCTCCAGAGACTCGTCATTAAGAGGCATGAATGAGCAAAGTTCTTAAATGCAGGGAGCTTCTTCATCAAGATATGACAACTTTTTCCCTCTTCTCTCTTTCTCCTTCTTCCTTCTCTCCCCTTTCTAATTCTTCATTGAGCGTAATCATTGTATTTTGTCTTATTTACTTAAGTAACATTCTAAAGTTATATTGTAAAAGTCCCTTTAGTTTATTAAAAAGGGAACTTATTTTTCACGTCCTAGGAAGATGAAAAGTGACAAATGAATAAGATCATGAAGAGTCATTTGGAGGGTAGGTGAAAGGTCAATTCACATTGCTATAAATTGGGATGACTTTTCTATTCCAAGGGATCATGCAAATTATGAATTTTAGTTCTTTGTAGCAATTGTATATTATGTTTTGGGTGTTGAGCTTTGTATCACCACCACATGAAACAAAAGCTATTTTTCTTCCATTTCCTTTCTGGTATATTCCCCTATTTTCTCTCTTATATGCATTTTGTAAGTATAGTGATAAAAAAAGCTTGGTATCTTCGATGAATGGGCCTCAGAAAACCATGTGTTTGTGTGGGTTTTGTTTGTCTCACTAATAATTTCATTGTGCTTTCTTCCAATGGAATGTTGAACTGCTCTGGTTATTGGGTGTGAACTCTGCAGTTGGCCTATCCACAACAATAACCTTCCTTTCCTAATTTCTCTCCTTCACCCTTTCATCGTTGTAATTTCCTCCCTTGTACCCCGTACAAGCACTTTGCCACATGTTCATGGAAGTCTCCTTGTGTGATCCCTAACCTATTTGGCCAACCCACACCACTTACATAAGAATATATTAATTTACATTCAATAGTGGGAGCTGCCTCATTCAATGCAGAGGGACCTAGTCATGTGAGTGTTGGTGGAAACACCTAATTTCCCATATCAATAAATTATTTCACTAATAGTTTTTTACGAATCCTTCTAGGGAGATATTTTCCCAAGTGCACCTGAAAATATCTCTATAATATATATATATATATATATATATATATATATATATATATATATATATATATATATATATATATAATACCAAAAACCTATCTATTGAAAAAATTAAAAAATAAGATTTCAAAGAAAAATCAATTTTTAAAGGTGGCTCTATCAAGGAATGAATCATGCGTCACATTATTTTCCCACAACACAATGAATAAATTTATAGATTGGAGTGAGGTAACTAATGAGTGATAGTAAAGAATAAGAATATGACTGGCCAAGAAATGCAAATTTATAATCAACCATCATTCTGGAACATTTCTTGTAAAAACATAAGCTTGCAACCAGCTGAATGAAAAGAAGGTCCATACCATCTTTGCAGTATCTAAAAAAAGACTTCCTAGAATGAAGAATAATATTGTCCATGTGTGAATACCTCTATCATTAAGTCATGGTGGCTACAATTCAAGAAGAGTGCTACTAGAAGAAAGAAAATGGGGATTTCTACTGTTGCCAATGATTGAGAATCCAAGAAATGGATGAAGAAGATTCACATATGAGATACGAAAGGTTGTATGAAGGACAAGATGGTGCAAAAACCACTAAAGGTAACCTTTTCAGCTTCACACAACTCTCTAACAATTTGAGAACATTGTCCTTCATCTCCCTTCCTCTAGATGATTTTCTTGCATACAGTGATCAAGAAATGGATATTTTGAGAAGAGAATATGTGCAAATGCTTCTTTATGTGGAAGAAGGAAATTATAGTCCTAAGGCCTATCATGAAGTTTGAAAATATGCATTGGCATTGGAAAGAAGGTATGAACACCTTGATGCACTTCGTCAACTTGAGGAAGAAGAGGAGATTTTTCCTATGGAGGAAGATCCTAATGATTATCTGCACTACGAGGTGTTCATCCCCAGAAGATTCTTGTGAAATTTAAATGAGCATCATATCCTTAAACCTTCTCAGTGAAATCAAATCAGCACCTTGGAAGATGATGAAGAAGACATGATAATTGAACCTCCATTCATCAACTCATTTCGGCGCGAGGCACAACTCGTTGATGAAACAATGAATTCAAGTGAGGAGGATTCTTGTTGTACAATAGAAGACCCAATGCTTGCTAAAGACTCCATCAACCATGAAGATGTACAAGAAAGCAATCCTTCATCTCAGACTCAAGATGGCGAATTCGAGGTAATCATGGATAATCTTCTTTCCATTTCTGATTCTTCAAGTGATGTAGAAATGTTGAATGATGAAATGGAGACAATTGAAGAATATAATTATATCTATCCTAATTAAATAATGGATGAAGAAATGGAATAATTTAATTTCCTTTATTAAAAACTAGGAATATGAACAACTTAAGAATGACCTCTCCGAAGAGACTAATTTTATCACCCACACAAAAGGATCACAATTATGATCATCATAGTAAGTACAAAATGTCTCTCCTTTTCCTTGTAAAAAAGAATATGCTACAAGAAATGATCAAGATGAAATTGAAGGGCTTACTACTCCAACATGGCTCTCCACTTCCCATCATGAATATGATGAAATGGATCTCGAGTTCAAAGGTGTTCCCTTCCCGCATAGCCTAGATCTATTCTCCTTACCAAAGAATGGTTGAAAATCAAGTATGCCCATTATTGGAAGAAGTTGAGCCTCAGTTGATAAGAAAGTGAAGAACCATGAGAATGAGGATGTTTCAAATGAATCATGGACATGTGTGAATAATATTTTCAATCATCTATTTGAAGTTCAAAGAAATGACTCCACTAAATGAATATGATAATGAGTATATGAAAGATTTGGAAGAGTTGTCTCTACAAGATATATTGAAGACTACAGAAGCAACTGAAGAACCTTAACTCAGCCTAGAAATCTTGAGCTCAAGCCATTGAAACGCTATATAGGCATGAGGAAATTTTTATTTCTTCCTTAAATGCACCAATGTTCAATGTTGATATGAAGCAAATGGATGAGGTTGATGCTCTTTCCTCGAATACATGGATGGATGACCACGAGTGTGAAAAGGTAAGTATTCCTCTTTCTTGTTTTATAAAGAATATTATGAGTACAAAGATAAAGGATATATTCTTCAATCCCTTATATGAATATTCTTAATTTTGAAGAAAATATCTCTCGCCATAGAGGATGATAGTAGGAAGAGAATGTTGAACTGATTTGTATTAAAGACAATGGTATCAAAACAAAGTGAAAAGTTATAGGATTCTTGTGAATGGATTCAAGATCAACTTGTTCTCACCATCGGTGGATGTCCTTCCAATTTGGAACAATAATCCACACTATAATATTCACTCAAGTGTGAAGAATTCCTCTATGACCAAATGAAGGATTACAATTTTGAAAATGATACTAAGATTGATTTTGAGCGGATAGGTATTGAAAAAAATTATTTCGAACAACAAGATGATAATATTCATGCCTCTTGTGAAAGGATTCAAATTCAAGTTACACCCACCATTTCCCAAGCTCTAATTTTTCTTGAATTTCTTTTCATGATGTAAAAATTTCTTGATAATGATGAATATTTTCATATTATTAAGGTGAACTCTAGTTTTGAAAGTAAATAACTCAAAGGAACAAAGTGAGATCTTAGGAGAAGCTATTGAATGGGAATAAAATTAGTTTTTTCTCAATTGTAATTAGGTGCCTCACTGATTCAAGGGATAACTTTACATATTGAAATTTAAGGATCCAAAGGTATGTTTCCATGAAAAGATCAATGTTTCCACTTTTAAGAACATGGAGGAATGGTGTTTCGTGATCACAGAACATCAAGTGAGAGCTGCAAGATGCATAGAAATACAAGATGGTAATAACAAAATCTTCATTAGATGCAAGAAATGTTCTTCATTACAATACAAGTATGAGGATGGAATGTTGGTATGTTTCCTTCTTATCAAACCATTAAAAAGATCCATCATAAGAGCATGGTATGATCAGACACTAATTTTTGAGCTTCGGGAGCTTGGATTTCAACTCCATTTTTCCATGATGGTTTGTAGCTTCTCCAAACCCATCTACTGAACATGTGTATATTTTTTCCCTGCCTCTATAAATATCCCTTAACCCATATATATTTTCCCTTTTTGTTGTATGTAATTTTCCGCTTCTGGTATGTTTCCCTTTCATGTGTTTGTGTCATGTGTGTGCATGTTTGGAAGAAATGGCTCCATATAGCCCAATGGGATAATGTAATAGTCCACACATGTATATTGATATTTTAATATTCCTACATGCTTTGCCCTCACGGCACTCGATCCATAACATGTCCCTAAGCTAGAGCCAACTGTTGTCATGATATTTTATAAGGGAAAAACTCAATGTTGAAACATGACAAATTTACTCAAGTGTTAAAATTTTTTTCCCAAAGTCCCTCTTCAAGTCATTTATCCCAAGGTCAGTATGCCTTTTGTTTCATGACCATTCATGATCCTTAGGAATACTCCTCATATATGTGATAAACATACTCCCCAAGATTTTTCAATGTGTTCAATACATGGTCAGCCAGTCCATTCACTGAACAATGTTTCATAAAGAGTTAAAATCTTTCAGCAGAGCTTAGAAAAGCTATTCCCTAGACATTCTTCGACATAGGTGTGCATGTCCTACGAAAGTTGAGTCAAGAAGCCTCAAGGTCATTATGGATATATTATGGAATAGCTATTCAATGCATATTGGAAGAAGTTTAGGAAATATTTTGGAAAGTTTCAAAGGTTTTGGAATCAGAACAGTTTTAAAGCTGCGAGTTTCTGGAGGCTTGCAAGGAGCTAAGCAGTGTAAAAAAGCACCTAAACTTCAATAGAAGATTTTGAGAGCTTCAGTTATGAGTCAAGAGGAAAACAAGATTACCATTGGATATATATTTAAATTCAATACATTATGTAAAAATCGTATTCTTCTCAAGGCATAGGAGCTCTTCTTAGGACAAAGCAATTTGTACAGACTTCACCTAATAGTCCCGAATGAAAAATAAGAATTATTTTAGAGAAGGAGGTATAATAAACTATTTTAATCCATACCATTGATCTTGAAATGATTCTTGGGAGTTAAATTAACATATAATTTCACCCAAAAATACCTCCTACAACTTTAGGAAAGTTGATTTCATGATTCTAGCAGTTAGTCAAACTCACAATTTGGAGCCTGTTGCATTTTGGTGTCCCGACTATCTCGACTTTCCAAAATTTCTAGGATAATGGGGATATTAAGGAAAATAGGGACAAAAAAATGTCTCCCTACCCCAAAAATGAAGGCCATTGTACCCTCAAGTGACCTTGTTTCGCTCTCCGACAAGGTGCTAAGTGATCAAAGTATGCAAAATTGGCTAAGTACTAATCTTCTTATACCCCTTGGGTGCATTTTTCTGCCCATACTATTGCAACCATTTAGAATAGTAAAAAAAAATTGGATAGTAAAATACACCCCACCCTCAACCCCTTTCTAGGTTCACCATATGATTAGAAATTTCTCCCTTAGGTGCTAAAAGTACTTATCTCTCATCTCTCCATCTCCCTGAATCATTTCCTACCACTTGTCAGGCTCAGAGAGAAGGGCACATTTTACTGTCCCAACAGTCCCAAGACAACAAGGACAGTTGGGACACAAAAATGTGCCCCACCCCCGAGTTGATTAAAAACTCAAATTACTTCCAGAATTATTTCGAACAAGAAGTAACTTATTCTAACCTAATTATTTCTCCACGACTCCATGAATCCAGCTATAGAATCTCCATTAAACCTCAAATTGTCCAAACACCGTGTTAAAACTTCCCAGAGTGGCCATAGGTATCAAAATTTGAAGAATTCATATCTTTCAAACCTGTGAATGAAATAGGGTGAACTTTCTTAGTTGTTTCTCATTCCAAGAACCTTCAAGAACAACGTAGCAACAAACCTGATGATGCTTTGAATAATTAATGGCAATAAACCTTAGTTTGATGCCCTAACATCTGCTTTTTCAGTGTCTGGGCATTCCGAAGGGTGGATTGAGCTAAATGTCTGAGCACGAGGTCATAACGAGGAGCCTAATCCAATGATGCCATTTTCATTGCAACTCGAGGTGGAGAAATGCAGTTTCTAAAAATAGCAAGTACCTGACATCCTCACTTACTAAAAATAGTAAGTCCCCTTAGATCAGTGCACATAGAAAACATTGAGAATGATAAACTAGGCAACCTTTCCAAAAATAACAAAAATCAAAAAACATCTTCCTAAAAATAGAAAGTGTCTTAAAATGGTAAAGCATCATCAACAAAGTTGAATTGAATATGCCGCAGGGCCGAGAAGGTCAAATTTGAACAAAACAGTGACATATCCCAAAATAGTAGGTCTTGGTTCCCACCTACTAAAAATACAAAGTCTCCATTTTGGACGCATAAAGTTGTAGTAGGCTCAGTTTTCATTCACCTCGTTGTTTTGTGACATCTTCACAGGGTTTCAAGATGGTTCCCTAGCCCAAACAAGTCAATTCATCTTTCACAGAGGTCTCGGGGTATCATTTTGATCACAATTTGAAAGCAGAACACCACCTGGCATAACAAGTGAAATCCAAGGATATTGTGCAGCCAAAATATATTTCAAAGGAATCAAGCTCCTAGTTGAAATGTAAGCCAAGGAATTCATCATAACTCATAAATTAAATTAGAGCCACCCACACCTCCTTAATCAATATCAGAAGTTGTATTGTTGTAATTACAATGGATCATGAAGAATGGCTCAGTCACTGCAAGAAGATCATTGAAGACCACAGGACATGGAACAAGGTTTTGGGTTATGTTTGTATCCCAGAGGTAGAAAAGTTGACAGCTGCAATAGCTCAATTGTGTAAGGAATTCAAGGAACAGGAGCCCGCTCCAGAGACTCGTCATCAGGAGGCATGAATCAACAAAGTTCTTCATCGCTGGGAAATTCTTCATCAAGATATGACAACTTCTTCCCTCATCTCTCTTTCTCCTTCTTCCTTCTCTCCCCTTTCTAATTCTTCATTGAGTGTAATCATTGTATTTTGTCTTACTCACTTAAGTGCATTTCTAAAGTTATATTGTAAATGTCCCTTTAATTTATAAAAAGGGAACTTATTTCTCATGTCCTGGGAAGATGAAAAGTCACAAGTGAATAAGATCATGAAGAGTCATATGGGGGGTAAGGGGAAGGTCAATTCACACTGCTATAAATTGGGATGGCTTCTCTTTTCCAAGGGATCATGAAAATTCTAAATTTTAGTTCTTTGTAGCAATTGTGAATTTTTTTTTGGGTGTTGAGATTTGTATCATCAACACATGAAATAAAAACTTTTTTCTTTTGTTTTCTTTCTGAAATATTACTCTATTTTCTCTCTTATATGCACTTTGTAAGTATAAAGATAAAAAAGATCTTGGCATCTTTGATGAATGCGCCTTAGAGAACCATGTGTATGTGTGGGTTTTGTTTGTCTCACTAATAGCTTCATTATGCTTTCTTCCAATTGAACGTTGAACTACTTTGATTATTGGGTGCGAACTCTGCAATTGGCCTACTCACAACAATAATCTTCCTTTCATAATTTCTCTCCTTCACCCTCTCATCATTGTAATTTCATCACTTGTACCCCGTACAAGCACTTTGCCACAGGTTCAGGGAAGTGTTTTTTTGTGGTCCCTAGCCTATTTGGCCAACCTGCGACACTTAGATAGGAATAAATTAGTTTACATTTAATAATGAGAGCTGCCCCATTTAATGCAGGACCTAGTCTCGTGAGCATTTGGTGGAAACCCCTAATTTTCTATACGACAAATTATTTCACCAATAAGTTGCTCAAAATTATCAGGAGCTTTGTTGGGTTGAAACAACAACGTAAAAACGATTTACATGGGACAACATTTCCGAAATAAGTAAGAGAAGTGACCCCCAACATGGGATCGTCAGGTTAATGTAAAAAATTATATCCAGGATGAGGAAAGGTGATTTTAGAAAAAAATTAATTTTTCCTCTACCGAAATTTAGGTTTTTTAAGATTTTGTCTCAAGTGTTTAGGGACAAATGAGTGTCATAAAAATAGCTATAACTAGTGCAATGGCTAGTGGGATGAATCAAAGTAGCAGCCTACAAATATTTTTAACATAAATACCATGGTTGGGGGGTCTAGTAATCCCCTACTTAAGGCCGAGAACGCCAATGGATGATCTAGAAGAAACCCTACATGTGGCAGGGGTTCATTTAGTTGCGGAAGTGGTGCGATTAAAGGCATAAAATCAAGAAGCATAAGTCCTCCATTAGGAGATGACAGATCTAGCAACATTGATGGATTTGGTTGGTCTAACAGATCAAGGGGTTCTAATGAGACATTTGGGTTATATATTAATAAACTTTAGTGGGATTGAAGATGTTTGCCATTGACATTTATAAGATAACCCATTGCATAAATAATGTGCAAAACATAGTTTAGAAGATCCTATTATTTGCAACATTTTAATTGGTTAAGCACATGATTGTTACGCTCAATTTCACCTTGCACAAACACCTAAAAAAATTAGATGAATTAAAGTGAGCATTGTTGGATGAGTTTGAGTACCCAAAATGGGAGCATTACAACATCACAACTTTAAATAAGACCCAATAGTTCCTCGACGAGCTTATTCAATCGTATGACCAACAATTTGAAGACCTTTTGGCCAAGTTATCTTATCACTTGGATCCATGACTACATAGCGAATGAATTGTCAATGGGTTGACAAATCACCTCCAATGCTATAATTGTTTGCATGTTTACCATTTAGAAGGAGCCTATGGTGTCCATGCTATGGTTTAAAAGCGGCGAGCTACTAGTTGGACACACATGGCATTAGGTATTAATTGTAAGCATAAATTAGGAATGTTTCATCGAAGATAGAGACACTCGATAATAATTCACAAAAGGAGAAGAAACACAAATATTGGTATGTGGATTGCTAGATGGAAGGGAATAACCAACTTGATTTTTTCTTGACATGGTCATGCTCGGTAGGGAAGATCTTCTATCAAGTCCCCTCATATGTCCGACGTGATTTTTTTCATGATTTTCATGCCACTTGATCACACATCCTCTTTCAAAATATGGAAGTTATTAAGATGATCTATTAGTGCTAGGTTTATGAGCTTATAACCCATGACATGGAGGATTGTAGGGTTGTTGAGGTAGTGCATGAGCGACGCAAAAAGCACATCCTACCGACCCCAATAGGGAAACCATGACACCCTACATGAGGTGGCAGATGTTTTCCTAGGTGGGAGAATGAGGTCAATTCACTTAAATTGGAAGGGATTAAGCACAAAGTCGAACAAAATGGTGTATTGGACAATTCAGTCAATTGTTTAGTGATTCGTGGAGGAGAACTATATAGAGTCATAGTTGTATTGGTCTTGGGTTTGGGGGATAAGGTAGTTAGGAAGGAATTAGTTGAGGAAAGGGAGGCTATGTCGGTGAGCATGAGTAGATCACTTGCTATAATTGCAAGGAAGTGTGTTATTACAACCAAAGGTGTTTGAAGTTTCTCAGATCTTGTCATTGCAAAAGGTACTGCAACATAAATAAATGCTCTGAGTTATTAAAGAAATTGGAGTGATAAAAGATTACTAGTATGATTCAAGTCAAGATGTAGATTGAAGCAAAAAATCCAAAGGAACCACTATGTCACATACATGTGTTGACTCGAGGTAGTACCCAAACTAGTGTAGATGTAAGCCCTGACAAACCCATTTATTAGAGATTTGTACTTTGAAAAGATCAACCGAAAGACATGGACCTAGTGTAACAATGTCAAGTGTATTAGAAGGCCATTTTCTTGAGACACAAACAAGTTAATTGCTAAAAAATCACGGATCCTAGGTGATGTTATGATATACATTGTGGGTGTGAAATTCTATACTGCTTATGAAGTATACGAGATGACACGGGAGGTTGTAGGCACAAAATCACGCACTTTGGGTAACTATCTAGTCCTGATTACATACTACTATTCATATGATTCTCAAGTAAGAACAATAATAATTAATCTGTGTCTTTGGCCACCTTTCTTTCCTTTTGTGTCACTCTTATTGGTCTTACACCTTTGCTTGCTCAGTTTGCCTCTTCAATCTTCAACATTTGTCATCCTAGACACTAGCACCCAAAGTAGGACGCCAGCGCCAGACGCCCTCGTCCAATCTGGGTGCCCCAATCCTCTTTGTACTTTACTCACACTTTTTAGGTCTTTCTAGTCATTTGAGAATCTTATATTTTTGGTAGTTAGCTTTTTTGGGGTTAGTTACGCTTTTTGGGGTTAGTTACGAAATTCAAGCAAGGGAATCATATAAATATAAAGTTATGTGATCATAATAAGGGACCAAGCACTAAGCATCTACTATCTCCACCTAAGGTTGCATCCATCAAAGGCATCTAAGAGCTCCATTACATCTATCTAGCTCCATCACAAGGGACAAAAGGGATCGTTTTATGCATACACTTCATAGGAGGGAAGTTCATTCTATTCCATGCACACATTTAATACAATTCTTTACATCTAGCTACTTATTTGCTATCCAAGTGCGACAAGTACAAGAGCAACATAGGGCATAATTCTACACACACACATACATAACAACATTAGGTCTGAGATGTAGTGCATCGCTTAGTTGTAAGTCCACCATTGTGGCAGACGAGGACAATCCAAACCCTCATTTTAAATATTTATTTTTTAGGATTTGATGTCTATTTGAAGGTTTTGAGGGTTTATACTTCTTTGCAGGTTTATTGCAACCTTGACGATCATTGTGGGAATCTATAGTGACAAAAGTTGAGCATCAACGAACATCTTGTGACCCTGAGAATTTAGGTTTCTAAGCATTTTCACAGACCCAGGCACCCAAAATTAGTACCTGGGTGCACCATGTGGGTGCACCCTGTCCCTTTCCAGGTGCCCTTGTCCAGTCAAATCTTCCTATATCTACATTTTTCCTGGCTCTTTGCGATGATCAATGCTTCCTCTGTTCAATCAGTTTCCATTCCTATACACCTTCGGTAACACTGCGAATCAACTAAGGAATCTTACCATTCTTTACACATTAGGGTTTCATTATTTATTACTTAGTTTGCTTTAGTATATTTTTGTATTTCATTATTGCATTTATTTACTGCTATCATAACATCATATTAGGCTTAGATTTTACATTTTAGCTTAATCATTTTGGTGAACCCGAACTTGATCTTCATGCTCCTAGGATCCTCACACTTTTTATTGCTCATCTTCCTAGGGTCTCATCATCATGAGTATCTCAATTAATGACTTCTTGTTGGCCAATCTTGAATTAAGACATAGAGTACAACATATCCTTGCTACTACTTGCATTCTTGTTGATATGCATTCAGACTCCATATATAACTCATTTGTTGATGCATTTTCTCAACATATAGCTTTCCCATCTAATCCTTCATGCTGATCTTTCTATTTTTGACAATGATCCACATTTATATATTATGATTCACATTTATAACATGGGTATCAACTGTACTTTAATCCATAACAGATCTGAGCTCAATCTATGTCCCATGTCATTCCTTGAAAATATTGGTCTTTCAGTTGCTAATGTTAGTCCATCATGTCTCTCTCTTCGTGCATATGATGGCTCTATTCGTCCATGCATAGGTCACATTGTTTTACCTATCACTATAGGGCCAAAAAATCTCAACACAATCTTCTTTGTCATTGAACTTTTAGTTTCATATAACTATTTACTTAGTAGGCCATGGCTTCATGCCATACAAGTTGTTACTTCTACAACGCATCATTGTGTCAAATTCCTACATGAGGGTGTCGAGGATATTGTTCTTTGTGACTATCGTCCATACAAATATTGTGACCATGATCCAAATACTACACTTCCTATTCAAAGAGCTGACACTATTGATGACTCGCAACCCATAGATGAAATACCACATTTACCACCACTTGAAGGTGTTATTTGCTTGATAGATTCAGTCCCAAATACATCTATGCCTCCCCATGCTACTACTACTTCTATGGTTATTTATCAGGGGCCTATCCATACAACGGACATCATACCACCTACTCCGTACCTTCTCATGTATCTCCTATATTATCTACACCACCTCCTTTACATGTACACCTTTCATGAATGATTCTTATTGGGAGCATATTCCATTTGATCCTACTTGTGATGTCACAATATGTACACATGATGGTTTGACTTGGCTAGACTTTTCTTTCAAGGATCTTTATCCCCCGCCACATTTTCCTCATCTCTATCATGGATTCATCACTACCACTACCACTTATGGTCTATGTGTCTTTTGTCTCACAATCTACCTTGCGTGAATCCCTCACTCTTCTCCACTTATATTAGGACAATCTTGGATTGCTTACATTGGGGGCATGTTACATCTTGATCACACTGATATATCATTTCCTATGCCCATTTGGTCATGTTTTCATCTGTAAAATGATTCATTTCTTGGTTATTCACCTAATCTCGACTCAGTTGGTATGCACATGGGTGTCCATTACCACCCTTCGTTGACGAGGAATATGCCATGGGCATGTACAACTTACGCTCCCAATTGCTTTATGTGATTAACCTGACACTATTGCTTACCAAGTCTCTGATGCTTCACCATTTGGCATTTTGACCATGAAAATAATGACCTCTTAGATGATATTACATGACTCATGTTTACATCATTACGCATTTGGGGGGCATCACACTTATCCCCCCCTAACATTTTCAAAAATTAATTCTCTCATCGCATCACATCTAGACCTATACACGCATCACACTACATCATGTCACACACCCTGGTGTCATTACCCTATGACACACTCTTGTGCTATGGTTCACACTTGACTTTTCAGGGAAAACTATACACATGAACCTCACACACTACACACTATACACACAACACATTCTTACCATACCATACATTCTCCACTAGACATTGCACTCTTCGTACATCATACTTATCTTTACATCTTCCATCTATTTGCTTAGTCACATTACGCATTACACATCTTCATACATCGTCAAATCTCATTATCATTCTACATCACACACTTTGTGCACTTCCACACCTTATATCATATACACAATGCACACTCATTATACAATACACACACCTAAATTACACATCACATGGTTTCTCACGTCACCACCAGTGACTATTACACTTATTACACATTTTACTCATCTCCTTTTATGTGCTGCACTCACTACCTTATGACGCACTTTAGTCCCTTAGTCCATACTCGACTATTGATGGTTTACCAATCAAATGGACCTCATCACACTCACATGTTCAATCAATCAATCATCTTATCGTCTAACATTCCTAACTAGTACCTTATCATACACTTTGTGATATACACTTTGCTAACATCATCACACTTTTTATCATCTTCTCCATACATTTTGTGATATACAACGTACACTTTATGCTAAATCATCACCCTTTCTAACATATTCTCCATACATTTTATGATATACGCTTTATGCTACATCATCATGTTCTCTATCTTCTCATTCCATACATTTAGTGATATACGCTCTAGGATAAATCATCACACATTCTACCACCTCATCACCTTTAATTTGTCGTATTCAATCCTACATCATTATTCACAAACTTGCAATCACCATCTTTCTTCTGCACACATCATTCAGACCATTTCCCAATGACGCACTCTCATTTATTGTTCATTCTTGACTGCTAAGGGGGCATAAATAAATGAACCTCATTGCATACATTTCCATCCACTCGGGGGCACACTGCTCCTATCATTCACATTGCATTCCATTATGCCTCATCCACAACATACTGCATATCTTGGTTGCATTTACTCTTGCTTACATTTACTTATTACATGTTCATCTTATTACACATGCTAGATAGATATATTTTATGTCATTATCTTTATCATACACACATGCATGTTCAATTTCCTTTCTAGTTGTGATCACAGACTCTACAGATTCATTACATGCAACAAGGATGCTTGGCGTAGTACCTATTACCAGTCCCACAGAGGCTCCTGGGGGGTATCCACTTTTGTACATTACAGGTGTTATTGTTTCATTTTATTTCATAGCACATTATCTTATCATTTATACATGCTTTGACATACTTTTTATCCTTCTAACATGCTAACGGGTGCTTCATGTGCAACATTTGTTATGCATGGCTATTTGCTTCCATGGTTATCTGTTACATTGTTTTCCATTACTTGTCATTGTATGCTCTTGTTTGTGGGCTTTACCCTTTGTCTTGTGTGCATAGTTGTCTTCTCATGGCCATGATGGCCTTGATTGTCTTGTGACATCTTGAGTGATGTCCCATGTTTGCAACCCACTTTTTGGGGTCTACATTGTCTTCTTGAGTGTTTACATATTGTCTGCATAGTTCACATTTCATCTTCCACATGAGTGTTTTTCTTTGCTTGTACTAACACTTGTTTTTCCTAGCCACTTGTTTGTGTGTGCCTTGGTTTCTACCAAGCACATTCCCTTCCCCCTGTAGGGCACAATTCAACACAATGGTTGGTCCTCTTTTGGGCCACATACTCCTTCCACGACGTTGCATGCACCCCAAATGAGGGGGGCATCATATGGGTGAATCAGTCACCCCATACAGAGTTACACATAACACGATATTGATACAACACAATTTTTAGTTTTGATAGGGCTCAGAATCAGACTTGGGTCCTTAACACAATGACCTTCCCTGAGTTTCAGTAATAGGGGGCAATACAACGGTCTTTCCTGGAGTGCCAGTAACTAGGGGACAATTACACAATTCTTCGACATATGTCACAGAGGCTTTTGACAGGGCAGAGAGTCCTTTAGCATTGGGCATTTACACAGTGGATTTTATAGGGAGAGAGTCCTTAGCACATATACACCATCTATAGTGGTTTTTTACACGGTGGGAAGTAGTTAAAGGTTGGCGGATGACACCAGACAATTCTCCCTACACTTCTTCCATTACATTGGCATGTGAGATCACCTGAAAAACTCATCACATCAACATCATCTTCAGGATCCTTTCTACACCCTTTTTCTCATCACGGATCAGGTGCACATGTTCCTTTTTCACACTTTCATCATTTTTACATACTTTTTGCATATTTTGATCATATACATGTGTATTTGACTACTTGTCAGCTTCTCTTTTACATGTCCATCCGTATGGGAAATGGTAGTCAACAACAACAACATCACACACATTGACATCAACAACAGGTACATCATGACATCTACACATGTGTTTCTGCCCTAGGTTCATTTTCATCATCACTTTTTTCACTTTCTCCTCCTTAGCATCCACGCTTCACATTTTTATCACTCCATGCTTTGTCTAGTCCCTCGGCATGCTTTCATACATCGATCTACATGGTTATCAAGGTACACATCTCTATCTACTTTATGTTACTGAGCTTTCTGCTCACCAACATAAAGTGGGGGAAAATGTAGACACAAAATCACACACTTTGGGTAATTATCTAGTCCTGATTACATACTACTATTCATATGATTCCTAAGTAAGAACGATACTAATTAACCCATGTCTTTGGCCACCTTTCTTTTACTTTTGTTGTTACTTTCAGTCTTACACCTTTCTTAGTCTGCATTTTTAATCTTCAACATTTGTCATCTTGGACACCAACGCCCAGACTAGGATGCCAAGGCTAGGTGCCCTCGTCCAATCTGGGTGCCCCAATCCTCTTTGTACTTTACTCACACTTTTTGGGTCCTTTCTAGCCATTTGAGCATCTTATATTTTTGGTAGTCAGCCTTTTCAGGGTTAATTATGAAATTCAAGCAAGGGAATCATATAAATATAAATTTATGTGATCATAATAAGGGACCAAGCACTAAGCATCTACTATCTCCACCTAAGGTTGCATCCATCAAAGGCATCTAAGAGCTCCATTGCATCCATCTAGCTCCATCACAAGGGACACAAGGGATGGTTTTCTACATACACTTCATAGGAGGGAAGTTCATTCTATTCCATGCACACATTTACTACATTTCTTCATTTAGCTACTTGCTCTCTATCCAAGTGTGACTAGCACAAGAGAAACCTAGGAACACGATTCCACACACACACAAGAACTGCATTGGGTCTAAGATGTAGTCCAACACTCAGTTGTAAGTCCAACATTGCGGCAGACGAGGACAGTCCGACCCCTCATTTTACATCTTTCTTGTTTAGGATTTGATTTCTATTTGAGGGTTTTGCATGATCATTCTTCATTAAAGTTTTCCAGCTATTCCAATGTTCATTGTGCGAATTTGTAGTGACAAAAGGTGATTATACATAAACATTTTATATCCCTGAGAATTCATATTTATGAGCATTTCCATAGACCTAGGTGTTTAGAATCAGTACCTAGGCACCCGTTGGCACCCTTGTCCCTTTCCAGCACCCTTGTGTATCTTGTTCCTCCATTTCTACATTTTCTTGTGCTCTAGTACGACGGTTAGTACTTCGGATTTCTTCAAGTTTCTAGTCCTATACACCTTTAGAAACACTACAAATCATTAAGGCATCTTACCCTTCTTTGCACATTAGGGTTTCATTATTTATTGTTTAGTTTACTTTGGTATATTTCTGTATTTCATTATTACGTTTATTTATTTATTTATAGATAGAAAAACGCTTTTGACTGGAGCTATGAATTAGAGTACATTCAGTCAAGATATAAAATTTAAGCTCGATAATTAGCGAACTAGATCCACCACACTTGAACACACTTCTAGTCCAGGCAATCTCGAACCAGAATCCACCTATTAAATAAGCCTCCCATCCACGCCACCTTAGACATGACCACCTCGAATGAGGATCGTGCCTAAGTAGGATTTGAACCTGGGTGGAGCTAGATACAACCATCCTTCTTAACCATTCCATCCAGACCCCATTGGTAACTTTATATGCTAAACATTTTTATAATACCAGAGCTATGAACTGGAGTGGTGGAGGAGCATTTTCTTTAAGTGGAACATGGGGGTGGGCTTGGGTGCTTATAATGTCCGCTGAGCGATCTGCATACAGAGTGCCCCGCTATGTTCTGCTTGGTCCATATGGAGAAGTTCGACTCCTACCTCAAGGTGTCCCCATGACCTCTTATTGAAAGCATCTAATGAACTCAATGGGAATGGAACTTGGGTTGATGACTACAAAACACTTGTAACTCACCAATAGCCCAAGACCTTGAGTTCAAGGTGTGGTTCCTTTTACACTTTTATTATACCAGAGCTATGAACTGAAGTGGTGGAGTACTCTCTCTAAGCGGAACATGTGGGTGGGCTTGAGTTCTTAATGTCTGCCAAACAATCAGCATTCGGAGCACCCTGTTATGTTCCGCTTGATCCATATGGAGAATTTCAATCCTTATCTCAAGGTGTCCCCATGGCCACTTATCGAAAACATTCAATGAACTCAATGGGAATGGAACTTGGGTTGATGATTATAAACTACTGGTAACTCACCAATAGCCTAAGACCTTGGGTTCCCATTATTACATTTATTTACTGCTATTATAGCATCATATTAGGCTTAGATATTACATTTTAGCTTATTTAGAGGTGAATAACTATGTGATGTTGCTAAGAAGACCCTTTCGTTTTGAAACACATGGATGTTCAATTTAAGCACTACACTATGGGATTTGAATTGATGTAAAAGGGGGATCATATGATTTTAACAGGTCCAACGTACGTGAAGTGAGTGGATATGTTTGTGGAGGATATGTATGACATATATAAGGTGATCGTAAAGAGGATGAGTTATATAGACCTAACTCATGATGGTATGCTAAGTTTGAGTAATACAAGTGACCTATATTCCAAAGTTTCTCTCAAGTATTGGAATTGAAAGAGCATGAAATAACCAGAAAAAAGTGCGCATCTTTGAGTTACAAAGGTAAGAATAGTGGAATTTGACAAGTAGGTCAAAAATATTGAAATATGAGGAGATAGTATAATCTCATTTCAAGAAAAATCATCAAGGAAGTCTATAAACAAAGTGCACACAAAATGAAGTATGATGAGCATTTCTAAAGGAGAAACTCTCAAAGATTAATTGGGTGCCAAAATAACATATTTAAAAATTCCAATTGGATGTAGGAAACACTCAACCATTGCATGGGCATGCTGAGGTCGTATCAACCCAAAAGACTTAACCCCCTTTTAAGGCATTTTGTTATCAAGCATCCCTAGATAAGATTTTGGAAAGGGGGGAATTGCTTAGGTTTTGTTCTATCAAATCAAAGGCCTAAACACATTAGAAACTAGATTACAAACATGAGTAAAGAGAACATGTCAGTTTCAAGTGCTAAAACCCTCCTAGATGATGTTGATAAACCCAAACTTCTCCATTCGATGTAGGTTTTTCACTCTATTGACAATATCCAAACAACTCCACTCCTTGTGATTTTCACCTAAGGCACTGAAAAAACATTTCTAAGATATTTCAGGGCTTGTAATAGTTTCTGAGATCCATAAATGGGTTGTAAATGCCAAATATGTTATCCCTATTGGTTTCCTCTCTTATTTAAATTGATTAATTGCACATCCACCTAGTTGTTAGAATTTAAATTTGATGCATTTACTACCTTTTTGTTTATAATATGGATTAGGTCATTTGTTACTACATTAGATCTCTCAACATTAAATACTCAAAACACTTGTATATCTTGCAGTGTTATATATTTATTGATTATAATTGATGTTTTATAGTATTTCCATACAAAGGTAATAATATTACCTTACTTGAGATCCAATTTCTCCTTTGGTTTATGCTCTTCTCGAATCTCGAGGGGGGATCTGTATTATATTTATTATTTGTGTTATTCTGACTACTATACATGTTGTAGGACACAACGATTATTCATGATGATAGGGAATGAAGGCCCATGACTAGAAGGCTATCTTGCTTGAATCCCCAATGACTCAAACCTTATTCATACTTTGTTTATGTTCCACTCTAGATGTACACAAATTATATTTAGTTTTGTCTTAGACTTGACTTCATCATCATATTATCTTTTTTTTAGCTTTTATTTTCCAAGGGTATATGGAATTACAAACCCACACCATCTACATGGAATCCTACTAAGGATGGGTCTTTAAGCACATGCTCACATTCTAATGTCGTGCCCATGGGTTGAACCACTTTAGCATGGTGCCCCGTTAACTGGGAGTCCATCAGGGAGTGTGTTGCCTTAACACATATTGATATTTTAACCTTTGACCCCCCATCAATTAGAGACACCAATTGCCATTGCACCACTGCTAGATGGATTCAGCATATTGCATTTTATTTTTTAATACTTCTAATATTTATATTATGATTATTTAGTGTCGATACATACATGTACAAAGAGGAAGAATGGTTTCACAAGCTCCTGTATGTATTAGATTTTGTTTCAGAGATCGAGGCATGTAGTTATATGCATTTTCTAGTCTAAAGTGTGTATGACACACACCTCAAATCGTGGAAAATTTTAATACTAAGAATGTCTTCTAGGTATTTATTAGTCATTATTTAGCATGTTTAATCTATTTGTCTATTTGTCATTATTGGTTTAAATTAGGCAACATTGGTGTGTTTGTTGATTTGCGCTGCATCTTCCTCTTTTTATCACCTTTGGGGGCTTCTCTCTTCCTCCTTTGTGTTTTGGGCTTTGTGTCTAGAGAACCCTCAACGCTTCTAGGTCATGTCTTGATCATCCCCAACACTCATGTGCCTTCGTTTGGTCTCCATTTAAGTGAAGGTGCATCGGTCCCCTTTATCCCATATTTTTCGTTTTTAGTTGTTGGATATCATTTTGTCACACTAATAAGGTCTTGATTTGAAATGAATTGTTTATAAATGCACAAACATTGTAGTTCATTTTTTAATAAGCACATTTGAGTGTTAACATGATTCTATTGAGCACTCGTCTGAATTCTATAGAGATCAAGTAACCATTAGAGTATTATCATTTTCTGAAGCTAGTATTTCTTGTGGAGCATTTTAGGTGCATGACCTATGGTTTTGTATACCTTTAAAGTTATTTTTGTTAATGTAATTCACCACTTATCGACATTCTGTTAGAGTGGTTTCCACCATTTAAGACATGTTAATTAGATCAAGTTGTAACGCCTTGCTAACCCTCAACATATGCCCTTAAGACCATGTTGTTTTCCTTAAGTTTTTTGTTATGATGACCATTATAGGGAAGGGATAAAAACGTTTGTTTCGTGGATTAGATTGGGTTGCAACACACATATTAGGGTGATGAAACATGAGGCTAAAAATAATTGAACACAATCACTTATTTGAAGTGCACTCAACACTATATACCAATCTTCTTACATTTCTTCGATTAACTCAAGATCTTTGGGCAAAGTTAGTGTCATCACGGAGCACATATTTCTACTTTCAAATTTAAACGACTATCACCAAATCTTTCTTAGGGGAAGAGACCCCATACTCGTGCAGGGTCCAATTATTGAGAGTAATTTAGCACATTTTTAAACTATTGATAGAAAATTATTTCCTTATTGATTAAATGAAAAAGGACATAAATGTGTTCAATATTTCTTTATTTATTGCAAACTTTAACATGTATTATTATTGCAATATTTAAGTGTAAACATATGTTATTCTCACCAAATAAAGTTCACATTTGAAAACTAATACATTATATGTTAATATAAAGAGGTTATCTCAACAACTACTTCTAGTGCTATTTAAGTTTTTTATTGTTCTAACATGCATAATGTTAGAAAATATTTTGTTCAATAGTAAATACATTTCCTTTCAATACTAAGTCCACTTGCTTACATCATATTATATTTATGTGTACATACATCTACCCTAGTAACAAATATAAAGGGCTCATGATTGTCTAACTCTCTATGCTCATTTTGACAAATTCAAATCCTTATATAAATTCTATTAATCCAAAATCTCCCAACCTCCAATTTCATCTTCTCTAATAAATGCAAGCACCTACAAACAAGAAAAGTGTTGTAAGGCTCACAATTTACAAGAAAAAATCACAATTAATGAAGGATTAAACAAGATTTCAAAATATAATTCAAAATTGCACAATCAAAGTGATGTATTTCCCACTCCATCTCCACCAAACTCTCTCCCCCAATGGAATTCGAGTGCATGGATCAACCAAAGTGTCACATATAACAAAGAAATTGATTTATTTAAATTACCAATCCATGTCAAACTCCCTCAACCAATAGAAATGTGGACCAAAATTTGTGAGTAAAATCTATAAATAGTAGAGATGAGTCATTTACATCTTTCCCATTCAATTTTTTTTAAGATAACTTTTCCAACGATTTACATCTTCTTGTTGTGCAAACACTGACTTTCTAGATATTTACATCTTCTTCTTGTGCAAATGCTACTGATTAGCCAGGTGCAATCACTTACATGTTGTTTCACTATCATATTATATAAAAGTTTATTTCATTTATTTTTTGGTAAAAAATTTGTATCTCATTATAGAAAGCTTACCATTAAAATTGTTATGAACAATAATTGGCCCATTTAGATAGTTTATAAGCAACAATCAATTTGATTTATGATCAACACCGAACTGTTTTATAGTTAGAAATCCACATTGTTTATAATCTATCTCCAAATGAGAAGCTCATCATTATTCATCACTATTTTAATGTTAACCTTATTTTTTCATAATAATAATTTGCTAATGATGACTTAAATCATAACCATGCAAGCTTTCTTTAAATGAAACATTTATCACAATTTGTTGGAAATAAAACATTTAGTGCAATTTTGCTAGAAATGAAACATACAACGAATCCTCTTCTATACTTGTCTTGAATATTAAAAGGAATTTCATGCAATTCTACATACATATTAATGGATCTATGCATTCACACGATGTTTTATTTACATGCATACAAATAGTGTACCCAAATATGCTGACAGAGGATTATGTAATATCCCCAATGGGATACCACTTAAAAATGCAGCAAAGTAAAATACTAATTTTTACTGTTAATGACCAACTAGGACAACAAATGGTATTGAATTGATATCTCACAAAATACTTGCTCAAAGTGCATGAAATTACGAGGGAAGCTCGCAATAATAATAATAAACACTATAACAACATTTTTGGAATTTTATATTGCTGCTAGAGAATTACAGAGTGCCCTGGGCGGCTGGAAAACTTCTAAAATCCATAAATCACCAAATACACGAACATAAATTTAGTGCAGTTTTGCTAGAAATGAAACATACAACGAATCCTCTTCTATACTTGTCTTGAATATTAAAAGGAATTTCATGTAATTCTACATACATACTAATGGATCTATGCATTCACACGATGTTTTATTTACATGCATACAAATAGTGTACCCAAATATGCTGACAGAGGATTATGTAATATCCCCAATGGGATACCACTTAAAAATGCAGAAAATATAGAAAAATGCAGCAAAGTAAAATACTGATTTTTACTGTTAATGACTAGCTAGAACAACAAATGGTATTGAATTGATATTTCACAAAATACTTGCTCAAAGTGCATGAAATTACGAGGGAAGCTTGCAATAATAATAATAATAATAATAATAATAATAAACACTAGAACAACATTTTTGGAATTTTATATTGCTACTAGAGAATTACAGAGTGCCTTGGGCGGCTGGAAAACTTCTAAAATCCATAAATCACCAAATACACGAGCATAAATTTAGGGTATTTGGAAATACATTAATAGATAAAAGGAATAATATTTCCACCGAAAAATCTATCAACGACCAACTGGAAAACCCCCAAATAAAGGCTGAGTTGCCACGCTTGGGATAGGGGTCGGAAAATGATGGACGTGCCTCAACGTGCTGCCATGCCCAGCCCAAAAGGTTGTCATGAATCTGATTTGGGCCCCTCTGCTTGTCTTCCCCAAACACCCCTGAAACCCGTGAGATCCTTCACGAGATGCCTTCAACGAGCGGCCACACTCTGCCCCAAATGGCTGCCATGGATCTGATTTGTTGTCGTGATTCTGATTTGCTGCCATGATTCTGATCTGGAAGCCCACTGATTATCCTCTCCAAATGCCAAAAAGGATCTTCAAAACCCTATCTCTGAGACCTCTAAAATTGTCTCTGCCACACAACCCTAAAAATGGATCCGGAATGACAGATTAGGGTAGATATCTCACTACCGAAGAATGCCCTGCTAGCTAGGGACAAGTCTCTTGCCATCGAAGCTAGGGTCCCCATGGGATTTGACTCCACAAGCTGTAGATGCGCGACAGCAACGACTGCACGTGAAGGGGTCAATAAAAGGTATGTCCAAAAGTGTCTTTCCTTTCTCTCCCACCTCTTATATACTTCCCCTCGGCAATCGAGCTCCAATAGCCCTAAGCACCTTTCAAACCATGGAGGGGCCGATAAAAGAAAAGTAACTAAAGTTAGAACCACGGGGCCCCATCCCAAAAGCCCCTAGTGTCCACAGCCCCTTGGAAAAGGTCACAGTTTAGACTTGACTTGGCCCATGGGTCTTTGGCGTAGAAAAGGGGACATTACAGATTAATTAAAAAAACAAAGTTTCTTGCATTTCATAATGGCACGTGCAAAGCACACATCCAAAAGACTAGTTAGAAAGACGAGGAGTAACTTGTAGAGGGGGGCGAGGTTTACAAATATCTCTTCTGATGATGATAACATAGTTGAGAAACAACCTCAAAAAACGACCACAACCAATCAAAGGAAGAATCCATCAAAAGCGAAAGCACAAAATTATGCCTTCATTAATGCAACTAAGATACATAAGAAAATAACATCTTCCAATAAAATGAGGCATCCATTAAGAGGTAAAGAATTTTCTTTTGATGAGAATATCACAGTTGCCCAAGATCCTGAAATCAACACTACTAATCTAACTGTGGAAGTAATTGAAAGTACTGCTATAACAAAGAAAGTATACATTAGAGGGTAATGGACATAAGCTGACATGAAAGCTTCATTAAGGATGTGGAGGAAAATGGAATGTCCACGTGATAAGAAACAACTAAGCGGGGAATCACTAGTACAAATGTGATTGATTGGTTGTATGGAAAAAGAACCACTAAGAGGAAGGGACCTCCTACTGTTTTGATAGATGAGGAAGAGAAAGAAATTGTTACATGGTGCAAACATATGGCTGAACTTGGTCATGATCTTGAAGTCATTCACCTAAAGGCCAATGTAGTGCACATGTGCTAATGTAAACCAAATCCATTCAAAGATGGCCTACCAGGAAAGTCATGGTGGTATGGATTCGGTAGATGCCGCCTTGACTTGACAATAAGAACTACATAAGGCCTTGACCAAAACAGAGAGGTGATGTTAAGGCCAAGAATTGTTGCTTGTTTTTATGATAACTTGCACAACATGTATGCTGCAAATAAGTATGGGCCAAACAAAACATGGAACTGTGATGAAACTAGTGTTCAAGTAGGCAAGAATTGTCGCATGCGTGTCATTGCTAAGTTGTGGTGCAGAAGTGTTCCACACATTATGTCAAAAAGTAGGGAATTTATTACCATATTATGTTGTGTTAATGCAACACGACAAAGCATTCCTGAATTTTATCTTTTTAAAAAAAATAAACAACTAAAAAACTATATAGATGGATGTGAACTTGGAGCATGCATGACAACCCAACCACATGCTTGGATGATAAAGGAGTTGTTGATGAATTGGTTATATCATTTTGCAAGATCCGTTCCTGGTGGAGTTTCAACAAAAAATAAGCATCTTCTCATATTTGATGGTCATGGCAGCCATGTAACTTTAGGCACAATCCAGGGGGCCATAAATTTAGGCATTAACCTTGTGACTTCACTAGCTCATACTAGCCATAAGCTTCAACCATTAGATGTTAGTGTTTTCTCTCCATTCAAGAACTATTTTAAAACAACAAGGTTTGAATGGATGGCAAGGAACCTAGATCTTAAAATAAAGAGATTTTTTTTTGCAAAACTTGGCAATTAGGCTTTCCAACTTGCACATACACCTCAAAATATCAAGCAGGGTTTTAGAGGACAGATAAATGGTCACTTGATCAGAATGCTCTTTCCAATGACATGAGGCCAAGTGAGGCCTTTGATGTTGAAGAAGATAAGGTGGCAGCTGTTGAAAACACATTGAGGATGGCGGGAGTGGAAAATGCAAATGTGCAACCTTGTTTAGAAGAACTGGGAAAAAAAGTGTTAGGTAATGAGGAAAAACAAAAAATAAGGGAATAATATGTTGAGTCTACATGTTTTGGCATGCCTACAGATTTTCATTAGCCCCAAACACTTAATGAAGAAAATTATCACCTTAGTTCAACAAGTCATGTGAGCCAAACACAAGAAGCTGCAGATATTGATGATAGCTTGAGTTTACCAACACAGTTCGGTGCACCTCAAAGGATTAAAGAAGGGGTTTTTAACTTGAGCATGCAAATTGATTTCAAGAATGAGGAAGTTTCACTTTCCATGCCATCTCCTCCTTCACCTCTTCCAAGTGAGGTGGTGTACTATTATGCTGACACATTGGAGTTGGAGGAACATGATGCAAACCAAACAGATGCCCCAAATTCAAATACACATGGTTTAGATAAAGGAAAATTTGAAGTTGATGACTTTTTAGCCACTCAAGGCAACCAAGAGGTGACTTGCACCCAAGATGAGAACAACCAATTATATAAACCAATAAGCAAATTCTTAAAATCGCCAATTGAGAAGGTTCACACCCCTGTATGGCTAAATGACTATGCAATTAGAATTGGAAGGAAATCTCAAAAACTTACTTCTGATGACTACTTGCATTTACTTCAAGAACAAGAGACAAGAAAAAGAGAAATTGAAGATTTGATGGCAAGGAAAAGGGAGTAGGTAGATGAAAGCAAAGCATAAAGGTTAATAGAAAAACAAAAGAAAGGGCACCTTAAAACTGAAAGAGAATTGAAAAGGTAGAAAAAGGAAGAGGCCCAGTTACAACGAAAAAAGGAGAATGAGTTGAAAAAGGAGCAGGCCAAACTCTCCAAAGAACATGATAAAAGGATGAAGGAATGACAACAACGAAAAAATGAGTTTGATTGAAAAAATAAGCAATTGAGTAGTCCCTCAAATCCCCTACTTGATCAACATCATATATTTTTTGAGCATGCATAACACATCCATGCGTGCTTTTTCTTCCATTTTCAATAACCAATCTAGCTGCCCATCTTCTACTACAAGTAATGTTACAAATTCTTGAATTTTAGATCAAGTGTTGCTTAGTCAGATTGGCCAACTTTCAGAAGCTAATACAAATGTTCAATGTACACCTCCTATAATGCTACCTAATGCAATTCAATCTATGAATCCTACCACATCAGAGAGTCATGAGGAAGTGCAACCTCCACCATTTCCAGGATTTTGGCCAAACTATTAAGTGAAAAGCTGTACAAATTTTGGTTTACATTACCTTTTTAGTAAGCATTAGCAAATTTTGTTGAACTTGTAACAGAATTCCACAATGGCAACTAGGATTTCACACATTTTCATGAATATGTAAAATGCATAATATAAGTCCCTAGTAATAGGCCTTAAGCAAATATTTTGTAAAATATGTAATCAAATGCCTTAGCTGTAGGCTTTAGTCGATATCGATAAATGTTATATATGTAAAACTTTTGGAAGTTTTATTTGCTGTAATTTTCTAGAAGTTTTCTTTACTGTAATTTTCTGGAAGAATGTATCTAAAATTCCGAAATGGAAAATAGTATATGGTAATGTTATGTGAAGGAACTCGAATTTATGCCATTCAAACTAACAATTGCATAGAATATCAATGTGCCATTCAATCTAAATTCTTTAAATAGATCATTGCCTTAACAAGGTCACACTCGATCTTACCTACAAATAGTTTGCATCCAACAACAACTTACAAAATTTTGCAATCAAATTAATGTCAACAAATTAAAATTTCATGTTAAAAACACAGTTTAAAGAAGTATTTTCAATTTCCCAAAATCTAATGTGTTTAAAAACACAATTTTAATAAGTTGCAGCAACCTCTTCATACTATGATTTCTTCAAAGATTCTGCACAACTCTTGCTTCTAAGCTAGTCACTGCCATTGCTTTTCATTAATTTAACTTTAGGTGGCTATCGCATCTATCTTCAAAGTAGTTTTTTGCAAAGATACAAAGCTATTCTGAATACAACTATGTGTACTCCTTTTCCATGGCGATCAATATTCTGTTCTTCCTCCACATAAAACAGGAAAGACTGATTTTCAGAATATCATGCAATGTCTAACACATCAAAATAAATCTTCAAATGCTTGATGGTAAGATCAGGACATTCAAGATGGTTAATAATGGGCTTTACAAAATGGGTCACCCTTCCTTTTATCTCCATTTCGTATGGACATTCCTGTGAATCATTTTGTTTATAAACTTTTTGCTAATATAAACGTAAACTTTCACACTATAATAATTTGTTCGAATGCATAGCAACTTGTATTACCTTGAGAGATTGAACACAAGGTTTAAGTGCGGATATGGCGTCAAAGTGAGATCCAACATTTTCAATCTTCCACCTGATACATCTAAAATGTGTGGTCCAACATCAAACTGTGTAGAAAAATCCCCAATAATGTGTGAGGTGAAAAACGCGGTGATTATTGTGCCTGCCTATTTTAATGATGCCCAAAAGAGAGCCACCATAGATGCTGCTAAACTTACGGGGCTTAATGTCTTGCGGGTTATCAATGAGCCAATTGTTGTTGCGCTCACGTATGTAGGGTCGAGTAGTGGTGGATCCAATGTTATGAAAAGACAATATGTGGTGATTTTTGATTTGGGTGGAGGCATTTTTGATGTTTCTATGGTTAAAGTGAGATCAAGTAGTGAAATTGAGGTGTACGCTGTGGGCGGAGACATGCATTTAGGAGGTGAAGACTTGAAGAATAGGATGCTCCATTATTTTGTTCAGTTGTTCAATGACAAGTACTAAATGGATTTGAGGACAAGTGACAAAGCCATTCGTATACTCGGTCTAGAGTGTGAGAGAGCAAAAAGAAGTCTCTCTTTCGTAGTACAGACTGTTATCAACATTGACTACCTCTACTAAGGAAATGATTTCTATGCAGAGATTAGTAGAGCCAAATTTGAAGATTTAAATGCATACTTGTTTGAAAAGTGCATGCTAATATTGAAACGATGTTTGGAAGACTCCAAGATGGGCAAGCTCTAGTACTGTCAATCCATTCCTGTACTCAAGGCATTCATTGCTACAAAATTTTCATGAACTCAAGGCATTCATATGCATCTCTTCTACCACTATCAATGTGATCCACAATTGTATCAACTAACCCCTGTCACAATTAATTAAACATTTGTTGGAGTATTAACTCCCCATCTGATCCGTCATACATGCTTTTGATCACAACCGACAAAACCTAATGTGCACAATTTACAAAACAAAAAAATATTTAAGAAGTATAAAAACAATAAGTGGTTTTAAAAATTAACAGTACTGGGTCAGTGGTTAAAAATGTTACATGTTTTACATTTTGTTTATTAAACTTTCCACGCATCACATTAGATGTGAATAAGTTATAAAATTCACATATTTATGTTCAGAAATTTGATGACTATTCGTCGATGGTATTTTGGAGGCTTAATCAAGCACCTTCGTGGCTATATACACCCTCAAAGTTACAAGGCGAGGGCTATTCTCCCCACAAAATGCACTGCATGTGTAGTGCATCATCGTGACCATCATGCCATTTGTTGCCATGTGTCGCAAGGTTCAACACTTAGTTTTTTTATGTGATTTTGTTTGCAAAAAACACATTGTGTTTTTCAACATTGTTGTAAAACACATTGCATGCACCTAGCAGGGTTCGAACCCATGACCTGTTGGTTTCAAACACAAGCTCCTACCAATTCACCTACTACTTGCCATACGCCCCTATCTGATTTTAATCCGATTTATTAAAAAAACAAGAAAAGAATAATGTGATTGCTGACGCGTGGGTCCCACCCATGCATGCACATGCATGTGTCTATGGTGTTTTTTATGGGTCGGTCTTAGGCATACGATGCATTTTGTGGGGAGAATAGCCATCTGACAAGTAACAATGCACGGGTATAAGGTCCCTTCCCCTAAGCAACCTATATATATATATATATATATATATATATATATATATATATATATATATATATATATATATATATTGTAGTGATTGGTTAAACGCTTAATTAGTTTTTTCCATTTCTAATTCCATGAATTATTTGTGTTGCATTTACTTCTGATCCATTTATCCACACTACGTTTCAATATTCTATCGTTACCAAAGCAAAAATAGATATACAAGTTTATTATTTTCGATAGAGGAAAGTAAGCCGTCCTACCTAATCTTCTTCACCTAATAAAACAATTTAATATTGGCGAAACTTTCAATCCAAAATATCCTAAAACATATTATCCATTTTTTTCCCTGAAATATTTGTGTTGCATTTACTTCTAATCCATTTATCCACACTACGTTCCAATATTCTATTGTTACCAAAGCAAAAAAAGATATGAAATGAAATAAAAACTTTTAATGTCCATGAGGCTAAAAATAGCCTATGAGACAATAAAACCACTTTCTTCTAATTTCATCAATTTAAATCTTCTTTTTTATTAATCTTAATGATGAAGTCCGCATTTTTTATTAATTTTAACAAAGTCTTGAATTGATTGCAAACAAATGTTATTATAGGCAATAATGAAGTGTTTTTTTGATTCCAATGCCTCATCCGAACTAGAGGAAAGTAAGCCGTCCCATCTAATCTTCTTCACCGAATAAAACAATTTATAATTGTAATAAAACAACTTAGAATCGGCGAAACTTTCAATCCAAACTATCCAAAAAAACATATATATCCAATCCGTGCTCGTTATACGCGAAGACAATTCCCTGGAATGTAGCGAATACTAAATTCTCTGTAACGAAATAATTTCACACAGTCGTTGAAGCTTCATTATTTTCTGTCTGAACTAAACCGGACTTCCAACACTTAACTAAGAATCGAACCTGCGACACTGATCGTCTTAAATGACGGCCTTATTGGCTGTATATATATGCATTTTGATCCTTTCTTCGACGGTTTCAGGGCGTCAAACTCAAGGGCCGAAGCCCTGGAATGGACTGTATGATAATTCCAAATATGGAAAACTTCAGCTTGATAATGGACTTGCCCGCACTCCACAAATGGGGTAAACTTTACTGCATTTTCTTTTGCGCAACATTTGTTTTTCTTTCCTTTGGCTTTGGTCTTAATATCACCTTTTCTGAATAATTTTTTTTTTCCCAAAGTTTACTTAATATCGATTATTTCTGTATAAGTTTTTCTCCCTTTTATATAAAGCTTCCGCATGATTTTTATTTCCTTTAGTTTAAAGCTGTTTTAATACGATTATTTCTGTATAAATTTCATTTTCTTTAATTTAAAGCTGTCTTTTAAATCGATAATTCTATACGTATTTATTTTATTTTTCGAAATAATAGCAGGGCATGGTGTTGGAAGGACGGTTTTGTTGTGTTTTGCTTACCAATCTTTGTGTTTGCGGAAAAATCAGAGGCTTGATTGTTTTTTTCTTCTTATTTTTAAGGTGGAACAGCTGGAATTTCTTCGCCTGTGCTATAAATGAAACTGTCATTCGGGAAACAGGTGCTTGGGCTAAATTTAGCCCTTTTATTTGAAGCTTTCGAACGATTGTTGGTAAACTTTATCTTATTATGCTTGTGAGAGTAAGTTTATCTGTTAAATGTGTAAACTTATCTTGTTTGTTGGAAGCAATGAAACAATTATTACGAAATATCATTTTATTTTTTCTCAAATTTACCCTTTGATTCGAAGATTAAGAACTATTATTTGTAAGAACTGCTTTCCTGGAATTCGAAAAGTTACTCGCATTTTTTTTGAGGCAGTTGGACTGTTCTGAAAAATCTGGGGATCAACTTTTATGTTAATCTCAACACTTCGGAACCTAACTATCCAAGCAAGATAACAACAATAACCTATAAAAATTAACTATTCATAATGCAAGTTACTAATTAATCTTCATATTTCATATTTTAATGTCGTAGGTTCATTCCTTGTAGTTTGAACAACAAAGATAATAGAATGGTTCATGGATATATTCATTTCAGGGGTGCGTGACATGAAAAACCATTGGAGGGCATAATATTTTCCAACTACACCCTCCTCCAGCTAGACCTGTATTATCTTTAGAAGCTCATCAAAATTTAATTTGAAGCGCCATTTCACAGGCAGCACCCATTTTCCTAAGGTTTTGGTTGTCTTATGTTCACTGACTCCTTTATCAGGCATCCCCTGTCATATTTTAATCTCAAAAAGTCAAGCGTATTCATCTTTTTTTTCTGGGCCCCTTTTCAATTTGTATTGCTTGATGCATGTCCTTGAACGTGATTTGTTAATGTTGATGTTAGTATCACATCTATAATTAAATTTGTCCCTTTATTTGAATGTTTTTGAATGCCATTGTCAGAATATGTGATTAAGACGCCTACTTAGCTAGAAAGGCTTATGTTTTCTAGGAGTTCTTAAAGTGTTTTCTGATTCACAAAATAATTCTCAAGTCTGAGGATGATTGACATTGGCTGATAGAAGTAAGCTCTTTCAAAGCAATTAGATGTTCTGTAGCTATTGCATAAGCAGAGCTCATTGTAAATTAATTAGAAAATGTATATTATGGAGGTAGCAGAGAACTAACATAGCTTCAATAAACTTCTATTAGATTTACATGCTTGCAGTTCTGCTAAAACTAGGGACCATTTCCTTAATCTAGGGTTTTTCCTTTTAATTCTTTATGTATATGTTTGTACCTTGACAATGCACTCTTGTAATTGATTCTGTTAGGAAAGTTTGTTACGGCATTGAACCTAATAACCAATTGAGTGCCCCGGGTAGATAGATAGATAGGGTGGGACTTAACTGAAAAGAAGCTTAAACAGATTGTTGTGCAAACTGATAACTTGCTTATAATTAGTTTGAAAATCAAGTTACTGCGTTGAATTTAACTAAATTTATCTACTCCTGTTAAGCGCAATTATTATTTTTAACTTTTTTTTTGTGTTTGCATCTGCCTCTTTAATATCCAGCAGGTTTCTTTGGGCATCAAGACACTACCAATTTTTAAAACCTTTTTTTGAATTTGAATTCGTCAGAAAATCCTTTTTCTTTACTGGAAGATATCTGTGAATGTAAAGCAGCTCCGCGCTTTTGCATTTCCATTAACCCCTTTGAGGAAATTAGTTTCATGATATTTGATATAAGTAGAAATTAGCTGTCTTCCAGTGAGTGAGAAGCAGATCTCTAGAAGGATGCATATGATCGATGACTATTCGATGTTTATGTAGAGGAGCCACATGGTAGATTAAATATGATTGAAGTTTACCCCATATCCAACAAGATCCTGGAAGTAAATTGGTTTCTAGGTTTCAATTGTATCCATCAGAACATATTTTGTTTTCTAGTGAGTGCAAAACAATGCCAGCTAAAGTACAAATATCTTTCCTCAAAACTACCATACAAACTAGTTTGAGGATTTGTCTCTGTTCTCTTTTTAGTTACTGAAATCTGGTTTGTCTCAATTGAAATGAAATCTGTATGAAGTGGCTCCAAGCCATGGAAGCCATCATTTTGCCAAATTAACTAGATTTAAATTCTTACTTGGGGAGTAGGGTACCTCATCAGGTGCTTCAGAAAGACTTTAACTTCAGAAAATATATTTGATTTAGCAGCACTTATGTATTAGAAAATTGATTATCCCTTCAACATAACGTTCAAACAAACTGAATTAGGACTTACCTATGTTCATTTACCAGCAAGAAAATGACATGTGTTCCTACCTATCAGTCACCCGAATTGAGCTTAGCAAGTGGTCATCCGCATATATTATAACATGTTTGGTTCTTCTTCTAATTTAAGAGAGATGCACTATTGTATGCAGGTCTTTAACCCTCAATATTATCTGTAAAAAGAATAATTCTTATTTGTTTTATTTTTATTTTTAACTAGGATATTGTATTTGCAGCTGATGCACTTATCTCTACCGGGTTGGCTGATCTTGGCTATGTATATGTTAATATTGGTAAGAGATATTTGCAAATAATACATCTGTTTGCCACAAAAGCTTTCTCCTTATTATTTCAATGCACGGGGAAATTATATATACCCTAATGTTGTTTTCATATGCTCTACAGATGATTGTTGGTCTTCAGTATTGCGCAATATCAAGGTTTGGATATATTTGAAGCTCTATATAATGAAACTGAAGTATGTGAAGACATGCACAAATTATTTACTATTAGGACTAGTTCTTATAGTCCTGAAATTCATTAGAAATTTGAAAGAATTGTGAAAAGGAATTATTGTTTTATTCCGAAATATTTCAACTGACAGGCATAGGGTACTGGCCGTGAGTAGAAATGTAAAACTAAATACAAACAAGCTGTGTTCATCCACTAACAAGCTATCCATTATCCCTCAGAATATGTGTGAAGGGTTGAGCAGACATGTAATTATTGAATGGCCATTTCTTTAGCCGCCAGCAGAATTTTGTGGTAAATGAATTTGAATTAGTAATTAAAACATCCAAGTTTCATTGTATGTACCTCTCCAAATAAAATAAATTAGGTGAGTAGACTAAATGAAACCATCATTTTGACTAATAGTTGCCTTACTATGCACATGGCACACATAATAGATGCTAAGATGCCTTGTTACCATCATATATTTACCAATAAGCATATGTTTCTATCTGGGAAACTTCAAGTGGAATGGCTTAGGTTCTTCTGTCCCCCTTGTGAACAGTTCTTCATTAATTCTGTCAAGGAGTCAATTTTTTCCTCACTCTACTTTTATTCTTGTATTTTTGCATTTTTTGTTCATTTTGATGAGCTTCTGCCAATGTAAAGTTTGATAGTCGTCATAGGAAATCAAAAAAGTAATCTGACATACTGAGATCCCAGCAAAATTTCCATGAAGGATATACGAGTCATTATGAGGATACAATCATTATAGCCATTTTCATAAAAAACTGAGATACGAGCTATTCAAAAACACGTGAAATATATTTGAGCTAATTTTTTGGAAAAGTAAAATCTGAAAAGAAAACATCATTAAATATTTTGAATTTTATATGCCAAAACTATTATTGATAATGATGACTGATACACCTCACTGTTATGGACATCTTTGGGGGGGCACTATCAGCGGTGGATCCATTCAGTTACTCTGCTAATCTTATGATTTTCTTTATGCATGCAATGAAATTGGTCGGGGGTTTTAAAAATGGCTGTTTTAATTCGCCACACCCGAAAAAATGAGACATCAGTGCGTTGTTCCTCTCACTCCATTTTTTGCTACTATGGGTAAAATGCTAGAATCCCTCAAGGTAGCCTTTATGTGCCAACATGCATTCAGTAGACATTCATTGTGATAAACCTGCCTATGAAATGGGTAAACAACACAGATGTAATTAATTTAACGATTATAGTGTACAAACAATCTGTACTTTAACTATGACATAGATTCTTCCTACATGGATACATTTTTATTTTGAAACCCAAAGTTAAAGGTTATTTTTTAGGTTTCAACCCATGCAGCATGCCAACTTGGCACACAAGAAGAGAGTGGGCTTTTTCAATTTACCTTTAATATAACTTTCAAATTTCTGTCCCCTACGTTTCCACTTCATGACCAAGCTTTGGAGTAATTTGGGCCTTGCCAATCCACCTACACCAAGATAAGAAGTTAAGGAATTTGTTATAAAGATAATGAAGAACAATCCCAGGAAATTGGGTAAATAAATTCAAAGCAAATATTTCAAATATGGGTTACATTCAAAATTTAAATAAAGAATGTATAGCTGGTCTTGCATTATTTTGTTTAGAAGGGTTGTGAACAGGATGGCATAAATCATTGTTTATGTTTGCAGTAAAAGTAGAGAAATCCTTACTTGGAGTCTATAAATTTGGAATGCTCTAGGGTTTGACACACTTTTACAAGGTTTGCTAAGATCTGGTTGCAAAGGAAGAGCTAATGAAACATTTTTACATAAGGAACAAGAATACATTAAGATGGGCTTTTTTCATAAGCAAGTAGTAGTCTCAGATAGAAGGGCATAGTCATATTAACATGGGGGAATGAATAAATGACGATCCTAGATATCAAAGAATTTATGGTGATCGACTTCTTTAAATAATAAGAGAACTATAATTCATTGATCTGGTCAAAGAAGTTTACAAAGGAGCTAACAAAACATGTTTAGCTAAAGGAGAATTCCATGAAGGTGTTTTATAAGCAAATTATTTAGTCTCTTATAGAAGAGGATTGTTATACTAAAAAATCGATGTAAGATTAAAATATGGTCCTAGACATCTGTAATGAGCTGGACACATCTTATGAGAAGATTAAATTAAAAAAACAAGAAAAGAAAAGAAAAAGAATAAAGGATATTAGAGATACTATCCTTGCACATAAAGGATAACAATAGATTTTGTTCTAGTATTGTTAGTTGGACCCTTAATAGATAATGTCTAGTCTATTATAAAGAATTGGACCAAATAAAGCAATGCAAAGGTTATAAATAGTTTGGCTATAGGTATTTTTAGTTTGCTTTGTGATTAATCAAAGACTAGTTATTTTTTAAATTGCTTTGTGATGAAGGAAAAGTTAATTTTCTGTAGATTGTTGGCGATGAAGAAAATGTGAGCTATTTTTAGAGAAGATTTTCTTACCTATAAATATGGCAAGACTTATTGTAAGAAGGAGATGATCATTTATGCAATTTTGCATTTAAATGAAGATTGGTTCTCTTTAAAATAAGGAGTGGCTCACCTACCGCTGTTCTTTTTTTTGGTTGTTATGAAAGTGTTTGTAAGTATGAGAGAGAATGAAGAGAAATGGAAGGCACATGACACACATCTTTTGTGTGTCCGTTTCTTACTAAACATAAAAGAAACTACAACAGGTTAGGTAGTTACATGTTATATAACTAAAGTACATTAACTAATATTTATTTAATTAATGTTTACATACTAACTTAATAGCTTTAATACCTGCCCTTTAATGACTAAATTGGAAACTACTTCAAGTTCGTCCCGAAGTTTTACAAACACTAAGGATTTAGTCTTTAAATTTGCAGTCTGCTCCCTAAATATTAATTTGAAATCTGCAGTCCTCTGACATTTTGCTACTATCCAAAATATGAGCTTTGGTTGAGACAAAAGCCCAGAAAGATCATTAACAACAACATGTAGATCCGGTTGTGTAGGGTTAAGATATATCATGCTGCCCACCATTTGTTTGTAGAGTGATTGATTGACCATTGATGAATACAAGGAATATTCAATCTGCAATCCAGATGATCACTACCAAGTACTTGAAAAACTTTAGGCTGGACTAAGTGAACCTCCTCATCCAAATCTCTAGAGATAAGCAACCAAAATGTGACCATATTTGCAATAGGAGCAAAGAACTCCAGATAATCTCTTCCCTTCTATTGTGAAAAGCCTTTCACAACAAGACGAGCCTTGAACAAGTACCATCATCCTTACTTTTGACTGTATCCACCCATTTCTATCTGTTGCCAAAATAGGCCTCTTGTTTAATTTTTGAGCAACTAGATCGCATTCCTCATGTTTTCTCACGTCTTCAAAGCTTACACACCTCTCTTGGGGTGTCTTGGGCTTTGGTTTAGTAAGTATTTCAATCCTTTGCATTCAAAGAAGTTGGGTAGGAGGCGGAGGAAGAGCTCTGTTTGTTGCTGGTTAGGGCACTGTCACATTTTGGGCTGATTTAGAGCTCTACAATTCAACACAATTGGGCCTTGGGATGTTTTTGGCCACCTACAGTAAATTTGCAGTCAGGAGATATCCTCAGAGGGCTCTACTTTTCACCCTTGTCTCAGCATTGTATGCTCAATAATGACAATCACTGCCGCCTTGTGTTTTACACTTGGGGATTCATCCCACATTGGTGAGGAGAAGGGCACAAGCCTTCAAATAGAAAAAACACATATACAACTAAGTGGAGTCAAGGCTACACGATTTAAACCTTTTGGAAGGCTTCAAAATGGCAAAGGCATGGATAAAAGCAATGGTGGCAGGGGATCGTGCCATGTAGCAGGCTTTAGGCTTCAGATTGTGCCACGTGGCAATTTCGGAGGGTCAAGCACTGGGCAAAAATTAACTAAGGCAAGTAGGGTCCAAAATCATATCGAGCATAAAGGCCTGTGATTGGTGCCGCGTGGCATAACGGGTTGGTACGTGGACCATTCACGGAAAGTTGGGCACACAAAAGATTGAATATGAAGTTGGGAAAACAACTAAGACGTGGATGAGAGTAGTCAAGATTGCGCCACGTGGCACATTCTTGAAACTTGGGTTCTTGGGTTGAGTGAAAACAAGCTGAAAATTGGCTAAGGCATAGGTAAAAGCCGAGGGCCCGTAGCAAATGAAACAGTGACACGTGGCCCAAACTAAAAAGCCATGATTGGTCCACATGGACCAATGACGACCGATCGGGGGTCGGGTGAATTGATCGAAGCAAAGGAGACAGATCAAGGCCCGTGGCTTCTAGTGAATCACATGAGGACATGTGGCACGAATAAGAAAGTGCCATGTGGTATAAAACTGAAGCACGTAAAGGAAATAAGTGGCACCAGTGATGGGTTGTCCGTTCTTAGGATGGTTGAGACCGAGGCGAAAACATAGATGAGGAATGAAGAGCTTGTAGCCAATGAGATGAGGACACATGGAAGGGGGAACTACTGTGTGAAATCTGACGGTCTCCTAGTTGTCACCTGCATTTTGAGAGAGCCTGTAGCCAATTATGAAGTGACACGTGGCTGGCTTAAATTCCAAGGTTATTGTTGCCGTCAACTCTGCAAAATGACAGAGACAGATTCAAACCACAACTTTTGCTCCATGCCACCAAATTAGACAAAATCAGTCTCGTTGGAAAACTCTCAAGACATGTCATTGATTGGAACACATCTTGGGCCTTGAACCCTTGTGTTTTTAGAGCAATTTGCATTCAAAGCCCCTACTGGTCGTTTTTCACATTAATGAGACATCTTTTCACAGTTGGGAACATATTTGGTATTCAATGTCTGCAACCACATTTGAACGGGATTCTGGCCCCCAAGGATAGAATTTTCCCTCCTCTCTCTCTCCTCTCCTAATTGCTCTATAAATGTAATGAGATTCATTGAAAACAGGTCCTCTCTTTTGGATGTGGGGAGACTTAGACATTTTGAGTTCCCACCATTCCCTGTTGTCCCTAGCCTCTTTGTTGATCCTCTGCAATGTGTTTAGTGCCTCTCCCCTTATTCTGTAACAGATTGTGCGTACTCCAACATTAATATAATCCTAATTGTGACTTTTTTCCTACCCTTCATTGTTGTCATATTGCCTCCTTGCCTTCTATTCATTGCGAGTCATATTGTGTGTGGATTATAATTGTAGGGCTCTAATGCATTATGTCTCTCTAGTAGGGAGAGAGCCACCCCTTTTATTTTGGTGCATCACCATTTTTCATGTTTTGTTTTAGTTATTTCTCTCCTTCTCCCTTTTCTCATGTAGTGTTAGCTTAGTGGTAGGCATTAGAATAGATTAGGATAGGAGCTGGCTTTTTCCAGAGTCTTGCTTCAAAGATCAAAGGTCCCACACTTTGGAAGCATTCCCATATTGTTGTTGAGTCGTTAATCCTCTTGATCGCTGTCTTTGTAAATCGTGAATGGAAATCACAAAACTGGTAAACACAACCTTATCTCTATTGCAGCATCATTTTTCTTCAGCTGTGCCCTAGCACAATTGTTCTCCTTGTCCACGATGTCAACAACTCTCCTGGTCCAGCGTCCTTTGTAAAATGTGAATGGAAAAATTCATGTTACCTCTGCAAACATTGTCGTTCTTTGTTCTTTGTCCTTCACACGATTCCCTTTTCGTCGAAAAAACATGGCAAAAAAACTCATGATTTTCTGGTACTAGCAGCTGAACATGAAATGCCTCTTCATGATCTGCCCTTGTAAGGATGTCTCTTGGTCATGTCCTCCTTGCAATATTTTGATTTGGACTTCGTTCTTTCACAAATCTTCCTTCACTTCTGTTTCCTTTGCGAAAGACAAAAAATTGATTATTTGAATCTTCACTTTTGGTTTTCCCATGCTGTAGAATGCACGTCTCTTCCTCTTCACCATTTGTACCCTTCTCCTAGGGATTCCTTGAACAAATTTGAACCTCTTCTTTGTCTGTTTCACAGTTCGCACCCTTCTCTTAAGGCTTCCTCGAATGCTGCTTTGTTTGTGTTGAACTAAGGTTTCCTTGATTGCTAGCTCCTACACCAATGTTAATAAGAATGAGAGAGAGAATGACGAGAATTGAAGGCGTACGCCACACAGCACACTGACATCTGGTGTGTGTCCATCTTTTATCAAGCATAAAAGAAGTTACATTTCAGGTGAGGTAGTTATATGAGTATAACTAAGTACATTAACTAATATTTAATTAGTCAATGCTTACATAATAACTTTAATAATACTGATATGGATGTGAAGAGTGCCTTCTTGCATGGTAATTGGCAAGAAGATATTTACAAGGAACAACCTCCTAGGCGTGTTCACGATTCACTGAATATGCCACCTGTCAAGAAGTCTATCTTGATTCAATTAGGACTTGTATGCCACCTCAAGAAGTCTATCTATGGATTCAAGCAGGACCCACAAGCCTGACATGAGAAAATGGATACATTTTTTCTTGACTTGGGATTTTGTTGATGTCACTTAGATTCCATTGTGCACATTCAGCATGTTGAGGGTGTGCTCCTCATTCCTGTTTTGTATGTTGATGACCTCATCATCATAGGAAGCCATTCACACATGATTGCTTGTGTGAAGTCGAGTTTAAGAGGTCAGTTTGATCTGACCCACCTGGGCCCTTTACACTATTTTCTTAATCGTCAGATTTTTCAGAAAGAGATTAGGATTTCAGTTTCACAATCTAAGTATACATTCAATCAATTCTTCGCAAATTTTACATGGAGGATTGCGAACTGAACTCGCCCTTTCAGTCAAGAGTCGAGGTTACAACTAAGTGCCACCTAAATACCTTGTATGTCACCTTGTTTCAATACAAAAGGCTGGCTGATAGCCTTTAGATACTTGACTTGCACTCAATCCTATCTTACCTTTGTTGTTGGCCTTGTTTTTGTCTCTTGCTTCATTAAGATCCACATGAAATCCACTAGAAAGAAACAAAGAGGACTCTTTGGTATATTAGGTGGACTTACAGATTTGACATCGAGTACACTACAAGGGGTCCAGTTTCATGAGCGAGGTATACATACTTTGATTGGGCTAGCATTGTCGACAATCAAAAGTCCACAAGGGGTTACATTTATCGTCTTGGTTTGGGTCCAATCATTTGGTCTTGTAAGAAATAGATTGTGACTACAAAAACAGAGTATCACGACATTGTTCATGCTGCTAGGGAATTGTTTTGGATTCGAAAAATTCTTTCCAAGTTTCGATTCTCACAAGTTGATGTTCCCACTACTCTTTGGTGTGAAAATTAGTGTGCCAATCACGTTGCCCATAATCTAGTATAAGATCAGCGCACCTTTGTGCAACTTCCTTAATAGGGATGAAAAGTTTCGCACTATTCCTGGGATCAGATTGACCTGAATGCACTACCTTTGTGCAACTTATTAATAATGAAGTCATCAACCTTGAGTTTCGCAAGATAGGGGATCAGATTGCAAGCATCTTCATCAAACCCAAACGGAGGCCAAGTTATCATTGCATGCTTGGGCTTTGTTAGGAGTGTAGTTGTCCTTAAAGGGGGATAGTGCATAATTCCTCCTATCACATTTCATCCTAAGGTAGACTGCTGGTGTATTTTAATTATTCGACTTTGTCAATCAATTATTTATACGCCTATTTTATATTATGTAAATATCTATTTTGGGATATTTGTTGGTTAGTTATGAACTCAAGTCTTCATTAGAGATTCTTGTTCACTTGACTAATCCTCAAATATCTTGTAATTATATTTACCTCCCAAAAGTTCGAGTGCATATCCAGTTTGAGTAAAATTGAACTTAGAGAGAATCTTTGTTTGTTTGGAGTCTTCTCCTTGATTGCTGCCCATGCAACTTTCTATAGAAGTGTTGATGGGATGGGCATGGTAGGAAATTAAGAGAAACATACAACTTATTGGATTTTCTCTGATATTTTTCAATGAAATACATTGTGCAATTTTTGTACCAAACTCATGCCCACGTCTCTCCTTCTTCCCTCAATCCTTTGGTGTAATGTCCCCATTTCTGAAGACCCTTAGCCTATATTTCCCTGTGGGCTTTGGGATGTGCAAGGGGAACGTTTTTATTAAATAATTAAATATTATTCCCTGGAGCAATAATTATTTAATTATTTAATTTAATTCCCAAAATATAAAAATTAAATGGGGGATTAATTAAATAAATATTTAGGTGGCTTTTATTGATAAAATCACCCTTTAAAAAGGGGACGCCACACCTAGGGGAAATAAACTGCTCTTATTTAATAAATTCCATCTCCTAGGGATTTCGAATTTTGTGCCTCCTTGCTTATAAAAGGAGTGCTAGGATCATTGTTAGACTCATGTTATGATGAAATTATTTTGATACTCCATGCTTGGAGTTGGGATGCATGCCCATTGATGTTCTCTCTCTCTCTCTTGCGTGGGAGGTTGTAGTGAGCTGGTTTTCTTTTGGCATCAATTGAAGAACTTATTATTATCCTTGGCAAATCAATTTGTGGGTAATTTCCTTCCTAGCTTTGGCGACTTGTCATTAATGTTATGAGTTGTTTGAATACATTAGCTAATGCTGGTTTTTAGAGTATTTTGTGTCTTGCTAAGTGGATTTATGTTGGACAAGTTTGGTGCAAAACCTGGGTGTGTTTTTGATTGGCTGTGGAAGGTTTTAAACTGCTGTATGCTGGTCTAAAATCTGCGACTTCACCTGGAGGCTATGTTGAATGTTTGATGCAAGGGTGGAGCTATATATATCCTGCAAATTAATTGCTTTATTTTTATAACTCCAGTGACTACTGTGGATGTGCATGGTTTGAATTTGGACTGTAATAAACTGCTGTTTTCTTCCTCCTGGCAGCGACTCAGTTGGAGTGAGTGCTAATTATTTATTTGCATGATTGACGTCTCTCTTGGACAGCGACTTGCTTGTGGGTGTTTGTTAGAATATTGAGTGTCTTTGCAATACATTCTAAGCTTAATCAAATAAGGGTTAAGGTCTATTGCAGCAATCTGTGTCAGGAAGGTCCAGATCCATATATTTATTGCATGTTTTAAAGTGTTTATAAATAGCGACTTCATCCTTCATGATGGTGCTTGGGAACAACGATTTTTGCATGTCTTAATGGTGCTTGGAAGGTCCTGTGGCAGCAATCTGGTTTGGGTAAAGTTTGGGTACTAAATCCATGTGTTTAGTGAACTAAACTCCATCTAAATTGATTTCTAGTCCATTCTTTACTACAGCGATCTCAGTTGGAGTGAAAGGGTATGGTTTGGGAGTGTAAAGTGAGCTGTTAAAATCAGCAACTTCAGGTTATACTTTGGTTTGTCCTCTGGCAGCGATCTCCAACATGTAGGCATTCACTATTGTGGCAGAACTATTCCTAAATCTGGGGGTTTGTTGGGTGTATGGCTTGATGGTAAGTCGGAATTCATTGAAGTATTTTGGGGCAGATATAGGTAAAGCATGTCTTTTTTCTGAGCAGCTGAAGAGGAATTCGTTCTAGTTTAATACATGATTTAGTTTGTATTGGTATCAGGGTTGAGGATTGGCATATTTTCTATTGATCCCGGAATTGGGATATTACAGTGCATCACTTAAATGCCCCACCTCATCCTCCCATGCTAAGTCTAAAGCCATGCATGCTGCCAACATTTTCTCTTAATGATATAGTGTTAACCCATCATTTCTTCATAATTCTTCCTCTTCCTTGTCCATTTTCTCTTTTTTTTACCATCTTCCATTTCATTTCCATTTTTCTTCCCTTGCCGCCTTCTATTTCTTCCCATCGTGTCATTTTGATAACTTGTGGAATGCTGCAAAGAACTGCCAAAGCTTCAAATGCTTGCATGAGGCCACACTGTGCTTCTCATGCACTGGAGCACTGTTTCAAGTTGCATTACAATACAATTCGCCGCAAGAGCTTCTTGAAGCTGCAAATCAACAACCAACTGTTAAGTGGTGCCAATGAAGTCTATCTTTGCCATGAAGAGCTTTGCAGAGCCACACCACCTTGTCAACACCCGCAATGCTTCTTCACATGTCGCAAAACACTACATTTTGCTGTGGTGCCTTTCTTCAACGTCCCGACAAATTGGTGACACGTGCCTTGTATTTTTGGTTACTTCTTGGGTGTAACAACGTGTCTTCTACCTTTTAATCATTTGCAAAAACATCTCTTCAACTCGCGACATCTCTTTCATGCCACCATGTTCTCGGGCCATTCCTTCTCTTCCTTCAAGTCGGGAATCATTGCTGCTAACCACTGTCATCTTGTATTTATGTTCAGAGGTACTTCCCTTGATACGATAAACCATGATGATTACAAAGCTCTCCATGCTGTCTGGATTAGTTGTAGAGTTCAATGCTCGACCTAATGCCATGCAAGTAGATAGACAACATGGAGCTGCAGAACATGGGACATTTTAGACTGATAGCTGCTTCAGACAGCTGTTTGTCCCCTTCAAACAGATTGTTCGTGCAAGAATCTAGATTTTCTACAATGAAGGACAATCTACCATACTCCATTCACGTTTCTCTCTCTTCTTTTCCCTCCATTTTCTTCTATAAAGAGTAGAGTTTGTTTTGTTCTAAGGGCTGGTTCTTTCTTTTTCTCGCCGTTTCGTCTCTCCTCTTTGGAATTTTCTTGACTTCTCACTTTCTTTGTGTGATGTCTTATCCTCTATATTGACAAATTGAATTCGTCCAGGGCCTCTTTTACAGTTATTACAGTTGTGTATATTCAAGCAATGGTTGAGTTTTGTGGCTTATATCTGCCCTATTCTTTACTCCTGTCTCACTTATCTCTTGCAGAGTGTCTTACCTATTGTTTAGCTGTGAAAAATGTGTGTGGATTATACTTGCATTTGTTCAGTATACTATTATCTCTCTTAAGGAAGATTCCTATTTCTCTCTTAGCACATCGCCTTTCCCTTTTATGTTGTTTTCCCTCTCCCTTTTCCCTTGTAGTGCTAGATTAGGTAGATTAGTGGTAACACTAGGAATAGAAGTAGATGAGAGCCGACTCTCTCCAGAGGTTTGTTTCAAGGCACGTGTCCCACACTTGTGAAGCAATCCCATGTTGTGTTAATGTTTTCACAAATGGACCCTTTCAATCTCCAACAGTATGCAACTCTCCATTTCCTTCAAGCATATTCCTCTCCTTTTGCATTTCCTATTCTTCCACCCTCCAAATTGTCACTCGAGAGCTGTATAGTTCAATGTTGTCACTTATTTATGGAGTTATTAAATAGGAATACCAAATATTGCATTAGTATATGTAGTGATGCATAATATATAACTTGATTGCATCAAGTTAACAAGATTTTCTAGCTCTACAAACACAACACATTTTCAAAATCCAAGTACAAATGGATTCCTTCTTACTACTACAAGTCTGATATTGTGCACCTTATTATAGTGTAAGTCTCTATTTATAGCTTACTTTCACTAAATATTACCAATAATCTCAACAAGAACAATGCCTGTGTTTGAAATGATGGAACTGGTTTGTATCTCTCACAACAATTTCTCTTTCACCAATTTTGAATATAAGTTCAATTTCTCTTGCAACAATCTTTAAGATAAGCTTGGTTGTAGTGTGGAAGTCAACACATACTCGAAGGTGTTTGAAAAATATAATAGTTATTCTAGGGATGTCTTTAACAACCCAAATGCAATCGCCAACTTCTCACTATGGTGGCAAAGGAACACTTATTTTTCCTTGTCCTCTACATCATTTAGTGCATCTCTTCTATGTGGCATATACCCGGCTCTTTGCATCTCCCAAGACAATTCTTCCAAATTTGCATAGATTTCTTATGTCTGTGTACATGATATGTCTCCTACACAAAAAACGTGTACTATTTAATGGACTTCAATACAACTACATCCAGGTATCTTTTTATTTCCTCCATCTTTCATCAATATTCTTACCTCTTGAACAACGCCCCATCTGCCCACTACTGCTTAAATGTTTGACACAAATTCTCCCAGCCCTATATTTTTATGTGATCTACAAGCTCTCAAAAAACACACTTACACCATCACATTGGTTTTTTTTGGCATATTAATGATAAAGTTTAGAGCTTCCTCAAGACAGCCAACATGGCCAAGAAGATCAACCATACATATATACTGATCCATTGTAGCCATAGTGCAATAAGAATCAGTCATGTCATTGAAGTATTTATGGTGCTTATCCTCTAGGTTTGCATGGCTGCATGTAGATAAAACACAAATAAATCTTATATGGTTAGGATTGAATGTAGAGTGCCTCATTAGTTCAAAGAGTTGGAAGGTATGTGTGCTATAGCTGCACATTGCATATCTTGCAATCATTGTTGTCTATAAGGCCAAATTTGTATGATGCACTTTGTCAAAAAATTGTGAGCCTTCTATATGCTTTTGCATTTTGTGTACATATCTATTACAACATTTACAACTACAACATATGACAAAAATACACTTTTCAATTACTTTGTGATGGATCTCTATAAAATGTTCCAAAGCTTCAAATTTGGCACAAGCTGGGAGGATGCTTGGTTTGGCTTTATACCTTCTAATTGCATTTGCTTAAAAAACTCCAAGGCCTTTTCAATAAGTCCATTTTGTGCATATCCAACAATGAGTGTAGTCCATGAGACAACATCTTGCTAAAGCATTTCTTAGAAAAGTTATAAAGCCTCATCTAGAAAACCAATCTCGCATATACTACAAGCATTGCATTCCGTGAAATTGTGTTTAGTTGAAGCATTTTTTCAAACAATTAGTAGGCCTTCTGTAAGCTTCCACATTTTGCATACATGTCTATAAGGGCATTCACAACTGTGACATCTGACAAAAAGCCATTTTCAATTATTTTATAGATGGATCTCCATACCCTGTTCTAAAGCTCCCATTTTGGCACAAGTTGGCAAGATGGTAGCAAAGGTAAGCTCACCGGATTGGACATTTGCTTTTTGTTTTTTGCTTAAAAATCTCCAAGACTTTTCCAATAAGCCCATATTGTGCATATCCAACAATCATTGCATCCCATGAGACTACATTTATTGAGACATCTTGTCCATTGAACTACATTTTGTTGAGCAATTCATGTGCCTTTTGTGATTTTACACATATTGTATACATGGCTATTAGGGTATTTGCAACAATAACATCTGATGATAATCCACTTTCAAGTGTTCTTTGATGGATGTGCATAATCTATTCCAAAGCTCCCATTTTTGTACATGCTGGGAGCATGCTGGGAAAGGTTGCTTAGTTGGGTTTTACACCAACCAATATCATTTTTCTAAAAACTACCAATGCTTTTTCATCAAGCTCATTATGTGCATATCCAGCTAATGATGGAATTCCTTGACATCACGTTTGGTTGAGGCATTTTTTCAAAAAACCTACAAGCCTCGTCAATAACCAATCTGTACATATGCTACAATCATCACATTCTAGGGGACCATGTTTTGTTGAGGCATTTCTTTGAAAAGCCTTTGAGCCTTGTCAAAAACACCATGTTGTGCATATCATAATCATCACAGTCCATGAGACCACAATTAAATTATGTATTTTTTCAAACAATTGGCGTGCCTTCTAAATGCCTCCACATTTTGCATACATGTCTATCGGGGCATTCACAATTACAACGTCTGACAAAAAAGAATTATGGCAAGGGTGTAGTGATTCAGCTGGATTTTCCTTTGATGCATTTGGTAATGCAGTGTCAATGTTTCTTGAGGAAGCCCATGTCTTCCCTAAGTTGCTATTACCATGTTGTGCATATCATAATCATTGCAGTCCATGAGACCACATTTGAAATATGTATTTTGTCAAACAATTGGCGTGCCTTCTAAATGCCTCCTCATTTTGCGTAGATGTCTATCGGGGCATTCACAACTACAACATCTGACAAAAAATAATTATGGCAAGGGTGTGGTGATTCGGCTGGATTTTTGTTTGATGCATTTGGCAAAGTAGTGACAATGTTTCTTGAGGAAGTCCATGTCTTCCGTAAGCTGCTATTGTCATATTCCATGAGAAGGCATTTGAGCTAGTCATTTTGTCAAACACTTTGCGAGTGTCCAAAAACTTCCGCATTTGACATGCATGTTGATAAGTGTATTTTGTAGAATAGAGTTGGTGGAAAATGTAAAAGTCCTGTCATTCTCGGACATATTCTCCCCTGCTTTGTGCCCATTGCTTCCCTTTAGTACAGCCCTTACTCTCTCAAGACAATAATGTCACTCGCTATGATTAAAAAATGACAAAATTCAACTGGCTGCCGTGGCTCTGTATACAGAAGAAGATTAAAAAAATCACCGAATATTAAACAGTACACCAAAAAAATACTAATTCAGTATATAAATAAAAATGAATTTCAGAAAGGAAAAATACAGTGTAGGAAAAGAATATGCGAGTGCACGTGTAGGTGTGATGATGATGAACATGTTTCAAATATAGCTGCAGCAAAAGAATGGGGGCCTAAATTCCATTACCATGCCATGCTGTAAAAACAGCAGCAAAAGATAGCTCCAAATAAATAGGCATCAATTTCATCAGCATTGAATTTCCCCTTTACACTAGCATCTGCATTCAACCAGACTTTGATATGATAAAGCCAATGTAAAAGCTAAGCGAGAAGCAATGCAGATGCAAACATGAAACAGGAAATGTGCCCCGACATTAAGCATACCCTCTGAAAGGGTATTCTGGGGCATGTAAGTGTACAATAGCTGGATATGTATGCCCTCCTTTAAGCGACCATCTCTAGAGAGTGATTGGAGAGTGGGTGAGAATGTATGGTTAATGTTATTCATTCCACAGACAGCCATAACCATAGCCATAAGGCTGAGGTGCCAAGAGAGACTGCCGGAAAAGTTCATGCTGGAAAGTGTCTGTTGAAATATAATATAAAAAGTGATGATGGGCAACATTCATTTGAGCTTCAGCTACCCAGAATCTCAAATATCCCTGTGAAGCTACACTTGGACCAGCTACGAGCAATGTTATAAACATAGGACCCTCCCATTGTCACTGTTTTATGTTATACGCATACCTCTCATCCCTTAACAGAATCGGGCTCTACCAGGGTGGTGGATTTTATTTCCAGAAAATATAATAAAAAGTAATTTGTAATATTTTGATTCTTGAAATTTAATACAAGTTTAATATGTATAGTATATACTAGTATTCACGCGATCCTAAAATGAATGAATTTATGTAGTCTGTCTTGATAAATTCTTGGAATGTAAGAGACCCTAAAGTCAATTCAAATAACATCGCCTTGTCATAATGGGAAGTTTCAAGATTTACATTATTTGGAGTTATTCTCCTGATTGCCTTTAGGTTAATGGAGTAACGAGTGATTGTTGTACTTGTCTTGAGGTTAAAGGAGCAATAATGCAGCATATTAATAATAAGTATAATTAATAATTGCTAGGATGCATTAATTTATTGTGCTCTGAGAGGATTACTTTTATTGCCATAGAAAAATGAGTATATGGTTTTATAGCTGTAGAAGTAAGTTTGTCAATCTTGTTGGCATGATATTTTATATTTTTAGATGTCAAATAACATCAGAATTCACCAGGGTTTTTGCAACTAAATTTTGCAGCGGATAAAGCATTGGTATTGTAAGTTTGGCTCCTGTACAGTTAATGTCCAAACATTTTTTCAAGAATCAGGCGGACCCTGTGTACAGATTTTTCTGAGATGTATAAAGTATCCCTGTAATAAATCAAAAGGTATGCCTGTATTATTAAGCGTGAGGTACTGGAAACTTAATCAGGACGTTACCATGTTTTGTTGGCTATATTTGTTGAATTTACATCTTAGGTTAGGCCTAATGAAGTTGTTGCCCTCTTGATTTGTTGTTTCTTCTTTTAGGCGTGTTTAGTTTTCCCTGGGATATTTCTTTTATTTTCAAAAATAAAATTTGCATTCCAATGCAAAATTAAAAATCTTATTTAAAATGATTACAGTTCATTTAATTAATGGAATCATTGCTGGCTGATTTGTCTCTGCCGAGAAAACATGATTTATTTAGGGCATGGTCCCATGGAGTGGGGCTCCATAAATATCTCAGTAGGCGCTGCTGAGAAAATTTAGGAACATTTTAGCCAATTTAAGGTTCTATGTTGGTACCATTTTTCTCTACAATTTCTGTTGAAATATTTTATAAACTCATTGCAATTTTCCCTCTAAAATAACCAAAAATTATGGCCAGAACGTATTTTTGGTGCCACATGGAAATAAAACAGCCTAAACAGTAGGGGGGAAATGTCTGCCCCCTTGTCCAGCCCTCAAGATTTGATTTTTTCCTATATTTGGTTGAAAAAATCAACATGGGACTGTCTACAACAGGATAATAGGCACTGGAGTGGGTCCATGGGATCATGCTTCTTATGTGGACTTTTTTATTGTGTTAGAAAAAGCATAATGCTTTGTTGCATGACTTGATAAGACTTACAAGGGATGAGCTACCTTGGCTTAATTAAACGAAACTTAAGAATTGAAAGAATAAAAGAAATCCTATTTATCAAGTTTCATATATCACGGGTTTGGTCCAAGTCATTAGTGGAGTCCCATCATCAACAAAATAAAGTGAAACCACTACATCCCTAACTCTCTTAATGCTTCTCATTGCTTCTTCTCATTTGTCCCTACATTTTAGTTTGTTTAAAGTGATTTATTTTTCCAAAATAAGATCCTCGAAATTATATGTTATATTGGTAGGTTTTGAGAAACATACATGGCAACTAGGGATGAGCTACTCTGACCTAATTAGAATAAAAGCAATCCTCGAGTTAGATCCAAGTCATTAGTGGAGGGTCGTCATCAACATGATAAAAGGAAACCTCCACACCCCTAACCCTCCTAATGCTTCTCCTCACCTACTCCTAAACTTTAGTTTATTTGGAGCGATTTGTTTTCTGAAAATGAGATCTTTGAGATGATATGCTATGTCAGTGGGTTTTGAGAATCATACACAACAATAATTAGGTTGTGGGAATGACACTTTTTTCACAATAATTAGGTTGTGGAAATGACACTTTTTTCACAATAATTAGGTTGTGGGAATGACATTTTTTTCACAATCTAAACCGGAGTAAGTATTTTTGCTACACATACTTTATAGTTTACAAAACATACAATTGTAGAGTTAATTATTCATTGTGCATGTACCAATTTATTCATTTCATTTTTTTAAAAAATAGGTTAAACTTGAAAAAGGTTATCCAATAGTTTTTAGTCATATGCTTCAAACACCTGAATAGAAGGAATGCCAAAAAGAGTTATATTAAAGCATTCAATATTGAGGTCTAAAATTCAATTGTTGTACCTCTAATTTTTCTTAAAATACAATTACTATATTTTTTGAAAGGACACTTTTTTTTTGGGTGGCAAAAATTTGTCTTAAAAAGAGATTTGTTTCGCTCTCAAGCAAGGAGCATAATTTTATTTCTTTGTTTTGTAATTGGAGGTGTATTTTTGGCAGATCCAAACATACCACTGAGCATTTTTATTTGTTACAAATTGACAAAAATTCCCCTCTAGACAATTGGCTTTCACTTTTAATAGTGAATTCCACAATGCACTAACATATGCTTGAACCTACCAATGTAGCCTAGAACATTGGTTGATAAAGTAAATGAGATTGTTGTGAGACAACTTGAAGTTATAGACAAGAAGGCATCACCTCCTCCCTATGCATTGCAAATAGTGAAGTCTTGTTCTACAACGCCTCTTGCGACCCCAAGGTCCTACCCAGTTGTATCATGAACATGGACAATTGGTTTGAATGTAGTGAACTTTAAGTGCGTGATAGAATTTATTTTGCTAAATTGAAACTATCAAATGTAGCCAAATTCTTGATCGTGGAATGATAGACAAATCCAAATCTTGTAACCACTTGGGATCAATTGATGAAGGCCTTGAAATAGGTTGTCTACAGACTTTGTACTTACGAGGAGGACATTGCTATTCATGCTTGCATATGTGTTTGTCTAGTACTACTTTGTGCAATTCAATAATTTGTGCATCCAACTCAAGGTGCAAGACAATGTTGCCACCCTAATTGTGAAATTCTAGTGTGAGCTTTTGGATCATTTATTTAGAGAGTCCCCAATGGAAACTATTTGACCCCTAGACGGAGTTTAGGCAATGACACACTTCAACCATATGCACAATGGGCAGAAGAGAAGTATGCTAGCCTAATACAAATATTCACAGTTTCCTTGCCCCATCTTCACTAAGTCTAGACTGGCAATTTATTCATCACCACATACACATTTGATATCTTCCAAAAATATTGATGTCTCAATTCTCCTATGTGTATTTCTTATTCTTTTGAGCTATTTTCATTCTCATTATCATTCATACAATGAGAAAAATGATAAGTATGGTATATTTTGCAAGAGAATGGGGCCCTGACATATTTGACAGCGTGTTTAAACAGCTGAAAACTTTTAAAATTAATATCTTTTGTTAGAGAAATCCAAATTTTAAATCATGACAATGAGCTCCCAAAAGTTGTGGATTTTGGATAACACAACATATGATGAACTAATAGGGTTGACTAAATAATATCACCTTAATGCATAATTACAATGCACAAGGGAGACGTGACATTTTCTTTGTCATAAGTAGCTCACTTGCACATGTAGGTTTGATGACTTCAGCTCCAAAAGTGGAGGCCAGGGTAGACTCTTTGACTCCAGGAACTGAAATGACTCTGCTTTTTTATAGATGGAGCTCTCATCACCGAAGTCTAGGGTTGCCGTGGGATCTTAAGCAGCACTCGATTCTTACAAACAACATTTTCACAATTTTTGGAGGCCAATATGCATTAGCCAATCTTAAGACACAAATAGAAAATATCTAATGGTATTGAAGTTTCCTTTCAAGTCGATCTCCTTATAAAGGAAGAACAGATTCAAAATGTCATCTTTGTAACCATGAGTCCAACTTGAGTTGAAGGATTTTCAAGTAATGCAAGCATTTAAGTATTTTCACGTGAATAAATGCTTTATCCAACAAGTTTTTCCCTCCTAATGCAAGTCGCATTTTTCTAGGGGAAATAGCTATTACCAAAAATAGTAAGTTTAGTCAAGTTTATGTTCCCATTCCCCCTTCCAAGGCACGTCTACCTTTTCACTTAGGATGGATAACAATTTATATTTGGGCCTTTTCCATCCTTAATTTAATAATTATTAAGTCATATAAATTATTATAAGTGCTCTATATATTTTCTTCTTTTATTAATGGCACTTTATAATAATTAAATATAACTTAAGCCACCCTTATATTTTTCCTTTGGCCGTCGGGTTGACAAAATAGGCCAAAGGTCTTCGAATGGGAAGGGGATATTACAATCCTCCCTTCCCAAAATTGCTTGCCCTCAAGCAATTTTGCATCTTTGTTTTGTCCAAGTGTCATGCATAAGAGACAAAACATGCTGAAGTGATCTACGCAAGCCTGGCACCTGTTCCTGTCAAGTGAACTAAAACTTGCCACCGTATATCATCCACAAGATGCCCATATACACATAGTTGGAGCAATGGTTCATCACACTCCATAATGTAGACTTCATCATCTACCATGGCATGCATCTCATGATGGAAATAAATTGGAATAGGCAACAATAAATAAGACACGTTAGTATGCTCTTTATACCTTGGAATATCACCAACATCCTCGCCAATCTTGGTCTTCAAAATGTCTTGACTTTGCTACCCCAAAATCTAAGTATTCGTGTCTACAATAGGCTGAAATTCTTCATAAATCAGCTGTTGCAATAAATGAGATGGCATATTTTCTTCCACACCATCTTCAGCATCTGTGTAATTCTAGCACAAGTGTCCATTTGAAAGGTATCCTCTCCATGCTCCCGGCTGCTCCATAGAGTCTTCTTTGTAGGTGAATGACATTCCTTCATACCCTGCTGCCCACTAAGTGAAGACATCTTTTCCTTGAACTCTTGTAGGTGTTGTCTTGCTTGAGTGGCTATCAATTTAGCAGCTCTAGCTCTGCTATTCCACTCCTCACACCTTTTTAGAGTTTCCATTACATCCTCCTTGCTTGCATATACAAATTTCTTCTCTTGAGCTGGGATAATTTCTCTAACAAGCAAAGTTTCATTAATGCAATTATTTTTCTCAATGGAAATCATACCTTTTTCTCTATAAGCTTCTTCTTCTTCAAATGAGTTCTTTTGTAATTCAGGTACCGGCATAAGATGACCTCGCTTGGACTTGCTACCAATCTTCATCATGCAATAATCTGGAAATGGCATATTATCTCTGAAACCCTTACTCAACGATTGATATTTCCTCCAACAAGAATCCTCATCAATCACCTCTATTGGCCGCCCTTTATCATTGTTCACACCATTTTCCTTATTGTCCCCAGATTTGCTTTGATTCAAATTCTGAGTGAGCTGACTCAAATAAAAGTTAGTGGTTTCATGTTGTTTCACCATGTTGGTGAACATTTCCTTCATAAAACCCATATTGAAATCTTTCCAATTTGCCATATTTAACCCACACAGGCTGGAGGAACAACAACTCTAATACCGTTTGTAATGTCCCCAATGGACATTATTTTACCCCTAAACGGATTTTAGGCAATCCCAACTTTAAATATGTAAAATACAGACAAATTGCAGCCAAACAAAAAACTGATTTTTGCAGAAAATTACATCTAGGGCAGCAAACAAAAAATAATGAATAACTCCCAAAATATCCACTCAAATCACTTGAAATTTTAAATAGAGATTGCTAATACAATAAAAAATATTACAGAACTATTTTTGGAATTTTTCGAATAACAGAATGCTGCCAGAAATTTATAGCATGCCTTAAACAGCTGAAAACTTCTAAAATTAATATCTTTTGCTAGAGAAGTCCAAATGAGCTGAAACTTTGGATCTTGGGCCACAAAAATATGAAGAATAATATTCCAAAAATATTTTTCGCAAAACAAACACGAAACCCTAATTTTTCCCTAAAAATTAGGTCGCCCAACACATTTAGGGCATCAATTTAGCTCCAAACTTGACAAGCTAGGGTAGATCTCTCACTACCGAAGAATGCCCTGCTAGCTAGGGATGGATCTCTCACCACCGAAGCTAGGGTTCTTGTGGGATCTTACTCCACAAGCTGGATATTTGCAAACAACAGTTGCACATGAAAGAATATGCATAAGCTACAAGCTTAAGACACAAATTAGAAAATATCAAATGGTATGGAAATTTCCCTTCAAGTCGACTTCTTCTTATAAAGGAAGAAGAGACCCAAAACAACCTCTACAATATCCAATTAGTTCCCAAGGATTTTCCCTATGCAAGCATTTAATATTTTCCCATATTAAATGCTTTTTCCAACAACTTTTTCCCTCCTAATGCAAGTCACATTTTTCTAGGGGAAATACATAGTAAAATGGGCATTTATCCTTTCTATGTTCCCATTCCCCCTTCTAAGGCAAGTCGCCTTTTCACCTAGGATGGATAACAATTTAGATTTGGGCCTTTTCCATCCTTGATTTAATAATTATTAAGTCATATAAATTATTATAAGTGCTCTATATATTTTTTTCTTTTATTAATGACACTTTATAATAATTAAATATAACTTAAGCCACCCTTATATTTTTCCTTTGGCCGTCGGGTTGACAAAATAGGCCAAAGGTCTTCGAATGGGAAGGGGATATTACATTGACCTGCATAGTAATGGATTATATAAAGTTGAAACAACTAATGTGTCTGAAATACTTATTTGAAAATGCCCACCAAAATCTCAACTAAATAAATTTAACAATGGCCTTAGATATGGCAACATAAACATGCTCATTTTCCAAACGAGCGATTGGGTTATTCACTTTGTAGCTTATAGAATAAATATTATTTTCCGTCGTATTAATATTTGATTTATATTTAGCTCAAAAGGTTTAAAAATATGTTATACAAACATTTGAGATTATAATAACCAGTTTTGCTATTTGACAGTAGACAAATATTGTAAGAAAACTATAGAGCACGTTATTTGTGTAAATAGAGTGGATGACTCTACAAGTATTAGAATAAATGGTTGTTGAATTTCAAAACAAGTAGCTCTATATATTGTGATAGAGAAAGGTCTCTATGTGAAAACAAAAGAAATCAGGGGTTGTGTTCAAAAACAAAAGAGGACATTGGCTGTGTGTGAAAAAAACATTGAATTTTAGTTGTATTTGAGAACGAATGACAATAGAACACATATTTGTTGTATGTGACAATAAAAACACAAAGGGTAGGTGTGAACAGAGTATTTGAAATGTTATTGCACCTTAAGAATTAGGGCATTCAAAATGTTGTTGCACCTTAAAGATTAGGACATTTGAAATGTTATTACTCCTTAAAGGTTAGGGCATTTGAAATCTTGTTGCACCTTATGATTTGGAGTAGTGAATTGTATGCGGAAATGAGGCAGGAATGCCTCCTAAAGGACATAGGAAATAAACTTATCTTTTCTGCGACAAAACAGACATAATCCTAATTCAAAATAAGGTGGGAAAGGTGAGTGACATAATGATTAATACTCTAGACATCAAAGTGTCTAGTGTGTTGGTCAATATTATTTGATCCTAAGTGAAGAGGGAAGAGGATGAAGAGTTAGTGCAGAGACTGAAAGTTAAAGTAGCATGGTTGGAAAGGGGTAGCTTACATCTTAAATGTGATATGAGAGACTAGTGGAAAGAAGATAATGCACCATACTTGCATCCCCACCATAAGGGAAGTGAGTGAATTTGTGGGAATCAACGAAATAAGATGGCTCATTAGGAATATGAAGTTTGTATGACTCATCAAATTAGAGAAGACACCTGTTGTACATCATGACAGGATTATTCCTGTTATTGCAGGTCTTCTAGCAATCAGAATCCTCTTAATCTAATGCTTGAAGATGGAGCTCATCCTTTACAAGGTCAAATATAGGTCTCTGACATGTCCTAGTGGCATTGAAATCACCAAAAAGAACGTCGTCTCCCGAAGAGGAGCAAGATTTCTTTAGTCATGATACGGGTTGGCGTAAGTGTGAACAACAAAGCTCGACAAGCCAGGTGGAAGTAGCAAACTGCAAAAAATTTATCTCGAAGGGGAGGTATGTGCCTTTGGACTTGAAGCCACATGTACTTGGAGTGCTATTTGAAGCTATCAAGGACAGCTTCACCCACCTGTACCATGAGCTGTCGTCTTCCACTTGTTTTTGAAGGGTTTTCTGGTAAGCACGGTTTTACTTTTTAGGTTCTCATGTCCAATTAGAATTTCTGTTTCCTATTAATGTCCAATGCCACTTTGGAAGATATTGAATCCCATCTAGTGGGCATGTTTAAGGATTTTCAACGACAACAATATTTCATGGTTTCACTTTTTAATTCTCATGTTCAATTAGAGTGTCTATTTGCTGGGAATTTCCAACACCACCTCCGACAACAATATTCCATGGTTTCACTTTTAAATTCTCTTGTTCAATTAGAGTGTCTGTTTGCTGGGAATTTCCAACACCACCTCTTGAAGGTATGAATCCCATCTACTGGGCATGGTTTGAGGCAGTTCAATTACAGAAATTCTTTCCTCTTGCAACTGCATTTGGTTTTTTATATCCATCCTCATTAGATTCAAGAATTGGTTTAGGAGTCTCTTATAGTGGATACTCTTCTGAAAGTCATTTTAGATGTCTTTGTTTTCTGATGCAGAGGAGGGGTTCCAACTTTTTTCATTATGCAGTCCAGTTAAAATGAGCTCCAACAGATAGATCCCTTAAATTCCTGAAATTTTGGAAATCCTGTAAGAGCCCTCTAAAAATAAGACAGAAAATAGGGCAATCAAGGCAGACCCTCAATTTTCTATTATGGGAAAATAATTTCCAGAGTTAGACTCTCAGCCTGAGAGAAACATCTAGGAAAAATGCCTTACAAGCCCACAAACTGAGAGAGATGTTTGATTCACAACCTCACAAATAGCAGAGGTTCTGGACATCTTCAAAATAGATCCTGGATGCCCACAAAATTCTGGATTCCTAAAAGTTTGAGATATATCTCAGATTTCCTCACATTTGTATTTTTTTGCGCTTGATGAACCAGATTTCAGATTGTCCCGAAACTGGACAAAAGGAAAAAGAAGCACATTATAGATTAAGTAATAGTGCAAATTAGAGAATAATTTAGTTACACGACATAAGTAGAATGATCACATAAATGAATTATGCAATGAGATCATGTTAAGGTAAAGTTTTGGAAGTACAAGATTGTCAAATTGGGATGAAGCTCATTGGACAGGTCTACTGGATGGCCTACATAAAAACTTGTGTCTCTCACTAGAAAAGACAGAAATGAATAGGTAGCTTTGTCCAGTTTTTCAGGCATCAAATTCTCTTTCTTGTTTTCCAGATCCCTTTGGTACTACTTTGAGATGTTATATGCACATTGCATGTAATTATCTTATATTTCCTCTTATTTTCATTGAGCTGCTAAATATCCCCGTTGATTATATATGGCATGTTTGTTTTTTGGAAAAGGGTAAAATTGGGGGTTTTGAAAGGACCTGCATCCTTTTACAAAAGGCCCAAAAGGCTAGATATAACAATATACCATACTACGAACATGTCCTTAGACCAGCAAAAACATAAAGATAAAAAGCCCACAAAGGGGATTACATATTAAGCATTTTCTTAAGGGTAGCAGCTGCATCTTTGGTTGCAGCATTGGGATTCTTATCAGGCATAGTATCAGCCAGTTTGATGAGGTCTATACAGTCAACATTGATTTGTTAGTATGCGCCTTCCAATCCTTAATGATAGTAAAGGCTCTGTTGAGCTTTTCCAAAATATTGAGAACAATGTCAGCAGTGTCAGCATCCTTTGTAGCAGAAGGTGTAGTATCTAGATGAAGCTCTGACACTTCAATCATGTTAGCATCCACACCAAGACTGGTAGGCGAGCCAGAAGGAACAGGAAGAGGAGAAACTGGATAAGCAGAGGAGAGTCCCAACAAGACCTCTGGAATGTCCTGATTAGAAGTATTGTTCAAGGGCTCGGAAGACACCTCATCATCTCTTGAGGCAGAAATAGGAGAATCGTAGGGAGAAGACAGCACCGTCGGCAGCAACCGAAGGAGAGGAGGCCGGGTCAGTGAGAACTTTAGAGGTGACAGGAAGAGCACCAACCAACAATGAGGAGGTGGCAGGACGGGGGGAGGGGGATAGAAGAGGAGAGGCATAAAGGGGGAAGCGACACTGTGTTGGCCTTTGATTAAAACATCAGAGTCAGAGTTTGACGGGAGAGTGAGACGACGAAGGAGGCGGCAGACGAGGTGGCAGGGACTGGCGGAGGGGAATGGAGACCACGATGAAGTTTGTCAGGTTTGGGAGGGAAACGAGAAAGATCGCCAGGGAAAGCAGAGACTTTGAAAAGGAAAAAGAGGAGACCCTGATGAAGGAGAGGACCTTCATCTTCGCGAGCTTGCTTAATGGATAAATTCAAAGAATGAAATAGAAAATTAGCCAAGTTGAGCTGAATACCATGGCGGAAGTGTGCCAGTAAGAAGAGTTGGGGACCGCAAATCAGTTTATATCTCCCTTCTAAAGTGAAGTACCTCATAATTTGCTCCGCCACTCTCTCCCATGGGGGAGGCAGAGGGGCACGTTTGAATCCCAATTGGTATTTTTTTAGCCTCTCCCTCTGGAATAAGAAGTCTCCCAGCTCGGCTTTTAGTGACCATTTGAAGGAGACTTCTACTTCGGTAGGAAGACTAGTGGTGGTGGCAATGGAGTCCGTAGAGATCACAAACTTGGTCCTACCCACCTTGACCCTCCGCTTTTTCCACGTAGCAAGGACACTACTGGAAACTCTGACAGAATGGCTTGAAATTCTCTCCATAAAAGGAGTAATCCCCTTCTGCGGCATAGTGTTCTAAACCTCGAGGTCTTTACGGATTTCATCACAATTGGCAGGTTCAATTTTGCGGATAGAACCCCCCATTTTGAACAGGCATAAAGCAACAAGTAATTCAAAAAAATTCCAATGTGTGTCGTTTAAATAAAGATCATGAGCTCTACTGAACCCATCACTCACACGTGCCGATGGGTAATCTAACAAAGCGCTGCCATAATTAAAGAATTCACACAAATGGGTTATAATTGAGATATCTGTCCCACACGAGTGAGTATCATCATAATTATAAGTGGCAGTTAATGCGAAATTATTGCCTTTGCTGACAGTTGAGGGAAGAGATATGATTTTTGCTTTATTGACACTGGATAAAGCAAAAGCTGTGATGACTGGGATGAGCATCATCTCCCAAAGGATGTTAAAATTTTGGGCGAAAATCATTTGCAAGAACAGTAAGTAGGTTCCTAGGAAAATCTCCAGTCCATATTTGTTCATCGTCTGATAACACTCCAAAATTAGTCAGGATATCAGCAACTCTGTTACCTTCCCTATAAATGTGTTGGTATTTGATATTTTGGAAGCAACATTGCAGGCTACAAATATCATCAATTATGCTTCTTATGGTCAAGCTGATAGGCTCATTTGAGTTGAGGATGAGGACTAGATTGAGTGATTCGTTTTCCACTATCAGTTGTCTAGGGCCAATTCTAAGCGCTAACTCCATTCCTTTGAGAATAGCCAGAGTTTCCGCTCTATAATTAGTCCCTGTGCCAAAATTAACTGCAGCAACAGCCAAGGGTTGACCCAAATCATCTTTGAGAATAACCCCACCACCGGAAGCTCCTGGGTTTCCTTTGGCAACACCATCTATATTAATTTTTAGCCAACCAATAGGAGGGGGGGACCAATTAATGTTCGCTCTAACTGTAGCTGAAGAAGATGGATCCAAGGAAATGTGAAGTTGTTTATACCAAGGATCAATAAGATTAAGAGTAACTTTCTGTTTATGCTGCTTCCAGATATAGCAGTTTAAGTTCTCTTGAAATCCAGATACAACTCCCGAGAAAACTTGCCCCAGATCTTGAGTCTGCTCCTTGAAGATTCTTCTATTCCTCTCTTTCCAGATGCTCCACAGGGTGTGTAGAAGAAGAAGTTTCCACTCGAGGGAGGTCACTGGATGACTGAAGGGAGATCTCTATTGATTAAAAGTTTCCGAAAGAGAAGAGGGGAACACCCATGAAATCCCAAATCTATCCAAAAGGAGACTCCATAGGGAGTGAGAGAAGGAGCAATGTATAAGAAGGTGGGCAGAAGTTTCCAAAGTGTTAAGGCAAAGGACACAATGGCTTGAAAGAGAAAAGCCTCTACGTTTAAGACTTTCCCTTGAAAGAAAAGAATCCTGAGACACAAACCAAGAAAAGAAACCAATTTTAGGAGTAACTTGTGGAATCCAAATTTGCTTTAGCGGAGGACCACAAGGGGGACGTTGGATGGAAAGATAGATAGCTTTAATCGAGAAGACACTCGAAGGGGAGAGCGGCTAAATGCACGAATCCTTAACTTGGGAGAACTGGATGTACTGTGAAGAAAGTAGGGTCTTGAGGCAGTCAATACGCTGCATCTGGATTGAGCTGCAACCTTCCCAGGAAGGTATAAGCCAACAAGGCTTAAGATTAGTATTGTTGATGTAACCGTTAATAGTTCTGCCACATAACCTCGTGAGAGAGTGTCGGACAGGATCCCAAAAATGATCAACAACTAAGGGCTTATCACCTATCCACCAATCTTTCCAGAAATCAATGTGCCTACCATTCCCTAGCCACCATTTAGTACCTGATTGTAGCAGAGATTGAGTGTTGACTATGGAATTCCAAATAACAGAACCTCTCAAAATTTCATAAGAGAAGTCTTCTTGAGAAAAAAAAGTATTTAGATATTAAAAGTTATGTCCATGGGGAGTTACTCTTGGAAGCAATAGCCCAACCAAGCTTAGCTAACATTGCTTCGTTCATTTCTGACACTCTTCTAAGTCCAAGCCCCCCTAGAGCAGTAGGTTTGCTAACCACATTCCAAGAAACCAAATGGATCCTTTTCCGCTCTTTCGACCTAGACCATAGGAATTGTTTTCGGATTTGTTCAATACGTGATACCACCGAGGAAGGCATTTTAAGAAGGGACATAAAATATATTGGAAGATTTTGAAGAGTTGTTTTAACAAGTTGAAGCCTACCTGCTTAACTTAAAAAAGCACCTTTCTAACCCACAAGCTTCTTCTGAAATCATTCAATAACAGGATTCTAGATATTTTCAAGTTGTCTGCCTTTGAAGAGAGGGAGTCCCAAGTAGGAAGATGGGAGATCCATAATGCTGCAGCCAAAGATAGCCGCAATCTTTTGTTGTCTGTTGGGAGGAGTATTTATAAACGTGATGCTACTCTTAGTGAAATTAATAAGCTGTTGGGAAGCAGATTGATAACATTCCAGAATCCTTTTCAAAATTCTAAGCTCCACCACCGAAGCTGCACCCAAAAGAAGAGTATCATCCACGAATTGACTGTGAGTTGCTGTAGGGATCTTAGAGGTGATGTTAATACCCGATATAGCAGCTGAGTTTTTAGCTGTCACTGGCACCTGACTAAGAGTATCAACCATGAGGAGAAATAAGAAAGGTGATAAGGGGTCACCTTGTCTAATTCCTCTGTTATTGGTGAAGTAACGAGTGGGTATACCATTCATTAAAACAAAGAAATGAGGGGATGAGATACAACTATGAATCCAAGAGCACCACTTATCACAGAAGCCAATCTTTTTGAGTACTTTTAGGAGAAAGGTCCAATTGACCCAATCAAAGGCCTTCTGCATATCTAATTTAATGATCATCCCAACAATTTTAGTGCGATGGATTGTGTGAATGGATTTATGCACAACAATCACCCCACCTTGAATCAACCATCCTCCAATGAATCCATTATGTTGTTCCGAGATTAAGCTATCCATGAATGGTTTGTCTTGTGGCCAACAATTTAGTGATGATTTTGTAGGAAGTATTGCGAAGCCTAATAGGGTGGAAGTTTGAGACCAATTTGGAACCCAAAGCCTTAGGAGCTAAAGCCAAAAAAGTATTGTTCCATTCCTTTTGGAGGGAGTCATTCTTTTGAAATTCATTAACAACATCAAGCATATCAGAGTTAATAATATGCCAACAAGATTGAAAAAAAGTTGCAGGAAAGCCATCAGGCCCAAGAGATTTGTCTCCCTTCATAGCAAAGACAACTCTATGGACTTCGTCCACAAAGAATGGCTGACTTAACTTGATATTAATGTCATCTGATATCAACTTAGGGATATGTTGCAACATTTCAAGACTATCTTCCTCGCTTGGAGGACCCTCTTCCTGAAGCAGACTAGAATAGAAATTGACCAACTCCGCAGCTATAGTATCCTCAGAATTCAAATATTTGCCATCAGTCGTCATGAGCTCCTTAATCTTGTCTCTACTTTTATGCTTAGTGGTAGTAGCATGAAAGAATTTAATGTTTTGATCTCTCTGCTGTAGCCAAATGGCTCTTGATCTTTGCCGCGAGTAAACTTCCTCTTCCACAAGGGTGTTGTGAAATTCACTAAGCAGTGATAACTCCTATTGGGGAAGATGGAGAGTTCTGCCACTTGATTCAAAGTTAGCAGAAATTTCGAAAATCTTTCTTGAGAGATGATCCTTTCTTTCTCTTATATCACCAAAGATTTTGATTTTCCAAGGTTTGAGCTATTTTTTAACATAGTTGAGTTTTTTGGCGAATCTATAGGTGGCGGAGCCCTGTATATCAGCCTTCCACCATTCCTCAATATGTTTATCCAGATTATGGTTCTATAACCAGGCCAATTCAAATCTAAAAGGGGGGTTTTTTAGAGTTTTGAAATTGGGTTGCATTTAATAGCAATGGGCAATGATCAGATGCAATCATAGGGAGGGCCATCAGATAGCAGTCACTGAAGTGAGCAAGCCAATCCATAGAACCAAGCACCCTATCCAATCTTATTTGAATATGATTACCCCCAAGTCTTCTATTTGACCAAGTAAAAGAAGCTCCATGAAGATCAAAGTCAAAGAACTCACCTTGTCTAATAAAATTGGCCAGGGAATCCATACTGCTAAAATTGACACTAGCACCACCTTCCTTTTCTGAAGAAAACAAGGGAGTATTAAAATCTCCAAGAATGAGCTAAGGTAAATGTCGGTATCTATCCTTGAATTCCAATAACTCTTTCTAGATATTCTCCCCTTGAAGTTCCAAATTAGGAGCGTAGAGGTTCACCACAATCCAACCTAGACTTGATCCAATTTCTTGAAAGAACATACATTAAAAATGGGGAGTTTTGATGATGCATTCCCCAAAGAGGACCTTGGGGTTCCAAAAGGTACAAATGCCACCCGAGTTACCTGTAGAGACCTGAGAAGCAAAGGAGGCTGAAGGCCATATCCTAGGCGGAATATCATCCTCTTTCAACTTAGTTTCTTGCAACACGATGATGTCCGAAGAGTGTTTTAATCTGTAATCTTTGAGGACTCTTTTTTTTTGGGAGCATTAATTCCCCTACTATTCCATGAGAAAATCTTCATTTTTTGGATTTGGATTTCCCCCCACCTTCCATGGCGAGAGTGCCTTGAGTTCCCTATGTGATATTTTGAGTGGCTTCTTGTTGAATCTTGACTTGATTGGTAGGTCTTCCCCAACCCTTTTTGTTGACAGTATCCTAGTTCTTTTTATAGCTCCTTCTGGTTACTCTAGGTGGGCTATGATCTTCAAACACTAAGGAAGAAGGAGAGGGTTAGGAAGATTTATCTTCCAAACAAGACATACAAGAAGAGGAGATAGGAACTGATGAAATAAACTCCTTTGAAGAAGGTAGAGGAGGTATTTCGATATTAATAGAGGGCTTCGATAACATCCGAAGTAAAGGGGAGATTGGAGGAGTGGTGAAAACAACTGGCTGATCAAGAGATGGTAAGAAAACAAGATCCTTAGAAGAGGAAGGTGATTTAGAAATAGCAGATTGCTCCAGTGGAGGTAGAGAGATTGGGACCTCAGAAGAGGGAGGTGGTGAGGTCGCAGCCAGCTGCACAACAGGCTGTTCAAAAGGAGTTAGTGAAATAGGGGCCTCAGAGGATGGAGGTGGTTGAGAAACAGGTATCTCTAAAGGGATTTCACCATCTTCCAGTAGAGCATCAAAAGGGTTGGAAGTACTAGCCTCCCTTTTAGTGTTGGGAACATATTTACCTTTGATCTTGGGTGTATGCACTCAATCCTTGAGCTTAGGGGCTGGCTTTGATTGGCACGCTGGGGCTTTGTCGCCTATGCTTTTACAAACTGAGCATACCTGTGGAATATATTCATACTCAATTGGTTGAACCCATGTACCCAAGTCAGAATGAAGATCAACGGAATTGGGCAGAGGGTTACTAATATCAGCATTAACACAAAATCGAGCGTGGATGAATGTAGAGCCAGCTCTAGTTGCCTGATTAACAACAATAAGGGTAGTTAGAGATAAAGCAATACCTTCAATAATGACAACATGCCAAAACTCCAGAGGGAGGCCTGGAAGGCAAACCCAAATCGAAGCTTGGGTCATTGTTTCAGTGCGAGGATTAAAACTCGGAGACCATTTTTTGAGGTAGAAGCTCCTTCTTCCAAAAACCATGGTTCACCCAGAAACACCCGAGCAAAATCCTCCTTATGGCTGAAGGTGAATAGTATGAATCCATTAGGCAGAACAGCAATCTCTAAGGGCCCGCAAGGGGCCCACTTAATGCGCACCCATTTTTCAATCTCCTCTAGCGGGGGGCGGGTGCCCATGAGCTTTCCGATCAACGACAATTCCCTTCAAGCCAGAGTAGCATTGGTAATCTGGGCAGGAATTTGCAGAGATAAAGTTCCATCAAGAATCTTGGGTTGCAGCTTCACAGACTGGGAAGTCCTTGGAGACCCAGCAATCACATCTCTCCAAGTCCCAAAGGGAGCACATGGTAGAGAACCACCAGAGGCATCAGGAAGGGGGTCAGGGGCCGGACCCAGCCGATCTGACATCGCCACAGAGAAACCTTACGCAGAAGCCTGAGCAGAAATTCAAAAAAATTGCAGAGCAGGAAAAAAATTGTTGTGTAATCCTTCCGACATGTTTGTTATTTACTAGTTATATTGGGCATTTTTTGGTGTTATATGACTTCTTTAGGCATTTGTTTGGCTATTATTTTATCTGGATATAATTGGTGTTTCAAGAATTAAAATGATTATTATGCAATCTTTGTTACTTACCAGCTATGGTGGACTGCATAATCTTCGAAAGAAATAAATTGATGCACTGTAAAAACTTCATCAACTGGCATGCAACATATTACATTATAACCATCTATTTATAATACAACTAGTGATAAATGATTTGATGACTTTCTCATTCCCATTTTATAGGGCTTGTGTATTTCCTAACCTTGAATTTATGACTCCAGCTGATAAGGGGATTAGCTCTTCAACTAGAAGCATCAATCTTGTAGTGTGCTGTCATACGTGTATGACCCTAGCGTATGAAAATATTTCACCTCACGGGAGTTAATGAATTTTACTAGATCAAACTAAATTGGTCTTGGTGTTACTTAGAACTTGAGAGTAGAATTCAACTTTTAAATATGGTTTTCTGACTAGATATTGTTTGAATATTTGACTCTGGTTCGTTTACTCTTTGACCAAAAACATTTTCACTAGCAATGCAATTATTTTATTCTGTTTCTATGACATTAGTTCATGTTTATGCCTTTTTAACAATATCGACTTTTGAGTCATTATCCAGGGTGACTTGGAACCAGACAAAAAGACTTTTCCTTCAGGGATCAAGGCGCTGGCCGACTATGTTCATTCAAAGGGCCTAAAACTTGGTATCTATTCTGATGCAGGGTAAGTTAAATCTATTTCATCGATTCTTTTTCATTCTTTATGAATATTGAGTACAATGCATAGGCAATGGCTAAGGGATATCATGGTTTTGGTTCAGTCTAGAAATTGCATTGCTATTATTTTTTTGATGTATTTTGATTATGACTACTATAGGATATTTACCTGTCAAGTTCGACCAGGCTCACTTAACAATGAGAATCGAGATGCAAAGTTGTTTGCATCCTGGGTAATTTTGTTATGATTTTGTTTTTTCAATAAGCATTGAGGTGGGATAAAGTTTTTTGTCTATCAAATTTATGTGAATTTACAAGTGGCCAAACTAGACAGAAGAAACGTGTAAACTAGGCAGGGTAGCATAGTAGTTTCTTTGCAATTTTCATTCAATCTGCCAGTCACTGCGATGGATTACTTGTTTTTTGGACGTATTTCAGGGTGTCGACTATTTGAAATATGATAATTGTTTCAATCTTGGCATCGAACCAGAGAAACGGTTAGTACTTTATTTTACATGTGGTCTAAAATTTGTAGCTGCAATGGCTTCCACAGGAGTAAGTATGTGATGATATTCTATGATGGCATCCTTAACCTTGAATTATTGTGAATGGATTTTAGGTACCCTCCTATGAAGGAGGCATTAAATGCAACTGGACGTACAATATTCTACTCACTTTGTGAATGGTGATGTTTCTGTTATAAATTTACCTCTAGAACCATGTTGTGCAGTATTTATCAGACATTATTTATCCAGCATTCAACCTATTTGCATCTCTATAGGGGTGTGGATGATCCAGCTTTGTGGGCAAACAATTTGGGGAATAGTTGGCGCACAACTGATGACATCAATGATTCATGGGGAAGGTGAGCTAGTTATGGAACACAATTATATTTTATGAAATATTTTTATATGCTCTTTTTGCATTGTTTAGTGAATTTATCTTTGATTTCAGTTTAATTGCTGTGTTATTTGTTTGTCAGTATGACATCAGTTGCAGATCTGAATGATAAATGGGCAGCATATGCCGGTCCTGGGGGATGGAATGGTAATGCCAATGCCTTATTTAGTCTACATATGATTTCTTGTCAAAAATTGCATTCTTAAGGGCTTTGTTTTTGGAAATGTACAAGCCCAAGGAGGTAAGCACGAGTTCTGGAACGTGTCATTTAAAATGTTGTCATTACCATTTCTGGTCTCTGCAGATCCTGACATGTTGGAGGTTGGGAATGGTGGCATGACGTACCAAGAATACCGCGCACATTTTAGTATCTGGGCTTTAATGAAGGTTCAACATTTGGTCTTATTCCTGAAGTAGTTCTCACATTTATGATCCTGCAATTGAACCACTGTCATCCCCAAATTAGAAAAAAACTACTTCATTTATGTAGAGAGATTACCGAGCAAGCATACCTTGTACAGTTGTCAGCAAATTGTGAAGTCTGAACTTATTTTTGGTTGGTAAATAAAATTTATTATTAAATATTGATGCATGGTGGTGTAGACAAGTAAAAATGCATACTATAAGACTATAAGTGTGTTGATGATGGTAGATGTCTTCCATACAATTCATATAAAAATTGGTCATTCACGTAGCTTAGTTTTCGAACAATATTTACTAGTGCATAAAAAAAGCAAGCATGGTATAGTTTCAGTATATTTGGCATTTTGTCTGCCACTCAAATGCGTATAATTATATCCTTGAAGCATTTGGAGTAATTGATGAAATGAAGCAAGAATAGGACCGTTGATTATTATTGAGCATTTTTTGGATGCTACCGTATCCGGAAACAAAAAAAATAAAAATAAATTTGTGATAATTGAAATTTAACTGCTGATTATTTCAAGAAGACAATCCAATTTTTTTTGTTATGCTTTTGATGTTAGAAAAGGAAGGATGGAAATATTAATATTAAACAAGGAAAGGAGACAATCCATTGACCTAAAATACGATTCCCAAATATAGAGGGAGGTAGTGGTCATTTCTTGCATTGTATGGCATAAACTTTAAATGATCAGGATGTTAACAGATCACTCCCCCCTCACATGAAATGCATGGAAAGGAGACACAAGGAAAGCTTGCAATGCAGTCCTACTAATAAATGAAGGGTATGCAATCCATCAAAAAGTAATATGCCTTGGTCACTTGCAACATTACAAAAAGCGAGTCCCATCCAAAACTTTCAAGTTAAGACATTGTCTGATTTTTGGCACTGCTTTGATCTTTTTTATTCTTTGGTTACCTATGGACAGTAATGTAATCTCTTTCTTTCTTAGATTTAGAAGTACCACTTATGATCATGACTTGAGGATCTTACTTGGCCAGCTGAGCATCTGCTCCCATCAGTTATGAGTTGAGATGGATCACCCTATTGTGCATAGTGAGAATACATGTCTTTGTTCCATATTGATGGTGGATATCGAGGAACACTTTGTTTTGAAGTGTCTCACCGTCTATGAGATTAGGGGGAAGTATTAATTTATTTAGACTTAGGTGGCTCTCTATCCACTTTCTTGTGCTATCTTTGTAAGAGATGTGTAGCTCTGTCTTCCATTGAGAGGTTTCCACTTTTAGGGATTGGTCCTTATAGGGGACCTCTATAGCTACTAGGCAGATTAGCTCCTTTAAGGACCGCTATAGCTACTAGAGCGTAGTAACTATGGGGGTTGCCTGGAACCTTGGGCAAGAGTGTGCGCAGCCAACAAAAACTGTTAAGATAACAATGCCAGTGAAGGAAGGCATCTCTGCCCCAATGAATAAAATGGCAAGCATTTTGATCCTCCTACAACATGTTGATGTGCATGTAGCACAATCAATGCTCTACCTCCTTAGCAACATTGGTTTTATAGGATACTTGATGCATTGTCCCTTGCTATTGGGACAAATAGGGTAGCCACAAGAAGATAACTCCCTAGAGTAGTATGACTCACACCACCCTTTGCAGACACTAGGAGAAATTCAGGAGCAAAGGCAGGTGAAGCACGTCGACCTGGAACACTATTGGTCTATGCTCGGGACTTCTTCATGCATCGAGCTGCATGGAATTGTTTGCCCTCTTTCTCCCATTCCAAAACTATACATGATGAAAGACTATGGTTCTCTTTTGAGGCCAGGGAACAATGTGAGTGCACATTCTTTTGTCCTTGCAAATTGTCCTTCCCATTTTGGGTGGGTTCGGTGTGACCTTACAAGTTTTCCATGGCACTTATAAATTGAAAGACGGGATTAGATCTTTCTGTATTTGTCCCTAACAAGAGGCTCTGGGGTTCATTCTTTGATAAGACAGAGGCATATTTTGGATCGTCCTTGAAATGTAAACTTAGATCTTCACCATTGAAAACAAGACGTTGCACGTCAGAAATGACACTTCAGATTCTTGAGGCCTGCAAAAAGATCCCTGAGCCTGAAAGTACAACTTGACTGGGCATATGAAGTGACATTCAGTTCTTGATTCCTCAAGAAATCCGTCTTAAGCATCTCCAACTGAAACATCAGTGTAAACTCTTCTATTTGCCACCTTTAATTTGTCTCCATCGTAGAGTGTTTTGGTTCCGCAATGGTTTTAGCTTTGTGGTGTCTTCATAGGATTGCAAAGTTCTTAGCTTGCAGATCTCCTTGTAACATTGTGATGATCTCGTTGTGATGTGAAGCTTGCAATGCTCCTATACAATGGCCAATATAGTTCTTCTGAAGTTTTCTCTCACTTTGCGGTTTGTAAAGGTTTGACCTTTCTTTCTCCATAATGCATCGAGTTGTGTGGAATTTTTTTTCCCTCTTTCTCCTATTCCAAAACTATGCATGATGAAAGACTATGGTTCTCTCTCGAGGCCAAGGAACAATGTGAATGCACATTCTTTTGTCCTTGTGAATCTTACTTCCCATTTTGGGTGGGTTCAGTGTGACCTTACAGGTTTTCCATGGCACTTAGAAATTGAAAGATGAGATTAGATCTTTCCTTATTTGTCCCTAACAAGAGGCTCTGGGGGTCGTTCTTTGATGAGAAAAAGGCATATTTTGGATCGTCCTTGAAATGTAAACTTCAATCGTCACCATTGAAAACACCATGTTGCATATCAGAAATGACACCTTCAGATTCTTGAGGCCTGCAAAAAAATGATTTGCACTTGCCAACATAGGATAGAGTTGCTTTAAGTTGCTTGATTCTACGAATAGATTTGACAAAAGATCCCTGGGCCTGAAAGTACAACTTGACTGGGCATATTAAGTGGCATTTAGTTCTTGATTCCTCAAGAAATCTGCCTTAAGCATCGCCAACTGAAGCATCAGTGTAACCTCTTCTATTTGCCACCTTTAATTTGTCTTCATTGTAGAGCATTTTGGTTCTGCAATGGTTTTAGCTTTGTTGTATCTTCATAGGATTGCAAAGTTTTTAGCTTGCAGATCTCCTTGTAACATTGAGATGTGAAGCTTGCAAGCTTGTGATGCTCCTTTACAATGGCCAATATAGTTCTTCTGAAATTTTCTATCACTTTGTGGCTTGCAAAGCTTTGACCTTTCTTGCTTCATGATGCTCATAATTTTTCCCTATTTCACGGTGCTCTTAATGCCTGAAGCTTACATTGAACCAAAGAAGGCCAAAACCACTCTAGAAGGCAACAATGAACCAAAGAAGGAAGGAGATTGATAAGCGATATAGGTACAAGCTTATCAAAGCCTAAGACCAACAAACAATGAACAAATCAGTGAAAAGCAAAAGGATGTACCAAAAAGAAATCAGAATTCCTATCCAACAAACATAAAGTGAAAAAAACATGTTGAAAGCTCATCTCTTGAAGGGCTTTCATTGACTTACCATTATTTTGATTACTTAGAGAGGGGAGCAGAAATTAGAACTCCTATCCAACAAACATAAAGTGAAAAAAACAGGTTGAAAGCTCATCTCTTGAAGCACTTTCATCGACTTACCATTATACTGATTACTTAAAGAGGGGTGGACCCGAATTTGCAAGATTTGGGCATGTTGGTGACTACAAATGGCAAGTTTCAAGCGCAATAATGCTGAGTATTAGTAGAGTCTAGATTATTTGGTTTGTCTCCAATGTAGTCATGCAAACTATCAAAAGAAAGCTAAATTCAATAAATATAAGCAACTGGAATCTAGAATATTTGGTTTGTCTCCAATTTTATGTATGCAAACTATCAAAATAAAACCAGATTGAATGAATATAAGCAACCTCCCAAATAGGCATTTATTGTGCTTGGACCTCATCCATGCAAAGGTTAATTGTGTGCACTGTGACATGAGTGTTCATTAGCTCACATCTCTGAGGTTTTCCAAGAGAGTCACAGGGTTGGAATGCAAATTTCTCCTGTAGTAACATCGGTCTGCAGCTAGCTACTTACATGTTACTTGCCTAGTTTGGGCGCTGCTTCGCATCCAACCATTCATTTATAGTCCCAACAACGATACCTATGGTTCCATTTAGGCCTTACTTTGCTGCCATAAAATGTCCATAACTCTGATAGTGATTGCCCAAGTCACCCCAAAAATGTATTGCTCAATATACTTTTCTCTTTGATCCAGGAGGATCTAACAACAATGGTTCCTGTGGTACTGCCAAGCCCGTCTTCACAACTTGTTCATGCGGTTCCACTTCAATGGATTGCGGTACACTAACAGCTCATGCACATGTTCATGATACTTCCAAGACCACCCATTTGCCTCCAACATATGCCCCACACACTCTTGTAGTGGTGCGATGTAATTTGTGCTCATTCGACTGCGGTGCTCTAGAACCTTACCCACATATACATGGAATCTCCAAGACATTCATCCATCTCCAATGGATGCCGCACACACTCCTACAATGGCGTGATGCAATATGCGCAGGTCGGCCATAGCCCCATTTGAGCATGTGCTAACCTTTTGTGGAATTCAGCATTGACTTTGGTAGGGTCTCGCATGCCTCCATGCCAAACTGCAAAGGACAACTCACACTGCTTTGTACTATAAGGTGTTGACAACTTGCAACTTTGTGCCATGCCATGTGGCACACCCCATGGCTGTCATTATGCCACAATGTCTCTCTACATATGGTGCATCTTTCAAAAGCCACATAATGGTTAGAAAGTGTAGAGTCAAACACACAATGGTTGGACTTCCATAATGGTTCCTCCCGCTTTTGTGGCATTGTATTCTATATGTATACACATTTATAAGTTTTAAAAAGCAATCAAAATATAAGATTGACAACCATATATATTTCTCAAGAGTATGCCATGTACTGGATTCGTAGATAAATAAACACATTTATTGTTACTGTTCCATTATCTCTCTTAGTTTTCTGCATATTTTCTAAATAGCTTCCGCATATGCATATAACACATCTAAATTTACATTTAGGGTGTTGTGCACTGGGTCACCTCTTGGGACCCTAAGCAGTGGTATTAGAGTGGTTTATTATCTTGTATGACCCATTAAACAAGGTCATAATATCTGAGCCTCGATGCCAAACCACAAAACCCATTATATTATCTTTCGTCGCCAAACCACGAGACTCATTAGGTTATCTCCCATACCATTTCAACAAAGTTCAAATGGAAAAGGACAATCAAATGCAAGATGAGGTGTACACAATGATGAAAGATGAAATCTCGAAAGTATTCATAGAACAAAGGAGATTCTTGTTCAACCAGTTTATAGAAGTCCTTAAATGGGCGATTCCATCAACCTCATCATCAAATAAAGCTTTTGGTGGTCAAGGCCCCTTAGACTTCCCATTATTTGAAGGGAAAATTAATATAGATGAAATAAATAAGTGTTTAGATCAGTTGGATTCATATTTTTCTATGGTTGACTTTTCTGACGAAGAGAAAATCAAGATTGCACTTCTGAAAGTCTCTTCACTCGTCAGGAAGTGGTGGCAAGCCCATACTCTGTGGGAGGAAGACCAGAAAGAAGGAAAGTCCGAACCAACTTTGGATTTATTTTTGAAATCCTTCAACTATGGATAATATCCTGAAGATGTTTATTAAGATCACTACATTCAGTGGCAATATTTGCAGTAAGGACAGGATCAATTTGTCCTAGCCTACAGCGATGCCTTTCATGACCTATATGCAAGACTGGGCTCATTTGAGTCAAAGGAGCATAGAGTTCTCAATTTTTGAGGTGGCCTATGACCATTCATTTAGTCCAAACTGAACTTGGCGAAGGTCAAGATGATGGGAGAAGCCTATCACAATGTGGCAACCATTGAGTCTAAGATGAAGGGCAAGCATGCCACATTGACTGCACCAATGTAACCGCCTTTAGACAAGAAGCCACAATAGTCTAAGACATGTAAATGGTGTGACAAGCACAAAAGTAGCAGCCACTCCAACGTAAAATGCCATGTTGAGAGGAGTTTGCTTATGTGGGTGGGAACAAAGGATGATGGAGTCAAACCATCAAATGGAATCATTGACATAGATCCCAATGTTTTGGTAAACACCACACAAGCAACAACTATAATGCAAGATGCCGAAGCACAACACCCATTCCTTCATAGATGTGGGTACATGGACAACCACTAGATTTTCTCGATTGAAGCTGGTAGCACAAAGAGTCTCATCTCTGAAGAAACTGTCAAGTGATTGAATCTTCCAACCATACCTCATCTACAAGCTTACAAATTGGGATGCCATAGTTCCTGCAACAATAAAGGTATACATGTCACTTGCCAATGCCCCTTCTCATACTCATATCTTTTCTTTCAAAGAAGAGTTAGTTTGTGATGTAGCACCAATTAATTTTTGTGATGTATTCGTCGGGCATCATTACATGTGTAGTCACCAGTGTGCTTATGATGCCAATCCTCGTAGCGGACTTGTATCCGTGGGATAGTAAGAGATATACTAGATTCCTGAAGTGATTCCATGTGTAATGTCCCCAAAGGACATATAAATGCATATAATGGATTTCCCCAAATTCTAACCTAGAATACACCACAAAACTTTTATGAAATTGCAGATCTGGAATTAATTCCAGAAAATGCGACTTGCCTAGTTTATAGAAATTCTTCAAAGATGAATAAAAACAATAGGTTTGTTTATGAAAATGGAACAGATTTTAGAAAGCAAATACATGAATAAAAGTACCAATTTCAGACTTCAAAGATGGCTGATTTATTTATTAAAAACATGCAGACCCTTGTCTTAAGACACATCTGGAAATGTGATGTTTTGGAGCCAAAATCAGCTCCAAAAAGACTGATTTAGATGACTAAAAATCAGAACTTATAACGGCAACCCATATCTGATTTTTATCCACTTACAATACCCCCAAACAATCCTCAAAGTAGGTCGCTTCAGCTGGAAATAAAGAAGAAACTTCAGCAACACTTTTTTCCTGCAAACCCTACTTCGAATCAGCTTTACAAGTCTTCCATCACTGCTGGAAAATACTTAAGAAGAAGAGTTTTTGTTCTAATCCTCAATCTCAAGAGGGTTTTCGTCCTCAAGAGAGAATCTCTAAGGGTTTTTGTAGAAGATTTTTGATGTAAGCTCAAAGCTCAACATGCAAATTCAGATTTATAAAAATAGAAAGGGATGTCTTCTACAAGCAAGTTGACTTGCTTTTATAGATGAGTTTGGCCAAATAGCCATTCTCAACTTCCAATCAGCTTTCACCTCACTCATTTAATACTTTTTTCACTTTGTTCCATCCCACAAGGGGGTCTCATTTTCTAAAGGAAAAAATAAACTCATTATAAAGTGACTTTATCCTTTTATTATTTTATTTTATTATTTAGCTGATAATAAATTAATATAAGTGCCTTTATAATATTTCTTTTTATATGCACTTTATAATAATTTATTATGACTAAAGTTCCCTCTATTTGTTCATCCCTTAGCCGTCGGGGAAACCAAAAATGGGCTAAGAGTCTTCAATGGGTTATTTTAGAAAGAGGGACATTTCAGTTCTCCTTTCCTCAAATTGCTTGCCCTCAAGCAATTTCAAACTTGGATTCTCCAAAATTGCTGCACCTTCCCATGTTGCATCCTCAAGTGGTAGATCCTTCCACTGTACCAAATATTCTCTGATAATTTTATTCCTCAACCTCCTTTCACGAACATACATAATAGACTATGATTCTAACACCAATTTGCCCTCATTGTCAAGAGGGGGCAACACAATGTGAACTAAAATGGGGAAGATACCTAATGGTATGCTAAGCTAGTTAGTCTAATAGAGGACTAAAACGCTGTAAATGATTATGCTAAAATAGTATGAAGCAGCCAAATAATTAAATCTGATAAAATAAAACCCTAAGTATGCAAAAGTGTAAAAGGAAATGACTTAGCTGATTTCCGGAGACTGTCGCAGGTTTTTGCAGGTCCGATAGGAAAATTTGGGAGTAGTAATGATCACTTAGAAGTCCCGCAGAGGTTGGATTTGGGTGATTTGAGCAGACTGGAGTGCCCATAAAAGGACTGGGGAGCCTCAGTGCGCCTTGATATGTAGAAATAGGTGCCCTGGTTCTTGCAACTGCTTGGAATCTGATTTTTACTGGGTCGCAAGTTAATCTGAAATCCTTGCTGTCTATCGCATTAGATTCGCTGGACTGTGTCGAGTGTGCCGAAGAGTGGAGGATGAAGTAATAACCTACAAAAGAGGAAAAAGTATCAAAACCCTAAAAATAAAGATGCAAAATGAATGGGTCGGATTGACTTCAGCTGCCACAACCGTGGACTTACTACTCTGAGCACTGCACTACATTTCAGACCCAAATGTAGTTTTGGTGAGTGTGTGCAATATTGTGCCCTAGGTGCGCTTGTGCTAATGACACAATGTAGATAGCAAGCTAGTAGCTAAATGTAAAAATGTACTAACATGTGTGCATGAAATAGAATAGAATCCCCCCCTTACGTTGTGTGTGTTGATGCATATCTCCTAGCTTTGATGCATGGCACTATGTAGATGCAAGTGATGCAATGGAGGCAACTTTAGATGGAGCGATAGTAGCAGATGACGCTAGGACCCTCGTTATGACTTCATAACTTTATATTTATAGGGTTCTCTTGCTCTAATTTCGTAATTAATCCTGACATGGCCGACTAGAAAAAAGATAAGGATGAAAAAAGGCTAGAAGAGGCCTAAAAAGAGGCGGGAAAGTAGAAAATGAATCGGGGCACCCCAGGTGGGACTAGGGCGCCCTGGGGCACCCCAGTGTAGGCTCAGGCGCCCTGGGGTGCTCAGCTGTAGGCTCGAGCGCCCCAATTTAGGCTAAAATGACAGAACAATACCGAAATAGCTGGGTATATATATGAAAATACGTGGGATTGACGAAATAAAAAGATTAAAAAAAATGGCTAAAAGGTGGGATTAATTAGTACTTTATTCACTTAAAAACCCTTTAAATAGTAGCATGAAAACCGGGTTAAATAATGCCTAATGTGCAAGATTTTGTGACTACACCATGATAGGGGAGATATGCTGTCCCAATGCCTTTTTGAGGCATGAAACATGGAAGACATTATGAATTTTGCTTTGAGCTAGAAGTTCAAGATCATATGCAACATTCCCTACCTTCCTTATAACCTTGTAGGGACCGTAGAACCTTGGTTTCAATTTTTCAATTCCTTTCCCCTTGAAGGAAGATTGTCTATAAGGTGGTAACCTTAGAAAAACCATGTCCCCAACCTCAAATGTCCTCTCAATCCTTCTCTGGTCCGTATACAATTTCTGTTCGTTTTGTGCATGTGAAAGGTTGTCTTTGAGTGCTTTCATGATGTCTTGGCTCTGCTGCACCAAATCTCTAGCTCCTGGCACTCTACTATCTAGAATAACATCCACAAAACAAAATGCATCATAACCATACAAATCCTTAAAGGGGGACATACCAATAGACATGTGGTAGGTAGTATTGTGCAAAACTCCTCCAAATATAGCTATTTTATCCACGCTGATACCTGTAACAAAGCTTCTTAGGTACCTTTCTATCCATTTGTTGACAATTTCAGTTTGTCCATCTATTTGCGGATGGTAACTTGTAGTTGGAGTCAACTCTGTGCCTGAAAGATGGAAGAGTTCTTGCAAAAAAAAACTATATTCTTTGGTAGCCCATGAAGTTTGAATTCTTCCTTGAAAAATACTCCACTACTAGAGGTCCATCAAACTTAGTGGGGAGAGGAAAATAACGTGCATACTTAGTCAATCTATCCACCACAACATAAATGACACTCTTACCTTGAATTGAAGGAAAACCAATGCTGAAATCCATGGAAATACTCTCCCACTTTTGATTTAGAATAGGTAGAGGCTGCAAAAGACCTGCTGGAAACTCATGTTTTGCTTTTCTTTATTGGCATGTAAGACACTCCCTTATGAAGCACTTCCCCTTTGAGTTCTTTCCATACAAACTTTTCTCTAACCTTTTTGTATGTCTTAAAATAACCTGGATGACTAGCCAAGGGAGAATCTTGCATAGCTTTTAATATCTTACGTTTTACCTTGGATTTTGGAACCAAGAAGACTCTATTTTTAGAGAGTATGATGCCATCAACCACTTGATATTTTTATGGAGTATGCTGCCATCAATTTCTCCTTCTAGGACAACACAAACAAACTGATTTGTTGCATACTCTGCTGTTATAACAGTCCTCCAATCTGCTGTAATTTCAGTCGTAGAACAACAATATGGTTTCCTTGATAATGCATCAGCAACTATGTTATTTTTCCCTTTAACAAACTCAATTTCAAAGTCAAAAGATTGTATTTTGTTTACCCATTTATGTTGCCCTTCATTTAAATCAATTTCATTGAGAAAATACCTCAAACTGTTATGATATGTTTTCACTACAAATCTACCACAAACTAGATATTGTTTGAATTTCACCAATGCATGCATGATTGCCAACATTTATTTATCATAAATTGAATACCTCTTTTCAATATCTTTGAGCTTCATACTTTCAAATGCTATGGGGTGTTTATTTTGCATCAAAACAGCCCCAATTCCATCCCCTGATGCATCACATTCAACAACAAAAGGTACTGGAAAATCTAGAACAAGTACTGGGATGAACTCATTACCTTTTTGAGGTTGTCAAATGCTTGTTGGGCCGTTGATGAACAACTGAAAGCTCCTTGCTTTGTCAAATTTGTTGAAGGGGCTGAAATTTGTGAAAATCCTTTCACAAATTTTTGGTAATAGCTACAAAGACCAAAGAATCTGCTTAGTTGAGTCAATGTGGTGGGAGGAGGCCAATCCATGATAGTTTGGATCTTTTGTTGATCCATGTGCACACCTTTAACATTGATGACATGTCCTAAATACAAAATTTCTTCGCCAAACTCACATTTGGATAACTTTGCAAAAAGAGATTGCTGCTCTAAAATGCTTAAGACTATGTCTAAGTGCCTGAAATGTTCTTCCCATGACTTGCTATACACCAAGATGTCATCGAAAAATACTTATACAAATTTTCTTAAATGCTTCCTAATAATATGATTCATACATGACTGAAATGTTGTAGAGGCATTGGTTAACCCAAATGGCATCACTAGAAATTCAAAATGACCAAAGTGACATCTAAAAGTTGTCTTATGGACATCTTCATCTCTTACCTTAATTTGATGATAGCCTGATCTTAGATCAATCTTTGAGAAGAATATAGCCCAGATCAATCTTTGAGAAGAACACAGCCCCATGCAACTCATCAATTCTTGGTGTTGGGTACCTGTTCTTGATAGTCTTCTTATTCAATAACTTGTAGTCCACACACATTCTCATGGTTCCATCCTTTTTCACCAAAACAACTGAAGAAACAAAAGGACTAGAACTTGGCCTTATGTGGCCGATGTCTAACAACTCCTTAATCACCTTCTCTATTTCTTCCTTAAAAGCCCTTGGATGACGGTAAGGAGAAGACATAACCGGGTTTGAACCTGGTTCCAACTCAATAATATGCTGAAATCCTCTATCAGGAGGCAATCCATGAGATAAATCTTGAAACACTTTACTATGCTCATTCAAAATAGATTGAATAGTAGCATGATATGATTGTTGAGATGAAAAAGATGCGTCCCTTACCAAACAATGTGCAGCCCATGCAATCTGTCCTTTCTTGAAGGATCTCGCCATACTCTTGGCTGTCACAACTTGTGGAGTTCCATTCCTCATACCCTGCAAAATGACTTCCTTATCTTGTGTCTTGAATTTTAATTCCATGGTTTGATAATTTTGAGTGAACTCACCCAAAGATTGCAACCATTTTACACCCAAAACAACATCTATATCACCAATACCAATGGCCTAAATCATGATATACCTTATGCCTTCCTAGAGTGATCTCTAGTTGGGGATTCTTCTTTGTGTATGCAAGAGTATATCCATCCGCCACTGTCACATTAAATCTTTGGAAATCTTCTACCTTCAATCCCATCCTTGTCACTAAGCTCTCCTCAATAAAATTGTTAGTAGCTTCACTATCAATGAATGCTATGATTCTTTGTCCATGAAGGACACTCTTCACATGAAAAGCATAGTACCTTGGTGCTCTAGATAAGGTGGCTAATGTTCCATCCGTGGGAACCTCATTCTCCACTTTTGATTGCTCTGCTTCTTCCTCATGATCAACATTCTCTTCTTCATCTTCTACATCTGAAATTACTTAAATATAATGGGCTGGCCCTTTCCCAAGGCAATGGTGGTTAGGAGTCCAAAGATCTCTACATGTGAAACATAATTTTTTCCTCCCAAGCTCATTTCTAGCCTCAATTTATTTTCTGTTTTTAACCCAATCTTTTGCATCAGATTTGTCTTGAAAAGATTTACCTTGCTGTCCAAAATTTGGTGTCTTTGTCCCACTTGATGAAGAAGTCTTTGGCTGTCCGAATAATCCTTTTGGCTGCCCAAAAGGTGCTGATTTTTGCTGCCCAAAAGTTGCTGTTCTCTGCTGTCCATACTGCAGATTTCTTCCTTTTGGAACTGAACTTTCCAAGTCTAATGTCTTCTTAATTGCACCTTGTAGAGATGGGGGGCTGAATGCTTTGACAAGACCTTTTAGTGGATCTCCTAACCCGTCAATAAACAACAATACTAGTCTCCTTTCACTAATATCAAGTACCATGACCGCAAGTCTTTGAAAATCAGAAATATACATTTCTAAAGATCCTTCTTGCTTGAGTTGGGCTAGGTCTTTGAAATGCATATTCAGATCTGTTCTATCAATTTTTTTAGTCAAGCATAGACTGAATTCTTCAAGGGTGGTGATTGAACCATGTCCTTGGGTGATCGACCCATGGTACCACCATTCATGTGCCACTCCCTTCAAATGCAAGGTTGCAAATTTGAGGGCCTCTTCTTCATACATTAGATTTAAAGAAAGATATCTATCCAATTTTTATAGCCAAGCTCTAGCAAAACACTTATTTGATCCATCATAGGAAGGAAGAGTTACCTTACCTAACCTTTGTTGAATGTCTCTCCTTGGTTGCTCTTGTTGTACTCTTTGATTCCTTCTCGATCCTTTGCTTATTTTTACTAGGCAACAATCACAGAAGGATAACATCTTCCTCACTCTGTAGCTCATATTTGCATACTCATCACCCCATTCTTCCACATCATCAACATCATTTTGGGCTTCCTCTTCAACTAGTTCCTCTCTTTGGAGAAACTTAGCTCTGAAAATTTGATGTGTAGGCTTGAAGGGGGTCCTAACTGGTCCTGTAGATCATCCTTCTCCATTGTTGGTTGCTCTTTGGTTGATTGATACATTGTTCCCTTGCAGAATCTTGGCCAAATCTCTTAAGAAACCGGTCAATGCTTCACGCATTTCTCTTTGGTTCTCTCTCATAGACTGTTGCAACTCTCTTTGACTTCTTGTGATGACTTCATGCATGTAGCTAAGCTCATCATTAGGAGGAGCTCTTAGGTCATGCTCTTCCATTGTCACCTTCTTTGGGGTATTCCTTCTTGATAGACTATAGTGTTTTTTCCTGTTTGCATTCAGATCTGATTTCCTCACAGACTGGGAGGATTCCCAACTTTGATACCACTGTAATGTCCCCAAAGGACATGTAAATGTATACAGTGGATTTCCCCAAATTCTAACTTAGAATAAACCACAAAACTTTTATGAAATTGCAGATCTGGAATAATTCCAGAAAATGTGACTTGCCTAGATTATAGAAATTCTTCAAAGATGAATAAAAACAATGCTTGTTCTTATGAAAATGGAACTGATTTTAGAATGCAAATACATGAATAAAAGTACCAATTTGAGACTCCAAAGATGGCTGATTTATTTATTAAAAATCTGCAAACCCTTGTTTTAAGACACAACCGTAAATGTGATGTTTAAGAGCCAAAATCCACTCCAAAAAGACTGATTTAGATGACTAAAAATCAGAACTTATAATAACAACCTAGATATGATTTTTATCCACTCTCAACACCTCCAGACAATCCTCAAAGTAGGTCGCTTCAGTTGGAAATAAAGAAGAAACATCAGCAACACTTTTCTCCTTCAAACCCCACTTCAAATCAGCTTTACAAGTCTTCAATCACAACTGGAAAATACCCAAGAAGAAGAGTTTTTCGTTCTTCTCCTCAATCTCAAGAGGGTTTTCATCCTCAAGAGAGAATCTCTAAGGGTTTTTGTCTATGTTTCACCAAGTTTCCGGGATGGAGACGGTAGGGGACATGGGGGCGTGTTTCCGAGACGGATTTTATTGGAGGCCATTTTTTAGGGGACGGCTATTAAAAAATAACAGAAAATATAAAAAATATAGGAAATTTTAAATATTCATATGATAACATTGATAAAGCATTTATCACACACATTATAGACCCTTAATACATAAACTTCGAGCTGAATTGAGATTTCACATAACATTGAGTCAAAAACAAACTTTTTTGGAAAGCATATTACTCTATGCTCTATTCGTACACCGTGTTGGCAAGTTTTCGAGTTTCCAAAACGTTCCCGGTAGGGGGATTGGCCTAAAAAGGCAGGGGACTCGTCCACGTGGAACATAGGTTTTCGTCCCTACAAGATTTTTGATGCAAGCTCAAAGCTCAACATGCAAATTCACATTTATAAAAATAGAAAGGGATGTCTTCTACAAGCAAGTCGACTTGCTTTTATAGATGAGTTTGGCCAAATAGCCACCCTCAACTTCCAATCAGCTTTCACCTCACTCATTTAATGTTTTTTTTACTTTGTTCCATCCCACAAGGGGGTTGCATTTTCTAAAGGAAAAATAAACATTATAAAGTGACTTTATCCTTTTCTTATTTTATTTTATTATTTAGCCTATAATAAATTAATATAAGTGTCTTTATAATATTTCTTTTTATATGCACTTTATAATAATTTATTATGACTAAAGTTCCGCCTATTTGTTCATCCCTTAGCCGTTGGGGAAACCAAAAATGGGCTAAGGGTCTTCGATGGGTTATTTTAGAAAAAGGGACATTTCACCATGTTCAACGCATGTTGTGTCAACTCCTAAGAAAATTGCGGCATACTGCTATGCATATTTTTGCATTCAAAACTTCACCTCCGATTGGCAGGTGATCCCCACCAATAAAGACAAATTGAATTTTGGAAACCATGTGTATGCATAATTGTTCTATGCTAGTGTGCAGAGTCGTCAGAGTAGACTAACTTCGACAATGAGCCAAATTGCTCACGAGTTATCAGCTAGATGCTAAGGTCCTGCACCTGCTTCTTATACATAACACAATCAGGACTATTGCTTTACAAGGAGGGGCAACTGATCCAAGAGGATTTAGTAATAACATTTCATGTGATACTGCCAAGCTCACATTCATAGCTTATGGTTCATGTGGTTCCACTTCAATGGATTGCGGTACCTTGGAAACCCATCCATAGGTTCACGACACCTCCAAGACAACCCATCCATCTCCCGTAGATGCCGCACACACTCCTGCAATGACACAATGCAATATGTGCTCAATGGACTGTAGTACTCTAGAACATGTCCCACAAGTTTGTGGTATCAGATGGCGCAAACACACCTGTAGTGGCAAGGTGCAACTATGCAAGTCGCCCATGACGCCACCTAAGCACACACCAAACCTTCTACGGAGCACACCATTGGCTTCGAAATGGTCCAACACCCCTCCATGGCAAAGCGTAAAGGACAACTAACAATGTGGTACAACGAGGTGTCAACCACTGATCTGTAAACTCTTCAACTTTGGAATTATCCACGGAATCACAAATTAACACTGCTGTTCTACTTTCTATTAGAAAATGACACAAAGCTAGTGAATGAATTTTGCTTATGCTTAGCATCCACAATTGCAAGAAAGGAAAGAATATAAACTCATAAACACCAAGAAGTTTTATCGTGGAAACCTCCAGAGGAGGAAAAACCAGTCGAGAAGGGTAATTGCTCTTTCTTCCCACTTTTATTGGCCAATTCAAAGCTTTTAGTACAAAATTTACAATAAGTATGAAAGAGAAGTAGATAATGTCTCACACTTCCTCCCAATTACTTGCTTGCTCTGTCTCAACACTCCTTTCTTCTACAAAACACAATTCCAGGACTAAGAACTTCTTTCTCACTTGCTTTCATGCTTCGATGATCTTGTTCTCTTCTACAAATATGTATTTATAGCCTTTCTCATGTCCTCCCATGCACTGGAGAATGGGAAAGGTCATGGAGGAGAAGAGACACGAATAACCTTTCAAATTTTGTGGCTGTTCGTTTCATATTTTTGTTTTTCTGTCCGAAAGAGCCAGGACTGCCGCCCTGGTTGGGCGGTGGTTCTGTTACCGCCGCTCTGCATAGAGCGGCGGTCTTGTTACTAAAAAGATAGAACCTCCGTGTATTTATTTTTCCTTCTTCGTGTTGATTGATCTGATGAAGTAGAGTCATTTTGGATCCCTTTGGATTAACAACTTGCTATTTGCTACCTTAGTGATGTTGTTTAGTGCAATTGCTTGTTACGCTATGTCAGGCCATGTGACACTCCCCTCGGCGGATTTTATGCTAATGTCTCTCTGTGTGCGATGCATCTTTTAGAAGCCACATAACACTGGGAAGGTGAAGAGTCGCACATGGAGTTTTGAAATAGTTCAATTCTCATGACGGTTCTTCTTGATTTCGCAGCATTGTAATCTATATGTATACACATCTATAGCTTTAGATAGCAATCAAAGAAGAAGATAGATAACCATACATCTTTCGAGCATGTCATCATTCATGTATAGGATACACAAATCAATAAACTCATTTACTATATCAGTCTGTCTCTGAGTTCTTTGCATATTTTATAAATAGCTTATGCATATGCATATAACACTTCTATATCCACATTTAGGGTGTTGTCCACCAGGTCATCTCTTAGGACCTGGATCACTCTTTTTATTTTTATTTTTTTGGCATCAATTAAGATTGGCTTGGGGTTAAAAACCACTATAGTAGGAAAATGAGCGACAAGCTAAAGTTTTGATCTAACATCTACCCTTTTTATCTTCTTCTTGTCCTCTCACTTTGGATGCTTTTAGCATGAGTGTTTTGTGAAGAATAATCTCTTACTTGGATAATGTTTTTCCAAGAAAACTTACAAGGAAAAAAGCTTATATAGATTGGAAGAGGCTAAACCTTTAGTAGTCCATATGTCCAAGATGGAGTCATAGTTGAGTCAAAATTTCAAGAATACTGAAGAGTACACCTTGCTCAACGTCCATTTTCTTCCACCACAATGATTATTTGCTTTTCAAGAAATTTGAATTAGCTGCACAAGGCATTAGATAAAACAAGATTAGCATCACCTAATAACTGAAAGCAAATAATGGAAATAAAAACAAACCTAAACTTCCATAGCCATGTTCACATCAAGGAGTGTGGGAATGGTGGGCTTGAAAATAATGCTTTAAGCACCGTCCATTGGTTTGGAGAGTCAAATTTCTGCCATAAACAATTTGCAATCTGACTGTGTTAAGGCTGCCCCTTAAATTCACGAGCCTTGTCCACATCAAGACCAAGTCCACAATCCTGAATCCTTTGTTTGCAGCCCTCTTATTAAATCATCTTTTGACTTCCTCTTGGTTCTTGCTGAATTGACTGAGAAGCTTTTCTATGATTTATTTCTGAAAACATCCAGCAACCTGTTCTCCTTCAGGTCACTCTCCCTACATATTCTTGGAAAAACTGATATGTTGGGATCATCAGATTGGTAGGAAAGATGGGTTTTCGGCCATAAACCAAATAGTAAGTAGATATCTTCCAAGTATCTTTGATTCTTGTCCTATCTACGCACAACATACTTTTAAAGAGCATGTCAAATTTTTCAGACTTTTATTTGTAGCTCTCTTGATGATGTTCAACAAGTTTTTGTTGGTGGACTCAACTAGCCCATTACCTCGAGGGTAATAGTTAGAGGAAAATTTGAGCATTTTCTAATCTTGTAAAACTGATCAAAACTGAAAGCGGGGTCATCATCCACCTTTTTGTTTATGGCAGTGTTTCACGTGGACGTGCCCCCCCTTGCAAATGTTGTCTTGGAGACTCGGGATGCCTCCGAGACTTGGGGACGGCTGGGAAACGTCCCCCCACCGTCCCCCCACCGCCATCAACTAGATGGGGATGTCCCAGAAATGTTTTCCCTCTAAGAGGGGACGTTTCTGAGATGTCCACCCATTTTTGGGACTTCATGGGGACGTCCTAGAGACTTCCAAAAGTCTGTGGACCCTTCCTAAAGACTCCCAGTCATCCCCGACGGCATAGGTCTGTCTATTTTTTTTAAAAATCGTTTTGTTTTATAATTTTTGGCCGCCATTCCCAACCTCAACCCTAACCCTAATGCTCAACGCCCTCACGCGCCTCCCCTCCCTCCCAAGCACTCCAACAAAAACTATAAATAAGACTTATACCCTCACGCCAAATCACAGTAAGAGTGAAATAATTAGCAAGCAAGAATGAGAGGGTGAGAGGAGAGCATTAGCAAGCAAGAGGGAGAGCATTAGCAACAAGTAACAACAAGAGTTAGATCAAGTGCCAAGTCTTCATTGCTCAACTGTTCATGTTTCAAGTTTTCAATCTTGAGGAGTCTAGCATTTCGAGTGATGAGGAGTTTTGCTCAGATTTTGGGGATGATTAGACTCGTTAGAGGCATTGAGCCACTGGTGAACTATATTTGAATTTTGAATGTGATCATCATTTTGAATATAAATATTAATATAATTAATATTTGGCATTTTTACTGTTCAATGCAATGCGTGTAGTTTTTCAAAGTTTCATTTGTTGTTCCTTATACATTTTTTTATAACTTATTTTTTAAGTACTATATATATTTGCACTGCTGTGCTGCTGCCATCCCCAAACCTAGGCCCCTCCGTCTCCGAGACCCATCTCGCCACCCCCCGTCCCCCCATTCTGAGACTTTGCGGAACATAGCTTTACGGCAGTGAGCTGGTGTTGGAGATCTTTCATCCAAAGGAGATGTTTTGACAAGGATCCACCCTCATTCATATTTGTGGAAAACAAAAGATTTTTCAGGTACATGACTTGGCTTTTCTATGAAGTTTGATACATGTTTTGAAGACTGGTCTAAAAATCACTTGCCACAGTGGCATTCCAGACCTCAGGAATGAAATCATTTGAAACATACAATTTCAACAACAGAAGAGCCTCTTTATGACGTTTTTCATAATCAATAGGATCTGAATCAGGTCTTGATTCAATTTTGAGAATAATTTTAGTAAAATCATGATACTCTAAATGAAGTGCCTCCTGCAAATCACGACATGATTCTGCCTGGAAAATCGTTTGCAGATTTGTGTGTTTAGATCTGCACTCTGGTGAATCATGATCTATATATTTAAAATTGCAACTGTAGAGACTAAAAATCATGTTCAGAAATTGTGAATTGTCTTTTGCTTTGTGTCTGCCAAATTACGTTTCTCTTTGTCTTATCTGCACTTCTCGTGAATACTTCCGGCGTCCTCCTTGCAACATTTCTTCACATTTGTTCTGGTCTTGACATCTGGTGAAAATCACGACCTCAAAGACTAGACTGGAAACTTTTTTCATCCTCTGCCATGGCCTAGCACGATCATTCTGGTTTGCAGCATCCTCCTGCCGCAATGTCTGCAACTCATGTTCTGTCTGCAACTCGCGGATCTGCTCTATGATTCTTCTCTGCTTTCATTTTTGAACCTCTTCAACTTTTCTGTTCACACCCTTTTCTTTCGGCTTCCCTGAATGCCGTCTCTGATACTAATGTTAGAAAGAATGAGAGAGAGAATGAAGAGAATGGAAGGCACTCATTGACATGCTCATGTTTCTGTCTTCTATTAATCAAAAAGAAGTTATATATTCTGTTGAGAAGGTTAGGGACCTTAATAATTAAAATATATTAACTAATAGTTAATGTTTAATAACCAAGGATCTCATTCCGAAAATTCTGAGGCCATTGGCCAAAGTACTCATCTCATTGATGCCTGGATTACAAACAACCCCACACGAGTTAGGATTAGGTAGGGTCATCGGGAGCTCCAACAACAAGTATTCTTGCTAATGTCCACTTAACAGCAACTTAAGTGGCTGGTGAGCCCCATCAGCAGGCATACCTGCTGCAATCATTGAAGACCCCACTCGGACTTGGGTGGCTGTTATAACAAGTACAACCACTCTCGTGAACCTGTGAACAATGCCCTTAACAACATTCTTATCCAAATTCTATTCACGGTTCTCCCTATTTTTCATGTAATCAATCTTTGTACAGATCTTTTCTATTTCCATTTGACTTCCCACATGCACTTATCCTATTTGTTGACTCTTTACCTTGCTGCTCCACACAATTGGTTGTATCTTATGCATGCATCCATTGAACGTAGCTATGCTCTTTTTATGTGCTTTAAATCATCTTTTCAAATTTGCAATTTGTTAGGCATTTTTTATTTTGACAAAAGGTAAAATTATGCTATATCAAAAAGAGGAGCTACAATGAGAAAGAGCCTGAGAGAGTTGAGCTCAGAGACCAGAAGTTAATTATAATGAGGGATCAAACCAAAAGAGCCATTCAGGATATTCGCTAGAGACAAGAGGAAATTGCCACCTATTTAAACATCAGACTGTAGGCTAACACTTTGTTAGTTATCATGAGCAAGGCGAAAAGGAAATTTGTCTTTCTAAACAAGACGGGTATGAAATATCCCTTATAGGATCTTACTGTAAAATATGCAAAAGATAGACAAAACACAGCCAAATAGAAATCTGGTTTTTTTGCAGAAAATTACAGCTAGGGCAGCGAACAGTAAAATATGAATAACTCCCACAATATCCGTTCAAATCACTTGAAATTTTAAATGGAACTCGATAATAATATAAAGAGCACAAGGGAAATATTTTTGGAATTTTTCAGTCAATATAACGCTGCCAGAAAATTACAGTGTGCCTAAAATAGCTGGAAAACTTCGAAAATTAATATCTTTCCGAATACAAGTGCAAAAATGATGAAACTTGGGAAAAAACATATATAAATATAGAAGATGACTTTCCAACCTTCAGATCTGAAAACAGCCAACTGGAAACCCTAGAAATTAGGGCTGCAATCTTCCAAACAAGTCGCCCCCTTTGGTAGATGGCCAAAATCCTGGTGAAACCCTCTGTAGATGATGCCAAACCCTTCCTCTATGGCTGCCGTAGGTCTGATATGAAAACCAACTGAAAATCTCCACCCAAACTCACAAAAACCCTCAAACCCTAATTCTGAAAATCCTGAAAATACCTCTGTAAAACAGCCCTGAAATCAGCTCCAAATGACAAGCTAGGGTAGATCTCTCACTACCAAAGAATGCCTTGTTAGCTAGGGATGGATCTCTCACCACCGAAGCTAGGGTTCCTGTGGGATCTTACTCCACAAGCTAGATAGTTGCAAACAACAGTTGCACATGAAAAGAAATATAAGTGTATGCATGAATGATCTCCCACTACACCCTCCATCTCCTTATATAGCTTTTTATGAGCCCCAACGAAGAAATATAACATTTAATGCAATACGTATCCCCTCAAGTCGCCAAAAAGGGACTTTAAGTGGCCCCAACGAAGAAACATAACATTAAATGCAATGCATATCCCCTCAAGTCGCCAAAAAGGTACTTTAAGTGGCCCCAACGAAGAAACATAACATTAAATGCCAAAAGTGTCCACTTAAGTGATCCCAACGACAAAATAGAACACAAAGGGCCCATTAGACCCTCCCAAAGCCCAAAATATAACAAAAACATAGTAGGAAATCAGACAACCATCCCCAATAACCTCCAAAGTCGTTAGTCCCTTGGGAATGAGCAAGGCGAAAAGGAAATTTGTCTTTCTAAACAGGACGGGTAGCCCACTTTTGGTAGGAAGAATAGGCCTTTCGTGTGAAGTATACATCTTCCTTGGAACTGTCATCACTGTAAGCCCCAACTCGAGTTGCTTGGCATTTTGTGTTGGCGGGGGGAATGGGGTGTGGGGAGAGGGAGGCGAGGGCAGACTCTATCATTGTTGCTTCAATTCGTCTTTTGGTGTTCTCTTTCAGTATGATGATGGTGATGGCATCCATCATTATCTCTTGTTTGGCTACAATGTGACTCAAATGTTCCCCACAGATTTGGAGAGTGCTTATGTGAATGTAAGCTGTGTTAGAATAGAGAGGATCGTCCGTGACAGGATTTTGAACTCCTTTAATTGCAATAGTTTCACTAGTTGTTTCATCATATCAAATATTTTCAACAAGGCATTAAATACATTGGCATCATGAGGATTGATAGAAGGATTCTGGTGGGAAGAGGGTGCAAGAGACGAACAAAGAGATAGGGGATTTTTTGGGGTATGAGTGGGGATGGGCTTTAAAAGTTAAAACAGATCCACCATGTACGAAGTGGGGCAAATCATTATAAGAAAGGTTATAGACAAGGCCAGCAGTAGGCACATGATTGACAATGTGATGATTGCCAATCTTACTGAAAAAGGGATTCAAGGATGAAGAAATTTGCGACAGTTGAGGGGGTAGTTTAGTGCTTGAGTGGTCTTGAGGGGTAAGAAATTATTGGGGGAAGTTTGCACAAAAGGAATGGCAGTAGCAGGAATAGAATCCATTACCTTGGTCAGATATTTTTCCATGAGCCTGGTACGATGAGAAGAAGTAGATTGCTTAGATCAACGGTCTTGCTTATTGCATTGAAAATTCTTCATGCATACCGGTCACCATGTCATCCTCAACATTATTAGGTTGCTGCTGAGTGTTTTGCATGTTGGAAGGTCGAGACTGAGAGTGCTTCTGAGCAGATGTTTGGGCAGAATGTTTTTGCCTGATGTGTTTCCTTTGGTAAAGTTGTAGAACCAAATCCCTTTCTGGTTTGAATGCTTTGGAGTAGATTTGGCCCGAGTCCTGTCCCTATTTAGAAACATGTAATGTCTCTGTTGTTGAGTTATCATTCTAGTAACAGCGAAGAGATTAATCTTGGTAGGCTAAGTTTTATGAGGATTGGAGTGGAACAGCTTATAGAGATTGTGACAAATCTTATAGACAGTTCGCTTGGAATTCTGTGCAGCAGTGAATGTATTGTTGTAAAGAAGCGGTTGAGCTATGGATGGGTGTATAGCAAGAAGTGGATGAATAGATAGAGGTGGAATTTTCAGTGCTGGACTTTTCTGATGTCCCATGCTAATTTTAATGAGGAAGCTCATCACTCCCTTCCCCCCAGGGTTCCTGATGTTCCATTAGCCTAGCTCTTAGAGATCACAATTGAGCAAGATAGGGGAAGATTTGTGTCAGTGCAAATAAAATCTGCGAAGAATCTACAACATTCTTTCCATCTGAAAGAGGATAAATGAAGTGGATTATATTATGTGCATCATTGTGAGGGTCCCACGTAGCAAGGAGCAGGTGTGTGGAGAGTTTAAGCCTTGACAGTTTGAAGAAGAATAGAAGGCCTCTGCCGATCTCGAGTTGCCGGGAAGGATGTCGTGGAGCTGGGAGGCGGCAGTGGAGAAAGATGGCAGGATGTGATTTCGATTTTGTCTTAGGTGGCAGCCAAATTTGAAAAAAAATAAATTTAGACCCAAATGATCCTCAGAAAAAGATAAAATACATGTGCTGACAAAAGTACGTCGGTAAAAAGAAATGTCGTCCCTGTAGATGTTGAGGAGGATGGGTAACACTGACCAAAAATAGCGTCAAGTATAGATTGACCAATCACAGGACAAGTGCTGTGCATACATGAGAGGGGACACATATTGCCAAACACACAATAAACTTGAGCTTGACTTCGTGGTAGTAGTGCATCGCTATGGAACAACTTCAATTGAGCAGAAACTGCATTAGAAATATTGTATAATGGGATCAAGTGGTAGAATGTTTCAAGGCTACCATATGTTGGATGCGGGCCAAAAAAGGTGACGGTGAGACAAATACGGTAGTATCAGATTGTACAGATGGACAGAAAGGAAAATTGGCCGTTGAATTGGTTACAACAATGCACCCACGTGGCTTATATTGAAATAGTATTTGAGTAAAATCCTGTGTTTGAAGGACGAATTGGTAGATTATATTAGCCATAATCCAGTTGGGAGGAGTGTGAGGTACTTGCAGTTGTGTGGTGTAAAGATGAACCACTTGAGAAATCATACTAATGATGATTTGGGAGTCCCCTTCAACTATGAGTTGAGTGACATTGAGTCTACGAGCCTGTTTAATTCCATCCCGGTAAGTGATCAACTCTGCATAAAGTGAGCCTATATAGTGGGCATAAGCTATACAATGTTTCAGTTGATCATCACAAATTATGCCCCTAGTGTCTTCTGTACCTGGAATGTGTTTGGCTGTGATATCAAAATAAAGGTTATGCCAGCTTGGAGTAGGATCCCATTGCAGTGTTGGGACAATTGTAAACCATTGCATTTGAAAATGAAAGGGAACACTCCCTTGTTTACAGTTCGTAAATCAGCCATACTTGAAGAGTGCAAACTGCTAGCTTTAGCTTGGAAAAGGCACAGAGCAGTGCTACGAATATTGGCTTTCATCTGGTAAAGGATGCTCGAAAAGGTGTGTGATTCATTACTTAAAACGTGAGAATTCCTTTTATTCCACAAATGCCAGAAAAAATGTCCTGGTGCTATATGAGCCAGTTGTTGAATTATAGACATGTCCGTGCATAGCTGGGACCATGTGTGCAATGCTTGATGCAGTGTTCGCTGTTTCTGTCCTTCTGATTATTTTTTCGTAGTTGGCATTGCCTTGAGTGCTTGTGTGAATCTGTGACTTGAGAGTTAAATATAGATTTCAACATAGTAACAGTCAAGACTGAATGGTGTCTTTATTTAGCTAGGGGATTTTACAGGCAATTTTTTCCCCATAACTCCTTTAAGGAGGATGTGGTGAACTTTTAATATAAGCTTGTGGTCATCTTTGCACTCGTTTTCATTGTTTTTTCATTCTCTTACTTGTCCAAATGCTCATTTAGTTTTCAATGTCATGAATAAATCTAGTGGATCTCAAGAGCTGCATAGAAATTTGATATCAGTTTTTGAATAAGCATTGTTGTATTTTTTAATTTTTCTTTTGAATAGACGCTTCTTATATTAACAAAAACAATATTTACAACAAAGGGCTGTACAAAGAATGAGCTGTATGGTGGTAGGTACAATGAAAATCACAACTTAGTCCTTAAAGCAACAAGGACAGCGATAAAAGTGGAATAATCTCTAGGATCAAATTGTTTAGCTTCCTTGACCAAGAGATGTCCATTAACAAGTAATTGCATTCTAACTTCATTTCTCCAAGTGTGACAGAAATCAGCCAAATTGCGTACCTCATTCCTGAAGACATGATTGCATCTAAGTTTCCAGATAAGGAATAAAGCAGAAATGCATACAGAATGCCAAATACTCCTAAAATGAACTTGGTTGTATTTTAGCTATATCTGTTGACACCAATATGATTCCTATCCCCATATTTTAAAATCTTGATTTGATTGCCAACTTGTTATGAATTTCCTTCATTGTGCTTGTGTGCACACATGGTGGACAGAAAATGAGAAGGGATAAGCATACATTTACGATGTATATATAGTAAGCAAGTTGCTGCAACCTGCTGAGATCTAGACAGGGTAAACATGTATGAAGATTCCCACTAAATCCTTCAGTTGAGGATTGGAGACATCAATCACCAAATCTATCAGAGATGGGTTACATTTGATGTTTGTTGTTGGTGTCCCGTTGGGAACTGGGTTCACCAGTTTATGTCTCCAGACTGCATGCTATGTTGGTCCAACCTGACATAACTAAGACATCCCCCCACGGAAAATAAATTAGAATAGTGGATCGCTAAAGAAACTATTTCGAAGTGACCACCACTACTGAGGGTCACAAAAACAACTCTCCCAGAGGAAAGGGAATATCTCTCTCTGTGGGACCTCAAACAGAAAACCCATGGAAAAAACAATAATACCTCTTCATGGGTAATATATTCTCTTCTTGCTGGTTGAAAATATCTTTTCTGCAGTGTTAACTAGATTTTCTTAGAGTGGGGGTGAAAACAATCTCTATATGGGGGTCAAAAACAGAACCTCCCAGAATGAAGGTAAAATACCAATCCACTGTCACAAACTGACCAACTTAGGGCGGCAATAGACATGAAATAAGTATTTTAATGGGCTTTACTAGCACAGATTTTCATACTCTCTCTAGGGACAAATGCCTACTGGGGCATCTTTATCCTCTTTTCATGTCTAAAGTCCTTTAGTATGCATTCTCAATGATAGTCATAAAAGCTAAACAGCATAAAGCCTAGATCTTCAATTATAATCATGCTGAATTCCTCTCTTTTATGCAGATCTGAAATAGTCTCATTTCAGCCATGAAAGACAGGTCATACAGAAATTATAGCTGACCAGTGTGAGGATGTAATTTATTTGTACAAGAGTATTTGTGAAACAGCTTCTGTCCTACAATCCGAGAAAATAACTGATGGGCACTCCTCTGATTTTAATGCATTGCTGTAGTCGCTATGGTACTGCAGCAGCTTGCTGGCTATTTGGGACCTGAAATCCCTAAAATAGCAGGTGAATTCCTTCTAAATGTGGGATGTAACTAGTTTGCTGGAGTCCTAGATAAGTTTTTCAATTATAGATGCAAAAGAACGAAGAGATGGCTGTAACTAATTCAGTGTACTGTATTTTTCTTCGGATGCCTGCTCTGAAACTATTGTTCTATTGAGTGGTTAATTAGCCCTTCTTAAGTTGGTATCCTCCTATTATCTATCCATTTTACTATTAGCACTGAACTTATGGTTCTAGACATCCTTTTGTCATTATTGCTATTTGTTTGTGATTTGAACCAAATAGGCATATTATTTATAACTGGAAAGCTCTTGAAAATTTGAAATGTTGTTCGGTGGTTTTCTTATTTCATAATTCTATAACTAACTTCACTTTTGTTGTATGTTCTTAAGACATTATAACTTCATTGTAGGTCTATGTGGTGGCTTATTGGGTTGCAGAAATGTATCCTCTTTAAACATAGCCTTTGGTTGTATTGTTAGAACATAGAATGATCTTACGATGTAATGAAGTGATGTGAAGTTCATCTTTTGTTGTTGAAGTTCTTCAATTATTACTTGTAACAGAAAACATCCTTAAATGTATCATTGCTTCTGCAAATATGTTCGAATAGACCCCTAAACCAAATGCATAACCAAACACTAAATGATCCTATAGGTCCCCAACAAGCCACCTGCCACAGCTCTCCCAGGATTAGCTTTTCCCATTCATTTTAATTTCACAAACCGTTTATTATCCTTTTTTTCTTTGAGTTTATTTTCGCTCATTGTATAATTTATGGCATTTCTCATCTATCTTGACCATTGTTTTTTGCAGGCGCCATTGTTGGTTGGATGTGACGTAAGAAAAATGACCAACGAAACATTTGAGATCCTAAGCAATGAAGAGGTCATTGCAGTTAATCAAGGTAAATGAACTTTACTTGGCTACTCATTTTGTATGAGCTCAAAGTTAGCTTGAAGTATTGCCTTTGTTTGGAATCTTTCTTAGTATTCAACAAAATATTCAACGAATTGCACCATTACTTTAATGCTAATGCCATAAAAAATATCTTCTCAGGAATATAATGTCTTTTATAAAATTGAAGCAATATATTGCATATACAATACCTTCTCAGGAATTTATTCTTGGGGGTTGCGGTCATTTATTTGATAAGTATGATGGTTTATTTGAAGGTATGCCCCAAACTTGGTTTTGCATACTTTAGTTTACTGGTTTCTTGGCCTTGAAGGGAATCTTCAAGAATTGGCACAGCTCCATATGCCCTTGTTCTTGTGTATTAATGTTTCCAAACTAGAAACTGGTACAAGCGCAACCCATAAAATGAACTGGAAACATTGTGAAAAGCGAGGGTGTCGTTGGAAACAAATTGGTTGTGTTCTAGAACATCTTGGCATTTCCAAGTCTACCTGAAATCTCTTTAAAAGCCTAAATTGCACCAAAGAGAGCGAAAATCAAGAGCAATAACATTGCTATGCATTGTTCATTGTTGTTTTCCGAAACATCCAAAGCTTCTAGGACATTTTGGCACTATTTTGGCTTGTCCTACATATCTTTAAAACTAACCTGATTGTATCAAGAGAGAATCAAGTACTAGTGTGATAATGGAGCTTGTACTCAATTGGTGGAACAACAAGAAAGAAGATAAATGCCAGAAGAGGCAGCCAATTCTAAAAAATAATCAAGCGATGTACATTGTAGAAGGGGAAACCAAGGCCGAAGTGTAAGTAGGATCTAAGAAAGGGTTAAGCCAGCATTGCTGGTATTCTGAGACAGTTTTCTCCTCAGTCTTTCAGCAACTCTATTGGCAAGTAACCTACTTCTAGGTATTCCCTAAATGCCCCTCATCAGCTTCTTCCCATAAAGATCATCATTAGAGTTGTTAGAGAAGTATCTACAAGAAGCACATCTAGATCACTTGAACCTCCCCTCCTTGGCTGCTTAGCCTGGAGCTTACCTTTTATGCTAAGCATTTCTTGTGGATGGTGACATTTGTTGGCTTGACTATCTCTGATGTCATTGTGATTGGTATCATGGCATGAGATTTCCTCTTGGCTAGTTAAGGGTGTGCTCACATTGGTTGTGGGTTGACACTTATCATCATATTCCACATGGGAACTGGATTTTTTGTCTTTTCGCCCTCTAGGGGGGAGATTGAGGAGCTCTTCATTTTTAGATGCCCCATTTATTATGAGATCCAAGGGATATACCACTATCTTTACATATTGTGTCGAAGGGTGATACCCTCTTGAAGAAAAAGGGCCAAGCATTGTTGGTTTGGGTACTGAAAGAAAGTTGCTTGAACCAATGACACAAGTCACTATAAGGAGCCCTTAGAGCTCCCATGTTGATCACCTCTTTCTTTTAGCCCATCACAGAGGTTGAGAGCATCAGGAAGCCTTTGGATATTGTTGCTTAACACACTGAGGAGTGTAGGTCAATGAGGTGGTGCTCATATCTGCCCAACACTACTACTAACATTCCCTAGCACACCATCTCTCGGCAACGGGGATCTACTCCTTAGCATTGTGGATATGCTCCTCGGTGTTGTAGATCTATTCTTTATCAACTGCTTTCTAGGCCGAGGGTACATACACACCTTACGAGTTTCTTCGGTACAATGGGATTTGCTTTGGCCTATATAATAGGAGTATAAGGGGAGTTCCTTTCTTTCTCCTAGGGTCACCTAACCCGGCCCCCCTTAGCCTCAGACACCCCTTGATGAACATTATCAGATCTTGCATTGGCTCTTTCATTCTAATAGATGATGTCATGCCACAAATGATTCCTTTGACTCAGGCATGGTCAAAGATGTTTGATGGGACTACCCTCCATTTCCTTCTTTCATTAGCCCATGCCCTTTGAGGGTTCTTGTTGCCCCCACATTGTTATTTATATTGGTTACGTTAACCACAAGGGTTGGGGCTTTACTACTTTGGGTTTTCCCCTCATATATTTTCAAAAATTTCATTCTTTTGATTTAGTTAGCCTTTGTTCCTAGGATCCTTTAACCCTATCATTTTCTATTGTAATTGGATGTATTCTTGAGTCTCATTGACTTACATTTGGTTATACGTGGACATTAATTTAATTTCTTTCTTTCTTAGCCACTCATGAATAGGGCGTGGGTAGAGATTGAGAAACAATTACCTCTTCCAAAGGAAGTGGATATTATGTTGACTAGGATGGGTTGGAGGGTGCTACAGAGGAATCAAGTGGAGAGTGCATAAAATCTAGTGGGGATTCAATTAAGCCTTCTCCTATTGTAAGTCTTTATTCTGAGATAAGAGTTAAAGAATGACATCTTCACAGAAGAAGAATGAATTGTGTATGAGACAAAACATCCACGAAATTGAAGATCGTTTTGTTGAAGATACATAGTTGAATACACCAGGGTGACCCGAATAAGTGGGAGGGAGTAGTACAAAAAAGAACCTAATGATGAGCAAGATAATAGATGGATCACTTCTAAAGGAAGGATTGAGCGTAGGGACATGTTCGGTAGTGTTGAGAGAGAAGGAAACATCTGACATAGACCTTTCTAAGAATCTCTTCCAAGAGCCACACTAGAAGCCAACCATACCCATAGCCATGGTTATCCCATGAACTCCTCCAGAAAAGATGATGTCAAAGTTCATTAGTGATGGATTGGAAGTTTTTGTACAACACTGCAAGACATGCATCACAATATGGGCTGCTAATGGGTACACAAATGAGTATCTTGGGTACGGTGCTTTCTAGTGACACTTAAGGGAGTGGCTATTGATTGGTTCACAAGTGTACCAATCATTGATAAGGCAACTTGGGATAAATTATAGAAAGCATTTGGAAAGGAAGTCAATCTCCTTGGAGACAAAAATGATATTGTCATGGAAATCTATAATACAATGACAGGGTAAACATGATAATGTGCAAACCTATGACAGGTGTGTTAAAGAATCATTTGGAAAAATCAAGAAGGAACTAGCAGATGCTTTAAAGAAGTGGCGTTTCATTAAGGGACAGGTACCTCATTGCGGATGAAGATGAATGCGGTCCCACCTTGTCTTACAAAGATGAACACAATAGAATGATGGATATTGAAAGTGAACATAAGACATCCTCACACTTGAGGAGTGAAGATGATAATTAAAAGTTTAGTGAGGACTATGAACTGAATCATTGCCAACCTTGAGAATAGACATGCTTTGAATGACAAGAGAGCTAATGGGATACACTATGAATGACAAGGATATTTGGTGTATTGAATGCAAGGCAGAAGGTCACATCAAGGCGGTTAGCCCAAAAGAAAAGTTTTGTGCAATTTGTCAGGTTACATGAATTTATTTAAGGATAGCTCATACAATTTAAGGAACGAGAACAACCAAGTACTCTTCACACAAGGGGGGTAATTGCCAACATTCACTATGCTGCTAAATCCAAACACTTACTGACATCAAATGATTAATGGTAGTGGTGACCGGTTTCAGTACAACTCCCAAGGATGACCAATTGTACAATGTAGGAAGTGCAATTAGGGGCCATTTCACAAGAGATTTACCTACTAATCAAAACAACATTGGACTTCTTTATTGATGTTGTGGGTGCAGATACCATAATAACAACAATTTTCTAAAGAAAGAAAATGTCAACATGATTGACATAGTTGAGTATGGGGTCATAGTGATTAGTAGGGCGTAAGCAAAATGAGATTACTAGCCCAAAACACATACAAAGTGACGCAAGGGTAAAATTTGAGAAGTTAATGGTTGAAGAACAACAACAATCACAGTGACAAGAATGCTCGAGTCAGACAAAGCGAAAGACAAGTGTTGCAAGTCAATTTACCTATAAAGGAAGTTGAACTCTTGCACAACATTCTGAAACACAAGAATTCCATAATTGTTACCATACAAGGCATTGACTTTGACATGGTGCATACAACAATGCATCTAGTGTCAAATGGTGTAGCCTTGGGCGATGGGGAGAGAAAGAAGCATAATAACTAACCCATAGTTGAACCCCCATTGTCAGATGATCAAGTGAATTATCATACGCTTTTAACGGTGAATCTTGCTTGGCAGCCAATAGTTGATAATCATTCATATGGAAATCCTTAGGAGTCGGGAGGAATATGACTAATATAATTGGTGATGGTGGGTCTAGTGTGAATGTCCTTCTAGAGGAGACTTGGAGAATTCTTGGGAATCCCACCACATGGACACCAACTTTCCAAATGGTGGGAGTTGATCGACATGGCATAAAAATGTTGACAACTCTTATTGCCCAATAGGTGATCAATGGTACCCATCGCTTTATATTAACATTTTGTTTTCATTTGCTTGAAAAAGAAGGCCTATGATGAACTTTTGGGTTGGGACTGGTTGATAGAAGCCAAAGCTGACCATAACTGGAAGAAGAATTCACTCCCCATTGAAAGTATAGGAAGAAGGTATACACTAGATTTGAATAATTAAGTAATTAGTGTGGAAACAACCTCCTCAAGCTCATCAGATTCAAACTCCAAAGAGGAACGATTAGTGGATAGTTATCAAGGTATGATGGAGCTGAATGATGAAGGGATCTTGGAGTTACAATTGAGCTTTGAAGATGAGGTGAAGTACGTCAACGGTTTGTTCCATTGGTAGATGGAAGACTATAAAGTGTTCCAACCTAATTGCAATAGCGTCGGATTACGGAGATTGAAGAAGACCAAGGTTTATAATGAGATGACTAGAAACAAATGTTAGTGATGCCAAGTCTTTCTAAACTGTCAATATCTCAGTCCGCTTATCCACACAAGATCACAAAATACATCAAGAATGCAATGTTTGATGATAGATTGGTCCCACCTATTTGAACATGTAGCCAACATCAAGTCTAAAAAGTTGGTCACAATGAGTGTGAACGTGGGGTCTCAAGATAAAACTATAATAAAAAGTGAAGTACAACCTCCCAAATCTTGTTTTTGAAGTACGGTTGGATGAAAATATGCTCACCCTAGATGAACAAAAGGTCATGGCCATAATTTGCATACTCGTATTCGACAGACCGAAAAAAATTGACTCAGAAAAACTGGGCAAGACTTGGCGAATATTTGACAACTTAAAAAAATTCGCAAATTTCTTTAAAAATATAAATTCTATGCAAAATATAGCTACAAAATAGATCAAACGAGTTTGTAAAACATTGGGGAAGTGCTTTCTATTAGATTTGAATACAAATATAGTACAACATTGCATCATCATGCGAATACAATAGCCAATTGATGTGTTATGAATTTATGATGATTGTCATTGAAAATTATCATCATAAATTACATATCTATGCAAGTTACAATCTACAATTACATTTTTCTCTTCCTCGTTCTAAAGAAATATAAGGGAGAGGGTTTAGTGCATCTACTAGTCTTGACACTCATTTGCGACTGCTCGCTCCCCCTAGAAGGTTGTGACTGCAGTTCCACCCTGGTAATAGATGGTGGTGGCTTCTCTGCTGCATGTTTGACATCATCACTAAAGATGTCATCCGATCCATTATCTCTTTCTTGTGCTTCTCCCTCCATAGCTTCCATCTCAAAAGAAACAATCTCGTCCTTTGTAAATGTGGGGATCTCTGCTTCTAACTCAGTCGCTGTATGGAACAATGTCATCCAAATCAATAAGCTCATGTGACCTGGCCTCCACCTTTCTTGTGCGAAGCTAAAGATTACATTGCACAAAAACCAAGTCATTGAGGCATTTTTGAGTCAATTTGTTGTGCTTCTTCATGTGAATGGCCTCAAATAAAATCCATTTGTGCTAACATCCAAACGCGCTACAAGGTTGAGATGAAATTCTTGATGATTGGGGTATTTCCTCCCCAATCTTTCCACCAAGAACCTACAAACAAGATAATCAAAAGTTTATGAGTAATTAATAATTTTACATTTTTAACTTGTAATATATGTAAACATTCTAATTTTTGTTATTTGGTGGTTGGGTGGTTCTCACTGGGATAGCTAATGCCAAAGAAAAGAGCCTCCCCTAGCGTGCTTGTAATTCTGCAGGTCTAAAATAATGAGGTCCCTTGCCTTAACTTTTGTTATCATCCTCTCAATGGATGTTAAGAGGCCATCCATAACCTCCTCGTTAACATCTATGAAGCCATCATAGAAAAAAAACTCGGGGTTGAGGTACTACCTCACTGCATGAATAGGTTGGTGGAGTTGATTGTTCCACCTCTGATCAATTATCTCCCAAAATGGACCAAATTTGGCTATATCCCCCCTATAATAGTTTTGCATGGTCTCATAAATGTATCCCATCGATTTTTTCTCCCCATCAACCAAGCAAAAAACCCCTTCTAATGTATTTGACACCTACACACAAATTAAACTTTAAAGTTACAAACCTACGCATAAAGCAAATAATAATACATTTAAAAAATGAAAATAAAAGGAATCAACTTGAAATTTAAATTGAAGTTTGAAGTTATCTTAATGATCTCTATAGCTCTCTTTACAAAGACATCATAAAAAACTGTCTTTGCAGTCCTCTCTGCATTGACTCTCTTTGAATATTGTGATTCTAGCCATGCTTGACTCACAAAAAATTGCTTCAACGATGTCAACAAACTATAAATACTTTGTAATGTGAGGAAGTTAGTTGCAAGTTTCGTGACACCCGCTCGCACAAACTCTTTCCCCTTGGTGTGTTCCCTCATCAAGCTATGAACCCAAGGGTGATTATATATGTACTTGATTATATTTTTTGCATATTCTATAATCGGTCTCACCCAATCAATTTTGTTTATGTCCTCTAAAAGAAGGTCAAGGCAATGGACCACACAAGGGGTCCGAAAGAGTGATGGATGAATCTCCTATAGTAGTCACTTAGTTGCCACATATGTTGTTGTATTGTTAGTGATAAATTACACAACATTTTGGATACCCACCTTGAAGACAACCTCCTCCAACATAAGGTTCAAATTTTTTGCATTTTAAATTATGTTAGAGGCATCAAGTGTCTTCAACAATAACATCTCACCATTTGAAGCTGCTAAAAAATTGATAAGGGCACAGTTCCTTCCATCTGTCCACTTATTTGAGAGAATGTTGTATTTGTATTTGTCCATTGCTTATTTTGATCTTCCGGAATTGATGTTGCATCTGCAACTGCACCCTAGAGCAATTCCCACTCAAGTCTTTTGGAGAGGGTGCCATGTACCCTCCTTGCAACTGTCAATGTTGTTACCACGTACTCCTAGTACGGGCTTTTTGCCACATTGAAGGGAAGGTTGTTGTAGCACAAGAAATTCACAAGTGCCTTACTTGCTTCATTGTGCACATCCTTGTTCTAGCTCGTACCTTGCGGTGATAGTTGTGCCCAAGGTATGTTTTTAGGTACAAAAATATTATGTATCCCTTTGCTATAACTTGATGAACCAAATGTGCCTCTTCCGCTTTGTATTCGTGGACTGCGAGTAGAGCCCACAATCATTGCCGCGTCCTCCTTTGATTCTTTTGCCATTCCAAGTCTAATGGTTGTTGCTATGATTGCTTGCACTTTTGCTCTCTAGTTTCTTCTCGTCCAATTCTGCCTTCATGATGCAGGAGCATCACGCCAACTTTCTTCCTTTAGGGAGAGTTAAATAAAGATTTGTAAATGTAATTGTGTAACTATTTAATATTGGTAAAAATTGAGTTAGTAGTAAATTGGCCAAATAAAGTATGCATGCCTTGTCATCATTAGGGGCAGAAAATAAGTTTCAATAGATTACTATCTTTGTATTTTGTTGAGTGAAATTTGGGATTATTCGAGTTGTTCTAGAATTGGGGAATTAATTAATAGAGGTGGAATGTAATCTTCCAGTGTGTGTGTACGGGTACAAGAAGAATTAAGTCCTTTCTGAGTTGTATTGTATTAGTGTATCTGTAGGTGAGGTGGTACAGAGATGTGAGTGCAAAAGAATTAGAAGAAGATTATGTACTTTCAGTGAAGTAATAAAGAAGAAAAGTGAGTTTTGCAGTCTATCGTGTGTTTAATTATCATATTATTCCTTATTGAATCCTCCTTTGGCTATGTGTGAGAAAAGAAGCCTAAAAAATGCTTGATTTGTAGTAATGTTGTGGAATAGTCTAATCTTTTAAATATCCATTCTGTGTATGGATCTCGAGAGTCAATGGCTCCAATTTAAATATTGACTATTTCTTTAAGCCTCAATATGAATTGTTATATTGATGATTTCCGGCGAATGCGTGAGGATCAACCAACTCTCAGTTTGAAATGCAAATACGACGAGTTTCGTAGATCCATACAGTGAACGAGGTTAACGATCTGGTTGAAATTACATCTCTGCACCACTTTATCTCTCGTTTTGCCTCTTCCGTAACATTGGGAATACCACAGCGTCTGTAATGTTCCCAATGGACATATTTTGACTCAAGTTGGATTTTAGGCAATCCCCAATCCTCAGATCACAACGTATAACACAAAGATTAAATTTACTTTTGCAGATCTGAATTTATAAAGGAAATTGCGACTAGGGTAGGATTAAATACCACCACAAATCAGCCCCTAAATCTATATCACTCCACTCAAATCTGGTACCACTAATTTATAAAGCCCAAATATGTATAAAAATGCAGATTTCTGATGTAAACAAGGCTGCAATAAATTATTTAAAAACCCTGTCTGCAGCATAACTTCAAAAATTCACATCTTTTGGTAGAGATATCCAAATGAGCTGAAACTTTGGATCTTGGGCCACAAAAATATGAAGAATAATATTCCAAAATTAGTTTTCGCACAGCAAACATGAAACCCTATTTTTTACCTAAAAAATTAGGTCGCCTAGCACATTTAGGGTATCAAATCAGCTCCAAAAATTAAGAAAACAAGCTATTTTGATTCCCAACATTCACCTCAAGATATAGCAATACAAATCAAATTTTTAAGTACCTCCAAAGCACCCAAATCCGCAAGAAAGTGGGTTGCTCAAGTTGCAATTGACAAGAAGCAATTGCCGCAATTTCGCAATTTTACCCTTCAATTCCTTGATAAAAATCTGCACTATAATAGCTGGAAATACTGGAAATACTCTTGCAAGTACAATAGAATTTCCTATGTGGAAATCCCTCACAATCTCTAAGAGGGTTTTCGTCCTCTAGAGGAAATATACTAAGGATTTTTGTCCTTTGAATATTTTTGGTGAAAGCTTCAATCTTCAACACAATTAAGAAACTATCAAGTGAATATGGAGTGCCCCTCAAGCAAGCCTACTTCTCCTTTTAAAGGAAGAAGAGACCCAAAGCAACCTCCAAAATATCATGATTCTTTCGATGCATTTTCCACCCTCCATTTCTCCCTAGAAAATACAAATTAAATGATCTTTTTTCTTTTTATGCACTTTTCTAGGTTCTTTTTTAAAGTTAAGTTTAATAATTTATTATATGTCCTTTTATAAGGTTGTATTTTAGTTTCGCACGATATAATAAAATTAATAAAACTTAAGTCACCCTTATATTTTTCCTTTGGCCGTCGGGTTGACAAAATAGGCCAAAGGTCTTCGATTAAGAAGGGGATATTACAACGTCGCGTCAAACAATAGATGCAAAATGATACCTCAGGTGATTGATGCCTCTAGAAAATATTTTTCCACAAAAGTTGCAAACTACAGTCCCCTGAACTGCTCCATGTACAATATACTTCTAAGCAACGATATGGGCATTAATGGGAATATTTCCTATTAGTGATTCTGAGCCCGATGCCGAACGTGATGCTGACCAAGATGCCATTGTATGCTAAGTTCTAATTTATAGAACCATGCACATTTAAAAAATTTAAAAAATGAATATTTAAGTTAAAAACAACTTTATAAAACCATTTAAAAAATTTAAAAATATTAAAAATCTGTAAATTTAATTAAAAATAACATTATAAATTGTTTAAAAATAAAAAATTGGCATTAATCCTATGTAATCGTAATTGCAAACCCTAAAACAAGAATAAATTCCCAAAAATAAAAAAATAGAATTTAAAACAATACATATTAGCAATTTTGTTCATTAGCGATGATAAACAAGCATAAGTAACAATTAAATTCATTTGAAATCAAATGGAATGCATTCAAACTTGTAAATCATATTTGGATATAATATATACATAATAAAGAAAGAATTTACACTCTTGAAAAGGAGGAAAAAGGCATTTACCTCCAAATGAAATTCTTCAATTTTTCTCATTGAATTCACTAGAAAATCTCTTCAACTCATGTAAAGGATGCTCAATAGATGTGTGATTACAAGTGAAGGAGTGCGAAACATTTATAAGACAAAAAATAACATTTTTGCTGCGTAAATTTTGTGTTTTGGTAGTGTTCCGCGTCCCAGCTACATATGGTGAATTCAAGGGAAAAACTCGTCGAGTTTTGGCGAGTATTATGCGAGTTTTTGGGAATATTCACCAAAAGAGGGGTCATGAGATTTTTGGGCGACTATTTGCTTGGGAGGAAAGTTAGCTAGTACTCACCAACTCGTGGAGTACTTGCTGACTAGGCAAACTATGCTCATAGAACATTGGGCGAAAAAGGCTATACCAAGGCAGAGGAAATATTGTTGTGCACAACACTTAGGACACATGAATCTTAATTTAAGGCACTCTTGTCAAAGACAAAGGAAGTCCAATATGTTATGGAATGAAGCATCAAATTCTTGAATTCCTTGTCTAACATCATTGAATGACCTAAAAGTTTTGGAGACTTTATTCAATAGGAAAATGGTCAGATAAAGTGTGGCCAATTGACGCACACTGTTCTGTTAGGACTAGAAATTCGTCAATATTTTGCATTCACTCATCCCACAATGTGTAGTTTTTATGTTGGCGGAATAATGGTTGAATCTTCCAGCTAGCTCTTAGCGACTAAAAATGTGTAATGTTCCCTTATGGGAAAATTAATGAATTCTGAATTTTACAGCAAACCCTTACGGAAGAAAGTTAATAATTCTGAAATTACCCTTTTATTATGAAAATATGACAACACAATGTACGCACACAACCCAGATTTTATTGAACTTAATTAGCAGGAAAAGCCAAGCTCTAACTATGGAAATTATTCAGCTAAAACCCTAGCTGATATTTACAAATAAATTGCAGAAATCATAGTTGACTGTACAGATGAAATCATTGGCTGGAAATGGCGTCCTGGTTGGTTGGAAAACACAGCTTGGAAGGTACAACTTCTGGGAAATGATGATGCTAACAGTGTATGGCTAGTGCCCTAGCTGGTATGGAAGGTACAACAATTTCCAGTGATGAAATTCGGCCTCCCAAAATGAAGATGTCAATCCCCAAAATGATGTCCCAGCTTGATAGCCCAATGCTGAATTCCAGTATAGATCGGATTTGGAGCATAAATGTAGTCCTTGAATGGAACCACCATACAAGACCGGAGGGTTTTTGTAGCCAAGCCTTATTCACCGGAGGGTTTTCATCCTCAGATGCTAAAAGCTGAAGCAGAAGCAAAAGCAGAAGCTCAAACTCACAATACAAATAACTGATTGAGAAGTGATCCGTAATGAGCACAATCGCCCCACTTTTATAATTTCACTTTCACGCTTTTCATGGAAAAGCACTCATAAAGCAATGCCCCTCCTTTAATTTTAATTTTGAGTCGTAAAGCACACATATGCGTGGTTTTCAAGGAAAAGCACTCGTAAAGCAATGTCCACTCATAAAGCACTCATATGAGTGCTTTTCAAGGAAAAGCATTCATAAAGTAATGTCCACTTGCAAAGCACTCCTAAGAATCACCTTTATAATAAAACATAAGTTGCCTTTTTATGAATATAACTTAGTTACTTTTTGGGCAACTTAAATTATTAAATTATTTCCCTTGCACCACCACTTTAGCCTATCGAAAATGGAGAATAGGCTAAGGGTCTTCTAACTGGATTAGATTCGAGAAGGGGACATGAAAAACTGACATATTCATTGAAGTGCAGCAACATGTGCAAATTCAGACCAATGCATTTTTGAAATCTCTTCACCAAATGAGTCACTTGCCATGTGCATAATTGCTATAGCCTTGATGGGATCAAATTCTAATCCTCTAGACAATTCATCTATATTGGCATCCTATCATTTAATGCTAATCTGCAACACATACAGAGGCTTTGCTTCTCTTTGAAGTGTCTAGATCTTGTCTTATGCTTCTATATTTTCTCATTGCGCACTACTATTTTTGGTTTCTTGTTGCTGTCCTAATATCTCTTGAGGGCACAATCTCCCCTTTTTTTTTGCGAAGGGTATATGCTTTTGACCAAAGCTATGAACTGGTATTATAATCAGTCACACAAATCCACATATTCATTTAACATGATGCCTGTGAGATTTGAACTTGGGTGGGGCTGGAAACAACCCACCCATTCAACATTTGACCAACATCTCATCAGCTTTAAAATGTTAAGGTCAACATTAACTCAGAGATCCTAGAGACGCTGGGGTGGGTTTTGGTCCTTAATGTGGTGACACTCAACAATGTCATCATTTTGGCATCTGCAAACTTTGTTTATTTTGACATAATGTTTTGGTAAATCAATATTTGATAGATTGTTCTAACTTGGGTTCACATGGCTGACAGTTTTATTAATGGAAAATATTCTGGTGAGGTTTAAGTGTATATTCTTCTGATCCCTTCAATTTTTGTAATCTGTTTTATTAAGATAACATGCTTTTTAACCAATCAAAAACTAAACAAAACAAATAACACTAATTTTATCATTGAACGATAAGTAGGTCCACTTTATATTAGGCATGGAACAAGTTTTGTGATTCTGATATGTAGGTGATAGATATGATTAAAACTTTTACTTTTTGAGAAACTAATCTATTGACATTTATGTTAAATGAACCAATTCTCAATGTTTGGGAACCTCATGCATGTATGCTGTTATTTAAAGACCCCAACAAGCAAAGATTTGACACCTTTACAAAAATACTTGTGTTGAACACTGACCAGTAATGCCACCACCTTCTCAAAAATCCTCAACTCCCCTAAGCTGAGCGTGATGTATCCTCATTGATAGAAAGTTGGGAACCCTACACCTTTGTTTCCACAAGAAAATAACAACAATCAACCGAATTGTATGCCATAACACTTTGCAAGTCTCCAAGAAGACCTCCCCTACAAGAAAAGGGAGTAGTGAATAACAACTTAAAAGACGAATTCAGCTTGAGATCATTCCCAAGAAGACTTGGCTGATGAACATATCCACAAGACATGGACAAGGGCTTCATCTCGACCACAAAATTGCATTCAAAATCTGCAGTGCTCATTATTTGCAAGTTGCAAGCTTGTCTTGATGACTAATCCTTGATGGAGAATTAACCATCCCACTAATTTGTTCTTGAAGGTAGTTTGTTACTTCCAAATAGGTTAGCACGTTCTTTGGTAGCACACATGAAAATCCCTTGCCTCCCACATTACTTTTTGTTCAAATGTGGGGTAAAATCAGGCTTGTGTCTCACTATGTCGTAAAGATGTTTTGACAAATGATTATAGAAGGGTTTCTGGCTATGCCATTTCCAATCTCTCCAAATTGGACCTGGGCCTTGAAGTTGCATTTTAAAAAGACAGCTCTCAGGTATTAAACCTACATGAATCTTCAAAGGAAGGTTTATCTGTAGACTAGTAACAAACTTTTGGGTATGATTTATATCGTGCCACTGCTGCTGATCATGATTACACAGATCTCCCCAATAAGAAATCCCCCTTTTCTGGCCATTCTTGTACTAGCAAAGCTTCGCAAAGTCAAGCTTATTACTTGTAGAATGAAGTGTCTAAGTTGGTCTTGCTGCCAGGTCCCAAGCATCACATGGCCCCTCAAATTGCCATTGAAAATTCAGGCATCATCTGCCTATCAACCCACACTCTTTTAAGTAGAGCTGAACCTGAAAGTGTGAATGCTTTGGCATTAACAATAATGCCTTGTGTGTGTATTCATAAAACAAAATTTTGAAGGCCACAGTATCAGCCCCTTGCATGGTAGATCATGAATAATTGTAGTCATACCTCGTGACATTCTTTTATCCAAATATTCTATAAAACATATACTCGCAGACATTGAGTTCTCCCTCTATTTTCTTTCATTTTAGAGTTCACAGGTCAGACATACTTCAGGGCATGTGACGTGTCCACACTTTGGGAAGTCATTTTATGTTTAAGTTTCTCTTCTGATTATTCTTGAAAGCATAAACAAGATACCTTCCAGTCTATAGATGCGTCTTTCTATGAGTAGTGATAGTGGTTTTTGTTGTTTTCTACTAGAGTAATAGGTTATCTTCATATGTCATTATTACAGTATTATGTTACCTTTGTTCATTGGAATTAAAACAATATTATCATTGGAACTTGGAAGTAGACACTGCAATCCCAAGTGACCACCCTCCAATACATGTACTTTTTTATTTTCCAAACCTCACTATGCCTTGGATTGTTAACTAGACAAAGATGCTAAATTCACTTGTTATTATATTGGTTTAAATGGTAATTGCCTATTGTATCACAGATACGCTTGGCATACAAGGGAGAAAAGTTTCTACAGAAGGTACAGATGGATGTGGTCAGGTGATCCTTTTTTTCCTCCCCTGTTTCCCTCTTATCTTCTATTTTGCAGTTAGTTTGCATTGATTTCTTAGGTGAATATACTATACGATTTTTAACTATAGAAAAGAAACTAAATGCACCGTCTGGCCTATACTTAGCTTATCTGTCATCATCATCCATTGCTATCAAAACTAGTTTAGACTTGATTTCTTTTTAGAAGATCAGTGAAGAACATGGCAGACAGCAAAATTAAAGGGAACAAGGGTAATTTTGCAAAGGAGACGAGGGCTGATTTATGTATTGTAGAGTGAAAGTTTGCATGACATAACTATGATTAATATGAGGTGTAAAACAAGAAAACTATTCAGTGTTAGAGTACTAATCTGTTTGTTTTCTAAATGGTTTCATAGAATTTAAAAAATCCTAATATATGTAGAAAGCATATACTTGAGCATCACTGTCAACCCAATAATCTAGATCGTTTCTCTATATATCCATTGAGGTCTTTATTCCTGGATCTATAGCTCTTAGAATATCTGATGGCCAATTAATCTATTAGAAAAATTGGTTTAAAAAGTTCTACCGAATATCCATAAATTTAGTTCTACCGAAAGTGCAAAAATTAACTGGTCAAAATTACAATGTTTGGAGTCTCAAGATTTTAATGATTGTGGAGTATCGGGACTACGATCAAATCATTGGCAAAAAAAATTGATACCTGATACAAATCCTGCCGACTATGACAAGCATCATAAGGAGGGTCTTGTGCAACTAAAATTGTATGTTTCAGATGATTTAATCCCTAAATCCTTGAGGACCAGACTACCATCGTGGCAAGTGATTTTTGGACCAATCTTCAAAACAAGTCTTAATCTTTAGAGAAAAGTCGGGTCCTGTACTTGAAAAATTTACTATTTTCTGAAAAGATGAATGAGGGCAGGTCCCTATTAGAACATCTTTAGATGAAAGATCTCCGAGACCAGCTGCCATAAACAAAATGGTTGATGATGATGACCTGGTTGCTCTTGTTCTGAATAATTTACAGCCCTCCTATGAAACATTTGTGTAGGTTTTACACTTAATGGCAGAAAGCCATATCCTGATATTTGATCAGGTTAGTTCCCATTTGCTGTAGAAGGAGAGCAAGAAGACACATACTGGTGATTCTAGTTCTGTACAAACAAAGAGTGCATTTGGTGCTCATTCGAAGGGGAACAAATCTACTTTGAAATTCTAGGTGAACTGCTACTACCAGGTCAGACATGTCAAAAATGATTGCCAAAAGAGACATGATGGCTTCTCACAAGAAAAAGCCATAGGGTGAAGCAAATGTGGCAGTAGTTGACTATGAGCAGGATTGTAATGAAGAGTATGCCCTTGTGTTATCATATTCAAACGATAGTGCTACTAGTTGATTGATTTCAGTTTATCCAGACATTTTACATTTCATAAGGACTGATATGTAAAATTTACTGCAAATGCAAAATTTTCTGATATAGTTTTATTAGCAAATGGGTATTCACTTATAGTAGAGGGATTCAGAGTGCGTAGAGTTGAATAATGGTGAAAAAATCATAGAAAGGAATGTCAAGAATGTTCCTAGCATGAGTAAAATTCTCTTTTTTGTCAGCCAGTTAATGGAAAATCCCAGGATGACAGTGAATTTCTCTAGGCAAGAGTGTATTGTGTTTGATGTGAAACAGGATAGGGTGATTGCCCCAGGCATTGGGCATGGGGGCTTGTATAGGCTTGTTGAACCTGTCACAATCAGCCTTCACTAGTTGTGGAGGGAAACTCCGCTATATAGGATGTACGGGAGGATGAAATGCCTCATGCATGGGAGGATAAAAAATGGCTCAATCAAATGCACAGATAGTTGTGGAGGAAGACTTCACTATCCAAGATGTGTTGGAGGATGAAATGCCTCAATGAAAGGCAGTGGCTCAGAGGATTGGAAATGAGGTTGTTAATTTATTAGCGCATGTTCATTTTGCTCTTGCATCAAATTTTTTTACAATACTTGAATTTCAATGATATTTTAAAGAAAACGGAAAACCTAAAAGGGAGATTGTCTTGAAGTTGAATATGATGCCTTGAAGAATCATACCTGGAAGTTAGTGGAATGACCACCAAATCAGTTGGTGAAATTACCACCAAGTGAACAACCCATTAGATGCAAATGGGTGTGTACAAATTCAAAAGCAAAGCCAATGGTACTTTGGACAAGTACATGGCTCATCTTGTTGCGTAAGGCTTTTCGCAATTGGAGGGAATAGACTATGAGGAGACTTTTGCTCCTATTGCAAAGATGGTCACATTTCAGTTCCTTCTCCCCATAGGAGCTTAGTTTGGTTTGAAGTTGTTTCAGATGGATGTGAAGAGCAAATTTTTGAACAAATATTTGGTCAAGGAGGTTTAATGGTGCAGCTTGAAGGTTTTTGGGTACCTAATTGAGATCATCTAGTTTGCAGGCTGATTAAGTCTATGTATGAATCTAAGCAGGCTCCATGATCTTGGTATATTAAAATTGATGTGCATCTCCAAAATGATGGATTCAGAATTATAGAGGTTGGGTTGAAGTTATCAACGAATGATTCATCATCATTGGTCAATGAATCACTCTATAGAAAATTGGTGGGCATATGATATATCTTACGCCCACATGATTGCATCTACACTTTGTTGTTAGCAATCTTTTTCGGTTTTTGTCTCACTTGAAGCTCATACATTGGACAACAGGAAAACACTAGAGAACTGCAGATTTCAGACTGATATTCAAGGAGCAACCTGTACATTAATGCTTAACCCTTTTGGTGTTTTTTTTGGGTAAAATATCGGTACAAACTTGGAATAGTTTCCAGTTTAGTCATTGAGAGGATGTACTAAAAGATATTAAATGCATATAATTATAAATTTATACACATATAACTTCCTCGCTTGAATATGTAACTTCTTATTTGGTTAATAAAAGATGGACACACACGAGAGAGATGTCAGTGTGTTGTATGCCTTCCATTCTCTTCATTCTCTATTTAGATCTTACTAACATTACTTATCACTCTTGTAGCACATGACAAGATTGGTACTGGTAGCAAGAGGTAATCTAAGGTGAGAGTGAACTCCAAGTAGAGGTTGAAGGCCAAGGCATCACAAAAGTTAAAGCAAGTTGGGTTTTATATTTCTCCATGCAAATTCAAATGACATCAATTCTAGCATGTCTATCTATTTACCAGTATTGTAGCATGCATATGGGAACTACAATGATTGTAGCATGTTTTCAAAATTAAAATGATTGTGGCATGCCTATGATGGGTATGGAATGCACATGAGAATAGTTAATAGCTTTAGCAGTTTATGGCGTGCATTTTGAATTGTTGAATGCACATGGAATAAAGTTGCAGCAGGTTCTCCAAAACAGGTTTTGTTATGACAGAGATTGGTAAAACATATTGACGAGCATCTAGAAGCATGCTCATGAGCGCTAGAGTTCTTCCATGGTGAGATGAGAAGTGGCATGACACTAGGTCATTGATTCAAGGTGAGAAGTGCAACACGTGATGAATAACTCTCCACTAGAAGACTGCTGGTTTAATGGATGCGTGATTTGGCATCCACATTCCTTCATTGAATACATTTCATTCACAGTAATTTGCATATGTTGATGCAGGCTTTGAATTGCAAGATTGCAGTGGATTTGAAGATGGAATCGTGTTGTGAATCCATGTATGTAGAATTTTTTATAAAGGCAAACATTTAATTGTGAAGCCCAAGATAATGGAACAGTCTTTTCAAAGTGGTGATTTGTTGTAAGCCACTTTCATGATGATAAATTGTCGTCTCCAGTTGTAAGAATATAAACAACAGGGAAGATGTTGTGGCAAGCATTTCTCAAGAGAAAGCTTCACCCTAGCCTACAAGCATGCGTATTGTAGCATAAGGGATTAAGAGGAATAGCCAAGGGCAGAAGGCAAGGCCCCAAGAATGCAAAGAGCAAGCCAAGGGGAAAACTGGGAGACCTATGAGTGCAAGAAGGTTAGTTGGCAGGGATTTGGAGTCACGGACTCTAATTCAATCTGGTTCTGTAAGTCGCAGGTTGCATCAATACACTCCAAGAGTGACGAACATTACACTCCAAGAGAGATGATGAAAAATATGTATCCCAATTGAGAAGATAGAAGGTAAATCCTTAACTTTTCATTGTAAAAATTTTGTGCAACCAAAAGCCTTCGAATTGAGGACATATGATATGAAATTAGAACATATATGTCATCATCTGTTTGGGTTTCAGTCGAGAATCATGAAAGTCAGTACAAGAGTCTTCAAAGGCAGAATCAGGTTACCTGCAGTTGTAACCTGTTGAATACAGAGTTTCATAGTTGGTTGCAAAACTGCCTTTGTTTGCAGGTGGTGGTTGGGTAACCGCCGGTATATGCAAGCAGTGGTTGTGTAATCACTGGAGTATATAGGCGGCAGCTGCATAACCACTGGTGTATGTGGGTGGCGGTTACATAACTGCCATGTTGGTAAGTGGCGGTTTCGCTCTAACAGTCTGCACAAGAAGAGTAAATGACAGGGAAATGGATTCTTTTCATCTACCTGACTTTTGGGATCCTAAGTCAAGCTTATTGATTCTTTGGACTATATAAATGAACCCGTGGAGTTTCAAGGAAGGAAATGAGGTCAATGGAATCAATTCCTTCCCATTCTAGTTTATTCTATTGATGGATAATGGATGCAATCACTGTTTAGTATGATTGTGTGATTGCTAACAACTACTCAACTGAGAGGGTTGAGAGCAGTAGTTGTGTTTGCTGGAGAAGCATGTGATCCACAAAAGGTTGCATAGAACACTTGCAGGTGTAGGATGCTGTTGATCGATGTTGGTATTTTGGAAGGCTTCAAGAAGGCTGTAATCTAGTAAAATTGTATGGAGATAGTGGATAAGAAGAAGCCTGGCGTCACTCTTATGGTGTTTTCTCACATTTGGGTTTCTCAGGGGTAGCTTCTTATGTATGTCCCTCTTTTGTTATGTTTGGTTCATTGTTTTTAGATTTCTAAGTTCCTGAGCACAAGCATTACACTTTTCAAAACAACAAATAGGAATCAGATTGATTGTCTCATAAAGTTAAAGAACATGATATTCTTTGTGCACTACTGTTTTGTGGGAATTGCATGGTTTTTGGTATTAGCATGGGTAGAATGTGGAACATGATATACAATGAACACAGCTTGTGAAGAATTGCATAATGAAATGTATGCTGTAGATGACAGTCACAAAGCTGAATAAGGCATCAAGTATGTGAGCATTTAAGTGTTGATTCAATAGGATAGAGCTTGGGAACAAGAAGTTGGAAAAGTAAATCCGTATTCATGAATCGTACACTGGAATGTGGAATCTAGCAAACATTTATTTATCATCATTGTTTCACATGATTGTCTACATTCAATGGGGCCTGAGTCTCTGACACCTCAGAGAAATTACCATATTATGTGTTAAAAATCATTTTTTTCTTCATTTTCTTATTCTTTCTTAGGTTTAGTCCGAAAAGATTTAAGAGATAAAATTCCCTGCAAAAAATTATGATTGATAATAAATCGTACAAGCCTATGGTTAGTTTATTTTTCTTACCCATAATCTTGGCTTGAAATTGAGGATGACAGCCTTCAGTTGAAACAATTTCTAGGCCAAGGAGTTACTGTTGTGTGGTGCATTGTCCTTGTAAGTTTTTTTTTGGACGACTCGATCAATTTGAAGCATGTTGGAGATTTAATGAATGTTTTTAAAAATGTGTATTGACATATCACAGGATAGACTTTTCTTTTGGCCCAACATAGTTTCCGTTACTATGAATTGCATCTAAATTGTTTGAACTGCACTTTCAGGTATGGGCTGGTCCACTGTCTGAAGGGCGTTTAGCAGTAGCGCTTTGGAACAGGTGCTCGGAACCTACCTCTGTGAAGGCAAACTGGGATGCTATTGGTCTTGATCCAAATGTGGTTGTTAAAGTTCGAGATTTGTGGAAGGCAAGTACTTAATACCAGCAGTTTTATCTACTCCGTTGTTATTAACATTTAGGAAACTAAAGAAAGCTTGAAAATGTAAATAAATAAAATAATTACAATTTAGGAAACTAGAGAAAGTTTTATTTTCTGGAAACTGTATTATTTACCTTTTTTTTTGCAGCACGAGACCTTGTCAAAAACCATGGTTGGCAGTATGGAAGTCACCGTCGATGCTCATGCTTGTGAGATGTATGTGTTTACTCCACAAGTGAGCTTTTTTAATATTCTTGGAAGTTGGTTATTTTGACATAAAGCCTGCGGATGCAAACTCCAACAATGAGACAGTTTTCAAGTCCTATTGCTGCTTTACAGAAGATGGCCTTGCAGACAGTGCTTAATTGGAACTTTTATATGTAGCTAACCTCTATAGGGTCTGTAATGTAAGATTTTGCATAATAATTCAGTTGGGCACAGGTCTCAGCATGTACATGATCGATGATTCAGTTACCAAAGAAAATTAATATTATGGGTTAGATGTCATTCTCAAAATTTTAAACTGATTTGTTATTGTAAATCTACAACATAAACCAAATTAAAATAACAAATGTTTCTAAGACAACGTACAATACAGTCAAAGTAGTTGCAGTGTAATTGTAAGATTGTGAACCAAATTCAAACCCCCCTTGCCTCATTATTTTTGGTCCATACCCCCTGTAATTGTTATGGGGATCATTTGAACATAACAGATGTTTACAAATCTTAAGAATGTAGTAACTCGACATTAAAGGTATCCCATGACCTTACCCAAGATTTACCAAGCCAAAAAACAACACAATACTTGGATAATATCGATGTGTGACTACTTCTTACGTAAAGTGTCATGTAGGAGACATCCATCAAGTAAGCCTCCTGGAACCCTATTACAGGGATTTGCTGATATTGGAAGCTCACAATCCTCACCTTGGAAATAAACATCGCGTGGTCAATGCCTAGCCACACATCTCTGCTAGGCTCCATGCTCTACAATGTCACATAATGCAAGAAGAAAAGTAACCATCGCCACCAAAAGGATGTCATTCAAAAAAAACATTACAAAAGAAGAAAACAGTAGCAATTGCTTATAGCACAGGATTTTAGCATCTTCTAGATTTCCAAGAAGTAGTGTAGAAATAAGGACAATAGTGGGAGGGGTATCCAGTTCTATGCAGATCTAGTGAGAGAAGTTTTGCTTTCTGATGCAGGGGCATCCTCCATAGTTAACTACAATTTTGGGTTGAAGACGACGTAGATCTCATTTTTGGTCAATAAACCTTGTTTTTCATGACATTCTCTTGTGTTCTTGTCCTCTAGCCATTTCAAATAACTTTCCCTCCAAAAGTTAAAATTTGAAACTTTGAATTATGGAGTAAAGCCGAAGTGTCCTCTTAAGTCTAATTTCTTGTGATTTTGCTCATAATTCCTCATGGGAAGTCTAATGGCAAGTTGAGAAGGTGTGCGCCACCTTACAATCTCTTCCATAAGTGTTACTTAAACCAAACCATCATGTTTATCACCTGGGGATTGAGCAAACCCAGTATGATTATGACAATATCTGAATTCTAAGAGGGCAGAACTAGGAGATTCATTCAAAGAGAAAAAGAAGGATAAAAAAGGCATAGCATAGGGAGAGAGAGGTTAAAGAAGACCGAAGAGAATTGGAATTGAAAAAGGGCACTTAGAAGATTCAGTTGGAAAAGGATTTTTTCAATTCTGTATACACAGTCCTGAAGGACAAGGAGAAAATAGAATATCGAGTGATTCATGTTTTGTATAGCTCAGGGTGAATGGATAAAACTTGTGAAGGTGTGTTAAAAACTTAAAGGTGAAATTTGATTCTTGAATTGGTAACTGTTCTTGTAACTCTGTATGGAATCTTGAAGGATTTGATGATCTGTGTTCTCCGAGGATACGGGCTTGTGCAATGTCATTCTTGTGTTTCTTAGTGTACAGAGATGAATGATGTTTGTTAATGCTCCAAACACGTAGGGAGGCCTGTGAAGCTCTGCTAACAGTCTCACTGCACTGAGTAAGGTTTCAAACCCTCTTCCACCGTTCTAATACAAACTTGCTTATACTATGTGGACTGTGTAAGTCTTTTGTTTGCCACTGTTTTAGAGGTCTCTGAGCTTGACAAAAGGAGTTATGGGATAGTGGAATGGTTTAGGGTTTTATCTTTATGTTGAATCCCCAACATCATGAAGACCTGTTTTCTGACCAGTCTCAATCTAACCCAGACTAGGGTATGATTATGATCTAGACCTTGTAGAAGAGGAAGGAGTCTACTCTATCCATTTGGCATCTCATCTGGGACTTGAGAGAGATCATAGGAAAGGTTTAAAATCTTGTTAGGTGACAGTCAAGGTAAGTTCAGTGCCCTGTTACAGTCTATCATCACAGTCGGGTATCAGTACAAGAACTTGGTTGTTCATCTTCTGAGGCTCATCAAGATATGAATGTGATAATAAATGCCCAAGGTAGTTGAATATGTCTAGAGGTTTAATGCTTAAGCTATAGTGACTAGTTCAGAGTTTTCAAACCAAAAGACTAACTTTCATGTTCAAAAACTCTGTTTGGACTCTGGAATCTAAACCCGTGTCAAGTACAGTTCTTTGTCATAAGTGTTAAGGGTTAAGCTGGAACACGTCGGAGAATATCAGGTTAGCATGTGAGTAAGTTAATCATGTGTCAATGTCTCATAATTCCTGTTATTTTGTCTCAGTCTCAGTGAACTATGACATAAAGATGTAACTCATGTTCAACCTAAGTCACAAGGTTCAAGTTCGAGTTTGATGAGGATAAAATTTGGTTGAAGTTCGTTATTAGATGAAGTTCGGAAAAATATTCGCCATTAAGTTCGACTAACATAAAATGAAAAATGAAAATAATTATAAATATTTAAATAAATATAAATAAAATTAAAATTAAAAACAAATAAACAAAAAATTAAAACAAGGATAAAGTATTAATAAATATTAAATACGTATTAGTAACGATATATAAAACAAAAAAAAAACTAACCACATTATGTACATGTATATTTACTAATATTAATACTAAACAAAAGTATTAATAAAAACTTAATCCCAAATCGTATATGCTGAAAACTAATGTGTAATGCTTTAAAATAAATTGAAAAGCCCAAAGGCTAAAATTAAAAGTTAAAACATAATGTTTTATATATAAAAAAACGTAAAACCTAAAATGTTAAATAAACCTAAAACCTATAAATTTATAGTAGTGTACGTTACGATGTACTGTAGAAGAAGAGATGTGCACAAAACCAAAAACTCAATGTTTGAAGCCGTGTTTCCCTCCCGCATCATCCTGGCCTTCTCCGTCATCGTTGGTTGAGTTTGAAGGCTCATCCAGGTCACGTTTTGAAGTACCTGAGTGGCTAGGGCACAAAACCCTCAATGCATTCCACAGGTAGACAAAACAAGGTTAACTCGTTTCTAGCATGTGTGCAAATTGTTAGTTTTAGTTGAGCATGTCTGAAGGATTCTACCTTCATCTTACAATTTTTTTAACGTTTTGTAGGAAAAAAGAAGGGAAAATACATACTGCTAGAATTTTTTGACGATTTTGGATGAATTTTGGTGTTTTTAATGGTATTCGCTGAATTTCAAACTTTCACATTGAAATTCGGCGAACCTTGTGACATAGTGTTCAACAATTGTCAAATAGATCAAATGTAACTCTCACTGTTGTGAACATGGTCACTGTCAGAGATTGTCCAAGAACTAAATAACATAAGTCCATTGATATAATAAATAACTAAGCACTTAGTAATATATGTGTATTGATTGTGATGGTGACATTCTAATCTTAAGCTCTAGACTCTATAAGGAACACAATTCCATATTTCTTGCATTGGAAGTTGATTTGAGCATGTCATGACCTCTAGAATTTTATGAAGAACACATCAGTGGCCCATCAGTGTGTAGTTGAGGTGGAGAAGTAAATTGGAGTACATGTATTTTGTTATCATAGGCCTAATTTGACTATATCTTACATTAATCTCTGTTTTGTTTTAGTTGAAATTCCCTTGCTCTTATCATTGAAGATTTGTATCAAAGGAGTCGTGCATCTCTCTCTCTCTCTCTCGGATATGTATATGCTCAATCAATGCAATAGTATGAGTCCTTCCTTTGGTAGAAAGCACACGATAACAAAAATTTTAGATAAGGACAGATTTTAGATATGATTGATGTGATAGGATTGTTTTTTTGTGCTTGGAGTAGTTCATTGAAGAGTTGTATCAAAGGAGTTGTGCAACTCTCTCTCTCTCTCTCTCTCTCTCTCTCAATCGATATGTATATGCTCAATCAATGCAATAGTATGAGTCCTTACTTTGGCAAAAAGCACACGATAACAATTTTTTTAGATAAGGGTAGATTTCAGATATGATTGATGTGATAGGATTGTTTTTTTTGTGCTTGGAGTAGTTTACTGATAGCTCTCGAGTGTAGATAGAATGATCTCCAAGGTAATGAATGTCTATGTAATATATAAAATGACCTTTAGGGCTTTATTTATATAGGTGCCTTAAGAAAGTTTTCTTGTGCAAACCGGCCTTGAATTCAAATCTAAGTAGACCATAAAAGTTACCCAAATGTTGAAAATGATTGTTGGACAGAGAGGGTCATTATCAACCATTGACAATGTCTTGGGTTAGCCATCGATAGTGCCCCTCCTGTCATAGTTGATGACTTGAGGGTTAAATTGCTAAAAAAACAATTGTATTAGTTTGCAAAGGTGTAATGATGCCCTAGGAAAACTAAGGCTGATTCTAAGGGTGTCTAATGGCATTTGGTGTTGATAGGGGCGGTGCAAGATCCACTGAAGGGGGGAAAATATGTAGTTGCCAAAATTGTAGTTGCCATATGCCTTGTACCAAATGTAGTATCCATATAATACCCCTATTAATGTGTGATTGTACAACCATATTGAAGGAGAAATAAAACAATTGCTTCCTTGAGAGCACACCTTAGACCTCGAGGAAAGAGGAAAGATTATAGATTATGTTGTCCATGCTCCATGTGTACAGATAAGCAAATGTGAATACATGCAAGTAGATCAATCTTTTGATAATGTGAAAGAAATGTAACGAAATGAAAATTTGAAAAATTGAAATGAGAAAAGTAACAAATACACCTATAAGTATTACAACTATGCTACCACTTCTGAACCCTTTGGAGATTATCATGCGACTCCATTGCACCAAATGGAAAATACCGTTATTATCAATTGAAGAAAATTGCCATAATCAGTGTCGTAATATTCACTTATTGGGCAACAAAATAAATAACCTGATCTTTATTTCATCACAGGTCCAAAACTAACCCTTTTGACGAGGGCAGAGAAGGTGCTTCCCAATAGAAGAAGCAACTCCAAACCCGATCTCTCTGGTCCTTAGTTCCTTTATTGGGTAAAAATGAAGAATAAGTTGACTATATGTTGCCCTTATGAGGTGAGGGATATTCTTGTATAACACTTATCTCAAAAGAAATGTTATGCGCATCATGTGTAGTAGATGAAAATAAAGCAAGAGTTGTAATTATAATGAAAAGTGCATATACACATGAGTAAGGTATGTACACATAGAATTCATGCCATCAAGTAAGTACAATATGAAACATGTAATCCAATATGTAGTTGTTAGAAAAGACGTGTTTGTAAGTCTCAATTGTAATGTAGTAATTGGAGATGTAAAATATCTCATTGTAAAGGATTCATAAACAACGATAAATGATACGCTCCATTGTATCAAGAAAAGTGGGGAATAAATGGCAATGTCCCCACTCATAATAATCAAAGGGGGGATGATGTAGTTGATCACAACAAAATGATTAGACAACACAATAAACTAATGCATATGCAAATAATATTTATTCTTGGTTTAGATTTCCAATACAGAACCCCTTATAGATATTGCCTTTCAATGGGTTTTATACTTCAGTAATTCCCACTTTTAACTGATCTCAAAACAAATATCAATCACTCCTTATACCTATTCTCCTCCACACGCTCTTACTTTGATCTAAGCCTCGTTTAAATCCATATCTTCGACAATTTTAGTACAATGTTTCCATCTAGCTTAAGGATTGCTTGAGAAAATAAATTTCTTCTATATTTTACCTCAAACTACCTTGAAAGTTTCTAACTGACCTCATATTCCTCAAGTCTTTCTTAACTCTCCTCTTCCTATATAAGAATCCACTATACTTCTTGAATCTCATATATTCTACTCTCTTGCATTGCACCACCTCTATTCTCAACTTTTATTAACTCTATCCTTAACCTGCATTCATCAAAATCAAAATCATTAGATCTAAAACCGACTCTACACTCCATGCATCCTTGTCTAATCCAACTTGCTCCACTGTTCCTAACTCTCCATACTTTGTTCTGTCTTTCTCTAGACTGACTTCCTTGTATGTCTTTTCAGCTATCTCCAACACTAACCAAATCCTTCCCTTCCATTGGCTAGATTTTTTGCACAACTGAAAACCTAGGGAGTCATGAGATAAATCTCCCTCATTTACCGGTAAGGCTCCCGTGTAAGATTTTGTCAATTATGCTTTCTAATATCTATTTGTGGATACTACTTTAATTGCAAAGCTCATGAGCCATAGTTGGGCAATTTTGCAGCGAGTAAGCAGCTGTAAAGAAATATTTGCAGAAGTGGAAGGGAAATAATTTAATCCAGAAAGACAAAAAGAAATATGTGTAATCCAGCCAATAGTTTGCAGAGTTGGTCTCATACACATAGATAAAACAAACATATCTCACAATACATAATATAAAGGAAATGAAAGTTTCAAATCTAGATCTGAGATAACACAAAGTTTATGTAAAGATCTACACAGAAATAAGAAACAAATGCAACGTTGACACAAAGTTCTCTGGAAATCTACCTCCTTTCAATTCCTTAGCTTTCCAAAAGATATCAAGGGTTTCAGCTCAAAGTCTGGAACACAAGAATGCTGATTACAAAATTCTGATCATTTAATCCGTATGTTCTTCCTCTATTTACACTGTATAGAGGACAATTACAAATAGAAAGTTTTTAATGAATTCCTACATGCGGAAGCTATAGAAAAAGGAGACAACTAACAATCTTCCTCCTGGAACTACTCTTTGTATGACATGCATGATTTATAACTAAAAATATAACCTTCCATTTTGCATGTCTGCCACCCATTTCCAAGTAATTGACTTCTTCTAGTAACTTAAAGTAACGACTTTTGAACCAATCACTTAAGTTTTACAATTTAATTGATTACTTAATTACTTTGTCGGAGAAAATAAGAGAAAGAAAAAAAAGTTATTTCTGCTGAGACATTCTCCATTTTGTTCTTCCTCCATGCTGTGCATGTTGATTCAATATGCATTGTACTTCTCCTTCATCTATTTTAGCAATGAATGATCTGAATGATATCTCTGCATTGGATCTGAGATATTGCCATATGCTGACAAATTCTTTCCTTCGATTCTCACCAAATTGGATCTGGAAGCAACTGACTCTGATTTGCTTGCGGGTATTGCCTTGAACATGTTATCTTTGAAGCTTTTGTAGTTCTTCTCCAGTACATGCACTAATAATTCAGGCAAAACTCGTCACCTTTTATTTTTAATTGCATATGAGCAATTTTAAATTCTGGAAAGCACTCCAGGTGAAGGAAAATACAAGTAATTCAATGAAGGCTTCAACTGGAAGATTGAGAGCACATGCACAACCTCCTTAGAGGAATTTTCTATGCACTGACATCTACATGGGCTGTGCTAGAAACAAGAGGACGAATTTTTGTTAGAAACCTTTGCAATTATGAGATTTGGATTTACCAATGGCCTTGGATTTGTCAATCAAATCAATGATAAGTTCAAGGCCCATGTCTATATCATTGATTTCGATGATCTTGGAAGTTATGCAGGATTTTGCTGACCCTTCTCTTTCATCATGCTTCAACATCCCTGGAATAGGCTTTGGATCAATTTGTGAAGATCCTGCAATTTCTTCTTATTCAGAAGATATATTCAATGTATCTAACATTGATTTTGACTTCTTTTCACCAATATGAGCACTTGCGACGAATTCCTGCAATTAATTCAGACAAAGATGGAGTCCATGACATGAACACTTGTTTTTTATCACCAAAATCTGCATATAAAGCTAACTGCCCTAAAATTTGAGATTTTGCTTGCATGCAAAGCAAGAAAAAATATTATTTAATTCCCCTTGACACTTATACCAACATGCAGACACTTAGAATAACAAAAATCAGGCTATTCTAACCCTAGGCACCAAAACTGGAAGCTTCTAAGCAGTGAAAAATATTCTTTAATGCAAAATTCTCCTTCCCTTGGCACCAAAACCTTTCTGGGCTGCAAACTTCATCAAAAAGAATTAATTGCTTCCCCCCTATGGTGTCCCATGCTTATAAAGTCATCTACATGCTATTTTTAATAATTGTCTTTCCCTATTTTTGGAAATTTAATTAATTAAAAGCCATGCTTCTTCATCCAATTTGAGCGCCCAAGTCTGCATGCTTTGGATTGCATTTTTGTGAATTTATTTTATTTATTTATAGTACGCATCCTTGACTTCTCTTTAGCTCATCCACTTGCATTGACTTTCCTTCTAGTTATGGCACCAAACTTAGCTAGAAATACTATTAATAAATATCATTAAATACATGTATTAATGCCAAGGTGGGACAGACTTTTTGGTAAGGGAATTTGCTAAAAAAAGTCAAAGTAATGGGAATTTCCACCTTGCAATGCAAGTTAGAAATTCCCATCTGCATGCCACTGCGAAAATTCCCATTAGTAGCTTAAATCATTCCTTCCAAAAATCACGACTTGCATGGAAAATATTCTTCTGCTCAAAAATGCGACTTGCATGGGTGAATTCTTTAATGGAAAAAGTCACCCTACTAGGTAGACAAAAAATTCCCGTCGGTGCTTTAAGTGATTTTTCCTTCATAATAAAAACTTTCACCTTGCTAGGCAGGTAAGAAATTCCCGTCTACCTACCACCTCTAAAATTTCCATTGGCAACTTAAGTGATTTTGACTTGATGGGAAAAAGTAACCTGCTAGGCAGGCAAGAAATTCCCGTCTGCCTGCCACTACCAAAATTCCCATTGACAGCTTATATCTAGTATCCCAAAAAGTGCGACTTGCCTAGGAGAGGCTTTTTCTGCTTAAATTCTTCTTTTTTGATCAGAAGTTAGCACTCCGTGATTAATTCCTTCCATTGTTGAGGCCATTGATGACTTCCAGATGTTCCAGACAATTAAACATGCTATACATAACAAAGAACGGATCAAGGGGAATTTAACTAACAGAGTGCGTAGAAAACCGGAAACAAATGCAAAAAGAAATAAATAAAAATAATAAATGTTGCCAAAAGTTGTAGACAATTGCTCTGAATTCATTCCTTGAGAAAACCCTATTGAGATGTGGGAATATTGGCATGAAATACTTCAATAGGGTTCAACCGCAACACAATTTGCTTTAAACGAAACTTTATTTATTTAATAAATAATTAAATAAAATTCCCGCAGACAAAACCTGGTGAAGGGATAAAATGAGTTTTAACATTTGGGTATTTATCAAAATTGGCTCATATGATTCACTGGTAATATCTTAACGTAATAGAGACAACTTCAGACAATAAAAACACAAAAAAATCGTTATTTTAAAAAGAATGATTTTTTTTAAAGGGGTAGTCCTAAATTTCAGGGTGAAATCTAGGGACACCATCTTCCTAAAGGTTCTTGGTTCGATACCATCTCATGATAAGGTCTTTCTTTGTTTTTAAATCTCATTTCACCCCAAGCTTCTTAAACTCAATGTTTTGCCCCAATGACTCTGTTCTTTAAGTGTCTTATCGCTCTTGGACTAGATGAATCATCAGTTCTTAACATATTTAACTGACTAAATACCCTTGGTTCCCTTCATAATTCATCTTTTAAGCACCCTATTTTTGTAGGCTTCTTGATTAATTTGTTGGTCTTTAACATGTGTACTCAATCCTTCTACCTCGATTCCAATGCCGCCACACATTCATTCATCCCCACACTTCTTCCTTCATAGGTAACTAACAAAACAAGATGCAAAACAAGAGTTACTATGTCTGACAAGACTAACTGTCTTAACTGTCATAGAAGTTAGCATTATTATTATCTCATCACTCTGATCTCAAATTCATTCTCCTCAATCTCATCATGTGTGGCTCTTACCAAGGTTCTTTTAAACCATAAAACCTGACTTCAAACACTCCACATATGAAAGAATGCACAAAAATGGGAATAACACAGTCAACTAGGATTGTCATGGAAATATTGTACTCGACTTTAAAAACATTCTTTCTTTGTTCTAAACCACTTCTTCAACTCTCATTGATGTCCTATAATTCCTTATACCATTACCATCTTTCAACAGGTCATTGATACTCAACCTCCAACACCGGTTTCTTGACTATGTATTCCAATAATGTCATCTAACAACTCCAATTCTACATTCTTATATCCTTATTTTTCCTTCACATGCCCTTTAACATTTACAAATCAATGCACTACACCTTTTATACTTGGTCTAGGTCTTCACAAAGTTCTTGTATCTTTGATCTCAATACACCAACAAAACATTATAACTCAAACCCTCAAGACTGGACTCTTGAAATGTTACCTTGACTGTTAGCAAGAACTTCAACTTGGTTACCCTTAGACACTCCCACAGAACTTGTGCATCATTTGATTACTTAGTTCTAACTTTTCCCACCCTCTTATACCAATTTTGCATGATTTTTCCACTCTTTACTATGTAAAATGGTAGGACTAGCTCCAAAATTGCATAAATGAGACAATTTACCTGAGTTTCCACATTGTCATTCTCCAAAATTCAACCATTTGACTTGAATCTTAAGAAACACCTTCTTCAAACACCAATCAAACTACCCCTAAGGTTTGAGAAATTTCCAACGGTGCTAAGTAGAGATATAGCTATTTTTTTGCTCTAACCCTAAATCAAGTTTCTAAGACCCGAGACTAACTATTTAGGTTTTTTTGTTTCATTGGTTTTGGAATCCCTTCAAATGTGTAAAACCTTTCGACAAGATTCTTTCCATCTCCTTTAAAGCCCTTCAAGATACTTTACTCTCCTTACCATGTTTAAACCCTTCCAATTATTAAAATACCAGTCTTATGGTGACTGCATTTTCTAAGTTTATCTTGGTTTACTATCATGGCTATTAGTGTACATCTAAGGTCCACTCTATAACCTCCTTAACAAGGTGTGAACATACAAGTATCTCAACCCCCAACAATTCTTTAAGATTCCATTTCAACTTTCAAACTTTAATGATTTGTACCATCAACCTACACTTGCAACAACACTAACACCACTCCTTATCACAAAGTATAGACTTGTAACATTTGTCTTATCAAACATGGGTTAGAACTAATATTAAGATTACAATATCATCATGAGCATATCAGTTCATACAAAAACACCATTAACTTTTTTCACAACTCATAACAACAAGATTATAAGTTTGAGTCCATCACTTATATGTATTTATAAAATCTCCATGATTACATACAGACTATTCTGAGTCGTCTTCACTCTTCCACACCTAATTACCACTTCTACCAACTTCCTCTCACTTAACTATCTCCATCCCATTCAAATGTCTATTTTCATGTCCTCAAATGGGGATGGTTACAACCACTTAAGTACCTAACTAGAGCTAATAGCTAACTATGCACATGAGTAACTTCATTTGGTGAGTGCGGAGACTTTATTACATTGCTTTTGACTCCTCACCACTTTTACAACATGAGAGAATGTCATTGTTAACTCTTAGACCTCCTATCATACACATAGGAATTCTAATATTTGAAATGGGCATTTTGGAGGGAAACTCCAAATTGACTATTTTATACCCAGAGAAGGATCCAAATAAGTTGGAACCATACAAAATCATTAAAAATGACCTCGTAAATTGCTCACAACCAAATTTTACATTAGAACCAAAACTTGATATTTACATGTTTCTTGATTCTCCTGCACTAGGGGACAAATGATATGCTCCCATTTATAACAAGCATGCCCTAAGTAGGGCCATATATAGTATTGAAGCACAAACAATAGTATGTCCTAATAGATGCATCGTCAAGACCATGCAAACATAGGCACCAAACATAGTATATTGCAAAGTAGAAGTGAGCATGATGTAAATAATGGCATTAAGCATATAATATTGTAAAGTGTAGTCAAGCGCAATCATGTAACAACATAATCACACAATATACATATGTAACCATATAATAAATAAATATAAATACCTATACATACATCATGAGCAAGAAACACGCAAGCAATTGACCACATGTAATGACTAGAGGGTTCTCTATGGATATAACACAACACGACCATGTTAATGACCACATTTAAATGACACATGTAATGACTAGAGGATCCTCTAATAGATGCATCATCAATACCTTGCAAACGTAGGCACCAAACATAGTATATTGCAAAGTAGAAGTAGCATGATGTAAATCATGGCATTAGGCATATGATATTGTAAAGTGTAGTCAAGCACAGTCATGCAACAACATAATCACACAATATAAATATGTAACCATATAATAAATAAATAGAAATATCTAGACATACATCATGATCAATAAACACACAAGCAATTGACCACATGTAAATGACGCATGTAATGACTAGAGGATGCTCTATGGATATAACATGACACAACAGACACACACACACGCACAAATACACACAAGCACTTGTAAATAAGTAATATTGGCAAACATATACCAACAAAAGAGAACACACAATGTATCCATTATGTAAAGCAATGTCAAATCCATGCAAATCAATGCACAAGATGTAAGGTAGAGCAAGATATGTATATGGCTCAATATGATCACGAAAAGAAAGAAATATAGGCCTTAAAGTACATTGAATGATGCCTCTAGTATAGGTTATGCCCCCAAAATGGAAAGGTTACTTCTAGGTTCAGGGAAAATGAAGCATGAAACATTTGTAAATCTATAATCATGTGCAATATGTATATACTGCAAATTGCTCAAAGAAATCCATGAGAGACATGTGCTAGATAAATCTATTTGTAAACCTCTAAGAATAGGCTGATATGTAACAAATGTATAATCATGCAAAAAATATTTATGTATTTTATATTTCATTACATTTTGGGAACAAATAAGTCGTAAACCAAGGGGTGCAAAATTCAAAGGCAACAAACAAGTCAAGAGAGGGTAGCATGCATGACACACAAAAGGGAGAAAACAAAAAAAGTATGTACAATCAGCCACTTAGTCAATCCCACTTAAGGGTTAGGCTAGTGATGCTACCCAATGATGTCCAACTATCCATAGAATGGTCATTTATAATGATAATCAAACTATGAAAATATTAGGGACCATAATTATGTGGAGCTTGATGAGGTACTTGTAGTATCTGAAAATTATTCACAAGTTATATATGGCATCATGAACACTCAACACTAATAATGTGATCATGTGTACGGTGCATACCTTTGGTACTTGTTGAACCTTGTGTAATGAAGAATATTGTTTTCATATTATGACTACCATCTTTTTGGGTGGTTTGGCTTGAACATATGTAAGAGGTTGTTGTAAGAATATCTTAGTGCATGGATGCATCGATAAATTTGCTTGAACTTGGATTGTTTTAACTTGAGTTATACGATTTGTTGTTGTGGTCACACAATGGATAACACCTTTGTTTGGACTTGTGTTGGTGATTAATAAGGAATGCCTCAGATGGTACTAACTTTGTTGTTATGCACATACTTTATACATCAGTGTAGTGTAGATGGGACATCTAATGCACGCACATTAGTAGGTGGTGAAACAAATGAAGTCGTTGAAGGTTGTGTGTAATACATCATGCGAGTTCATCTTGGTTTTTCATTTCTTGTGTAGTATGAGTTTGTAAGAGGATTCATAAAAATTTCGAGTGTACGTTAGGTTTGCAATTAATTTAATCAATATTGTATTGTCCTTCCACTTGAATAGTGTTTTCAATTAAATCCTAAATCTTATGTTTCAATCCAAAGTATTTGTTCGCAATATATCTTGAAGCTTGCTGATATTCACAATATACATTGACATCATGATACTTAGGTGAATGTTTAGATAAGTCCATCTCACATTGAGGAGGTAAATATATACAACTGCATCAGGGAAACTTTTTCAGTACTTGGAGAGGACTCTCGGGTAGTGTGAATTTTCTTCGCTCTTGAGAAGGAAAGGTAAGCCTATTTGTTGGTTTTGATACCATATTTTATGTGTTTTTTCCTCAGTCTTAGCTTGAAAATTAGATGTATCATTAGCTTCACCTTGAATGATGTCTTTGATATTTGGCTCCATTAGAGGTAGCAACATTGGTCCCATATTCAAATATGTTTTTCGTAAGGAGTTTGATCTCATAGATCTTAACCGAATGAAAATTCATTGAAATATTTGTATATTTGAAATATGACTCTATCTTTGATAGGTTGAAGTAAACTTTGGGTGAAAGTATCTTGTAATTCATTTTTTTGTATTGGATTTGACATCTTTGTAAGCATGGTTTTGAATTAAGAATGGTTACTAGTAAGCTCATTAGGTCCCTGATTGAGTTGTGCAAATTGCAAAAATGTGACTTGTTGGCTAATGACTATTGAAAAATGAGCGAAGAAGCTATCAACAAAAACATTGAAAGTGATAACAGAGCCCAATGAAAGGGCATAAAATGAGTCCAAGTATAATTCTTAATACTTCTTGGAAAGAACATAGTTATCAAATTTTCATTATCTACAAAATCAAGACATGAAACATAAACAACCTTGATATATGAGGAAAGGCACCTTTACCATTGAATAATTCAGACTTAGGAAAAATGAAACCGATAGGAAAAGGGGTACCTAAGGACCCCATGAGCCAATTAATTTTGTAATCTTTCATGAGAGTTCATCATATGGCTATCATTTTGGGATCCTTGTTCTAATTGGAGAATCATAGATTGCATATCTTGAAGTTATCGTAAGAGTACATCTTGAGATGAATGTCTAATAATATCCATAGTAGTAGGCACAATAAAAGGTCTTACATCAAATATGTAGCAATCATGTAATTCAATTTTGTGTATTAGATGTGACATATTTGTAAGCATGTTTTTGAATTTCAGAATAGACACTAGTAGGCTCATTAGGTCCTTGTTTGAGTTGTGCAAGTTGTGAAAAGGTGACTTGTTGGCTATTGTTTATTGGAAAATGAGCAAAGTTGTTAGCAAAAACAATAAAATCATGTATGGAGCTCGAGGTAGGGCATAAAACCAATAAAAGTATATTTCTTGAAGCTTCTTAGAAAGAGATTAGTTAACAATTTGCCATTATTTGCAAAATCTAAACAAGAGTCATAGAAAACCTTGATATGTGGTGAAGGGCCACCCTTTTTGTTGAATAATTCAAACTTAGGAGCAATGAAATTGATAGGAAAATGGTAACTAAGGACCCTCAGAGCCAAGTGACTATGTAATATCTCATGAGAGTTCACCATGTATGGCTTGCTTTTTTGGACCCTTGTTTTAATTTGAGAATCTTAGATTGCATATCTTGAATTTGTTGTAAGACATCATCGTGAGATTATTGAATAACAATATTCATAGTAGTAAGCACTCTATTGTTTTGAAAAATACCTTACATCAAATATGTAGCAAAAAGTAGGTATATGAGTCACAAAAAAAGTTGTAGGCTATGAATGAATGTTCATAGTAATTTTGAGTAGTAGTAATGTGGTGTTAACATAGTAGATACAATAGGTGTAGGAAACACTGTAAAAACAAATGGTGTTGGCAAATGAGTAGAGTCAATAGTAGTAGTAGCCTTGTCATCTTCATGTGAAGTGTGAACATCTAGTAGATAAGATAAAATCATTCAAGGGTTCATGTCTTGCACGTAATTCTTCAACTATGGATTCCATAGCTAAGTTGTTTTGTTCATCATAGTGTCAATCCCTTTAGTTTGCAGTGCAATATTTTCTTGAATTCAAACTATGTTATGTAGGGAAAATGAAGTAAACTTTGAAACACTATTATTTCTAACACTCATACCTCAAGAATTGTCATTCACAACATGAGTTTTTGATACATTGACATTACAATTGTATTTAATAGGATTATTAACATCCATATTTGCATTAATAGAAAGAGTTTGCATATCAGTGTGGAATCAAAGATAATGTAGTCTATGAAAATCTAATTTCCAGGTGAGAGGAATGTTAGCCCTGCTCTCTCCCTAGATTCTCGATCAATGTAAAAATATAAATCCTTCCTTTGGCACAAAACACATGATAATTCTTTTTTTTTGGATAATTGGCATACTTCATATTAGATTTGATACCTTATGTCTACTCTTTCATGCTTGAAGTGGTTTATTTATAGGTCTTGAGTGTAGATAGAATGATTTCCAAGGTAATGGATGTATTTGTGACCAACTAAAATGAATTATAATGATTTGTTTATATAGGTGTCATGTTCCTTTTTAGAGACTAGCCTCACTAGAAGACCTTGACCCATTCTTCTCCCCAAGGGGAAGATTCTGATGATGTTTTGATGATAATATAGTAGTTTTTTTATTATTATCATGTATTGCTATTGGGAAGCCTAATGCTCTAATAGAAGAACTTTATCAATTAGAAAATAAAATATTTTGAGCATGTAGGCTCAAAATTACAAATTAGATTATTAAAAATACTTTTTAAAAGGGCTCGACCATCATTTGAATTGTAGCAGCCCTTATTGTTATAGAAGGAGATTTCTTGGCCATTTGATCATTATGTAAATTCTATTATCTCTTTGAGAAATATTGCTTGTGAAGGATCTCTCTTCCTCTCCTAATGATGAAAACCCTTGGAGAGTCTTATGTGAGGATGAAACCCTCCTTCAAGTCTTGGCCACCCCCTTGAGGGATATTTTTTTGTTATAATATTTATTTCTAGCCCTAGGTGATCTGCCCTAAGGTGTTATTTGACCAACAATTGAAGGATTGTTGCCCTATTTCCGATTGTGCATGCATAATTGGTTATTTTGATGTGAGCGACCTACTTGTAGAGTGTTTTCGCATGTTATTGGTTGTTCTAAGTGGAACGACCCACCTAGGGGAGAATTTCAGTACTTGCAATAATTTCATGATTTTAATGTTGGAATAATATTCTTCACATTTTTAACGTTCAAGTTCTAATTTTTCATTAATTTTGGTGGTGTTTTGCTGTTTTTCCTAGCTTGTGGAAGTTAGTTACAGTTCTGGAATAATTAATTAATTTCTATAGTTTAAGGGTTTCAACTAAAAATAATATTTCTTACTTCGAAAATTACAAAATCAGTTTTCTTGAATGATGTCATTGCTAGACATTTATTATAATTTTAGAAACCAAAAGATAGCATTTGCAGTAGTGTTTGAAGGCCCAAAAGTGAGCTTGAAGTCACTAAAGGGGCGTTTCCCTAGGAGAAGACTTTCTTTAGGAACTTCTACATGTTTATTTTAATCACTAACCGCCTGCTAAAAATTTGAAAAGTGTTGTTTACTCTCATCTTTGCATAGTTTCTTGAGTGTCCCCAAAAAGGGACATTACAATGGTATCAGAGCTTCATCCTTCCAACCTATGGAGTATGGCAGTCAATAACGATATGTAGTGCTACCAAAGAAGGGAAAAGAGGAAACCCTTGGATTCCAAGGAAGAAAAATTGGATACGATCATGAAAGCACAAGGAGGGATAGCTGAGGTACTGGAGAGGCTTACCTTATCCTTCCAAAATATCCAGGGTGGTGGTTTGCTCAAGGACAAAGAGGGTTACTACACCCCTCGTGATGCAAGGAAGGAATGGGTTTCATTTTTAAATCCCTATAAACCCAAGTTTGTGCCAAAAAGAGGTAGTGTCTCCTCATGGGATCCCGAGACATGCCAATGACTATATTACAAGGTTTGAAGAATATCAAGCATTTACTAGAGGAATTTTGTGAGGCCATGTCTCTCACGGATTTCATTAGATTAAGAAGGGAATGGATGAAATATGGACAAAGAAGTCTAACACTAAAGGAAGGAGGAAAACATGTCAAGGAGAAGAATGTTTTAGCCCTAGGGAGAAAATATCCTTCCATTTTGCATGGAACCCAATGTAAAAAATATTTTAGTGTTTAATGATGAATTGTTGTCATCTAATGGTTGCATAAAAACAAATATTAGTAGAGAAAGATCAAATTTAGGGAAGGAAAATAGGGATGGAAATTTTGGAAGTCATATACACCAAGAAAGGGAATTTCCAGGTGCCCATAGTCACTCTTAGCCTGCTAGACTTATCCTAACAACAATTAATGAAGAGCCCTTGATAGAAAAATGTATGATTTTGAAGGAACCAAATGTTAAAATTAGATAGGGAAAATGAATTCATATATTCAAGTGTGGAGGATGTAATTGAAACTCAAAAGAATTGGGAGGAATGGAAAACAAGAGCTAGGGTCATTATATTGATAGTCGTTAAAGAAAGAAAACTCTTACAAGAGTACATGGTAAAAAAATCTTCCTTATTGATAAGGAAAGAGGAAGTAATCATGAAACATGAGATAAGGAAAGAGGAAGGACTTGATTTACATAATGAGGGAAAGAAATTGAAAATTGAATTCAAACTTCTAGGTGAAATTAATGATATTCAGCTTGTTGGATTGTCCATAATAACAATCGATGAATAACACAATGATGAAGAGTTAGGCTTTGGTAAAATCCACAAAGAATCTCCAAGCACAAGTAATCAAGGTTTGGAGAAAATTTGAAGAGGGGAAGCTCCAATTATTGAAGAAACAAGAACCAAGATGGATTTGGTGAGAACTTATCCCCTTCTAAAGACCATGGTATGTTTGTCAAGGTAAACACTTCTTCTTTCTATTTGGATTATATCTCATCTAATACACATGTATAGAAAAGATTTTTTCGGTCACAATAGTGAATGTATTGAGGGTAACTCAAAAAAATTGATGAGGTTAAGGAAAGGGGAAGAAATTCTCCATGAAGGACCAAGGAAAGAAATTGGTAACATTGTTGGACTATTATCAACAACAGTCAAACATGGGAGAATTATCAACATATTCAGCCATAGTAAAGTCTTGTGCATGAGTACCATTACTAGCTTGAAGGACCTAAATGATAAGGTGAAGGTAAGAAACCCTAGACGTAGAAACAACTTAGATTTATTTCCTATCATTGTACCATGTCAAAACTATGGATATTATGAACACCTAGGAAGAAATGATAACTATGTGCTCTTTCTTATGATGCTGCCATGTTTTCACCTCCACAATACAAGACCAATCAATTTTGCAAGGAACTCTAAAGGATGCCACTAAGGAAGATGAAGTCCATACACGTAAGGTGCCTTTGAAATATTTTCTAAGTGGTGATTCTAATTGAGAAATTCTAAGTTGTAAGAAGGTTAGGGACAACTCGTGGTCCAAAAAGATTTCAATTTCATTGTCTACCAACATGCCAATGCAGTTCGGTTTTCACCATGCACAATCAGTCAAGTATTATGACAATGTTGCATTGCTCCACTCCATGATACTTTTTTTTTAATCCTCATGATCAGCCAACGCCAAGTGAAGAGAAGGTAAGAAGTGAATGGTGTAGTAAAAGGTGCATGGATGCTTGGGTGCAATGCCAACATTTTTTTAGCGTATGTGGGTTTGGTAGCATTGTGGGTTTCAATTAGGGAAGAAGGTCTTATTGTGAGATCGATATGATTGGTAATCTCATCCTTGAGTGTTTGGGAATGACCCACATTTTTGCATCTTGGTTTAGCACTCATAAATACCAACTTTTTCAGGTAATTGGTTTCTTTATTAGCCATAGAGTAGTAATGCTTGTAGATAATGACACCACTCATAAAGTCATCAGAGTATAACTTAAAATTAAGCATGGGTTAAGCATGATTAAATTTGGAGGTTTTAAGGTCACCAATGTCAATAATATTTTCATGTTTTGCAAAAATAATATAGTACAAATGTTAAATATCATAGGAAGGTGTAAAGAATGTGATGTTTTTATTGAAATTAAGCCAACTAAAGTTAAAATTTACAGAATGCAATGGATTCAAATCTTGGGAAAATGTAACCTCAACCACCATGGTGTAAGACTGAACTCTGGGAATGAAAATGAAAAGTCCAAAATTCAAGAATTGGAGATTGAAGGATTCATGGTAGCATAGTAAGGGGAATTTCATTATGATTCTATTTTTCATATATCATCTTATTGGAAGGACACAATTAAAGCTAAGCATGCAATAATTTAGTCACTAAATAAATTTATAAAAGGATAATTTAAGTTGCTGATCATGATGGTGAAAGTTGACAAGGAACAACAAAAGAGGGCTGAACTCTATCCCTTAGCAACAATCCAAGAATGGTGGATCATAGCCGAGTTTGCAAACACAAGTTTGACAAACAACATGACTGATTTTTCTTTACTAGTTCTCCTATATTTTATTTCATTCATCATCTACTCCCTTCCTGAAGGGAAATTGATTAGTTACATATGTGTCATTGATAGCATGTATACATATTAGCCAAATAAGGAGAACATGGAGTTTGATAAGCATAAAGGGAAGCTAATCACCATGCCTTCAAAGTATGAGGGAAGGTGGAGGAGAGAATACTTTTTTGTTAACCAATTTTCTTTATGTGTAGGCACAAAGAAGGAGTAACTGAGATTCATTTGGGAGTCAGGTAACAATTATTCCCGGATGACATACAATTAAACATGGGATGAGCATGATTAACTTTGGAGGCTTCAAGGTCACCAATTTCAATAATATTTTCATGCTTTGTAAGAAGAATATAGTACAACTATAAAATATCATAGAAAGGTGCAAGACATGTGATGATTTTATTGAAATTAAGCCAACTGAAGTTACTATTGTTTACGGAATGCAATGGATTCAAATCTTGGGAAAGGTAACCTCAACCACCGTGACTTAGGATTGAACTTAGGGAATAAAAAAGAAAAGTCCAGAATTAAAGATTTGCAGCATAGAGGATTCATGGTAGAAAAATAATGGTAATTTCATTATGATTCTCTTTTTCAGATATCAGCTCATTTAGAAGGAAAAAATTACAGCTAGGCATGCAATAATTCAGTCACTAAATAAAGTTATAAAAGGAGAATTCAAGTTTCTGATCATGATGATGAAAGTTGACGAGGACCAAAAAAAGGGGATTGGACTCTATCCTTTACCAACAATCCAGGAAAGGTGGATCATAGCTAAGTTTGCAAACAAAAGTTTGACAAACAACATGAATGATTTTTCTTTACTAGTTCTCTTATATTTTATTTCAGTCATAATCTATTCCCTACCCAAAGGGGAATTGATTAGTTACAGATGTGTCACTAATAGTATGGATACATATCATCCAAACATGGAGAACATGGAGTTTGATAGGCATAAAGGGAAGTTTATCATCATGCCTTCAAAGCATGAGGGAAGGCAGAGGAGAGTATTTTTTCGTTAACCAATTTGCTTCATGTGTAGGCACAAAGGAGTAGCTGAGATTCATTTTGGATCTGGGTACGTTCCATTTCTTGAGGACAAACAATTAAGCGTGGGATGAGCATGATTAACTTTGGAGGCTTCAAGGTCACCAATGTCAATAATATTTTCATGCTTTGTAAAAATAATATAATATAACTATCAAATCTTGTAGGAAGTTGCAAGTTATGTGATGTTTTTCTTAAAATTAAGCTAGGTAAAGTTACTGTTGATTGTGGTATATAATGGATTCAAATCTTGGAAAAATGTGACCTCAACCACCATGAAGTAAGACTGAAATTCGGGAAAAAAATGAAAAGTCCAGAATTGAAGATTTGGAGGATGGAGGATTCATGGTGGAAAAACAAGGGGAATTTCGTTATGATTCTCTTTTTCATATATCATCTCATTGGAAGGACACAATTAGAGTTGGGCATGCAATAATTCATTCACTAAATAAAGTTATAAAAGGAGAATTTAATTTGTTTATCATGATGGTGAAAGTTGACAAGGACCAACAAAAGAAGACTGAACTCTATCCCTTACCAATAGTCCAGGAAAGGTGAATGATAACTAAGTTTGTAAACACAAGTTTGATAAACAACATAACCGATTTTTCTTTTCCAGTTCTCCTATATTTTATTTCATTCATCATTTATTCCCTATCTAAAGGGAAATTGATTAGCTACAAGTGTGTCATTGATAGCATGGATACATATCAAGCAAAAAAGGATAACATGGAGTTTGATAGGTATAAGGGGAAGTTGATCATCATGCCTTCAAAGCATGAGGGAAGGTGGAGGAGAGAATATTTTTTCATTGACCAGTTTGTTTCATGTGTAGGCACAAAGAAGTAGATGAGATTCATTTGGGATCTGGGTATGTGCCATTTCTTGAGGACAAAAAATTAAGCATGGGATGAGCATGATTAAATTTGGACAGTTCAAGGTCACCAATGTCCACAATATTTTAATGCTTTGCAAAAACAATATAGTACAAATGTCAAATCTCATAGGAAGGTTCAAGGTATGTGATGTTTTTCTTGAAATTAAGCTAGCTGAAGTTACTGTTGTTTGCGGAATGCAATGGATTCAAATCTTGGGAAAATGTAGCCTCAACCACCATGAAGTAGGACTGGAATTTGGGGGAAAAATTGAAAAGTCTAGAATTCAAGATTCAGAGGATGGAGGATTTGTGGTAGAAAAGCAAGGGGAATTTCATTATGATTCACTTTTTCATATATCAGCTCATTAGAAGTACACAATTATAGTTGGGCATGCAATAATTCAGTCATTAAATAAAGTTATAAAAGGAGAATGCAAGTTGTTTATCATGATGGTGAAAGTTGACAAGGACCAGAAAAAGGGGACTGAACTCTATCCCTTACCAATAGTCCAGGAAAGGTGGATGATAATTGAGTTTGGAAACACAATTTTGATAAACAACATGACTGATTTTTCTTTACCAGTTCTCCTATATTTTATTTCAGTCATCATCTATTCCCTACCTAAAGGGAAATTGATTAGTTACAAATGTGTCATTGATAGTATGGAAACATATCAACCAAACAAGGAGACCATGGAGTTTGATAGGCATAATGGGAAGCTAATCATCATGCCTTCAAAGCATGAGTGATCCAAGTACGTGTTATTGCTTGAGGACAAATAATTTCAAGAGGGGAGAATTGTCATGTCCCTTTTTGGAGACTAGCCTCACTCTAATACCTTTAACCATTCTTCTTCCCATGGGTCCAACGAAGGGAGCAAGGGGAAGATTCTAATGATGTCTTGATGATAATTTAGTAGTTGTTTTTATTATTATGTATTACTATTGGGAAGCCTAGTGCTCTAATAGAATAACTTATTTAGTTAGAAAATAAACTATTTTGAGCATGTAGTCTCCAAATACAAATCAGATTATTAAAAGTACTTTTAAAAAGGGGTTGTACATCATTTGAATTATAGCACCACTTATTGTTATAAAAGGAGGTTTCTTGGCTATTTGATCATTATGTGAATTCTATCATCTCTTTGGGAAAGATTGCTTGTGAAGCATATCTCTTAATCTCCTAAGGATGAAAACCATTTGAGAGTCTTGTGTGAGGACAAAACCTTTAAAAAAGTCTAGGGAATACTTCAACACGAGAGTCTTCACCCCCTTAAGGGATATTTTGCTACTATAATATTTATTTCTAGCCCTAGGCGAATTGCCCTAATGTGCTATTTGGCCAACAATTGAAGGATCGTTTCCCTATTTTTGATTGTGCATGCATATTTGCCTATTTTTAGTTAGAACGACCTACTTTTGGAGTGGTTTTGAATGTTATTGGTTTTTCTAAGTGGAACGACCCACCTAGGGGAGCATTTCAGTAATCCCTTCCAATAATTTCATGATTATTAAGTTGTAATTATATTCTTCATATTTTTAAAAGCCATGTTTTGAATTTTCATTAATTTTGGTGGTGTTTTGTTATTTTTCCAAGCTAGTGGAAGTTAGTTACATTTATGGAATAGTTAATTAATTTATGTAGTTTGAGGGTTTCAATTAAAAATTAGATCTCTTACTTTCAATCTTACAAAATATGTTTTCTTGCATGATGTGATTGTTGGACATTTATTATAATTTTAGAAACCAAAATATAACATTTCCAATAGTGTTTGAATGCACAAAAGTGAGTTTGGTTTGCTGCCCTAGGAGAAGGTTTTTTCTGACAACTTCTACATGTTTATTTCAGTCAGTAGCGACCTGCTAAAAACATGAAAAGTGTTGTTTATTCTCATCTTTACATAGTTTCATGCAAGTCCCAAAAAAGGGACATTACAATAGTTGTCTTAAGGATGTTTCCCCTACAAGCCGACATTGAATTCAAACTTATGATGACCATAAAAGGTACTCAAATGTTGAAAGTGACCACTGGATAGAGTGAGTCACTATTAATCTCATTGATAATGTTCGTTTGTCACAAATGATAAAATAAGGGATAAAAATATCATAAACATGAGAGTATTAGCTTGTAGAAGTGTAATAGATACCTTGGGAAAATTGAAGGTGATTATGAGGGTGTCTGAGGGCATTTTTTGGTAATGTAAGTGGTGCATGGTCAATTGAAATGGGAAAAAGTATGTGAAAATAAGCCAAATACACACTAATGTTCTAAGTGTCCTAAAAAGTGATAAAATTATTGTTTCCACACATCTTTACCAAATTAGGTATTTATATATTACCTATAAGAATGCTTTCTTATAATGTGATTAACAAAAAAAATAATACTTACTCTTTCAAAGTCAAGTCAATCATCCACTTATAATTTTAGCCACCGTTTAATGTTATACTAGAACAAATAAAAATTGTTCATGTGTTAAAGTTTACTTTCAATAAGCTACATTTTTAAATTATGGAAAAATTTTAAATAGCTTTTAAGTTCATGCAAACAAACTAATGTACAAAATATTGTATCTTTTTGATAGGAAAATGAAAAAAAACAAATATTTTTTTCTTGTAAAAAAACAACGGAAAAGATTTATATTATGGAAAGATCAAAATATACATATTTTATTGTTTCATGCATAAAAGTTGTTAGTCCAGGCCCAGGCACTAGAAGCGTAAGCAAGGATAGACTTCAAAATCATTGGTACAAATCTAATTCGAGAATCTGTCAAAGATCCTATTAAAGCTTGTTAGACCACCGAAGTAGTGGAGGACCAAAACAAGATATGTTCCCATTGTCAAGATCCCAATTAGCTAAAGTATCTGCCACTCTATTGATCTATCTTGGTATATGGTGGAAGGTGATTTCTTAAAACCTGGCTTTTAGACATTGTATTTTTTCCCTTTATCTAAACAGTTGCCACTTTCTACCTTGAATCAAAATAGAGTTGGAGAGCAATCCAACGATAATCAAGAAATTAGATTCAACTTGAATTCTCTGCCACATAATTTTTAGGGCTTCTTGTAGACCCTTAGATATAACTCTTATTTCAACTAAATTATTTATAGCATACCCAAGACTCTTTGAAAATAAAAAAGCCACAAAACCATCAAAAAGTCATCATATTCTTTCCATAATGCATTTTCTGAGATTGCCTCAAGAAACACCATCTGTATGTAGCTTTCTAAATCCTAGAGGAGGGGAAAACCACTTACTGCCAAGTTGGTTTCTCTTTCTTGGTTTAGATATATCCATCTTGGTACTTGAAGGTAATATTAGAAGTTGTCTGAGAAGACTATCCCATTGTGGAGATAGATATTGAGGTAAACAAATGTCGTGCTTGATGGATTCCGCTATATCCAGTGTAGTCGTCTCCCAAACCCAAGAATTGTCTCTACTCTCTTGTTGAAATAGTCGTCTATTTATTTCTTTCCAATTATTCCATAGCAATATAGTATTAACGTTCTATAAGGTTTGCCCAAGTTTTGGAATTTCTTTAGTAAATTGGCCCCACTCCCTAAAGGGGTGTTCAATAGCTTTTAGACCGGTCCAAGGAATCCCAAAAAACTCAGCCAAATGTTGCCACAAGCTTCTCACAAATAGACAATGAAGAAAAAGATAAGGAATAATTTCTCCAGAGTCCAAGTATAGGACACACCTGAAAGGGCCATAGAACCCTCTCTTCATAAGTCTGTCACCTGTAAAAAATAACTTTTTTAATAACAAACAAATAAATAAACTAACTTTGGGCCATACAACCTATTTCCAAAGGTGAGGAAAATTTTCCCTTAAGGGGTGGGGAGTGACTAATAAAAGAGAATCATAACCATCTGAAATTGTATATAAGCCTACAAAGCCTTTCCCCCATGTGATTGAGTCCATCCTTATTGAGGTTGAAATTTGTCTTAATCGAAGAAAATTTGTAACCACCTGCGCTTGGTATAGTTCTAGTTTACAAGCCATTCTTGAGGAAGAATCCAACATCTACCCATCTCCCAATGGTGAATGGTAGGATTGTAATAGTAATCAACCTTTATCTATCCCTTGTGGTGGAGACTTTCCATAACTTGATGAAGCTCAAGATGTTAGGTGATAAGTGATGGATGGCCATCCCAAGAGTCAATCCAAAAATTAGAACTTTGTCCATGATTAATTATCTAGAAGTAGTGTTGCTTGATGGTAGTTTCTATGAGTCTTAGAATGGACAAAATAATATATCCTTTAAAAGGGATGGCCAAACGAATTATCTACTCCCGAGGATTATTCTCAACATATTTATCTTTAATATTGATAGCCCACAACTCATTAGGATAAGCCGAAAGTCTCTACTAAATCTTGATTATTAAGGCCTTATTATGCTTAACTATGTAATGAAAGCCTTTACCTCTGTCATTTTTAGGTAGATAAAGTGTACCACTTAATTAATGACAATTTGAGTGTGTCATGAGTCCCACTCCAAATAAATTTATGGCAAATAGAATCCAATTGTTTCAAAATTCTAGCCAAAATATTCAAAATAGATAACACATAAATTGGTAAGGATTAGAGAACAAATTTAACCAACTTCATTCAACCACTTGTTAACAACCACCTATCCATCCATTTCTACAATTTATTGGTGGCCTTATTAATTAACCAATACCAATTTTTGATTTGCTTAGTTGTTTAAGGAATTCCCACATATTGCAGTGACAAAGAGTCCTCTCTAAAGTTAAGGATATCCAGAACATGAGTTTCTTGGCTTAGAGAACAATGAAAAAATAAGATGCTAGATTTACCCTCATTAATCAATTGTCACGTGGTGCTAGTGAACAATTGGAGACTCTTATGCAAATGAGTCGCCTTCAAACAGGTGGCCTTTCCAAGTAGAGTAGAATCATCTAAAAATTGTAGATGTGAAGAGGTTTAAATCCAATATCCAGTTTAATCCCTCTTATTAAATTTTTCCATATAGTGCTAATAAGATTGTCCTAATTAGTTGCAAAACTATGATTGAACAAGTTGTTAATAGTTGAAGAGTAGGAAACACAATTCTCAATCCTCACGTCGTATATATACAATATATGGTGAAAAGAACCAATTGGCTCAAGGTTCATGGTGTAACAATGCACACTATTGAATAAGGAGTAGTGGTAACCATCAACACATTGGACCTACTAGTAATATGCATTGTGATGCTCCACCATGGTTTTATTTTTAAGTCAACATCTGTTTTCCCATTTTTTTTAGCATAGTTGGGTCTCTTTCCAAGTTTCAAAATCTGCAACCTTTCCAACAACAATAACCCCAAAAATAATGTTTACCATCTTCCCACTTCAATCTTATTTGTTTAATCATGTTGTTTATGGGTTGTGTTAGAAGGGAAATTGACTTATTTTATAGGAGGGAAAATGTTGGTTTGCATGTTTGTATTGTTATTAACATTAGCTGGCCTCATAGCTGATTTAGTTATATTGTTAATTTTATGTTGGTGTGTGTTAGTTTTGTAATGATTTTGGTTAGTATATTTATTTGTTGATGGTTGTGTTTAATTATTAACCACCGAGTCTATTCATTCAAATAACATGTTACTACTAAGGACTTGAGGATATAGGGAGGCAACTTGTACATATTTTATTGATATGAAATAAGCATGTTATAGGAGAAAACAAGACACAATGTATATATGCATTGCACAACTAAATGAAAACAAACACATGGTTTTATGGGTGCATCAACCCAACCAAAAATCAAACAAATAACCCATAAAACATATACGAGAATACATGAAACAAATATGGTTACAAACTATATAACAATATAATCATGATATTAACCACTTATTTACCATAGTAAACTAACAATTTACTAATGGTAAAAATAACTAAGGTAAATGCATAAATTACCTATAGTAAACTATATTCTACCTAACAGTTACATGTTGATGCAAGGACATTGTGTATCAAGTCCCCCCTATACCAAAAAACCTGTATTGAGTACTACATATGAAATAAAATAAAGTTGTGTTACTCCCATCATGTTCTTCTATAATGCACTATGGTATGCCATTATTAGTTGAGGGGTTTACTTTATATTGTATGATGTTTTATTTATGAGATTTTCATACTTTATTAAGTAACCTTGTACTCTTCTTTTAAATGTTTTATTAAAAAAAACATCTCTTAAAAAAGAAAGATTGTTATGAAAAAAAAAGATAACAATATAGGCATATAATTAAAGAAACAACACTTTCGATGGAAAATCTTCTAGCTTTAAGATTTCCAACAATAACTTAATATGTTTAAGATATTATGGTAATAAATGGCAACCCAATGAACATGTCAATCTACTATTTAAATGTACTTTAAAAGGAGATTAATTTGTAAGAAATGGTGTTTTAATGATCATGTATTTAGAAGTAGAATATGAATGTTGATACATTTATATGTATAATTTTGAAACTTTTAGACCCAAAACTACATGGTAAAAAAGGTAAGGATTTAAAGAGAGATACTTGATCTGGAATAATAATACAAATTCTAGGCTACTTGTGAAAAAAAATAGTTTTAAAGAGTAATGTCAACAAGATCGAAACAATCAACTAAATGAAAAAAAGAGTTTTAAATTTATATTTGATTAACTAAACACATGATACACACACACCAAATACTTAAAACAATTAAAATAAGATAAGCAAAATTCTTATTAAATATGTTAGTCACAATACTTCTAAATAATCATATTGGTTCCATCACTACACAATCCAATTGCATAAAATAAAAAACCTTCCTCAAACCTATTTAATATAATTATTGTTATTTTAATGACTAAAGGGAAGAAACATTAATGATTTCAAAAAAAAGTTTTCAACTTTTTGTTGATTGGTGAACATTTTTGGTCGGACCTATGACCGATTTCTATTATTTTGAATAAGATGTTACATAAGTGTAGGAATTCTATATGGGAAAATATATGTACAAAAAACATATGCTTTTGGATGAATTAATTTTAGAATATTACAAGTATCCAAACAAATCCCATAGAATTTGAAAAACTAATGTTTAGGGCTAATACCCAATCCTACTACAATATGTAACTACATAGTGTGATTACATTTTTGTTTGTAACTATCTCTCTTATACAATTAGCGAGGGAAAGAGGAAATAAAAAGGATTGAGAAAAGAACATAAACCATTAAGAAATGGTCCTACAAATAAATGTTGTCTTCTACAACGAAGAAATGAGACAATTTAAGCTCTATCTTTTGTAGTTAAGGATAAATATACTTTGGACTAGTCCTGTTGGGTAACTCCCCCTTGCAATTAATTATGAGATTACAACATGGAATCCCAAGTTTCTATGAAGGGACGAAAATTCCTTTCATATTGATCACTTAATTCCATATGTCTACTTTTTTTTTTTTTTTTTTTTTTTCATTTAGAGGTTTATATGCCTTCCAGATTTCCATAAGAGACCAAAGACAAGGGAGATGAAATATGAGATAATTCAATGTTACCCTACTTGTAGGGTTGGATGGATATAAAATGCTTATCTAGCCATAACAAAAAGAAATCCTATCAGGGATTGAGGTGGCCTTGATTTTAGCATTGTTGGTAGCATACCATCTTATCAAGTCTTTAGATGCATTCGCTTCCTACCTTTTCACATATTGTTTGCTCACAATTTTTCTCACTAAAAAGGAAGAAGCCTTATGAGCCTCATTCTTCATGCTGAGTTCCAATATAACTTATAGAACAAGTTATCAACACTTCCCTCACAAGTGTCCCTAGAGTGCCATTTATCTCTCTATTATAGCTTTATACTTTATGTTCTTCAACTACTAAGGATCGGTATAATTTAGGCTAATAATCATGGAAAGTTCCTCATTGTATGCAATTATGGAGTCTTGTGGTGAAGGCTTAGATGTCTCCAAAGGGATGAAATAGTCAATACAAATATTCTTAAATTTCTTAGGGGATTCAACTAATTGTCCTTATTATTCCTAGCTCTAAACGCCATGGAAGAGATCCCAATATATCCTTAACTCAAATATTCCTCAAGCTTTTCTTATGATGCTCCTATAACAACACAAGACAACTATATTTTTCTCCTTTTTGCTTCAATATTCATTTCTTGGTATAATTATTACCTTTGGGGGATTGTTTAGAAAATATTTGGGTCCTAGTCTAATACTCCCTTTTTTTTCTCATGCATTTTTAAGAAAACACCAATCGATATCAATCTATCATCACAAATATTCCCCAATACTCTGTTATACACATGTTATCCCCATTTCATTGGTTTTTATAGTTAGGGGCTCACGAGGTATCTATAATCACATAAGAACTAAGAATATCCCCCAGAATCAGTGTGAAAACCCATAAGACATTCACCCACATCAATGCATCTACTATAAATAAATGAAAACTTAAAATAAAGACTTAACTCATTTATAAATTTAGGTAGCATTACTTAATCTTTATTAGAAAATTTGGATTAAATTCTCATGTATACCCCTAACTCTCTTCTATTGAATGTGTTGAAAATAAATGTCTAAACAACATGGAATATATTAAAAATTGTAGTGAATCAAAAATTCTAGTAGAATAGAAAAATGCTTAGAAATTCATAATCTACACGTGAGCCAAAAAATTGCACAACCCATTTTTTCAATTTTTGGCACTATTTTTGATGTCACCAAAAGTACTATAGGAAAGCTCATTCAGAATCTCAAAATTAAGGAAATTTTTATGTACAAACCAAGCTACATCTTATGGTAACATTTTAGGTCAAATAGAGCACTTTGATTTTTACAAGAATTTCAAGACAATCTGGAATTACCATTGTGATGTTTATTCAACACATGATGCATAAAGATATTTTGTTGTAAATGACGAGATATCTCTTTTGGTAAAATTTCAGGTCAGTAAGAGATTTTTTTTTTTATGATTCTTAAAGTGACCTAACATTACTTGGGGTACACTTTATGTGAGGTGAAACTTTGATTTCTCTGATACTAAATAATAAATCTAGAATGGTTTTAGGATCAATGTGTTAACCTTGAGATAAAAAACCACATGAATGAATATACATTCGAAACATTAAAGTAATATAAACATAGTGTTGGTGAGAAAATTTATTAGCGGACAAATTTGTGGATTCTTTGCCAATGTCTCTAGGACTCTAAATCCCTCTGCTTGGGTGGTACAGCTCCACTTATTATGCATGCATGAAATCTAAATCGTTGGTGGCCTAATGGCCGGGGATCCAACTGGGGCACTCCACTAACCTTGCGGTAAAAGCTTGCGGTTACCTGCAAGGGAATAATTTTTTGGGAGATTGGGAAAGGGAGAGAAAAAGAGAGGGGATTAATGTTGCAGGTAGAAAATTAGATTCCTACAACTGTTAATCTGAAAATTCCAACACACATATACTTAGAAGAAGAAAAATTTGCAAGTGGCAACAAGACGAGTTAAGATTGAGATCTCAAAGTTTCTAAAACCTCCTTATCCAAAAAATGCATGAAACTCCTTTATTTATTGATGCTTTGAAAAAGTTTTGCATAGTTAGAAGTAAAAGAACATAGAGAAAGGGACTAGAAGAAATAGCTGTCTCCTTTGTTTCTTCACAAGTAGTGATCTCTCGTGAGTATACAAAATTGACAAACCTCACAAATGAAGGCATCATTACATTATATAGAATTATAATGACTCTTCATCTACACCCCATGGTGGCCTTTCATTTGTCTTCACAACGTGTGACTCTTGACATTCTTAGGTATGAAATTAAGTTCCCTTTTATATTAATCAAGGGAAAATTATTACAAAATTTATTAAAGCCACATTTAAATGAATAAGACGAATGTCATGATTGCTCACAATGAATAATTATAAAGGGGGTAGAGAAGAGGGGGAATAATGGAGAGAGAATGAAAGAATTCTCTGAAGAATTAGTAGGGATACCTTTTCCTTCGATGAAGATCTTGTTGGCGATGATCATAACCTCTGCATGATGCACAGACACGCTGGACAAAAAAATGAGTGTTGAAAAACACTGTTCAAGAATGAGCATAGGAAATGTTTACAAAGATCCTCCTTGACACATTAAACACACCCTAACTGATCTTTTTTGAATCACCTATTTCCCTAAGTGAAAAAGATGAATTCACATGCTTCGTCATGCGATGCCTTGTTTTTCCTTTGTATATTATTGAACTTAGGATGATGTTTCTAGGACATCTGTGAAGTTCTCGCTCTTCCATTTGAACCATGAAACCATCTTACAACCTTGTGCAGAGTCCAAAAAGTGGAAAGATGAGTGAGAATGAGGCCATCCAAAACTTTTTTCCCTCAACACTGAAACTTTCTATTTTTAGAATTTGAGACCATGACCTGCCATTTTGGGACATATCACCATATTTTCCCGCAATTTCACCTTATGAAATTTATGGCACATTCCATCCTCTTCCATCACCGAGGCATTACTATTTTGAAAATATTTCTATTTTTAGTAGGTTGTCGTTTGGGGACGTGCTATTTTGGGAAAAGTTATTTTTTGCCTTACTTTCCATTTTATACCTTGTCTAATTGTCTTGAGTGATTGAACTTGCAATTTGGGGTGAATTTCCATTTAGAGCATGTGGGGAAGCATAAAATATGTTATTTTTAGTAAGTGGTGAAAATGGCCTCAGTTTGTAATGGGAACAATTTTTTTGGATTTGGTTCTTTGTTGTAATCACGTGCTCCAAATTTCACTATGTTTTGCTCACTGGAAAGCTTAGAATTAAAAAAAAATTCCTAGCACGGGTTTCAGGCACAAAGCTACTAGGACAACCATTAATGGAGTTGCAAAGAATTTTTTCATGTTTTTATTTCTTCTCCGATCAGAAAGAAAAAACTCCATGGTGATAGGTTTTTTATTTAGAGATTATGTCCACAATTCCAGCTTCATCCGACTGCCAGATTGATGGGAAATCTTACAAATAGAAGCTAGGGCACAAAATGAAGTTTTTGTTGAATTAAATAATCCAGGACATCATTTAAAATTATGTGAATTACTATTTGATGGTCTATGAAAATTATAAAGTCTGTAAAAGGTTTCATCTCAATCCATGTTTTGAATCAAGAGATATGAACACTTCTTTGATTTTTGCAACACACGGGCATGGTTTTGGCTTGAAAATTTCTCTTCTCTTGCTGTAAAAATGAGGAATGATGGTTAAATGATGGTGAGAATGCTATGGAATTTCTATATGCAACAAAAATGGAGAAGGGTAAGGATTTCCGGCAGTTGAAAATTTCTTGTGCGTGCATGAAGGGAAAAAGAGAAGCAACCATGACAACACAACAGTTAGAAAGTTTGCACAAATTCCATGATTTGGAATGTGTCACACTTTATTGCACCTATTTCACCAAATATTTGGTATACTTGGTGTGAAAAATTGTGCCCCATTCCCATTGGGCCACTTGGCAGATTCTAGTTGGACGGAGCGGGGGCTAGGAAAATGTGCATAGGGGCTTAGATTGCGAAAAGGGGAATAGAGGAGGTCACATTGAGGTTCAGGGGCCTAAATGGAAGGGTGGCACATTTTTTTTCACCTATTGCACCAAATATTTGGTGCACTTGGTGCACAAAAGTGCGCCACTCTCCCATTGGTCCAAAATTTCACCAAAAAATGGCTAACTTCTTTACTATGTGGAGCAACTTGTTGGGCACCTAACTTGAGCTCTTGAACGTATTTTTACACACTTCGTTATATAAATTTGATGAAAAAAATATTTTTTAACATAATGGTGATAGTATCATAGCTTGATTCATCCTGAAACTTCCTGAAATTTCCCCATTTTGATTAGGACTGCCAACTATCCCTGTGAAGAATGAGATCCCGTGAAAAACACCAATGGTTTATGAAAACTCTGATGATTCCACCTTGTATAAGATTATCTTATCTTTCCAATGAGTATTTTTCTTACTCCTACATCCTTACAGAGCTTCCATAATCTTCCATTGAAGATCACATACTTGTTTTGATTGCCTTCTCCCTAGGGGCTGAGACTGGGTCACATGGGGGACCAAGGGAATAAATGGGAGGGCTGGAGATTTTTGTGTCCCAACTATACCAAATATTTGGTGCACACAGGAAACAAAAATTATATCACTGTGGCTTGACAAGTGGCGGAGTGTGATTGCATAGAGTGAGGGTTGGGAAATGGAGCTTGGGTGCTTATTTGGCAAGAAGGATTTGAACTGTGGTCAAGTGGAGGTTCCAGGGGAAAAAATAGGTTAGGGGTGAATTTTCTTACACCTATTGCACCAAATATTTTGTGAAATTGGTGCAATTTTTTTTGCCACATTCTGATTGGTTGGGTTTTTTTCTCAGAAAATTGGCTAACTGTTGAAGATTCACCTTGGGGGCATCTTGTCGGGATCATATCTGGAGCTTTTGGTGGAGAGTTTTTGATGAAATTGTATATTATCTTGACTGGAAATGACATTTTTATCCAATGGTGGGGTTTTCAGAGCTTGATTCCATCATTTACCCATTGAAATTCAATATTTTTGTTCTGGCTCCAAGGTTGTGCATGAGAAAAACTTGATGTGGACATAGTGTGCCAAGGTTTTGGAAGAATATGATTCCACCATACTATAGATATTTTAATAACATTTCCAAAGATATATTTTTTTACTCTTAACTCCTTTAAGAGCTCCCAAAATTACCTCCCGAAGCTCAGGGGTTGTTTTTGCACTATGCGCTGCTTAGGCCTCCGAGAAACACTTTTACTGAACTTCCTCCAAAACTTATGAATATTCCCAAATCCTTCCAAAACTGATTGAAATTTTTTCTTGGATCTCCACTATGCCTTCTTGATGGGTTTTCTCTTTCCATTCTACTATGAGGGGTGTACGCCGGCCTTGAGAAGTCTTGAGAACAACCCTTCCCAAACTTGTTGAGAAGCTTGTCCTGGTAGATCTGACTTGGGAAGAACATATAATGAATGGATACCCATAGATCACTTAAGAACACACTGAAACAAAACTTCAGACTGCTTTAGAGAGAAGGGATAGGACTGATTATGGTATTAGGGTGATAGGAAGGAGGGCTCAAAATGTTCTTTAGGTAAAAATTTATGGTATGATATGGTTATGCTCAGAAATTGTGAATTTCCTTGTCACACATTTGCATGAAACACATAGATATGATAAAATGTAGAATTAATACCAATATATTAAGCTCATATGTGTGAGAGGGTCATTGTCCCTCATAATAATATTACAACGAATCTCTCTTTCACAAGTAATTTCCTCAAAAACTAACTTTATGTTTTTATACAAAACTAAAGAGGCTATTATTAGAGTTTAGAGACTAGTTAGTTTAAGTGGAAATATGTAGACTCCTAAATTCAGTAATTGGGTACTTGATGCTACTTATTTCTCTTATAGACCTTAACACTACTTGCATGAAAAAATATCTTAAACACATTATCTTACTATTCCTATAGGCTTGTAAACACTTCATAATCTTACACTTTGCAGCTTAAAAAATTACAAGATTTGTTATAGTATTCATGAATATCCTACACTTCCTGCTAGGAACTTATAGGTCTTCACTTCCAATGTTATGTCCTCTTGGACACTACCATGCAATTTTAGACAATTTTTTTTTAGAATTTTTTCTACTATTTGATGGTAGTGTCTGCGAAGCCCTAAATGTTTGTTTTCTTATGTTTGTCTTTTTTCCCCTTTCTAGGTCAACCTTAATGCAAAATCATGTCCCTTGGAATTCTCAAGAGATCCTCTAACAAATATTTTATCAAGTCTTATGTAAAGCTTGCATAAACTTTCCTAAATCAAAAGCAGGCATTGGGAACATCATATATTCAAGTCTGAAGCACTCCACACAAGGTTTGGAGAAAACTAAGCTAAGTAAAGATCATCTCAAATATAAATCAAGCATTATCAAGTATTTACTTATCAAAATGGCACTTTAAGGGGTCTTTTCTCTAGTGTTTATCTACTTATAATTTCTCTACTTTTGTACTTAATTGTAACACTCTATTCGACACTCATGAAGATACATTCTATACCTAGTTAGCCTATTATTTGGGTTGAGGCATTTAGAAAAATATAAGGTGATGAATATCTATATTTGTATATACACTTGCACTCACACTAGGAGAACTACATGGAGTTTGAGCCACTAAGGGTGGTCCAACTCAACTACAAACAAAATCCTTTTTTGTTATCTTATTGTGTACTTAAGTGTTATTAAAGTAAATTAGGGTTTTAATCACTACATGTGCATATGTGAATATTATCGATTAAGTGAAAGTGTAAGAAGACCTTAAAAACAATGAGAAAACATCCTAGATTGAAGTTGAATTGCAGAATGCCAAAAGGATAGAAGTGTCACACACTAGCGTTTAAATATGACACTAGTATCCAGTGAGTTTTTAGGGATTCGTTTCTAAGACGAAGCACATTATGCCCTGTCATATCATGTTTTTCCTAATTCCATATTTAGAACACTTTGTGAAAAATTAGAAAATCTAATTCAACTCATTCTCTCATGTTTTACTATATTTTATCATGTTCCCTAATTGAATATCATTTCTTCATAATATTTACATGTACTGTCAGATTTGAATGTTGGAGCATTGATATACAAAATATGATTGTGTGTTAGTTTCAATTTTCAATCCAAATTAAGTAGGTAAACAACACATCATATATTTAATTTGGGTAAAATATTTGTTGAACAATTTAAGCTTTAATTGCAAGCCCCTCTTAGGCGGATATTCATATAACTACCTACATCACCACATGTTTTCCTTAAACAATTACTTGAGTCTAACCTTGTGACTCTCCTTTCCCCTATGGATGTAGATGCAAGAAAACCTCAACACAAATCATTTGATGTCAATTCCTATTTAGACTACCATTTTTGGGAGTGTATACGGGTTCAAAAGATGACTTGAATATATTTTGAATAGTGTTTCATATTGTACAATTCCTAATGTATGTGCCTAGTATGGAAAATATAAGTAGAGAATATGTAACACTCTCTAAGCATATGTAGAGAATGTAAAGAGCTTCTTTTGACTAGGAATGGAAGAAGAAGGGACTAATAAATCAATAGCCACCTCAAATTGTAGGAAAACATGTAGGCAAAGTATGTACAAGGTTGATATTGAATCTTTGATATTAATCTTGACTTCCACTTTGAATTCATATCTAAGTTCTAGATTCAGTAATATAGTTCTAGTTATTATTACGTAATGATGTATTTTAGTTATATCTTCTCTGATTTATTCATGATATGTAGCTATTGTTGATTTCACGTTATGTTCTAGTTTATCATTTACACAATGTTTAAATGGAATAATATGAATCTCTCTAGAGTACAACCTATTACATGTTATAATGAGTGATGGGAGGGACCTCTTCTAACAATGGTTCCATTTTTGGGTTCTGAAAATGTTAATATGGTTACTATCACAGTGGGATATGGAATGATGGCTATGAGAGAAGATGAAACATTTTATAAAAGATGAAGAGGATGTGATGGGAATTCTTGAAAAAATAATCACATTGAACATATATATGGAGACATTCATGAGATACTTTGGCATGAGATCCTAAAAACAATTAATCGTATAGTTATCTCAACTGAAATATTACCATTTTAGATATGAAGATAAAGAAGAATATGAATGGACAGAAAAGAAGATTAAAAAATTGTAGAAATTGGATGCTAAATGAACTTGAGCTATAAATTATTGGATGCAAACTAATATTGATGGGTACATCAGTGAAATCATTATTCAAAAAAAATTCTCATTTAATTTTTCAAGAGCACATTTTATTTTGGGATTGCAAGGTAAATGTGTCACACAACTCCCTTTATTGGTAAAAACGATAGCTATGAAAAAGGACATGGTGTCAATTCTACATGACAAGTAGTTGGATAGGAACCTAAGGGATGTAGTCCTAGTAGAAAGGGGGTGAAAGGGGAAGGGGTTAGAATTAACTCAGGACCTAGAAGGGTCTGAGAAGGATCAAAAATAAGAAAATAGAAGAATATAAAGACTACAAAGATAAGTGAGACAACACAAAAAATGGGGAATTTTAGGTGCTATTGGGGAAGATGAAACCAACTAAAAGTAGGAGTAGAGTGGCTAAGGAAGGAGGAATGAAACCTCTTGAAGAGATAGAGGAAGGGAGAAAAGGAGAAGACCAAAATGATCAAGGGGGTGAGTAGGGAGGTGTTTACCTTGATGATAGTGACTAATAGGGTGTGCAAGGAGGCATTTAACCTAAGTGTGGAACTATAAAAAAGGATAGATGGAACTGAGCAAAGGTAAAATGAAAGTAGGGGACTAGAGATAGGAGTATATTTATGAGGAAGTTATAACTTACCTTGGAGAAGCCATCATAGAGACAATGGTATTGTACAAATAGAGAAGTAGTTTGCAATGAGGAAATCATAAAATATACACACATGCCAGTAGAAGAAGAATGTAACCTTCTAGCATATATGTCCCTTGAGCTAGATAGAGAATTAATAACTTGGAATTGTTTGAATGATTTAGAACAAAATGGAATTTTGTAAGAATTATAAGAGAAGTTGAGTCAGCCATACACAGATAAATAATATTACCTATAAGTTTTGAAGACTTAAGTGTGGATTAAATCATAAGGGAAGTTTACTTTTCATTGAGTAGGAATCGTTTGTGAATTCTCTCTTTTGTGGAAATAAGGAAAAGAGTGAGGAGTGTAGTAACAATAGTTTTGTGAGCCTGAAGTACATAAATTTTTTTCTGGAATTTACATAATCTAGCATAAATTCTTCATATTCTGAAGAATTAAAGCACGAATCTAGTAAGGTAAGTGTGAGGAACAACTAACCAATTGTGAAAACAAATCCAAGCTCAAGTAGTGGTTCAAAACATATTAGTGCAAAGGATAATACAAGAGGTCATCCTGGTAAAAGAAGAATTATTTCCCATATTCCTAACTCTGAAGAAACACTACAACCTTATGGAAACTCTTCTAATCCATAACATTATTTACCAACTTGTGAAATGTGATGGGTTTCAAAAAGAGTGACAAATGACAATACCAAGAAATGTGAACTAATATGAGCATTGCATGGTCATACTTTAGAATTCATATACTCTATGAACTTGACTGTGAAGACATTAAAAATGTGTGTGATACCCTTACCCAAGAATTCAAAAGGAAGAAGTGTGTAGGCCATACTATTCAATATTTGAAAGAAATAAAATGGAATCCTATAGAATCTATAATCGAGTATGAAATTAGGTTATCTGATGTAATGAACAAAACCGGTTTAAATTTTAATGAAACTAGTAAAGCTACTTAGTTTGTGGAATGATTGTGTAGTAAGATCTATTTTGTGATTGTGCAGAATAAATTTTCCACCAAGGAAGAGGAAATTTAATCATTTATAAGGGTGGAAAATATTGAATACTATGGAGATAGTGTGGTAGTGAGTCAAAAAATAGAATCCAAATTGGATATCTTAATGTGCAATTTAGAGGAGCTATAAGAAGGAAATAAATCAAGACTAAACATATGGGGCACAAAATGTGGTTATGAAGGACACCATAAGAATTATTGTACAAAATCCCAGACAAGTAAGCCATTATTTATGTTAGATGGAAGGGGAGAATACTGTGAAATTTTTAGGGTATGGGGACAGTCACTCAGTAAATTTCATTTGGTACAACATTAGGTGCACCAACCTCAAAATGAAGTATGCATTTTTTGTAGATTAACTATGCATGAGGCTAAAGACAAAATTATGTTAATGGACTTAAGGATGAAGTAATAAATAATGTATTTACAGTTGATACACATTTATCCTTAAAGAAAAAAAAATGGTCCCATATTTAGAAATGACTACATCTCCTGAAATGGATGTGTAATGGGATCCTATATTTTCTCAATCCAATAAAAAATGGACTCTGCATCTCCACAACAAATTACAATTTGGGATTCACCTAATCTGTAAATTGCTATGTGTTTTACGCCTCCTTTTCCTCAACAATCAATTATGTGGAGAACATGATGTAAAAACATGACACACCATACTAAATATTGACAATCAACTAGTTAGAATTAAGTTAAAACCATATAACAAATGATCATGCATCTCATCATTCAATTCACAAGAAACATTGTTAGATATAATATTCTTTGGTTTGGTTGGTGTTTCTAACCACCACATCATGCTTTGAAGTTCAACTAGGTTCTTGTTATGCAATAACATCCTCTTACAAAAATGACTTCTTCCACTAAGATAAAACCCTTCTATACATTATACTTTACCTCTACTCAGTCTATATTGGTCATCACACTCATGAATGGGGGTGTTGACAAAAAATTTTTAGTTATATTTACAATATGGGGTAAACCCCAATCCTCATTCCCAATCACAAAATACTACAAAACCCTCTGTACTCAGCCCTCACTTTGGTTATGCAATTACCTTGATATCCTACTTCATAAACTAGCTTCATCTATTCAATGAAACTTCTCATCTATTGCAAGAATCTACTGTGTTTTTACTTACACTCCTCAAGACTTGAAAGGATTATATGTTCCTGAGAGAACATGAGAGTCATTTATAAAGAAGAGAAAGTAAACAAGGGACAAGTTTTGATCCCTAAAGAAGAGCTTGTTGAGATGAGGAATATGTTAGTGAGAATAAATAGTCTTCTATAAGAAGAGTTAGAGGTAGAAAATGTATAAAAGGATGAAGAAAATGAGAAATTGGTAGAGGCAATAGAGGAAAAGAAGGTACAAATGATAAAGGGATTTATTGAGTTAGTGCACCACAAAGAAGAAAGAGGAGAAAGATGAAAGAGGAAAAAGAGAGAGATGAAGGAATATGTAAGGAAGAGAGACTTGTGGATTCAACAAGAGATAAGAGAGATAAAGAAAGATATGGAACATGTAGATATGTTGATGGAGATAATGAGAGAATAATAATACCAAGGAGTTGGAATATAGATTAGAAAGAGGGTTAAGTTTCCTCAAGGTTGCTTATGGAGAGAAGAAAAAGAAAGAATATAATAGCCATGATAAGAGAAGAATAAAAAAGGCTAAAGATATGTGAAGATCATAAAATGAAGTTTTCAAGTGGGAAACAATAGGAAGTGACCATGGAGGTCATACTTGTAGAGGATTTACAAATTGATGAAGAGGAGGTGATAGAGAGATTTCTAGACTCCCTTGAAAAACAAGGATATGAAAATACATAATGGTTGAGTAATGGAGATGAGGATGAGAGTGAAGAAGAATTATATGATGCAAAATAAGAATTTGAAGATGAGGATCAATCCCATAATGTCATAAAAGAAGATGAAGAATTTGAAAATGAAGAGATAAAAAAGGCAAAACAACTGAAGATTCAGATTGCAAGTTGGAGAAACAAGAGGATACACAAGAAGAACTTGTTGAGACCCAAGAGTCTCCATATTTTCTATCTAACATTTTTTGGGATTGTGTATGTACAAGTGTTCTAGCTAAACTGGTGAAATCCATGCTTTTAAGAGAGCTCAAACAAAGACATTGCAAGTTGAAAACCTCATCTTGGAGGTCAAAGCTATAAAGAAGAAAATGAAAAAAAGAGATGAAGAGAAAAATATAAGAATGTTGATGATGAAAAAGAGGAGAGTACAAATGAAGAAATAAGGACCTTACAAGTGTAACACAACTAGAAAAATAGAAAGAAGATCATCATTTAATATGGAACTCAAATTCTCCCACTTGGGGATTCTGATGCAGGAGCATCCAATAACCACACAAAATATAGTTTTGAATTTGATGGTTGTGAGCAGCTTAAGAGGTCAATTATAGTGTTTTTATATGGATCCAAACTTATTTGAATCCCTTCATGCGTGTGTAATAAGGTAAATTGGAGTTTCCGTCCAAAAGGGACCATTCAAACATTTGAATTTTTGTGTTAGTGTAAGTTGGTTTAGGAGTTTGTAAGGAAATAAATTCATATTGTAAAGGTGGTGAAGCAATGTAATAGGGTGTTTACACTCACCAAATAAAGTAACTCATGTGGAAAATTAGCCCTTGGTTCTAGTTAGGCAGTTAAGTGGTTGTAACCATCTCCATTTAAGCATAAAAAAGGAGATATTTGAATGGAATAAATATATTAGAGGAAGTTAGTAGAGGTTTTAATTAGTGGTGGAAGAGCCTCAAGCAGGTAGAGATCATGTGGTATTTTCATGAAGTACTTACAAAGTAGGATTTGAGTTGTAAATGTGGTAATTGGGAAGAGATAATAGTTAAATCAGAGAAAGAAAAATTTCATGAAAGTTATGATAAGTTGAGGGGTTGGTGTACTCTAAGAAGTCAGTATTAGGATGGATAAGACACCTAGTGAAAAAAGTCTTAGTGAAAGACATTGAGATTCAAGAAGCATGGGATTTAAGAAGAATTTTAAATAGAGAGAGGCTTTATTATAGGATGGTTTTGTATGAAAATTTATGGGAGGATTTTCATTGTGAACAAGTTAAAGAATATTCAAGACCTAAGATTTCTATTTGTTGGCGAGAAATTTTTTCAGGGACAAACTAGTGGGTTTCTTACCAACACTTTGGAAATCTAAGTCCCTCTACTTAATTGGTGTAGCTGTCATATATGCATGTGTGAGTAAAAATGTGGATTTTCCTAGTGGCCTTTTGGCCGGGGATCCAACAGGGGCACTCCACTAACCCTGCGGAAAAGCTAGCAATTTCTTGCTAGAGAAGACTTTGTCTGTAGAGCAAGAAAGGGAGTGAGAAAAGAGATAGGAAAACTAATGTTGTAGGTAGAAAATCATATTCCTGAACACACTAGTTAGAAACTTCATCACATGCATTAAAATCAAGAGGAAACAAATATGTAAGTAGCAACAAGACCAGATAGAATTTATGATCACAAAGTATCAAGAAATCCCTTAGTTAAAGAAAGCTAGAAACTCCTTCTTGTATTGATATCTCAAACCAAAGTTGTACATATTATGAGGATGGAAGACATTGAGAATAGAGGAAAAGTGGCTAACTCTTTTCACTCACAAGTAAGAAAAATATCTCTCATGAACTTACAAGAATACAACCAGATAGAATAATTTCAGAATTAGAACCCCTTAGAATGAGGATCTCATTACAATTTATCGAAGAGGAGAAACCCTTTATCTTCTCGGTGACCCTCCATATGCCTTATTTCTAACTTTAGTCTATTCATATTCCTTCCAAATATTTAGTCCCTTTTTATAAAATCAAGGCAACTTAATTTACATATTGTTTCTAAAGTCGCTTTAAGATGACTTAAAGGCATTTCAAAAAGTGCAAACCCCAATGAAGAATTAAAACATTTGAAGAGAAAGTTGGGGGGAAGGAAGAGAAGAGAGAAGAAGAGATGTTGCTCCAGATGAAGTCCGATGATCCTTGTTGATGGAAAACTCCAATGCAGTGAGACTTTGAATCTCTGAATCTATTGCCTCCTAAGAAACTCCTTCAAAATGGTTCCTGGATGATTTGGAATGAGTGTGTAAAAAAACTTGTCAAATGACTTAATTGATGACCACGGACACCGAATTTGAAGAGCTAGGAACTCGGAACCGATCATATCAAGTTGAATAGAATTATTTCACTGATGACCACAACTTCCACCCTTCGTATGATATACTTGTGACCTGAACCATGCAATTCTTTAATATAGTGAAACTTGGATCCTTGAATGTCTTATAGCATGATAGGCTTCCTTTGGATAACACATGAACACCATGAGGTAAGTGTTTAAAAACACTGTCAAATGATTCCATTAGTGACTGTGAGCATCACTCATGGAGATCCCTTCAGGAAATACCTTGTCCTGATTCCCTCGTACATATTGATTGAGTGTCAAAAGACACTGTTGAGATCCATGGAGATAGAGACTTCATTGGTCCTCTTTCCTTGGAAGTCATGTGGGATTTCAGGTCATTTAGATCCATGCAGGAGAACATCACTATCTTCTATCTCATATTCAGAGCAAAAGGTTGTCCTGTCCACTTATAATTCAAGGTTCCTTCAGAAAAATAAACTTACTATATTTAGTAAGTATGAAAAAGTAGCTCCCTCGAACCTAAACTGGATGTTGCGACTCAGATTTCTCTTTCTCCTTGCATTTTTCTCACCTTTTGGATCACTTTTCTATTTTTGGCAAGTTCTCGTGGGACAACTTACTATTTTTAGTAAGTGTCGATTTTGGACCAAGATGACTGTTTCGACGATCTCTCCCTACAATACATCTTCTGTTTTCAATGCCTCTTTCGTAGTTTCTTTAATTGATGACTTTCCTGAAATGGCAATCCTCCATGTAGAAGACATGATATTTTTGGAAAGTGAACTTCGGGTGGTTAGAATCACTGTGAAACAAAGTTTTCCGATATGGGTTTTTTTCCCAATATCTCCCCTATGAAATCTTGGACCTACCCACTCAATAGCTTTATTTTAAACTTTAAATTTCTAACCTGGCGACACTTTTGGACATGACAACCATTAATGGACCTCAAAAATTGTAGGTCTACTTTTCTCCTCTATTTACGATATAAATAAGTTTTTTGATATGGGTTTTCACTTCTTGTGCTTCCAGTTAAATCTCGCTTCGATCCAATTGTTGGTTTGACGGGAAATTGAGCTTTTTTCTTGTGCTAAGGAAGAGACTTATTTGCTATGAACACTCCTTGCTGTAGATGGAAGGTCCATTTGAAGGTGATTTTTAATGGTCTAAAAAGATGAAGAACAGAAGAAAAAAGGTTTGTTATTTATTGTAGTGGTTTACAAAATCTCTTCGAATTTTGGTTTCACGACAATGAAGATTTTCAAACTTTTTCTTCTTTGTTCTTCATTTCTTCTTCTTCGTTTGCTCAATCTTTCTCCTCGAACCTTCATATTATCATGGAATGAAGGATTTAATTTCTATGGTGGATATGGTTTTAAGTTTATAAATGGTGGAGTGGTGGAGAGAAGTTACAGAGCAAGTTACAGAGTGAAGTTGTGCACAAGAATGGAGAGTTAGAAGTTAGAAGTTAAAAGTGGGAAACAAGAAGGATTTGATTTTTTTTGAAAATTTCAAAGCAGCAAGTGAGGTAGAATTTCATGTCCCTCATTTACCTTAAGAATTAAGGGATTAGATGGACATAAATTTTCACGTGGCGCCTTGGTTACGACACAAGTGGCAAAGATCTAATGGATGAAGGTTTAAGCCCAAAAAATAGGTTAGAAGCACTGTGGGGCCGGAAACTGGTCGTATGAAGAACAATGGGGCTTTTTGAAAATGGGCCAATCATAGGTGGAGTTAAATTTTGTTTCTCCCATGTACCTTTTCAAAAAGGGACAAAGGGGGCATCAAATTTCATGGTGTGCCTCATGATGACATGTGGTGCTGATCCGATGGCAGGGGATGAAGGCTCCACTAGCTCCCGGGGGCTAGAAAACTACTCTTGAAGGGGTCACATGGGTGACCAAGAGTATCCTTGGGGGTTGGGAAAATTTTATTATCCTTGATGTCCCCCAAGATAAAGGTACATTAGGGACATAAAATTGCACAATGCGCCAGAAGTTGCCAGTTGTCATAGATCTGACAACTGAGCATTTGAGCTCCCACAAGCACCTGAGGGTTGAACTAGTGGTCCAAGAGGTCGTATGAGGGTATAGAGGGCTTATAAGGGATGGGAGAATTTTTATGTCCCTCATGTCCCTTTTCTTGAGGGACGTAAGGGACATGAAATAGCGTCAGGCTCCTGGAGCTGACACGTGTCCATGTTCAAAATTTGGCTAACTCCCAAACTCGCTCCTAGAGGGAAACTTGAAATGACGATAACTTGAGCTCCCAATGGAATTTTTTGATGAAATTTTATATGATATGACTGAAAATGACCTTATTGAATCCAATGGAATGGGTTTCAGGTCTTGATTCCTAAATTTGATCCCTAAAAAATAATATTTTTGATTTGGTCCTTTACTTGTGCATGAGAAAAGATGGATGTAGACCTATTTTGCTAAGGTGTTGTGAATAATATAATTTCACCATCTTGTAAGGATTTTAATTCCCTTTCTTAAAATGTATTTTTTGGATCTTAAATCCATCCAAATCTCTTAAAATCACTTCCCGAAGCTTAGTAGCTATTTTTACCTTGTGCACTACCTAGGCCCGTGAACCCTAATTTTGGTGAAACTGCCCCAAATCTTCCAAATCCTTCTTAAATCTTCCTAAATCACTTCCATGATGTTATAGGCATTTGATTCACATCTGTTAAATTTGGCTTCTCCTTTTTCTCCAATGGAGTGTGCTTCAGTCCTGGGAAGGCCAGTGATAGCCCTTCCCACAACTGCCCAAAAATTGCATTTTTCAAGAATACCTAAAATCACCTAGGGGGTTGAATTGACTTTCCTAAATCACCTAAGGGACTGAGTTAACATCTATTGGGATGTCACTAGACTGACTGGGTAGACCCTGGGTTGTCTTGGGAGGGTAAAACTTGAAATTTTGACACAAGGGGTATAGTTGTCATGCTTGGAAATTGTCAATTTCCCTGTTGCACATTTGCACGAACAACAACTGGCTCTAGCTTGCGGACATGACATGGATTGATTGTAAAGAAGACATGACATGGAGAATCTAGAATCTCAACTTTATACCACATAATTCATTGACTAGTGCCTTATCCATTGGGCCCTGTGGAGTCATGTACAATTTTTACAACCAAAGAGAGAGAGAAGAAGGAGACACACACACACACCAAAAAAGACAAAAAGGAAACACACAACACACAACAGAAAAGGAAACACACCTACCAATCACCTATGCTACAAGGCGGGGGGACAACCCACTTTCACTGAAAAACTTTTCATTTCTCAAAAGTTACCCCTGAGTGGGCAACACTGAGTGAAGTTGTTCTGTGAAGCCATTGACTAGTTCCAGAAAGTAGCCTCCTTTCCTCAAATTCCTATGAAAGTTTGGTGCTTTCATGATTATCTGTGTACTTCATAGGAATGAGCCTATATGAGAATCTTTATTTTCAGGTCTTTTCCCTAGAAATTCCCTTTCTTTTATGTCTTTTAGATCCTTTTCAGAATGTTGACTGCCTTTCCTGTGCTCATCCATAACATTGATTCATCATTCCAAAGCTGATATTTGTTCAATTTTTTTAAATATTCTGATCTCTTCTCATCACCATATTCATTCTCTACATTTGTAGAAATTTCCAAAGTGATGTGATCAAGTTGATTTTAAACATGTTCCCAATGCTCTTCTTGTGGGTAATTCTCTTCAACATGAGTTGGCTCAATATTTTCTCTACCACCTTCCATCATGATGAAAGCATTATTTTTAAAATTGAATAGGTCCACAGGATTTCAAAGGAATTTTCTTCTTTTGCATTCATGAACTTCCTCATGAATTTTGGAAGAAGAAAACATGCTTTCACTCTCACATTCATCATTTAGGAATTCATCTGGCCTATCAAACTGATTCATCTCCACATCAAACATGGGTGTATAGAAATGAGGAACCTTCATTGATTCACACCTGTCTTGTATCTCCATGGCTCGATTCAAGAGTTCAAGGCTAAGATGAGGATATTCAACTTCTTCTACAACTTTCAAAATATCTTACATGGATGGCTCTTCCAAATTCATCATAAATTCATCTTTTTTTTCAAGAGAGATTGAGTATTATGACTCAGAGGAGTGGTAAAAAGTATGATCCATACCTTTCCATGATTCATTCGAAGAAACTCTATTTGATTCTTCTTCACTTGATGTTCTCCAAGGCTCTCTTTCATGTAAGTATGAAAAATTCTAGTTTATGAACCCATCTCACAAGGAGAGAAGGTATGTGCTTTGAGGGAATGGTAATCTATCGAGCTCAAATTCCATATAGTCCTCGTGATAACCATCTCACTCCTTGGTTTTGAGAATGAAATTGGCCGCTTCCATATGTTCATCCATGATTGAATCATGAAGGGAATTTGAATTTTCAATCATCTCTTCTTCTTCACATATCTCCATCTTGTCATTCATTGAAACATCAAAGTTTGAAGAGAGATTACTCAAGAACACACTGAACTCATCATTATGTATTCCTTCATCATCAGTGGATTCTTCAGAGAGCATCAAATCATCCATTATGTAACTAGGATCTTCCTCTATCGAATATGTCATTCCTCTGATGAGTTGTAAATATTGCATCTCATCTTCCATAAGACACATTTCTTCTTCTTCTTTCATGGTGAGGAAAGGAAGATTTTCATCTCTCGCCGATGTGAGAAAATAGTTTTCTATCCCGCCACCTTGGAACAAAATGTTCTTCCTTGGATCATATTCTTTTTGTACTATGTATTTCATCTTACGCACTGACCAACAACTTCTTCATCTCCCCTTTCACAGGTAATAGAGGACCAATCCATTTTGATTTCACCACCTAAATCCCTACAGAAGCTCATGCTTAAAATCATGTTGAATGATGTCAGCTACCAAGATAGTGAGAAGAAATTTCTTCTCAGGGAAGTCAACCAAAGCAACTTGAGCATCCTTTATCCTACCCACCAATGGAACTTCTTTGGATTCCATGGAATAGCAAGATCCATTTGTGCATGTGTCAAGGTGAGTCCTAAGGCATTTGCGACTTTCATGGGCATCACATTATCGGAGGCTCCATAATCTATAATGCAGTTATTGAGTTGGTAGCCTTTGATCAAGAGGAATAGGTAGAAGGGTTATACCTTATCAATTTTGGAGGCACTAAGGGCTAGCATGTTGGATGATGCTGGGAGTAGGCCTTTAGAATTTGAACTTGACACTTTAGCACTACCACCATGGACTACATTGACCAACCTATCAAATTGGGTAGGGTGTGTTTGCAAATATTCAATCTTTGTGATCTAGACTTTAGTTTTGCTTGCGTGTCCATGTAGTCAAATGGGGTCATGGCGGATGCATTTGAGGTCCCGGGGGTGATGGAAAATTTACATGGAAAAAGTGTGGTTACCTTGGGAGTTTGATTTTCTTTAGTAGGCATGGTAACTGGATTAGAAGGGGATGGGGGAGTAGACTTTGGTGCTACTTTAGATGATTTTTTAGGAGTAGCATTTGAAGAAGGATTATTCTTAGAAGTAGCTTTTGAATCAGAGGACTTACTTGGCATGGTAATCAAATTCTTGCTTTCCAGTGGGTATGGTTTTTCCTTAGCTGAGTCCATTGATGGTGGTAGTGGTGATCCTCTACTAATGATTTTGTTTTGAGGTATTTCTATAAGAGAATATTCTTTCTTTTTCTTTGTCGTAGTTGTTACAGATGAAGTTACTTTCTTCGATTGAGCCCATGTGAACACCACACATGAGAAGCTCAGAGATTCTTCATCATCATCATCTTCATCTCCTTCAACATACTCAATAAGGCCATTTTGAGTCTCACCATTAACTTCTTCAACCTCAAGGTACTCTCCATCATCACCTTCCTCTTCTTCTTCTGGTCCATCAGCTTCACACGTAGCATTGACTGGTGGTGCTTTGAGAGTAATCCTATGAGGAGGTGGGGTGATTCTTGGCTGGTTCAGAGAATTTGGCTCCCTTGGAGCATTCCACATGGAGATTTGAGATAGTTTTTTCTTCAAGGAAACCAATTCATTCACCATTTTTTGGAACATTGGGTCTACGGTAACTGAACTCACACTTGGAACTTTTTTTTTCCATTGGGGGATTTCACTTTACCAGATAGAATCAGATCATCATCAATTTCTATAGTGAATTCATGAGCTTCCCTCAAATTTCCAGGCTAGGATTTTCTAAGGAAGAAACCAACTTCTGATGGCATGGCACTGATGAAGAATATTTTCAAATTATTTTTGGGAGGCATGACATCTTCAAGAATTCTACTTATCACCCTGTTATATTTTTCTACAAAGTCTCTCATTAATTCAGAAGTTTCTTTATTCATTTGAACCAATTGGACCAAGATATCCTAGAAGTCTTCCATAGATCTTGAACCTATGTTCAAATCCACTTCTTATATCTTCCCAGCATGTGACAGACCTTGGAGGCAAAATGTAGAACCATACTACAATCTTCTCTTGGAGTGATTCCACAAAAAACTTGACTGATACATCTTCATGCTCAACTCCCAACACGTTGCAAGTAGTGATGAACACTACTACATGTTCCTTGGGAAGTTGAGAACCATCCCCTATAAACTTTGGAAAATTCTTTCTTGAGACTTTTGGTAGCTCATGGAGAGGTTGAGCAAGGGCAAGTGGACCGGTGTTTCCACCCCATGGTACATTTAGCCTGTGTTATTCATGGTCACAATCCACCATTCTGTTTCTGACTCAATCTTCTAACCTTTATAAGGTTGTGGCTTTAGTTGTTTCTCTTTATTTTTCTTCGGCTTGAATTCTTTCAATTTCTTCAATTTGAACTCTTAGTTCCACTTAAACTCTTTCTTCTTCTTCGGTCTCTACATTAGTGAAATATTCAAGGTTCTTGTTGATGTATGGAAACTCAATGTCAAATGGATTGGCTATACTTGGACCTTCAATAGAACCAACTATGTGAAAAAAACAAGACCTTTTAATTTAGAGAAACTCTTGTCTTCTTTGAAGCTCTTCAAAAGTGGGATCATTTTTTCCTCCTTCCCTCTATTGCTGGGTGTATCTTTTATCTACCATTTTGTAGATTCGTTAGTGGGAGTATGAAAGGACACATGCAGGAATCAACAGTGTGCTTCTCGGAAATGGATTTCCATGAACCTTTTTTTTTTTTTCTATATTTTATTTTTTGTATTTTTGGACCTTGTAGTCATATTTTGGGTGCATATGCTGCTAAATCTACCCCATGGTGGGAACCAAAAATTGTTGGCAGAGAAAATATTTTCGGTGGATAAAGCGGTGGGTTTCTTTCCAATGCTCTGGGAATCTAAGTCTCTCTACTTAACCGGTGCATCTGTTGTATATACATGCACAAGTAAAAATATGGTGGAGTTTTCCTGAGGTTGGCCTTTTGGCTGGGGATCCAGCAAGGGCACTCCACTAACCTTGCAGATAAAGCTAGCAATTGCTTTATGGTGAGGAATTTGTCGATAAAGTGGGAAAGGGAGTGGGAATATGAGGTAGGGGAACTAATGTTGTAGGTAGAAAATCATATTCCTACACGCACTAGTGAGAAACTTCATCACATGCACTAAAATTAGGAAGAAACAATACTGCAGACAACAAAAAGACCAGTTAGAATTTAATGAACACAAAGTATTAGTAAATCCCTTAATCAAAAAAATGATAGAAGATCCTTCTTCTTGTATTAATGCTCAAGAAAAAGTTGTACTAGTATGAGAATGGAAGACATTGAGAATAGGGGGAAAGTGGCTAACTCTTTTCACTCACAAGTGAGAAAAATATCTCTCATGAACTTACAAGAATACAACCAGCTAGAAGAATTTCAGAATTAGAACCCCTTAGAATGAGGAGCTCATTACAATTTATAGAAGAGGAGAAACTCTTCATCTTCTCGGTGACCTTCCATATGCCTTATTTCTGAATTTAGGCTATTCATGTTCCTTCCAAATATTCAGTCCCTTTTATAAAATCAAGGCGATTTAATTTACATAATGTTTATAAAGTCACTTTTATATGATTTAAAGGCGTATCAAAAAGTGCAAACCCCAATGAAGAATTAGAACAGAGAAGAGAGAGAGAGAGAAAAGAGATAAAATTGGGGGGAAGATAGAAGAGGAGAGAGAGAAGAAGAGATGTTGCTCCAGATGAATTTTGATGATCCTTGTTGATGGAAAACTCCAGTGTAGTGAGACTCTGAATCTCTTGAATTTTTGCCTCCTAAGAAACTCCTTCAAATTGGCTCACGGATGCTTTGGAATGAGTGTTTAAAAACACTTTTCAAATGACTTCATTGATGACCATGAACACCGAATTCTGAAGAGATAGGACACTCATAACCGATCATGTCAGGTTGAATGGAATTGTTTCATTGATGACCACAAGCATTCCACCCTTCGTATGATATACTTTGTGACCCAAACCATGCATGATGCTCTAATGTAGTGAAACACTGGATCCTTGAATGTCTTATACCATGAGATGATTCCTTTGAGACAACATGAAAAAAACCACGAGTTAAGTGTTTAAAAACACTCGTTGAATGATTCCATTAGTGACTGTGAGCATCACTCATGGAGATCCATGAAGCTAGAGATTTCATGTCCTGATCCCCTCGTTTATGGACCTTGACTTCATTGTTTCTCGACACTTACTGTAGATGGATAAAGGCATACTATTTTTGGCGAATGGTCCGATATTTTTCCTCTGGAAGTCCCCAAATGGTGATGTCAAGTCATTTGGATGTTCAACTAATAATACAAGGTCTGTCTATGAAATCCACACTTTGGAATAACTTTCTAGGTTAAGTAAGTGTTAAAAAGCAACTTACTATTTTTAGCAAGTGTGAACAATTAGCTTCCTTCGAATCCTTGACTACGATGTTGATTACTGAAAATATTCCATTCCTTATATGCATTCCCCTTACTTTGTGGATCAATTTTATATTTTTGGAAAGTGCTCATGTGAGCAACTTAATATTTTCAGTCAAGTGTCAAATTTATGGACCCAGATGACTTGTTTTGACGAATATTTCGACTGCAGTACATCCTTTGTGTTCAACGTCTCCTTCATAATTTCTTCTAAGTGATGACTTTCCTAAAATAGTAGTCCTCTATGTAGAAGACCTGCTATTTTTAGAAAGTGGGACCTCTGGTGATAATGAATTCACTATGGAATTAAGTTCTTTGATATAGGTTTATTTCCCAATATCATGCCCTTCTAAAATTCTGTGGACCTACCTGATCAATAGTTTAGGAGATTTTAAACTTGTAAATTTATGACCTGGTGACGCTTCTAAAACATGAACAACCATTAATTGACTTTGAAAATTGTAGGTTTGGTTTTCTCCTCAATTTGTGATTAAAATTACTGTTTTTGATATGAGTTTTTTCTTCTTGTTATTTCACTGGTGAAATTTCTCTTCGATCTAGTTGCTGGTTTGACGGGAAATTGAGAGCTTTTTCTCTCCATAGAGCTAAGGAAGTGAACTTTCTTCACTGTGAACACTTTTTGCTAGGGAACGAAGGTATGTTTTGAAGGTGAATTTTTAATGGAATCTCTGAGAGTTAATAACGTCAGCAACATATGGTTTCTTTTTTCCATGTTCTTGTTTGCAAGATCTCTTTGAATTCTTCGTTTTATGATACGATGGATATTTCCAAGCTTCTTCTTCTTCGTTATGATCATTTTTTATTCTCGGTTTGATTGATCTTTCTTATGTGACCCAAGTATTATCATGGAGTAGAAGGATATTCACTTCTATGAGTAGATCTGGTTTGAGGTTTAGAAATGGTAGAGTGGTGGTGAGAAGTTGCAGAGGAAGTTGCGGAGTGAAGTTGTGCATAAGAATGGGGAGTTAGATGTTAGAAGCAGGAAGCAAGAAAGTATTTTAAAATTTTAAATTTTATACAATAGGGAGTGAGGAACATTTTCATGTCCCTCATGTACCTTAAGCATTAAGGGATGAGAGAGTCATCAATTTTCACGTGGCACCTATTCGCGACACATGGAGAAGATTTGACAATGGGGGTTTGAGCTAAAAAACCAACTTTAAAACACTTAGGGACTGGAAAGAGGTCGAGTGAGGAACCACGGTGCTTTTTCAAAATGGACCCATCAGGGGTGGAGTGAAATTTTTCATCCCCCACATCCTTTTACACAAATGGAAAAAGAGTACATAAAATTACATGGTGTTCCTCACGATGACATGTGGCGCAGATCTGACAATAGGGGATGAAGGCTCCACCAGCTCCCAGGGGCTAGAAAACTACTCTTGAAGGGGTCACATGGGTGACCAGGAGTCTCCTTGTGGGCTGGGCACATTTTATTTTCCCTGATGTCCCCCAAAATAAAGGGACATGAGGGAAATCAAATTACATGACACGCTAGAAGCCGCCACTTGTTACAGATTTGACGATTGAGGATATTAGCTCCCGCAAGCACCTGGGGGCTAAACTGGCAGTATAAGAGGTCGTATGAGGGTCCAGAGGGATTATAGGGTCTAGGGGTATTTTTATGTCCCTTATGTACCTTATATTGAGGGATTTAAGGGACATGAAATTGCACCAAGCTCCTGGAGTTGACACATGTCCACCTTGAAATTTGACTAACTTTCAAACTCGCTCTTAGAGGGCAACTTGAAACGGTAATAACTTGAGCTCCCGATGGAATTTTTTGATGAAATTTTATATGATATTGAATTAAAATGGCCTTATGAATCCAATGGTGGGGTTATAAAGTATTTATTCCTCAATTTGAGCTCTAAAATATTGTATTTTTGATTTGGTCCTTTACTTGTGCATGAGAAAGAATGCCTGTATACCTATTGCACCAAGGTGTCGTGAAAAGTATGATTTGACCATGTTATAGGGATTTGAATTAAATTTTTGAATATGTATTGTTTGGATCTTAACTTCATCTAAATCTCTTAGAATAACTTCCCGAAGATTAACAACTATTTTGACGTTGTGCACTGCCTAGGCCCGTGAACCTTAATTTTGGTGAAAGTGCCCTCACTCTTCCAAATCCTTTTTGAATATTTTTTAATCACATGCATGATTATTTAAAACCTTAAATTCACCTCCAAATTGAATTTTGGCTCCTACTCTCTACTCCAGGAGTGTGCATTGGCCTTGGGAAGGCTAGTGGTAGCCCTTCCCAATATTGCCCAAAAATGGTAGTTTGAAAGAATACCTAAAATTACCTAGGGGGTTCAATTGAATTTCCTAAATCACCTAGGATACTAGGTTGACATCATTTGGGAGGTCATTGGACTAACTGGGTAGACCTGAGGTGTCTTGGGAGGGTAAAAATTGAAATTTTTAACACATGGGTATAGTTGTCATGCTTGGAAATCGTCAATTTTCCTGTTGCACATTTGCAAGACAACACTATTCAAACAAGCTAAAACCTAGGATAAAAAAATATTTTTGAATTTAATCAACCTATTGTGTTTCCTAATCTTGGTGTCCTATGTTTCCTACATCAACACCTCTCCATTGAAAGCTCCATTTAGAGGATACCAAATCCATAATCAAGGATGAAGATTTCTATAGCGACCCTTTGGTGTGCAATGAGGATATCAAGGAGGATGGGACCTTGACCCCAAATACAAGGAGTGATATGTTATCTTTGTGGAGAATCAAATCATATTGCGCAAAATTGTCCTTCAAATCCAGAGTAGGAAGTATATTGTGCATATTGTAGAGTACATGTGTAACATAACACCAAATATTGTCCTACATTAGAGAAACAACAAAAAGAAAAAAAACTGTGTAGTGAAAAAATGATTAATGTGGTGCCCAAAGAAACTAGAAGTCTCTGAGATGTCACTAGATTGTAGAGGAAATGGAATGGCTTGGGACATGTGGATATACCTAGTGAGCCCCATATATGATGCACATACAATGATAGGTATCATGATATGAGAAAAGAGATATATTAGAGGAAGCCAATGGATTATTGAATTCCATCTAAAGCAAAGATGCCAAAACTCAAAACACAAAGTAATATGTAGCACACATATATGGGAAAATGATGAGGATTTTGAAGCAGGGAGTGGTTTCCGCATTACAAAATATTTTGAAAATATTAAATGTACTACGAATTAATAAATATCAAAAAATATATTCAATATATTGAATAATTTACTGGAAAGTGCAACTAGTGCAGTTGTTTAGTCTAAAAAACCCATATGATATGTAAAAATTGATAAAACTTGGGATGTAGATACTAGGTTGAATATAATTATACGAGGATGTGAAGTAAGTGATGTAGTGGTTGATTTTGGAAGCACAATGAACTTGATGCCAAGGTCTACATGGTAAGCTATGGGTGCTCTAGCCTTAGCTTATAACCATTTCACTTTAGATCTGGCAGATTATAGACAAGTGGATGTAATTAGACGATTGGAAGACATGGAAATTTAGGTGTGAGATTTAAAATTGAAGGGATAAGTTGAGTTCATTTATATAAATACTGATGAAATGCATAATATAGTTATGAATTGAATAAAATGGGTCAATGATGGGAATATGACAAGCAATACATTCACTAATTTGATTAAGGCACACTTGGACGACTTTATTATCGTACCCATGAATAGGACTAAACAAAATCCCTACACCATTCCCAAAGAGCCAATGCCTCCTTATGCTCAAGATATTGAAAGTTGGTTCAAATTGGAGCACCATGAAAGAGAAGAGACCACACTATCAAGAGAATAAAAATACATAGAAGATAACAACCGTGAGATTGCTATTAATGCCCACTCAAAGAGTCCATTCTTAGAAGAGGACTTGCAATATTATATCTCCCAGTAAGTTTGATATAGGGAAGTTATATGCATTTTCACATACAAAGTAAGAGTTTACATATCCTAATAGAGAGAGTCATATTCTGTGGGAAGAAACCTCCTCAATTAGTATGAATTCATAAGTAGATTTGAGCCACTGGATGTAAAGAGATAATGATATTAGGCCTATGAGAATGGTCCACATTAAGGAGAAAAAACTTCACAATATTTTAATACTTCTAATTTGGATTCATTCTTGGTTAAATTTTAAAAACAAGTGCCACTTATGTTAGGAATTAGAGAACAATTCCTCAAACCACAACAATAGAAAACTATATAGTAGAATTATACTTGTAGAAATATAACAACATAAATGAATAATGCACAAAAGAAGACAAGACAAGATTTAACGTGGTTCACCCAATGTGGGCTACGTCCACCAAGAACTTGCTTAGATTTTATTATCAACAATAGTAAAACAACTCTCATAGTCTTCTCTCAGTTATGAACTCACAACAGAATTCCAAAGATGTTAAACCACATCTAAACCACAATTGACACCCAATTGCATAACCTTGATCACTCTTGATCACCTCTTGATCTCTAAGACTCAAGACCTCTTGAACACTCAAGATATGTTTAAGATACCCTAACACCTCTATTTATAGGATTACAATCCTTCTAAGAAGCCATAAATCTGACCCTAGAAGATTGAAAGTTGCGATCTTTCAACTTCCCATGGCTGGAAAAATAGTCCCGACGTTGACAGTCAGTTAATCGCAACGTCACAGAAATGTCACAACAGACGACTGCAAAAAGCTTTTGAAGTCTCCAAACTTAACCATTCGAGCTCCAACACTTCAACACTGATTCAAGAAGACTAAAAAATAGGCTCCACACCCCAACAATCTCCCACTTGGAGACTGTTTCCACTGAGAAAAGTTCTTAACCCTTCATTATCAATCATGAAGGCCAATCAAAGTTGAACACAACTTCAACTTCTCCCTTGTGACCGCCATGGTCATCATATCCATAGGATTCTAAATAGTATGAATATTTTCTAGCTTCAACTTATCTTCTTCCAAAGATGTCCTGATGAAGTGATATCTTAGCTGAATGTGCTTCGTCCTAGAGTGGAAAGTGAAGTTCTTCACCAAATGAATAACGCTATGACTAACACTGTGTAGTCTCCCAACTTCTTGCTTATGCCCTAAATCATCAAGAAACTACTGTAACCAAATCATCTCCTTGCTTGCCTCTGTGGCAGCAACATACTCATCCTTTGTGGTTGACAAAGCCACAACCTTTTGTAACTGTGAAATCCAACTCATTGTTGTATCACCAACCATAAATACATAACCTATCGTGCTCCTCCTACTATCTAAATCTCCTACCATGTCCAAATCTACATATCCACATAATGTAGTGTCTGATCCACCAAAACACAATGTTGTTCCCATGGTCCCTCTCAAATACCGAAGGATCCACTTTACTGCCTGCCAATGCTCTCTACCTGGATCACTCATAAACCTGCTCACTGCTCCCATTGCATGGGAAATGTCAGGCCTAGTGCATACCATAACATACATCAAGCTACCAACTGCTGATGATTACGGTACCCTAGACATTTGGATTCTATCCTCCTCAGTCTTAGGAACCTGCTCCTTTGATAATTTAAAGTGGCCTGCCAAAGGAGTACCAACCGGTTTAGCATCTTGCATACTAAACCTCTCCAAGACCTTCTTTATGTACTCTTCTTGAGATAATACCAGCTTCCTCTCCTTCCTGTTCTGAGTTATTCTCATACCAAGGATTTGTTTTGCTGCCCCCAAATCCTTCATAGCAAAGGAGTCACCTAGCTGCTTCTCTATTACCTTTATTTCCTACATGTTCTTCCTTGCAACAAGCATATCATCTACATACAGGTACATAGTAATATAACTACCATCAAGAAACTTCTTGATGTACACGCAATGTTCTGAGTGACACCTAGAGTAACCCTGCTCCTACATAAAACTATCAAACTTCATGTACCACTTCCGTGGAGCTTGTTTTAGGACATACAAGCTCTTCTTAAATTTGCACACTAACCTCTCCTTCCCTTTGACCTCATAACCCTGTGGCTGTTGCATGTAAAATTCCTCCTCCAACTCACCATGAAGGAATGTAGTCTTCACATCCAACTGTTCTAAGTGCAGGTCTTCTACTGCAACTAAACCAAGAACAGTCCTAATAGAAGTCATTTTAACAACCGGAGAAAAAATTTCATCAAAATCTATACCTTTCTTCTGTGCAAATCCTTTGATCACCAACCGGGCCTTATATCATTTCCTGCCTCCATCTTCCTCTTTGATTCTGTACACCCACTTGTTCTGCACTGCTCTCTTGCCCTCGGGTAGCTCCACTAGATCCCAAGTATGGTTTTCCATAAGAGATCTATGCTCTTCATCCATGGCCTACTCCCACTTCTTCCTGGCATCCACCTGCACTACTTCCTCAAAGCACTATGGCTCTCCACTGTCAGTGAGCAATAAATAATTCAAAGATGGAGTAAATCGTTCAGGTTCCCTTCTTACCCTAGAAGACCTTCTCACCTCACGAGTTTGGGGTTCCTGATGAGTAGGTACCTGAACTGGCTGTGACGGAACATGTTGAACCTGAACCGGCCCCTTGGACTCCTTGCTATCCGCAATGTCCTATAACACTGTGTATTATTTCTTTGATTCCTCCTTTTGTTCCTATAACTGATCTTTATACATGAATTTTTCATTAAATACAATATCTCTAGACCGAAATATTTTCTTGTCTTTAAGACTCCAAACATGGAAACCAAAGTCATCTTCACCATATCCAACAAAGGTGCATTTCTCAGACTTAGCCTCTAACTTGGTCCTATCATCCTTATCAATGTGAAAAAATACCTCACATCCAAATACTCTAAGAAATGAGTAATCAATTTTATTACCAGACCAATCCTCCTCAGGTATACCTCCATCTAAGGCTATAGAGGATCCTCTGTTAATCAAATAAACAACTGCGCTTACCGCTTAATCCCAATACATGAGTGTCATCCCCACATGTAACCTCATGCACCTAGCACGCTCCATGATTGTCCTATTCATTCTCTCTGACACTCCATTTTCCTGTGGAGTATTTGGAACCATTCTTTGCATGCGGATCCCATTTACTGAACAATAATCAATAAATTCATTGCTGCAATATTCCCCTCCATTATCTGACCTGAGACATTTCAGCTTGAGACATGTTTCATTCTCAACCAAGGCTTTCCATCTTTTGAAAGTTTTAAACACATCAGATTTCTTTCTAATGCAATATACCCAAACTTTTCTAGTTGCATCATCAATGAAAGTGACGTAATAACATGAACCACCAATAAAGTTTACCTTAGCTAGTCCCCATACATCTATATGCACTAACTCCAACTTACCCTCCTTCCTGGTAGGTCCAACCTTGAGGAATCTCACCCGCTTCTATTTCCCATAAACACAGTCCTCACAGAATTCCAAATATAACTCCTTTAATCTGGGTAGCCTGTCCTTTATAATCTACCTATCCTTTATAATCTGCATGCCCTTATGACTCATATGACCGAGTCTCTAGTGCCACAAAGTTACATCTCCATCTGCAGCAACTAAATTGCAATAATCAGCACCACTGGTTAAATACAAAGTACCATTTTTCTTACCTCTTGCAACCACAAGAGCTCCCTTGGTAACCTTCCAAGAATACACTATAAAACTAACCATACAGCCATCACTACCTAGTTGTCCTGCTGATATCAAGTTCCGCCTCAACTTAGGAACATACCTGACGTCCTTAAGTAGCCATGTGTTCCCATTCTACATTTTCACCAAAACACAACCTTTCCCTACTATGCTGCATGGTTCATCATCACCAAGATATACATGTCCAAAATCACCTTGAAAAAAATCAGTAAAGTAATGTCTATGTGGGGTGGAATGGAAAGAAGCCCCTAAATCTAACACCTAAGATTCATCAATATTATCTAAAGAAATAATTAAGGCATCTTGACAAACATCACCTGCTGCCATATTTACCTCTTTATTTTCCTCCTTATTCTTATTATCCTGAAGAGCCCAGCAATCTTTCTTAGCATGACCAACCTTCCCACAGTGCCAACATTCTAACTTACTCTTAGACTTTGACCTTCCGCGATCATTCGACTTCCCACGGTTACCTTTCCCTCTGTTCTTTTGTCTCCCTCTGCTCTCCACTGTCAAAGAGTTTCCAGAAGTAGAAGAATCTCCGATGCTCTTCCTTCACATTTCCTCGCTTAGGATCACACCTATCACATCCTCAAACTTCAGCTTTGAGTTATTAGATATTGAATTACTTACAGCCATAACCAAGCTGTCCTAGCTATTTGGTAAGGAGCAAAAAATCAACAAAGCCCTAACCTCATCATCAAAGTCAATTTTTACCGAGTTTAACATACTCACAACCATATTAAATTCATTCAAATGATCAAAAACAGAACCATTCTCATACATCTTCATATTAAATAACTTTTCATCAATAATATTTTATTAGAGGCAGAGGGTTTTCATGTAACTTCCCCAATGCACTCATGAGACCTTCCGTGGTCTTCTCCTATGATATGTTGAAAGCAATCGAAGATGCAAGGCATAAATGAATTACCCTGAGCACCTTTCTATCCAGCAACTCCCAATCCTCATCTGACATGGATGTAGGTTTCTTTTCTTTTCCAGCCAAAGGAACATGGAGGTCCTTCTGATATAAGTAATCCTCCATTTACATCTTCCAAAAACTAAATTTCTTCCCATTGAACTTCTCAACCCTCGATCTACCCTCATCTACCATAGCTCCCACTCAAGCTAAAATTTCCCTGTGATTTACAACTTCAGCAAAAAACCACCAAAGCTCTGATATCAATGGTTAGGAATTAGAGAACAAATATGTAGAAACAATTCCTCAAACCACAACAGTAGGAAACTATATAGCAGAATTATACTTGCATAAATATAACAACATAAATGAATAATGCACAAAAGAAGACAAGAAAATATTTAACATGGCTCACCCAATGTGGGCTACGTACACCAAGAACTTGCTCGGATTTTATTATCAACAAGAGTAAAACAACTCTCACAGTATTCTCTCAGTTATGAACTCACAATAGAATTCCAAAGATGCTAAACCACATCTAAACCACAATTGACACCCAATTGCTTATTCTTGATCACTCTTGATCATTAAGAATCAAGACCTCTTGAACACTCAAGATATATTTAAGATACCTTAACACCTCTATTTATATGATTACAATCCTTCTAAGAAGCCATAAATCCGGCCCTAAAATATTGAAATCCGTGATCTTTCAACTTCCCACTGCAGGAAAAACAGTCCCAACGTTGACAGCCAGTTAACAACATGTTAACATCAACATTGCAACAATGTCGCAGCAACATCACAGCAGACGACTGCAGAAAGCTCCTAAAGTCTCCAAAATTAACTATTCGAGCCCCAACACTTCAACACTGATTCAAGAAGACTAAAAAACAGGCTCCACACCCCCAAAAACTTAAAGATATGAGAGTGAACTCATTGGATTATGCATTGAAGGGGATAGTAATAACATGGTGGGATGTACATAGAAGGAAGAACCTTGCATGGAGAAAAACAATAGGTATGATGTGTGCAAGATATGTGTTACCATCTAGATTAACAAAAGCTTGGCCCATGCCCAACTATTGAAAAAATCAATTCCCATAGATACACATTCAAGAAAGTATTGATATATGGAAGATACAACAAATTTAGCAAAAATGGTGGGTGTATATCTTTCTAGAAACACTTACTCCATTACCTAAGGCATGGTACTTCCACTAGGAATAGAGAAGAGAAACACACACTTGGATATAGGTCTAATAATATTTCATTCAACCTTCACATTTGAATACAATAATTCTATGGTGGATGCAACAATGTAAAATATCAAAACATTCCTCTATTATGTGACTATATGTGTGGATCGAGGAGAAGAGTTAATATATCTAAAAGAATAAAAGCAAGGGGATTTCATAGCCACAACTAGAATGCGTGAAATAACCTAAAGAGATACTCATAAATGAATCAAACTATGTCATAGAGTCAAGTATAATAAAGAAGAGGTAACTGATTCAAGTAACTAAGAAGATATGGAACTTGGAGGTATGCTTGAACAAAAACAAATTGAACCTCTTCCTGCAAATAAAGAATTGCACAAAAAAAAAAAAGATAACCTATACAATCTGAACATAAAAGAACAATAAGGATCAAGGACATTTGAACAAACCAAAAATAAATGAAAATCTAGAATATATGTTGAACTAGTTAAAAAACAGTGGAGGATATTGGTCTTTTAGGAACAATCAAGTTAACCACTATTGGAGATTATTGGACAGAGCAGGAAATGTCTGAAAATTTACATCTATTGTGATATTATGAGGATTTGTTTCCAATTTTTTTAATGAAATTAAAGGAGAAGACCCATCTTTATGAGAAATGTGCATCAATTAAAAATAATGTGCAAAACCCATCAAGAAGATTCCATATAGATTAAACCCTGACATGAAAGCTAAGGTTAAAGATGAATTAGACCACATGATAGAACCAAGCTTAATATACCCAATAGAAAATTCAGATTGGGTGATTCCAATATTCACTCAACCGAATAAAACATGCAAAATAAGTATTTGTGCTGATTATAGGTTTCCCAATGATGCATGTATAAACGATCCATTTCCCACTCCCTTCATAGGTGAAATCATGGAGGTGGTAGCAGGACATGAAATCTATTCATTCACAAATGTTTTTAGTGGCTACCATTAAATTATAATTATGCAAGAATATCAATCTAAGACCACTTTTTCTACATAATGGAAAAGTTTTTCATATAAACTAATTTCGTTTGAACTAATTAATGCACCCACAATATTTTCCTGAGTTGTAGTCACTACATCTAAGGATTTCATACATGATTTTCTTGAAGTATATCTAAATGATTGGGAAGTATTATCTCTGTTAAAAGAACATATTTCTAAGGTGCACCTCATGCTTGAACTTAATTTCTTTTTCTTTTTCATGCCTTTCAGATTTTTACTTGGAGATGTTGTTTGTAAAGATGGTATACTAGTAGACCAAGAAAATATTGCAACAATAACTAGGCTTAATTCTCTCACAAATACATATTGTACACCTAATTTAACAATTACCATTGAAGGGATATAAGTTTGAATGGACAACAAAGTGTCAAAATGCATTTACACAACTTAAGAAAAATCTACTCAGTGCACCCATAGTAGTATTGTAATATTGGATTAAAATATTTCATGTGCATGTGGATATATTAGGTAGCATAATCGAATAAATCCTTGTACAACCAAGATGAGGAGGTATTGACCACTTGATACACTCCGCGAGCTATAATCTATCACTGAAAGAAAGAAATTATATAACTATAAAGAGAGAAGTGTTAGTATGGTCTTCACACTCTAGGGATTTAGACAATATCTCTTGGTAACACCTTTTTTGTATTTCATGGACCATAAAACATTATGATATTTGGTAAACAAGCCATTATTGGGAGGAAGGCTATCTAGATGGGTAAGGTTGTTTCACAAATACATGTTTAAGATCAATGTCAAACTAGGAAGGGAACATGTGGGGAAAGACCATCTAAGTAGAATCAATATAGGGGAAGAACCAGAGGAATTGGATGAAGACTCTCTAGATGCACACTTGTTTAAGGTTATTATAGTTATAGAATATTTATAAGAAGTTTCATAACTTCTATAATATGTAATCCTACCAGGCCATTTCAAAATAAAGAAAAGAAACAAAATATAACTAAAGCATTTCCTTATACATTTATTAATGGATTTATATATAAATTAGGGAAGGATGAAGTATTGTGCATAGTAGATTTGGAACATGAAAGGGATGTCATATTGAGGGAAACACATGTAGGGATAACAGGTGATCACTTTAGCGGTTGAATTGACTATGAAAAATAGTATGAAAAGTGGAGTTTGGTGTCAGACATTATTTTAGGATGCACATCATTTTGTAAAACATTGTGATGTTTTTCAAAGAATGTGAAAAGTGAATCAAAACAGATGATGTGTATCTTAACTCAATTCTTGCTACAAAACCATTTGATTAGTGGGGGATATAATTTATTGGACAAATTCATACATTTTTGAAAAGGTATAAAGCCATATACATAATCACTGCAAGAGATTAATTTATTAAATGGGTAGAATCCAATGTGACACGGTTGGAGCTCAAAATTTTACCCTACCCTAAATCAATAAGGTTCAATATTTTGAGACAACATGGGATGATCTCTACAATGTGGGTTTTGTAAAAGTGAGATCAACCTCCGGAGAAGGCCGACTTCCTAGTTACACAGATTTGGGAAAACCTACATAACACAACTTACCTCTAACACTATAACTACTCCTATAGCTAATTCCTAATCTGAAAATTCCAAGGGACCAGGGAGAGAGAGATACAATAAAGGTAAATCCTAAGGTAAAGGGGTGATGATAGCACCAAAAGAAGGTGGAACTTTTCCCAAATCCATATGACACAAATGTAAGAAACATGAATTTGGGGTTGTAAAATGCACTCATATTAGATACAGAGAGATAAAAGAACATAAAATATACAAAAGGGTGAGATATTCACACTAAACACAATATATATCAAGGAAAGAAATAAACCACACTTGCATTAATCATTCTTCAAGAGCTTACATATAGAGGAAAGGCAAGAAAGAGCCAGTCACGAGCTACAGAGGTTGAAAACATGAATTTTCAAGTTTTCACAGGGAAAAGATTAAAATATGTTAAGAAAAGAGGGAGAATAACCCCTTAAAAGTACATAAGCACTTGCATTTTTAAAATTCGTAGCATGAAGAAATAAAAAAAGAGAGGTAAAAGGACCATTGAGTTGGAACTGATAACCGAGATGAAAAGCATTGAATGAGTGTGTGTGCCATGAATTCTTGCATAAGTTACTTGTAGTACAAGCATTGACACCTCTAAAATAATATAATAAATCATATCATGACTCCTTGAGTTTATTTCACCCCATCAAAACACACAGAACATCATCATTCTTAATTAAATTATAGTGGTTGGGGTGGTTAGCTCTCCTGTTCTAGTTCAGTGTGAACTTGAGAAAATTCATGGCTTTTCCTATGCTATGCAGCTTTCGAATTTCCCTTCAATCCATAGACTCCCAAAAATTATTTCACATGTTTTTATGAGAGGAACTATCTTGCACTACTCATGAGTTCCTAATCCTTTAAACCACAAATTTTTACCGAGCAACCAATTTCCTTTGTTTTGTGGGTTTTTGGAAGCAGATCCGCAGAACACTAAATCATTGCACTCATGGAACACTAAATCAACGTTATGTAGACATTAAATCATGCACTTTGGGCATATTTATAGTCCTGATCATATACCACTATTCATATGATTCATAAGCAAGAAAAGTACTAATTGATCACTGTCTTTGGCCATCTTTGCTTACTTTCTATTTTCTCTCTTGGTCTTACACTCCTTTCCCAGTCTATTTTTTCACACTTCAACATTTCTCATTCTAGACACCAATGCCCAACTAGGATGCCATCACCAAGCACCCCCACCCCCTATGGGCGACCTCAATGTATTTGTGCTTTGCTCACATATTTTAGGTCCTTTCTAGCCATTTGAGCATCTTGCTTTTCAATATTCATACTTTTAGTGGCTAATTACGAAATTCAAACAAGGGAATCATATAAATACAAAGCTATGTGATCATAATAAAGGACCAAACACTAAACATTAGCTATCACCACCTAAGGTCGTATCCAAAGGCATTTACAGGAGCATTCAAACATCCATCTAGTATCCACACAAGGGCAAGGGACTGAATTCTTCTGCATACACTCCATAGGAGGGGAAGTTCATTCTTTCATGTACACATCTATCTACATTTCTTGTTGTTAAGTGTGATACACAAAAGATCCACCTAGATATAGATATAGAACTACATTAGGTCTGAGTTGTAGTGTAATGCTTGGTTGTAAGTTCACTTTTTTGACATTCGAGGACAATACGACCCCTCATTTTACATCTTTATTTTTAGGATTTGATGTGGTTTGAGGGTTTTACAAGTTCTTCTTTCTGATGGGAGGTTTTAGGTAAAAAAAATGAGGTCTAGCGAAGTATAGGTGATCAAAGGAAAAAACTAGCTAACATCTCACAACCCTACAAAATTGGGTTCCATAGATTTTCAGCATTCATAAGCACCCAAAATATGTATATGGAACCCTAGGCACCCCTGAACCTCCATAGGTTCCCTGGTCCTAGAATTTTTGACACCTTTGCATTTTTTTGGGTCTGATTGTGACACTCTGAGTTCATGTTCCAACACTTTTCCATCTTGTCATACCTTCAGGATTATTGTGAATCAACTAAGTATCTTATTCCCCCTCTTGTGCCTAGGGTTTCATATTTTTATTTTTTTATTACTTAGGTCATAATTGTGCTTCATTTCTTATTTTTTTATTGCTACATTGCAATATAGGGTTTAGTACAAAATTCTATTTTTTTAAAATCATTTGGTGAACCCACATTTGAATACTCTTGGATCCTTCTATTTCTTCTTTCATGGCTTCTAAAGCTCCTCATGTCCCCTTGCATCATTTGCTCCAGATGTATCCATCTTTCCAAGAGGATCTCCGAAAGGCTATATGCACTATCTACCTCCCTCATGATATGCCACCTTCACAAATTAGTTCCATCTTTGATTGTCTATCTAATGGCTCCCTTGGTCCTAATTCCAATCAATTTATTTGTGAGTCAATTCAAGTTTTCCACTCCTTATTTCAAGATAAAATTCAAGCCATGGAATCAACAATTATATCTCTTAAATCTGAAATCCAACATCTTAAGGATGCTTCTCGGGCTCATGTTATTTCTTCTTCTCATCCTCAATTTCTGTCTTCCACATGTGCTCATATTAGTGAACCTCAAGTCTTACCATTTCCAGCACCTCTCAAGTTCAATCACAATACTAAGAAACATGACATTCTTGTTACACTCCTTAATCATCAATTAATAAGCTTGTCATCTACTCATTACTATGCTCCTTATCGGCTAGTCAAATATCAAGGTCTCCCATTTTTTTCTTATCATAAAATTTATGGAAACAATGATAATGATTGCTATGGTTTACAAAAAAGCATCAAACATCTCGAGCATCAAGGTTTTATCTCATTCATTGCACAAAATTCTGTTACATGGTCCTCTCCACTTGTTACATCTCAATGGGTTCCTCAATTTGATTTGTCTATGTCTAATGAGAATCATGCTATCACTTCTAATGTTTCTTCTTCCATCACTCAAGCACCTCCTAAGAAATCACCTCTCACAATACATCTCACTCCTCCTCTCAAGTCATCTACGACATTACCAAGTCAAAGTACGTAACCACCTCTTAGAATCATTCTAGGATCTTCTCATATCAAGTCTTTTGCAGCATCATCAATCCCACATAAGCTCAAACCAATCACTTTTGTCAAAGAAACTACTCCTACTAATGATCATGACACATTTTAAACTCTTCCACCATCACATGGTCCTAGTGTTGCTTTTGCCTACCATTTTTCTGGATCTCTCTCTTATCAAGACACAAATAACACTCTCCCACAATGGCATGGTATCTCTTGCATCACTCCATAGATATCCATCTTCATACACTTGGGGGGAATCATGTTTATTCTTCCCCCCTTCTAGAAATATCAAGTGTCTTGAATTTCTAATATCATGCTCTCTGATTCATATTTCATCTCTCTGGGCATCATTACACATCTTGATACATTAATATTGTCATTACTCAGTGATGCAATCTCGTGATTTGGTTCAAACTTGAATATTGAGGGCATAATATATACATTAACTTTACACACTACACACTTCACACTTCATGCATGATCAACATCCTCTTCTCATAGCTTCTACCACACACTATGCACATCATTCACTCTACACATTCGTGATGTATCATTCTTCAATCTACTTTTCCACACCACACTCATTTCCCGATGACGCACTCTCGTGATTTGGTTCAAACTTGAATGTTGAGGGAATACTACATACACAAAACTCACCTCACTTACGCACTCACTCAAACTTTAAACTTTTTGTCGATCATATATTTCTAGTGCATAGTTCAAAAAATTTCTAGATGACACACTCTAGTTCCATAGTTCATACTTGATTGCTAAAGGTTTCAATCTAAAATGAACCTCACCACACTAACTCATGCATTCATGCACTCTATACGCTCTATGCTCTATCGATCATATCTTTCTAATGATCGATTCAAGCCATTTCCTGATGAGGCAGTCTTTTCTTATGGTTCATTCTTGATTGTTGAGGGGGAATTTATAAATTAACCTCATCTCATGCATACTTATTCACATTTGATCGGGGGCATGTTGATCCTTTCCTTCACTTTGAATTCCATCTCACTCATCCACAACATATTACATATCTTGGCTGTATATTGTGCTTACTTACTTATACTCATATGTACACATTACTTACTATGTTAGTTGGATATATCATATGTCAATATATTTTCTATATACACATGCACATTCACTTGTCTTCTAGTTATGATAATAGGATTTACACAAATCACTACACAACATAGATGTATGGCGCAAAACCTCATACCAATCCCACAACAGCTCCTGGGGGCATCCACTTTTGTATACACTACATGTGCTAATGTTTCATTTTCATAGCACATTACTATAACAGATCATACATGTTTTGACATTCATTTTATCTTTCTACCATGCTAATGGGTGCTTCATGTACAACATTTGCTTTTTAGATCTATTTTCTACCATGGTTTTCTATTTCTTTGTTTTCTATTTTTTGCATTTGTATGCCATTGTTTATGGGATTTTCCCTATCTCTTACTTGTTCTCTGATTGCTTCTCTACTACTGGCCACATTGGTCTTGATTGTCTTGTGACATTAGGATTGATGTCTCATGTTTGAAACCTGCTTTTCACAATCTAATTTTTTTCACTATTGTTTGTCTGTATTGTCTTCTTGCATGTTTAGCTTACATATCATCTTCTACATGTATTTTTATTTACACTAACACTTGTTTCCAACCACTTTGTTTGCATGTGCCTTGATTTATACTAAGCACTTTCCCTTCCCCATGTAGGGAATCAATTATATTTTAGTGGTTAGTCCTCCTTTGGGTCACATACTCCTCATGACATCATATGCACCCAAAGCGAGGGGGGCACCCATTGGGTGAATTAGTGACACCATACAACAGTTTACATTCATAGTACAACACATCTCAGTTCACAGTCAACACAATGTTCAGTCTCAACAATGACACAAAACTTGACTTGGGTCTTCAGTGCATCACAGACGCTAGTGCTCATCACCAGACAATAGTGAATGGGTAACCATGACCCTTCTTGGATGCCTGTGACGAGGGGGCAGTTACAATTTTTTTTTCAATTCAACATAGTTTTTGGCAGTTCACACATCATATTTTATAGAATAGGTAGTCCTTCAGCACTCGGCATGCATGCATTACACCTTCTTTTTTAATTTCATGTTGGATCAAGCCAGATCATATTTTTGTACACCATCTGTAGTGGTGTTTACACTTCTAGAATTATTTAAAGGTTGGAGGATGAAATTGAAATTTTCTCCCTACACTTCTTCCATTCTTAGCATGAGATCACCCAAAAACTCACACTCAGCATAACTGGCGTGAGATCATTAAAAAACTTGTTCTTCTACATCATCTTCAGGATCCTTTCTACACTCTTTACTTATCATGGATTAGGTGCACATGTTCCGTTTTCATTTTTACACACTTTTTATATGTTTTTGATCATATATATGTGTATTTGACTACTTTTTTTTCTTCTCTTTTACAGGTCTATACTTATGGGAAGTGATAGTCATTAATCACATCATAAATCACACATCATCAAATAAAAATCAACATCAACAACAGGTACAAACATGACATCCACACATATGATCTCACCCTAGGGTCATCATCATCACTTTTTTTTCACTTCATCTTCTCTAGCTTCTACGCTTCACATTTTTATCACTCCATGTTGTTTCTTGTCTTTCTCGACACAATTTTTCATCATCAATCTAAATGGTTATCAAACACATATCTCTTATCTACTTTATGTTATCAAGCATTCACTCAACAACATAAATGGGGGAAAATATAGACACTAAATCACGTACTTTGGGTATATTTCTAGCCCTGATCACATACAACTATGCATATGATTCTTAAGAGAGAAAAGTACTAATTGATCATTGTCTTTGACCATATTTTATTACTTTATATTTTCTCTCTTGGTCTTTCACTCCTTCTTTTCTAGTTTGTCTTTTCATACATAAGAATTTCTCATTTTGGACACTATTGCCCAGCCAGGATGCCAATGCTAGGTACACCTGTCCCCTCTGGGTGCCCCCAACCTCTTTGTGTTTTGCTCACATCTTTTACTTCCTTTCTAGTTGTTTGGGCATCTTAATTTTTAATAGTCGGCATTTTAGTGGTTGATTACAAAATTCAAAAAAGAGAATCATATATATATAAATCTATGTGATCATAATAAAGGACCAAGCACCAAACATTAACTCACCACCTAAGGTTACATCCAAATGCATTTACAAGAGCATTCAAGCATCCATCTAACATCCACACAAGGGTAAGGGACTACATTCTTCTACATATAATCCATAGGAGGGGAAGTTAATTCTTTCATGCACACATCTATCTACATTTTCTACATGTACTTATTACTCACAATCAAGTGCGAAACGAACAAGAGCCACCTAGGGCATGATCTCTTCACATGCACACATAGAACTACATTGGGTCTGAGATGTAGCGTAATGCTCGGTTGTAAGTTCACTTTGTGTACAGTCAATGATAATACGACCCCTCATTTTGTATCTTTCTTTTCAGGATTTGATGATGTTTGAGGTTTTTGCAAGCACTTATTTTTAATTGTAGGTTTTAAGTGAACAACAGTGAGGTCTAAGGAAGTACAAGAAATCAAAGGTGAAAACCAACAAACATCTCACAAACCTAAAAAATTGGGTTTTGCATCTTTTAAGAAGTCACAAGTGCCCAGAATAGGTCTCTAGTGCCCTAGGCACCCCTGACCCTCCATAGGCACCCTAGTCCTGTCATTTCTGACCCCTATGTGATTTTATGGGTCTGATTGCGATACTCTAAGGTCATGTTCCAATAGTTTTCCATCTCGGCACACCTTCATGATTATTGCGAATCAACTAAGTATCTTATTCCTCCTCTTGTGCCTAGGGTTTCATATTTTTCTAGCTTATTGCTTAGCTCAGAATTGTGCTTCATTTCTTATTTATTTACTGCTACTTTGCAATATATGTTTTATCATAAAATTCTATTTTTGTTAAATCACGTTCCGCGACATTTCAACTTTGTCACTTTTCTTATTATTGTTTCATTGTCATGCGGTCAACTAAACTTATTTTGCACACCGTATAGATTCCTATGACTAAATCCATCCTTTGAATCCATGTCCCAAAATGTTAAAGTCCCTAAAATGTTACTTCATTTTTGCATGGGTTAGGAGAATCTGTGCAACACTAAGTTCCTACATTCCATGGTAAACTAAATTAGTCTCCCGCAGATTTTCTATAACAAAAAAATGGTTAAGTCTTTTTGATGGGTTGTTCAAAATTACATGGGGTGTAATTTTGGACAACATAGATGATAAAGACCAGCTGCCTTGAAGCATCCATTGGGCATGGAGTCAAGATTAATCTTTGAATAAAATTGATCTCATCCTTGAAAACCCATCTCCTTAATCTATATGAACCTAATACTGGACTGAGTTAATTTATAGAGTTTTGAAAGGATGTACATCGAAAATTTACTCCAACTATTTTCCTTTCACCATGAAATCTATTGAATCAGACTACACAATAACAACAATGGCCTAGTAAAACTACATAAAAAACATAAAAATTCATATATGTTTTAAGAGGAAATATGCAGAGTGTACAAAAGCACTTATTTTGTAATAAACAAACCTAAACTACCCTAATCTAACTAGATGGAAGTGAAGCTAAACCAAACATTATACAAGCTCAGAAAATTAGCTTCCTTTATTTATGAAAATTTACCATTAAAGTAATTTAACAATGAACGTGGTCTCTAATGAGAGTGGAAAATTGTTTAAAAACTGATTTCCATCCCCATTCTTCAAGGTATCAGCTAGAAAGAAAGAAAATACCTCATCAAGTTATTATGTGTTTTGTTGGAGGTGTTGTAGTTGACCTTTAATGTTTTGAAATTGTTCCTCATGCTCTGAAATGAGCATGACCGGTGGAAATTCTAATTTTGGATCCAAACTAGCCAAATTTTTGATTGGGAGTGTGGCCTTAAGAACTAATGGAATGATCCTTGTGATTTTCCCACCTTCTTTAAGCTCATTCCCAAGAATGGGATCATCATGCAAACTTTCGTCAAGGGATATGTTTGCAAGCTAGTTTAAAATTCTTCTTTTACAAACAACTCTACCTCCCACAAATCCACATCCTTTGAATCTAATTTCTCCTTATTCAAATTAGGTGCCCTCCCTTATCCATGTTACACAATTTTGTATTCGTAATAAGAATCATACTGTAATGCCTCGTTTGATGTTTCCCCAGTTCTTGACATGACGACCCTGTTGCTAAGCATGGGAGGGTTGTGTGTGTGCTCTCATTGACAGTTGTCAACTTTTTCCTTGTCGCAGTGAAGATTTTGCACCCTCCCTCTCCTTCTTTCCTTTTCAGGTTGTTGTCGACACCCCATACTGTGGACCTTGTAGCGTCATGTATGATCATCCTGTTAAAGGAAAATCTTGTTCTCGCTTCTTCAAGCTTGCCTGGTTGTCGCCATTAATATGATTAATAATAATAATTATTATTATTTTTAGCCTGGTAAAATCATAAAAATAATGTTAATAATAATATTATAATTTAAATTTTTGATTTACGATAATTTTTTTGTGTCAATTTTTATCACTATTGTTATGGATTACCTTTAAGCTATTTTATTTATTTATTTATTTCGTTTTAGGGTCTTTTTTTTTTTTGAGTTTTAAAAAAATAAAATAAAATAAAATGGTTAAAAGTTAAAACATCCGATGAATAGGGTGGTTTAGGGTAAAAGGGGCGCTAGGGCTCCTTACCTTTGTTTTTTGTTTTTTTTCCTTTTTGTTTGTTTGTGGGCAGAACAACCGCCACCATGGAGGGAGGGGGGAAGCTTCGAACTAGTTTTTGTGCACCCACCAAATGTTGAAGAAGGTGTGAAGGAGGAGGATTTGTCAGTTGTGGCAGTTAAAAATGCGTAGGGTAAGGGTTGTTTTCCTGTTGGGAAAAATGCCTGAAGGAAACATGGTTTCTTGGAATGCTGTGGTCGCAGCTTTTACACAAACCCATGTGCTTAAGGGTGCCTTATGTTTATTCAAAAAAATGCCTCGCGAGATGTCATCTCATGGAGTGCCATGGTGGCGACCTATGCCAGCATCATCCTAGCCTGTATAAAAAATGGGGAAATCCTTGAACTTGTGTGGACATCTATCAAAGCATAAAAGATAAAGGGATTTTGGCAGATGTTGTAGTTGCAAATGCTTGGGGGATGTATGTGAATCTACTCCATTTTACAGGCCCTTTCCTTATCTAATCAGTTTGGCGTCACCCTTGCTGCCTATGTTGGGGGAGCAATCGTTTCTTTTTTTAGCGTCTTGATTTAGTACACAGGGTCGCCTTCAAGCCATTCTGTTGACATTGGTTTATGAAGCTCAGTTTCAAAAGGATTTTATTTGGTGCATAGCTAAATAAATAACTCATTTAGCACTTTTCGTGAAAGCACACTAACTTGTGGAGAAGTTGGATCTTCTTTTCAACACATAGAAGGAAAGTTACAACAGCTGATTGGAGTGTAGATGGGCGACATATTGCACTATCGACAACAAACAACAAGTTGATCATTTTGTCATCAGATTTTAAGAAGTCTCATTTGTGGCTTCCTAAGTCACTGCAGATGTAGATTATTAGTGTAGGCAACAAAATTAAAACACATGGTCACCGTGATGGAGTTTTGGTGGTTGTTGCTCGTGAACTGGTTGACGAAGTGCACAAGCGAGATGCTAAACCGAAGCCTACGGGTTTGACTGACTCCATTCCTCCTAGGCATGGTTAACCTCCCCTCATCTTTCATAACTCTCGTACTTTTAAAATTATAATGCTTTTAATTGTTTTATTTTTAACTTGTTGCAAAACAATAAAGTGTCGTATCGTAACTCATAAAAAAATTCAAAATAACGCTTTTGTACCAAACCATGAACTTCAACCCTCATTATGAGGTGATTTAGAAACAAATCCTACCCAACTAGATCACTACCATATTATTTTATCAACAAGACGAAATTGACTTCCTAGTAATAATGTTGACCATCTTCCTATTTAAATAGTTAATTTTTGTATTTTTCAAAGACTCATTAAGTACCATTCGTAACTTTGAAAAAAAGATGTTAAGCTTCATTCGTGTACCTGGTTATGTGAGGAGTCACCTTGAGCTTTGGATTGACCCCGAACGAACATATGTGATCTTTTTTACGCTCTTATAAGAGCCCTGTTACACTGTTTTACAACAATAGAAAGCTGTTAAATCTAGGAAGTTGGCTTTCGTTTTGAACCGCGATTTGAAACCTGGATAGAGAAATTAATTTCCATCTTTGTAAACCTCTCATGTTTTTACTAGACAATTGCATGGAACCTTCAGTTTAGGGAAAAACACTTTTCTAGATATTTTGACAACGAAATTTTGTAGGCCTCTGGTCGCAGTTTGACAAGGTCAAACTGGACCAATTAGGACAGGTGGCTTCAAAAAACTTGTCGCCGTTTGAAGACTTTTTTCTAGTTCTGAGTTCCATCAACTATGTTGAATTATTTGTATATAGGGAAAATTGTAGGAAGTTTCTCGTTATGCGTTCATCCATCAAACGTCAATTTTGGACATGGTTTTCTAAGCCCTCAAGCTAACTTTTGTTCATTTGCAACTGGGTCAACTACGACCAGTATCCTTGGAAAACTAGCTGCCAAACGTAAACCATTTGCTATTTCTAAATTCCGTCAGTTGTTATGAACTATTGGTATATAGGTGGACACGTAGAAATTTAATCGTGGTGTGTGTTCTCATCGGAAGACAAATTTTGGAAGCAATTTCTTAGCCTCCGAGCCCATTTTGAACGTTTTTGTAGCTAGTAAGAAAAGGTAAAAATAGAAAGTTTCGGGACCCTCGTCAAGTTGCCAAACCACTGTAGAAACTTTTGACACATGTAAATAACTGTTTAAAACTCTATAGTGTAACTTCTTGTGTGAACTAGAACTTTTGACAAAATGGTGTTTTCTCTCTCTTCCCTTATCTCTCTCTCTCTCTCTCTTGGGTTACAAAATGAAGTGAAATGAAATGTAAGGAATACATGTTTCTAAGCCTTTAATTGCAATTGCAAATTGTAATTATTATCATATGTAAATGGGAAACTAAAAAATGATAATTATGTTAGATTAGGGTGGATGCCATGTCAGTGAATTATCGCTGATATTATGCTCACGTGGTTTTACAGGTTGAAAGAATGATGACGAAAAGGAGATGTGTAATTTATTAATTATCATTGTAATTTATATATTTCATTGTAAAATGAATATATGTATAATGTAGTCTCATGTTACAGAAAGTTATATTTGATAATTATTTGATATGTATGAGATGCTAGTTTTAAGGACATCTAAGAAATGTATATTTAATTATAGGTTCAATTTGATTCATAGTACACATGGTAAAAAGGTTTGATATATGTATATATAAGGTAAATGAATTTGAAGTAATATCTTGTAGTGCATACCCAATGTTCAATAAATGATTAATTAGTCATCTTGTGCAGTCATACCTTGTAAATGTAAACAAAGAGATTTATATTGAAACACTCAACCCTAATATAAGATCTGTGCATAACATGTTTTCATGTGCGATACTTGTTACCATAGAAGACATTGAAAACCGTAGAATGAGCTTAAAATCTGCGCTTGATGGAACCTCCTAGTTGAGTAAGTAAGAGCCCAAGAATGGGTTTATTGTCTTAGTCTTTATGTTTATTGACACTGTCATAAACCTATATGATAGGAGTGACACAGTCAAACTTTATTTGGAGTATGTAGAGCTAACTCCTCCTTCGTATCCTAGTGGACTACCTTGTCTTCCGAAGATAGAAATAAAATTAAATTTCTTTATCGAATGAAATCCCTGTTGGATCCAAACGACATAGATGGAGGTTGTGACTTAGTTGTTCTAGGTCTTAAACTCTTGTTAATGAACTCCTTAGCTCTGCTTAGCTAAATGTGTTACCTTGGTTTCTCTCAACATAACACCTTGGTCCTTTCTTGAAGGTGGTTTAGCATAAATATGTCCTCTCGCTTAAAACTCATATATAGTTGAGGGGTAGACCCTTAGATGAAGTTGGAATTAATCTAAACCTTAGTTGATTTGGATGTTAACTTAGGGTTCATGTGTAGCTTCAAGTTTTCTAATCTTATATGTCTTCAAGAGGTTAGTATTACACTTTGTAACTCCTTTTACAAGACAATGCTAATAATAAGACCATAATGTGACGTAGAAATTAAAGCAAATAAGAGTAAAACTGAGGTTTGAGGTTCGGAATAATGCCACTCTCAGAGACCTTATATCTCAATTAAATATATTCTTTTGTTTCAAAGAATATGAATTGCCTTGGTGTGATCAACCTTCGAGAAAACAAAATACATATAAAAATCAAAATGAAATTCCACAAGTCATTAAAATAGAATAAATATGGTAGGGAAATAACTTTTCCGTGATCGAAGAATGTTTTTGGAATTTTTTTTATCTTGTATCTAAATCTCCGTTAAATCCTAATATCGCTATATGGACACCAAGTCACATTCACTCGAGTTGTAAGAGTAAAAAGGTAGACATTGAATATATGTTCGAGAAGAATATTCTTAACATAAGAACAAGGTAATTAAGTACTTTATATGCATTTGAATTATGCCAAATAAGTATGCAAGTTATGAAATTTTTTTTAAAGAATAAGAAGCCAACTTAAAAGGGTTGAACGGTAATTTTAACCGCATAATGAACTTAAGAATCAGTAGGTGGACAAATGAGAAATTTATCCTTGCACAATAATGTTCTTGGAATGTTAATCATAACTAAGATACAATTAAAAGAAATGATGTGTTGTGGGTTTTCCATTCCTGAAGTCATTTTTCTTGTGGTTGGGTCATTACTAGTAACCATTCATTGGGAAAAGTGTGGCATCGACATGCCTATGTTGTTTTCATGTGTCTATGTGAGTCGATGACTTATGTAATTTTTCGTATACGAGTCGAGTTTCTGTACTTGGAGCCCTTGCTGTGTTGTGTGTAGTGAGCAATGTAAGTAAAAAAATAATAATTATCCTGGTATTTTACTGTTGTAATTGTGTGTGTAAAATGTGGGCATTACACATACCATTCTTGAATTGTTCTAAAATCATCATACATGATAATACTGGTTAGAGATGATACATAAATGAGGCAATTTTGATTTCTCATATTGTTAGACAAATAAAATTTGGAAGGTGAAGGAAGGGAGCAATGGGGATGGGTCTCCTTTGGCCAACTTGAATGAGACTCTTCTAAACTCATATGGCAATATAAAAATTCCGAGGAATATTGTTTCCTTCTAGAGCTTAGATCAATATACTTAAATTAGTATCCAAAGACCAAAAATAATAAAATAATGTCATACCTTATGAGGGTCTAAATTCTTAAGGAATTATGAGCCAAGTTCTTGTGAATCTGATGTCAAATATGAGATGAACTCCATTGAGGCTTGTATTTTGGTGAGGTGATCCATGAGAGAAATGACATTTGCATCCTCCTTGAACTGATTTTGTAGTTGTTCTCCAAGGTGGTCCCATTTGGAAATAGATTGAGGAACCAAAGTTTTATATCATTCTCTTGATTTACCTCAAAAGGATGAAACAAGAAGTCTAAGATAAATGTTTTCTTCTTTGATATTATGAATGACACAATGGTTTGTTATTTCTTGAATGTGTTCAATGGGAGATTGATCTCCATTTCCACAGAAGAGATACAAGTTTAGCAGGGGTATTTCAGGGATATCATCCCACTATTGCAAATGAAGGGGGAAGAAATAAAATGATAGAAGGGAAGAGATCTTTGGAGATCTATGAATGAGATAGAAACATGAAAATGAGTGGAAGGTAATGGGAAAGGAAGAAAGGAAAATTTCTGTAGATGAGATAATGGGTTTCTTGGATAAGTGGAGTCACCAAATGTGTTGAAAAATGCCTACAAAGGTTGAATCTCACTAAGAACACACCAAAATTGGTGAAATGAAGTTGTAAATATCTTCAGACCTTCTGACTAGGCGTGCCAAAACTATTGGAGCTCAAAATTTCATCCTTCCTTGAATCAATAAGGTTTAGGATTTTAAGGCAACATGGGATGATATTTTTAATGTGGGTTTTGTGAAAGTGAGATCAACCTTCAGAGAAGGGTGGCTTCCCGGTTACATAGATTTGGGAAAACCTGTATAACATAACCTACATCTAACACTAAAACTAATCGTATTGTTATTTCCTACTCTAATAATTCCAAGGGAAAAGGGAAAGAGAAATACAAGAAAGTTAAATCCTAAGCTAAAGGGGTGGTGATAGTGCAAAAATAAGGTGGAACTTTTCCAAAATCCAGATGACGCATGTGTAAAAAATGTGATTCCGGGGTTGTAAAAATGCACTCAGATTAGATGTAGAGAGATAAAAGAACATGAAATATGTAAAAGGGTGAGATATTCACACCAAAAACAATGTATTTGAGGGAAAGAAACAAACCACACTTGAATTAATAATTATTCAAGAGCTTACATACAAAGCTAAGGGAAGAAAACTCCATTCATGAGTTACAGATGTCGACAACATGAAGTTTCAAGTTTTTATAGGAAAGAGCTCAAAATATGCTAAGGAAAGAAAGAGAGAGAAGAACCCCTACAAAGTGTCTAAGCACTTGCATTTATACATTTCGTAGCACAAAGAAAGAGAAGAAAGAGAAGAAAGAGAGGGAAAATGACCATCGAGCTAGAATTGATCACATATGAAAAGTATTGAATGAGTGTGGAAACTATGAATTATTACACAGGTTGCTTGTAGTACAAGCATGGATGTTGATAAAAACTATACTATAATAAACAACACCAAATAACAAGAATATAGAAATTAAGAATTCATTCGGGATATCAATTAAAATGATAGAGGTTACATTTTATAATGTTTAATATTCTACAAAGGTGGAGTCAAACTTTATATTCAATCTCTCAGATCACTCTTCATGAATCTCTCAAACTTATCCCTAAGATATCTCTCACATCCCTTTATTATCTCTCACACACCAAAATAGCTACTTGAGTTGTTTATTCAACAAATTCACTCAAACACAACTATTAACTATATTATTAATATGAGTTGTATTAACTCATTATTAATAATATTACAATTTATTAAAAATTTCACAATATATTTGTAATATTCACTCCCCTATTGTTAATAATATTCATTCCTAATATGCACTCCCCTAATGTTGACAAGGTAGAAAAAATAATCACACTTCCTTCTGCAGCTTTCCAACCAAGCGTGTTCATGATCTGGATGGTTTTGTAGGACAACCAACAACCTCAACAAGGATGGTTTTACATGACAACCAACAAACTGAAATAAAGGATGGTTTTACAGGATAACCAACAACCTAAAACAAAGGATGGTTTTACAAGACAACCAACAACCCAAATATCATGTTGCTTTTTTTCCTTTGTGCTTTCATTTGTTTAATATGTATTTCCTTCAGGGAATCATGTAGGAACCATTGTTTACTGAATAAAAACTAAAAAAGGAGAAATTTGAACATTGGGACCATGTTCCAGTTCCTCCCCTCAATGTGAACATTTCACTTATTCAAACAGGAACTTTGAAATCATACTGCAAATCTGAAATAAAAGAAAACACACACACACACACACACACATTACCACCAAAGCTTCATGTAGCCCCATTGTTGGTGACTGAAAAGAGGTCGTTGATTGACCTCCAGCCTTCGTTGCCTCTATCCTCCATGAAAATGCACTCTTTACTTAATACAAGAAGTCTTCATCACTTTGTTGAGCATTTGTTTCCTCATTATCAGAGTGGGGAGACTTCATATCCCAATCACTTTCTTCATCTTTTTTTTTAGAAATGAAGGATTTATCCTTCAATTTACCATCAAGTAAATCTTGTGCTCTTTTCTTACAATACATAATACCATGTCCAGGAACATTACAATAGTGACAAATAAATTTTTGTGGAACTTTGGAGGTTGATTTTTGTTTAAAAGAAGGTTTGAATCTTCCTTTATCATATGATTTATTTCTAACATACATTGTAGTTTCTTCTAGATCAATCTTCTTGGTTCTATTTTTTTGTTCTATCAGAGAAGAAATTAAATCCTCTAGACTTGGATTTATTTTGCTCAAAGTGAAGACCATATTAGAATAGCTAGGAGGCATGTTATTAAGTAATACTGCTTTTGCATCATCATTAAGCACATCAACTTTGATTCCAAATAATAGATTTGAAATAGAACGAAACTTACTCATATGTTCCACCATACTTTCTCCTTCCTCCATTTTGAGTCCAAATTTTTTTTGCTTGAGTGCCACTGTTGCACTCTCTGCTTGTGACCCAAATAGTTTGCTCAATGTCTTCCAGATCAAATGTGATGTCATTGTTAGATCTATGTGATGCAGGTAGGCATCAGATAAACCTAGGCCAATAATCACCATTGTTTTTTGATCCTTGCTTTCCCATTTTGTTGCTTCATCTACGTCATGTGGTTTCTTGATTTTTCCTTCCACAATATCCCATAGATCTTTGTTAATCAACAACAATTGAGTTCTAACCTGCCATGTATGGAAATCTTTTCCTTCAAATTTTTCAATTCGAATCAACTTGTCCATGTTGATTTAAAAAATTGGACATCGGATTCCATTGAAAATGCATCCGCAAAGCAATTTTTTTGTTTACAATTTTTGATATGATCAATGTAAAGAGCTCAATTTTTTTTAAAAAAAAATCATCACCTCAATCTGAGTTACTAGCTGAAAGTTATGAAAACTACAAATTTAAAATCCAACAACTTTCCGAACCCCTTTCCAAAAATGGAATTTTTTTATCCTTGTGTTTTTTTTACTAAATCCAAAAATGGAAAAAAAAAGGAAAAGAAGATTTGTAACTCATGATTGGAAGATAACGGTCATTTTGACTGAAGATCGATCATGGATCTTGGACAAAGTTAATGTAGAAAGCATGGAAGATGTTATGGGCACATAGATCCACATGTGAATTGATAGTTACAAATAGATCTGCCACTTCACAAATTCGTTATACATTGATCATGCTCAATAATTACATAGATCGCATGGATATTATGAAGACGTGGAGGATAATATTTGAAGTCACCAATAATGGTGTCAAACATAATTTGGATGAACTGCATCCTCACGTGCTAATTAGATAAAAAAAATATGCCTTGATCTTTTCTAGAAATGCTGAAAACATAGAAAAATGGAAGAATAATCAGTATAATTATTAAAAAAAAGCGTCTAATGGGAGAATTGCATATCAATGGTAGAAGAAGTCATGATTCATGACTCATGGTAAGCTTTGAACAACATGAGCATCACGTGTATTAGGTGAATACCAATTGATGAGATCTCACCACTGTAAATGCTATGTGAATAGAAATGGTTTTGTTGGGTGCAATCTTAGGATCCCATTTGCTCTGATACCAATGATAAAAACTGAACTATAATAAACAACACTGAATAACAAGAATATAGAAATTAAGAATTCATTCTGGATATCAATTATAATGATAGAGGTTACATTTTAGAATGTTTGATCTCCTACAAAGGTGGAGTCAAACTTCATCTTCAATCCCTCATATCACTCTTTATGAATCTCTCAAAATTATCCGTAGGATATCTCTCACATCCCTTTATTATCTCACACACCAAAATAATTACGTGAGTTGTTTATTCAACAACTTCACTCACACACAACTATTAACTATATTATTAATATGAGTTGTATTAACTCATTATTAATAATATTACAATTTATTAATAATGTCATAATATATTTGTAGCAAATGTCTCTAAAAGTATCTAGTCAATCATAACTTGACTCATTGAGTCTATTGCATGCCATCAGACCACACAGAACAATGCCATTCTTTATTAAATTATGGTGGTTGGGGTGGTTTGATCTCTGGTTCCAATTTAGCACGGTCTTGAGAACATCTATGGATTTTACTACATTATACAAATTTTGAATTTTCCTTCAATACATTGACTCCCAAAAATTATCCCACATGCTTTGATGAGCAGAAATATCTTACACTAATCATGAGTGCTTAATCCTTTGACCCACAATTTTTTACCCAGTGGCCAATCACCTTTTTTCAGCATGTTTTTGGAAGGAGATCCACGAAACACTATAAATCATTGCACCCACAGAACACTAAATTAGTGTTATACGACATTTAAACTTGGTCAATTTTCTAACTATTATTTCACTTCCGCGCAACCAAATAAACTTATTTTTCACATGTCACAGCTTCCTTTGACTAAATCCATACTTTGAATTGATGACCCAAAAGGCCAAAGTCCCTAAAAGTCTCATTCCCTTTTTCTGTAAGTTAGAAGAATATGTGAAACACTAAGTTCCTACATTCTGTGATATACTGAATTAGTCTCCAACGGATTTTCTATAACAAGAAAATGGTTAAGTCCTTTTGATGGGTTGTTCAAAATTACACGGGGTATAATTTTGGACAACATACACTTAATTCCAAAACAAGGGATATGACAAAATTTGTATACGAAAACATTATAAGGAAGTATGGATGCCCACATAAATTGGTATGTTATTATGGATTCCATTTGTTCAATAATAAAATCAAGGTTCTTATAGAGTAGTTTATGATTGTGCACCATAAAATTACAATATATCACCCAAAGGTAAGCATGTAAGAATAAACTGACAATTTTTTAGAAAGTATAATGGAAAATATATATAACATGCAAAGAGATGTCTAGGAGGATAGAACTAATGGTGTTGTGGGCCTATAGGATCAACAATAAGAACAATACAAGACAAAACCCATTTTAATTAGTGTATAGAATGGAAGCAATTATGCCCATGGAGTACATTGTATAATTTTTTCACATTGCCACAATAACACAGTTAGGTGATAAAAATTCTATACAGAATAGGCTACTTGATTGGATAAAAATGGAGGAAAATAGGATGACTACGTAATGGACTCAAAAAGCACATAAGAAAATACAAAAACATTGGCAGTAGTATATGAAAGTATATTTAGAGTGCCTATAGGAAAACTACACATCCATTGGAAAGGGCCCTATATCATCGACCACATAAAAAAGGAACAATAGTATTGTGAGATTTGTAGGGTAATGTGTTATCCAGAATAATCAATGGATGCATGCTTAGTTTGTAGAATGCATAATTGTGTAGTAACATGAAAAAAAATGCCTTTGTAATAAAATTTAGTGTCGTATTTTCAAATTCAAGCAAGTTTAGTAGTTAGGAGTCTTGTGCATTTAATTAGTTCATGGATAAGTGTGTGAAAGAGTGGGAAGAATCAATCAAATTTCAAATGGTTAAGTGCACGAATGCGGTAAATGAAACATGAAGAGACCAAACAAATTGAATAATTTTGGGAAACATGTGCATAGAACAAGAAAATATGATGAAGGAAAAATGAATAGAAGAAATTTAAAATATCAAAACTTACCAACTCAAAGATCTTGTACACATAAAAAATCAAATGAACCATATTTCATGGGAAGTAGAATGAAGTGGAAAGTCGACTAATCCAAAAAATAAATCCCCAACGAACAAGAATAATTAATTGGGTATTTAAAATTACAATAGATGGAAAATGGACACATCACAACAATGAAAGATAAAAAGAGGAAACAAATAGCCAAAATAAAAACCTTTGTTAAGTAAGAAACTAAAGCAAAAAAGAAAAACTTGAGTAATTATGAGTTCACCAAAATTTGAAATATCAAATCTAGATTGAGATATAAGCATCCAAGAAAATTTGATAGACTCTTTTACTCGGTCGATAAATCCAAAAGTCTAAGGAATAAATGAGGGACATGGATCACATTTCTTCAACTAAGTGATTTTGAAAAGGAGGATATGGGTATCAAAGCCATGCTTCAACAAACTAGACAGAGCGATCCAACACATTATGAACTATTGGAGAGGGTGGAAAAATATTGGGGTGAAGAAATTCCTGTTGTCCAATTTAAGAAGTGGGAGGGAAATTAGTAGTCAAATATCCATTGCGAGTAACTGACATAGAGATACTTGTAAAGTTTCATACCAATAATATCATCCAAAGCTGATGTAAACTATTATCAATCACTAAAACAACAATGTGATATGGTTCAATGCATAATATGTAGTCCCCATTAATGACACCACAATAGCCCAAGCCACTAAATTACCTACTAAGGGTATATCCATGCCCTGGACATATAAGAGAACCAAACCTCTAGTTAAGAAAACAACTCCAATGGCATATCATCATCTGCATAAAGAAAGGTGGATCCCTTTAGGAGCAATTGTGAACCATATAGTTTGAGTTTGGATGAAATAGTGTAATAAAGATATTGGAAACTACTCATGGAAGAAAACAAATGTAATTTGGTGTAGTAGATATAGTCACACAAATGTAATAATAAGACAATGAATTTAATAGGCCCAACTTCTTAGCTCAGGAACTAAATAATAATGTGCAAAAGGTTAGTGAAGTTAATGGCAAAAAATTTCTATAAAGGGTTAGTTATGTCATTGTGCTTTGCACATTGGATATCCCTAGAGGGGATAATATAGGAATAGGATGCATACTATCTGCATGATCAGTTTGTGCAATATATCCCAGTGAAGCCCTACACAACCTATGAATACAATTAGAAGATGAGATCACGGGTGAACAAAATTAGAGAGACACTTAGCACAAACCCATGCATATCAAAGTAAGTGTGCACATACACAACACCATCTAGAAAGATAACAATATTTTATGATGGGGTGATGCAGAGGCCTGGTGGGCCCAAAGCTGTAGAAACTAATAAAAAACAATAGTTAGCACTATCACCTTCAAAAACATCAAAATCAAGCAATTTCCTTATACCTTAAGAATCCTAAATTGGCTTACCAACACCCAATTTTTTTAAAACAACTGACTCAAAGGCTAAATAGGCCTTGGACCTGCTCAAGATCATAAAAAAACCATGTTAAGATACTTCATAAAGTTTCATACCATCAATTTTTCTCAAACTCCATTTAGATCTTAAAAATTGCCTTGTTTTGTTCTCAAGAAGAATGCCATTAGTAAGTTATAGTTGGGAATAAACTACAATGACCGAGAACAAGATGAAAACATTTTTGGATACCCTTTTGGCTCCCCAAGCTGTACACCAAATTTTATGACCCAACTCCCAAGGAAAACCAACATTCTCTCACTCGGTCTTAGATAATTAGCCCTTCCTCCTTGTAGCCCTTCAAGATGACATTTTTTGACAATAATCACAAAATAAAATGAATCATGCTTGGTTGCTAAATTATTCTGATACTCATTAAGATGCTCCAAGAATTTTAGAATCCAATTCTAAGCCAATGTGATTTTATTCTCAAATTACCGTTTCAATAGGCTTTATTTCTAGCCCTATATGCACTCAAACCTTATAGTTGGGAGATATCTACAAAATTTCAATAATAATAATTGGTTATCCTGATACCCTTTATTTATTTGTAGCTATATTCCAAATTTCAAGATTTAACTCTAAGTACAACTTCCCCAACTCACACGTCTCCTTTTTGCTAGTTCTTTACTAGGTCTCGTTTTAGGCTAACCTAGGGCTTGAAGCACTTTCTTAGGGTTTGGAATTGTCAAATATTTTAAACCTCATAAACACCTTAGACCACCTATTACAAAATTGGTCAACCACATTCCACTCTTCAAACACTCCTTTAAGCTACTACCTTGCTATATTTCAAGTTTGCTTCTCAAGACCTCTTGTTGCTCTAAACACTTCTAAAGCACTAACATTCTTAATAACTCTATTTGACACCCCTTTATATGAATTTTAGATTTATTATATGACCAACTCATCTTATTCCCTCAATTATTAACTCCCTTCTTAAGGTACTCACTCTTATTCACTTTTTTGAATCACTTCTAACAAAATCCAATTTACCTTTCTCTTGCTTAACCACTTAACTATAACAGGATATATAGGTTTAGTTGTTTGAATATGAATATATTTCATTATTTAATCATTTTATAAGACTTCAAACACTCCTGAAATACATTATTAAATATGTTTGTTAACAATTTTGACATAGTTTACTTCCTACGACCATTGTTTCATTTCATCTTGGTATGATTGTCACAGTTGCCTTGATGAAAATTGTGGATGTATTCTTGTTTCTAAACACCCAATTTCCTTATATCATACCCTATTTCTTGAGCCTATTTCAATTTTAAACATCCTTCTACCATTCAAAGACAATATACATCTTCAAAAGCATAGACTAAGACACTTTTCACAAAAGGAAATTTCCTGTAAGCCCTCAAACTAGGCAATGTACAACTAGGACTGTATTTGTAAATATTTTGGTTATGAATCTTATTCAAATGATCTTGAAACTTTTCAAACACTTTGAACACACTAGATAATTCCTTTTCATAACTTTAAAATAGGCTTCTAAGATTCTATTATATCTATACACTAGTTCTTTCTTGCTCTTAAGACCCTGAAACAACGTATAGTCCATATTTTAGTATCAAGGGCTTAATTTTTTTTGTTTCCTCAAGGAATTTATAATCTTACAAACCATGGTTCCATTTATCAACCGTCACTTTCAATTTATCAATGTAATCTATACACTTTATGAACTAAAACAATACAAGCATCAAGACTGGGTATTCCTAGACTACGTTTTTTTTTTCTGAGTCTCTAGCCTTTAACCTTTTTGTCAGCTATAAACCATGCATAGGTTTTACAATACACACAATTTAATATCTTGTCATATGTACATTCCTTGCAATAAAATACTTCATCAATCTTATATGAAATTACAATGGTTTTTGACAACCTTACTAACAATGTTACGGTTACTTTGATAAATGTCTTAAACCTTCATGCTAGGCTTGTCATAGGGTTTGTAACCATTATAATCATATATTTTAAACTTGTATAGTCCATTTGTACCTGTAATATAATTCATATATCATATATAACACTAGTATATTAAACCTCTATACACCAATTCATAATATTGTCTATATGTGCTCAAGAAACTCCATTAATTTATGAAATTCCTTGATCAATACAAAGCTTCATGAGCCCTCTTGGATATGATACAAATATTTTTCAAACACACACCTTCCTATCACTCATCCCACCTCCACTCGAATGCCTAGCCTAATAATGAAGAGATATGGTGGTTAGTAATCCAAGTAGAGTTTAGAGTCCAGTTAAGCATGTCTTAGGTGACCTTCTACCTTATATATATTATTTCTTCAAACTATACTAACCCCTAGTTCTATAACATGACAATTCAAACTTTTAAATTGTGGTTTTGGAGGGAAAATCCAAACAAACCACTTATTACATCTAGACAAGAGTCCAAAATGGACTATACACACTTTAAGACCACCTAAATGGACCTCATACACCTAAATAATATCAAAACCAAAATTTTTACTATGTACAACTAATTCTCCTGCATCATGGGGCCATGCTCTACTCTGAAGGTGATAACAAAAAACAACACATGAAAATCCCATTTTTCAATGATATGGATGTAGCTAAGGCATAACTAAGAAAGGCACATAACATGATTGCTACACATGTTCAAGCATTGTGCACTGAATGGATAATGTGACCAATTATATGAGGCTAGCGTCCATAACCACTACATAACAAACCATTCAAGCACAACCTGCAATGAAAGCAAAATAACAAAAAAGAAGGAAAGGAAAAGGGAAAACAAAATACAACTACGCAGATGAGAAAGATCCTAGACTACATAGCTGGTTCACCAATTTGAAATTTTGTAAGTTGAAGCTCAACAGAAGCAAAGTGAACACTATTTCACTACAATACATGTGAACAAAGATGTATTTTATTGAAGAGAGGGAGTGGTACACGTAAAAATTCATAAGAAGAGTACATGTTTTAACCCATAAGCTCAGGGATGAAGATGCTATTCTAGTTCCACTCATGCCACACTCTCTCATGGTCAACATGGACTAAGAGAATGTAAAACATGATTAGTAGTGGCCAACATTATGAATGGACTAAAGGAAGGAGTTGACATCAAAGATGAGTTGTATCTCCTATCTTTTGAATTTTTTGACAATGAAGAAGAAATATCAATGACGCCACATAAGAGGAAAATGATAGACCATAGCCCCTACACGTTAGTGCGAAGAGCGTGCTTGGAATAAGATATCAAGATCCTAGGTTGAGGATTCAACACACAAATAATGGAATCATTGAAAGGATAATAAATAACTCAAAAAATAAAGGCACACAAATATAGAAGAAAGTTTCTCGAGAAAGAGAGGGTTGGGCGTAAAAGAGGGAGACACTCAAGACTCATAATAGAGTCTAAATAACAGTCCCAAAAACCACTTTGCAATAAACAATAACTATACCTTCTCCTCCTCCATCAAATCAAGTACAAATCAATTCCCCAAAATTTGGCACAAAATAAGAAACAATTGTAGAGACAAAGCAGCCCCAAATAGATTCCTCAATGCCCAGTCCGTAAACAACTCCAGTATAAATATCTCACCCTGTGAAATCATTAGAGGTCGAAGAACAACAAAAGAAAGAGGCATACATAAAAAATAAAGAGGAATTTTCCAAGGAAGATCTCTAGAAAGTAGTAGAAGAAGTGAACATTGTGAAGGAAGGGACAACTAAAAAATTGTGTAAAGAAGAACAAGAATAACCTGAGAAGAAAGAAAAGGTGGAGACAAAATTGACATAGGAGGAGGAAGAATAAAATTGCAATCAAGAAGAGTAAAAGGAAAATAAAATGAAGAAGATAAACAAAAATAAGACAAGAGAAAGGTAGATGAAGAACAAGCTACCAAATAGAAGCAAGAAATATTAATAGAATAAGAAGGCCAAAGAAGTGAAACACATTGTTGAAGTTATTAAAAAAGTAGAAGAAAAAAATTGAATTGTAAAGACATAGGCACTCGCATAAACAAATACTAAGGAGGATCATAATAAAAAGGAAGCATATGTGGAAAAACCCAAAGATATTGTGTAACTGACAGTCACCCTTAAGGAGCAACCAATCATTGTGCATATTCAACAACCAAAAGATAACACCAAGGAGATTTGAGCTTATAGTTGAGAGCCAACCACCGTAGAAGATTCCACAAAAGAAGACATAAAAATATTTTAGTGGGCATCAAAATCAACAAAAAATTAAAATGAAACCTCAATCTTCCCTCCTCTCATATATGCAGAATAGTTTCCTAGATCACCCAAATGAGTGCAAAAACTACAACATCACAAGCCTTGGTCAACATAGTGGAGGTCAGTTTTGAGAAGCTATCATTAAAACATAGATTAAATGAGTTCATATGCTTCAATAAAGCATTGGTGTAGCCAAAATCCAACTAGGCCAACATAAAGAAACATTAACAAAAACATTTTGTAATGTAAAATCACAAATTGAAGATAAATTGTCAACAACTTGTCACAAAAGCAATAGGTGACCAAATCATGAAAGAATAAATCTAGCTTACCACCTTGGTTAGTTAGATTATGAAAAATTGGCAGGAGGGGGACACTGAAGAAAAGGTAAAGGTGCAAGTCACCAGATAAGAGAAGGAAGTGAAGAATGTATTTTTTATATTGTGAGAATATGTCAAGTTACTCCAACAATTTGAAGTGTGGGCCAAGAAGATCGCATTTGAGTTTCTACTTTGGAACACACAACTAAAAACTACTATGTGAGAAAACAAGGCTAATATAGACATAAAAAAACAATGCAAACACAAATGTTTGTGCAAAAATATGATCAAGAGGTGGATACAGTATTACAAACATCATTTCAGGATTGAGACAACATTAATGAAAAATTGTGAGAATGGGAGCACAATATGCCACACAATAATTTTATGCAGGAGTGCAAGAATAATGCATGAAGGATATCCTAAAAGGGATGGTTTAGGATATAAAAAAATACAACTTTGGATGATCTATTTTTAGAAAACGTAAAAGAATTTGCTATGTTTGAATTTAAGTAAGCATTGTCACAGTTAAGAATATACTTTGATAGAGTAAATGAATCTCTCATAGATTGAAATGTGTATAAAGAAGACTTGGAAATATTCTTACCAACTGTGAAATATGATTAAACTAAAATGGAAATAATAGCCTATTGTAGTTTAATCTAGATGTTATGTAAAACATTAAATAACATATAAATAAATAAAGAAAATGACCCAATCAACTAAGAAAGTAGAGATGTAAAAACCTAATGTACAAGGAGAGTTAGAAAGAGATTAAATGATTCGTTGATGCTTGAGACTGTGTCGCAGAGATGAATGAATAAAAATAATGTAGGACTGGACATTCGAGGGCTCAAAAAATGAAAGATCTGAGCTGTCTGAGTGGAATGGGGTGGCTGGGAGAGGATAAGGGTGTTTTGGGTGCCCTAGTCTAAGATTTAGGAACTTTGGTCTATGCAACAGGTCCAAAAACCAAGCTTGCAGGGTCACTAGATGATTTGAAGCCTTCACTTCCTATCACTAGATGATCTAAAGTGAAAGAGAGACCTGTAAAACCCTAAGCCAAGCATCAAAACCCTAAAAAATAAATATGCAATTAAAGGCATAAGACTGTCCTTAGCGACCACAATGACAGACTTACTAACTGAGCGTTGCACAACATTTCTAAACCGAATGTAGTTCTAGGTGTGTGTGTTAAAATCATTCCCTAGGTGCTCTTGTGCCAGTCACACTTTGTGAAGTAGTGAGAAATAACTAGGTGTATAGATGTAATAAATGGTGGATGGAATAGAATAAATTTCCCTCCTATGTAGTGTGATGTAGATGAACCAACCTAGTCCCTTGTGATGAAGCTAGATAGATGCAAATGAGCTCTAGATTCCTTAGATGGAATGCAACCTTAAGTGATGATAATAGTGACTAGTGCTTTCTCCCTCATTATGGTCTCATAAATTTATATTTATATGGTTCTCTTGTTCTAATTTTGTAATTCACCCTAAAAAGAACGACCACTAAAAATATGGAAATATCAAATGACTAAAAAGTTCCCAAAAGATAAAGGTAACGTGGAGAAAGGATTAGGGTGCCTTGAATGGGAACATGGTGCCTGGGGTTCCTCAGTCAGAGGTAGAATGATGCAAAATGAAAAAAAGAGACTGGGTAAGTATGTGCGAGAGGTTGGTAGTGATGATAGAAAGAAAAGTAAAAAGGCCAAAAGACGGGGATTAATTAGTACTTTCTTCACTCAAAAACCCTTTGAATAGTAGTATGAAACAGAGACTAAATAATACCCAAAGTGTGTGATTTTGTGTCTACATTTTCCCCCACTTTATGTTGGTGAGTGGAACGCTTGGTAATATAAAGTAGATAGAGATGAATACATGATGTATATGTAGAGTGAAGTAGAAAGTGTGCAGAAGGACTAAACAAAGTGTGGAGTGACAAAAAGATGGAGCATGGAGACTAAAGATTTAAAAGAGAAAAAATGATGAAAGTGAACCTAGGGTGGAAACATTTGTGTAGTTGCAAATGTGTGTGCTGCCACAGAATGTCGTTGTTGTCAATGTCATTATTGTTGTTGTTGTTGACTTCTTGCTTCTCATATGATCTAACCTGCAAGGAGAAGAAGATCAAGTAGTCAAATACACATGTATATATGTCAAAAATACATGTAAAGATGCATGTATATAGTAAAAATCATGTAATGGAAATGAAAAATGTTAAAGGAACATGTACACCTAATCTGTGATGAGAGAAAGGGTGTAGAGAAGATATCATGTATTACGGGTTTTTTAGGCGATCTCACGCCACCCTGACCAAAGAAGTGTATGGAGAAATATGAATTATTCTCTAACCTGTAATTGTTTTGCTGAAGATGTGTGAAGATATATCTGTACTGGTTAGTTTTTTGGGTGATACGACACTACTTGCTTAAGTAGTGTAGAGAGGAAATCTGATGTATCCTCTAACTTGTAACTACTCCGTAGAATGCTAAGGACAACTATGTCATGTAAAATATGCTATGCATAGGGTTTGTAGACTGGTCTAAACCCACTCATTGTATAATTCACAATGTTGAGGATATAAATTAAACTAAAATCTACTGATAGAAAGCACTAAATAGTGTGTAAACCCCAAATGATGCCCCCCTCTTTGGGAGTGCATGTGACGGCACGAATAGGAGGATGTGGCCCCAAAAGAGGACCAACTGCATAAAATTGTGCCCTACAGGGGGAAGGGAATGTGCTTGGTAGAAACTAAGGTGCACACAAACAAATGGCTAGAAAACTAGTGTTAGTATAAACGAGCATGTATGTAAGAGACAAGTGTATGCTACGTAGGCAATATAAAAGCTAGAAAGCAAGTAAACAAGTAAGAATCCAATCATAGACTACCAGAGTGGGTTGCAAACATGGGACACCACTCACGATGTCGCAAGACACTCAAGGCTATAATGTCCGCATACAAACAAATAAGTGTGCACACCAAATAAAGGGCAATGCCCACATATAAGAGAAAAAAATAAACAAGTAATAGTAGACAAACAAACAGATAGCCATGGAAGCAAGTAATCCTGCAAATAAATGCCACACATGAAGAACTTGTTAACATGTTAGAAATATAAATAATATATGAAAAGTGTGTATAACCAAGTAATGAAAAGTGCTAAGTACAAAATGAAACAATAGCACCTGTAGGAGATGTATGTGAATGCCCCCAGAAACCATTGTAGGATGGGTAGGAGGCGAGCCAGGGTTCATTTTAAGAACCCTCTAATAAAATGGAGGTGGAAAATCCCCGGTGAATATACCTGGAACCACTTTTGCATAAAGGGAAATTGTCTATTTTTTGAGAACTAAATTTTTGCCTACTATTATTTGAGTGAGAGAGACTACACCGAGGGAAAACATTTGTAGACGTTGATGCATAGTTGACACATGAAATTTTTTTTTGTTGACGTGCGTCAACAAAGATTGTTGTCGCGCGTCAACGAAGCTTTTTTATGTGCGTCAGTAAGCTTTGCTATCTTGCTTCAACAAAAGTTTGTTGATGTGCACCAACAAACTTTGGTATCACGTGATAACAAAGTTTGCTGATGCATGTTAATAAAATTTTGTTGACATGTGATAGCAAAGCTTGTTGATGCACATCAACAAAAATTTGTTGACATCAAGCAAAGCTTGTTGATGTGTGTTAACAAGCTTTGTTGTTTGCGCGTTAGCAAATCTTGTTGACGCATGACAACAAGCTTTTGTCTGTCATGACAACAAAACTTGCTGACACATGAAAACAAAGCTTGCTGTTGCACATCAAAAATATTTTTTTTCGCATGACAGTGAAGCTTGGATTCCCTAATTTTGTCCTATATATACCCTCCCACCATTCATTTTTGTGTTTACACTTCCCAGGTCCCAAATTTTCATGCTTACAGGAATCAAGCTTAGGTTCAAATCAAGCTCAAGTACAATGGAAACTACAAGTGTAGCCCAAGCTCAAGACCAGGATCAATTAGAAAATCTGGTCAACCCACAAGCCCTATCCAAGGGCAAGATACTCTACAGGAACTTGTTGTGCCCCCACATTCATACAGTTTTGCAGATGAACACATAATACAAGGATTTGCTGGATGCATGTGATTTTGATGGGCTCGTTAAGATGCCCCAGTTCAAAATTGATCATGATATTTTGAATTACCTTCTCTCCTTGTACAATGAAGAGGATGGTCTATTTACTGTTAATGTGGATGACAGTCATATGTTTCAATTCAGTGTCGATCCAGTTGATATCCATCGGTTGATAGGGCTTCCATATGAAAATTCCCCCATTGTTACAATGAAAGAAACCCTCATTGAAAATGATAAGAAGTACTTGGAACCTACTTTTGGTTTTCATGTTGATTGTACATGTAATCTGTTTTCAAATTTCATTTGATATTTTCACTTTTTTATTTTCATACAATTCAAATCGATATTAATTCCAATGACTTTTTGGCATTTGCAGCTCATGTCAATAAATCAAGATGTGGTGTGGATACGCAAGGAATTGCACACCACTTTCTTACTGCTATGATTTCTTTCTTTCAAGCCAGAATTGTTTTGTAGGGTCGGAAAATGGATATACCAAACTGGGCTATTGCATACATTCTTGCAACTATCGAAAAAATAAAATTTGATTGGTGCACCTTTTTATCTAATAAAATAAAAACCGATATTACAAATGCATCACTTTCAGAAAAACCAGTCATTCACTCCACAAACTATCTCCTTGGCCTTTATTACGAGGCTATTTTTAATTTAAAAAACAAACCAATTCCTACTTGCACGGATGAGACAATGAAGAATTTTTCAAATCCATTTCAAGAACAACAAGTATAAAGATTATATTTTGACATTAGACTAAAATTTTGTTCATCTGGTATCTGATTAAATATTTCCGTTTGTAGAAAAGATTTTTGGAGGCCCTTCCATGAAAAAAAACAACATCAAGAAGAAAAGGCCAACAACACGTTGAGATATAAGAAGATTCGCAATCTGAAATGGAAGTTCACTCATCTCTAAACTACAAAGAGTTTGCATTAGTTAAACACTAGAGATGTAATACCCTAACATTTACTATTTACAAAATCTCATTTTCTATTTTCAATTTATCATTTACCATATCACATACAATCGACTATTGATGACATTGCAGGGTCTTTGGACAATACATGTGCTTCTCAAAGTCAACCGTCTTCACCAACTCACTTAGTTTAGTCACATGTAATTATCTCTTCTCAACAACCTTCTCAGTAATCCTAGCCACACACATCTAAAAAAAAACCAATTGCTACTCTAACACGGTCACATCAAGCACCATAAAATGTTACCCCTTAACAACAAGGTATAATTTTATTAACTTAGTACAAGTTTTTAATAGTTTTTAATAGTTTTTGCATAGTTTAACAGTTTTTCAAATGATTTTTCTTTCACTTTTCAGTGCATAGAATTCCTTTTCCTTCTTTACAAAAAACAACACCACCACCTCCTCCACCAATATGATTAAAAATGCCAACTAGAGGTTCAGGAAAAACAAACATTGGTAAATGCATGCCTATTCCTCTGGCCCCTAATGGGACACTAAACATTGCCTCTTCATTTCGAATTCCAAACCTCTCTCTCGGCGGCTTTCCCAACACAACGGGCGTCTCAGTTTTAAATAATATAAATTTAGATTAAGATTACTTGGGAATTGATATCAATGACCCAACATGATTTTTCAATACACGTGAGATGATTCAAGGCCAACATGTATACTTCTATTTCAATGTAATTTATTCATCTTTCATTACATTTAACTTTCGATTTATTTTATCGCAAATAGGATCAGGCCACCCAAAGGAAAAAAGAGGTAGCAGTCGATGATCAACCCAAAAGCCCCCATACCTCTCCAATGACATCATCTTCTTCAGATATAGATGGTGAACAATTGCTACCATTTCCTTTAGAGAACTTGATTGGTTATGATTGTCAATCCCATGTCCAAGAGTTTATTGTACCTCATATCAGTTAGCTCATAGAATGGGAAAGAAGGGAAAAAGTACTAATCAATGAGATATAAGTCATTTTAAAAATTATTGGCAAAGGGACAGTTTATACTTTGCAGTCCAGAATCAACCTACGAAGATGGATTCCTTACTTACCCAAGTAAGAAGTGGGACTGTCACGTATAACAACAATTATAAAGATGATATTTTAGATAAATCATTAAACAAATTGGAAAATATTAGTGTTGAATCCCGATAATATTTTAATAAATGGTCTAAGGACAAGGATCTAGTGGCAATTGCAAATGCTGAGAGAGATAGAGTGGTTATAAGTATTATCTCTTTGAAACAATATTTTTTGTTAATTTGAAATTTTCTTATTTTAGTAATATGTATAATTGAGATCACTTTTTTTTGTGCAGTTGAAATATGAAAATTTGAAGAGTCAAGCAAAGGTATTCCAAGTCCACTTTGAAGCCACGAAGAATAATGTATCCACAACAATGAAGATGAAAGAAAATATTGTTTTAGTTAACAAACAAAACAATACACTAAAGTGTCTAATTAAAGAGAATGGTTTTGACCTTGAAATTTTATTCAAAACTAAGGCAACTGCAGATCCCAGGTTTCTATCCCATGGAGATGCGACAAAGGAAGAATAAATAATCGTAAAGAATCTATAGAGTGATGCGGAAGATCTGATTAGTTATGGGATTATTCAAGCCATTGGGGCAAGGGGTACATGAGGGGAAGCCATTAAGGAAAGGATTACATGAGTGGAAGCCATTGGGGAAAGGGGTACAAGACTAAAAGTCATTGGGGAAAGGGGAACACAAAATTGAGGGTTGAAATATTGAAACTTTAAATTTAAAAATTTGAAATACTTTATAATCTAGATTTGAAAATTTGAAACTTGAGTGTGATGGTCACGACGTTTGAAAATTTGAAATACTTTATTATCTGGATTTGAAATTTGAAACTTGAATGTGATGGCGTTTGAAAATTTGAAATACTTTATAATATGAAATTTTATATCTTGTTATATATTATATATAGAATTTCTAGATTGTATATGGTGTTTATGTTTCATTTGAATGTGATAGCGTTATGATAATGGTTAATTATTTATTTTAAGAAAATCTATAATGCGGTATGACAGAGACATCTTAATAATAATAGAGTTAAATCTTATTTTATCTACTTCTAAATTCAAACTCTGTATCGGGTTTCTTTATATTTAAACCTTCGCAGAATATTATCTCTACTTGTAATGATGATTACATTAGATGTGGATGATGACATTAGACTATAATCATAGATAAGGACTATGATGAATTGTATGTCTTAGAATATTCTCTCTTCTTGTAATGATGATTGTGTTAGATGTGGATGAAGAAATTAGACTATAATCATAGATAAGGATTATGATGAATTTTATGTATCAGAATCTTCTCTCTACTTGTAATGATGATTATATTTAATGTGGATGATGACATTAGAATAGAATAATATATATGGATTATGATGAATTGTATGTCTCATAATCTTCTCTCTACTTGTAATGATGATTGCATTAGATATGGATGATGACATTATAATTGAATCATAGATATGGATTATGATGAATTGTATGTGGACATAGATTTATCTTCAAGAACGACAGAGACATTTAAACCTTCTCAAAATATTCCTTCTTGCTACTTGTAATGATATGATGACATTAGAATGGATATAGATGAGGATGAATGATGTTAATGGATAATTGTGTTAAGAAAAACTGGAATGTGTTAGAAAGACATCTTATCTATACTTGTAAAATTAAAAATTTGTATCAAGTTTATGCACATTTAAAACTTCTGAAAGTATTCTTCTCTCTACTTGTAATGAATTAATGATATGATGACATTGGATGTGGATGATGCCATCAAAATAGATATGGATGGTGATGAATTGTGTGGACTTAGATTTAGCTTCAAGCACGATCATGGCTGATTATAATTTTTTTAAGAATAATTGGAGTGTGTGGATTCCAGACATCTTCTCTCTACTTGTAAAATTCAAACTTCATATGGTTTCTGCACATTTAAACCTTCTCAAACTCTTCTTCTCTCTCTAACTCTTCTTCTGGACATAGAATCAAGCATGATCTGGATGATGATAAGATAATTGTTTTAAGAAAAGTTGTCTTAGGACAGAGTTTAAGTAAAATACCTACTTGTAGAAAAGAACTCCGAGCCTGATGTGAATCCAGCTCTCTCTACTTGTAAAACTAGGAGTTTCACAATAGCTTACTTCTCATTCTGGAATTCACACTGATCTATTACATCATTACAATTCTCCTTTTATTTGGACTCTAAAACCCTAAAATGCCAAAAATAAAATGCCAAAAAACCCTAAAATGTAAAACAACTAGGATTGACCCCAAAATTTGCGTTCCAAATATGCATTCATAAATTAGGGCTCACACGAAATTTGGACTTAATGACAAGCACAACAAAAGTTATTAAAGTTCTAAGACCTGTGGACATAGATTTAGACCACTTCGGAATCCGAGCCCACGTGCCAAAATCATGCAAGCAAATGTCCCCAGCATGTATAATGGATCTACCACCCTGTAAAATTTCAGGACGATCCAACAGAGTCGGATGAAAAGTTATGGCCTCTGCAAGTTATGCTCCCGCATCAGAGCCTGTACTAGGTTTCTTCGCATTTAAACCTTCTCAAAATCTTCTTCTCTCTACTTGTAATGAATCAATGATATGATGATATTAGATGTGGATGATGCCATTAAAATAGATATGGATGATGATGTATTGTATGTGGATGTAGATTTATCTTCAAGCACGACCGAGGATGATGAATTGTATAATGGATAGTTCTTTTAAGAAAATTTGGAATGTGTTATGAAAGAAACATCTTAATATGGAAAAATCTTCCTCTTTACTTGTAAAATTCGAATGTATGATTTTTATCCCACAAAGTTTAAACAATTTATCAAAGCATTTTGCAAATATAAAAATAAATTAAAGATAATTGTAAAAACTCAAGCAATTTCATATGATAGGGTTTAAGTTACCTTTTGTCTTTTAGATGGCTGTGATAAAGCATATGGAAGGAAAATGAGAAATCATCCTTCGTAGCGTGCTAGAAGATCTTCGATTCATGAAAAATCAGCACGAGAAATGGATTAGCATATAAATGGGTGAGTTTCCTAACATTGTCAGTCCCGAGAAGTGAGAGCTTCCTTGGATGGAAGTAAACCCATGTTTTTAAGAAAAAAGATGAAATAATGATTGAGTAGATTAAGGAAGAAACAAAAAGATTAAAGAAAATGCAAATGATAACATGTATATGTCTGGACAGTAGAAGTTTGGAAGTTTGGAAGAGTATAATAGTGGAAGAATATGCAGATCTGAACTCTAAAGGCCTTACAAATTACTATTTGACAAATGCATTTAACAAACATATTTTAAAAACTGAATTTGGTATTCGACAAATCCAAAATATTAATTATATAAAACAATTTTTTATAAATAATTGTATTTAAAAAATGTAAATACATATAACTGTAACATATTTAATGATAACAAGAGTTAAAAAAATATATGATAAAAAGCCTCCTTAGTCAATATTTGCATCTGTAGAATTAATATGAAATTGAATAAATAACCACAGTTAAAATGTAAGGTGACAAACAATAAAAGTAAGGTCAAGGAGATACCTATTTAATGCTGAAACAATCCATTATCAATAGCTTCTTCAAAGTCGATGTTCTCTTCCATAGAGTGTGATGACAGACCAATTCCAGTCTCATCGTTGGAATAATTGTACTTGTAGCTGTATTATTTATACCTCTTCTTTTGGAAAGGGAATTCCAATACACAATTTCTCTTTCGAAAGGAAAGGTTTCCATGGAGTAGCGAGAAACATAACACCTCATGTAACTTTCCAGTTTTTTATCCTACCTGTTTCTTAGTTTTGATTTTATAAATGATAAATCCTTGAAAACCCTTTTGTCCTCCACAGACCCCAAAATAATTGTTTGGCATAACTCATATAATCTGAAATATTCACTGATGTCTTCTTGTAAGATAGTACTTTGATAGATTCCTCGCCAGAGCCTTGTAATAGCACCACTCTTAGAAGGTTCGTCTAAATTTTTATATTGGTTCCTCATTTTTGTTGCAAAATTTGTTGATTGAGACTTTAATAAATCAACATTTAGTATACCTTTGATTTCCATACCCTTGACCCCTAAAGTTTTTATGAAATGTTCCATTATTGTACCCATGGATTTATGGACGTGCTTTCTTACAAAGTCTACACGAGAACATTCAGTATTCCAAAAATTAGGATTCATTACACCCATTTCTTCAATAATTTTATCTTTGGAGAAATGTTCTCTAATTTCTGATGATAAGGATTCTGAAAATTTTTAAAGCTTTATTCTTGTTTCAACCGTAACATACTCAAAGAGATTATGTGTCACAGGAACACCTTCTCTTTCTAATCCTGTAATATCTTTCCATTTTTACAAAATGTGCAGTATGTCCCTCCCATTAACATTGATGCAGAGGTGATCGTGGATATTAAATCTCAAATAGTTACTGGGATTTTTAAGATCTAATAAAGCTTTCCAATTCTTGAAAATAGGTGTATCAAAACTATCTTGGGAACATTACATGACATCAATACTTTGACATACCATTTTTCTCATTTGTATAAAATCCACAATATAAATTAATCTCCCATGTGCATTCTTTATTACTGTATTGATATCCTACAACATTGGAAGAATATCAACCAATGTAAGCAATGTCTCCAAATTAGTTAAACAGAACAACAAGTCCCTCACCCTATCAACTTCATGACTATATTTGCACATGTAACCAACCAACAAAGGATACTGCTTACGAAATTTGCATGTAGGCTCATACAAATAAATCCATCTTGTCTCAACATCCTTCAAATTTTTTTTGCCATATGTAATTCCAATTGCAAATTTATGGAATTAAAGAAAACACTTTGGGCTACTTGCCATATAGGCATGAAGTTCTCTTATAAGGTCTTCTAATTTAGCAATATTTTCATAGTTGCTTACCATTTTATATGCTAAATTCATTCTGTGAGCCATACAATGAATTGCTAGCATATACGAGGTCACTGTTGTTTGCAATCTACCACACAACCCTGTTCGGTGACCCTACATGACTGATGCACCATCTTCTCCGATGCATACCAACTTCGTAACAATTTCATAATCAATCATTCCAGAAATATCTTTCAAACGAGAAACAACTATTTTATGTAGGTCTTTGACATTATAGTTTTCAACCATTTTCATAACACCCAACATATGAGGTTTCATTATATGATTTTCTAAAGTATAGACGTGGATACATACCCATGTAGTGTTGTCAATTGTTGTCACTTCATCAATAGAAAGAGAGATAAACTTTGCATTTTTTACATTCTCTTTCAAATATTCCTTCTCTATCATTGAAAGACAATTTTCTGTTTCCCATGCACTACTATCAGACCAATGACACAAAAAATTTCCATTTCGATTATATTGATACAAAAATTTGAAATCGAGGAAATCTGAAATTGGTCTTCCTTTCTTTAGTATGTGAAATAAAGTAAAGAATTGTATGAGTTTTGCATGCAGATTTGTTTGATTCATCCTACTAATTTGTGTGTGATCATTCCTCCCTTTTCCACGAGATGTCCACATTGTTTCTACTCTGCTTCATACTCTGCTGTGTATTTAACATGCATGCATTCTTTTTCAGTTTTCCACCTGTGTGTTTTGATTTTCTAGCCATCCTCCCCCATTACAGTCAAATATTGTTTTCCATAGTGTTTTTCTATGTTGTCCAACTTTAGTTGCATTTTTTTACTGTTTTCCCAATCTCCACATACATATTGTACATGTACATTCAAATGGAATCTCTTTTGAATTAGATGGTTGTACAGGTTTTATAAATGGAAATTTGGAAGCCCAATCAAACTTGTATGTCCTCCTAATTGTCCACATATTCTTGTTCATTTTCAATGTTTTACTTTTTTGAGTATAATTTTGAGCATTATCATAATCATCTGGTTTCCTCTTTCATGAACCAAAATTTGAATTGAATTTTTGTGTTCTATTTTATGGAGTACTTGTATGTGCGATATCTTGATGCACTCCTAGTTTCACCCAAACAAGAAGAATATCTTCAGGATCTGGCATCTCAACAAGTATATCTTCAAGTTCTAGCATGGTATCATCATAGGTGTCATTTGGTTGATACTATATAGAATGCATGTCCACCTCAATATTAACTTCTACACATTTTGTCCTCTAATTCATTACAGTGGCAGCTATATGGGTGTTGGTGGTTGCAGTATGTGTAGCAAAAAAGTTTCCAAAATACTTGAACAGGGACTTCTGAGATTTCTTAATTACTTTTTAGGTTTTCTCATTCTGAGCACTAGCAGCTTCCATTATTCTAAACTGAGTCATGCATCAACAAACACACTAAGTCACACATAAGCAAATACAATATGTTACATGTTAGATAAAATGGAGTCACACATCAACAAATAATCTAAGTCATGCGTAAGAGAAAATTGATTTGCGCATTAGCAAACACACTAAGTCACATGTCGAAGAAGACTGAGTCATGCATCAGGAAATACAGTAAGTAATGCATCAAGAATAGTAGTGTTGGGCATAAAAAAACAAACCCCTATCACACGTCAACAATATCTCCTTGTCATCCGTAAATAGAAAAACTCCTTGTTGTGCGTCAGAGAAAAACTCTGTCATGTGTCAACCATAATATAGTCATATGTCAACAAGATTAGTGTCAGGCTCAACAAGAAAACCTTGTCATGCATCAAAAAAAAATATTTTTTGCCCATCCATAGATAATATTTCTAGTCATGCATCAATAAATGACATTTGTCGCCCGACTGCAAACTACTAACAGTAATCAAATTTTTACTATGCTCTGATGCTTAGAGTATGTAAGTTCACGGTATTGGTAATGTACTGGTGGTAGCATACTACCTAGAGAATCACCTAGGTTTTTATAGGAGATGTTCTCAAATGTAGGTGAAGCCGACCCCTAAAAAAATATACTATAAATTTTAGGTGAACAAGACACTGACATGCTAAAAAAATTTACCTTTTCAAATTTTCTTAAAATGAAATTTCAGCCATATTATAAATATTAGCCACTAAAATTATCCTTGAGACAAGCATCCATGCTACATGTAAAATACCTATATCTATGATCACAACTAAAGAAAGACATGAATACGCATGTATGTATGGTAAAGATAATGACATACAAGAGATCTATCTAGAATGTGTAGTAAAGTGAACATGAACAAGGAAATGTAAGTAAAAGTAAATGTGACCAAGATATGCAACATGCTGTGGAGGGATGAAATGGAATTCAAGATGGATGATAGGAGCCACATGACCCCAAGTGAATGGAATTTTATGCAGTGATGTTCATTTGGTTTTCCCCCTCAATAGTCAAGAATGAACCGTAAATGACAGTGCGTCATTGGGAAATGGTCGAAGTGTGTGATGTGTCTAATGCACTGTGATGAGTGTATATGTGTGGTGATGGAGATGAACATGTGATGATGTAGCCTAAAAGAATATACCACTACAAGATGAAGGAATAAGTGACCATTTAGCCTATAACGTATGTCACTAACCTAGGAATGTTGCAAGATATAAGGTCGAATGATGAATGGGTGAGTATGATGAGGTCCATTTGATTTGTAAACCCTTGGCAGTTGAGTATGGACTAAAGAGCTAGAGTGCACCATAGGGTAGTGAGTGTAGCACGTAGAAGGAGATGTAGTATATGTGATGATAAGAGATGACCATATGATGCATAGAATGTGCAAATATGCAATGTATAGTGTAAAATGTGTGTCATGTAATGAATACTAGTAGGGTGTGTGTTGGATAGGTATGATGTGTAGATGCGCAATGTTAGAAATAATGTAAACTAGATGTAGAATGTAGGATGTAAGACATAAGACATATGATGCGATATGTATGAAGAGTCTCCATGTGTAGTATCTATGGTGTAGTGTGTGGAGTTCCTGTGTAGTATGCCCTCAATAGTCAAGTGTGAACCGAAGCACAAGAGTGTGTCATCAGGTGGTGACGACAGTAAAATGTGTGATGAATATGCATATGCGAGGATATTGATGTATGCCTATGTAAGTATGTGAGATGTATTGATGCTAAGATGAGAGGGGTGAGATGTGTGAATGTTATTCCCCCCAAGTGTGTGTGAATGAGAGATTGCTATCAGGTAATGTCATCTAGAAGGTCATTACTTTCAAGATCATAGTAAAATGGATAAGCATTGGTTACTTGATAAGCAATAATGTTTGGTTGATCATGTAATGAGCCATTGAGGCGTAAGTTATACATACCCATGGCATATTCTTCATTAGTAAATGGAGGGAATGGACATCCATGTGCATACCAATGCGTGAGATTTTGTGTCTAACCCAAAAAAGAGTTGTTGCAAATGAATATGCGACCGAATGGCATAGGAAATGAGATATCAATATGATCAGGATCTAATGTACCCCTATATAAGTAAGCCAATATTACCTTAATGTGAGTGGAGAAGAGCGAGGAGTGCACAATCGATAGATCGTAAGATGCAAAACATGTAAGCCATAAGCAACGATAATAGTGATGAAGCCATAATATAGATGAGGATAATGAGTAGGAGGATAAAGGTGCTCCAAAGTGCAACCAAGTCGAGCTAGACCATAATGTGAACATATAGTGAAATCGAAATTACACTCAAATGGAATATGTTCCCAATATGAATCATTCTTGAAAAGCATGCAAGTAAACAATGGTCGTGATGATGGAAGTGGTAAATGTGAAAGTATAGGTGATAGAGTGATGTCCATAGAATGGACATGCCCCTAAGAAGGAATCATAGTAGTAGTAGTAGCATGTGGCATAGGAGAAATTGCATCTATCACACAAATGGTACCCTAGAGTGGTGACAAGTGCGGTGGTTCATCCATAGGCTAATGATAATTTGTAGTGGTGTTAAGATCATGGTCAAAATATTTGAAATGATCGCAGTAAAAAAAATGGTGTATTCAATGCCTTCATGTAGGAATTTAAGACATTGATATACAACAAATTGTATGGCATAAATCAATTAAATTTGGTCCAAATTATTACAAATAATCTACACAATAATAGAACACCGAATATTATTATATTGAATTTAGAAATCATTCGAGATATATCTTCATTTACATTGAGAGGTATAAATACACATATGATCTCCTATTATTTATCCCACATATCTCTCAACCTTCCACTAATCTCTCTCAATCCCTTAGTTATCTCAACACACTCAACTAATCCTAAAAATACCAAAGTGAGTTGTTTATACAACAAACTCACAACTAATATATAAAACCTATATTATTAATATGAGATATATTTTTTTATATTTAATAATATTACATTTTATTTATTCACGCATATATATTATCTCCATGATAATATTAAAACATTCACCTATGTAAACAATATAATATTCCTAACATTCACTCCCCTATTGTTTACATTATTACCTCCCTTACATTCCCCTAATGTGAACAATGTAGAAAACAATAGTTACACTTTCTTTGCAGCTTACACACCCCTGTTTGCTCATGATCTTGGTATACATATGGACCTCAGTCCAAGGTAAGAACCCTTGTTCATGAACCTCTGTTCATCCCCTTCAAGTATCATGATGCTGACTTTGTACTTGTGTTTTCTTCTTTCTATTACAACATTACATCAAGGAGGTTTATAAAAGGAAATTACAATTGAACAAGAATTTCCTTCTGTTCTTATTACAAAACACACAATAATGGAATCAAACACACAACTGAAATATTTGACCACCAAATCAGTACCGTGGCCTCGTCGATGGTGCCTGATGAGAGGTCGTTGATTGACCTCCTTCCTCCATTGCCTCCTTCCTCCATGTGAAACTGCTTAGTTACTCAGCAAAATTTAAAATGAAACTCAATATAAAATTATCCATTGCTCTGAGAAACAAAGCTGATGTAAAAGATCACTATATTGAAAGATTATGCAACATTCATCTGAATTGTGATCTCAAATTCCATAAGACGTCAGAATGTCTTTCACGTTTTCTCTTAAACTATGATGTGGGTTTGGCTGAAATTTGAATGGTAGTTTTCTCAGATACAATTCTTCAAACCCATTAAAAATCACAGATACCCAGATTGTAACAAAAACAAACTTATGATCTGATCTTTACACGGGAATTATTGAATCCAAAGCCACAAATGCACATCCACAAGATTATAACACTGCTCTGATACCAAATAATAAATTTGGTCCAGATTATTACAAATAATCTAAAACAATAATAAAACACCAAATATTATTATATTGAATTAGAAATCATTCGGAATATATCTTCATTTACATTGAGAGGTATAAATACACATATGATATCTTATTATTTATCCCACATATCTCTCAACCTTCCACTAATCTCTCTCAATCCCTTAGTTATCTCAACACACTCAACTAATCCTAAAAATACCAACGTGAATTGTTTATACAACAAACTCACAACTAATATATAAAACCTATATTATTAATATGAGATATATTTTCTCGTATTTAATAATATTACATTTTATTTATTCACTCATATATATTATCTCCATGATAATATTAAAACATTCACCAATGTAAACAATATAATATTCCTAACATTCACTCCCCTATTGTTTACATTATTACTTCCCTTACACTCCCCTAATGTGAACAATGTAGAAAAGAATAGTTACACTTTCTTTGCAGCTTGCACACACTTGTTTGCTCATGATCTTGGTATACATGTGGACCTCAGTCCAAGGTAAGAACCCCTGTTCATGAACCTCTGTTCATCCCCTTCAAGTATCATGATGCTGCCTTTGTACTTGTGTTTTCTTCTTTCTATTACAACATTACATCAAGGAGGTTTATAAAAGGAAATTACAATTGAACAAGAATTTCCTTCTGTTCTTATTACAAAACACACAATAATGGAATCAAACACACAACTGAAATACTTGACCACCAAATCAGTACCGCGGCCTTGTCGATGGTGCCTGATGAGAGGTCGTTGATTGACCTCCTTCCTCCGTTGCCTCCTTCCTCCATGTGAAACTGCTTAGTTACTCAGCAAAATTTAAAATGAAACTCAATATAAAATTATCCATTGCTCTGAGAAACAAAGTTGATGTAAAAGATCACTATGCAAAGATTATGCAACATTCATCTGAATTGTGATCTCAAATTCCAAAAATTACTTCGGACGTCAAAATGTTTTTCACGTTTTCTCTTAAACCGTGATGTGGGTTTGGCTGAAATTTGAATGGTAGTTTCCTCAGATACAATTCTTCAAACCCATTAAAAATCACAGATACCCAGATTGTAAAAACAAACTTATGATCTGATCTTTACACGGGAATTATTGAATCCAAAGCCACAAATGCACATCTACAAGATTATAACACTGCTCTGATACCAAATAATAAATTTGGTCCATATTATTACAAATAATCTAAAACAATTTAATAAAACACCAAATATTATTATATTGAATTAGAAATCATTCGGGATATATCTTCATTTACATTGAGAGGTATAAATACACATATGATCTCCTATTATTTATCCCACATATCTCTCAACCTTCCACTAATCTCTCTCAATCCCTTACTTATCTCAACACACTCAACTAATCCTAAAAATACCAACGTGAATTGTTTATACAACAAACTCACAACTAATATATAAAACCTATATTATTAATATGAGATATATTTTCTCGTATTTAATAATATTACATTTTATTTATTCATATATATTATCTTTCACCAACCAATATAATATTCCTCCACTAATCTCTCTCAATCCCTTAGTTATCTCAACACACTCAACTAATCCTAAAAATACCAATAAAAGGTGAGTTGTTTATACAACACACAGTGAGTTGAATCAAACATACAACAAACTCACAACTAATATATAAAACCTATATTATTAATATGAGATATATATTTTTTATATTTAATAATATTACATTTTATTTATTCACGCATATATATTATCTCCATGATAATATTAAAACATTAAAAAGTTAGTCTTAAAATAAAAAAAAATTTTCACCTATGTAAACAATATAATATTCCTAACATTCACTCCACTATTGTTTACATTATTACCTCCCTTACATTCCCCTAATGTGAACAATGTAGAAAACAATAGTTACACTTTCTTTGTAGCTTACACACCCCTGTTTGCTCATGATCTTGGTATACATATGGACCTCAGTCCAAGGTAAGAACCCTTGTTCATGAACCTATGTTCATCCCCTTCAAGTATCATGATGCTGACTTTGTACTTGTGTTTTCTTCTTTCTATTACAACATTACATCAAGGAGGTTTATAAAAGGAAATTACAATTGAACAAGAATTTCCTTCTGTTCTTATTACAAAACACACAATAATGGAATCAAACACACAACTGAAATACTTGACCACCAAATCAGTACCGCGGCCTCGTCGATGGTGCCTGATGAGAGGTCGTTGATTGACCTCCTTCCTCCATTGCCTCCTTCCTCCATGTGAAACTGCTTAGTTACTCAGCAAAATTTAAAATGAAACTCAATATAAAATTATCCATTGCTCTGAGAAACAAAGCTGATGTAAAAGATCACTATATTGAAAGATTATGCAACATTCATCTGAATTGTGATCTCAAATTCCATAAGATGTCAGAATGTCTTTCACGTTTTCTCTTAAACTATGATGTGGGTTTGGCTGAAATTTGAATGGTAGTTTCCTCAGATACAATTCTTCAAACCCATTAAAAATCATAGATACCCAGATTGTAAAAACAAACTTATGATCTGATCTTTACACGGGAATTATTGAATCCAAAGCCACAAATGCACATCCACAAGATTATAACACTGCTCTGATACCAAATAATAAATTTGGTCCAGATTATTACAAATAATCTAAAACAATAATAAAACACCAAATATTATTATATTGAATTAGAAATCATTCGGAATATATCTTCATTTACATTGAGAGGTATAAATACACATATGATATCTTATTATTTATCCCACATATCTCTCAACCTTCCACTAATCTCTCTCAATCCCTTAGTTATCTCAACACACTCAACTAATCCTAAAAATACCAACGTGAATTGTTTATACAACAAACTCACAACTAATATATAAAACCTATATTATTAATATGAGATATATTTTCTCGTATTTAATAATATTACATTTTATTTATTCACTCATATATATTATCTCCATGATAATATTAAAACATTCACCAATGTAAACAATATAATATTCCTAACATTCACTCCCCTATTGTTTACATTATTACTTCCCTTACACTCCCCTAATGTGAACAATGTAGAAAAGAATAGTTACACTTTCTTTGCAGCTTGCACACACTTGTTTGCTCATGATCTTGGTATACATGTGGACCTCAGTCCAAGGTAAGAACCCCTGTTCATGAACCTCTGTTCATCCCCTTCAAGTATCATGATGCTGCCTTTGTACTTGTGTTTTCTTCTTTCTATTACAACATTACATCAAGGAGGTTTATAAAAGGAAATTACAATTGAACAAGAATTTCCTTCTGTTCTTATTACAAAACACACAATAATGGAATCAAACACACAACTGAAATACTTGACCACCAAATCAGTACCGCGGCCTCGTCGATGGTGCCTGATGAGAGGTCGTTGATTGACCTCCTTCCTCCGTTGCCTCCTTCCTCCATGTGAAACTGCTTAGTTACTCAGCAAAATTTAAAATGAAACTCAATATAAAATTATCCATTGCTCTGAGAAACAAAGCTGATGTAAAAGATCACTATGCAAAGATTATGCAACATTCATCTGAATTGTGATCTCAAATTCCAAAAATTACTTCGGACGTCAAAATGTTTTTCACGTTTTCTCTTAAACCGTGATGTGGGTTTGGCTGAAATTTGAATGGTAGTTTTCTCAGATACAATTCTTCAAACCCATTAAAAATCACAGATACCCAGATTGTAAAAACAAACTTATGATCTGATCTTTACACGGGAATTATTGAATCCAAAGCCACAAATGCACATCCACAAGATTATAACACTGCTCTGATACCAAATAATAAATTTGGTCCAGATTATTACAAATAATCTAAAACAATAATAAAACACCAAATATTATTATATTGAATTAGAAATCATTCGGGATATATCTTCATTTACATTGAGAGGTATAAATACACATATGATCTCCTATTATTTATCCCACATATCTCTCAACCTTCCACTAATCTCTCTCAATCCCTTACTTATCTCAACACACTCAACTAATCCTAAAAATACCAACGTGAATTGTTTATACAACAAACTCACAACTAATATATAAAACCTATATTATTAATATGAGATATATTTTCTCGTATTTAATAATATTACATTTTATTTATTCACTCATATATATTATCTCCATGATAATATTAAAACATTCACCAATGTAAACAATATAATATTCCTAACAAAATCCATGGACTACCCAGAAAATAGTTATAAGGGACTAGGAAATCCATGAAAAAAAATCATTAAGTGAAATACTCATGATGACTAAATGTTATGATGATAAACAATGAATGAATGAAGATCCTATAAGCGTGAAGTACGAGTTAGGTTCACCAAAATGATTAAACTAAAATAGAAATAATAGCCTATTGTAGTTTAATCTAGATGTTATGCAAAGTAGTAAATAAAAGCTAAATAAATAAAGAAAATGACCCAAGCAACCAAGAAAGTAGAAATTTAAAACCCTAATGTGCAAGGAGAGTTAGAAAGAGCTTATCAGATTCAACCATGCTTCAGGACTGTGTCGCAAAGATAACTAAATAAATAAAATGTAGGAATGACCATTCGAGGGCTCAGAAACGGACAAATATGAGATGTTTGAGTAGTTTGGGGTGCATGGGGGAGGATAAGGGCACCCAAGGCACCCTGGTCTAAGATCTGGATGCCTTGGTCTATGTAGGAGGTCCAAAAATCAAACTTACAGGGTCGCTAGATGATCCAAAACCTTCACTTCCTGTCATGTATGTTTTTTTACACTGTGTTGGATGTCACTAATAATCAATGATGAAGAAGATACTTACAAAACCGAAGCCAAGCATTAAAACTCTAAAAAAGAAAGATGTAAATGAAGGGGCTAGACTATCCTCAATGGCCACAATGGTGGAATTATTAACTGAGTGTTGCACCACATTTTAGATCCAAATGTAGTTTTAGGTGTGTGTGTGAAAGTCGCGCCCTAGGTGCTCTTATGCAAGTCACATTTTGTGAAGTAGCGAGCAATACCTATATGTAGAAATGTAATAAATGATGGATGAAATACAATAAAATTCCCTCATATGCATTGTGATATAGATGAGCTAGCCTTGTCCCTTGTGATGAAGCTAGATGGATGCAAATGAGCTCTAGATGCCTTAAATGGAATGCAACCTTAGGTGATGATACTAGTGACTAGTGTTTGGTCCCTCATTATGGTATTATAACTTTATATTTATATGGTTCTCTTATTCTAATTTTGTAATTAACCCCAAAAAGGTTGACCACTAAAAATATGGAAAGCCCAAATGGCTAAAAAGTTCCCAAAAGATGAAGGTAAAGTGGAGAAAGCCTCAGGGTGCCCTGAATAGAACTAAGGCACCTGAGGCACCCTAGTATAAGGCTGGGCACCCCAGTCAGAGCTATAATGATGTAAAACAACAAAAAAAGGTTGGGAAAGTATGTGTGGGAGGTTGGTAGTGATGACAGAAAACAAAGTAAAATGGCCAAAAGATGGGGGTTAATTAGTACTTTCTTCACTGAAAAACCATATGATTATTAATATGAGACTGAGACTAAATAATACCCAAAGTGCGTGAATTTGTGTGTACAAAATCAATGAAAAACAACCTAAAATATTTCATTGCTCATATCATTAAAGAAAGGTAAAGGAATTACAAACAGTAACATCACTACAGTAGTATAACTACAACCAACACCAGTAAAGAATTCTAAGCAACATAGATAGGATAAAGAGTACTACAATTTTACTCTAAGTAATTTTTTTGTAGTATTCATTGTCTAAATTTTGATTATATATCTATAAGAAATCCTGAATAGAGGGTGGTATGTTGGAATTTATACTTAATTAAAAACCCGCGAGGGTAGTTAATTAGTGCATAGAGGATAAAAATCAGTAAATGATATCCTCTGTGCCAACTAGAAGAAAAATGTCTTTGTTTTCATTGTAATTAACATAGGGAAAAGGCTAAAAAAAATCAAAGTACCTCCCAAACTAGTGAAGCATATTAAGATGAGATAATTGTTTTAGTTTTGGAAAGTGTTGGGAGTGTATAGGGGTTCAAAAGATGACTTGAATATATTTTTAATATTATTGTATATTGCACAATTCCTAATGTACATGCTGAATTGTTAGCCTAATTTTTGAGTTCTATGATAAAATTGAAATAACTAATCAAAAATCATCTTCGTGGCTTTCAAACTTTCTGTGTAACATTAGAAAAATAAAAATTTTAGCCTTGAATTATTTTTCTAGTCATTTTTCAAGTTTTGGGATCAACTTACATTTTGAAATGTTACATGTCAAATATTTCCCGATCCCCAAAACCCAACACATTGTATTATTTTGGGTTTCAGGTTTTGAAAGTATCAGAACATTGAAGCAAAAAAACATATGCTTCATGTTCGATATTTTATGAACCTGAACCCCAAAACACTGCAGTGTATCGGGTTTCACTTGCATCATAACATCTCAATGATTTTGCATGTCAAATGATTAGTGTTTTGTGATTTTGAAGCCCAACTGTTTATTCATGTAAATTTTTCGGGTGTTCTTGAATCAGAACATGAGGGGAAAAAGCATGTCATTCTTTCTTTTTTGTCAAGTGCTTCATTTCTTAGTTTTTCCCTTTGGTTTTTGGGGAATTTATTATGGTTTTCTCATTCTTTTTGGTTTTCCTTGGCTATAGAGTTGTTATTAGTTCTTTCTTACTTTTCTTCTCTTCTTATTGATTGATTTTCTTATTTTAAAGAAATCTTGACCAATAACTTCATGTTTTGAGTTTCTTGAAAATGATGAACATGTCAAAAACCCTGACATGAACTTGTCGATATTTTCAACCTCTTCATTATAAGAAGAATACCAAATCATTGAGAAGAAACATTTTGTGTAATTGAAAAGGTTGGAAATATAACTACTTGTTTATGGAAATCAAAGGTGTTCATTAGTGACAATTTTCGATAGTGTATTGGGTTCTTCACATATCTAAGCACCAAGAAAGTTCCACCAGTTTGTTGGGGATTCTCAGTTACAAAGTATGATCAAAGTTCTAAGAGTGTGTTGGGATTTTCAAAGTGTTCAACAGACTCTAAATCCTGATAGTGTTTTGGGAATCCAAATGTGCAAAGCAGGACCAATTTTTTGACAGACTATTAGACTTCTCAGGGTGTCCGACAAGGAGAAAAATCCAATAGGGGTTCTTTGGAGTTTCAAGGGTGTTAATCAAGGAATTTTTTTTGGTTTTCATTTTTGAGCATCTGAAGGGATTTTTAGACAATTCTTGGGTTCATTTCCTCACGACTGACAGGGTTCATTTTAAGAGACCTCCTGGAAATCGGAGGTGGAGAATACCTGGCGAATATCCCCGGAACCGGTTTCACGGGAAGGCGAATTTTTTGGGGGTTTTATGAAAAAATTTCACCTGATTATCAAGCACTGCGACAGAAGGCTGCAGACACGCGACGGGAGATTTTGCTGTCGCGCGTCAAAAAAAATGTAGTGACGCGCGTCAAAAGACCTTAGTGACGCGCGTCAATAGACCTTAGTGACGCGTGTCAATAGACCTATTGACGCGCGTCACTAAGGTCTATTGACGCGCGTCACTAAGGTCTTTTGACGCGCGTCACTTCATTTTTTTTGACGCGCGACAGCAAAACGTGCGTCAGCCTCCGACCTCTGCTTTCATCAAAAAATCTCCTTGTCGCGCATCAACAAACTCTTTGTCGTGCGTCTGCTATGCATCAATATCTGTTGTACCTCCTTGTCGCGCGTCACTAAGGCCTGTTGACGTGCGTCTACAACCTCTGCCTCTTCTTGCTCCTCGAAAAAAACTCCATGTCACTCGTCAACAAACTCTTTGTCATGCGTCTACTATGCGTCAATATCTGCAGTATCTCCTTGTCTACAAACCCTCCTTGTTGCGCGTCAATAACTTACCCCCTTGTCGCGCGTCTATAATACGGGATATATCATATTGTTGAAAAATGTGAAGTAGAAGTGTTCTACCTGGCGAATAATCTAGGTTTATATAGGGGATATTTTTCAAGGGTAGGCGAAGCCGACCCCTAAAAAAAATTAAAGTGTAATTTTTAGGCGAACAGGTCACTGGCCCGTGCCGAAAAATCCACCTTTTCAAAATTTTCAAAAATGGAATATTCGCCATATTACGAATATTCGCCACTAAAATTTTCCCTCACGACTAATTCAGGAAAAGGGAAGGGTAAGGAAAAATATTCCAAAGAAATGAAGTAAAAGTATCAAGGGGTCATTCTGCTTCCAACATTGACTTCAATGTTTATATTAGGGATATTGAATTGGGGCATGTGGATATGGAAGAATTTTAGAACAAAGTCAAGAATTCCACACAAACAACATGGATGCAATCCATTTATAATAGTGGATTACCTCTCGCTATGGATTTCCCCATATCCACTCATTGTATGTAACTCATTCTCACAATATCCAACCAATACATAAGACAAAAGATGGAGATGTAGTGATCCGATTAGACATTGAGTTTTTTTAGGAGCTCCTCAAATTGCCCAACCTCACTGAACAAGCTGAATAGGTTTTGGATGACAATTCAATAGACTACATCAAGCATGCTAATAAAAACTATCTCTTGAAATCTAAGACTGTAGTGAGTAGATTCCCAAATACCTTACCTCGGAGTAATTTCATTCTTGAAATAAATGACATTATCACATTACTAAGTAAATTTTTCGGTCTTCCCAAGTCAAAGGAGTTCCAAGGATGGATGTATATTTTCATCACAATTATATAAAAATGACCAATTATTTAAGTGGGTTGACTTCATCAACGATACACTAGACAATAAATTGAAAGAAGTGTAGACAACAGGGAAATTAAACATGGCATCATATGTCACATATGCAACAATGGGTATGAGAGTTTATCTTGGGTTGAACACCCAAGGTACTAGGGCTTAAAACTTTGACAAATTCTACCTATAGTTGTCATTGAAGAAAAGCTTGGGCCATTTCTTAAGAGTATTAGATGTCTTTTTTTATAACATCATTTCCAAGTTTAAACCCAATATTTCTAAGTGTTGGTGTACTGATGTGGCTTGGGATGTTTTATCCCATTGGGGATGTATTTTCCTCCAATTCCCAAAATTTACCTATATTTGGGTAGGAGCATTTCAAAGAACTCTGTACTTCTTCCCCATATTTCCAAGTGACAAATGGATCTTGATGGAATTGGTAAGAATTTTTTTGGACCTACATAATTTACAACAAAGTAAGCATAAGGTGGGAGTTCATTTCCCAATATCCATTGGTCACTACACTTACACATCAGTGATCAAAGCCAAAAATATTGCTATTAAAATGCAAGGTGTAACTCTCAAGACTTTCCATTCGAGGCCAAAATTTGATTATCGAGGAGTAATGAAGGGTCTTGGAACAATTCAACTTAATGTTCCTAAACTTGAGGATACACGGATTGATTGTAGGGATGAAATAACAATAAAAAAAAGGATTACATTCACCTGAATTTGGATGAAGCAACAACATGCAACCTCACTGATATTGCAAGGTGTTGTTGATGAAGGGAATTCTTGGACCCTATTTATGAGCAGATGAATATAGAGAGTATGGGTTTTCTCTCGATTAATTATTCGATTAAGGAGTCCATGTATGTCAAAGAATGAAGTGCTCAAATTCTAGTCCAAAATAAAATTTGGATTTATTTAATGAATATTTAGAAAAAGAATCCCAACTTCCCAAAAGTGAAAGTGAATACTGTGTTAGAAGTGGGTCCCTCTCAAGATTCTAAAGATAAAGGTGAATCATCTAGGAAAATGTTGAAATTTAGGTTCTACAGAAGTGGAGGAAAATATTCTCCACATTCTTTAGCTCCCTCCACCACTAATGTCGACATTGATTACCCTTCCCATTAGTGAGCACAAGGGACATCAACCAACACCATGGCCACCTAACCTCTTCTAGTTTCTTCCCTTCTCATCACCCTTGCAGTTTGTCTTGTGACCTTGGCCCCACATGTGTCACTTCCTATCACTTCTTATTTTTCATCACTTTCACCAATAACATTTATTCTCCACCACCCTCCTGTCCTCTGGTGTCTTTCTTGACACAAGTCTTTTCATCCATTTCCCCTCTCTCAATTGGGATAAGTATGATCTAGGTTCTCCTCACATAAACCATTTCCCTTCTCCATATGATGATTTTTCCTCCATGGATTCTTCTCCTTCCCCGTATTTAATGGTTTCCATAGCCATTTTATCCACCCCTTCTTCTTGGTGTGCACATTGCTTACTCCTCCAAGTACCACACTCATGATTACTTCCTCCTCAAAAAACACCTCCCTCTTCTGCCCCATCTTGGATAGTTAGCCAAACCCCGAAGAAGAGAAAGATGATAATTCCTTATAAAGAATTTGATTTTAGTTCGTTGATTCCCACCCCATATCTCATATCCAAGAAACCTAAGACCATTTCTCACATCACCATTGATGTATCAAGAAAATTTTTTGCCGAGATCATTGTGCTTTCTATAAATAAGAAAAAGGAAGACATCATTACTTCCGATTACCAAATTACCAAAGTGGAACTTGGGAAAGTCAATACTAAAGGAGAACAACAAGATGTGTAGGTGACCATGGATAATTTATTCAAGAAACTTCAAGAAACCAAGGCAACCAAGGATGAGCTAAAGGATAAGGTGGAGTAGTTTAAAAATATCCTTCTAAAGATCTCCAAACCAACTCTGATCTCCTCTCTAGCTCCATTTAGCTTCAACACATCATCCTTTTTAGAGGTAGATAAGCTTGAGTAAAAGGGTCATGCAATATATAACTAGATCAAGAGGGTTTTATCTCTAGGAAAGAGGTTGATCAAGGACAATGTTGAGGTCCAAAATGATATAGAAAGGGATAAATCAACCATTGAAAAGATGAATAATGAGCTCTAGGAAGAATACAATAATTGGGAATTAACTCTGGAAGTGTTGAATGAGCTCAAGAAATTGATCCCGATACCCTTGAACTCAAGATGGGATAATTAGTGAAAGAAAAAAGCATTTTGATTTTTACAAAGCCATTGAATTTCAGGTGAATATTTTGTAGGAAACCATTGAGAAGCTGTAAAAAGCTCGAGAGGAAGGAATGGATTCCACCAATGATATCAATGATGAATTCACCATAGTACTTATATGGATGAAGACTTGAACATGCTAGTTACAAAAGGAATCTTCAAAGAATTAAGGGATCTAGTTGAAGAGGATTCCTTAGATAAAAGTTATTTTGATCTAAAATTGATTGAAAAGCTAATTTTGTGCCAAAATGTTTTGAGCAATTTTTCTGAAACCATCAGAAGGCTCCAGAAGCTCCCTGGAAGGATGATCAACATACTTGACACATGTGATGTGCTTAATTGATACTCATGGGGAAATGATGATAAGGAAACACAATATATGATTTAGAAGTTTCATGAGTATTGTAATAAGGAATCCAAGAAAGAAACCGAAAAGGAAAAATTTGATTGATGATTCATCATGTTTTTACATTTTGACATCGAGCATGTAAGATGTTCAGACATCATTTGGATTTACAAGTTGAGTTGGTCAATTTATAAGAATCAATCAAGAAGGATTTAACATGTGTTTCCTATTTTTAGAATGTAATCCAAACTACTTCCCTTTTTCTTTCTCCTCCTCTTTAAATGTAAAATGTTGAGGAATTATAGGAAAAACGTTAAGTAAGATGGTATTGTAAAGAGAAGAAAAAACCGTGTTTTTAAAATTTTATTGCAAGGAATATAAGAGATGCATTAAAAAATGTGTGTTGAATGTTATTTCTTTATTTAATATATTGTTCTTAAGTTCAATGTGTTATTTTATTCTTTAAATTCCATTCTATCATTCATTATATCTCAAATAATTTTATTACTATTTTACCCTATGTTAGTATCTTCAGATCTGCGTTTAAAAGAGAAATCACATTCCTACTTTCCTTTATTCTTCTTCTTCTCCTTTCTACTCTCACTTCAATAACCTTCCTCCATTCTTAATCTACCTTTCATTTTAAAGGAAATAAATCTATTGGGATGAGATCCCAACCCCAAAATGCTATATCAATATGAATATTGTAAATATTATTTTGTGTTATTAGAATAATAATAAAAGGGTGCCTCCCCTTTATTTTAGGAGGGAATTTTCCCTTATGTTGTTATCAAAGCCCATATTTTTTCCCTGATAAAATATCCAACTACAATTTTTTGGTGACTTTACTGGGGAATATGAACACACAAGCCAAGCTTTATCATACCTTTGGCATGTTAGTACTCATTTTATTTTTCTTTGTCTTTCCATTTCTTTCCTAATTCAAGTTGGTAGGAAAGGTTTATATGCACATTAGGAGAGGAAGAGGTGAGGTATATCCTACATTCAAGCTATTTTAGTTGCATAATTTCAACCTCACTCCTGAGAGACAATCCTCTAGAGATTCAAAGAGTTCATCACTCTATTTTTGGAAACCAAGCCATATGAGAGGATAGTTTATCTACAACTTTCAAAGCTTAATTTTTTAGTGGAGCTTGAATTCCTACATGCACATCCTTTCAAAAAATTGTTGCACCACTTCCACCTCCGCTCCCTTGGGGACCAGCTATCAGTCCTCTTACATTGGCTCAGTCTCTACATGCCTTACCACATGGTTTGGGGAAAACCTTCCCAAAGTTCAATGGTGATAGAAAAAAACACCCTAATGAACACATAGCTACATTCTTTCATGGCATGTGGATTTATTGTTGCATTGTTTACATGAAGGATGTTTATATTCACCTATTTTTCGAGACTCATCAAGTCTCCATTGTTGAATGGTTCTACCATTTACCTTCTCAATCTATTGATAATTGGGAAATTATGAGAGAAAGGTTTGAAGTGAGATTCAAACCTATAGAGGATGCACATGCATTACTAGCTCAACTCACTCAGATGAAGAAAGAAGTGCAGGAGTATATGCGTGATTTTTTGGCAAATTTCAAAAAAATAATCCATAATATTCTGGAGCGTGCCACCCATACTCTTGAAAATCAAAAGTTTTTATTTGTAATGGTCAACTACTTGAAGTTATATTTTTGTTAAGGAGATAAAATATTCCATGATCTGGCTGATTAACACAATCAATTGTTACAAAGATAGAAGAGGATATTGTTAGTGGTTGACAAGTTGAGGAGAAAATATTCTTAGCCCATAAGGTTTAGAGTAATTCTCAGAGCACAATTTATCCTATAATATAAAAGATTGGCTATATGATATATTGACATTGAGGAAATATATGTCGTAGAATGTTCTACTACCATGCTCTATACAAGGACACTCCTTAGAAGGAACTTCAACAACAATCATGCTACTGCTAGGGGTAGGAACTAGACTATTGACCATCTGCTCAGCAAAGGCTAGCCATCAAATCTACTCATGTATCAATACAACTTTTGAGGTGGTCAAAGAGAGAGAATAAACATGTGAACATGAATTTGAATATTCATTCAAATATACCTGTTAGAATGAAGATTGGCTATGTAGATGAATCGATTGATCGAATCCACTATTGGGTAACGTGGAATATGAGGAATATGATTATGATGATTTTGTGAATGATATGAACAAGCCAATACTTTTTTTATTTTCACCCATTTACAAGAACCAGAGAAAAGAATTAGCAGAAGAAAATCCAAAGGAATAATGACAAAGAGAAATCATATCCAAAGCCTCACTACACATGTTGCTATGAAAAGGAAATCCTTTAGCCCATGTCAGTTGAAAGAGAAGAATCCTCTTGTTAAAAGGGTATAATCCTCGCTTCCTCATCATTCTCCCTCTAGCATTCTTAATGCTAGTACCACCTCTCCCGTGCACAACAAATTAATGAAGGTCCTTTGTACCTTCATTTAGTCTCTTCATTCTCAACTTATTTTAACATCATTTTCCATGGAAAGAAAACCAAAGTCTCAAATGTCATAAGTCAAGTAGATACCTTCGGAAGCAATGTATCTTCCAAGAAATATCAATCATATTCGAGAGACCGATCAAGTTTTTCAAACAGTACAAGTCTATTGTGCCTCCTTTACCCGTTTCCTTCTAAGGAGTAACCCTACCTAATCTCTACACATATTTCTCATCTCAGAATAATCTTAGCTTTTGGCTTCTTCATCAATGAATATTGAACCATTTTATTTGGCTCCAAACATATCAATGGTTTCAAGCTCAATAATTGCATTATATATTTGGGAGCTTCATAAAAAGTATCATGTATGCCAAGGTAGCTCATGCACTCTAGAACTTACCCTTAGAAAACATTTTAGACATTTTTACTCTATGAAAATCAAGTAGGTGCCTCTTATTGGATAGATCAGTTTAGGGACACTAAATTCACGCTCTTTACATTTCCTGAGAAGAGAGTTAAGATGATAATCTTGGTTGCAGATAGTCCAACCACTTGTGGAGTACTATTAGGAGGAGATACTTTTACAGAGATGTTGAATGGAGAAACTTACATGGATTGGTCAAAAGGAACATGAATTCTAGTAAATAGGGTAATGCAGATGCTTAAACTTGAAGATCAAACAGAAGTACCATATAACCAATTCAGATGATCATAAGGTAAAGATCCTATTTAAAGATGTCCAGTTATACAAACATATCTTATGACTTAAAATGAAGGTATTAATCTTCTAGTATCTATCATGGAGGATGGTTCCAAATGAAGGTATGAATGTTGGAGTTTGACAGAAGTTGTTTCTTCTACTTCCCTTTAGGGAGTTGGTGTGGTCTTCATATCTCCCTGAGGATGATATCTTTTCCCTTTTTATTTCAAACTTTAGTTCAATAACACTGAATAATACAATTTAAATATGAAGCCCTATTATTGGGACTGAAATATGGTCAAAAGAGAAAGGAATAAATAATCTCAAGGTTCAAGGTGATTGTTAAGCTTATTGTGAGTCAAGTCAAGGGATTGTTTATAGGGTGAAGAATGATCACTCTGATGAACTATCAAGAACTATGGTAGGGTATTGTATTGAATACTTTCAAGCATTTCTCTATCAAAGCTAGGTCGCAAGATATCACAATGACAAGGATTGAATTCATTAGTAGTATCTACTTCATTGCTTCTTGCATTGTCTTGAATTAAAATAGGACTAATATAACATTATGGTAATATTTTATCCATTTGATTGTGTTCCTGATAATGATGCAACTAATTGGAAAGTATTTAATGATGATCAAAAGATCATTCACTTCTCTCGAGAAGTTCATGATGATTTTAGTTAGATCTATTTTAAGGGCAGTTACTCTATCTTTTCGATGAATCCATCTCGGATACATAGGAAGACGTGATTGAAGAGGAGGTATTATATCTAAAAGGGTAGTAAAATTACCAATAGGGTATAGTCTCCCTTGAGGGATTGTTTGATAAACATGATTTCTTTATTAAGGAAAAGGGAATAAGAAGAAACTAGCTTCTTTATGTAGAGGTCGAACAAGTTAACTTCGGAACTACATAGCAACCATTGGATCATGAACATTGGCAAGTGAGTGTTGTTCACCCAAGAAAAAGAGGAAGGTTCGTGGTTCTATTCTATTAAATAAATACATGAATGTTCTAGCTTGGTCTTATGCAAATTTAGACTTGAATTATTTAAATCAAAAGTAAGTTCAACATAATACCCCATCTGACGTCTAATGTCCATAGCCATACTAGATAGAAGAAATGTCACTGCAACTCCATATTTTCAAGTACCATCCTTTCTAGAAATCCAAGAATTTGTTAGATGTAAGTATAATATTTTCCATCCATCATTCTACTTGGATTTCCAATATTGTTTTAGTACACAAGAAGAATGAAAAAATCCATATTTGTGTAGACTTCTGTAATCTCAATCAATATTTGCTAAAGCACAATTACCCCTTACATGTCATGGATCAAGTCCTATAAACCGTGGCTAGTTTTGAAATTCTTTCCATGTTGTATGGATTTTTGGGGTACAACCAGGTCGAAGTATCTGCTAAAGATTAGTACAAGAAAACCTTCACTACTCCTTGGGGAAATTTTACACATCGAAAAAATCCTAGTTGGCCCAATCTTTGTGTTGAGTCACATGGGAAAACATAAGGGGATGGCAATCTAAATTTACATAACACTTGCACTCACCCTATGAAAGCTACATGGAGTTTAAGCCCCCCCCGCCCCCCCCCCTTGAGAAATGTAATGTAGCGCTGGGTTAAAATAAACAAAGTGAGTTAGCCACCAAGGGAAAGACATCTCAACCACACACAAAACAATTTTTAAAATCTAATTGTGTACTTAAAGTGCTAATGTAGAAAATTAGGGTTTTAATCATTACATGTGAATGTGGGAATATTATGGAGAAAGTGAACACATTAGAAGGACTTACATATAGTGACGAAATAATCCAAATCAAAGTAGAATTGTAAAATAGATCCATAAATTAGTTCTAAAAGGAAAAAAGTACTCCACACTAGCATCTGAATAAGACATTAGTTTTTAGTGATTTTCAAGTCTCCATTTTAGAGATGAAACACATTCTACCCTGTCAGAGTCTTTTTGTCCGTATTATAGATCCACAACACATTTTGAAACATCATAAATGATAATCCAACTCATCCTCTTATGCTTTATTCTATTTTAGCACATGACCTTATTGAATATCATTTCTTCATAGCATTTACATGTACTATTAGATATGAATGTTGGAACATTTATATACCAAATTTGACTGTGCATTAGTTTCAAGTTTCAATCCAAATTAAGTAAGTAAACAACACATCTTATATTTAATTTGGGAAAGCCACAACTTAACTCTGATCCATTAATATAATTTATTAATAGTTGTTTTAATCTATTAATAATGGAAGTTAATCAAGTCAATAACTTGATTATTACTTTTCTCTATAAATAGAATAAAATTTATATTACAAGTGCATCTTAATCACACATAATAGTGTACGGCTAATTAAATATAGTATCATAAAGTCTAAAGGTAGTTTTGTGTATGCTATTTTGGGTTTTAAATTGAGTAAAAATTGATGTCTATCACAATTTTCATGTTTTTAGTAGGCACATAAATATAAAAGGCTACCTTTTATAGATTTTCAACCATCTTAGCCCCACCATATATCCTTTTATTCCTTTTCAATAGAACTTAGTAGAAACCAAACTAGGTTAGATCATATTATGATAATTGAACTTAAGCATTATTTATTTTAGAGTTCCTATAGACTTGAGCAATGCACATAGCATCAAAATCTAGGATTTATAATAAACCAACCGAATCCCTTGCTTCACTATTTATTATTGAGTAATATAGGAGCTATTAGTCCCAACATTAGTAAGGAAATATGCCACATGGTTGCACTCCTAAAAATAATGTTGAAACAAAATAGATGAGATTCATGTTCTATCAATTCTCTTACCCCACATATGATGTCATTCAATTTATATCTTGTTGGCCTACCTTTGATCATTACATTAATTATAATCATGGGGTGTCCTACCACGACTTTGAATCCTTCTAGAAGGGCCAATTCTTTAGCCTCATTATTGACATCTTTAGGTAAAAAATATAACCTTTCCACATAAAGTTACTTTGATTTATCTATGATAATGAAACCTACACCTACTAGTCCTTGATTTTGTTTGGATATCCCATTAAATTTTAATTTGGAAAATTCTACTATATGTGGTATCCATCTTGCATCCATTCGTTAAGCCTTATGGTATTTGATTCTCAGGTTAAAGAAACATTCTATTTCCTTGATAATAATTTCCCTTTTGTTGCACAACTCTTTTTTTAGTTGAAGGACCAATTTTGTTGGAGATATCTTGTTCTATATCATTTCAACACCTTTTCCACACCATTTCTTTATCTCTAAAGATATAGTTATTCCATTCCATCCAAATGTTCCAAATCATATTGGCCAAGGCTGCCATCCAAAGACATCCACAGTTCTTTGGCCCTAATAGATAAAAGCACAAATTTTTTCTAACAAAGTGGTGGAAGACCATATCTAATTTAGTTTAAATAGGAGGCAAGACCAAATATTATTTTGGTTACATAATAAAGGAAGATATGTAACAAACATTCTTCATACTTTTTGCACATAAAAAACATTGTCAACCCAATAAATCCTATTTTCAACACATAGTTTTGTGTAAGTTAATTTCCCAATGATGTTATTCATGCAAATGAGTCGGCCTTCAAATTACTAAACACAATCCAAAAAGCTTACATGGTCAATCTTTTTCTATAGTAATGTCTCTATCCATAGAGTCATACCTTGTTTTTACATTGGATTTTTTGTGTCAAAATTATCTCCAATATGTCGATATTTAAATATTTTTTTCCTAACCATTTTACAGCATCGTTGGTTATGTTCCTCACAAATGCACTAGGTGTGCATGGCCCCTGGAGCCAAATTTTGCATCCTCAAGTTCTTTATCCCCACTCCACTGTTGATTTTAGCCTGCATACAAATTTCAATTTTATAGATCAAGTATTCTTCTTTCCCCATTCCCGTACCATAGGAATTTCCTTTGGCTATCAATCTATCCCATGAAAAGGGTAAATCTGAAATATTTATTCAAAAATTACCCAATGTTTATATATATTTTTTCCTTTTTCATGGTACATTTATGCAAAAAATTCATGATTTTTCAAAACCAACCTTCTATCTTGAAGCTTCCTCGTATTTATGAATGGTTTTTACAAAAAAAACTAAGCCTTTCTTATTTTGTTGTCCCAAATATCTTCCAAAAATTATAGATGAAAGCTATGAGTATTAGATAGCGGTCCCATCCGGGGGAAACCATAATAAATTTGAAGGTACAAGTGGTCCCGTATTTTTTTTTTTATGGATTACATAAAATTGAATCTTCAATTGAAAAGGTGGGGCAACGGCTGTATATGATGGTCAGTTTGAGCAACTACAATAGGTGGGGAGCTATATTTTTTTCCTACATTCTTATTTTTTCAGGCACCTGACAAACGAGAAGTGGTTCAAGAATATTTCTTGTAAAAATATAATTACCTTTGAATTTGTTTAATTCAAATCATCCCTTGCATATTCTGGCTCTGCAAAAAATATTAGAAGTATATGGAACTGCGGGGCTGCTAATTTTTCCTAAAAATTCTATACAACACCCACTAAAAATCTATTGCCTTACCCTCTACATGGGACCGTGGCCTTAGAGACAAGGGATTTTAACCCATTAATTTTCCCATTTCTCTAAATTTTTCCAAGAACTATCCTAAATATTTTGCAATTATAATGAATAGATATGGGGATAGGCCTCCCTAAGCTAATCCCATTATAATGTTAGAAAAATCTAGTCTGAGTTCCATATACCATCACAAAAAGTTAGAAACTAGTTACAAAATTCATGACCCATCAAATATATTCTTCAAAAAAACCTAAAATAGGTCAAATTTTTATTTAAGAAGGTCTTACTCACTCTATCATATGTTTTGTAGTATTAATTTCACAAGCATACCTAAATTATTTTATGAGTTCAAGGTGTGCAAGGTTTCATGATTCGTTACAACATGATCCAATATTTTTCTATCACTCACAAATCCTCCTTACTCAACTGAGATGATCTTTATGAGTAATATTTTTTAAACCTTTGAACTATTACTTTCAAAATAATCTTATATATTATATTACAAAGGGATATTGGGTAGAATTATATAAAATGTCGATATGTTAGATTTTTTTGGGAGTAAAATAAATAAATATTCAATTTTAATCCCTTAATACCTATTTTGAATCCATTGATTCATCTACCACAAACATAATTTCATGTCCCATGAGCTTCCATGTTTTTTGGAATACTTAGTGGAAATCCATTTGTCCTTAGAATTTTATTAATATCCATTAAATAAATTGTCACTTTCACTTATTTTGAGGATTACAAATATGATTTTTTCCCTTCATGTTTCATCCTTATTCTCTCCTCGGGTAGAAAATTTTCAAAGAATATGATTGCTTCTTTCTCAATATCCCCAAGTTCATTCAAATTTTCATCCATAATCGAACTGGTATTACAAAGCCTATTGAATTTCCTACAAGAAAATATTGATTGATGATATAAGTTAGCATTCATATTTCCTTCCTTTATGCATGGATTCCTTGATTTTTGCCTCCATTAAATGTCTTCTTCTAGATAAACCACATTCAACCTTCCTAAACATTCTTCTTGCTTTTAGAAACTTTCCAAAGTAATTAGAGATGTTTGCTTTAGTGAGTTTAGCATGTCCAAATCATCTTCTAATTTCAATTTCTCTTCAAATGTATTTCCCAAAAATATATTATTCCACTAACTTAATTTCCATTTTAGAAGCCTAAGTCTATATGATAATTTAAGCATTTTAATTCCATAGATTTCATCTCAAAATTTCTACCAGACATTCATTTGATCATTAAGTCAGGGTAGCTTATCCACACACAAGTTCAAATTTTAAGGGGCACCTTCCATGATATTTGTTTTTCTTGACTGATAGGGTGATTGGGTTGTTGTTAGATCCTAATACATTCATGATTGAGGATTTTGTAATATGATTTTTGCTCAACTAATAATGAGATAAAAAAATTGTCCTAGCTTATAATGATATTTCTAAAACCCCTTATTTTATTTGTCCATGTCAACATCCAAAATTTAGGGGGAAATATATCAAGAAATTAACAATGAAAAAAACTTATAAATCTTTCTCTGATAATGAATCTTTAGTGCTTCAACCCATTTTATCATCTAGTAGAAGAATTGTGTGTTTTTTTTATTATTATAGGTAAATGGTTTTGAAGGGACCAAACCCTAAAGTACAATAAAAAGGATCAAAAACCAAGATGGACATGAAAGTAAAATGTGGGTTTTTAGAGACATGGGGGCCACACCCCATCCAAAATTTAAAAAGCTAGATAGAAAGATAATAGAATGAAGGTAGGGGCCAACTACCTACAAGAATCCCTACACCAGTCTAACAAAAACAAAAAAACAACTTAAAAATATCATAACAACAGCTTCACTGAGAACACAAGATACCAAAGACACTAAATCACATATTTTCCATACACCTTGAGAGATACCCTAAGTGTCTTATAAAGATTCATATCAACTCCAATATCAAGGTCAAGATGGGTCTCTTTGAAGAAATTATTAGTAATCTTCCCGTTCTTCCATGTTGTAGTAAGAATTCAACTTACATCACAAATCTAGTAGATATGCACCTGTAGGAGGTTAAGAAATATCTATGGATGGAAAGTTGGTTGTTGTATTTCTCATCAAGAGCTTTTATTTGAACAGTAAGTGAGTTAACTCACTCTTGCAGGATGGTAATGGAGGAAGGGTCTTTGGTCTTGCTATTGGTTTTTAGGAGAAAATCAACATTATCTTCATCATTTTTTAGTACGTTAGCTTGTTGTTTAAATTTTGAAAGAATGGAAGTTGTGGCTTGAGCACTAGGATTATCAAGGCTAATCTCTAGAAAGCTCTCAACTCCAATTTTCCCCTTATATTTCATAGAGCTTATGAGAATCCACATAGCAGGAGGAGGTACAGACTCACAAAAGTTGGGATTTTTTGATCTGATATGTGGTTTCTAAGGAGGAGGAGGAGCTAGAGAAGGATTGGGATCATTTACAAGTACATCTAGAATTAATCGATTGATAAGGAAGATGAATCTTTGATGGAGAGGTAGTACCCGTCTATGCCCTTGAACCTCTAAAATGGATTTTTCTAGTGAATGCAAAATATAATACGGAAAAATTACCTTTGCATCTCTCCAAAAGTGATTGAGAAAGACCAAATGGTGCAAGGGAATGGTGGAGAATCTTCCTTCAAGTGTTATGTAGCAAACCAACATGTGGACCACCTCATCAAAAGGCTATGGAATTGAGGAACAAAAGATACCTACATGTTTTGTTTGAATTATTTCTCCATCATCCAAGAAGAACCTTTCCTCAACATCCTTATCAAACTTATTATGAAAGAGATTGTTTCCCTCCATGCTTAGACCCGTGATGAAGGAGATGAATTACTCTGGAATGTTGAAATATATGCCTTTGAATTTGATGTTTCTACATTTCCAATTAGCTATAAATTTCAGAGAGATTTTAATCATGGCCCCTAATCATTTGAATGAATATTGTGAATCCTCCAACATTTAGGGCTTCCTAAAGTGCAACATTATTCTTCCATTAGGGGTCGAACACTAGTTCCACTCTGCATAACAACCCTCCCATCGTGAATGAAAATGGTGGCAAAGCGATAACAAAATGATGGCAGAAACAAACCATCCTTTTGATAGAAAAATGATAGCCACGAACTGCGACCCAGAAAAATGCCTTCTCCTTACTCCATCTATGATTTTCAATGCAAATTTCCTTTGGATTTGAAAGGATGATTAAAATAATATTAATCTATTGAAAGTACTAAGAAGGTATTTTCCACACATGTGTAGGTTGTTGCTTAAGTTGTAATGATGGTTTAGGCCAAGGCTTCATTGATGATGATTGATTGAGCTGTGTAGGGGAGGTCCATGTCACTATGTCATTCAATATAATTATTCATGTGAACACCAATATTAGCAAGTGCATCTGCGACACTATTTCCCTCCCTATACACATGTTGGATGATAATATTAAGACCATTATAAAGCTTATTGGATTCCTTAATGAAATCACTTATGGTCTTATTGGGTGTTTGGGCACCAAAGAGGTTGTTAATTATATTCAAAGAACCCCCCTCCACAATGAGATTGTTAACCTTGAGAACCCTAGCCATTCTATAAGAATTGTGTTAAAATCATGTTTTATGATCATTTTAAAACTTTCTGATACTCTAGTTGTATTAAAATTTTCTCCCATGTTATTTATTTCCTTACTACATTATTCAACCCACAGGAATTAATAATCAATCCTAAAATGTATTCTTTAAAACACTAAAAACTGCATAAAATTCAATTAGTCCCCTAATTACGTTTTCCACATTCTATAACATACAAAAATATCTTGAATTTCCTTCACCATGTTGGAACAACCTTTTCATAATTTCCATTAGTGGGTCAATAAATTATCTCTTTTTGATCCAGATAGCTAAGTTTCTTGTAGCATAACTACATCTAGTTTCCTCACTTCCATTTGATGTTGTAGCAAAAAATGTTTACAATAGGCATTCATACCCCTAACAATAAAAGATATAATAATAATTGTAGCTAATAAAATAGAGGGAACTTCCCTCTCCACCATGAAGAGAAGGTAGAAATAATCATAAAACTATTATTCTTGATACTTTAATGGGTGAATCTCACATATTCTCTACCTCCGATCCCCTAGATTTTCATTTTTTAACTATGATATGATTCTTTGGACTAAAGGATGTAAGAATATGGTCCCCAACTTCCTATGTCGCTCCATCTTCCATAACATACAGAGTTGAATTATATTATTCTTCCTCATTTTTCTCCACAATTCTCAATCGATGACCTACAAGTGATGTCATACCCTTCTTTATCCTAGAACAAACTTAAACAAGTTGTCCTTTCCCTCTATATGTATCACATTTTTTCCTAAAGTCATTCCTAAACATCTTGAAAGCATTTTCTATAAAAAAATTCTTCTTCCTCTATAAAATTTCATCCAAGTTACTTTGTGTCTCATAAGTTCCATAATCTTCCTTTTCATATGTAGCAAAATCTTACATCCTTATCATTTTTATAGGAAAATTTCCAAAGATTTCTTCCCCCTAGATTAGAGCCTCAATACTTGGCTTAACACTTGGAATACATCTACCCTTAGCCATAAGTGTCATGCCCAATCTTGACATTCCCTTCCCTCTTTTCTTCCCAAATATTTTAATCCACAATTCTTCTCCCATAAAAAAAAATTCCTTATGAGAAACATCAAGGGCTACCATCTTGATTTTTTCTAATGATAAAATGACATTATTATATCATTCCAAGACTTTCTACCACCATTCCCTTAATCATCTTATTCCTCAATTGATTTATTCATTATTTTTATCTTCCCATTTTATCACTCCTTTCTTACTTATATTACCCATTATAAATGTAATCCTTTTCATAGTTTCACTTATTTCCTTCTCCAAATTGAGAATGATTTCTCCCTTTTGACCAAGACCAATTTTCTAACCCAAGGCTTCAACTCAATACTTTTGGTCACTCATACACATCTTCTAATCAAAGGTATATGTCTTTTCCTAATGTGTTATTCTTCACTAAAATTCTTACTCTCAAGGTTTGTTGTTTCTTTATCACTTATGATACCCAAAATTAGAGTCTGCATCTCTGGAATGTCTTCATTGCAATCCACTTTGGAGGAAGGCTATGACCACATCCTGAAGTCTGATCACACCTATTACTTTTCTCCATATTTTTAGAAAAGGTATTTTCTCTTTCTTTTTGACACATACCTTTGTTTCTCAGTATTTTCTATTTTTAATAAGTTCCTTTCTTATCTATTTCCTAGAAAAACTAGGGTGAGCCGAAGTTCTAATATTCTCTTTCTCTTCAACCAAAGCCCCTTATTTAATCCTTGCATTTTGGAAGGTTTTTTGGCTATATGGCTTCTAAAGGCACTTTGAAAGCATCTATATGTGAATCCTCATAGTCCAATTTATGATTATAAATCCTTCCTAAGGTAAATAGTTGGATTCGATTTATCAGATATTCCCCTTTATTCATGAGTAAAAGCATGAATCTTGGTTACACTTTTTGGCAAACAAACAAAATTCAAGATAAAATCAAAAGTTTATGTAAGGTAATATTTATAAAATACTAAGTAAATTATAAAAAATAATTAGGCAAATATAGATATGTATTTTTTCACATAGAAAAAAAAAATAGATTTTGACATGTTTCAGGCCACCTTAAATTGTGCATGACAAATATATATATTTTAGTTGTATATATTAATTAATAAATAAAATAGGTATGGATATATTTAAAAAAAGACCACGCACTACAATTCCTACTATAGAAGATATGTGCAAAGCTACCCAACATAATATTTTTCATATATTTATGTTGTGTGTAACTTTTGACAAAAAAAGATAAATCAAAATTTGTATATAAATTAATATTTAAAAAATATTAAATGGATCTTAAAAATGTAAAAAATAACTAGGCCCTATACAAATATGTATTTTTTCATCGTGAAAAAAATTAATTATATTTTAAAATTGTTTAAGACTTTAAGTTGTGCGTAACAAATATATATTAATTAAATATTTATTAATAAATAAAATTTGCATGAAAAAATCCATAAAAATGACTAGGTACTACAATTCCTAATGTAGAAGGAATGTACAAAACTACCCTATATATAGTGTAACTTTGTACTCGTATTTGTAAATTTTTATAAATAACCCTAGATTCTTCCCAAAATGGAACATAACTATACAAATATTTATTTAAAAATTGTATCATGTGGCATATTTTAATTATAACATATCATTAGTTTACACCATAACCTCATTCATAATGGAATATCACTTTTCCACTACCATTCGTAAATTTTATGAATTTATTCGCCAAATTCAGAGTAAAAATGTAACCTAGATTTCCCTGATAAGGAGGAAAGCATTAAAATAAATTGAGCTCAATCTTGGAAGGATCTCAATGACAATTTCCTTGAGTTGAATTTTGATGGCACTACAAAAAATAATCCTGCATGGGCTGGTGCGGGTGGTATTTTGAGGAAATCTGTTAGTCAACCCATTTGGGGCTTTGTAGAAGCTCTTCAAAAGTTCTCCAACAACATTTCCAAAGCCAAATCTCTTTCGAGAGGGATGCAAATCGTGAAACAAAATGGTTGGGATAAATTATACATTGAGGGTGATTCATTGATTATCGTTAATGCAATAAATAAAAGGAAAATTAATCATTGGAAATTGATTGGAATTATGGATGATTGCCAAACCCTTATTGAGCCACTTCTAAAAGTAACGATAACCAAATCATACCAAGCAAAGAACTCATATGCTAATCAAACACCATGATCAATAAGATAAAATAAATTTGTTAGAATAACTTTAATAAGACCTTTGTAAACAAATGAGCAGTAATATCATATATTATTATGGAACTCAATGAAATACAATGAGAATGAGCCTTTCTTATATATGTAAGGAATAACAATCTAAGAACCATTCAAGGTCATAGATCAATCCATAAATAAAGGAAAGAACTAGTCATCGAAGAACTAGTCAAGACCATAGATTTAGGAAAGAACTAGACATCAAGGATCTAGTCAATACCATAGATCAAAGAAAGAACTATACCTAGCAACTAGATAATATCCCCCTAATATCTAAATAAAATAAAATAAATATCCACACACATAAGTGGGTGAGGATAAATACAGTAAAGGTAAATAAAGTACCTAGGTGAACATGAGATAAGGTAAATACCTACTATAACATCCCCCCTCAAGTGAAGTTAGAGGCCCAAAAATAAAAGTGAATTGCACTTTGGTTGTCACACCAAAGTACAATCAGTGAATCCCATCAGAATCCAAACTCTGTCAATAACTGTCAAATCTAAATAATCTGTTGACTCGCTGTAAATGTTGCCCTATACTCTACCTATGAAGATGAAAGTGCAATATCCTATTTATTGTTGTATGCCCAAGCAACTGGAGAAGAACCAAGACAAAAAGATAGCCAAAAGTGGAACGCATGTCATCAATAGAACCTGCCCAATCTAAATCTGTATATCCAACCAACTGAGTAGAACCCCTAGTGTAGCGTAGGCCAAAGTGGAAAGTTCCCTGCAAATAACACAAAATCCTTTTAGCAGCCTGTTGGTGACTACTATGAGGAGAATGTGCAAACTAAGATACAAGCCCTATTGCAAATGAAATATCAGGGCGAGTATGGGTCAAGTACATGAGACTTCTAACCAACTGCCTATACAATGTAAGATCAAAAAGTGGAGTGGTACATGTAAAAGTAAGAGTAACCCAAGACTAAAAATGAGATGGAATTGGCTTACAATCAACCATATCAAAGTGCTAAAGAAGATCATGGGTGTACTTTTTCTCACTCAAATGAATCCTTGAATATGTCTATGAAATCTAAAATCCAAGGAAATAATGCAATAACCCAAGATATGTTATGTCAAACTCTGTAGAAATATCCTTCTGAATAGTTTGAATGCGGGAAGAAGAGCTTCCCGTAAGTAACAAATCATCAGTTATACAAGACAATTATCATAATATCCTCACTAACATGCTGGAGATACAATGTATGATCCTAGTGGCAATGAACAAAACCATTAGATATAAGAAAATAATCCATCTTCTCATACCAAGCCCAAGGATATTGTTTAAGACCAAAGAGAGACCTTCAGAGCTTACAAATAAGAGAATAATACTGAAACAATCCAACAGGTTGCTCCATGTATATTTCCTCTTGCAAATATCCATGTAAGAAGGCACTCTTCATGTCCATCTAGTATATGGGCCATGCCTGTGATGTAGTAATAACAAGTACAAGGCGTATGTAATCCATTTTGGCAATGTGTGTAAAAGTCTCAGAGTAATCAATACCTTCAACTTGTGAAAAATGATTTGCAACAAGACAAGCCTTATACATTTTAATGGACCCATCAGATGTGTATTTGGATTGGTATACCCACTTACACCTAACCATATTTCTTCCTTTAGGAAGAGATACCAAATCCCAAGTATGATTCTTCATCAAATAAGAATACTCATCTACCATCGCATCATCCCACTCATGTATCCCATAAACCTATGAAAAAGAGTGTGGATCCTTATAAACTTCCTGACAAAAAATTTCATAACCTGTAGAATGTGCATGATGATGCCTACTGGGTGGAAGATCCTATATGAAAGGCGTTACATCAGAAATTGTATTACAAGTCCACTTAGGCATAGTGACAACATCAGTGGGAATAGGATCCTCATCGGCATATATAACCTCCTCATCGACCTCCTCAAATAAAGGATCCTCAAGATGAGATAAAGAAGAAGAAGTAGTCGTGGAAGAAAATGAAGAATCATGAGGTGTGAAGTGCTCATCAAATTAAACATGTGTTAAAAAATAGAACCTCATGAGTATCATGATCTAAAATTTGATAAGCTCTCGTGTTCTCACAATACCCTACAAAGATCAAGGGTTTTCTATTCTTATCCAAGGCTTTCCTTTTCTTGCTTTAGGCACAAAGGCCCAAACATGGGCTCCCAACGACTCGAAATAAAGGAGACATCTCAGGCTTAGTGTTGGACCAAGATTCCTCTGGCAGTCAAATGCTCAAGTTCTTTTTGTGGTGTGCGATTCCGAATGTAGTTAGCACAATTAATTGCTTTTACCCAGATATATAGGAGGTAAATCTCTAGAATGCATCATGCAGCTAGCCAATTCCTTCAAAGTTTTATTCTTTCGTTCTTGCTAAGCCATTATGTTGCGGAATATGAGGAACAAAATGTTGGTGAATAATGCCTGTGAGTTGCCAAATATTTAGAAAAATCGTTGCTGAAGTACTCCCCCCATTATCAGTGTGAAGGTTATTTATACAACTAGAAGATTGTTTCTCAATCAAAGCCTTGAAGAATTTGAATTTTGAAACAACATCACCTTTATACTTGAGAAAATAAACTCAAGTACGTCTTGAGAAATTATCAATAAAATTAAGTGCATACTTAGCGCCATTGAAAGAGGGGGTAGGAAAAACCATCAAGTTACTATGCACAAGCTCAAGTGGTGAAGAAGATCTCTTCAAACAAATTTTTAGGAAATGGATCTTAGCTGTTGTTTCCCTAATGCACAGCTAGGGAAAACTCCCTCAAGACAATAAATTCTTGGAAGATCATCAACCATACCATGAGTTTTTCAACTCCTTCAAATATCTGTAGTTGAGATGTTTAAATCTCTCGTGCCAAAGCTTACTCTTTGAATCTGCATGAGAAACCAATCTTGTCCCTATAGAGGAAGTGTCATCAAAACCCTCAAAGTGATATAGTCTATAACTATGATCAACAATACCTTGAGCAACAAGTGAATGAGGCTCCAACAAAGTTCATACTTCTGCCCCATGTGGAGTAAAAGTCATTATTTTTTCTTTACTAAAATGACAAATTTGATATACATAAAGTAAATTTTTAGTGATGTTAAGAACATATAGTGCATCTTGGATACTGCCACCATCAAGGCGTATGTCACATTTTCCTTTAACAGAAAGGAAGGAATAATCTCCAACCTCAATTTTGGAATTAAAACTCAATCCTAGAGAGATACAAAAGACTCATTAGAAGAATTCATGTGATGAGAAGCACCATAATATATAATCCAACTATCTGCAAGTGGTGATTGAGATCTCCCAACAACATTAATTGTTTTTCCATGTTGATTAGAAGGAGGTGGAGTGGAGATAGAAATTTTGTGCTTCTTGACTACATCCTCTAAGGCTTGCATTCATTTATAACACTTATGTTCTTCATGACCAATACCCCCACAAAAAGAGTATTAAAGGCTAGAATTATTCTTGGATTTAGAAGACTCCTTGGGTTTAGAGTTGTTTTCTTTAGATTTAGGAGCACTTTGAGATAGAGAAGGGGTGGATTTGGGTTTAATTTTTTGTTTTCCTTTTCCCTTAGGATTAGATGCAACTAATGTCTTTTGAGAGGTGAAAGACTCAAGGTTAGACAATTTGGATTCTTCCTCCAGTAAGTCTTTCACAAAATGTTTCCAAGTCAGGAATTTGGAATGTGTCCACCTAAGGCATCTATGCTAGAGAAAAAGGTAGAAGCAAAGATTTGAAATGGTCCTCACAACTTGGATAGAATTAAGTAAACACACTCTTCATCTTTCTTATCTCTTCCACTCCTCCTTCAATTGTGTCAACAAATGCCTGAACTTGGTAAGATAGTTTATAATTGATGGAAAATCTTTAGGATTAAGAGAGGTGATCTCAATTTCAAGTTACATAGCTCTCATGTGATCCACCTTACCAAATAAACCCTCTAATTTCTCTCATATTGTGAAAGGAGAGTCACATTTTTCTCAAATGAAACAAAATACTATCACTTACATAAGTTCCTATCAAACCCATACATTCATCAAATTTTCACTAGTACTGGAAATTTCTCATATTATCTAGTGAACACTAGGTTGTTCTAAAGAAGTTAAATCTCCACATTCATTTCCATTTAATTAGTGTTTCCATTCTTGGTTTCCATGTGTGGTAATTATGGGTTGTTCATGGACTCAACATGATCTAATGCATAAGTAGATAAAGACGTCATTCTCAAAATAAATGCAAGAACCAAGTAATGCAACAAGAGCCCCAAGCAAGTGCAGCAAGAGCCCCCCCACATTTCAGATCACTTTATAATTGAGTATGTGTTATAATATGAAAATTTATAATTATAGTGTGTTTCTCAAAATAAATAGTTTCCAATGGAACAAGCAGCATGAAAAAACAAGCACTTTTGCAAAAAATGGACACTCAAATCCGAGTTATCGATAAAAATATACAAGCTTTTCAATATTGATGTTCTACTATTTATTTTAGTTGCCACTAAAACAAAATAAAATTTTCTTTCCTCCACCACATAAATAAAATGAAAAGGGGTCTGAAGTTAAGCACTTACTAGTAATAATCACAAGCTTTACAGCCCTCGTATGACCAGGGGCTAAGGATTTCAATGGGTATGTTGATACCATAAAAGGAACGATAAACTAATCGTTCCAAGTCTCAAAGAATGAAATACAATGAGAACAGACCTTGCTTATATAGGAAAGGAAGATAGATCTAAGAACCAATCAAGGTCATAGATCAAGCCATAAATCAAGGAAAGAACTAGTCAAGACCATCGATTTAGGAAAGAACTAGTCATAACAACTAGATAATATCTTCCTAATATCTAAATAAGATTACAAAGAAATATCCACACATAGGTAAGTGAGGCGAGGGACATCAAAATTGTCATGAGGTAAATAAAGTTTCGAGGTGAACATGAGCTAATGTAAATACCCACTCTAACTCATTGAAGGCTATTAGACCAGGATAAATTCACATGCATTTGATGCATATGGCCACACTCATATGCATGAATAGATTCCTAATGAAATAGGGAACAAGACACCTTTCAGTTACTTTGCGTCATTTATACACCATTGGTGTGAACATCGAGGACAATTGTCGGCTCACAATTCAATCTTGATAAAGGAAAAGTCACTCGATGGTACTGTGCCAAACGCACCAAAGGTAATATTGGTCAGGGACCTCCGACCCTGAGATACTGTGCAAGGTAGGAAATTGAATGAAAGTGATTATTTATGAAGTATTCGTTTATAGTATGTGCATTTCACATTATATATTAGTTTTTCATTGAAACAAATCATCATATAATATGAATATCTTTGGTTGTAAGTTGCATACAATGGAATAAGCATGAGTTGGGTAAGGAGTAGTTAAGGGTAACGACCTTGTTTATAGGAGAAACTTGGCCTATGATATTGTTAGTATCATGTCCCGAATGAATTTATAGGGATGAAGGATCCATTATCCTCCATTGTGAATGATTTCTACTAATCTTCTGTACTAGATCAACATTTTAGGTAGGTTCAGAGACATTGCGTGCTGTGGAAGAAGTAATGAGATTCTAGTAGAAGAGATCTCGACTAGTTGTTTTTACGGATCACCTAGATACACTTCAAGTTTCCCAAATTATTATGGTTCAAATGGATTTGTTGGGTTCTAAAAATTGCCCATTTATCTACTTCGTATATTGATATCAATCAACCATGTATGTCATGCACGTGTATGTTTATATTTGTTTGAGGAAAGTTTGGTGTGCTCATTATTCGCTAGTTTCGTATCTGAAAGCATCACTCAAGTTGAAATCATTTGGACATCAAGTCAATCTCAATACTTGGAATACCTAGGAAGGAAAATTTGTATTGGATGCAATTTGCAAGCTGGATGACACATTACGGTAGCCCTAGTTATTGACCAGAAGATATTACGCATTGCCTACCTATATCCATCAATGGAGTACGTCTTTAGCTATTCGACATAAATTACTCTTATCCATCATGTTTCTAACTCTCAATCCCTGGACCTGTAATTAGTTTGAGCATATCTCATGGAATATTTTTATTTAATCCACAGCACCGACTCTCACGTTACTGTCTCAGCTTGATACTGGTACCTGTTCATTGATATTTGTATTCGACATTGTGGAGTGCATTTGTGCTTAGAATCACCTTTCTTGCACTTATGTAAAAAAATTTGGAGCCTAGATTCATGTTAATTCAACCCTTAGTCAACATTTTACAAATCGAGCCATGTAGTTGATTTCTAAATATAAAATTTTCTTCTGTACATACAATTCCTAATTGCGCTGATTTTTTGATCCTTAGGAGGATAATTTAGCATTTTGAGGGCAACCTTAATGCATTTTTGGCCAAATTAATACTTTTAGCGATAGTTCTTTGGTGCCATGTAACGTTTAATGGAATCACTTTATTTCCTCTCGAAATGATCACCAACGAATGTGGTCATACGAAAAATTTTCTCATCCATGTCTTGAGCAAGTTTGTAATCGTTGCAAGCTAATAAAGTTTATTAAATTGGGCCTTTATTACAGGAACATTGAAACCTTAATAACTTTTGTTATCATTGTAACTCGAAATTGTAGATTCCATGTTGTTAATTGGTAACAAGGATAAAATGATTTTTCAAGTCCACACCGCATTTGGATTTCATCTCAATTTTGATATGAAAGATCCAAGTTTGAAAAATATCCTCTTTTTAGCCATCTGTGGGCATCTGCTTGTTTTCATCTTGTGTATACTTTTGGAAAAAAAAAAAGCTTGTTTGAGCCTTATTGAATCATCAATGATAAAATTTAAAAATTGTCAAGGACGCACTATTTGTTTTCTCCATAATTTTCAATTGATGACCTACAAGCTATGTCATACCCTTCTTTATCCCATAACAAGCTTTAAAAAGTTATCCTTCCCCCCATCTCTATCACATTTTTCCCCGAATCATCCCTATAAATCCTCAAAGCATTTGCTAGCAAATATTTCTTCTTCCTCGATTAAATTTCACCCAAGTCACTTTGTGTATCATAAGTCCCATAATCTTCCCTTTCATATGTATCAAACATCTTACATCCTTATCATTTTTATAGGAAAACTTCTCAAGATTTCTTCCTCCTAAACTACAACCTCAACACTTGGCTTACCACTTGGGATACACCTACCCTTTAGCCATATACCGCACTCCAAAAATTTTCATTCCCGTTTCTCTTTCATTCCCAAATATCTTAACTACCCATTATTCTCCCATAAAAGCAAGTCCTTATGAGAAACATTATGGGTCATCCTCTTGATTTTTTCTAATGATAAAATGACATTGTTATAGCATTCCAAGACTTTCCATCACCAGTGCCTCAATCATCTTATACCTCATTTACTTGTTTCACTATTTTTATCCTCCCATTGTATCATTCCTTTCTTACTTATATTACCCATTATAAAGTCATCCTTTTCATAGTTTCACTTATTTTATTTTCTAAATTGAGAATGATTTGTCCCTTTTGATCAAGACCAATTTTCCAACTCAAGGCGTAAGCTCAATACTTGTGGTCACTTGTACCCATCTTCCAATAAAAAGTATATATATTTTCTTGGTGTGTTCTTCTCCATTAAAATTCTAAGGTTTGTTGTTTTTTATCACTTATGAGACCCAAAATTAGAGTCTCCATCTATGGAATGTCCGGATTGCAATTCATGTCTTTTGGAGGAAAGCTATGATCACATCCTGAAGTCTGATAACACCTATTACTTTGCTCCATGTTTTTAGCAAAGGTATTTTTTCTTTCTTCTTTCCTTTATTGCTCAATATTTCCTATTTTTAATAGGTTCCTTTCTTGTCTCTTTCCTAGCAAAACTAGGGTGAGCAAAATTTCTGATATTTTCTTGCTTTCTAAATTTTTGTCATTTTTCTTTATTACCTGTGTTTATAAACCACAACCCCTTATTTAATCATTTCATTTTGGAAGGTGATTTTTTTGCTATATGGCCCCCAGAGGAACTTTGAAAAGAACTATTTGAATCCTCATAGTCCACTTTTTGATTATAAATCCTTCCCGAGGTAAATATTTGGATTAGATTTATCAGATGTTTTGTTTTATTCATGAATAAAATCATTAATGTGGGTTACAATTTTTGGCAAAATTTTTTTAGGATAAAATCAAAATATTTAAATAAATTAATATTTAGAAAATATTAAGTAGATTATAATAAATAATTAGGCAATATATAAATATGTATTTTTTTCACCTAGAAAAATATATTAATTTTTGACATGTTTAAAGCCACCTTAAGTTGTGCATGACGTGTATGTGTGTGTGTGTGTGTGTGTGTGTGTGTGTGTGTGTGTGTGTGTGTGTGTGTGTGTGTGTGTGTGTGTGTGTGTGTGTGTGTGTGTGTGTGTGTGTGTGTGTGTGTGTGTGTGTGACAATATTAAATGGATTTTAAAAATGTACAAAAAAATTAGGCATTATACAAATATGTATTTTTCATCGTGAAAAAATTAAATTATATTTTAACATGTTTAAAGCTATATTAAGTTTTGAGTTACAAATATATTAATTAAAAATTAATTAATTAATAAAATATGTATGGAAAAAATCCAAAAAAAGACTAGGCACTACAATTTATGATGTAGAAGATATGTGCAAAGCTAATCTACATAATATTAATATTTATATATATTTATGTTGTGTGTAACTTTGTACCCATATTTGTAAATTTGTAAAAAATAACCCTAGATCCTTCTCAAAATGGGACATAACTATATAAATATTTATTTAAAATTTTTTATAATGTGGCATATTTTAATTATAACATATCATTATTTTACACCATAACCTCCTTCATAATGGAATATCACCTTTCCTATGCACTTCCTAATTTTTACAGATTTATTTGTCAATTTTAAGGTAAAAGTGTAACCCAAATTCATGATTTTACCCTCACCTATATATTCATATGAGTAATATTGTTGAGTTCATACTCTTGGAATGTGGAGCAAGGCTCATAAAAAAATCCCACAATTATCACAATGCTTGATAAAATTGTAATGTGTAAAATAACCTCCAGTGCTTTTCTATATATAATAAAATATAATTGAATTTCCCATTCATGTGGACGTTTAAATCAAACCTAGGATGACCTCAAGAAAGTTATTAAAGTGAAAAAATAACCATTGAAAATGTTGAGGATATCTTCGAATGATGAACATGACTTCGGATAGGTTTAAACACTAAACTTGTCCCATGCTAGAAAGGCAGGAAATAACTTGTGAAGGTGGATTGGTGTACTAAGATGTGTTGAGCGTCTTGGGAAAATTGGGAATAATACCAATAGTGTATAAAGAGAAATCAGAAGTGTCCAAGCTAATGTAGAGGAAATCACAAGGGATAAAATGATACCAAAAAAATCCAAATGTGTGTTAAAGGCGTCCTACGAAATGTCAAATTGATATTACCAAAATTAGGATATTATAGTTTGAGTAGTTGTTTTTTAGCTTTTAATAATATTCAAGGAGTTCAACTAACCACAAAACATACAAAAAGGTAAATAGAGGGTTCAAGGAAGGTAAATAAGAGTTGAGACAAGAATTGTTAGGAAGGTGTAAGTTCTTGTCGCTTGAAAAGTATAAAAGATTATAGAGTTGAGCTTAGCCCATAAGGACTATTGAATGTTGTTTTTCCACTTCTATTATAACTTGAAAGAAGAGTGGGTATGAAGAATCTAAAGTGATTTCCTTTTTCTCTAGTCTCATATTTTTATTATTGTGAAATTCCATAACTTTTGGATGGAAAAAAAGCAAAAGTTCCCAACCCAAAGAATGCCCAGGAATTCCTCCATAAAGAAAGAATACATTGTTTTATATGCTTCAAATCAAGGCCGAATCAAGGGTTATGAGTGCCCTAGGCAATCCTAGAGCTAACACATTCTATAAATACATAAAATAAATAGTATAAAATATAATTAACCATGACCAAATATCTTATTACTTGATATGTTATGCCTCTAGCATCCGAGAAAAAATTCATTGTAATTTTTTTTAGCTACTACTGCCTAAAATCTCTAGTTAATTCTCTAACATATACTCTATCACAATCCTCCTTTTCTCATATATTTCCCAACTATTTTTTCCCATTTCTTTACATATTCACCTTCCTTGATATCTCCTCCAAAAAACCTTCCAAGACTTCAAAACAATACAAAGTATGAAAAATAGATAAATATGAATTAAATTTAAGAATCTTGTAACAAAGTCACTTGCATAAATATTTGAGGCCTCCCAAATGTCATATTCTTAATAAAATCATGTAATTTTAATTTTATTTTGAATAAAGTGAATTGAATTGGTATGCAAGGTTGGACGCTAATTGCTACTAGCATTTATTGACCTAATAAAATAATATACTCTTCATATAAACCATATTAAAATAAAATAAATTAGTGCCCCCTAAATATTAGTGCCCTAGGCAATTGCCTAGTTTTCTTAGGCCTTAATCCCCCTCTGCTTCAAATATTAACACCAATCTATAGATGTCAATCTCACATTTATTTTAGGATTGTACGCAATAATCCAAAAACTACACTACACAATGAATGAAGTTCATTCATAACCACGTGAGAATGAAAATAAAACAAAAATATGGACACTTAAATAAGGATAGGTAAATCAATGTGAAAATCCTCTTTTTCATTGGTACTATGAAACCCTATAAAGGAAAAAAAAATATTATAAAGCGAATTTTAGGGGTATATGTTACATAACTAGTCATAATGGCCATAATTTTATTTATTGATTTTCTATTTGGGCACCAAAAACCATTTCATCTACATCCAATTGATTAAAAGAAAAATATCCAATTGTTAGCTCAAAGATAATAAAAAATAAAATGAAAAATATATCACCAAACTAGACTTTAATATCAATCTCATCCCTCCCCATATTAGAAAAAAAATAGATCCACAAAATTTTCATCCTGAAAAATAAATTTACTAAATACTCAATTGTTGTTGGGGAATACACATAAAAATTGATCTTTTAGCAACTACGCTCCTCTCTCAAAAAGCCATCTTTTTATACCCTTAATTGCAACTATTATATCTCTTAGCTAAATAAATATATTCTACTTCTTGAATATGTTATCTTTATATATCCCTTAATTCCAGCCATTATATCTCTTAACTAAATATATTCTACTTCTTAAGTGAATATTTTTATTAATTAAACTTGTATATATTTTTTCCTTATAAATTTTGAATAATACCTAACATAACTAACTAAGTACTATATTGGGGAGACAAATCACTCAAGTCTCACTCCAAACAAGATAAAATATTTTCTCAAGGTTTTTAAGTACAGTTAGAGTATGCATAACAACTTTTGTGGAACTTGAAGATAACACAAAACACTCTATGTGCATGGAACAAAAATTAATTTCCATGGAAGGTTTTTGTGCATACAATCCAAGTTTAGAGAATTCGTGGAAATTGAAGAACATAAAAATAATCTAAATCACGATGATGGTTAGAAGTTAAGTCCTATTCTACATCAATTTCTTCCCTATGAACCATGACCCTTTCCTTTCACCCATGAACATTCCTCTCCTTCTATCCATGGTAAAGTTATTAGTTACTTAACTAAATTAATTAATCAATAACTTATTCGTTGGTTGCATTAATTAACTTGATTAGCTGAATTAACCAATCAAGTTGCTCTATCCTTTGCTTAGCCAACTCATTCCTCTACCCTAAAAACCTCCTCCTAGTTTGGCATATTTACACTATATCGGACCTCATAACTCCTCTCAAGCTTAAGCTTCATTTTATATTGATGGGTCCAACATTGAACTCAAATTTTTGGTCTTCATTTCCCTAATGACGGGTCTAGCATTGAACTCAAAATGTTGGTTATAAAAACTCTTACAAAATATATCCATAAAATAATATCACTTATTTAACTGTAGGATGAATCTACAATCATTAATAACTAACTCTCCATTGAGAAATAAGTTAGAAAATGTATTGCGAAAAATAATTATACACATTAAATGTTAAAATTTAATTGATTAAAAAATAACTTCATAAATTTTCTCTCTCTCTCTCTCTCTCTCTCTCTCTCTCTCTCTCACACACACACACACACACACACACACACACACACACACACACACACACACACACACACACACACACACACACACACACACACACACAATTTAATTAATTAAAAAATAACTTTGTAAATTTTCACACACGCACACACACACGCACACCCACACGCACACGCGCGCGCGCACGCGCACACACACGAAGAAATAATATTTATGGTTATAATAAAAGGGTGGTTGCTTGGAATACTAGTGGCTTAAAAAATAAAATTATATCCAAAAACAATATTTCAATAGTACTCAAATGAAATTAAAACACTAAAGAAGTGCAAAATTCAAGTAAAGAAAACACCATTAGGAGGAGAAGGCATCAAATCATTCCTTAGAGGAAGAGATCTCCAAGGAGGATCTCCTAAAGAAGGATAAGGGGAAATAAGCCTGTCTTAATTATTATCACATAATGATAGAGGTACCATATTGATTCCATCTAGGCAAAAAATAAAACCACTGTAGGACCACCACATGATGTTGCATAAACCACCAAGATGACCCTAAAATAGACTTGTCACGAGTTGGTTGGCTCTAATCCACCAATTGAGTAAGAAGGGTGGAAAATCGGTTGCAATTATGGAGTCGAAAATCAGTCGTAAAAGTGGCTCTACGTAGCCCTGGCAGTGGAAAGAGTAGATCCCAACAATAGCTTATATGGAGGAATCCTTCTCATGATGTGTGGGGTGCTCCACCAATGATTGAGATGTTCATGAAAGTGCTGAAATTCAAGAGCCGCATTCTCGACATGTGTTTGAATATGAAGACAAGTAAAATATATACAAAATAACTGTCTCATAATCATAAAATTATTAGGAGATGGAATCAATATTGTAAATTATAGAATTTATAGCTTTCCAAAATTGAAACAAAATAACAATTATGAAATGTTTTCATTAAAATAAAATGCATGTCAATTAGTGCTACTAAGAGTTATTCCTAAACAAAGCCAATCTCTAGTTGATGGGTTATGGATAATGGATGGTAGAGTTAAAGTATAGTGTGGATCCATTGCCAAGCATCTTGAGAGACAAGTTTAGAAGAGATGCTTGAACGTTTTAGGTCGAGCAAAAATAAAATATTTGAGATTAAAGGCTAATATATTTGAGTCGTTATCCAAGCCCTGAAAGATGCTTTTAAAAGGTGCAATCTTGGATTTGAATTTGAATAAATATAATTTTTAATATTTGCTTTATTTTTTCTTAAGTGAATATGTTTATTAATTAAACTTTAATATATTTTTTCCTTATAAATGTTGAATACTACCTAACATAACTAACTAAGTACTACATTGGGGAGACAAATCAATTGCTCCAAATAAGATTAAAATATTTTCTTAAGGATTTTCAGAAGTATGTCATAATTTGCATAATAGCTTTTGCAGAACATGAAGATAACACAAAACACTCTATGTGCATGGAAAAAAAATTAATTTTCATGGAAGTTTTTTGTGCATACAAGAAGTTTAGAGAAGCTGTGGAAATTGAAAAACATCAAAATAATCTGAATCGCGATGATGGTTAGAAGTTAAGTCATACATGGAAACCTATTCTACATCAATTATTTTCCTACCAACCGTGATCCTTTCCTTTCACCCATGAACATTCCTTTCTTCCATCCATGGTAAAGTTATTAACTTATTAGCTAATTTAATTAATTTATTAATTACTTATTCCTTGGTTGTATTAATTAAGTTGATTAGTTAAATGATCATTAAGGGTTAAAAAAACCTTAACATTAAGAAGCTTATTTGATTATATATACGTAATATAGCTCCTTGGTTTGTTTATTTAATTAACATTTTTCATTAACCAATCAAGTTGCTCCATCCTCTCCTTAGCCAACTCATTTCTCTACCCTAAAAACCTCCTTCTAGTTTGGCATATTTACAGTATAGCGGTCCTCATAACTCCTCTCAAACTTAAGCTTCATTTCCTAATGATGGGTCCAACATTGAGCTCAAAATATTGGTCTTCATTTCCCTGATGATGGGTCTAGCATTGGACTCGAAACATTGATCATAAAAACTCTTAGACAATATATCCATAAAATAATCTCACTTATCTAACTGCAAGATGAATCTATAATCATTAATAACTAATTGTCCATTGAGGAATGAGTTAGAAAATGTATTGCGAAAAATGATTGCACATATTAAATGTTAAAATTTACATTGATAAAATTAACTCTTTAAAATTTCACTTGAAACTTTTATTCATGCATGCACGCACGCACACACACACACACTTACTTATATATACCAGAAAATAGAATGTTTATGGTTATAATACAAGTACATGGTTGGTTGGAATATTTCTTTCTTGGAAAAAATAATGGCTCAAAAAATAAAATTATATATAAAAAAAAATATTAACATTGCTCAAATGACATCAAAACACAAAAGAAGGGTGAAATTCAAATAAAGGTAACAACATTAGGAGGATAAGGCATAAAATCATTCCTTAGAGGAAGAGATCTCCAAGGAGGTTCTCCTGAAGACGGATAAGGGGAAACCTGCCTGTCTTGATTATTATCATGTAGAGATAGATGAACCATATTGATTCCCCATCTAGGCGACAAAGACACAACCACTGTAGGATCACCACTTGATGCTACCTAAACCACTTGGATGCCCCAAAAATAGACTTGTCACGAGCTGTTTGGCTCCAATCCACCAGCTGAGTAGAAAGGGTGGAAAAGTTGTTGCAGTTGTTGAGTGAAAAATTGGTCGTGAATGCGGCTTTGCGTACCCCTGGCAGTGGAAAGAGGAAATCCCAAAAGTAGTTGCTACGGAGGAATCCTTTTCATGAAACGTGGGGTGCTCCACCAATGATTGAGAAGTTCGTGGAGCCATTGAAATTCAAGAGGCACCTTCTCAACGTGTGATTGAATATGAAGACAAGTAAAATATATAACAATAACTTTTTCTTAAACATAAAATTATTAGGAGATGGAATCAATATTGTAAATTATAGAATTTATAGCTTTCCAAAATTGTAACAAAATAAATTAAAAAAAAAAACTGCATTAAAATAAAATGTATGCCAATTATTGTTACTAAGAATGATTCCCAAACAAAGTCAATCTCTAGTTGATGGGTTATAGATGGTAGAGTTGAAGTAAAGTTTGGATCCATTGTTAAACATCTTGAAAGACAAGTTTACAAGAGATGCTTAAACGTTTTAGGTCGAGCAGAAATTGAACATTAGAAATTAAAAACTAATATATTTAAGTCGATACCCAAACCCCAAAAGACACTTTAAAAAACGTGCAATCTTGAGTTCAAATCTGAATAAATATAAAATTTAATATTCGTTATATTTTTTATACTTTATGTACCATTAAATTAATTGTGAGCCTCTTAGTTTTGCTCCATCCTACTAACTCATGACATAGCTTTGTGCATTGATGGTGACATACACAAAAATCCTATGACCGGGTACATTTTTATTTGAAGGGTGGATCTTTGCCTCCCATTATTACATTCCTTTTGCATCTAAAAGTTTCATAGTATACTGTGAGTATACT